>OZ024873.1:29887941-32735441 GCA_964017185.1 Rugalucina vietnamica | reverse complement strand
ACCCGTTCATTCATCCATCCATCTATCCATCCTTCCATCCATCCATCTATTCTCCTATTCATCCATATACACACCGACCCACCCATCCACCTAGCTAGATACTAACGTACATCCCTACCTTCTTATCTATCTATCTATCTATCTATCTATCTATCTATCTATCTATCTATCTATCTATCTATCTATCTATCTATCTATTATCTGTATGTCTGTTTTTTCTACTAACGTTTATCTATCTATCTATCTATCTATCTATCTATCTATCTATCTATCTATCTATCTATCTATCTATCTATTATCTGTCTGTCTGTCTGTTTGTCTGTTATTTCTACTATCGTTTATCTATCCGCCCGCCCCAACGCCCGCCTGTGCCTATCTGCCTGCCTGCCTGTCTTTTTGTCTGTCTATCTTTTTGTTTGTCTGTCTGCTTGTCTGTCTGTCTATCATTTCTACTTACGTTTCAAAGATAACCTGGTTAAAGTTCCTATTAAGTTGAAACATGAAATAATTGCATTAGTCGAAATAGCATTAGTATATTGTCTGATGTTAGCCTGCTATCTATCTATCTATCTATCTATCTATCTATCTATCTATCTATCTACTGGTCGATCGGGCGGTCGGTCGGTCGGTCTGTCTGTCTGTATGTCTGAATATTATGTCTGTCTATCTGTCTGTGTGTCGGTTTCGGTCGGTCGGTCTGTTTTTGTTTTTTTTTTTTTTTTTTTTTTTTTTTTCATTATTGTTTTGTTTTTTGTTTGTTTTCTTTTGTGCATACCTCCATCCCTTCGGACACCAGAGCATGCCTTGGTTAAGTTTCATATTTATAATTAGTGCATATTAACATTGCCTTAATTTTATCGCTTTGTATGTATGTATGTATGTATGTATGTATGTATGTATGTATGTATGTATGTTTTATGTATGTGATATGGTGTGATGTATGTATGTGATGTGATGTGATGTGATGTATGTATGTATGTATGTATGTATGTATGTATGTTGGGTGGTTTGTACTTGTAATGTATTTTGCAGACATGCATAGTGTCATTTTGTTTGTAGATGTCATGTGTAGATTTTTGGATGTGGGTGTTTGGGTGTAAGCATTTTTGTGGATTGGCATGCATGTATTTTCGCAGTATGCATTTTCGTTGTTTGTTTTTTCGTTATAGTATTTTTCATTGTACGTATTTTCGTAGTATGTTGGTGGGTCTGAATCTGAATAGTTTACTGGTGACACGCCAAATGACATTATTTCACCAGGGGGTTCGGATGGGGGAGAAATTAGTCCCTTCAACACACGAGTGAAGCGAACTTGGACATTAATCATCTGACATTTCAGCAGTAGAAAGCAGACGGTCAGGGAGGTCATTCCAGTCCCTGATAGTCTGGGGAAAGAAACTACATTTATAGGCCTCTATACTAGCAGATGGAAGCTGAAATGCCTTGAGTGACTATTTCTACAACGCCTAGTCTTTGGGATAAGGTCATCTGTAGGTATTCTGGCTTTACCCTTCAGACCTTTGTATAGCAATATAAGTCGATTATCCGTCCTCCTTTTCTTGAGAGATTCCCATTTGATTTGTTCAAGAATGCCAGTCATACTACCTTCCTCGAAAGTATAATTCCTAGTTACAAATCTATCGGCACGATTATGTACCTTCTCCAATTAGTCCTGGAGGCATTTAGTATGAGGATCCCAAACAGAACTTCCATATTCCAGGACTGGGCGCACCAGTCCTTTATAAGCTGCTTCTTTAACACCTTGGGGCAAGAAAATAGGTTCTCCTGAAGAAACCATGTGTTCTGTTGGCTTTAGTACAGATATTATTGATATGGGTATTCCACTTGAGGTCATTTGTAATTGTTACACCTAGATGCTGTCAACATTTTCCAAAATACCGTTCCCTCGAGGGTGTACGAGGCCTCAATTTTATTGCCCGATGTAAAACATCCAGCCATCGGGTATGTACAAGGAGAACAACAACGGACCGAGAACGGTGCCCTGAGGGACACCAGACACAACAGGGGCCCACTCAAATTTAATACCATTAACTACTACCCTTTGCTGACTGAAGCTTAAAAAAGCATTTATCCATTCCAATGTCTTTCCACCAAAAAGGTACAAGTAGGCAAAGATCAGGAAAAGGTGCAATCAGAAAAAGATTCCCACTCCAAAAACCGAGGTGGGAAAAAACCAAACTAACAATCAGGTTCTTATACCATGAAAACATTTCGTAAGCCGAATGAGCAGCTATTTTCCCAATAGGTGGCCACTCAGTTACCTTAACTAAAAATATGAAAACATACATAAGGCGCCAACAGCACAAAAATATTTTGTTTGTTTGTTTGTTTGTTTGTTGTTTAACGACGCATCAACCCTGATGGGTCATTAGCGTCTTACAAGGTAAAACGTTAAAATATATTGAACTCGTATTAAAAAGTAACACTAAGTAAGATATAAATGTCGTTGTAAAGAAACGATATATGAAATAATAAGATTGGTGATTTAAAAATTATATTTTATAAAACAGATTTACTTGTCTAAGAAATGATAAAATCTTTCCAACGGGTACATCTTTGAACAATTCTTTCAAGTTATTAGCTTGAAAACAAGAAATTCGCTCTGCTGCAAAGTCAGTGCATTCTAAAAGAAAGTGTTTAACTGTGAATGGTGTATCACAGCCAATGCATTTAGGTTCATCTTCTCGCTTTAATAAGTGGGAATGTGTTATTCTTGTATGACCAATTCAGAGACGAGCAAGAACGATTTCTTCTCGTCTCGAAAGTTTATGAATTGCTTTTGGTCGTTTAACGATCGGTTTGACTTCCCTCAATTTATCAAACTTCGCTCCGTTCCAGATTGTTTGCCATTTGTCAGAGATGTACTCGTTAATAAAAGGTTTAAAATTGACATAAGGAATTTTAAAAACGGTTTCTTTCTTTAGCGTTCTTATCAACTTTCTCATTTCCATATATACCTATATGACTGGGAACCCAGCAATAGATAATTGTTTTCAATTCAGAGATGGTATGATGTTTTATTAATAGCTTTTGTATTTGAGGGTTTTTGGATGATGTATGGTTTAAGGCCTGTAGAACTGACATAGAGTCAGAAAAAATAATAAATTTGTCCTTTAAGTTACTTTCATTTATGAAGTCTAAGGCTAAGTCTATAGCTTTAGCTTCCGCTGTGAAAATTGTTTCGTTATAACAACTGCTATTAATCTTAAGACAGCAAGCCTGTTGGCCAAACCTTGCGCAGCATATTTAGACCAATTATATTCCGCTTAACTTTCTTTTCTCGCGACCTGGCATCTTAGCCAAACTATACCACGGACTTATCGAGGTAACTAACTGTGAACGATATTTACATTTCCTCGTGCAATCATGAACAAACTGAACCTTCACAGTAATTTCCCTTTTAAACGTCGTTAAACGTATTGCTTATGATTAACGCAAATAATTCAATACCGTCTAAGTATGATTTTACATAACTACATAATGTGCTTAAATTGATGAGCTAGTGTATGTGGATCTGTCTAGGGCTTATCTCCTTGCTGGAAAGACAGAGGACCATTTTATGCCCGGCTGTTTTGGGGGAAAACAGCTGGTCAAAAATAACTGTGTGAAGTTCGTTCCTACTGCCAGGTTTCTCATTCAACTCACACTAACGCTAACCTTCTACTAACAATGGAACCAGGGAGCAAGAGCTAGTTTCACACAGATGTATGCGACGATTCGTTTAATATAACGTTTGGGGGAATTGTAAATAAATGAAACCGGAAATTTCTTTTCTTTCACCGCAAAGGATTTTAAATACTCTGTTGACAGAAACTGCATTTAACGTTAAATATCAGCCTTGGCAATATTTAACGTCTTTGAACCCGGCGAAAACATTATTTTTGCTGTGCATCTGACCAATTATAAAATGTGCTTAACCTTTAATTGAGTCTAATATAACTAGAAATTGGCTGCAAGCAAGGCTTTCAGTATACCCCCCGCAAAATTATCTAAGGCCAATCACTAAAAGGCCTTTAAGTGAAACATGCAGAAAATTTGTCAAAAATATCTTTTCAGCATTACAAACCTTCATGAAAATCCTCCGTACATGTCTGACTCATGTCTGTAAGGTAATTAATAATATACTGAAAGCCCAGGGAGTAAAATTATTGTTGATTTCACTGTACACTGTTGATCATTATTTATCATGAGAAATGGTCAAAAATTGGCTATGCTAAAAAAAGCTGTAAATTTGTCAAAAATAAATTATTCAGCATAAGAATTCTTCATGCACATCTGAAATATATCTGGAACAAGTGTGCAAAGAATTCAAATAAAACAATGAAAGCACTAGGAGGACTTGATTTCATAAAGTATGCACTACCAGCCGTATTGTATATTAGCGATGGTTGAAAAATGTCTAAGTTGAAAAATGCTGTAAATTTGTCAAAAATTATTTTTTCACCAATAAAATTCTTTATGCAATCTTCTATATGTCTGTAACATGTCTGCAAAGTATTGAAAAGAATTACTGAAAGCCCCAGGAGGAGTTGGATTTCACAAAGTATGTACTATCAACCATAATTGAATATAAGCAGAAATGGTCAAAATTGGCTAAGTTTAAAAAGCTGTAAATTTGTCAAAACTAAAATTTTCAGCATAAAAATTCTTCATGCACATCTTCAATATATCTGGAACAAATCTGCAAAGAATTAAAAAGAAACAATGAAAGCCCTAGGAGGAGTTGATTTCACAAAGTATGCACTACCAACCATTATTGTATGTAAGCAATAGTCCAAAAATGGCTAAGTTAAAAAATGCTGTAAATTTGTCAAAAAATATTTTTTCAGCATTATAATTCTTCATGCACATCTTGAATATGTCTGTAACATGTCTGCAAAGTACTGAAAAGAAATACTGAAAGCCATAGGAGGAGTTGATTTCACAAAGTATGTATGTAAGCAATAGTCGAAAAATGGCAAAGTTAAAAAATGCTGTAAATTTGTCAAAAATTATTTTTTCAGCATTATAATTCTTCATGCACATCTTCAATATGTTTGTAACATGTCTGCAAAGTACCAAAAAGAAATACTGAAAGCCCTAGGAGGAGTTGATTTCACAAAGTATGTATGTAAGCAATAGTCGAAAAATGGCAAAGTTAAAAAATGCTTTAAATTTGTCAAAAATTATTTTTTCAGCATTATAATTCTTCATGCACATCTTCAATATGTCTGTAACATGTCTGCAAAGTACTGAAAAGAAACACTGAAAGCCCTAGGAGGAGTTGATTTCACAAAGTACGCACTACCAACCATTATTGAATATATGCAATTATAGAAAATTTGCTAAGTTAAAAATGCTTTAAATTTGTCAAAAATGATTTTTTTTCAGCATGACAATTGTTCATGCACATCTGCAATATATCTGAAACATTTCAGCAAAATATTAAAAGGAAACAGTGAAAGCTGTAAGAGGAGTTGATTTCACAAAGTATATACTTTCAGTACTATGGCAAACATGTTACAGGAAGACTTAAAAAGTCCCATAACTCTTGCAATACTGACCCTTTGGCCCCTAAATTCATACCACACATGTATTGTCTGATGGTGCAAGTGTGGTGAAAATTTGAAACAAATCAGGCAAAAGCTACTCAAGTTATTCAGCAAAGATGTCCAAATGTTGACGGAATGACGGAATCACGGAGTCACGGAATCACGGAATGACGGAGTGACGGAATGACGGAATGACGGACAGGCTGAAAACAGTATACCCCCCTAAAACTTCGTTTTGCGGGGGGTATAAAAATCACAACATATATCTACAGGAGGACTGATAAGTTTCCCGCCTGATATTAGAGACCGGTGTATAAGTTTCCCGCCGGATATTATACACCGGTGTATAATATACGGCGGGAAACTTATACACCTCCCGCCAAAACTTCCTTTGTTGAGTAGGTGTATATGTTTGTTAGAGACCTGCTCGAAACAAAGGAGCCAGTATATAAATAATTGTTAGAGTTGTGATTTTAAAAATCTTCTTTATGGTTTGTAAGGTTTATTTCCAGTATGCAATCGCTAAGCAAGGATTTGTCAGCTAAGTGTGTGAACAAAGTGCAGAAAAATTGTTAGAACAAAACATCGGGAAAACATGTCCGTGAAGTTTATACCCCCTTAGCCCCCAACATTGATAAAACTGGGGTTTGCAGGGGTATATCTATTTTTTCCTTTTCAATTGTTAATGCTGAAAAAGTTCTCTGAATATTGCATGGGCATGTTTTCGTAATTATATCATGGAAACATCTCCGTGTGGGACTTAACCCTTTCAAACCTATACTTCTATAGCAAAATTGATGTTTGACGGGGTCAAGAGAAAAAAACAACCAAAAATTGATATATTTATGTAAATTAAATTTAAAAAGTCGAAAATGCGAAATTCTAACACTGAAAAATCAATATAATAAACCAGAGGACCAATGGTCCTGTAAACGCTCACCTGAGACCTGAGATATATACATGTACCAATAAACTTGTTAGACTAGAATGGTACAATGCATGTATATAACCCTAGGGAAGGGTCAGAATAACTCCTGGAGTCAATGTCTTTTTCAAATCATAAAAATTCAGTCCATTTGCCAATATCACTGCAAGTTTTGTCCTTCAAATGACATTTTAACAATTTTCTCCATTCAAATGCATGGGCGATCTATGTTGACCTTGCCGTGAAATAGGTCAAGGTCATCCCAGTTTCATGAATTATATATATTTTTTGTAGACCTCTGCTCCTTAATGCTTCATGCCAAGTTTCAAAATCATAGGCCTTCTGGTTCTGAAGAAGAAATTTTTTAAATGTTTTTGCTATTTATAGCTATTTATATTTATATTCATTTCCACTTCCTAAGGATGCACCACATAAAGTTTGGCTTTGATTGGCTAAGCAGTTTCTGAGAAAAAGCTGTTTGAATATTATGGTCATCTACATGTATAGCTCCGGGGCAGGGGCAGACAACCCCTGGGCCTAAAATATTTTCATAAGCATAAATCTTCTGTCCATTTGCTCATTCCTAGCAAGTTTTCTGCCATTAAATGATATTTTCCTATTTTTCCCATTCAAATGCATGGGCGACCTAAGTTGACCTTGCCATAAAATAGGTCAAGGTCATCCGAGGGTCATGATTTATATAAACTTTGTAGAGCTCCATTGCCCGATGCTTCATGCTAAGTTTCAAAATCGTAGGCCTTCTGGTTCTGGAGAAGAAGATTTTAAATGTTTTTGCTATTTAAAGCCATGGCGGCAATCTTGGTCATGTGACCTTTACCATTTATACAAACTTTCATTCCCTCTTCCTAAGGATGCTCCACAAAAAGTTTGGCTTTGATTAGCCTAGCGGTTTCAGAGAAGAAGATGTTTCAATATTATGGTCATATACATGTACATGTATATAGCCCCGGGGCAGGGGCAGACAACCCCTGTGCCCAAAATATTTTATTAAAAATAAATCTTCTGTCCATTTGCTCATTTTTAGCAAGTTTTCTGCCATTTAATTACATTTTCCTATTTTTTCCCATTCCAATGCATGGGCGACCTAAGTTGACCTTGCCGTAAAATAGGTCAAGGTCATCCCAGGGTCACGATTTATATAAACTTTGTAGAGCTCCATTCCCAGATGCTTCACACCAAGTTTCAAAATCATATGCCTTCTGGTTCTGGAGAAGAAGATTTTTAAAGGTTTTTGCTATTTATAGCCATGGCGGCTATCTTGGTCATGTGACCTTGACCGTTTATACAAACTTTCATTCACTCTTCCTAAGAATGCTCCACATAAAGTTTGACTTTGATTGGCCAAGAGGTTTCAGAGAAGATGTTTGAATAGTAAAGTCATATACATGAATATTGGCCCGGGGCAGGGGCAGACAACCCTCTCGGCCCAAAATATTTTCATAAACATAACTCTTCTGTCCATTTGCTCTTTCGTAGCAAGTTTTTTGCCATTAAATGACATTTTCCTATTTTTTCCCATTCAAATGCATGGGCGGCCTAAGTTGACCTTGCCGTAAAAAAGGTCATGGTCATCCCAGGGTCATGATTTATACAAATTTTGTAGAGCTCCATTGCCTGATGCTTCATGCCATGTTTCAAAATCGTAGGCCTTCTGGTTCTGGAATAGATTTTAAAGGTTTTTGCTATTTATAGCCATGGCGGCCATCTTGGTCATGTGACCTGGACCATTTATAAAAACTTTCGTTCCCCCTTCCTGAGGATGCTCCAAAATGTTCAAACTAAATGTTATGAACCACTGCAGAAGCTGAGGGTGAGGTTGTGGCCATGTAAAACCGGTTTAAGCCCGCCAGTAACTTTGTGTTACTGATCGTTCCAAGTCGATACTTCTGTGGTGGTTCTTTTTGTTTTATGTTTTGGTGTATAAAATTTTTTTGTGCTGTTGGCGCCTTATGTATGTTTCCATATTTTTAGTTAAGTTAAGGTAACTGAGTGGCCACCTATTGGGAAAATAGCTGCTCATTCGGCTTACGATATGTTTCATGGTATAAGTACCTGATTGTTAGTTTGGTTTTTTCCCACCTCGGTTTTTGGAGTGGGAATCTTTTTCTGATTGCGCCTTTTCCTGATCTTTGCCTACTTGTACCTTTCCACATGGTTTGGCTTTGATTGGCCTAGCGGTTTCAGAGGAGATCTTTGAAATTGTGGACGACGGACCGACGCAACCGGAATATGGGTATACTATAAGCTCACCTGTGAGCCTTCGGCTCAGGTGAGCTAAAAAACACAAATATTCATTCCCCCCACCTGTAGATGCTATATGTGAAATATGATTAGATTCGGCCTGGCAGCTTCAGAGAAGTCGTTTGAAAATGTTGATGATGAAGACGGATGACGCACGGCTTGAACACTATACTATAAGCTCACCTGTGAGCCTTCGGCTCAGGTGAGCTAATAAAACAAGAAAAAACAACAAAATTAACTTACCCGCCAAAACGCACACACTGACATAAACATCGGGAATTTGACGTACCAGTTGTACTTTGACGAGCCGTATGAACGGTGTGTTCATGGCTACTCAGACCTTTTATTTCTCCTTGGCATATACACAAGAAAGGAGGGGAGAATTTATACCCTCATACTAGGGCAGTAGGGCTTTACCTGTAGAACCAGTTTAAGCCCCCAGTAGTTTTACATTACTGATTGTTCCAAGTCAATACTTGTGTTTTGATTCTTTGGAGTCAAATTTTTGTGCTGTTTGTACTTATGTACGTTTTCATAGTTTTAGTTAAGTTTGGGAAACTGAAAGGCCACCTATTGGGAACTAGCTGCTAACTCGGCTAAGGATATGTTTTCTAAGTACAAGTACCTAATTGTCAATTTAGTTAATTCCAACCTCCAATTTTGGAGTGGGAATTTCTTTCTAAATTGCACATTTTCCTGATCATTGCCTACTTGTACATGTGTATCTATTCCGATCAGGTCAGGTTAAAAATAAACTCTTATCCAGGGCATAGTGTAGTTTTTATTTACATCATTTCATTAATGTATACATTTTTTTTAAATTCAAATAAGTCAGTATAACATGTATAACTTTATGGGTTTACGATTTCTTATCCAGGGCATAGTGAGTTTTTATTTACATCATTTTATTAATGAACGAGGGTCATCCAATAAATTCTGACAATGGTCTCATATCTCCAAACATGCGTATAAAATCCGAGTATGTTTGCATACCATATGCGGCCAAGTATGCTACCTACTAGTGTGTGAAATATGAAGGCTTTATCACAATCTGATCTAATGCTGTTACAACTTGTATGTAGCACTCTGAGAGCTAATGGCCACGAAAATTGTGATTTTGTCTTTATTTTTAATGGGGGTAGGGTAAGCAAAATCTTTACTGTGTTTCTTTGGTTGGTCATACTAGTGTTGTGTGATATTTTCTGAATACTGAACCTCTCCACAAAATCAGCAATTGCAATAATGTTGACTTTGTAGCTTTCGGTATGCACGGTTGCTATGCAACAAAAGAAAATTGACAATTTTTCTCAGTTTTGGTGTCATTGTATATTTTGAACACTTCCGCAACCTATACCAAACAGCTAACATATGATTGGATGCATGTTATGCTAAAGTTGTTGTATGGTTTTCTGAACACAATTACCAGAGGACCAATGGTCCTGTAAACGCTCACCTGAAACCCGAGATATATACCAATAAACTTGTTTGACTAGAATGGTAATATACATGTATATAACCCCAGGGCTGGGTCAGAGCAACCCCTGGAGTCAATTTCTTTTTGAAAACATAAAACTTCAGTCCATTTGCCAATTTACTGCAAAGTTTGCCCTTCAAATGACATTTTAACAATTTTCCCCATTCAAATGCATGGGCGACCTACGTTGACCTTGCCGTAAAATATGTCAAGGTCATCCCAGGGTCATGATTTATATAAACTTTGTAGAGCTCCATTGCCTGATGCTTCATGCCAAGTTTCAAAATCATAGGCCTTCTGATTCTGGAGAAAAAGATATTTAAAAATTTTTGCTATTTATAGCCATGGCAGCCATCTTGGTCATACCTTGACCATTTATATATACTTTCATTCCCACACTTCCTAAAAATGCTCCTCATAAAGTTTGGCTTTGATTAGCCAAGCAGTTTCAGAGAAAAAGATCTTTGAATATCACTGTAATATACATGTATATTGCCCCGGGGTGAGGGCAGACAAACCCCTGGGGTCCAAATTTTTTCAGAATCATCAATCTTAAGTCCATTTGCCCATTTCCTGCAAGTTTTTCCCTACAAATGACATTTTAACACTTTTCCCCATTCAAATGCATGAGCGACCTATGTTGACCTTGCCGTAAAATAGGTCAAGGTCATCCCAGGGTCATGATTTACATAAACTTTGTAGAGCTCTAGTCACTGATGCTTCACACCAAGTTTCAAAATCATTGGCCTTCTGGATCTGGAGAAGAAGATTTTTAAAGTTTTTTTTTCTATTTATAGCAATGGCGACCATCTTGGTCATGTGACCTTGACCATTTATATAAACTTTCTTTCCCCCTTCCCAAGGATGCTCCATATGAAATTTGGCTTTGATTGGTCAAGCGGTTTCATGGGAGAAGATATTTCATTATTATGGAAATATACCAGGGTTGTCCGGAAAGTTTTAGAACTGTGCCGATATCTTAAAAAATATTTTATTCTATACAAATAAAGATATATGAGTTTATAGATATGGCCTTCCTGAATAATATATGGGAAAATTGGAATCAAAACCTACATACACTTGGAGATATTGGTCTCCAAGGCAACCGATGTGGCGCTTCTCGGACATACTGTGTACATCCTCTTATCTCAACAACCGCACTTTACCCCCATTTTCCTATGTTTTGGGGGTAAAGTGCGGTGTCCACTTATGCTGTAATACCTGCTGTGATTATATACAGCTTATCAGTGTTTAGCTGCCTCTCCTGGCTAATTATGCAAGGAATGGTCAGATTTACTGTAATCTGATACCTAGAATTCCAGGTATTTTACAGTACAAACCAAACCCAAAAATAATTTTTTGTTCATTTTTCATCAAAATACAATTTAATCAAAATAATTGAAATAATCATAAAAAGTTAAGCAACATTACATTTTCAATGGTCTAAATCGGTTATGTATTAAGGATTTTGTATAGTCATTTGTGCATGCTGATCAGAGCAGATGTTCCTTACCTGGATTTTCTTATCAGAGGCTGCTAAACTGAAATTATCCCTGCTAATTGGTTTTACAGCCTTTTGCACCATGGGTGTCTAATGACCAAAGTGGATTTTTGGAGTTAAGAGAATGTACACACTATGGCACTTTGAATTTTGCGTTTTCTAAAACCTGGAGACAAGAAAACGATTGCCAACAAATTGGCCATATGGCTTTTAAATACAGCAACAATTTGCATGTTATCATGCCATAATTTGTTCAATATGTTCGCAAAATTCCATGGTCTTTCGACGGTTATCAACTTTGCAAAAGCTAACAGAAGTGTATGTGTAGATCAACATGTTGGTAAGAAACGCAACGTCGCCGCATCGGATGAAGCAGCACTTTTTTATCATAAAGAGTTCCTGTCGTAATGAGTTCACAAATCTAATCAAAATTTCTCACTGTTAGTGTTTGAACAAAATCCAGGCTATGCAAGATCATTAATTTTTCGTTTTTTCGAAAAGTTTTTGTCAAGAAATCGGTGATAAGAGGAAGGGCTACAGGCCGTTTGATGTGTGCGAAAAAGCGACACCCCATTTAAAATCGGCGCAAAAGAGTTTGGAGGTAGCCAAATGAGAACGAGTGTGTTTTCCTGATATATTTTGTATTGTTGTCCTCAGAATAACCAAATAAACTTGAAACTATCAAGCCTTGGTGCCCGATGACATTGAGAGCCACTTTAAAATGCATCCGATCAGCCAGGTCTTTCTTGTAAAATCATAACGGGCGCAACGTTATTGAAGTCAGTGTGCTCCGAGAGTAGCAACATGCTCGTATTAAAATGATTATATCAATAATGTTATATTCCTGTGTAAAATTACAACTGATTCTCTTGAATAGTTATTGAAATATAGACACAGTCTCAAAACTTTCTGAACAGCCTACGTACATGTATATAGCCCCGGGGCAGGGGCAGACAACCCCTGAGGGGCTAAAATTTTCCATTAACATAAATAATAAATTCTTCTGTCCATTTGCCTATTCCCAGAAAGTTTTACTCATTAAATAGCATTTTGAAATTTTTTCCCATTCAAATGCATTGGCGACCTAAGTTGACCTTGCCTAGGGTCATGATTTATATAAACTATGATGGGCCAGCGTCCCCGATGCTACATACCAAGTTTCGTGGAAATCGGCCCACTGGTTCTGGAGAAGAAGATTTTTAAAGGTTTTTGCTATTTTGACCTCGACCATTTATATAAACTTTCGTTCCCCCTTCCTAAGGATGCTCCACATGAAGTTTGGCTTTGATTGGCCAAGCGGTTTCAGAGGAGAAGATCTTTGAAATTGTGAACGACGGACGACGGAGGGAGGGACGGACGGACAGACGACGGACGGACGTCAGAGCATGGGTATACTATAAGCTCACCTGTGAGCCTTCGGCTCAGGTGAGCTAAAAAAGTGACTTTCAAGGACCTTTATATACAAGATATACTACACTTTTTAGTACAACCCTATTTTTATGGTAAAAAGCTGGTGCCAAAATGGACTCCTGTTGAAAACAAAACCCTACATTAGTTGCAATTGCAGGATTATTTACTGAACGATAGCTCTTTTTGGCTATTACGCAAAACCAAATGATCATATTTCTTTTTGTTGAAATAACTTTATGTTTTCAATGAGTGTCATAGTTAGCTGAAAATATGTGTTTCATGAAAAATATCAAAATGAATTAATTTAACGTTTTTGTAAATCAATAAGTTCTATTTTACACAACTTATGGCAAATACATGTTTAGTGTCCTAAAACAAAAGGCCTGTGATTTGCAAGTATGCTCAGTATGGTAACAAATGGTAACATATGTAACATCTTAATGTTAAAAATATGGTGGAATTTCATTTTAGTGGTTATAAATCAATATGAAGATCAGTTTTAAACTCTTCATAAGCTAATAGCTTAAAACATGTCACACTGAAACCAGAGGATCAATGGTCCTGTAAATGCTCACCTGAGATCTTGTAAAAAACTTGAGTATTTTCCTACAAGTCCTTACGCATGGTCCTGGGGCATGGGCAGACAATAAAAAATAAACTTTCTGTCCATTTTAGACATTCCCAGCAAGTTTTTCACATTAAAGCCATTTTTCCGCTTTTCCCCATTCAAATGCATAGTTGACCTTGTAATAAAATAGGTCAAGGTCATCCCGGGGTCATGATTTATATAAACTTTGTAGAGCTCATTTCCTTTATGCTTCATGCCAAGTTTCAAAATCATATGGCTTATAGTTCTAGAGAAGATTTTTAAAAGTTTTTGCTACTTACAGTCATGGTGGCCATCTTGGTCATGTGAGCTGGACTATTTACATAAACTTGCATTCCCACCTTCTAAGGATCATCAATATGAAGTTTGGCTTTGATTGGCCAAGGGGTTTCAAAAAAGATGATGTTTGAATATTACCATATAATACATGTTTGTAGCCCCAAGGCAGGGGCAGCCAACCACCTTGGGCCAAAATTTCTTCTAAAACATATATATTCTGTCCATTTCTTCATTTCCAGCACGTTTTCTCCCACTGAACATTATTTTCTTGCTTTTCCTCATTCAATTGCACAGGTGGCCTAAGTTGACCTTGCCGTAAAATAGGTCAAGGTCATCCAAAGGTCATGATTTATAAAGACTTTGTAGGGCTCCTTTCCCTGATGCTTTATACCAAGTTTCAAAATTATAGGCCTTCTGGTTCTGGAGAAGAAGACATTTTAAGGTTTTTGCTATTTATAGCCATGGTGGCCATCTTGGTCATGTGACCTAAACCATTTATATAGACTCTTCATCCCACTTCCTAAGGATGCTCCATATGGCGCTTGGCATTGATTGGCCAAGCAGTTTCAGAGAAGATGATGTTATATACATGTATTTAGCTCTGGGGCAGGGGCAGACAAGCCCTTGGGGTCATTTTTTTTTCATTAACTGGAGTATTCTGTCCATTGGCTCATTTCCAGTATGTTTTCTGGCATTGAACAACATTTTCCAACTTTTCCCCATTCAAAGGCATAGGCGACCTAAGTTGACCTTGCCATAAAATAGGTCAAGATCATCCCAGTGTCATGATTTACATAAACTTTGTATAGCGCATTACCCTGATGATTCATGCCAAGTTTCAAAATCATAGGCCATCTGGTTCTGGAGAAGATTTTAAAAAGTTTTTGCTATTTATAGCCATGGTGGCCATCTTGGTCATGTGACCTAGACCATTTATATAAACTTTTGTTGCCCCTTCCTAATGATGCTGCACTAGAAGTTTGGCTTTGATGGGCCAAGCGGTTTCAGAGGAGAAAATCTTTGAAATTGTGGGCGGAAGACGACGGACAACGGATGACGAACAACGACGATGGACAGACGACGGAGCATGGCCATCCTATAAGCTCACCTTGTGAGCCTTCGGCTTAGGTGAGCTAAAAATTCTCAAGGTGGGCAGAGTCTTTACAGTGCGTGCTCACTGACAAAAACATTCAAATACATACATACAGTGTTGAACTTGGAACAAGGAAACACTTATAAAATGAGCTACGTCATTACGAAAACCAGATTCAGTCTATTCTTAAACAAAGAATTCAGGGCCTTTGTTTTCTCTACACAGATAATAAAATAGATCTTTTAGAATCTGAAATTTCAAGCATCTAACTTATGAGACTGTGAAGACAGTATATTGGCTAAAGAGAGGTTTTCTTGCGCCGTGGTTCAAATGAAAGTGGATTCTCATAATCATAAGTTTTCTACATAGCCTTTTTGCATAGGACATTATTAGGTATTTGTAGTATGGTGATCCTCTGATGACTTGCCTGTTTGCTCATGGTCAAGTATGTAAAACCTTTTTCGCATATGGCACAGTAAGGTTTTTTGAGTATGGTGATCCACTGGTGACTTGCCTGTATGCTCATGGTCACATATGTAAAACATATATCACATAGGAATTGTAAGGTATTTTGAATATGGTGACCCAGTAGTAAAGCATCCACTCTGAATCAAAAACATGTAAGGTTCGATCTCACTGACACCATGTTGTTTGTTTGTATAGAGGCTTAATGTCCCAGTCAACAACTTTTCAGTAATGTCCGGATGGAGCCAAAGCTTCCTTTGAGATCTGCAAAATATTCAGAGTGTTCAAAACACTCACATTTAGAAACATACTTCTAAGCAATTTTTTTAATATTTGACTCCTTTTAGGAATGTGTCTTTGATTTAGACTTCTTGTGTAAAGTTTTGAAATTGCGGTTTATATTAATAGTCTGGCGTTTGTTGCCAGTTTAAAAAGGGCTACTGATGAGAGTTCATTACCCAAAATTTCGCAATATAGTCCATACTATATATCTCCCTTTGAATGTTTTAATTGTTTCCAAAGGATAAAGCCATTATATTTTATTTATTTCAATGGAAATGACTGATCTTTCAGGCTGATCATCCAGCTGTGTAGAGGTTAAAAGTTGCACTGGTAAAGTGTTTTCCAATAAAATATCTACTGAACCATGCCAGCCTTTCTCACAACCTGAAAAGAAAAACACACTGTGTTCAATTTGTAAATTAAAATTCAGCTAACATTTTATCTTGTTACCAAGTTATAAAAGCATTGGGTATTTTAGATGTGACCAATACCATGCTTTCTGGAGACACTCTGTGGTTTGATCAAACAAACACCTTTGGGTTTTGCTTTTTTTTCTCTTTTATCCCCGAAATATTCATATTGAACGTTAAACGGCTTATGAAAGTTGACCATGTGCTTATAATCTTGGAAAACTGCAGATTTTTTAATGTATTTCCATTATAAGCCTATGAAAGATAATGATGCCCCTATGGACCCCAGGGACAAGGTTGGCAGGATTTATAAACAGGACTTTTATACATTGCTACATCTCAAATGGTAAGTTACTGGCCGGGTCATTGTCGTAATGAGGCCCCCTCCCTCCCCCACCCCTACTGGGTTTACTTACTATATTGCCTACTCCCAGCACTGCCAGACACTCCAGGATCTCCCTCTATAATCTCAAATGGTAGGTTACTGGCCGGGTCATTGTCATAATGTGGTAGTCATCGAGAGGAGTGGTCTCTGTTCTCAGCTGTTGAAGAACAAGGAATTACAACACTGTGAGAAAAACTGTTTGTACACATCCAGGCGAATAGAGCCAAATTATGCTAACTTTCATATTGTTGATATGAGCCTGTGCATGAGAAAACCAACAATTTGGATTCCCCACCAGGGCTGACACAAACCAGCCTGTACAGTCATAGAACATGGATAGAAGCTTGAAATTTAGGATTAAGATAGTAGAGGAATTGTACTATTCGAGTAATGAAAACAGGCACTGATCAGCTTTGCAGTTACCGCGAAACTGATCTGCGTCTTTGTTTTTGCATATGCAGATTGTTGGTTTTCCCATTCGGCAGTTCATATGATCAGAGTTGAGCATGCAAAACATTAGTGTATCCAATTGATTTATTGTGTTTTATGGTATATATTAAAAGCTCTGTTGAAATCTGATTTCATCCTACATGCACTAAACAAACCTACATCGTTATATGAGCCGCCCCATGGGAAAACCAACAATCTGCATATGCGAAAACAAAGGCGCAGATCAGCTTCGCAGTAACTGCGAAGCTGATCAGCGCCTTTGTTTTCGCTACTCGGATAGTATAGTTCCTGACTTCTACTTAAATCCAAAATTTCAAGCTTCTAGCTCTTTCCTGTGACTGCGCAGCCTGATTTGTGTCAGACCTGTTCGGAAACCACATTGTTGGTTTTCCCATGAGGCGGCTCATATATGTTCAAAATGCTTTAATTTTACAAGGAAGTAAGACTTGATTTTAATGAGTCTACTGGGATCACGATTAATATCAGATTGTCTCATTAAAAGATGTGCTACATTAGTAGATATGGTTGTAAAATCAACCTGCAGATGTCAATCAATGCAGTCACATTCCAAACATGCCTTTGATTAGGCTGTATCTTAAAGATGTGCAGCTGCATGAGAAACCCTATTTCATGTATAGGCAAAAACAAAAGGACAGATCAGCTATGCAGTCACTGCAGAGCTGCTAAGCACATTTGTTTTCCCTACATGTATAATACTAGGCCTTTTCTTCTAAGCTCTAAAATTTCTAGCTTTTAGCCTTCTTCTGATGCACTACAGTCTGATTTGTGTTGGACCTGGTCAGAACCTTGAAAACCAGTTTTCTTGTGTTGTAGCTCATTCTATAGATTGGTGTGCGCGACAAGGTGGCGGCCAATTCTGAAAATATGGACAGTGAGTCAAATATAGATACGCAAATTATTCCTGAAGATGTGAGTAATGTTACATTATCCTCCCTTACGATACCTATAAAAGACATAACCATAACTATGGAAAGAAAATTCGTAGAAATGGAAAGCAGCTTGGAAAAGAAGCTTAGTGACAGTATGCTGAAGGTTTGCGAGGCAAAAATAAGTCAGGTGAAAAAAGAATTTCGCCAAGAAATCAAGAAAGTCAAAGAACCTTTAACAGTCATTGAAAACCGGGACAGTACTCAGTGTAACGGTCATATTGACCCACCTAAGATCAACTTTATTGTTAGAAACATGAATGAATGGGAGGGCGAAAACGTCAGAAACCGAGTCAATGGTTTGATAAAAGGTGGACTACGCATTAATGATGTTAACATTGTCTCTGCTGTGCGGAAAACGAGCAGAAACAGTAAACCAGGGGTGATTGTTAAATGTTGCAACGTGTAGATCGGAACAGGACCTTGGTAAAGTTCTGAAAACCAAGGTTTTGAAAAATCATATACAATACGAGCAAGTTTATGTAGAACCGGACATTTTGTTGGAGCAAAGAATTCAACCAGAGGACCAATGGTCCTGTAAACGCTCACCTGAGATCTGCTGCATATACCAACCAGAGGACCAATGGTCCTGTAAACGCTCACCTGAGACCTGAGATATATACCAATAAACCTGTTTGACTAGAATGGTAATATACATGTATATAACCCCAGGGCAGGATCAGGGCAACCTCTGGAGTCAATTTCTTTAAAAAATCATAAAGATTCAGTCATTTGCAAATTTACTGCAAGGTTTGCCCTTCAAATGACATTATAACAATTTTCCCCATTCAAATGCTTAGGCAACCTAAGTTGATCATGCCATAATAAGAGCTGTCGCAGGACAGCGTGCTCGACTGCTTCTGACCTTTGTCAAGCATAAGGCCAAACCCGACTTCAGGGTCAAAGGTCTTGTCATACGCAAACATACTTTGAAAGAAGTTTGTTCATAAACCATTTGAATACCGAGATATAAGGCAAAAATCACTGAAGCGTGAAATTAGGTCACAGTGACCTGTAAGTATATTGGGGTCAAAGGTCAGGTCATACTCACTCATAATCTGAGAAAAGTATGAAAATATACTAATCGAGTGTCAAGATATAAGGCAAAATCACTGAACCGTGAAATTAGGTCACAGTGACCTAGGACTACTTCAGGGTCAAAGGTCTTGTCATACGCAAACATACTTTGAAAGAAGTTTGTTCATAAACCATTTGAGTACCGAGATATAAGGCAAAATCACTGAACCGTGAAATTAGGTCACAGTGACCTATAAGTATATTGGGGTCAAAGGTCTGGTCATACTCACTCATAATCTGAAAAAAGTATGAAAATATACTAATTGAGTGTCAAGATATAAGGCAAAATCACTGAACCGTTAAATTAGGTCACAGTGACCTATAAGTATATTGGGGTCAAAGGCCTGGTCGTACTTACTCATAATCTGAAAGAAGTAAGAAAATATACTAATTGAGTGTCAAGATATAAGGCAAAATCACTGAACCATGGAAAGTAGGTCAACCGACCCTTACCGTCATGACACACAAGTCAGTGTCACAAAGTCAAAAGATGAATGACCAACCATCCTCCTAAGTTGTTTCTATTAAGAAATAAAAAGAAAAAAAAATAGAAGAGTTCTAGATTTTGACCTCTAGCCCCGCCCCCTGACTCCGACCCACAGGTCCGATGTCATGGAACCTAAAGTGTATGAAGTATGAATGCTTTATGATAAGTTGTTGTCAAGATATGCCTCCTTGTAAAAGTTACACAGCAGTACATCTATTTTTTAGTGTTCTAGTTTTTAACCTCCAGCCCCACCCCACAGGCATGGACCCAGGGGCCCTATGCCATGGAATGAAACTCAACCCTACAGGGTACCTATGGTCCGAGTATGAAAGCCCTCTGATAAAAAGTTTTCAAGATATAGACTTCTAGAATACTATATCACAGAAAAGCCATTATTATTAATGGTGTTCTAGATTTTAACCTCTAGCCCCACCCCCTGGCATGGACCCAGGAATCTGATGCCATGGAATGAAAGCCGACCCTACATGGTGTCAATGGCCCGAGTATCAATGATTTCTGATGAGTGGTTGTCAAGATATGGACTTCTAGAAAACTTTAACATAAGAATTGCTATTTTTGAAGGTGTTCTAGATTTTAACCTCCAGCCCCACCCCCTGGCCTGGACCCAGGGGCCCGATGCCATGGAATGAAAGCTAACCCTACAGGGTATCTATGGTCCAAGTATAAATGCTTTCTGATGAGTGGTTGTCAAGATATGGACTTCTAGAAAACTTTAACGCAAGTGTGACGCGCACGCGCACGGGAACGCGCACGGGAACGCGCACGGGAACGGGAACGTGGACGACCGGGGTGACTGCAATAGCTCTATGCACTTCGTGCAGTCGAGCTAAAAAAGGTCAAGGTCATCTCAAAAAGTTTGGCATTGATTAGCTAAGCGGTTTCAGAAAAGATGTTTCAATATTATGGTCATACACATGTATATAGCCCCGGGGCAGGGGCAGTGCAAACTCTGGGCCCAAAATATTTTCATAAACATAAATCTTCTGTCCATTTGCTCATTCCTAGCAAGTTTTTTGCCATTAAATGACATTTTCCTATTTTTTCCCATTCAAATGCATGGGCGGCTTAAGTTGACCTTGCCGTAAAAAAGGTCAAGGTCATCCCAGGGTCATGATTTATATAAACTTTGTAGAGCTCCATTGCCTGATGCTTCATGCCAAGTTTCAAAATCATAGGCCTTCTGGTTCTGAAGAAGAAGATTTTTAAGGGTTTTTGCTATTTATAGCCATGGCGGCCATCTTGGTCATGTGACCTTGATCATTTATACAAACTTTCATTCACTCTTCCTAAGAATGCTCCACATAAAGTTTGGCTTTGATTGGCCAAGCAGTTTCAGAGAAGAAGATCTTTGAATATCACTGTAATATACATGTATATTGCCCCGGGGTGGGGGCAGACAGACCCCTGGGGTCCAAATTTTTTCAGAGTCATCAATCTTAAGTCCATTTGCCCATTTCCTGCAAGTTTTTCCCTACAAATGACATTTTAACACTTTTCCCCATTCAAATGCATGAGCGACCTATGTTGACCTTGCCGTAAAATAAGTCAAGGTCATCCCAGGGTCATGATTTATATAAACTTTGTAGAGCTCCAGTCACTGATGCTTCACACCAAGTTTCAAAATTATTGGCCTTCTGGTTCTGGAGAAGAAGATTTTTAAAGGTTTTTTCTATTTATAGCCATGGCAGCCATCTTGGTCATGTGACCTTGACCATTTATATAAACTTTCTTTCCCCCTTCCCAAGGATGCTCCGTATGAAGTTTGGCTTTGATTGGCCAAACGGTTTCAGGGGAAAAGATGTTTCATTATTTTGGAAATATACATGTATATAGCCCCGGGGCAGGGGCAGACAACCCCCCCAGGGGCTAAATTTTTCCATTAACATTAATCTTCTGTCCATTTGCTTATTCCAAGTAAGTTTTACCCATTAAATAGCATTTTGCCATTTTTTCCCATTCAAATGCATTGGCGACCTAAGTTGACCTTGCCGCAAAATATGTCAAGGTCATCCTAGGGTCATGATTTATATAAACTATAATGGGCCCACATCCCCAATGCAACATACAAAGTTTCGTGGAAATCGGCCCACTGGTTCTGGAGAAGAAGATTTTTAAAGGTTTTTTCTATTTATAGCCATGGCGGCCATCTTGGTCATGTGACCTGGACCATTTATATAAACTTTCGTTCCCCCTTCCTAAGGATGCTCCACATGAAGTTTGGCTTTGATTGGCCAAGCGGTTTCAGAGGAGAAGATCTTTGAAATTGTGGACGACAGACGACGACGGACGACGGACGACGGAGCATGGGTATACTATAAGCTCACCTGTGAGCCTCCGGCTCAGGTGAGCTAATAAACATGTTTGAATATTATGGTATTTAACTCCAGCGCAGGGGCAGATGAAGCCCTTGGGCCATTTTCTTTTTCAGGATCTTCAATATTCTGTCCGTTTGCCAATTTCTTGCTGGTTTTTCCCTTCAAATGTTCCCAATTCAAATGCATAGGCAACCCATGTTGACCTTGCCACAAACTTGGTCAAGGTCATCACAGGGTCATGATTTATATATACATTGGATTACTTTAGCCATCGATGCTTTACACCAAGTTTCCTTGAAATCAGTCTATTGGTTTCAGAGAAGAAGATTTTTGATGGGTTTTTACCATATATGGGCATGGCGGCCATCTTTGTCATGTGACCTAGATTATTTATATACACATTGATTCCCCCATTCTATAGATGTTTCACATAAAATTTGGCTTTGATTGGCCAAGCAGTTTCAGAGGAGAAGACGTTTGAATATTATGGAAATATACATGTATATTGCCCGGGATGAGGGCACATGAGCCCCTGGGGTCCAATTTTTTTCAGAATCATTAATATTCAGTCCTACTTCCCATTTCCTGCAAGACTTTCACTTTAAATTACATTTGGCGTAAAATAGGTCAAGGTCATCACAGGGTCATGATTTATATATACATTGTAGTGCTTGAGCCATCGATGCTTCATACCAAGTTTCGTTACCCCTTCCTATTGATGCTTCACATAAAGTTTAGCTTTGATTGGCCAAGTGGTTTTCAGAGGAGAAGAGTCATTTGAATATTATGGAGATATACATGTATATTGCCCCGGGGTGGGGGCACATGAGCCCCTGGGGTCCAATTTTTTTCAGAATCATTAATATCCAGTCCTACAGCCCATTTCCTGCAAGACTTTCACTTTAAATGACATTTTAAAAGTTTTCCCCAATCAAATTCATTGGCGACCTATTTTGACCTTGCCGTAAAATAGGTCAAGGTCATCACAGGGTCATGATTTATATATACATTGTAGTGCTTGAGCCATCAATGCTTCATGCCATGTTTCATTGAAATCTGTCAACCGATTCTGGAGAAGAAGATTTTTGAAGGTTTTTTACCATACATGGGCATGGCGGCCATCTTGGTCATGTAACCTAGATTTTTTATATACATATTTGTTATTCCTTCCTATAAATGTTTCATACAAAATTTGGCTTTGGTTGGCCAAATGGTTTCAGAGGAGAAGACTTTTGAATATTATGGAGATATACATGTATATTGCCCCGGGGTGGGGGCACATGAGCCCCTGGGTTCCAATTTTTTTTTCAGAATCATTAATATTCAGTCCTACTGCCCATTTCCTGCAAGACTTAATTAATTTCACTTTAACTGACATTTTAAAAGTTTTCCCCATTCAAATGCATTGGCGACCTTTGTTGACCTTGCCATAAAATAGGTCAAGGTCATCACAGGGTCATGATTTATATACCCATTGTAGTGCTTGAGCCATCAATGCTTCATGCCAAGTTTCGTTGAAATCGGTCCACCGGTTCTGGAGAAGAAGATTTTTGAAGGGTTTTTACCATATATGGGCATGGCGGCCATCTTGGTCATGTGACCAGTGATTTTTTTACATGCGCATCCTGCATCTTTTACTCATAATTTTGTCTCTGGGATGCAAAGTTTTCGTTCTGGTGGGTCCCAGGATGCAATGATTTTAGCAGGTTTGCAATGAAAAATAGTGCTTTGGACTCATAAAGTGGTATCTGGACCCATTGGTACTGAATCTAGTGAGTCCCAAGGACCCATAGTCTCAAAATTGTAAATAAATCACTGTGTGACCTGGATTTCTTATATATACATTGGTTCCCCCTTCCTATAGATGCTTCATATAAAATTTGGCTTTGATTGGCCAAGCGGTTTCAGAGGAGAAGATCTTTGAAAATGGTGGACGACGGAAGATGGACCACGACGACGGACGGACGCCGGATGCCTACCTATCCTATAAGCTCCCCTGTGAGCCTTCGGCTCAGGTGAGCTAAAAATTAACTTTTGGAATATCGTGTCAGCTATTGGGGGAGATAAGTTGGAGGTGTTCCCCAGGTCAGCTGACAGGTCAGCTGATAGGTCAGGTCAGTTGATTGGTCAGCTGATTATCGCCATGATGACCGTGACGACAGCGACGGTGGGTGGGAACACGATCACAATGGGTGGCAGGTTCAGTCATCCAGTAAACGACGCCAATTGGATAGGAGTAAAACTACGGGACAAAAGAAAATCGCGTGACAGGGATAATTCAACCGTTTCTGATAGGCGTGCGAACCAAAGCGAGTCATGTGATAGGAAACAGGACGATTGTGCATGTGGTAATAGTAGTGGTCGACAATATGACAATGGTAGACAAAACAGAAATTAGGCTCACCCTGACCAGGAATGCAGAAATTACTAGAAATGCGTGTTTGTAAAACACTATGCCCCCAACTGTATGCTTGCCCCTAAACTGGCAGCTTGTATGATTCATTTCATTTGAATGAAGTGAAATTTAATTTCCTGATGAAACTGTTCGGTTGCCTCTGTTTTGACCTCAATCTACATGTAGAAACAGAATGTAAGCTTTTTGACAGACAAGTTAGAAATGGAGTGAAAATTTCAAAATGGGGTTATTTTGTCAAAATTTGACAGAAAGTCCTCAAAAGTTGATCAGGTGATCATCTTCTAAGCCCCAACCAGTATACCAAATATGAAGGCTCTAGCTTAAATACTTTTTAAGATATCTTAGACAAGATTTTCAAATTTTGTTTTCAAAGGGGCATAACTCCAAACAGGGGCATATCTCAGACATGAAAACACCAGAGGACCAATGGTCCTGTAAACGCTCAACTGAGACCTGAGATATATACATGTACCAATAAACTTGTTAGATGCATGTATATAACCCTAGGGAAGGGTCAGAATAACTCCTGGAGTCAATGTCTTTTTCAAATCATAACCAGAGGACCAATGGTCCTGTAAACGCTCACCTGAGACCTGAGATATATACATGTACCAATAAACTTGTTAGACTAGAATGGTACAATGCATGTATATAACCCTAGGGAAGGGTCAGAATAACTCCTGGAGTCAATGTCTTTTTCAAATCATAAAAATTCAGTCCATTTGCCAATATCACTGCAAGTTTTGTCCTTCAAATGACATTTTAACAATTTTCTCCATTCAAATGCATGGGCGATCTAAGTTGACCTTGCCGTGAAATAGGTCAAGGTCATCCCAGTGTCATGATTTATACAAATTTTGTAGACCTCCGCTCCTTAATGCTTCATGCCAAGTTTCAAAATCATAGGCCTTCTGGTTCTGAAGAAGAAATTTTTTAAATGTTTTTGCTATTTATAGCCATGGCGGCCATCTTGGTCATGTGACCTTGACCATTTATATAAACTTTCAATTCCTCTTCCTAAGGATGCTCCACATAAAGTTTGGCTTTGATTGGCTAAGCAGTTTCTGAGAAAAAGCTGTTTGAATATTATGGTCATCTACATGTATATAGCTCCGGGGAAGGGGCAGACAACCCCTGGGCCTAAAATATTTTCATAAACATAACTCTTCTGTCCATTTGCTCATTCCTAGCAAGTTTTCTGCCATTACATGACATTTTTCTATTTTTCCCCATTCAAATGCATGGGCGACCTAAGTTGACCTTGCCGTAAAATAGGTCAAAGTCATCCCAGGGTCATGATTTATATATACTTTGTAGAGCTCCATTCCCAGATGCTTCATACCAAGTTTCAAAATCATAGGCCTTCTGGTTCTGAAGAAGAAGATTTTTAAACTTTTTTGCTATTTATAGCCATGGCGGCCATCTTGGTCATGTGACCTTGACCATTTATACAAACTTTCATATTCCCTCTTCCTAAAGATGCTCCACAAAAAGTTTGACTTTGATTGGCCTAGCGGTTTCAGAGAAGAAGATGTTTCAATATTATGGTCATATACAGTGGTGTTATGGCTAAAAACCCACTTTTGCACAGTTCGCGCTGATCGCTTGTGATTTTTCGCGGCGAAACCACCGCGAAATTTCACCGGCCAAGGGAAAATTTAAACGTTTAATCGATTAATTTTTTCGCTGCGAAAATCCGATTTTCGATTTTCGCGGTGAAATTTCGCAGTGTTTCGCGGCGAAATTCGTTTTTTTACGTTTACAACAGGTAAGTTAAAATTTCCTATTTCGCCGCGAAACACGGCGAAATACCTGTAAATGTTAACATAAAATTATTTATTTTTAATTTAATGACCACACTATGATTCATCTGTTCCACGTATAGATCGTTATTTACGTGCACATAATAATATGTACGATTATGCATGTATAGAAATGAAAAACGTGCATAACGCGACTTTTCCATTGGTATTACGTAGGTGGTACGATAGCGAAATTACGGAAAGACAAAAATATTTATAACGTAATGCGCCAGCTCATTGAATCTAACTTTGTTGTTTTTTGTTTGAATAGATGCTTTACGTCGTAATCAACAGCAATGGTCATGTCAGGACGCTGCCTCCATTTTATGGGACGTCATGATATCTAACAAGTGTTTGAAATATAACGATCCCTCTAATAGCCAATACTGTTTATATGTATGGATGGTTACTTGAAACCACTTTTCCTAGGCAGGCACAGACCTGAGCGGTAAACCAGTAATCAGATGATCTGTCAATAGCGTATAAGTTTTGCCTGGAGGCACAAGCAGCCTATATATTTCTTAAGGTCCCAATGGGCAGGGGCCATCTAACTTTGTGCCTTGTGTTGTAGCACAAACATTGTCTAAATGGTAATGCTAATAGTTAGATTCCTTGCTTTCTTTTTTGTAAATTTTCCTCTATTGCTTCACTTTATAGCGTTTAAGATGTGAACTACGATAACTTAATTTGAGCTCAACCATGTAAAACGACAAAACAAAAAGAGGCATATTGACATTTGGGCTTGCTGGTTACCACTCTGATCACCCTCTATGAATGCCAGCACAAGACTAATCGCAATCATATCGATTTATACATTATACTTGCCTTGTAGAAGTACAACTAGTGAAGATCAGTTTAACAGTCAACAGTCCCATGGTGACAACACTTTCAGGGTAATATATGTATACCGGTTTTGCTCAAGTACGAAACCCAACGAATACAGGAATCGAACACAGGATTTTAATTCCGGTCAATTCCTTTAATTCAACACTAGGCTTCTGCGCTCAACTTTGTTCTAATTAATCTAATGCGGCATGCGCTCATATTGCCACGGTGTGTACACGGCCCTTACTGTATATATGTGTTCCAAGATAAACTGAAAACGTTATATACTGACGTCAGTACTTTGTTTTAAACACAGTATCCTCCCTTTTCTAGTGTATTGTGCCATGTATACAATGAGATTTTGTCATTTGATATGCATGTACGTGTTCCAAGCCATCCGTACATGTGGGTTTTGGAAGGAACACAACACGCTATTTAACTCAAAACGGTTAGCAAAAATCGACAGTTTTGACACAATTTTGTACATGTATGTTGCTGTATTGCTCGTATTCGACCGAATATCGTATGGACCCGGTGAAGGTCGTATGCGACCAAATGTCGTTTAGACTAAATTGATTTCAATGAAACGGAATCCACTTGACGTAATCGAAAATCATTGATGCTTTGAGCAGTGTCATTAGCCACAGGCGATTAAATGTCCAAAACAGAGTTGAAGCCGATTGCTTCATCATGTTGAATCCAAAGAATTGTATTAATATGTGGGTTGGGATCGCGGTGGCATAATTGTAGTGCATCAGACTCCGAATCGAGAGGTCCTGAGTTTGATCCGCACTGGCTACACCGTGTTGTGTCCTTGAGCAAGGCACATTGACTACCCACAGTACTACTTAATACCCAGGAAACGGTAGCTCTGTCCAGACATGACTAAAAATTGGTGACTGGGACGTTCAGCCTCAATACAAACAAACAAGTCTGTGGGCAATCATACCATGAAAATTGCTTATGTCGCTATGAGCTTTTTTCTGTTAATTAAGCTAGATAACAGGATCTAATATAATCGGGTAAGTCTGATTAATCTGAAAAAGAAGCATGAAAAAAAACACAAAGCCGATAATCAGGGTCTCAGAAACTTCAAACTAGTTAAGACACGAATAAATACGATAATTATACAAAATTGAAAAGAAAACAAAATATTTATACGACTTGAAAAGAAATACTAGATGCATACAAATTAAAATGAAATTTAATCAATAAAACTGTTGTGACTGTCAGGACTAAAACGATAATTATACAAAATTGTGACGCAAACAAAATATTGATACAACTAGAACTAAAAATATCCAATTTAAAATTATATTTAAACAACAAAAAAAAAATTGTGACTGTCGTCTTTTTCGCCGCGAAACACCGCGAAACGCCGGTCAATTGAATTTTATGCGTAATGACAGGTACACTTTTTTCGCCGTGTTCCGCCGCGAAATTTCGCAGCGAAATCTGGAATTTCGCAGCGGAATTTCGCGGCGAAATTCCGCGCTGACTTTTATTTTACACACAATTTCGCCGCGAAATTTTACAATTAGCCGTTAACAAATTAGCCGTTAAAACCGCTAATTTGGGTTTTTAGCCATAACACCACTGTACATACATGTATATAGCCCGGGGCAGGGGCAGACATCCCCCTGGGCCCAAAATATTTTCTTAAAAATAAATCTTCTGTCCATTTGCTCATTTCTAGCAAGTTTTCTGCCATTTAATTACATTTTCCTATCTTTTCCCATTCCAATGCATGGGAGACCTAAGTTGACCTTGCCGTAAAATACGTCAAGGTCATCTCAGGGTCATGATTTATATAAACTTTGTAGAGCTCCATTCCCAGATGCTTCACACCAAGTTTCAAAAT
Source organism: Rugalucina vietnamica (assembly GCA_964017185.1). Taxonomy (NCBI): domain Eukaryota; kingdom Metazoa; phylum Mollusca; class Bivalvia; order Lucinida; family Lucinidae; genus Rugalucina; species Rugalucina vietnamica. Next base: position 32,706,595 of record OZ024873.1, on the reverse strand, counting down.
CATAGACCTTCTGGTTCTGAAGAAGATTTTTAAACATTTTTGCTATTTATAGCCATGGCGGCCATCTTGGTCATGTGACCTTGACCATTTATATAAACTTTCACTCCCCCTTCCCAAGGATGCTCCACATGAAGTTTGGCTTTGATTGGCCCAGCGGTTTCAGAGAAGAAGATGTTTGAATATTATGGTCATATACATGCATATAGCCCTGGGGCAGGGGCAGACAACCCCCCAGGGGCTAAAATTTTCCATTAACATTAATCTTCTGTCCATTTGCCTATTCCCAGTAAGTTTTACCCATTAAATAGCATTTTACCATTTTTTTCCCATTCAAATGCATTGGAGACCTAAGTTGACCTTGCCGTAAAATAGGTCAAGGTCATCCTAGGGTCATGATTTATATAAACTATGATGGGCCTGCGTCCCTGATGCTACATACCAAGTTTCGTGGAAATCTGCCCACTGGTTCTGGAGAAGAAGACTTTTTAAAGGTTTTTAGCTCACCTGAGCCGAAGGCTCACATGGTGAGCTTATAGTATAGTAGTTGAGCCGGCGTCCATGCGTCGTCGTCGTCAACATTTTCAAACGACTTCTCCTCTGAAGCTGCCAGGCCGAATCTTTTCATATTTCACATATTGCATCTACAGGTGGGGGGAACGAATATTTGTGTTTTTTATTTCTATCGGATAAGAACTCTGGTTGCTATGGCAACTTATGCTTCCCATAGACTTATAATGGGAAAAAGTGAAAATAACCTATTTTTGCAGTCTTTTTTGAGATATTTGAATTTTGTTTTTGCAGAAATGTTTATTGAGTAGTCCTCTACATTTCATGTGACTTTTGTCCTAATTCTTTATTTTGATTGGTTGCCGGGGCCCCATATCCCTTACCTCAGAATTACATGTAAAATTCCAATTTACATGGCATGACGTGTAAAAGAGCCGTCAATACGTGTCAAAGCATGAATTTTACACGTAAAAACGTATCATGCCATGTAAAACAAAAAAAGCATCCTCCAACCTGGCGAAATGCGTAAAATTTTACACATCTTTACGTGTAAAACTATAATTTTACATGTCTTGACACGTAAAATTTGGACTTACAAATATTTTATCTGGCAAAACATGTCAAAACTTCAACATAGACAAAATCAAACCTGTAAAATGAACAATTTGTGGACTTAGAAAATTTTCAACCCGTAAAAATATGTAAAACTGAGTTTTTTTGCCATGTAGCCAAATTGTATTTAAATATCTAACCAATGAAAAGTCAAGATTTGGCAGACATATATAATGACTCATTTCCTGTGTTTGAATATTGGAGGGAATGTGTGGATGTGATGGTATTATTTTAAGTTTGATTGGCATACATATTATATAAAGGAGTTAGTGCTATGAAAAGAGTTAGTGCAGCAGCAAAGTAAGTATTTAAACATTATTTTAGTATAGTATATAGAGGCCTGTATTTTTATGTTGTTCCATTTTATGTGACTGCACTTGACACACAATATACACTGCAATGAATTTTGCCTGCATGTCATGATATTAGATCAATCTTTCAAATATAAAGAAAAGTTATAAATATGCAACATGGTTATATCAATGAAGTGTGTTTCAAGCAACAAACTGTCTTATTTTGTTTAAGAATTTCAAAAATATGCTTAATTTTGAATAAATTCTCTGCTTTGTGTCAGCATATCGAACTGTGAAGCATCTGATTGTATGTAAAGTCATTTGCGCTGATCCAAGAGGTACAATGTAGGATGGTTTTAATGGACAAGTGTTTTGTATTTATTAGTATTATTATTATTTTTTCTCTCTTTACTATTGCTTTGAGTGGCATAGCGCATGATATGAAGGCTATATATTACCTTCCTTTTGTGCTAACAGCATAGATCTGGAAATCTTCTCTGAACTATAACTAATTTGTGCCCCTGAAACTGCAAATTGCAATTTCACGGGCAATACACATATTAGTAAAGAAATAGCCTCTCATTGTGTATTAGGTCATATAAAGCCTATTTAAAGCATATGCTTATGTAATTATTGTATACTGACATGACCGTTAGTTAACCTTTGAACTAAAATTCCACATGGCAATTTTTACATGTTACTGCCAGGAATGCGTAAATTTTTACATGTAAAAAGTGACATGTAAAATTTTACGCATTACTGGCATTTTTAGAGGGGAAACCGAAGTGACTACATGGCATTTTTTACACGTAAAACTAGAAAGACATGTAAAAAGTTACAGGTTGTAACATGTAATGACGCGTTTTTACACGTCATAAGCTGTAATTTTTTAACAGATTCACTAGCAGACTGCTATTCTGGCATTTTTTACGTGTTTACGTCACAACCTGTAAAAGCATGTGCCAATACTCCGCATTCCTGGCATTACACGTAAGGACATGTCTTTGACATGACTTTACATGTAATTCTGAGGGAAGGGAATTAGGGCAAAATTTTGAAAAACATTCAAAAATCTTCTTCTCAGAAACTGTCAAGGGGATTAATTAGCCTGTACTTTGTATACATGTTCATGACAGTGGCCTCTACATAATTTGTGTTTTTTATTCCAGGTGGATAAGAACTCTGGTTGCTATGGCAACTGAAAGTTTCCATAGACTTATAATGGGAAAAGTGGAAATCGGCTATTTTTCCGCTAAAATTGCAGACATTTGAATTTTGTTTTTCCAGAAATGTTTATTGAGTAGTGTTTGACGTTTCTTGCGAGTTTTGTCCTAATCCTTTATTTTGATTGGTTTCTGGGGCCCCATAATGGGCAAAATTTTGAAAAAAAAAAAAAAATTCAAAATTCTTCTCCTCAGAAACTGTTAAGTGGATGAATCCTGTACTTTGTATACATGTTCCTGACAGTAGCCTCTACATAATTTGTGTTTTTTATTCCAGTCGGATAAGAACTCTGGTTGCTAAGGTAACTTTAAGTTTCCATAGACTTTTAATGGGAAAAGTGGAAATTAGCTATTTTTTGAAAACTATTGCAGCCTGAGATCTGAAAAGTGGTAGATGCAAACAACTAATGGATTAGATGAAGGTATATGATTAATTTAGGTCAAGGTCATCTCTTGACCTTGGCCGGTCTGTCGTCCATACACACTTTTCAAAGATTTTTTTCTCTGAAACCACTTGGCCAATCAAAGCCAAATTTTATATGAAGCATCTATAGGAAGTGGGAACCAATGTGTATATAAATAATCCAGGTCACATGACCAAGATGGTCAGATTCTGTCAATTTGTTCTCAAGATATTGAGCGGAAACAAAATTCTGACATCCATCAAGGGCCGTAACACTGTTAAAATTTTGCGAAAAATGACGGGCAACAATCACAAGCTATATCTTGTCAGTGTTGATGTTCATACAAAATTTGGTCAGATTTTGACAATTAGTTCTCAAGATATTGAGTGGAAACAAAATTCTGACGACAATCGAGGGCCGTAACTCCGTCAAAATTTTGCGAAAAATGACAGGCAACAATCCCAAGCTAGCACTTGTCAATGTTGATGTGCATACAAATTTTGGTCAGATTCTGTCAATTCGTTCTCGAGATATTGAGCAGAAACGAAATTCTGACGTCAGTCAAGGGCCACAACTCCTTCAAAATTTTGCGAAACATGACAGGCCACAATCCCAAGCTAGATCTTGTCAATGTTGTTGTGCATACACAATTTGGTCAGATTCTGTCAATTTGTTCTCAAGATATTGAGCGGAAACGAAATTGTGACGTCCTTCAAGGGCCGTTACACCATCAAAATTTTGCAAAAAATTAAGGGCAACAATCCCAAGCTAGATCTTGTCAGTGTTGATGTTCATACAAAATTTGGTCAGATTTTGACAATTAGTTCTCAAGATATTGAGTGGAAACAAAACTCTGACGACAATCAAGGGCTGTAACTATGTCAAAATTTTGCGAAAAATGACAGGCAACAATCCCAAGCTAGATCTTGTCAATGTTGATGTGCATACAAATTTTGGTCAGATTCTGTCAATTCGTTCTCGAGATATTGAGCAGAAATGAAATTCTGACGTCAGTCAAGGGCCACAACTCCTTCAAAATTTTGTGAAACATGACAGGCCACAATCCCAAGCTAGACCTTGTCAATGTTGATGTGCATACAAAATTTGGTCAGATTCTGTCAATTTGTTCTCAAGATATTGAGTGGAAACGAAATTCTGACATCAATCAAGGGCCGTAACACCGTCAAAAGTTTGCGAAAAATGAATGGCAACAATCCCAAGCTAGATCTTGTCAGTGTTGATGTTCATACAAAATTTTGTCAGATTTTGACAATTAGTTCTCAAGATATAGAGCGGAAACAAAATTCTGACGACAATCAAGGGCTGTAACTATGTCAAAATTTTGCGAAAAACCCAAGCTAGATCTTGTCAATGTTGATGTGCATACAAATTTTGGTCAGATTCTGTCAATTCCTTCTCAAGATATTGAGTAGAAATGAAATTCTGACGTCAGTCAAGGGCCATAACTCCTTCAAAATTTTGCGAAAAATGACAGGCCAAATTCCCAAGCTAAATCTTGTCAATGTTGATGTGCATACAAAATTTGGTCAGATTCTGTCAATTTGTTCTCAAGATATTGAGCGGAAACGAAATTCTGACATCAATCATAGGCCGTCTATCAAAATTTTGCGAAAAATTACGGGCAACAATCCCAAGCTAGATCTTGTCAGTGTTGATGTTCATACAAAATTTGGTCAGATTTTGACAATTAGTTCACAAGATATTGAGCGGAAACAAAACTCTGACGACAATCAAGGACCATAACTCCGTCAAAATTTTGCGAAAAATGACAGGCAACAATCCAAAGCTAGCACTTGTCAATGTTGATGTGCATACAAATTTTGGTCAGATTCTGTCAATTCGTTCTCGAGATATTGAGCGGAAATGAAATTCTGATGTCAGTCAAGGGACATAACTCCTTCAAAATTTTGCGAAAAATGACAGGCCTCAATCCCAAGCTAGATCTTGTCAATGTTGATGTGCATACAAAATTTGGTCAGATTCTGACAATTGGTTCATAAGATATTGAGTGGAAACCAAATATTCACGGAATCACGGAATAACGGAAAGACGGAGAGATGGAATGACGGAAGGACAGGGTGAATCCAGTATAGCCCCACTTTTCCAAAGCGGGGCTATAAATATGGGTCAACTATTTTTTCATGAGGAATACACACATGAAATTTCAAAACCCTAGCATTCACCGTTCAAAAGTTAACGGACAAACACACACAGACAGACAGACAGACAGACACAAAGACAAGCCAAAAGCAATATGCCATTCCAACTTTTTCAAAGTTGGGGGCATTAAAACAATCAGAGAAACCCATGTTGTAGATCGCCCCACTTGTTAAGAGCCAGGTTTTGGAACATTAGGGGGTGGAGTAATAATATAAACTCAGATACTTTTATTTTACACTCATCATGTATTAACTTTGCATTATCTTCATTTAATCGGTCTTGCAGAAACACACTTGACTGGAAACAATGAAATAAAAGCCTAGGTGCAGGAACCATCGAAATCGGCCTTGTTTCAGAAATGCATGATTTCTTAATATGTGTTAAGGGGATCATTTTGATGGACAAAAATGATTTTTTTTATTAGAATTGCATTTAAATTGTTAGAGCTACGGGGTTACAAAGAGACACACCCCTGTCCATTTTTGCGACGTAAAATAACGTAATGTACGTAAATGTTAACGTCATATACGTTTATACGAAGGTGCATTTGTGATTCGGCACAATAACCGATACTAAAGTGTCTGCGAGGAACCAAGACGTAGGTGATATTCTTACAGTTGGCGGGAGATGTTCGCCAGCACCCTGATTGATAAGCCCTACCCCCCCCCCCTTTTTAAACTGAGTGTCTTGGAAACGGAACAGAAGAAGCATGTGTTTTTCTGTCGATTTTGGCAATGTTTCCCTATTACCGTTAAACTTCCGGTCCTCTCTCATACATGTACACACCCACACAAGTACAATTTATTAATACAATGGAGAATATGAGTTTAGTTTAAACGTTCTTAAGTTTTAGCAGGTTTCTGTGATTTCGTTATCACGTTTCTAAATAGTGTCAGACTCTGTTGCGAGGACATGTGCAGGGACACGGCAACCATCTCGTAATCGGGCAAAATAATTCCTACAATCTAGGCAGTCTTTACTAAACCATCGCTTTGCAGGATTCAGAAAGCGGTCTCTCCGGAATAGCCCGATGTAAAGGCGTTTCAAAAATATCATTTCGAAAGCATGCTGTATAAGCGCTGAACAAAACAGTCGTCGCACGTATGTACAGTAGACAATGCATAAAAATGATGTGCCCTATGACATGTTTTTATTTATTTATTTATTTATTTATTTATTTATTTATTTATTTATTTATTTATTTATTTATTTATTTATATTGAAGATGATAATAAGTCGAATGCCACCTTCTTCAGTACTCAATGTTGAGATGCGATCCTCGAAAAGACCGACTGAAAAAACGGCTTTATGTACAGTATAATATAACTTATATGTTGTGCGTGAATCAGCTAGCGCAAGACTTGTTATTATTTTGATAAAAGTTACATTTGTGTTTTCAAACAGAAGCAATCTAAAAAGATTATAAAAAGACAAAAAGCGGATAAGATAGAATATTGTCCACTGGCACCAGACATCAGACCGTACACGGTCTATTATTTTGTGAATCTGATTGTAACCTAGCTACTCGTATATCTGGGTACCATACAGTTGAACATTTAGAAACGCACAAAATTGAAAAATTCAGAAGCATAAAAAAATTGATATGTTTAATATTTTTGCTCAAAACATAGATTGTGGGTACACGTTAGAACCACCTCGCTGAGGCGGTTGTAACGAGTACGCACAATGTAACGAGTATGCACAATCTTTGTTTTGGAGCAAAAGTAAGAAACAATGTATACACCTGCAAACCCTAGTTTTACTTTACAAAAGTAAAAGTTTGGTTTAAACGTTTCGCGGGCATCTTTTCCTGATTACCAGTGTTCCTTCTTTTTGTAAAAAACCTTTTCTTGACATTTTGATTGTCTTGGTGAGTTGTTTCCCTTGTAGTAAAACTCGTGGTCACTTTCATATTTATTCTTGAAACATGCAATTTCAATATATTGTAAAAGTGCTAAATGAATTAATTTAATCATTAAAACTTTGAAACAATGTGTTTATAACTGGACAGACGAACCCTGAAGTAATAGACTGTCTACTGTGTTTAATATTCACCACATGGACTTTAAAACTTGAAATATTATTACTTCGTTGTTTGTTGTGTTTATGGCATTTTCATTCATTCTTCTTCATCTTTTTTTTTTTTTTTTTTTTTTTCTTGTGGTGTAATATTTATGTGGTTTTAGCGGGATAATTTCGTTTTAAATTTTGTGTATAAAATTCTGATTTTCGCCTGCATAGTACAAGTTACTTTCGGTTAGAAGCGTGATATAATGCCAATACATATCATGGCAAAGGTCATTTTGGTTCCCCCTCATGAATAAAAAATTCTGAATCAAGCTGAATCAGTCTGAATTTTTCTGAAACTTGTCTGAATCAGTCTGAATGATTATTACTCCATCTGAATCTGACTGAATCAGTTTAACTGGTCTCTGAATCCATGCTGAATCCATCTGAATCTTAATGAATTGATTCAGAAGAATTCAGATGATCTGAATCTGTCTGAATCTATTCTGAATATTACTTGAGATCTGAATCGGTCTGAAACCATTTCTGAATGATTCAGACTGATATAAATGTTAAATTACTTGAAGTAATTAGTTATCTGAAGTCTGAATCTGTCTGAATCGACAATCCTGATTGATTCAGATTAATAATGGGCCTTATTGTAAATAACGTTTGTTTGTTTTTGTTGAGGCTTAACGTCCTAGCCAATAATTTTTCAGTCATGTCGGGACAGAGCAAATGCTTCCTGGGTTTAACCAGTACTATATATAGGGAGAAAAGTGTCTTGTTCAAGGACACAACATGGTGACGCCTGTGGGAATAGAACCCAGGACCTCTCAATTCGGAGTCTGACGCTCCACCACTACGGCACCACGCTCCCTTATATAAATAATGTAACATTAATTTTAAGGTATCTTAGGTCTGAATCTTTATGAATCCTCTCAAAATTATTCAGTTTATGCATTGGTTATGAATGTGTGTTACCAGCCCCTATCATTAAATGACTGTCCCCCCCACCCATACAAACACAAACACACACCCAGCAGACCTGGGATACCAGGGAGTTTGACTTTTCATCCAGCAAGCTTTTCACTGGGGGGGGGTGGGGGGGGGGGACAGTCATTTAATGATGACGGGTAAAAACCCTGCTAATTCCCCCCTAGTCTGTTAAGTTTTCATTACACTGCCACATTTATATAGGCTCAAACCCTTTAAACCTCTAATCAGTTTAAAGTAAAAATGCTTTATGATACATGTAAGTTGTTGTCAAAGTGTGGGTAAAAGGAAATTATACAGCAGTAAAACATTTTTGACAACTGTATTCTATATTTTAAACTCTAGCCCCACCCAAGCCAAGGACACAAGGACCACATGACCACAATAGCTCTTTGCAGTGCAGTCGAGCTTATTTACACTTCTCTCTTATTTTCTTAATAGCTTCTGGATTCTGTCTGAATATGTCTGAATCTGTCTGAATCATCTGAATATGTCTGAATCATCTGAATCTGTCTGAATCATTCTGAATGATTCAGAAGGAAGTCATGTGACTTTAAGGCATGCTGGGACTTGTCCTTTTCTAAATGTCTTCTGCAGAAGAGAGGTCAAACTCAACAGAAATCTCTATTTAGTAGGCTTTTACTTAATCTTAAGATCTGACTGATGAGGGAAACTAACAGAAACATGTCAAGAACATGTTTAAGAATTAAATGGCTGCTTGAACATACCTATTATGCATGCATTGCTCTGAAATTCATTTTTGTACCTAAATATCCTTACCCCACCCACATCAAATACATGTTATATGCTTGAATATCAGATATCTTTTGAACCAGTAGTTGGATTTTTACCAAACTTTCACAGATACATGATTGAGAGAGGGGAAAGAGTTGATTAGATTTTGATGACCTTGACCTAATTTTCAAGGTCACCAGCTCATGAAAAGTATTTGAATCAGCTTTTCTGAGCGGATATCTTCAGAATAAATGGATGGATTATGACCAAACTTGCAGAGAAACATTTTTTGAAAAGACTTGAGTAGATTAGATTAGGTAGACCTTGACCTAATTTCCAAGGTCACCAGCCCATTGAAAATAATATGCTGATGAGGGTCAGACGTCTGAATCTTGTCTGAATCTTTCTGAATTTTTCCCAATTTCAGCAAAGATTCAGATAAGCAATGATTTGATGATTCAGACAAATTCAGAATGGATTCAGACAGATTCAGAGGAAGATTCAGACAAATTCAGATGTCTGAATCTGTCTGAATATGTCCCAATTTCAGCAAAGATTCAGACATGCAGTAATTTGATGATTCAGACAAATTCAGAATGGATTCAGACAGATTCAGAAGAAGATTCAGACAAGATTCAGACAGATTCAGATGTCTGAATCTGTCTGAATCTGTCCCAATTTCAGCAAAGATTCAGACATGGATTCAGACAAATTCAGACATGGATTCAGACTGATTCAGAAGATGATTCAGACGGATTCAGACATGATTTTTCCATAAGGGGGCCGTGTTCCGTCAATGAAACAGTTGAACGGGACAATGCTAGTCACGTGGAGGTACCGATAAACAATGCGACCACTGTACCAATAAAATGTGACTATGTAATGACCGATCGCTGTACGATTGTTGTCCCCCGCCTTTTCGAAGAAAAGCGGAGGGACACAGTTTTAGGCTTTCCGTCATTCCGTCCGTCCGTCTGTCCGTCCGTACGTCTGTCCTTCCGTCTTTCCGTCCCCCTATAGAGTATGTACGCTGTGTGCGCAACTCCTCCTACAGTTTTACTCCGATTCTTTTGAAACTTTACAGATATTTTTACCATCCTTTTAAGATATGCATGTGGTTTGGATATAATCCTCAGATTAATTTTTTACTCTTTTTTCGCAATTTGAACTTAGTCATTTTTCGAGCATTTTGACAATAAAAGTGAATGGACAGTGGGTACCTTGTGTGCGCAACTCCTCCTTAAGTTTCATTCTGATTGTTTTGAAACTTTACATATGCCTTAACCAGGCTTTTAAGATATGCATGTGGTTTGGATATGATACTCAGATTAATTTTTTATTAGATTACTTTTGTACGCAATTTGAACTTAGTCATTTTTCGATCATTTTGACAATGAAAGTGAATGGACAGGGGGTAACTTGTGTGCGCAACTCCTCCTACAATTTTATTCTGATTCTTTTGAAACTTTACAAATGTCTTTATAATGCTTTGAAGATACGCATATGATTTGCATATTATCCTCAGTTTAATTTTTATCACTTTTTCGCAATTTGAACTTAGTCGTCTTTTTGGCATTTACACTTAGAAAGTTCATGTGGCTTCTCAGATTATATTTGTGTAACTATACAATCAAGGCAGGGGACATAAATTCTCTGAATTGGCTTGTCTGGTCTAGACATCGTAGGTGACCATGTGCTACGACGTCTGTGGTAGGAATACATATGGACATCGTATGTCATCGATTTCTTGCTCTGGCGTTTTCATACAAAATCGCACTGAGATCATACAGTAATCGTATGGTCACCGCACACTTTAAGTGACGATCATACAGATCGAGCCATGTCCCGGTACGGAGTCCCTATGACTTCTAACTGAACCCTTGCGGTCTCCCTACGGCCGCAGTACGATTTTGTCCCAAAATTAAAATACAAAAATCATGCGGTGACCACACGATCATCGTAGGGTCTCCGTACGGCGCCCGTGCTATGCCACTACGATGTGTCTACGGGCTACAGTCGTACGATTTTTAAACTATTGTCAAAGTGCAGACTGTATAAAATCGTATCGTAGGAGGCCGTAGAATCGTAGGGACATCTTAGGGTCACTCTGCGGAGACCGCACGAAAATGCAAAAATGACATCGTACGATCATCGCAAGCTAATCGCAGGCCAAATGTAACCAAAAAATAAACCAAGTAGTAAAATTACGAACGTGAAGCAGCTAATCTGTCGCACTGACAATGAACATAGGCTATATAGTTATTGAGTTTGAGTATTAAAGCCTTTAACTATGGTGCTGTTTTTGGGATTAAAAGCTACATTTAATTCTTAAATGAAGTGTGTTTGTCATTCATAGACAGGGGCGTATTTTGCGGTGATTTTAGCAAACAATTAAAAATCGCGCACCTTGCGATAAGAACGCGCACCTTGCGCTAAGAAAGTAACTGTTGTGGATCGAAAGAAAAACACCTCAGACAAAACCAAGGCAGACTTTCTAAATGATGGTAGGAGTATACGGCCTATATTATCTTTCTATCAAATGCTTTCTTATCGTAAGGTGCGCAAGGTGCGTGAACGTGAGTCTGACGTCAATTATAAAATCGCATGACGTCGTTTAATAGCGCGTTATTTTTCTGCGCCATTTGTAACGTTACGTGTGCTGAAATTGACGGAAAAATACAGAAAAAGTTTTTTTTAACTATGAGCTCATGTAGGTTACAATTTTATATTTTGGCTACCGGTTTCTGTCGATGAATGGACTTGAATGTGAAAAAATGGTGATGTAACCTCGATACGCTCTATGTTTGTTTAGGTCCCAAATGGCCCGAAATCGGCGGAAATTCACAAAAATGCCCTAACCTAGGTAACTTTGAGGGCATACTACATGCATATTAATGGACCCAGCCTGAAAACTTAAACGGTTTCTGAAACTAGAATGTTTGAATGTATAATTAACACCAACATTTGTAGTAATTATTGACTGACTTTTTCCGCGTTTTACAGGGCCGATTTCGATGGTTCCTGCACCTAGGCCTTTAGATAGTTACTGCTGGTATGGACATAATCGAAAAACATTGCATGTTAATGCTAAGGTTGGATCGGGCAGAGTTGGGCTTTTAGTGCAAAATGATGTTTTAAATCACTTTACCATAAGCGTTCTAGATGATGAATATGAGGGTATTTTAAGGTTAAAGTTGGTGAATATTGATAAGGTAAATGACTGCTTCTGTATATGTGTGCGTTACTTGCCGCCTGAAAATTCTACGAGGGCTATTCAGGTTACTTAATGAATTTGTTGATACTCTGATTACACAAATCTATAGGTATCAGGCTTATTCTATACAATTTATTTGTGGAGACTTATTAATAGCAGATGCTCAGACAATTTAGAAGATGCTCAGATATGCCAGATTACATTGCTGGGGTGGACTTTTTACCTGACAGAAATGTGATAGATTTCAAAAGCAACAGATATGGTGAAATATTTATTGATTTATTACATCTAACTCACGATAATATTACTCTGCTACTCTCTCTATTCCCCCATGAACGCCGACTTATTACCAGCCGTGTAAGACGCCGATACGTTTGTAACCCGTGTGAAATCAACCACCGTAAAATCATGCAAGTCATGAATCGATAACAGTAAACTTCCTCTTTTTGCTCGGCGCATTTATGGCGAAAGGACGTGTTTTTGAATTCAAGACATTTCCAAATTATTTTGGGTCTTGGTTTGTGTCCTTGGCTCGAGCAGCTCTTCTCCCCCCCGGGATTGCTGAACAAACTTTGTTTTGTATGTATTTGTTTCCATGCCATGTATTTCTCTTGTTATTTCAGAGTTTGCTTTGAAATTTGATGTCGATACAGGTAAGTGCAGACTGTTCCCGTTTCATTATGGGACAGTTTTTACTTATGCAGGAATTGTTTTATGACAATTCATGCGAAGTATTTTCGGCTTTAACTTCCATTCTTCGACCACATTCGTCGGTTGTTGGCAGTGGTTGTTTTAGCGAAATAACTTATACGATGTTGGGGAGTTTATGCAGCCGGTTGAAATTTCTTGAGTTTCTCCCTGCCCTTTTCCGAGGGTAACGAGAATCCGCTGAACTTTGGTAAGTAGTTTGGTGTGAAATTTCTTCCTCTCAGGCTTTGGCCCTTAATTGGTCCAAACACTGGGGCATATTCTCTTGAGTATTCCACGTACATGTATCTGGAAAACTCTTCCCAACAGTTGTGTTCGGGGAATCTGTCTTTAGTTCAGGCTCCCATGGCTTTGATTCTTCTGATTAAGTTCATTGAAGTATCTAGCTTTTGAACATAACAGCCGGGTGCTTAATATGTAGGCCTGCCTTGGCAGTGCCATATTTGCACCGTATGAGCGCTCTTCTGAATGCTATATTCAGGAACCGCTCTTTTTCAGGCCATCCGTATCACATTGTGTGATTCCGTTCCGACATGAATTTGTTCTGGGACGTTTAGGCCTAATTTCGAACCTAACAGACACAGTGTGTGATTTTGTTTGGTTGGGAAGGTGATGCGCCTTGAACTCGCGCTATAGCTAGTTGCTTAACGCTCGGGTGATATAGGCCGTTACTACGCACCGGCTGTCGTAACTAGTGATCTTGAGTCTAGACCGAGCGATGGCTCGTATGTCTTTTTTCTCAAGCACTAGACGGCTACATTGCACGCCTCGTGTGTTGCGAACTAGGCGAGCATTGGCTTGTGTGCTCTTTTAGATGCTAGGCGTTTGCTTTGCACTCGCTTCGAGCGTCGACGGCTTCATTGCACGCCTCGAGTGTTGCGAACTCGGGCGAGCATTGGCTTGTGTGCTCTTTTAGATGCTAGGCGTTTGCTTGCACTCGCTTCTAGCGTCGACGAGTTTAACTCGTGTGCAGTCTTTGCTCGAGCAACACTAGACGATGAGTGGCTTTCAGCTCAACACGAGCTCTGAGCTAATGGCGGTTCGTATGTCCATCGTCTGGTGCACGATATGCCTTGCAAACGATTGTATGCAAGTGACTGCCAAGTGCACAGAAGAGCTTCCTAAGGGTGTAGCACACGCTAATGGAAATGCTCATGTCTTTCGAAGCCATTCGATTGCATTTTGTGTTGTCGTCTGGCTAAGTTCGAGCATTGCACACATTTTGCTTTGTAACCACTGAATGCATGTGTAGTTACAGGCATTGAGACGCTTATTGTTAGAACCGTTGTTCTGATATCAGATGATACGGCTAACTTGCGGCTTCTTTTTGGAATTACGCTCGTCGTAACGTAGTTTGAGCCGATTCCTTAATTTGTCCAGTGACACCAGCAGATTGTGTCAGTCTGGAAACTTGGAATGTTTTTAGATCATTTCAATGACTCATACAATTTCAAGTTTATTTCCGATGCACGGTTTTTATCACCGTGTATAACGGGAAATGTTCAGTAGGAAGCGCTGATTTCTATATCTCGACTTCATTTCTGAACATCGCTTGCCACGGCTCACGAGCCATGGTCAGCCCTTATCGCTTGTACGATAGTTATTTGCCTTGCCATTGGAATTCTACACTCGTTTGTTGCGTAGTTTCAATTCTAATTGAGGCATTTTCTTTCTCCTTGAGCCATGGTTTTGGGTACCTTCGGCTACCATTCGTACATCGTACTACGTGAGAAGATCTCGTTTTATGCAGATCGTTCTCCTTTTTGTCATGTGTCAGTGGATTATCTCACGTGTCTCATGACGATTTGTACCTTTTATTTTGACACCATCCCATGTGCTTGGTGGCAATTTTCTTGGGGCACTTTATTATGAACGTGCACCTAAGACGCACGGGGTACAACCAGACCACAGTTTATTTCGCTATAATTAGTTTACGAAATACTCTTTCTGGTAGCCGAGAGACTTATTTATTTCATACTACTGATGAAATAATCAGGGTCTCATTTTTAAGAGCAGCATTTTGCTTGCTTCTTCCTCGGGTGCACATTTTTAAGACAAATTTGTTCCCCGCTATTTGAATTACAGGATCTCTACACCTGAAATTCAATATTTGGCTAAGACCTGATCGTGACTATAGATCCGAGATCAGTTTCTTTGTCATAAATTGGTTGGACATTTGTTATGGTAACATAACAGTCTTCGGATTGTAAGAGTTACTTTACATTTGATGAAGATAACATAGTTACATTGTACTATGTTTATTTTCTTTTTATGATTCCATACAAAGTTATTTTACTAACTTTTTAGTTGGAATCGTTTTCTTATTCAACTTATAAGATCATCTAGCTCTTTGTTGAGTAGTCTGACTTTGAATGTTGAATAAGAGGTGTCCATCTTTATGTTGCCAGGTATTCTTTTATGCAAATACAATAGTTGTTCCTTGCATACATCCCGGTTAAGTCTAATGACCGATTACCGGGCGGTTCATGTTTACCTGTCATCTCTTGTTCCTTCATATTTGAAGTTCAAACAGGAGTTATCTTCCCTGTGCTTCAGTTTCGCAAACTTGGAAGCTTGGGGAGTTGTTTTGTATTCGGCGCAGGCATGTTTCTTTTTAGTACGTGTTCTGCTTGAATACACCGTTGAGCACGTTTGGCGGGGTTTTATCTTGCATCCCTCGCTGTACGTTTCAACACTGACTTCGCACAGAACGTATCAGTTCGTGCTAGCAGCCATGTTATTTCATGATTCATTGATGTAATTTTCAATGTATTCATATTCGTCCTTCGTCCCATTCTTGCCCATTAAATGCTTCTGGGCAGGAATGCCACTGCTATTTCGTAAGCTGAAAGCTTCCACGGAATGTTGCAGTTCCTTGTATATCATAACAAGGTAGTGGGGACTTCCTTTGAGGGTTATCATGCACCTTCGTATAGACATTGCCTGGGGGTTCCTGGGGCTAGTGTTCTGTACAGGGTAGACCTCATCTTGTGGCTTCGGGTCTTTGTGAGATTTCAGCTTCTGCTTATTATGTTTATATGGCCATTTTATGACGTTAGTCATTTTTCGACTAAGTTTCTTGGAGACTCTAGTCGTTTTGGTCTTATCTAGGAGCTGTAGTCTCACTTAGGTTCTAGATACAGTTCATGTGTCTGCGGGGAGTTCTCCTATCTATCTGAGAACATACCCAACTTCTACCAAAGATTCAATCTTCAATAGAGGTAGAATCTGTGAAGTTTATGCCATTCAACCTATCATTTCATTCTTATGAAGTAGCTAATTATAGCATTGATTGGTTCGTTGGTCATGAAATATACTTTCTGACTAAATGGGCATACACATTTTTTCCTCAACGGAACATTGGTATCAGCTCTTCTGCCTTTCGAGGTATGGGCGAGCTACTTATGTTGACCTGACGTTCCTTCCGGAATAGTTTCTTGTCAATGAGATATCTCTTTTCCTTTTCACGGGGAAAGGTTCCTTAATCTTTTCCCTTGGGGCCTCAAGACTTTTTGTATGTGCTCCCAAGAATTTCCTTCTGAAACAACATCTTTTTAGGATTTGTTTCTTGGATTGTCCTTTTTGTATGCGCAAGAATTAACTGGAGTATTGTTTCCGGTCATAGTTCTTGCAATGGAACATGCAGATTATATGCTGACCGAATTGTCAATTTTTATAATGTTTTCAATTCGGCTCGTCAGCGTGTTTCTGTTTCTGTCTAGGGTTTAAGTCGTTAATTCGGCTTCAACCTATCGACCAATCTCAGTTAATCAGACCTTGGTCGTAAACAGATCACCCATGAGTCGTATTATCATGTGTGTTTTAATCTGCATTGCTATCTTTTTTAGCCAATCACGAATTACCTGTCTTAATTCGCTGTTTGGACTTCACCAGTCTTAGTTTACCTGGTATTTCGATAGCATTTTGTTCCTTCATTGTTCTGACCAATTTACATAATTCGTTAGTTCACAGAGCAGTGGTATTGACTATTTTCCCCTCCTTAAGAAGAAATGGTTTTCGTCCATTCTTCTTTATTTGGATGACCCATATTGCGGGTATAATTCAATCCTTCTGGAAGCTTTATTCTGTAGCACTTGCTATCTGTAGCATGTTACAGTTTTGTCTTCTTGAAAAAGGAGGGGGGGGGCGATATTTCGAACTTGACGGTCATGCCTGTCAGTTTAACAGACTGGTACGAGTAGGCATAACGTAGTCTAGAACCTATAGACGTGTCTTATCGGTCATGCCTATCAGTCTGACAGACTGGTACGAGAAGGCATTACTTAAACCGGTACCTATAGACATGCGTCTTTATCGGTTATGTTCGTAATATATCTGCTGAATTATACCATTTCGCTATTTAGTAGGGCTGATTACCACTCGGAATAGTGTATATTCTGAGGTTTTCCGGTTGCCCTTCTCATAGATGTGTTTGCTTTGGCTAACAGTCAATGTTTCATGTCTCATTCTTGACTCTGCCAATTATAGTGAAGACACATAATTGAATCCTGATTGGTTATGCAAGACTTAGTTTCCTGCGTTTCTTCTTGATGGTCACACCATCAATTTTAGGATTCTTCTTTCCTGCACAGTTTTTGTTCTGCAGGTTGTGTCAGTTTACTATTCTGATAGTCTCTATCTTAGAATATTTCCTGACAGCTTCCAACTAGTTCACGAATGTTTCAATGTTTTTAGTAAATATTGAACCTTTTTTATATCTGTTTAGACATTGCATATGATCTATCCTTCGGGGGATCTTTGAGTTTCTGTAGAGACTCGGGCCATTCTGCATTTCTAAACAGCGTGAACGGTTTTTATTCTGATTTTTCAGAATTTGAAAAGTCATTTATTTAGATGTTAGCTTAGGCAACGTCTTTGATTAATTGTCTTTTTGTCACAGGCTATCTGTTTATGCCTTTTTTCCTGCAGATCAGAACAATTTTCTGGCTGCATTTTGTTTTACCTGGGAAAGTAGCGAGAATTTTCTGCTACTTCCGGTTCTTTTAGCGTCTGTATCACTGTTTTCTGATACAGCAGCTAAATTGCTATATTGGACACAGATGTTCTTTGAGATCTGTGCCATTTTCAGTTTGACTGCATTGGACAATTTTGTCCCTTACATGTCAAACTTAATAATGAGGACTTGTTTTAGACAGACACGTGTCTTATCGTTTTTCTCTGTTGCCGACTACAATGTAGTCTGCCGTTCTCATTATTGTTTTACATGTTATACAGGTTTCTTATTCATAGGTATTCAATATACACTGTGAATTAGTTTCACTGTGAAGCTCATTGATTTTGATTATTTTTCGCCTTTTTGGTGATATCTAGCGTTGCTCGACAATGGTTCCTTACCATTGCAGAGCGGCTATTTGCGCCCTTTTTCCAGTGGCGTTCTTGGGATCGAAAGGTCTCGAATACGCATACCTCCAAGTTTTATTCCATGCGTGTTTATACCGTGTTCCGGAAGTCAGTCTCTGTTGCTATGCAACTGGAGATAAATTCCGGTTCCGGTTTTGAACGTGTAATCGAGTATTGTTGACTTGCAACAAACTTCGTTTTTTCGGCTCGTTCTGAACTTTTTCTTGTTGAATTGTTCTGAACGTAGGTAGGCATCTTTTCTGGTGAGAACGTTTTGTCAAATGCTTCCGTTTGGACGCTAATCAGAGTCATCTCTAGCGTGAAATAGCCGTATTATTGCGGCTTTTCATTATGACTGTATCCCAGCCATAGTACTAGTAGACTCGAATTTGGCAATCTCCGGGTTGGCTTCATGTGCATTACTTTTGCCATGGACATTTCCAGCCCTGTTGTTCCTACGCCGAATCTTATTGTAACCTAGTTCGAATGGTAAGTCTATGACTTGTTTTCCATTCAGTCCAGATTATTCCCACCATCCTTATAGATAAAATCTGTTTAGCAGAGTAATATTATCGTGAGTTAGATGTAATAAATTTTAAATGTTTGAAATAACATACATATTTATTAATCTATACTCACGATAATATTACGATAGGCCCGAGCAGACAATTACTCTGCTTCCCGCCTCCCCGCATATCTGTACTTTACTTATTTTCTCGCAAAAAGAGGAAGTTTACTGTTATCGATTCATGACTTGCATGATTTTACGGTGGTTGATTTCACACGGGTTACAAACGTATCGGCGTCTTACACGGCTGGTAATAAGTCGGCGTTCATGGGGGAATAGAGAGAGTAGCAGAGTAATATTATCGTGAGTATAGATTAATAAATATGTATGTTATTTCAAACATTTAAAATTTCTTGGTTAATGTAAATCTTTGAATGTTTTAAAAATGGTCGCAATTTAAGGAAAAATGATTACACCTGTTTCACGTCGCAGGGGCAGTCAGTTGTGGATTATTGTTTGGTTGGTTATGAAAACCTACAAAACTGCCATACTTTTAATGTTACTCTACCATTAGACTTAGTAAATTTGTCTGGATATTTACAGAGAATTGACCCACAGACATGTACACCTGATCACGCATTATTGACATGAATTATAAAATATTCCATTCATAGATGACCCAGAAAATACAGCATTACACGATAGTGTTTGTCGTGAATATTATCATAACAATGTTAAGTCAATCCCGTTAGACTTTATGCGGTCACATGACTGCCTATTAAGACTGAATGAAACAATTTTATGCTTGGAGAATAGTAACAAAACACAAAATGACGTAAACACTATGTACTCTAGTTTTGTAAACAATTTTAAATTGGAAATGAATGAAAGGCTTAATTTGAGGCGAATTTGTTTAAGTGACAGTGTGTCCTCAAATAAGAAACAAGGTATAAAGAAACCATGGTGGACTGATGATTTATCTGAACAATGGAATAATATTTGCGTGGCTGAGAAACAATTGAGAGGCTTCAGACTGGAGAAAACCCGAATTAAAAGCCATCTACATGTCAGCACGAAAACATTTCGACAAGACTGTGCAAAGGACTAAACGACAATATTGATTTAAAATACAAAATGATATCGACAATATGGAAAAGCAAAATTCCCACAAATTTTTGGAAAACAATCGGCAAAATAGGGGTCGGTAACGAACGACAGAAAAATATTCCCTTTGAGGTCAAGGTAAATGGTCGTATTACCCGAGATAAGGTGACTGTATTAAAAAAATGGAAGGATAATTTTCAGAGTTTGTAAATGTCGACACGGCCGAACATACACCTACAGATGTCGATCCACGGACAGATTATAGTTTTAACTTGGATATTAGTTACGAAGAAGTTAAAAAGGGTGATCACTTGAGCAAAAATTGGCAAAAGCATGGGAATTGATGAAATTCCAGCCGAAGTTTTGAAAAATGAAAGTGCTATGAATATTCTATATAGATTGTTCTCAATTTGTTTTAGAACTGGTATTATTCCTGATAACTGGAATTATTCTATCATTACGCCTATACCGAAATCATCAACCAGAAATATTCGGGATCTACAAAATTACAGAGGGATAAGTTTAGCACTGGAACGTTACAAAATTTATTGTTGTATACTTAATATGAGACTTGAAACCTGGGTGACCAAAACTACATTTTACACGATGAACAAAATGGATTTAGAAAATCGCGGAGCACTACAGATCATTTATCCACAGTGATGTCGATTATAGAGACGCGTAAGGCCTTGAACCAGAGGACCAATGGTCCTGTAAACCATCACCTGAGACCTGATGAGATATGTATATGTACCAATAAACTTGATAGACTAGAATGGTACAATGCATGTATATAACCCTAGGGCAGGGTCAGAATAACTCCTGGAGTCAATGTCTTTTTCAAATCATAAAAATTCAGTCCATTTGCCAATTAACTGCAAGTTTTGTCCATCAAATGACATTTTAATCAGAGGACCAATGGTCCTGTAAACGCTCACCTGAGATCTGCTGCATATACCAATAAACTATTTGAATATTATGGTATTTAACTACAGTGCAGGGGCAGATGAAGCCCTTGGGCCATTTACTTTTTTCAGAATCTTCAATATTCTGTCCATTTGCCAATTTCCTGCTGGCTTTTCCCTTCAAATGACATTTTAACAGTTTTCTCAATTCAAATGCATAGGCAACACATGTTGACCTTGCCATAAACTTGGTCAAGGTCATCACAGGGTCATGATTTATATATACATTGGAGTACTTTAGCCATCGATGCTTCACACCAAGTTTCCTTGAAATCAGTCTATCGGTTTCAGAAAAGAAGATTTTTGATGGGTTTTTACCATATATGGGCATGGTGGCCATCTTTGTCATGTGACCTAGATTATTTATATACACATTGATTCCCCAATCCTATAGATGCTTCACATAAAATTTGGCTTTGATTGGCCAAGCGATTTCAGAGGAGAAGAGGTTTGAATATTATGGAAATATACATGTATATTGCCGCTGGGTGGGGGCACATGAGCCCCTGGGGTCCAATTTTTTTTCAGAATCATTAATATTCAGTCCTACTGCCCATTTCCTGCAAGACTTTCACTTCAAATGACATTTTAAAAGTTTTCCCCAGTCAAATGCATTGGCAACCTATGCTGACCTTGCCGTAAAATAGGTCAAGGTCATCACAGGGTCATGATTTATAAACAAATTGTAGTGCTTGAGCCATCAATGCTTCATGCCAAGTTTTGTTGAAATCTGTCCACCGGTTCTGGAGAAGAAGATTTTTGAAGGGTTTTTACCATATATGGGAATGGCGGCCATCTTGGTCATGTGACCTGGATTTTTTATATACATATTTGTAACCCCTTCCTATTGATGCTTCACATAAAATTTGGCTTTGATTGGCTAAGTGGTTTCAGAGGAGAAGACGTTTGAATATTATGGAGATATACATGTATATTGCCGAGGGGTGGGGGCACATGAGCCCCTGGGGTCCAATTTTTTTCAGAATCATTAATATTCAGTCCTACTGCCCATTTCCTGCAAGACTTTCACTTCAAATGACATTTTAAAAGTTTTCCCCAGTCAAATGCATTGGCAACCTATGTTGACCTTGCCGTAAAATAGGTCAAGGTCATCACAGGGTCATGATTTATATACACATTGTAGTGCTTGAGCCATTAATGCTTCATGCCAAGTTTCATTGAAATCAGTCCACCGGTTCTGGAGAAGAAGATTTTTGAAGGGTTTTTACCATATATGGGAATGGCGGCCATCTTGGTCATGTGACCTGGATTTTTTATACACATATTTGTAACCCCTTCCTATTGATGCTTCACATAAAATTTGGCTTTGATTGGCCAAGTGGTTTCAGAGGAGAAGACGTTTGAATATTATGGAGATATACATGTATATTGCCGAGGGGTGGGGGCACATGAGCCCCTGGGGTCCAATTTTTTTCAGAATCATTAATATTCAGTCCTACTGCCCATTTCCTGCAAGACTTTCACTTCAAATGACATTTTAAAAGTTTTCCCCAGTCAAATGCATTGGCAACCTATGTTGACCTTGCCGTAAAATAGGTCAAGGTCATCACAGGGTCATGATTTATATATACATTGTAGTGCTTGAGCCATTAATGCTTCATGCCAAAGTCATTGAAATCAGTCCACCGGTTCTGGAGAAGAAGATTTTTGAAGGGTTTCTACCATATATGGGCATGGCGGCCATCTTGGTCATGTGACCTGGATTTCTTATATACACATTGGTTCCCCCTTTCTATTGATGCTTCATATAAAATTTGGCTTTGATTTGCCAAGCGGTTTCAGAGGAGAAGATCTTTGAAATTGTGAACGGACGAAGGACGACGGACGGACAGACGCCGGATCATGGCCATCCTATAAGCTCACCTTGTGAGCCTAACAGCTCAGGTGAGCTAACAATTTTCTCCATTCAAATGCATGGGCGATCTAAGTTGACCTTGCCGTGAAATAGGTCAAGATCATCCCAGTGTCATGATTTATAAAAATTTTGTAGACCTCCGTTCCTTAATGCTTCATGCCAAGTTTCAACCAGAGGACCAATGGTCCTGTAAACGCTCACCTGAGATCTGCTGCATATACCAATAAACATGTTTGAATATTATGGTATTTAATCCCAGTGCAGGGGCAGATGAAGCCCTTGGGCCATTTTCTTTTTCAGAATAATCAATATTTTGTCCATTTGCCAATTTCCTGCTGGCTTTTTCCTTCAAATGACATTTTAACAGTTTTCTCAATTCAAATGCATAGGCAACCCATGCTGACCTTGCCATAAACTTGGTAAAGGTCATCACAGGGTCATGATTTATATATACATTGGAGTACTTTAGCCATCGATGCTTCACACCAAGTTTCCTTGAAATCAGTCTATCGGTTTCAGAGAAGAAGATTTTTGATGGGTTTTTACCATATATGGGCATGGCGGCCATCTTTGTCATGTGACCTAGATTATTTATATACACATTGATTCTCCAATTCTATAGATGCTTCACATAAAATATGGCTTTGATTGGGCAAGCGATTTCAGAGGAGAAGACGTTTGAATATTATGGAAATATACATGTATATTGCCGCGGGGTGGGGGCACATGAGCCCCTGGGGTCCAATTTTTTTCAGAATCATTAATATTCAGTCCTACTGCCCATTTCCTGCAAGACTTTCACTTCAAATGACATTTTAAAAGTTTTCCCCAGTCAAATGCATTGGCAACCTATGTTGACCTTGCCGTAAAATAGGTCAAGGTCATCACAGGGTCATGATTTATATATACATTGTAGTGCTTGAGCCATCAATGCTTCATGCCAAGTTTTGTTGAAATCTGTCCACCGGTTCTGGAGAAGAAGATTTTTGAAGGGTTTTTACCATATATGGGAATGGCGGCCATCTTGGTCATGTGACCTGGATTTTTTATACACATATTTGTAACCCCTTCCTATTGATGCTTCACATAAAATTTGGCTTTGATTGGCCAAGTGGTTTCAGAGGAGAAGACGTTTGAATATTATGGAGATATACATGTATATTGCCGAGGGGTGGGGGCACATGAGCCCCTGGGGTCCAATTTTTTTCAGAATCATCAATATTCAGTCCTACTGCCCATTTCCTGCAAGACTTTCACTTTAAATGACATTTTAAAAGTTTTCCCCAGTCAAATGCATTGGCAACCTATGTTGACCTTGCCATAAAATAGGTCAAGGTCATCACAGGGTCATGATTTATATACACATTGTAGTGCTTGAGCCATTAATGCTTCATGCCAAGTTTCATTGAAATCAGTCCACCGGTTCTGGAGAAGAAGATTTTTGAAGGGTTTCTACCATATATGGGCATGGCGGCCTTCTTGGTCATGTGACCTGGATTTCTTATATACACATTGGTTCCCCCTTTCTATTGATGCTTCATATAAAATTTGGCTTTGATTTGCCAAGCGGTTTCAGAGGAGAAGATCTTTGAAATTGTGAACGGACGACGGACGGACGGACAACGGACGCCGGACGCCGGATCATGGCCATCCTATAAGCTCACCTTGTGAGCCTAACGGCTCAGGTGAGCTAACAATTTTCTCCATTCAAATGCATGGGCGATCTAAGTTGACCTTGCCGTGAAATAGGTCAAGATCATCCCAGTGTCATGATTTATACAAATTTTGTAGACCTCCGTTCCTTAATGCTTCATGCCAAGTTTCAACCAGAGGACCAATGGTCCTGTAAACGCTCACCTGAGATCTGCTGCATATACCAATAAACATGTTTGAATATTATGGTATTTAATCCCAGTGCAGGGGCAGATGAAGCCCTTGGGCCATTTTCTTTTTCAGAATAATCAATATTTTGTCCATTTGCCAATTTCCTGCTGGCTTTTTCCTTCAAATGACATTTTAACAGTTATTCCTATTCAAATGCATTGGCAACCCATGTTGACCTTGCCATAAACTGGGTCAAGGTCATCACAGGGTCATGATTTATATACACATTGTAGTACTTGAGCGATCCATGCTTCAAGCCAAGTTTCGTTGAAATCGGTCCACTGGTTCCGGAGAAGATTTTTGAGAGATTTTTACCATATATGGGCCTGGCGGCCATCTTGGTCATGTGACCTGGATTATTTATATAAACATTGGTTACCCCATCCTATAGATGCTTTACATAAAATTTGGCTTTGATTGGCCAAGTGGTTTCAGAGGAGCAGATGTTTGAATATTATGGAGATATACATGTATATTGCCCGGGGGTGGGGGCATATGAGCCCCTGTGGTCCATTTTTTGTCAGAATCATTAAAAGTCAGTCCTATTGCCCATTTCCTGCAAGACTTTCACTTTAAATGACATTTTAAAATTTTCCCCCATTCAAATGCATTGGTGACCTATGTTGACCTTGCCGTAAAATAGGTCAAGGTCATCACAGGGTCATGATTTATATATATATTGTAGTGCTTTAGCCATTGATGTTTCATGCCAAGTTTCATTGAAATTGGTCCACCGGTTCCAGAGAAAAAGATTTTTGAAGGGTTTTTACCATATATGGGCATGGTGGCCATCTTGGTCATGTGACCTGGATTATTTACATACACATTGGTTACTATTTGATGCTTTACATAAAATTTAACTTTGATTGGTCAAGCGGTTTCAGAGGAGCAGACGTTTGAATATAGTGAAGATATACATGTATATTGCCCCGGGGTGGGGGCACATGAGCCCCTGGGGTCCAATTTTTTTCAGAATCATTAATATTCAGTCCTACTGCCCGTTTCCTGCAAGACTTTCACTTTAAAATGACATTTTAAAAGTTTTCCCCATTCAAATGCATTGGCGACCTATGTTGACCTTGCCGTAAAATAGGTCAAGGTCATCACAGGGTCATGATTTATATTTACATTGTAGTGCTTTAGCCATTGATACTTCATGCCAAGTTTCATTGAAATTAGTCCACCGGTTCCAGAGAAAAAGATTTTTGAAGGGTTTTTACCATATATGGGAATGGCGGCCATCTTGGTCATGTGACCTGGTTTATTTATATACACATTGGTTATCCCTTCCTATTGATGCTTTACATAAAATTTGGCTTTGATTTGTCAAGCTGTTTCAGAGAAGAAGATGTTTGAATATAGTGAAGATATACATGTATATTGCCCCGGGGTGGGGGCACATGAGCCCCTGGGGTCCAATTTTTTTCAGAATCCTTAATATTCAGTCCTACTGCCCATTTCCTGCAAGACTTTCACTTTTAATGACATTTTAAAAGTTTTCCCCATTCAAATGCATTGGTGACCTATGTTGACCTTGCTGTTAAATAGGTCAAGGTCATCACAGGGTCATAATTTATATACACATTGTAGTGCTTTAGCCATTGATGCTACATGCCATGTTTCGTTGAAATTGGTCCACTGGTTCTGGAGAAGAAGATTTTTGAAGAGTTTTTACCATATATGGGCATGGCGGCCATCTTGGTCATGTGACCTGGATTTCTTATATACACATTGGTTCCCCCTTCCTATAGATGCTTCATATAAAATTTGGCTTTGATTGGCCAAGCGGTTTCAGAGGAGAAGATCTTTGAAATTGTGGACGGACGGACGGACGGATGGACGCCGGATCATGGCCATCCTATAAGCTCACCTTGTGAGCCTAACGGCTCAGGTGAGCTAAAAATCATAGGCCTTCTGGTTCTGAAGAAGAAGATTTTTAAAACTTTTTGCTATTTATAGCCATGGTGGCCATCTTGGTCATGAGACCTTGACCATTTATATAAACTTTCATTTCCTCTTCCTAAGGATGCTCCACAAAAAGTTTGGCTTTGATTGGCCTCTGGTTCTGAAGAAGAAGATTTTTAAACGTTTTTGCTATTTATAGCCAAGGCGGCCATCTTGGTCATGTGACCTTGACCATTTATATAAACTTTCATTCCCTCTTCCTAAGGATGCTCCACAAAAAGTTTGCCTCGAATTTGGCCTAGCGGTTTCAGAGAAGAAGATGTTTCAATATTATGGTCATATACATAGTGAGGGTCGAGATGTATTCCCGTGCGATTTTCGTGCTAAAACTGATTTCTTTGCTTTAAATGATTGTTTGTGTGCTATTATTATGAAAAATGATGGGGTTCAATTTTTCCGACTCCTCGAGCCAATTTTGTGGGCTCTTTTTCTAGGCCTCGTCCATTTTTGCGCATAAACTACACTTGTTGTGTTGTTCCTGCTAGTAAAACTAGCTTTTTACCTTGTATTTTGCATCTGAGACCCCCTTGAGTAGGCTATGTAACAATAAAAGCACATTAATGGTAGGTATTGGCGATGTAGGTACAATATATCTCTAAAACATAGTGGGTGGGGTAATTTAATGGGGGCAATAAGTATGAAAATTAACCATACTCTATCACCGATGTATAATGACACTGCTAGAAAACAAAAACACATCAAGCAGATGAATATTATGTAATTAGCAGTTGTAAACATGGTATTATCTTTGCGGTACCCATAATTAACTATATACGAGGGCCATTCAATAAGTAATGCGAATTGGCGTGCAATTTCTTCTCTGTTAGAATTATATGCCTTTAACTCTGTTTCTGAATATAATAAGCTAAATTCGTTAGGATAAAGCTATTGCATGCTTGATGGTGTCTACGCAGTGCCTATACATATTATACACAAGGGTCGTTAAAAAAGTAATATAGATGCAGATGTAATTTCACGCATTGCACTGTACATGTAATACATAAAAATGCACACATAACATTATTACAATACAACTGTGCTATAATCAATCTTAAGGTCAGGGTGTTGTAAAACGTCGTTATGCAGCGTTACGTGCGACGTTGCTTTGCGACGCCAGCGGAACGTGAATCGATGCTCTTATATGTTGCGCCTTTTAAAACCGGAGAGCGCTGTAGCTTTTACGTCATTTAGTACGAATTTTACATTTTTCTCCATTAAAGACTGCGACAAATTTTCAACAAAACAAAGAAAATGAGAATTTCTGCCATAAAGGCATTTATTGTTATTCTTGCGTCAGTCGCACATTTAGATGCAACGCATGTTCGTGCCACGACGTTACGTTACATCACGGAAAATACTAAAAACGCACTACCATATGCAAAACCTCAAATAGCACGAAAACGAGCACGGTTGTCAAGGACTTTTTTTCAAGCAACCTGTTCCAGCTTTCAAATAGTATTTATTTTAGGTGAATATGCATTTTCATATAAGTGTCCTCACAAGAAAAGGCCAGCTATCAAAACAAGCTTGATTACATTGTAATCCAATATAGACGCCATAAAAGGCTTTAATATGTAAATTTTATGAAATTGTTTGAACAGTTCTATTTTACATGTTAGTGGTGTATATATCTAATGATTTATACCAAACAAAATTTGAATCTTTGTAGATTATTTTGATATAGATTTAAACTAGAAATTGGCTGCAAGCAAGGCTTTCAGTATACCCCCCGCAAAATTATCTGAAGCTGGCCAATAACTTCCTAAGTCAAACATGCAGAAAATTTGTCAAAGATATCTTTTCAGCATTATATACTTAACGACACTTCCAACGCTACCGATAGAGTTTTTGCTATAATTTCAAAACTACTCAAGATATTGAAATTAAAATTGCAGGGACGATAGAAAAAATCATTAGACGTGTGCTCACAGAAGCCAAAATCATGCCAGAGAATCTTTATTAAGAAACAGCGCGGGCCTTTACACAAACTACACTTCATTTTCAAAAGTCGCAAAACTTCAGGGATTACACAAAACATCGTTTCAGCAATAAACCTACAATATTTATTGCCACAGTGTATTTCTTTTTGTATCTTTTATTCATGAAGAAAGAAGAAAAACAAAACAATAAACAATAAACAAAACCAGAGGACCATTGGTCCTGAGAACGCTCACCTGAAGCCTGATCTTGGAGTATTCAGTCATAATGAAATGACCTTGACCTTGAATACTCACACACCTTTATTGACTTCACAAGTTGTCTGCATCTGCAAAGTTTCAGGTCTCAGGCTGCAATAGTTTCCAAACCTAGTGATTTCTGAGAAAACCATAATTTTAATTTTGATATTTAAATGACCTTGGGCCAAGGTCAAGACATGACCTTGGCCTTCATTAATCACTTACCTTCACTGACTCCATTAGTTGTCTGCATCTAGCAACTTTCAGGTCTCAGGCTGCAACAGTTTGTTTTCGCCTTTTCCCATGTGAAAGCCTATGTTTCCAAAATTGACCTTGCCGTAAAATAGGTCAAGGTCATCCAAGGGTCATCATTTCAACAAACTATGATGGGCTGGAGTCCCAAATGCAACATACCAAGTTTCATGAAAATTGGCCTGCCAGTTCTGGAGAAGAAGATTTTTGAAAGGTTTTTACCATATATGGGCGTGGCGGCCATCTTGGTCATGTGACCTGGATTTCGCGATCAAACTTTTGTCTACCCTACCCATGGATGCTCCACATAAAATTTCACTTTGATTGGCCAAGCATTTTCAGAGAAGATCTTTGAAAACTGTGTATGGACAACAGACTGTCCAAGGTCAAGAGATGACCTTTACCTATATTAATCATATACCTTCATCTACTCCATTATTTGTTTGCATCTACCACTTTTCAGGCCTCAGGCTGCAATAGTTTTCAAAAAATCCATAGTTTTCACTTTTCCCCATGTAAAAGCCTATGTTTCCAAATTTGACCTTGCTGTAAAATAGGTCAAGGTCATCCAAGGGCATCATTTTATCAAACTATGATGGGCTGACGTCCCCGATGCTACATACAAAGTTTCGTGGAAATCGGCCAACCGGTTCTGGAAAAGAAGATTTTTGAATGGTTTTTACCATATATGGGCGTGGCGGCCATCTTGGTCATGTGACATGGATTTCGCGATCAAACTTTCATCTACCCTACCCATGGATGCTCCACATAAAATTTCACTTTCATTGGCCGCACAGTTTCAGAGAAGATCCTTGAAAACTGTGTATGGACAACAGACTGGCCAAGTTCAAGAGATGACCTTGACCTATATTAATCACATACCTTCACCTACTCTATTAGTTGTTTGCATCTACCACTTTTCAGGCCTCAGGCTGCAATAGTTTTCAAAAAATCCATAGTTTTCACTTTTTCCTATGTAAAAGCCTATGTTTCCAAATTTGACCTTGCCATAAAATAGGTCAAGGTCAACCAAGGGTCATCATTTTATCAAACTATGATGGGCTGAGGTACTCAATGCTACATACCAAGTTTCGTGGAAATCGGCCAGCCAGTTCTGGAGAAGATTTTTGAGTGGTTTTTACCATATATGGGCGTGGCGGCCATCTTGGTCATGTGACCTGGATTTCGCGATCAAACTTTCGTCTCCCCTACCCATGGATGCTCCACATAAAATTTCACTTTGATTAGCCAAGCAGTTTCAGAGAAGAAGATCTTTGAAAAGTGTGTATGGACAACAGACTGGCCAAGGTCAAGAGATGACCTTGACCTATATTAATCACATACCTTCATCTACTCCATTAGTTGTTTGCATCTACCACTTTTCAGGCCTCAGGCTGCAACAGTTTTCAAAACATTCCATAGTTTTCACTTTTTCCTATGTAAAAGCCTATGTTTCCAAATTTGACCTTGCCGTAAAATAGGTCAAGGTCATCCAAGGGTCATCATTTTATCAAACTATGATGGGCTGAGGTCCTTGATGCTACATACCAAGTTTCGTGGAAATCGGCCAACTGGTTCTGGAAAAGAAGATTTTTGAGTGGTTTACCATATATGGGCGTGGCCGCCATCTTGGTCATGTGACATGGATTTCGCGATCAAACTTTCGTCTCCCCTACCCATGGATGCTCCACATAAAATTTCACTTTGATTGGCCGCGTAGTTTCAGAGAAGAAGATCTTTGTAAAGTGTGTATGGACAACAGACTGTCCAAGGTCAAGAGATGACCTTGACCTATATTAATCATATACCTTCATCTACTCCATTATATGTTTGCATCTACCACTTTTCAGGCCTCAGGCTGCAATAGTTTTCAAAAAATCCATAGTTTTCACTTTTCCCCATGTAAAAGCCTATGTTTCCAAATTTGACCTTGCCGTAAAATAGGTCAAGGTCATCCAAGGGTCATCATTTTATCAAACTATGATGGGCTGAGGTCCTTGATGCTACATACCAAGTTTCATGGAAATCGGCCCACCGGTTCTGGAGAAGAAAATTTTTGAGTGGTTTTTACCATATATGGGCGTGGCGGCCATCTTGGTCATGTGACCTGGATTTTGCGATCAGACTTACGTCTACCCTACCCATGGATGCTCCACATAAAATTTCACTTTGATTGGCCAAGCAGTTTCAGAGAAGAAGATCTTTGAAAAGTGTGTATGAACAACAGACTGGCCAAGGTCAAGAGATGACCTTGACCTATATTAATCACTTACCTTCATCTACTCTATTAGTTGTTTGCATCTACCACTTTTCAGGCCTCAGGCTGCAATAGTTTTCAAAAAATTCATAGTTTTCACTTTTTCCCATGTAAAAGCCTATGTTTCCAAATTTGACCTTGCCGTAAAATAGGTCAAGAACATCCAAGGGTCATCATTTTATCAAACTACGATGGGCTGAAGTCCCCGATGCTACATACCAAGTTTCGTTGAAATCGGCCCACCGGTTCTGGAGAAGAAGATTTTTGAAGGGTTTTTACCATATATGGGCGTGGCGGCCATCTTGGTCATGTGACCTGGATTTCGCGATCAAACTTGAAATGCCACTACCCAAGGAGGCTCCACATAAAATTTCAACTAGATCGGCCAAGCGATTTCAGAGAAGAAGATCTTTGAAATTGTGGACGACGACGACGGACGGACGGACGACGGACGGACGCCAGATCATGGCCATCCTATTAGCTCACCTTGTGAGCCTTCGGCTCAGGTGAGCTAACAATTGAAACTAAACTATCATACCAAAATATCCATCTGATCTGATCAAATTACCTAGTTAGGCCGCCATTTGTTCGAATGACAGCTAGGAAACAACTACGCATCGAAGCCACGTACTGCATACAAGTACTACTGGTGCTGCGCTATACCCTTCCACCCATATCTTGCAAATTGCTAAAACTGTATAACATTAACAGGGTCCCGTCTCCTTCCTACACAATTGATAATGTCCCAGATATAGGACAGATATGGTCGATTTGATTAAGTCGATGATTTGGATGGCTAAATAATTAACTATGTTTGCTTTCAGAAGGTTTACAGTCATGCGTGCTGTATGAGACGTCGCACCGTCATGCTTCAGACGCATACCCCTGTGAGTCCGTGCATATGATTTATTTTTCTGAGAATTGTTCTTCCCGTCATGTGCTGTGGCAAAAATAGAAAATAAAACTAGAAGGAAATACGGAGGAACTGTTGTGAATATCTTTGTTCGCTACACACGTTTTTGTGACTTTTGAAAATGAGGGGTGGTGCGTCCAAACGCCTTGAGCGTTTCTTTATAAAAGTCTGCTGGCATCATTTTGCCTTCAGTACATGTCTAATGAAGTTTTCTATCGTCCTTGCAATTTTCATTTCAATATCTTAGGTAGTTTTGAAGTTATAGCAAAACCTCTATCGGTAGCGTTGGAAGTGTCGTTAAGTATAATTCTTCATGTTCATCCTCAGTATGCCAGTCACATCTATAAGATATTAAAAGAATATATTGAAAGCTTGAGGTTGATTTCACTGTATGCACTATGATCGTTATTGTTTATCATGAGAAATGGTAAAAAAATTGGCTAAATTAAATGAAAGCTGTAAATTTGTCAAAAATTAACTTTTCAGCTTGAAAATTATTCATGCACATCTAAAATATATCTGGAACAAATCTACAAAGAATTCAAAAGAAACACTGAAAGCCCTAAGAGGAGCTGATTTCACAAAGTATGCACTACCAACCATTATTGTATATAAGCAATGGTCAAGAAAAGGCTATATTGAAAAATGATGTAAATTTGTCAAAAATCACTTTTTCAGTATTATAATTCTTCATGCACATCTTCAATATGTGTGGAACATGTATGCAAAGTATTGAAAAGAACTAGAAATTGGCTGCAAGCAAGGCTTTCAGTATACCCCCCGCAAAATTATCTTAGGCCAATAACTTAAAGGCCTTTAAGTCAAACATGCAGAAAATTTGTCAAAAATATCTTTTCAACATTATAATCCTTCATGAAAATCCTCTGTATGTCTGACTCATGTCTAATATACTGAAAGCTCAGGGAGTAAAATTATTGTTGATTTCACTGTACACTGTTGATCATTATTTATCATTAGAAATGGTCAAAAAATGGCTATGCTAAAAAAAAGCTGTAAATTTGTCAAAAATAAATTATTCAGCATAAGAATTCTTCATGCACATCTGAAATATATCTGGAACAAGTGTGCAAAGAATTCAAATGAAACAATGAAAGCACTAGGAGGACTTGATTTCATAAAGTATGCACTACCAGCCGTATTGTATATTAGCGATGGTTGAAAAATGTCTAAGTTGAAAAATACTGTAAATTTGTCAAAAATTATTTTTTCACCAATAAAATTCTTTATGCACATCTTCAATATGTCTGTAACATGTCTGCAAAGTATTGAAAAGAATTACTGAAAGCCCCAGGAGGAGTTGGATTTCACAAAGTATGTACTATCAACCATAATTGAATGTAAGCAGAAATGGTCAAAATTGGCTACGTTTAAAAAGCTGTAAATTTGTCAAAACTAAAATTTTCCGCAAAAAAATTCTTCATGCACATCTTCAATATATCTGGAACAAATCTGCAAAGAATTAAAAACAAACTAGAAATTGGCTGCAAGCAAGGCTTTCAGTATACCCCCCGCAAAATTATCTAAGGCCAATAACTTCCTTTAAGTCAAACATGCAAAACATTAGTCAAAAATATCTTTTCAGCATTATAATCCTTCATGAAAATCCTCTGTATGTCTGACTCATGTCTGTAAGGTATTAAGCTCAGGGAGTACAATTATTGTTGATTTCACTGTACACTGTTGATCATTATTTATCATGAGAAATGGTCAAAAATTGGCTATGCTAAAAAAAAGCTGTAAATTTGTCAAAAATAAATTATTCAGCATAAGAATTATTCATGCACATCTGAAATATATCTGGAACAAGTGTGCAAAGAATTCAAATGAAACTATGAAAGCATTAGGAGGACTTGATTTCATAAAGTATGCTCTACCAGCCGTATTGTATATTAGCGATGGTTGAAAAATGTCTAAGTTGAAAAATGCTGTAAATTTGTCAAAAATTATTTTTTCACCAATAAAATTCTTTATGCACATCTTCAATATGTCTGTAACATGTCTGCAAAGTATTGAAAAGAATTACTGAAAGCCCCAGGAGGAGTTGGATTTCACAAAGTATTTACTATCTACCATAATTGAATATAAGCAGAAATGGTCAAAATTGGCTAAGTTTAAAAAGCTGTAAATTTGTCAAAACTAAAATTTTCAGCATAAAAATTCTTCATGCACATCTTCAACATATCTGGAACAAATCTGCAAAGAATTAAAAAGAAACAATGAAAGCCCTAGGAGGAGTTGATTTCACAAAGTATGCACTTCCAACCATTATTGTATGTAAGCAATAGTCGAAAAATGGCTAAGTTAAAAAATGCTGTAAATTTGTCAAAAACTATTTTTTCAGCATTATAATTCTTCATGCACATATTCAATATGTCTGTAACATGTCTGCAAAGTACTGAAAAGAAATACTGAAAGCCCTAGGAGGAGTTGATTTCACAAAGTATGTATGTAAGCAATAGTCGAAAAATGGCAAAGTTAAAAAATGCTGTAAATTTGTCAAAAATTATTTTTTCAGCATTATAATTCTTCATGCACATCTTCAATATGTCTGTAACAT
This sequence comes from Rugalucina vietnamica, assembly GCA_964017185.1. NCBI lineage: Eukaryota > Metazoa > Mollusca > Bivalvia > Lucinida > Lucinidae > Rugalucina > Rugalucina vietnamica. Next base: position 32,671,875 of record OZ024873.1, on the reverse strand, counting down.
GTCTGCAAAGTACTGAAAAGAAATACTGAAAGCCCTAGGAGGAGTTGATTTCACAAAGTATGTATGTAAGCAATAGTCGAAAAATGGCAAAGTTAAAAAATGCTGTAAATTTGTCAAAAATTATTTTTTCAGCATTATAATTCTTCATGCACATATTCAATATGTCTGTAACATGTCTGCAAAGTACTGAAAAGAAATACTGAAAGCCCTAGGAGGAGTTGATTTCACAAAGTATGTATGTAAGCAATAGTCGAAAAATGGCAAAGTTAAAAAATGCTGTAAATTTGTCAAAAATTATTTTTTCAGCATTATAATATTTCATGCACATCTTCAATATGTCTGTAACATGTCTGCAAAGTACTGAAAAGAAATACTGAAAGCCCTAGGAGGAGTTGATTTCACAAAGTATGTATGTAAGCAATAGTCGAAAAATGGCAAAGTTAAAAAATGCTGTAAATTTGTCAAAAATTATTTTTTCAGCATTATAATTCTTCATGCACATCTTCAATATGTCTGTAACATGTCTGCAAAGTACTGAAAAGAAACAATGAAAGCCCTAGGAGGAGTTGATTTCACAAAGTATGCACTACCAACCATTATTGAATATAAGCAATTATAGAAAATTTGCTAAGTTAAAAATGCTGTAAATTTGTCAAAAATGATTTTTTCAGCATGACAATTGTTCATGCACATCTGCAATATATCTGAAACATATCAGCAAAATATTAAAAGGAAACATTGAAAGCTGTAAGAGGAGTTGATTTCACAAAGTATGTACTTTCAGTACTATGGCAAACATGTTATAGGAAGACTTAAAAAGTCCCATAACTCTTGCAATACTGACCCTTTGGCCCCTAAATTCATACCACACATGTATTGTCTGATGGCGCAAGTGTGTTGAAAATTTGAAACAAATCAGGCAAAAGCTACTCAAGTTATTCAGCAAAGATGTCCAAATGTTGACGGAATGACGGAATGACGGAATGACGGAATCACGGAATGACGGAATCACGGAATGACGGACAGGCTGAAAACAGTATACCCCCCTAAAACTTCGTTTTGCGGGGGGTATAACAATGAAAGCCCTAGGAGGAGTTGATTTCACAAAGTATGCACTACCAACAATTATTGTATGTAAGCAAAAGTCGAAAAATGGCAAAGTTAAAAAATGCTGTAAATTTGTCAAAAATTATTTTTTCAGCATTATAATTCTTCATGCACATCTTCAATATGTCTGTAACATGTCTGCAAAGTACTGAAAAGAAACACTGAAAGCCCTAGGAGGAGTTGATTTCATAAAGTATGCACTACCAACCATTATTGAATATAAGCAATTCTAGAAAATTTGCTAAGTTAAAAATGCTGTAAATTTGTCAAAAATGATTTTTTTCAGCATAACAATTGTTCATGCACATCTGCAATATATCTGAAACATATCAGCAAAATATTAAAAGGAAACATTGAAAGCTGTAAGAGGAGTTGATTTCACAAAGTATGTATTTTCAGTACTATGGCAAACATGTTATAGGAAGACTTAAAAAGTCCCATAACTCTTGTAATACTAACCCTTTGGCCCCTAAATTCATACCACACATGCATTGTCTGATGGTGCAAGTGTGGTGAAAATTTAAAACAAATCAGGCGAAAGCTACTCAAGTTATTCAGCAAAGATGTCCAAATGTTGACGGAATGACGGAACGACGGAATCACGGAGTCACGGAATGACGGACAAGCTGAAAACAGTATACCCCCCTAAAAGCCCTAGGAGGAGTTGATTTCACAAACTATGCACTACCAACCATTATTATATTAAGCAATTGCTGTAAATTTGTCAAAAAATATTTTTTCATCATTATAATTCTTCATGCACATCTTCAATATGTGTGGAACATGTCTGCAAAGTATTGAAAAGAAATACTGAAATTTCACAAACTATGCACTACCAACCACTATTGTATAAGCAATGGTCAAAAAATGGCTATTTTAAAAATTGCTGTAAATTTGTCAAAAATTATTTTTTCATCATTATAATTCTTCATGCACATCTTCAATATGTGTGGAACATGTCTGCAAAGTATTGAAAAGAAATACTGAAAGCCCTAGGAGGAGTTGATTTCACAAACTATGCACTACCAACCATTGTTGAATATGGCAATTATCGAAAATTGGCTAAGTCCAAAATGCTGTAAATTTGTCAAAATTCATTTTTTTTTACAGCATAATACTTCTTCATGCATATCTTCAATATCTCTGGCACATGTCTGCAAAGTATTGAAAAGAAATACTGAAAGCCCTAGGAGATGATTTCACAAAACATGCACTACCAACCATTATTGTAAAAGCAATGGTCAAAAAATGGCTATGTTAAACACTCCTGTAAATTAATGTCAAAAATTATTTTTTCATCATTATAATTCTACATGCACATCTTCAATATGTGTGGAACATGTCTGCAAAGTATTGAAAAGAAATACTGAAAGCCCTAGGTGAAGTTGATTTCACAAACTATGAACCACCAACCATTAAAGCAATGTTCAAAAAATGGCTATGTTAAAAAATGCTGTAAATTTGTCAAAAATTATTTTTTCATCATCATAATTCTTCATGCACATCTTCAATATGTGTGGAACATGTTGATTCATGCATATCTTCAATATCTCTGGCACATGTCTGCAAAGTATTGAAAAGAAATACTGAAAGCCCTAGGAGGAGATGATTTCACAAAACATGCACTACCAACCATTATTGTATAAGCAATGGTCAAAAAATGGCTATTTTAAAAATTACTGTAAATTTGTCAAAAATTATTTTTTCATCATTATAATTCTTCATGCACATCTTCAATATATGTGGAACATGTCTGCAAAGTATTGAAAAGAAATACCGAAAGCCCTAGAAAGTTGATTTCACAAACTATGAACCACCAACCATTATTGTATATAAGCAATGTTCAAAAAATGGCTATTTTAAAAATTGCTGTAAATTTGTCAAAAATTATTTTTTCATCATTATAATTCTTCATGCACATCCTCAATATACGTGGAACATGTCTGCAAAGTATTGAAAAAAAATACTGAAAGCCCTAGGAGGAGTTGATTTCACAAACTATGCACTACCAACCATTGTTGAATATGGCAATTATCGAAAATTGGCTATTTGTCAAAATTCATTTTTTCAGCATAATACTTCTTCATGCATATCTTCAATATCTCTGGCACATATCTGCAAAGTATCAAAAGAGAATATTGAAAGCTGTAGGAGCAGTTGATTTCACAAAGTATACACTATTAGCACTATGCAAACATTCTATGTATAGGTGTAAAAAGTCCCATAACTCTTGCAAAACTGACCCTTTGGTCCCTAAATTCATATCATACATGTGCTGTCTAATGGTGCAGGTGTGTTGAAAATTTGAAGAACATCGGGCGAAAACTACTTAAGTTATTGAGCAAAGATGTCAAAATGTTGACGGAATGACGGAATCACGGAATTACGGAATCACGGACAGGCTGAAAACAGTATACCCCCTAAAACTTCGTTTTGCGGGGGGTATAATAATTTATGTGCTGCTGGAACAAAATTATTAAAGGTTGTAATGGTATCAGATTTTCTGGATCACCCTGTACATGTACATACTGTTGCTGTTATATTATATAACTGTGATTATGTCAAAATCATATGTTACATTTATTTTGGGTAGCTAATTAGGTACACTTATCACTAGGGTACACTTATAAGGGACATCTATCTTTTTCAGAAGTCTTTCTGATGTGCTAACATTTATGAAATTTCATGTATAGTATCTTCATTATTCTCTTTCAAGAGTCACATACAGCATCACAAAATTAAACCAGAGGACCATTGGTCCTGAGAACGCTCACCTGAATCCTGATCTTGGAGTATTAAGTCATCATGAAATGACCTTGACCTTGAATACTCACACACCTTTATTGACTTCATAAGTTGTCTGCATCTGCAAAGTTTCAGGTCTCAGGCTGCAATAGTTTCCAAACCCAGTGATTTCTGAGAAAACCATAATTTTAATTTTGGTATTTAAATGACCTTGGGTCAAGGTCAAGAAATGACCTTGGCCTTCATTAATTACTTACCTTCATTGACTCCATTAGTTGTCTGCATCTAGCAACTTTCAGGTCTCAGGCTGCAACAGTTTCCAAAATATCCATTGTTTTAGCCTTTTCCCATGTAAAAGCCTATGTTTCCAAAATTGACCTTGCCGTAAAATAGGTCAAGGTCATCCTAGGGTCATCATTTCAACATACTATGATGGACTGGAGTCCCAAATGCTACAACCAAGTTTCATGTAAATCGGCTAGCCGGTTCTGGAGAAGAAGATTTTTGAGTGGTTTTTACCATAGTAGGGCATGGCGGCCATCTTGGTCGTGTGACACAAATTTCTCGATCAAACTTTCGTTCCCCCTATCCATGAACGCTCCACATAAAATTTCAATTTGATTGGCTAAGCAGTTTCAGAGAAGAAGATTTTTGAAAAGTGTGTATGGACGACAGACTGGCCAAGGTCAAGAGATGACCTTGACCTAAATTAATCACATACCTTCATCTACTCCATTAGTTGTTTGAATCTACCACTTTTCAGGTCTCAGGCTGCAACAGTTTTCAAAAAATCCATAGTTTTCACTTTTTCCATGTAAAAGCCTAAGTTTCCAAAATTGAAATTGCCGTAAAATAGGTCAAGGTCATCCCGGGGTCATCATTTGATCAAACTATGATGGGCTGGAGTCCCAAATGCTACATACCAAGTTTCATGAAAATCGGCCTGCCGGTTCTGGAGAAGAAGATTTTTGAGTGGTTTTTACCATACATGGGCGTGGCGGCCATCTTGGTCATGTGACCTGGATTTCGCGATCAAACTTTCGTCTCCCCTACCCATGGATGCTCCACATAAAATTTCACTTTGATTGGCCAAGCAGTTTCAGAGTAAAATATCTTTGAAAAGTGTGTATGGACGACAGACAGGCCAAGGTCAAGAGATGACCTTGACCTAAATTAATCACATACCTTCATCTACTCCATTAGTTGTTTGCATCTACCACTTTTCAGGTCTCAGGCTGCAATTGTTTTCAAAAAATCCATTATTTTCACTTTTTCCCATGTAAAAGCCTATGTTTCCAAAATTGAAATTGCCGTAAAATAGGTCAAGGTCATCCTAGGGTCATCATTTGATCAAACTATGATGGGCTGAAGTCCCAAATGCTACATACCAAGTTTCATGAAAATCGTCCTGCCGGTTCTGGAGAAGAAGATTTTTGAGTGGTTTTTACCATATATGGGCGTGGCGGCCATCTTGGTCATGTGACCTGGATTTAGCAATCAAACTTTCGTCTCCCCTACCCATGGATGCTCCACATAAAATTTCACTTTGATTGGCCAAGCAGTTTCAGAGAAGAAGATCTTTGAAAAGTGTGTATGGACGACAGACTGGCCAAGGTCAAGAGATGACCTTGACCTATATTAATCACATACCTTCATCTACTCCATTAGTTGTTTGCATCTACCACTTTTCAGGCCTCAGGCTGCAATAGTTTTCAAAAAAATCCATAGTTTTCACTTTTTCCCATGTAAAAGCCTATGTTTCCAAATTTGACCTTGCCGTAAAATAGGTCAATGTCATCCAAGGGTCATCATTTTATCAAACTACGATGGGCTGAAGTCCCTGATGCTACATACCAAGTTTCGTGAAAATCGGCCCACCAGTTCTGGAGAAGAAGATTTTTGAAGGGTTTTTACCATATATGGGCGTGGCAGCCATCTTGGTCATGTGACCTGGATTTCGCGATCAAACTTGAAATGCCACTACCCAAGGAGGCTCCACATAAAATTTCAACTAGATCGGCCAAGCGGTTTCAGAGAAGAAGATCTTTGAAATTGTGGACGACGACGGACGACGGACGGACGGACGCCGGATCATGGCTATCCTATTAGCTCACCTTGTGAGCCTTCGGCTCAGGTGAGCTAATAATTGAAACAAAGTTCAAGTAATCCACTGACATCACCAATAAGATGATTACATGTGAGCTGCCGCATCAGAAAACCAACAGCATATATGTGAAACTGATCCTCGCCTTTGTTTTCGCTACACAGACAGTACAATTCCTTTTCTTCCTAAATCCGAAATTTCAAGCTTCTAGCCTTTTTCTATGACTGTACAGGCCGGTTTGTGTTGAACCTGGTCAGAAATCAAAAGCGTTATAATTCCCATGCAAAGGCTCATGTATCTGATGTTAAAGCCTACCTCTAGGTGGTGTGAGATTGAGTCCATTAACTTCACAGAACCCGACAGGGAATATACAAGGACAGAACCAATCAGTGCCGTTCTGGGCAATAGAACCATCTATACCAATCATCAGGTAGTTGTTCTTCAACACCTATAAATAGATTACGGTCATTTAGTTAAATACATATAGCAGTAGTATTTATGTTGTTTGTTTGATTTGATTCTAAGTATCCCTTTCAATTTTATAGTAATGTCAGGATAGATATCTTGACCCTATAAGGCAGAGTTTTGTGCTTGCTCTTGAAGATTTTTGAAAGTTAACTTTCACTTCATTTTTGTCAAGGTTGGCCAATTCCCAGGAATTATGAGTATTTACCACCCTGCTGGGAAATACTGGAGAATTTCCCGAGAAATACTAGGGAATTCCCATACATTTCCCACACTTCAAAGACACTGTTTTATGATAAAGGCATGTCAAGTTAGGGTGTGAGCATTCATTGTATCATTTGCCACTGAATACTCAGTTTTGAGGTTTCCATGTTCATGGAATTTTTGTCTGTTCAAACTTACTTTATCCCTGTTCATTAAAATTATCTATTGACTATGTTCAGTCAGTTCTTTGCAGTGGTAATGTATTATTTTTCTTATGCTTACTTTCATAACCATAGCCACACAGATTGCTGACAGATTCAGTGGGTCTAAAGCTTCCAGCTTCATACCAACTTGGAACTTGTAGCCCTCAGGAGGTAACTTAGGCTGAAACAAGCATAAACAAATGAGCCACCTCAAGAGAAAATCAACAATGTGGTTTCCGAACAGGTCTGACACAAACCAGCCTGTCCAATCACAGAAGGACCATGTAGCAAAAACAAAGGTGCTGATCAGTACGAAAGACCGGTGGTGACTTCACACTTCACAGTTCATACTTCATACTTCACACTTCACAGTTTTGTAAAACAGCATTCTACCCTTGGAAGACAACGGAAGGTGACATTTCAAACTTCACATTTCATACTTCACAGTTCACACTTCACATTTTTATAATACAGCATTTTACCTTTAGAAGACAATGGAAGGTGACATTTCAAACTTCACAGTTCATACTTCGCAGTTCACACTTCACAGTTCATACTTCACAGTTCAAACTTCACACTTCACACTTCATACTTCACAGTTTTATAAAACAGCATTCTACCCTTGAAAGACAACGGGAGGGGACATTTCAAACTTCACAGTTCATACTTCACACTTCATACTTCACAGTTCACACTTCATACTTCACAGTTTTATAAAACAGCATTCTACCCATTAGAAGACAACGGAAGGTGACATTTCAAACTTCACACTTCATACTTCACACTTCACAGTTCACACTTCATACTTTACACTTCACAGTTTTATAAAACAACATTCTAACCTTGGAAGACAATGGAAGGAGACATTCCAAACTTCACAGTTCATACTTCACAGTTCACACTTCACAGTTTTATAATACAGCATTTTACCTTTAGAAGACAACGGAATGTAACATTTCAAACGTCACAGTTCATACTTCACAGTTCATACTTCACAGTTCAAACTTCACACTTCACAGTTCATACTTCACACTTCACAGTTCATACTTCACAGTTCATACTTCACACTTCACAGTTCGTTCATACTTCACAGCTCATACTTCACACTTCACAGTTCAGACTTCATTCTTCACACTTCAGACTTCACAGTTCACAATTCATACTTCACACTTCACAGTTCATACTTCATAGTTCATACTTCACACTTCACAGTTCATACTTCACACTTCACAGTTCACAGTTCATACTTCACAGTTCACACTTCATACTTCACAGTTCAGACTTCACACTTCACAATTCATACTTCACAGTTCATACTTCATACTTCACACTTCAGTTCAGTCTTCATACTTCACATTCTAACTTCATACTTCACACTTCACAGTTCAGACTTCACAGTTCTCCCTGATGCTTCATGCCAAGTTTCAAAATCATAGGCCTTCTGGTTCTAGAGAAGATTTTTAAAGCTTTTGGCTATTTATAGCCATGGCGGCCATCTTGGTCATGTGAACTAGACATTTATATAAACTTTTGTTCCCAAGGAGGCTCCACATGAAGTTTGGCTTTAATTGGCCAAGCGGTTTCAGAGAAGTAGATCTTTGAATATTATGGTAATATACATGTATATTGCCCCGGACGGGGGCAGACCAGGCCCTGGGGTCCAAATTTTTTCAGAATCATAAATCTTTAGTCCATTTTCCCATTTCCTTCAAGTTTTTCCCTTCAAATGACATAATATTTGTAGAGCTCCTCTCCCTGATGCTTCATGCCAAGTTTCAAAATCATAAGCCTTCTGGTTCTAGAGAAGAAGATTTTTTTAAAGTTTTTTGCTATTTATAACCATGGCGGCCATCTTGGTTATGTGACCTAGACCATTTATATAAACTTTTGTTCCCAAGGAGGCTCCACATGAAGTTTGGCTTTGATTGGCCAAGCGGTTTCAGAGAGGTCGATCTTTGAATATTATGGTAATATACATGTATATTGCACTGGGTTTTCAGAATCATAAAACTTCAGTCCATTTGCCCATTTCCTTCAAGTTTTTCCCTTCAAATGACATTATGACAATTTTCCCCATTCAAATGCATGGGCGACCTATGTTGACCTTGCTGTAAAATAGGTCAAGGTCACACCAGGGACATGACTTATATAAACTTTGTAGAGCTCCTATCCCTGATGCTTCAAAGTCATAGGCCATCTGGTCCTGGAGAAGAAGATTTTTAAAGGTTTTAACTATTTATAGCCATGGCGGCCATCTTGGTCATGTGACCTGGATCATTTATATAAACTTTTGTTCCCCCTTCATAAGGATGCTCCACATGAAGTTTGGCTTTGATAAGCAGTTTCAGAGGAGAAGATCTTTGAAATTGTGGACGACGACGACACCAGACGCCGGACAGATGCCGTAGCATGGCCATCCTATAAGCTCACCTTGTGAGCCTTCGGCTCAGGTGAGCTAAAATGGCTAAAATGAAATTTCCAATCAGTTATCCCCCTAACTCACAGCACATATTTACCTTAGTGTAGAAGTTGCTCCGCAGAGTTCTTGCCCCTGTAAGTCTTTTCAACAGATAGTCCTTCCAGTCCACATACTTATGCTGGATAGCTGAAACAGGCAAATATTGACAAATATCATAAACAATACAAAACTAGAATTTGTGTTCTATGTGAAAACTGATGTCTCCCCCCCTTTCTATGTGCATGTCCATAATATGCAAGCAAGAGTTACAATTCTTGTGCATCTCATATCCTGTCATTCTGTTTTATAAGTGTACCAAGTTTCATTGAAATATCTCTTACGGTTTTAGAGTTATAGAGCGAGCACGAAATTGTATGGAAAATAATCAAAGGGAAATTAACTCCAAAGATATGAAAGCAAGAGTAATGATTCTTGTGCATGACACATCGTCTCATCATGCTTTATAAGTGTACTATGTTTCATCGAAAAATCTCTAATGGTTTGTGAGTTATAGAGCAGACACAAAATTGTATGAAAAATAATCAAAGGAAAATAACTCCAAAGATATGCAAGTAAGAGTAATGGTTCTTTAGCATGACATATCATCTCATCGTGCTTTATAAGTGTACCAAGTTTCATTGAAATATTTCTTATGGTTTTCAAGTTATAGAGCGAACATGAAATTGTACGGAAAAATAATCAAAGGGAAATGACTCCAAAGATATGAAAGCAAGAGTTATAATTCTTGTGCATGATATATCATCTCATCATGCTTTATAAGTGTTCCAAGTTTCACTAAAATTTCTCTTACGGTTTTCAAGTTATAGAGTGGACATGAAATTGTATGGAAAATAATCAAAGGGAAATTACTCCCAAGATATGCAAGCAAGAGTTATGGTTCTTTAGCACAACACATCATCTCATCGTGGTATATAAGTGTACCAAGTTTCATTGAAATATCTCTTACGGTTTTCGAATTATAGAACGGACACGAAATTGTATGGAAAATAATCAAAGGGAAATAACTCATAAAATACTCAAGCCAGAGTTATGGTTCTTGTGCATGGCACATCGTCTGATCATGCTTAATAAGTGTACCAAGCTTTATTGAAAAATCTTAAAAGGCTTTCAAGTTATAGAGCGGACACGGAATTGTATCGAAAATAATCAAAGGGAAATAACTCCAAAAATACTCAAGCTAGAGTTATGGTTCTTGTGCATGACACATCGTCTCATCGTGGGTTAGACGTGTACCAAGTTTCATTGAAAAATCTTTAACAGTTTTCAAGTTATAGAGCAAACACGATTTGTGATGGACAGACAGACGGACGCACGGACAGACCGACGCACGGGGAAAAACAATATGTCTCCTGACCCTGAAGGGGGGAGACATAACAACATTGATCTACTCAACAATGGACTATCAATATATTCACAGTCGTAGTTGTTACATGTATATTGTACTAGATGTAGTCAAGTTTAATGGTTTGTCTCAACCTAACAATTTGGCAGGATCAGCCTAAAAACTCCAGAGGCTAATAATAGAAACCATCAAACAGTCATTCCAAATTCAGTTCCAATTTTGAAGAACATTATGAGAGTTTGCACTTTTTCACTTTGCACTGTATTCTTGCATAATAATTTTGTTTGAATGTTTGTTTTGTGGTGTAACATGCCGGTAAATAATTGTTTAGTCTGAGTCATGTCAGGACAGAGCCACATTTCCTGAGTATTAAAAAGTACATGTACTATGGGGAGTTATTAAGCCTTGCTCAAGGGCACAACCCGACCCCAGTGGGGGATCAAACTCCCGACTTATCAATCTAACACAAAATTAGTATGAGATTCCATCTTAAACTTACTTTTAGGTGGTACAAGAGGTTAACCATTGGTGGCACACCACCCCACTGGGTGTATATCCTTGTTGCAGATGTTCTCCCAGAAATCCTTGACAAAATAATTGCTAAAACCTTCATATCGCATCAATGCCTTGTAACCTGAAATAAGTTAACAATTTATTGAAATGGATTTACATTTGCAACCAGGGCTCAGGAAATTTTGATTTCCAAATCGGTCCAGCCAAGTGATGACGTCATCGGCGACATACGAACGTGCATTGTCATACATTGATACATAGTCACGAAAACTAATGACATTTATCATTTCAGTGTTACTTACTTATGTATATGTAGAATTAATTGTAAATAGCTTGTTTTAAACTGAAATAAAAATGCCAAGAATACTTTGAAATTTGTAGTTTGTTCTTTCATACTATTCCCTGATCAAATCCAATCTTTATCAGGTTTTCCCAGCATTTATTTATAAGTATGCTGGTACCCAGCATCATTGTATTGTACTGCATAAATTCTGCCATTGTTGGCACACCTCGGACGAATATACTGCTGCGTTGTGCTGCAGCTGGCCACCACAGTAAATTTGCTGAAGTGTTCGCCCCTGTGACACGTCGAGGCCCAGCACATCCGACTTCGACATAACGCGATTTATCACGCCCTCTATCGGCAGGCAGAGCCTCCATGAGGGTCTATGGAGGACAGACAGGACGTAATTAGACGACTGGATCATCCGGGTTAACTTCGACAGGACATTTGAACATTTGTCTTTTTAAACATCTACGTTGCGCCATTTCAACATAAATTGAATGACAATATAAGATCGAAGTTCTGTAGCTTATATAGTCAACATAATCAACGAAAATGCAATACCTATTATGTCATTTTCAGTAACCTTTGAATGAGTTTGTAAACAGCATAATTTTCTTAAAACGGACAGCTTCTTTGACGGTCATTTGAGCAAAACAGATCAAACAAAAAAAATAAAGATCAAAGCGACCTTGATCTCAATTCTGCCAGTCTTTACCGTATAGCTCCGCCCTCACGATTGTCAGTGTAATTGGCTTGAGCCAATCAGAAACTTGCTTGTTTGCAAGCCGTGCAGCGATACGAAACTAGACAAACAATTTGGACATGATTCAGTAGTTTTACTGCAGTGTTTTGATAATTGGACAAATAACAGCTTGACACGTGAGTTATCTAGGGGTGTTGATTGGGAAAACCTGTGAATTATGGACCGATTAAGGAAAAAAAGACAAACGAAAACCGATCTTGCAAATCTTATTATGATACTGTAGGGGAAAATACATTTATAATCGGCCAAAATGCATTTTTTTCGGACCGATAAAAAAGCATTATGTGAAAAATGAATCGGTCTCATGAATTCAAAATCGGTCTAAACCGACAAATTATCGGATTTCCTGAGCCCTGTTTGCAACTCTATAAATGTTATTATCTTCATAATGACATGTCAGATTATATACGAGTCAATATATTTTTTCGTAACCAAATCCTGTCCGGGTACGTTTTTTCTGAAAACCGTTTACTTCTGGTAAATGTTTTATGCTTGGAATGTGGTGTGCATCGAGGTGAGTATGGGTCAGCCAAAACAAAATCGTTAATGTGCTAGCAAATATAAAAAATTGTTACTCAAAGTGTCTAAAATGGCATATTTTCGTTGTCTGCAAAATGATTTTTTTTTATATCTGTCTCTGATTCAATGATTTTTTGCTAAGGTGGTTGTTCTAAATACTACTCCATCTTTATTCAACCATTCATGCACGACATAATACATTTTTATAGCAAGTATCCATGGTTTTAATACTAAATTTACGTGTTCAAACTTTGTACCTAGCATTTTGTCCCTGATGTAACAATTTATCTAAAAATACCAAGTACAAAGTGACTCCCCTTGGTAAAGGTGGAACATCTATCTGCATTTTGAAGAGCTACATTGAAATTAAATATGGCTGACTGCCATGATGACACATCTATAGAGTAGATCTGAAAAAATAATAATTACAACTTTCAGGTGAGTGAGTATATTTGTAATAGTTCCCTGATGTAACAGCCTCTACTGGTTATTTGTTTCAAGCGACAATATGTAGGTACTATTCATAAAACGTGTTTAGTGGTTGTGTAAACATTTCACCATAACAATGAACACACAAGTATATTGGAAGCAATTTGCAGGTGATTTATCTAAAATATGTCCCTGATGTAACGGTCCGTGATGTAACGGTGAAAAGTGTTACATCACGGACAGAAATCGTTACATCAGGGACAATATTTCGAGGAAAGGATATTTATTTCTTATATGCTTTGATTTTATGAGTTTCATTGTATAACACAGAGCAACACAGCAATTCCAATACAGCCAGAGAATCTGCAGACTTTATAAAGGGTCACTGATGAGGATTCAGTACCCAAAATTGCGCAATACGGCCAATACTACCTGCATTTGAACGTTTTTGCTTCTTCCAAATATCAAACTTTTATAGTTTATACAATTTCAACAAATAGATGTCAAATATGTCTGTTTATCAAACACACGTTACATCAAGTAATATATAGGGTAATTTTGGGGGAATATGGACCGCTTAAGCACAAAACGAATCAGTTTAACCACAGGCTATATACGTTATTATTGTATACCGTGTCTATTTTGAGGCAGGCATCTGTAAACCATATAAAATTTACATCATTTTATATGCTAGTTTTTGTTGCGTATTACGATAAACACACCCACTGGGTGGTCCAAATTACCCCAAACATTTGAGGTAATATGGACCACTCTACTGGGGTAATATGGATCACAACTTTAAAATGCTGACGATGTCAACATATAAATTCGGAAAACAAAATTTAAACTTCTATTTAAATGTCTATTTAGCATAAAATAAACATAGATGTTCACGAAACAAATTCACTGGAAAAATATTTCGCATCAAAATTCAAAACACCTTGACAAACTTACAAAACGGACATTCGCAAAAATGTCACATATTTCAAAACATGTACATTTTGCTTATAAACTTCACTTGTAAAACAATCTATTTTCAAAGATAGCTTAAAATATATCACGCAAGTGCAAAAGTTAAAGTTCTAAAGACATGTGGTATCAAATGTTCAGTGTATTACTTTCAGAAAGAGTTTGAGACAAAATTCTTAGATGGTCCATATTACCCCAAAAGGAAAATTTACATTGGGAAATTGATGGTCCATATTACCCCAGACACGACGGTTATGTCAATGGAGAAATTTTCCAACACTGAAAAATAGCTCATGCAAATGACCATTTGCATCATCTTCTAAAAATGGTGTATTAGGTTAATTTTACTTGAAACTTGGTTCTATATAAATATCATTAATCTTTTTATTGGTTCTTAAGTGTAAGCTTAAACATTTTAAGGGCAAGATTTTCACAGGCTGTTTTATTTGGGTTCATTAATTTAACCTTTCCGAAAACACCAGCTTAGGTATGAATGTAAAAATCATTTCGATAATTTAGGATGGATAGCCAGGGAATAACAAAATGTTATTACTTTTTGTCAAACATGAGTCTTGAGTAAAATATTTGAAGAAAACACAAGGTGGCCCATATTCCCCAATTGTCCATATTACCCCCAAATTACCCTGTTATTACATTAAGGAAATAATTGAACATTCATCAAAAAGCTGATTTTTCTAGTAAAAAACAAGAGAACAAAGTATACGTTAAGCCAGTAAAAAAGAAACTTTCAGCATAATAACCTGTACATTTATGCCTTTGTCTTTTCGGTTCAAACTGTCTGCAAATTTCAACATTGTCTTTGTATCCAACAAACCGCACTTCCTTTGTCCAAAATATGGAATGATTCAGTTTTATTTGGGTTTCGGAAGATTCTCAAAATCAGCGGTATTTTTTCACATTTGAACATTTGAAAATTAATTTAGGTCATTTAAAAAAATGGAGCATGGATGTGTGCATACAAAATTCATTACCACTGAACTTGGTCACATTGTAAAGCTTAGACATTGCCCTTTCATCATATGGTAAGAAATACAAGATATTTAATTTGCATATTCATGAATTTTAATGAAAATATTAAAAAAACAATGACAGAAAAATCATGAAAAGTCAATAAATAAACTAATTTGAGGTCGAAACTATAATTGTGGCACTTTGTAATTTAACCAGTAATAGCATATGACAAATGTATTGATGTCATGTGCCTAAATGAAAATTATCTCATTTGCATATTCATGAATACTAATAAAATATAGAAAATTAAAGAAAAACGGAGATTAACTAAAGCCATTGCAAGTTTTGGATGGGTTATAAGATCTATCTTGTATCCCTGAAACCAATTTTCATGGCTGCCAGTGTGGTCAGAGGGACCATCTTAATGCCATAAAATATTGTCCTCAACAATGAACACATTTGCATGATGTAAAAAAATTATATAGTTTCCACATCCACCCCTTGTGTGATCCTAAAGAATAGGGTGTACTCGTAAAAGTATTTATATACAAACAATAGCATGCTCTAGAATATTATAATTGGTCATATAATGATGCATGGACTTAGCAATTTAACCTTAATACCTATTATTCAAATCATTGATTTTGCTTATTCATGAAAAAAATAAAACACACAAGAAATCGGAGAAAAATCTTAGATGAAATAGGGGGTATACGTACAAAATCACTAAAAACAGAGCTGTTACAAACCCAGGATGCTAAAAGAACTATCAAATAAATGCTATGGCTATGTATTCTGACTCTTATGTCTCATATATAAG
Source organism: Rugalucina vietnamica (assembly GCA_964017185.1). NCBI lineage: Eukaryota > Metazoa > Mollusca > Bivalvia > Lucinida > Lucinidae > Rugalucina > Rugalucina vietnamica. The sequence continues at coordinate 32,655,955 of OZ024873.1, read as the reverse complement.
CATGATCTTATTTTCAATTTCATGAATTTTAATGGAAACTTCATAAATAGGAATGAAAAAGTGAAAAATTTAACAGGCAAACATAAAAATGATGCTTTTCTCAGCAAGCAAAAGCCCTAACATGCTAAAAATGGCATTAAACGGTTGCTAGGGCAATATTATACCATCCTGTACTACAATATGTTAGTCATTCAATTTTTTATTTCATGAATATTAACAAAACCTTTTGAATTTAGAGGAAAGTTACGGAAAAATTAAGGCAGTTTACATAGAAAATCACATGAATTTTGGCTACTGATAGACCTAGAGTGCTATAGGACAATATTCTATAACCATATTACCTGTTATATAAATAAATAGTGACTTTTGTTGTATAGGTATTAATGAGATCACTAAGAATAAGAGAAAAATTAATGAAAAATGAAGTGATATACCAACACAATTGCATATATCTCAGCTGCCAATTGCCATATATGCTGAAATGGTACCAATAGAATGCTAGGAAGATGCAATTATGTCATGCAGTCTGATAGCCTAATCGCACTTTTTTTTTTTTAATTTTTGTGAGTACTGAATAAAATGTATGAAAAGTGTAATATTAACAGAAAATTGAAGCTTGTGCTCTAATAAATTTAATTGAATCTTGGTTGCCAGCAAGTGTACCCTTGTTTATCTGAATACATGATAATACAATATTGTCCTAGCTATTATTGATGTCATTTTGAGATCTCTACAGCCATTGGTAGTCGAAATATATTCAATTTTGTTGGTGTACCCCTTCATTTTTCGTTGATGTTTCCCTTATTTATATAAATCTCATTAATATCATTCTAATAAAAGAAGCTGGTGATTTAAACATCGGATTATATTGTTATAGAACATTGTACTAGCAATTATTTGATACCAAGTATAGCTCTCTAGGTCAGTCAGTAGCCAAGATACATGTGATTTTCTATGTATACCACCTTAATTTTTCCATAATTTCGAAAGGTTTTGTTAATATTCATAATACAAAAAATCAATTGACTTATATATTGTAGTACAGGATGGTATACTAATGTCCTGGCAATCAATTCATGCCATTTTCAGCGTTTAAGGGCTTTTGGTTGCCGAGATACACACCATTTTTTAGGTTTGCCGGTTAAATTTTTTCCATTTTTTCATTCAAATTTATGAAGTTTTCATGAAAATTCATGAAACTGAAAAAAATAAGATAATTCTTATATGAGACTTAAGGGTCATAGAACATTGCCATAGCATTCATTTTACACTTCTTTCAGCATCCTAGGTTTGTGAACAGCTATGGTTTAAGTGACTTTGTATGTATACCCCCTTTTTCTCTGATTTCTTGTGTGTTTCATTCATTTTCATGAATGAGCAATATCAATGATTTGAAAAATAGGTATTACGGTTAAATTGATCAGTCCATGCATCACAACCAAACCCATTATAGTATTTTAGAGCGCGCTTTTGTTCGTATATGAATATTTTCGTGAGTACACCCTATTCTTTAGAATCACAGTAGGGGTGGATGCGGAAACTATATAATTTTACATCATGCAAATGTGTCCATCGTTGAGGACAATATTTTTATGGCATTTAGATGGTCCTTCTGAACACACTGGCAGCCATGAACATTGGTTTCAGGGATGCAAGGTAGATCTTGTAACCCATCCAAAACCTTGACATACCTAGAGTTTATCCCTCGTTTTTCCTCGATTTTCGACATTTTCTATTAATATTCATGAATATGCAAATAAGAAAATTGTCATTTTGGCCCATGACATCAATAAATTTGTCATATGGTATTATTGGTTCAATAACAAAGTGTCACAATGATAGTTTCGACCTCAAATTTAGTTTGTTTATTGATTTTTAACGATTTTCTGTCATTTTTACTGTTTTCATTAAAATTCATGAATATGCAAATTAGATATCTTTTAAGGGTCACCGAATAGTGTTCTACACGGGGGAGAGATCCATAAACTTGTTTATTAATGTCACTTTCCTATTTGAGATGTTTGAATTTTTAACAACTAACCCCTTGAAATGGTTGCAAAAATATATATTGACTCACACACATCAGCAGTTTTAAGTGTCATGTTGACATGAGCTCTCGTTGGCAGATTAGCATTCAGCAACAAAATGAACAATCCTTACATGATGTGGCGTAAATTATCTTTAGTCACTGAAAGGAGTTTAAAATTTAGATTTCTGCTTTTGATTTGAACAAAACTTTGTAATTGTCAATTTACAAAATGATTCTAGCAAAAACTACAAATATTTTTTTTTTTATTTTAAGACCTTCTAGGAAATACACAAACCATAAATTTTCATGACAGTAGCTGTTGAATCCAGTATACAGAGTTTATAAGGCAGGTCACAGTCATAGTTGTATGTCTCTATCTTCATACCCACACCAATGTTCTCCCAGACCCTAGCACAACATAAACATCCCATTGTAAGTTTTATACTAGAGTGTGTCTATTAGAGAGAAAAAGAAATTACCTTCTTAAGCTTTTCTTATAATTCTGAGCAAATTTCATTCTTCTACTTTGTCGAATATTTGTAAATAAGCATTATTATATAATCTGCATAGGTGAAAACAAAGGCAAAGATCAGCTTCGCAGTAACTGCGAAGCTGATCAGCGCCTTTTTTTCACTACATGGATAGTACAATTCCTCTACTTTATTAATCCAAAATGTCCAGCCTCTAGCCATCTTCTGTAACTGTACAGCTCGGTTTGTGTTAGACCTGGTCGAACCCAAATTGTTGGTCTTCTCATGCACAGGCTCATTTTTAACCATCATTGCGACTAATTATATATTTATAATATATATATATATATATAATCAGATGTCAAGAAACCCTGCAAGACTAAGACCAAATTACTACCTGAGATAGTTTTCTCCTGATCCTGAGTTTACCAGACTAATTTGTCTCTTCACAGCTACCTGCTTCTTCTGAAAAACAGTGATCACATTTTGTTGAATCACATTTCACCATGTTTTTTTTTTCTTATGATGGCTAACACTTGAAATTGATGATCCTGTTTTAAGATTATTTAATCTGACAGTATACTTTTACTTGAGCCGCAACGCGAGAAAACAGGTCATCTGGGTTTCCGACCTGGTCTAACACAAACCAACTTGTACAGTCACAGAAGCAGGCTAGAAGCTTGAAATTCCAGATTTAAGAAGAAGAGGGATTGTACTATCCATGTAGCAAAAACAAAGGCGTTGATCAGCTTCGCAGTTACTGCGAAGCTGATCTGCGCCTTTGTTTTCGCATAGGCAAAAATCCTGTTTTCTCACGATGCGGCTTGTTATGTTGATATTCTAGACCCCATAATGAACATGTAAAGAACTTGTAATATAGAATAATGCCTCCGCTTTAATGTTTTTCTGGTTAAGACCAGAAATCGTACATGAAACAATACATATATCTGCAAGATTTTCAAAAGAAGACACTCACCAATATCTTAGGATCTTTATTATAATCATCAAAATCATCTTCTTTGGCCAGTTTAGAACAGTTAAGAGAGCAGAATCTCTTGGACTTAGAGTAGAAGGCACAGCTTGATTCCCACAGCACCACACCTCTCACAGGTCGCTGAAAATACAGGCAAATATAGCCAACTAAAACAACAAGCAATCCTCATTCTTTTTGCTAGGGTGTGTTTCATGGATTCAAAAAATTAAGAGAATTTTGGCACACAATAACTTTTTTTACTATATATAATATAGGGAAGATAGCAATTCAGTCACTCATTCTGGCCTTTAAATTTGGGACAGACATGACAGGGTCTCTGCATTTTTGAAGGAATGTCCATACTCTTGATATCAAATATTGAATTTTGGCAGTCTGGTGCCCCCTATAAATAATGCTGTGGTCCCTGTTTGACGTAAAGAGTTAGACAGGAACAAAAGTTACAAAACAATTCTTAACCCATATTTGACAAATGAATTTTCCCATCATTATCAATTGGGTGAGTCCACTTACATTTTTAAGGGCCACAGGTGTGATTTTTATTTATTTTCTCATTTTTCGATAAAATTTCTCTGAGCAAACAGAATAGCCCCAGATGGGACGTTGCGTTCTGGGGCATCACATCTGGGGCTATACTGTTTGCCTATGTCCCATAAAAAGGATGCCAGGTTTTATATGAGTTAATAGCACAAAGCTGTTTTTAATGCCTTACCCATTCCATCTTAAATTTCCATTCATGAACCTGTATGGTGACTGTTCCAATTTCCATTCATGAACCTGTATGGTGACTGTTCCTTATGGAGTTGATATTGAGATAGTTTTCTTGCCTGTGAATCATCGTCATCATCTGACTGACTCTCACTCATTTCATCAAAACTTTCAAAATTCTCATGAAAGGGGAAGTGGTAGTCATCACCCTAGAATGAAACAAGATACGAGTAAGATTTGTGGACTGATACAGTATGTCATGTCTGAACTTGACAGTCTTTAAACACATTTTTCCGGCAATTACTGACTTACTGTTCATTTACACAGCCCTCATGCTATAAAATGTTTTATATTTTGGCAAATATCTCTATGATTCACAGCAAATTCTTGTATTATCAAACACCTTAACCGCTACTAGTATCCAAGTTTTTCCACAAAATGAGGGCCTAAATACATGTAGCATCATATGCAAGAATTGCCGATAATAGTTAAACCAGAGGACCAATGGTCCTGTAAACGCTCACCTGAGATCTAGGATATGCGAACTCAGCTGATCTTGCCATAAAATAGGTCAACGTCATCACAGGGTCATGATTTATAGTCATCGTAGAGTTCCACTCACTGATACTTCAGGCAAAGTTTCAAAATCATAGGTCTTCCCGTTCTGAAGAAAAAAATTTATAAAGATTTTTGCTATTTATAGCCATGGCGGCCATTTTGGTCATATGACCCGGACCATATATATTAACTTTCATTCCCCTTTCGTAACGATGCTCCACATAAAGTTTGGCTTTGACAACACCCTGGGGACATTCTTTTTCATAAACATAAATCTTCTGTCCATTTGCACACTCCCAGCAAGTTTACCCCCATTTAATTACATCTTACTAATTTTTGTTAAGGGTTGTTACATGATGTGGCTACTCTATAGGTTTCACTGGAGACGGAGCAAAATTGACAGCTAAGAAATATTATAAGAAAATGACAGAGAATGCAATTTCAAAGTGTTCAGTGATGTAAATTTCATTTTATTCATAATAAGTTGTGTGGTAAGACTTCAAAGGCAAATTCTCTGACAATTCTCAAATAAATCAATTAACATTTTAATATGCATTAACCACTGAATAGCAAATGAAGCAATCATAGCAGACTCAATTTACAAGGCAAGGAATGGGGGCCCTGCAAAATCAATTTAAGCACACAAGTATCTTTAGTGACCATTTAAAGGCGGTTGTGCATCTAGTTATCTTTAAATGATGCTGTGTTTTTGGTCTGTCTTCTTTATTGCTGTCCTGGCTGTCTTTATTTTTGGTTAATACTAGCCAGATGGCAACCTTGCTGGTGAAGAGCTAGTCATCTTGCTCGTCATACACATTGTTTTAGTACAGTAATTGCACAGCTGATCAATGCCTTTGCTTTTACCTACACAAAGAGTACAATCCTTCCTTTTAAATTTAAAACTTCAAGCTCCTAGCCTTACTCTGTACATGCCAGTTTGTGTCAGAGCTGATCGGAAACCCCAGACAGGTTTTCTCATGTCTTGTTTCAAATGAGTTGTGACATGAGAAAACCTTTTTTTTGGTTTACTACCTTGTCTGACGCAAACCGCACTGCTCAGCTACTGATGCTTGAAATTTCGGGTTTAGGAAGACAAGGAACTGTACTATCCGAATAGCAAAAACAAAAGGCACTGATCAGCTTCGCAGTAACTGCAAAGCTGATCTGCGTATAGGCGAAATTCCGGTTTTCTCATATGGCTGCTCAAATGCTGACACCCACCTGTGCTGAGGTTGTGATGACCTGCTCCTCCAGCAACCATCTGTAGACCATGTGACTTCCTGATGACAGCTCCTCACGCCAAACACTCGTCTTGTTCCTGAAATAGAGGCCCAGACATCAGAAAACCATATGCGAAAACAAAGGCTCAGCTCAGCTGTGCAGTTACTGATCAGAGCCATTGTTTTCGCTCCATAGATAGTATAATTCCTCTCCTTCCTTCTCCTTCCTACATACAAAATTGGCTACAAAATCACTTAAAGCAGAGCTGTAACAAACCCAGGATGCTCATATAAACTTTGCTAGCAGTAGCGACAGCTCCATAAACATAAGAACGATTACACTCATTTCTTATATTATTTACATCCAGTTCTTTCTTTCGCTTGTTGAAAAAGGACCTTGTTGAAAAAGGACCGAGGCGAAAACATTTACAAGCAAATAGAAAGTCTTCAGAGTGTCTTCAAACAGCAGAACGGCATCAATGAAGTCATGACGTTAACAATGTCCAATCACATTGGCGAGAGCCATGGTCTTTTTGACGTAATGACCTGATCAATTGACGTCGCGTGACACAATGTGTTCATGGAATTATGAACGGCACTTCAGTTCCATAGGTTCATGAAGGATTTGCATCGGAAATGTAAATATTTTAGCAATGAAGGTTAGAACTTTATACATGGCCCATAACTCCCTTTGAATGTTTTTACTGCTTCCAAAGGATCAAACTTATATTTTATTTATGATGCACTTCGTGGGTAGGTAATTTTGATACGGGTATGGCTCCTAATATTTCAAAACTTACCCCAGTCATATACAGTACAGTCAGCGTGATGTTTATATCCTTCACGCTCACGCACGAAAGAAAAAAGGATTAAGTTCCACGCAAAACCCACGCAAAACCCTCGCTCATTCCTCGCAAAATCCACGCTTGTTCCACGCTATGTCCACGTTTATTCCTCGCAAGAAGCGTGTGAGTTGCGTGAGATATAAGCAGTTTCACGCTTGCTCACGCTTTCCACGTTCATTAAGGAAAAGAAGCGTGGAAAGGATTAAGAGACATGCGAGAAAAGGATTATCGTTTCGTCTTGTTTAAAAGGATAAAATTGTTAAAGTTTTGTGACCAAATAAAATATATTATATGTATTTATTTATTAATCTTTAGTACAAGGACGGCAATTAAGTAACTATGATGACGGTAAACCTGTAAAAAAACATACACTTTTACGACAAAGCGCATGTACGTAAATACATACGCATGTTTTGACGAGTTGCAGTCTGAACAATACGTTATTCAGTGTTGATTCAATTATCATCGTAGATTAAGTGATGACAAAATTTGCATGTTTAAATATTATTTGGCAGCGTCTTTGCGTCTTTCGTATTCTCTAAGATGCCCAAAGTCAATTAAAGCTCGACCTACATGTAATACGGTTCAAGCACCTTGCTACATGTACATGTATCATTTAATCATAAATTACGATGTACGTTGCAATTCAATTTACATGCAATTAAATCATCTTAATTTCATCTTAAGAGTCGGTACCATGCCCTGCGAGAATTCTGATTCCCTTTAACATGTTCTTTTATCTTTCAAGCATTTACCAAAGTCAACAAAATCAAGGTATTCTTTATTCTTGTATCGGCACAATTATTGTACACAGGATTAATAAGCGACATAGCCTCTAAGTTATAACTCACAGCTCTAATTTGGTGCATAAATTTATAAATTAACCCTAATCAAACAAACACACAATTCAGTTTGTGTGATAAGTGATAAAATGCAAGCATATCTTTGAGATTTGAAACTTTAGAAAAAACAAAAAAAGAAAAATAAGTTAAAAAACGAAGACAAAAGAAAGTATAGAAAATACAAACAAAAACTTCGTTTGCGCGTGTCTTCTTTGTTTCTTTGTGACACACCATACAGATTAGTACATGTACATATCCGTACACGGCAAAATTCCAGACTTTCAGCGGCGGAAATGACTTCACTGCTTTTATCATGGTTGAAAAGAGACATGTACATCTATATAAAAAGTGAAAATAATCACTTTCTTCATGTCCCTTTTTCCTGAGCGTGAAACGAACGTGGAAAGCGTGAGCGAGCGTGGGACTGTAGATATCTCACGCAACTCTCCTAATCCTTTCCACGTTTCGTTTCACCCCTCATGAACTTAATTTTCTGAATAGTTTATTAACTTGGCTGAAGTTATCTTATTTAGAACTGAAGTTTGGCTTAACACTAAATTATTGTCTGATTCCATCTGAACACTAAATCCTTTTGTCTTATTGTTTCTGAACCATGACTGGACATGCACTGATAGATATTCAGAAAGATTCAGAATCTGAAATCAGGCTGAAATATTCTGAATTGTCTGAATCTTTATGAATCTATTGTATGGTCTTAATCTTTCTTAACCTCATAATGAGCTGAATCTTTCTGAACCAAATTAGTATGAGTTCTTATATGAAATAAAGTCTGAATCTTTCTGAATGGTCTGTATATGTCTGAATCATATCCTTTTGAATATTTCTGTCTGCATTTGTCTGAATCTTTCTGAATAATTCAGCAGGAAGTCATGTGACTTATATGCATGCTGGGAATTTCCTTTTTCAAAGTTGTCTGCAGAACAAAAAGGTCAAACTCAACAGAAATCTCTATAAAGTAAGTTTTACTTAATCTAAAGAAATTGAATGATGAGGAAAGATGACTGAAACATGCAAGAAAATATTAAGAACTGAATGGATGCTTGTATAAGCCTATTATTCATGTGTTGCCCTGAAATTCATCTTTAAAGTTAAATATCATTACCCCACCCACTACAAAATACATGTTACACACTCATTTTTGGCTTGAGAGACGTGATCAACCAGGATCAATCTGAAAACTTATGGGAATACTTTGAAAAGACTACTTTCTGAAGTTGATTATGACTGATGAAATATAATGGGTATATAAAGTAAAGTTTTAGTTAAATTGGTGGGGGGGGGGGGGATTCAGCCATCAGAGAGGTTCAGATTAACATTTCAGAAATATTCAGTGATGGTTCAAGAATCTGAATCAGTTCTGCAAAATGTCTGAATCTTTCCTTAATTGTCCCAAATTCAGCAGATATTAAGAAAAGCAGTATTCAGAAATATTTAGATTAAATTCAGAATGATTAAGCTGGCTGAACCTTTCTGAATTACGCACTGAATTTGTTCTGAAAATATCTGATTTTTTCTACATTAGTTCTGACAATGACTGAATAGTGCTTATTATTTATGTATCAAATATCTGAACCAGTTCTTCAATTGTCTGAATCTTTTCTGGATAGTCCCAATTTCAGCAGATATTAAGAAAAGCAATTATAACTAATTCAGACCGATTCAGATTTTTTTTCAGCAGAATTCCAGAAAAAAATTAGACAAATTCAGACAGGATTCAGACACCAAATTTTCATGAGGGTCGCTACAGTTAAGCAGTTCCACGTTTCATGTCCAAACTCCACGCAAAACTCACGCTACTTCCTCGCAAAACTCACGCAAAATCCACGCTAATTCCACGCTAAATCCACGGAAAAAAGTCACGTGACATGCGAGATTCCACGTTCGTAAGCGTGAGGGATATAAACATCACGCTGACTGTACTGTACCTGGCCTCCGAAAAAAAGGGGCCCATGTATTTGATTTCCGATCAGGTCCGACACAAACCAGTCAGTACAACAACCGAAAATAGTCAGACCGAGATTTCAGATCATCATGAGAACATGTCCGTGAAAAGTATACCCTTTTAAATTTTGGTCTAAAACATAGATTGTTGATACTCTCTTCGAGGCGGTTCTAACACTAAGAAAAATATCGACTTTTTTGACTGAAAAATGTATCTAGGTATGGGTGTGTTTTTATAATGTTTAGAAAGAAAAGTGGTTGTGCTATCTTGACAGACAAAAATCAGAGCTGTCGCAGGACAGCGTAGCTCGCCTGACTTGTGCTTTGCCACTACATCTGTTAAAATCTATGACCCATGACCTTGACCTCAAGGTCACTCAGGTGGGTCATGATGGTACAACATAAAACTTCAGACAAATGCAAAGTATCTGTTGAACTTGATCAATCTACATGTTCAAGAGATATAGACTTATAAAAACATTAACCAAAACTTAAACACAAAACTTCCAAGTCCGTGACCCTGACCTCAAGGTCATCCAGGTGAGTTGTGATGTACAGCATAAAACCTGAGACCAATATCTATCAACATGCAAGTAACAACTTTATCCATCAACATGTTCAAGAGATTTAGACTTTAACCAAAAAATTTAACACAAAATTTCTAAGTCTGTGACCTTGACCTCAAGGTCACCCAGGGTACTGCATAAAACTTCAGACCAATATCTACAGCAACATGCAAAGTATCAACTCAATCCATCAATAAGGTCAAGAGATATAGACTTACAAAAACTTTAACCAAAAACTTAAACACAAAATTTCTAAGTCCGTGACCTTGACCTCAAGGCACCCAGGGTGGGTCATGATGGTACTGCGTAAAACTTCAGACCAATATCTAGCAACATGCAAAGTATCAACTCAATCCATCAATATGGTCAAGAGATATAGACTCACAAAAACATAAACCAAAAACTTAAACACAAAATTTCTAAGTCCGTGACCCAGGGTGGGTCATGATGGTACTGCGTAAAACTTCAGACCAATATCTAGCAACATGCAAAGTATCAACTTGATCCATCAACATGGTCAAGAGATATAGACTTATAAAAAACTTTAACCGAAAGTGTGACGCGGACGAGGTGACTACAATAGCTCTATGCACTTCGTGCAGGCGAGCTAACAAAGGCTCTAATCAGCTACTGCCAAGCTGAGGCTGCGCCTTTGTTTTCGCATATGCAGCATGTTGGTTTTCTTATTATGCAAAGGTATACAAATTAATGATACTTGTAAATCCATTTAAGTTTGACTTCTTGAGCTGAGTATTTGCATCTAATCAGAGATGCCAGAAACATGTGGTCATTTTACTCATTTATACACTAAAATAAGAAAACTTGTACCAGTCATATACTTGAGTTTGAAAAGAGGGGGCTATTTGTACACCTTATAGCTCTGATAAGGGGTGTGCGGGGATGGCGCGACGTTCGCCTCTGTATTATATAGCAAACTGAACACTTCCTGTAAATCTCAATTGTGTTACTGACAAAGCAGGTATAGTTTTGCCTATATGCGAAAAAACAAAGGCACTGATCAGCAGCCTTTGTTTTCGCTGTATGGATAGCACAACCACTTTACTTTCTAAACATTACAAAACCATACCCATGCCATATACAGATACTTTTTTTCAGGTTTAAAAAATACAAAAAATCAGTTGCTTCATATTTGTGCTAAAAATAGATTAAGGGTGCATGTAAGAACCACCTCAGCGAAGCGGTTCTAATGAGTACCACAATCTATGTTTAAGGCAAATAAGAATAAATAGGTATACCACAGTTAAGTTGAGTTAACCCCAGTTTTATCAGTGGAGTTTAAGGATGTTCGCTGCTAACATTTGACATTTCGGAACTTCCGGTTTTTCTTTTCTTGAATATCTCGTAAACAGTTGCAGATATTTTCCTAATATTTTATATTTGGATACATATTGATGACATGCATTGAACGAGCCATGAAAATTGTCAATCTAAGAAACTTCGTTTTTTCACCCCATTTTCGGCAACCTTTTAGAAAGTTTTAGTTGACAGTAAAATTTAGGGGGCAGGGTAGATTAAACTTGAATATTACACATCTTCAAATTGATTGCACTAGTTCAATGTTAATTTTAGCAGCAGTATATGTGTACATGGTCTTCTAAGTCATTCGTAAAAAAAAAAATTGCGTCTTAGGTGTGCTTGTTTTAAAATTTTAGGTGGTTTTATGAAATGGGCTTTTAGAAACAAAACAGCCGAAGAAAGGCTGAAAATGGCGATTTTCAAGTTGTTGGCTCTCTCTTATATGCTCACTACCCTATATATTTCTTTCTTTTATTCGAACAACATTACCAAGTTCTATGTTGTGTGAAAATATAAGAAAAAGTTTGAATCAACAAATATGGGTTTGGCACATTTCAAAATATTGATTTTTTCCGACTTTTCAAGTATGGGGGTAGGGTTGGAAAAGGAATCGTCAAAGTTTGTCAGCCACTTCAAGTTGCAAATTTTTCTATGCTTTTGGTCCAAAATAGTCTGCGTTACATAAATATTATGACTTTTGAAGGCATTCTAAGTGTATTTTTGTTCAAGACAGGTATGTTTCAAAGAATTAAAAAATAAATTAATTTTACCAAATTCAAAGGCATGTAGCTTGAAAAAATGCACACTACCCTATATTTATTTTGTTTTCAAATGTCTTGTGTTGCATTTTGGAATTAAAAAAGAGTGGTTAGAAAAAAAGTTTGAATACTTTTTCATTGGCAGCGAACATCCTTAAAGGGGTATACATTTTACGGATGGCCTAAAATCTAGAAAGTCTATGTAACAGGCTTACATGTGGCTCGGTAGCTCAGTAGGCAGAGAATCCACACAGTAAACAAGAGGCCCTAGGTACGAGTCCCGGTCGGGCCCTGTTCTTTTTTTCTCGCCTGTGATATTTGTTGGCTCAGTGTGGGTCTGTGCTAGGGCTGCGAGCAGCAAAAGATGATTGTCTCGTCATTTCCGGCATGGTAACCTCGCCTGTGACATCTAAATAGTTTCTGTTGCTGTACTGACTGGTTTGTGTCGGACCTGGTCGGAAACCAGAATGCTGGTTTGCCGCTCCAAATTTATATGTCAACATTTCATACAATCAAATAATTATATGGGTCGCTTTTTCGGAGGCCAGGTATATGACTGGGGTATGTTTTAAAATATTAGGCGCCAGTACCGTACCATCATAAAGTATGTATACGAAGTGCTCAACAGACCACATTTTCAGTTACATGCATCATTCAACTATTGCATAATAAGATGAATTCCTGGGCTTTTTTCTTTTACAAATGACCGTTTTTCAACATCATTGTATCAAACACATTTGTATGATCTCATCCTCGACTGACCGTCCGACTTTAAGTTTGGTTCAATATTTGTTAGAGATGTGTGGCCAAGGTGACTAGAGGCCGTGAAGGCAGAGGGACCAAGGTGTCCGATTACCGCTATATTTACAATTTTTGATGTTCAAAGTTCAAATGGATATCGCCTGGCAATGAACGCTTTCTAAAGAGGAATGGGATCAAAACGAGCGAACAGACTGAAAACTTTATATTACATTTTCAAAGCGATTTTGATATTATTTAGTATTACCTGCTTTGCAACTCCTTCCGAAAATATTTCCTGCATTTTCTATCAAATATATTGTCCGTTGGACATCTGTTTAGCCATTCAGGTCATATGTGACATCTTCCACGAATTAATTAAACTTTTAAATAAGTGGCAATACTTTACCAGAAACTGAAACTAGGCGATATGAGAGCCCTTACCATGAAGCACACACAGTAGAAAGTCACAAGTCAAAAATTGTGTAATTGCGACGCCTCCTGGCTTGGTGGAATATAATACTGTCGTAGAAAAGCGTTTTCACGTTTTAACACCACAATTTGCTGTTCTTTTTTACTTAACAGATTTTGTGTTTTTTCCTTATATTCTTTCACTGATTTTAAGTAATTTTCTTCCTGAATTTCTAACTGGCGAATGATATCAATTTCCTGCTCCACACATTCAACTAAGATATTTAATGCTGAAAGCTTCTTCTTGATTTGAATCTCAATGTGTTTTATTAAGTTTTTCTTCTCTTCCTCTAATAATTCCAGGGTGAGTTTCAATCCTGTAATTTCTTGCTCTAGAGACATTGTCAAACCTACTACTTTTAAGTACTTTAAAAGAAAAATGCTTGCAATATAAAAGTTCAGGATAGAAAGTAAATTTCTGCTCGTTGACAGACTGGCTGAATTACCCAATCAGAAAAGAGTATAACCTGCTGGTGCCTTGCTCAATTTAACGTGGCATTATGAACTGTGCAAAACCTTAAAAAACGACACTCTGACATTCAACTGGTCCGATAAGTCTGATCCTTGTTGGCATGCAGAAAACTACAGCCGCCTATGTGTACACATAGTGCAAATGATGGACTGTCGATTACGCTTATGGTTATACATCCGTACGGTGTGCAGTTATAAGGATTTTTTGCAATGCATAGACCATAATTAACATTACATGGCGGTGTATTCTATCATGTTCACACATTTCATGGTTTTGATAATACATGCCATGGCCTTGATCATTTTACCAATATTTTTTTGAAGTCAAACATTGTGCCATACTGATCAAACAAATAGCATTTTGCTCACACGTATTGGACCAGATGATCTCTAGACTCTCTCTCTCTCTCTCTCTCTCTCTCTCTCTCTCTCTCTCTCTCTCTCTCCCCATTGGTAGGGGGAAAGAAAGTTTGTTTGAGAAACCCGGGTCAAATGCTCTACATGAGTCTCTCTCTCTCTCTCTCTCTCTCTCTCTCTCTCTCCATTGGTAGGGGGAAAGAAAGTTTGTTTGAGAAACCCGAGTCAAATGCTCTACATGACTCTCTCTCTCTCTCTCTCTCTCTCTCTCTCTCTCTCCATTGGTAGGGAGAAAGAAAGTTTGAGAAACCCGGGTCAAATGCTCTACATGACTGTTCAGTAATGGTAAATTCTGTGATGGCATGATAAATTTTGATAGATGAACTGTGACCATCTGTTGTGTACTATGTGGAGCTGTGTATCAAAATTCATAAATAAAGTGTATTCATCTACATTTAATGGTTACCCTAAGAGAAAATATAAAACGAAAGCACAACATAGTCATAAAGTAATAATGTGATGCTTACTCTTGATGATGCCAAAGAAAGGAAGCAAAAGAAACTGCACAAGAACAAATATTCATCAATATTGTTTCAAAGCAATTTAACAAACATGAACATGTAACATTAAAGAGAGTACTGAAACATTAAAATCATTCATAAAATATATTTCATTTCAACCAAAATTATTTTAAGTCTGTCAGATGCCTGATCTGGAAACATATAAACAATTTCTCTTTCTGAACAGAAATCAGAATTATGAAAATAATATCATTTTTTCATAATTTAATAACTTTTAAAACAGAAAAAATATACCCTTCATCTTCAATCTTGCCCATTTTTCCAGATTAAAGACATCAAAGAAAACTTAAACCAAGAGACATTTCCACCTAGCATGCAGTCCTGTCTCCGTATGATCTTTAGCTGTTCATGGCACGTAAACCCATAACACAACAAAACTAATGCAGTCTTTGGGACAGGAATAAATTTTGTTGAGGGTGTCAGCCTAATTACCAGGCTAATTCATCAAACAGTATACATAATGAAACCAGGTTCAACTATGGATGACCAGATTTTTTAGCAGGCTGGACTCATTATATCTACATGTTGATGTGCCTGTTTATGTTTTGTGTCTCGGGAATATGTGACAGTCCTGTCGTACAGCCTGAATAGCCCCACACCATGCCACAGACATACAGACATACCCGAGGATCATTTAGCTCTACCATTTGAATAAGAATAGTGTCTTCTTTAAGAAGGTAAAAGTAGGCAAAAGAAACCGGAATTTTAAATGGCGATTTAATACTTCTGAGATTTCCTCGAGAAGGGGTTTCAAGTACAGATAATGTAGGCTTTGAGTATCAACATCAATTCTTGTCATTTAACTTGATAAGAGAAAACTGTTTAACTTGTTAATTACATCCTGGATGTTAATCACATTCCACAGACCACCCGACTGCCATTCAATTATACATATAAGTTATGTAAACTGCAAGGTAAGCACATTATCACGACAAGAATGCTGCTCTTATAAAAGACTATTTTCATTTAAAAATGCCTATGGTTTTAAGGAAAAATAAAAGTTGGCCATCATTCTCTTTATTCACGCATTAGCTTCCCTGAATAAGGGGCTGTGTGATAGAGGAATTTATTATTTCATTTTTGATGGCCCAGGATGTATATTTTGGGCTGGAACAATCATTTTTATATAAAATATATAGACATCAGGAAAAGTTTTATAAAGTATTGTTCATCCTGGATGTTAATCCCCCCCCCCCCCCCCCCCGAGAGCCAACAAAAGCTTTTGCCTGCATAGTGTAAAGGGACCAGTGATCAATCAAAAATAACCATGTTTGATAAATTTGCGGATCAGTCATGCACTGGAGAATGCATCTGTACATACCATATCCAAGCTTGAACCTTCGCCATGTTTTCCAGTATGTCAGTTTACGACGTCATCACGTCACGTTCTCAGTGACGTCATTTTAACACACCCACCATCATGCAGTGTTAATCAAGGTCAGGATCACCTTCTTTTTCTCTCCAAAACCGCGGCTAACTAATGGAAGGTATGTACATTTTTAGAAAGAATTATTGTTTACCTCTAGCCATGAAACACAGTTTGGAAATTTTCAGTGAGTTAAAAGAAATAAAGCAGCGAAATGAGGTGGTCGAAAAGTATAAATGTCCATAGAAACAATGGAAAACTGTTGAAAAAATAGCTCAAAATCACAGAAATCGTCCATTAATCACAGCGTTATCCTTTACAATTTGGAATGTGGGTCAGATTTGTTTAATATGCAGTTAAGTTAAAAAAGTTAGACAGTCAGAACAAATGCAGGTTGTTTCATCTTGAAGAATTTATTGAACAATCACCGCTTTTTAGCAGTACAAGTAAGACCCCCTCTTCATGAAGTGCCAGAAAATGCAAGATAGAAAATCTTTCCAAATAAAGTTATATTAGTGTTTGTAAGGTAATATAATGCGCTTTAAGTTGAGACTAGCAGAAGATTTTCTTCAGGTATCCTTTTAAGAATTAATAGCCAATAACCACTAGTTGATCAATCACTGGTCCCTGATCGATCACTGGTCGCCTTACGCTATGCGTTGCCATGATCCGCACAATATATATAGTTAAGTTGAACTGGGATGCTGCACAACTAATTTTCATAATTTGAGAACAAGAATAAAATGATTTGGCCAATATGTGTTACATACTGTACAAATATACCCTTGAATTATTCACACCCTGTTACCTACATAGTTGTTAATTATGTTTTGTTAAATAGTATTCCACAGTCATGAGGACAGGGTTTTCAGAAAGCCACAAGATAGATTCCCAAGGGTGGTCGGGTGGGAATATGGACCCCCGCCCATTGGAGCCTAAAGTAATAGATAAGCTGCTTGTGCCTCCGGGCTAAGCTTCTATGCTGCTGACTGACCATCTGATAACTGGTTTCACCACTCAGGTCGGAGCCTGTCCAGGAAAAGTGGTTCAAATAAAACCAACCACACATATAAGCATTGTCGTTTAGTTGGGTGGTTATATTGGAAGCACTTTGTGGATGTCATGACATCCTAATTTTGGAATTAAGTCCCATAAAATGGAGGCAAAGTCCTGACATGACCATAGCTGTTGACCGGGACATAAAGCATTAATTCAGTCAATTAAGATCAATCAATCAAACTTTTTCACAGCATCATTATGCACTGCATCGGTCTCCAAATCGATAGGTCCTGGGTTCAAACCCGACTAGCGATGGGTTGTGTTATCAAGCGAACTAATACCAGGAAGTGTTTTTTTTCGGCCATGTCTTAAATGTTGACTGGACGTTAAACCTGAAATTTACAGTAGCAAACTGACTATGCAATGAATTATATACTTAAGGAAAAAATAAACGCAACAAACACTTTGGGGTGTTGTAGGTTGGCTTTGTAATGAAAGTTTGTGGTGTAACTGATCCTGTTACATGGAAGCAGTATCTAAACGCCAAACTACAGCAGGTAAAGCCAATTTGTCGGTTACGTATGCCTGATGGTGTGTGCATAACCTCATTGACCCACAGTAGCGCACCCTGGAAACATGATGAATAAAAGTCAAATTTAGACGAAAACAATTTTATTGATTCCAAAGCTGTTAAAAATGATAGCATATGTATACATTGACAAATTGTTAGCTGGTGTTCTGATTTGGGACCTTTAACGTCATCAACGTCAAAGACAAAATAAATGCTGGAAGCCCCATTTCTACGGTACCTGTGACGTCACTGCTGTTTGAAAAGCATGTTGTGTCGTCTCTCGGTTCGATAAATACCGTAAAAGCACAAAAGGCCAACATTGAATACTTTAAATGGCGTTGAGTGTTCATTATTCATTCTTGTGCACTTTTGCATTCCGTGTATCGGATTTAATGCAACATGGGATGGCACCCAAGTATGCAATGACGGTGACCTTTATTGCACATTATTAAGTCAACGTCGGATTATCAAGCATGCACTATAGTTTGCATCTTCATCATCTGTCCGACACATTTACGTCACAATTTGCTTTTTCATAGTTTTCTCATTTCATCACATGCCACAAGCATTCTGCAAGACATATCTAAAAGAGATTTTATCAGAACGTCAAATACATACGTTAGAGATGAATTTTTATGTGTTGCGTATTTTAATTCCTTAAGTATACATGTATGCTATACTGAATTGTGGAGATAGGTAGCCGTGTTAGATAAAACTGGACAGGAGTATATAATTGTTATGCATTGACCACGGTCATCTTGTAAGAATTTATCATAAAAGTTTGGGCCAGAGTAAAAAATATTACATTTTGCATGTAAAATAATAAAAAAAAAAAATATAATAAAAAAAATAAAAATCTGTTGTCATAACCCATTTTCAAGCAACACGCAGGTTTGAAATTTTTAGGAGTTTGATTCCAGACTGGAAACTCCAGTTTGTGCCCCTTTCATTTATAACTTTATAACAAATACGGTAATCTAATATTTCAAGGGTACAAATGCTATGCAGTAACCTCCTAAATTACATTTCAAATTGCAAAGAAATTAAATAATTTTGGTGTTTTCTACATCATTCCTGCATATATCTGTCGGTTACACACTCTAAAATAGAAACACTACGTATATAGTCATAAAAATTGTGAGCATGCAGAAAAAAACTCCAAATTTTGATCTTTTGTTTTTAGAAATTAAGACCCCCTCCCCCACTGGAACTTTGATTTCTACCAAATAATGACAAAATAATTATGCAAATATCTTAGCATGAATATCTTCACAAAACATGGAAGTATTGTCCTCAACATATAGGAACAGTATCAGGAGCTTAATAACAGAGTTCTAGGCTGCTAAAGTATAGGCATATATAGGCCATATAGTCAACGCTCCTTTAAATAAACTAGAAATTGGCTGCAAGCAAGGCTTTCAGTATACCCCCCGCAAAATAAACTAGAAGCTGGCCAATAACTTCCTAAGTCAAACATGCAGAAAATTTGTCAAAGATATCTTTTCAGCATTATAATCTTTCATGAACATCCTCAGTATGCCAGTCACATCTATAAGATATTAAAAGAATATATTGAAAGCTCGAGGTTGATTTCACTGTATGCACTATGATCATTGTTTATCACTAGAAATGGTAAAAATTGGCTAAGTTAAATAACCAGAGGACCAATGGTCCTGTAAACGCCATACATGTGATATCTAACGCTTGATCGTGAATCTCCCGATATTTTGGTCCCAAAAACGCTCTCATCTGCCATGTAAACGCTCACCTGAGTCTGCTGCATATACCAATAAACATGTTTGAATATTATGGTATTTAACCCCAGTGCAGGGGCAGATGAAGCCCTTGGGCCGTTTTCTTTTTTCAGAATAATCAATATTCTGTTCATTTGCCAATTTCTTGCTGGCTTTTCCCTTCAAATGACATTTTAACAGTTTTTCCCATTCAAATGCATGGGCAACCCATGTTGACCTTGCCATAAAATTGGTCAAGGTCATCACAGGGTCATGATTTATATATATATATTGTAGTACTATATCCATGGATGCTTCACACCAAGTTTCATTGAAGTCAATCTATTGGTTTCAGAGAAGAAGATATTTGAAGGGTTTTTACCATATATGGGCATGGCGGCCATCTTGGTCATGTGCCCTAGATTATTTATATACACATTGGTTCCCCCATCCTATAGATGCTTCACATAAAATTTGGCATCAATTGGCCAAGCGGTTTTAGAGGAGATGTTTGAATATTATGGTAATATACATGTATATTGCCCCGGGGTGTGGGCATATGAGCCCTTAGGTCCATTTTTTTTTTCAGAATCATTAATATTTAGTCCTACTACCCATTTCCTACAAGATTTTCACCTCAAATGACTTTTTAAAAGCTTTCCCCAATCCAATGCATTGGCGACCTATGTTGACCTTGTCCTAAAATAGGTCAAGGTCACCACAGGGTCATAATTTATATACACATTGTAGAACTTCAGCCATTGGTGCTTCATGCCAAGTTTCTTTGAAATCGGTCCACCAGATTTGGAGAAGAAGATTTTTGAAGGGTTTTTACCTTATATTGGCATGGCAGCTATCTTGGTCATGTGAACTAAATAATTTATATACACATTAATTCCCCTATTCCATAGATGCTTCACATAAAATTTGGCTTTGATTCACCAAGCGGTTTCAGAGGAGAAGATGTTTGAATATTATGGTAATATACATGTATATTGCCCCGGGGTGGGGGCAGATAAGCCCCTGGGGTCCTTTTTTTTCAGAAATATTCAGTCCTACTGCCCATTTCCTGCAAGACTTTCACTTTAAATGACATTTTAAAAGTTTTCCCTATTCAAATGCATTGGCGACCTATGTTGACCTTGCCGTAAAAAAGGTCAAGGTCATCACAGGGTCATGATTTATATACACATTGTAGTACTTGAGCCATCGATGCTTCATGCCAAGTTTCTTTGAAATCGATCCACTGGTTCTGGAGAAGAAGATTTTTGAAGGGTTTTTACCATATATGGGCATTTCAGCCATCTTGGTCATGTGACCTGGATTATTTATATACACATTGATTACCCCTTCCTATTGATGCTTCACATAAAATTTGGCTTTCATTGGCCAACCAGTTTCAGAGGAGATGATGTTTGAATATTATGGTAATATACATGTATATTGCCCCGGGGTGGGGGCATATGAGCCCCTGGGGTCCAATTTTTTTCAGAATCATTAAAATTCAGTCCTACTGCCCATTTCCTGCAAAACTTTCACTTTAAATGACATTTTAAAAGTTTTCCCCATTCAAATGCATTGGCGACCTATGTTGACCTTGCCGTAAAATAGGTCAAGGTCATCAAAGGGTCATGATTTATATACACATAGTAGTGCTTGAGCCATCAATGCTTCATGCCAAGTTTCGTTGAAATTAGTCCACCGGTTCTGGAGAAGAAGATTTTTGAAGGGTTTTTACCATATATGGGCATGGGGGCCATCTTGGTCATGTGACCTGTATTTCTTATATATACATTGGTTCCCCCTTCCTATAGATGCTTCATATAAAATTTGACTTTGGTTGGCCAAGCGGTTTCAGAGAAGAAGATCTTTGAAATTGTGGACGGACGGACGGATGGACGACGGACAACGGACGGACGGACGCCGGATCATGGCCATCCTATAAGCTCATCTTGTGAGCCTAACGGCTCAGGTGAGCTAAAAAGCTGTAAATTTGTCAAAAATTAACTTTTCAGCATGAAAAATATTCATGCAAATCATACATGTATCTGGAACAAATCTACAAAGAATCTAAACTAGAAATTGGCTGCAAGCAAGGCTTTCAGTATACCCCCCGCAAAATTATCTAAGGCCAATAACTTAAAGGCCTTTAAGTGAAACATGCAGAAAATTTGTCAAAAATATCTTCAGCATTATAATCCTTCATGAAAATCCTCCGTATAAGGTAATTAATAATATACTGAAAGCCCAGGGAGTAAAATTATTGTTGATTTCACTGTACACTGTTGATCATTATTTATCATGAGAAATGGTCAAAAATTGGCTATGCTGTAAATTTGTCAAAAATAAATTATTCAGCATAAGAATTCTTCATGCACATCTGAAATATATCTGGAACAAGTGTGCAAAGAATTCAAATAAAACAATGAAAGCACTAGGAGGACTTGATTTCATAAAGTATGCACTACCAGCCATATTGTATATTAGAGATGGTTGAAAAATGTCTAAGTTGAAAAATGCTGTAAATTTGTCAAAAATTATTTTTTCACCAATAAAATTCTTTATGCCCATCTTCAATATGTCTGTAACATGTCTGCAAAGTATTGAAAAGAATTACTGAAAGCCCCAGGAGGAGTTGGATTTCACAAAGTATGTACTATCAACCATAATTGAATATAAGCAGAAATGGTCAAAATTGGCTATGTTTAAAAAGCTGTAAATTTGTCAAAACTAAAATTTTCAGCATAAAAATTCTTCATGCACATCTTCAATATATCTGGAACAAATCTGCAAAGAATTAAAAAGAAACAATGAAAGCCCTAGGAGGAGTTGATTTCACAAAGTATGCACAACCAACCATTATTGTATGTAAGCAATAGTCGAAAATTGGCTAAGTTAAAAAATGCTGTAAATTTGTCAAAAATTATTTTTTCAGCATTATAATTCTTCATGCACATCTTCAATATGTCTGTAACATGTCTGCAAAGTACTGAAAAGAAATACTGAAAGCCCTAGGAGGAGTTGATTTCACAAAGTATGCATGTAAGCAATAGTCAAAAAATGGCAAAGTTAAAAAATGCTGTAAATTTGTCAAAAATTATTTTTTCAGCATTATAATTCTTCATGCACATCTTCAATATGTCTGTAACATGTCTGCAAAGTACCAAAAAGAAATACTGAAAGCCCTAGGAGGAGTTGATTTCACAAAGTATGTATGTAAGCAATAGTCGAAAAATGGCAAAGTTAAAAAATGCTTTAAATTTGTCAAAAATTATTTTTTCAGCATTATAATTCTTCATGCACATCTTCAATATGTCTGTAACATGTCTGCAAAGTACTGAAAAGAAACACTGAAAGCCCTAGGAGGAGTTGATTTCACAAAGTATGCACTACCAACCATTATTGAATATAAGCAATTAAAGAAAATTTGCTAAGTTAAAAATGCTTTAAATTTGTCAAAAATGATTTTTTTCAGCATGACAATTGTTCATGCACATCTGCAATATATCTGAAACATTTCAGCAAAATATTAAAAGGAAACATTGAAAGCTGTAAGAGGAGTTGATTTCACAAAGTATGTACTTTCAGTACTATGGCAAACATGTTTTAGGAAGACTTAAAAAGTCCCATAACTCTTGCAATACTGACCCTTTGGCCCCTAAATTCATACCACACATGTATTGTCTGATGGTGCAAGTGTGGTGAAAATTTGAAACAAATCAGGCAAAAGCTACTCAAGTTATTCAGCAAAGATGTCCAAATGTTGACGGAATGACGGAATGACGGAATGACGGAATGACGGAATGACGGAATCACGGAATGACGGACAGGCTGAAACTAGAAATTGGCTGCAAGCAAGGCTTTCAGTATACCCCCCGCAAAATTATCTGAAGCTGGCCAATAACTTCCTAAGTCAAACATGCAAAAAATTTGTCAAAGATATCTTTTCAGCATTATAATCCTTCATGTACATCCCCAGTATGCCAGTCACATCTATAAGATATTAAAAGAATATATTGAAAGCTTGAGGTTGATTTCACTGTATGCACTATGATCATTGTTTATCATGAGAAATGGTAAAAATTGGCTAAGTTAAATAAAAGCTGTAAGTTTGTCAAAAATTAAATTTTCAGCATGAAAATTATTCATGCACATCTAAAATATATCTGGAACAAATCTACAAAGAATCTTAAAGAAACATTGAAAGCCCTAGGAGGAGTTGATTTCACAAAGTATGCACTACCAACCATTATTGTATATAAGCAATGGTCAAGAAATGGCTATGTTTAAAAATGATGTAAATTTGTTAAATATCACTTTTTCAGTATTATAATTATTCATGCACATCTTCAATATGTGTGGAACATGTCTGCAAAGTATTGAAAAGAAATACTGAAAGCCCCAGGAGGAGTTGATTTCACAAACCATCATTGTATAAAAGCAATGGTCAAAAAATGGCTATGTTAAAAAATGCTGTAAATTTGTCAAAAATTAATTTTTCAGTATTATAATTCTTCATGCACATCTTCAATATGTGAGGCACATGTCTGCAAAGTATCAAAAAGAAATACTGAAAGCCCTTGGAGGAGTTGATTTCACAAAATGTGCACTACCAACCATTTTTGTATATAAGTAATGGTCAAAAAATGGCTATGTTGAAAAATGCTGTAAATTTGTCAAAAATTATTTTTTCAGCATTATAATTCTTCATGCACATCTTCAATATGTGTGGAACATGTCTGCAAAGTATTGAAAAGAAATACTGAAAGCCCTAGGAGAAGTTGATTTCACAAACTATGAACTACCAATCATTATTGTATATAAGCAATGGTCAAAAAATGGCTATGTTGAAAAATGCTGTAAATTTGTCAAAAATTATTTTTTCAGCATTATAATTCTTCATGCACATCTTCAATATGTGTGGAACATGTCTGCAAAGTATTGAAAAGAAATACTGAAAGCCCTAGGAGGAGTTGATTTCACAAGCTATGCACTACCAACCATTATTGAATATGGCAATTATCGAAAATTGGCTAAGTTCAAAATGCCGTAAATTTGTCAAAATTCATTTTTTCAGCATAATACTTCTTCATGCATATCTTCAATATCTCTGGCACATATCTGCAAAGTATCAAAATAGAATATTGAAAGCTGTAGGAGGAGTTGATTTCACAAAGTATGCACTATTAGCACTATGGCAAACATTCTATGTATAGGTTTAAAAAGTCCCATAACTCTTGCAAAACTGACCCTTTGGCCCCTAAATTCATATCACACATGTGTTGTCTAATGGTGCAGGTGTGTTGAAAATTTGAAGAACATCGGGCAAAAACTACTTAAGTTATTCAGCAAAGATGTCAAAATGTTGACGGAATGACGGAATGACGGAATCACGGAATTACGGACAGACTGAAAACAGTATACCCCCCTAAAACTTCGTTTTGCGGGGGGTATAACAATGAAAGCACTAGGAGGACTTGATTTCATAAAGTATGCTCTACCAGCCGTATTGTATATTAGCGATGGCTGAAAAATGTCTAAGTTGAAAAATGCTGTAAATTTGTCAAAAATTATTTTTCACCAATAAAATTCATTATGCACATCTTCAATATGTCTGTAACATGTCTGCAAAGTATTGAAAAGAATTACTGAAAGCCCCAGGAGGAGTTGGATTTCACAAAGTATGTACTATCAACCATAATTGAATATAAGCAGAAATGGTCAAAATTGGCTAAGTTTAAAAAGCTGTAAATTTGTCAAAACTAAAATTTTCAGCATAAAAATTCTTCATGCACATCTTCAATATATCTGGAACAAATCTGCAAAGAATTAAAAAGAAACAATGAAAGCCCTAGGAGGAGTTGATTTCACAAAGTATGCACTTCCAACCATTATTGTATGTAAGCAATAGTCGAAAAATGGCTAAGTTAAAAAATGCTGTAAATTTGTCAAAAACTATTTTTTCAGCATTATAATTCTACATGCACATCTTCAATATGTCTGTAACATGTCTGCAAAGTACTGAAAAGAAATACTGAAAGCCCTAGGAGGAGTTGATTTCACAAAGTATGTATGTAAGCAATAGTCGAAAAATGCCAAAGTTAAAAAATGCTGTAAATTTGTCAAAAATTATTTTTTCAGCATTATAATTCTTCATGCACATCTTCAATATGTCTATAACATGTCTGCAAAGTACTGAAAAGAAATACTGAAAGCCCTAGGAGGAGTTGATTTCACAAAGTATGTATGTAAGCAATAGTCGAAAAATGGCAAAGTTAAAAAATGCTGTAAATTTGTCAAAAATTATTTTTTCAGCATTATAATTCTTCATGCACATCTTCAATATGTCTGTAACATGTCTGCAAAGTACTGAAAACAAACACTGAAAGCCCTAGGAGGAGTTGATTTCACAAAGTATGCACTACCAACCATTATTGAATATAAGCAATTATAGAAAAATTTGCTAAGTTAAAAATGCTGTGAATTTGTCAAAAATGATTTTTTCAGCATGACAATTGTTCATGCACATCTGCAATATATCTGAAACATATCAGCAAAATATTAAAAGGAAACATTGAAAGCTGTAAGAGGAGTTGATTTCACAAAGTATGTACTTTCAGTACTATGGCAAACATGTTATAGGAAGACTTAAAAAGTCCCATAACTCTTGCAATACTGACCCTTTGGCCCTTAAATTCATACCACACATGTATTGTCTGATGGTGCAAGTGTGGTGAAAATTTGAAACAAATCAGGCAAAAGCTACTCAAGTTATTCAGCAAAGATGTCCAAATGTTGACGGAATGACGGAATGACGGAATCACGGAATGACGGAATCACGGAATGACGGACAGGCTGAAAACAGTATACCCCCCTAAAACTTCGTTTTGCGGGGGGTATAAAGAAACACTGAAAGCCCTAGGAGGAGTTGATTTCACAAAGTATGAAGAAGAAGAAGAATGATTTATTCAACTTAAACAATACAGTTTCTCGTCGATACAAACATATAAACAATACAATATGCGAGTGAGAATATATGTTACAGATGCTGCAAATATAAGTGCTCTTTATACACGATGTTTATTAACCATCTAGACGAATTAGAATTTGAAATGCTTCCTTGATATATTTCCCTAGCTTAATAATGTCTGTATTATTCTGCGTGCTTAATAGTTGACAGAGTTTATATACATTGGGTCTTATACGATAATAAGGTTTTATATACAAGCCTCTTAAATTATTGAATATCGGACATTCACATATAAAGTGGTATTCATCATCAATTTGTCTATTTTCACAAAAAATACACAATCGTTCATTTCTTTCTATTCTGTGTCTTCCATATCTCCCAGTCTGTATTCTAAGTGTATGGCTTGACACACAGAGTTTTGTAAGTTCATGTCTAAGAGATTTACTGGTTACAGAATCCAAATAATTAGCATAACCAAATTCAGTTTTCACATATTTATATAAGTCTAGCACTTTATTTTTCGCCAAATCGCTCCTCCATTTCTGGGTGAAATCGTCAATAAGTCTTTGTTTAAAAATGCTTACAAAATCATTAGGACTTACGCTATACGGATCCAACCAAATGTGGCCAAATCCGAACTGTTCTAATAAAGTTTTCAAACTTTGAACCCAGTTACATAATCCACGTTCACTATCTTTCAGAGATACTTCGTATATTGTGCGTAATATGATATTATCCGAGTATAGTATCTTAAACCAATACTTCACAATTCTCGTATATCTGGCGATGTAGAGTGGATATCGTCCCAATTCACCGTAAATTCCAGCATTACTGGTAGAAAGTTTTACACCTAATATCCTTTTACAGAACTTCATATGTATACGTTCAAGTTCTTTCGACTTTGAAAAGCCCCATACCTTGCAGGAATAACTGATTATACTACCTACGAAGGAGTCAAATAGTTGACACATGGTTTTTGGTGTGAAGTCTACCGTTCTTAATTTCGATAATAAAACGTTCATGGCTTTAAGTCCCTTCCCCGACAGGTTTTGCTGATTTAAGGTAAAAGATCCTGTGTAGTTCAGTACAACACCCAAATAATTGAAATCGTCAACTATTTCTAACCTCTGGTTATCGTAATAAAAATTGATATCTCGTTCAACTCTACCCCGTTTTCTGAACACCATAACCTTAGTCTTGTCTGTGTTGACTTCAAGTCCCCATCTCTCACAGTATTCACTTAACATGTTAAAACTATTTTGCAAGTCATTTTGGTCCTCGCCAAATATGACCATGTCATCTGCAAAAAGTAACAATATCAGTGTAATATCCTGAAGTTTAAGTCCACTAAGATCGCTAGTTTGTAAATATAATTCCAGATCTTCAACATATAAGGAGAAAAGCAACGGTGAGAGTACCTCCCCTTGCCTAAGGCCGACATATACTTAAAAAACTCAGAATATGTATTACAGTGTTTAACACAAGACTTAATTGACACGTTCATAAATAGACTTGACAATCTGTAGCATTTTTCCAGATAATCCGGATTTATACAATTTCAACTATGCACTACCAACCATTATTGTATATAAGCAATGGTCAAAAAATGGCTATGTTAAAAAATGCTGTAAATTTGTCAGAAATTAATTTTTCAGTATCATAATTCTTCATGCACATCTTCAATATGTGTGGAACAGGTCTGCAAAGTATTGAAAAGAAATACTGAAAGCCCTAGGAGGAGTTGATTTCACAAACTATGCACTACCAACCATTATTGAATATGGCAATTATCGAAAATTGGCTAAGTTCAAAATGCTGTAAATTTGTCAAAATTCATTTTTTCAGCATAACACTTCTTCATGCACATCTTCAATATGTGTGGAACAAGTCTGCAAAGTATCAAAAGAGAATATTGAAAGCTGTAGGAGGAGTTGATTTCACAAAGAATGCACTATTAGCACTATGGCAAACACTCTATGTATAGGTTTAAAAAGTCCCATAACTCTTGCAAAACTGACCCTTTGGCCCCTAAATTCATATCACACATGTGTTGTCTAATGGTGCAGGTGTGTTGAAAATTTGAAGGACATCAGGCAAAAACTACTTAAGTTATTCAGCAAAGATGTCAAAATGTTGACGGAATGACGGAATCACAGACAGGCTGAAAACAGTATACCCCCCTAAAACTTCGTTTTGCGGGGGGTATAAAAAATGCTGTAAATTTGTCAAAAATTATTTTTTCAGCATTATAATTCTATCTGCAAAGAAATAAAAAAACAAACAATGAAATCTCTAGAAGGAATTGATTTAACAAACTATTCACTACCAACCATTGTTGTATATGTGCAATAGTAAAGAAAATGGCAAAGTTAAAAAATGTTGTAAATTTGTCAAACATTATTTTTTCAGCATTATAATTCTTCATGCACATCTTCAATATGTCTCTACCATGTTTGCCAAGTAATGAAAAGAAATACTGAAAGCCCTAGGAGGAGTTGATTTCACAAAGCATTGTTGTATATGTGCAATAGTAAAGAAAATGGCAAAGTTAAAAAATGCTGTAACTTTGTCAAAAATTATTTTTTCAGCATTATAATTCTTCATGCACATCTTCAATACATCTGTACCATGTTTGCCAAGTAATGCAAAGAAATTCTGAAAGCCCTAGGAGGAGTTGATTTCACAAAGTATGCACTACCAACCATTATTGAATATAAAGAATTATCGAAATTTGCTATGTTGAAAATGCTGTAAATTTGTCAAAAATGATTTTTTCAGCATGATAATTCTTCATGCACATCTGCAATATATCTGAAACATATCAGCAAAATATTAAAAAGAAATATTGAAAGCAATAATAGATGTTGATTTCACAAAGTATGTAGTTTCAGTACTTGCAAACATGTTATATGAAGACTTAAAAAGTCCCATAACTCTTGCAAAACTGACTCTTTGGCCCCTAAATTCATACCACATATGTATTGTCTGATGGTGCAAGTGTGTTGAAAATTTGAAATGAATCAGGCAAAAACTATAAAAGTTATTCAGCAAAGATGTTAAAATGTTGACAGAATCACGGAATGACGGAGTGACGGAATGACGGACAGGCTGAAACTAGAAATTGGCTGCAAGCAAGGCTTTCAGTATACCCCCCGCAAAATTATCTAAGGCCAATAACTTCCTTTAAGTCAAACATGCAAAACATTTGTCAAAAATATCTTTTCAGCATTATAATCCTTCATGAAAATCCTCCGTATGTCTGACTCATGTCTGTAAGGTATTAAATAATATACTGAAAGCTCAGGGAGTACAATTATTGTTGATTTCACTGTACACTGTTGATCATTATTTATCATGAGAAATGGTCAAAAATTGGCTATGCTAAAAAAAAGCTGTAAATTTGTCAAAAATAAATTATTCAGCATAAGAATTATTCATGCACATCTGAAATATATCTGGAACAAGTGTGCAAAGAATTCAAATGAAACTATGAAAGCACTAGGAGGACTTGATTTCATAAAGTATGCTCTACCAGCCGTATTGTATATTAGCGATGGTTGAAAAATGTCTAAGTTGAAAAATGCTGTAAATTTGAAAAAAATTATTTTTTCACCAATAAAATTCTTTATGCACATCTTCAATATGTCTGTAACATTCTGCAAAGTATTGAAAAGAATTACTGAAAGCCCCAGGAGGAGTTGGATTTCACAAAGTATGTACTATCAACCATAATTGAATATAAGCAGAAATGGTCAAAATTGGCTAAGTTTAAAACGCTGTAAATTTGTCAAAAGTAAAATTTTCAGCATAACAATTCTTCATGCACATCTTCAACATATCTGGAACAAATCTGCAAAGAATTAAAAAGAAACAATGAAAGCCCTAGGAGGAGTTGATTTCACAAAGTATGCACTTCCAACCATTATTGTATGTAAGCAATAGTCGAAAAATGGCTAAGTTAAAAAATGTTGTAAATTTGTCAAAAACTATTTTTTCAGCATTATAATTCTTCATGCACATATTCAATATGTCTGTAACATGTCTGCAAAGTACTGAAAAGAAATACTGAAAGCCCTAGGAGGAGTTGATTTCACAAAGTATGTATGTAAGCAATTGTTGAAAAATGGCAAAGTTAAAAAATGCTGTAAATTTGTCAAAAATTATTTTTTCATCATTATAATTCTTCATGCACATCTTCAATATGTCTGTAACATGTCTGCAAAGTACTGAAAAGAAATACTGAAAGCCCTAGGAGGAGTTGATTTCACAAAGTATGTATGTAAGCAATAGTCGAAAAATGGCAAAGTTAAAAAATGCTGTAAATTTGTCAAAAATTATTTTTTCAGCATTATAATTCTTCATGCACATCTTCAATATGTCTGTAACATGTCTGCAAAGTACTGAAAAGAAACAATGAAAGCCCTAGGAGGAGTTGATTTCACAAAGTATGCACTACCAACCACTATTGAATATAAGCAATTATAGAAAATTTGCTAAGTTAAAAATGCTGTAAATTTGTCAAAAATGATTTTTTCAGCATGACAATTGTTCATGCACATCTGCAATATATCTGAAACATATCAGCAAAATATTAAAAGGAAACATTGAAAGCTGTAAGAGGAGTTGATTTCACAAAGTATGTACTTTCAGTACTATGGCAAACATGTTATAGGAAGACTTAAAAAGTCCCATAACTCTTGCAATACTGACCCTTTGGCCCCTAAATTCATACCACACATGTATTGTCTGATGGCGCAAGTGTGGTGAAAATTTGAAACAAATCAGGCAAAAGCTACTCAAGTTATTCAGCAAAGATGTCCAAATGTTGACGGAATGACGGAATGACGGAATCACGGAGTCACGGAATGACGGAATGACGGAATGACGGACAGGCTGAAAACAGTATACCCCCCTAAAACTTCGTTTTGCGGGGGGTATAAACAGTATACCCCCCTAAAACTTCGTTTTGCGGGGGGTATAAATAATCAGAAGGTTAAAGGAGTGCCACATTAAGTAATGCATCCCATCCCAAGCACCCAGAAGAAGAGGAAACCGATACAAACAAAACAACAAAGGTACTCGTAAAGATACAGCTCTCTCATAAAAAGTATGCTTTCACTGACCTTTGAGGTCATGGGGGTTCTGGTTGCCTGTATTTCCTTTATCGATTATTTTTTTGCTGGGAACCAGCGGGTAATGCAAAAATGGAGAATACAGTCTAACATTTCCCTAGCTGGGTTCAAATTAGATCAAAACGCACCAGGAATGCACGAACAACGTAAGGTATTCGCATGGCTTCCTTGTGAATTCCACGATTCGCAAGACCACCTTCAATTTGCAGGAGATGTGATGTAAATCAGCGAATCGAGCACTGGCGGGGACAAATCTGAGATGGTCATGTTGGTCAATGTAAAAAGTAAACTTAATTTAATGCTTTATTTCTTTAACAAGGATTCCTAACAACCCGTGGGTCACTGGTAGGTCTCCTCACAAACATATGTACAAATACAAACAGAAAACAAAACATAAATACACACAGTAACAACAAATATTTACATTTGTACAAGTCCGGTGGGATGTATCAGAGAGAGAGAGAGAGAGAGACAGAGAGAGACAGAGAGAGAGAGACTCATGTGATTGTATTTGTTTCAAACTAGATATAAGTATAATTTTTCTGTATATGTATACTAGTCGTGTGCAGCGGTATCAACGTTTTGATTGAAACGCCCGGATTCGTCAATAAACCGAAAAACATGTTTAAATATGTCTTTATTTGTTTCCAGACTTAATGTTTCTGATCCTTTCATCAGAACACCGCAAAGATATTCAGGCATAAGGTTAATGATTGTATTTTGGTTGACACCTGGAAAAACAAATTCTGATATAGAAGATAACATTGTGCGTCGTACGTCAGCATATCTAGGACAATTTAATAAATAATGCGACGGCGTTTCGGCGACATGGTCACAGGCTTCATTTTCAAAGAACGGAGTGTCAATAAGTTTGTAATTAAAAAGTTGGCCTGGAGATGACTAAAACCCAGACACATTCTACAATGGTTTATTGTTTAACTTGACCTCTATTGTTTAAACTTGACCTCTAATACCATACATGTGATATTTTCTTTCTTCAAGGTCGGGGGATTTCCAATTTGAAATCGTAATATTTGCTCTCATATCGGGAGGTTTATTTTCTCGCGATCATGACCGACATCATCAAATTGTACTGAGGCTGATCAAGCTTATATTCTCTTTTTTTTTTGTAGATGCTTTTGAAGCCGAAGAATGAAGAATAAAAATGAATAGCTTGTAAATTCATACCATTCTATTATAACAAAATAAAAATTGTACATACAAACATTCGAATACTGATTGAAGCACTTAAATCAAATGTCAGTACTACAATGGGATTTTCTTTGGACTCACTGCGGTACACTCCATGATAGTTTTTTGTCATTTCGTTATTGATTACAATTATTTTAACACAGTGTCTATTTTCATTACACTTGAAAGCACATGTTGATGAGCAATTAAATAGCTGACACCAGACTTGTTAAACAGATATAATCCCTCTTGTAAAAACATCAATTATTGATAATCCAATTATTCACACGTTATGACACATCCGAAAATAGCCACAGGTAATACACATAATCTAGGTCAAGAAATCACGCAGCGTCTTCAAGTCAACTACCGTATTTACCAATCTATAAGTTAAAAATTGGACTGTTGGATAAAAAAACAACTGCAAACAGCTCAAATAGGGGACTTCGGCAGATCGGGGGACCGTCGGGAGTGGGCCCTTGAAATCCCTAAAATACGCCGAGATCGGGAGATATCACATGTAAGCTAATACTCAAATAATTAATGAAAATTTACCTTTTTGGGGGCCCCAGCAACCAATCAAAATAAGGTATCAGGGCAAAAGTAATATAAAACATAGAGGACTACTAAATAAACATTTCTGCGAAATCTCCAATCAGAGACTGCAGAAATAGCAAATTTTCACTTTTCCCCATTATAAGTCTATGGAAACTGAAAGTACCCATAGCAACCAGAGTTCTTATCTGACTGGAACAAAAAAACATTTTTTTTTTTGTAGAGGCTAATGCCAGGAACATGTATGCAAAGTATCAGCTTCATAAAGCAAACAGTTTCTGAGAAGAAGATTTTTTTCGAAAATTTGCTCTTTTTGGGGCCCCAGCAACCAATCAAAATAAGGGATCAGGATGAAGGTCATCTGAAAGGTAGTGCATTACTCAATAAACATTTCTCTAAAAATAAAAATGAGACGGCAGAAATAGCAAATTTTCACTTTTCCCATTATAATAAAAATAATTGTTAGATCCTTTGGAAGCAGTAAAACATTCGAAGCGAGAAGATGGACCATATTGTAAAATTTCGGGTAAAGAACTTTCATCAGTGACTCTTTACAAAACTGGCAGCGAAAGCCATTAAACCTTTTTGCTGCAATTTCAAGAATTTACATCTGTGTAGTCTAAAGTATAAGTCTATGGAAGCTGAAAGTTGCCATAGCAACCAGAGTTCTTATCTGACTGGAACAAAAAAAAACAACATTTTTTTGTAGAGGCTAATGCCAGGAACATTTATGCAAAGTATCAGCTTCATAAAGCAAAGAGTTTCTGTGGAGAAGATTTTTAAAGATTTTTTTTCGAAAATTTGTCCTTTTTGGGGCCCCAGCAACCAATCAAAATAAGCGATCAAGATGAAGGTCATCTGAAACGTAGAGCACTACTCAATAAACATTAGCTCAGGTGAGCTAGAAATGAAAGCCTTTCCTTGATAGTGAAACAGATTATTTTTTTTCATAGTTTTTGAGGACATTTTATTTTTCCCCCTTCACAATCACATTATTTTTAGACACAAAATACTTTAAAAAAAAAAAAAAAAAAAAAAAAAAACGCCCCTCCTAAAAATCAAATGGTCCGTCCCTAGAGGAACTCAAGTTTTTTTTTTTTATTTTCTGCTATCTCTGCAGCAGGTGTTGTGTCATGTTGGGGCCCTAAAAGTCTGCACGTATATCACCCTTAGTACAGATTATTTTGGTACTTTAAGATCAGCAGGGATATTCAGAGATACAAGCTTAGTTTTATTTTCTAAACAGTGTTTTTTATTTTCTAAACACTGTTTCATATTAATATTTTCACTGGTTTTAAAAGAATCCAGTTTTTGATTTTTGTCTAGAGCCTCAAAGGTTTTCAGATCTTTAAATAAAAGCGCTGCAGGCATGCATGATACTCCGCCACGCAAATTTAATTTAGCAAAAATGTTTGTCAATAAATTCTCAAGATAAAGAGCAGAACAAAATTTTGTCATAAATGAAGGACCATAACTCTGTATACATTGATAAAATTTACCCATCTTCAATCCCAAACCACTACTTCCTGATTTGAACTTTAGTACAACACTTGAAGAAAATTGGTTGATAAATGCACAAAACAGAGGCAGAAACGAAATTTTAATGTAAATCATGGGCCATAACTCTGTACTTATTACACAAAATTTATTCATTTTCAATCCCAAACCACTCCTTCCTGATATGAACTCCTATACAAAGTTTGAAGCAAAATCGGTCAATAAATGCTCAAGATAAGAATCCGGAAACAAAATTTTAACGTAAATCAAGGGCCATAACTCTGTACTTATTTGACAATATTTACCCATCTTCAATCCCAAATCACTCCTTCCTGGTATGAACTATACACAGTTTGAAGAAAATCGGTCAATAAATGCTCAAGATAGAGCCTGGAAACAAAATTTTTACGTAAATCACCGGCCATAACTCTGTACTTATTTGATGAAATTTACCCATCTTCAATCCCAAATCACTCCTTCCTGATATGAACTCCTATACAAAGTTTGAAGAAAATTGGTCAATGCTCAAGAGAGAGCCCAGAAACAAAATTTTAATGTAAATCAAGGGCCATAACTCTGTACATATTTGACGAAATTTGCCCAACTTCAATCCCAGACCACTCCTTCTTGATATCAACACCTATACAAAGTTTGAAGAAAATCGGTCAATAAATTAATGCTCAAGAGAGAGCCAGGAAACAAAATTTTAACGTAAATCAAGGGCCATAACTCTGTACATATTTGACAAAATTTACCCGTCTTCAATCCCAGACCACTCCTTCTTGATATGAACTCCTATACAAAGTTTGAAGAAAATTGGTCAATAAATATTCAAGATAGAGCCCGGAAACAAAATTTTCACGTAAATCAAGGGCCATAACTCTGTACTTATTTGACGAATTTTACCCATCTTCAATCCCAGACCACTCCTTCATGATATGAACTCCTATACAAAGTTTGGAGAAAATCGGTCAATAAATACTCAAGACAGAGCCCGGAAACGAAATTTAAACGTAAATCAAGGGCCATAACTCTATACTTATTTGACGAAATTTACCCATCTTCAATCCCAAACCACTCCTTCCTGATATGAACTCCTATAAAAAGTTTGAAGAAAATTGGTCAATAAATGCTCAAGATAGAGCCCGGAAACGAAATGCTGACGAACAGACAGACAGACGGACAGACGGACGGACGGACGGACGTACGGACGCTCGAACGCAAATTTTTTTTGGAGGGTATAACATAATACCCCGCACTTATTTAAGTGGCGGGGTAGGCAATGATCAGGAAAGGAGAAGGCGCAATCAGAAAAAGATTCCCGCTCAAAAAACCGAGGTGGGAAAAAACTAAATTAACAATCAGGTACTTATACCATGAAAACATATCGTAAGCCTAATGAGCAGCTATTTTCCCAGTAGGTGGCCACTCAGTTACCGAAACCTTTTTGTTCTCGCCACTGATTGTACCTCGATTCTGGAGACAGCATACATCACGCAAACATGTTCGTGAAAAAGTACCCTCTTACATCAGACTTTTATTAGAAAGTGAAACTAGAATTGTCAGAGGATCTAACTATAGCCCCGCTTCTGAGCTTTTTTCCAGGGTGAGAAAAACGATGACGGGTAACAACCCAAAGCTAGATCTTGTAAATGTTGATGCACATGAAAAGATTGGTCAGATTCTGTCAATTTGTTCTCAAGATATTGAGTGGAAATGAACTTCTGACGTCAATCAAGGGCCTTAACTCTGTCAAAATTTTGCAAAAAATGACGGGCAACAATCCCAAGCAAGATCTTGTCAATGCTGATGTGCATACAAAATTTGGTCAGATTCTGTCAATTCGAACTCAAGATATTGTGCGGAAACAAAATTCTGATGTCAATCAAGGGCCATAACTCCTTCAAAATTTTGCGAAAAATGATGAGCAACAATCCCAAGCTAGATCTTGTCAATGCTGATGTGCATACAAAATTTTGTCAAATTCTGTCGAATCGTTCTCAAGATATTGAGCGGGAACGAAATTCTGACATAAATCAAGGGCCATAACTCTGTCAAAATTTTGCAAAAAACAATGGATAACAATCCCAAGCTAGGTCTTGTCAATGTTGATGTGCATATAAAATTTTGTCATATTCTGTCAATTTGTTCTCAAGATATCTAGTGGAAACGAAATTCTGACGTAAATCAAGGGCCATAACTCCGTCAAAATTTTGCAAAAAATGATGGGTAACAATCCCAAGCTAGGTCGTGTCAATGTTGATGTGTATACAAAATTTGGTCAAATTCTGTCGAATCGTTCTCAAGATATTGAGCGGAAACGAAATTTTGAAGTAAACCAAGGGCCATAACTCTGTCAAAATTTTGCAAAAAACAATGGATAACAATCCCAAGCTAGGTCTTGCCAATGTTGATGTGTATGCAAAATCTGGTAGTCTCAAGATATTGAACGGAAACGAAATGTTCACGGAAAGACGGAATCACGGAATAACGGAATTACGGAAGGACAGGGTGACATCCAGTATAGCCCCACTTTTCCAAAGCGGGGCTATAAATACAGTTTAAAGGGATGTACGGTACATTATTTTGCTTGTTCTTGCTCTAAAATATCGATTATGTTTACCCGTAAGAACTGCCTCGTATAATCTATTTCAAGGTTCTACCCTGCATAAGTGAGTGTACTGTCAAGTATGTGTGGGACCTGGTACGAAATCCAGATTGTTGGTCTTCTCAAGAGAAGGCTCATTAATAAAGTCTAGTAAAATGTAGACCACTTTAGCATATATTGCACTGTCTGAATAAAAACAAAGAGAATTATAATAGGTTAACTACGTAATGATCTATAGACCAAACATAGCAGACTGGCAAGTTTTCACCTTTGCACCAGCCTCAGTACATACTACCAATCTCAGTACACAGACTGTTAAGCATAGGAGTTCCTAGAATGCATCACAATAACATGTTTAGCCCTTTCATGTGCAGATTTATATGTAATTACTTTCAGGTAACTTAGTGGCCACCTTTAGGGAAATAGCTGCTCACTCAGCTTGCTATGTTCTCTTTATACAAGTTCCTATTTGGTTATTTCCCACATTGGTTTTTATGATCATTGTTTTCTTTTAATTGCAGCAAAAAAGAAGGCTGACTTATCACTCAATACCTGCAAGTGCAGTTTTCTCATAATGTCACAGTCTAGAAATTTAGTGCAGTTTTATAGCTGTCTCCTAATGCCCACACACGTCCTAATACAATACTGACAAATAGCCCTATCTTTACATTATAATCTAATTTAGATTTCATTAACTTGTAGAGAAAGGAGGGCAGACTGTCTCCACAGTATTGCAAAGACAATATAATTTAACCAGAGGGTCAACATATTTTGCATTGTTTCATTTTTATTTTTATTTTTTTGCATTTTTTTTCTTTCAAGTTTGCTTTAAGTGAAAAATATATAAGACCGCCGCATCGGAAAACCAACAATCTGCATAGGCAAAAACAAAGGCGCAGATCAGCTTTGCAGTAACTGTGAGGCTGATCAGCGCCTTTGTTTTCGCTACATGGATAGTACAATTATTACTCTACTTTCTAAATCCAAAATTTCCAGCCTCTAACCATCTTCTGTGACTGTACAGCCCGGTTTGTGTCATATCTGGTCGGTAACCCAAATTGTTGGTTTCCTCATGCACAGGCTCATATGTGTTTGGCTGTGTCATCCTGAAAATGGAATAATATTGCAAACTATAAACCAGAGGACCAATGGTCCTGTAAATATCTGTGTCATCCTGAAAATGGAATAATAGCTGTGTCATCCTGAAAATGGAATAATATTGCAAGCTATAAACCAG
This sequence comes from Rugalucina vietnamica, assembly GCA_964017185.1. Taxonomy (NCBI): domain Eukaryota; kingdom Metazoa; phylum Mollusca; class Bivalvia; order Lucinida; family Lucinidae; genus Rugalucina; species Rugalucina vietnamica. The sequence continues at coordinate 32,617,212 of OZ024873.1, read as the reverse complement.
AGGACCAATGGTCCTGTAAACGCTCACCTGAGACCTGAGATATATACATGTACCAATAAACTTGTTAGACTAGAATGGTACAATGCATGTATATAACCCTAGGGCAGGGTCAGAATAACTCCTGGAGTCAATGTCTTTTTCAAATCATAAAAATTCAGTCCATTTGCCAATTAACTGCAAGTTTTGTCCTTCAAATGACATTTTAACAATTTTCTCCATTCAAATGCATGGGCAATCTAAGTTGACCTTGCCGTGAAATAGGTCAAGGTCATCCCAGTGTCATGATTTATATAAAATTTGTAGACCTCCGTTCCTTAGCGCTTCATGCCAAGTTTCAAATTCATAGGCCTTCTTTCATTTCCTCTTCCTAAGGATGCCCCACATAAAGTTTGGCTTTGATTGGCTCAGCAGTTTCTGAGAAAAAGCTGTTTGAATATTATGGTCATCTACATGTACATAGCTCCGGGGCAGGGGCAGACAACCCCTGGGCCTAAAATATTTTCATAAATATAAATATTCTGTCCATTTGCTCATTCCTAGCATTTTTCTCATTTGGATAATACAAGTCTTTGTACCGACTACCCAGTTAAACGGTGCAAAAGTACAATAATTACCTTTGGCTTCATGTTGTCAAATCTAAAGGTCTCTGAATCTGAATCTGAATAGTTTACTGGTGACACTGTTGGCTTTAGTACAGCTAATGACATGGGTATTCCACTTCAAGTCATTTGTAATTGTTGCACCTAGATATTTAATGCTATCAACTACCCTCGAGGGTGTACGAGGCCTCAATTTTGTTTATCCACTTATTTGTTGCATTTGACCGGTTGAAATCTCATGCCCCATTTTCGGGCCAAGCTCCCTAAGAGGTCAATGTCTTTCTGAAGTTTCAATGTATCTTCTACTGTTTAAATTTCACAATAACAAACACAGTCACCAGCAAAAAGCCTGATTTGAGAGTCAATGCCAACAGGTATGTCATTTATGTACAAGAAGAACAACAATGCTCCGAGAACGGTGCCCTATGGGACACCAGACACAACAGGGGCCCAGTCAGATTTAACACAATTAACTATGTAATACTACCCTTTGTTGCCTGAAGCACAAACCAGAGGACCAATGGTCCTGTAAACGCTCACTGAGATCTGCTTCATATACCAATAAACATATTTGAATATTATGGTATTTAACCCCAGTGCAGGGGCAGATGAAACCCTTGGGGGCCTTTTCTTTTTTCAGAATAACCAATATTCTATCCATTTGCCAATTTCCTGCTGGTTTTCCTCTTCAAATAACATTTTTAAAAGCAGATGAGCCCCTGGGGTCCATTTTTTTTTAGAATCATTAATTATTCAGTCCTACTGCCCATTTCCTGCAAGACTTTCACTTTAAATGACATTTTAAAAGTTTTCCCCATTCAAATGCATTGACCACCTATGTTGACCTTGCCATAAAACAGGTCAAGGTCACCACAGGGTCATGATTTATATATACATTGTAATGCTTGAGTCATCCATACTTCATGCAAAGTTTCGTTGAAATCGGTTCACCGGTTCTGGAGAAGAAGATATTTTAAGGGTTTTACCATATATGGACATGGCGGCCATCTTGGTCATGTGACCTGGATTATTTATATAAACATTGGTTCCCACTTCCTATAGATGCTTCATATAAAATTTGGCTTTGATTGGCCAAGTTTTTTCAGAGAAAAAAATCTTTGAAAAGTGTGTATGGATGACAGACCGGCCAAGGTCAAGAGATGACCTTGACCTAAATTAATCATATACCTTCATCTAATCCATTAGATGTTTGCATCTACCACTTTTCAGATCTCAGGCTGCAATAGTTTTCAAAACAAGTAGCCCAGGGGCAACGATCGCTCACCTGAGAGCCAACAAGTAAAGTCACTGGACAAAGTAGTTGGGGTTTTTACCATATATGGGTATGATAGCCATCTTGGTCATGTGACCTTGAAACCCTACTTACATCAGCAGGAGAGCTCTTGTCTGGATTGTGTATCCTCTTTTCTGCCATTTTGGTTCACTTGAAAAAATCATCTAACAAGGTCAGGGTCCTATAATGACCCCGAAGGTTGGGCCATATTTGACCCCAGGGGCAAGATTGGCAGGATTTATGTAGAGCAACACATGACAATGTTATATATCAAATATACAAGCTTTGTGTCATGCTGTTGCAGAGAAGATTTTTTCACATATTTCCATTATAAGTCTATGGTAGATAATGACATGCCTGGGGCGTGGCCTGTATGGACCCCAGGGGCACCGTTGGCAGGATTTATAAAGAGGAACACTATACATTGCTACAAACAAAATATGAAAGCTCTGGGCCTTGTGGTTTCGGAGAAGAAGATTTTTTATGTTTTTCCCATGACGCCCCCAGGGCGGAGCCCGTGTGGACCACAGGGGCATGGTTGGCAGGATTTATAAAGAGGACCACTATACATTGCTACTGACAAAATATGAAAGCTCTGGGCTTTGTGGTTTTGGAGAAGAAGATTTTTTGTTTTTCCCATTGTAAGTCTATGGGAGCTAATGACCCCCGGGGCGGGGCCATTTTTGACCCCAGGGGCATGATTGGCAGGATTTATATAGAGGACCACTAAACATTGCTTCATACAAAATATGAAAGCTTTGGGCCTTGTGGTTTTGGAGAAGAAGATTTTTTTATGTTTTTCCCATGACACCCCTGGGGCGGGGCCCGTATGGACCCCAGGGGCACGGTAGGCAGGATTTATAAAGAGGACCATTATACATTGCTACACACAAAATATGAAAGCTCTGGGCCTTGTGGTTTAGGAGAAGAAGATTTTTTTATGTTTTTCCCATTGTAAGTCTATGGGAGCTAATGACCCCCGGGGCGGGGCCATTTTTGACCCCAGGGGCATGATTGGCAGGATTTATATAGAGGACCACTAAACATTGCTACACACAAAATATGAAAGCTCTGGGCCTTGTGGTTTCAGAGAAGAAGATTTTTTTATATTTTCATCATGACGCCCCCGGGGCGGGGCCCGTGTGGAACACAGGGGCACGGTTGGCAGGATTTATAAAGAGGAACACAATATATTGCTACAAACAAAATATGAAAGCTCTGGGCCTTGTGGTTTCGGAGAAGATTTTTTTATGTTTTACCCATGAACCCCCCGGGGCGGGGCCCGTATGGACCCCAGGGGCATGGTTGGCAGGATTTATAAAGAGGACCACTATACATTGCTACTGACAAAATATGAAAGCTCTGGGCCTTGTGGTTTCGGAGAAGAAGATTTTTTTATGTTTTTCCCATTGTAAGTCTTTGGGAGCTAATGACCCCCGGGGCGGGGCCATTTCTGACCCCCGGGGCATGATTGGCAGGATTTATATAGAGGACCACTAAACATTGCTACACACAAAATATGAAAGCTCTGGGCCTTGTGGTTTCAGAGAAGAAGATTTTTTTTATATTTTCATCATGACGCCCCCGGGGCGGGGCCCGTATGGACCCCAGGGGCACGTATGGCAGGATTTATGAAGAGGACCAATAGACGTTGCTACACACAAAATATGAACGCTCTTGGCCTTGTGGTTTCAGAGAAGAAGATTTTGATATGTTTTTCCCATTGTAAGTCTATGGGAGCTATCCGTTGCCATGGAAACCAGAGTTCTGATCCGACCTGGCCCAAAACCTAACAAAACCTTTCCCCCTCCTCAATGATGCTTTCGATAAAATTTGATTACGATCGGCCATGTTGTCTTAGAGATATTCGAGTTTGAAAATGTGAACGGACGGACGGACGGACGCACGCACGCACGGACGGACGGACGGACGCATGGACAGACGCTGGCTCGACTACTGTACTATAAGCTCACCTTGTGAGCCTTTGGCTCAGGTGAGCTAAAAAAGCTAATTTCCACTCTTCCCATTATAAGTCTAAGGAAACTTAAAGTTACCATAGCAACCAGAGTTCTTATCCGACTGGGATAAAAAACACAAATTATGTAGAGGCTACTGTCAGGAACATGTATACAAAGTACAGGATTCATCCACTTGACAGTTTCTGAGAAGAAGATTTTTGAATGTTTTTTTTTTTTTCAAAATTTTGCCCTTTATGGGGCCCCAGCAACCAATCAAAATAAAGGATTAGGACAAAACTCACAAGAAACGCCAAACACTACTCAATAAACATTTCTGCAAAAACAAAATTCAAATGTCTGCAATTTTAGCGGAAAAATAGCCAATTTCCACTTTTCCCATTATAAGTCTATGGAAACTTTAAGTTGCCATAGCAACCAGAGTTCTTATCCGCCTGGAATAAAAAACACAAATTATTTAGAGGCCACTGTCAGGAACATGTATACAAAGTACAGGCTTAATCCCCTTGACAGTTTCTGAGAAGAAGATTTTTTAATGTTTTTCGAAATTTTGCGCTATATGGGGCCCCTGCAACCAATCAAAATAAAGGATTAGGACAAAAGTCACATGAAATGTAGAGGACTACTCAATAAACATTTCTGCAAAAACAAAATTCAAATGTCTGCAATTTTAGCGGAAAAATAGCCAATTTCCACTTTTCCCATTATAGTCTATGGAAACTTTAAGTTGCCATAGCAACCAGAGTTCTTTTCCGCCTGGAATAAAAAACACAAATTATGTAGAGGTCACTGTCAGGAACATGTATACAAAGTACAGGCTTAATCCTCTTGACAGTGTCTGAGAAGAAGATTTTTGAATGTTTTTCGAAATTTTGCGGTTTTTCGAAATTTTGCGCTATATGGGGCACCTGCTACCAATCAAAATAAAGGATTAGGACAAAAGTAACATGAAACATAGAGGACTACTCAATAAACATTTCTGCAAAAACAAAATTCAAATATCTCCAACAAGACAGCAAAAACTGGCAATTTTCACTTTTTTCCATTATAAGTCTATGGGAAGCATAAGTTGCCTAAGCAACCAGAGTCCTTATCCGATCAAAACAAAAAACACAATTATTCTTTCCCCCTACCTGTAGATGGTGTATGTGTAATATGAGAACAATCGGCCCAGCGGTTTCAGAGAAGAAGATCTTTGAAATTGTGAACGACGACGGACGGACGGACGGACGGACGCCGGAGCATGGGTATACTATAAGCTCACCTATGAGCCTTCGGCTCAGGTGAATGAGCCTTCGGCTCAGGTGAGCTAAAAAGCATTCACCCATTCCAATGTTTTTCCACCTATACCATAACTAGGCAGTTTGCTTTTAAGAACATCATGTGGAAGAGTGTCGAAAGCTTTTTTCAAAATCCAAAATGAAAGTGTCAACCTGACCCTTTTTTCCAATATTTTTGCCCAATCATCACTTATAACTGTATTCAGCTGAGTTTCACAACTATTCCATTTCCTGAATGTATGCTGTGACAAAAACAAAATTCAAATATCTCCAACAAGACAGCAAAAACTGGCAATTTTCACTTTTTTCCATTATAAGTCTATGGGAAGCATAAGTTGCCATAGCAACCAGAGTCCTTATCCGATCAAAACAAAAAACACAATTATTCTTTCCCCCTGCCTGTAGATACTGTATGTATAATATGAGAACAATCGGCCCAGCGGTTTCAGAGAAGATCTTTGAAATTGTGAACGACGACGGATGACGGACGGACGGACGGACGGACGGACGCCAGAGCATGGGTTTACTATAAGCTCACCTATGAGCCTTCGGCTCAGGTGAGCTAATAAAGGATTAGGACAAAACTTGCAAGAAACGTCAAACACTACTCAATAAACAGTTCTGCAAAAACAAAATTCAAATGTCTGCAATTTTAGCGGAAAAATAGCCGATTTCCACTTTTCCCATTACAAGTCTATGGAAACTTTGTTGCCATAGCAACCAGAGTTCTTATTTGCCTGGAATAAAAAACACAAATTATGTAGAGGCCACTGTCAGGAACATGTATACAAGGTATAGGCTTCATCCCCTTGACAGTTTCTGAGAAGAAGATTTTTGAATGTTTTTCAAAATTTTGCCCTATATGGGGCCCCTGCAACCAATCAAAATGAAGGATTAGGACAAAAGTCACATGAAACGTAGAGGACTACTCAATAAACATTTCTGCAAAAACAAAATTCAAATATCTCCAACAAGACAGCAAAAACTGGCAATTTTCACTTTTTTCCATTATAAGTCTATGGGAAGCATAAGTTGCCATAGCAACCCGAGTCCTTATCCGATCAAAACAAAAAACACAATTATTCTTTCCCCCTACCTGTAGATGGTGTATGTGTAATATGAGAACAATCGGCCCAGCGGTTTCAGAGAAGAAGATCTTTGAAATTGTGGACGACGGACGGACGCCGGAGCATGGGTATACTATAAGCTCACCTATGAGCCTTCCGCTCAGGTGAGCTAACAATTAAAAAGTTGAACAAAAGGCTCAATCTAGCTTATGCATCAGTTTTGACATTTAAAACTGACAAAACATGCGCAATTGTAAATTTCGAAGGTTTTTGCTACCGATTCTAGCAAAAATGGAGAAAATCATCAATATTTATGAATATGCAAATCAGTTTTTTTTTTTTTTTTTTTATGTATTTTTGAATTTTATACAAAAGGACAATGCATTAGCTGTAATTTGGAAAAAAAATGTTGTTCTGTGACAATCAGATGCAAGTTATAATCAATTATCTGCACCAACCTTCTTAAATCTGTAGGGCATTTGCTTTTTGGCGGCCATCTTGAAAATGGCTGAATTCAAAGAGGCCAGGAATCATTTTGGAATCTACATCATTTGGAGAACATATAGTGCTTGTATCACAACTGAAGTATTCCCTCAAATTTGCTCACTAAGCAGCTCTGCTATATAAAACACACTTCAAAAATTCATTCAAATGGGTCAGACACCCTGTCTCAAAAACTGAGTAAATCAAAGCCTTCACACAATCCTTGTTAATTTAACAAATTGCCTCTATGGCAGGGTGGCACTAAACACCACAAACCACCACAAACTACCACAAACCACCACAAACTACCACAAACCACCACAAACCACCACAAACCACACCACAAACCACCACAAACCTCTCTACAAACCAACTTAAAGCCCAAATTTATCATTTACAGTATAAAAAGTTCAAAAGAAATTTAAATCAAGTGATAGAGAAAAATGTTTATGATGAGAGCACTGAAGTATGTCTGTGAAATAGCTGTGGAAGACGAAGAAAAATACTAATAATGATTATATTTTGCAATATCTATCTCTGATTTTTCAGAAGAAACAACAAAATGATGAGATATAAATTCAAACTTTATTTATAAATATACATGTAGTTTGAAATATGAGCCACAACATAACAAAACTTTTGTCTCAGATTCAGGCCAATTCCTATAAATTGTCAGTACAAAATATGACTTGAGATTTCAAGATTCTGTTTTAGAAAGTAGATGGACTGCCTTTAGAGGAAACAGTGGTGCACCATGAACAGCAGCTCAGCTACTGTGCAGCTGATCTGTATCTATTATTTTGAAGATCATTATCTCATTTACTACTAAGTGTCTCGACTCGACATCTTTCATTGAAATGGCCATTGGTGAGTGTTCTTTGAAGTGAAAATGTTTTAGACAGAAATATTTTTAGCATAATGGTCATTTTTGATGGAAGAGCTATTTTGTCAGGTGATTTTTCTCGGGGTTCTCCCGTTTTTGCCCCACCTACTAATTGACCCGTTTCATATGAGCTGAAATAATCTTGAAAGAGACGTTAAACTGAATCAAAAAATCCAAAATAAAATATAATAAAATTTTACTTTTTCTAGTTTTGAAAATTAAGGAGAGATAATAATCATCTATATTCCTCTTTTTTTTTGTTCATTCTATGAAAGCTTACAGTGACAATTATCATAATTTCTTAATCAGTGGGAGATTTATTCATGTTATCATGCAGTGTAGCTGCTAATTAATTAATTAGTTTTCTCAGCATGTTTTACACTGGCTAATGGAATGTGAAGAAATAAACAAAAGTATTACAGAATAATAAATCTTATTAGTTCCTTCTTTAAATTATACAACAAGACTGAAACAGGATTAGGAAAAACAATTAATAGAACATAAGATAGCATTCAAATAAACATAATGGCTGTTTACTGTTCCTGGTCATTGCTTATTTGTACTGGGACAGCAGATAAAACTTCCCTGTGCACCATTGCTGTCAGCAGCCTTTAAACTTTCTTACACTGACACATTTAAAAAGTGAAAGCAAAGGGTTTCATATGAGCTGTGTCATGAGAAAAACAGTTTTTTGCCTCTGCAAATCAGCTGTGCAGTAACTGCACAGCTAATCAGTGCCATTGTGCTACAAGGGCTTCCATGACTATTTGTCGAAAACCATTTCGTCGAATGGACATTTGATAGAATGTGACACTTGGTCGAATACGACACTGTGAAAATGACGTCGAAAGACAATTCGTCGAATGGACTTTTGTCGAAATTTCGTCGAATTTGGTCGAAAAATGGTCGAAAGTTTGTCGAAAAGTTGATACGGCATATTGGTTCAAATGTCTACCGAAAAAAACAAACAAACTGGAATTGAATTGAACAGGATCATTTTATTCACATAATATATTCTGTGCAAAACTCTATACAATCAGCCATTTCTGCCATCTTTAACACATAAAAATCCAAGAACAGACTCTTTGAACAGCTAGCATACCTACCTATTTATTCCATTGTATTTTTCCAGCATAGATAACGGTAATAATACACCATAAGAGTGACCGGTTCACTGAAGACGCGCATTATCAAACAATCGACTACACCTACGAATTATTTTGTAAATGGCCGAAGCGAGGTACAAAAAATAGCTCTCAAACTCGATTTGAAAAAAAAAAGTGAAAGTACGACGAAAGTACGACGTATGGTCGAATTTGTTTCGACAAAGTGTCGTACTTTTACTCATAAAAATCGACGAACTGTCGTAGTTGATCGTTTTTTTTCGACCAAGTGTCTTATTCTATCAAATGTCAATTCGACCAAAGGGTTTTCGACGAAAAGTCGTGCACCGGCTACACAGATAGTAAACTTCCTCTAGTACTTATAGCCAAAACTTCAAGTGTCTGACCTTTATCCGAGTCTGTACAGGCCGGTTTGTGTCTGACTTGGTCGAAAATCCTGATGACTGGCTTTTGCACGTCATGGGCCATATGATAATAACAATATACATGTACAATTTAATGTATAGCAAAATGATAACCACATAATCAAAATGAAATGTATGAAACGAAATCTTTCATAATCTACAGAGTTTTCATGCCCACCAAACTGGTTACTGTCACAATACTGTGATGCATCCACTCTTTTGCTAATACTAATGAACATATATATGAACAAGAGGTGATTTCCCTTCTATAGTAGCAAAAAAGCCTGAAAGCTTCTGGTCTTAAAGTCTTGACTCTTAAGATTGTATCGGACCACAAAATGATTCTTAATTTTCTATCCAAACTCTTTATAAAATTGTTGACTGAGACTTTAAACCACAAAATAAGCTAATAAACAAATTTCTTTCATGCCCCTGCCCACTGTCAGAGGCTCTGAAAGCCAAATCAAACTGACCAACTGGGTAAAGGTTAACAGCTTTGGAAGTCTGAGCCTGCATAGGAAAAAAAATTTACATGCATATAAGTTTTGGTTGTTAACTTGGTTGATTCTATAATGCAGCACATGGCATCCTCTGAGAAGTTGTCTTGATATGACCCTAGTTGTTGAAGCAACGAGATATTCAACAAAAGAAAAACCGAAAGTTCCAAAATATCAAATATTAGCAGCGAACATCCTTAAAATATATACAAACGTAAAATAATTCATACATATTTTAATGTGTCTTGCAATGTAAATATTAATAATTAAAATGATAAAGAATAATATATAATATACATATATTGTGTAATCAATATTTTTTTTTATTTATTTATTTATTTATTTATTTTTTTTTTGTATTTTTGTATATTGTGTAATAAATAATCAAAATAAATAAAACTACATTTATAAGATCTATACATGTTTTGACCTTGCTATGATAAGCAGAGGCACTTCAGTAAATTAGCCCTAATTGATACATAAGTGGTGATAATGAAGTAATTGGTCACACTTACCTCTGATATCCTCATAATTGCTGCACTGTAATCATCTCCTGCACACTCTGAACACAAATATCCTGACTTGGCTGAAATGAGCACTTGCATGTCCCTAGATGACAGTTTTTCACATTTTGGATGGAACCAAAACTCACAATTAGAACACAACACACTATTTGAACTGCAGTTCAATTTACATTTTCCACAAGGATTTCGAACCATTTTGAATGTGACACTAATTTACAGAAATATAATGATAGAAATAACCATAGGTTGTGAAAGCAAAGTTAAATACATAAATATTTATATTCTATGATGCCTTAGAAGCAGTTAAACCATTTGGAAGTGGGTGGGATTTAACTTCTGGTTTTCAAACATTATGTGTAAGTCTGGTGGAATTTTATGACCACTCCTGGAGCTGTTACACCACTTACAATAAAGTAAACTTCAGGTTGCAGTTAAAGTCAATAAAAAAATACCTGGTAACTATACAACCTGTGTCTGGACAATTCCAGCAGAGACACCATGCATAAACCATAAAATTGATAAGAAAACAAACAAACAAACAAACACTTCTCTGTTTATATTGAGTAACCACTCATTACAGTAGGTCACTGAAAATACTGTATTTATATTTCATTGAACTTGTTCAGTTGGATTTCATGAAACAAAATCAACCCATCCATCATTTGTCTTTCAATCATTCATACATTATGTTCTAGCCTTTATGCAGCTTTCACACTTACCACGATTTGACCACGATTGGTATCGTGGTCTTCATCGTGGACCAATCAGGACTATCGTATCCAATCTTATCAGATCGCATCACATCTTGATATCAATCGTGTTAATCGGGCTAATCGTGGAAAAATTTTTGGCTGCCAAAAATTTTGCCACGATTACCACGATTGGCGGGACTATCGTGACCATCGCATCAGATCGTATGACATCGTAACAAATCGCAACAAATCGTATCTCATCTTGTTCCTTAATCGCGGTGATCGGGATCGACCAAAACACCGCGATCTGTTGAGATGAGTTGCGATCTCCTACGAACTGTTACGGACTGTTGGAGAAAAACTGCCTGGACCGATTTACTACGAGGCGATGCGAATGACTCCTGATAGGATACGATCTGATACGAGTAAATGCGATGAGACACGACAAGCCACGCTTTTGTCAAGGATGCTTACGATCTGTTACGAATTATCAATACATTAAATACATCGGGCAAGATAACTTTTATTCTTTGATCAACAACAGAGAAGCAAATATCAATATGGTCCTTTTGCAGTATTAATTCGAAATCTGAAGGATGCCAGGAAATGGCAGCAGAGACAGGAATGGAATGGGGAGGGATAAGGCATTACTAATGCAAATGTCGCATTCTCGTCATTCTCTGCTCCTCCATCAATGTTGTTTCGTCTTCAGAGATTAAAAACGTAATGAGGTATATGTTTGTTTTCGAAGTAGATATACCAATCGCGGTCTCATCGTGACACAATCGTGGCCACAATCGCCAAAAATCAAGCCAACAATCGTAAACTATCGCAACATATCGTATCAGTTCTTGAGACTCGTACCAGAACGCATCTAATCGTATCAGTTCGTATCAAATCGCGGTCAAGTATCGTGATAATCGTGTCAGATCACATTAGAATTGGAGTTTAATCGTAATGATCTTATCGGACCGCAACTCATCGTATCTATCCGGGACCAATATCGTGTCACCAGATTTTGACCGATCGCCACCCTATCGTATCAGATCGCAACAGATCGTATCAAAACGCAACGACTCGTATCAGAACGTCAAATTTTGGCAAAATGTCCCGATTAGCTGCGATTTGTCAATCGTGGTAATCGTAACAGATCGTGCTCTAGTGTGAAAGCCGCATTAAATCCAAACCATAAAAACTACAAACCCCTGGCTCTGGAGTTGCGATATTTTTTTATTTTTATTTATTTACTTTTTATTTTTTTCTGTTGGCTCACTTAAGTCCAATTCGCATGCATCAAATTTACATGCATGTAAATTAACTCTGGTGTGTAAATTTTACTTGGGACAAGCAAGCGCATGCTAACACAAATACACACTGGAGTAAATTTACCCATGAGTAAAAAGTCTGACCAGAAAGATGCAATTTTCAACTTTTAGAGGATGAATTTTCACATATTTTGTGCTTTACTGATTATATGACAGCTGCTGAAACTGTTGACATTATTGATGCATAACAGTTTATTACCATTCAACACATTTTAATCATATGGAGTATAGTCAGCCACACTATTTCTTCATCAGTCTTGGTGAGGATCTTTATGGCGTTTTTAAGAGTATTGAAATTTCTCGTGAAAGGATGATTATTGGGAACTGTATAACTGGTATTAAGATTATAAGCCCGACCATTAAATGATCAGACCTAATTTTGATACATTTTTTTTATTCAGTTTAACGTCCCTTTCAAGACTATTTCAGCTCATATGAGACGGGCCAATCAGTAGGTGGGGCGAAAACGGGAGAACCCCAAGAAAAACCACCTGACACACCCGCAAGTAGAACTTGGCTTGTCTCACATCTACTTTCTAAAACAGAAACTTGAAATCTCAAGTCATATTTTGTACTGACCATTTATAGGAATTGGCCTGAATCTGAGACAAAAGTTTTGTTATGTTGTGGCTCATATTTCAAACAACATGTATATTTATAAATAAATATAAAGTTTGAATTTATATCTCATCATTTTATTGTTTCTTCTGAAAAATCAGAGATAGATATTGCAAAATATAATCAATCAGTATTTTTCTTCATCTTCCACAGCTATTTCACAGACATACTTCAGTGCTCTCATCTTAAACTTTTTTTCTCTATCACTTGATTTAAATTTCTTTTAAACTTTTTATACTGTAAATGATAAATTTGGGCTTTAAGTTGGTTTGTGGAGAGGTTTGTGGTGGTTTGTGGTGTGGTTTGTGGTGGTTTGTGGTAGTTTGTGGTGGTTTGTGGTGGTTTGTGGTAGTTTGTGGTGGTTTGTGGTGTTTAGTGCCACCCCTATGGCATAAATCAAATCTGTCATTGCCATGTTAAATCACACATTGTTGAAACATGACTACATAGGCTAATGTGCTGTACCATAAATATGATAAAATTAACATGCATGCCCCATCTTGTGCGATCATTTCCAGGCGCTGGTAAACATGTACAAAACTTTCCCAAGATTATTGTTTATTGAAATGCATGAGTTTTGCATAGCCTGCATACATACAAAGTAAGAATCTCATGTTTGCGAAATTCCACAAACCCCATTCTGCCCTCAATAGGCAAAATAGTGATATGTAGACACCAGTTTAAATTCAACCTAGCAAATATTTTATGAACTCAATCGCATTCTAAAGCGGGGCATGGATAAGTTTGAAAGTTTATTCGAAAAAACATGAAAGCCCCAGAGGAGCATATATAATTATTAATATTATGAAAGTAACTATGAAGAATAGAAAAAATTAACAAAGTTAACCATGTAATATATGTACATGTACCTCTGGCTCAAGCTGCATGATAGGGCTATAGTTAATTCATGTATGCATATTAAAGTCATGACCTTTATACTGATCAATACCATGCAAAACTGCTTACATTTGAGACACATCACGAGAAAACAGGACATTTGCCTACGTCAAAACAAAGAAACAGATCAGATGCACAAATCCATACAACTGATCAATGTCTTTGTTTTCACTGCACTGATAGTAAAATGGTTCAGCTTCCTATAACATCAAGCCTCTAACAATCTGCATTACAGCTGGGTTTGCACCAATCCTGTTCATAACCCCAACAACCTGTTTTCTTGTGTTGTGGCTCAATTTCATTCATGCTGTCAATAACAGCAATTGTGCGATAGTCGCACAACATTTGTGAGAGTGTATCACGACTTTCCCGCGAATGTACCTAATTTTCATTTTAATTCGTACGACATTCATGCGAGTGTCGCATGACATTCGCACAAATGTCACTTAGTTTTATTTTCTTGCCAGAAATGTTTTTTCAAGACTGTCACGCGACCGTCATGCCAGTGTCACACGACATTGGTACGAGTGTCCCGAAAATTTTGCATTGTAAATTCGCCAAATTTCTGCGGCGACAGGTTTGCGACATTGCGCGAACGTCGCACGACAGTCGCGTGACAGTCTTGCGAATTATTTTGGCGAAAAATTTTGCATTAAATTTTTAAACATGGTTAAAACCTTAGCAACCAGTTCGCGACAAGTTGCGACAAATGAACATTCTCATGACACTCGTGAGACACTCACATTCGTGCAAAAGTCCGCACCAAAATTCTCAAAACAGGCGCGAGAAATGTGAGATACTGGCTTAAGAAATGAATCACACCTCCCAAGAAAAGAAAAAATACTTTGGCTAACACTTCTACCCTTTGACTACACTGTTAATTTGGAAATATTCGCATGACTTATTATGCTCGAGTTATTCCCTCAGCTTTGTATTCGCGAATGGACATTTGTGTAGTCTTTATTGGATTATTGGGATTCTTTATGAGCGAAAACGAAGTTGCAAATATTCGCAGAATTAAGTACACGTAATCACTTTTGAACTTGACAAATCATGGTAAATTAGGGAGCATAATGGCCTGGTGGTAAAGCATCCCAGTTTTGATTCCAACACACATGGGGCACCGTGTTGTGTTCTCATTAATACAAGGCATTTTAACACACCTGAGTACTGGTCAATAAGAAGGAAGCAGTAGCTCCATCTAGACATGACTGAAAAATGTTGACTGTGACGCTAAACCTCAATTATTGGATACAAACAAACAAATTAATCAGGCTTGTGTGAATACCCATATTACTTGAAATAGCTGCTCACCCGGATCACCTACACATATTGTTTCTCTTTGTATCAATATTTATTAAGATTTTGACATTGGTTATCCTTTCTTGTTTGCTGACTGTGTCTATTCCTGTGCCTGGCTTTTAAATACTTCAGTCAATTAATCAATTTGAAATATACTCACAGTGTATATCCGAGCGTATGCAGAACAGACGGTTTCGGAACGGACAGACGTTTACAGGAGCACGCGCTTTTTCGCGCCAAAAATGTTTTTCCGTTCTTTTAAAGTGACTAATGCAAATATTGAGACCAAACTAGAGCAGATGTGTTGCATACATACTCGTCTAGTTGTCTGTGCTCAAGAGCACAATGATTTTTCAGGGGGTTCGCCATAACTGCCCAAGACGTGTGAAAAATGGCATATTTTGTATTTTTTTTTTGGCTGTGTGTCGAGATTGCTTGCAAAATAAGCCATTGTCAACCTTTTGGATTTAGTCCGTATGTAGTTAAATATGTCCTGAACCACCAGACATTAAATATTTTATATGTTTTCCAGTAAAAATAGCCAAGATTTGTTTTTTTTTCTGAAGCATATGGTAATTTCATGGTTACGAGGCGGTACAGTCGTTTGTTACGGAGCGGAACAGACGAAATGACGCATTTCCATACGAAACGGAACAGACGTAGGCGAGCTTTAGAGTGTGTTAATATGCACAAGCATGGCTAAATAGTAATAAACTGCGAGTAAATCAAATAAGTAAGATGTATGACAGAATCATATATGCTTACAAATCATTTTATCTCCCGCCGCAAGCTCCCTTTTGCGGCGTCTTGGCTGATTCTCACGCATCATTCATTTATGGAAAGACTTTGGAATATATGACCGATACTTTGGAGAGTACTCCCGCCGGTGTGTACGGAGGTGGGTGTTCGCTTGATGACTTTGCTTAAGGTCTGAGTATGCAAACAGGGAACCTTTTCCTTTGACCGAAATTCTAGGGTCTCTATATTACTAACGTATTCAGCACGAATGCCAGCCTTCCATATAGACCTCCGGTTAAAACAGACATGAGTCTTATTATCGGACCTTTTCAGACTTTTTTCAGTCTTTTATTTTAGAATTTATTGTTAGATAAAAGTATAAACTTTATTTATTTTACTTCAATTACACAGAAAGCTCGTTGAACTTATATACGCGTTCTTGAAGGCGCGGATGTTGGCGTTATGTGGTCAAACGTGGTGGAGGAAACCGGAGAACCCGGGGAAAACCACCGAACCTGGACGGGCGACCACTACCCTGCCACATGCCTTGACCCGGATTCGAACCCGGATCGCCGTGGTGACAAGCGAGTGCGTTATCCACTACGCTATTCAGTTAGATATGCACTATCAGTGATACTATATTTAAAGGAGAAGAAAAGCCGTGATTGCGTCGTGATGCTGAGCACCAAGGAAGCCATTGGTACCATCATTACGGAAACATCTCCGTTTGCACGAAGTATTCAATAATTCGTCTGATTTTCATTGTATTTTTGCTTTAATTACATTTGTTGTCCATAAATTCATGTATTTTGAGAATCTGTTATGATCACCTCATCGATTCATTGATAACAGATACTCACCAAGTATGATTTTATGGATCAATATCAAAAATCAATAATTTCATACCTACCCCTGATTTCCCCCATTTTTGCTATATGTAAGGTGCAAATCTGGGGTAGCTTTCATACGGAGATGTTTCCATGATGTTTTAACGCATTTGATATGGCGCGGCCTGGGCGAACCCACGACATCTCGCCCCCGAAGCGGGCGCTTTTACCACTGAGCTATCGGGACCTCTCCCCTCTCTCTCTCTCTCTGATCTGCTGTTTGCCCTTAAACAACTTTTTGTTTTCACAACATAGTCGATGCTATTCTGATACATGTACGATGCTGATCCAGGTCACCAGGTGTATTTCATCTGGTCACGTTCGAGTGCTACAATACAGACAGTTGCCGCAAAGTGTTATATTTGACATCACAGTGTTGTTCATGTAGTATTCATGGCCGTCTGTGACCGCTCCGTATGCTGATTCGTCTGTTTTTTTCGTAGGCTACGTCTGTTCCGCCCCGTAACATAAAAGAATCTGTAGACTGTTCCGCTACGTAATGTTTTTGTTGCTAAGCAACAAAATTCTGCTTAAACTACAAGGCTTCCATGCCGGAAATTATGGTGTTTTGGAAGATAGTAGATGGACATGCAAGGCCGATATAACAATACATTCGAAGCGTACAGTTTTGGATGAAAAACTGTACAAAACATTTTTGGCGCGAAAAAGCGCGTGCTCCTGTAAACGTCTGTCCGTTCCGTAACCGTCTGTTCTGCATACGCTCGGATATACACTGTGATACTACTCAAGGTTAAACTTTATTTTTGTTCACAGGGCATACCTGTAATCTAACACCTGAAATTTTGCTATAGATAAGTAGCAGAACCATCTTTTTTTCGCGTTGCTTGCGAGCGCTTTTCATAAACTTGCAGAAACGATGGAAACCCCCTGAAATTGAAGTTGCCATTGTTCATTGATTGTTGCCTACCCTATCCAAATCTGTCATTTACCCCCTCTTACTGGTTCATTCAACTGCAAAACTGTTTTGATAATCAAAATGTCGATAATTTTGTGTCTAAAATATTAATGCACTTTTGGAAAATTTTAAAAATCTGTGATTTTTGGTTAAAAACACAATTTTTTACCCAAAAAATTGTTTTTCGCTTTAAAACCTTGCCCTTTTTGCTGCGAGTATTGAAAAGAAAACCGATTTGAGCTATGGGCATTGGTTAAGATTTTACAGCGTTTTAAAACATTTTTCATTGGACTGAACATTTTCTTAATGGAAATTTGCATTATGTGATTAAACATCTGACAACAAATTTTAACCAGAGGACCAATGGTCCTGTTAACGCTCACCTGAGATCTGCTACATATGCCAATAAACATGTTTGAATATTATGGTATTTAGCCCCAGTGCAGGGGCAGATGAAGCCCTTGGGCCATTTGTTTTCAGAATAATAAATATTCTGTCCATTTGCCAATTTCTATTTTATTTATTCCCTTAAAATGACATGTTAACAGTTTTCCCCATTCAAATGCATTGGCAACCTATGTTGACCTTGTTGTAAAATAGGTCAAGGTCACCACAGGGTCATGATTCATATACACATTGTAGTACTTTAGCCATCAATGCTTCATGCCAAGTTTCTCTGAAATCAGTCCACCGGTTCCGGAGGAGAAGATTTTTGAAGGGTTTTTACCATATATGGCATGGCGGCCAACTTGGTAATGTGACCTGGATTATTTATATACACAGTGTTGGTTACCCCATCCTATAGATGCTTCACATAAAATTTGGCTTTGATTGGCCAAGTGGTTTCAGAGGAGATGTTTGAATATTATGGAAATATACATGTATACTGCCACGAGGCGGGGACATATGAGCTCCTGCATCCGGAGACCAAACTTTTTCAGAATCATTAATATTCAGCCCTTCTGTGCATTTCCTGCAAGACTTTCACTTTAAATGACATTTCAAAAGTTTTCCCCATTCAAATGCATTGGCAAGCTATGTTGACTTTGCCGTAAAATAGGTCAAGGTCATCACTGGGTCATGATTTATATACACTTTTTTTTTTTTTTTCAGTTACCTGAGGGGCAACCCATTTATTCTCCCCGTCATTTGATACCCAGAGGGTCGGGGAGGACCACCCCCCTGAGTATTATACAAACTACAAGGGTGCATTTGCGTATAAGAGAAGTGCAATCGTTCTCCACTCTTCATTCACTCTTCATTTAAATGTTGCAATAGCAATATTAACAAAAACAGTGGTATGTTCAACAATGGCATAGTGACATGAAATTATATGAACCTCAACATGACAAAATGCACCTTCGGACATTCTGACGTTACTGATAGATAACTGCTCAAAAGCTGAAAAATGATGAAATATATGTTTTAGAAGTAGCACTGTATTTGTAATCCGGCCAAATAGAGAATATTAGACTCTAGAGACGTTAAACATTCAAAGTAAGATTGTTTTTTTTAATAATCAAAAAATTGCCTGAAGGTACATTTTCTCATGTTGTGGCCCATATATATCTTAATTTGCTGTGTATAAGAGGCAAGACAAAAAATGAACTAATTTAAAGATTATATGAAAAAAAAAACATAATAAAAGCACATTTATGGTAGGTATTGGCGATGTAGGTACAATATATCTCTAAAACATAGTGGGTGGGGTAATTTAATGGGGTACAACCTCATGTAAACAAAGCAAACCCTATAGGGTATCTATGGTCCAAATATGAAAAGTTTCTGACCACTGGTTCATGAGATATATACCTCTAGACAAACTTTAACCAAAACTTTGACATAAATTCTACGAACGTTCCGAAATTACTGACGAAGAAACGAACTAACAAACGGACGAACGGAAAAGCAAAAACTATATACCCGTCGGCATAAATGCCGGGGGTATAATAATCTTATTTTAGTATCCATGAATAAAGGTAAGAAACTTGGAAAAAGGGTTGAGGAAAACATTTGTTGAAAACAAAGCAGGAAAAGGGGTTATACTTATTTTAAAGCACGTTTTCAACTGTGTATTTTCCTAGAGTATTGAATGAACGATTGCTATGGCAATGTTTGATATATGGCCTGGTGTAAACTTATCAAGATTTCTACCTTCTACTGTTTCTAAGCTACTGTTGGTTATAGCAAGACATAGAGTCAAACAGTCAAACATTGCATCAGACATTTGCTGTCAAGTATACACATTTTGTTTGTTCTGTGGTTAAAAGCCCCAGTTAACAATTATGTAGTCACGTTTGGACAGAGCCATTTCTTCCTGGGAAAAAGTACTCAAAGGAGTAAATATGTCTTGCCTAAGGCACGTAACACTGCACCCAAGCTGGGTCGAAACCAGGACCTGTCGACTTGGTGTCCTACAGCCTACCACTTTGCCGCAGCTACCCTTAGTATAAACTTATCTGACCTCTACCTCCTAGAATGCGAATGAAAGCCATATAGATTTATGAAAAATAATGAATACCCTAAGCCTAATAGAGGCTTCCTTGGGTGGTTATTTTGAAGCACATTTTGGATGTCAGGACATCCTGATTTTGGGGTAAAAGTCCCATTAAATGGAGGCAACATGCCGTCATTACCATAGCTGTTGACTTGGTCGTTAAGCATCAATTCAAACAAACAAACAAACGAATAAACTAAGGTGGTGTTCTTTATTAATCACATGTTTCCAAACTTCTAATGACCATACAGAGTTGGGTTTCTTGGGATTTGTAGGTAGAAGTTAGTATCACTTAATTGTCAGAGACCTTCTTTGAGGTAGTCTTTAGTGTAGCTTCTAAATCTTTGTCTGTCTGTTTAATTACTATGTTCTGGTTTTTCAAGAGATTAAGTGCTTGACATTCTTTTTCTGTCAGATTTGGGTTGTGTCCTTCCTTTTTCTTGTGTTTGAGAATCTATGTAGTGATGTGTCAAGAGCTGCAAATTTGCCACTTGGTGGGTTCCATCCAGTGGGGGTTCTAAATGGATCGTTGGTTACGGAGTCCGAGTCTTTTGAACCCATGGATAATTCTTAATCTTCTATTGAAGAGTAAGGTGTCATGGTTTGCCAAAAGTTTGTCGTATGTAGGAGGTACGGGGCAAAAGGTAAGTCCCCTGCTTAGGAGGATTAGTTCATCTTTGGTCAGATGATAGTCTAATAGGTTGACTAGCACTTTGCTAGCTGTTTTCAGTAGGCTTCGTTTCAGGAGATCTTCTTTTGGTAGGAATCTTCGTCGGGGCATTGTATTGTTAAGAGGTTATACATAGTTATTGAAGTACGAAAAAACGGTGTTTCTCAGTCAATTATTGCTGTCGTCTATTCGGTCCTGAATTTGGTGGTAAATTCTTGGTAGATAGATCTCTTTCTATGTTGTTGGCCAAGCAGTTTCAGAGATGTTTGAATATTATGGTAATATGCATTTATATTGCCCCGGGGTGGGGGCATATGAGTCCTTGGGGTCAATATTTATTCAGAAGCATTAATATTCAATCCTGTTGAACATTTCCTGCAAGTTTTTCCCTTTAAATGACATTTTAAGTTTTCCCCTATTCAAATGCATAGGCCAACTAAGTTGACCTTGCCATAAAATAGGTCAAGGTAATCACAGGGTCATGATTTATATATTACACTGTAGTACTTGAGTCATCGATGCTTCATGCCATGTTTTGTTGAAATCGGCCCACCAGCTCCGGAGAAGAAAATTTTTGAAGGGTTTTTACCATTTATGGGCATGGGGGCCATCTTGGTCATCTGACCTGGATTATTTATATATACATTGGTTCCCCCTTCCTATAGATGCTTCATATAAAATTTTGCTTTGATTGGCCAAGCGGTTTCAGAGAAGAAGATCTTTGAAAATGGTGGAAGACGACATACGGACAACCGATGGACGTCGGATCATGGCCATCATATAAGCTCACCCTGTGAGCCTAATGGCATGTGAACTAAAAATGACACAATATAAAATTTATACATTTAGAAATTCAGCTGCTACAGGTTTATACATGAAGTATCAGGACATCCTCATAAAGATTTCAAAGAAACATTTCAAAATAAATCAATCTCGATTCTTGATTATTTCAAAAATAGAAATGTGTTCCTAAAGCCCTTATCTGACTGTTTTGGGAATTGTCTTGAAACTGTCATATGTCGACCTTCATGCAATGACAGTAACGAGTGTACCATTGGTTTGCAAAGAAAATTCTAATTTGTGTCAGGCATTTTAAACAATGTTCAAAATTTCTATGCTACAAAATATTCTTAAACCCTTCACAAAGTCATTTCAAATCCAATGCAATCAATTTACAATGGGACAAAATTAATGCAACACTTGCAAGAATATCCTACCATTATAATGAGAACAAAATGCAAAGGACATTTGAGAAAATCACAAATGAACAGCAAGGAGACTAGCTCTTTCCCAGCCAGGTACCATCAACCAAAATCAAAATGAGAAGAACTAATTTGCAACTATTACGAAAACTTGCCCATGCAATATAAAAAGATTTGTTTTCAGCGGTAAAAACTGAAAATTCTAACAGAAAAGTTTTGATTATCTAAGCATTATGTCATTTTTAATAAAATCAAAACAGAACTTTTAAATGTTTTTAAAATTTGTTGAAATAAGATTCTGTAAAACATTTACCAGCAGTGTTTCCATACATCCATGTTTTTATGAGATTCCAATAAACTATAAAAGCTCTCTCAGTACTGCTGCAAAATACAATATTCTGATTGCACCAGTTCAGCCTAATCTGGTTTGCCAACCTGTCAATTCTAATAATGCAAATACTGGAGACATTATAAGAGCCAGTGTTTGTAAAACATGATGTCCCTACCATAAAGAAAAGAAGCTCAGTATCATTTGCCTGTTCATTGCTCCTTTTATACATAATCCTAGTCACTGGGAAAGAGCACTAGTCATCATTGTGATGCAATGTCATTTTTTCAGTCAATGTTATTTGGATGACAACCTCACTGGGAAAGAGCACTAGTTATCTTGCGATGCATTGTCATTTTTTTTCAGTCAATGATATTTGGATGACTACCTCACTGGGAAAGAGTACTAGTCATCTTGCGATGCATTCTCTTTTTTTTTTTTTCAGTCAATGATAAATGGATGACTACCTCACTGGGAAAGAGTACTAGTCATCTTGCGATGCATTGTCATTTTTTTTTTCAGTCAATGATATTTGGATGACAACCTGACTGGGAAAAAGTGCTAGTCATCTTGCAATGCATTGTCATTTTTTTCAGTCAATGATAAATGGATGACTACCTCACTGTGAAAGTGAACTAGTCATCTTGCGATGCATTGTCTTTTTTTTTTTCAGTCAATGCTATTTAGATGACCACCTCACTGGGAAAGAGTACTGGTCATCTGATGATGTACTGTCTTTTTTTTTTCAGTCAATGCTTTTTGGCTGACAACCTCTCTGGGAAAGAGTACTGGTCATCTTGTGATGCATTGTCATTTTTTTTCAGTCAATGATATTTGTATGACTACCTCAATCTCTCAATATCAGTGGTTTTCAAATAAGAGCTGTCGCAGGACAGGGTAGCTCGCCTGACTTGTGCTTTGTCAGTAAATGACTCATGACCTTGACCTCAATGTCTCTCAGGTGGGCCTTGATGGTACAGCATAAAACTTCAGACCAATACATGTATCTACCAACATGCAAACTATGAACTTGATCCATTTACATATTCAAGAAATATAGACTTATAAAAACTTCATAAAAAGTTCGAACCAAAAGCTTTAACACAAAA
Organism: Rugalucina vietnamica; assembly: GCA_964017185.1. NCBI lineage: Eukaryota > Metazoa > Mollusca > Bivalvia > Lucinida > Lucinidae > Rugalucina > Rugalucina vietnamica. Next base: position 32,593,900 of record OZ024873.1, on the reverse strand, counting down.
TTTGTTAAGTCCGTGACCTTGACCTAAAGATCACTCAGGTGGGTCATGATAGAACCAATATCTATCAATATGCAAAGTACCAACTTGATCCATCCACACATTCAAAAGATTCATACACCTAGACTTCCAAAAACTTTAACCAAAGTCTCTAAAGGTCACTCAGGTGGGTTGTGATGGTACAGCATAAAACTTCAGACCAATATCTATCAATATGCAAAGTATCAACTTGATCCATCAATACATTCAAGATATATAGACTTACAAAAACTTTAACCAAAAACTTTAACACAAAATTTCTAAGTCCGTTACCTTGACCTAAAGGTCATTCAGGTGATTCGTGATGGTACAGCATAAAACTTCAGACCAATATCTATCAATATGCAAAGTATCAACTTGATCCATCTACACATTCAAGAGATACAGACTAACAAAAACTTTAACCAAAAATTTTAACACAAAATTTCTAAGTCTGTGACCTTGACCTCAAGGTCACCCGCGTGGGTCGTGATGGTACAGAATAAAACTTCAGACCAATATCTACCAACATGCAAAGTATCAACTTAATCCAGCCACATGTTCAAAAGATATAGACTTATAAAAACTTTAATAACCAAAAACTTTAACATTAGAGCAACGCCGACGCCGATGCTAATTCCGACGCCGGGGTGACTGCAATAGCTCTTCCTGTACTTTCGTACAGGGGAGCTAAAAATGAAGCAAAAGTGTGACATCGAGCCATCTGGGGTCAAAATTGAGATGTGCATTTATCTTTGTAATTTTTGTTCCTGATTTTTCTATGACTGTCAAAATGTGAGAAATCAACATTCAAATCTTTTTGAAATCACCCATTTTTGTGATTGTCTTGTTTCTGTGATTTTTGTTGTTTATTTTCAAAACCGGTTAAATACCTTATTAGCAGTGCTACATTTGTAAGATACACTTTAGGTTTCATATTTGTTTTTAGCTTGTTAGACCACATATTGGGACTAGACTCTATGCCATTAATGTGACAATATTAACCCCACCCACCCCCCCCCCCCCCCCCAAAAAAAAAATAAACAATGTTTTGCTAAATTTGACCCTATAATTGCTTTCCGTACATATATAAGTTTCTAAAACCACTCAAATGATCAAAGTATTTTTAAATTAAAAGTTTGAACAGTATTTTAAGAACGCAAAATGCTTTCTGAGACTGCCATATAAATTTATAAGGCTGTAAGAAATGTGAAATGTTAGGAATTAGCGTTCATTTTTTTAGACTAGAAAATGTGTGTTGCACTTGTGACATCACTTATGCAAGTTATTGGAAAACTATATGCATAACTGTATTCATGAATGGTTAACTGACAAGTATTAGCTTTTCTAAAAAGCTGGTGGGCATTTAGTTAAATTTCGGTGTAAACAGACTTGCAGTGTTGTGAGTAGATACTTTGTTGAGTTAAACGTTGTTGTCAACATTATCTGAAATATCATGATGGCGCCTGGTTGTGACAGGGAGCTCATTGTTAACTTTTACATTGACCTTACTTTTGTATCAGATCCCAGACACTTTACCTGATATCACCCATAGTCACATTATATTTACACAAAGGCCATCCCGAAAATCATAGTGCCAAGGGGAGGGCAACTAATGCCGTTGCTATCGACTTTGGTATGTCACGGCCCAGGATAGAACCCGGTACCTACCGATCCTGGAGCTGTTATTCAACCTACTGAGTTGATCTGAGTTTGAGCAGATACTGTTATTTATGCCCATTGGGTTTGTGCTGGACACTCGATCTGCAACAGTTATTTTGATAATACATGATTCTTGGTATTGTTTGACTCCTGCGAGTTAAATTCACAAAGTTTTATGATTTTTTTTTTCAGCCAATGGTTTTTGCTTGGCGCGACAGCATTAACTCTAGAAGTTGTCTGTATCTTCCTACTTACAGGTTAAAGGTTTTATTTAAAACATTCTGAAAATCATGTTTTCACTTTTTCCATTAAAAAAGCCTATGTGAGCAAATTTGATCTTACTGTAAATTAGGTCAAGGTCAACCCAAGGTCATGATTTATATAAACTATGATGGGCCTGGCCTGAGGGCCCTTGATGCTACATAGTATGTTTCATTGAAATCGATCCGTCGGTTCCATCGAAGAAGATTTGTTTTAGGTTTTTGCTATTTATAACCCTGGCTGCCGTCTTGGTCATGTGACCTGGGCCATTTATACAAACTTTGATTTTCCGTTCCTAAGGATGCTCCACATGAAGTTTGGCTTTGATTAGTCAAGTGGTTTCTGAGAACATTAAGCTTTAGATTTAATATGTAAACAACATTTGGTTAATTCAAGAAATGGCCTTGACCTTGAATACTCACATCACTTCATTAAATCAATAAGTTGTCTGTATCTACCAACTTTCCAGTCATATGCTTTGAAACTTTCTGAAAAATTCAATGCTTTCACTTTTTTTTCCATTGAAGAGCCTAAGTGACCAAAACTGACCTTGCGGTAAAATAGGCCAAGGTCAACCCAAGGTCATGTTTTATATAAATGATGATGGGCAGGCGTCCCCGATGCTACATACCAAGTTACATTGAAATCGGTCCACCGGTTCCTGAGAGAAGAAGATTTTTTAAGTTTTTTTTTGCTATTTATAATCCTGGCAGCCATCTTGGTCACGTGACCTGGACCATTTACTCAAACTTTGGTTCCCCTTCCTAAGGATGCTCCACATGAAGTTAGGCTTTGATTAGTCGAGTAGTTTCTGAGAAAATAAATAATTAATTTTTATGTGAATGACCTTTGGTCAAGGTCAAGAAATGACCTTGACCTTGAATACTCACAACACTTCATTAAAGCAATAAGTTGTCTGTATCTACCAACTTTCAGGTCACAGGTTTCAAAATTTCCTGAAAAATTCAATGCTTTCACTTTTTTCCATTGAAGATAAAAATAATTGTTAGATCCTTTGGAAGCAGTAAAACATTTAAAGCGAGAAGATGGGCCATATTGTACAATTTCGGGTAACGAACCTTCATCAGTGACCCTTTACAAAACCGGCAGCGAAAGCCAGACATTTTTGCTGCAATTTCAAGAATTTCCATCTGAGTAGTCTAAATCAAAGACTCATATTCCAAAAGGGGCAAAATAATAAAACACTGTCAAGAAGATGATTCTTAACGTACAATATATTTGAACTACTCCAAATATATTCACTGATCCCAAAGGATCAAAAGAAAAATATAATCTGCACTATGGATGATGTACGGGGAGACTTTTTAGGGCCGCCACACGGCACAACACCAGCTGCAGTAATAGCAAATAAAAATAATTGTTAGATCCTTTGGAAGCAGTAAAACATTTAAAGCGAGAAGATGGGCCATATTGTACAATTTCGGGTAACGAGCCTACATGTATGTGACCAAAATTGACCTAGTGGTAAAATAGGTCAAGTTCAACCCAAGGTCATGATTTATACAAACTATGATGGGCAGGCGTCCCCTATGATACATACCAAGTTTCATTGAAATCGGTCCACCGGTTTCAGAGAAGAAGATTTTTTAAGGTTTTTACTATTTATAGCCCTGGTGGCCATCTTGGTCATGTGACCTGGACCATTTATACAAACTATGGTTTCCCCCATCCTAAGGATGCGCCACATGAAGTTTGGCATTGATTTGCCCAGTGGCTTCAGAGTATTCAGTATACGTTGTTATACTGAGGTGACCCCAACTTGTGGTGCACTACTAATGACTAGACAGCGGTAAATAGTTGAACCGTAAGAGTAGACCGGAAGTAGCAAGAATAAAGTATGAACAAACACTCCCAGGTATGGTCAAAATTGTGTAAGTGCTCCAGCGTACATATGACTTATAGAGAATGTGGGCGCCTAGGCGCCCACAATTAGAGCAGCTATTTTACAAAATATGAGGAAGGGTTCTCTGAATAAAGAAACTCTGATACATCCAACATGCTCACTACCGAAATAACACTTGATTGCACAAGTTCAAGCTAAGCTATTTTTACTGTAATATATTTTTTGGGGTATGATTATTCTTTATAAATGTTGAAGAGTCAACAAGGCCGAAACACATGCATAGTTTATTGGCAACTCTAAATTAGGCGAGAGTTTTTTTAATTTTTCGTTTTACCGACCCGCCGACTCGAGTTTTTGGTGAAAGTGAAAAAAAAAAGTGTATTTTGTTAATTTTATTTTTCCGTTATCGGTCCGACACGGTTTATTTGGGTTCAATTTTGGTACATTCGGTTTTTATAATTGACTGGTTTTTAATTTCATATAATATACACAATCTATCGATGTAAAATACTGTGAACCAGACTAGATCGCCCTGTCTAGCCAATCGATTTTCGCCGCCAGGTAGCACTGAGAATGGGCATGTGCAGTAGGGTAGTCTGACTTCTACTTTCGGTTTTGTTACGATCGATTTGGACACTGGGAGAATTCAAAGCTCAATACTTTAGCCTATCTTTCAATTTTGACACATCAGATTTGTTTTATTTTGTCTGTTTAGTGGTAGAACACTTGTTAAAGTTGGTTTTGCATCATTTCTGCTTCCAGTCAGTGCTTGAATCTTAGAATAATAAAAGGCTAAAGTGTATGCAAAATCCTACGATCTTTGTTAACCTTACCCCACCCACCATGCCTGTATTATAAAAAGCGTGATAGCTGCATCTAGTGGCAGTTTGAGTTTAAATATCAAAAATAGATTATATCATGATTTTATCTAATTGAGCAAATCACTCATTTCATCAGAAATCAACATCTTACACATTTTGTGCCATTTGAAAATTAGATTTTTTTTTCTTGATTACAACAAGTATTAGCTTTTACAAACAAAACTGTAACAAAGACATGCCAATTCCAGTCTTACTTAAAACATCATCAACATTGCTACAGCAGAATCAATGTACTGTCAAATGGCCTCTGAATTTGAATATTTTCTGGTGACATGCCAAAATGACAATACCTCGAGGAATCAAAGCAGTATTTTTTTTCTGTCGTGGTGGATATTTTTTTCTGTCCAGCATTTGTTTAATCAGCCAGACAGCTGTCCAGCAGCTGTTCAGAAGATTTTCGCAAAAGCTTTTGTCAGTCAACCAATCAAACCGGCGAATTAAAAAAAAAATTGTGCACACGGTAAAATGTCTTGCGTTGATGTCTACCCAAGTAGGGGTGTAACGATATACCGATATATCGGTATACTGCGGTACGGTGCTCGCGGTACGGTATACCGGTACGCCCATACAAGGATTCCGGTATATCCTAACACAGTCCAGGTTTTATACTAACACCCAAAATAATCCAAACAAGTACAACCACAGACTGTGTATTTACAATCGGTCCTGCTATCGAATTTTTACAGGTAATTAGCGTGAAACCAGTCCAATACCTCCCCTGTTGAGCTGTCAATCATGTGGTTATTTTTGGAACATACATCTATTTCGGCACTTTAAAACAACCTGACGTCGCATAAAAATTTTGCATGTTGTTTACAATAATATCAGTCATAGATGTACTACAAATGTTGTAAAATTGATTCCCATTCTAGTGCAACAAATTTTGGCTTCGATAAGAAATTGAAAATTGACTTTCCTGTTTGTACGATATATTCAATACGCATTGCGATATGCATTTCCCGTACCGCGATATATCGCGATGCGGTTTTAGTGGGTGATACTCAGCCCTATACCCAAGACTTTGTCAAATTAGGCATAGATCTTCTTTGCTTCTGGATGAAAGGAGACATTTACCTGTGGAACAAGCATCCATGTTAGGCATAGCAAGTTCAAAACCTCTCTGCTTTTCAACAAAGTGGAACAGACATATTTATAGTGTGACAAGTTGTGACAAAAACTTTTTAAAAGATGGTGACAGAACTAAACTTAAATTAACTTAAACCACTTCTGGGCAGGCTCAAATCTGAGCTGTTAACCAGTAATCAAATGGTCAGTCAGTACTGTAGATGCTTTGCCTGGAGGCACAAACAGCCCATCTATTTAGTAAGTACCGTAGATGCTTTGCCTGGAGGCACAAGCAGCCCATCTATTTCTTTAAGCCCCCAATGGGCGTAGGCCCTCAGAGATAGGAGAAATGTGAAACAACACAGCAAAATTTTAACCAATTAAGCTTGTCAACAATCCATTGCCCTGCACCGTTTTTGTCGCGAGGTTATATTAAAAACACATCATGATTGTTTTATTGAATTTTATTTTTATTTTTTTTCCGTCCTCTGACCCTAACATCTGGCCAAAAAAATCGGTAAAACAAAAAATAAAAAAACTCTGGCCTTACCTAATAGTTTGTAACTTTTAAGAGATTTTCAATTGTTAGGTAATCAGATATTTTTTCGGACAAAATGAAAATGACTTGATATTGAAAATGACTTGATATAATTCAAAATGTCAGGCTAAAATGTTGCACTTGTGACATTTTTAGGTATATATTGTTACATATTTTATGAAACTTAATTTGCATGGAGTTTGATACCTTCATAAATACACACATTTAAGGTATAAATAAAACCTTGTATGTATAAAGCTTATTAGCTCAGCTTGAATATTAAAAAATACTTCATTTTTTTGAAAATCACCCATATTGAAAAAAAAGCCACCTTAAAATCTTTCTAGACACAGATCAGTGTTTCATTTAAGCCCCTATCTCACTGGAATGCGACAACTGGAGACTAGTTCGCGAATTTCGCGACAAAGACAAATGATATAAACACAACTTTCACGTTGCAGTCTCATTGAATAGACATTTTTGCGACAAATTCGCGAATTTCGGTCTAATTTTGAAAATTTATCGCGCGACTGTCGCGCGACAGTCGCGCGACTGTCGCGCGATAGTCGCGCGACTGTCGCACGACATTCGTCAGAGTGTCTCACGACTTTCCCGCGAATGTAACTTATTTTCATTTAAATTCGTACGACAGTCGCGCGACATTCGTGCGAGTGTCGCGCGACATTCGTACGAATGTCGCTTAGTTTTATTTTCTCGCCAGATAGTTGCGAGGTTTTCGCAAGACTGTCGCGCGACCGTCGTGCGACACTCGCGCGACATTCGTACGAGTGTCACAAAAATTTTGCATTGTAAATTCGCCAAAATTTCGCGGCGACAAGTTCGCAACACTCGCACGAACATCGCGCGACTGTCACACGACTGTCGCGCGACAGTCTTGCGAAATATTTTGGAGAAAAAATTCGCATAAAATTTTTCAACATGTTGAAAAACTTTGCGACCAGTTCGCGACTAGTTCGCGACCAAGAAAATTCTCACGACACTCGCGCGACACTCGCACGAATGTCGTGCGAAAGTCCCGCGACAAAATTCGCAAAACAGTCGCGAGAAATTCGCATGCCAGTGAGATACTAGCTTTAGTCTAATCAGGCACTGCATCCACTGTTTAATTTTGAAACAAAGTCGAAATCAGAGGCAAATGATATATCTCATCTAATTTTTGAAACAAACAGCTAGGTGGCCACAGTCAAGAAGTTTATCTTTTTCTCAGTGCCTCAAAAGCAATTGTATCATGGTCTAGAGTTGCTTATGAAATATTTGAATTAACCACAAATGCTAAAGAACTTGAGTGTCTTAGTAAGAAGGCGTAAACATTCATGATTTCTGCTTTTAACCATCTTTTTACCATGCTTCCTAACCCTAACAAATCCATAACTGAAAACATGATTAAAATAATTTATAGTTTTTTGTGGAATAAAAAACCAAGCAAGCTAAAACAAACAACAGTGATAAAACAATATGAAGAAGGTGGGTTAAAAATGGTCAATCTGATTGCCTTTATGGAATCTGTTAAATTAACCTGGATAAGAAGACTATTAGTAGAGGATTGTAAATGGCAGGTTTTCATTAAGCAATACATACAAGTAGAAAAATTAACAGGCTGTAGTGCAAAATACCTAGAGAAAGTTTTATTACAGCTACCCAACCACTTTTGGCGAGATGTCATACAGTCTTTTATAAGCATCAATAAAAATATAACAAATACAGAGGACAACATTCTTAAAAGTTCCATATTTTATAATAACAACATTAAAATTGGGGGCTCTCATATCTTTTTAAAATTATGGTTTGATAGAGGTATAAAATATATCAATGATCTAATAGATGAAAATGTTAAATTCTATCAACTTAACGAATTCAAAATGAAAACTGGAATTCAAACAAACTTTCTAGAATATAATGGTTTAATTAAATCAATAAGGTATTACCTACAAAGCATACATATAAAAATCACCCACAGAGAATCAACACCATTCATACCAGCAAATATTTTACCAATATTAAAAAATAACAAGGGATCAAAATGTATGTATGATACTTTAAATAAGACACAAGACACTCCAACTGGACAAGCTTCTTGGAACAAGATCTATAACTTAGATAAAGACCAATGGAAAAAGATATACACTTTTCCATTCAATGTCACTTCATACCCTGCATTATTATGGTTTCAAATCTGTATCAACCACAACATATTAGTCACAAATAAATTACTGTACCAAATGAAAATAAATGAAAATGGGCTGTGTTCCTTCTGTCAGACAAATAATGAAACTATCATACACCTTTCTTGGCAATGTAACAAAACACAACAGTTTATCACTAATGTTAAAGAGTGGCTAATGAAATACAACATTCAATGTGATATAAATGAAAAGTATTTTTTACTTGGCTTACAGGAGGAACACAGATACACAAAAGTTACAAATTTCATTTTACTATATGCAAAATACTATATATATCTAGCTAGATGTAAGAAACAGAACTTAAATATGAATGTCTTTCAAAACAAACTGAAAGTGATGTATAAAGTCCATAAAGAAATAGCCTTTTCTCATCAAGAAGATGAAAACTTCAATAAAAACTGGAACCCTTTTTTATTACTTATTAATGACATTGTATAACTCTTTCATGCCAAACCTAAAAGAAACAACTTATCTTATGAATATTGAAATAAACAAAAAACAAGAAATTATATACTGTGTACTCCCCACTCCCCATCTATGGGCTGTCAGGCTCTTTTTATTCTTATGTTGTTTTATATACATGTATGCCTTCATTTATCTGAGGTGAACACTTTGTCATTCAAGTTAAGTTTTAACCCATTTATTAAACATGGCAGTCTCAATTACAGATTATTATACACAGCAAATTAAGATATATATTGGCCACAACATGAGAAAATGTACCTTCAGGCAATTTTTTGATCATTAAAAAAACAATCTTACTTTGAATGTATAACGTCTCTAGTGTCTAATAGTCTCTATTTGGCCGGATTACAAATACAGTGCTACTTCTAAAACATATATTTCATCATTTTTCAGCTTTTGAGTAGTTATCTATCAGTAACGTCAGAATGTCCGAAGGTGCATTTTGTCACGTTGAGGTTCATATAATTTCATGTCACTATGCCATTGTTGAACATACCACTGTTTTTGTTAATATTGCTATTGCAACATTTAAATGAAGAGTGAACGAAGAGTGGAGAACGATTGCACTTCTCTTATACGCAAATGCACCCTTGTAGTTTGTAAGATACTCAGGGGGGTGGTCCTCCCCGACCCTCTGGGTATCAAATGACGGGGAGAATAAATGGGTTGCCCCTCAGGTAACTGAAAAAAAAAAAAAAAAAAAAAAGAAGGCGTAGATTAAATTTTCCATTCACTCATGCTTTGTCTGAAATGTAGGTCGTGCTCTTACTACGATACACTTAGACGGAGTATTTCCATCGGTATTCCATTAAACCTCTCCATACCGACGGAAATGGGATATATTCAGCCCTTGGTCTAAAAATGAAAATTCAGCAAAACAGGGTTAATCTAACTTATGTTAGATCTTTTCTTGTATATTCGACATAAATTATAAATATTCTAGTTGTTAGAGTACGCAGAATAATAAAATACTTCATTTTTTCTATGGAAAATTTCAAAGATATCTATAAATAGATCAGGGGAGACTACTGTAGAATTAGCGACTCAAAGTCGAAAATTGTTTGTTTTTCTACATTAATTTAAATGTTTTAGGCAATTTTATGTGTTTACTGGAAAAAAATTCGGCACTGGTACAAATACACAACAAAAATAATAAGATTAATAGCAAAATAACATAGCTGCAAGTCGCTTACAAAATCCGCAATCAGTTCGACCATGGTTTAAATGCAACCTATTGCTAAGCTGTCAGGGAAGTGGAACGAGGTACCGAAGTTGAACGGAGTGACAGTTAGCCAGCTGATCTACGATACACTGCACCGGGAAGTTAGAGCCCGATTCTGTCAGTTTTGATATATATCCTAAACACCTGTTGTCCCAAAGAAGGATTTTCCCTAGTTATCTAAGCAGACTGTATTAGGCTTCTGAGAACCAGCTTCACAGCTTATAATATTCAGGGCCAGGACAAAAGTAAAACACACAAGTAGCCCAAGGGCAATGATCGCTCACCTGAGAGTCAACAAGTACAGTCACTGGACAAAGTAATTGGGATTTTTACCATAATTATATGGGTATGGTGGCCATCTTGGTCATGTGACCTTGAAACCCTACTTACATCAGCAGAATAGCTCTTGTCTGGATTGTGTATCCTCTTGTTCAGCACTGTGTTTTTTATGGAGTGGAGTCATGGAGTGGAGTCTTCGAGTGGAACCTTGGAGTGAAATTTTGGGTACAACAGAAAACTCAATTCTGTTGATGAAATTTGTCTCATGGGGAATGTGCACCATCACAAAATGTGTAACGATTGCATTAATTGTACGAGTAATGGATAAGTAACAGAAATTAACTATTTATTTCAATTGGCCTTGTTGTCTTAGAGATATTCAAGTTTGAAAATGTGATTGAAAATGTGAACAGATGGACGGACGCATGCACGGACGGACGCTGGCTCAACATCTATACTACCAGAGGACCAATGGTCCTGTAAACGCTTGCCTGAAACCTGAGATATATACCAATAAACTTGTTTGACCAGAATGGTAATATACATGTATATATAACCCCAGGGCAGGGTCAGAGCAACCTCTGGAGTCAATTTCTTTTTTAAATCATAAAGATTCAGTCCATTTGCCAATTTACTGCAAGTTTTGCCCTTCAAATGACATTGTAACAATTTTCCCCATTAAAATGTGTGGGCAACCTAAGTTGACCTTGCCGTAAAAAAGGTCAAGGTCATCCCAGGGTCATGATCTATATAAACTTTGTAGAGCTCCATTGCCTGATGCTTCATGCCAAGTTTCAAAATCATAGGCCTTCTGGTTCTGGAGAAGAAGATTTTTAAAGGCCATCTCGGTCATGTGACCTTGACCATTTATATAAACTTTCATTCACTCTTCCTAAGAATGCCCCACATAAAGTTTGGCTTTGATTGGCCAAGCGGTTTCAGAGAAGAAGATGTTTGAATATTATGGTCATACACATGTATATAGCCCCGGGGCAGGGGCAGACAACCGTCTGGGCCCAAAATATTTTCATAATCATTTATAAATCTTCTGTCCATTTGCTAATTCCTAGCAAGTTTTTTGCCATTAAATGACATTTTCATATTGTTTCCCATTCATATGCATGGGCGGCCTAAGTTGACCTTGCTGTAAAAAAGGTCAAGGTTATCCCAGGGTCATGAATTATACAAACTTTGTAGAGCTCAATTGCCTGATGCTTCATGCCAAGTTTCAAAATCATAGGCCTTCTGGTTCTGGAGAAGAAGATTTTTAAACGTTTTTGCTATTTATAGCCATGGCGGCCATCTTGGTCATGTGACCTTGACCATTTATATAACCTTTCATTCCCCCTTTCCAAGGATGCTCCACATGAAGTTTAGCTTTGATTGGCCTAGCGGTTTCAGAGAAGAAGATGTTTGAATATTATGGTCATATACATGTATATAGCCCCGGGGCAGGGGCAGACAACCCCCAGGGGCTAAAATTTTCCATTAACATTAATCTTCTGTCCATTTGCCTATTCCCAGCAAGTTTTACCCATTAAATAGCATTTTACCATTTTTTCCCATTCAAATGCATTGGGGACCTAAGTTGACCTTGCCGTAAAATAGCTCAAGGTCATCCTAGGGTAATGATTTATATAAACTATGATGGGCCCGCGTCCCCGATGCTACATACCAAGTTTCGTGGAAATCGGCCCACTGGTTCTGGAGAAGAAGATTTTTAAAGGTTTTTGCTATTGATAGCCAAATTGGAGGCCATCTTGGTCATGTGGCCTGGACCATTTATATAAACTTTCGTTCCCCTTTCCTAAGGATGCTCCACATGAAGTTTGGCTTTGATTGGCCAAGCGGTTTCAGAGTAGAAGATCTTTGAAATTGTGAATGACGATGGACGACGATGGACGACAGACGCTGGAGCATGGGTATGTAACGAACGGCCGAGCCGAGCCACAGAAACCCCGTCAGTGGAAAAGCATGCTCATCCACCAAGGGTGGTTTACTGCGCTATATACCTAACACTTACTCTAATCACAAAGTTTCGAGTTTCTAATTTGCATATTACTACCCGCTAATATGCCACTAATACGTTGCACCAACGTATCCTACAAGGGAGACTATCCCGTTACATTACTTCCCCCTCCGAGAAGACTCGCCCCGAGTCTTGGCCTGGGGACTACATGGGTAAGGCAACTCCGTTCTGGCAGTTGTCATCATCCCACTTCTGACACCAAATGTAACGAACGGCCGAGCCGAGCCACAGAAACCCCGTCAGTGGAAAAGCATGCTCATCCACCAAGGGTGGTTTACTGCGCTATATACCTAACACTTACTCTAATCACAAAGTTTCGAGTTTCTAATTTGCATATTACTACCCGCTAATATGCCACTAATACGTTGCACCAACGTATCCTACAAGGGAAACTATCCCGTTACAGGTATACTTTAAGCTCACCTGTGAGCCTTCGGCTAATAAGCTCACCTGTGAGCCATTGGCTCAGGTGAGCTAAAAAGATGTGGGTGATATATGTATGAAATATGGACGGCCACCATTTGTTTTCTAGTTGAGGTTAAACAATTAGGATAAAGTCAAAATTGAAAACTTCCTTTAACATAGAATGTGTGCCAATTCGATGGGGTATGTTACCATCAAAATTGAATTTTCTGTTTCGTTCAAAATTTCACTCCAAAGTTCCACTCCAAGGATCCACTCCTTGACTCCAATCCATGACTCCACTCCATAAAATACACAGTGCCCTATGGGGAGCTATAAAGTCTCACTCAAGACACTACACGACTGAGATAGGTTTTGAACCCAGGACCTCTCACTCAAAGAGTCCAGTACACCAGCACTAGGCCACTGCGATCCCCTTTGTCTTTTTATACAGAATTAATTCAAGCAACTTACATATCATATAACTGCCAACTGTTCTAAACAGGTGCTGTATTCTATGGAAGGTTTCACCACCATCATCCAGTGGTACCTGCGCAGTACCATTGGACTCAGCCCCTTGTCCAGTTACAAGTAATACACCTGCTTACAGTGACAAGATTGCAACACTGGATAGACCTGGCTCTGTGGAGAGAAAACCAAAACCAACATTAATTTATTCCAGTTGAAAGGTCAAGATTTGGCCTTGTCCAATGATATGCACATATTTCTACAAATGACGTCAATCAGGTCAGCCATTTTGATTTCGACATCAATGTGACGTTGCAACACGCACTGCATTTTACTAATTGATGAATTGTAAATTAATTGATCAATTAACATTCGATATATGGAAATGGTCGGAAGTCAATTTTCGGCGTAAACCTACGAACATATACGGACGATTCACTCCACTGAAAGAATGACAGCTAGAAGGTTTTCAACGAAAATAAAACCACTAAAACTGGACAAAATTATATCTAAGGTTAGATTTTTTTTCTTACAGCACAATAAATATTTTAGTGAAACATCAGTGAAGTAGATTCTTCTTAATTTATCTAAAAAAAGGTGCATTATTGACACTTCGTTTCACCATTGGTCAACTAACTGGGATTGCAACGAAGAGATCAATATGGAACATATGTGTAATATAGGGGAGTGAGATTTCACAACTACACTTGAGTTCCCTTTATCCAAAATGCTCCCTTACCAAACCATCACGTAATTTATACCCAAATTATAATTTACCACAGACATATTTTATTCAAATAACTATGAGTCATACTTGTTGTTCTTTGAGTAATCGATTCGCAAAATAATTTTGTTTACATTTCGTCGGGCCTTTGATCGTTTGATGATTCTCGTTCTGATATTCAGCAACGAGACAATTTGCATGTTGATAGCTCACTCCTCAGCCCAAGGAACATTCTTCTTGTGCAAATACAACTTGTCTGACATTACCATAGCATGCATAATTATATACACTATATCATACATATCTATATTAAATGCATTGCAATAAAAACAGTGGCCACTATTCACCAATTCTGCATTATTTGCTGGCTAATCAAAGACACCAATAATGAATATTGGAAGGTGTAACCATAGCCCCAGGGTTAATCTAGTTATCTGTTTTCACAATACATTTACTTAAATGTTCAGACTGGTAACCAGCAATAAATTTAATGCAAATATGTTAAATTTATGTTTAGTCCATTGGTTCTGTGCAATTTTTGACCATGGTCATTTTTGGCTAGAATGACTTAACATATATACTTTTTACTGCCAATGAAATTATTGCAACGAAAGACACAAAGCTTTAAGGATTCACTAAATAATAATTTATGATGAAGGTTGTTTCAAGTTTGACACACAGGATGGGGTGGGGGTTCTATGAAATTTTCTGCATAGTTTGGTTCAGACATTTTTTTTCTACTTTTAGTAAGTATTTTACATTATTGATTCTAAGTGATATTTCTGGTATTCCTAATCATGAATGAGTGGTCCATCAAAACCTGTTCAAACTTTTTGAGATACAGAGTAGGTGCTTTGGCTCAAACTCTGTATCAGGAAATATCCAGAGTACCTTCCCGCTGGGACTTTACCTATGTTTTCAGGTTTGCTTTGTCTTTTGGTACTTTATAGTTATATACACTGTTGCCATACAAACTTACATTCAACAAGCTGTGTACTTGTGATCTCTATGCAGATGGCACAACTTTTTTGGGGATTCCATGGAACAGATTGAAAATAACCTTCAGACTGCATTAAACAATCTACATGTTTGGTGTAAAAGTAATGGAATGTTACTTAATTCCGCAAAAACCAAGGTTATGCTAATGACTACAAATCAAAGGCAAAAAAGACTGGATCATGAGGAATCAAGACAATTCACCGACAAGACAACTCACCGACACGTTTTTTGAGACAATTCACCGACAGATTTTGAGACAATTCACCGACACTTCTGAAGACAATTCACCGACACTCTTGTTCAAATGTAATGACTTGTAACAGTAAACTGATGATTATCATTGGTAATGATGAGCAATTAAGGATAATTACTAGCCTGAGACCGATTATTAATTACAGAACTCCAATTTTTAGACAATTTACCGACACATCTTAAGACAATTACAGATTTGATTAATATGTGACTTGAAGGAACCTTAGCCTCTCTTACATGTAACTATATAAATGGCTACACTTGTAAATCAATCATATTGTTCTTTATGTACTCACATTCTTTCCTTTGAGAAAATTTCTTCTCATCCTAGGAGATCATGTTCACATATTATGTATTTCTGTGGGCTATATTCATATATTGTATGTTTAATGCCTAATAAAGTTATGTTATGTTATGTAAATATAATCTTAAATCTGTCGGAGAATTGCCTTTAAACTGCCTTTAAATTCCTATATGAAAGTCTTTCAAATCTTTGTTTCAAAATTCTTATATTTTAAATCTTAAAACTGTCGGTGAATTATCTTATATGAAAGTCTTTCGAATTTAAACTTTGTCCGTGAACGTTTCTCAATTCTTATAAATCTTTTAAATCTTAAAACTGTCGGTGAATTGTCTTTGAAATCTTAAATCTGTCAGTAAATGGTCTTAAAAGTACCTTTCAATATTTAAAAATGACGGTGAATTGTTAAAATCTTAAAACTCTCGGTGAATTGTCTTAAATACGTCCTCCAAAATTTTAATATTACGATAAATTGTCTTTAAATTGTCTTTCAAAATTCAAATCTGGTAACGAAATACTCTTTAAAGTTAAATTTGCCGGTGGACCGTCTTAAATTTTTTTTATCAAATCTTAATTTTATCTGTCGGTGAATCGTCTTAAAATTGCTTTCAAATTTATATCTGCCGATAAATTGCCTTAAAATTAAAACTTTGATTTGTCGGTGAAAACGTGATACAACTGTCTTTGCAATTCCGCTTATCAGAAAAGATGGCGATGACGTCATCGATAAAATTACCTGTGGACTCACGGGTACAGAGTCAATAAATACACAGACTGAATACACATATTTGTGCGGGAAAATGTGTCTTACATTGTTAATATACGTTGAAATCAAAGTTGAATTAACTAGAATAAATGGAACTTAATATTAGAACCACTGAAAATGAATTATCCGCCATCTGTCTGAAAAATTATTTTGGGAAGGTTGGTTTTAAGACTCGGAAAACTGAATGAGCTTCTGAGAAAGAGTTTCATGTAATTGGGTAAATTTGTCTGATTTATTCACTTATTATTTTCAGTTCACATTGTTTCTAGATTTGTCCTTATCTAACGGCAGCATGTACTTCACGATTTTATTTTTTAATTATGGTGATTTAATAGTACAATAGATAGAAATGTACAATAACCGTGCCATTGAAGTTGTTGGAGTTTTAAATATCCAAGCATGTGTGATATGTTATTTAAAATCTTAAATAAGTCTCCTCCAAAAACAGATTCTACAAAACGACAGCAGAAATACTACGGCGTAAAATTGTCATAAAATTTCAATGTGACTTGAGACTGAAGTGCCTGAAATTGCGTGCATATTAAATAACGAGAGATCAAAGCCGCCCGCGCTTGCCGAAAAATCATAATATTTAACTATAAATAAACACGGAAATATTGCGCTATTCAAGATATTTTCCTTCAAAATTCAAACAATATCCATTTTGGAAGCAATCTTTCCTCATAACACAACAAATTTGGGCGTTTTTGGGTCATTTGTGCAAATAAACCATACGTATATTGGCTTTTGATAAAGCCGCCATTCCTGATTTGTACCCGTGAGAGGGACCCGGATGCTGGCTGATGACGTCACGCCATCTTTTCCGATAATTGGAATAATGGGGAATGTATGATCGCCAATCCAGATCATCAGTTACAAGTCATTAAATTTGATCAAAAGTGTCGGTGAATTGTCTTCAGAAGTGTCGGTGAATTGTCTCAAAATCTGTCAGTGAATTGTCTCAAAAACCGTCAAGGATTTTTTTTGGCAATTTTGGGAAGGGGCCCTAGGGCCTTTCTGATTGGGAAAATTAGCGACATAAAGCCCGAATTTGGGAAATTTTCAGAATATTCAAAGTTGATAATATTTTCCAAGTTGACATAGTTAATCAAGCTTATGCATTCAGAATCATTAATAATAGCATAACATCAAATTTAAACAGCATTTCAAACAGCAGAACTTGAGTTTTACAATGAATTGACCTATTAGTAAATTATTTTCAGCTGTGATTGGGAATTTTTTTCTCAAAATTGGGAAAAAAGTCACCTAAATCTCATTGGGAATGGGGCCTTATTTCGGCCCCTGAGACACCCGAAAAAAATCCCTGACCGTGTCGGTGAGTTGTCTTGTCGGTGAGTTGTCTTGTTCCCGATCATGATAGCTTAGATTCAGAGGCCTAGATAAGATGTGTATTTGCTTATTTCATGCATGCATGATTGGCAATACCCTGCTCAACCGAAAATCTTGCGTACCATTTACGCGTGCATTCTCCGTGATACGCAAGTATTACTGTTTTCGCGTGAGTACTTTGTTTACATTGGAAATCGGTCGCCATGTTTGCATGGTCAGAGAAGCGTTTGCATCGAATTTTGGGTGTGGTTGTTTTGTTTTACAGGTGAGATCTGGACGTTCCGCTACCTATTCATGTCCACACATTTCGGTTTTCCTCGCGTAAGTCAAGTCAAATTTAAGTCAAATATTTTATTTACGTGTATGATCCCCGCATAGATAACATTGAATCTATTATCCCCATTCAAGAAATGGATTACCAAATTAACAATTTTGTCATAATCCAATTTGACATGCCATAATTTTTTACGCCTTCGGCAATTTATCAAACAATGTGCTTAATCATCACGTGTCCTATGGTTGATTGGTCAGCTATAATGCAACAATAATTATTTTCTTAGTAAGTCATTAAATCTATTTAAACCTAGCAATTTTCATTTAAGAAATCAATTGAATTAAATAAACATATAAAAAGAGCAAAATTTTCATACTTTTGGATTGATTTTTTAAAATGTCATTAGTTTTCGCGACTCAAAAGTTTGTGAGTAAAACTGATTTTTTTTTTTGGGGGGCTTCTAAATCATAAATTGTAGGTAAAACCTTTTCAAAAGTGTTCCAAAAATGTTTTGGGTTGGTGTTTTAGTAACCAAGAGTAAAGACTCTACATTACTAAGGAAATCCCTCCTTTGAAGGGGGTCACCTCTTATGGACCCCAAACTCACAACTTAACATGTGAAAATAAATTATATTCACCTAGCATTATATACTAGACAGATGTCAAAAAAGGCTTTGGCTACAATTGGAACTTGAAGTGCATTACACACATTTCTCAGT
This sequence comes from Rugalucina vietnamica, assembly GCA_964017185.1. Taxonomy (NCBI): domain Eukaryota; kingdom Metazoa; phylum Mollusca; class Bivalvia; order Lucinida; family Lucinidae; genus Rugalucina; species Rugalucina vietnamica. The sequence continues at coordinate 32,575,160 of OZ024873.1, read as the reverse complement.
CTGGTCTAATCAGTAGGTTAGACCCTCCCGGCCTCTGGCCTTCAACCCAATCAGAATTGCTGCACTCAAGCATTCATGTACCTAACCACAATACTAAGTATGTTTAATCTAACTGCTTGCAAGTCATTTTATACCATCAGGTCAAAGTTAAGGCTCATAATTGAGTTTCTATAGTGGGACGCCTAAATTGTATCTGAGCATGGCGTACACGTCTTATTGTTTTGGACCCCGAGATACCTTTCACTCTGCCTGAGATGAAAGGCATCTCGGGTACAGATGGTGCAAATTATAAGGTAATAAAATAATTAACTCCCCCAGTGCTACTGCGGTCATTATGCAAAGTTTCGTATGGTTATCTCGTGACTAATTATCTGTTGATAATTGATATATCTATATAAAAAATCAAAATATTTAATTGTACATTTTAGACGAAAACAAAGTAAAAATTCATAATAATCAGAATCTTTTGAATACCATAGCATTTTTAATCAGTTTTCTACATGAAATATTAACGATTTTGCACCTTCATGAAAATAATTTTGTATCTGACATGATCAGCTAGTTACAAACCCCCTGCAGTGAGCTGCAGCATCAGGAACACTTTATTGCCCAGTTTTATAGTTGAAACCATATGCCAGATTCATGGTTCAGTGAAGAAAAAATGCACACAAATTTTATAAGAGATGTGTACGCTATGGACTCTACTTTTTCTTAGTCAGGAGTGTCAGACTGCTGTTTTGAAACTCCTATTGTTATCCTTGGTGTACCCTCAAAATTTGGCCTGTGCCCCCAAAATTAGGACACAAAGGGTACATATACCCTCAGCTGAATATTGGAGTGGGCTTGCTGTTCTTCTGAGCACACACAACATAGGTTCTTTATGAAGAATTTAGCAAATTTATCAAATACTCCTCTTCTGACAAAGTGGCTTATGATATATATTATAATATGGCTGTCTCTGCTTACAGTATTATAAAAAGAAAGTGTTTCGCTAATAGAGTTTATGTTTTTTACCCCTTAGTGAAAAATCCATGCTTAAAATTTAACTTATCAATTCCTAGAATTTGGTTTTACCCCTTAAAATAAGAAAAAATGGCGCTAAATTAATACCCAACTGCTTAAAAATTTAACTATGGCTCTGTAATAGATATTAAATTTAACAATGATGATCTTAATTTGATATCTAATGACAAAATTTTAGGTGTATTTGTTGACCAGTCACCACAATCTGACATGGTCAGAACACATAAAACATTTAACAAAACAATTGCCTCAAGCACATGTGGCTTTTATCCAAAATATATTAAAAGATTCTTATCTCCGAGCCATACAGAAGAATTGGTGCAATCATATGGTCAAACAATTTAACTGTATATCAACAGGCAAGTTAAGCTTTCTTGATTTCCTGATTACAGCAAAGGAAGCTCGTTTAGCTTGCTCAATCAATTTAGCTACTTCATGTAAACTTCAACTTCTTGAGTATCAAGAGTTTGGTGAACTAAGCTTATGACATGTTCTAAACCACTAAAGGCATGAGACAAAAACTCATTTAAATAATTTTAAAACAAGGAAAAAAGGATTGGTGACAAATTTTCACCTTGCAGCACACTGACACTGCTCATGAAAAATTCAGAATTAGACCCATTGACCTTAATACAAGATTAAGCTTGTGCGTACATGTTTCTAATAAGTTTCCTGTTGTCATAATTTTATGTTCTCGATAGCGTAAGAAAATCATTGGCCAATGGTCATAATATTTTGAACTCGCTGCAATCATCCTCATTGTGCCGACAGATACTCTTTCCCTAAATGTTATGCCGATGTCCATGCTGGGTGTTGACAGATATCACCTTGACCCAAGGATGTTGAAACTGACCAATCAAATGGCCAGTCATATGATCTCGATAATCATTTGCATATTGAATTAGTCACGCTCAGGTTAAGTGAAAAAACTCCAAATATACGGGAGCACATCATGGCGACTTATGCCTTTAATATTAACTATGCAACACCACAGAATAAAGGCAGTGAAGATCGTAAAATGTGATTTTAAACAAGAAGTTGAATTTTAACTAGACCACAATTGCGCCGAGAAATGGCTTTGTGTCGTAAATAGGTAGCCTTCTGTCAATCAAGTCCCTCAACAAAACCATCGGAACTGCGCCTTCTAAGGCTGCCATTTACACCAGAAAACCTTACTCATCACAACCGTATAAGCTCTTTAAAAACTTAAGGGTATGTGCCCACAAAATCTGCTTTTTGGAAACTAATTCCAATGTCTGAAAGTTTTCCTATAAACTGCAGCGTAAGAACCCATAACACGTTTTTGCTCCCGTATTTTTAAAATGCAAGGACGGCATGCACAATTTTCTTGTCTAATTAATAATTATAGCATCATAGTGCAGTACCTTAATTAGGCTGCGTATTTGCGTAATTACCCAATTAATTTATGAAAAAACGCAATTAATAACGATCTGGTAGCGTAAGAAAACGCAAAAGAAATCGCCGATACGCAATACCGGAAAAATCAATTGCGTACCGGTTTTTATCGGTGTGCGCCGCACAACAGCTTACGCCGTCTACATTAAACAAAAATGTCATTGGACATGCGCAAATTGATCGATTGGAAGCCATTTCTTTTCTGTTTTTTCGTTGGTTGACTGCGATTTTAGTTAATTCTCTCAATCAATCAATGTTTCCCTTTTATTTTATGCTATGCAAAAGCGAAAGTAGAAGAAAACCAGAGGACCAATGGTCCTGTAAACGCTCACCTGAGATCTGCTTCATATACCAATGAACATATTTGAATATTATGGTATTTAACCCCAGTCAGGGATGGAGTACTCGTACTTGTACTCGTACTTGTACTTACTCGAGTACAGTTTTTCCAGTACTCAGCAATACTCAGTACTCAGCAAAATTTCTGAGTACAAGTACTCGTACTTACTCAAGTACTGATCTAAAAAGCCCTGTACTTATGAGTATTTTACGAGTACAGCTGAGTACTTTATTGAAAATTTATGTAATATTATTTTGAAAGATTGTATTTTTAGGGCATTGTTGCTACAGTGTCTTTTGGTCAGACTAATGATGCATATAATTGCCCAGTAGCAATAATAAGTATGGATTATCTTGCTATTGTGATATTTTTCACACCTGCTACCACTATGTAGATGGTATTTTCAAACTTACAAACCTGAGGCAACAAGTCTTGACAGCATAATTTTGAATCTTTTGTGAGGGCAATCTTGCATTCATATATACATTTTTGTTTACTGTTACCTGTGAATATCTGATTTTGGTTCAGAACTTGTATTACTCAAATGACAGTTACATGTAGTTTGTTGCATTTAGTATTGCGGGCAAGGTTTTTAGACCTGACAGATGCAGGCTTAAGGATGGAACTTTTGAAAGACTTTATATGATGATAGGGTGCAATACTGAAGTTCCCAAATAAGCAACTTCATTTAAAAAGTATAACCTGTGAAATGTACAAGACTTAAGTGACTAGAAAATGATCTGAAAATCAGTTGAACTGGAAAAGCTTTAATCTATATTTGAAGAATGGATTCTCCCATCATTATAAATTGGACGAGTCCACTTTCATTATTAGGGGTCTTAGGAGTGATTTTTTATTTTTATCTGATTTTTCAATGAAATTCCTCCAAGCAAACAGAATAGCCCCAGATGTGACGCCACGTTCTGTCTCCTAACAACTGTGGCTGTGCTGTTTGCCTATGTCCCTAAAAAAGGAACACAGGGCTTATATGAGTTAATAACTTTTAATGCTTTTAGTATGATGTCATTGCTTATCTGATGTGTTTTTAAAATGTAAATATGAACTTTGGCTTTGTTTTAATATGTTTAGTTACTTTAGTACTCAGAAGTACTCATAGTACTCATGAGTACTTTCTATAAAGTACTCAAGACTTACTCAAGTATTTTCAAAAAGTCAGTACTCAGTACTTACTCGAGTACTTTAAAAAAATGCCAGTACTCAGTACTTACTCAAGTACTGTACCTCAGTACTCACTCCATCCCTGACCCCAGTGCAGGGCAGATGAAGACCTTGGGCCATTTTCTTTTTATCAGTATAATCAATATTCTGTCCATTTGCCAATTTCCTGCTGATTTTCCCCTTCAAATAACATTTTAAAAGCAGATGAGCCCCTGGGGTCCATTTTTTTCAGCATCATTAAAATTCAGTCCTACTGCCCATTTCCTGCAAGACTTTCACTTAAAATGACATTTTTAAAGTTTTCCCCATTCAAATGCATTGACAACCTATGTTGACCTTGCCATAATATAGGTCAAGGTCACCATAGGGTCATGATTTATATATACATTGTAGTACTTGAGTCATCCATACTTCATGCAATGTTTCGTTGAAATCAGTTCACCGGTTCTGGAGAAGAAGATATTTTAAGGGTTTTTACCATATATGGGCATGGCGGCCATCTTGGTCATGTGACCTGGATTACTTATATATAAATTGGTTCCCACTTCCTACAGATGCTTCATATAAAATTTGGCTTTCATTGGCCAAGTGGTTTCAGAGAAAAAAATCTCCGAAAAGTGTGTATGGACGACAGACCGGCCAAGGTCAAGAGATGACCTTGACCTAAATTAATCATATACCTTCATCTAATCCATTAGTTGTTTGCATCTACCACTTTTCAGATCCCAGGCTGCAATAGTTTTCAAAAAATAGCTAATTTCCACTTTTCCCATTATAAGTCTATGGAAACTTAAAGTTACCATAGCAACCAGAGTTCTTATCCGACTGGAATAAAAAACACAAATTATGTAGAGGCTACTGTCAGGAACATGTATACAAAGTGCAGGATTCATCCACTTGACAGTTTCTGAGGAGAAGATTTTTGAATGTTTTTTTTTTTTCAAAATTTTGCCCTTTATGGGGCCCCAGCAACCAATCAAAATAAAGGATTAGGACAAAACTCGCAAGAAACGTCAAACACTACTCAATAAACATTTCTGCAAAAAGAAAATTCAAATGTCTGCAATTTTAGCGGAAAAATAGCCGATTTCAACTTTTCCCATTATAAGTCTATGGAAACTTTAAGTTGCCATAGCAACCAGAGTTCTTATCCGCCTGGAATAAAAAACGCAAATTATGTAGAGGCCACTGTCAGGAACATGTATACAAAGTACAGGCTTCATCCCCTTGACAGTTTCTGAGAAGAAGATTTTTGAATGTTTTTCGTAATTTTGCCCTATATGGGGCCCCTGCAACCAATCAAAATGTCAGAAGGATTAGGACAAAAGTCACATGAAACGTAGAGGACTACTCAATAAACATTTCTGCAAAAACAAAATTCAAATATCTCCAACAAGACAGCGAAAACTGGCAATTTTCACTTTTTTCCATTGTAAGTCTATGGGAAGCATAAGTTGCCATAGCAACCAGAGTCCTTATCCGATCAAAACAAAAAACACAATTATTCTTTCCCCCTACCTGTAGATGGTGTATGTGTCATATGAGAAAAATCGGCCCAGCGGTTTCAAAGAAGATCTTTGAAATTGTGGACGACGGACGGACGGACGACGGACGGACGCCGGAGCATGGGTATACTATAAGCTCACCTATGAACCTTCCGCTCAGGTGAGCTAATAAGGAAAGTACACCTCGGACATCATTTTTACCAAATTGTTTTCCATTTTACCGGCAACCCAATTGATTGAAAAGTTACCTATAACAGAATTGAACTTACCCAATTAAAATTCCAGATACGCAATTGAATGAAAAAGGGGTGCGTAAATACCCTATAGGCTAAAAAATTAATTAAGGTACTGATAGTGTAAATAAAACAGACGAAAAGTGGATGGTTGTTAGAGGAGTCAGTTTACTTGAATATAATGGTTCAAAATGCATAAGAAATTTGGAAATAGCGGGAAAAGGCTAAACTGAATGTTATGTTGTAGAATCACAAAAATTTTCTTTTACTTTGAGCATTCTAATTGTCGAGTTATGATAAAATTTTGATGACTCTAATTGTCCTGCAAAACAAGGGGTCAAGGAAATGTATGACAACAATCAAAATGAACTATTCGCGACATATGACTATCGAGAACTTATTACGCGACGATACAAAAATCTTTCCATCTATTGAATTGTTTAATAGTTTATGCCATAAAGCTGCTCGGAACACTTCCAGAATAGCGGTCCCCAGAAAACACATAATACATGGTCATTAGGTGTTTAGCGAGTTGCTATGCTGGTAGATGTGCTATCTGTATGTGCGACACGTATATCGAAGTTCCAAATGGGGGCTACCGCCCCCACACCCCGTAAAATTCAGAATTTGAGAAAGATTAAAAATGTCAGTCATTCTGGGGACCGCTAAACTGGAATCTACCCAAGCTGCTCTATCAACAGAGTCAACAGCCTTTTTGTAATCTATAAGCACAAAACAATTTCTTCTTTTTGAACAAGAATAAGTCAATTAAACATCTTAAATTAAACATGTGATCATTTGTACCATAATTTTTCCTAGAACCTGCCTTGACTTCCCCTAAAATGCCGTAAGATTCTAGAAACATATTACCCGTGCATTCGGTTCGGTTCGGCGACACGGACACAGAATTTTGAAAGAGAAGATTTTTTCTACTATTTTTCGAATTTCCCATTGTTTTTGTTCGTAAAACTTCCCGACTTCAGGTCAAGAAGTTTGGGACCTGCAATTTCTCATTGTTGGTCGCTGTTTTCCCCCAAATTAAGAGTCTAAGCATCGATTTTCTTAGTTGTGCGATTCGCGCCAAAACGATTCGTACTTTACTTGAAAATTACTTTTCTTGAAACTTTTTGGCCTGAGAGCTGACAAGCTTTTGGACCAGAATTTGTTCAAGCTTCATTGACAGTGACATTGAACGGCTCTAGCAGGGCTGCAACGATCTGTCATAAAAGTTTTTAAGAATCTGAATAGTTTTTCTGGTTTGACCTTCCCCCACCCACTTTTTTTCATATAGTGATTGAAGGTCTTTTTGTTTAATCATTTGAATTGGAACTCATGGCTTCAGGTTTTGTCGGTCCAACTGCGGGGCGGTTGACTTGTCGGGTTGGAAAAGAGCTGGTATGTTGTTTCCATACACCGAAGTCTTGTCCGCTGCTCCTCAGGTTGGCTTTGTTGTTGGTTTTCGGGCTCTGTGTTTGGAAGTGGACAACATCAGGAGATATTTTGGATGGAAACCAGGATTGTAGTATAGGATTTGGTAAATCAGTTGGTGGAATTGCTCAGAGCTTGGCTCTCACAAGGAAAATTGGTAACCGAAGAGGCTCCGAAGGATTACGCAGTTTCAATCCTTCACAGGGAACAAACCTGTTGATTCTTATTATTTTGGCTGGAGATATCGAAATGAACCCAGGCCCCAGGTTCCAGTGCCGCACGTGCAAGAAGTATTGCAAGGCGGCCGAGAAAGCAGTTAAATGTGAAGATTGCGAGAAACGCTTCCATGCGTCTTGCGTAAATCTTGGTCCCGTTGAGTTACAAAAGATTGAGTCGGATAATGATTCTTGGTATTGTTCAAACTGCAAAGCTGAATGCAGCCTATGCAGTGGTGCTGTTTTGAATTCCCATAAGGCTGTCCAGTGTGACAAATGTGAAATGTGGGTGCACAATAACTGTTCTTTTATGTCAGACTCAGAGTATGAAACAATGCAAAACTCAAACTGTACATGGATTTGCCCAGAATGTGACTTTTTCAATTTCTCAGACTCTTTTTTCAATGAACAGTTTAACTTGGAAAGTGAAAATAGGTTTGACCTACTTGCAAAAGGTCATGAAACCAAGTCCACTGAAACCTTGACTAGCAAAAACAGTTTTATTAGTGGTCTGAAATTTTCCAGTATCAACATAAACAGTATAAGAGGCAAAAAACTTGAGTTGTTGGCCTTCATTGATTTTCATCAATCCCAGATTTTGGCGATTCAGGAGACAAAAATTGACAATTCCATATTAACGTCTGAATTATTTCCGGAATCTTTTCCATACAGCGTGTACAGAAAGGATAGAACCTTAAATGGTGGTGGTGTTATGCTTCTTGTGCACAAGGACATCCCACACATGCCCCTCACAGAATTGGACAATGACTCAGAGTCAGTTTGGGTCAAACTTTTTGTAAATAAGAAAACTCACTTTGTGGCTAGCTGGTATCGACCACCCTTCGATGGTCATTTACCAGTATCGGACAATGGAAATGACTTATTGAATTCCCTGGAAAAGTTTGACAATTTATTTAGAGAACAGCTTGACAAAATCAAAAATATTAATAAAGGCAACAAACCCCCCTTAATTCACGTTTTAGGTGATTTCAACTTTAGAGATATTGTATGGCCGGACAGACTCAGCAAATCTGGGTCATCATTGAGTCAGACGGAGGGTCAGATTTTGATAGATATCATGAATGACCACGGTTTGGAACAATTAGTCAATTTCCCCACCAGAGAAAGAAATACTTTGGACTTAATTTTGACCTCTCTTCCTGGTCAGTTTGCAGACATTCATTCCCCGGATAAGCTCAGTGATCATGACATTGTTTCTGGCACTTTGAAAATTGCTATCCCCCCAATAAAGAAACCTAGGAGAAAAGTGTATCGTTATCAGAAAGGTGATTATGAATCTATGAGAGCAGAAACACTTAAATTTGCAAAGGAAAGATACTTCAACGGTTACTCAGATACTCGGTCGGTCCAGGAAAATTTCAATCTCATTACATCGTTTATTCAGGAATCGGCAGATAAACATATCCCCTCAAAAACTAGTCGCTCAGTTTCCTCTGTCCCTTGGATAACACCTGAAATAAGGAGGAAGATTCGCAGAAAAAATGCAACTCATGCAAAAGCTAAAAAGACTGGTAGTGCAAAATTTAGATCTAAATTTGAATCTTTACGGAAAGAGATCAAAGCTGATATCAGGAAGCAGCACGATCTTTACGTGAACAACTTGGTAGGAGATGTTAAGGCTAATCCTAGAGATTTTTACAGGTACATAAACAGTCAGAAAAAAGATACCCAAGGTATTCCCCCGTTGAAAAAGAGAAATGGAAGTGGAATTGCACAATCCGAATTTGAGAAGGCGGAAGAATTTAATGGTCAGTTCTCAGATGTTTTCACTAAAAGTGAATACAAACAGGTCCCTCTTATGGATAGATCTGCCCCATTCATGCATGATATTGTGGTCACAAAGGAAGGGGTGACCAAACTTCTCAAAGGTCTAAACCCGTCTAAAGCCTTAGGGCCTGATGAGCTTCATCCCAGAGTCCTAAAGGAACTGGCTGTGGAATTAGGGCCGGTATTCGCCCATCTTTTCCAGCAGTCAATTGATACAGGTGAAATTCCTAAAGAATGGTCTCTTGCTAATATTTGCCCCCTGTTTAAGAAGGGCGACAGGTCACTTGCCCGCAATTACCGCCCTGTTTCTTTGACATGCATTCCTTGTAAGCTTCTTGAACATATTGTATGCTCAAATATTATGGCCCATCTCGATGAACACGAACTCTTGTCGGACAGGCAACACGCATTTAGGAAATGGCATAGCTGTGAAACTCAGTTGACTACAGTGATAAATGACTGGGCCAAAATCTTAGACAAAAAAGGCCAGGTCGACACTTTTATACTCGATTTTGAAAAGGCTTTTGATACTCCTCCCCATGAACTCCTTAAAAGCAAATTGTTTAGCTATGGAATAGGTGGAACAACACTGAATTGGATAAATGCTTTCCTTTGTTTCCGACAACAAAGGGTAGTGGTTAATGGTATTAAATCGGATTGGGCTCCAGTTGTGTCGGGTGTCCCTCAGGGCACCGTTCTCGGCCCCTTGCTGTTTTCCTTGTATATAAATGACATCTCAGCAGACATTGAGTCTGAAATAAGACTCTTTGCTGATGATTGTGTTTGCTATCGTGAAATCAAGAATGAAGAGGATACATTGAAACTTCAGAGAGACATTGATCGTTTAGGCAGTTGGGCTAGGAAATGGGGAATGAGATTTCAACCTGTCAAATGCAACATGATGCAGCTGACAAATAAACGGTCTAGTAAGATACAGGCTAACTATACCCTTGAGGGCACTGTACTGGAAAACGTTGAAAGCATAAAATACCTGGGTGTAACTATCACAAATGATTTGAAATGGAATACTCATATTGTCAATGTCTGTACAAAGGCTAACAGAACTCTCGGATTCTTAAGGAGAAATTTGTATTCTTGTCCCCCAGATGTGAAAGAAGCAGCTTATAAAGGACTGGTGCGGCCGGTCTTGGAATATGGAAGCTCAGTTTGGGACCCTCACACTCATGGCCTCCAGGAAGAACTGGAAAAGGTACAAAATCGTGCGGCAAGGTTTGTGACGGGAAATTATGTTTTTGAAACTGGGAGCATGACTGGCATTTTAGGTCAACTGAAATGGGAATCTCTTAAGAAAAGGAGGAAGGATAGTAGACTTATATTGCTATACAAAGGTCTAAAGGGTAAAGCCAGAATACCCACAGATGACCTTATCCCAAAGAATAGGCGTTGTAGAAATCAACACTCTTTGGCTTTTCAGATACCTTCAGCTAGCAAAGAAGCGTACAAAAGTAGTTTCTTTCCACAGACTATCAGGGACTGGAATGACCTCCCTGATTCACTTATCTCCTCTGCTGAAATGTCTGATGACTGTGTGTCCAAGTTCACTACACTCGTGCGTTCAAGGGACTAATTTCTCCCCCATCCGAACCCCCTGGTGAAATAATGTCATTTGGCGTGTCACCAGTAAACTATTCAGATTCAGATTCAGATTCAAAATAGCTACTGTCAGTAAATAACTTACCCATACAACTCAAAATAGTGATCCCCCTATAGCTAGTTCTGGATTATCTCTTAGTCTCTACTGCCGTTATTATTATAAATCGGTACGATAAAGCCCTTAGTACATGTCCAGTATCCAGCACAATGTTAAACAGTCTCGTATAAATTGACATAAAAGAGGACTCAGAAGCCTTTATGAGTTCATTTAAAATTGTGTCGTCAGCTTTATTCGCCGGAAATGGCAAGACAGTTGATAGTCGTGCTTGATTTTGCGGTCCCACGATTTCAAACGGCGTGGTATAACTGGAAGAAATGAATTCAAATGAAGCGAGGAAGCCGAGTGGTTAGCGCCCGAGTGCAGGTTCCACCCACCCCACACCTGAGGTGATGATCAGAAATTGATCGACTCAGTATCAGAAGATAGATAGAGATCCCGAGTTCGATCCCCGCTGGCGGCGAAGAAAATTTGTTGGTCCGAACACGCTTCCTTTCGTTTCATTTGCAGGAATGACATGATACAGTGCGCCGTCCTTCGGATGGGGACATTAACCGGAGGCCCCCTGTGCAGGGGCAGTCATCCCCTTAGCAGGTTAAAGATCCCTACAAAGGTTCTATCCTCATGCATGTAGGTTCATCCTGCAAACACACCGGAGTCTACAATGTACACCTCCCAAGAATAATCAGAAACTGATAATGCAGATTGATGGGAGTAACAAAAAAAAAAAAAATATTGACCACCCAGGGGGGGTACTCTCACTTTTTGTGGATACATAGGCGAGGCCCCAGCTTCTAAGCCCAAACCCATAAAATTACTGAGATTTGCTGACCACCCCAAAAAAATAACAGTCCTATCAGGCATACCCAAAAAAATACTTGAACTTTTAGCTTACCCCAAAAAATTACATGTATTCATCTTTTTTATGCCTATTGATGAAATTTTATCACATCCATATGATCTAAGCTGTTGGTGGGAAATCCCAAATCAACCAACCAACAGAACACGTCACAATACAGTAAGTATATGTAGGAACTAGGAAGTAAATACCAAGTTGGATAAAATTTAAAGATTTTATTTATTCTCAAAGTGTAATTCTTATGATGGTTTTGATTCCATTTGATTTGCAATCCAAACAACATCATCATGATCAAGCTTCCAAAATTTCACCGAGACCAGTCATAAGGCATGGTCGCAAACAAACTTGAATCTTAAGGCCTTGTAAGACATAAGTGTAAGCCACCCTTATCTTTATAGAAATAAAGAGATTTCCCAAGAAATGTGCAAAACCCAAAAAATTACTTAGAATTATAGATGACCCAAAAAAAAATAATTCAGAAAAGGCATGACCCCCAAAAAATATCCATAAAAAGCTCACTACCCTAAAAAATAACTACTTTTTCTGAAAACCCAAAAAAAATACGGAAATTCAAAATTTTGACCCCCAAAAAGTCAGCCTCGCCTATGTATACAGATAATTTCAGAGTACCCCCCCCCCCCCCCCCCCCCTGGGATTGACCACACCTCACTTCGCTGTGAAAACGGCGATTGTTTTTTATGTCTAAGCGAGGTATATAGGCCTATCATATTTTCTCAATGTTTTCTCTAGAAAATCTTGAAGTTTCAAGATTGTCAAGGATGAATCTTCATTTTCAATGATATATATATTATCCTCGACACCGAGATCATATCAGGCTAGACAGCCTCTGTAGGTGCATTCTTGTAGTAATCTCTTGGTTTTGGTCCGGGACTGTAGCACCAGGGACTAAACTTATACGGGTGGTTTTTCCAAAACACATTTAACCGTGATTTGAAACAGTTCAGGGAGGGTGCCATGACTACGTGTTCGGGTAAAGCGTTCCAAGAGTCTATCACTCTTAGACTGAAACTGTTGGATCTGATTTTTAGCCTATGCTGTTTCTTGGCTAGTTTAAATTGATGTCCCCTTGTCACAGTGTAAGTTGGAAAAGCGAACATCTTGTCCTTGTCAATTTTGTCAATATTGGGCATTATTTTATAGACTTCTACTAGGTCAGCTCTTTCACGTCTGTATTCTAGTGACGGCAACCCCAGTTTTCTTAGCCTTTCAGGGTATGATAAGTTTAACACTGGTTACCAATTTTGTGGCTCGCCTCTGACCATACTCGATTGCTATCATATCCTTCTTAAACAGTGGAGTGCAGACAGTTGTTGCGATTCCAAGTGTGGTCTGACAATGGTTTTGTAGAGGTTGCGGAACATGTCATGGTCCATGTAAGTGAAAGTTCGAAAGATTATTCCCAGGTTTCTGTTTGCTTTATTTACTTTTTCATTTATATGTTTACTGAAGTTCAAAGATTGATCAATAATAACACCAAGGTCTTTTTCACTAGATACTTTCTCAATTTCTATTGTTTCATGTCCAGTGTTCATGGTATAAGTTGCTGGGTCCGTTCTAGAACCAATATGAAGGTGTTTAAACTTTTTAAAGCTGAACAGCATTTCCCATATATTTGTCCATGTTACTGCCTCATTTACACTGTATTGGACTTGCTCAACATGTTCTTGATTTGTTACACTTCTGTAAAATTTTGCATCATCAGCAAACAGTTTCATTATAACAGTTATAACGTCCGGCATGTCATTGATAAAAACAAGGAAGAGAATAGGCCCCAGAACACTACCTTGGGGAACTCCGCTTGAGACTGGGATTGACCATTGAAGTTAACTTGCTGTTTTCTGTTGCTCAGGAAGTCCTTGATCCAAGAGCGGATATTTCCCCTTATTCCATAGCCCCACAATTATCTTAAAAGCCTTTTATGGGGAACTCTATCAAAGGCCTTACTCAGGTCGAGGTAGATGACATCAACGTCTTCGCCTTTATCTAGAGCACTAGTGAATCTTCAAGAAATTCTAAAAGCTGTGTAACACAAGATTTACCAGCCAGAAAGCCATGTTGTGATTTAGCAAATATATTATTCTCTGACATGTGTTTGACAATCTCGTCTCTTATAATTCTTTCTAAAAGTTTTCCAGGAACTGATGTCAATGAAATAGGCCGATAGTAATCCGGTTTTGTTTTCGATCCAGATTTAAATATAGCTGATACATGTGCGGACTTCCATATATCCGGTAGTTTTTGTTCATCTAGTGATTTTTCAAATATATACTTTAGGGGTGTTAATAAAGCTGCCTTACATTCTTTTAGTAACATTGGATGGATATTATCTGGTCCCTGAGACTTTGAACATTTGAGTCTGTCAATAGCTTTTGAGATACTGTCAGTTGTTATTATGATATTACTTAATTCTTGCTCATAGTTTCTGTCATTAAAATTTGGAATTGGCTCTGACTCATCCTTTTTGAAAGACACTTGCAAAGTAGTTGTTCAATAGGTCTGCTCTCTCCTGACTGTTATCAATAGTGTTTCCGTCCTGACCCTGTAACTGTCCTAAGGCTGCCTTTCTTTTGAGTTTGGACCTTACATAGCCCCAGAAGAGTTTGCTATTAGTTTTGATGTTAGTAGCTAGGTCTTTTTCATGGTGACATTTAGCTTTTCTAAGTTCCGCAATGGCTCTGTTTTTAGCTATTTTGTATTGATCATAGTTATTTTCCGATTTACAGTGTTGGAATTTAGTCCATTTAGAATGTTTTTTCAAGATTGCAGTCAAGCATTCGCGTTTAGCGTAGGGACATTTCTTGACAGTATCTCGGTTAACCTTGCTCTCTGGTATGTGGGATTCTATAAGATTGGTAAGTTAAACTACACGGAGTTCCCAGGATTCTGACAAGTTAAGTCTCTGTAATGCCTGATTCCAGTCAATTGCTTCGAGCTCAGATGATATTGTTTTATAATTACCTTTGAAATAATTTCGTTTGATAAACCCTGTCTGATTAGGTTTGGTGTAACAAATAAATTGAAAAGCTAACGTTATATGGTCACTTTTTCCTAAGCCTGGTGAGTATATAATATTGTTAACCATATTTTCTTCGTTGGTTAAAACTAAATCCAGAATTGATGGTTCTTGGCCACTGCGGAATCTAGTGGGTTGTTTGATGTGTTGAAATAAATAGAAGTCTCTTATACATTCCAAGAGTCCATAAGCTGGGTGATTTTCATTCGTGTTGCAGTTAAAAAGATCCCAATTTATTTCTTTACTATTAAAATCTCCTAAAATAAGAATGTGAGCTGGGTTACTGGCACAAACGTTTTTCAACATATCATACAATTCATTGTTTTTCTCAACTGAACTGTTAGGGCTTCGATATATACAACCAATAATCAGTTTATCTCCCTTGTCTAGTGATACTTTACACCAAACACAGTCACGAAAATTGTGCATCACATTAAAATCTGTAGCTCCTAAGATTTCCTTAGCATATATTAAGGTCCCTCTGCCATGATTAAAGTCAGAACTGAACAATGTATAACCCTCTATTTGGTAAACTTCTGTTGTATGCTGAAAGTTTTTTACCTTGGGCAGAACCTCGGTTAGGGCTATAATATCTACTTGATTTGTTTGTATGTAGCATTTGAGCTCACTAAGTTTTTCTTGTGTTAGACAATCACAGTTTGTGTATAAAACGTTAAGATTCTCCCGGGAGATATTATTGGTACAGTTTTTAGCCCCAGATGCTGAGTCATTTGAATTAAAAGATGCGCCAGGTTGCTCACTATTTACAGGATTAAAACTAAAACAAGCTCCCTATAAACTGTCGTTGGCATGGATGTCTGGGGATTTAGGTTCTGTTGGGTAATTTTCCTGACTAATCCCCCCAATAACAGTTCTATCTATTACTGTTGTTTCATTATATATTGTAGATTCATTGTGTACCGGCTAAGAGTCCGTATACTGGTTTAGATGGGATAAGTGGGTACTTGACATCAAATGACTTACAGGCGTTATTGAAATAAATTATTACTCACTTCCATATTTGTTGGTTGACTGACAACTGGACTAGCTCCAGCTTCTTCCAGTAAGCCATTATTCTCGGTTCCAACTCTGTTTGCTAGCCTATTTCTTCTTTCCTGTCTTTGTTCAGGCGTAAGGTCCCTAACAATTATTGTTTGTTTTAAGCCTACTGGAGCTTTCTGTTTAATAAATTTAGAGTTGTCCAATAAATATTTCCTTTGCGATTTATTGTTCAATATTACCTTGAGCGGTCTGCATTTAGCAGGCGTCGGTTTTCCCAATCTAAAAAGGTACAAGTAGGCAAAGATCAGGAAAAGGCGCAATCAGAAAAAGATTCCCACTCCAAAAACCGAGGTGGGAAAAAACCAAACTAACAATCAGGTACTTATACCATGAAACATATCGTAAGCCGAATGAGCAGCTATTTTCCCAATAGGTGGCCACTCAGTTACCTTAACTTAACTAAAAATATGAAAACACACATAAGGCGCCAACAGCACAAAAAATTTTAAACAACAAGACATAAAACAAAAAGAACCACTACACTAAATAATGTAATGATCTGCACGTTTTCTAAACCTATAGAATGGCTAATCTGATTTAGAGCTTCCTCATCTGCCAATTTTGTTTCTTCAACAGAGTTTCTTCTTGGCTCCGGCACATTGAATATAACAATATTACAGTCTCTCTTCTTGCGCTCATCTATCTCTCTTACCCTTGTGTCGACTAAATTTTTCTTCTTGTAAGCTTTGCATAACTTCATCCTTCATACTTTCCACTGATTCCTTTATATCTTCCTGGTGACCATCCTCAATTATTTTGACTCTGTTATCCAGCTCATTTAATTTCTCATCATTAGATTTCCTCATGTCAGTCAAAGCTGATGTTATATTTTCCAATGAAGGGAAAGTTGCCTTACAGCTGGCACAAGACCACATGAACTGGTCCATTTCACCACTTTTTCTATATAGAATAGTACTTATTTTTGCACATTTCAAACAACAGTCTAATTTACACCCAGAGCAAGATATACTTTCATTTACTATCGCACTACATTTTTGACATTCAGTTTCAGACTCATCGTTGCCTACTTGTACCTTTCCATGACAAAAGTCAAATCCTGTAACAGCAGGCAAAGTATCAACTAGATCCAATGTTCAAGCATATAGTTCTTAACTCTATTCGCTACATCTTTAACATAAAATTTCAAAATCTGCGACATTGACTTCAACGTCACTCAGGTGGCCCATGATGGTAAGACTTCAGACTTATAACTACTAACATCAACTAGATCCATCCACATAATCAAGAGATATAGACTTAAAAATTTTTAACCCAAAAACATAAAACACAAAATTTCATAGTCTGTGACTTTGACACCCAGGTGGGTCATAATGGTACAGCCAAAACTTCAGACATGCATAGTATCAACATGCTCAAGAGATATAGATGTCTAAACATTTTAGCCAAAAACTTAAACGCCAACACTGACACAGACACAGATGTGACGGCAATAGCTTTTCCTGTACTTTCATACCTGCTAGCTAAAAAGGTCATTAGAGACAATGTCCAGTCAAAAGTGGATGTCGATTGCAAACATTGCTCAGAGACCCCTAAGGTCAGTAGCAGGATCTCAATAATTACAATGCATCAGTTATAGCAAGTTGCCTTTCTAGAAAATCAAAAGCAATACACAAAATGAGGTACGAATGAAAAAGTGCACAGTTTAATCTATCACAAATAACCATGCATTCTCAATAAAGCGGTGCAATTTGCTTTTTAACGTGTCGTCATATTATAAATAGTTTTATATAATGCTCAGCATCTTAATTTATTTATGCAACACAAGCAGGGTGAGTGTCGATAAAATTTCGATGTGCGTACTTCTTATCTGCTATCTTATTTGTGTTTTACAACTCACTTACTGTGCGATATGGTAAGGTTCGTTACTGTCGCCACTGCTATATGCGGCTTTAAAATGCATTTTTCGTGCTGCTATGGTCCTCTAACACACAGACTTTGTATTTTTATTATCAACATGTATGTAGGCCTCAACAAGCACATAAAATACTTTGCAGTTTATCACTTTCTATGAGCACGATTTCTATATTTGCATCTGTCGAAGTAGTTTCTGTAATTTCTATTATCTGACTTATGCAGTGCATCTACCCCGTTCCGGACCAGCCAATACCAAAACTCTTTACTTAGGCCTACATATTAAGATCTTATCGGTATCTTGACATTAAAAACATGTAAATTGGAATGGGGCTTATAGTATTGATGCAAAGGAGTGAATTCAGTTCCCCTCTTGTGCATAGATTTAAGAAAGTAAGGTTCGTTACCGCAATATTTACAAAACTATTAGTAATACTAGAGACAGAAGCCGTCAAATTATTCAATGTTATCCCTCTCGCATTGGTTTGGTACTAGAAAGTTTATGTGCATGGTTTAAGGTCCAGAAAATAAGCATAAAGAGAAAAAATGTAAGGTTCGTTTTGTAAGGTTCGTTACCTAATATTGTCAATTAGCTTTTTAATTGATATCACACACTTTCGCGCCATTTTTTTCTTCATATTTTGGAGGGAAATGACACCAGAGATACTTACACGCTATTGCAGCTACCGTTTTGCGGATGATTTGGTATGATTTTGGCTAAACCCCGGGATTTACTGTGTACAGACAACGTAACATTCAAAATAAAGTTTTGTAACGCCCTGATCTGATGATTTCATTTTATGTTATCTTCAAATAAAATGCATTTCAAACGAAGTTTGATTTACTATGTTTGACAGAGGAGGTAGTCATAGGATGGCATAAAAGTTAAAGTAAGGTTCGTTACCAGATGTAACGAACCTTACTAAGCATTTTTAAATCGTGTAACTATATTTACTATGAATAAAATATGTATTCATTATTATGGTTTGTTAAATTAATGCACATTCTTTTGGTAGGACCCTACAAGGACTTGTTCTTGTTCGATTTTATGGTTCTAAAAGAACGGTAATTTGTACCTGCAAGCTAAGCATTTCTATTCATGCTTTGTCATGGAGTATGTGGGAGTCAAATTATTCTGAGAACATGCAAATTTGTGTTTTTAGAACTAGTATGCTCTTTCTCTCCCTCTCTCTACACTCAACATATGTCTATGTAGAAGACTATATGGTATAATTAAACCATGGAAGATCTTTCAGTAAGGTTCGTTACGGAAAGGTGGCGAACTTTACAACAAAAAATCGTTTGTTTTCTACGCACAAATCTTGAAATAAACATGCACTTGCGATTGGAAATTTCATGTACAGTGTGGCTAAGGGCAATAAGCTACCGTACGATTAAAAATATAGGAAAATGGCATTCTAGAACAATGTTCTATCGACAACGAACCTTACAACGAACCTTACATCTTGGGGGAAATTCAAGTCATTTTTGTAAGAATATTAATGTGTTCTAGTTGAAAATACTTTGGATATTAGAAATTAATGCATTTTCCTTGAGGAAAATGTTATTTTCATTGGTATTGAGCTATGTTGAAATTTTTATGTTTGAAAATGCCAATTGCACCCCCTTTATTGAGAAATCATGAACAATTCTGAGGCAAATGCATATTTTGCATGGAGAATGTGAATTATACAAATAGATTCATTCGTTTATGACTCAGATTTTGCTACTGGGAAGCAATAAATTCGAAACTGCAATGCATCTGAAATTTGTTTAAGCTTTCAGGAGATGAGCACATTTAGGCCATGTCATGAGAAAACCAACGATGTGATTTTTGGACAATTCCGACACAAACCAAGCTGTACAAGCACAGAAGATGGCTAGAGGGTGGAATTTTTGCATTCTGAAAGTAGAGGAATTGTACTATCCATGTAGTAAAAACAAAGGCACTGATCAGGTGTACAGCTACTGCACAGCTGATCTGCGTCTTTGTTTCTGCATATGCATTATTAGTTGCGGAACCTCACTCCACTACGTTCCGTTGCGGACCTTGATGGTTCTATTTGATCAAAACAATTTCCGACTGAATAAAACAGGATTACACATGGTCGACACGTGGTCAGTGCATCCGAACTTGACCTTGTTGACGTCACGTGTGTGCCTTGACGTCACGGTGCGCGCTTTGTCACGTGAGCATGGAGAGCTTCTTTCTGATTGGCTTAGCGTCGCGTAAAAATGAGAGCAAACGAGTTAGCTGAATGTGTAAATCTCACAGAAATTATGGATTTTAAGCAGGAAATCAGAGACTTTTATTATGGAACATCACCTGAAGAGAAAATTTAATACCTCTGTGAACAGTATGCGAAGTGAGGGTGAGCGGGATTTAGTTTTTCATAGTGAATTTCGGGTTTCAAAATTTGATGTGTAAAGTAAATTTGTGTAAACATGCATGGAGATTGTAAATAACAGCTGAAGGTCTAAGTCTAATGCATTATGTTAGTTTTCTCATGTATTTCTAGTAATCTAGGATTAAAAGAATTCTTTTTAAGCAATCAATGTTTCATAAAGTTCAAAGCTTCAAAAATGTCTCATCATCAGGCATGTGGTAAATCATCTTTTGCATGAAAGGAAAGTTTGTTCAAATATTATATGACTCTAAATTTTAGACATCCCAAATGTAATAATGCTTATAATGTACAGTCACTGCCAAATAAGAAAAAAGAAACTATTCTTATAGGAACATTGACGAATGGGTTGCCTTAGATTATTAAGGATTGATGCCATTGCATGTTCGTTGATTTTTACATAAAATGCAAGTTTAAGCAGGAAATTAGAAAATAAGATGAAATCTTGCAAGATAAGACTGCAATCATTGAAGAGCTTGGTACAAAATAATTTGAACTGTTGCATACAAATGGTTACCAAAATCAACATGCGACGGCTACCATGTATATACCGCCTTGGAGCGATCAGTAATATAAAATTACTCGGGGTTGAAACCAGTTTTACAGGCGCCTAACCTCACCCTCATCCTCTGCAGTGGTTCACAACACTTAGTTAGTTGTTCGGTCCTCGTGGTGAATCTCTAACTAGTCAATGAATCATCAAGGACAAACAACTAAATCATGATAACCACCCTGATGATTCAAAAACCAGGAATCAACAGATTCAGTAAGCTGCCTGATGATGGAGATCCCTAGGCACCATTCTCGTATGTGTCAGGAGAAGAATTAAATAAGCTTTAAGCTTCCATTCTAATCCTAATTTGTAATCCTGCATGTGAATGTGTGATTTATATATGTATGTGATTTATTTGAATAAATATATTTAAACTAACTTACTGAAACCCGGAGCATAAGAAAAACACCAGTTGAACCCCGGTGGGCCAAGCAACAGACAAGAAGCTCCGGACCCAACCAACTAAAATGAAAAGCTTTATGTCGGAGCCATCATAGAGTCTGGCGCCTGACCAACCGGCGTGCAATTAAAGAAGGCAGCATAGTTATCAACCATGATTGGGTTAAAAACTAAGCATGCAGACTGTCGCACATTCAAATTATAACCTATACGTCTGTAACGTGTTATGATTTTTTTCTGAACTGAAAAGAAAAATCATTCCGTCCTATAAGATTCCTAAATTTGTAAACCAAGTCACCATTAAATTCTGGTTTCCAAAGGCCCTCGCGTGAAAGGGTCTTTGGCCCAACATTAAATTTGGAAATCAACTCGTAGTGTCTGCGATAAGATTTAGAAAATGTTTTTCGAAGTTTATGATACCGATAGCCCTGCTGGAGCAGTTTGGCTGTTAAACATTTATTTCGCGCGTTGAAGTCCGCTACACGATTGCAGACTCTAGCAAACCTAATAAGTTGCGAAATGTATACACCATAAGAAACACGGCAAGGAACGTCACCAACCAAAAACAGAAAATTTACTATATCAAAATCATCGCGTTTATCATGAATTTTAGAAGAAACAAATCCATTTGCAATCGAAATATGTAAACGTGGGTCAGAAATCTCGTAGTTTATGATAGCAGTTACCTGAGCTCCACAATTTATCGAAGCGTAAGTTATCTAGCGATGCACGACATATCGTCAAAAATGTGTTTTGTCGAAAAGTTTGTAACAATGATTAGGAAAAGACAATATTAGAAAGAAATTCCTACTCCAAAATCCGAGGTGGGAAAAACTAAATTGACAATTAGGTACTTATACTTAGAAAACATATCGTATGCCGAGTGAGCAGCTATTTCTCAATAAGCGACCACTCAGTTACCCGAACTTAAATAAAAATACGAAAACGTACATAAGGCTCAAACAGTATAAAAATTCGACTCAAAAACATAAAACAAATGGAACCACAACAGAAAGTTTGTTTACGTGCTTGTAGTGTTCTTGTTCTTTGTCAACTGCCCTAAATATCATTTCCTGAAAATCAGAGTATTCGGCTTCTGGTTCTTTGCGTAAAGTTTGTTCACGATAAAGGTCTGACAAAGCATTTCCTAATTCAGTTCGCAAGTCGGTAATTTCACTTTCTTGTCTATGAAGTTTGTCCTGACATTCTGAATCTTGGTGTAGATGTTTTTCATTCACTGAACTTAACTATCCTTTAAATGTGTCGATTTCTGCTTTTAATTGTACATTGTCATTTTGAAAATTGCACATTTTCATATGATCTACTTTGAGGAAATTATAGAAAATTTATTCAGTGACAGTATATTTTTAAAGTCTTCATTTTACAGTGAATAAAATGGAAATGTCTTTTGTTCATTGAAAAAGTCACGTTCTTTCCTCTTTGGATTTTTCACGGTTCTTTTGGTGTCATTCCCAAATTTCTGATGATTTACAGTTGGAAGTGTTAGATTTAGGACCACTGGTAAAATGGGCTTACTATTTTCTCTTGCACTGTTACGAATTCTGTTGAAACGGCGTTCCGTACTTGACGTTGACGTTCTCTTTTGATGTACACAAATGAATACTTTATTAGGGTATCTCGCTTGGCTTGTTGTGATGAGGTATCTTAAGTTCTCGTACCCCTATGATTTCCTTCAGATAATATGCAGTACCGAATAGAGTGGTTAAAGCATATAAACGTTTTGAATAAATAGATGATGAAACGCCGTTTGATAATCACTGTTTATTTGTATGTTTCATCAAGGCTTTTATATGCTTTAGTCTTCTATTCGGTACTGCATATTAGTTGCCTTGCTTGTAATTTCCGAAATATGTTGACCCCAACCAAGCTTCTAAATACCTCCTGAGTACCTAAAATATTATTTCCACTAATTATCTTTATAGTAAAGTAAAGGTTTATTTTACCCAAATTAGAACGTTTTAGTTGTTTTTTTCGTTGTACCGTTTTAGGCGTCGAATGCGTTGTAATGAAAAATCATTAATAATTTCGCTATCAAAGGACATTTGAAAATTTGTTTTGGTCAGATCGTCTTATTAGGTCAGTATCTATGTTCGACATCAAAAATCAACCCATTTACCATCGAACTTTGACCACAATATAAGGTTTTCTTCTCGGAGAAGTTCAAAACACACGATTTGGCAATCAGCTGTCTAAGGGTGTCGAACATTATACTTAAATGGATGATTTCCTGCAGAATGTACCAATCGAGGCAAATAACACAATAGTTTTGCTGGTCCGTAAGGTGTGTTTGATAAAGATAAACAAAAAAGGAACATCAGAATCAATAAACAAATCTTACTCACCGATTCGTGTCCACTAAAAACCGCCATTTTTTTAGTAAACTATACGTTGCGCTTTAGTAACCTATACGTTGCTTTAATTTCCTGTACGTAATGACGGACCGGCGTGATACAGCCCATAAAGATCAAAATATAGTTCAAGTAAGACTCCAAAGTAGTTCAACTAATTTCAATTTTTGGTGCATTGTACACAAAATGTTTGTCAACTTAACAAAAACATCTTCTATGTCAATCGGAAGTAGGCAAAATTTATCGAATACTGATGAATTAAGTATTACAATTGATAATGAAGATATCTCAAACGTCGAGAACCAAAAACTGCTAGGGATATTCATTGATAAAACACTCTCCTGGGATAAACAAATCGATTCTGTTTGTCTTAATATCACTAGACGAATAACGCTTTTAAAACTACTATACTATAATTCCTATATTTTACCGATTTTTGACTATGGGTGCATGATTTGGGGACAGTGTTCAACATACACTATCAAGAGATTACTAAGTTTACAGAAACGAGTAGCGCGAATTATTCTTCAAGCTGACTTTATGACACCATCAAAAGAAATGTTCCAAGAGCTAGGCTGGCTTACTTTTACTAACATATTAGAATATCATATTTGCGTTATGGTTTTTAAGTCCCTAAATGGCCAAGCCCCTGATTATTTATCAAGCCTGCTAAAGAAATCGTCTGAAACAAACACTAGAAATTTACCTTCTAATGAACAAGAACTTCTGAAAGTTCCATTTGCGCGAACGGCATACTACGAAAAATCTTTTTCTGTAACTGGTCCAAAACTATGGAATGCTTTGCCAATTGAAATTAGAAAATCAACAAGTCTTTCCACATTCAAAACGTCTGTTAAGAAATATTATCTAAATAAGACTATTGTTATTTTGTTATAATAGTCGCTACATAGAAACATC
Organism: Rugalucina vietnamica; assembly: GCA_964017185.1. NCBI lineage: Eukaryota > Metazoa > Mollusca > Bivalvia > Lucinida > Lucinidae > Rugalucina > Rugalucina vietnamica. Next base: position 32,550,890 of record OZ024873.1, on the reverse strand, counting down.
TGTTTTTCTGATAGATTGTGTTACAATAAAGTAGTAATTACTTATATATATTTTTAAATAAATACATATAATCATGTCGTAGGAAACTGTAACATTTTCAGTTTTTCAATTCAGTCTACATGTATGTCAATTCACTATAGATTAGTTCATATTATGTGTAACTTTTGGAACACACTAATGTATTACTCTGAAGATGCTACTTACGTCACGTCATAATCCTGTTAAATTACCATCCATATGCTTATCATCCTATCTATTTTTCATGCGTATTGGATGTCCAGTCTGTTCGCAATTTTATGGATGCTGGTAGACACTGCCTAGATCAGAGACGCCATATTAGTATAACTACTCTGGGCACTGCATCAGCATTTCTCAACATTTGCTTTGCGGTCATCCAGTACTCATGGTAAAAGTGTATTTATGTATTTGTATTGAATGTTTTGTAGATGCACTAAAATGTATTTGGCAATCTGAATAAAGAATTGATTGATTGAAATAAACAACTTAACAACCACTGCAGAAGCTGAGGGTGAGGTTAGGATCCTGTAAAACCGGTTTAAGCCCGCCAGTAACTTTGTGTTACTGATCGTTCCAAGGCGATACTTCTGTGGTGGTTTTTTTTGTTTTATGTCTTGGTGTTTAAATTTTTTTTTGTGCTGTTGGCGCCTTATGTATGTTTTCATATTTTTAATTAAGTTAAGGTAAATGAGTGGCCACCTATTGGGAAAATAGCTGCTCATTCGGCTTACGATATGTTTCATGGTATAAGTGTCTGATTGTTAATTTGGTTTTTTTCCCACCTGGGTTTTGGAGTGGGAATCTCTTTCTGATTGCGCCTTTTCCTGATCTTTGCCTACTTGTACCTTTTTAACGAGACATAAGACACGTTGCTTGCATAGCCAGCCATAAAGCACAAAACTATAACAGTAGGGCCAGTGGTGTGCTGTCTGGACATTGGTTTCCGCCACACTACCGCTGTCCCGAAAGGCAAATACTAGAAATTAGAATTTTTAAGCATACCTCGACACATTTTAAACGTCAAAGAAGAAATACTTATTAAGTAAGCAAATTAACTAGGCCTATAACATGTTGCGTGCATAGCCAGACATAAAGCATGTAAACATAAATGTTGGGACAGTGGTGTGCTGTCTGGACATTGGTTTACGCCACATTACCGCTGTCCCGACTATCAATCACTCACAGGATGAGCTATATGTCAAACCATAGTTCTTTTCATGTTCACGTACTTGACTGGGTCTGGCTACATTATATATATATATCGCTGTCCCCACTTTAATATTTCCATTTTTTGTATTATGTTTGTCGCTAGCGGTCGCTGGACATATAGTCTTGCTGACCGTGAACATAGGGCTGAGTGATTCATCGGAGGTTTTCGGCAGCAACGACCTAGGTAGGGAAACCATCCAGCCAGACAGTTTGCTATCGCATGCCATCGATGGGTCTTTCAATTCTATTTATATGTACTTGAAACGCAACAGGACAGCCTTCTATGCTTGAGGACACTTAATATATATTTTTTAATTCAGTTTTACGTCCCTTTCAAGATTATTTCAGCTCATATGAGACGGGCCAATCAGTGGGTGGGCGAAAACGGGAGGACCCCGAGAAAAACCACCTGGCACACCCGCAAGCAGAACTTGGCTTGTCTCACATGTGGCCAGACACTTAATATCTCTTAACTAAATTAACAAGTAAGAAAGTAAAAAATGGAACAAACATCTCTCGTTCTCTTTGGGAAGTCATATTTAAAACTTCAAATTTGTATTGATATCATTTCCGAGTGTACTTAAGATTCATTTTCATCTCAGTTTCATGTCTCATTGAAAAACACTACTGTAAGTGTACATGATTATGTTTGATAGATCTCCCAGACATCTTGTTCTGTACATATGTATATAACTATGTAAATATGTTTAACTCTTTAGAGGACCATGTGTGAGATTAGTCTATGTACTAAATATGTCATCCTCTTTAAATAAAGACATTATTATTATTATTATTATTATTATTATTATTATTATTAAGTATCTTTTTTTAGCGTTTGGCTTGGGGAGCTCCTTTTTGTGGGTAGACAGGGACCCTGGAGAGCTATTAAGGTGGGTTTGCGTGTCGTGAAGACGCTTGTCACCACGACAGACTCCTATGAAGTGAGGGAATATTCACCTTGACTATTCGTCGCAGAGTTCGGCATAATGGCTAGGACAGTGGCTTCGATATTTACCTGCAATACGGAACATTCCGAATCATCGCTATTCTTAATAGAACAGTTCACGAGCTTATCGTAAACATGCATATAAATTATCTTAACTATTCAAATTTTCCATATTTCGTTTTATTTAAATTTCAAATATTTCTATGTCTTTTCTCTCAAAGCAAATGTTTGTTTTAAACAGTTTTATTTCGTTTTATTTAAATTTCAAATATTTCTATGTCGTTTCTCTCAAAGCAAATGTTTGTTTTAAAGTGTTGTTTGAAATGATTATCATGTTTTCAGAGACTACTGAAAACTTTATCACTACCTTGCTGTGGTTATTGAGACTTTATCAAGGTGCTAAAATGTTTCTGAGTCTTCACTCACCCAGCTTGAGGAAAACAATTGGGGATCAAAAGCATTATTGACAACACGCCTGTTTTGAATCAGTACTAAAAACTAAAATCTCAGTCAGTCTTGCGCAAACACATTTAGTAACAGTTGTTCAATGATTACTAATGACCACATCTTGAGAGTGAAAAAGTTTCATACATGTAATAAGCTAATCACTTTGTTTCACATTGAGTTCAAAACTTACTCATTGTCAATTTTCTAAAATGCATTTAAATACATCCGGAAAAAAACGTTGTAGAAAATCAAAAAAAATAGCTTTATTAACAAAGTTTCCAAATATCGAAAATGAAAAAGAAGACAAAAGTTCCTCCCCAAAGTTTGAAATCTTAAAATCATTAAACACAAATTGTTTATCTTTCATTTTACTAACTTCATGCATGCTTCGTTGCCATGCATGTATCATTATCACTTTATTTTATATTTTATTTTGTTACATTGATTGTTTTATTTTATATCTTTATTTCTATTATTTTTTATTATCTGAAAGATATTGTGCCCTCAAAATTGCATAATCCAACTAAGACTTTGGGTTTTCTTCGGCGCAATTTGGATTGACACGTAAAGTGCATACAAAACATTGGTTCGTTCCCAACTTGAGTATTCAGCTCCTATTTGGCATTCCTATAATGAAACTCAGACTGCTAAGGAGGAGAAGGTGCAGAGGACTGCGGCCAGGTGGACCTGCATGAGATGGAGGAACTCCAGTGGCGTTGGTGATATGCTTGACGAGCTGAAGTGGCCATCCCTGGACCACAGAGAGCAGTCCTCCTTAACCTGCTTCTACCACAGCAGAAGATGAGGGTGAGGTTAGGCGACAGTAAAACCGGTTTTAACCCCTCAGTAATTTTATATTACTGATCGTTCCAAGGCGATACTTCTGTTGTGGTTCTAATTGTTTTGTGTTTTGGAGTCGAATTTTTGTGCTGTTTGAGCCTTATGTACGTTTACATATTTTTAGTTCAGTTCGGGTAATTTAGTGGCCGTCTATTGGGGAATAGCTGCTCACTCGGCTTACGGCATGTTTTCATGGTATAAGTACTTAAGTGTTATTTTAGTTTTTTTTTTGTTAGTTTTTTATGGAGTGGGAATTTCTTTCTGACTGCGCCATTTCCTGATCATTGCCGATTTGTACTTTTTTCTACAAGATACATTCCGGTACAGTGTCTCTTGATAAAGACAAATACATGACCCCGGCACTCAACCTAAGGTAAACTCGGGCATCGCATGAATCACAATATACAAGACAAATTGCCTGTAGTTATTCCCTGAAAAAAAAAATCATTTTTTTCCAGAACTATTCTGGTTTGGAATAGTCTCCCTTCTTCAGTGGTCTCATCCAAGACAATCGAAGAATTTAAGGCTTCTATTTAATCCTTGGCCAAGAAGCAGCGTTTTAGTATGCCTCTAGCTACATGTATATCTTGTAAATAGTTTTAATCCCCCTCCCCCTAAATGTTTTCTGCCCTTGACTAAAGTCTAAATTTAGCCACCCACCCAACACCTGTTGATTAGTGAAAACTGTTATTTTCATTTCTCAAGAGTGCTCGGTCCACCTCATCCCCAAGATGATAACAGAGTAGTAACGGACTCAGCTGAAAAAGCAAATCTTCATAACCAGCAGATTCAGTCTGTATTAACTACCAAGATACCCCATTCACTTTCTCGACTTTGTAAGATGCAAATCCAAACTGCGTCATGACGCAGTACCAGCAGGTATTCATAACGTAAAGTACATTTGGCCCCATTTTAATTATAGTAGTCTTTTGAATCGACTACCGTGTTGAAAGTTGCAAAATTATAGTAATTCTCTTTGGCTCCCTTGTGCCAAATCTAAAGGGTCACTGAAGAGGCTTAAGTAGCCTAAACCGTGGTATGGCCCATCACCTTTCTCATTAATAGCGACGGCGTCACTCTAATGGAAGGAAGGTGGTTAAAATATTCAGTTCTATTCTGTTCTCATGTACATTGATAGAAAAAGAAAATCGCCAAGCGGAACCGGAATTCGCTTAGTTATTCACGTTAATACGTCGTACTTCGAAATATTGTGTTGAAAAAGGTGTCGCCGAAAAGGCTTGCTCTAAATAAACGAAACAACAACAACAATAACAAAAAACAAACAAACAACAAAAACACACAAAAAAGCAAAGATTCTTACTCAAGAATATCTTATTTCAATTCTCCTTCATTCCTCTGTCGTTGATAGATAACATGACGTCACTTGAATATGACGTCACATGGTTGTGTTCGTTTACGCCGTCGTCGTAACAGCGAGCTTCGAAGGAATTCTCCGTTTCAGAGCCTCTCATCAAAACTGTAGATCTATTAGCCCGAGAGCCAGCGGTAGGTTTAATCAAGTGGTTGAGGCCAAAAGGTTTGATGACATGTTCTGAAGCAGAAAAGTGTGCTGAATTCAAAAATCCATGTCTTACAAAAATCTGCTTGTACTCAGTTCTGCTATACCCAAATGAATACCCCGTGTCTATAAATTGCCTTGAAATTGGGGGTATACTTACAAAATCCGTGATATCTCAGCTATTAGCGATTGTAGATCATTGAAATTGGTATTAATGTAAGGCTGAAATAGATAGTGTCCTTGTGTTCTAGGGTAAAATATATAAGGCATTTAATTTGCATATTCATGAATACTTACAAATATCCTTGGAAAATCAAATAAAATCATATATTAACTAATTTCATTTCAGAACATCATTGTGACATAGCATGATGAAAACATCTCTTATATCTGAAAAAAGAATTCTTATCTTGCTGTTTTGATGAACTAATTAACACCTAGAGTATTTAGCTACATCTACCTGTATTTTTCTCATTTTCTTTACCTCAACAAAATACTAAAATGTTATTTATAGGTCAAATTTAACATTTGAAAAACAAAAGAGTCTAATAACTTTTCCCCTTCTTTAAAGCTGTAGCATAACATTTTAAGTACAATTCAAAGTCTAAAAAAATATATATTTTCCATTCTGTTGATTGTGGTATCAGATTACGTTTTAATGACCAAGTAGATATCAGACTCTGCCCACTGTAGAATTTTATTGCCACAATTACTTCAGGGTGAATCAAACCACTTGCTATCAGCAGGAAGCCTCAAAACCGCACTTCCTTATCTAACCCGAGTAAGCACCAAGTTTTTCGGGTAACCGCACTTAATTTTATAAGAGAATGTTCTCAGCATGGTGAAAGCGTCTTTGCAAGAAGTTAAATATAATTTTTGTCAATTTCATTTAATCTATGCAGATCCTGTAAATGAAAATAGCCACATTTACATATTCATGAAAAGCAATAAAAATGAAGGAAAATCTATAATTACCTATATACATTCTGGGCACTTACATTGTATTTTATCTACTTTACCTTGCTTATTATCATAGACAATTGAATTTGGTTTTAGCTTAGAACTTTGAATCATTGGCCAGTAATGCAATAAATCTAATTTGCATAATCATTTATATTTATAAAACATTAAAACCGGACAGAAAACATCTATAAGTGAAATAATTTGAGCAAAAACCAAACATGTGACACATTGCTTTTGTTACAGTCAGTGATACCATTTGGCAAGTTAACTGATGCCACGTTCTTATATGACATTAGCCACATTTGCCTGTTCATAAAAATCAATAAAATCATACGAAATCGAGGGGAAACATTGAAAACGTAAGTGAATATGCATACAAAATCACCTGTGTCTAGACTGTTTTAAGACACAGAGTGCTCAAAATAGTATAAAATGAATTCTAAGGCAATAAACTGGTGTCCAAAATACTATATGTATGCCCAGTAGTCAAATGTATAAATCCTCAGAGTTTTGTTTCATGGATAGTATGAAAATTGTAGCTTTGGGTAAAATAATTTAAGAACTAAGGCTGTAAACTACAAACTTCAATATTCAATATGCAGACTACCATATGAATTGCATCATAGTAACGAACAGCCCAGTTATCTGGTATATAAATCACCTGTCCTTAGTTTCATCAATATTAATGAAATGTCTGATATTGGAGTAACAACACAAGCAGAAAAAATGGGGGTATGCAAATAAAATAGCTTGCGTCTCGCTTGCCAATAGCCCTTATGTGCTGAAACTGTTATCAAAGGCTTGATTAAGGAATGGTTCGTTGCAATTAATAAGTCAAATGTACCATTCTATTGATTTTGAGTGCCACGGATATTAATGAAAACTTAAAGATTAGTGAAAATTGCCAAAAATTTAAGGACTTAAATCTACAAAGTCAACTGTACACTTGATTGCCAATCATCCTAAAGAGCTGAATATAGCATTAAAATTATTGTCATGATAGTGTTCTATAACCATTTGGTTATGTAAACAAAACATATGTCAATATCAAAGTTAAAAGCGACTTCGACGGTACGCCTAGCATTTCGCATTATTTTCTGCATTTTCCAAAGCAATCTAATATCCACGATGCTTAAAGTCATATGTTTTCCGAAGACAGGGTAATAGTGAATTGGCCTTACAATCATGTGATGCCATTTTCAGTACTCTTTTGCTAATAGAGAATGAAATGTGTATGGCTTTATAGAAATTGTTCTGTATTTGTTTCGCATTTTCATTTTTTTTTTCAGCAAAGTTTTTATCAAAAAATGTAGAATGGAAACTAACTCATGAGATAAGTTTATCTAACCACAGAGCAATAACATATCGCCCTAGAAATTCTTTTATAGCATTTTAATGCTCTTTGGCCATTGTCAGCAGAGATACAAGTGATTACATAGGTATACACCCATAAATTTTCCACAATGTTTCACCAATTCCTGAAGTTCCTTTTTATATTTATGACACTAACATTCAGGCTATTTGTATATCAGACCTCATGCATGAAACTTGTAGCAATTATTTAACACCATTGTGAGTATGTTAGGGTTATCTATCTATCTATCTATCTATCTATCTATCTATCTATCTATCTATCTATCTATCTATCTTGGCATTTTACAAATGTATTTTTATTTCGGATCAAAACGGTATAAAGTCGAAGTAAATTATTTGCAAAAAATATGATAATATATCGAACTAAGATTTCACACAGTTAAAATCATTGCAAATGTCACCATCTATCTATCTATCTATCTATCTATCTATCTATCTATCTATCTATCTATCTATCTATCTATCTATCTATCTATCTATCTATCTATCTATCTATCTATCTATCTATCTATCTATCTATCTATCTATCTATCTATCTATCTATCTATCTATCTAATCAAAACGCTATAAAGTCGAAATATAACATTTTGTAAAATAACGATATTATGTCGAAATCAGCTTCTTCACTATTAAAACCACTATGAAAAATCCCCAATTATCTATCTATCTATCTATCTATCTATCTATCTATCTATCTATCTATCTATCTATCTATCTATCTATCTATCTATCTATCTATCTATCTATCTATCTATCTATCTATCTATCTATCTATCTATCTATCTATCTATCTATCTATCTATCTATCTATCTATCTATCTATCTATCTATCTATCTATCTATCTATCTATCTATCTATCTATCTATCTATCTATCTATCTATCTATCTATCTATCTATCTATCTATCTATCTATCTATCTATCTATCTTGGCATTTTACAAATGTATTTTTTTTTTCGGATCAAAACGATATAAAGTCGAAGTATATTATTAGCAAAAAATATGATAATTTCGATAAATAAGATTTCACACAGTTAAAATCATTGAAAATGTCACTATCTATCTATCTATCTATCTATCTATCTATCTATCTATCTATCTATCTATCTATCTATCTATCTATCTATCTATCTATCTATCTATCTATCTATCTATCTATCTATCTATCTATCTATCTATCTATCTATCTATCTATCTATCATTCTTCCTATCTATCTATCTATCTATCTATCTATCTATCTATCTATCTATCTATCTATCTATCTATCTATCTATCTATCTATCTGTCCTGGCATTTAACAAATATATTTTTATTTCGGATCAATAAGATTTCACACAGTTAAAATCATTGAAAATGCCATCATCTATCTATCTATCTATCTATCTATCTATCTATCTATCTATCTATCTATCTATCTATCTATCTATCTATCTATCTATCTATCTATCTATCTATCTATCTATCTATCTATCTATCTATCTATCTATCTATCTATCTATCTATCTATCTATCTATCTATCTATCTATCTATCTATCTATCTATCTATCTATCTATCTATCTATCTATCTATCTATCTATCTATCTATCTATCTATCTATCTATCTATCTATCTATCTATCTATCTATCTATCTATCTATCTATCTATCTATCTATCTATCTATCTATCTATCTATCTATCTATCTATCTATCTATCTATCTATCTATCTATCTATCTATCTATCTATCTATCTATCTATCTATCTATCTATCTATCTATCTATCTATCTATCTATCTATCTATCTATCTATCTATCTATCTATCTATCTATCTATCTATCTATCTATCTATCTATCTATCTATCTATCTATCTATCTATCTATCTATCTATCTATCTATCTATCTATCTATCTATCTATCTATCTATCTATCTATCTATCTATCTATCTATCTATCTATCTATCTATCTATCTATCTATCTATCTATCTATCTATCTAAACAGTATAAACTCGAAATATATTATTATGTAAAATAATGATATTATATCGAAATCAGCACTGTTCTGCTGTCGGTTGAAGAAATCATACGCTAAAACCGTTATACATGATCCGCTGGACAATGTTGTGATCTTTGGTTGGAGATTCAGGAGCAACCTTAAATCTTAAGTAACCTGGTCTCGCTCTATTCCAAGGTACAACTAAAAGAAGCGGCGTTCGATATTACAGCGGAACTTCGTGATGCAATTCGTTAGGCTGTGGATATGTTTGACCGTGACATGTGCAAGCAGGCTTCGCAAAGTTGAAGGGACGACACAATAATGCCTGGATAAGCTTAATAAGATGGGAGTGGCCTTCAACAACTTAACTACTACTAACTAATATGTCGTCGCAGAATAAGATGACGTCGGCCGAGATGCTGATTGTTTATGTGAAATAGCCCTTTTCAGCAATGTATTTGTTTTCTACATATCTCCTGAAATTAAGAAATAATTAAAAAAAAACACGAGCTTCCCGGACAACCCATGTATGTGTGACGTGCGTGTGGTAAATCACGTTTAATTTTGGTCACAAAGGCCAAAATGCTAATCTAATATACTTTTTTACTTCGTGAAAAAACTTCTTTAAGATCCCTGATGTTTCTGAATGATTGCAAAAAAATCATAAATATAACAAGCAACAAACAAACAGAAGTAAAAATTACTTGTCAATTATAAGCACTGTGACTTTTTGCGCCAAAAGCGAAACGGGAATCACTCTAATACACCTGCTCTGGCTAGTCTCTGGTTATTACTAGCCGCTAGTGGCTTTTTTCTGTGTTCTTTTGTTTTAAAGTTTATTTCGTGGCTAGCTTCTGGCTATTAGAGCTACTACTGGCTATACTATACATGTCCTGGCTTGCAGTTGTAGCCGCTCACTTTTCATTTATGTATATAAGGGTGACTTGACGACCTATTGACGAGAATTAATCATGTAATTGATAAGAATCGTATGCTAAAGTTGTTAATGCCGAAACATTAATATAGTCGCTAAGACGATCGGCAAAACACTTCCCGCATTTGTTTTTATCCCTTTATAAGCAGGCGAAAACTCGTGTTCCCTTGTTCACCTAAAAGGTATTGCAGCTCTACATGTATGATCTTTAAAAATTGAATTACATTTCTTGGTTCGAAATATCCGGCAACCAAGAATTAATCATGTAATTGATAAGAATCATATGCTAAAGTTGTTAATACCGAAACATTAATATAGTCGCTAAGACGATCGGCAAAACACTTCCCGCATTTGTTTTTATCCCTTTATAAGCAGGCGAAAACTCGTGTTCCCTTGTTCACCTAAAAGGTATTGCAGCTCTACATGTATGATCTTTAAAAATTGGATTACATTTCTTGGTTCGAAATATCCGGCAACCAATAGGCCTAGCTACATCGTTTTGATTTTTGCCTTTTCCTTTTATCACCAATAAGTGAAATATTGAACATTTTATGGATACAAGCATCTTATCTCAGTAAGTAGTGCGATTTTAAAAATATTTCAGTATATCTAATTTATATTATCATGCGCTCCTCACATCAACAAACGCTGGAACAGGTTCGATTCGCCAAATCCCTTGGACTTACCATCACTAACAACTTGGAATGGGGTCAACATGTTTCTGAAATTTCTTGTAAAGCAACTAAGACATTGGGCTTTCTTCGGCGCAATTTGGCATTTGCACCTCGGCACACAAATGAAGTTGCATACAGTTCGTCCTCAGCTAGAGTATGCAGCTCCTATTTGGCATCCCTATAATGAAACTGAGACAGATAAGGTGGAGAAAGCGCAGAGGACAGCAGCCAGGTGGGCCTGATGGAGAAACAGGAGTAGCGTCGACGATATGTTGGACGAACTCGAGTGGCCATCCCTGGTGGACCGCAGGGTGAAGTCCTCCTTAACTTTCTTTTACAAGATACACTCCGGTACAGTGTCTCTTGATACAGATAGATATTTGACCCCAGCACCAAACTTTAGAAGTACCAGGGCATCCCATGAGGCCCATATACACAAGATATATGGCCTATTACTTTTTTAGAATGCATTTTTATCAGTTCAGCGTGCTGGCTCAAAAATGTGATGTCGGTCTCGTTTTACTACATATGTTCATGAAAACGAGTTATCCTCATAGATCTCATAAGGATAGGCATTGGTCGTGATGCGGGAAAAGAAAAACCATGAAGTAAAGAGAAAACTTATTAAAGCCACAACAATCTCTATTGGCTGACGTTTTCACTCAGTATCGTAAAAGGCAATCTGGTGCAAAAAGATTCTGGGATGCGCAGGCTCGCCCTTCGATTTTTGTAGCTTGTTGTGAAACAAGCAAGGGGAACAACTCAACATAGGAAACATTTATAGGTCTGCTCGACGACATCAAATAGAAATGCTTTTATAATTATAAAGACTCTTTAAATAATAGATTATGTGATAATGTATATATACAGCTTTTAAGACCTGCACTTGATGGTTAAGTATGGAATTTCAAACATGATAACAGCAATTTTATTTTTGTTTTTAAATCCTAGCTAGTACAGCAAACATCTAAAATCGGTAAACTTATTAAAATTGGTAGATCTACTAATTTTCATGTACAATTAAACCTTGCGTCAAATTTACCATGCCTTTCCACGCTTATTTTCAAGATATTCAATTTCAAAGATTTAACTAAAAAAGCGAAATCAAAATTTACGCATTATACCATGGATCTGAACCGCAAATTGCACAAAACATGTTTGTCAAACATAACCAGATAAATTCCACCAGAAATGGTGTGCATAAAATTGAGTTTTAACCGAAAACGTATATTGATATCTAAAAAAGTAATTTTCAAACGGCCATTTGAAAGGGCAAGAATATACTTAGAAGCTTCAAATATCTGCTTAAGAGAGGTTAGGGTGTGATTTCTTAAACGCTCCTTTTCTTGTAAACTGTAATTTTATGATTTCAACATGTAAAAAAAAAAAAAAAAGAAAAGAAAAAAAAAAGAAAAAAAAAAAAAAAAAAAAAAAAAGACAAGTAAAATAAGTTTCTCCACCGAGATTCAAACCCAGCACCTCTCCGTCATGAGTACCCTACTGTCATAGTATTACATCTACTTTCTCTTCGGTGATTTACTTTGATTTTGCCAATCTTACCAAGATAAGAAAAGATAACCAGTGTGCCATGTACAAATTGGGTTGTCTTTTTATAGGTATCACTAGACCATAATCGGATTACTAGCGATACTAAACGTCCACAATCTAAATGGCCGCTACCGTTTGTTTGATAGGAAGGAGCGGGGACATGACCTATAAAAGGCACCACTCGTGAAAAAACTCGGGCATCACATGAATCATTGTACACAATATATTCTGTACAAAGTCATGCCCTGAAGAACTTTCCCCATCCCCAGAACGACCTATTCCTGTCTGGAATAGCCTTTCCTCAATCGGAGCCTGTAGATAGTATTTTCGCATGACATGAGTGCCAGAGGTATGCATTCTAATATACTCCAGATTGTATTTAGTTTTAATGCCCCGTTCAAATGGTTATTCCCTCTGCTAAAAAAGCGCCCACCACTCACCTGATCAGGATCATTGGAAGATGGATAGTGGCGGTGCGTGCTCCCCGATTAAGTTCATGTCGCTACGATTTCTAATATTCAAAGACTGTCCCATTCAATGTGTTTTCATTAGTGTGTAGTGGATCTCAGACAAATGGGGTTTCGCGTTAGATAGTTACTTCATGCAAAACGGGATGCCTTTTCTTCAATTTACTGGTAATCACTCTGCCTCTGTACACGCCCGGGCATTTCCGCTATGGATTATATTTTCTCTTACATCAGGAAGCATTGAATCTTTAAGAAAGTCGCAAAGACTAGTGTCGATTTGCAAATATGTGAGCTAATGCCATCTGAGCTATTGCAAACACGGAGAAGGAGGTCACCACCTCCACAAAGACACACCTCGTAAATCATGTCTTTTGAGAGGGTAAAGGCGGGACTGTGTGTCGTAAGGGGTGTAGGGGTACAACAGTGTAGACCGTCAGATTTTATTCTCTTTTAATCTCGGTTTTAATGCTCAGCCTCTCTTCACCAATACAATGTATGTTCATTTAACAAAAATCTGCCACCTGCCGTTTGTAAAGAGTTAGATTTTACAGTAATTTGCATTGATTCGTTAGATAGCATGACAAAGAATGCGCATCAGATGTCCCGGGTTTTATTCAATCGTTATGCGGTTTACAAAACCATTGTTATTAGTATTTTTAGTCCTAGTGATACAGCAGGGTACCAATACTACGAATCAGTAAGGACTTGTCTAATAGATCGGTAACCAACAATATATCTTAAATATACTGTCACTCAGATATATAAAATGAGCCGTGAACGCAACATATATACAGGTTTTCTTAAATAAATGCTAACATTTTATAGATATTTTTCATCTTTTGTTTCATGGTTATTGATAACAAAATCCTTCTTCAAATGTAAGCATTTTTTTGTGAATTTGTCGACACATTAATTACTTTAATCAATTTTAATTGTTTTTTGACATAATGGTCACGCATTCACATACCAGATATAAAGGGGTGCTCAGAAAAGTGGTCGTATTTTTATTCAGACCCGGTTCACTATCGAACAAAAACCATTATTTGTAAAACAAAGACCCTGTCTATCATATGTCTGCTCTTCAATCATTTGACGTTGCCACGTAACGTTAAAATGACGTTAAAACTTAAGGTCTAATCGATTTCCTTCGACTTAACAGCATTTCGACTTTATGTGGCTTTTTAAATTTTTTCGTTCGACTTAACCAGATCCCACGGTTATATATATATATATATATATATATATATATATATATATATATATATATATATATATATATATATATATATATATATATATATATATATATATATATATATATTTATTTATTTATTTAGTAAATAATGTCTTCTAAATATTTATTTATTTCTTAGATAATATATTTACTCATATGTCTATGGGGCAAAAATATTTAAGTAAGAAAGGTGGTAGATTTTATTGTTTATTTGTAGATTTTTCGAAAGCTTTTGATAGAGTAAACCATGTAGAACTAATTAACTCATTGATTCGTAAAGGTGTTCACGGAAAATTTCTTAATTTGTTAATATCTATGTATAGTTCCTTATGCATATGTGTTAAAGTAGAGGATAATAAATGTTCATCTGAGACAGGGTTGTAAACTATCAACAATACTATTTATTTTGTTTTTGGACGATTTAATAGATGATTTGAAGAGAAGCGGGATAACAGGAATACAAATTTCTACTGATGGCTCAGAAGTCCTCGCATTTTTTTATGCTGACGATGTGGTTAGTACAAGTGATACAGTCAGAGGTTTGCAAGCACAAATAAATATTATATTTAATTTTTGTCAGAGAACAGATATGAAGATAAATTTACCGAAAACAAAAATAACAGTGTTTCGTAACGGCGAGTTCTTAAGGGGATATGAAAGATGGCATTTCAACGGTCAAACAATTGAAACTGTTTCCTCATATAAATATGGGTCTGCAAATAACGCCAAAATTAATTTGGACATACGCTAAAGAATGCTTATCTATTCAAGCGAAAAAATCAATAGCTTCATTGAAAAAACTTCAGAGTATGTGGGATTTTTTGTATACACGGAAATGTTTAAATTGTTCGATTCTATGATTAAACCTGTTCTTTGTTATGGTTCGGAAGTATGGGGTTTTGAAGTATCAGAAAGTATTGTAAATGTGCATACTAATTATTGTAAAACCTTTTTAAAGTTACCACCTTGTACGTTTCAAGTGTTTGCTAGAGGTGAATATGGTAGATATCCTATGTATATTGATTACTTTTGCAATTGTATTAAATATTGGATTAAGTTAGAAGAATGAATCAAAATAGATTTCCAAGTAAATGTTGCAAAATGTTAAGAGATTTAGACGAATCAGGTCGTATTACTTGGGCATCAAAAGTAAGAGAACTTCTTTTTAGCCATGGATTTGGGTATGTGTGGTTGATAGAGAATGTAGGTGATGCCAACTTATTCATGAAAGATTTTAAACAAAGGCTTATAGATTGCAGTATACAAGACTGGAGCTCTGCAATTGCAGAGTCCGGTAAAGGTATACACTATATACACTACAGATTTATTTCCCCAGCTTTGCAAGTTGCAAATTACATAAATTATAATATACCAATTAAATTCAGAATATCACTTTCAAAATTAAGATGTTCTGTACACAGTTTGAATGTTGAAGCTGGTAGACATAATGATATAGAGTATAATTTAAGGACATGCAGCATTTGTAACTCAATGGATGTTGAAGATGAGTTTCATTTCGTTATGAAATGCCCAGCATATAGTAATCTTCGTGATATCTATTTACCGAATGTTAATGTAGATCAATGTTCAGTCGATGTTCAGTTGATGACGTCACTTTTATTCACTTTTAAACAGTAGTAGGGTCGAAGTACTGCAATTATCAAAATTTATATATTATTCATTCAGATTGAGAGATGAAATTGTTAAAGACATGCAAAGATAATATAGATTGCTTTGATAATAATTTTGCTTATTTAGTTTGGGATGGACATATATGTATACATCACAAGTCACATGTTTATTCTTATGATAATACTTATATGTGTATTGTTTTGTAATGTATTCACTCGATAAATTGTTTGTATTTGTATTATGGGCCGGAGGCCAGAAATACTTAATAAAATTTGTCATTGCCATTGTCATTGTCATATACGTACGGTGACGTCAAACGAAGAAACGTAAGAAACGTCTCTGAACTCAGTCAGAAAACACCACGGAAATCTTCCGGAATAGAACAAATCAGGCTGCATGGCTTGTAAGTGATTGTGTGACTGAGAGCAAACGTGAAAGATATGTGGCAATGATTGAAACAATTCATAAACATTGACGTCTACGGACGTTTCGGTTAATACAAAAATGATGTACAAAAGAGGAAGGAAAGAAGTGTTTCCAAAGAATAGCAGACGATTATAAATTCTATCTTTCTTTCGAGAACTCCGTGTGTGAGGATTAATTTTTGTATGGGGGACGACAGAAAAAATATTTTCATGGCAAAATCTTGATCTTAGTTTGTCCTAATAGGACCTGCAAAAATTTTGAAAATCGGTGAACAAATAAAGTTTTTATGGCCAAAATGAATTTTGCATAGGGATTTTTCATTGACAAGGGAGATAATCGATGATCGTGAAAATGCATATTTTTTGAGAATTTTTACCTGATCATGAAGATTTTGTCTCAGGTATGTCATTTGTGTCAATCTATAATAATTTTGAGCAATCATGATTAAATAGTTAGAATTTAAAATTTTTGCGGGAAAATATTTACCTCCCTTCCATGACATTTTTGTACAGGAAATCCCTATTCAAAAATGTTTTTGACCAGAACTTTTTTAATTGCCAACCGATTTTCAAAATTTTTGCTGCACATTTTGCGACAAATTAGATGCTTAATTGTGCCAAGAAAATATTTCTTCTACATTTGAACAGTTGTAAAATATCTGCGAAAAACCATTATCACACACTACGAAATGCAATGTTCAAAGAAAGATTGTAGCATCATTTATGTCTGTCCATCGGTGTCTTTAGTCTCTTCATGAAGTTCCCATGTTGATAGTTTTATACATTATACCTACCTACTATGTATTATAAAGTGCATCAAAATGAGTGGACGAAAATAACTCATTTAGGCATAATGAATTGGGAGGCCAGTGAAATACTTGACTGAGGATTCCCTGCCTAAAAGATTCCAGAGGACGCAAATTATGGGTTTATATTATTGCAGTCATACATTTGTAGTGTCACTGGGTAAACTCTATTATATATGCCCAATGGTCTAAGATACAGAGGTCATTTCATATCAAATTTATTAAACGAGCCTTCGGCGAGTTTAATTAATTTCATATGAAATGACCACGAGTGTAGGATTCGTTTTATCACATGACCTTTAAATAATGATTTTATCGCCTTCAAAGTGGATAATTTACATTGTTGTTACGGACGTCGTCAATGACTGGAAAACAGCAACGTCATATGATGAATATTTTAAAATATGTTATCTTCTGCTTGGATTCTTAAAGGATTCTTACTAAAGCTGTAGATATATAATTGAGTCTTGTGTTTGGTAGAATAAGGCTCGCAGTCTTAAACGACAATGTTTGAAATCATGACAGAATGATGGATCCGGAGATGTTGACAAAATGAAATGCAGAAAACAATCTGGCTCAAAGCTTTTATGTAATTTAATCAGACAAACATGACAAACAAACAAAGTCAGTTTGGAACACCATGCGCAGTATGCAATTCGGCATTTTACTGCATTTGTTTATGCTGGGTGAATGAGCACACCCGCAAAATTGTTTCCGGTATAAAAAACACTAATATAGTCCCCGCGTGTTTTGTGCTGAACCCACACATCATCATTTTCAACCAGAGGGAAGATGAACGTACTGGAGGAGCAAGACCTATATCCAGTGTCGCCGCCAAGGACCGCACCCATTTCAGAGTAATTTTTGATAAGGGCAAGATGAATGTAGTGGCCGGCGCGTGAACAAGCTTCTACACTGAAGAGGTACGTGCCATTGATCTTGGCGGTGAATGTTCCATGCCTTGGGTCGTAGTTGTTGTCAAGATTTACAAGAACTTTGTCGTAGATAATTGGTTGATTAGGTCCTGGTGACAGGTCATGTGTCAGTCTCACCATGAACGCCTGTCGGGCATACCGACCTGGAGAATAGGAACACAACTGTCAAAACGTCAGCTCTTTGTGTATTTAAATCGAATAAAAAGAGACAAACGATGATAACCATGCTTTTGTTTAGGGCGATATCGAGTCATCGGTGACGGCTGTAGGGGACCGGAATGTCCGCGGACCGGAATGTCCGCAAAAAAATTAAGTTGTTTTAATTATGAATAAAAACATAAATAATCATTAAATAAGTCTATTAAATGCAAATTTTGGGGGAAATAATTTTCAAAAAATCGAAAGAAGAACTTAGAAAAAAACTCCTTGCGGACATTCCGGGACAGCCCATAGGGACCGAAATGTCCGCAGACCCGAAATGTCCGTAAATGATTTTTCTCTTTAAAACCGATATAATATCTATCGATTATGCTTTATTAATGCGGTAAAACAAGTAAATTATAGATATAATGATCATATGACCTACAAACCACGAATGTCTGTTTATAATAAAACATGTTTGACCGTTTGGT
This sequence comes from Rugalucina vietnamica, assembly GCA_964017185.1. NCBI lineage: Eukaryota > Metazoa > Mollusca > Bivalvia > Lucinida > Lucinidae > Rugalucina > Rugalucina vietnamica. The sequence continues at coordinate 32,532,309 of OZ024873.1, read as the reverse complement.
CACAATTTCTTTCATGTGTACACAATTGTAATTCTGTCGTTCAAATTATTGCATTTCAACGGAAAATTTTAACTCTGAAGTGAGTTTACATGACATTATTTATAGTAATTAACAGTTTTTATAGTGATAGTTTCAATAAAAAATATTGCGGACATCCCGGTCCATTTAGACCGTCCCGCAATGTCCGCAACATTTAAAATTTATATTAAATGATGAAAACGGTTAATGATTAAAAGCATGTCATATTATTGCGAAAGTTGAAGCAACTAATCTTCAACTTATTGTAATTATGGTCCACAATGCCTATTATACAACAAATCCGATCCCTACTGATGATTTAAATTAACAAAGACATTATGCTTTGCTTGTGTTTCAACGGACAGTCGGAACCCTTTTTAGTTTATACCCTTGTAATTCTTACGTAACAAATGCATTTCAACGGAAAATCAAACATCTTCATGCAACTTATCTTCAACTTATTGTAATTATGGTCCACAATGCCTATTATACAACAAATCCGATCCCTACTGATGATTTAAATTAACAAAGACATTATGCTTTGCTTGTGTTTCAACGGACAGTCGGAACCCTTTTTAGTTTACACCCTTGTAATTCTTACGTAACAAATGCATTTCAACGGAAAATCAAACATCTTCAATGAGTTTACATAACAATATTTATAGTTTTTAACAGATAAAATAGGGATAGTTTCAATAAAAATACAATATCGCTTTTTTGTTAAATGCTGTGACTGCAAAATACGCTATTTTGTTTTGACTCTGTTAAAGGCAGTGTCATAATGGTTATGACAGCAACTGTTCCATAACATTTGACGATGTCTCGATGTAAAGTTTCTATATTTAAACCACATAAGCACAAGTAACCACTGAGTAAACGATTAAGATTGTAACATGCTGAAAATCTATCTTACTTTTTCTTCGTCTATTCTTTATTTTCATGCTTGTCCATATACTTATGTGTGTTGTGCTGCTAGTGCTAGGGTCACCGGGAGGCTTGTAAGCAGGTTAATAGGAATTGGCCGTTCCTCTCCGCTATATTTCTATTGTATAAACCAGTTCCTGTTGCCAAATGGGTAATTGTTTGATGAGCTATAGAGCGGAGATTGGCCTTTTCTACAACCGATGTCAAAGACTTGGCTGCGTTTGCAAGGTGAGTTTGTCCATCTTATTTTCGTTCTATTTTATAATACGCGCTATGAAACAATGTAGCCGTCTAATTGACAAAGTTTTAACTTTTTGTTTTAACAATGTGCATTTTATTGTTATGGCATATACTCTCTTGACATTATAGCTATTGCTGAGCGGAGATATAGAGAGTAACCCGGATCCTACTGAAAATTGTTTATCCATAATTCATTCAAATATTCGGAGCATTCGAAATAAAATAGAGTTTATCAAAAATCATTTATTAGACTTTGATGTATTATGTTTCACCGAAACTCATTTAGACGCAAGTGTAGATTCTTCATCACTTCTTTTATCCAATTTATACGGTACGCCATATCGGAAAGATAGAACTAACCATGGTGGGGGTATCTTAATATATCTAAATAATAGCATTATTAGTCAAAGAATTGCTGACCTGGAAATATACTGGAACGAGAGTATCTGGATTAAGATTAAGCAAAAGTCTGAGTCATTTCTTCTTGGTGTGTTGTACAGTCCTAAAACATCTGATGCCACTTTTTTCGAGCAACTAAACCGCAATATTGAATCAGCTTTAGACATATCTCAAAATGTAATAATTGTAGGGGATTTTAATGATGATTTACTAAATGACAACAAACATTATTTAAAGGACGTATTATTAATAAACTCTTTTCGTAATATTATAGAAGAACCCACTCGAGACTTTGCACTTCTAGACCCCATATTAATTCCTTCTGAGTATTCTGTCTTAGACAAAGGTGTTGTTGACTTACCTCGAAGTATAAGTGATCATAAAGCTACATTTATCACAATACCATTTGAGTATCCAGTATCTACGTCTTATAAGAGACTTGTTTGGCTATACAGCAGAGGCAATTATCAAGAATTAAGGGATAAAATAGAAACTCACGACTGGACTTTTATAAATGATGCACCTATAGATGATGTTGCCAAACAATTTGAAGAAGCTTTTCTTGGTCTGGTAAATGAATGTATACCCTCAAAATTAGTTACTATCCATACTGACGACAAACCGTGGTATGATTTTACAATTAGAAAACACTCTAGACTTAGGGACAAACTTAAGAAACAAGCATTAAAATCTCATCATCCGGCACACTGGCAAGCATATAAATCTGCTCGTAATAAAGTAAATAATCTTAAGAAACATGCCAAGGAACTCTTTTACAGTAATTTGGAAGATAACCTAACAGATACCATGTCAAACAATAAGCAAGATTTTTGGAAAATTGTCAGGCATTTTGTTAAAGAAAACAAATCTTCTGGTTCTATCCCACCGCTAGTCATAACTAATGAAAATGATAAAACAAAGATGTATGTAACTGATCATGAGAAAGTAAATTGTTTAAATGAATATTTTAAGTCAATTTCCACAATATCCGAAGAACAACCAGCATTGCCTATTCTGAATCCCAAAACTGAAGCCAAGCTCGATCAAATAGTGATTACTGAACAGGAAGTTATCGATATGCTCGAAACACTAAACATACATAAAGCCTCTGGTCCGGACGGTATCAGCAATAGAATGATGAAAAATGTAGCCAAATCCTTAGCTAAACCTTTAGTTAGTTTATATAATCGTCTGCTAAACCAAAATCACTTCCCCAAAATATATAAATATTTTCATGTAATTCCACTATTCAAAAAAGGTGAGCGTTTTCTACCATCAAACTATAGGCCAGTAGCGCTTCTTAGCAATCTTGGTAAAGGTATGGAATGCATTATTTTTAAAAGAATATTTAACTTTTTATCAGATAATAATCTCTTATATAAATATCAGTCTGGATTTGTTCCTGGTCACTCAACTACTCACCAGTTGATTGACATTTATCATCATATTTGCCAGGCCTTTGATCACAACCAATTCTCTTGTATGGTTTTCTTAGATATATCAAAAGCTTTTGACCGTGTATGGCATGCTGGCCTCATATATAAACTCGAGCAACATGGCATCTCAGGTAATTTATTAAGATGGATTTCTAGCTATCTGTCTGACAGAACACAGAGTGTTGTTTTTAATTCTGTTACTTCTAGACCAAAACCTACTTCAGCAGGAGTTCCACAAGGATCTGTTCTGGGCCCTCTTTTATTCCTTTTATACGTTAATGATATATCTGAAAACTTACTTAGCTTAACACGACTCTTTGCCGATGACAGCTCGTTATTCTTCTCTGCCTCAAATATTCGCGATATCGAAGGCATACTTAACCACGATTTGATACTTGTGACTCAGTGGGCGCGAAAGTGGTTGGTTAATTTTAATCCAAATAAAACTGAGGCTATGCTTTTTAGATACTTTCAGGAACAGGAATATCCTACATTATTATTCGTCAATGTAATTGTTAAATTCGTTTCTCAGCATAAGCACCTCGGTCTGACTTTTAGTGAAAATATGAGATGGAAATATCACATAGATTCTATTTTAACTAGTGCATCGCGAATGATAGGTATCATGAGAAAACTCAAATATGTATTTTCACGACGCTCTCTTAATCAAATTTATATTTCATACGTTAGACCCATCCTAGAGTATTCGTGTATAGTTTGGGATGGCTGCACTGTAGAACAACGGGAACCCCTTGAAAAACTCCAAAATGAGGCAGCAAGAATTGTAACTGGACTAACAAAATCTGTTACACTTGAAAGACTGTACCAGGAATGTGGCTGGCAAAGTCTTCAAGAGCGCCGCACAAATCAGAAAATGAAATTTATGTATAAAGCAGTAAATGGCTTGGTTCCTTCATACATCTCAGATCTTATACCACCAACAGTTTCAAATGTATCCAGATATGAATTGAGAAATAGCAATAATATTTCAAGAATCCCGACCACAACTACTACATTCAGTAAATCTTGCATTCCATCGGCAATTAATGAATGGAACAACTTAGAAGCTTCACTTAGAGAATCTGAAACATTCAACTCCTTCTGCTATACGCTCAAACATAATTCACAACATAAAGTGCCAAAGTATTTTATTGACGGAAAAAGAAAATTTTCTATAATTCATGCTCGACTGAGAAATCTTTGTAGTAATTTAAATTATGACTTGTTTTATAATCACTTAAGACCTGATTCCATTAGTGACTGCCTTAGAGATGAAGAAACTGCTGAGCACTACTTTTTTAAATGTGTTCGCTATACAGATCAAAGAATTATCCTATTCCGGAACACACGTGACTTCCATCCCCTTAGTGTTAGTACTCTCTTACAAGGCAAAGAAACACTATCTGATGAGGATAACTCTCGTCTTTTTCAGTATGTCCAAATATACATTCAATCCACCGGCAGATTTACTTGAGCACATATACACTAAATAAATATTTGACCAATCTCACTTGTTTAACTTTGACATCTATCTTTTTCAGGTACAATCAACGCAAGTCAAGTCACTTAACAAGCCACCCGCGTTACCCTGACGAGCGACACAGCACATAGACTTTCACTGGACAACTTCTTTATCTGATCTTACCTTATCTTATCTTATCTTATCTTATCTTATCTTATCTTATCTTATCTTATCTTATCTTATCTTATCTTATCTTATCTTCTTATCTTATCCTATCTTATCTTATCTTATCTTCTTATCTTATCTTATCTTATCTTATCTTATCTTATCTTATCTTATCTTATCTTATCTTATCTTATCTTATCTTATCCTATCCTATCCTATCCTATCCTATCCTATCCTATCTTATCCTATCCTATCCTATCTTATCCTATCCTATCCTATCTTATCCTATCCTATCCTATCCTATATATTTTTGCCTTGTTTATTTTTGTAAATATGAAAATTGTAATTTGTAACTGTTGTTGCCATGTTGATCATTGTAAATATGTTGTAGGGGGAGGGCTGTAACTAAGGTTAAGAGAACTTGTAGCCCAAACCCATTGCTTTCCTGTTATGCAATAAATAGTATTAAACTAACAATTCAATAAAAATGTTGCGGATATTCCGGACTATTTAGGCCGCCCAGCAATGTCCGCAACATTTAATGTTTATCACAGATCCTATCACTTTGTTGTTATGTTATTGAATACATCATCTTTAAGTATTTTTAAAATAAAACATGTTGCAGTTCGCTGTTGTTGAGTAAAATAAATAGATAGATAAATAAATAAATAAATAAATAAATAAATAAATAAATAAATAAAGCGAGAAACCTTTTATTTCTATTAATGACATGACAGGTGAAATAATCATTGTTTTATTTGCATATGCAGATATACAGGTATACGCCCCGCCCACAATTCAGTGATTGTTTATACAAGGTGGGTTAGGGTATAAAACATCTGTAATTTGATTGGTTGAGAAAATAAAGAGCGGCGCAAACTGCAGTGTGTGAAATTACCATTCACACACATTTTATTATCGTTCAGAAAATGCTTGTTCAGAAAAAAAAGATTACACGGTGTGCAATTTATGAACTGCATTTGTGTTGCTTCTAGTACAGGTTCTTTGTACACATTTCGAAATATAACCAATAGAACACGCATGGTGATTTTTAATTGCATATATGTTATATATATATAATCTATTTTCATCGACAAATGTTTTCGAAGCAACAAGAAATCTCTCTCTCTCTCTCTCTCTCTCTCTCTCTCTCTCTCTCTCTCTCTGAATGTCGAAAGTCCCACAATCGGTAAACCATTTTTCGTTTCCACGATGAATTAGCTTTTCGATAGTGCTGAATATCTACCCTTAGATTCGGGAAATGTCGTATCAAACAAGATTGCAGAACGGCTTTGTATCCGGGTGTTATTTTGATTTGTTTGCTTATATTTTACTTCCATTTTGGAATATACATGAAGTTGGTTTTAACAGTACTATTGGGAGCTTCATCAAATGACATCACACGGCGAAGTAAGTATCGAACTAAAACCTCTAGCTCTAGATTCGTCCACCGAAAGAATGGTCAGGTTCAAATATGTATGGTGCGTGCCGTTTTCTCTTTTTGTTATCATTCATTCGGATTTGTTTTAAGGATGTTCGCTGCCAATGAAAAAGTATTCAAACTTTTTTTCTAACCACTCTTTTTTGATTCCAAAATACAATACAAGACATTTGAAAACAAAATAAGTATAGGATAGTGTGCATTTTTTCAAGCTGCAGGCCTGTGAATGAGACCTCTGAACACCATGTTTAAAATTTAGTAAAATTAATTTAATTTTTAATTTTTTGAAACATACCCGTCTTGAACAAAAATACACCCAGAAAGCTTTCAAAAGTCATAATATTTACGTAATGCAGACTATTTTGGACCAAAAGCATAGAAAAATATGCAACTTGAAGTGGATGACAAAATTTTACAAGTCGTTTTCCAACCCTACCCCCATACTTGAAAAGTCGGAAAAAATCAATATTTTTAAATGTGCCAAACCCATATTTGTAGATTCAAACTTTTTCTTGTATTTTCACACAACATAGAACTTGGTAATATTGTTCGAATAAAAGAAAGAAATATATATGGTAGTGTGCATATAAGAGAGAACCAACCACTTGAAAATCGCCATTTTAAGCCTTTTTTGGCTGTTTTATTTCTTAAAGCCCATTTCACAAAACCACCCAAACTTTTAAAAGTAGCACACCAAATACAGCAAGACTGACTTAGAAGACAATGTACACATATACTGCTGCTAAAATAAACATAGAACTAGTGCAATTTATTTGAAAATGTATAATATGCAAGTTTAATCTACCCTACCCCCTAAATTTTATTGACAACTTAAATTTTCTGAAAAAGTGCAGAAAATACAGTGAAAAAATGAAGTTCCTTAGATTGACAATTTTCATGGCTCATTCAATGCATATCATCAATATGTATCCAAATATAAAACATTAGGAAAATATCTGCAACCGTTTAGGAGATACTCAACAAAATAAAAACCGGAAGTTCCGAAATGTCAAATGTTGGCAGCGAACATCCTTAATTTCTTTCTTTCTTTCTTTTTTTCAAGAAAAATCAGAACTTTATTCAACGTCTATGATCTAAAGTTTCGCATAAAACAAAAAACGTGCATACGTTTTCTCGTTTTATTATCATTCATTCTGATTTGTTTTAATTTGTGTCACTTGTCTTTTCCTCTTTATTTATTTTATTTTTTTTTTTTTTTTTGCCAAAGAAGCCCGAAATTTATTTAGCATATATGATCTAAAGTTTCGCAGGAATGCATGTACATATTCGTCTACTCGTTTGTATACTTGAAATCTCAAAAAGATTATTTTGCAATTTGGTTTCCATTTTTTCGTGTCGTACACATGTAGCCAAAATGTCGCCATCAGATAAAATATTAAAAATGATAGTGCAAAAATTTCATTCATATCAGAAGCTTAAGATCATATACAACTTAGTTTTTTTTTTTTTTTTTTTTTTTTTTTTTTTTCGTCAAACAATGCGAACTTTGGCCTCATTTACATGTATGCAAATAGTTTCGAGTTTTGCGGTCGTTATCTGTTGCAGAATAAGGCATAAGCGATTAGTTTCAAGCCAGGGTACTACATGTATTGCGACACACGCCAAGTTGATTTTTGGTTTAATCTCGGATCCCAAATTTATTGGATCTGCGGTTTAATACTGAATCTTGGTGGTCTAAATGGCCCTTATGTTATCTGACTAAATATCCGTACATCCTCTGTATTCCTGTTGGCATTTTAGCATTTTGATAACATAAACTTAAGAATACAGAACTTATACATGTATTTTGCATGTACAATAGTTTATTGCACCAAATGGTTTCCCCTTGACTAAATTCTAAATTTAGCCACCCACCCAACACCTGAGGTGATCGACTCAGTATCAGAAGATAGATAAAAGTGGTCCACAAAAAGTATGTATACTCACCGACAAAAATGAGACCCGAAACTAATTTGTAGGTGCGGCACGCTTGTACGTGTATATTGCTTCAAGATGACACCTATGTAATTACCAAATATTTTGATAGTACAAAGTGTGATGGTCTTGAGCACCTGTAGCACTTGTAGCTTTTTAATTTTCTCGGTAGCCATTGAATGGCACGCTTGTACATGTATATTGCTTCAAGATGACACCTATGTAATTACCAAATGTTTTGATAGTACGAAGGCAGAGCACCTTTAATCTGTAGGTGTAAATTTTCACGGTAGCTATTGAATGGCGCGCGATTGCGATAAGCGACTACCTTAGGGGCCATAAATTCTTTCTTTCTTTCTTTCTTTCAGCATCATACATGCATTCTTACATGGATATACAGCTCTACATATACTACGTGTAATTGCATTGATAGTCAATGGTTCGCCATAATCATCGTTGGTGTTATGAATGATATCATTTATGAAACATATGAACAGCACCGGGGAGAGCGCGGGTCCCCTTACTTTACCCCTGTGTCTGTGTTGAAAAAGTTTGAAAAAATGACATTCACGTCTTTTCGCAACTACACACATTCACAAAATCAGCTATCGACAGAAGTGAAGTAATCGATTAATGATCAACACGCGTCACATTACAAATTAAGTTACCTGTGAATTTATGCGGAAGGTTGGTTGATTGAGTAAGATTGAGTGATAGGAAAAACCGTCATTCAAAAAACAAATACGCGCATTCACACCTCATGTTCAAACAAATACATATGTTCACACCTCGAAGAACACTACCATTTTACAAGTAGAAACCTTTACTTGGAGAGAAGTACATGTACTTGCACGAGCTATCAAGTCCTAGAATGCTAGAACATTTTGTTTGACAATTCTACAGCTTTCAAAACGACACAGAAACTGATATATCTTTTCAGCTTTATGCATTTTGGCATCGTATGAAACTGTCCGCTTTTATCAACAAAAGCAAATTTAATAATGCCGTCACATATGGACAAACTAAAATTTCTGTTGGAAATATGGGCCAGCGCCAATTCCGGCCGTGAAAAAATGATAGGCTGTGTTGGAAATATGGGCCAGCGCCAATTCCGGCCGTGAAAAAATGATAGGCTGCTTAACTCTCTCTCTCTCTCTCTCTCTCTCTCTCTCTCTCTCTCTCACACACACACACACACACACACCATGCGGCTTATGTTCCGTATTGCACAGGCTTCAATTGTAAAGTTAGCCCCGGGTCGTTTGAACCATATGAGCTCATAATCACCTAGATTAGATGCGTATGGGATATTGTACCTGGATTGTTTATTTGGGGTGATTATGACAGGTAATTCCCTGTTACGAATTAAGTTTACAATACACAGGGTCGGATATTGCACCGACGGAGAACTATTCCGCTTACCTTTATGTCATATAGTTTTCAATACACAAATACACACGCGGAGGTGGCACTGGTTTTGCATCCACGCAGCATTAAATTTCCCTTATTTCCCATGTAACGTTTTCGATACTCAAAGTCCGTGTATGTGAATATGGAACATTGCCAGTTAACTGAATATGATTTATATGATTTAGCATTAACATGCGTTTACGTCAAGTGTGAAAAAAAATTCAGCCTTGTTAAATAATTTATAAAAATAGCATTATTTGTCGCACGGCAATGAAAATAATATGATTTTAAAGCTTAGACCATGAGCGTTTTAGTAATAGTATCGTTAGTCTTGTTTTCTTGCATTAAAATTTCTTTATCTTACAATAAGGAAGACAACCCACTCAAAAACAACGCAAAATCGCATGTTTGACATTTTTTCAGCCAAAAGTAAAGATTTATAAGAGTGAACTTTTCAAAGTTTTATAAATATTTCTGCATACATTTCAATCAGCTTTATATGAGCATTTATTTAGTATAAAACTTATCTTACATGTATTGTCATTATCCAGCCTGTTAAAAAAGCTTCGGAGATATACGTTTTCAAACCTTTTTAGCAATGCGATTTTGTTACGCGTGACACGCTGTTTTGGCGTAAAAAATGCATTTTATTTGTATCTTGTCATAATTTGCACAGTAAAAAACATGCATGATTGTTGTGATGCAATTGTCAATACGAAGCGGATTATTTTGATATATAAAACATAAATATTGAGCCGAAACTGAGTTTGTTATTGCGTTTTAACTGATACAACGAGCATTATTTTAGAATTTGTACGAACTTTGCGCGTCACGTCATTATGATTGCCATGCCATTCTTATAGTGAGTAAAAGTTCCAAACAACGGAGGCAACATTCCCACATGGCCATAGCTGTTGACTGGGACGCAAAACCACAAATCAATCAAACAAACACCCGCACCCATTTCTTGTTTCTATGTTTATACGTGTTTTTTAGAATTGACATATCCGGAAGGCCCGTCTTGCATTATTTTTCAATTTCTTCAATTAGTAAATGTTACATGTATTTCTAATCGAACCCAGACCGGACTGCACATTCTACGATAAACACTTTTCTGTGAGAATTCTGACCAAGTAGAGCACAACACATCATATGAAACCATAGCCACTGTGGAAAGTTTTGATTTCTTACTAAGCGAAGCTAAATGTAATTATCTCGAATTACGGTGATGTGATCAGACAGTGACTGCGCGATAGCGTATCAAACTGTCCACATGCATATATATACGAAACTGCAGGAACTATACCGGAAACATAACAGTTTGAATACTTTTGATGCATTTCAATACATCATAGCTAATTTAATTCAAATCAGCACATCAGCAAAAACGACTGTCAAGTTTTTAAATGGTATGGTCGCACAGGGTCAACTGACAAATGTTATCAAATACACAAAATTACCATTTGCATTTGCTTAACAACGATCAAAACTGGTTTACAACAAAAAATCAGCAGTTCAGTATTTCAGCGTTTTAGTATATTTCTGCTGATCAGTCAGTTGCTGAATTCAGCAGAAAATTTAATGTTTTAGTCTGTCCCGTATATCTGCATATGCAAATAAAACAATAATTATTTCACATGTCATGTCATTAATAGAAATAAAAGGTTTCTCGCTTTATTTATTTATTTATTTATTTATTTACTTATTTATTTATTTATTTATTTATTTATTTATTTATTTACACGTAATTTACTCAACAACAGCGAACTGCAACATTTTTTATTTTAAAAATACTTAAAGATGATGTATTCAATAACATAACAACAAAGTGATCGGATTTGTGATAAACTTTAAATGTTGCGGACATTGCTGGGCGGCCTAAATAGTCCGGAATGTCCGCAACATTTTTATTGAAACTATCCCTACTATATATGTTAAAAACTATAAATATTGTCATGTAAACTCATTGAAGATGTTTGATTTTCCGTTGAAATGCATTTGTGCAGGGTGTAAGCTAAAAAGGGTTCCGACTGTCCGCTGAAACACAAGCAAAGCAAAATGTCTTTGTTAATTTAAATCATCAGTGGGGATCGGATTTGTTGTATAATAGGCATTGTGGACCATAATTACAATAAGTTGAAGATTAGTTGCTTCAACTTTCGCAATAATATGACATGCTTTTAATCATTAACCGTTTTCATCATTTAATATAAATTTTAAATGTTGCGGACATTGCGGGGTCGGTCTAAATGGACCGGGATGTCCGCAATATTTTTTATTGAAACTATCACTATAAAAAACTGTTAATTACTATGAATAATGTCATGTAAACTCACTTCAGAGTTAAAATTTTCCGTTGAAATGCAATAATTTGAACGATAGAATTACAATTGTGTAAACATGAAATAAATTGTGACCAAACGGTCAAACATGTTTTATTATAAACAGACATTCGTGGTTTGTGGGTCATATGATCATTATATTTATAATTTACTTGTTTTACCGCATTAATAAAGCATAACCGATAGACAGTAGACTGTAGATATGATATCGGTTTTAAAGAGAACAATCATTTACGGACATTTCGGGTCTGCGGACATTTCGGTCCCTTTGGGCTGTCCAGGAATGTCCGCAAGGAATTTTTTCTAAGTTCTTTTTTCGATTTTTTGAAAATTATTTCCCCGAAATTTTGCATTTAATAGACTTATTTAATGATTATTTATGTTTTTATACATGATTAAAACAACTTATTTTTTTGCGGACATTCCGGTCCGCGGACATTCCGGTCCCCTACAGACGGCCACCAAGTTAGCGGTCATTTTGTATCGTCTTTCACCCACTTTCCCATTCAGATGTTTGCTCTGATCTGTATTTATTTTAATTATCACTTCGAAAGTTCTACATTTTGACATTACCGTAGATGACAATTTTGTGTCACAACAGTACAACTACCTGGTCACGGTCAAAAATTCCACATACCTGCTGATGTCTTTAAAGCACTGAAATCGCTTTTCAAAGCCGCTACTTCTTGTTTAAGCGCATGAACTTCGGCAGCTGAAATTTCAGCTCCATCATCGAGTAAACCTTGACCACAGCCTGAAGCATTATTGAAAGTACTAGTACTTCCGTATGGTGTTCGATACATATATTCAAAGAATAAGGTAAACCGTGGCTGAGTGGTTCAGAGCGCTGATTTTTCATTATCACCGGGTGTGGGTTCTCTCATAACTACTGATTGACTCGTCTCATATGAGCTAAAATAATCTTGAAAGGGACGTAAAACTACTGTCTAAAAACTTGCCTATGATAATGGTTTTTCGCAGAAAATTTTTGTATGGGGGACGACAGAAAAATCATTTTAATGTCAAAATCTTGATCTTAGTTTGTCCTAATAGGACCTGCAAAAATTTTGAAAATCGGTGAACAAATAAAGTTTTTATGGCCAAAATGAATTTTGCATAGGGATTTTGCATTGGCAAGGGAGATAATCGATGATCGTAAAAATGCATATTTTTCGAGAATTTTTACCTGATCATGAAGATTTTGTCTTAGGTATGTCATTTGTTTCAATTTAAAATAATTATGAGCAATCATGATTAAATAGTTAGAATTTAAAATTTTTGCGGGAAAATATTTACCTCCCTTCCATGAGATTTTTGTACAGGAAATCCCTATTCAAAAATGTTTTTGAACAGAACTTTTTTATTTGTCAACCGATTTTCAAAATTTTTGCTGATTATTTTGCGACAAACTAGATGCTATATTGTGCCAAGAAAATATTTCTTCTACATTTGAACAGTTGTAAGATATCAGCGAAAAACCATTATCACACACTACGAAACAGACTTAAAATAAAAAGTAAAGCAACTAAAGAAGAGTACGAGAATGTAGCGTTTCGGTGACAATCATGACTGGACATTGGCCAGAAGACTGACAATCAAATATCAGATAGACCCGAAGGAACTTGCACGTTCATATACATGTAACTATCCTATCTCTGTAATTTACCTATGAGAAGTAAGAAAAGGGGGAACAGGAATCGATGCAATTAAATCTAAAGTCCCAACATAGACACCAGGTGGGAAACAAATACATAAAACACGGCAAAACATTTTTCCAATTTTGTCCCCTAATCAGATACACCTTTCGCTCTGATATGTACATAATGCAAATGCATGTAGAAATTTGAAAGAAAAAAAAAGCACATATCTGTTAAAGTACGATTAAAAACAAAAACAAAAAACAAAACACGCCAGCAACTAAAAAAAAAAAAAAAAAAAAAAAAAAAAAAAAAAAAAAAAAAAAAAAAGTCAAAACAGATTAATAATTACCTGCATTAAGCAACACTAGTGATATAAGCAGAAACATTCTCCAGGGTTCTCTATGTTGGACAAACAGGACACTGTCGGTAAAAACAGGGATTGTTCTGAACTTGATCTATTTTCCTTATCAGATAATAATGTGCAAAACAACAGTGCCGCGTGGCTTCATACTTGTATTTAGTCTGTTAAGTACAATGGACATTTTAGATAAAACAGCAATTTGATCACTTATTTTTTTTAAATTTTATTTTTGAAGTGGTATTGTATTGACTGCAAATGAATTTTGATGTTGAAGTTAAAAAGACCGCTGAGTATGAAATGATTCCCGGAAAGGCGAAGAATATTGTGAACTCTGTAAAAAGTTGCATAATCTAAATGAAAATAGAAACGCATACAGAACTATTGGCTATTGGTGGCAGGGATTTTTCGGGCGTCTCAGGGGCCTTCCACATTTCCAATGCAGATTGGGTGACTTTTTTTCCCAATTTGAAGAAAAAAATCCCAATCAAAGCTGTATTTCCATACATTGTGAAATTCAAACTTTGCTGTTTGAAACAGTGTTTATAAGTTATCATTTAATGATTTTAAATGAAATACCTTAATAAGGTAGGTCACATTTGAAAATATTATCCAATGTGTATATTTTGAAAATTTCGCAAATTCAGGGTTTACGTCGGTAAATTTCCAAATCAGAAAGGCCCAAGGGCCCCTTCCCCCCCCCCACCCCCCCCCAAAAAAAAAAAAAAAAAAAAAAAAAAAAAAATCATAAGTGTGTTTCGAACCGAGAGACATGTAGTCTATGTAAAGTCCTGGTTCCACGAAATGATACTTTCCTACCTATTATTTCTGGGGGTGTTTGGTATATTAGCTTTTCTATATCATTTGGGTGGTGTGTGTCTGTAGGAATAGAATCACGTGCTGATGGGTTTCACAATGAATTATCAGTGCCGTTTCAAGTTCACAGGACCTCACGTCATTCTTTCTGAAATAGCCCTAAAGTGGTTTACTTTTTTAAATATTGACCCTATAAACCACAGATAATTCCAAATATTGCCAGGTTTGAAAATTTTACTTAATTTGTGTGCAATGTTTCCGAGTGTGCGTGTAATCTAACATAATATTATTGTAAGAGAATCTTTATTTTATTATTAATAATAGCATCCTACTTAACGGCAATATTGAAGATAAATAAAATTAAACCGAGTCTAATTTCTAAGGAAGAAATGAAAATGTCAGTTTTTAACGCTTTTCTGAAAATACAGGTGCTAACTAGATGAAATACAGGAGGCAAAATGGCTTAAATCTACAATCTACTTCAATCCGATAGACATTACAAAAAGCAAATTCACTGTGGAACGCCATTGCAGTGTGCAGTTCAGTAAACCTGCATGTGCTTATGCTGGATGAATAAGAACACCCGCGAAATTATTTCCATTCCTGTTAACGGCTAGAAGATCCCCGCTTGTTTTATGCTGAACCCAAACGTCATCCTTTTCAACAAGAGGAAAGATGAACGTATTGGAGGAGCAATCGCTATAGGTACCATCCCCGCATCTCGACGTTGTTTTTCAGAATGGCAAGATGAATGAAGTGGCCTGCGGCTGAACAAGCTTCTACGCTGAATAGGTAGGTTCCATTAATTTTGGCGGTGAATGTGCCGTGCCTTGGATCGTAGTTGTTGTCAAGATTAACAAGGACCTTGTTGTAGATGATTGGCTGGTTAGGGCCGGGTTTGACATTTTGACTCAGCCTCACCATGAACGCCTGCGGGGCAAGCCGACCTGGAACGAAAACGCACTGTAAATATGAAGTTTGCAAAACACAATGGAGTATCGTCACCTAAGCTAAATACTTATCATTACGAAAATATGATAACGAAATACGGATGGATATTGGAAATGTGACTGCGTTGTAGCTTTTATAATAAACGTTGTGAAAGTTCCGAATAGACAAAAGTTACTTGAAAATACAGCTACGTTCTCAAAACTATGCTTTGACTTTAATCATTGATATTACAACTAGTACTGCTCATACAAAAATAAAACAACAACATAAAAAACGCAACAAAATTATCAACAAAAAGCTGAAACACTCAACTACCTACCCGTTGACGCCTTTAGAGTGTTTAATTCCCTTTCCAAGGCATCTACTTTTTGTGCCAGCGCATTTACGTCTACAGGTGGACTGTTAAGCAGACCTAAACCTCCCACTGAAGGTAAACAATAATATGGTTAGTTATATGCCAAATTCGTCAGAGGAGAGTCTGCTTCAAAACGAAAGCATGCCCATGCAATATACAGGGAGATTTTTAAGTTGGGAAAAAAAATGAAAAATATTCAATAGACTGTTTTAGATATTTTTCTTATTTTTGCTCAAAACATAAATTGTGTGAACGTTAGAACCGCCTCGGCGAGGCGGTTCTAACGAGTACCCACAATCTATGTTTTGGAGCAAAATAAGAAAAATAGGTATATATGCCCCCACATATGGATACTTTTCACGGACATGTGTTCCTGATGTTAAGGTCCAATCATAGCATTGACATTCAAGAGAACCATGTGAATATTTAATCAAACGAAGATATACCGATCGCTGTGCAGAATAGTCTATCAGGCTTAAACAAAAAAATAGCTGTGTTTCCGCTAACCCGACCGACTCTGAGTTTTTGCGCCGACCCTGCAGTTTTTATTGCCAATAAAAATAAAATAAAAATATTTTCATGCCGACCGACCCTCAACATTTGAAGTGGAAAACAGACAATGATTTAAAAACTGCTATAATTTCAACACGCGTTCTCTATCTTCCTACTGGTTTTAAACTCCATCACATGTTTGGTTCGAGTACTTATGATTAATTCTAGCACATTTCTACCTTTTTTACCCATTTTCAAGAAAGAAAAAATACACGATTTTATTTTACGCCTCATAAGAATATTTGGAATTGAATATAATTTATACCAGGCAAATTAAGTTTAGCAATTTTCGTAACATTCGCCAGTCTCTGCACATAATGAATAAAAGTCATATTTTGGAATATGAACGTAAGTGGTAACCTTTCGGCAAGAGCTTCCAAGTGAAACATTTCGAAAAAATCAAACCTTACGGCGATACTGACGTTACGTTACAATTCAAGACTGCAGGTCTGCTTAAAGTGGGAAACCAAAATCATGCTTAAGCAACTATTTTAGTCATCTAAACAAAGGAAAACAATTAAGACTTTTGGAAACAAAATTTTATCGCCGAGAAATTAAGATCGTAAGTTTTTGAATTCGACGTTTTTTCTTTTGTTCCTACGTTATCGCCTTACAGTTACATTTCTAACGGGAATTTCCCGAAAATCGGCAATGAGTTTAAATGTCTGATGCATACCGATATGTTAAAATAAAGAGAGTTTGCCAAATTCCCTCTATTGGCTTTATAACGTGAGCTTAAATAAAGAGTTTAACGTCAGCGTAACGCGTTATGGTTCTGAATATTTCAAGTGTTACTGACCACGGTATTGGCTGCATTGTACTTTGTTTGTCTTGTTTTGTTTTTATAAAATCAATGGAAACCAAGTTACCCGAAATTCTAACACACCTCGCCAATGGTAAAAAAACGTGTTTTATTATATTGCAAGTGATGAAATATAGAGAAATATGTATTAAATATAACCAATATTTGAAAAAAGTTATATTTTCACATGTGAAAATATAAAAAAAGTTATATTTTCACATGTGAAAATATAAGATTTGGGAATACGCAAATTACGATTCCGCCGTTTCATTTCTAATTTATACATAACTAAATTTTATAATCTATGCTTTTGTTGACGCAATGAACGTTCACACACAATAGCGACGTAATGACGTGACGTAATGACGTCATTTAAGATTTTGACGTCATATGCTTTAGCGCGCAACGTTACAATGACTACATGCAATATAATAAAAAGAAAATTCAAGTTTTTGTCGTGAATATGACTTTTATTTCATCTCGTGAAGTGAAAAATTATATATTTCATTCGTGCCTTCGGCACTCATGAAATATAAAAATTTTTCACTTCACTCAATGAAATAAAACTCATATTCACTCCAAAAACTTGAATATCCTCTATATATTGTGCAACAATTTCACTGGGCGAATAAGCGTGACGTTACTTTGCGGTATTTGTGACGTCAGCTATCCCACAAAGCAGCGTTAGACGGTGAAACGTCGTTTTAGCACACAACAAACGTAATAAGTGCGTGTAAATACCAGCATTACAGTCAAATATTTGGCGGGATATCTGCAATGCAATGGCGGAAAGCTGAACGATATCGACGGTTTCAGCAACATTTATTCCGTTTATTGTGTGTTAGAATCGAAATAGATCAGCTCAAGTGCGTGAATTGTTGAGTAATAATTCACTGTTTGTCGGTCAGTTGTAAGAAGATAAATCACTCGCGCTACGCGCTCGTGATTTGATCTTCTTTACAACTGACCTCCAAACAGTGAATTATTACTCAACAATTCACTGCTAGAGCTGATCTATTTCTTAATTAAGGCAATTTCAACCTATTGACGGCGCGTTGACGTCGTTTTTTGGCAGGTAAAGTTTGTACCGAAAAAGCCAAATCTCACTTGTCACATAATCAACAGCGTTCATAAAGAGGGGTTGAAAAGGATGGGCCTAATGTATGGCAAGCCAAGTGCACATTAATTCTTTAAAGTTTAAACCTAGGTTTGAACTTCAAACCATGGTTTGAAAATTTCAAACCCGGGTTTGAAAACTTTAAACCCGGGTTTAAGACTCAAAGTGCACATTAATTCTTCAAACCGGGGTTTCAACTTTCAAACCAGGGTTTCAACTAGCCAAATGCACATTTATTCTTGAAACCTAGGTTTGAACTTCAAACCAGGGTTTGAAATTCTTAAAGTATGGTTTGAAAAAATATTCTCATTAAAAATATTGAAACTATGGTTTGAAATTTCAAACCATGGTTTCAGCTGGCCAAATGCACATTAATTATTTAAACATAGGTTTGAACTTCAAACCCATAGTTTAAAGTTTTGAAATCTGGGTTTGAAATTAAACGGCCATACAAAAATAGTTCAAACCCTGGTTTAAAGTTTCAAACTGGGGTTTTATCGTGCCAGATGCATGTCAATTTTTTAAACCTTGGTTTGAATTTTAAACCATAGTTTCAATATTTTCAATGAGAATAATTTTTCAAACCATAGTTTAAGAATTTCAAACCCTGGTTTGAAGTTCAAACCTAGGTTTCAAGAATAAATGTGCATTTGGCTAGTTGAAACCCTGGTTTGAATGTTGAAACCCCGGTTTGAAGAATTAATGTGCATTTTGAGTCTTAAACCCGGGTTTAAAGTTTTCAAACCCAGGTTTGAAATTTTCAAACCATGGTTTGAGGTTCAAACCTAGGTTTAAAGAATTAATGTGCACTTGGCTTGCCATACTAATGGACTAAACAAAAATCAACAGTTTGCATTGTGTTCAATGGTTGAGAATTTTGCATCCGCACCCTTTCTGTATTTGTTGGATAACGTTTTTAAATTCATTGTATCATGTGCCTCAGACACTGTTCTTGTCATTTAAATTAAAGAAATGTCCAAAATTGCTCTGAGGTTATCAAAAATATGTGTAACATCAAAAATTTATGATCTACATTTCTTATCATATCAGGGGGTAATCGTGACTGAAAACCTGCGACACTATAGTCGGATCGTTTGGTTTGAATCAAATTGGTTTGAAACATTTTAAATGGTTATATCTACTATAAAAACGGCACAAAGTAAAACAAGTGAGGCAAGCAGAAACATCGCATGTGTTCTAAACAGAAATGTTAGCCAAATTTTGGTAACTAATACCTTATCAGATAACGAATGAAACTTAAAGGTCACGCAATCTATGCATTGTCAAAAAACCGGGAGCAGCGCATTTCTTTCGTGAAAATTTGGCCATGAACTTGAATTACGAATCCGGGAATTCTTTCTTTTTTAAACAGTTGTCAGTTGATGGTGAAAGAAAAATGTGCACTAAGTACTGGTTAACATCTCAAGAGAGAGGTTTGCCAAGGAACAGTGTGACTAGTATAAATGGCCGTCCTGACATTACCTCATCTCAGGTGATTTAGTCAAGAATTTTCCTCTTAGAGTATATGGGGTGTTTGTTGTAAAGTCTTCCTACGGTTTTTTTTTCTTTCTTTTTTTCCTTTTTTTTTTTGAGCCATTTTAGCTGATAAACAATAATAAGTTTGAAATAAGGTTCATCCCCAGTATGCAATAGCTGTCCATTGTGAAGTAATACATAAGGGCTATCAAGGGCTTCAGAACAAAATGTCTTCATTCTGTGCCCTTTGTCTCAATGTACACTTTCTATTAAACTTCTCTCATCACAACATGAATTGTATATTGGCTTTGAATGATCAAGTAATTGACCAGAGGACCAATGGTCCTGAAACGCTCACCTAGGATTTAGCATGTACACGTATATAACTATATATCAATAATCATGTTTAAACACACGTATATAGATAGCACCAGGAATGGGGCAGACGAACACCTGGCGTCATTTTTTTTTCCAGAATTATACTGAATATTTGGTCCATTTGTCCACATCCTGCAACTTTTCCCTTCCAGTGACATTTGAGCCACCTCGTGGGAAAACCAACAATGTGGTTTCCGAACAGGTCTGACACAAACCGGCCTGTACAGCTACAGAAGCAGGCTAGAAGCTTGAAATTTTGTAGTTAAGTAGAGGAGGAATTGTACTATCCGTGTAGCGAAAACAAAGGCGCTGATCAGCTTCGCAGTAACTGTGAAGCTGATCTGCGCCTTTGTTTTCGCCTATGCAGATTGTTGGTTTTCCCATGAGGCGGCTCATTTTAAGTTTTCCCCATTTCAAGGCGACCTAAGTTGACCTTGCCCTTCAGTATGTCAAGGTCATCACAGGTTCATAATATTTATAAACACAGTTGCAAAGTGGTTTCAGTGAAGATCTTTGAAATTTATGGACAGACATGGGATGCCTGCCAATATGAGCCTTAACCATTCGATCATCTCACCGCTGTGTCTGGTGTGGGTTCGAGCCCCGCTCTGGCCACATGTGAGACAAACCATGTTCTGCTTGCGGGTGTGTCAGGTGGTCTTTCTCGGGGTTCTCCCGTTTTCACACCACCTACTGATTGGCCCGTCTCATATGAGCTGAAATAATCTTGAAAGGGACGTTAAACTGAATAAAAATAAATAAATAGTTCCACAGTGGCCTCGATGGTTAACAGCACTGTTTCTTAACCACTCAATCATCTCACCATTGTGTCTGGAGTGGGTTTGAGTTCCGCACTGGGCACATGTGAGACAAGCCAAGTTCTGCTTGAGGGTGTGCCAGGTGTTTTTTCTCCGGGCTCTCTCATTTTTCCCCACCTACTCACGTGCTGAAATAATCTTAAAAGGGACGTAAAACTGAATAAAAAAAATTCTTTCCACCTCCTTTATGACCTTTATGTGGTTCCATGTGAAATTTGGTTTTGATTGGCCTAGCAGTTTCAGAGAAAACAACATTTTCAAAGTGGTTGACCAGAGGAAGAGTACCAGAGCCAGTTCAGATTGGTTCAAAAAGAATTGATATAGATGACTGTCATTTGGAGAGTAAAAGGTTGAGGAAGAAAAAACAAACACAGTCATTCAAAATTACTTGTATTGTCTAGTGTAAAAACAATTCAGCAACAAAGTGAATTATGCATAAAAGCAGAAAACATATAATTTCCTAGTTTCTTCTATAAATGAGCCACCTCGTGGGAAAACCAACAATCTGCATAGGCGAAAACAAAGACCCAGATCAGCTTTGCGGTAACCGCGAAGCTGATCAGCGCCTTTATTTTCGCTACTTGGATAGTACAATTCCTCCTCTACTTAACTCCAAAATTTCAAGCTTCTAGCCTGCTTCTTTGCTTGTACAGACCGGTTTGTGTCAGACCTGTTCAAAAACCACATTGTTGGTTTTCCCACGAGGCGGCTCATTAATTCAGAAGTCATACTGTTTCTATTCATGAAAGATTTGTAGATTATTGTAACAATAGAAATTAAAGAATCTAAACCTTGTTTCAACCACAATGCCCAATATGCTTTACCATTTGGATGACAGGATAAGTTTGTTAAAGCATGCACATAAATTTGTTAATATGAAAATATGTGCAAATATCAAGAAAATATGAACAAATTCACTGATGATTAGTTGGAACAATTACATCATGCAGAACACATGAAAAATCATAAGCCATTACATACATAATACTTGTTCATATTTATTGAGGATGAAAAATTAAGAACACACTTGGATTTTTTCTTACAACTTCTTACAGCACAACCATTAAGACATGTAATAAATGAGCCGCATCGTGGGAAAACCAACAATGTGGTTTCCGAACTGGTCCGACACAAATGAGGCTGTACAGTCACAGAAGCAGGCTAGAAGCTTGAAATTTCGGATTTAAGAAGAAGAGGAAGTGTACTATTAGTGTAGCGAAAACAAAGGCGCTGATCAGCTTCGCGGTTACCTTGAAGCTGATCTGCCTCTTTGTTTTCGCCCATGCAAATTGTTGGTTTTCTCATGAGGCAGCTCAAATAGAGTTTGTGAATCCTGCTGCTGATGGTGGCAGTATTAAATCCTGCTCAAGCACTACACTGTGCATTACAAATGGAAATTATTGCATATTCAGTTGTGAATGATGATAAATGAAAAATATCAGTTGCTGTAGGATTACAGTGTATCTTTATATGCATTCCTATCATTGGAGTTCTAATAATGAAAATCATGCAAAAACAAGTTTACTATAAAATGTACAAAATAAATATCAAGCTAGAATTAAAATAAAGCTATCACATAAGAAAACCTAACTATTTTACTTACGATCATGGAATGACTACACTGTGGGTCAGGCTCATTAGTACCATACGAGCCGTGCCATGAGAAAACTGGATTTTTGCCTAGGCGAAAGCAAAGGTGCAGATAAGCTTAGCAGTAACTGCGAAGCTGATCAGCCCCTTTGTTTTCGCTACATGGATAGTACAATCCCTCTTTTTCTTAAAACCGGAATTTCAATGTTCAATCCTGTTTCTGTGACTGTACAGGCCGGTTTGTGTCAGACTCGGTCGGAAACCCTGAGGACCGGTTTTCTCGCGTCGTGGCTCATACAGTGGCGGATTTAGAGGTGGTTCAAGGGGTTCATTCCAACCCCCCTCTGGACCCAAATTATTTCATTTTCATGGGAAATTTTAAGAAATTTGTGGGAAATTAGGCAAACGAACCCCCCTTTTCTTCTTTTGAACCCCCTCTTCAGGTATCCTGCATCTGTCCCTGCCATATAACTTCTTTGTTTCTTAATTGTGAATTTAAGTCTATAGTCAGCTTTTTTTTTGCTTTGTAATTTAGCATCACAGTCAACAATTTAACAGTCATGTCGGGATGGAGACACCACTTCCTGGGTGTAATGGAGAGTAAAGGTGCCTTTCTGCATGACAAAGCCCAGTGCCGGTGGGGTATAAACCAAACTTTACCAAAGACCTCTCCATACAGATTGCAACACTCTTCAATTATGCCTTTTAAATACTTCCCTACCAGATAAACTTGTCAAATTCATGGACACCAGACACTACTGTAAACTGAAGATTTAAGATGCTCAAACACTATGTGATACTTCAAGATAATGCAAATGAAACTTCAAACATAAGGATAACCATGAATACCAAAGAATCCCCACTTACACCCCACTTTTATATAGTAAAACGGGGGTGTACAGGGGTACGCTTTTTTTTTCTTATGTGATCCAAAATTATGAGTACTCGTTTAAACCATCTCGCCGAGGCGGTTGTAATGTAACATCCATGTTTTGAGCAAAAATAAGAAAAATATAAAAAAAATAAATACATTAATGATTTGTTTTCTCTATTTTGCAGCAAATATAAATCTCTGTATATTGCATGGGCATGTTTCCATAACGTATTGCAGAATCTGATCAGTCTGACCTCTGGGGTAAGAGTCTGCAGTGTCCAATCTGTCTGATATTATGCCAAATAAAGTTTCACCCTGTAATGATGTAAATTTGATTATCAAGTTATGTCAATAATGCCACAGAAGAAAAGTTAGAACTATACACCTTCCTTTGAAACTAAACATATTAGAGCAGCCACATCACAAAACCAACAATCTGCATATGCAAACTAAAAGGCACAGATCAGCTGTGCAGTAACTTCACTACTGATCAGCGCCTTTGTTTTTGCTACATGGATAGTATACCTCTTCTTTCTAAATCTGAAATTCCAAAGACCTACCTATTTTCTGAGGCTTTACAGCCTTGTTTGTGTCAGACTTAGTCAGAAACCAAGATATTTTTTATGTGCAGGCTCATTTTGTAACTCGAGGTGAATGATGTTCTCAAACACATCCAGCTCGCCCGCCAGGACCTATTCGTCTTCTTTAAAAGGTTTGAAATTTCAGCTTTAGGAAGTAGGAGATTTTGTAAAGTGGTATAACATCTTGACAGGTTTTCAGTTAATGTTAAGATGAAAACAATATTAATTGTTAACAGTATTAACCAGTACTATGGAGTTGGGCGCCCATTGAGCCCTGTGAGAAACAGATGTGCTGCTCAGTCTCCAGGCATGGAGGTAAGGGACTTACAACAGACTGACAGATCAGCTGATTACTGGTTTACCCGTTAACTGTTTATAAGGTCTGAGCATGCCCACTGCCCAGGGAATGTGGTTTAGTCAAACCCTCCATACATATAGCCTTAGTTGCATACTTGAATGACTATATTTTAAAGCACATTTTGCTTGTTACTACATCCCAGTAGAAATCCGATAAAATGGAGACAAAGTCTCTACATGCATGACTGGGACTTAAAGCAACAAATTAAACAAACAATCAAACAAATGACTATGGAGAGTAGATTACCTTACCCTTTCTTTATGCTAATGAAGAAAAGAAGACTTTCTGAAGAAACTTCTCGAATAATTAGAGATAAAAAGAACTTTTAACCAGAGGACCAATGGTCCTGTAAACGCTCACCTGAGATCTGCTGCATATACCTGTACCAATAAACATGTTTTAATATAATGGTATTTAACTCCAGTGTAAGGGCAGATGAAGCCCTAGAGCGATTTTCTTTTTTCAGAATAATCAATATTCTGTCCATTTGCCAATTTCCTGCTGGCTTTTCCCTTCAAATGACATTTTAACAGTTTTTCCCATTCAAATTCATAGGCAACCCATGTTGACCTTGCCATAAACTGGGTCAAGGTTGTCACAGGTCATGATTTAGATATACATTGTAGTACTTTAGCCATGGATGCTTCACTCCAAAGTTCATGGAAATTTGTCAAATGGTTCAGAGAAAAAGATTTATATGGGCATTGCGGCCATCTTGGTAATGAAACCTAGATTATTAATAAACACATTGGTTCCCCCATCCTATAGATGCTTCAGATAAAATTTGGCTTAAATTGGCTAAGTGGTTTCAGAGGAGAAGAATTTATATGTATAATGCCCCAGGGTGGGGGAATATGAGCCCCAGGGATCCATTTTTTTTTTCAGAATCATTAATATTCAGTCCTTCTGCCCATTTCCTGTAAGACTTTCACTTTATATGACATTTTAAAGTTCTCCCAGTTCAAATGCATTGGTGACCTATGTTGACCTTGCCGTAAAAAAGGTCAAGGTCATCACAGGGTCATGATTTATATATACATTGTAGTGCTTGAGCCATAGATGCTTCATGCCAAGTATCGTTGAAATTGGTCCACCGGTTCTGGAGAAGAAGATTTTTGAAGGGTTTTTACCACATATGGGCATGGCGGCCATTTAAGTCATGTGACCTGGATTTCTTATATACATATTGGTTCCCCCTTCCTATTGATGCTTCACATAAAATTTGGCTTTGATTGGCCGAGCGGTTTCAGAGAAGATGATGTTTGAATATGATGGTAATGTACAGGTATATTGCCCCGGGGTGGGGGCAGATGAGCCCCTGGGGTCAAAATTTTTCAGAATCATCAATATTCAGTCCCACTGCCCATTTCCTGCAAGATTTTCACTTTAAATGACATTATAAAATTTTTCCCTATTCAAATGCATTGGTGACCTATGTTGACCTTGCGGTAAAGAAGGTCAAGGTCATCTCAGGGTCACGATTTATATACATATTGTAGTGCTTGAGCCATCAATGCTTCATGCCAAGTTTTGATGAAATCCGTCCATTGGTTCTGGAGAAGAAGATTTTTGAAGGGTTTTTACCATATATGAGCATGGCGGCCATCTTGGTCATGTGACCTGGATTTCTTATTTACACATTGGTTCCCCCTTCCTCTTGATGCTTCACATAAAATTTGGCTTTGATTGGCCAAGCCAATTCAGAGGAGATGATGTTTGAATATTATGGTAGTGTACAGGTATATTGCCCCGGGGTGGGGGCAGATGAGCCCCTGGGGTCAATTTTTTTTTCAGAATCATCAATATTCAGTCCTACTGCCCATTTCCTGCAAGATTTTCACTTTAAATGACACTTAAAAATTTTTCCCCATTCAAATGCATTGGCAACCTATGTTGACCTTGCCGTAAAATAGGTCAAGGTCATCACAGGGTCATGATTTATATATACATTGTAGTGCTTGAGCCATCAATGCTTCATGCCAAGTTTCGTTGAAATCGGTCCACTGGTTCTGGAGAAGAAGATTTTTGAAGGGTTTTTACCATATATGGGCATGGCGGCCATCTTGGTCATGTGACCTGGATTTCTTATATACACATTGGTTCCCCCTTCCTATTGATGCTTCACATAAAATTTGGCTTTGATTGGCCAAGCGGTTTCAGAGTAGAAGATCTTTGAAAATGGTGGACGACGACGATGCCGACGGACGGACGCCGGGTGCCTCCCTATCCTATAACCTCACCTGAGAGCCTTCGGCTCAGGTGAGCTAATAAATATGTATGGGAATATCAACACATGTAATCAAAGAATGTATATGACAATAGCAAGAATGTAAATGTATATGGTAATAGCAAGAATTTATACAGTAATAGCAAGAATGTATATGATTAGCAAACTATTTCAACAAACATAACAAAGATATGTTATAAATCATGTAAAACAATTTTTGTAGCAAATTTTTGATATCCAATAACACACAACGCTATCAAACATATATCTAACAAATACAACACCAATGCATTGCTTGTATGAGGTTATTTTGCCAGTGACAAGAATTTTTTAAAACATGATAAATCACATTATCAGTACTTGATGATAATCTTACAAGGAGAGCACCCAAAATTACAACAATTTTCATTTAGAGAGACATACATTCTGCAATAATTTCAAGAAAATGATTCAAGTGGTTTTGTTTTTATAGTGTTGACCGTTTGAATATTTGAGCCGCCTCATGGGAAAACCAACAATCTGCATAGGCAAAAACAAAGACGCAGATCAGCTTCGCGGTAACTGCGAAGCTGATCAGCGCCTTTGTTTTCGCTACTCGGATAATACAATTCCTCTTCTACTTAAATCCGAAATTTCAAGCTTCTAGCTCTTTTCTGTGCTTGTACAGGCCGGTTTGTGTCGGACCTGATCAGAAACCACATTGTTGGTTTTCCCACGAGGCGGCTCATTTATTAGTGGTAGGCTAGAGCTGCTGCCATTTTGTACAACTTTGTAAAGTTTAACAAAATTGAAGTCAATACACACTATAATTTTTGCACATATAAAAATAAGTCATTACATCAAATACAAGAAATGAATAATGTTAATAATAATTATTGCAAAATGCTTATTTATACACATGTACAATAACATTATGTGTATTAAGTTTATGTAACAGTTTCTGCAACTTATCTATCTTCAAAGATATCATATAGAGTTGAACATGTAAGGTGTTCAATGAATCAATAATTGTCAATTTTGTGGGAAAAGATTACATATAGACATGCATAGAAATAGTTATCAAAATCCAGCAATGAAAACTGTTAAGTTAAACTTCTGTGATGTCAAGGTTCTCAAAGATTTAAGGCAGCTTTTTTAAACATACCTTATCCACTAAAAACTTAATTTGCACTGATAATCTGCATCAGAACAGCCTTCGTATGAGAAAACCAACAATTTGAGTTTCTGACCCAGTCCGACAAAAACTGGTCTGTACTGTCACAGAAGAAAGCTTGAAGCTGGAAACTTTCGATATAAGTAAAAGAGGAACTGTACTATCCACGTAGCGAAAACAAAGGCGCTGATCAGCTGTGCAGTTACTGCACAGCTGATCTGTGTCTTTGTTTTTGCATATGCACTTTGTTGGTTTTCTGACGTGGCGGCTCAAAATGGATTGCCATGTCCATTACTCAACATCTTTGCTTATTTGATTTTCTCCTAGTTGAACTCATTGGCCTAACAACATTAAGAACTTTAAAAACAAATCATTAATTCAAGGCAACTGCAAACGCAAGCCCACCTCTATTTATTGTGAAGAGTCTTGCTTTTTCGGCAAACATATCAGTAAATTTGTAATTTTTAGCTTTAAAATTGTAACAACATATTATCATTAAGCATACAGTCACTGGACTATAAAACAGTTGAGCCGCATCGTGAGAAAACCGGATTTTTGCCTAGGTAACCGCGAAGCTGATCAGCGCCTTTGTTTTCGCTACTCGGATAGTACTATTCCTCTTCTACTTAAATCCGAAATTTCAAGCTTCTAGCTCTTTTCTGAGCTTGTACAGGCCGGTTTGTGTCGGACCTGGTCGGAAACCCCGAAGACCGGTTTTCTCGCGTCGAGGCTCAGTTTATAATTATCATACTTCTAATTCTCCTTTTTCGGACCATTTTGTACGGGACCATTCTTATGGTGGTGGTGGTGATGATGATGATGGTGGCTTTTACTTTTCACTTCCTTTGACGGTTCCTCCGCAGGCTTTTTCCTGTACGACTGGATATAAAAGTTGGCGAACATCACGAGGAAAATAAGTGCATAGGATAGAATCCAGTAGGCAAATACCTTGGGGTATTCACAGTTGCTCAGGAACAGTAGCTGTGTTGAGTGAACCGTGACGAGGATGAACTGGGTCTGAAGAAGAAATAAAAATAAAGGATTAACTGACACTTCATGCAGATCAAATGAAACAACTGCCTTTCTGGTTTAAGAATCAGTAATATCTTGGCTTTAGCCATTGCATCTGGCTTCGCATGAGAAAACCAACAACTTGAGTTTCTGACCAGGTCCGACACAAACTGGCCAAACTAGTTTGTGTCGGACCTGGTCAGAAACTCAAATTGTTGGTTTTCTCATGCGAAGCCAGATGCAATGGCTAAAGCCAAGATATTTCAGAAAGTTGTTTGTTTGTTTGATTTCATACTTCACTTACCTAGTATGCATCAAATGTATGACTTGATGCTTTATTTATTTAAAGAGGATTCCTAACAACCCATGGGTCACTGGTAGGTCTCCTCAAAGGTCTGAATGGAAGTAATGTGTAAAACCTTACCTCTGATAGCGAATTTTCCTAAAGCATTGTTATCTGTTATTGATCTTAATTTTTTCTAACAGGACCGTTAATATTTTTAATGACAATTTCCCTGACAATTCCCTGACGGAATTTCAAAATTTCTTTGACAACGACATCTTTGCGCGTGGTCTCTACGAGCAGCTGAATAAAATTTTAGAAAGTTTAGTAAAACATACCATTCAGAACTTAATTCAACATAAAATGGAAACAATCTGCTTTATTATTGCACCAAAGACATTGATGGGACATTGATGCACCAAAGACATTGATGGTGAAATCACTCAGTAACTGGACTTGAGTCTGATATTTCCAAAATTTCCTGACATTTACCAAACAAGAACACCACGGAGGCCGATATCGCACCTGCATCGGGCAAAATAACTTAAAACGTGAAATATAGGTTGAGGGCACCAGGTTAAGGTGTGTTCAGAAAGGGTATGTGAAGGACATTTAATATGCAAGCTTTCAAACTCGCAGCTATCACTGATGCAGAAACAAGAACTCCGCGGAGGTCGATATCGCACCTGCATTGGGCAAAGTCAATAGACTGTGAAATATAGGTCAAGGGCACCGGGTCAAGGTGCGTGCTTGATGGGCATGTCAAGGACAATTACTATGCAAGGTTTCAGACTCGCAGCTATCTCTGATGTTGAGAAAACCAAACTTGAACGTAAAAATTTTCAAAGTCAGTGGACCGTGAAATATAGGTCAAGGGCACCGGGTTAAAGTGCCTGCTTGAAGGGTATGCCAAGGACAATTACTATGCAAGGTTTCAGACTTGCAGCTATCTCTGATGTCGAGAAAACCAAACTTCGACGTAAAAATTATCAAAGTCAGTGGACCGTGAAATATAGGGCAAGGGCACCGGGTCAAGGTGCGTGCTTGAAGGGTATGTCAAGGACAAATACTATGCAAGGTTTCAGACTCGCAGCTATCTCTGATGTCGAGAAAACCAAACTTTGACGCAAAAATTTTCAAAGTCAGTGGACCGTGAAGTATAGGTCAAGGGCACCGGGTTAAGGTGCGTGCTTGAAGGGTATGTCAAGGACAATTACTATGCAAGGTTTCAGACTCGCAGCTATCTCTGATGTCGAGAAAACCAAACTTCGACGTAAATGTTGACAAAACTTCGACGTAAAAATTTTCAAAGTCAGTGGACCGTGAAATATAGGTCAAGGGCACCGGGTTGAGGTGCGTGCTTGAAGGGTATGTCAGGGACAATTACTATGCAAGCTTTCAGACTCACAGCTACCTCTGATGTCGAGAAACCAAACTTTGACGTAAATGTTGACGGACGGACGAACGAACGAAC
Source organism: Rugalucina vietnamica (assembly GCA_964017185.1). Lineage (NCBI taxonomy): Eukaryota > Metazoa > Mollusca > Bivalvia > Lucinida > Lucinidae > Rugalucina > Rugalucina vietnamica. The sequence goes on along the minus strand of OZ024873.1, from coordinate 32,501,723 downwards.
GCACGAACAAACAAACGGACGGACAGAAATTTGGACTCCTATATCGCACCCTGCTATAAGCAGGTGCGATAAAAAACAAACTTCGACATAAAAATTAACCAGAGGACCAATGGTCCTGTAAACGCTCACCTGAGTCTGCTGCATATACCAATAAACATGTTTGAATATTATGGTATTTAACCCCAGTGCAGGTCCAGATGAAGCCCTTGGGCCGTTTTCTTTTTTCAGAATAATCAATATTCTGTCCATTTGCCAATTTCTTGCTGGCTTTTCCCTTCAAATGACATTTTAACAGTTTTCCCATTCAAATGCATGGGCAACCCATGTTGACCTTGCCATAAACTTGGTCAAGGTCATCACAGGGTAATGATTTATATATACATTGTAGTACTATAGCCATGGATGCTTCACGCCAAGTTACATTGAAGTCAATCTATTGGTTTCAGAGAAGAAGATATTTGAAGGGTTTTTTCCATATATGGGCATGGCGGTCATCTTGGTCATGTGACCTAGATTATTAATATATACATTGGTTCCCCCATCCTATAGATGCTTCACATAAAATTTGGCTTCAATTGGCCAAGTGGTTTTAGAGGGGAAGATGTTTGAATGTTATGGTAAAATACATGTATATTGCCTCCGGGTATGGGCATATGAGCCCTTAGGTCCATTTTTTTTCAGAATCATTAATATTTAGTCCTACTACCCATTTCCTGCAAGATTTTCACCTCAAATGACTTTTTAAAAGTTTTCCCAATTCCAATGCATTGGCGACCTATGTTGACCTTGTCTTAAAATAGGTCAAGGTCACCACAGGGTCATAATTTATATACACATTGTAGTACTTCAGCCATTGGTGCTTCATGCCAAGTTTCTTTGAAATCGGTCCACCAGATTCGGAGAAGAAGATTTTTGAAGGGTTTTTACCTTATATGGGCATGGTAGCCATCTTGGTCCTGTGAACTAGATAATTTATATATACATTAATTCCCCCATTCCATAGATGCTTCACATAAAATTTGGCTTTGATTCGCCAAGCGGTTTCAGAGGAGAAGATCTTTGAATATTATGGTAATATACATGTATATTGCCCCGGGGTGGGGGCACATGAGCCCCTGGGGTCCATTTTTTTTCAGAATCATTAATATTCAGTCCTACTGCCCATTTCCTGCAAGACTTTCACTTTAAATGACATTTTAAAAGTTTTCCCTATTCAAATGCATTGGCGACCTATGTTGACCTTGCCGTAAAAAAGGTCAAGGTCATCACAGGGTCATGATTTATATACACATTGTAGTACTTGAGCCATTGATGCTTCATGCCAAGTTTCTTTGAAATCGATCCACCGGTTCTGGAGAAGAAGATTTTTGAAGGGTTTTTACCATATATGGGCATTGCGGCCATCTTGGTCATGTGACCTGGATTATTTATATATACATTGATTAGCCCTTCCTATTGATGCTACACATAAAATTTGGCTTTGATTGGCCAAGCGGTTTCAGAGGAGCTGCTGTTTGAATATTATGGTAATATACATGTATATTGCCCCAGGGTGGGGGCATATGAGCCCCTGGGGTCCAATTTTTTTCAGAATCATTAATACTCAGTCCTACTGCCCATTTCCTGCAAGACTTTCACTTTAAATGACATTTTAAAAGTTTTCCCCGTTCAAATGCATTGGCGACCTATGTTGACCTTGCCGTAAAATAGGTCAAGGTCATCACAGGGTCATGATTTATATATACATTGTAGTGCTTGAGCCATCAATGCTTCATGCCAAGTTTCGTTGAAATCAGTCCACCGGTTCTGGAGAAGAAGATTTTTGAAGGGTTTTTACCATATATGGGCATGGCGGCCATCTTGGTCATGTGACCTGGATTTCTTATATACACATTGGTTCCCCCTTCCTATAGATGCTTCATATAAAATTTGGCTTTGGTTGGCCAAGCGGTTTCAGAGAAGAAGATCTTTGAAATTGTGGACGGACGGACGGACGATGGACGACGGACGGACGGACGACGGATCATGGCCATCCTATAAGCTCACCTTGTGAGCCTAACGGCTCAGGTGAGCTAACAAAGTCAATGGACCATGAAATATAGGTCAAGGTCAGTGGGTCAAGGTGCGTGCTTGAAGGGTATGTCAAGGACAGTTACTATGCAAGGTTTCACTCTCGCAGCTATCACTGATGCAGAGAAAACCAAACTTTGACCTAAAAATTAACAAAGTCAATGGACCGTGAAATATAGGTCAAGGTCAGCGGGTCAAGGCGCATGCTTAAAGGGTATGTCAAGGACAATTACTATGCCAGGTTTCACTCTCGCAGCTATTACTGATGCAGAGAAAACCAAACTTCGACATAAAAATTAACAAAGTCAGTGGACCGTGAAATATAGGTCAAGGGTACTGGGTCAAGGTGCGTGCTTGAAGGGTATGTCAAGGACAATTTCTACGCAAGTTTTCAAACTTCCAGCTATCACTGATGCCTTGGCTCATAAAGACGAACTTACTATTTGCATTTTAGTCATGTATTTTTTCCACCAGAGGTATTTCTGATATTTCGGCCCTAGAGCTGCCAATCCATAGTAGGTATACATCATTAGGTGTATAAATGAATTCAACATAGAATGAAATGTACCAAAACCACCTGAAAAATCAGAGAGTAAAACAAAGTATTCCATAAAGTTTTAAATATAGAAGAATGCACGACCTGTTGTACCTAGCGTATGTTTTTGCTTTGCCCGTCATGCAGTTTTATGGATTACAATGAATCGAATGTAACCTCGTGAAGGAATTCCACTTGTTAAGTTTATCAACTCAACATGTTGTATCATTGCAAACTGACCGTAATATTTCAATTCACAATAAGCTTATATAAATGCCACTCAACTAAATAGCTATCCAACATGGTTTCGTGCAGAAAGTAGTACAAGAACTCCGCGGAGGTCGATATCGCACCTGCATCGCGCAAAAAAATTAAAAACGTGAAATATAGGTCCAGGGCACCAGGTTAAGGTGTGTTCTGAAAGGGTATGTGAAGGACATTTACTATGCAAGCTTTCACACTCGCAGCTATCACTGATGCAGAAAAAAACAAACTTCGACATAAAAATATAATAAAGTCAATGGGCCATGAAATATAGGTCAAGGTCAGCAGGTGAAGGTGTGTGCTTGAAGGGTATGTCAAGGACAGTTACTATGCAAGGTTTCACACTTGCAGCTATCACTGATGCAGAGAAAACCAAACTTTGACGTAAAAATTTACAAAGTCAATGGACCGTGAAATATAGGTCAAGGTCAGCAGGTGAAGGTGCGTGCTTTAAGGGTATGTCAAGGACAATTACTATGCAAGGTTTCACGCTCGCAGCTATTACTGATGCAGAGAAAACCAAACTTCGACGTAAAAATTAACAAAGTCAATGGACCGTGAAATATAGGTCAAGGTCAGCGGGTCAAGGTGCGTGCTTGAAGGGTATGTCAAGGACAATTACTATGCAAGGTTTCACGCTCGCAGCTATTACTGATGCAGAGAAAACCAAACTTCGACGTATAAATTAACAAAGTCAATGGACCGTGAAATATAGGTCAAGGTCAGCGGGTCAAGGTGCGTGCTTGAATGGTATGTCAAGGACAATTACTATGCAAGGTTTCAGACTCCCAGCTATCACTGATGTCGAGAAAACCAAACTTCGACGTAAAAATTTTCAAAGTCAGTGGACCGTGAAATATAGGTCAAGGGTACTGGGTCAAGGTGCGTGCTTGAATGGTATGTCAAGGACAATTACTATGCAAGGTTTCAGACTCGCAGCTATCACTGATGTCGAGAAAACTAAACTTCGACGTAAATGTTGACAGACGAACGAATGGACGAACGTACGGACGGACGGAAATTTGAACTCCTATATCGCACCCTGCTATAAGCAGGTGCGATAAAAACTCACTTAAACTTCAACAAATTTCTGAGAACAATTTGAGCCACCTCATGGGAAAAACCAACAATCTGCAGTAGCGAAAACAAAGGTGCTGATCAGCTTCGCAGTTACTGCGAAGCTGATCAGCACCTTTGTTTTCGCTACTCTGATAGTACAGAACACTTTACTCTTCTACTTAAATTCGAAATTCAAGCTTCTAGCTCTTTCCTGGGACTGTACAGGTCGGTTTGTGTTGGACCTGTTCCGAGACCACATTGTTGGTTTTCCCATGAGGCGGCTCATTTGTTATTCTGATATACCATACTGCTATTCAAGCTTACCTGGTACAAACTTCACACCAAACCACCAGGAAAATGGCATAATAGCATGGTGGAACACATGTAGAAAAGACACCTGGTTAAACTTCTTGCGCATTATAAAAAATATCTGAAATAATACCAAATGCAAATGATTAAAATCAGACTTTTGCCTATATGAGAACAAAGGCGCAGATTAGCTGTGCAGTAAGCTGATCAGTGCTTTTGTTTTAGCTGCACCAAGAGTACAATCCCTCTTCTTTTTAAATCTGAAATTTCAAGCCTCTAGCCTGCTTCTGTGACTGTACAGGCCGATATGTGTTAGACCTGTACGGAAACCTAAATTGCTGATTTTCTTATGCGTAGGCTCATAACAAAATATGAATGAATGAAATACATGTAACATGATAATGACACTTTCATAAGTTTTGCTCAAAAACGGCAGAACAAATCAGAATCTGATGAAACTGTACCTAGATGAACACTTATCAGTGTCTTCAGCATTTACGAAAAAGTCCATTTTTTGAAGCATAGAAATATAACCTTGTAACTATATGTTTAAAATTGATGGACTTCTCAATCATTTCAATGTTTTTAAATGAATATTTCGTGTGAAGATACAATAATTTCCCCATTTGAGATAAAGAAACTCTACCAGGGGATCTCAAAATCTGCAAATTATTTTTCATCTTGTAAGCAGCTTCTCTCCATTAAAATTTAAGACTCTTACATGTAAATGATGAGTGATTAACTGTAAAATACAATTAATGCCAAACATTTCTGGTGATGAAACATTCCTAAAACTAAATTGTATACTTACAGTATCTAATAATTCTATAAACTTGGAAATATAAAACACCCAACAAACACTGGCCATCTGCAATAATTAAGAAAGCAAAATGAGTTTAGAAATGGCTGTAATATCAGAACATGTTTTGGAGGGATAAAATATTTTATCGTGCATTTTATTGAAATTATCCTTGCAACTACACAAGAATATTATAGACTTCTAAGGAAGTCATGGTCAGACATTGTTAACTTTTCATTCTAGATAGGTTTAAATGTATTCAAAAAGGCTCATTCTTTTCTTGTCTTCATTTACAAACATAGAGAGGTAATAACACACAAAACATAAGAGCTGTCACAGGACAGCGTAGCTCGCCTGACTTGTGCTTTGCCACTACATCTGTTAAAATCTATGACCCATGACCTTGACCTCAAGGTCACTCAGGTGGGTCATGATGGTACAACATAAAACGTCAGGCCAATGCAAAGTATCAACTTGATCAATCTACATGTTCAAGAGATATAGACTTATAAAAACATTAACCAAAACTTTAACACAAAACTTCCAAGTCCGTGACCCTGACCTCAAGGTCATCCAGGTGAGTTATGATGTACAGCATAAAACCTGAGACCAATATCTATCAACAAGCAAGTATCAACTTTATCCATCAACATGTTCAAGAGATTTAGACTTTAACCAAAAAATTTAACACAAAATTTCTAAGTCTGTGACTTTGACCTCAAGGTCACCCAGGTAGGTCATGATGGTACTGCTTAAAACTTCAGACCAATATCTACCAACATGCAAAGTATCAACTTGATCAATCAACATGGTCAAGAGATATAGACTTACAAAAACTTAAATCAAAAACTTAAACACAAAATTTCTAAGTCTGTGACCTTGACCTCAAGGTCACCAAGAGTGGGTCATGATGGTACTGCATAAAGCTTAAGACCAATATCTAGCAACACGCAAAGTATCAACTCAATCCATCAATATGGTCAAGAGATATAGACTTACAAAAAGTTTAACCAAAAACTTAAACACAAAATTTCTACCGGGTAAGTCCGTGACCTTGACCTCAAGATCACCCAGGGTGGGTCATGATGGTACTGCATAAAACTTCAGACCAATATCTAGCAACATGCAAAGTATCAACTTGATCCATCAACATGGTCAAGAGATATAGACTTATAAAAATTTTAACCGAAAGTGTGACGCGGACGTACACGTAAACGTAAACATAAACGACCGAGGTGACTACAATAGCTCTATGCACTTTGTGCAGGCGAGCTAAAAATGAATGCAGACTAAAATTGTATGTGAATAACCCAAATTTGTATACCAACACCACTATCGACTGAGGTAATCAATATTTGCAATCCTTCCTCGAGCTGACTGTTAGGCTTGATCAACAGTTAATTCAGGAAGACAGTAGAGAAGACCATCAGGAAAACTTCTATATAGAAAAATTGGGGTTTGCAGGGGTATACCTAATTTTCTTATTTTTGATCCAAAACATATGTTGTGGCTACTCGTTAGAACCGCCTTGGCGAGGCAGTTCTAACGGGTACCCACAATGTATGTTTTGAGCGAAAATGTTCAAAATATCTATATTTTTTCAATTAAATTTGCAATTTTTTCTCCTGAAAAAGGTCTGTATATTGCATGGCCATGTTTTCATATTGAGATTTTTGTCTGTTTCTACAGTAACTTACTCTCATTGCCATAGGAGAGGTAGAATAATCCACAAGCTGACACCCTAAAGTATAGCCAGCCAACCATCCAGCTAGGTTAAACTGAAATTGAATGAATCCCATTGGGAAAAATCATTTTGCATTTCTAATAAAATACAGGTACTGATCAAACTGCAGGATGATGCAGTCTATTGTCATAAGAGCATCTGTACATCACTTTAATAGATTGTAACAAGGAGATAAATAATGTATGTTGTATGGCTGTATGTATATTGGCTATTGGAGACTTTTTTTTTTGTAAACTGTAAACATGCAGTTCCGTCATGGAAATTTCACTGTATGCAACACTGAGATAAATTCCACAGTAGATATTTTTATTTGTTGCCCTAGCTTTTTAGAGGGGGGGGGGGGGGTCTTTTGTACAGTACCAATAAATACGGTTAATGACATAACGAAAGAGTAACTTATACTGGCATATTTTGTGTAACATAGGGTTGCTTAATATCCCTGCAGAATCATTTCTTGCCTGGGCCAAGTTTTCCCTTACCTCAACAAAACAGTATGTTGACAGCAGCACCATAGCGAAGTTGTAGAACAACAGAATATTCCTGATATCAAATGGTTTCCTGTCTCTCATCAGCCAGGGTCCCATCTTAACGAACACAATATAGGCTAAACATATCACAAAGCTGGGAAGCGGCGATGACATCATGAACCAGTCTTCTACCCGACGATCTGATAAAAAAAAAAAACAATGAAGTTTATCAAAAAGTGAGCACAAATGAGCAATACCATTTTTGAGACTTATGTAACCAGGTACTAAAATTTTAGGATAAGCTTATAGCAATCATCAAAGTCTGAAAGAAGGATGATAAATGAGCCTTCACATCAGAAAACCAATATGCATATGCGAAACCAAAGGCACAAATCAGCCATGCAGTTACTTCACAGCATCTTTGTTTTTTTTCCTTAAATAATACCTCTTCTTTCTAAATCTGAAATTTTAACCTCCTAGTCCTCTTCTATGGCTGTTCAATCTGGTTTGTTTGGGCCTGGTCGGAAAGAAAGTTGTGGGTTTTTTTTACATGAAGTCAAGGAAATGTTAACATGTTCGGACAAAGCCAGACTAGACTTGCAGCATACATGTACAGTCTGATTGTGCATTCTTTCTGTAATTTTTACACTTTTTTTTATTCAATATATTTTACATACGCTGTGTGACAGTGTCAGGCTCTCTTTCCACATTACAGGATGATTAAAACATATATTATGAGCTTTACATTAAATCATCCTAAAGCTTCGGTTCGGTTCGGCGACACGGACACAGAATTTTGAAAGAGAAGTTTTTTTCTATTATTTTCCGAATTTCCCATTGTTTTTGTCTGTAAAACTATCCCGACTTTGGGTCAGGAAGTTTTGGACCTGCAATTTCTCATTGTTGGTCGCTGTTTTCCCCCAAGTAAAGAGTCTAAGCATCGATTTTCTTAGATTTTCTTTGTCGTGCGATTCGCGCCAAAACGATTCGTACTTTACTTGAAAATCTCTTTTCTTGAAACTTTTTTGGCCTGAGAGCTGACAAGCTTTAGGACCAGAATTTGTTCAAGCTTCATTGATAGTGACATTGAACGGCTCTGGCAGGGCTGCAACGATCTGTCATAAAAGTTAAAGAATCAGAATAGTTTTTCTGGATTGACCTTCCCCCACCCACTTTTTCCATATAGTGATTGAAGGTCTTTTTGTTTAATCATTTGAATTGGAACTCATGGCTTCAGGTTTTGTCGGTCCAACTGTGGGGCGGTTGACTTGTCGGGGTGGAAAAAATCCTGTGCGTAGTTTCCATACACCGAAGTCTTGTCCGCTGCTCCTCAGGTTGGCTTTGTTTTTGGTTTCAGGTTTTGTCGGTCCAACTGTGGGGCGGTTGACTTGTCGGGGTGGAAAAAATCCTGTGCGTAGTTTCCATACACCGAAGTCTTGTCCGCTGCTCCTCAGGTTGGCTTTGTTTTTGGTTTTCGGACTCTGTGTTTGGAAGTGGACAACATCAGGAGATATTTTAAATGCAAACCAGGACTGTAGTATAGGATTTGGAAAATCAGTTAGTGGAATTGCTCAGAGCTTGGCTTTCACAAGAAAAATTGGTAACCGAAGAGGATCAGAGGGTTTACGCAGCTTTAAGAACTCAAATGGAACAAATCTTCTCATTTTGATTGTTTTGGCCGGAGACATCGAAATGAACCCGGGCCCTAGATTTCAGTGTCGTCTATGTAAAAAATACTGTAAGGCAGCTGATCAGGTAGTAGAATGTGCAGATTGTGAAAAGCGTTTCCACGCATCATGTGCCAACCTTGGAAAGGAAGAATTGCTAGAATTAGAATCCGGTAGTGAATCTTGGTATTGTTCAAACTGCAAGGCTGAGTGTAGCCTTTGCAGTGGATTAGTTCTCAATTGCCACAAGGCGGTTCAGTGTGACAAATGTGATATGTGGGTGCACAATGACTGCTCTTTTCTATCCGATTCACAATATGAAACCATGCAAAACACAAACTGTACTTGGATTTGTCCAAAATGTGATTTCTTCAATTTTTCTGACTCTTTTTTTGACGAACAGTTAAATTTGGAAAGTGAAAATAGGTTTAATCCACTTGGAAACAATGATAAAACTAAGTCCTCAGCACCCTCAACTTTGACAAGCAAAAGCAAGTTTATTGGTGGGTTGAAATTTTTCAGTATAAACATCAACAGCATTAGAGGTAAAAAGCTTGAGTTGTTGGCTTTCATTGATCTTCATGAACCTCAGATTGTAGCGATTCAAGAAACAAAGATTGACAGTTCTATTTCAAGTTCAGAATTGTTTCCGGAAACTTTCCCATATAGTGTGTACAGGAAGGACAGAACTCTTGATGGTGGTGGTGTCATGTTACTTATTCACAAGGATATCCCACACATGCCAATGACAGAATTAGAAAATAAGTCAGAATCAGTTTGGGTAAAAGTATTCGCTAATAAAACCGCACATTTTGTTGCAAGCTGGTATAGGCCGCCCCATAGTGATGAAAACTTGACACCTTTGGAAGACCTACAGAAATTTGATACTTTGTTCAGAGAGCAGCTTAACAAAATTAGGGATAAACATAAAGGAAATAAACCCCCCTCAGTTCACGTTCTAGGGGATTTCAACTTTGGAGATATTGTTTGGCCGGACAGACACAATAAATGTGGGTCACCATTGAGTAGGATTGAAGGTCAAATTTTGGTTGACATTATTAATGATCATGGATTTGATCAATTAGTCCACTTCCCTACCAGAGAAAGAAATACTTTGGACTTGATTATCACTTCTCTTCCCAATCAGTTTGTAGACATCCACTCCCCAGATTGTCTCAGTGATCATGATATTGTTTCTGGAACGCTGAAGATTGTTATTCCCCCCATTAAGAAACCTCGGAGGAAGGTGTATCGGTACCAGAAAGGTGATTATGAATCTATGAGGGCAGAAACATTAAAATTTGCAAAGGAAAAGTATTTCAATGGCTACTCGGATACCCGTTCGGTTCAGGAAAATTTCAATCTTATTACATCTTTCATTCAGGACTCGGCAGATAAGCATATCCCATCAAAAACAAGTCGCTCTGTCTCTTCTGTCCCATGGATAACTCCTGAGATAAGGAGGAAGATTCGCAGGAAAAATATAACTCATGCAAAAGCTAAGAAAACTGGAAGTGCAAAAATTAGATCTAAATTTGAAAACTTAAGAAGGGAAATCAAAGCTGATATAAGGAAGCAGCATGACCTTTATGTCAATAACTTGGTAGGGGACGTTAAGGCTAATCCCAGGGATTTTTATAGGTATATCAATAGTCAGAGGAAAGATACCCAAGGCATTCCCCCTTTGAAAAAGAAAAACGGAAGTGGTATTGCTCAATCAGATTTCGAAAAAGCAGAAGAATTTAATGGACAGTTCACAGATGTATTCACCAAAACGGTACACAACCAAGTCCCACTTCTGGATAGGTCGGCCCCATTCATGGATGAAATTGTTGTAACAAAGGAAGGAGTAACAAAACTCCTTAAAGGTCTGAACCCATCTAAAGCCTTAGGACCTGATGAACTCCATCCTAGAGTCCTTAAAGAATTGGCAAAAGAATTAGGACCTGTATTTGCACATCTCTTCCAGCAGTCAATCAATACGGGTGAAATCCCCAAGGAATGGTCACTTGCTAATATTTGTCCACTTTTCAAGAAAGGTGACAGGTCCCTTGCTTGTAATTACCGCCCAGTTTCTTTGACTTGTATTCCTTGCAAACTTCTAGAACATATTGTCTGCTCAAATATCATGGGTCATCTTGACCAGTATAATCTTTTGTCGGACAAACAGCATGCATTCAGGAAATGGCATAGTTGTGAAACTCAGTTAATTACAGTGATAAATGATTGGGCAAAAATATTGGACAAAAAGGGTCAGGTTGACACTTTTATTTTGGACTTTGAAAAAGCTTTTGACACCCCTCCACATGAACTTCTTAAAAGCAAATTATTTAGTTATGGTATAGGTGGAAAGACATTGGAATGGATAAATGCTTTTTTGTGCTTCAGGCAGCAAAGGGTAGTAGTTAATGGTGTTAAATCTGACTGGGCCCCTGTTGTGTCTGGTGTCCCTCAGGGCACCGTTCTCGGTCCATTGTTGTTCTCCTTGTACATAAATGACATACCCGTTGGCATTGACTCTCAAATCAGGCTTTTTGCTGATGACTGTGTTTGTTACCGTGAAATTAAAACAATAGAAGATACATTGAAACTTCAGAAAGACATTGACCTTTTAGGGAGCTGGGCCCGAAAATGGGGCATGAGATTTCAACCTGTCAAATGCAACATGATGCAGCTGACAAATAAGCGGATAAATAAAATTGAGGCCTCGTACACCCTCGAGGGAACGGTTTTGGAAAATGTTGATAGCATTAAATATCTAGGTGTAACAATTACAAATGACCTCAAGTGGAATACCCATATCAATAATATCTGTACTAAAGCCAACAGAACACTTGGATTCTTGAGGAGAAACTTATTTTCTTGCCCCCAAGATGTTAAAGAAGCAGCTTATAAAGGACTGGTGCGCCCAGTCCTGGAATATGGAAGTTCTGTTTGGGATCCTCATACTAAATGCCTCCAGGAGGAATTGGAGAAGGTTCAGAATCGTGCCGCTAGATTTGTAACTAGGAATTATACTTTCGAGGAAGGTAGTATGACTGGCATTCTTGAACAACTCAGATGGGAATCTCTCAAGAAAAGGAGGACGGATAATCGACTTATATTACTATACAAAGGTCTGAAGGGTAAAGCCAGAATACCTACAGATGACCTTATCCCAAAGACTAGGCGTTGTAGAAATAGCCACTCCAAGGCATTTCAGCTTCCATCTGCTAGTATAGAGGCCTATAAATGTAGTTTCTTTCCCCAGACTATCAGGGACTGGAATGACCTCCCTGACTGTCTGTTTTCTACTGCTGAAATGTCAGATGATTGTGTGTCCAAGTTCGCTTCACTCGTGCGTTCAAGGGACTAATTTTTCCCCCATCCGAACCCCCTGGTGAAATAATGTCATTTGGCGTGTCACCAGTAAACTATTCTGATTCTGATTCTGATTCTGCTTCATATTTTGGCAGTAGGGATGTAATGGAGACGTCTGGCTAGGCTAATTTGCTTTCATTTCAAGTACACCTGGACCTCTTTATTACACGGTTCGTTACAACACGGTTTTGGATATAACACTGATCACTGTTGGACCCCAATTGGACTATTTATGCTATATATCTATACATTTTACTCTCGTTATAACACGGATTGGATAGCTAACACGGAAATTGGCTTGGACCCCAGCAACAGTGTTATAAAGAGGTTGAGGTTGTATTGCACAAATGAGCCTGGTAACCTGTTCCCTTTTGTTTGCAATTTTCCATATTATAAAGGATAATATGACTATGAAATAAATACCCCTTTAAACCCGAGGCAAATATCATACAGTAAAACTGGGGTTACAGGGGTAAATATATATTTTTCTTTGATCCAAAACAGAGTAAATGTATGTGGGTAATACTGGGTACTGTACCAATGATCTATAATTTGAGTAAATAATAAAAAAAAAATATCAAAAAATTTTCAACTGAAAAATTCCAATTTTTACAGCTGTACAAATAATCTGTTAATTGCATGAAATTTGGTATCTTTTGTGGTAACCAGGTAACTCTTACCCCTTTTTGTAAGAAGATCATCGTAAAACTTCACCGCCCTGGTGTACATTTCAGCCATGGCTGCCGCTAGCTTTAACTTTCCACTATCAGTGTATCAGCAACTGTTACTGCAAATAGATAAAGCTTGATAAGCATATGAAATAGCTGAAAGAAAACCATAAAATTAGGTGTTCTACTTCAGTACTGCCTGGGGAACAAGCATCACGGGCAAGTGAAGGTTAAGGATGGTTAAAATCATCATACATCACGAAAACATGTCCATGTAATGTGTAACCCCTTGAACCCCACTTTTATATACTGTACAGAAAATGGGGTTTGCAGGGGTATACCTATTTTTCAATCCAATTCTAACGTGTACCCACAATCTATGTTTTGAGCAAACATAAGAAATTCATCAGGAAAACATGTCCATGAAATCAATACCCCCTCATACCCCACTTTTATATAATAAAACTGGAGTTTACAGGGGTATACCTGTTTTTCTTATTAGCGGCCCCTGTGTCTGAGCGGTTAAGAGCGCTGTTTCTTAATCACTCGATCATCTCACCGCTGTGTCTGGTGTGGGCTCGAGCCCCGATCTGGCCACGTGAGACAAGCCAACTTCTGCTTGCGGGTGTGCCAGGTGTTTTTTTCGGGGTTCTCCCGTTTCCGCCCACCTACTGATTGGCCCGTCTCATATGAGCTGAAATAATCTTGAAAGGGACATAAAACTGAATCAAAAAAAAAAAAGTTTTTCTAATTTTTGCTCCAAAACATAGATTGTGGGTACTCATTAGATCTGCCCCATGGAGGCGGTTCTAACATGTACCCACAATCTATGTCTTGAGCAAAGATATTAAAATTATCAAAAAATTTCCAATGGAATTTTCATCATTTTTGAAAATGAAAAAATCTCTGTATATTGCCTGGGCAAGTTTTCGTAATGAAATATCAAAATCTTACGGACTGTACGTTTTTTTAATCTAAAAGCTGTGTGTTGAAATTTAATGTTAGAATTTCTAATGTTCTGAACCCCAGTTCAAAATAGACATGCTTTTTAATCAGTCCAAACAGCGGTATACAAGCATCCAAAATAATGATGCGGTGATGGATTTCGACAAGGCATCTGTTTTTATCTTTTAAATATACTAACACCCTTATTTCGCACTGTACAAACTCTCACCGACTTTTCTTTGATTTTATTTTGACTAAACCCCTTCAGCTTTTCAGGTAAATAAATTTACTCGACTCGAGTTTTTTTCTCTAGAATATATTTCTTTTTATCACATTCTCTGTAGACCAGTGTCAGTGACTGTCAGCAATTTTTTTCTTTCTTTGTCGGTGACATGTCCTGTCAGTAGTCGTGTCGGTGAGTTGGTTGTCGGTGAATATTTGCTGTAGGTTAGGTGAGCTGTCATGTCGGCCAGTTGTGTCAGTAAGTTGTCATAGATTCATCCCACCTATCTACTATTAACACAGAGAGTTTGAATTTTTTTTTTTTATCATCATCACAGGTGTAGGGTGGGTGCCCTAGAGAGGTTCTAGAAATTATGTCATATGATCAGTTGATTATCATATCAAATTGAGGTTTTGAAAGGAACAACAGTTACTAAGACACCAACAGATAGCCATTTGCTTCAAACAGCATGGAGTGATAACAAGCGCATGAGTTAAGCAAACAATTTTTTTCAATATAAGCAGAAACTTTTAATGAATCATTATGTATATTAACCTAATTAATGCGCTAATAACTTAATTGGCAATAATCAGGGCCAAGAATTCGCCGGTTAGCGAAGAAACCCAAAGGTGTCCGAAGGAAAGTGCGTCTAAATACAGATGTTTAATGTCAGAGTCGTTTCGGTCAAGCGCACACGCATGACCGGTTTCACTTACTTTTGACCTCTCATCTTTGCTCACCTCACTATCTAATCTTGCACTTTTTCTCATTTACTCATCTTTTATTTCAGCACTGACAGCGCACACCTGTCTAGAATGCCTGCGAAGGCGTATGACAGTATATAAAGAAAGAAAGGTGTAGAGTGGTTGACTCTGGTCCCACATGTTCCGGGTTCAATCCTCAGCCGAGCGCCTTTCGTTGTGGCCTTGAGCAAGTCGCATTTCCACAGCTCCTGAGGTAATGGTCAGAAATTGATCGAATCAGTAAACAGTAAAAAATGATCAAAGACTGACTGGACAAAAGTAAAACCGAAAAAAAAAAAAATAAATAAATAAAAAAATAAAATAAGATAAAGTAAACGTAGGCAATGATCAGGATAAGTCTCTATCAAAAAGAAATTCCCACTCCAAAAACAGAGGTAAGAAAACCGGTAGTACAAAAATTAGATCTAAATTTGAAAACTTAAGGGAAATCAAATCTGATATAAGGAAGCAGCATGATCTGTATGTCAATAACTTGGTATGGTAGGGGATCTTATGGCTAATCCCAGGGATTTTATAGATTGATTAATAGTCAAAGGAAAGATAACCAAAGCATACCCCCTTTGAAAAAAAGAAAAATGGAGGTGGTATTGCTCAATCAAATTTCGAAGAAAAAAAAGAAGGAAAAAAATGGAAAGAAGAGGAACTGAATGGTCAGTTTACAGATGTATTCACCAAAACGGTATACAACCAATTCCCACTTCTAGGTAGGACGGCTCCATTCATGGATGAAATTGTTGTCACAAAGAAAGGAACTCGTAACAAAACTGCTTAAGGGTCTGAACCCTTCTAAAGCCTTAGAACCTGATGAACTTTACCATAAGGTCCTAAAAGAATTGGCAACAGAATTAGGACCGGTATTTGCACATCTTTTTCAGCAATCAATTGATACGGGCGAAATCCCCAAGGAATGGCCACTTGCTAATATTTGTCCACTTTTCAAGAAAGGTGAAAGGTCCCTTGCTTGTAAATACCGTCCAGTTTCTTTGACTTGTATTCCTTGCAAACTTCTAGAACATATTGTCTGCTCAAATAGCATGGGTCATCTTGACGAAAATAATCTTTTGTCGGACAAGCAGCACGCATTCAGCAAACTACATAGTTGTGAAACGCAGCTGACTATAATAATAAATGAGTGGGCAAAAATCTTGGACAATAAGGGTCAGGTTGACACTTTTATTTTGGACTTTGAAACAGACATTTGACACCACTCCACACGAACTCCTTAAAAGTAAATTGTTTAGGTATGGAATAGGTGGAAAGACATTGGAATGGATAGATGTTTTTTTGTGCTTCGGATAGCAAAGAGTAGATCTAACTGTGCCCCTGTTGTGTCTGGTGTCCTCGGTCCTTGTTGTTCTCCTTGTACATAAGTGACATGTCTGTTGGCACTGACTTTAATCAGGCTTTTTGCTGATGACTGTGTTTGTTTCCATGACAGTAATAACAGTGGAAGAAACATTGAAACTTCAGAAGGACCTTGACCTTTTAGGGAGCTGGGCCAGAAAATGGGGTATGAGATTTCAACTTGTCAAATGCAACATGGTGTAGCTGACAAATAAACGGGTAAATACAATTGAGGCCTCTTACACCCTCAGCGTACAGTACTGAAAAACTTTGATAACATTAAATACCTAGGTTTAACAATTACAAACGACTTGAAGTGGAATACCCCTATCAAAAATATCTGAACGAAGGCCAACAGAACACTGGGATTCTTGAGGAGAAACTTGTTTGCTTGCCCTCAAGACGTTAAAGAAGCAGCTTATAAAGGACTGGTGCGCCCAGTCCTGGAATATGGAAGTTCAGTTTTGGGATCTTCATACTAAAGGCCTTCCGGAGGAATTGGAGAAGGTACAGAATCGTGTCGCTAGATTTGTAACTGGGAATTATACTTTCGAGGAAGATAGTATGGCTGGCATTCTTGAACAACTCAAGTGGGAATCTCTCAAAAAAGGAAAACAGATAATCAACTTATATGTATATTGCTATACAGAGGCCTGAAGGGTAAAGCCAGAATGCCTACAGATTAAATTATCCCCAAGACAATTATGCGTTCAGAACTTGTTCAGTTCTTAAAAGAGTACAATTTTCTACATAAGCCGCGACGCGAGAAAACCAGTCTTCGGGGTTGCCGACCAGGTCCCACATAAACCGTCACAGAAGAAAGCTAGACACTTGAAATTTTGGATTTAAGTACAAGAGGAGTTGTACTATCCGAGTAGCGAAAACAAAGGCGCTGATTAGCTGTGTAGTTACTGATTAAGCTCTCTGGTTGATACTGCAGGCGAAAACTAAAATGCCCATATGATAATCTCTTTCAGCGGTGGAGAGAAACGGAGAGTAACGGAGAGTTTCGGAGAGTAATGTAATCGCCGAAAGGTCATGAGGCTCAGGTCAACGGCATACTAAAACGTATACTTCTGGACCATTGGACCCATATTTGTAGATTCTCTTAATATCATGGATACGATTTGAAGACTTAAAAAATAAATGGCAAAAATATCGCATTCTTTTTTTTTTTTTTTTTTTTTAGGTGAAACCCAATTGACCAGAAACGCAGACTTTTGGTGTCGCCTAGAGTTGCATTTTGAACTGTTTGTTGGTACACCGATATTGTACATTTCGGTTCAGCTGACAAACCGGAAGTATTTACTACAAACCGAAAGTAGAATATTTTACTTCAACACCGCTTTGACAAGACTGATGATTGTATCATTGTTATGAGCTCATTTTCGTGTCTTTTCTGGAAATGAGGTACAAATATCCGCTTTGATTCATGAAGAAACAAAATCCATAATAAATTTATACAAATGGTACATACTCTGTTGGTATGTTGGTTCTGAAGTCCTCTGAGGAGATTAAGCCATTTAAGGATGTTTGTTGTCAATAAAAAATATTCAAACTTTTCTAACCACTCTTTTTTTTTTATTCCAAAATACACGACAAGATATTTGAAAACAAAATAAGTATAGGGTAATGTGCATTTTTTTCAAGCTACAGGCCTCTGATTGAGATATCTGAACGCAATGTTTTAAATTTTAAATAGTAAAATTAATTTATTTTTTAGTTCTTTGAAATAGACCTATACCGGTCCTGAACAAAAATACACCAAGAATGCTTTTAAAAGTCATACTATTTACATAACGCAGACTATTTTGGGCCCAAAACATACAAAAATTTGCAACTTGAAATGGATGACAAAATTTTACAACATGTTTTACACATACATGTGATATTTTCTTTCTTCACTGTCGGGAGATTTCCAATTTGAAATTGTATTATTTGCTCTCATATCGGGAGGTTTAGAGGTTTATTTTCTTGTGGTCATGACCGATATTACATCGTCAAATTGTACTGAGGCTGATCAAGCTTATTCTCTTTTTTTCTGTAGATGCTTTTGAAGCTTAAGAATGAAGAATAAAAATGAATAGCTTGTAAATTCATACCATTCTATTATAACAAAATAAACAGTGTACATACAAACATTCGAATACTGAAGCGCTTAAATCCAATGTCAGTACTACAATGGGATTTTCTTTGGACTCACTGCCGTACACTCCATGATAGTTTTTTTGTCATTCCTTTATTGATTACAATTATTTTAACACAGGGTTTTTTTTCCATTACACTTTCAGAACGCACATGTTGATGAGCAATTAAATAGCTGACACTAGACTTGTTAAACCAATTAATCAGATTTAATCCCTCTTGTAAAAACATCAAGTATTGATAGTCCAATTATTCACACGCTATGACACATCCGAAAATAGCCACAGGTAATATACACATAATCTGGGTCAAGATATCATGCAGCGTCTTCAAGTCAATTACCGTATTTACCATCCTATAAGTTAAAAATTGGACTGTTGGATAAAAAACAACTGCAAACAGCTCGAATAGGGGACTTCGGCAGATCGGGGGACCGTCGGGATTGGGCCCTTGAAATCCCTAAAATACGCCGAGATCGGGAGATATCACATGTATGGTTTTACAACCTTACCCCCATACTCGAAAAGTCGCAAAAAATCATCATTTTGAAACGAGCCAAACCCATATTTGTAGTTCAAACTTTTTCTTGTATTTTCACAGTTTTCACACAACATAGAGCTAAATAGTATTGTTCGAATAAAATAATGAAATATATAGGGTAGTGTGCATATAAGAAAGAACCAACAACTTGAAAATGCCATTTTAAGCCTTTTTTCGGCTGTTTTGTTTCTTACACCCCATATTATAAAACCACCCAAAATTTTAAAACTGGCACATTTAAAGGCAGAATAACATAGAAGACCCTGTACACATCTACAGCTGCTAAAACCAGTGTGATTAAATTGAAGATGTGCAATATTCAGGTTTAATCTACCCAACCCCTTAATTCTATTGACAACTAAAATTGTCTGAAAAGTTGCAGAAAATGGGGTAGAAAAATAAAGTTTTGTAGATTGACAATTTTCATGGCTCATTCAATGCATATCATCAATATGTATTCAAATATATAAATATTAGGAAAATATCTGCAACTTGTTAACTAGATATTCAACAAAATAAACACTGGAAGTTCTGAAATGTCAAATGTTAGCAGCGAACATTTTTAAGAAGAAAAAGTCTTTTTGTGAATGCCTTTCAAAATTGATGTAGGTTTGAATATCAGAATATTTTGCATAAATACTGTTTTCAGCTATGAGCCTCGAGGATCCCGTTCTTCACTGGGGTATGGGCGCCGGCCGGTTCCTGTCACAGAGCCTGAGATAGAGAGGGAGCGGGAGAATCTACAAGATGAGTTCTATAATCTGGAATATGAGATGAAGGTAGGTCTTCATTTTCTTCTTTACAAAGAGTCGATATCCTGCTGGAATGATGTAGGCAGAAAATGAGCCACCTCATGAGAAAAACAACAATCTGCATAGGCGAAAACAAAGATGCAGATAAGCTTTGCGGTAACCGCGAAGCTGATCAGCGCCTTTGTTTTCGCTACTCGGAAAGTACAATTCCTCTTCTTCTTAAATCCGAAATTTCAAGCATCTAGCTGTCTTCTGTGCTTTTACAGCCTGGTTTGTGTCCGACCTGTTTGGAAACCACATTGTTTGTTTTCCCACAAGGCGGCTGAAATGTATACCTATCTTGTTCTCATGAATCAACAGTTTTATAGTTATACAATTGCCTGTTTAAATGGTAATATTTATGACTTTTATCAAGTGAGCCACCTTATGGGAAAACCAACAATCTGCATAGGCGAAAACAAAGACGCAGATCAGCTTCGTGGTAACCGCGAAGCTGATCAGCGCCTTTGTTTTCGCTACTCGGATAGTACAATTCCTCTTCTACTTAAATCTGAAATTTCAAGTCTCTAGCCTTATTCTGTGACTGTACAGCCTGATTTGTGTCGGACCTGTTCGGAAACCACATTGTTGGTTTTCCCACGAGGAGGCTGAAATGTATACCTATCTTGTTCTCATGAATCAACAGTTTTATAGTTATACTGTTTACAATTGCCTGTTTAAATGGTAATATTTATGACTTTTATCAAATGGGTGGCAGGAAGGTATGAAATAAGAGAGTAAAGAAGAGAGCAGTAAATTACGAAAACTTGCCCATGCAATATACTGAGATTATTTTCAGACGTAAAAATTGAATATTTCATCAGAAAAAATTTGATATTTTTCTTATTTTTGCTCAAAACATAGATTGTGGGTACACGTTAGAACCGCCTCGCTGAGGCGGTTCTAACGAGTACCCACAATCTATGTTTTAGAGCAAAAATAAGAAAAATAGGTATACCCCTGCATACCCCAGTTTTGCTATATAAAAGTGGGGTTCAAGGGGTGTACATTGCACGGACATGTTTTCATGATGTTTCAGTCGAAAGGCTTAGCTATGATTACGTATCTTTTTGATTTAAATAAATAAGTACAACAGTATCAGTCTGTGTATTTTGCCAGTAATCCACTGATATGTATCTGTGTATTCTAGTACTTGGGTGACATCCCTGGTGTGTCCATGGCTACAGACACTACTAACAGAACAGAGGTTTTAAAGATAATTGATAGAGGCAAGGTAATCTTAACAAGAGTCTAAATCAAAATACAGATTTTATAAGCAATAATTAACATGGCAATTTAGTTATTGTAATATACTGTGATTTTAATTAAGAAATAAATCTGCTCTGTTTATGATTTGTTGAGTGATAATCCTGTCAGGAGGTCACTTGTAAAGAAGATCAAGTCACACGCCTACAGTGTAAGTGATTTATATTCTTACAACTGACACAGACATACAATGAATTATTACTCAACAAATCACACACTTGAGCTGATCTATTCTGATTCTTATTTCTAACACACAAAAAATGGAATAAAAGTTGCTACAACTGTCATTATGGTTCAGCTCTCTGACATTGCATTGAAGAAATCTGGCCAAATTTATGCACTGAAATGATGTTATACTGTCTAACATCAAGATTACAATGCTTGAATTCACCCAGTGAAACAACAATATATGGGCCGTCTAATGGGAAAACCAACAATGTGGTTTCCGAACAGGTCCGACACAAACTGATCTGTACCGTCACAGAAGCTGGCTAGAAGCTTGAAATTTTGGATTTAGAAAGTAGAGGAATTGTACTATCCGTATAGCGAAAACAAAGGCGCTGATCAGCTTCGCGGTTACCGCAAAGCTGATCTGCGTCTTTGTTTTCGCCTATGCAGATTGTTGGTTTTCCCATGAGGCGGCTCATATCTTTTTTTAACCATCGGATATACAGGTGAGGTGTGTTAGAATTTGGCTTATCATCATTTATTTTACATACTTGTTATTTTTAGTGTTACTGAACATGCAAAGTTTAGCTAATAAACCGCTATGCATCTAGAAATTTATGTTTACCTTTAGGACATTTGAGACTCAGCATGAGAAAACCAACAATCTGTATAGGCGAAAACAAAGGCGCAGATCAGCTTCGCGGTAACTGCAAAGCTGATCAGCGCCTTTGTTTTCGCTACACGGATAGTACAATTCCTCCTCTACTTAACTCCAAAGTTTCAAGCTCCTAGCCTGCTTCTGTAGCTGTACAGGCCGGTTTGTGTCAGACCTGTTCAGAAACCACATTGTTGGTTTTTCCACGAGGTGGCTGACTTTCAAGTCAAGCCTAGACTAGAAGGTGCAGTAACTGTTGTTGGTCGTATTCGGTGGAGGAAAAAACCAGAGGACCAATGGTCCTGTAAACGCTCACCTGAGACCTAGTTATCACTTTTTCGATGTAAAAGCCTATGTTTCCAAAATTAACCTTGCAGTAAAATAGATCAAGGTCATCCTAGGGTCATCATATGTATAAGCTATGATGGGCTGAAAGTCCTAAATGCTACATACTGAGTTTCGTGAAAATTGGCCAGCCGGTTCTGGAGAAGAAGATTTTTGAGTGTTTTTTACCAGATATGGGCATGGCAGCCATCTTGGTCAGGTGACCCGGATTTCACGATCAAACTTTCATTTTCTCTACCCATGGATGCTCCACATAAAATTTCACTTTGATTGGCCAAGGGGTTTCAGAGATGAAAATGTTTGAAAAGTGTATATGGACCACAGACCATGGCCATGGTTAAGAGATGACCTTGATCTAAATTAATCACAAACCTTCATCTACTCCATTAGTTCATCTACCACTTTTCAGGTCTCGGGCTGCAATAGTTTAAAAAAAATCCATAGTTTTTACTTTTTCCCATGTAAAAGCCTATGTTTCCAAAATTGACCTTGCTGTAAAATAGGTCAAGGTCATTCCAGGGTCATCATTTTATCAAATTATGATGGGCTGGAGTCACCGGTGCTACATACCAAGTTTCGTGGAAATCAGCCCACCGGTTCTGGACAAGAAAATTTTTGAGTGGTTTTTACCATATATGGGTGTGGCGGCCATCTTGGTCATGTGACCTGGATTTCGTGATCAAACTTGAAATGCCGCTACCCAAGGAGGCTCCACATAAAATTTCAATTGCCAAGCTGTTTCAAAGAAGAAGATCTTTGAAATTGTTGACGATGACGGACGGACGACGGACTCAAGGGCACCTAACTCCACAGTCCATGGTCAAATCTCGTTGAATTCTGAACTCAACCGAGATCTCATGGCTATCCTTGTTACATGCAAGAATGAAGAAGATCTGATCAAAAATAACAAAGTAAACAAAAATTTTCCATACAAAGTCTATGGGGATTTTTTCAAACGCTCAAGGGCAGATAACTCCACGGCCTGTGGTCGGATCTAGCTGAATTTCAAACTCGTCCGAGCTCTTATGAATGTTGTTGTTCCTTGCGAGCATGGAAAAGATCTAATTGAAAATAGCGGAGATAATGCGTGGACAACATTTTCTCCATACAAAGTCTATGGGGATTTTTTCAAACGATCAAGGGCAGATAACTCCGCGGCCCGTGGTCGGATCTGGCTGAATTTCGAACTCATCTGAGCTCTTTTGTATGTTGTTGTTCCTTGCAAGTATGGAAAAGATCCAATTGAAAATAGTGAAGGTAATGCGTGGACAACATTTTCTCCATACAAAGTCTATGGGGATTTTTTCAAACACTCAAGGGCAGATAACTCCGCAGCCCGTGGTCGGATCTGGCTGAATTTCGAACTCAACCGAGATCTTATGTATGTTGTTGTTCCTTGCAAGTATGGAAAAGATCCAATTGAAAATAGCGGAGATAATGCGTGGACACAATTTTCCCATTATAAGTCTATGGGGATTTTTTCAAACGCTCAAGGGCAGATATCTCCGCAGCCCGTGGTCGGATCTGGCTGAATTTCGAACTCATCCGAGCTCTTATGTCAGTTGTTGTTCCTTGCAAGTATGGAAAAGATCCAAACGAAAATAGCGGAGATAATGCGTGGACAACATTTTCTCCATACAAAGTCTATGGGAGTTGTCTGTTGCCATAGCAACCTGAGTTCTAATTCAATCTGCTTCAAAACCTAATGCAGGCAATGCCCCACCACAATGATGCTGCATATAAAGTTTGATTGTGATCGGTCTCAGAGATATTCATCTTTGAAATTGTGGACGACGGACGGACGCCGGATCATGGTCATCCTATAAGCTCACCTTGTGAGCCTTCGGCTCAGGTGAGCTAAAAAAGAACTCAGTTAAAAAACAACAGACAAAAACTATCCTACCACATGCTTACCCATATTCAAATAGGCACAGCCTTGACAAGAGGGTGGGCTAACTACATTGGTATCCAGACTCCATGCATTCAGCTTGTTTTGTGCCAGACCTGGTCGGAAACCATAAAGTCATTTCTTGTTATGGGCCATATAATTTTGATTCTATTTGTAGAAACAAGGATTGATACCACTCCACTTGTCCTATGACCATGATGCCACTCTCTATCTCAACAAATACACCATCAAGGTGTCCAAGAGAGAGGGTCAGGTTTGTAGTTGCATGTACAATCTTTAGATGATAAAGTTAAAGCCCATATTGAGCTGAAGTTTAGACTGTTCCATTTGCTCTTTTAATTACATTAGAATTTATTTTTGCATTTTTGTAAAGTAAGAGATGTAGTGGCCATGTATCTTTCCTTTTAGAACAGTAGAACTACATAAAGTTACTTCATGTAGTTAGAAGAAGCCTCCGTGGCGCAGTGGTTGTGTCACTTGCCTTGTGATCAAGGGGTTGCAGTTTCGATCCCGGGCTTCTCCAGTCCTTCGGATTGAGACTATAAACCGAGGTCCGTCTCCATATGACCTTAGCTGTTGGTGGGACGTTAAACCCCAAATCAATCAAACCAAATTCATGTAGTTAGTTGTTATTTCTTGTTAAGGTACATTCTTTTAACTAGGAATACCTTGCATTCTGAATATTGTGCTTTTAGCCTAACATGATTTTACATACATGTACTGAAAATATACCATATTTGTTCTAATTAGCACACAGTGCGCTTAACTTTTCAAAATAACTCAAAGGTAAGGTAACAAAATATTGTTCTAATAAGTGCACACTACAACCGAAAATAACACATAATCTGCTTACATAACCATACCAAAGGCATCAATTGTTAGGTCATTTCAGTGTTTCAATCGCTTCAAATAGGGTTTGGTCCTTTAAGGTAAAGTTTTTATGCGGGTATTATAGTATTAATATGTAAAATTGGTGTAAAATACAAAGATGCTACTCGAGTAGTGTGTGCTTATGCACATGTTTTTGGAAACGACCAGGGTGTGCACTTATTGGGACATGTGCAATACGGTAGGTACATGTATATACAGGTATAACACATACCAAATGCCATTGTTGGCGTTACATGTTACAGTTTGATTGCACAGGCATGATCCTGTTTTAAGTGTCGCAAACATATGCCATTTTTTGTGTAGGATCAAGTATTGTTGAAGCTGCCCTGTATGGAGATAGCCCAATGCTGTTATGTGAAGGAAGATGGTGTACATATCTTGGCCATCAAACATGGTGAGGAGCTAGTAGAATTTAACCATCAAGAGGAGTGTGTGTGTGGGGGGGGGGGTGGAATGTGTGTATCTTACAATCACAAAAGATACTGCTGGAGGCTTAAAGTTTTGGAATTCAACAGAAAAGAGATTGTACTGTTTACTTTGGGCATAGGCGGGAGTGGGGGGTGGAATGTGTGTATCTTACAAGCACAAAAGATATTGCTGGAGGCTTGAAGTTTTGGATTTCATCAGAAGAATGATTGCACTATCTTCAAGATTACTGTGCATCTGATCTGCATGATTAGTTTTGCATATGCAAAGCATAATTATGTGATTTTGAGTTTTAACACAATTTTACTCTTGTAATAACACTTTTCGGACAGCATATGCAGAAATTGGCTTGAATTTTTGTATTAATGAAAAGCTTGTTCACCCATTGTTGACGAATGAATTTTCCAATCATTATCATTTGTGTCCACTTTCATTTGAAGGGGCATCAGGATTGATTTTGAATTTTTATTCCATTTTTCGATGAAATTCCTCTAAGCAAACAGAATAGCCCCAGATGGGACTCCGCATTCTGCAGCGTCACATCTGGGGCTATGCTGTCTGCCTATGTCCCACAAAAAGGATGCCAGGCTTAAATGAGTTCAGGAAAGACAGGGTGTCCTTTACAATTAAGAATGCTGAATGCACATGCCAAATTGGGGCTGTGTGAAAAAGATGGGCTGCTGGTGCCTCCAGACAAAGCTCATCATCTACTAACGATCTGATTACGGTACTGGTTAACTGCTTAGAAGGTCTGAGCCTGTCCAGGAAAGGTGGTTCAAGTCACACCATCTATACATATAAAATTTCGTTGTTTACATGGGTGGGTATATTTTAAAGCAACTTTTGCATAACATGATTGTCATCCCTGTGTTGGGTAGTAGTCCCATTAAATGTATGCAAATCCATGACATGTGACATGATCATAGTTGTTCACTAGGTGTCATTCAGAAAAAAAATCAAACAAAACAAAATGAGCCGCGTCATGAGAAAACAGGATTTTTGCATATGCGAAAACAAAGGTGCAGATCAGCTTTGCAGTAACTGCAAAGCTGATCAGCGCCTTTGTTTTCGCTACTCGGATAGTACAGTTTCTCATCTTCCTAAATCCTGAATTTCAAGCTTCTATCCATCTTCTGTGTTTGTACAGCTTGGTCTGTGTTAGACCTGGTTGGAAACCCTAAAGACCGGTTTTCTTGCATCCCGGCTCAAATAGAATGCTGATCAGGCTACTCATTGCAAATGCCAGTCTGTTTCTATGTGAAAAAAGTCTTGTTATTTATTTATTTATTTTTAATTCAGTTTTACATCCCTTTCAAGATTATTGCAGCTCATATGAGAAGGGCCAATCAATAGGTGGGGCAAAAACGGATGAACCCTGAGAAAACCACCCGGCACACCCGCAAGCAGAACTTGGCTTGTCTCACATGTGCCCAGTGCGGGGCACAAACCCACACCAGTTACAGCAGTGAGATGATCAAGTGATTAAGAAATAGTGCTCTTAAATGCTCGGCCATGGGGCTCACGTCTTGTTTATGATCCATATGATTGTAGGTACACAAGAAAGTCTGAATTTGGCAGTACTATACTGTGATAGTCAGGTGAGTGATAATATATGAGCCGCGTCATGACAAAGCCAACAGTGTGGTTTCTGAACAGGTCCAACACAAACTGTGCTGTACAAGCACTGAAGATGACTAGAGGCTGGGAATTTTGGATTTAGAAAGTAGAGGAATTATACTATCCATGTAGCGAAAACATAGGCACTGATCAGCTTTGCAGTTACTGCGAAGCTGAACTGCCCCTTTGTTTTCGCTTATGAAAAATGTTGGTTTTCTCATGATGCCACTCATATATATTTTCAAACTGTAGAAAAACTTCTGGAAGCTGTGCTGAGCAATAAATATTCTGTCCATTTGCTTTCCGACACCACCATAGCATTATGAAAACTTGCCGAGATTTTTTTAGCTGTAAGAATTAAAAATTTCATCAGAAAATATGTTTCTTATTTTTGCTCAAAACATAGCTTGTGGGTACAAGTTAGAACCGCCTCGCAGAGTACCCACAAGTACCCACAATCTATGTTTTGGAGCAAAAGTAAGAAAAATAGGTATACCCCTGAAAACCCCAATTTTGCTATACTAAAGTGGGGTATAGTGGGGTATAATTTTCATGAACATGTTTTCCTGATGAACCAATTGCTTTTCAACAAAGTAACACCAACATAGAGTAGTATTTCAAAAAGGCTTGGGTACGATTAAATCTAATGATGACCCTAACCAGACTGGTTTTTAAGGAGCATGCCCGAGTATTGCACACAGCGTATCTGTCTAATTTTGAATCACCAGAATTCAGTCTTGAAGGAAAATGCAGGGTAACTTTGAAAGTATGTGTTAAGACTCTTGAATGTTTCTTTCCATGGGTTGTTCAATGTGTGATGATAGTTAAGTTTATATGAGCCGCGAAGCAAGAAAACTGGTCTTCGGGGTTTCCGACTAGGTCTGACACAAACCTGTCTGTGCAGCCACAGAAGATGGCCAGAAGCTTGAAATTGCGGATTTAAGAAGAACACTATAATTTTACTATCCATGTAGTAAAAACAAAGGCGCTGATCAGCTTCACACTTACTGCCAAGCTGATCTGTGCCTTTGTTTTTGCCAATGCAAAAATCAGATTTTCTCAAGACGCAGCTCATATAACATGATGTCAACCAGTACAATGTACTTAGAATGGAGGTAAAATTTTCAGTTAAAATGCTGTATAATGATTTCTTACATGTGATAAGTTCATATGAAATATGTCAAAGCTTCTTTTGTAAATTTCATATGAAACAATCTTCATTAGTTAGGCTGTTTTAAGTAGTGAGCATGTTTTCAACTGGTTTAGACCATTGCCGCAATTTTTGACAGTCCAAAATACTGTGACCCAGATTTATGCAGTCCGCAAATGAGCCATGTCATGAAAAAAACCCAGATTTTTGCCAAGGCGAAAACAAAGGTGCAGATCAGCTGTGCAGTGACTGCACAGCTGATCAGCACCTTTGTTTTCGCTACAAGAATAGTACAATTCCTTTTCTTCCTAAATTTGAAAATTCAAGCTTCTAGCCACCTTCTGAGGCTGTACAGACTGGTTTTTGTCAGACCTGGTCGGAAACCCCTAAGCAGCATCATTAAACTGGTCTTCAGGGTTTCGGACCTGGTCGGAAACAAACCAAGCTGTGTAAGCACAGAAAATGACTAGAGACTGGAAATTTTGGATTCATAAAGTAGAGGAATTGTACTATCCGTGTAGCGAAAACAAAGGCGCTGATCAGCTTTGCAGTTATGGCGAAGCTGATCTGCGGCTTTGTTTTTGCATAGGCAAAAATCCGGTTTTCTCATGACGCGGCTCATTTAGGTCGTAGCAAAAAGATTTTGTCTCATGGTAAGCATGTTTTCATTTGCTTCACATGGATATATGGATTTCTTTCTTTCTTTAGGCCATAGCAGAGAGTTTTTGTTCACTGGTTCGCCGCTGTTTTGAACTGGTATATACCGATGTGATGATAGAATTGATAGAGGACACCATAGACAAAGCAATAGTGAAAGATGAATCTATCAGTGTCTCTTCTAGTAAGTATTACTGTAAATTCGGAAATTTTCGTGATAACTTAATTTTTGCTAATATTCACAAATTTGTTACCTTGCGAAAATAAAGTTCTCGCTATTAGAGTTACTATAAGCTTTATAGACTGCACAAGTGCCCGCTCATGAATTCAAGAACTGGCTAATAAATTGGAAATCAAAACCAAAACAACACATTATCTGATAAAATAGACATGTCAAAATAATCAATGATGATGCCACTTAAATGTTCCAATCGTTTCAAAATAGTGTTTGACCATTTAAAATTAAGTTTTAATGAGGTTAATACGGTATTTTTGTGTAAAAAATGTGTAAAATATCAATATGCTAGACAAGCAGTGTGCACTTAAGCACATGTTTTTCGGAAACGACAAGGGTGTGCGATTATTGGCTTATTGGAGCATGTGTGCTAATCAGAATGAATACGGTAAATATTTTTGTTGCAGGTTCTACCCCAACAGGCAATGCTAAGCCATCTTTGTAAGTATTTGAGTTGCGTCATGAGAAAACTGGATTTTTACCTGTGCGAAAACAAAGGCGCAAATCAGCTGTGCAGTAACTGCCCAGCTGATCAGTGCCTTTGTTTTCTCCACACGGATAGTATAATTCATCTTTCTAAATCCGAAATTTCAAGCTTCTAGGCATCTTCTGTAGCTGCACAGGCCGGTTTGTGTCAGACCTGGTCGGATACCCCGAAGACCGGTTTTCTCGTGACGAGGCTCATTTATCAGTTTACTGAAAGATATTCAAAATTATTTCATATTTTTTTGAATTGTCAACAATATCTAAACCACTTTACAAAAATTAAAGTCATGCCCAGAAAAATGAATGGACAGGCAGTACATGATTGTTTTAGAGGTTTCAATCTGGAAGCATTTGAAATTTTAATGGCCAAAAATGTTTCAGCATAGTTTTCAGCTTGTCATGTAATATTGGCAATTAACCTCATTGGCATTGAGCTGACAATGAACATAATAGCATTGTTCCTTTTCAGCTACACTCGTTCAGTCACCAACTTGCCTGCACTTGACTCGCCGAGGCACAGTAATCAGGCTCCGAGCGACATTAGTCGGGCCAGTAACGAGTCAAGTCAGGCCGAGGTTTTACGAGATTATATGTGGCAGGTTTGTCCAAGAACTGTCATTGTGTAATTGTGTGCACGCTTGTGTGCATGCTTTGCATGCTAACACTGTCAAGAATGTCTAGATGTGAGATTTGTTGCTTGGTGTTTATCATTATCTTTTTGCTGTAATCATTTTTCAATTCAAAGACTTACTGATGTCTAAACCTCCATACATGGCAAATTTGCATTTAAAGGCAATTTTGTCTGGTTAGTAATAATTCTTTCAGCCTATTTGGCCAAATCTTTATATAAACAGTGGCATACAATTATAGAAAAATAAAACTATCCTCCTTTCTCTGGTACTAATTATACCCCCGGCATTTATGCCGACGGGTATA
Source organism: Rugalucina vietnamica (assembly GCA_964017185.1). Taxonomy (NCBI): domain Eukaryota; kingdom Metazoa; phylum Mollusca; class Bivalvia; order Lucinida; family Lucinidae; genus Rugalucina; species Rugalucina vietnamica. Next base: position 32,471,288 of record OZ024873.1, on the reverse strand, counting down.
TAGTTTTCGCTTTTCCGTTTGTCCTTTCGTCCGTTCGTATGTTCGTTAGTTCGTTTGTTTGTTCGTTCGTTCGTTCGTTCGTTAGTTCAGTAGAATTTGCATCAAAGTTTTGGTTAAAGTTTCTCTAGTGGTGTATATCTCATGCAGTTATAGTCAGAAACCATTCATATTTGGACCATAGGTACCCTATAGTCTTGCCTTGTTTCCATGAGTTCGGACCCCAGGGTCCATGCCCGGGGGTGGGGCTAGAGATCAAAATCTAGGTCACCTTTAATTTGCGACAAAGTTTTGGTTAAAGTTTCTCTAGTGGTGTATATCTCAAGAACCATTTATCAGAAATCATTCATATTTGGACTTTAGGTTCCCTATAGGGTTAGCTTTGACTCCAAGAGTTCGGACCCCAGGGTCCATGCCTGGGGGTGGGGCTAGAGTTCAAAATCTAGGTCACCTTTAATTTGCGTCAAAGTTTTGGTTAAAGTTTCTCTAATGGTGTATATCTCATGAGCCAATTTTCAGAAATCATTCATATTTGGACTTTAGGTACCCTATAAGGTTTGCTTTGTTTCCGTGAGTTCAGACCTGAGGGTCCATGCTCGGGGGGTGGGGCTAGAGTTCAAAATCTAGGTCACCTTGAAAATGTGCTATTTACATAGTGTTTTTTTCTTCTCTAAGTTCATATATTAACAAAGACTTATAGGAATGTATTCCTATTTGGATCATAGATACCCTTTAGGGTTGAATTAAATTCCATGGCACCAAACTCTAGGGGTGGGGCTGGAGGTCAAAATCTAGGACACATTTATAAAATACAGAATATTTACCAAGATTAATATTCTGTAGGTCTATATCTTGACAACCATTTGTCAGAAAGCATTCATACTGACAACATAGGTACCACATAAGGGTTACACCCAAGGGTCCATGCATGGGGGTGGGGGTGGGATGGACCCAAGGGTCCATGCATGGGGTGGGGGTGGGACTTAAGGTCAAGGTTTGGGGCATTTTTTTTTTTTTTTAAGAATGACTCTCTATTTTCATTCCAATCTAGGACTGAGGACCTGACCCATAATGTCCGTGGATTATGTCCTAGATTGAGTATACACGTCAGCTCTGTATACTGCTCTAAAATAGATCTGTCATTCTAAAACACCACTCCCCCATGTTTGTATGTAATGTGCTTTACAGTGCTTATTTCTAAAGTGTACTTGATAAGGGTACTGTCTTTCATTGAGGGGTTGAGGTTCAGTGTCAGAGGTGAGCATGTGTAGGGTTGTACAGGTAGGGTGTAGGGAGGGGGCTTTGTGGCTACCAGCCGGGGGTATACGTGCCTCTCAAGGCACTTTTTCTAGTTAAAATCAGAAATCTTATTCATTAACTAAACTTTATTTACCATATTCATTCTATTTAGTGCACTATGCACTTTGTTTTAAGTTTTCAAAATTGACTGTTAAATGCTTAACAAAATTTCTTTCTAATTAGATCTTACTTTAACATTTGAGCCGCCTCGTGGGAAAACCAACAATGTGGTTTCCGAACAGGTCCGACACAAACCGGCCTGTACAAGCACAGAAAAGAGCTAGAAGCTTGAAATTTCAGATTTAAGTAGAAGAGGAATTGTACTATCGGAGTAGCGAAAACAAAGGCGCTGATCAGCTTCGCGGTTACCGCGAAGCTGATCTGCGTCTTTGTTTTCGCATATGCAGATTGTTGGTTTTCCCATGAGGTGGCTCATTTAAATACCAAAGGAAGCTGGTCCAAAACTTGGATGTTGATACATTTCATGTATTATAACTTTTGCGAAATGTATGTAGTGCGCTAATTAAGATATTCCTGTGACAAAACTGTTGTATGTCGTCTAGGTATATTCTTTGAAAAAGATGTAGACTTGCAATTTTTGGAGCATGTGCACTAATTAGAACAAATATGGTAAATTGTTCTAATGTAATAAAAACTTTGTTGCACAAATAATGCTTAACTGCAAGATGGTGTGGTCTCAAACGTCCATGTAATGCTTCTAAAGGCCTTTCGTTTGAATTTTAGAATGAATACAGCATAAATGTCCGAACTTAGGACTATGACAGTATTTCAGATTACATGTAGTTAGTCATGCATAACTAGTTGCATGAGTATGCATGTTATGTTTGCAGTGAGACAGATTCAGTTAGAAAGTACAGGGTGTTTGATTCCCCTCTCCCGGGCTCCAAGAACCCAGGGGGGTACCGGGCTCCCAGTAATATCAGTCGGGATAGCTCGGAATCGAGGCAGGCCGAGTTGTTAAGGGATTATATGTTACAGGTTTGTATCTATCATCAGGACAAAGTCTTTGAAATGAGCCACTGCATGAGAAAACCAACAATTTGCATAGGCAAAAACAAAGTCGCAGATCAGCTTCGCGGTAACCGCGAAGCTGATCAGCGACTTTGTTTTTGCTACATGGATAGTACACCGCCTCTTCTTCTTAAATCCGAAATTTCAAGCTTCTAGCCTGCTTCTGTGACTGTACAGGCCAGTTTATGTCGGACCTGGTCGGGACCCACAGGCTCATATGTAAGCCCTGTTACATCCTCTTTTATTATAGTAAAACTGGGGTGTATAGTTGTAGACCTTTCTTCTTATTTTTGCTAAAAAACATAAGTTGTGGGTACTTGTTGTAATTGCCTAGCTGAGGCAGTTCTAATGTGTACCCATGATCTATGTTTTGAGCGAAACTAAGAAAAGTATCAAAATTTGTCAAAAGATTTTTTTACTATCTGCAGTTGTAGAATTAACATGTGAAACAATTTGGCAAATAAGCTGTTATTTACCTCGAAAGACACATCTGGGCTACTAATGAGCATACTAGTGTTTGCAAAAATTCGTTTTTTAGACCATGGTCAACAATCATAGAGTTATCTTTCTGTTTAAACATACTTGACTATTTGTCAGCTTTTCTTCGCTAACCAGCACTATTTAGCTCTGCTTGATTTCACTTAGTTTATAATGCATCTGAACCAATGTTATCTTTTTTGTTAGAACACCATTGCATGTTTGTAGTTGTTTTAACAATATGAATGAAGTTTACTATTGTGTCTCTTGAAACTGTTAACTATGTATAAATAGTTTTTCTCAGCTCCAAGGTTTTACTATTTTTTATTTACAAAGAGGATATCTATTCTATATAAGCCACGTCATGGGAAACCCAGATTTTTGCTTATGCAAAAACAAAGGCGCAGATCAGCTGTGCAGTAACTGCACAGCTGATCAGTGCCTTTGTTTTCGCTACACGGATAATACATTTCCTCCACTACTTATACCCAAACTTTCAAAATTCCAGCTTTCTTCTGTGACTGTACAGACCGGTTTGTGTCAGACCTGGTCAGAAACCCCAAAGGCCAGTTTTCTCACATCAGGGCTCATAAATTATAATGCCTGTACTCCACAGTCTTATTCTACTGAATAGGTTTTTGTCAAGCTTGCTTCTTAAAATGAGCCGCCTTGCGAGAAAACCAGTCTTCGGGATTTCCAGCCAGGTGCGACACAAATTGGCCTGTACAGTCACAGAAGAAAGCTAGATGATTGAAATTTTGGATTTGAGTAGAAGAGAAATTGTACTGTCAGAGTAGCGAAAACAAAGGTGCTGATCAGCTTCGCAGTTACTGCAAATCTGATTTGCGCCTTTGTTTTCGCATGGGCAAATATCCGGTTCTCATGATGTGGCTCAAATGGTTTGAGCCTGTATGTAAGACAACTGTCAATTAGCTTTCAGACCAGGTCAGATGCAACTAAGACTGAAAAGACACAGTGAATAGCTGGAAGCATATTTATTTTTCTTAAAAATGATATCAGAAAGATTCTATTCGTTACCTAGGCAGCAAAATTGTATTCCAATGGTTGCAAATATGTTTCCTATTCTAATTGCTTAAAAAGTAGCCAGTTTAGCGTGGTAAAGTTCAATTCATGATGGTGTAGCTATCTGGTATCGGCACAGCTTTAAGACTACACAGTGGCTGATTTGAACTTTTACCGATCTCAAATTAGAAATGGTCGGGTGCGAATATGGGCCCCGCCCATTGGGGCCTTAGAGAAATAGATGGGCTGCTTGTGCCTCCAGGCAAAGCTTCTAATCTACTGACCGACCTTCTGATTACTGGTTAACCGCTCATGTCTGAGCCTGCCCAGGACATGTGGTTTAGTTAAACCATCCATACATATAAGCCTTATTGGCTTAGTTGGGTGGTTATATTTATGGAGCACATTTTGAGTGTCATGACATCCTAATGTGGGTAAAAGTCCCATAGAATGGAGGCAACGTCCCGCCATGACCATTGCTGTTGACTGGGATGTAGAGCATCAAATCAAACAAACAAACAGATTCGAAAGTTAACTGTGTATAATTTTTGGCATATGTAAGCTGTACAGAGAGGAAGGATACTCAAATTTTTCTTAACAAAAGCATTGCATTTTTTAACATTTGACAAATACTAATCATATTTTTTTTTTTTATCAATATACTTTATTATATAGGGTGTTATCAACATAAGTACTGGGCCCTGTTGCTCAAAATTAACGACATCATTAGTTAACAATTCGTTAAAATTTCAAATGGTATTATTTTAGAATGCTACCATAAAATAAAACACAAACTGATAAACTTGATTTGTCTTTATATATGTTATCCATTTGTCTCAACATCAGAAAACATACTTTATGCAATAACGGCTGTTATAGCAATACTGACAAATTAGTGACAATCCTGTCCAATATGCACATACACAAATTATGTTATGCATGAATATACTAATCAAACAGATTCAAATATAACTTTTTGAACTTTTAGAAATGGGTGAATATGGTCACTGGAGCTTGAATATTGGCTGGTTGAACGTCTTAGCAATCATTACATATTATTGTGGCGATTTTGTAAACACCCTAGCTATTCAATGTTTTTGAATTTTGATTTTGAATATTTTTATTTAAACTATCCTGGCTATTTTATACGAATGAAACGACACAACACGACGAAACGATGCAACGGACGGGTACAACGGAACAAAAATTGTGGATGTAACCTCTTCAACTATAACTGGGACAGTATACCACTCTGATTGATACAATGGGGTGAGCAACTGCTATGGTGTCTTCTGCAACTATTAACTGATACAGAATAACGCTTGACATGCAGAAAGTATAACCTAAATTGTAACTAAGCCAGGTTTCATCTGAACGACTCATAACATACGACCCAAAATTTTCAAAAGAAATATACGAGCCAAATAACGACACCAATACAAGAGTAAGCTCTTTAAGTTAAATGCTTATCTCACATATTTGCAACGGGTATCGTAAGACGAAGTGTATTGAAAAAACCAGTGTGTTCATAAAATTAGAGAAGAGAAGTCTACGATTTTGATTTGAGCTCAATGACTGAATGACACAAGGATTACACCTCAAAGCATGCTTTGTGTGTTTCCTCGGCCACCAATCAAATTGCACTAGTCCTAAAATTATCAACCTTATAAAATAGCAGTCAGATTCAATTCAAAAGTAATGATTGCCAAGACGTCCAACCAGATGCCGCTTGAATCCCGGCACTTACACACACAAATGACCAACATAATTCAAGCCCCAGAGACTTTGTCAATAGATACTCCACCAAATAGCATTGCATATTTATAAAAAATATCTCTTAACAGATTTAGAAAAAAGAGGTGTGTGGAGCAAATATACAAAGAACATTATGATTCATCAGAAAGGAAATCAGAATTCAGGAAGAATAAAAACATATAAAACATTGGAATACAATCCCTTCTTTAAAAGTCATCTCGAAGTCTCTATGAAACATAAGGCAGCAGAACCACTAAAGTCCTAGTATTCATCGTCGATGCAGATTGTTCCCTCCAGGAATGATGTTCCAGTTAGTCCTACGAAAGCCATCACAATAACTGTTTTATGGTCGTTGTTCTTCATGTTCATTTGTTATAAAACTGTGTGGCTAACGGGAAATGGTGCCATGTGATTGATAGTCCAGCCTCTACCTGCCACCTTCCAGTATGTACCTTCCAGTACTGAGGGACTCGAAGCTAGATACAGCTTGACTGAAATTTGAAAAAACTAACAGCAGAAAAAGTACAATAAATAGCTATGGAAGAAAACAGAACAGTCGAACGCTTGTGATGGGAATTGGGAGGGAGGGGAAATTAAGCAACACGTGTTTTTTTTTTAAAATTTTGGAGCGAAAGCAATGACAACCCGGATGTAGAAAAAAGGTTTTACGACATGCCGAAATTTCCAATAAATCAAATCCATAAACGCTTAATAATTTCAAGTTTCCAAAACAAGCGTCTGAGAATTGCAAGCGTTCGATTGTCGTGATCACAAACCCGGAAGTGTTTACTGTTGTGATAAAAAGTAAATAATTGAATATTTAAAGAATTGTAAAAGCTATGTCCGCTCAAAATAAATGGGATTACGGTCAGGCCGTGAATCCCCATTATTTTAGAATGCTACCATAAAATAAAACACAAACTGATAAACTTGATTTGTCTTTATATATGTTATCCATTTGTCTCAACATCAGAAAACATACTTTATGCAATAACGGCTGTTATAGCAATACTGACAAATTAGTGACAATCCTGTCCAATATGCACATACACAAATTATGTTATGCATGAATATACTAATCAAACAGATTCAAATATAACTTTTTGAACTTTTAGAAATGGGTGAATATGGTCACTGGAGCTTGAATATTGGCTGGTTGAACGTCTTAGCAATCATTACATATTATTGTGGCGATTTTGTAAACACCCTAGCTATTCAATGTTTTTGAATTTTGATTTTGAATATTTTTATTTAAACTATCCTGGCTATTTTATACGAATGAAACGACACAACACGACGAAACGATGCAACGGACGGGTACAACGGAACAAAAATTGTGGATGTAACCTCTTCAACTATAACTGGGACAGTATACCACTCTGATTGATACAATGGGGTGAGCAACTGCTATGGTGTCTTCTGCAACTATTAACTGATACAGAATAACGCTTGACATGCAGAAAGTATAACCTAAATTGTAACTAAGCCAGGTTTCATCTGAACGACTCATAACATACGACCCAAAATTTTCAAAAGAAATATACGAGCCAAATAACGACACCAATACAAGAGTAAGCTCTTTAAGTTAAATGCTTATCTCACATATTTGCAACGGGTATCGTAAGACGAAGTGTATTGAAAAAACCAGTGTGTTCATAAAATTAGAGAAGAGAAGTCTACGATTTTGATTTGAGCTCAATGACTGAATGACACAAGGATTACACCTCAAAGCATGCTTTGTGTGTTTCCTCGGCCACCAATCAAATTGCACTAGTCCTAAAATTATCAACCTTATAAAATAGCAGTCAGATTCAATTCAAAAGTAATGATTGCCAAGACGTCCAACCAGATGCCGCTTGAATCCCGCCACAACAAATTTACCAAATTTGTCCCCCATTCAGCGGCATATTGGGCGGAAACAGAAGGTTAAGAATGTAGCCGGTTAATTTGCGGGGGCATTTGAGTCATATATTGTTTTTGTTGGGTCTGGAAGAAAAAGTCGGATCGCTTCCTGCAATGTCAGAAGAAAAATATGGTTGCCGATCTTTGACAGATGTGTACCATCTCTTTTAAGGAGGCCAGGCGTGTCGGTATCAATCTCGTGAAGGATTGACCGACCCCATGTTAAAGTTCTCACAGCCTGTCTACCAGCCCGATTGACCCGTTTTCTTTTTTGGTCCATCAATTTGAGTTTTTGTTGTAGGTCCAAATGTTTCATGGACGCTATGTCATCCAAACCTCTCCATTGAGTCCTGGGTAGAATGTCAGACCACACTATGTATGTGTCATTGAAAACAGACTGCAGATACCATAAAGTCTTTTTGATTTTGCTCATCAATTTAGCTAATTTGATTGACACCAAATCATTGCCTCCCAGGTGGACCACAATTAACGCTGGGGTAGTATGAAAAAGCATCTTCAGCTGAATGGTCGGCTTTAGTTGTGGCCAGTGCATGCCTGGCCGGCCAAACCAGCGCACAGTTCTGTCAAGGTCTAAGTTAGCCTGTTTGGATTTGATAGCCTCTTCCTCGGCATGGGAGATGATTGAATCTCCGATGATCCAAACATCTGGAAGAAAGCAAAATTAAAGGTCTGGTAAACCGTATAAAGGATAGAATACGATATGTGAGGAAGCCTAAAGGCGAATATACCCGTCAACAGCATCAGACTTCCAACGACCCAATTTTTTTATTGCATCTGACGAAATCCCTTTTGAGGCTAAATCTGTAGCTCGACCTATGCGAAATGCATGAGAGGTATAAATGCCAGTAGGAAGCCTCAAAACTCTTACAGCTTTGGCCAGAACTGCGCTGAATTGGCTCTGTGTCAAAGGTGTGCCGTTTGCATGTGAAAAGAAGTAATATGCATTTGCAGGACGAAGATGCATATAATGACGAATGGTTGTGACACAACAAAATGAAGAATCTTCAGATTTTGGAATACGCAAAGTAGTGGGCAACCCGCGTTGATTAGTTTTTGAAATTCTAATGGTGATGAGTAAGGTGTTGCCATCATCAACAAGTTCAATATCACCAGAAAGTAAAGGCCTATCAGGCTGAAGGTAGCTAGAAAAAACTACTTCACTTACCCGCAAAAGTGCAAAGTAAGATAAGAAGTAAGCACTTTGGAAGAGACAGGATTCAAAATCTGAATAACATATGTTAGGAAGCACATGGCAAATCCTTCTTAGAATATGTTCCGTTATAGGAGCACGGACATCACGGGACTTGCGTGACCTTTTAAAGCCCTCTAGGAGCTTCTTTACAACAAATGCATTAGTTGGGTCCTGATAGTTGTGTAACTTGTGATAAAAACTTATTCCAGACAGGTAGGATGCAATGGTAGATGGTGAATATCCAAGTTCAAAAGAATGTGCAATGAACAGCGTAACATGTTGAATTGGAACAGGCCATATTACACCACAACCTCTTTATAACACTATTGTTTGGGTCCAAGAAATTTCCGTGTTAGCTATCCACTCAGTGTTATAACGAGAGAAAATGTATAGATATATAGCAAAATTAGTCTAAAATGACCATTTGGGGTCCAGGAATGGTCCGTGTAATATCCAAAACCGTGTAGTAATGAAGCATGTTATAAAGAGGTTCAGGTGACCTCATCTCGTTTAGTAAATGCCGTTATATGGGCATGGTGGCCATCTTGGTCATGTGACCTGGATTATTTATATATACATTGGTTACCCATTCCTATATATGCTTCACATAAAATGACATTAAACTAACAAAGTTTTGAACAAGTGGCCCCCTGATCAGACTACTCATTTTAATAACTTTCATGAAGGTTTGTTTTATCTCTGAAATTTCAACATCTTCTTTTTTTTCAGCTAAACACTAAGTTGAAATTTGATGAGTTGGCTAAGTTTTCCAACCTGCTGAAGTCATGGAATTACTCATCTAACCGTCTTCCCGAGTACTGTGAGAAACTGTTGAGTCTCTATGGCCCAGAGAGGAAGCAACTTCTGGCAGGTTCGTCACAAAAAATGAGCATGTACGTGAGGAAATCAACAATTTGGGTTTCTGACCAGGTCTGACACAAACCGGCCTGAACAATCTCAGGAGCAAGCTAGAACCTTGAAATTTTGGATTTAAGAAGAAAAGGTATTGCACTGTCTATGGAGTGAAAACAAATTACTGCACGGCTGATCTGCGGCTTTGTTTTCGCATATGCAGATTGTTGGTTTTCCCATGCAGCGCCTCAAATATGCCATGTAGTATACAGATTTTCCTTTAATAGTTATAAAAATTTAAAATTTTCAGTGGATTTTTTTTTTTTTTATTTTTTCTGATTTTACTCAAAACATAGATTGTAGGTACACGTTATAAGTGCCTCGCCGAGTAGGAGTTTTGGAATAAGAAAAATGTATACCCCTGTAAACCGCAAGTTTTCCACCTCGCTGAAATCTATAGTTTCTTCCATTGTGACTTACAAAAAATGAACAATGTAGAATAGCAAACATTTATTTCTTCTCTGCAGAATCTTGCAACCAAACTGCAAATGAGCAGTGTATGAAAATTTGACAAACTTATGTTTTGGATTGAAATTTCTACAGAAACAGTACAGACCCAGACAGACAGCTACTAAAACATGTTCTACAAATTCAGTGTTCTTAACCCATTTTTGACAAATGAAATCGCCTATCATTATTATTTGGGTGTGTCCACTTTCATTTTTAGTGGCATCAGGAGTGATTTTGAAATTTTATTTAATTTTTCGATGCCATTCCTGAAAGCAAACAGTATAGTCCCAGACGAGACACCGCGTTGTGCGGCATCACATCTGGGGCTATACTGTTTGCCTATGTCCCACAAAAAGGATGCCAGGCTTGAATGAGTCATGTAGAAGTTGGAAACTGAAATCTTTTCCTTCTACAGGTATGTTTCCTTTCATCCCGGAGAGAGACTGTCCGTATTTTGAGGATTTTCTGTCACAGCATGATATAAGCCTACCAGAGAATGGCACTGGGACATTGAACAGCATTCAGGGGCTTCCTACATACTACACGTAAGAAATGCCATTTTCTTTTCTGACACCCTAAATATTTGCTGTAATAGTTCAGAGAAAGGGATTTTACTATATAAGAGTGTTACACATTTATTACACACACTAGCAACTCTTTTAAACATAAACTGAGCTGTGTCATGAGAAAACAGTGTTTTCCCAACTTCACCGTCTATCAACGTACACCGGATATAGCGATTGACCTATCGAGGAAATTAGGACGCGGTGCACTACGAGGTCAGTATTTCTCTGTTTTTTTCGTGTAAATACCTTAAAATACTCTGTAAGTAATTTTCACTCTAGTCGCTTAGATATTAATGAATGGTTATTAGAATAACAGGTGTTTAGCAAACATCTACAAGAGCTACGAATAACAAAAATCTGACCATAATCACTGTTTACATTCTTTAGTCAGTCGCGAAAATACATGATGTAACAAATGTGTCGGTAAAATATCAATCTACAATGTTATGGAATACCTGATAGAATGACTAGCAAATCGAGGACAGTCACTAGAAATACTCTAAAGTTACTTTTGAAATTGCAATTGTCGATAATTTCCTCTTCTCCAAAGTTATCTGGTGTACCGTCTATAGCGCAGTCGTGTACCACCTATAGTAAAACACCCTTTTCGTAGTGTACGGTCTATAGCAAGATGAAATCATCTCGGATGAAACCGTTTAGTGCTTGTAAACGTTAATTTTGACGATGGAGTACAAGTTTTTGCAATTCGGACATACCACAGACCCCAACCCCATCCTTTCGTAATAACAAAATTGCTACTTTTGGAGTATTAGATGTAATTACGTTACATTTTCTCTTCTATTTGCGTTCATATGCTCAGCGGCTGCGTGTAAATCAGTACTATGTAGCGCTTAAAATGTCGTCCTCAAAGACGTATGTATCGAACTAATTCCTCTCGCTCCGGAGTCCTAAACTACACCCGAGGTACAAAAATACACCTGGGTGCAAATGTCGCATATGAACACGGCTTAGACGACGTTAGTTTTTGAAACAAAAATTCCACAGGTTTAGTTTGGTATGGGTTTTAACGTTCCAGTCAAACTATACATATCCCAATTTTGTCATGTCGGGACGGGGCCAGTGATTCCTGGATATATGTTTTGTTCAAGGAAACACTGCGGCGGAGGTATGTATCGTCGTACTCTACCGAACTCCGGGTTGACAATTTCAAAACTGACCAATATTCTATTTAATGAATAAGCTCTAACACTTCTTAAAAAGGAAGTGAAATTCCTTAACTTTTGCATTACTAAAACGAAAAATTTGGTGCACTTTCGAACGAATACTATAAAGAAAGAAAGACTAAAAAAGAAAGAGTGAAAGGAAGAAAAAAACAAAGAAAGAAACATATGAACATATTCTAAGTAAGGACATCTAAAATAGCTGAGCAATTATTTCATGAAACAAGTTCGTGTATGTTTCGCTTTAAAAGTGGATTACAACAAACTGTAAAACGATGCAATAACTGCTTTATTATACTCCTTTTCGTGCTTATTGTCGTGACATATGCTCTATTTTTGTTTGGTGTTTCTCGATTATCAATATGTAAACGGGAAAGTGAATGTCACGTCGAACGTCATGTGTAATCATTCAAGCTATTATACCTGTCTTTCTTAGACCACGACAATGCAGAAAATACTGATCTGGTCAGTGGCAATATTCCATAATTGCATGTACAATAATGTTTTATTATTATTCGTACATAATTTTAACTAAAAACGTATTTTTTTCGTCAAAAAAGTCATATTTTCATAGCTATAGTCCGTACACTGCTTTAGCTATAAACGGTACACTACCATAGCAACAGACTGCTATAGACGGTACACCGGCAAGTTTTGTTTTTCATAAATATCCACAAAGCCAGGAGCAGTTGCAATGTGAAACTTCGTTTTCAAGGACGTTGGGCAATAAGGAATAGTTGCCGATGCGAAGTTTGGTCATAATTAACAACCTATAGCTCTTAAAAGTGCAGATTGGAGTTAGGCAGGTAATTGTCATGAAAAATATTAGTGATTGGGCAGGTATTTTTTTATCGAATATCACACATACACGCATTTCCTATCTGTGTCACATAGTCACAGATAAAGATCAATGTATCAACGATGTATTTTCCATATTTGACAAGCCGACTTTGATTTTATATGAAAAATAATAGAACAAAAATTGACCTCGTAGTGCACCGCGTCCTAATTTCCTCGATAGGTCAATCGCTATATCCGGTGTACGTTGATAGACGGTGAACTTGGATAGTAAAATCCCTCTTCTAAATCAGAAGAGGTTCTGGCCTTCTTCTGTAGCTGCACAGGCTGGTTTGTGTCAGACTTGGTCTGAAACCCCAAAGATTTGTTTTCGCGCGCCATGGCTAAAGTGATTTTTTCCCTGTTAACTTAGGTGATACATTCGAATTAGCCTCTGCATCTGAAAACTTGAGATCATTGAGGTTGTGGAAATATATTTTCCCCAGACAAGATCATATAGCAAAACTGGCCTCAAGGCCATCAAAATTACAAGGCCTTACAATTATTGTCTTTGAAAGGGGAGTGTGGTGGCATAGTGGTAGAGCATCAAGACTCCAAATGGAGAGGTCTTGGGTTCCATCCGCACTGGCAGCACTATGTTGCATCCTTGAGCAAGACACATTAACTCCCCAGAGTACTGGTTAAAACCCAGGAAGTGGTGGCTCCCTCCCCACATGACTAAAAAATTGTTGACTGGAACGTTAAACCTCCATCGAAACCAAAAAATTCTTTGAAAGCTCCTTTTATGGTAAACAATTGACACTTGCATCACCATCTTAATTATTCAGCTAAGCTTAAAAACCGGTAAAACATTTGTAGGCCTATTGAGGAAAGTCCAGGTATGTCAGTTTAATTCTGTCCTCTGCATCCTCTCTCATCACAATGACCTTACCAAGAAAATCGAGACTTTATAAAACCCTTTGTTATGGAAACAAACCAATGTAATATACATTAGTTGTAAAAATTGAAAATCTTCAGCTGGAAATTTTTAGATTTTCTTATTTTGTGTTCAAAACATTGATTGTGGGTACACATTAGAACCACCTCAATGAGGCTGTTCTAATGAGTTCCCACAATTTATGTTTTTGAACAAAAATTAGAAAAAGTATATCCCTGAAAACCCCAGTTTTTAGCTCGACTGCACGAAGTGCATAGAGCTATTGCAGTCACCCCGGTCGTCCACGTTCCCGTTCCCGTGTGCGTGCGCGTCACACTTGCGTTAAAGTTTTCTAGAAGTCCATATCTTGAGAACCACTCATCAGAAAGCATTCATACTTGGACCATAGATACCCTGTAGGGTTAGCTTTCATTCCATGGCACCGGGCCCCTGGGTCCAGGCCAGGGGGTGGGGCTGAAGGTTAAAATCTAGAACACCTTCAAAAATGGCAATTCTTGTGTTAAAGTTTTCTAGAAGTCCATATCTTGACAACCACTCATCAGAAAGCATTGATACTTGGGCCATTGACACCCTGTAGGGTCGGCTTTCATTCCATGGCATCAGATCCCTGGGTCCATGCCAGGGGGTGGGGCTAGAGGTTAAAATCTAGAACACCATTAATAATAATGGCTTTTCTGTGATATAGTATTCTAGAAGTCTATATCTTGAAAACTTTTTTATCAGAGGGCTTTCATACTCGGACCATAGGTACCCTGTAGGGTTGAGTTTCATTTCATGGCATCGGATCTCTGGGTCCATGCCTGGGGGTGGGGCTGGAGGTTAAAAACTAGAACACTGTAAAAAATAGATGTACTGCTGTGTAACTTTAACAAGGAGTCCATATCTTGACAACAACTTATCATAAAGCATTCATACTTCATACACTTTAGGTTCCATGACGTCGGACCTCTGGGTCGGAGTCAGGGGGGCGGGGCTAGAGGTCAAAATCTAGAACTCCCCGATTTTTTTTTCTTTTTATTTCTTAATAGAAACAACTTAGGAAGATGGTTGGTCATTCATCTTTTGACTTTGTGACACTGACTTGTGTGTCATGACGGTAAGGGTCGGTTGACCTACTTTCCATGGTTCAGTGATTTTGCCTAATATCTTGACACTCAATTAGTATATTTTCTTACTTCTTTCAGATTATGAGTGAGTACGACCAGGCCTTTGACCCCAATATACTTATAGGTCACTGTGACCTAATTTCACGGTTCAGTGATTTTGCCTTATATCTTGACACTCAATTAGTATATTTTCATACTTTTTTCAGATTATGAGTGAGTATGACCAGACCTTTGACCCAAATATACTTATAGGTCACTGTGACCTAATTTCACGGTTCAGTGATTTTGCCTGATATCTCAGTACCCAAATGGTTTATGAACAAACTTCTTTCAAAGTATGTTTGCATATGACAAGACCTTTGACCCTGAAGTAGTCCTAGGTCACTGTGACCTAATTTCACGGTTCAGTGATTTTGCCTTATATCTTGACACTCAATTAGTATATTTTCATACTTTTTTTAGATTATGAGTGAGTATGACCAGACCTTTGACCCCAATATACTTATAGGTCACTGTGACCTAATTTCACGGTTCAGTGACTTTGCCTTATATCTCGGCACTCAAGTGGTTGTTACTGGTCGGGTTTGGCCTTATGTTTGACAAAGATCAGAAGCAGTCGAGCACGCTGTCCTGCGACAGCTCTTATTCTATATAAAATAGGGGTTAAGGGGATAAACAATACATTACATGGACATGTTATCCTAATGTGCCTATCATCTTACATCATAATTTTAAGCTAAAAAGCATCGGACATATTGATGGATCAAATCACTTTCTAGCCCTCTGCAATTCTTGCACATATAAATTTAAAGGTATAATAGAATGACCAATGCTCTGCATCTCATAAAACTCATTGATTGCTTTGTCTCTGTTCTTTTGTCATTAGTTGCACTATGACAGAATTTTAGATACTGTAAAACAAACAAAAGTTAAAACAAAACTTGCTTAATGTGTTTAAACACTATAATTTTACTTCACAGAAAGCTTTGATTTGCAATACCTTGCCTTTTAATCGTGCTAAATGGTATATTTTAGCTGATTTCAAGGCTTATCAGTTGGTTTTTCAGGCATTTGCTCACACACATTACATAGATTGATCTAAGAACCTGCTTTCTTAACCCTTTTCTTACACCACTTTCAAAGTTGGAAGGGCTATTTTGGGTTTCCTAGTGTGTTTAGTTTTTCTCATATGAATTTGTTCACAAGACGTTGAGGGGAACGCGATGGCATAGTGGTAGAGCATCAGACTCCGCATCAAGAGGTCCTGGGTTCGATCCCCACTGTTGGCACCTTGTTTTGTCTTTCAGCAAGACACATTAACTGCCCAAAGTACTCGTCAAAACCTAGAAAATGGTGACTTTAAAATTGTTGACTGGGACGTTAAACCTCAATAAAAACAGGATCAAGCAAAATAAAAGATCCAAAATGTGCTATAGCCCCCTTTTACAGAGTCACTCAGCAATTCAGAAACAGGATTATAATTGGTGGTCTAATTGTATAATCAAGAGGACCAGGTATTGAACCCTGCTATGGTCCTAGTGCAAGACAGTAAGCAAACATGACTGGAAAATTGGTGACTGGGACATTAAACAAAAAACAAACAAGCAAAGCAAGAAAAAGTATTTATGACCTGGATGGCAAGTCTGCCTTTTTGGTCACAGTTTGGCATCAATTTGCAGCAGAGCCGGATGGTGCCAGTGACCTGCAGGAGAGATTCTTGCATGAGCCACATCATGGGAAAACTGGTCTTCAAAATTTTCGACCATGTGATACAAACTGGACTGTACAGTCACAAAAGAATGCTAGAAGATTGAAATTTTGGGTTTAACTAGAAGGCGAATTGTACTGTCTGGTAGCAAAAACAAAGGCGAATCAGCTGTGCAGTAATTGCACAGCTGATCTTTGTTTTTGCATATGCAAAAATCTAGTTTTGCCTTTACCTGGCTCATATGATTGCTTTATTCATGTATTTTACAGGCGATCATTGAGCGAGGCATCTATATCAAGCAATACCGCCAACAACAGTGATGCGGACTTGACATCAAGAGCAGATTCTGTGTTGGACGCTATCGGCAAAAAGATGGAGCGAATAGACTTGAGTGTCGGAGATCCTACACAGTATTACATCGGATGATGTCATGTTCATCATGACAGATACTAAATCTATGACTGATCTGTCTTTCTAGGATTTAGGCTACAGCAAACAGAGGAAGTGTTTTGAGGGTGTGAAATTCCCCTGAGTGGCTCAGTTTATTATGAAGAAGACTAATCAAGTTAAAGGAAAATTGTTTTTGGTTTGGTTCAGTGTCTAGCATT
Source organism: Rugalucina vietnamica (assembly GCA_964017185.1). Taxonomy (NCBI): domain Eukaryota; kingdom Metazoa; phylum Mollusca; class Bivalvia; order Lucinida; family Lucinidae; genus Rugalucina; species Rugalucina vietnamica. The sequence continues at coordinate 32,454,324 of OZ024873.1, read as the reverse complement.
TTAGTCAACAATTTTCACTGATGTCAAGATGAAGCCTCCGCTTCCTGGTTATTTAGCCAGTAGTTTGGGGAACTTGAACACCAAAGTGTCAGGGTTCAGGACCTTATGTACCAGTCAAACACTACCATTAGGACACAGCAAACCACAATAGAAAATAGTATAAGACTATTGTTAATCATTTCAACAATAAAACACAAAATTAGTCACTGACAGTTATTGCACTGGGTTGATCTCTGTGTACCAACTTTTACTCTGTTCAACACTGTGAAGCAGAATTATTTCAATGTTGCAACTGCCAGAAAGTCTACCTAATGACTTGGACCTAAGCAAAAAGTTGACTTTGAAATAATCCTTTGTTTGCAATAATGGTGCTATATCTACATCAACTGCTGTATATCTTCTGATTTTGTAAGTAATGTCTTATAAAATCTGACTTTGTGGCATCTGACCAGTCCAACACCATCTGGGTTGTGCGGACACAAATTTTGTATATAAAAAGGACATGTAAAGAAATAGAGCTACTTGTACATGTACATGTTTTGTATGTAACAACACTGATTAGCACACAGCAGATTTATATTGCTCTCGTTTGAGAATATCACAAAGCAGTTTTATCTCTTGATGTGGTTTGTGAGTTTTTGATAGCTGCTGGTTGTTAGACTCATTTTATATGTATATTTATTGACTTTGTATTGTATTTAAATATTAAATAGGCTTGTAAATGTATTAGATTTGTGATACGCATTTTCATTTGAACAGAAACAACCCCCACCATATTTATTAAAACAGTCATGTTAACAAGTCTTCTTGAACTCTTTCTGCGACAAACACAGTTTAATCACGATTCTGCACTTCTGATTCGTAACATAGCGGACCTGCAATCTTGCATAGGGCACATTTCTTTCATGAAGATTTGGTCATGAAAATATTTTTGGTCCCCTCTTCCACTGATCCAAGAAGACCATTTGAGCCGCATCGTGAGAAATTCAGATATTTGCCTATGCAAAAACAAAGGGGCAGATCAGCTTCACAGTAACTGCGAAGCTGATCAGCACCTTTGTTTTCACTACAAAGATAGTACAATTTATCTTCTTAAATCCGAAATTTCAAGCTATTAGCCTGCTTCTGTGATTGTACAGGTCGGTTTGTGTCAGACCTGTTCAGAAACCCCTGAAGACCGGTTTTCTCGCATCGCAGCTCATTTGTTAGTGGTGAAACAATTGTGCACTAAGTACTGATAGCCTGGGAGGGTTGCTCAGGAATGGTGTGACCAGGATAACTGACCATTCCGACATGCCTCTGCTGTTGACCATGGATGTACAATATGATGATCTCTGTTTTTTTCAAACTCAGTATTGCTGTGCATTTTTTTCCGGCTCCTTATACACTGTATGTAAATTTGAACAAAACAGACATACGGCTGAGTGCCATACATTTCTTGGTTTAGTTACAATACTGCTGTAATGTGGTTGTTCAAAGAACAAGAAGACTAAATAACTACATGTATTATCTGTTTATTTCAGAATCTTAACAAAGCATACTTTTAGAGCTCAAAAAGTGTCTTGGAACTATGCAGTTTTAAAGCTATTCTAATGGCCATAACAAAATGCGGAATAATGGGCAGCCTGGCAATCATACAAAGTTAAACAGCCAGCATGTAAAATAACTACACCTCAACCTCTACACCTCAACCTCTTTATAACATATAGTCTGGGTCCAAGTCAATATCTATGTTAGCTATCCAATCCGTTATGTAACAAGAGTAAAATGTACAGATTTTTAATGTCCTGTGTTACAACCAAAACTGTGTTGCAATGAACTGTATTATAAAGAGGTCCAGGTGTATTTGAAGATAACTTTACATATCACAGCTTGTTGCTTTGATTGAGATCAAGATAATGATCTTCAGTGTGATTATTGACAGGTCTTATTCAATTGAGGCTAGATTTACTTGAGCAAAGTTTCTTCACCAAAGATCATATGGCATTGCAATAAGTGTTATTTGATTATTGATGTTATCATTGAAACTAAAGACTAAAATGTATTGACAAATACAGAGTAACCTTTACAATCCCACATAAACTAAAAGCGCTCACATGCAAGCAAAGTTTCCGGCTAAAGATACAGGACATTCAATCAATATCATTGAGAAGTGATGTTTTTGTTGAAATGGAAGCTTGAAATGCAATATGGAATGAAGATTAACCATTATAATCTCATGTAAACTGAAGACATTGAATGCAAGGCGTATGATCTTTGACAAAGAATCTTTGAGCTAACCTAGCTTAATTTGTGACTACTACACCACAATTATCAAATGAAGTACATGTATGCAGAAACTTGGATGTTCATAATTATGACAAAGAAGTCCAGCTTTTCCCATGAGGAGACAGACACCTTTTATATGGAAAAGTGGTGGCCTCACAACAAGGCCCAAATGTAAGTGTTAACATCCCTATCAAATGTTGTCATATAAAAATGATAGAAATGTGAAAATGACAGCCTCAGTGCAATGAAAATGTCTCATAATGAAGTCCCATCGCAATCCTAACTCTAGGTGAACTCAACCCAAGTCATGCAATCTCCAGTCACAAGTCAAACTATACAGCAACTTGGACTTCCCCACCACTTTATGGGTCCTACATTACTGGCAGTGATGGTTCTCAGCAGTTGCTCTCTCCCTCGGCTAGTCATCCATTTTTCTCGGTAAATGTGTCAAACACAGCTCTCACACTGTGGCAGATTTTCTGGGCCTGAGACTGGGGGAGAGAAAAAGCAGCTCTGTTAACAAAGCGAACATCTATAACTTTGTGGTAAAATCCAACTTAGAACAGTAATGATGAAATAATGCCATCAAAAGGCTTTATAAAAATATCCGAATGTATGGAGACCAAACTGGGTCTTCTTTATAGTAGATATTATGTGCCAGTCCTATGGTTTTATAAAAGCCAATTTCACATAGAACTGGGAAATCGCGAACACACAATTTTATATACTAGGGTCATTTTTGATCACCAAAACTGTTTTAGATTGCCAAAATAAAGATCACTGAAGAATGCAGATAATTTTTCTTTTTGTTTTAGACAAACAGTGCTTTTTACCTCAGATAGACACTGGAAGACATAACAACTAAAGACAGTTTTGTTGACCTGGCCTATCTTCAACACTATATTCCCTGTACCATGACCATCACTATATTGTATAACCTGTGCTAGTGTGTGGAGGGGATGTCGCTGTAAAACTTCCTGAAATAGAACCAAAAACATGAAACTGAACTTCTATAAAACATTTTACAGAAATGTTTGAGACCCTTACAAATTTAACTGTGATTACCAGTAATGCCCAAATCTATAACATATTTACAGTGATAAAATAGCAAATTACATACAGTCCTGAGATAATTTAAAAGAAATGAAAGCTTGATTAATTGTGGTAAGTGAATAATTCTAACACACCCTGCCTATAGAAACCAATGGTAAAGTGCAGTGATATATTGAATACTGAGTGATATATCACTGGGTGGATTAGCGTGACGTTACTTTGCGCCGTTTTGACGCCATTTTGATTAAATTATGTTGTCAGCTATCCCAAAAGTCATGTTACCTTGACATTAGATGGTGTAACATCATTTCAACGTGTTCAAAATGTAACAAACATATGTAAACATTTGCGGTGCAGTCAAAAGTTTGGCGGGATTACTTCAGTGCAATGGTGGAAAAGTTAAAGAAACTGAGGGTTTAAAACGATTTTATTCTGTTTATTGTAAGTTAGAATCGAAATAGATCAGTTCTAGTGCATGAATTGTTGAGTAATATCGTACAACCGACCAGGTTGTATGCAGATAAATTACTCGCGCTGCGCGCTCGTGATTTGCTCTGCTTTACAACTGACCTCCAAACAGTGATATATTACTCAACAATTCACTGCTTGAGGTGATCTATTTCTTAAGTTTAAAGTAAGTTGTGAAGTCACAATGTGACATCCAATTGCAAATGGCAATCAAAATAGGCTCTGTTTAAACTTACCTGACCTTTGACATCAATGACCTTGATACCATGCTTGGATACATTGACCTTTACTTTATCATCATCTCTACCAACTATGGGAAGTTTGCCTTCTATCTGAAAATGCAAAACATTACTTTTTATGAAATCAACATAAGTATCATCTTACATCTTATGTAATATGAGCTGTGACGTGAGAAAAGCAGTCTTTTGGGTTTCCGACCAGGTCTACCACAAACCGCCTGAAAAGTCACAGAAGATTGCTAGAAGCTTGAAATTTAAGATTTAGGAAGAAGAGGATTTGTACTATCTGTGTAGCGAAAACAGGCGCTGATGATCTGCACCTTTGTTCTTGCCTAGCCAAAAATCTGTTTTTCTCATGACACGGTTCATATAATATAAGGCCAAACTTCATGCATTTCCTTGTAATTAGAATGATTTGTAATTACACTATTGATGAGTGCGCATCCGTTCCTCAAGTAGCAGACTTGGGAGAGTATGTATATCAATCTCCAGCTTTTCTGGTAAAAACATTTGGATTGATTACCATTACAGCAAATATCAGGGCTTCTTTTAGAATTCTGGAATGTTAGCAGTAATTTTTTTTTTTTAAAGAAAACTAACCTGTGCTTCCTCTACTCTATCTACCAGCTGAGCTTCTTTGTCACGTGTCCATGAGTTTCCCATGTTGATGTCCGGAACAATGCCCAGGAAATACACATCATAAGTCTCCCGACTATCCCGAACTGATACATCATTGTCAACTCCTGATCCCTAGTTTTTAAAAAAATGAATCCTTATTTTTGACATAATGTAATACACAACCCGTACGAAAAATACTACAATACTACAGCTATACTATTGCAATACGTCAACAAGATTCTTGCTAAAATTTGATTTTATAGCAGTATTACAACAATACTAATACAATATAACGAGTAAAAATATTGACAATTTGAACAAAAGTTTAGCAAGAATTTGGGAGAAAAACTACCACTGAAAATATTGCCATAAAACATAGTAAAAAGTGCTGAATAATAACTTCCTGTTGCATCATAGTTTTAGAGGTTAACTGAGTTTAACAGTAACTACACATGCTGTTTAAATCTAAGGACTGCAGAAATGTGCTCCAAATTAAATAAGCTTTTTCTATCATTTGAAGAAAAAGTAAACAACATTTTGCATGAAATGGATATATAAAGGTTGGTGTGTTTTATGCATGTTTTTAAAAAGCAATTTCAATTAACAATTTCAAGTTTTATATTAATTTAATGTTTAAAATACCCCACCCACCTACCCTGACAAACAAAGGTTGGTGTGTTTTATGCATGTTTTTAAAAAGCAATTTCAATTAACAATTTCAAGTTTTATATTAATTTAATGTTTAAAATACCCCACCCACCTACCCTGACAAACAAATTTAAAATTTTATAGCGTTTGGAGTTGGGCACCAATTTTATTCAACAAACTAGTAAAGACTGGTAATCTTTAGTTAAGATGTTGCTTTGGACACTAAATTAGCATGCTTCATGTTCTGTTTATACAATTTCACTGCAGACATAAATGACTCTGTTTTTTAGAAGCAATTTTAAATTAATTAGCTCTGTAAGCATGGGCAATTTTATGTGCTTGCAATGCTGACAATTTTCAAATTTGAAAAACATGCCTGACAAACAATAGCTAATTGCTCCACAAATTACTGACCTGTGGATAGCATGGTAGTCTACTGGTTAAGATGTCGGACATCAAATCAAAGGTTGGATGTCCTAACCCCACTGGCTCAGGCCTGATTTATTTTTTACAATGTATACCTGTTTTCGCTTAAGGGGATGCCAATTGTTAAAATCTAATACTTGTATAATTTTACCTGTATAAAGAAAAATGACAATTTTTCCAAGGAGACTGGATATTCTTGAAACATTCTTGTACGAGTCATTCAAACATCGAATACAGATTATTTACTGCCCAAAAACTCAGCTCTAGAGGGCTCAGCAGCACGCTTATCAGCATTGGCCAAGTTACTTCCTGGTTTGATTCCGTTGTCATCTGTCTGGCATGCTGGATAAGTTTTACTAAAAGCTACCACCATAAACATGATCTCCAAAAGCCAGACTACAATCTGTGAAAGTTTGTCCACTCGGAGATGATTTCTTCTCGGGGAAAACATATGGTATTTATCATATATGCTGAAAACCTTATACAGCAGATACAGTAAATAGTATGATTTCTCCCAAAATATTGACTTTTTGTTCAAAATACTTTCACAGGTTGTAGTCAAGACATTGGAGATCCTGTTTACGGTGAAAGCTTTTAGTAAAATTTATCCGGCATGCCAGACGGATGACAATGGAATCAAACCAGGAAGTGACTTGAACAATGCTGATAAGCGTGCTGCTGAGCCCTCTAGAGCTGAGGTTTGGGGCATAAAATAATATGTATTCGATGTTTGAATGACTCATTCAAGAATGTGTCAAGAATGCCCAGTCTCCTTAGAAAAATTGTCATTTTTCTTTATACAGGTAAAAATTATACAAGTATTAGTTTTTGACAATTGGCATCCCCTTAATATGTGTCACAAATCAAGTTAATCAACCAAAAAACGTGCCGGGCCCCTGTGGGCTTGATTGCGTTTTCAGAAAGAAAAATTAACTCTCAAAAGTACAGATTTATGCCCAAAAGAGAAATGACAGAAAATTGTTGACTAAGATGTTTAAAAACAACAAACAAACAAAGCTATTTGCTATCAAATGACACCGCAAGAAGATTCTTTTCTTTGAAGTTTTTGTAAAAATCTAGTACTTGTACTTTAACAACCCAATTAGTCAATCATTACATGCACTCATTTGAGTGTTCCAGGCATATATTAACGTTGACAAATCAATAATAAAATGTATAACAACCTTGTAATCATCTTCTTGTTCTTTGCTACTGCTCTGATGAGAAAGTTTTGATTTTCTTTTCTGTCCAAACATTTTATTTACTTGTCGGTGTCAATGTAAATATTGTACCTGACAGTTTTATCCATGAAACTAAAACCCGGGATCGCTACTTGAGGACCGGAGCGATTAAATTGTAAGCATTAAAATATTTGTATCGTTGCTTCGCGTCCCAATCAACAATATTTCAGTCATTAGAAAGAAGTCATCACCTCCTAACATAAACATAAGAAGTACAGTCCTCCTTAGAATATGACTGAATAAGATGTTGAATCTCTGACTCCAAGGAAATGTTCATCAAAGTTTAAGAAAAATCCCTGTCCTAAATGTGTGGCTTTAACATTGATTGGGATATGATTTAGGAAGTTCCAAGGAAAAATCGTCCTGTTTGAAGTGGGCCAAGGAGTCCTATGATTGTCCACAAAGACACTAGCAGCGCTCCCTATAGCAACAAAGGGAACATGGCGGCCTTGTGGTAGAGCCTCAGACTCTGAATTGAGAGGTCCAATAATCCCAACTAGGGTCACAGTGTTGTTATTGAGGTAGACACATTAACTTCTTAGTGTGGTTTATAACCAGGAAGTGGTGGCTCTGTCCCGACACGACTGAACCAGAGGACCAATGGTCCTGTAAACGCTCACCTGAGATCAGCTGCATATACCAATAAACATGTTTGAATATTATGGTATTTAACTCCAGTGCAGGGGCAGATAAGCCTTTGGGCCATTTTCTTTTTTCAGAATCTTCAATATTCTGTCCATTTGCCAATTTCCTGTTGGCTTTTTCCTTCAAATGACATTTTAACAGTTTTCCCAATTCATATGCACAGGCAACCCATGTTGACCTTGCCATAAACTTGGTCAAGGTCATCACAGGGTCATGATTTATATATACATTGGAGTACTTTAGCCATTGATGCCTCACGCCAAGTTTCCTTGAAATCAGTCTATTGGTTTCAGAGAAGATGATTTTTGATGGGTTTTTACCATATATGGGCATGGCGGCTATCTTGGTCATGTGACCTAGATTATTTATATACACATTGATTCCCCCATTCTATAGATGCTTCACTTAAAATTTGGCTTTGTTTGGCCAAGCTGTTTCAGAGGAGAAGACGTTTGAATATTATGGAAATATACATGTATATTGCCCCGGGGTGGGGGCACATGAGCCCCTGGGGTCCAATTTTTTTCAGAATCATTAATATCCAGTCCTACTGCCCATTTCCTGCAAGACTTTCACTTTAAATGACATTTTAAAAGTTTTCCCCATTCAAATGCATTGGTGATCTATGTTGACCTTCCCGTAAAATAGGTCAAGGTCATCACAGGGTCATGATTTATATACACATTGTAGTGCTTGAGCCATCGATGCTTCGTGCCAAGTTTCGTTGAAATCGGTCAACCGGTTCTGGAGAAGAAGATTTTTGAACGGTTTTTACCATATATGGGCATGGCGGCCATCTTGGTCATGTGACCTGGATTTTTTATATACATATTTGTTACCCCTTCCTATTGATGCTTCACATAAAATTTCGCTTTGATTGGCCAAGCGGTTTCAGAGGAGAAGATGTTTGAATATTATGGAGATATACATGTATATTGCCCCGGGGTGGGGGCGGATGAGCCCCTGGTGCCCAATTTTTTTCAGAATCATTAATATTCAGTCCTACTGCTCATTTTCTGCAAGATTTTTCCTTTAAATGACAATTTAACAATTTTTCCCATTCAAATGCATTCGCGACCTATGTTGACCTTGCCGTAAAATAGGTCAAGGTCATCATAATATCATGATTTATATACACATTGTAGTGCTTGAGCCATTAATGCTTCATGCCAAGTTTGGTTGAAATCGGTCCAGTGGTTCCGGAGAAGAAGATTTTTGAAGGGTTTTTACCATATATGGGCATGGCGGCCATCTTGGTCATGTGACCTGGATTATTTATATACACATTGGTTCCCCCTTCCCATAGATGCTTCATGTAAAATTTGGTTTTGATTGGCCAAGCGGTTTCAGAGGAGAAGATCTTTGAAAATGGTGGACGACGGACGGACGGACGGACGACGGAGCATGGGTATACTATAAGCTCACCTTGTGAGCCTGACGGCTCAGGTGAGCTAAAAATTGTGACTGGGGCGTTAAAAGCTCAAAACAAACTTTGGCAAGATTTTCATTTGTGCTGAACTAATGCTGAAAACATGATATGTAATCATAGGTGAGGGTCTGGATGGGGTATAATGATTAGTGAATAATGGCCTAAAATTTTTAATGAGAGTGAATAATGAGCAAAAGAAATAATGATTAGTGAATAATTAGGTCCTAAAGAATAATGAATAAATGTAAATTTTTAATGAATAGCAGAGTAATTTAATGAATAGTGAATTATAACATTTTAAAGAATAATGAATATGCTTAAATTTGGCTATGGAATTGTCTTAGATGGCCTCCTTGACATTCCAGAATTTCATTGTTTTCTGGGGTCTGGGGGATGAGCCCCCCCCCCCCCCCCCCCCCCCCCCCGATTCAATTTAGTTCTAATGTTGTGTTCATATTTCAGAAATCCTTGAATATTTGGAAAGACATATGTCTTGTAGCCAAGCCTGTTGGGGCTCACCTCATGGACCAATCGCAAAATAAATGTGCCATTTGAAGGCAGAGAAAAGTAAATGAAAAAATTCTGGATGTTTACAGAGCCAGATAGTATTTCACTGTTTTGTTTGCTTATGTATATGTATTTTCTTTTTATTCTATTACCCCACATTGTCCTTTGAACATAAGGTATAGGTAATGTTTTCTGACATTTTCTCATGGAAATTTTCATTTTTGTCCTTGCTCAGTCACTTAGTACTTTACGATATTAAATGTACAGTGCAATCTGTACTAAGGGTGTTGAGAATGTTTCCCTTACATTTTCTGTGTGTCACAATTATACCTAGTTTTCATCGCTTGCTTTGTTGGCTGCTACTGCAGAAAACAATTCGAAAAGTTACTGTTCAATCAGGCATACAATTAGATCCAAGGACATTATGTAAGTTTCTATAATGATAATCTTTTCTTTGGATGGGCATCATCTTGCTTTTTAATATGACAGAACATAATTAAGGTGTACTTTGAAATCAGAAACAAGGCAGCACTAAGAACGTTAATGCAAAGCTATCTGGCAATTTATATGGCACTACATATTTTTTCCTCGCTCGCTTCGCTCGCTCGGTATTTAAGACATCAAAAATGTTTTGTACAATAAAGCATGAGCACAAATCCGCACATCACAAATCCATACATCACATACTTACTCCTATACTAACTACTTCACTGAATATAAACAACCAAATGGATCTCCATCGTCGGGTAGCTTACTAAATCTTTTGAGTCCTCGTCTTTGATTGGTCAATTTTTTAGTCTTTAGTCTCCCGAAGATGGAGCTCAAGATTTACCCCTAAGTAACAATTTTATCTTAAATAACCTTTGATATAACTTAGAGCGTATTCAGTTTTTAAGATGGAGGGGATTATATACGCCCAACAGATTTAAAAGGGGAATTGCTAAAAAAAAAATCAGTATTTCCGAAAGTCTCTATGAAACTTTTTTGGTCTAGCAGAGTATATACGCTTCTCTCAAGATGTAAAAATCAAGGTTGCTCTCAGCAGTCTGTAGTTTGATATCATGGAACTAGCCCTTGTGGCTCGAAATATGGGAACACTTAGGTGGGGAACACCTTTATGCTGATGGATATAAGTTGGGTGAAGATTCCGTGACTAGTAATTATCATATTTTAATGAATAATCGAGCCAATTTTAATGAATAAGCCAAAATTTTAATGACAGTGAATAAATGGCTAAATTTTTAATGATTAGTGAATACCAGGACCCCCCATCCAGACCCTCATAGGTGAAATGAGGGTTCTCCTTACATAATTAAGCTCTAACTAAAATTGGTCTGAACCATTGTTTAGTTCTCAATAGAATTCATTCCAGTTGTACTTTTAACTACACAATTAGACGAGTGAATTAGTCAATCATTAAATGCACTCATTTGAGTATTCCCCGCGAGTTACGGACGAAGAAGGCATTACCTGTGAGGTGTTGCATCTTGAACAGGCTCTAGGTTACCAGAAACACAGCAGTATAAATCAAAGAGTAGCAATGACCTATGTTTGAACAGAAATAACAAAAGCCAGTACAGACTTATGTCCTGCCGCAGAATTAGAATACCATGATGGTAGTCATCACCGATTGTAGTTATCTGCAATCAATTTGAATGCAGCACATAAATTGTAACAGGTTTAAATGAAACACAAACATGGATATACTACAAATTCATTTTATTAGCATTTTCTGAGACAATTCATCACTTCATTAATGAAAAATGTTCTACATAATTTATGTACTAATAAATATGTAATGACTAATGATTATAAATATTGACATGATCACAACTGTTTTGTATAAAAGAACCACAAATGTGAAAACCTGTTTTTCTTTTCTTTTTTTTTTTTTTTTTTTTAAATGAGAAAGGGGCAGATCAGTTACACAAAGAGAACAATCTATCTATTTCCTAAATCAAAAATGGTAGCTAATACGGTTTTAAATCCACAGTAGTTGTTCATGCCAATTTGTGTTAGACCTGTTAAGGATTTTCAATTTTTTAAACTTACGAAATGCCGTATATAACATAGGCATGTTTTTGCGAGGTGATCCAAAAAGGGACATTTCAGTATAAAAGAGAGAAGCATATCCATTGAATAGAATAAAACAAAAGACACATTTTGAACTTGGATTTGGAAAATCTTGAAGATAAGAACAGTACTGTACTTCCATACTCTGCCGCACAGAACATGCAAATGATTTATACTGGTAGTTAAAGTGAGAAAAATAAAAGTTTAGTGATATTTTAGTAAAGTGTAAAGTGTATTTATTTTAGTGTAAAGTCATATTTACATATCACAGTCATTTGAGCTGCCTCATGGGAAAACCAACAATCTGCATATGCGAAAACAAAGGCGCAGATCAGCTTCGCGAAGCCGATCAGCGCCTTTGTTTTCGCTACACGGATATGACAATTCCTCTTCTTTCTAAATCCAAAATTTCCAGTCTCTAGCCATCTTCTGTGCTTGTACAGCCCGTTTTGCGTCGGACCTGTTCAGAAACCACATTGTTGGTTTTCCCACGAGGTGGCTCATTTGTAACCAACAACAAAGCTTGGTTACCACACTTCTATAAAAAGATGAAATCATGATGATCTCTCATAGAAAGTTAAAAGTAAGCAATGATATTATTTGGCAAATAGGTTACTATATAGGCGGGAACTTTAATATTCATATCTGGGCGTGGTCGGCTAGTCCATCTGTTCAAGTGGGGAGATTATAGAAACAGTGAACTCAGCGTAGACCGCTGTCACATATGTGCCGCCTCTTGGGAAAACAACAATGTGGTTTTTGAACAGGTCCGATACAAATCAGGCTGTACAGTCACAGAAGCAGGCTAGAAGCTTGAAATTTCGGATTTAAGAAGAAGAGGGATTGTACTATCCGTGTAGCGAAAACAAAGGCGCTGATCAGCTTCGCAGTTACTGCGAAGCTGATCTGCGTCTTTGTTTTCGCATATGCAGATTGTTGGTTTTCCCATGTGGCGGCTCATATTTTTCGTTAGAAATCAGCTACCATTTAGGCAAAGTCCTATTTCATTCTTATTTTCAAACAGAAAACCTGTGAGTTGAATCTTTTAACTGTATACCTTTAGCTTTTACCCATGTGAAAAGTAGTATAGGTCTAATGAAGTATTCATGAGGTGCTGCCCATACAGTAACCTATTCGCAAAATAATACAACACTATTATTATGGGTAGTGTAGTTGCAAAGATTAGAGAAAAAATGAACAAACAAATAAGATCTTTTTAAATCCAAAGAGCATCAGATCGAAACAATGTTTCTTTTTTACCTGCTAAGGAAAAGTGGCAAATATGCAAGACAACTGATATCAGATTTTAGCTTTGGTGCACCTACTTTGCACCAAGTTAATGTCTCAGCTTGCCTTTTGTTTTAAATGCTTCTGATAACAAAATGCAACAAAATCTAAGCTGAAAAAGCTTCATTTATTTGCGTGAATGCAAGTACTGAATAACTGAGCGGCTGAAAGTCAAGATTCTGTATTAAAATTAGGTTATTAAAAGTAGTGGACCTCCAGGATATTTCCAGCCCCAAAATAAATGGGATGATCCCATTACACAGTAATCTGGCTAAATGTTTAAATGCAAGAATGTAGTGGTTGGACGGAATAGCTTTAAATTATATCACATACATGTACAATTTTTACAATAAACTATACTCATTGTATGTGTGCATTATAATAACCAGTATAATCAAATATTTGGACTTAAAAATTCTACTGACAGTAATTGTGAATATTTTTTCATGGACCTCATTTTTGACTGGCAATAAGATGTGTCTTACATTTACAATCAATAAAGATATTCCTCAGCCAGCACAATATGAGCCACGTCATGAGAAAACCGGTCTTCAGGGTTTCTTACTCAAGCTGACCTGTACCATCACAGAAGAAGGCTAGGGGCCTTCTATATTTTGAATATAAGCAGAGGAGGAATTGTACTACCTGTGTAGTGAAAACAAAGCCGCTGATCAGCTACACAGTTTCTGCATTTGCAAAAATCTTGTTTTCTCATGACGCTGATCATATAATATGCAGTGAGTCTGACTTGTTCTTTTTTCGTTTGATACCCAGCTAAGTAATTTTGTCTTGGAAGATCCTAACTAGTCACTATAGCTAAGCAGGCTCGTTTGATTCTTCCTGGGTTGAAAATTTTCAATGATATTTTTCATGTGCCTTCATTCTACATGTCTCCTTATACTTGTATGTATAAAGGAAATCAGCAGGCACTAGTTATACTCTATGAAATGAGCATATGCATACGAAAACCAACAATCTACAAATGTGAAACCAAAGGTGCAGATCAGCTGTGCAGTAACTGCACTGCTGATCAGCACCTTTGCTTTTGCTACTCAGATAGTACAATTCCTCTTATACCTAAATCCAAATTTCCAAGCCTCTAGCCTGCTTCTGTGACTGTACAGGCCAGTGGTTTGTGTCCGACCTGGTCGTCAACCAAAATTGTTGATTTTCTCACAAGAAGGCTCAAATTATTTTTGGTTATAAACTCTATGATCATCTATAACTATCATTTGTGAACAGTCTCTGTACAAATCACAGTCCAATCAGCTCCTTCTCTCGCTGGCATCAGGTGATGAGCAATCTGGAAATATAAAACATAATGAAAGTAAATTTCTTGCAAAAGCCAGTTTGTTCACAGAGATATGTTCTGTAAACATAATCAAACATGGAGACCCAATCTTGGTTTCAAGGCTGGATAAAACTTTGTTTGTTTGTTTAAATGCTTTACATTTACAGTCACACCAAAGTCAACAGCTTGTCAGCTATGGTAATGTCAGAATGGTCATTTATCCTAGAAACACAGTTCCTAGACAAACCCTAAGGAGGTAGATAACCAATACACTGTGCACATTTCTTTCAATATTAACAGACAGATGCTTACTTAGTTAAGTAGTTCTTGAATAAGCAGAAAAAAGGAGAATGGCTAAATTTCATGACAATAACTTCTGACATGATAAATAATTGTTATTTTGCTTACATATGGTTTGATCTCTGATTACTTTGGCACAAACATGATAATACACAACTGGCCGAGAAAAGTCTTTACAACCAAAACAAATCTAACAAATTATCTTTTATTTAACTAATTTGAAATAAAAACAGATGATTTTTTTTTGTGTTTGACGAGGAAGAGAAGCACAAAAGCTTCCCTTAGATTTGTTAACTTGGTAAAGGCCTTGTCACACATATGCAAAAATCTCTTGCCATAGACTTGCGTTTAATTGTGAAAAATAGATTTTGTTTGTTTGTTTTATTGCTTTATGTCCTAATCAACACCTATGGTCATGTCAAGACATTAACTGTTGAAAGGGACTTAAACCATAAATCAAACGGACAAAAGTATCTTTTTGAAATAAAATGCAAGTCTATGTACAGGGATTTTCGCTTATGAGGCCTTAAAGGACACAACATAGCATAGGTAAGAATCTCTTAATATGGAGCCTCACACTCTACCACTAGCCCACTGCACTTTGATAATGATCTTTAAAATGAAAAGAAGAAAATGAAAATATGTGTTATGATCAAAAATTTAAAATTATGTGTGATAGAATAAATGAAAGATGAACAATTGAAAAGAACTGAAATATAAATGAGTGATAGGCAATGATAAAGAAGACAAAATCAAATAGTGATATATACGATAAGTTCGTAAATGTTCGTGAGAACATAATTTTTGCGATATATTTGCGAATTACTTGCCTCACTTATTCAAGATTCTTGCTAATGAAGTAGCTCTATAAGCCATAAAGACTACATGAACACTCATTCTCGAATTCAAAACCTCATGAATAATTCAGAAATAGAAGATTCGCGAAATAAAAGTCGAGAAAATTTCCGAATTTACAGTACTCTGTACAATAAAGTTAGCTTTGGTATGGATAACAAAGTATTCCAAACACTTCAATTGTCTTTTGAGTATTTGATTGTATAAGTGTACATTGTGTGTGTACATTGTGTACAATAACAGTACAAATTCAAAATCTTACCCAATCTATAGTGTGTGTCACTGGGGTTTAGCACATTTAATGGAAAAAAAATATATGGTGGCTTGGAATTTCGGATTTATGAAATGAATGGTTTATACAAAGTGAAAACAAACTTTTATTGCTAATTACGTGGGCTTAAATATAGCTGCAGATATGTACCTATTTTACCATAATTCATCTTGCTCCCATGAGCCAAACCCTAGTGATGTGTTCTAGCAATGATATAAAGAGCATTTTGAGCAACCACAAGAGTAATTGTTTATTGTGTGTAAATGATTTGGTGGTGATATTGGGGACTTCAATCTGTAGTAAAAAGGATGTATATTCAGCATGCATTTATCAGATCTAAAATAATCATTCATGCTATGAAACTGAAGAGAAGTAAGCAGGATAATATATACAAGATACCATTTGCAACGACACCAGTTAAGAATATTTCTTCCATTATTATAATCCTGCAATATTTGAGTATTGGCAATGTAACTGTAATACAGCACTAATTTCTTAATAAATGATAACATGCATTATGATCTTTAAAAAAAAGAAAGATAAAAAAGTAATGTGCAATAAGGAATATAAATTAACTTTTTCTAACTTTTGTTCTTATTAAATGTTTTAAAGTGCAAGGGATTACATTCTTGACTTAAGTCTTTGTGTCAGTGCTTTGGGTAGCCAACTTTTATTTATTGTGATTCATCTGAGATAAGTTTTTCTTGCAAACCTGGCGAGAAAATATCAGTATATCTAAGGTTTTGATCAGGGGTAGAAATTCTTATCTACTCCTGGTTGTCTGACCCTGCATTCACATTCCTTTTTAGCACTGGTTGTATAGGACATCACATAACTTTGTTGTCAAGTGCACACATCACACCGCAGCCAGAAGATTTCTATTTCAAAATGGCAGACGTATTTGCAAAGTTTTTCAACGTAAAAGTTATGAAAATCAAGCGTCACAGCATTAAGGTGTGCAAGAAAAAGAATCTATCATGCGTGTAAGGTACGGATAGAAAAGCCTGTCCCTCCGGTCACCTTTTCGCATATCGAGGCCCTCAGAACAGATTTATCTTTCCATACTTGACTCTCATGTAAGATTCTTATATTCTTCACCAGCAACAAGCTGTATTGCCTTATCTATAAAGCAGCGAACACCTTCAGTGCCATTCATTCTGTGTGGCTATAGAACCCAATCTGCCTCTTTGTTGTTCTCATATGACAAAAACCAGGGCCCAGTTGTTCAAAATTAACGATGTTGTTAGTTAACGACTCGTTAAAATTTCAAATGGCAATATTACAAATACACTGTTATTTTTTGTTGATTAAATGTGAGAATCCTTTGCAATGCAAAGGATTCTCACATTTTATCAACAAAAATAACAGTGTATTTGCTTATGTAGTCAGCATTTACTTAACAAGTTGAGGTCTTAACATTGACGTTAAGCTAACAAAGTTTCAAACAACTGGCCCCAGTATAACTGACTAAAATTTTAGTTCTTGTAAAGCAGGAGACCAGATAAAAGGCGTATTTGATGATAATTAATGATAATAAAAGGACAATTAGAGCCGCAACACAAGAAAACCAGTCTTTGGGGTTTCTGAAAAGGTCTGACATAAACCGGCCTGTAGCTTCATAGAAGATCAGAAGCTTAAAATTTTGGATTAAGTAGGACAGGAATTGTACTATCCGTCAAGCGAAAACAAAGGTGCTGATCAGCTGTGCAGTAACTGCACAGCTGATCTGCACCTTTTTTTTTTTGCATAGGCAAGACCCCGTTTTTCTCATGATGCGGCTGAATTTGTGAATTTCTTCATTAAAACATTTTTTCATGGGTGCTCAATAAGATCTCACAGAGTGAAAGGTAAAGAGCACCAACAACATAGGTTTTATGATGACAATATGATGACAAATAAACACCAGAAGACCAATGGTCCTGTAAACGCTCACCTGAGACCTGAGATATATATATACCAATAAACTTGTTTGACCAGAATGGTAATATACACGTATATAACCCCAGGGCAGGGTCAGAGCAACCTCTGGAGTCAATTTCTTTTTTAAATCATAAAGATTCAGTCCATTTGCCAATTTACTGCAAGTTTTGCCCTTCAAATGACATTGTAACAATTTTCCCCCTTCAAATGTGTGGGCAACCTAAGCTGACCTTGCCGTAAAAAAGGTCAAGGTCATCCCAGGGTCATAATCTATATAAACTTTGTAGAGCTCCATTGCCTGATGCTTCATGCCAAGTTTCAAAATCATAGGCCTTCTGGTTCTGGAGAAGAAGATTTTTAAAGGTTTTTGCTATTTATAGCCATGGCGGCCATCTTGGTCATGTGACCTTGACCATTTATACAAACTTTCATTCACTCTTCCTAAGAATGCTCCACATAAAGTTTGGCTTGTTTCAGAGAAGATGTTTGAATATTATGGTCATACACATGTATATAGCCCTGGGGCAGGGGCAGACAACCCTCTGGGCCCAAAATATTTTCATAATCATAAATCTTCCGTCCATTTGCTAATTCCTAGCAAGTTTTTTGCCATTAAATGACATTTTCCTATTTTTTCCCATTCAAATGCATGGGCGGCCTAAGTTGACCTTGCTGTAAAAAAGGTCAAGGTCATCCCAGGGTCATGATTTATATAAACTTTGTAGAGCTCCATTGCCTAATGCTTCATGCCAAGTTTCAAAATCATAGGCCTTCTGGTTCTGGAGTAGAAGATTTTTTGCTATTTATAGCCATGGAGGCCATCTTGGTCATGTGACCTTGACCATTTATATAAACTTTCATTCCCCCTTCCCAAGGATGCTCCACATGAAGTTTGGCTTTTGATTGGCCTAGCGGTTTCAGAGAAGAAGATGTTTGAAGATTATGGTCATATACATGTATATAGCCCCGGGGCAGGGGCAGACAACCCCCCAGGGGCTAAAACTTTCCATTAACATTAATCTTCTGATCATTTGCCTATTCCCAGTAAGTTTTACCCATTAAATAGCATTTTACCATTTTTTCCCATTCAAATGCATTGGCGACCTAAGTTGACCTTGCCGTAAAATAGGTCAAGGTCATCCTAGGGTCATGATTTATATAAACTATGATGGGCCCACGTCCCCAATGCTACATACCAAGTTTCGTGGAAATCGGCCCACTGGTTCTGGAGAAGATTTTTAAAGGTTTTTGCTATTTATAGCCTTGGCGGCCATCTTGGTCATGTGACCTGGACCATTTATATAAACTTTCGTTCCCCCTTCCTAAGGATGCTGCACATGAAGTTTGGCTGTGATTGGCCAAGCGGTTTCAGAGGAGAAGATCTTTGAAATTGTGAACGACGGACGGACGGTCGGACGACGGACGGACGCCGGAGCATGGGTATACTATAAGCTCACCTGTGAGCCTTCGGCTCAGGGGAGCTAAAAAGTTATCTTTCAATTATTAAGTTTCATCAAATACTCCCTTTAACAGGCCCCAAGGTTATAAAACTTTTTTCATGCTCAGCTCAGCTGTGACTGAAATTTATACTGCTCATACAATCGTCAACAATTGTTGGCATTTTATCATTAATGAGCAGGATAAATTTCAGGCTTTTGCGTTCTACACCTTCATTTTCAATATATTTGGACTATTTCGGTATTTATAATCAGTTTAAATTTTATGCTCAGCTGAGCTGAGCATGAAAAAAGTGTTATAACCTTAGAGCCAGGTCTTTCGTACGAGGGGCTCAACTTACTGCCATAGATTGCGGCTCCACTTCCACAGTGTGATCTAAGGAATCTCGGTGGCTCACTGCGTTCTTGCTCTTATTACAGTCCACCTCAACATTTACCCTGCTACGAGACTGAAAACAGATAAAGCATAGCCAAATGTTTCCCAAAACAGTTACTTCCATACCAGACAATGTTCAAAATATTTCTTGAAACTTTTTTAGGCTAAAATTTAAGTGACAAATTTTTATCTCGGACCTCAAAGTCAGTGAATTCTGTGAAGAAATGCACAAATTAAGTATCCTTCAAATGAAAACTTCAAATTATAGAGAGCAAATTAAAACATAATTTTGATGATTGCTTTCTCCACAAATCTTCCTCAATTCTGAGGTTATCGCAATCCCACTGATTTTGGTTCTAGCAGTTAAATTAGCCCCAGTTTAAACCTACTTATAAGACAGGTAGTATTACAGCCACTCTGCTGCTGTTAGCATCAGTCTTCAACTATCATGTAGTTACATATAAACAAACCGCTGCATTTTCATGATATTTCAGCAATTAATCAAAACAATCTTGCAGAAAAACGGTAGAGCACTAGATAAGTCAAATATTTCTGAAAGTGGAGAAAGTCAATTGTCTGGATGGTAAACTAACAATGCAACCTAATTTGTTCTTATTAAGATTGAGATGTACCCTGTTTTCCAGTGCTATGCTGGCTCTGTGATCATTCTTGTATGTGTGCATGTATAAATCTTTCATGTTGCGTATCTTCACTGGCTCACTCTGGCTCTGAAAACATCAATATGATTTGAGCCGCCTCATGGAAAACCAACAGCGTGATTTTCAAATAGATCTGACACAAACCGGCCTGTACTGTCACAGAAGTTGGCTAGAGGCTAGAAATTTTAGATTAAGAGAGGAATTGTACTATCCATATAGAGAAAACAAAGACGCTGATCAGCCTCGGGGTTACCGAGAAGCTGTTCTGCGTCTTTGGTTTGGCATATGCAGATTGTTGGTTTTCTCATGAGGCTGCTCATTTGTGCAATTTCATTCTTCAGCATTCTAACATTAAACAGAAAATATATCAAAAGAGTTTTTGACACGACCAAATTTTGTGTGTTTTGTTGCTGCTTTACATACCAGTAAACAAACAGCTATGGACGTATCTGTTACCTCTGAGTGTGTGGCAATTTTACCCAGAAGCGAGAATAATTATATTTTCATCCCTTCACTCAAACACTGCAACAATAAACTGCTAAGTGTATATGTAGGAACAGTCCTACAAGGGATTTACCCAACATAGGTTGAACCCCCTGCACTGCCTTTAGACACTCCAAAAAGTAGTAAGCCCGTTATTTAATGAGTAACTCAGCATGAAGGCATATTTACAGCCTATTGACTTCACCAAACCCTGATGGTCAGGGGCGAAAAACGACTTGGATATAAATTGGAAACTCCTTTTTGGAAATTTGGTCAAGTTTTTCAAACTTTCAATATCATCATACCTTTTCTATGACAGAATTGCATATTTCCTGGACCAATTCTTTCTTTTGTAGAGATTCTATACCAGTACATTTAAATTTAGGCTCTCTTCTACCTGGTCTCTCAACATACACCTCTACACGGTATGGACATGCCTACAACAGATCATGTTGGTTTTAATTAATGTGCCGCAACGCGAGAAAACCGGTCTGTAGGATTTCCGACCAGGGTCCACATAAGCTAGCCTGTACAGTCACAGAAGCAGGCTAGAGGCTTAAAATTTTGGATCCTTGTAGCAAAAACAGAGGCCCTGATTAGGTGTGCAGTTACTGGCTTACTGCACAGCTGATCTGCTCCTTTCCTTTGTTTTGCCTATGCACATTGTTGGTTTTCTCATGTGATGGTTCAACTTATTCTAATATTGCATGATTGTTTTCCCACATTTAAAACTATTTTTGCTTTAATGAAATGAAACCGACCTCATCCATAATAAGAGCCTTATTGAAGCCCATACTGGACAGAGTTATCCACAGGTCGTCCACATCACCATTGGAGTCCTCTGCCTCCATCTCATTCAAGGCTATAAAACCAGCCTTTGTGATCTCTCCATTCTCTAGGGAGGTCCTCTCTAAAAAAAAAAAAAAAAGCACACACACACAAACAAATATATGGAATTATTTCAGTTTGCTTTGATGAAGTGGCACTGCCCAATCAAATTGAATATTCAAATGAGGTACCATAAAAGACCAATCTAATCCAAGATTAAAATGAGATATCGTACCTTGAACCACCTCCCATACTCCATCTCCAAGCTACTCGCCACCGATCCATACATTGATCAGAATGTCTAAATGAGTAACTAGTCCTGTACAATTAAAATGAATATTCAAATGAGTTACCTTCCACGACCTCCCATTCATCATCTCCTAGCTCCTCCCCACTGGTTCGCACATTAAACCAATTAAATTCACTTTTACTCATAGTACCATTGTCATCAAGGTCACAAAGGTCAAAAATATCTTCTAGAGCTTTCCTGGGAAATAAAAGACGTGGGTAAACATACAAAATTTGAAAACTAGAACTTTTTCCTTAATGTGTAATCTGTAACCAGTTAAAATGATGTTTGTTAATTCTATGAACTTTTGCAATTTCTCTTTTGGAAAATGTTATTTTAGAACTTCTATTATATTATTACACTTGTTCTTTCAAACTCTTTCAGAAAAGCAGTGCAACAGCCAGTTGAGGGTGGGGGTTACAAAACACATCTTTGCACTTCAACTGTTTTAAATGTGCAAAAGGACAATTTTATATCAATTTAATAATGTGTTTCTTTGCAGATTATACACGAGTCGTCACTTTGACCTTACCTCCTATACTTTATACCTATGAGTTATCTCGGCTAAATGTGGCCTGGAAACAAATTAACTTGTCAAAGCCTACGATGTTGATCGTAGGCTTTGACAAGGACTAGTCCTACAGTGGCATTTGCTGGTCTTAATTACATAATTACTTAAGTATATTTTGATAATGGTAACACACCTGAAAGCTGAGGTAATAACCAGTTTATCATCCCTATCTTTCTTCACCAGTTTGGCTTCTCTAACATGATCACCAGATGAAGATCTCTGTTTGAACCGACACCCTGTTGTGTATGGTATGATTTGATACTCCCCAGGACCGAGATCACACTTTACACCATATCTCTGAAATGATTTTAAGAAATGGGAGTGGAAGATACAAAACATACACATTAACTCCTAAGTTTGGAAAGCCTCCATATTTAGCCCATTTTTGAATTTCCATATACACCTAATGCTACTATTTGGAATTGCATATCTCCCTATCAAACCTTACAATGCTCTTCTTTGTTTAATGATCCCTACATGCATTTGCAAAAAAGAATCCTCATCTGTAAACATTAATGATTACAATGACTCCCACTTTATTGCCATGATTTCATTTGATATCTATTATTCATGAATGCAGTTAACCATCAAAACCTTGGCCTTGAAGTTGTGAAACTGTAACTTCTCAAAATGACAACCAGAGGACCATTGGTCCTGAGAACGCTCACCTGAAGCCTGATCTTGGAGTATTAAGTCATAATGAAATGACCTTGACCTTGAATACTCACACACCTTTATTGACTTCACAAGTTGTCTGCATCTGCAAAGTTTCAGGTCTCAGGCTGCAATAGTTTCCAAACCTAGTGATTTCTGAGAAAACCATAATTTTAATTTTGATATTTAAATGACCTGACCTTGGCCTTCATTAATTACTTACCTTCAATGACTCCATTAGTTGTCTGCATCTAGCAACTTTCAGGTCTCAGGCTGCAACAGTTTGTTTTCGCCTTTTCCCATGTGAAAGCCTATGTTTCCAAAATTGACCTTGCCGTAAAATAGGTCAAGGTCA
This sequence comes from Rugalucina vietnamica, assembly GCA_964017185.1. NCBI lineage: Eukaryota > Metazoa > Mollusca > Bivalvia > Lucinida > Lucinidae > Rugalucina > Rugalucina vietnamica. The sequence goes on along the minus strand of OZ024873.1, from coordinate 32,431,113 downwards.
TCCAAGGGTCATCATTTCAACAAACTATGATGGGCTGGAGTCCCAAATGCTACATACCAAGTTTCATGAAAATTGGCCTGCCAGTTCTGGAGAAGAAGATTTTTGAATGGTTTTTACCATATATGGGCGTGGCGGCCATCTTGGTCATGTGACCTGGATTTCGCAATCAAACTTTCGTCTACCCTACCCATGGATGCTCCACATAAAATTTCACTTTGATTGGCCAAGCAGTTTCAGAGAAGAAGATCTTTGAAAACTGTGTATGGACAACAGACTGGCCAAGGTCAAGAGATGACCTTGACCTATATTAATCACATACCTTCATCTACTCTATTAGTTGTTTGCATCTACCACTTTTCAGGCCTCAGGCTGCAATAGTTTTCAAAAAATCCATAGTTTTCACTTTTTCCTATGTAAAAGCCTATGTTTTCAAATTTGACCTTGCCGTAAAATAGGTCAAGGTCATCCAAGGGTCATCATTTTATCAAACTATGATGGGCTGAGGTACTCAATGCTACATACCAAGTTTCGTGGAAATCGGCCTGCCAGTTCTGGAGAAGAAGATTTTTGAGTGGTTTTTACCATATATGGGCGTGGCGGCCACCTTGGTCATGTGACCTGGATTTCGCAATCAAACTTTCGTCTACCCTACCCATGGATGCTCCACATAAAATTTCACTTTGATTGGCCAAGCAGTTTCAGAAAAGAAGATCTTTGTAAAGTGTGTATGGACAACAGACTGGCCAAGGTCAAGAGATGACCTTGACCTATATTAATCACATACCTTCATCTACTCCATTAGTTGTTTGCATCTACCACTTTTCAGGCCTCAGGCTGCAATAGTTTTCAAAAAATCCATAGTTTTCACTTTTCCCTATGTAAAAGCCTATGTTTCCAAATTTGACCTTGCCGTAAAATAGGTCAAGGTCATCCAAGGGTCATCATTTTATCAAACTATGATGGGCTGAGGTCGTTGATGCTACATACCAAGTTTCTTGGAAATCGGCCCACCGTTTCTGGAGACGAAAATTTTTGAGTGGTTTTTACCATATATGGGCTTGGCGGCCATCTTGGTCATGTGACCTGGATTTCGCGATCAAACTTTCGTCTACCCTACCCATGGATGCTCCACATAAAATTTCACTTTGATTGGCCAAGCAGTTTCAGAGAAGAAGATCTTTGAAAAGTGTGTATGGACAACAGACTGGCCAAGGTCAAGAGATGACCTTGACCTATATTAATCACTTACCTTCATCTACTCCATTAGTTGTTTGCATCTACCACTTTTCAGGCCTCAGGCTGCAATAGTTTTCAAAAAATTCATAGTTTTCACTTTTTCCCATGTAAAAGCCTATGTTTCCAAATTTGACCTTGCCGTAAAATAGGTCAAGGTCATCCAAGGGTCATCATTTTATCAAACTACGATGGGCTGAAGTCCCCGATGCTACATACCAAGTTTCGTGGAAATCGGCCCACCGGTTCTGGAGAAGAAGATTTTTGAAGGGTTTTTACCATATATGGGCGTGGCGGCCATCTTGGTCATGTGACCTGGATTTCGCGATCAAACTTGAAATGCCACTACCCAAGGAGGCTCCACATAAAATTTCATCTAGATCGGCCAAGCGGTTTCAGAGAAGAAGATCTTTGAAATTGTGGACGACGACGACGGACGGACGGACGACGGACGGACGCCGGATCATGGCCATCCTATTAGCTCACCTTATGAGCCTTCGGCTCAGGTGAGCTAAAGAAGCTATATAACACTCACCCCTTTGCTGTCAGTCTGTTCTGTGAAGGTGACAAGTTTTCCCCGACTGTCTAGAATATACAGTGCTGTGTCTACTGGCTCATGACTTGGTAATGCCACTGAAATAATAATGTAAATATATTACAATCAAGTAATAAAAGTTCATCACATTCTTTGACAACAACTTTTGCCATTTATGAGCAGGATTTATGACTGATGACTTGAATTATTTTTAGACATAGCTATCTTGATATTATTCCAGCCACCTCATGAGAAAACCAACAATCTTCATATGCAAAACCAAGGGCGCAGATAAGCTTCGTGGTAACCATGAAGCTGATCAGCACCTTTGTTTTCACTACAAGGATAGTTAGGTGAAAACTTCTACTTTCTAAATCCAAAATTTCAAGCTTCTAGCCTTCTTTTGTGACTGTACAGACTAGTTTATGTTGGTCCTGTTTGGAAACCACTTTGTTGGTTTTCTCACAAGAAAGCTCATTTATAAGAAACTTAACTTCCAAGTTACACTGAGATCTCTGACTGCAAAGATCACTGACACAAACAGAATTTTATAGATTTTGAGACAGGAACAGCACCTGTAATCCATTAATTGTTAGCTTTGAATTTCCTGACCGTTAATGCCACAATATTATAAATAATTTCAATTAATCGTTGACAGCTTAACATTTATAAGCCAGATAAACTCCAAAGCATTTTTTTTCCAGAATATGATCCTTGTTTTGGTACTTACATGAAGCAGGCTCCTGTATTGGGTATGCTGTGAAGTAAACAGCACTTTCCTCTCGTAGGTTAAGATTGTATACATGTGTAACAATCTCATCATCTTCATAGAAGAAACAACCTTTACTTGTCTGCATAGACCAGTCCTTGTTTTGGTACTTACATGAAGCAGGCTCCTGTATTGGGTATGCTGTGAAGTAAACAGCACTTTCCTCTCGTCAGTAAAGATTGTATACATATGTAACAATCTCATCATCTTCATAGAAGAAACAACCTTTACTTGTCTGCATAGACCAGTCCTTGTTTTGGTACTTACATGAAGCAGGCTCCTATATTGGGTATGCTGTGAAGTAAACAGCACTTTCCTCTCGTATGTTAAGATTGTATACATGTGTCACAATCTCATCATCTTCATAGAAGAAACAACCTTTACTTGTCTGCATTGACCAGTCCTTGTTTTGGTACTTACATGAAGCAGGCTCCTGTATTGGGTATGCTGTGAAGTAAACAGCACTTTCCTCTTGTAGGTTAAGATTGAAAACATGTGTAACAATCTCATCATCTTCATAGAAGAAACAACCTTTACTTGTCTGCATAGACCAGTCCTTGTTTTGGTACTTACATGAAGCAGGCTCCTGTATTGGGTATGCTGTGAAGTAAACAGCACTTTCCTTTCGTCAGTTAAGATTGTATACATGTGTAACAATCTCATCATCTTCATAGAAGAAACAACCTTTACTTGTCTGCATAGACCAGTCCTTGTTTTGGTACTTACATGAAGCAGGCTCCTGTATTGGGTATGCTGTGAAGTAAACAGCACTTTCCTCTCGTATGTTAAGATTGTATACATGTGTCACAATCTCATCATCTTCATAGAAGAAACAACCTTTACTTGTCTGCACTGACCAGTCCTGAAATACAATGATGGCCATTAGATTTCTAATTGACAGTCAACTGGTACAGAAAAATTCAGATCATATTGCATCTTTTGAACACAACCTCTCAAGTATTCCTTAATAAGATTTTAACTTAATCTTAAAACTTATGAATCCTATTTTAATTATTTTCCCTCATGAATAGAAGTGACTCTTCTCTTTTACCTCCCAGTGATATAATTCATGTTAGCTCAAGGGTTATTATTTGAGCCACATCATGAGAAAACCAACAATGTGGTTTCTGACCAGGTCCGACACAAACCTGGCGGTACAGAAGATGGTTAGAGGCTGGGAATTTTAGATTTACAAAGTAGAGGAATTGCACATGATCCCTGAAGCGAAAACAAAGGCCATTACCATGAAGCTGATCAGTGCCTTTGTTTATGCATATATAAAACATAGGTTTTCTCATGACATGGCTCATTCACTGATTTCAAAGGAGAGAAAAACAGCAAAGCAGCATGGGCAGTTTTTTGCTCTGTTTCATGTTTTGCTTTGTTTTTACTATTTTGCAGGCACAATTTGACCTTTCCTTTCTTTACACATATAGGACTATTAATATTAAATGTAACACAAAGATACCCTAAGTGTTCTGGGGTCAGGTAATTTCCCCCTGGCGCTAGTCTTGGGTTTCTGGTCTCTAGGTCGGACCCTGGGGGATGGCTTTGGCATATCATCTGTAAAGAAACAACATTCATTATTCCAAAATAAGTAAATTACTGATATAAAGCTTTGGTTTGTTGCTGTAATTCCACGGTAAACTTCTGAGGTCATGTTGGGGCTGCTTTTAATGTTTCACTGTTAAACAAAAGTAATCGTGATGTATGATTTCCATAGCGACCACTGTTAACATTGTCCGAGCAACAAAATTTGCTGTATATGTACAAATTATGTTTGTCCATATAAGTGTAAATTATGTTTGTCCATATAACTGTATAAGTTTAATTCAGCTAATTTACAAAATAAGGACATTGCTGCACTTTTCCTCATAGTTATTGATCACCCTACATACTTCTATTCCTTGATGGGTACCAACCAAGCTTCTATTATCCTTGTCTTAACATCAAATTTTGATCTTCTGAGTGAAAGATTATATTCAATTCAATAAAAAAAAAACTTGATTCTCAGGAAATATAAACAAAATTTTTGTTAAACAGAAAGTTCAAAACATCACACCACTACATGTGCTATTTGTTAATATTAGTACTCCACAAACCATAATATATATATATTTCATAACATATAATGTATACATGTATTCATTAAGGTTCCATAGTTATAAATCAACAACTTCAATATTGTTAGCTTGAATCAAATTGTTAGTACTAGTATAATTCAGTGGACAAAGTGGATTTTGCTTGTTTCTTTTGTTTTTCACCATATATCATAAGGGCTTCTAATTTGATGGAAAAATGACAAAAAATACCCTCCTTATCTTCATTAATGTACAACTTTATATAGTTACATGCCTCATCACTGATAGTGTGTTACATGTGTATATGCATTTATGGTACAACAATAGAAAAGAACTCATTTGTACAAGAAAACATTTGTACAGAAACTCTATTGTCTATAACCGCTTCTACAATCATAGATTGGCCCAGGCCAAAATCACAAAATCAAAAACAATCATCAAATGTGTTGCAAAACTTGAATAACAACAAATATGTACAAATACCCTGAAATACACCTGAGCAAAAAAAAAAAAAAAAAAAAAAGAGAGAGAGAAGAAGAAGAAGAAGAAAGTCTATGTTGAATATAATGTGATAATTAATTAAGAACAACTTGATATCTTGCTATTCCTAATGATAATCTAAAGCATATTTTTTTTACAAAGTATAATTATCAATACATGTGCTGCAATTTGATCTATCCCATCTTAAATCTACATGAGAGATATTTTATACTTAACATGTATATACATGATACAATATCATATACAAGTCGTAGGCTGTGTTCAACATGCCAGAATTACTGATTTAATGCTCTTTAGATTTACTACACCAGAGAAGCTTATAGCTGCGGGTCCTGCTTTTGATATGGTCTAGAAATACCTTTAATAAATAACAAATGTGTATGCCAGCCAAACTGCTGTCATATAGAAACAGCCATCTTGGATGCCATCTTAGGTTCAGAGTGTTCTAATAATGTTCTTAAGTCATATATGCACATGACAATACAATATGAGATTAACTTACAAGATAAAATGAAGATAAAATACACAAGTACTGCACATTGTATTCTTTTCTGTGCAAATGTCTATTTGGCGGCCATCTTGGATGCCATGTTACTTTTTAGAAATCATTTTAGGTATGTGATTCATCAGGCAACTTCAAATGTATGGTTTTACAGCCAAATATGGCAAATAGAAACAAGTATTTAAGTCCTAGACAGAGCAAAACAAGTGCTTACATATATTTGGCGACCATTCTGGACGCTATCTTGAATATCTCAAAATGCTCAATGATGCCAAGGTGGCATCAGTCGGCAAGGTCTTGGCTACAAGAATCAGTCAAGAAAAAAAGTTTGAACCCTATTTCCGGGTCCCGATAAAATACCCCATAAATCTGCAGGACTAATTCGTAGCTTAATTTCTTACTACTAGAAACTGATTATAATGATGCATTATGATCCAAGGAGAGCTTAGTCTAGCAGAATAGATCTTTCTCTAACATGTCTATTAAGCCTAGCATTGGTCCAAGAACACAAGTCAGTTGAAACAAATGGATACATATTTTTGCATGTACAACAAAAGACTTATTAAATCAACCTCAACATACATAGTTGTTTGCAATCAGAATGCATATATGTTTCTTATCTTGTTTTCTCGATTCAAAATTCAAGACACCATGTAACTTCTGCACAGCATCATAAGGGCAAGTTGATTAGTTTATGCCTGTTGTTTCCACCTGATTAGCACTCCTGCTCTTGCTATCTTTCCAATTCCATCAGGAAAACATGTCCGTGTAATGTATACCCCCTTGAACCCCACTTTTATATAGTAAAACTGGGGTATGCTGGGGTATACCTATTTTTCTTATTTTTGCTCCAAAACATAGATTGTGGGTACCCACAATGTATGTTTTGAGCAAAAATAAGAAAAATATCAAAATTTTTCTGATGAAAATTTTCATTTTTTTACAACTTTAAAAATCTCTGTATTTTGCATGGACATGTTTTCATAATGCAATTAAACCAATTCTAAAGCTTAATTTTATAGGTTCAATGGGGACAATTTTCATTGATGAGTTGATAATTATCCAATACACCATGTATAAGTGTTACAAATGTGCATTTGACTTGAACACAGATCTCTGTTAGTTGCTTCACGATCAATGTGACATGCAAGTTGTTAAGATGGCAAAAACACCAAAAATGAAGAGTTACAAGTTAGTGCTTCTGAGTGTACTAGAAGCTTGCTATCAAGCCAATATTAGCCAGACCAAACATGCAACAAGCCTTTTATTTCAAGCATAGGTTACCTTCAGACACGCGACCTATGGCTTTTCTTGGGGAAGGGACTGGTGCTCCAGTATCGCCTGTGAAAGAGAACCATTCCAATCACATGACAGTCATGTGCTATGACATTTCGATCAATTTGTGACTTAAGTCATGTGCATAACCGAAATTAGTAAAAAGACTTTTGAAAGTATGAATTTCAATGTTTTTAGACTGACTATCTTTCTGATTTTACTTCATGTCAAGATTATGATTATTTTAATTCATAATTCTTTAAAGTTAAAGGCAACCTTTACATTAGTAATCATCATTTAAACAAAATGAAACACTGCAATAAAATCTAGCCGAACTACAAGCTGCTTTCTGAGATTAAATCAAGCAAACTAATCATGATGTATCCTGCCCAAAGTTAGAATGTGTATGGCGTTTCTTTAACTATTTTTTTTTAAATATGTTCTACATTGTCCAAAACTATTTTATAGCATTTACTACTCTAAAATAGTGAAAATTTCATTTTGCATGACAACAGCAAAGAATAACATGATTATAACACCTGAGTTTTGAAAAATTAAGATACACATTTATTTCTAAAATTTAAAACATATTACAAACAGCAGAAGAACTATGGAAGCAACTAACTGAAAACCATCAGTTACTAGAATCTGAAGGTACCCAAACACCAAATCTCCAACCACCACAGCCATAGTGCTTGATAAGACACTGCTGTAGCAGGACCAATAAAGATTTAGGATACAATTGTTTTTAATGAAGAAGGTAAAATGGGAACAGAGGATTGGTTTTTCTAGAGGTGGTTATTGATACTGAAAGAAGATTATGTACAGTCATTATAAGTATCCCAATTAACCAAGTTTTAACATTTTCCTGAGTTCAAACAAGCAGTTTTCCAATAAGAACTGCAAACTGTAGATAAAAGCAACATGAGACAGTCACCGGGTGAGAAAAGCTCTCTCTGTGGGGGTTTCAGACCATTCCTCGAGGTTATAAACTTTCTTCATGCTCAACTCAGCTAAGCATGAAATTTAAACTGCACATAAATGCTAAATAGCCAAAATACATTGATATTTTAGGTATCACCAAAGCCTGTAATTTATCCTGCTTTGTTGGCATTTTTTATATATTATGAGCAGGATAAATTTTAGGCTCAGTTGAGCTGAGCATGAAAAAAATTTTATAACCTTAGGGCCATACTGAATACTGTCTGTATAATTTCAAAGGTAAGCAAGACATTGGTGACTTTTTTTATTTTTTTCTTTCTCAAAAGTAATCAACATAAGGATGTTGAAGCATAGCATTTTTCATGGTGATACTCATCTTTACAATAGGAAAACACAACAGTTATCCAGATACAACCAACGTGACAAAGAACAACCAACACAGATGACATTCAATACGTGACCATAAGGAATAAATATCTCTCAGGGAACAACTTGCCACATACAATATATCATATAAGTACAATCTCTGACATACTGCTTCAGGAAGTCGACTCTTTGGCTCAATGGTTAGAGCATTGGATTTCTATCCTGGATGAGCCCCCAATAGTTTGAAAAAATCCTGCGTCCCTTACGGGATTCGAACCCGGACCGCCGGGGTAGAAATGCAACGCTCTAACCACTGAGCCAAAGAGTCGACTTTCTGACGCAGTATGTCAGAGATTGTACTTATATGATACATTGTATTGAATAGCTGTGCTATAAAAATTTATAGAAGCTACACATCATTAGTCTGCCAATCCAACCTTCCAACCACGGCAGATAAATCTCGAATACATGAGTGGTGCAACGGGACATAACAATATTATTTTACCCCCTTGGCTAGCAAGTTGTTTCCTGAGACCGGAAACACCCTACAGTGTTATACATGTATACAATTTATTAGCACTTGTGGTTCAAAGTCGTGCTGGTTGTCTCTGGATAACCAGTCAAGGAAAGTTGCACACCAGAAAAGAAAATGGGGAGGAAAGTGAAAGTGGAGAGTCTGCCACACCATCAAGTGATCATTTCAGTGAAATACCTGATCTGAGCGAGGACTGAGAACCAAACCCATTCTCTTCTGTAAAATCAAACTAAATCTGTTAGTTTTTCATACAAATATATGGTTATATTTCTAGCTATCTAATACATGTATCTGGTTAGTTTGTAATAAGTCAGCCAATATGCATCATTTATCTAAACTGTCTGTGACCATTAAGTCCATTTCATAAACAAGCATTCATGAAAGTATGCAACAAGGTCTTTCTTCAAGTTTTTTTTTTTTTCACTTTTTACTTTTTTTATTCTTTCCTGCTGAGGTGTGGAAACTTGTCACAATCTAGAATTTTAGCATACAGAACCCAAAGGTATCATACCTTTTTCCAGTAGAAAAAAAAATACAACAAAAGTACTAAGGCATAGGCATAATATTGGTCATTAATAAAGAAGCTGAAAATTGAATAAGTGGTCACAGAGATGAAATCAACATTGTCATGTAACACTAAGCATCATTAGTTTTTAGTATAGGCTGTAACAAGGTCAACTAACTAAGCACTGGCAACTCCATCAGCAAAGTCACCACTGCTGTTCTAAACATTAATATTGGGGAATGTTTTGCCTTTTACAAATAGTGAAATCAGACATTTTAAACATTTGTTCGCTTTATGAAATGTAATTGAATTACACCAGAGGCTTCATCCCAAAGAAAACAAAACAGCTAACATTTGTTGGAATAATTAAAAGCTACATATCACATGTTATATGGTATTTCAAATCAACCCTTCAAAACTATTGAGAGGTTCTGTATATATTTTTATGTTTCCACAAACTTTACTTCAAGCCCAGCAGATTTAAAACAAACAACATACAAGTTTCTTGACTGCATATAATATAAATAGTTAATACAGTACATAAAGCAAAACTCTAGCATTTCTTTATAGGCATTCCTGATTAAGTTACATTACAAGGCAGCATTACTGATTTGCAGAAATATCTTGTTGTAAAACAGAGGTGAGGTTTTGCTTAATAAAAGCTTTCCATTATTTCCTAGTTACATAAAAGCTTAGTCCATAGCATAGCAAGCAGGTTTTGGGTTTAAAACAGCTTTATACATTTTCAAGCCAGGGTTAAGTGTATTATGTTGAGCAAGCATTCAGCAACATTCAAGCATCTCAAAACATTAATTACTGTGTAAGCCACTGCAACCTCCACCATGCTTACTATGCTTATCACTAGATTTGCTTTCTGTGTCTTCATGCTGCTGTTTTATCCCCCTTTCTCCAACTCTAGGTGTCACCGTTTCCTCTTTAGTGTGAGAACTGTCAGATTGTGGTGATACATTTTTATTCACCTTTTCTTTTGGACGTGGTGGTTTTGTTTCTGTAGCATCATTTTTCTTTTCACTGGAATGTTTCTTTTCCTCTCCATCTTTACCTAAAACATACATATCCTGTGTGACATCCTTGTGCAACTTAGCTGATGTTTTGAAGATTTCATCCACATTTCTTGCAGACTGATCTTTATTTTGTTTGTTTTCTTGTGATTCCGACTTATGTGCAACCTCTTCTTCTGCATCCTTTGTTTTGTAGTCAGCATGTCTTTCTGATCTGGGTGAGGTCTTTGAAGATGTTTTCTGGTCATCATTGTCTTTAACTTCTTTCTTACTTTTATCTTTTTGCTTTTCTGCAGTCTTTTCAGTATCAATTTTTGTAGACCTTGGAGAAAACCGCTTGAAGATTTTGTCTAAAAGTGTTGCTGTATGAGTTTTAGGTTCTTCATTTTTCTTTTCAGTTTTGTGAAGTGCCTCCTCACTTTCAGAGCCTTTGATTTCAGCCTTTTCTGGTTCTGGTAATACATATGTAGTCTTGAAGATCTCATCTATGACTCGAGCTGATTTGACTTCATCTTCCTTTTGTTTGCCTGATTTATCATCAGTTTTCCCAGTCTCTTCACTTTCACCATCCTTCTCAGTAGATTTAGGTTTGTTTTTGGAATCCTTATCTTCCTTATCATCCCCATCTTCTGTTACAATAATTGTAATTCCACTTTTGGTCACTTCCTGTTTTTCAATTTTCATGCTTTCTGTCTTTTCAGTTACAGATTTGTCAACATTTGTATCAGTAGCAGTTTTATCAGTTTTAGATTTTTCAGAGCTAAGGCTATGCATTCCATCACCATTCTTATGTGCATGCAAAGCGTCATCATCCGTGCCATTCGTTTTACCTTTATGAATTTTAGTAGAAGACTTTTTGTCTTCATCTGCTTCTGATACCTTCTTGTCTTCTTTTGCCTCTGACACTTTCTTGTGCTCAGTTTTATGTTTGCTTTCAACACTGTCTTTCCCTGGAGAAGCTTTCAAATCTATCTTGGGTGTTGGTCGACTGGAAATGACTATGTCCTCATCATCATTAACCTGTTTATCTTCTTCGACTTGTTCTGCATCTCTAGGTGTCTCTTTTTTAGAAAACAAACATGTTATAACAACATAACAGAATTTGAATTATTACATCTGTCACAACGTTGTTTTATTATCATACTAAAAACACAAAATTAACTCTTTGAATACTTGAACAAACTTAAAAGTAATAAATGATTACATGTACAAGAAATTAATAAAATCTTTAACAAGTATGATTGGTTTTAAATATATCATTTTGGACCTTGACTATTTGAAACATGTTCTTTCTATACCAAATAGAATATAGAAACTCTATCCCATAAAGAGAAACAGATATGTTTATACATCTGTGAGATTTTCACTGAAGATCATGTATGAATATTAGCAACTGACTTACAAATATATTAAACAGTTCAACAGTTTCTATCCCAGCTTTCTTACCATTTTGTATCAGTGTACCAGGAATTTGTGAAGGAAAGAAGATGAACAGAAAAGAACAACTCTTTGAAATATAACACTTTCAATTCACACTTCACAGGATATAAAGATACCCCCACAAAAAGCAGTTTTCAATTCAGACATTTCTTTGTTTAACTATCACTGAACATGACAGTGTATGAGTATTATGCAAGGAGAAAACATAGTTTTACCATAGTTTTTTATATTTGGGGCTTAGTGGGGGGAAGTGGCTGGTTACAATTGAATAGTGTATAATTCATAATCATCTGCATCCCCATTTTACCCCATTTTAACACTCCAGATGAATAGACTAGAAAAAGCTCAGCAGATGGAGACTAAGGAGCTTACTTATAACAGGCTGCACCATTTCTATAGCAACCCCATGTTTAAAAAACCAGCATTCTCTGAACACACCCCAATTCCCAATGATGAAATCACTGTTTAATCAGGCATGTGACCCAGGCCAATACCGCCACTCCATGTGGATTTTATTTTAGCAGAGAATCAAACAGTTTAGAATGAAGAATGTGCTAAAGCCACCAAAACAGCAAAACTTTGCTCAGTTTACCTAAATTGAGTTTAAACAGAACATGATGGGGTTCATGTGCCTGTTCATGCTTTTGCTCTGGAAGAAATTTATTGCAGTTACAGGTATAGTAACATTTGGAAGACTTGATCAGTGTACCAGTCTATTCTCACTTTACGCAAATGCCTTATGTAAAAAGTTAAAAGTAGCTAAAAATATGACTTTTTTGTCATGTCAAGCCACATTTGACTATTTTTGCTGTTTATGCGTATAACTTGAAATTGTTTGGTTACACCCCTTGGACATCCACTAACATTAATGAAATATACTTTATAGCTCAAACTATGAGGTTCCACCACTGATCATCTGATATTGCCAAATAAAATAGCAAACAGTGAAAACCCTGATCACAATGCTTCTCAAGGAGCAGTATGTTTTATGTCTACAATGCTTTTGCTCAAACCTATCAGTCTGGAAAATACAATATGCTTAGAAAATTGCAAAATACCTTTTTGATGTTTTCTCATCTTCTTAAATCATGATTTTTCAGATGGATTAATTTACTTAAAGTAAGAGTAAAAAAGTACCATGTACCAAGGAGTGAACTGCATAAATTGTAAAGAGCAAGGCAAGCAAACCATCCATTGGCTATGTCTAGCAATCTAAAAAATTATCACCAGATCACAAAGCCAAGCATTAAAGAGAAACACACATTTCAAAAAGCTTAGAAGATTGTTTAAAGCAAGCAATCTGATTTTTAGAGAAAATGTTACATAGCTTCCTTAGTGTTAATGATGTTAAAGTAGGTTTCAGGCATTACAGAAGTGTGTAATGAGATTTCTTAATTTATCAGTCAAACTAAACTTGTGATCATATATACAGTGTTATGTCTGATATTCGCCTACAATGTTTGCCATTATTTAAAAATGGTCTGATGATATACATTGTATCTGATTTCATTACAATAAAAAATATAAAAAATCTTGCTTGTTACTTTAATAGCTATTACTGATTTAAATCCAGGTTGGTCATCAATCATTAAAACAAGTTTTCACACAATTAAAGCTCAGATTTGTAACAAACTTGACTATAAATTAGTTCTACGAACTGCAAATACTTGTCATGCATTTCCTTACTTGGAGAAATATCTTTAGACTTTGCACCGGAGTCTTTCTGTTTCACAGCTTTAGGTTGTTCTGACACTTTAGACCCTTGACAATGATATCAAATTGTAAATATATTCTGCCTGTATGAAATGGTCATCTTCATAGCAATATCACACAAAATCACACAAAACATATGATATATGCAGGCTCAACAGATGTATTATTACAATCTTTATATTTGTATACATTTACCACAAAACATGGATGACACATTCAAGCTAATATGAAACGATTTGCTTCACTAACATATTGCTGAAAATGACAATCATATTCAAACTTCAAAGAAACAGCTTCAGCTCTAGCATTATTTGAGCAGCGACGCGAAAAAAAACGGTCTTCAGGATTTCCAACAGGTCCGACACAAACCGGCCTGTGCAGTCACTGAAAACAGTTAGAAACTTGAAATTTTGGATTTAAGTAAGAGATGAATTGTACTATCCATGTAGCGAAAATAAATGCGCTTTGTTTTCGCATAGGCTAAATGCGTCTTTGTTTTCGCATAGGCTAAAGTACACTTTTCTCATGATGCGGCTCATTTCAGAGTTCAAAGTATTAACTGATCAATTAAGAAGTCATTTTGTGATAATTTCAAAAATGTAATCAAATATTCTTCCTTAAAACTGTATGCTATGGGTACTTAGTGAAAAGAAAGTCATTAACCATAGATTTCTAGAATCATAGATAGTTCTTATGGATATCCATAATAATAATAATCAAATCTTATACAAATGTAGTCTCCTTTTCTATGTAAACAAAGCAAAAATCTGCTTTCATACCCAAACCACACATGAAATGCAATACTATGCTAGCATAGAAACCAGTTTGAGGCAAAGGACCAGCAAGATTTTCTGGGTATAAAACCATATGCTTTACAAACCGTAATACCAAATAAATAGGTTTCAAATCACCAATTTATTTGGCATTGTCAGATTCAATAATACCTTCAGCCTCCTTTGAGTCTATAGAAAAAAAAAACAATGAGTATTTTTCATTTTTGAATGCATTCTAGAAATTTTAGTGGCTTCCTAAAAACGCATCACGCTAGGGAAAGAAACATACAATGGGCTTCAAAACATAGTCCTCTATTTGCTGTGCTGTAATTGTACAAACAGATTTGTGCTTTTGTTTCTTGTATACACATATTAAACACAATCCCTATGCCTTCTAAATCCAACATTTTAGGCATTATCTTCAGTAGCTGTATAGCCAGGATGTATATATTATAAATGTGTACAATCTTTTCAGGAGGGAAGTGTTTAACCATAGTATTGACCTCTCCATATGTTTTCAGTATTCTGTCAATCATTTGACATAATAAGGCTCCTTATGGGTTTATGAAGGTGCATTTTGATAACTGTTTCAATGCACGATATTGAATTCCCTTTCTCGGGCCCCATGCACTTCGAGGCTAGACTATGCTAGTTTGTTTTGTCTGCCATTTTTGTCACTTTTCATCACTTCGATAAATAAATCTTTTTCTTCACGCTTATGTATTCAGTAAATACAATGCTTATGATAAAATTAAACTGGAGATGTATTGTTTAATGATATTAAGTAGTGTTGCTTAGTTTCAAATGTTTTTAAAAGTATAAGATTTGGACAAACTCTCTCGTTGACCTATTTATCTGTTTTTATCGGAAAACGATCCACATGAAATTATGTTGTTTCCACTATCGTACAGTGTTCTCGTTCACGTCCGCTGTCACAGATGATTGACATGTGGTATCACGAACTACCGGATTGGACCGAAACTGTCTGAAACGAACCGGTATTGTACGAAACGGACATAAATTGTGATAACAAGAAAATTATAGCATTGTTACTAAAAATTATAGCATGTTCTTAGTAACATGCTGTACAGAGGGGTTCATAGAAATTTGGAAGTTTAAAATAATATGAGATTGTGATATTAATCTACACCAACAAGAAGAATTAGTCCTTTTAATTAGTAACGTTTAGTGCATTTTGATACTAAATAAAACAGATACTGTGTTAAACCGTAATGGTTTCATCACCATGTCTGAAAAATTGTTGACTTGACCTTTAAAACTTAAAAGAAACAAACAAACATATGTAAAATTCCACCAGCGAAATAAGATTTTATTCAAAATTCCAAACATATATTCTTGCTATCTGAGTGACCCAAAGTTGAATAGCGTGCTTGTGCCTAACTTGATAGATTCTCTGAGTCTCCAAACAAAGATTTCAAAAACATGATGAAAGTTTGATTTTGCTAGAGCCAATCAGAATAATACAACCACAGAATCAAGCAATCAAAATGCACTTTAATGTTACTAATTAAAAGGAATAATTCTTCTTGTCAGTATATCACAATCTCATATTATGTTAAACTTCCAAATTTTTATGAACCCCTCCGTATAGCATGTTACTAAGAACATGCTATAATTTTCTTGTTATTAACTTGGATTACTAGCTGGGCATCATCTTATCCAGCTACCATGTTAAGTCCACAGCAAAATCACCAAAACACATTTGATGGTAGTTTCATTTAATTTCTCCATAAAATCTTATGCAATAAGCCAATGAATAGTAACTGAAATTGTCTGGCTTTCTGGTTCTAATGGGTGCCTACAGCAAACAACTTCATGCAGAAATTTAGGGAAACTACCTCATTATCATCAAGCCCTGTTTGCCAATAAAAACAAGCCAAATGCAACACACTCCTTACTATGGTGATGTGACTCCTGGTGATGATTATTGGAATGGCGAGAAGATTCTTCCTTCTCATGTTTATCTGTCTCATGCCTGTCTTTCTCATGCTTATCTTTCTCATGCCTATCTTTCTCATGCCTATCTTTCTCATGTTTATCTTTCTCATGTTTATCTTTCTCATGTTTATCTTTCTCGTGTTTATCTTTCTCATGTTTATCTCCTGAAAATTTCATTTGTGTTCTCATTTGTACTTTGTAAACATGGTTCTTCATTTTCAACATGACTTGCATAATACCCTTTACCATGCTATAATTCCAACTTTACTAATTTCCTACATTCTGATTGGTTGTTTGGAAGACTTTATACTTCGATAAAAGCAATGCGTAAGAATACTCAGTTTTCACCTTAAAAACGGCGCGACGTTACGTGATAACGTGACGTTTCTTCTCAAAAACGTTGACGTCATCAAATCTAAACGTCATAAAAACAATGGATGAACGCGTTTTGAAGGCGTCGAAATGAATATTTTGAATTTTTATTAACATGGACGCATTTTCTTTTAACAGACCATAGTACGGTAAGTGTGTTAATCTTCCTGTTGTGTGTTGGATTTCTAATATTCCGTGCCCCCAGTTCAAAATCGACATGTCTTTCTATCGGTCAAGACGGCCATGGATATTTTCTCCCAAAAGCACAATTTTGAATGAAGAGGGGACGTTTTAAAGCTCCCGCTTTGACAGCCTGCTTATAGCAAGCCAGTTATAGCTTCTATTTATATGCGAGAAGTGAGTTTTATGCTTTGGAAATTTTCAAGATGGCTGCCTCATGAAGATCCGTTTTGCTCTATTTTCCTTCCGCTGGCTATAAAAATTTAAATCAATGTAGACTAATGCAGTGTAATGAGACAAAGTTGGAATTATAAGGAATGAATTATTATTTTTGTTGATTTTATCGATGTGTAAACTCAGGCGAATCACTCACAAACTTTTTCATAAAGCCCTTCGGGCTTTATTTAGTTTGTGAGTGATTCGCCTGAGTTTACACATCGATAAAATCAACAAAAATAAAATTCATTCCTATAATACAAGACATTCCTATTTGTTATAAAATGTTATGTTAAACTTGCTCCAAAACCATTGTTTGACACTATCTCACTATCATATTTAAAGACATCACATTAGAGCAGTATAAATTTTAAGGAGGAGTTAGCTATGGTACATGTAATCTTAAACTTAACACTAAACACAACATTAACATCTTAATAAATTGTAATTTCAAACATGTACTGTATGGAAAACCATTGCATTAAAAATTAGGATAAAATAATTATATGTCTGAAATCAGTCAAATTCTTTGATCAAGATACAATTTAATGCATGTATATAC
Organism: Rugalucina vietnamica; assembly: GCA_964017185.1. Taxonomy (NCBI): domain Eukaryota; kingdom Metazoa; phylum Mollusca; class Bivalvia; order Lucinida; family Lucinidae; genus Rugalucina; species Rugalucina vietnamica. The sequence goes on along the minus strand of OZ024873.1, from coordinate 32,413,632 downwards.
ACTGTACCATGAAATGATAAAATTTCTTTTAACAATATCCAAAAGATACACAAGATAAATCTAATACATAAAATTTCGTTTTTTTTACTACTACTTTTTAGCAACTAAGGTGCAAATCTGAGGGGCCAGTTGTTCAAAACTTTGTTAGCTTAATGTAATCGTTAAGGCCTCAACTCGTTGAGTAAATGCCGACTACATAAGCAAACACATTGTTATTTTTTGTTGATAAAATGTGAGAATCCTTTGCATGGCAAAGGATTCTCACATTTTATCAACAAAAAATAACAGTGTATTTGTGATATTCATGTTTGAAATTTTGACGAATCGTAAACTAACCATGTCATTAATTTTGAACAGCTGGGCCCAAAACATATAGCATTATGGACAACTATCATAAAACAAGCAGTGTATCAAGTTTCTAAGTTAAACTTTTGTATGCTCAACTCAACTTAGAATGAAATTTTTATTTTCTTTATTTATTAAAACAGCAACATATGATGTCATTTTCACAGTATTAAAAAGTATTACCAGCATAACCAGTAACATTTCAACTATTCTAATATTTGATGTAGTACACCTCAACCTCTTTTATAACACTATTGTTGGGGTCCAAGCCAATTTCCTTGTTAGCTATCCAAACCATGTTATAACGAGAGTATTATGTATAAATACATAGCAACTTTTTTCTAAAATGACAATTTCTGTGTTATATTCAAAATTGTGTTGTAATGAACCTCTTGTTATAAAGTGGTCCAGGTGTATCAGTTTCATGCTCAGCTGAGTTGAGCATGTTAAAAATAAACTTTGGACTTTTCCTCTGCACATACCTGATATATCAGATCTTGTTTTTCCTTTCTTCTTTCTTTCTTTTCTCTCCATCATTTTCATAGACATTTTCTTACAATCATTCGTTGTCTTCATTATCATGTTACAGAACTGAAAAATAGGTTAAAATGGCTTTATATTTTAGTTGAGCCAAATTATGAGAAAACCTGATTTTGCCTATGCAAAAACAACGGCACAGATCTAGACCAGCTGTGCAGCAACTGCACAGCTGATCAGTGCCTTTGTTTTCGCTACACAATTCCTATTTTTTCTAAATCCGAAATTTCAAGCTTCTAGCCATCTTCTGTAGCTGCACAGTCTGGTTTGTGTCAGACCTGGTCAGAAACCCCAGACCATTTTTCTAATATGGCTAATCATTTCACTCTTATCTTTGCAGCTCCAAATAGCACAAATTACAGATGGACTGCTTTATTGTATTCACTATAATTGTCTACTCAAACCTAATTGCTTCATTAAGGCTGTTCTATTAAACTAGTGATGATAATCTTGCTGCTCATCAGTTGATGTATTTTCACTACATTGTTAGTACAAGTCCTCTAGTTTCTGTATGTCATTTCAGGCCTAAAGCCATCTCCTAATGCAATACAGTCTGATGTACGCAAAACCTAGTTGGATACATGTTTTCTAACAATGTACTTAAAATAATGCCAGTTTGCTTTTCATTAATGGTGCTGTTATATTTTCTGTTATTTCATGTGCAGTCCTTTCTTTCGCACCTGGAATCTGGCTGGGTTGGTATTTTGAAATTTGAGCCTTTGTATGAGAAAAACAACAATTTGGTTTTCTGACCAGGGTCGACACAAACTAGCCTGTACAGTCACAGAAGCAGGATAGATTCTTGAAAGTTTGGATTTAAACAGAAGAGGAATAGTACTATCTGTGTTGCGAAAACAAAGGTGCTGAACAGCTTTGCGGTTACCGCGATGCTGGTCTGCACCTTTGTTTTCGCATATGCAAATTGTTGTTTTTCTCAAATTTAATTATGTAGTCTCAATAACAGTCCTGAACTTTCTTTTCCTACTTAGCAGTGTCCTTCAAACTTGAAAATCTTTCACCCATATCATTTTCATTTACACTGAAAGATTCTTTCCTGAAGGTAATTATCAGATTTGTTATTTCCAATTCTAGAATACATGCAGTTTTAAACACAGTGATTATGTCAAAGTTCTAGAACACTAATGAGCTGTGGAAAACTGTGGTGTGATTTAATATTTGAGTCGCCTCACAAGAAAACCAACGATTTGCATAGGCGAAAACAAAGACGCAGATCAGCTTTGCGGTAACTGTGAAGCTGATCAGCGCCTTTGTTTTCGCTACACGGACAGGACAATTCCTTTACTATCTAATCACAAAATTTCCAGCATCTAGCTGTCTTCTCTGACTGTACAGCTTGATTTGCATCGGACCTGGTCGAAAACCACATTGTTGGTTTTCTCCTGAGGCAGCTCATTTGAACAAGGAAGCTGTACTGAGATAAGAGTAGCATTGTCCTTGGAAAACAGACAGATTGAGAGGAAAATATTGTAAACAAGAATCAGTTAACTGTTAGTTCTGTAAAATTCCAGTGATCTTAATTTTTGGTTGGCTTCCATTCTAAGTTTTGATCAAGATAAAAAATTGTCACCGGCACACGAACAGAATGGGGAATGGACAAGAAACAGATGGAACAGATAAGTAACGATTCAAACATACCTCGAACTGAATGCAATTCCATTCATTAGGCGCCCATTAATGCTATGATTGCTATCCAGTCTTCGCGAAATCTTTTTTTCAGTTCCAGGACAGCTGTCTGGCAGACTGCATTTTTCTTGTAGGATGAAACCCAATTTTGTAGGACAGTTCTATATGTCATCATTATAATTTTGTTAATTTCTGCCGCACATTTGTCTGACAGAATAAATTGTCAGACAGAATGAAAATTTAAATTTGCTGGTTTGGCCGACAAAACTGCACTTTTCGTGAAGACTGGCTATCCATTGATATGTGAATAACAGGCAGAAAATAGCTGTAGAATCACTTTATAGCCAAATTTCATTATTTCATATATGTGTAAAATTTCAGGGTGTATACATGAGAATCTTGCACAAAAACAGTAGAAAATCTATTTCAAAGGTTGCGAGTGCATCTGATCAGGTCTGTGCTCTAGCATACTGTGCTAGGTTTTCATCATGTGTTTGATACAGTGACTGGGTGTAAAAAGTTTGGTGTTTTTTAACAACAAAAGTGGGGGATTTACAATAAAGAAGGGAGACAGACTCATTATTCTGATGACATTGATGAGATCCCTGGTAGTTTTGCACTTTGCCATCTGACTTGTATTGTATGAGCCGCGACATGAGAAAAATGGCCCTTGGGGTATCCGACTAGGTCCGACATAAAACGGCCTGTGTAGTCACAGATGGCTAGAAGCTTGAAATTTAAGATTTTGGTAGAAGAGGAATTGTACTATCTTAGTAGCAAAAACAAAGGCGCAGATCAGCCATGCAGTTACTGTACAGCTGATCTGCGCCTTTGTTTTCGCATAGGCAAAAATCCGGTTTTCTCATGACGCCAGCCGTATACTGTACACTGAAAAAAAGTTATAAGAGGCCACTTTTCAAACTCATTTTTTGTTTCTAAGCCATGTTCAAAATTGCACAATTTTTTGCCAAAAGACGTGTCTTTCAAGTAAGTAAAGTTCCAAAGTGTTAAGAAATAATTTTCTTTTACTAAAGGCGTTTTTGGAGTAAAAATGCAAAAATCAATGTTTTTAAATAAAAAATTGGATACAGCACACCATTTATTGAAATTAGGAACGGGTGTCATCAAAGGGGTCGTTACGGCTCGGAAAAACATCAAACATTCGAATTTTCTCTACTGGTAGAATTTTTATGCATTTTTAAAAATCGCCAATTTTGAGATGTTTTGGAAAATTCATAAATGTGCCTCTTAAACATGTTGACCCCTGTTAAATTCACTTGATGAGGCCTGGAAATGAGAGATATAACTCGACTGAACTGTTTTAGACCATTTTCGAAGACCAACAGGTCAAGGCTGCCGCACACTTAACGAACAAAATAACAAAATTTTTGGACGATATTTTTAATTTTCAAAGTTTATCAGAGTCTAGTATTTGACCTTAATAATCGCTGAAAATTTCAATGCCGTGCTGCTGATAATAACGCAACTAGAGAAGAACAAAGTTGGTATGCAAATTGCATACAAAAGCTGAATTCCTGTTATTCAGGTTGTTGTCTTCTTGCATGTACAAAACAGAAACGAAGATTCTTATTGCAGCAACACTTTGGACTTAATTTTATCTTGCATCATGGCAGTCAGTAGCACTTTCAAATAAATTAAAATGTAAAAACACAACGTCATAATATGACATTTAATTTGATGTAAATAAAGTGTGACTTTTTGAAATAGGGTACCTTTACACATGCTTCGTCTGTGTGAGAAGTATCACGCATTTTGGAATGCAGAAACTCGCAGAGCCACTGTTAGACATTGGTTTATTCATATGATAATGAATTTTAATTGATCGTATTTTACTTTCTGAACTAGATGAAAAAATATGAGGTGGCCTCTTATAACTTTTTTTCAGTGTAAATTCGGAAATTTTCATGTGCTCTTATTTCACAATATTTTTGTTTCCAAGTTATTCACAATGTTTTGAATTCACGAATTAATATTCTTGCAGTCTTTAATGCTTATACATGTAATTATTCATTATTTGGGAACTTTGAATTCAGGAGGCAACAAATTTGCGAATATCACAAAAAGTTCTCAAGATCATTTCTTGATTTACAATATTTTGTCAAAAAATGCTGTCTAAAAGTCAGGTTCTATTAAAATAGCCATGTTGATGAATTTCTCCTAATACATAGAATTTGGGAATTCTATTTCTCTTCAAACCACATATGCCATTAACCTCAATTGAGATAGAAAAAAAATGGTTATCATAATTGAAAGTTCTAAGATTTACTCTTACAGCGAAAGAATGGAAGATTAGTTTGTACTAAATGTGTTTACCCTCGTTAAATAAAGTTGATTATCATTATTATTATTATTTAAGAAGACAAACTTTGACTAAAGTGATTGATTCTTTGAGTACTTCTTAATCTTAAAATTGTTCAGTGTGGCCAAACTTTTTCTTCCTATTCTTACACAATTTGAATAAATTGACAACTGCTGTGGTCTACCCTGTACCAACAATAAGTGGCCAAAGCGGCTGAATCTGATTGTGAACCAATCTTACTTGCTTTATAAACTAATCACCACATAAAGATTGCTAGGAAGATTATTTATATGTTGGCAAGGTGATTGGGCAATCATCATTACTTTGCAGTCTTTTGAGTCTATCAACAAATTAGAATAGAATGTACATTTCTAACATCAGAAACAATTCATGAAGTGCTATACTGGCCAAACTTATTCTTCCTCTGCTGTAACTTCTCTAAAGACCTGAACTACAGCCTGAATAAGACAATAGGTCAACTTCATCATAGCAGTAGTACTAGTATAATGCAGGACTTTCACATTATTCTTGGTTACATGAACTTAAAATACAATATAAATATAATTTGCTTATTTCCATGAATGCAATAAAATGAAGTACAAAAGAACAGAAAATGTTACTACATAACCCTTGGCATAAATGAGCCGCCTCATGGGAAAACCAACAATCTGCATATGCGAAAAACAAAGGCGCAGATCAGCTTCGTGGTAACCGCGAAGCTGATCAGCGCCTTTGTTTTCGCTACTCGGATAGTACAATTCCTCTTCTACTTAAATCCGAAATTTCAAGCTTCTAGCTCTTTTCTGTGTTTGTACAGGTCGGTTTGTGTCTGACCTGTTCGGAAACCACATTGTTGGTTTTCCCACGAGGCGACTCATTATGTGACAATCCAGTGACCATTCCTGTCACATCATGCGGGGAAGGGTGGCTGTTCAAACAATTTGCAAAAACAGGATAACAGGTACAGAATGCAAACATAATCCAGCTCAGGGATATACTGAGCATTTAACAGTAAACTAAACATGCAGGCAACCAGGCATCCCAAAATGAATGACTCTCACAGAAAACCTGCCTTTAGGGTCTCCAACAATGTGTTAAAGGAATAGGATCATAAAGATTCATTTTTGGTTCAGAAGAAACATTTTGAGAAACATTTTGTCACAATTTTTATGAAAATCTGTCATGTGGTTTTGTAGATATGATAATTTTTACAATTTACAATGGCTGACTATGGAGTATGGAGGCCATCATTTTGTTTAGCTAGTCCCATGACCAAAAGCGAAAATGCTTATTTACAGTATTTGACTATTTAAAAGATATTCATGTTTATTTATTGAGTGAATAGAAAGCATTTTATTCACTTTCTCACTCTGATCCATATAAAATTGGTTAATATTTACCTTTGAATGTTTGTGATTGAGTGACCTCATACCCTCAAAGTCTCATTTTGTATTTGAACAATCAAAATTTTCAAACCTCCATAACTTTCTTATTACATGTACTTGGTTGATTTTTATGTAATCTGTAATAAATTGTAAAGTAACATAAAGTGTATTTATTTTTAAGTTTGTGATCCAATTCCTTTAACATTTACAGATGCAGGGTGGAGGTTTTAAACCTGATTTTTTTGTTTGTTTTGGTGGGGGAGGGGGTACATGTAATAGAGATGATGTCAGACTCAGAGGCTTTAATTTTGCATTAGTTCTGATAGTTCTAAGTAGCAAACCAGAGGACCAATGGTCCTGTAAACGCTCACCTGAGATCTGCTGTATAAACGAATGTTATAGAAGATAGTCCCAGTATAGGGGCAGATGAAGCCCTTGGGCCATTTTTTTTTCAGAATAATCGATATACTGTCCATACAAGTTTTTCCCTTCAAATGACATTTTAACAGTTTACCCATTCAAATACATAGGCAACCCATGTTGACCTTGCCTTAAAATAGGTCAAGGACATCACAGGGTCATGATTTATACACACATTGTAGTACTTGAGTCATCGATGCTTCATGCCAAGTTTCTTCGAAATCGGTCCACCGGTTCCGGAGAAGAAGATTTTTGAAGGGTTTATACCATATATGGGCATAGAGGCCATCTTGGTCATGTGACCTTGATTATTTATATACACATTGATTCCCCCATTCTATAGATGCTTCACATGAAATTTGGCTTTGATTGGCCAAGCGGTTTCAGAGGAAAAGATGTTTGAATATTATGGTAATATTCATGTATAATGCCCCGGGGCTGGGGCAAATGAGCCCCTGGGGTCCGATTTTTTTCAGAATCATTAATATTCAGTCCTACTGCCCATTTCCTGCAAGACTTTCACTTTAAATGACATTTTAAAAGTTTTCCCCATTCAAATGCATTGTCGACCTATGTTGACCTTGCCGTAAAATAGGTCAAGGTCATCCAAAGGTCATAAATTATGAACACATTGTAGTACTCTAGTCCCCAATGCTTCATGCCAAGTTTCGTTGAAATTGGTCGAGTGGTTCCGGAGAAGAAGAATTTTGAAGGGTTTTTACCATATATGGGCATGGTGGCCATCTTGGTCATGTGACCTGGATTATTTATAAATACATTGATTCCCCCTTCCCATAGATGCTTCATATAAAATTTGGCTTTGATTGGCCAAGTGGTTTCAGAGAAGAAGATCTTTGAATATTTTTGTAATATACATGTATACGTGACCAACCCCTGGGGTCCAAATTTTTTTCAGAATTACCTACCTTCAGTTCATTTGCCCATTTCCTGCAAGATTTACCTTTCAAATGACATTTTAACAATTTTCCCCATTCAAATGCATGGGCGACCTATGTTGACCTTGCCGTAAAATAGGTCAAGGTCATCCAAAGGTCATAATTTATAAACACATTGTAGTACTCTAATCCCCGATGCTTCATGCCAAGTTTTGTTGAAATCGGTCCAGTGGTTCCTGAGAAGAAGAATTTTGAAGGGTTTTTACCATATATGGGCATGCCGGCCATCTTGGTCATGTGACCTGGATTATTTATAAACACATTGATTCCCACTTCCCATAGATGCTTCATATAAAATTTGGCTTTGATTGGCCAAGTGGTTTCAGAGAAGAAGATCTTTGAATATTTTTGTAATATACATGTATATTTCCCCCTGGTGGAGGTAGACCAACCCCTGGGGTCCAAATTTTTTTCAGAATTACCTACATTCAGTCCATTTGCCCATTTCCTGCAAGATTTGCCTTTCAAATGACATTTTAACAATTTTCCCCATTCAAATGCATGGGCGACCTACGTTGACCTTGCCGTAAAATAGGTCAAGGTCATCCAAAGGTCATAATTTATAACAAATTATAGTACTCTAGTCCCCGATGCTTCATGCCAAGTTTCGTTGAAATTGGTCCAGCGGTTCCAGAGAAGAAGAATTTTGAAGGGTTTTTACCATATATGGGCATGGCGGCCATCTTGGTCATGTGACCTGGATTATTTATACATACATTGGTTCCCCCTTCCTATAGATGCTTCATATAAAATTTGGCTTTGATTGGCCAAGCGGTTTCAGAGAAGAAGATCTTTGAAAATGGTGGACGACGGACGGACGAAGGACGGACGCCGGATCATGGCCATCCTATAAGCTCACCTTGTGAGCCTAACGGCTCAGGTGAGCTAATAAAAGATGCTGATCAACTGTGCTATTACTGTGCAGCTGATCTACATTGTTTTTGAATATACAAATAGCAGCTTCATACCAAATTATTCATGTAGTATTTATTTAGGCAATGACATAGTGGGGCGATCAGATTTCACAGATGTGCAGGCAGGTTTTCATTATGATGAGAATCGCATGAAAATATTCTGTCATGCTTTATCTAAAATGGATCCAATGTCACGTAAATATTCATACTTTCAAACATTTTTTTTCACAAACTCATGGTCATTTGACAACACTGAATCCATTTTTATTCATTTACCTCTTCATAGAAACAAACACTCTGTCATGAATAATAATAGTTTAATTTATTAATTATTTTGTCAAATTTCATATTGACATTTTTTCTTAATTGTTGACTGGCAGTATAATTTTGTGAATTTCTCTCACTGAATCAAATTCTTCTGTTAATAACTTGAAATCAACTCAGAAACCTGTTGAGTTACAAGTTTTTTTCTTTTTTGATTCAGTTTTACATCCCTTTCAAAATTATTTCAGCTCATATGAGATGGGCCAATCAATAGGTGGGGCGAAAACGGGAGAACCCTGAGAAAAACCACCTGGCACACCCGCAAGCAGAACTTGGCTTGTCTCACATGTGGCCAGAGCAGGGCTCGAACCCACACCAGACACAGCGGTGAGATGATCAAGGGATTAAGAAACAGTGCTCTTAACCACTCGGCAACGGGGGCTGCCCAACAAGTTTTTTCATTTTATCTAACTTTTATACATAGATCTATGATTCAAGACTGGTGTCATTTTTACTTTCCCTTTCCAGCATTCTGTTTAGCAAAATAACATCATCTATATTAATTATGAAAAAGTAGAAAAACCCCACCATATTTCCTAGAAGCAGTCTGATCTAGATTTGCACTGTTTGCCCCATGCCCCGAGGTTATAAAACAATTTTCATGTTCAGCTCAGCTGTGACTAAAATTTACACTGCTCATAAATGTTAAAATAACAACAATTGTTTGGGCAATTCAAGATCTATGGAAAATTTAAATTTCAGTCTCAGCTGAGTTGAGCATGAAAAAGTTTTATAACCCCAGGGCCTGGTGCCATATCTGTTACAAACCTTTTGGATTATTTCCTTCAAGAAACTAATTGCCCTTACCTCTCTGTAATCTAGTCGACCATCTTTATTATCATCAACCTCATCAATCATTCTCCTCACTTCGTCTCGAGACATTGTCTCCCCTTTCTGGCGAGCATAAAAATTGCATTTCATAAATTTAGTTCTGATAGATTAAAGATACAATTTCATGACTACAGATAAAATTTAATGTACTACTGGTTTGAACAGTACATGTAAATGTAATTCTTAAGAAAAAGTTAGAAACTAGAAATAACAATGTGTTCTTTCTTTTGGTTCACAGGAAAAGTCATGAAATAAATCTAAGTTTTTCATACTTGTAATGTCCTCTGCGTATAACTTTCTTCAGTCAAAATCTTTGAGCAAAATGATCCTCTGCACCAGAAAATCGACAATCTGCATATGCGAAAACAAAGGCATAGATCAGCTGTGCAGTAGCTGCACAGTTGATCTGATCAGCGTCTTTGTTTTTGCTACACAGATAGTACAATCCCTGTTCTTCTTAAATCCAACATTTCAAGCTTCTAGCCTGCTTCTGTGACTGCACAGGTTGGTTTGTATTGGACCTGGTCAAAAATTTCACATGCAAAGGCTCAAATGGTTTGATCATTCTAATAAATACATCACTGTAATGTCAATTTAGCAGCTAGTTGGAAATAAAAGTACGGTATATGCTCAGACACTTACTGCATTCATAATTTTGCATAGTTCATCTAAGGAAATGTAACCATCACCATTCAAATCAATCTTCCTGAATGCCTTCATGAGATCATCGGACGTCGTTACTGGCTCTTTACGACAAATGTCAACAAAATCATTGAAAGATAGTTCATCTGTAAAAATAAAGAGAATGGGCATATAGAATATAAACCATGCTAAACGCCCTCATGAGCTGACTGAACTCCTCCTAAGATGTGACTGTGGTTCTTTATGACAAACGTCAACAAAATCATTGAGCTATAATTCATCTATAAAGATAGAGTATGTTTTCAATTCCTCTCGGTACCATTTTTTAAACTTGACATCCAAGTTGTTCCCAAACAGATATTTGTGATCTCCTAAAGGCGTTGAACATACATGTAATTTTGTTATCTACTTTGAGGGAAAATAATTTTTCCTTACCCAATATCAGCTCATACAAGATACAAGTTCTTGGTTTAAAGTATAAACCTGGACTTGAAAAAAACAAAACAGTCTTGCAAGAATGGTCAGTTTCAAACTTCCTTCGTTAAATAAACATGTACTAATATGACTTGTTTGCCTTTTGGAAAGAAAGAGTAATTTTGTGTGTGTAAATGTTCTTTACTTCTTTGTTTAACTAATTTAAGCCTGGCGTCCCTTTTATGGGACATAGGCAAACAGCATAGCCCCAGATGTGACGCCGCAGAACGCGGCGTCCCATCTGGGGCTATTCTGTTTGCTTAGAGGAATTTCATCGAAAAATTGAATAAAAAATAAAAAATCACTCCTAGCACCCCTAAAAATGAAAGTGGACTCACCCAAATGATAATAATGGGAAAATCCATTCGTCAAATATGGGTTAACTGATAAGATACATTGTATACCTGTATGTCTAGGCCAGTGCTTCTCTAGCGCTCTGCTAGATGGATTACGACCTGACTGTTGTAAAACTGAAACAATAAAACTTAGAAACATCAGTAAAATAGACCAATAATGAAAAGTATTACACATAAACAATACTAGAGATGTAGACTTAATGTTTTGTTGTGTTCATGAAATGAGTATGACATTTTTAATCCTCAAAAATATTTGCATCAAATATAAGATATATTCAGCCTTCAAATTCAAATTGCCAAATTTATGTTCAGTAGATTGGTTTAAACTTTTATTTCTGTATATACATGCACATATAATAATACAAACAAAGCATTTTATACAACCGTTGCATATATAACAAGGGATTCAGAAGAAAGTCAAAACGACTTTTTCAGAAGTCTGTTCAGTAGATTGAGTAGAGCATAAAAATATATGGAATATGTCAAGGTCATGAGTATGCTTACTTCATTGTCAAGTGAGCCCATGTAGTCCGACTTAAATTTTTTTTAGCAATTATGAGTTAAATTATGATATTAAATGAGCCTGTGGGTGAGGAAACCAAGAAATTGGGTTCTCACCACGTCCGACACAAACTGGGCTGTACAGTCACAGAAGGTGGTTAGAGGCTGGAAATTTTGGATTTAGAAAGTACAGGGATTGTACTATCTGTGTAGCAAAAACAATGGTGCTGATCAGCTTCGCAGTTACTGTGAAGCTGATCTGCACCTTTGTTTTCGCCTATGCAGATTGTTGGTTTTCCCCATGTGGCTCATATTAAAGATCATTAAATAGTTACTACATTGTACCAGAATTTGTTTGTTACATGTTAAATGCAGGCACAGAACTGGTGAGAGACATCTGTTTTCAGAAACTCTCTACAGTACAAATCCTTACATTACAACAAATTAATCTCCTTTGTAGATTCTGTATAGTTACTATATCTAAAAATTTCGAGCCTTAATAGATCTTAATACTAGTGCTATCATCTGTGGATGGTACAGGACAATGTTAAAAAAACTAAATATCTATATACATTTTACAGTAAGAACAGGAAACTGTCCAATAATTTATAACTTTTACTGTACAAACATGACAAACCTGTGAGAAGATCTTTCTTGGAACCAATTCTGTCTCCTATATCATCATACACAGAGAGAAAGGCAGCTTTACACTCCAGTAGAAATTCTCCGTCATCTTGTTTAGATCTACTGACTCTCCTACTTGAAGACATCTTTGATGAAAGATTATTTTCTGCAACAATATGACACAATCAGACATAAAGGTGGGAGTGGTCTAACAGAAGGATCGGGTAAGGGAAGCGATGGACAGGAAAAGTGGGGTGGGTGGGTGCGTGAAGCAAAGGAGATAGAATCATAGAACTAAAAAGCAAGGAAAATATATTTCAAATTAGGCTTAAAAATGTGCAAATGAATAAACTGCCGGTTTTACATGATACCATCATTACAGTGCAGTGGCAGATTTAATAATATCTAGGGGTTCGGGCGGTTTGCTTGAACCCCCTCTGGGACCAAATTATTTCAGTTACATTTGGAAATTTAATATGAAATATGAGGTAAAATGTTGAAAACGAACCCCCTCTTGAGGGATTTGAAATCCCCCCCCCCACCCTTACAGAAATCCTAGATCCGCCCCTGCAGTGTTAGTGTTTCACTCTTGACTGGGATAAATAAAAGCCATGCACTGTCATTTTAGTGTTTCAAGATTAACCGTGAAAAATATCAACCATGAACTAAAAATATACAGAGGAAGCGAGATAGCCGAGTGGTTAGCGCACTGGCTTCTTGTGCTAGAGGTCCCGGGTTCGATCCCCGCCGGCGGCGAGGAAAATTTGTTGGTCCGAACTTGCTTCCCTTCGTGTCATTTGCAGGAATGACATGATACAGTGCGCCGTCCTTCGGATCGGGACGTTAACTGGAGGCCCCCTGTGCAGGGACAGTCATCCCCTGTGCAGGATAAAGATCCCTACACAGGTTCTATCCTCATGCATGTAGGCTCATCCTGCAAACACACCGGAGTGTACAATGTACACCTCCCAAGAATAATCAGAAATTGATGGATGGGAGTAACAAGAAAACAAAACAAAACAGAAAAATCGAAAACGTTTGTGAAAAGCTAAAACTTGTACATATCAAATTTTGACAAAGCGGCAAACAAGTTTTAGCATGTCCACCCAACAGCAAAAGCCTACTTTCTCAACAGCAAATAGGGCATGTTGGGATGACGTCATACAGGTAAGTTTGTTCATTCGGCGGAGGTACATGACTCGGTGTTTATCGCTATGCCATACCAAATTTGGAGCGCAAAATATGGACTCAAAATGAATTTTTTCCATCAAAGCATTGCATATTCTATTAGATTTCCGGATATAATTTATTCCAATGTAAGGAATGCGTAATATTTTGGTCAAATTGTGGTTTTATTAGCGTCTGAAAGTAGTAAACGCATAGCGATAATGACCGAGGTTACCACCTCCACCGAATGAAGATAATAGCGGGAAAGGTGACCGATATTGATTTTTTTTCACGGAAGAGTACCTTGCCGACATGCCCTATAAAAGACAAAAGAATAAGTAGTTTATCTTTCCGATAAATGTTCATCAGCTTCTCAGCTCGATAGAAAAAAGAAACAAATATATTTACTAGGTAAAATATGCAACCAAGTACGCCATTCGGTAACTACCGGTCATGCGCGCACCTGTTCGAGCGTAAAACCCAACACGAAACAATCGGGTCGTTTCGTTCCTAGACAAAAAGCAAAGGCCCATTGTTCCAAACTTCCCAACGGTGCCAACACCTCCGTTGCTCTCCGGTATTGTTTTCTGAGATGACTTTCGTCCGGAAGTGGAACACCGGAGTTTGCCATTGTTCTCTGTTAGTTTTGCAATTATATATCTACCTGGACACCCAGCCTACACCTCGAATAGTATTGTCAGTTTGGCATTCCTACAGCGGCACTAAATGAAGATTCGCTATCTTTTATATATTTTGACCTTTTTAAAAATATTGATGTTTCGTGGCTATACAGTGGACACATTTACGGGGTATAATAATTTACTTCTCTTTTGGGAGCTCGGGACTAATCCCCTCCGGTCAAGCCCCATCCTCCTGGTGTGGTATTGTCAGTTTGACGTTTCACCAGTAAACTATTCTGATTCTGATTCTGAACTCGGATCCAAGGTAATAAGTATACGACCTAAACACTGAATATCTCTCGCTAGTTTCATGATATGGTTCTTCAAGGTAAATCCCTGAAAATCTTAGCTACATCCCTGGTTAAATCCACCGCAAATGCGTTTTTTCCAAAGGATTATTTTGTGCACACATATTATGTTAAAACGAACTAAAATGCAATGAAATGTATTGTTTAGTAACTCTAATCAAACGTCTAATTACACATCTAATACACACACACACACACACACACACACACACACACACACACACACACACACACACACACACACACACACACACACACACACACACACACACACGATTCTGTTGTGATTTATTTTTATCTTGCCTGTTTGTTCTTCTGCCTCTCTGTTGTGCGTGTCATCTTTGTTTTGGTGATGATAGCCGGGCGAAAGGACCTAGTCATCTTGATCTTAATGCGTAATGTTAAAATGTTGATGTTTTGTGTTGTAATTTCTTTCCCGTCTGGTGTCTGAACGGTTTGATTGTGTCAATGTCCGTTCCGTCATTTTATTCTTACTTTACTATTATTGTGCAGTACATGCGCGGGCGGGTTTATTTGTTGTCTGGTCAACTCGTCCTAGTGTTATTATCAAGAAATTTTAGGCAGAGAATCGCATTATTAAAAAGGTAAGTGATCATTGTTTACTTCCAACTTTCCATTCGCTTATAAGCCTTGCAACACTGTCGGCAGTACTATAATGAAATACTAAGCATGAACACTTTCCTACATTTTACCTTTCTTGTGTAAGTATTTTCTATCCTCGGTAATGTCCATGACCATTTCTACATATAGCACAGCGCCATTTCCGTCCAGGACAGCTTCTCTTGGATCAATAGATGCTATACCTTTGTCGTGCCAAAATAAATCGTCGACATTGAAGGCGTCATCAGTACAATATTCACACCCTACTCTGCATCCAAAATAGTTATCTTCAAATTGCCGCGTATGGTCCATTGAAAGTCGCCCTTAGTATTATATGAGCCGCCGCTTGGGAAAACCAACGACATGCTTGGGCAAAAACAAAGGCGCAGATCAGCTTCGCGGTAACAGCAAAGCCGATCACGCTTTTGTTTTCGCTACATGGATAGTACAATCCCTCTTCTAATTCAATACAAAATTTCAAGCTTCTAACCTGCTTCTGTGACTGTACAGGACGGTTTGTGTCGGACCTGGACGGAACCCAAATTGTTGATTTCTCGCGCACAAGCTCATACATCAAGTTTTCAGAATCGTTTCAAAATACTATATTATCTGTTCTAAATGCATGTAAGTATTTTGAGTATCATGCTTTAAATACCGTTATTTTTATAGTTTAAACACCACTACCCGTCGAATATACTTAAGCAAAGAAGGCCCATTTCAAAATTTAAACTTTAGATTTGACCATCATTTGATAACGCCAGTGGCAGAAGTTGAAAAACGTTTTGGGACTAGCTCAAAATGAGAGGCAACGCTTTAAATGACATACGAGTATATGAATTTTACGGCAAATGTATATGTATGCATTTGTGTCATTTGTTGTGGCGATTCGATAGTTATCGTAGAGTTATATCGTTCTTAACTTCAAGATTTTCTTTTAATGTGAATAGATGTACATTTATTTAATTCACATCATCAAATCACTCACAAAATTCATATAAATGTTGACAACGAGTGTAACTTCCTATACTGATTCCTATACTATACACAAACACACGTCATAAGTGCAGACTTAATGAAACTACAATAAGAAAATGAATTAATTCTCTCTCCGTACACGTAACAGTGTGGTTACAAGTGGACTATTTATCTCCACAACTGTTCTGAAAAACAGTCCCGCCAAGCTATCCACATCATTTGAATCAATCGCGATAATGAAGCTCATGCTGAACGTGTATTTAAAAATGTCATATCCTACTAATCCCCTCTCCGCCACAAATCCATCTTCCTTAATAACCTTATTATCTGATGTTTCGCATGTCATCATTATCTTATATTAATTTTATATACTCATCTCAAATCGATAGAAACGAAATGAGAACAAGACTAATGAGAGAATCAGTACTTATTTGCATTGTCTAGACTGTTATTTCTTCTTTGTTTGTATTTGAGGCTTGAACAAAACATGGACTTACAGATTTAGTATGCGTGTGTCAATGTAACAAATGGGCTTGATGATTTAAATACCCACATTTCATGCCACCCAACAGACAATATATGTTGAAATGTTAAGAGCTGGTCCAGATACTAAGTAATCCCTAAGCTATGGGAAATTTTATTTGCTGACAAGAGCTATCAACTATTTCACAGATAACTATTTCCACTGAAGCACTAGCCAATTCTGGAAATAGTAGAAAGCTCACGGATATGTTGACATGTTGTTGCATAGAAAATAAGTCTAGTAATCTTGTTCAGACTTTTCATACACCAGATTGGCTCTAAAGCCCTATTGGTTGTCATTAGCTTATCAATGATTAGAAAGCCTGCACCTAGCGGGCACATGACGTCATAATGACGTCATATCAACGTCGATGCGACGTCATGACGTCATAATGACGTCATATCAACGTCGATACGACGTCATCACATCGACGTCGATATGACGTCATTCTGACGTCATGTGTCTGCTGGGGTGTAAATTATAATGACTCAGATTACAGACAGGAGCGCCAAAACGGAAAATGAATACACATTGTACAAGAAGTTCTGAATTTTTACTGCACACGTCATCTATGGGGTTAATATAGGAATGAATTTTATTTTTGTTGATTTTATCGATGTATATTTACATTTTTCTAAAACCTCCTTAGATGAACCATTAGATTTTCATCTGTGTTCATACTTCCATGAACAACATCGTGTCACGCGACGTCACATGATCCAAACTTGACGTCAAAAAACAATGCTCTCGCTAATCTGATTGGACAATGTAAACGTCGACGCCGTTCCGCTGTTTGAATACACACTGTGTGTAAATTATCTATTTGCTTGTAAATGTGATCGCATTGATGATTTTTCAACAAGCGATAGAGTGAAATGAATGTAAATATAAGCAATGAATTTAATTTTTTCTGATGTTCATGGAGCTATGAACCGCAGTGGGTCGCTAGCAAAGTTTGCACGAACCCCTTCGGGGTTCATTCACTTTGCACGCGACCCACTGCGGTTCATAGCTCCATGAACACCAGAAAAATGAAATTCATTTCTTAAATAAAGTCTTCCAAACAACCAATCAGAATGTAGGAAATTAGTAAAGTTGGAATTATAACCAATTCTAACACACCTTGCCTATATAGCCAATGGTAAAAAACGTGTTATATTGTGCAACAATTTCACTGGGCGAATAAGCGTGACGTTGCTTTGCGGCATTTGTGACGTCAGCTATCCCACAAAGCAGTGTTAGACGGTGAAACGTCGTTTTAGCGCACAACAAACGTAATCAGTGTGTGTAAATACCAGCATTACAGTCAAATATTTGGCGGGATATCTGCAATGCAATGGCGGAAAGCTGAACGATATCGACGGTTTCAGCAACATTTATTCCGTTTATTGTGTGTTAGAATCGAAATAGATCAGCTCAAGTGCGTGAATTGTTGAGTAATAATTCACTGTTTGTCGGTCAGTTGTAAGAAGATAAATCACTAGCGCTACGCGCTCGTGATTTGATCTTCTTTACAACTGACCGACAAACAGTGAATTATTACTCAACAATTCACTGCTAGAGCTGATCTATTTCTTAATTAAAAAGTAGCACGGGTATAATACTTTTGGAGCACGTTTATTTCCTCTTGCAGAGATATTATCATCACCTTGTGACAGTCCCATACTACACCAGCGGGGATCATAGATTTAATGAACATATGTACCACAAATGTCTCAGTAGAACATACAGCCTTAGTGCAAATTATAGTTTCCTTTTGGTCTTTTGAGATCAGCGAGAGTATTCTGAGAAATAAGAAAATTATTGTCGGCTTACATTCATTTTCTAACCAACGTTTAATACATTTGGTCCCTTTTTGACCATTATTTAGTCTTTGTATCGACTATCAAAATTACTGCAATTCTCTTTGGCTCCATGTTGCCAACTCTACTGGGTCACTGAAGAGGCTTAAGTAGCCGAAACCGCGGTATGGCCCATCCCCTTTCTCATTAATATGCTCACCGCTCTTAAAAGATCTCCGTTTTATTTTTATTTAATCATATTAAAACCGTAGGTTGCGTTTGTGTATGGGTAATCTGCACTCTTTGACTGACAATACGCAATTGAGCTGATCATGTCATGGCATTACTGTAAGCTCATAATTATGAAACAAAAAGTGATTACTGTGTCACACAAAAAAATCTTATTTTTCTCAAATATGGAGTTTTCAGCATCTGGAAACGCTGTGCTAATATCGGGTTGGAGTGGTTGACAAAAGACAAAGAAAACCGGTTCTGTTTGTACATAACCGGCTCAGTTTCTCGCGCAATCGGTTTAATGGCAGTTTCAGTGATGACTATTTATTAAATTTAGTATGCAGAACGTGTGGAATGGAGTGAAGGATAGCCAGTTGATCTAGTTCCTCTGATGTATTTGTTACTTTCTGTTTAGGTTTCATGGAGGTGTGTATAGTCTGATTTTTTTCAATGTGCAGGGCGGAGCCTGTCAATTTTTGATTGACATGACAAAGTTGACCATTACATTTAAAAATAGGTAGTTCTCACTTGGACTGTTACTTTGACCCACTTGTTATTGCTGAACCAATCAGTGTCAAAATTTAACCTCATGCACTGAAAATGATGGGTAAACACATACTATCACAGAAAAATAGTCTGTACTACATGACTGTATTTATGTATGACCATATTGAAAATTCCCTTAGTAAATGCCTGGTAAACATTCTTGTTGTATGACTCTCTGTTTTTTCCTTTCAAGTTTAAAACTTTAATTCTGATACAATTAAATATCAAATGATGCAGGCTTACTTTAAATTACTAATTTACTAATGAAAGCAGCAGAAAAAAGTGCAATAATTTCTTACTGGAAGTCACAGTACGGATCCGTAAAGTGTTACTGACAGCTCAGTCAAGTTAGCAGCGAATCTGTTGCAGCAGCAGCAGCAGCAGCAGCAGCAGCAGCAAAAAATAAAATAAATAAATAAATAAATAAATAAATAAATAAATAAATAAATAAATAAATAAATGAAAATGAAAAATAAAATAAAAAAAAAATAAATAAATTAAAAAAAATAAATAAACGGTCAAGTTAGCTGCATCTAAACTTTTGGCCACCTATAATGTCTATTGTTCATACAGAGTATCATCGTCTATCTTGAAATCTTGAAGCTTACACTGATAAGCAAATCACTAAGGTGAACTACGGCACAATTCGGTCTCTCCTTTTCGTTTAAATCTGTCTATGAGCGCTATGATGGCAACTTCTGACGCAACGTCTATAAGAAACGATGATGAATGTCATCACAAACAGACGTTTTATATCCCACCTATTACCCTGCAGTCTATGGACACTTTTACTGTTGGCAGGGAACTTTTGTCATTAAGCTATGTTATGGGTGGGATAGAAAAGTCTTGTTTGCGGCATAAGTATTCGTTTCCTATAGCACTCACAGCCAGACGAAACTGTAAAAAAATCGGCAACATTTTCCATAATGTTGGTAATATGTGGTCTAGAAAAGTTCTGTTGCAGCATTCATCATCATTTTCTACATAGCGATCACAGCCAAACGAAAAAAAAAAAAAAAAAAAAAAAAAAAAAAAAAAAAAAAAAAATAAAAATAAGTAGAATTAGATAGTAAAAATATGGCGACAAACATTTCCACTTACATGGAACTTTTTTTCGTAGTTGACGTCAAAAAGATGTGATTGTGGCATTAAATGTCATTCTTATGCGCTATCACCTAGATTAAAGCCAAATCAATCTGCGACAAAAATGTTCGCTGCAAGCAATATTGCTGCTTACTTGACTGTTTTTCGCTGTAGCAAAATAGCTGCTTACTTGACCAATTTCGCTGCAGTAAAATTGCCGCTAACTTGACTGTATTTTGCTGCACCAAATTTAATTCTAACGCTGCAAGCAAAATTGCCGTTAACTTGACTGCTTTTGCTGTAGCAAAATTGCTGCTACATGTAACATGACTGATTTTGCTGCAGAAAAATTGCTGCTAACTTGACCGTTTTTGATGCAGCAAATTTGCTGCTAATTTGACCGAGCTGACCTTGTAGGAAAAATAAGTAAAATCAGCTGGTGCTCCGAATCGCTTTATTTTTTCGAATGGTTACTTTATGACCTTCTACTGCGGTCATGTACCATCAGTAAAGCAAAGAGTTGTTGACAAAAATAGAGGCATTGGCTAACTTGATAGAAATATTTGAGTGTTGCTGTATGGTTATATTTTAGAAACAAAATGTTTATGTTTTTGGGTGTCTACCATACACTTCACCTATTTTGAAATCATTCAGGTGAAACACAGGTATAGCACAAAGACAACAAGCATAGTCACCTTTACTTCAATTATACATTGTCAGCTCTGGGACCCTTTCTCAACAATGAAATCATCCAAGGCTGGGCTTAGCTAAGCCCTGCCCTGCACATTGAAAAAAATCCAAGTATAATGACTGTGCCATTTCCTGGCACGGTGTCATTGCATGCGTATCATTTATGATCACATTAAAGACGGATTTACAGTTCTAGTCGAAGTCTCGAAGTCTCCAGGGTTAAGCTGTTAATAACAAGGACACCGTGCAAACAAACCATGTTTAGAAATACTTTAGCCTGAAACAGATTAATTCTGTGAAGAAAACGAGAAAATTCCACAGAGAGTGGTGCGATACATGTTTTGCCGATAAAATACCAGTGTTTCTATGTCACTTATATTATATATTTGCTTCATTAGAACGTATTTTAATCGGTAAATGATTCTAGAAAGATCTAAGATGAACGGCGAACAACAAAACGTCTGATTACAATCGTATCCGCCTGTAAAACTAGGGTATTGACACATCTATAGTCCAATCGAAGCATCCCTATGCCAGATGTACGTAACTGACCCCATTTCTCTAGAGTAAACATGCAGAGACGTCAACGTAAAACGCATTTTGGTCATTCGTTTTGTCCATTTTCTTGATATCTTTCACAAAATTCACGGAAGAATTGAAGAAAAAAAATAATAACAACATAAAAAATATTTTAGAGAAATCCTGGAACTGCTAGTAGACAATGAGAATTAAAGTCCCTAGTTACCGGCTTCGTTTTCCTGCTAAAAGCGTGTGAACAAAGGTAGTAATTGTCCAAGTCAACTTACGTTTTTCGCGTGACGTCGGTTTCGCGACAAAAGCATCGACGATATTAGTATACTGTCGCGCGATATTTGTAACTGTCGCGCAATATGATTTTTTTTCGAACATAAACTGACGCTAGAAATTAATCAACCGGTTTTGGCCAATGTTGTTTCCGATGTTACAAATGACAATGGACATATAAATGACGCTACCTTTGATGTAAACAACGGTGTTATCGTTCATAAGATTTTTGGTTATTAATAAATTTGTGACAATGGCAGAACCTCGGATCCAATAACCAGAGGACCATTGGTCCTGAGAACGCTCACCTGAAGCCTGATCCTAGAGTATTAAGTCATCATGAAATGACCTTGACCTTGAATACTCACACACCTTTATTGAATTCTGAAGTTGTCTGCATCTGCAAAGTTTCAGGTCTCAGGCTGCAATAGTTTCCAAACCCAGTGATTTATGAGAAAACCATAATTTTAATTTTGATATTTAAATGACTTTGGGTCAAGGTCAAGAAATGACCTTGGCCTTCATTAATTACTTACCTTCATTGACTCCATTGGTTGTCTACATCTAGCAACTTCCAGGTCTCAGACTGCAACAGTTTCCAAAATATCCATTCTTTTCGCCTTTTCCCATGTAAAAGCCTATGTTTCGAAAATTGACCTGGCCGTAAAATAGGTCAAGGTCATCTTATGGTCATCATTTGATCAAACTATGATGGGCTGAAGTCCCAAATGCTACATACCAAGTTTCGCGAAAATTGGCCTGCCGGTTCTGGAGAAGAAGATTTTTGAGTGGTTTTTACCAAATATGGGCGTGGCGGCCATCTTGGTAATGTGACCTGGATTTCGCGATCAAACTTTCGTCTCCCCTACCCATGGATGCTCCATATAAAATTTCACTTTGATTGGCCCAGCAGTTTCAGAGAAGAAGATCTTTGAAAAGTGTGTATGGACGACAGACTGGCCAAGGTCAAGAGATGACCTTGACCTATATTAATCACATACCTTCATCTACTCTATTAGTTGTTTGCATCTACCTCTTTTCAAGCATCAGGCTGCAATAGTTTTCAAAAAATCCATGGTTTTCACTTTTTCCCATGCAAAAGCCTATGTTTCCAAAATTGACCTTGCCGTAAAATATGTCAAGGTCATCCTAGGGTCATCATTTTATCAAACTATGATGGGCTGGAGTCCCAAATGCTACATTCCAAGTTTCATGAAAATCAGCCTACCGGTTCTGGAGAAGAAGATTTTTGAGTGGTTTTTACCATATACGGGCGTGGCAGCCATCTTGGTCATGTGACCTGGATTTCGCGATCAAACTTTTGTCTCCCCTACCCATGGATGCTCCACATAAAATTTCACTTTGATTGGCCCAGCAGTTTCAGAGAAGAAGATCTTTGAAAAGTGTGTATGGACGACAGACTGGCCAAGGTCAAGAGATGACCTTGACCTACATTAATCACATACCTTCATCTACTCCATTAGTTGTTTGCATCTACCACTTTTCAGGCATCAGGCTGCAATAGTTTTCAAAAAATCCATAGTTTTCACTTTTTCCCATGTTAAAGCCTATGTTTCCAAAATTGACCTTGCCGTAAATTAGGTCAAGGTCATCCTAGGGTCATCATTTTATCAAACTATGATGGGCTGGAGTCCCAAATGCTACATACCAAGTTTCATGAAAATCGGCCTGCCGGTTCTGGAGAAGAAGATTTTTGGGTGGTTTTTACCATATATGGGCGTGGCGGCCATCTTGGTCATGTGACCTGAATTTCGCGATCAAACTTTCATCTCCCCTACCCATGGATGCTCCACATAAAATTTCACTTTGATTGGCCCAGCAGTTTCAGAGAAGAAGATCTTTGAAAAGTGTGAATGGACGACAGACTGGCCAAGGTCAAGAGATGACCTTGACCTAAATTAATCACATACCTTCATCTACTCCATTAGTTGTTTGCATCTACCACTTTTCAGGCCTCAGGCTGCAATAGTTTTCAAAAAATCCATAGTTTTCACTTTTTCCTATGTAAAAGCCTATGTTTCCAAAATTGACTTTGCCGTAAAATAGATCAAGGTCATCCAAGGGTCATCATTTTATCAAACTATGATGGGCTGAAGTCCTTGATGCTACATACCAAGTTTCGTGGAAATCGGCCCACCGGTTCTGGAGAAGAAGATTTTTGAAGGGTTTTTACCATATATGGGCGTGGTGGCCATCTTGGTCATGTGACCTGGATTTCGCGATCAAACTTCAAATGCCACTACCCAAGGAGGCTCCACATAAAATTTCAACTAGATCTGCCAAGCAGTTTCAGAGAAGAAGATCTTTGAAATTGTGGACGACGGACGACGGACGGACGGACGGACGCCGGATCATGGCCATCCTATAAGCTCACCTTGTGAACCTTCGGCTCAGGTGAGCTAAAAAGGTACAAGTAGGCAAAGATTAGGAAAAGGCGCAATCAGAAAAAGATTCACACTCCAAAAACCGAGGTGGGAAAAAACCAAACTAACAATCAGGTACTTTATACCATGAAACATATCGTAAGCCGAATGAGCAGCTATTTTCCCAATAGGTGGCCACTCAGTTACCTTAACTTAACAAAAAATATGAAAACATACATAAGGCGCCAACAGCACAAAAATTTTAAACACCAAGACATAAAACAAAAGAACCACCACAGAAGTATCGCCTTGGAACGATCAGTAACACAAAGTTACTGGCGGGCTTAAACCGGTTTTACATGGCCATAACCCCACCCTCAGCTTCTGCAGTGGTTCATAAATCCCGGATAGGTAACTACGGTATATTTATGGTATTTATTGGAAATATGGATCCGAGGCAGAACACAGAATGAGATTAAACCAAAACATTTATAACACATACATAGTGCTGTAGTGATGTCGACTCCCGGCCATAGAATCGAAAAGTGATGTAAGCGGAACTTTCGAAAGTAGCAAATTACTGTTAAATTACGTTTGAACACAGACATTATTCCAAAATACTAATTTTAAGGCAAAAATTAAACATACAATAACAATAACACAGTAAACATCAACTCGGGTTGACGAAGTTATACTTGTAATAAGTAGACTACCGTGAAACAAAGCTACGAAACACATATATCTGTATGTAGTCATAACAATTTTTGGAGAAGAATATTTTCAAGCCTTGAGTAGATGGAACGGTCATTCAAAGTTGAATCTTCATCGTTTCACTGAGTTATCCAATAACAAATATGATATACTTAAACGCAAAAGTTTCGCAACACTTATAAAATGCAAATTTCTTCTGATCGACTGAGGAATTTCTTTTGGTGATATTACGATTGACAAGTCCAGTTCTTTGCCTGGCATACAGCATGAAAATCAGAACGCTGCTGCTTATGGTTGCGGAGAAAACGTCAAAACTTCAAGGTTACCCATTCTTTTAAAGTCACAGAGGTGCAAAACCTGGCATTTTATGCGAAAATGAAATTTCAAACCAACGTTTGTTTTCGAAAGCAAAAAGGGCAGCAAGCGCAAATATGGAAAATTTATGCATTGGTCGACGTTTATTACGTGTGTGTGACGTGTTTAAGTTTTGACGTAATTGGCTGTTAATACGCAAACGGATATCAATAATTGAAACCTTTTAATGGCATAATGTAGCTATCAGTACATTTCACAAATGACAAAAAGATTGCGTCCTAGCCGGGCATAATGAGTATGTAACGACTGTTTGAAAAAATAAGCTAACGTCAACAAAGAAACACATCAAATAAGAGTGCTGCTAAACAATAATTTCCAAACATTTTTGTTGTTTTCTGCTTGTACAGACACCAGGCTATCCATTGATTTTGTTTGTTTTTCAATCGAAATAAACAGCCATATTTTAGACGCAAATTGACAAAAAACACAAACGTCACATTAACGTCAGAACGAAAACATGCGATTAAATACAGTTTATGGCAAATCATTACAAATTGTGTAGGAACATAAAATAAACTTTCAAAAATATCCTTACACGGGTAATATAGAAGAAAACGAGAATGTAAATTGTTGCGTTTCTTTTGCGTTTAAGTATATAATAAAGCATTAGCATTCTTAAGAATTGACCCTTGCAAATAAATTAAAATTGTCTTACCTTTCCTAGGTGAAGATGATTTCATATCACATTTGTTGGGATTCCTTTCAAACACGTTTTCAACATACAACTCTGTGTGATTTCCTTCAACAACCGCTTCTCTCGGGTCAGTTCTAAAGCTTCTCAAAGATTCTTCAGAATTGAGTAATAAATCGTCAATGTAAAAAGCGTCATCGGTGCAATACTCACAATCGATACTACATCGATTATCGGATACATCGACTTTCCAAGAACGGTTTATTGTGGTTTTTGGCAGCATATTATACTTCCTTGATCAAACAATAGTCTTTGTTTACGGACTTCGTTGTTCGTTGTGTTTTATCACAGAAAGAACCAACTGGTTTAGAAAGTTGTGTCAATATTCAGTTTATTCGTACTGATATCGATAAAGTAAGGTTTTATGATATATTTATGCAAGTCTAAACGCTTAGCAATTAATCTAGACGAAAGAATTTAATACTGATACATTAACAAATGGAACATTTCTTGCATTTCATACTGATGATGGATGCCTTTTATATTTATAATCTGCTTTCCAGCCCACATTAATTCTTCATTTTCCCTTCAATGAATTTTTCTGCATGTAATGAACGTTATCTCGCACTTCGATCAACTATAGACTATTGCATTAAACGCTTGACATTTTTGTTCGTTCAGTAATTACAGGCCTTGTCGGCGTCTCTTATCATATGTTCACATGTGACATTAGCGTGTGCACGTGTCTGTTGATTGCAATTGAAATAAAAGACAAATGACTTAAAGTCCAGAGTAGATGTTCTTCAAGAGAAATATCTATTTTGGTCACTAAATACTACGCTAATCAGCTTAAATATACATCTGTCTTTAATTAATGGGATGGAAATAACTGAAACAATTAGCAAAATCATTATGAAAACTTGCCCATGCAATATACAGTGATTTATTCAACAATTCCATTGGAAAATTATATTTTTAATATTTTTGTTCAACACATTGATTTTGGCCGATTGCCGATGCGGTTCTAACGGGTATCCACAATCTGCGTTTTGGGCCAAAAAATAAGGAAAATATGTATACCTCTGTATAATGCGATTTTGACCCCTGAGCCATGACCCCCAGGACGAGTCCACTGTGATCGGTAAAGCGCGTTAAAAGTTTGTTTTTTACGAAAGAAGTTACCTACCTTTGTAACAGAGTATCGCTCAAACATTTATCAATCTGTCCTCCAACATATGCAGCCATAGCGCAGTGGATGTGATACTGGATTGCAAAGACGAACGTCCCGGGTTCGAATCCCATAAATCTAATTTTCTTTTTGGTCGAAGAAAGCCAAACACAATTTTGCTTTCGATTTTTCAACCTTTTTTTTATTTTGGATTTTATTATTATTGTCTTATTTATATATATATATTTTTTATTTTATTCATTTTGCACAATTTTATTCATTTCATTTCGGCAGATACAAATCAGCGAAACTCAGTCACCCTTTGCAGTGTCTGAATCGCTGGATTCGGCCCCGGCATCGGTCTGTCCTAGGCAAAGAACAACTCGCTCATGTATTTCGTCGACGGCAATGTCGATTAGCCTGTATTGCCGTTCAATACAAAGGACGTGACGCACGCAGTTTGCCCACTCGGCTGCTGTTATAGACTGCTTGCGTTCGCTGGTTTCCAGTTCTAAAGTGAAGGTTTCACCTGGCAATGAAATTATCGGGCCTTCTTATGAGTTGTTAATTTATAAAATATAATTATAATTTGTAAATAAAAAATAATTAAAAGAAAAGTGTCATCGCGGGGATTCGAACCCGTCGCATTCGTTTTTCGAGGCAGGAGCCTAACTATCACGGCCATACAGACTGACAATGGAAGAGTGTTATTATAATACATTATCAAGTAATTTCCAATAAGGTGACTTGCCTTAAATAAGGAATGGACTGAACCTCAAAAGTACCTTACATACAGGTTATTCGGCGCCCAGGGATCTCCATCGTCGGGCAGCTTACTCAATCTGTGAGTCCTTGTTTTTGATTCATCAGGATGTTTATCATGATTTATTTGTTTGTTCTTGATGATTCATTGACTAGTTAGAGATTCACCACGAGGACCGAAGAACTAACTAAATGTTATGAACCACTGCAGAAGCTGAGGTTGAGGTTAGGATCCTGTAAAACCGGTTTAAGCCCGCCAGTAACTTTGTGTTACTGATCGTTCCAAGGCGATACTTCTGTGGTGGTTCTTTTTGTTTTATGTCTTGGTGTTTAACATTTTTGTGCTGTTGGCGCCTTATGTGTGTTTTCATATTTTTAATTAAGTAAAGGTAACTGAGTGGCCACCTATTGGGAAAATAGCTGCTCATTCGGCTTACGATATGTTTCATGGTATAAGTACCTGATTGTTAGTTTGGTTTTTTCCCACCTCGGTTTTTAGAGTGGGAATCTTTTTCTGATTGCGCCTTTTTCCTGATCTTTGCCTAGTTGTACCTTTTTACGGCTCACTGCGTGAAATCGGACTATAAACCCCATCATTACTATAAAAATGTGGGGTTTAAGTGTGTGAGTGTGTGTGTGTGTGGGGGGGGGGGGGGGGTATTTCACGGACATGTTTTCCTGCTGATTGGTTATTCCGAGTTCGTTTTCATCAGAATTTGTCGAGCAATTCATCAATCAAAATCTTCATTCAAATGTAGGTAACAATGGTAATGAACAGCACTACGACACATCGCTGCTTGATGCTCATATTACAAGCGACGAGGTCCGTAAAGCCATATCAAAGCTTAAACGAAACAAAAGTCCCGGATTAGATTTACTACCGCCTGAGCTTTTTATCGAAACAGCAGATTTACTAGCCGGTCCATTGAGCAAACTTTTTAACTATATTTTTGTAAATAATATGTATCCCGAAATATGGACGAGGGGTATAGTGGTTCCGGTGCCGAAAAAAGGTGATTTATCAGATGTTAACAATTATAGAGGCATAACGTTAACAAGCATTTTCTCTAAAATTTATTCGCATGTATTGGACAACCGATTGCGCAATTGGGTTGAGGATATTAATATTTTTAATGATTGTCAATTTGGATTTATGCAAAATAAAAGTACAGTTGATTGCCTCTTTATATTACAGTCTATTGTAAATAATCAATTATACCATAAACGGAAGCTTTATTGCGCCTTTATTGATTTTCAAAAGGCATTTGACCTTGTATACAGAAATGGCATTTGGTATAAATTATGTGAAATTGGTGCGTCTTTAAATTTTGTTAAATCAGTAAAAGCTATATACAATTCTGTCAAGCTATGTGTACGTTCTTTGGGTAAATTGTCTGACTGCTTTGACAGTTATGTTGGAGTAAAACAGGGTGAACCATTGTCGCCGTTACTTTTTATTTTGTTTCTAAATGATATATCTGAAGAGTTAAATGTTCAAGTTGATGCTTCTACTTTTGATAATAGTGTTATCGATGAATTTCAGAAATTTATTTTATTATTTGCTGATGATACTCTACTTCTTGCAAGCACAGTTGATGAACTACAAATATTACTCAATAAGTTATCAACATATTGTAAGAAATGGAATATAACTGTCAATATCAATAAGACTAAGGTGATGTTATTTAAAGCCTCTAATAGACCAGAACAGTTTGAATTATTTTATGATGGGTCCATCATTGAAACAGTTCGGAATTTCATTTACCTAGGTGTCAATGTTTCATGTAATGGGAAATTCTTTAATGCTCAAAAGCATTTGTCTGAGCAAGCTTCTAAGGCATTATACGCCCTAAGTAATGTTTTCAATAATAATGTACTGTTAGTCCAGGATAAGATGAAGTTATTTGATTCTATTGTTTTACCCATTCTCATGTATGGTAGTGAAATATGGGGATTTTATAAAAGTAATGACATTGAAAAAGTTCACATGAGATTCCTTAAGCAAATTTTAGGTGTACGTAAGCAGACAAGCAATATAGCTGTGTACGGTGAACTTGGTAGATTTCCACTCGTGGTTTTAATAAGAATTAGAATATTAAATTACTGGTTTAAGATACTGAATAGTCCCAATTCATTACTGCATAAAGTTTATTTACAGCAGGTTAATCAGTTAAATGTAAATGCAAATTTTGAGTGCTGGGCTTCTTGTATGAGAAATCTTTTAAATGAACTAGGGTTTTCATATATTTGGGATTTTCAATGTATATCAAAATTACAATTAAATATGGTAACACAATCAATTTATGACCAGTATTACCAATCATGGTATAGTGAATTAGCACAGTCTGATAAATTGGATACGTTGAAAGATATTAATAAAATATTCACTTTTGAAAAAATATATTTCATGTATTAGCGTTGATGCTCATAGAGTTGCCTTAAGCAGATTTAGATGCTCTGCGCATAAATTAATGATTGAGAAAGGTAGATATAGAAACATAGAAAGAATTAATAGATTGTGTCAATATTGTAATATGAATATTATAGAAGATGAGTTTCACTTTCTGCTTGCGTGTCCAGCGTATAGAGATATCAGAACCTCTATTCTGCCTAAATATTTTTGTAACTGGCCGACTAAACAAAAGTTTATGAAATTATTGAGTTCTAGTCAGACAGGTATTTTGAAAAAGTTAGGGAAATACATTTATTTAGCCAACGAAAAACGAAACAGTCTATCTCCAAATTAAGAATATATGTCAACATTGAATATTGTATGTTTATTATATATGTATGTATGTGTGTATTTATATATCTGTTCTGTTGTATTTATGTTTATGAATTGCCGTGCTCTTCTCGTACCACCACAGTGTCTATTAGGACGAGAAACACTTTGCTGTTTGTGTCCAATAAACTATTTGACTTGACTTGACTTGACTTGATATTATGACTGGAAGAACGTAATGTTTTATTTTTCTCATTTGACGTAATTGACCAAAAGCCACCTCTCAGTCAAAATATACACTGGCCAATGAATATTAATTAGATCAGCTGGTTAGCCTTCACTGACTCCGTTCCACTTCGGTACCTCGGATCTGGTTTCGTTATGGTATACAGACGTGAAAAAAGAGAATAAAAAGACAATGATCAACAATTGTTACAATCAGAACATATGTCTCACCCTATAATCGGGGAATTACACTTCCCTGCTAAAATGACCAAAATTACAAATAGGTACTGATACAAATAGAAAATATATTTTACACAATTTGATGACTATTTTGGTAAAATGTGGAGCTGCATGCATACTGAAATAGTTCAAGACTCGGCACAATATTGCAAGGAAAACGCATTAAAATTTGTTATTCTGGAATGTGTCAAATTGAAACACTGATTATGAAATAAGTTGACGAAAATTTGTGCCCTTCGGTCTTGTGAGTCAGGAGCGCCCAATTGTATTTGTTAGCGTGGTATTATTGGTATCATAAAATAAAACAGTTTTTTTTTTCAACTCTTAAAGGGCTCTCTGTGAGCCACCCGGAACAATAGTGTGTCTAACCATGTTCACCTATCTGGTAGAATTGCCTCCCACGCACAGGGACATAGATTTCGGCTTTCCGTCCTTCCGTATGTCCGTTCTTCTGTCCCTGCATATATAGTAATGTGTACCTTATGCGCGCAACTCATCGCCGGTGGGTCGGGCGTCAGACTCTATGATGGCCCCGACATAAAGCTATTCATTTTAGTTGGTTGGGACCGGAGCTTCTTGTCTGTTGCTTGGCCCACCGGGGTCCAACTGGTGTTTTTCTTTTGCTCCGGAGTTAGTAGGTTATTCGGCGCCCAGGGATCTCCATCGTCGGGCAGCTTACTCAGTCTGTGAGTCCTGGTTTGTGATTCATCAGGATGTTTATCACGATTTATCTGTTTGTTCTTGATGATTCATTGACTAGTTAGAGATTCACCACGAGGACCGAATAACTAACTAAATGTTATGAACCACTGCAGAAGCTGAGGGTGAGGTTATGGCCATGTAAAACCGGTTTAAGCCCGCCAGTAACTTTGTGTTACTGATCGTTCCAAGTCGATACTTCTGTGGCGGTTCTTTTTGTTTTATGTCTTGGCGTATAAATTTTTTTTTGTGCTGTTGGCGCCTTATGTATGTTTTCATATTTTTAGTTAAGTTAAGGTAACTGAGTGGCCACCTATTGGGAAAATAGCTGCTCATTCGGCTTACGATATGTTTCATGGTATGAGTACCTGATTGTTAGTTTGGTTTTTTCCCACCTCGGTTTTTGGAGTGGGAATCTTTTTCTGATTGCGCCTTTTCCTGATCTTTGCCTACTTGTACCTCTTCCTACAGTTTGGTCCCGATTCTTTTGAAACTTGAGTGATTGACTGTGGGATGAATGGATGGATGGATGGATGAATGGATGGGTGGGTGGATGGATGAATGGTTTTCGCCGGGAAAAAAAGTTTTTGCTTGCACGGGCACTATACCCCGCCCCTTATAAACAGAGAATTATTTCTATACATAGATATACAAACGAATATCAAATGAAACAAAACAGTTACTGGCAAGATTTTCCATAGACCGGCATTACCTCCTCTACAACAAATAAATATGGAAAACTCGAGAATCGTTATGTAAATAGGTCGCCGACCTGTATCCAAAAATGGAATATATGTACCTGCAAATTATTATTTGGAAGTAAAAGTAGGCAATGATCAGGAATTGGCACACTCAGAGGGAAATTTCAATTCCAAAAACCGAGGTGGGAAAAGATCTAAATTACAACCCTAGCAATCCAGGTGTTTCAAACATCTCTAAACTAGTTGCCAAAAAGATAAAATTGACATTCACTTAAGAAATGAATTTCATTTTTCTGGTGTTCATGGAGCTATGAACCGCAGTGGGTCGCGTGCAAAGTGAATGAACCCCGAAGGGGTTCATGTAAACTTTGCTAGCGACCCACTGGTGTTCATAGCCCCATGAACATCAGAAAAATTAAACTCATTGCTTATATTTATATTCATTTCACTCTATCGCTTGTTGAAAAATCATCAAGGCGATCACATTTACAAGCAAACAGATACTTTACACACAGTGTGTATTCAACAGCGGAACGGCGTCGACGTTTACAACGTCCAATCAGATTGGCAAAAGCACTGTATTTTGACGTCAAGTTTGACGTCATGTGACGTCGCGTGACACGATGTTGTTCATGGAAGTATGAACACAGATGAACATCTAATGGTTAATCTAAGGAGATCGTAGAAAAATGTAAATATTGTCATATATTTGTATCAACCTTGAAATGTTCATCATCACCTTATATATCTCTAATTGGTCAAAGTAAGTATAGATGGAATTGAAAGATGTTGATTTTTCTTTCAAAAATTTCATTGGTTGTTTGAAATTAATGAAACAGACAAATGTGACTGTTTGCCAGCTTTTGTATATTTTAAAGAAATGGGCAACTTTTTTTATATTTAAAATGCACCATGACTGTTGTGGACTGTCAGTTTCTTGTCTTTGACAACTGACTTTGAGATGTCTGAAACTTGTGAATTGCTAAGCTGGTATTTGCATGGTTGTAACACTAAGGTACTTATACTGAGAAAACATATTGTAAGAAGGTACAAGTAGGCAAAGATCAGGAAAAGGCGCAATCAGAAAAAGATTCCCATTCCAAAAACCGAGGTGGGAAAAAACAAACTAACAATCAGGCACTTATACCATGAAACATATCGTAAGCCGAATGAGCAGCTATTTTCCCAATAGGTGGCCACTCAGTTACCTTAACTTAACTAAAACTATGAAAACACACATAAGGCGCCAACAGCACAATTTTTTTAAAACACCAAGACACAAAACAAAAAGAACCACCACAGAAGTATCGCCTTGGAACGATCAGTAACACAGAGTTACTGGCGGGCTTAAACCGGTTTTACAGGCGCCTAACCTCACCCTCAGCTTCTGTAGTGGTTCATAACATTTAGTTAGTTCTTTGGTCCTCGTGGTGAATCTCTAACTAGTCAATGAATCATCAAGAACAAACAAATAAATCATGATAAACATCCTGATGAATCAAAAACCAGGACTCACAGATTGAGTAAGCTGCCCGACGATGGAGATCCCTGGGCGCCGAGTAACATACTAACTCCGGAGCAAAAGAAAAACACCAGTTGGACCCCGGTGGGCCAAGCAACAGACAAGAAGCTCCGGCCCCAACCAACTAAAATGAATAGCTTTAAGTCGGGGCCATGTAACTCACATAACTCACATAACTCACATATCCTCGACACCAATATCAGGCTAGACAGCCTCTGTAGGTGCATTCTTGTAGTAGTCTCTTGGTTTTGGTCCGGGACTGTAGCACCAGGGACTAAACTTATACGGGTGTTTTTTCCAAAACACATTTAACCGTGATTTGAAGCAGTTCAGGGAGGGTGCCATGACTACATGTTCGGGTAAAGCGTTCCAAGAGTCTATCACTCTTAGACTGAAACTGTTGGATCTGATTTTTAGCCTGTGCTGTTTCTTAGCTAATTTAAGTTGATGTCCCCTTGTCACAGTGTAAGTTGGAAAAGCGAACAGCTTGTCTTTGTCGATTTTGTCAATGTTGTGCATTATGTAAGCTGAGTGAGCAGCTATTTCCCAATATAGGCGGCCACGCAGTTACCCAAACTTAACTAAAATTATGAAAACGCACATAAGGTGCAAACAGCACCAAAAAATCAACACCAACACATTAAACAATTAGAACCACTACATAAGTATCGCCTTGGAACGATCAGTAATATTAAACTAGTTTTACAGGCGCCAAACCTCACCCTCAGTTATATCTTCAATGAGTCGCTTGCTCAGGGTGCTGTACCAGACGATTGGCGACAGGCAAATGTAGCCCCGGTATTTAAGAAAGGTGAGAAATACGATGCAGCTAATTATCGACCGGTGTCGCTTACTTGTATCTGTTGCAAAACTCTAGAGCATATAATAGTCAGCAACATAAACAAACACTTGGCTCTTGAAAACATTCTTGCTGACTGTCAGCATGGGTTCCGAAGTCAAAGGTCTTGCGAAACCCAGTTAGTTCAGTTTTATCATGATTTGGTTAGTAATCTGGACCGAGCAGTGGGTCGTGGCCATAGGCAGACGGATGTGATTGTCATGGATTTCGCTAAGGCCTTTGACAAGGTCCCACATAAAAGGTTATTATACAAACTTGACTTCTACGGGATTAGAGGATCTACACATAAGTGGATCGACTCGTGGCTCTCTGAGCGCTCTCAAAAAGTGGTATTAGATGGCCGTGCCTCAGATCCAGTCCCGGTTCTTTCTGGTGTCCCACAAGGATCGGTCTTAGGACCGGTCCTATTTCTTATTTTCATTAATGATCTTCCTGACAACATCAGGTCATCTGTTCGGCTATTTGCTGATGATTGTGTTTTATACAGAAATGTCAAGTCACCATTAGATTGTCAAATTTTACAAGATGACCTGAATAGCTTGGCCAAATGGGAAATGGATTGGCAAATGAAATTCAATGTTAGCAAATGTCATTCAATGAGGGTGACGCGGCTACATCCAAGCAGGCATATAGAATTCAATTACACACTGCATCAGCAAACATTAGAACAGGTTCAGTCCGCTAAATACCTCGGTTTAACTATCACAGATGATCTTGATTGGGGTCAACACATTTCTGAAATTACATGCAAGGCAACTAAGACTTTGGGTTTTCTTCGGCGCAATTTGGCACTGGCACCTAGGCATACTAAGGAAGTTGCATACAAAACATTGGTTCGGCCTCAACTTGAGTATGCAGCTCCTATTTGGCATCCCTATCATGAAACTCAGATTGAGATGGTGGAGAAGGTGCAGAGGACTGCTGCCCGGTGGACCTGCAGGCGATGGAGGAACACCAGTAGCGTCGGTGAAATGCTAGACGAACTTGAGTGGCCATCCCTGGAGTCTCGCAGGGAGCGGTCCTCCTTAACCTTCTTCTACAAGATACACTCCGGTACAGTGTCTCTTGATAAAGACAAATACCTGACCCCGGCACCCAATCTAAGGCATACTCGGGCATCACATGAATCACAATACACAAGACCATTTGCCTATAGTGATGCCCTGAAAAATTCCTTTTTCCCCAGAACTATTTCGGTTTGGAATAGTCTCCCTTCTTCAGTGGTCCTATCTAAGACCATTGAGGAATTTAAGGCTTCTATTTAAATCATTAGCCCAGAGGCATGCGTTTTAGTATGCCTCTCATCTATATCTTGTAAATAGTTTTAATGGTCCACCCCAAATGTTTTATTTTCCCTTGACTAAATTCTAAATTTAGCCACCCACCCCACACCTGAGGTGATGATCAGAAATTGATCGACTCAGTATCAGAAGATAGATAGATAGATAGTTTCTGTGGTTTAGTTAGTTGTAAACAGGTTTACGATATGTTTCATGGTATAAGTACCTGATTGTTAGTTTGGTTTTTTCCCACCTCGGTTTTTGGAGTGGGAATCTTTTTCTGATTG
Organism: Rugalucina vietnamica; assembly: GCA_964017185.1. Lineage (NCBI taxonomy): Eukaryota > Metazoa > Mollusca > Bivalvia > Lucinida > Lucinidae > Rugalucina > Rugalucina vietnamica. The sequence goes on along the minus strand of OZ024873.1, from coordinate 32,377,381 downwards.
CGCCTTTTCCTGATCTTTGCCTACTTGTACCTCCTTCTGTGTTCCTTCTCTCTGTCACTCTTTTATAGAATCTATAAACATCTAAGATGTTTGGAGTACCTGGCAGATTCATAAGTGGAGCTAGGTCACGAAGTGTGACAGAGTATCGTTGCCAAAATTTTAGGTTCAATCGCACCGCCCATCATAACATGTTTTAGCGTGTTATAAGAAAATGATAACTGGTTCCAGCTCTTGACTTGACAGCTCTGTCATAATGTAAAGATGCGGTAACCAGAAAGTATTTATAAATAGAAGGTATGACGGGTATTCCCAATTATTTTCTGCGCTATTGATTGGTGAATAAAAATATCGAGTAATCTGATTGGATAAGAATAGAGGAAATGACGTCTATTTCTAGAATATTCTGGAATTTTCGAGAGAATTCGGGAAAACCCGAAAGGAAGATTATAAGGCGGCTGCGCGGAAAGACCGCTATATTTTCTCAGTGAACACGTAAACAGATGTGTTGTTCTTATCGAAACAGTGCGTTGTTTTATAACTAAGGATAATTTGCGAGAAGCTAAACTAATAAAATAAACTCAATGATGGGAAAGGATTATTATAAAATCCTTGGTATTGCCAGGGATGCAACTGAGGACCAAATAAAAAAGGGCTACAGAAAAATGGCCCTAAAATATCATCCGGACAAAAATAAATCACCAAATGCTGAGGAAAAATTCAAGGAAATTTCTGAAGCATATGATGTGTTGAGTGACAAAGACAAGAAAGCAGTATATGACAAGTATGGCGAGGAAGGTCTGAAGGCTGGTGGAGGGGGAGGGGGCAGTGGAGGCCCCAGCTATCACTACCAATATCAAGGGGACCCTAGACAGACCTTCAAAATGTTCTTTGGTGATGAAAATCCATTTGAAAGCTTCTTCAGTTTTGGTGGGGGACCAGGAGGCAGCAGGCAAACATTCACATTCGGAGGACCGGGTGGTAGTCACGAACAGATGGAAACAGACGATGACGATCCTTTCGCTAACTTTGGTCGTCCTGGGTTTAGTAGTTTTGGACACCCAGGTATGGGTGGGGGTAGTGGTATGCCGAGAAGGAAACAACAAGATTCAGCAATTGTCAAAGACTTGCAAGTTGCATTAGAAGACATTTACAAAGGCACAACGAAAAAACTGAAAATCACACGCAAAGTATTAAACGCGGACGGTAGATCAACAAGAACGGAAGATAAAATATTGACTATAGATGTAAAGCCAGGTTGGAAGGCAGGAACCAAGATTACATTCCCAAAAGAGGGAGATCAGACACCTAATAATGTGCCTGCGGACATTGTGTTTGTGATCAAAGACAAACCACATCCGGTATTCACAAGAGACGGTGCTGATATAAAATACAAGGCCACTATATCATTAAAACAGGTGAGTCAGATGTTAAAAAAATGTTTAAAAACGGTGACGAAATGTATTATAAAGTAAATTTAGAAAATTTACAATTTAATGCATATAAAAATTCATCAGAATACTGTAATGAAAAAAATACTAATTTTTAATAAAAACTTTAGCATCAAACTATGAATCTCTCAGAATAATGTATGTAAAAATTTAAAATGCACATCAAGTAAAAAAAAAAAAACTTGAATGGCTGACTCGAATAAATCCAGAACTACTGCAAAGCTGATGTATTAATTTCGCTTTAATACTAAATACTGGAAATGATGTTTCATTGTATTTTTCAGGCGTTATGCGGAACAACTCTACAAGTACCAACTATAGACGGCAGGAAAATACCACTACGCCTCAACGAAATCATCAAGCCAGCGACTGTGAAGCGAATACAAGGGGAGGGACTTCCAATGCCCAAACAGTCGTCACGCAGAGGGGACTTGATAGTTGAATTTGACATTAGATTCCCAAGCAGAATGACCTCAAGTGCAAAAGAAATCTTGGCAGATTGTTTGCCTGATTCATAGATGTTGTGGACTTCATTCTGTGTATATTTATTGTATGTATATCTGACAGAGTATCAGATACTGTTAATGCATGTTTGTTAATTATGGAAGGATATAATTCTATTTGAGTCTGTCAGTGACAATACCAACAATTTTGGTTTCCGACCAGGTCCGACACAAACTGAACTGAACAGTCACAGAAGATGGTTAGAGGCTGGAAATTTTGCATTTAGAAAGTAGAGGAATTGTACTATCCGTGTAGTGAAAACAAAGGCGCTGATCAGCTTCGTGTTTACCGCGAAGCTGATCTGTGTCTTTGTTTTCGCATATGCAGATTGTTGGTTTTCCCACGTGGCGGCTCATTTATTTATTTTTTCCTTAGAAAAGATGTTCTGTGGGTGTTCTCCAGAATTGTCTAAAATGTGGATTTCTTTTGAACACACATAGACGAACTAGTAGGATTTACCTTTCAGTGATTATCAAACATGCAGCCAGTGTTTGTGATGATTTGTGAAAAATGTGTTAAAACTCATTGACTAATTCTGCCATAATATACAGTGGTTACTGATCTGTGCTTTGAAAATATATTCTGTGTTCAAGTTTTGATATATGACATGAAAAATCTGCTTAGCAAGTATGTAAAAACATTTAATTGCATATCAAGTACATGAAATGGTATGCAGCAGATCCAAGCCTTTGAATCAAGTATCTAATACTAGATTCAAAGGCTCGGATCTGCAGCATATTATTTACTATTTATATAATAATTATATACTACTGGTTACAGGTAGTACATGTACTTTCAATATGTAATAATCCTACAATTTAGCATCTAGTCATTTTAAAGAGTGGTTGTAAAAACTTGTATTGTACACTGTGGTAGGATTTATCATGTGATAAAATGGCTCAGATGTTGTGCAAGTGTGATCTGAATCTCAGACCCAGGCTCTGTACTTGGAAGAACAGAGGTTGATATTTGAGGATACATGTACATTGAAATTAGTATTTTATTTCTGACAGATTTTTCTGTGCAGTAGCTCACTTGGTAGCACATGTCAGACCCTACATATACTGAACAAAAAAAGAAACGCAACAATAGACCACTAAGGATTTTCGAGTTTTAGGGTAAAACGTTAATGATTTCAGGTCTGTTGCTGTATGATTCCCATTCATGGGATATTAGGGTATATCATGCAAAAACTGATTTTCATTTCGATAAAAACTGAATGAGAATTTTTTGTCGTCTTAAATAATGCAAATCGGGAAAAATTTGCTCTGCGCATGCGCATACTTTTGAACCTCCAAATCATCAAGAAACAATGTCAGCTGCTCCCTAATTAAAGTTCATGAAAAAGAAATAAAATTCCGCGACACACAAGCTCGTAATTAAAACCATCAAAATCCCTATATGTTTAATTGAAAGGGGGATAATTTCAATTTAATTCGTTTTATTTCTTTAACGTGTGAGTTATCTGCTGAGTGGTACATTGTGATTTTGAATGGGGGTTTATAGCGGATTTAAATCATACCATTATTTTAATGCTTGCGCATGCGCACTGTATGGATTACTACTTTCAGCATGCCCATGGTCGGAATCGGATAACTCCGTAAATAATCATCAAAATGAAAATCGGTTTCTTGCATTCGGAAGTCTGATATCTAATGCAGAAGTAGAAAATGCAATTTTTTCTGATTCTATCATAGTTTTCTCAAAATTTAGTGGAATATAATTGTTGCGTTTCTTTTTTTGTTCAGTATAGTTTTCCATATGCCGCTCGTATCCCAAGTGAAAGTATGAAATTCGGTCATGAAAGTATTTCTAAAAGTCAGTACCTGTGTGCAAGCTTGTTCACCAGCAGTCAAAACATTTTCTGTTCTCAAAAACCTTTATTTCCTGTTTTCTACAACAAACATGTGAAGGAAAAAAATAATAAAAAAAAAAAAAAAAAAAAAAAAAAAACATAATTGAAAGAAAAAATGTGATCATTTTTTGATGAAAATCATTTTTCTTCAGTGATATATAGTAGTGCTAGTTTTCATTTGTATATATGTACATGTAAATTAGAGCATTAAAATTTATTGTATAATCACAAAATAAATAGGATAACATGTAGGTTTATTTTACATGTTATGATGTAGAAACGAGATATAATTTTTTATGTAGGTGATTTGAAAACAGCCAAACATAGCATTTGAGTTTAATTTTTCAGATGAACATGGCAACTTGCATCAGACTTCAACAAGACAGTTTGTTATCAATAAATGAGAAAACCAACAATTTAGGTTTCAGACCAGGCCCAACACAAACCAGGCTGTACAGTCACAGAAAATAGTAAGAAAGAAAGAAGAGGTGTCATATTATTTACGGTGCTGATCAGCTGTACAGTGACTGCACAGCTGATCTACACTTTGTTTTCGCATATGCAAGTTTTTATTTTCTGATGCAGCAGCTCAATTATGATGTCAAACATTAACCTCTTGTGTTCTTCTGCAGAAGCACTGGCTGGTCTGAAGTTATACAGCATTCTATGCTGTGCTACCCTCCAGAAGCTTTGCATAACTTTAGCACTTTAATGAAAACACGACTAGATATTTATTGCGCTGGAAAAATGACAAATTGTTTTTGTCAGTTAGATTGTTTGATTTTCAGTGTTATAAGCATCTAAAAGTTCATTTTCAAAGTTCATAAATGTTCTAGTAAAAATTGGCTGTAAATATGTAATTTGTACTAATTACAGTAGCTACTGTATACATGAACTTTTCATGTTCAATATTTATGTTTCGATTGAAATTGTATGTTTTATGTTTAAACATTGTTCCTTGACTCTGTTCATTTGTTGTTAGAAATGTTAAAATGCAAAAAATAAAAATACAAAAAGAAATGTGCGTTTTTTCCTTCATGAAAATTGGTAAAATCGGATCAAGAAAAAGTAAATAATGTCAACACTTCTTATAGACAATGGGTCTATATTAAAAAGCTATAGCTAAAATCAGGAATTGGTGCATTCAGAACCAAGATCTAGTAACAGTTTTTAGCTCACCTGAGCCCAGGGCTCAAAAGGTGAATGGCCATGCTCCAGTGTCCGTCCGTCGTCCACAATTTCAAAGATCTTCTCTGAAACCCATTGAACAATCAAAGCCAAACTTCATGTGGAGCATCCTTAGGAAGGGGGAACGAAACTTTATATAAATGGTCTAGGTCACATGACCAAGATGGCCGCCATGTCCATATATGGTAAAAACCATGAAAAAATCTTCTCTGGAACCGATGGACCGATTTCAACGAAACATGGTATGTAGCATTGGGGATTCTGGCCCATCATAGTTTATATAAATCATGACCTTTCGTTGGCCCTGACATAGTTTACGGCAAGCTCAATTTTGGTTTCATAGGATTTTCAAGGGAAAAAAGTGAAAACATTGAAGTTTTGTAGCCTGTGACCTGGAAGTTGGTACATACAGACAACATGTTGAGCTAATTAAGTTTGGTGAGTATAAAAGGTCAAGGTCGTTAAAGGTCATTTACAAATTAATTTGTAAAACTTAATTTTCTCAGTAACCACTTGACCAATCAAAGCCAAATTTTAAATGTGGTATCATTAAGATGGAGGAACAAAAGTTTATATATATGGTCAAGGTCACATGACCAAGATGGCCACCATAGCTAAAAATGCAAAAACCTTTAAAAATCTTCTTCTCCAGAACCAGAAGGCCTATGATTTTGAAACTTGGCTTGAAGCATCACGGGGAGGCGCTCTACAAAGTATATATAAATCATGACCCTGGGATGACCTTGATTTATTTTACGGCAAGGTCAACATAGGTCGCCTATGCATTTGAACGGGAAAAATTGTCAAAATGTCATTTGAAGGGAAAAACTTTATGGAAATGGGCAAATGGACAGAAGAATTATGATTCTGAAAAAAAGGACCCCAGGGGCAGGTCTGCCCCCACACTGGGGCAATATATATGTATATTACCATTAGAATATTCAAAGATCTTCTCTGAAACCGTTTGGCCAATCAAAGCCAAATGTCATGTGGAGAATTCTTAAGAAGGGAGAATGAAAGTTTATATAAATGGTCAAAGTCACATGACCAAGATGGCCACCATGGCTATAAATAGCAAAAACCTTTAAAAATTTTCTTCTCCAGAACCAGAAGGCCTGTGAATTTGAAACTTGGCATGAAACATCAGGGAAAAGAGCTATAAATCATGACCTTGGGATGACCTTGACATATTTTATGGCAAGGCCAACATAGGTTGCCCATGCATTTGAATGGGGAAAATTAGTAAAATTTAATTAAATGGGGGGAAACTTGCTGGGAGTATGCAAATGGACAGATTATTTATAATTATGGAAAAAAATGTCCTCATGGGGTTGTCTTCCCCCGTCCCTGGGCTATATACATGTATATGACCATAATATTCAAACATCTTCTTCTCTGAAACCGCTTGGCCAATCAAAGCCAAACTTTATGTGGAGCATCGTTAGGAAAGGGGAATGAAAGTTAATATAAGTGGTCATGGTCACATGACCAAGATGGCCACCATTGCTATAAACAGCAAAACCTTTATAAATCTAATTCATCAGAACTGGAAGTCCCAAGATTCTGAAACTTTGCCTGAAGCATCATCAATGAATGGAGCTCTATAAAATTTAAATAATCATGACCCCTAGATGACCTTGACCTATTTAATGGCAAGGACAGCTGAGGTTGCATATCCCAAATCTCAGGTGAGCGTTTACAGGACCATTGGTCCTCTGATTTTAATCCAATAATCTTATTAATTCATTGAGATTTTAGCTCACCTGAGCCGAAGGCTCAAAAGGTGAGCTTATAGGATGGTGATGCTCCGGCGTCTGTCCGTCGTCTGTCCACAATTTCAAAGATCTCCTCTGAAACTGCTAGGCCAATCAAAGCCAAACTACAGGTGGAGCATCCTTAGGAAGGGGGAACGAAAATTTATATAAATGGCCCAGGTCACATGATCAAGATGGCAAGATGGCCGCCAAGCACATATATGGTAAAAACCATGAAAAAATCTTCTCTAGAACCGGTTGACCCATTTCAAAGAAACTTGGTGTGTAGCATCGGGGACTCTGGCCCATTATAATTTATATAAATCATGACCTTGGGTGACCTTGACCTATTTTACGACAAGGTCAATTTTGGTTACATAGGCTTTTCAATGAAAAAAAAAGGTGAAAACATTGAATTTTTCAGGAAGTTTTGTAGCCTGTGACCTGAAAGTTGGTAGATACAGACAACATGTTGAGCTAATGAAGTGTTGTGAGTTTTAAAGATCAAGGTCATTTCTTGACACTGGCCAAAGGTCATTCACAAATTAAATGTAAAACAATTTTCTCAGTAACTGCTTAACTAATCAAAACCAAATTTTATATGCAGCATCCTTGGGATGGGGGAATGAAAGTCGATATAAATAGTCAAGGTCACATGACCAAGATGGCTGCCATGGCTATGAATAGCAAACACCTTTAAAATTCTTCCTCTAGAACCAGAAGGCCAAAGATTTTGAAACCTGTCATGAAGCATCAGTGGGAGGAGCTCTACAAAGTTAATATAAATCATATGGCCCCGGGATGACCTTTACCTATCTTATGGTAAGGTCAACATAGGGCACCCATGCATTTGAATGGGGAAAATTATTAAAATGTCATTTGAAGGGAAAAAACTTTATGGAAATGCGCAAGAGACAGAAACTCTACAAAGTTTATATAAATCATGACCTTGACATATTTTATGGCAAGGCCAACATAGGTGGCCCATGCATTTGAATGGGGAAAATTAGTCTGGGAGTATGCAAATGGACAGAAAATTTATGTTTATGAAAAAAAAAAAATAATAATTTATGTCCTCAGGGGGTTGTCTGCCCCTGGCCCGGGGCTATATACATGTATATGACCATAATATTCAAACATCTTCTCTGAAACCGCTTGGCCAGTCAAAGCCAAACTTTATATGGAGCATCGTTAGGAAAGGGGAATGAAAGTTAATATAAATGGTTCAGGTCAATTGACCAAGATGGCCGCCATGGCTATAAATACCCTTTATAAATCTTATTCTTCAGAACTGGAAGACCTATGATTTTGAAACTTTGCCTGAAGCGTCAGTGAATGGAGCTCTACAAAGTTTATATAAATCATGACCCCTGGATGACCTTGACCTATTTTATGGCAAGGTCAGCTTAGGTCTCAGATCTCATATCCCAGATCTCAGGTGAGCGTTTATAGGACCATTGGTTTTCCGGTTATCCACACGAACCTGTGATAAATGAGCCGCGTCATGAGAAAACCGGATTTTTGTTTTGCTTTGCGAAAACAAAGGCGCAGATCAGATGATCAGCGTCTTTGTTTTCGTTGCCCGGATAGTACAATCCATCTAAATCCGAAATTCTAAGTTTTAGATAGCCTTCTTCTGTGACTATAAAGGCCGGTTTGTGTCAGACCAGAAGACCGGTTTTCTCGCTTCGTGGCTCAAATGGTCTTGTAAACACTCACCTACAAACTCAAAGAGCAAAACTGGCTAGTTCTGATGTTTCATTTTAGATGGTCGAGGGTTGTTTAAAAGTGCTGGCGACACACTGACATAACGAACATATATTCAACAGAATCTGATGTCACTGACTTACTACTGTTAAAGCACAATTTGATATGGGAGTTAGAATTTCCATCCTGCCTATGCGCATCCTGCCTATTTTAACGAGTCAGCCTAATTTATAGATATCCTAAATTCTAATTATGGATGTCCTTAATTCGAATTATGGATATCCTAAATTCAAGACTATTTTTGGATATCCATAAATACATTTAAGGACATCCTTAAATAACCCGATTTAAGGATATCCATAATTCGAATTTAGGATATCCTTAATTCAACATGATTTTTGGATATCCAGATTCAATTATGGATATCCTATGTTCATTTTTCGATATCCGAAATTCATTTATGGATATCCTTAAATAATTTAGGATATCCATAATTATTTTAGGATATCCTTTATTCATTTTAGGATGTCCATAAATGAATTATTGGTATAGGAATAAATAGTAAAACGGCACCCCATAAGAGAGGACTCACAGTACATTTTCTTCCTTTCAGTGTAAACGCTATGCCTTATCATACCCCGCAAGTAGGTCATTCATGATTCATTGATAAACAGAGAGGCTGAGCTATAAATACATGCACTGCTTACAGAGTTGAACATAATCTGTGCTATTAATAGTACCCTCTCATTTACAAACACTGCATAGTTTAAAATGCATGCTGCATGTACATACTAAGACAAAACTTAATAATTTTTCTGCTGTTGCAACAACAAATCACTCTAGATTTATGTTGATGTGAAACCTTTGTATTACTACCTTACTTAGCCGCATTAAACTTACATAACTTTCTGTCTGCACCAGGAAATCATGTTTTCAATTACAAAATTAATGATTCTGTTAGGTTTAAAAGGTTCCAAGAGGATATTTTTGGCTAGATAGCATTTTCAGTATACATATGTTATCACTAGAAAATTGTAATTTCCCTAGATTACCCCTTCTCAGAAATTATGCCAAACAAAAATTTTCCATGAGTTGTAAACAAAGAAATTGGTTGGGTGACCTTTGTTTGATCTCATTTCAGCTAATCCTGATAGGTGTAACTGTTTGTGGGAGGGTGCATAATGATAGAATTATGATATTAGAATGACTTTTTGTAAACTTTCCCATGGTTATGCATAAAACAATGACCTAGGAGGAGGGGTCTTCCAGGCTGGTGGACATGCCAAAATATGCAGGGTCAAAGTCACAAAAATGATGATTCCCGTTGGTTTAACATGTGGTTAAGTAAATGTTTACTGGAAATGAACTCTTAAAATACATACACATATGTTTCTAGTTTAAAAAAGACATTCATAGCACAGATTAAAGAGATAATGCCATATACAAAATGAATTATCATTGATAATTAGCTTCAGTTAGCATCAATTACAATGACGTCACACAGCCTTAGCCAATGAGGTAATGAACTATAATGCATGCTCACAAAATACTATCACTGCTGCATGCTTTTACAGCCTGGTTTATTTGATATTGATTTTTCGTCTGCTTCTCTGCCAACAAAAAGGTAAATTCGTCTGCTGTGGCCTAGTGGTGGCGCTGATTCTTGATTTTTGCGGGAAAAGAGATAAAGTTACTCTTTTACTAGATAGCTTGAACACTGTTTGTTATTAACATTTATTTGGAATGTTATTGTCTGGAACTTGGCACAGTTCAGCATGAATCACTATCTTCTAGAGCTTTCCCACGCTGACAGAGAAACAATCAACCGATATTTTAGTTCCTTGTGATACCTGTTAATTTGGTCTGGAAGTTATATATTTTGTCTGGAGGGTTCGGTGCATCAGCGTAGCACAAGACGTCATTAATGACACATTTGAGAAAAAATATAGTTAACGAATATGGTGCTCAAAGCACTTTAGCATTTAATTTTCCAGACTATACGTTCCCATGTTCTGAGATACTTTTAAAGATAAAAAAAGCCTTCTCAACTTCACGAATTGTTCTTAGAATATACCGGACCATGATGCTGCCAAAATACCACATGGACCACGTACATTACCCCAACCCCTTCTGTCCACCACTCTAACACATTCTTTTGTCGCAAAGAATTACCGTCTGGTTTTGCTGAGCTACACTAAGCAACATTGGTACAACACGCACGATTGTATTAAGGCTGAAAATAAGATTTTGTTTGTTTGTCCTCCACCTACTTACCCACTTTTAACCCCCCCCCCCCCCAAAAAAAAAAAAAAAAAAAAAAAAAAAAATTATTTGATAATTTGGTAGGAATTCAGTTTTTATCGAACATTTTTCCAGCAAATGCACCCTGTATACTAGCTACTGTCTTCCAATTTTAAGCATTTAAGCATTGTTAAGAACATTATTGCTGTAATAAATGCAAAAGATCAAGTGATCATACAGTCGAGATCAATGGTAGATTGTGTTACCAGATTTATCAGATAAAACAATGATATGTTGGCGTTTTTGTCCACTTTCTATTGAAAGCAAAATATAATATAATACGTTTCCTAGCTACCTACCCGATTCTAAAATGCTGGGTAGTAGGTAAAGGACAAACAAACAATTTTTTAATTCAGGCCTAATGCAAAAACAAACTGAACTGAAATTAAAAAACATTCAGCCCAGCCTATGGATCCAGAAAATTCAGAGTAATCTCCACATCTAGGCGGGACTTTTATCAGGGATTTTTCCACAAATTTGACCCCGCAGTGGCGGGTTTTAAGCAGGGCTTTAAAGCCAGATGTACGTAATTGACCTCACGGTAGAATTTTTTTATTTTTTGCATGTGAGTGTATTTTGATGTCCTACATACGAAAATGTAAAGAAATCGATACCGTTCCGAGCTTGTTTTCGAGATATCAGCCTTCAAAATCGTCAAATTTGAGAGCGAAAATACATTGACGTCAACGTAAAATGCGATTTTTAGACCCCCTTTTTGTTAATTTTCTTGATATATTTCAAAAAATCCACGGTAGGATTTTTTAAAAAACTGATATGTATTAGCGAAATTCCTGAGCTACATATAGATAATAAGAAAGTCCTTAGTTACCGGATTCGTTTTCCTGCTATAAGCGTGCGAAGAGAGGTAGTCGTTGCTGAATTCAGTACATTTTACGCGCGACGTCGATTTTGCGCCAAAATTTGCGACACTGTTTAGTATTTAATATTGCTAACTGTCCCGGATATGTTGTTTTCTTCGGGATAACATGTCAACAATCTATATTTTGAGCAAAAATAATAAACAATATCAAACTTTTTACATTTCTGAAGTCCTCTGCATAATTGTATGGATATTGTTTCGTATTCCGAACGTAAAGTGACGCTAGAAATGACGTTTCGAGCGAAAACTGACGTTACGAATGCGGCGTAAAAATGACGTTTCTACCCTTAGATACGCACGTTCCTTTGAGCGCCTTCAATTACGTACATCTGTCTTTAAATGGAAAAGTTTAAAGCACCGCTGTTCCTTGGTCGCACAGGCTTCGTAGATACAAATGACTGGCGCGTGTTTTCATAAAAAAGTATCGAAGCAGCTGTCTTTTATAGCAGAATTCATTGGAATCAAACGGGGGACATTCCTTTGTTGAAAATGACACCGTTTGCTGATTCAAACAGAGCATGGTGCCAGATGTTGGCATGGGCTAAAGCTGGTTAACAGTATCTGAGACTGAAACAGTAGGTTTTATAACTACTTTGAAATTCTTGAACCATTCAATATGTCTTACATCTAGGTCTTTAGAAGATACTAGTTTACTAAGTTAGGTAATTTTATCAAGCAATTATCACTGCTCAAACTTATATCCAAACTGACAAATCTGCCTGACTAAGCAGTTTCAAGAACGGAAAAGTACCAAATCCGAACCTCGATTCAAGACTAAATATGTACAGTAACTGTGGTCATATCATGCGGTGTAAAAGTAAAACCGTTCCCAGATATAGAAACCGCATGAAACTTTTCATAATGTGAAGTGCCTTGAAGTAATTGTATACAATAAACCAGTTTACCCATGTTAACATATGTATAAACAAGGACAGATGAATTATCACTTTTTACAGGAATTATCACTTTTTACATAAGATCATTTTATTAGACAAATATCATTAACAGATTTGTTAGCGACTTTTTCTCTCGCGGGTTGTGTTCTGGGCATCTGTACTTAGCAACCTTTCTTTCGATGTTAATTCGACAGTCCATATTAACATGTGAAACTACGGTGCGTTCCTTTACCGGAATCATATATATTTGCTAAGATTACATCAAATATTATTATATCTCAGCCACAAAATAAGCCCTTCATTAAAATACTGCTTCAGCTGTCTTACAAGGATAAGTAAAATTAATAAAGCACATAGTAAGGAATGATCTGAAAACAAAACAATCACAAACATGTGGCGCATCTAGCCTATCGCTCGGTGACATGCCGGGTTTGCCAAAGGATTAGATGAACAGTCACCATTCCACATTATGGTGATCATTTTAATTGACACACAATCTATGTTACGTATATTTTTGCCGTGGCAGTTTCTGTTATTTTTCAGTGTTTATTTTTCAAAGCGTCGCGGTTACAAGTAGAAAGTTTGGTTTGCTTATCGCTTAGGGCCCCAGCGAGGGTCGGTATCAAACCCAAGACCTCTCGCTCGGGAGTCCTGTCACTCTTCCACAAGGCCACCGCACTCCACTACACGTAGTTTGTAGTTCACGTACGTAGGCAGTTAAGGTGTGTATAAGGAAAATAATAAAATATAAACATGAAACTAACTATATTTTTGGACACAAGGGGTTACAAATCACAATTTTGTCACCGCGACTGATGTATCATATCGTTATTCGTTGAGATTCTACAAGACTTACATTGTGTTATTGTTTTATTACTCATCTAGCACCAAAATATCGTGGTTTTTGCTGAGTCGGCTAGTGCATGTTATCATCATAAATGAAAACCCAAGAAACATCGGGGTTTCAGCATTTATATCTGTAATATCTAAGATCAACCACCGGCCATGCAATGGGTACATAACATGGAATAGAGCTTGTGTTCAAGTTGGTAATCAGACTATGGTCACTTTGGATGCAAGAACAGCCTACGATTTTGTTTGAATATGAACAGAATCAGATTTTCTTATCGGATGCTCAGTTATGATTCGCTGTATGACTAAACGAACAAAATAGCATGTGCACCCGGGCCAAAAGCCATTATCCTAGACGCCTGTCTGTGTGATAAAAGCAAACACTGTTCGCATGAATAGGAATCTATTGAGTGGCAGGCAAATATTTTGATATGCATGCAGGATGAATCTGGTTTGAAGATTTTCGGGCTCTTTGGGACAATTTGTTAGTTTTGTAAACATGGACAACAGCCAAAACGTAAATAGTAGCAACAAAAATAAATACGCCAGGTAAGATGATGTGAGATACAAAGATATATATCTGCTAAATGATAAAAATAATGTTTGACGTAAAAAGTTTGCTGTAGGTGGAAAACATGATATTAATGGATCATGCAGATAAATGATTAATCATGAAACACTCGGTCAGCTATATGCATGGTAACATTAATAATGATAAGCAGAAATGATTCAATGACTAATATAAGGCATGCAGTGACTGAAACACTGTCACCGCTATATGTATACCCTTTTATAATACCATAGATCCTCACGATCTACACACATTGTATATAAACTCGAGTTCAATAACACAGAACATTTCTAATTTGTAGATCAGTCTAGATTCGTTTTCTGGTAGACTTTTATGAGGTTGGGGGAGCTTACTTTTCAAAGCATGCAATTTGAATTGCTCGCCTTAATTTTGTTCTTCATTTGTGGTGGGTGGGTGGGGGTCACAGTGAACTGAAAGGCCATCGGATTGTTGGGGGTCGATGAACATTTTGAGTTTTTATTCTTCCATCCGCTTTTTCAGTGTAGAGGTGATTTACCTTTAAAATGATTGAAACTCTTCATATTTTCATAACTCAAACGAGTGAGTCGCGTCATAGGAAACTAAAAAGTGTACAACACAAAAAGATTGTCCGACTTCACCAAAGATTGATGGAGTTTTGACATTGCAGTAAGTTTGTAAAGTAGAAGAGTTGTGCTGTGTAGTAAAACCAAAGGCGTTTCAATCGAATGCGCTGGACAGCTTCTGTTTCAGACACACTGTAAATACAAGGACAGTTTAACTTAAAAAGAACATTTTAGCAATTCGTTCACATTCATTTTCATTCTTAGATGACCAACGACATTCCTGTGCAAAAATGATATAGTGTTATTATGTGATGCAAAGACAGCCACATTTTTTCAGTTTCAGATGGGTTTATTCACTTTAATTTTTTTTTTTGCGGGACTTAGACAAGAACGTCCCATCTGGGGATATTCTTATTCCCTAAAATTAGTGGACACATCCAACTGATAGGAATTCATCGTAAATGGGTTACGAACGTGCGACATGTCCGACCTTGTGAATCACACTATATAGTTAAAAACTATTTACAAAACGAAGTTTCAAAGGGAAATATATATTCGGTCGCAAATTGAAATATATGATTCTAGCAAATGATTTTAATTGTATATGGAAAGACGGTGCTTCGAGTTATGTTTCTAGTGCATTTAGTGCCGATCATAATCAGCTTAAAAATTACGAAAACGTTCCTCGAAAATGAGCCTGTGCATGACAAAACCAACAATTTGGGTTTCCGACCAGGTCCAACACAAACCAGCCTGTACAGTCACAGAAGAAACCCAGAATCTTGAAAATTTGGGAATAAGTAGAGGAGGAAATGTACTATCCGTGTAGCGAAAACAAAGACGCTGATCAGCTTCGCGGTTACCGCGAAGCTGATCTGCGTCTTTGTTTTCGCCCATGCAAATTGTTGGTTTTCTCACGCACAGGCTCAAATATCTTACAACATTGCACAAACGACCTAGTTATTCCTCATATCAATAATGAATATTCCAGCACCTTAAGACGATTAGGAGCATTTCAACCGAACAGAAAAAAATCACAAATCATTAAAACATACAACTTGCGTCAATAGTGTTCGGTCAACTTCCTTACCCCTAAAGATATATGAATACGCAAAATTTATCATATCTGCCATATATGTAGTAACCTACCCAACCAGAGGCTTGTTATATAAGAATTATAAGCCTCTACTTATAAGTTACTGAAACGCTGCGGTTGACGAAGCAAAGCTATGGACTATGTTTGTCGCCAATTTCATGTTCTTCCATCAGGGATTGTGTTTACAGTCTTGTATCTTTTTCGTGGCATTCCGTGGCTCCAGTATAGATAAAATCATCATGAAAACGCATTTTTGGGTAAAAAAAATCTTTAAAAATATTCCAGACATATCCTATAGTTTCCCCGACCTCTGTGATAGCTAATCATTAGCGGAAGTTTCATATCACTGATTGATTTCTGTGTATATTTTCCAGAACGTTGAGTTCTTGTTCGATTCTTGACCGATTGTACAGGACATCAAACAAAGATGAACCAACAAATTGGCAGCCAATGACTCATCATGGGGTGTACGCCCTTCAGCTCGTTAACCGAAAATATGAAACTTTTATAGGTATATTTTATATATATATATATCCCCCCATATTTCTACTTTAAATAACGTTTGGATAAAGGCTAAAAAGCAACTTGCCGGTTAGGTGTTTGGCTAGAAGCACATGGCATTATACCAAAGAATGTCTCCAATATTGAAAGTGTTAAGATACGGATAAGCCCCTAAATATTCATTATGGAGACAACTTGCATTCAGTGAAATGAATGCGTAGATCCATTGTCTGGTCGTACAGTGTTTTATAAAGCTGCACCTGTGTTTTGGCAAAGGTTAGTTCCCGAATAACAAGTTATGGCACAAAGCTCCTAGAATAATCCTATATTTATCGTAAATATAATGTTATGATTCTTCTCGAATAACAATTAAATCTGTAGAGACGAAGAGGCGTGTCGTTAATAGAAAAGTACTTGTGAAAGCCCCCACAGCCAATCCTCTATATTAAGAAACATCATGCAATACACAGGTTTCCTACAATTATACTCGTAAAAAAATGAAAGTTTTCAGTGTAAAAATATTGAATTTCGTTATTTTTTTCTCTAAAAACAGATATTGTGGGCACTCTAAAGAGTACCAACAATCTATGTTTTGAAGCAAAAATAAGAAAGCAATATACCCTATAAACACCCCACTTTTATTTCATAACATTGGGGTGTATGGGGCTATACATGGACAAGTTTCTTCTGATGCATCATGAGGAAAACGAACATCGGTATTCGAAGATTCTTGCATTTAAAATAGCAGTACTCAGAACTAATCAGTATTTCTTTTATGATCATTTACATATATTTTTGTTTCACAGAAAGCAAACAATACAACACGGCCATCGTCCTAGAACAATGGCCAGCTTCAGTGACTACTAAACAAGGCGATTGGTCATAGATGACAGTGCTTTAGGCCACAGATTTTTTTTTTTGTATTCTCATTCCCAACCGCCCCTGTTCAAAACTTTCCAAAATCATTTTTTATTTTGGTTGGAAAAGAACAAAATATTTTTTTTTTCAATAAAAATGTCAAGATAGTATAATTTTCATTTACTTTATTGCCTGTGTCTCTTTCAATGCAAAAATCACAAATTTTAAAGAAACTAGGCCGTGAAGACTGTCAACTCAAAGTGGGTGCCCTCAAATAAAAAATAAAATCCACCCAGACACCCACCCAAGAATTAAAAAAAAAAAAAAAAAAGAAAAAAGAAATTGATGAGAATCTAATAATTAATTTTCTCTGGCCTTATCTGAAACGTTTGTCATATGAGAAACTTAGAAAAATATTGAATCTACACACATGTAACTTGAAAAAGCAAAAGCAAAGTAAGCAATAATGCTGGTAACCCCATATTTGCACAATCATCTTGTGAACTTGTACGTTTTTCGTGTGGTAGATGTGACACAATGTATTTCCCTGACTTGCGGCAACTTGACCTAGTCTGGCGAACAGTCAAAATCACATGTTTGGCTAGGACTCAAGTCTAACGAGAATAAATCATCTTACTAAAATGTCCTCCTACAACACAAGAAAATTTTCGTGTATTGTTGTTAAGGGGTTGCCAAATCATGAAGAAGTGAATAATGATTTTTGTTGGTCCATATATAACGAAAGGACCATAAAGCCTGAAACGCTCATCTGACGTGATCGGTTGACCTTGTTGTACAACTAGGCCAAGGTCATTCCTGGGTCACGATTAGACGGAATATTTCCATCGGTATTCCGTTAGACCTCTCCATACCGACGGAAATGACATGTATTGAGCCATTGGTCGAAAATGAAAAATCATCGAAGACGCCAAATAAATTGAAAATTATGTTATGTTATATCTTCTCTGACTGATAGGACTTAGTTTTTACATATTCTAGATGTAAAGATACGCAGATTCATAAAAAAAACACCATGTTTTCTGTGGAAAATATCACATGCGTCTATAAATAGATAAGGGGAGACTACTGAAAAATATGGGACACAAAGTAGAAAATCGATTGCTTTTCACAAATTTATTGAAATTCTGCAGGCTGACCAGATGTTTACAAGAAGATTTTTGCATTTTCTAACAAAACATAAGAAAAATTCTAATAATTCTCACCAAATAAAGCAGCTATAAGCTTCTGACGAAATCCATAATCTGTTCGACCATAGTTTAAAGGCAACTAATGCTAAGCTGTCATGAGAGAGGAGAGAGGTCACGAAGTATATCGGAGTGCAGGTTAGCCAGCTGATTTAGGTCACGATTAATGTAAACTTTGCACACCTAATGTTGCGACCAAAGAATAGATGACTTTAGATTCTGGAGTTTTTTCCCCAAGATTTTACCAAATATGGTCTTGGCGGCCATGTTGGTCATGTTACCTTGAACAATAATATAAACTTTTGTCTCCCATTCACAAGGAAACTCCATATAAATCTTGGCTTTGGTTGACAAAGTGTTTTTAGAGAAGATGTTTCATTTTTTACAGCCATTCACATGAATTTATCCCCTAGCCAGAAGTAAAAAAAAAAAACACCGGTGGTCAGTATTTTTCAGAGGAATCTTCTGTCTATTTATCCATTCCCTGCGCTTTTTTTTTTTTTTTTTTTTTTTTCAATAAAATAATTTTGTAACATTTTTCTAATGTAAATGCATGATATATGGGATCAAAATTGACACTGATGTAAACGAAGTCGACTTTCCTGCGCAAAAGATTCAGCATTATTATGTCATGCGATGCAAAGACGGTCACATTTTTTCGTTTAAGATGACTTTATTCACTTTAAAAAGCGCTCTACATTACCGACTTTGTGATTCGGGATAATAAAATTGAAGTATATGGTTTGAGCAAATTTTAGTGGAAGGCATTATCTAGTGCATTTAGTGAGGCACATCAATTGCCGATATATATCAATTTAATAATTACGAAATCATTTTTCGAATAGATCCAAATTGCACAAACGTCATAGTTATCTCTCATATCAATAATGAATATTCCAGCACCTCAAGACGACTAGGTACATTTCACCCAAATAGAAAAACTGCATAAATTGTTAAAACATACAAAACTTGCGTCATTAATTTTCAGTGACTTCCCAACTCCCTTACCCCTACAGACAAAACTATGTACAGTTGTTAATGCATGTATTTGACAGGGGCTGATAGAAGACTTACAGGTGCGTTCACTTAAGAAATGAATTTCATTTTTCTGGTGTTCATGGAGCTATGAACCGCAGTGGGTCGCGTGCAAAGTGAATGAACCCCGAAGGGGTTCATGTAAGCTTTGCTAGCGACCCACTGCGGTTCATAGCTCCATGAACAACAGAAAAATTAAACTCATTGCTTATATTTACATCCATTTCTCTCTATCGCTTGTTGAAAAATCACCAAGGCGGTCACATTAACCAGCAAACAGAGAATCTACACACTGTGTGTGTTCAAACAGCGGAACGGCGTCGACGTCTACAACGTCCAATCAGATTGGCGAGATTCATGTTTTTTGACGTCAAGTTTGGATTACGTCACGTCGCGTGACACAATGTTGTTCATGGAAGTATGAACACAGATGAACATCTAATGGTTCATCTAAGGAGGTTTTAGAAAAATGTAAATATTTAAGAAATGAATTTCATTCTTCTGGTGTTCATGGAGCTATTAACCGCAGTGGGTCGCGTGCAAAGTGAATGAACCCCGAAGGGGTTCATGTTAACTTTGCTAGCGACCCACTGCGGTTTATACCTCCATGAACATCAGAAAAATTAAACTCATTGCTTATATTTATATTCATTTCACTCAATCGCTTGTTGAAAAATAATCATGGTGGTCACATTTACAAGCAAATAGATAATTTACACACAGTGTGTGTTCAAACAGCGGAACGGCGACGACGTTTACAACGTCCAATCAAATTGACGAAAGCATTGTATTTTGACGTCAAGTTTGACGTCATGTGACGTCGCGTGACACGATGTTGTTCATGGAAGTATGAACACAGATGAACATCTAATGGTTCATCTAAGAATGTAAATATTTATTAATATAACCCTGCAATATTCATAAATAAATTGACAACTTTTCTTGTTTTTGGACAATCGTCACTGGCAAGAAATAGACAACTGGATGAGTTTGTTTATATAATATGTTAAGTATGTCTATAAATATTTACTCTGTATAAAAAACTTCCAGATCTTATGATGTTGTATGCCTATATCGATTACATAACATATGGAGCTAAATCTTTAACAAAAAATTCGCTGATATTCGAGTTTCAAAGATTCCACAAGGAACCATGGCTAATAGTTTGTAATTTGGTTGATAAATTATGAAATAATAGCCATTTTTGTACTACAGCTGAAAATTTTGTGTCTTTATGAGCACTATTTACAGAGTTACACCCTGATTCTCATTTATTGTGCATTTTAGAATTTCGTAGTAAAACGGTTCTTACAATATAAAACTAAGCATGTCAGTGTTACTTTGCAAGAAAACTAATATTCTACCAGGACGGTTTTACGAACAAAACTTGCTAGTGGGATCCTTTATGAGGTAAGCATGCCTTAAGGCACTATGGAGTCACATATGGCTTTGTATTATGCCAAAACGTGGGTTGACATTTCATCATGCAATTCATGGTTTGTTTCTCGGCACAGAATACCATAGGGGACTGGGACTTTCACAGAGAAACTTTCACACTTAGGCTATCTCTCACTGCTCATATTCATATTTAAATCCTCTTGTTTAGGCATAAAATCTAGGAAATCGCCAGGACATTCAAAGACAGACG
The DNA here is from genome assembly GCA_964017185.1 of Rugalucina vietnamica. Classification (NCBI taxonomy): domain Eukaryota; kingdom Metazoa; phylum Mollusca; class Bivalvia; order Lucinida; family Lucinidae; genus Rugalucina; species Rugalucina vietnamica. Next base: position 32,356,537 of record OZ024873.1, on the reverse strand, counting down.
TTCCTCTAATAGCATTAATAGGAATGAATACAAAGAACATTTGCTTTGCATAAATACCATTTTGACATCCTTTATTGGCATGTTAATTTTCGACGGTGACTTAATCGCTACAGAAGAGGTTTGGAATGTCACGAAGAGGAGATGTGAGTCATTGTCCAACAATAAATTTAGCCACTTAGCCCCTCGGGGCGTAGGAAACAATCATGAATTGTATGATGAAATGACAACCCACGTTTTGGCAGAATAAAAAGTCATGGGTGACTCCATAGTGCTTTAAGACATGCTTACCTTATAAAGGAACCCGCTAGCAAGCTTTGGTCGAATAACCGCCCTAGCAGAATATTTGTTTTCTTGCAAAATAACACTGACATGCTTAGTTTTATATTGTAACAACCGCTTTATCATGAAATTCTAAAATGTACAATAAATGAAAATCAGGGTGTAACTCTGTAAATAGTGCTCATAAAGACACCAAATTTTCAGTCGTAGTACAAAAATGGCTATTCTTTTATAATTTACAAACAAAATTACAAACAATTAACCATGGTTCCTTGTGGAATCTTTGAAACTCGAATATCAGAGATTGTTTTGTTAAAAATTTGGCTCCATATGTTATGTAATCAATTTAGGCATACAACATCACACGATCTGGAAGTTTTATATACAGAGTAATTATATATAGACATACTTAACTAAATATATATAGACATACTTAACATATTATATGAAGAAATTCATCCAGTTTTCTATTTCTTGCCATTGACGATTGTTCAAAAACAAGAAAAGTTGTCAATTTATTTATGAATATCGCAGGGGTATATTAATAAGTGAACGCACCTGTATAAGCCGCTGATCCAGCCTGTTATAATATATTAAGTAACTGAAACGCAGAGGTTGACGAAGCAAAACTATGGGCTATGTTTGTCGCCAATCCGAAAATCTTGTTATTCTATCAGCGACTGTTCGTATTTACAGTTCCAAAAAGGGAGCTTTGTATCTTTTTGGTAGGATAACACTGTCCCAGATATTGTTAAAATCATCATGAAAACGCATTTTGTAGGAAATATTCTACTAGAACTCTCTTAAAAATATCCTATAGTTTCCCAACCTGTGATAGCTAATCATTAGCGGAAGTTGATTTCTGTGTATATTTTCCAGAATGTTTAGTTCTTGTTCGTGTCTTGACCGATCGTACGGGACATCAAACAAAGTTGAACCAACAAATTGGAAGCCAATGAATTATGGTATACGCCCTTGATCGTTCACCGATAACATGAAACTTCCATAGACATATATTTTCATTTTCTTTCCAATCTTTAGCGTTTGGAGGAAATTAATGTTTAGAAGTAACTGGACGGCAAGGCTAGAAATATATCTAGTCCGCATTATACCAAAGAATCGGCGTTTTACGAATGCGCGAATCGATATATCAAATGCGCAGATTTCTTTTTACGAATGCGCGAAAAAAAGACTATCAAATGCGCGTTTAAATTGCGCAGAAATTAATTGCTTTTACAGGTATTTTAAGGTGTACCGATTGTATCTCGCTATCAAGACCGAAGTTATGACAGCGAGATTCATCCACAGTTCTTCCGTTAGCCAGCGTTGAATTCAATGTCTGTTGCCCCCTGCTCACTAAAGGGGAGGTGGAAGTCAGAGTACAACATCAATTCTATAACTATAACCATTGTGTAACAAGCTTTTCTTTCCACTATTAGTGTTTGAAATTTTAAAATCCATGAGGTACATGTAAAAACAATATTCTTGGATAAAATACAAGTTAAAAACACTTTAAAAACGTCTAAAACCTATAAAAGCTTGTTAAAATATGACTAACATAATGGTCGTATCTGTCCAAAGCCAGTGTGAACATAGGTTACCCGAGTGATTATCGGCTAATTACCCTAAAGGCCTTTCGCGCAATTGATACCTCGATTTCACGCGCAATTCAAACAACGTCACGGTATGATTTTCGCGCAAATGATATACGGCCCGAAGAATGATGCCATTTTTCGTAAGTGCTTAGATACTGGTCCGCCGTTAAGCGTCCAACGTGAACTGAGACAATCACCGGACCGTGTAACTCCAACCTAATATCTGATCGTAGATGTCTATTTAAACAAAGGTGAGTTATCGAAAAAAAACAAGTTATATAACAAAGCTCCTAGAATATTCCGATATTGTTCAAAGAAAAGTACCAAATGAGGAAATCATGACAGAATAATATGATTCTTCTCGAATAACAATTAAATCTGTTAACACAAACAGGCTTGTCGTTAATAGAAAAGTGCATGTGAAGCCCCCGCAGCCAATCCTCTATATTACGAAACACATGCAATATAGAGAGGTTTCCTACATCTATAAAAAGGAAAAATTTCCAGGAGAAAATTTAGACTGTGGGCACACTGTAGAACCGTTTCAAAAGAGTACCAACAATCCATGTTTTGAAGCAAAAATAAGAAAACAATATACCCTATAAACACCCCACTTTTAATGCATAACATTGGGGTGTATGGGGCTGTACATGACATGGAAATGTTTCTTCTGATGCGTCATGAGGAAAACAAACATCGGTATACGAACATTCTTGCATTTAAAATAGCAGTATTAAGAACTAATGGGTGTTTCTGACGTGCTTTTATTATCATTATTGTATATTCTCGTTCTCACAGAAAGCAAGAGCTACAACATGTCCATTGGCCTAGCTTTGAAATGACTACTGTAGAGCACCCCCAGTGTGTGTGTGTGGGGGGGGGGGGGGTCTTTGCTCCCTGCTCCCTGAAAGAAAAATGACCTTTCTGCGCAGCTCCCTAAAATGTTTTTTTCTCAGCCCCCTGCTCCCTAAAACCCCAAAAAGTTATGCTTTCTCCCCAAATTCCTGAAAATAAATGACCCTTCTCCCCAAATCTCTGAAAATAAATAGCCATTCTCCCTGAATCCCCCAAACCCCTGGGAGGGCCTCACTTTAGCAGGGCGATGGGTCATACATAGATGCCAGTGCTTTAACTGAGAAACTTAGAAACGTGTTAAATATACACACATGTAACTTAAGACAATCAAAAGCGAAACTTGCGCCATTAATTTTCAGTAACTTCCCAACTCCCTTACCACTACAGACAAAACTATGAACAGTTGTTGATGCATGTATCTGACAAAAGCAAAGTTAGCTAGTAACCTCCTATTCGCACAATCATCTTGCGACCTGGTACTTTTTTCATGTGATAGATGTGACACCTTACATAATTTAAAAGTGAAATATATTTCCCTGACTTGCGGCAACTTGACCTAGTCTGGCGAACAGTCAAAATCACATGTTTGGCTAAGACTCAAGTATAACGAAAATAAATCATTTTGATAAAATGTCCTCCTACAACACAAGCAACGTTATAAAGGGGTTGCCAAAGTCATGAAGAAGTGAATGGCCCGTGAATGATTTTGTTTGTCAATTTAACAACATGGCCATGAGCCCTGAAACGATCATCTAACATGTGGTCGTTTGACCTCGTTGAAAAAAAATAGGTCGAGGTCTTTCCTGGGTCACGATTTATGTAAATTTGACTAATATCCAGTCCAAAGAACAGATCATGACTTTAGATTCTGGAGATTTGTTTTTCAAATATTTTATCAAAGATGGACATGGCGGCCATCTTGGTCATGTGACCTTGAACAATGATACATGTATAAACTTTTATCACCCATCCACAAGGAAACTCCATATAAATCTTGGATTTGATTGACCAAGTGATTTCAGAGAAGATGTTTGTGTTTTTACAGCCATATACATGAATTAAGCCCCTGGCCAGGGGTAGACAATACCCTGGGGTCAGTATTTTTCAGAGGAATCTTCTGTCTATTTGCCCATTCCCTGCGCGTTTTTCACTAAAATAATTTTGTAACATTTTCTCATATAAATGCATGACTATGCGACCAAAGTTGACATGCATGTAAACGAAGTCAAGATCGCCCCAACCGGCGACTTCAATGCGCAAAAGTGTGATGCAAATAAGTATAATGGGTTAATAAAGGATCAAACCTTTATATTTTATTCACTTTTAAAAAGCGTTCTACATGACCGACTATGTGATTTATTGTAAAACGTACACGTATTTACAAGACGAAGTCTCAAAGGTAAATACATATATTGGGTCCCAAATTGAAGTATATGCTTCTAGCAATTGATTTTTATTGCGTTTAAGAAGACTTTGCTTTGAGATATGTTTCTAGCTGTCCTAGTGCATTTAGTGAGGCGCATCAATTGCCAATATGTATCAATTTAATTACAAAATCATTTTCCAAATAGCTCCATTTTGCATAAACGTCATAGTTTATCTCTCATATCAATAATGAATATTCCAGCACCTTAAGACGAATAGACATTTCTTGCCTAATCTGAGATGTACACTGAGATGTAAATACACCATACATTGACAAAAAGTCAGGGATTATCTCAAGATATTTCATTGCATTGACGTACTTTAAGAAAACTTTCGTTTATCCTACTATTCATTTGTAAATTAAATGTTTGTCTAAGCGCACGGTTCGTTCGTTCGTTCGTTTGTTTGTTTGTTTTCTTGCTTTACGACCACGGCGTACAGCCAAAATCATGTCGGACCTGACAGTTGTCCTAACCCTTAAAATCCTGTCACACCAGGGCGGCGCTATTACGGATTGCTAGAAAAATGCAGAACGCCGAGGTGAGCGCGGTACGAACGCCAACAACGCCGTAGCAACGCGGTGGCATCGCCAGCATACGCCGTGGGAAATCCTAGAACGCCAAGGTCGGCATTTCGTTTGGACATACAAATGTCGTCGCTTGGCGTTATAATAAGAGCGTCGTTTGAACGCCCTGAGAACGCCGTCCGTGGCAGCGCGGTGATAACTTCACCAACGCACCATGAGCTCCATGGGCATGCAGTGATAGCATAGTGCACACGTCGTGGTAGCCTATGGCGTTTGCACAGAGATAGAACGGCGTCCATCACGATCTCAAGGCGTCTACACCGCGCCGATTCGGCGTTTTATTTATCTTACTGTTTTCCTGAGGCGTTTGCTAGGCGCTGTCACGGCGTTTATTGCGCTCGCGCGGAGCTTTCACTTACCGCGTCCAGTGGTGTTTTTGATGAAAATAGATGAAAAAATATGCAAATTTTAAACATGACAAAAACAAACAAAACACTATTTAAATCAGATGCACATATGTATTAGGATTTCTTTCACAATGTCTATCGACCAACAAGCTGGTTTATTACTTGTATATATGCAGGCGCAGCATATTGCGGCTGATGCTGCCAGCATAGTTCTATAAATACACAGATGGAGCAGAGCGCAAAGAATGCTATGGGTCTGGCCATGGGTGGAGGCAGCTGGAAGTTTTCAGTATGGTCATTTTCACAGATGCCAGGATATGCTTGAAAGCAAAACGTACAAATGACAGGCTTCGTTTCCAGTTTGCCTACAACCGTCAGCGCAGTGCCAGAACGCCGTGGAAGCGCGGTGCGAACGCCGTGGAAGTGCAATGTAAACACCAAAAGCGCCGCGCAAGCACAGTGAAAATTTTAAGGTCGTGCAAGCGTTTTGAATCACCGGCTAGAACTCCGTAGAAACGCGGTAAAACGCAGTGTGAACTCCGTAGCAAAACAATGAGGACGTGGTGAGGACACCATGGCTGGCCTTTTCACTAATGAAATCGTTTTTACATTGGCGTTCTCGCGGCGCCCTGGCGCTGGCCAATGCGCTACGTGTAAGTTGCGCATACGCTGAGTACGTTCTTCGCACGTTCAACATACGCTGCATACGTTCTTCGCTCGTTTAACATACGCTGCATACGTTCCAATTACGCTGCTCGTAGGTTGGTAACGGTTATGCATACGCTTCTCATACGCTTAAAACATCCAGGAGGGCTTTGGCGTATGACAAAGTATGCGAACGTATGAGTAACTTACAGGTAACGCTCATGAACTTATGCCTAACTTATTCGTTTCGTACGCCTAACTTATGAGTCGGCATACGTTGGAAATTTTGTGCATGCACAAAGTCTGGGCGTACGCGACGTATGACAACGTATTCCAGCGTACCCGTAACTTATGCAAAACTTATGCCGAACGTATGCAGCGTACACCATATCTCATACGTCGGCATACGTTGGCGCTATACGCTGTTGTGTGAACACCCCTTAAATGGAGGCTCAGGAAGTGCTTAAATAAAATAAACATTACGAAAACTTGCCCATGCAATAAACAGATTTTTTTAGCTTAAAAAATGAAAATTTTCATCAGAAAAATGCTGATATATTTTCTTATTTTTGCCCAAAGCATAGATTGTGAGTACACGTAAGAACCGCCTCGGCGAGGCAGTTCTAAAGAGTACCCACAGTCTATGTTTTGGAGCAAAAATAAGAAAAATAGGTATAATCCTGCATAGCCCAGTTTTGCTATATAAAAGTGGGGTTTAAGGGGGAATACATTACACGGACATGTTTTCGTGATGAAGTTGCCTTTCTACTGTGCACGCGTGTAAAACACTCCAAAAAGTGTTCAGCTCGGAAATTATCCGCGTCCAGTGTAATAATTTTCTGTGCTTATGCATCTTATTCCCTCAAGCTACCGCGCCCGGTTTTTGAGTTAAATGATGAAACTCCAAAACCGAGTTCGGTTGCGAGATCGGCCGAGTGTCTGGCTCGATCGTATTGAAGCAAGCCCGATAGTGATGATCACATTCAGCACATTTCTCAAGTTCTAGAAGCATGTATTCATAAGAACATTTCCACGTCAAGGACATTCTCCGTCATCCGCTATTTTTTTTTCTGTCAGCAGTGTGTAAATTAATGTGGTTTAATATCCCAGTCAACAGTTTTGTCATGCCGGGACATAACCACCGCTTCCTGGGTATTGACTTATGATAAAGAAATGTGCACAGAGCACCGGTTGGTTCCGGAAGGCTTGTCCGAGAACAGTGTGGCTAACTTACATGGCATAACTGTTGTCCGTGTACGTCTTAAACCTGACAAAAGAAAGATTTCTTGCATCGCGGCCAATTATGAGAATACGACGTACAAAACTATGTCCGAATAGACAAGAAATGTCATGAGATAACCTGCTTTTTCTGTCAGTGCACAGATCAGCATTGGTGTGATCGCACATACAAATTAGAAAAGGACTTCCTGGACCAGCTATCAGATTTGACTGTGCAGCTCCTGGTTAGCGTCGCCTGATCAATAATTGAAAACGGATGCACATGTATAGAAGATTGGAATTTTATTTTGAGACATCCCCATTAAAAACACGTTTGTATTTCAGTGTATGGTGTACAAATCTATCTCGGGTTAGGCAAGAAATGTCTACAAGGAACATTTCAACCAAATAACAAAACACATAAATTGCTTAAACATATAAAAACTTGCGTCAATATGACTTCCCAAAAGACATAAATACGCAGACGTAACCTACCCAACCAGAGGCTTATTATATAAGAGTTATAAGCCTCTGGTCTAGCCTTTAATATTATTTCCGAGTAACTGAAACTCACAGCGGTTGACGAAGCAAAGCTATGGACTATGTGTGTCGCCAATCTATCGATTATATTTTTTTTCGATCAGTGATTTTTGTGCTTACAGTGCCAAAAAGGAAGTCTTGTATCTTTTTCGTGGCATTCCGTGGCTCAGATATAGATAAAATCACCATGAAAACGCATTTTTGGGTAAAAATCTCTTAAAGATATTCCAGATATATCCTATAGTTTCTCGACCTCTGTGATAGCTAATCATTAGCGGAAGTTTCGTTTCACTGAGTGATTTCTATGTATATTTTCCAGAAAATGTTGAGTTCTTGTTCGATTCTTGACCGATTGTACGGAACATCAAACAAAGATGAACCAATAAATTGCCAGCCAATGACTCATCATGGGGTGTACGCCCTTCAGCTCGATAACCGAAAATATGAAACTTTTATAGATACTTTTTCATTTTCTTTCCAATCTTAAACGTTTGGAGAAATGTTTAAAAACAACTGAGCGGTAAGGCTAGAAATATATGACTTGTCATTTTACCAAAGAAAGGTACAAGTAGGCAAAGATCAGGAAAAGGCGCAATCAGAAAAAACCAAACTAACAATCAGGCACTTATACCATGAAACATATCGTAAGCCGAATGAGCAGCTATTTTCCCAATAGGTGGCCACTCAGTTACCTTAACTTAATTCAAAATATGAAAACATACATAAGGCGCCAACAGCACAAAAAAAAAAAAAAAAAAAAAAAAAAAAAAAAAAAAAAAAAAAAAAAAAAAAAATTAAACACCAAGACATAAAACAAAAAGAAACACCACAGAAGTATCGCCTTGGAACGATCAGTAACACAAAGTTATTAACACAAAATGCTGCCATTTTTCGTAAGTTCTTAGATACTGGTCCGCCCGGCGTTAGAAGCGTTTGTCGTGAAGACAACTACACTTGCATTCAACGGACCGGCCTGTGTAATTCCAAGCTAATATCCGGTCGTAAAGTGTATATTCTTTATCAGTTCAAACAAAGGTGAGTTCCCGTAACAAAGATTCTATTGAGTTAAAAGAATAGTACCAAATGAGGAAATCATGAGAGAATATTATGATTCTTCTCGAATGACAATTAAATTTGTCGGCATAAACAGGCCAGTCGTTAATAGAAAAGTCAAGTGAAAGCTCCCGCAGCCAACCCTCTACATTACGAAAGACATTATGCAGTACACAGAGGTTTATTACAGCTATAAAAATTGAAAATTTCCAGGTGAAAATTATAAATTTCGTTATTTTCCTCAAAACATAGATTGTGGGCACACTTTAGAACCGTCTCCAACCAGTATGCTTTGAAGCAGAAGTATAAAACTGAAAACAATATACCCCATTTACACCCCACTTTTAATGCATGATCGGGCTATATACATGACATTCGAACCGTTTTGCATTTTAAATAGCAGTAAAAAAAATGGCTCACTTTATTTGGCCTGTAATGACAGAAAGGCCTTTTTCACTTCCAATGGCCAAAGTCGGTATACACTTTGGTCATGTCAGAATGTGTGCGACGCCTTATCCTATCTCCTGGATAATATTAGATTTGAGACCAAGTTATACAGACAAATTATTGGAATTCCGATGGGTACAAATTGCGAACCTCTCGTAGCTGATTTATTTTTATACTGCTACGAAAGAGATTTTATGGATTCTCTTAACCAGGATAATCAAGCTGATATTATCGAGGCTTTTAATTCGACTTCTAGGTACCTCGATGACCTTTTGAACATTGACAACCCTTATTTTGAAGGTATGGTCAATCAAATTTATCCACCTGAACTACAGTTGAACAAAGCCAATATCTCAGATACCGAAGCCCCCTTTTTAGATTTACATCTTTCTGTTGCAAAGGGATTTGTTTCTTCTAAAATTTATGATAAGCGCGATGACTTTGATTTTGATATAGTAAATTTTCCGTTTTTGGATGGTGACGTTCCTCGACGTGCTTACTATCATTTCTCAACTTATTAGGTTTGCTAGAGTCTGCAACCATGTTACGAACTAACTAAATGTTATGAACCACTGCAGAAGCTGAGGGCGAGGTTATGGCCATGTAAAATCTATATAAACCTGCCAGTATTTTTGTGTTACTGATCGTTCCAAGTCGATACTTCTTTGGTGGTTCTTTTTGTTTTATGTCTTGGTGTTTTAAAATATTTTTGTGCTGTTGGCGCCTTATGTATGTTTTCATATTTTTAGTTAAGTTAAGGTAACTGAGTGGCCACCTATTGGGAAAATAGCTGCTCATTCGGCTTACGAAATGTTTTCATGGTATAAGTACCTGATTGTTAGTTTGGTTTTTTCCCACCTCGGTTTTTGGAGTGGGAATCTTTTTTCTGATTGCGCCTTTTCCTGATCTTTGCCTACTTGTACCTTTCAACACTCGAAATAAATGTTTAACGGCCAAACTTCTCCAACAGGGTTATCGGTATCATAAACTTCGAAAAAAAATCTAAATTTTATCGTAGACACTATGAATTGATTTCCAAATATAATGTTGGGTTAAAGACGCTTTTAGGTGAGGGCCTTTCAAAACCAGAATTTTATGGTGACTTGGTCTACAAATTTAAGAAACTTATAGGAAGGAATGATTTTTCTTTTCAGTTCAGAAAAATTATTACACGTTACAGAAGTATAGGTTATAACTTGAATGTTATGTGACAGTCTGCATGCTTAGTTTTTAACCCAATCATGGTTGATAACTATGCTGCCTTCTTTAATTGCACGCCGGTGGGTCGGGCGTCAGACTCTATGATGGCCCCGACTTAAAGCTATTCATTTTAGTTGGTTGGGGCCGGCGCTTCTTGTCTGTTGCTTGGCCCACCGGGGTCCAGTTGGTGTTTTTCTTTTGCCCCGGAGTTAGTAAGTTATTCGGCGCCCAGGGATCTCCATCGTCGGGCAGCTTACTGAATCTGTTGTCCTCGTTTTTGATTCATCAGGATGTTTATCATGATTTATCTGTTTGTTCTTGGTGACTCATTGACTAGTTAGAGATTCACCACGAGGACCGAAGAACTAACGAAATGTTATGAACCACTGCAGAAGCTGAGGGTGAGGTTAGGTACCTGTACAATCGATTTACGCCCGCCAGTAATTTTATATTACTGATCGTTCCAAGGCGATACTTCTGTGGTGGCTCTTTCGTTTTATGTCTTGGTGTTTAAATTTTTTGTGCTGTTGGCGCCTTATGTATGTTTTCATATTTTTAGTTAAGTTTAGGTAACTGAGTGGCCACCTATTGGGAAAATAGCTGCCCATTCGGCTTACGATATGTTTTCATGGTTTCTTACCAATGTTTAATATATTGGCCCCATTTAGATAACACTAGTCTTTGTATCGACTACCCTGTTGAAAGTTGCAAAATTTCAGTAATTCTCTTTGGCTCCATGTTGCCAAATCTAAAGGGTCACTGACGAGACTTCAACAGTCGAAACTGCGGTATGGCCCATCACCTTTCTCATTAATGTGTTCACTGCTCTTAAAGGATCTCAGTTTTAATTTTTATTTGCTATTACTGCAGCTGGTGTTGTGCCGTGTGGCGGCCCTAAAAAGTCTCCCCGTACATCATCCATAGTGCAGGTTATATTTTCTTTTTGGTCCTTTGAGATCAGCGAAGATATTCTGAGAACTCAGAAATTTATTATCGGTTAAGATTCATTTTCTAACCAATGTTTAATATATTTGGCCCCATTTAGATAACACTAGTCTTTGTATCGACTACCCTGTTGAAAGTTGCAAAATTTCAGTAATTCTCTTTGGCTCCATGTTGCCAAATCTAAAGGGTCACTGACGAGACTTCAATAGTCGAAACCGCGGTATGGCCCATCACCTTTCTCATTAATGTGTTCACTGCTCTTAAAGGATCTCAGTTTTAATTTTTAGTTCATGGTATAAGTACCTGCAGGGCCCAGTAACTCGAAGGCATCGTAAGTTCCCCTACTTACAACATACTTAAGATGGCCACTTTAAAATTTACGCCCTTGCTGTTCCAGTTACTCTAAGCTGTAGGAACTTTTTTTCAAATGAATGGTGCCACTTCGTAAGATAAGACGACGCCAAAGTTACGATGCTGTTAAGTTGTCATCGTAACTTAGGGTGCTTTTCAGTTATTCACCATAATCCCTAAGAGATACTTAAGTTGGTCGTAAGTTGATCTGAAGCTTAAGATGGCTTTGAGTTACCAACCCATGATTGTTAATTTAGTTTTTTCCCATCTCGGTTTTTGGAGTGGGAATCTTTTTCTGATTGCACTTTTTTCCTGATCTTGTACCTTTTCAGAACTAATCGGTATTTTGACATGCTTTCTCTTACCATTTTCATGCAATGCCGAGCCATATTCGTTCTTGAACATTTTTAACCCAAATTTAACGATAGGTACTGTCATGCAAACAGAAAACGGAAGCTGATAGTATCGTGGCATTAATTCCTGGTGTCTCGCAAATGATAAATATCATGCCCAGTAAACACGTTTTGCGAATATTAAGAAAGCGTCCTTTTGTGTAACTTGCACATCTTGAGAAAAAACAATTGTCGTGTAGGTGCAGTCAAAACGCCACAAAGTTACCGGAAATTGGAGCATCTGACAGCTGTCACTTTTAGGACAAAATAAACCCTAATCGCGGAAGCAGAAAAAAAATAGAATGCATAGCAACGGAGGCCTTGATGCTCTACAGTTTGTATATTCTCGTTCTCACAATAAACAAGAGCTACAATACTGACATTAAACGGTGATCAGCTTCAACGACTATTAAGCAAAGAGATGGATCAAAGATGACAGAGAAACTGACTGTGAGAAAAATGAACGAACTTGAAACAATCGAATTCAGCTGGTAACCCCATGTTTGCACAATCACCCTGTGACCCGGTACGTTTATCATGTGGTTGATGTGACAATTTGCATTTAATGAGAAACATTTCCCTGGCTTGCGGCAACTTGACCTAGTCTGGCGAACAGTCAAAATCACATGTTTGGCTAAGACTCAAGTCTAACGAAAATAAATCATCTTACTTAAATGTCCTCCTACAACACAAGCAACGTTCCGTGTACTGTAATAAAAGGGTTGCCAAAGATTGTCATGAAGAAGTGATCCCCATATAACAATACATGGAAATTTGCTTCAGGGATTTAGTTTCAGTGATATAACCAGAGGACCATGGGCACTGAAACGCTCATCTGACATGTGGTCGGTTGGTCTCGTTCTAAAAATAGGTCAAGGTCATTCCTGGATCACGATTTTTGTAAACTTTGTAGACCTTAATGTCAACTTTCAAGGACAGATGGCGTGGTTCCAAATATTTTTAAAGGTTTGTACCATACATAAGCACCTCGACCATCTTGGTCATGTGACCTGCAACATTAATATAAATTAACTTTTATACCCCATTCACAAGGAGGCCTCACATAAACCTTGGCTTTAATTGACTAAAGGGTTTCAGAGATGTTCGAATTTCATGGCTCCAGGCCAGGGGTAGACAACACCATGGGATCACTATCTTTCAGAGGAATCTTCCGTCAATTTGCCCATTAGCTGCATATTTTCCAAGTTAAATAACTTAGTAACATTTTCCCCATTCGACAAAAAATTATGTTGGCCGGTAAGGATGTATGGTTAGAAGTGCGTGTATACGATATGTCAAACGAAACTATTATGTGGATCTGCCCTGTTCAGTTTAACCAGCGTTCATCAGGCGAGAAAGTGATGTATTTGACCAGTTCTATGCCATATAGGCCATTCTCTGGTCATACAGTACATTTTTATATTCTTTAAATAGCCGTACCAGTGTTTTTCACGAGAATAACAGGCGATATAACAACCGGCTCACTGTAATGGGAAAAACAACTCTGCAAATATAACTTTCTCGAATAGCAACTAAATTTGCAGACTTTGAGGCGTGTCGCTAATAGAAAAGTACATGTGAAAGCCCCCATACCCGATCCTCTACATAAAGAGGAAAATAAGCATCCACGTACATGTATATGTGTTTACATGTAGAGTTTATCTTTTCGATATATTGGCATGGTGGCCATCTTGGTCATGTGACCTGTATATACTTGACACTGAGGCTCCATACGAAATTTGGCTGTAACTGGCCAAGCAGTTTCAAGGGTCTTTGAAAATGGTGGACAAACGATGAATGTGCGACTGACCTTTGGTGTAAGATAAGCTCACTTTATTTATACAAGTCTTCAGCTCAGGCGAGCAAAAAAGTGGACAGACGGTTCTGTGACCTGGTAGTAAGTGTGAGTGATATACCCTGTCCTTGCTTTGAATGATGAAAAATGATTTTGTTGTTGCTTAATGTACCAGACAACATTTATGGTCATGTCTGTTTCATCATTGGGATGTCACCTAACTACGGCCAATAATCAGTTGACATTCTATTTCCCATGGTCAAAATAAAACGGACAGTTGCCTTTTTAGGTCCTTGTAGGTAAGTTTATAGACAGATAATGTCAAACAACCATTTCGTTTGGAAGTTGTTAAGCAGTCTAAAACCATTCACTTTGAAAAACAGGTCTTGAGACTGAGATAAAGATGCCTGTATATGTTTCTGCAGCCATGGCCGGACCGCCGACGACGGCCTTGCTCTGCTTGAGATAATAAATTATTTTCATGGGCATGAAATTCAAATTGCTCATAAATACAGAAATGGTTGTTTCTCATATTGTTGGCATTTTAACATTTATAAGCAGGATAATTTTTTGTCTCAGCTGAGATGAGCATGAAAAAGGCTTTATAACCTTGGGACCAGAGCTTACAGGTTCAATCCCTGGCTTTTCCGGTCTTTACAAGAGTTCTCATCTGCATATGACCTAAGCTGTTGGTGTAGCCTTAAACCCCAAAACGACCAACCAATGACCATTCCAACAGATGTAATAAGGGACAATAAATTTAATGAATGGTCAATAGAACAAAAGCATATGCCAAAGGCTGCCTTTACAGAAGCTCGCATGCTGACCTGAATCCTCCAGTGAGATGAAAGGTTTATTCAACTGAAAATCTTTCAAAGGTAAACTACTGTTGTTCAACTGATCAAAAAGTTCCTTCACCTATAGTCCCCCTGTCAGCTCATGTCGTGATCTTCAAATTAATCAATAGCTTTGTTGCTTTCTGACCATGGTCAACAACATTAAGTCATGTCAAGACGGTCATTTATCCTAGCAATACTGTTCCTGGTCAGTCCTCCAAGAGGCAGTTTACCAGTGCTTAAAGCATACAACTTTCACCACTAACTGAAAATGATCTTTTGGAATCAGTGGAAGAGGAAGAATGGCTGTAGAAATGGTTTTATGATCAAATCTTTATGGAAGAAATGTATTAAGTGTGCCATCAGGAAAACATGCCCGTGAAATGTACACCCCCATAACTCCACTTTTTATATAGCTGTACAAGCACACAAGACGGCTGGAGGCCGGAAATCTTGGATATAGAAAGTACATGTAGAGGAACTGTACTACCCATGTAGCAAAAACAAAGGCGCTGATCAGCTTCGCAGTAGTCTGCATCTTTGTTCTTGCACATGCAAAATGATTGTTTTCTCATGGTGCGGCTCATTAATTATCTGAGACATAAAACAAGAGTGAGAATTAACATCTTTAATAATATCTTCAACTAAAAATAATTTCAGGATCACATTCAGCATATATGGGCTCATCATTATCTTTCCAAAAATCTTCAGAAACTTTACTATTAACATAATCAAAGTTATGTATTACAGTATCATTAAATGTATCCTCAAACTTTTCGGTCACAGGAAACTCCTTTTCAGTTGTGTATGGCTGAATTTTCAATATGTAATGACCAGTGTCCTCTAGAATTCTCTGAGGTACCCTTTCAACCATTGAATTAAAACTGTTTCCAATTATAACAACATTTTTCAAGTTTGTACCCCAGTTTGCCCAAAGAAGATTGTTGTACAGGGCCTTACCACAATGAGGCATATAGAACAATGTTCTTTTGTTGCACCGTCTTTTACCAACTTCATTTTCTTTAATGATAATCAGTCCTAACTCTTGAAGAATCTCTTTCTCTTCATCATTAAACTGGGGATCAAATATATGACAGTTACACAAAGGAATGCCTATTTCTTCTATTACTAGTAATAGGAATACCAACTGATATCTTGCAGTGTAAGAGTCTGAAAAGTTTCCCAATCCATAGCAAACAATATCCAGTATTTTTGTATTCAAACCTTCTTTAAAATCTTTAGGGTTTTCATGACCTGGACCTTTTGCCACACAGACACCTTCCATAGACTCTTTGCATGTCAAAATTGCATCTGGAATACAATTTTCCTTTTCTTTAATATCAAGTTCTGAAACAATTTCACTCAATTCTTTTCCTTGTTCATTTGTATCCCTTGAATCATTCTCTAAACCTACACCAACATTAGCGTTATGCAAATCAGAATCGCTTTGTTCTTGTTTCTCTGTGTCAACCTTTAAAGCATTTTGAATCACATTTATACAGGATATAAAGAAATCAGTCACTTTCAAATCAGTTTTCAAATTTCTTATTCTGTCTATTAAGGTTTGGTCAAGTTTTGATTTTCTGTGATTTTTATTTTTTCGTTTTCTGTTGACCACCTGAAATTCAGCCATCATAAATTCAGAGCTTGACTTAACAGTTCTAACCTCTTAATGATTTACAAGGCTGAATGAGCACTGTACTTTATTTAGTGCATTTTAAAACTGTACAATCTGACTCAGAGTCAGTGAATATTTCTGTCTGTCATGCTTCTTTTTATACAACACTGCTGACTTCTGATTGAAGGTCTGATCACCTGCTGTATGAAGGTACAAGATGAGACGAGTCCAGCTGACAATCCTCATCAATCCTAACTTTAATGTATGTTACAGTACTTGATTGCCCAGGCCAGGATATCACCTGAAAAAAATATAAATAACTTGTCAGTTTCTTTTTATTTTTGAAGAATCAGCATTGTTTGGCTGGTTGAGTTTAACAACACAGTCAACAATTTTAGTCATCAAGTTTCATAATAGTCTTTGAGACGGAGGAACGGTATTACAGTGACAGTCTGGGGAGTACATGTTCTTTGCTCAAAAAAGTAATGTCTAACCCCAGCCACTGACTTGGCAATGACAAAAACCTACTCTATACGAGTACACAGTGGCATTTCGGGAATCCAAATGTGTCACACTATCTATCTTCTGATACTGAGTCGACCAATTCCTGATCATCACCTCAGGTGTGGGGTGGGTGGCTAAATTTAAAATTTAGTCAAGATAGAAATACCTTTGGGGTGGACCTTTAAAACTATTTACATGATATAGATCAGCATGATCAGAGGCATACTAAAATGCATGCCTCAGGGCCAATAATTTAATTAACGCCTTGAATTCCTCAATGGTCCTGGATGAGACCACTGGAGAAGGGAGACTATTCCAAACCGGAATAGTTGTTGGAAAAAAAAAAGAATTTTTCAAGGCATCACTGTAAGCAAATGTCTTCAGTTCTGTGATTCCTGTGATGCAAATTGCCTGAGTACGCCTTAGGTTGGGTGCCAGGGTCACTTTGTCTTTATCAAGAGACACTGTTCCTTGTAAGTGTATCTTGTAAAAGGTGGTTAAGGAGGACCACTCCTTGCCAGACTCCAGGGATGCCACTCAAGTTTGTCAAGCATTTTGCAGATGCTACTGGTGTTCCTCCATGGCCTTCAGGTCCACCTAGCTACACTTATTTGCATTTTCTTCACAACAGAAGTCTGAGTTTCATTATAGGAATGCCAAATAGGAGATGCATACTCAAGTTGAAGTCGAACCAATGATTTGTATGCAACTTCCTTAGTATGCCTAGGTGCCACTGCCAAATTGCGCCAAAGAAAACCCAGTGTTAGTTGCCTTGCATGTAATTTCTGAAATATATCGACCCTTGAACCAAATCAAGATTGTCTGTGATAGTTAAACCTAGAGGTATTTTAGTTTCAGTTCTATGCCTATACTTGGTGGGAAAAAAATTCTTACTTCACACATCACCATTTCAAACACAAAAATCACTGTGAAAAATGAAATCCTGCACACATGCACTTTGCATACTGGTTGAAAAGATATTAAATTTTGTCGTCCGATGATGTTTCAAAAAAAAATTCTCTGATTTCCTGCTTTAAGGATGTTCGCTGCCAATGAAAAAGTATTCAAACATTTTTTCTAACCCCTCTTTTTTGATTCCAAAATTCAACACAAGACATTTGATAACAAAATAAATATAGGGTAGTGTGCATTTTTTCAAGCTACAGGCCTCTGAATGAGACCTTTGAGCACCATGTTTTAAATTTAGTAAAATTAATTTATTTTTTAATTCTTTGAAGCAAACGTGTCTTGAACAATTATATACTTAGAATGCTTTCAAAAGTCATAGTATTTACATATCGCAGACTATTTTGGACCAAAAGCAAAGAAAAATTTGCAACTTGAAGTGGATGACAAAATTTTACGATTCCTTTTCCAACCCTACCCCCATACTTGAAAAGTCGGAAAATAGCAATATTTTGAAATGTGCCAAACCCATATTTGTTGATTCAAACTTTTTCTTGTATTTTCACACATCATAGAACTTGGTAATATTGTTCGAATAAAAGAAAGAAATATATAGCACACCGTTCATCCAGATACAACAAACGCGGAAAGGTCTTCCAAACGCGGATATAAACAACTGTATCGCGGGAATACGCAAGGTAAGAAAACATAAACAAACAGCGTTTAAATTATTCTTATATAAAATGTGTTTATGCAGAGCTGATGCAAAATGGTTTATCTTAAGAATGGTACAGTATCATAACAAAAGATTTGTGTAAACTATAGATACGAGCGAATTTAATACGTAAATCATGATTTTCTCGCCTACTTCCCGATTCTTTTCATATTTGTAGATTTGGTTTCGTGCAAATATCTCTTCAAAACTAATTTTCGACATCTATGGAATATATTAATACCATGCATCAAACTGGAAAAGTTTTTTTGGGTGTCGATATCCATGTTTAAAAATCAGCCTTGTTTACTTCAAGGTACAACTTACCACGGACGTTGATACTACACAACGCGGATGGTCCACATAATTTGGGTAAAACAAACACGGAATCTTAAAATCTGGTTTTAACGTGTAAAACACTGACAGAACGATTTCTAATTAAAATACAACAAAGAATTCTAGATTTTTATAAAGTAAACGTGCAATAAATGCATGTTGTTGGCTTTTTAGTCGGTTATTCACTTGATATACGGTCGAATTCGGGGGTGGCATATAACATATAACACCGCATTTTATAACATATCTGCTAACAGCTTTTTTTTCTATGGATAATTATTTCGTAGAATCAGAGAAATGATATATACACCTGTAAAGGTATTTGTTTGTATGTTTGTGTTGTCAATAAACATCCCAGTTAACGACTCTTCATTCGTGTCAGGAAGGAGCCGCCGCTTCCTGGATACTAACCAATTCTACGGAAATTAAAATGTCTGCTCAAAGACAAAACACTGGTGCCAGCATGCCCCCAACCCCGACCTCGCCGGATCAGGAGTCAAACTATGCCACGTTGCTATAAGTTTAAGCTCACCTGAGCCTAAGGTGAGCTTATAGGATGGCCATGCTCCGTCGTCCGTCCGTCGTCGTCCACCATTTCAAAGATCTTCTCCTCTGAAACCGCTTGGCCAATCAAGGGGAATCCTTAGGAAGGGGGAAAGAAAGTTTATATAAATGGTCCAGGTCACATGACAAAGATGGTCGCAATGGCTGTAAATAGTAAAAACCTTTAAAAATCTACTCCAGAACCAGAAGTCCTATGATTTTAAAACTTGACATGGAACATCAGAGAGAGGAGCTTTACAAAGTTTATATAAATCATGACCTTGGGATGACCTTGGCCTATTTTACGGCAAGGTCAACATAGGTGGCCCATGCATTTGAATGGGAAAAATTGTCAAAATGTCATTTTAAGGGAAAAACTAATAGAAAATGGGTAAATGGTCTGAAGATTTATGATTCTGAAAAATTTTGGACCGTGACTAGGAGCTGGTCTGCCACCACCCTGGGGGAATATACATGTATATTACCAAGATATTCAAAGGCCTTCTTCTCTGAAACCGCCTGGCCAATCAAAGCCAAACGTCAGGTAGAGCATCCTTATAGTTTATATAAATGGTCCAGGTCATATAACCAAGATGGCCGCCATGGCTATAACTAGCAAAAACATTTAAAAATCTTCTTCTCCAGAACCAGAAGGCCTATGATTTTGAAACTTGACATGATGCATCAGGGAGAGGAGCTCTACAAAATTCATATAAATGACCCTGTGATTAACCTATTTTACGGCAAGGTCAACATAGGTGCCCTATGCATTTGAATGGGGAAAATTGTCAAAAACTTGAAAAAAATGGGCAAATGGACTGAAGAGTTATGATTCTGAAAAAAATGGACCACAGGGGCTGGTCTGACCCTTTCCCGGGGTAATATACACGTATATCACATAATATTTAAAGATCTTCTTCTCTGAAACCGCTTGGCTTTATATGAAGCAGCTATAGGAAGGGGGAACCAGTGTATTACGAAAACACGTTGATGCAAAAATACTGCGCTTTTTTCACATAAAAATGAAAATATCAGTGGAAAAGTTATGATATTTTATGATATTTTCCCTATTTTTGCTCAAAACATAGGTTGTGGGTACACGTTAGAACCGCCTCACCGAGGCTAGAACAGACTCACCGAGGCGGTTCTAACGAGTACCCACAATCTATGTTTTGGACCAAAAATAAGAAAAAAAATCGTATACCCCTGCATACCCCAGTTTTACTATATAACAGTAGGGTTGAAGGGGGTATTCATTGCACGGACATGTTTTCCTGATGGTATACTTAAATAATCCGGGTCACAGGACAAAGATGGCCGCCATTTCCATATATGGTAAAAACCCTTCAAAAATCTTCTCCGGAAACGGTGGATCAATTTCAACAAACTTGACACGTAGAATTGTGGACTAGAGTACTACAATGTATATATAAATTATGACCCTGTGATGCCCTTGACCTATTTGACGGCAAGTTCAAAATAGGTCGCCCATGACCATAATAGTCAAACAAGTTTATTGGTATACATCCCAATTCTCAGGTGAGCGTTTACAGGACAATTGGTCCTCTAGTTGTTCTTTCATTACGTACAGAATCAACGTTTGCATGGAGAAGAACTCTATAAGCTATGCTTTCGTTCTAATCATTTTCGTCATGTACCTTTAGCCAATGTATGTAGATATGTTATTTGTGAACCTGAATAAAAATATTTAAACTAAAACTACAGGATCAACAGCCAAGGTCATATAGAGACGGTCAGTCATTATCATTTTCACACCAAAAGCCTCCCAGAAGCATGGTAACGAGTTTGTTGTGCACATGTCTTACACCACTAATAAATGCTCTTCTTGAATTTACGTTACAAGTCTATGTACGTTTGTATTCATAATTTCTTTTACATGTTGTCATAGAAGACCTTTTTTACATGTTGTCATAGAGGACCTTTTACAAAGGATTTCACTTCGCCACACTTGAGAGTGAGAGAGACAATCATGATAAATATATTCTTGGCCATATATTCATGAAAGAAATGCATCCATACATTACACCATATGTTTTACATGTAATAATCTACAAACATGCGTAATTTACTGGGGTCTTTACTTGGTGTTTGAATATGAAAGGCGAAAGCATTTGGAGCTCTGCCTATATCTGACACCATCAAACTTCATCATGAAAGCTAGCTAAGGCTTTAAAGAACGGAAACAAAGACATGGACAGTTTCTCGGTTAACATACACCTGGTATGGACCTTTCGCTCTATAAAACATGTTAACAAGGTTTCCTAATGTCGTGGCCAAAGCGCAGAACCAACGTTCTTTGTGGTTTTATCACGCCATAATAAGCTATAATTGGTCTTCAACCAACCATCTTTGGACTCTAAACCATACAAGATTGGCTTTAACAATGACTGCATCCAGTTTTCCTTAAAATAAGGCGATACTTGTTTTTTTTATTATCCGTGTTCGTTGCACCAATGGTCCGAGTTTGTTTCACCTGCTTGAGAATTTGAACCGTGGTATGTTGCACCATATCAAATGAGAGTACCCAATTTCAAATAGTTATTATTCTCTTTCTATAATTTTGTGTGGGTTCTTGTAACGGCAACACTTGAAGCGATCCCTGATCCTCCGAAAAACATCAATTTGGTCATATTATCGTGCTTTAATAATGATATACAGACATTCTTACCAAGATTTTTCTCTTTTCGTGCATCCAAGTCAGATTTAGAAGCCTATATTTCTCGGAACAAATAGAATTTATGAGACAGGATTTTAGGTAAACATTTGCAAAGCTATGTATTTTTTCATTGTATGTCAAACAAAAATCAACTCAGCCGATATTCATTATAATCAAAGATAATAAATACCCACTCTTTTTTCCCCGCCGTTCAAAATACTATTGTTTATATCCGCGTTTAGAAGACCATGTCGCGTTTGTTGTATCTGGATGAACGGTGTGTATAGGGTAGTGTGCATATAAGAGAGAACCAACAACTTGAAAATCGCCATTCTCAGCCTTTTTTCGGCTGTTTTGTTTTTTAAAGCCCATTTCATAAAACCACCTAAAATTTTATAACCAGCACACCAAAGACCCAAAGACTGACTTAGAAGACCATGTACACATATACTGCAGCTAAAATAAACATCGAACTAGTGCAATTAATTTGAAGATGTGTAATATTCAAGTTTAATCTACCCTACCCCCTAATTTTACTGACAACTAAAATTTTCTGAAATGTTGCAGAAAATGGGGTGAAAAAATGAAGTTTCTTAGATTGACAATTTTCATGGTTCATTCAATGCATATCATCAATATGTATCCAAATATAAAATAGTAGGAAAATATCTGCAACCGTTTACGAGATATTCTACAAAAGAGAAACCGGAAGTTCCGAAATGTCAAATGTTAGCAGCGAACATCCTTAAATCCATTATTCTGTGAGATTTACTCATTTAGCTACACATCTTTGGTCATTTTTCAGATGCTGGGCTCCAGCCAATCAAAAAGCAGCTCTGGTGACACACCTCCAAACTGTACAGTCACACGAAAGGGCACTCACCAACCATGTGTTATCTTTTTTTATTCAATCAGAAATTGTTTTAATCAAATCTGACCATCAAGGTCTGCAACGGAACACTGTGGAGTTAGGTTTCGCATTCCGTTGTCCTAGTACACCTTAGGTTGGGCGACTACACCATCTTCCAGAAACTGCATTTTTCAAAATCTCACTTATCTGAAAGACCTCAAGAAAAATCATACCATGTCATCATTTTGCATTCCAAAAGTCTTATAAAGTGCCACAAAAAAATTGAAAATCAGTTAACATGGTTAACAAATAAATATTTTATGCAAGAAAGTAATTTTGAATAGTGCTTTTTCCTTTGTAAAAATGTCAGCAAGGGAAGTAACTATTTTCCCAGAAAAAATCTAAATTGGTTATTCTTCCTTTCAAACTTAAACAAAATTTGTATTGTATGCATAGCTGAATGCCAAATTCTTAAAATTATTCCATAGATTTGCTTGATTTTCAATTTTAAGGTGTTCGGATTACCTCCCTTGCACATGCAAAAGGCCTATTTAAAATAATTTTTGGGCATAATTATTTTATTAGTGAAATGATTTTCAAATTTTTTTGACACTTTTTACGACTTTTGAGTTAAAAAGATGACATGGTCATAATTTTTCTTGTGATGTTTTGGAAATGTTGACAAGCCCAACTGGGCTTTAAATACACCACTTCAACAGAGCGGTATGAAGGTATGAAAAGTGAGATTTTGAAAAATGAAGTTCCTGAAAGATGATGTACAGACGGTAGAGTCTATCCACCGCAGCACTGCCCCTAATCACATACACACTACACTTGATCAACCGGCGATTTGGCTGACAAATTTTGACTTTGATACTGTGTGTGCAAGTTCGAATCTCTTGTGAGAGCCTAGTTGCGAGATCTCACTCTGCTATATTACACATATGTTCTATATCTCAGGGCTTTTTCTGACCTTTTTGGGAAATTTTTGGTACCAATGAAATTGGGAAAAAATTGTGTGATTTTGGGGGAAATATGACCATTTTGGGAAAAAAAAAATAGTGCAATTTTAAGCAATTTTGGGAAAATTAACCTTTTAAATTGGGATTTTTCTTAACCTCCGCTGTTTCTGTCGCGTAGGTAGACAGGTAAATCAGCAATGTCGGTTATATAGATTCGTTTTGGTCCTGTTAGGACTGACATTCTTATTTACAAAAAAAATAAGTGCAATTTTAAGCAATATTGGGAAATTTTTTCTGCTAATTGCGAATGTTCCAAGTCAATTGGGAATTTTTTCAGCCAATTGGGAAAAAATTTGGTACCGGAAACCGGACCCAGTTTTGTATAGAGAAAAAGCCCTGTATCTCTTCGTTGCGATCCCAGTTGGTTGTGAAATGTAGTGTCAATAATTGCAACCTTTTCAAGATAAATCAAGAAGAATACGCTTCACCGATGGGTTACTAACATGTTTATTGTGCTTTTAAAAAAATCCAACATATTTTTGTCTGTTTTTAGCGTTTTATTCTCATTTAAAAACTTCTGGCTGTCATTCTTTCAATGCACTAAATCGTCCGTATATGTTCGTAGGTTTACGTCGAGAATTGACTTCCAACCATTTCCTTATATGGAAAGTTAATTGTTCAATCAATATTTAATTGATCAATTAGTATAATGCAGCACGTGTGCAACGTCACGATGACGTCAAACGCCACGCGCCGTAATCAAAATGGCTGACCTGATTGACATCATTTGTAGAAATACGTGCATATGATTGGACAAGGCCAAATCTTGACCTTTCAACTGGAATAAATTAATGTTCGACGTCAGTTTCCTTAAGTCGGCATATGTGTTCGGCTTGTTCTGGAAACAGCCCCCCACACAAGTGAAAACATTTGACAACCAGCTGAAAAATGAATCTGTTAAAAAAGAAGATGCAGAATTTTGTGGAGAAAACTTGATTGTTAGGAAGTTAAAAAATGTGTGTTTCATCCAATGGCCAAGTGCCGGTGAGCATTTCTTTGAATTAACAAAGGAATTCTAGGTGAAACAATCCATGTGTAAAAACGGCTTATTCTTGCCATCGTGATTTACAGATGGACACGAGGCTGAAAGTACATTCGGAATGGTGAAGAGACGTTTCACTCCATGGAGATTGTACTCATCAGCTGAGTGTGGGAGTCTAGTGAGAGCCAGGGACTGATTTCCTTTGTTAAGCCGTTGCAGTTCATTACCTGATCTTATCTACATCAAGGAAAATAGCTAAATTCATCAATATTTTCACTCGTTCATATGGTACGCTTGATTGTCTGTCCATTGTATGCGCCGTTTTATTGTTTTTTCAACACCGTGAATAATACAACTTTGCTCCAGGGTTTCAGGTCATCTTGGCCCAATGCGTTCCGTAATACCGGAGACGCCCAGAACTCATTGTAGGGTACATATATGAAAATTTATGAGGATTCGCCCCGACTTTTTACGGGGAAAGCATTCACTTTACATGACGTCACCTGTCGATAACCGAAGGTGATGATCAGAAATTGATCGACTCAGTATCAGAAGATAGATAGATATAAACCGTTTGTTTTAAAACTTGAAAGATGCACCGTTTCGAATTTGATGGTTAAAGGCTTAACGTCTGAAGGAGCTAAATTGGTACAATTGTTTATTCGATTTATGAGCCCTGCTGGTGCAATATGGTCCAGAGATCAAAGGACTGTCATAATGAGAGGATTATCTCATCTCTCGATGGGGTAATAAAGAAGTCCCTAGAGGATAATACCTGTAGAAACACTGTTTATGGTCGCCGCATAACATGCAATTAAATTCCCTTCCCCTGCAATCAATATTGATTTTTCCCGTTTTGGCCCTACCTGTATTCTGATTCATTGTCAGGTCACTAGGTTTTCTAGTGACCTGTCCCTTATCATTGATCTGCTAATAACCCTCAATAGACAGGAATACATTTGGTGAGAACTGGGCGGATTTTTCTTCATGAACCCCTCTGAAGACCCATCAACATCACGAAACATGGTTTCTCATTCAGGCCCGTCGCCACTTTCTAAAAAATGGTCCGGCGAAGAACGAGATCGAGTGTCGAATGCACGAGTTGGGGAGTGCACGAGAGGGAGATTTCTCCCTTCTCGTTAGGGTGTTCGGTGGGGGTGTCTCCTTCCGGTCCCCCGAGAAAATTTTGAATTATTGGTGCCCCTAAACGCGTTCTGTTTGCGTATTTGGCTTCGAATTTCATTAGTTTTTGTTGACAAAATGACCAATATTCATTCAATACAATAGGAAACATAAGGCCTAAAAATCAGCTTGAAAATTCTGAAATTAAGGATGTTCGCTGCTAACATTTGACATTTCGGAACTTCCGGTTTTTCTTTTCTTGAATATCTCGTAAACGGTTGCAGATATTTTCCTAATATTTTATATTTGGATACATATTGATAATATGCGTTGAATGAGACATGAAAATTGTCAGTCTAAGAAACTTCATTTTTTCACCTCATTTTCTGCAACTTTTCAGAAAATTTTAGTTGTCAGTAAAATTTAGGGGGTAGGGTAGATTAAACTTGAATATTACACATCTTCAAATTAATTGCACTAGTTCGATGTTTATTTTAGCAGCAGTATATGTATACATGGTCTTCTAAGTAAACCTTTGTGTCTTTGGTGTGCTGGTTTAAAAATTTTAGGTGGTTTTATGAAATGGGATTTTAGAAACAAAACAGCCGAAAAAAGGCTGAAAATGGCGATTTTCAAGTTGTTGGTTCTCTCTTATATGCACACTACCCTATATATTTCTTTCTTTTATTCGAACAATATTACCAAGTTCTGTTGTGTGAAAATACAAGAAAAAGTTTGAATAAACAAATATGGGTTTGACACATTTGAAAATATTGATTTTTTCCGACTTTTCAAGTAAGGGGGTAGGGTCGGAAAAGGAATCGTAAAATTTTGTCATCCACTTGAAGTTGCAATTTTTTCTATGCTTTTGGTCCAAAATAGTCTGTGTTACGTAAATATCATGACCTTTGAAAGCGTTCTAGGTGTATTTTTGTTCAAGACAGGTGTGTTTCAAAGAATTACAAATTAAATTAATTTTACTAAATTTAAAACATGGTGCTTAGAGGTCTCATTCAGAGGCCTGTAGCTTGAAAAAATGCACACTACCCTATATTTATTTTGTTTTCAAATGTCTTGTGTTGTATTTTGGAATCCAAAATGAGTGGTTAGAAAAAAAAATGAATACTTTTTCATTGGCAGCGAACATCCTTAAGCTCCAAGTTTTTGGGGTTTCCAGAAAAAGCCACGCCCATTGGGGGCGTAAGAAATATATGGGCTGCTTGTGCCTCCAACCATCTGATTACTACTTATACCGCTAAGAAGGTCTGAGCCTGCCCATGAAACGTGGTTGAGTTAAACCATCAATACATATAATAAATATAAACCTTAGTTGTCTATGTGGATTGTTATATTCAAAGTACATTTCGGATGTCAAGTCCCATAAAATAGAAGCAATATCCCGTCATGATCATAGCTGTTGACTGGGACGCGAAACATCAAATCAAAAAAGTTTCCAGTAAATTTAAACAATTATTTTTATGGATATTTTTGAGGGAGCTTTTTTTTTGGATTTGGTTAATTTTCGGTCATGTGACACAATAAGAATATATTTTAGGTTTAAAAACAATGCTTGACCCTAAGTGAATCTTATTAGGCGGTGGAAAACGGTACAAGTAGGCAACGATCAGGAAAAGGTGCAATCAGAAAAAGATTCCCGCTCCAAAATCCGAGGCGGGAAAATATTAAATTAACAATCAGGTACTTATACCATGAAATCGTAAGCCGAATGAGCAGCTATTTTCCCAATAGGTGGTCACTCAGTTACCTAAACTTAACTCAAAATATGATAACATACAAAAGGCACCACCAGCACAATTTTTTAAACACCAAGACATAAAAAATAAGAACCACCATTGAAGTATCGCCTTGGAACGATCAGTAATTTAAAATTAATGGCGGGCTTAAATCGATTTTACAGGTACCTAACCTCACCCTCATCTTCTGTAGTGGTTCAAAACATTTAGTTAGTTGTTCGGTCCTCTTGGCGAATCTCTAGCCAGTCAATGAATCATCATGGACAAACAAATAAATCATGATAAATACCATGATGAATCAAAAACGAGGACTCACAGATTGAGTAAGCTGCCCGACGACGGAGACCCCTGGGCGCCAAATAACTTACTAACTCCGGAGCAAAAGAAAAACACCAGTTGAACCCCGGTGAAGCAGCAGACAAGAAGCTCCGGCCCCAACCAACTAAAATGAATAGCTTTATGTCGGGGCCATCATAGAGTCTGACGCCCGACCCACCAGCGTGCAATTAAGGAAGACAACAAAGTTATTAACCATTATTGGGTTAAAAACTAAGCATGCAGACTGTCGCATTAAATTTAAATTATATCCTATACATCTGTAGCTTGTTATGATTTTTTCTGAACTGAAAGGAAAAATTATTCCTTCCTATAAGTTCCTTAAATTTTTAAACCAAGTCACCATAGAATTCTGGTTCCGAAAGGCCCTCACTTAAAAGTCTCCCCGTACATCACCCATAGTGCAGGTTATATTTTCTTTTTGGTCCTTTGAGATCAGCGAAGATATTCTGAGAACTCAGAAATACATTATCGGTTAAGATTCATTTTCTAGTCAATGTTTAATATATTTGGCCCCATTTAGATAACACTAGTCTTTGTATCGACTACCCTGTTGAAAGTTGCAAAATTTCAGTAATTCTCTTTTGCTCCATGTTGCCAAATCTAAAGGGTCACTGACGAGACTTCAATAGTCGAAACCGCGGTATGGCCCATCACCTTTCTCATTTATGTGTTCACTGCTCTTAAAGGATCTCAGTTTTAATTTTTATTTGCTATTACTGCAGCTAGTGTTGTGCCGTGTGGCGGCCCTAAAAAGTCTCCCCGTACATCATCCATAGTGCAGGTTATATTTTCTTTTTGGTCCTTTGAGATCAGCGAAGCTATTCTGAGAACTCAGAAATACATTATCGGTTAAGATTCATTTTCTAGTCAATGTTTAATATATTTGGCCCCATTTAGATAACACTAGTCTTTGTATCGACTACCCTGTTGAAAGTTGCAAAATTTCAGTAATTCTCTTTTGCTCCATGTTGCCAAATCTAAAGTGTCACTGACGAGACTTCAATAGTCGAAACCGCGGTATGGCCCATCACCTTTCTCATTTATGTGTTCACTGCTCTTAAAGGATCTCAGTTTTAATTATTATTTAACCCAACATTATATTTGGAAATCAATTCATAGTGTCTACGATAAAATTTAGAAAAGCTTTAAGGTTTTTCGGAGTTTATGGTAGCGATAGCCCTGTTGGAGAAGTTTGGCAGTTAAACATTTATTTAAACTTATAGGAAGTAATGATTTTTCTTTTCAGTTCAGAAAAATCATAACACGTTACAGACGTAGTAAGTTATTCGGCGCCCAGGGATCTCAATCGTCGGGCAGCTTACTCAATCTGCGGGTCCTGGTTTTTTATTCATCAGGATGTTTATCGTGATTTATTTGTTTGTTCTTGGTGATTCATTGACTACAGTAAGTGATTCACCACGAGGACAGAAGAACTAACTAAATGTTATGAACCACTGCAGAAGCTGATGGTGAGGTTATGGCCATGTAAAACCGGTTTAAGCCGGCCAGTAACTTTGTGTTACTGATCCTTCCAAGGCGATACTTCTGTGGTGGTTCTTTTTGTTTTTTTGTCTTGGTGTTTAAATTTTTGTGCTGTTGGCGCCTTATGTGTGTTTTCATATTTTTAGTTAAGTTTAGGTAACTGAGTGGCCACCTATTGGGAAAATAGCTGCTCATTCGGCTTACGATATGTTTTCATGGTATAAGTACCTGATTGTTAGTTTGGTTTTTTCCCACCTCAGTTTTTGGAGTGGGAATCTTTTTCTGATTGCGCCTTTTCCTGATCTTTGCCTACTTGTACCTTTTTATCCTTAATTTTTATCCCTTTAATTTTTTTCATTATTTCTTATTTTGACGGCTAAAATCTCAGCACAAATTTATATGGTGAAATTTGATCGCCCTGTTTACAGTCCCGTTCAGTTTTAAAGAAGGAAGATAGATTGCCACCTTGATGGATTGTTACCTGTGAGTTGTCAAAGAAAGTAAATATCTATTGGATAATAGAAGGTCCAAAATTAAAGTAACTCAAAACTTCTCGCAAAAATGACCAAGATAATGAATCAAAATCTTTCTCGAAGTCAATAAGTAACAACAGACCTGGTATATTATTTTCATCAACAAATTGCATCAAATCATATAAATAATCGTGTGTTATCACCAATATACCTTCCTGAAATAAATCCAGATTGGTTTTTATGAATTAGTTTAAAACAGATTTAATGTGGTTTGCAATTGAAGCAGAAGCTATTTTATACACTGTGTTTTTAAGAGGCATATTGGTCTGTAGTTTGCTAATTTCTGCCTGGATTTGTTTTCTTTTGGTAAAAGGGTAATAATTCCTGTTTTTGTACTAATGATAATTCTTCTATTTCATAGCTATAACTGATTGTGCGCAGTACGAAACTACCTGATATATTCCAAAACACTCTGAAAAATTCACATGAGTAGCCTTCTGGTTCAAAATATTGATCCTCTTGTTATTATCTATTATAGAATTAAGAAGAGGATCATCTTGCGAACTTGGTTTGGTCCGTCATGTACAAAAAAACATAATGAGAATCGATGATGCAGCTGTGACAATCTAAAATCACATTTATACACTAATAACTAATAAGGTAAGAGTTTTATCATTTTGCTGTGGAAAATGACGTAAGATGCGGGCTAGTGCCCCCACATCCGACTATTCTGAGGCTCGCTAAATTCCCAAATTGTTTTGCACTACTTCGTCGCGAAATACAACATGGTGGCCATTGATTACACTCAGCGTAGCTTCCCATCGGGCATGCGCGTCGAGTACAAGCGAGATGGCATAACGCCGCCCGCTAACTGAGTGTATTATAGCACACGAGCGAACAAACCAAGAGCGAACAAACCAAGACAACAATGACCAACTCAAATTGTAGTTTACCCTGTATCGATATCTCGATCAAATTCTTGATCAAAAACGAGGCCAACTTTCCTTTTGTGATCGCAAGTCAAGTCTAGCCCTCACATTACGAACCATTACGAACGGTGCAGAGCACAAAAAAGCATTAAAGCTACCAGTTTCGTCTTCTTTGAAAATGATGACTCAAATCCCGATTGTCCCAGAAAAATCATGAAAAGGCTAAAATATTTTGGTCATTTGTCAAATCTTTTCTAAGCGACACGTCCGGGATCACTATCCTGATGGAAAAGTAAAACTAGGCAATGAATGGAATTTAGAAGACTGACACTGTGGATTAACAAGCAGTTTCGTTCAGCCTTCACACTAAAATCAAAGGATGAAATCCCCTCCGAAGGCGCTAGTCCCTTCACCGCTATACATGAGATCTCAGTTGACCTTCAAAAGGGCCATTAAACCGGTGAATAATTTGAATGTACACAATGCGCCTGGGCCGGATGGACTGGGTGCTGTGGTGTTGAAAGGAAGTACATGTAGCTCCGAAATTACTCCTACATTAGCCTACATGTACGAATATCTACAATGAGTCACTTGCTCTGGTTTCTGTATCAGACGCTTGGCGACTGGCAAATGTAGCCTCGGTATTTAAGAAAGGTGAGAAGTATGATGCAGCTTATTATCAATAGGTGGCGCATACTTGCATCTGTTGTAAAACTCTAGAGCATATAGTAGTCAGCAACTTAAACACGCACCTGGCTCTTAAAATAAAATATAAAAGCTTGATCCTTTGGAAGCAGTGAAAACGTTCAAAGGGAGGTAGTATGTGTCATATTTCTGACATATAAAAGCATTCTTGCTGACTGTCTACATGTTTTCCTTTGCCTGTGGGTTCGTTGCCTTTGGTTTTGGTTGTGGATAGCCGGATGGCTACCTTATTGAAAAAAGCTAATCATCCTGCCCTTCGAGTGTGTTGTTGGAAAATGTTTTGTTATGTTTTGTGATGTATTTTCTTCCCACCTGGTGTCTGTGTTAGGACTTTGAATTTACTTGCATCGATTCCTGGTCCCCCTATTCTAATTTTGCGTAGTCAAAGGTAATGTCAACCCCAGTTAGTCCAGTTCTATCACGTCATAGTTAGTAATCTGGATCGAGTTGTCAGCCGTAGTCACAAGTAAACAGATGAGATTGTCATGGATTTCGCTAAGGCCTTTGACAAGGTGCGGCATAAAAGGTTATAGTACACACTTGACTTTTACGGGACTAGGGGATCTACATATATAAGTGGATCGACTCGTGGCTTTCTTTGCGCTTTAAAAAGTGGCATTATATGGCCGAGCCTCAGACCCAGTCTCTGTTCTATCCGGTGTCCCGCAAGGGTCGATCCTGAGACCTATATCTCATTTTCATTAACAATCTTCATTTTGTAACCAACGTTTTATATGTTTGGCTCCGTTTGGATAATATTAGTCTTTGTATCGACTATCCGGTTGAAAGTTGCAAAATTACAGTATTTCTTTTTGGCTTCATTTTGCCAAATCTGAAGGGTCACAGAATAAAAATAAAATCTGAGATCCTTTTAGAGCAATTAGCATGTTAAAGAGTATAGAGATGGGCCATACCGCGGTTTCGGCTACTGAAGTCTCTTCAGTGACCCTTCAGATTTGGCAGCATAGAGCCAAAATGAATTACAGTAATTTTGTAAATTTCATCAAGAATGCCTATACAATGTCTATTATTGTCCAAATGACGAATTGACTCCGTACCTTCTTTTATCCGTTATAAATGGAGCGGACTGACGTAGGGGTAGAGTAATGGAACATTGAAACTTCAGAAAGACATTGACCTTTTAGGGAGCTGGGCCCGAAGATGGGGCATGAGATTTCAACCTGTCAAATGCAACATGATGCAGCTGACAAATAAGCGGATAAATAAAATTGAGGCCTCGTACACCCTCGAGGGGACGGTATTGGAAAATGTCGATAGCATTAAATATCTAGGTGTAACAATTACAAATGACCTCAAGTGGAATACCCATATCAATAATATCTGTACTAAAGCCAACAGAACACTTGGATTCTTGAGGAGAAACTTATTTTCTTGCCCCCAAGATGTTAAAGAAGCAGCTTATAAAGGACTGGTGCGCCCAGTCCTGGAATATGGAAGTTCTGTTTGGTATCCTCATACTAAATGCCTCCAGGAGGAATCGGAGAAGGTACAGAATCGTGCCGCTAGATTTGTAACTAGGAATTATACTTTCGAGGAAGGTAGTATGACTGGCATTCTTGAGCAACTCAAATGGGAATCTCTCAAGAAAAGGAGGACGGATAATCGACTTATATTACTATATAAAGGTCTGAAGGGTAAAGCCAGAATACCTACAGATTACCTTATCCCAAAGACTAGGCGTTGTAGAAATAGCCACTCCAGGGCATTTCAGCTTCCATCTGCTAGTATAGAGGCCTATAAATGTAGTTTCCTTCCCCAGACTATAAGGGACTGGAATGACCTCCCTGACTCTCTGTTTTCTACTGCTGAAATGTCAGATGATTGTGTGTTGAAGTTCTCTTCACTCGTGCGTTCAAGGGACTAATTTCTCCCCCATCCGAACCCCCTGGTGAAATAATGTCATTTGGCGTGTCACCAGTAAACTATTCAGATTCAGATTCAGATTCAGAACCGATCCCAGAGGTCATGGGTTCTGGAACCGATCCCAGAGGCCCCGGGTTCGATCCTCAGCTGGGGCGCCTTTCGTTGTGGCCTTGAGCAAGTCACAAATCCACAGCTCCTGGGCTGAGATAAAGATGTATCTGTGTATATGTCTCTGGTGTAATGGTCAGAAATTGATCGACTCAGTATAAAAAGTTAAAATTTAGCTTGGTGACCCCACTTTTTAGTTCGTCGGTGCAAAGGAAACATGTCAAAATATATTCTAAATAAAAATAAGAAACAAAATCAAGCCGTTTAAAATCACCTTTATTGTCCGTAAAACCCACGAATCGAATCATGGGCAAAATGACCCGGATTTTTTTTACCGCGTTATACACGGTGTCAATTTTTTCGACTCCCGCGAATTAACATAACTTCACGGAAACTGGTCACGTGACTCACCAAGAACTTTCGGGTTGTCAACATGCTCGTTGAATGAAAGGTTATAAAATTTAAATGACGAAGAGTAACTTATGTTGTATGCTATTTATTTAATTAGTGAGCGTAAGTTCATCATGATGAAGTCAGATAGCGATATCTCGTATTCCTGTTTCCACATTTGAACAAAGACTTTTCGATCAGCTTTCTTTACATTCTCTGTTTTCCAAGTCCAAGACTGGTTTCCCTGTTTTTGTTTTGCGTATGAGTCACGAGTTGACTTCACTCTGTTTTGATTCTTAATGTACCGGTTAGCATATTTGCAGTCATGTGACATAAATGCTTTCTGAATAAAAAGAGTAAGTTTGTCAAGCCCAAGGACAGTCGTAGATTGACTGAAAGTCAGTCTCTGAATGAAAGAGCATTTTTGAAGCGCGGTAGCTCAGTGGTTAGTGCACTGGCCTCTGGTGCTAGAGGTCTCGGGTTCAATCACCACCAGCGGCGAGGAAAATTTGATGACCGAACAAGCTTCCCTTTGTGTCATTTGCAACATGAACAGGTCCAGTGCCAGTCAGGATTGAGGTACTATACCTCAATCGAGGTTGGTAACCTCCATTGAGGTTTGAAATATGCATAGACATCTGCAAAATTTAAAAAAATGAAACATTAAGTTGAAAGTTGCAAAACTTTGTTTTGGTAAATCTGTAAACCTTGATCATTTACTTATTTCGATACAACTGTTTTGAAAGTTCATCAAGGAATATTTTTACAAACATGTTTTTTTACCTGATGTTACCATAGATTTCTGCAATTTCCATAAGTAATTTTGTTGAGGTTAAAATCCTCTTTCTTACTCGCAGACGTCGTTTCTGTCAGCCATTGATGTGTTTGTAATTAACACTGGCCTCTGTCACTGATACCAGTGATGACGGGTTAGCCTTTCATAAAAGCTTATACTTGTAATGTTTTCTTTTTTCTTTAAATAGCATTTCATCAAATTATGATATTCTTAGAAAAAAAGAGTTTAAATATACATAAAGGTCATAAAGCAGCAGAAATACTGATACACTATTTAAATATTTGCCATACATTGAAGAATATTGTTTCAAATTTCAAAAATTACCCCTTCCACTTATGAAATTGGAGGAATTTGAAAAAAAAATCTCTAACAGATTTAGCTGAAAAATGTTTCATGTGAAAGCTTCACATTTTGCGTGCAACTTTTACTGGGAATAATGTTGCAGTTTTTGCATAGCTTTTTGTTTTTCTCAATATAAGTAATGTACATTTTCAAACCTCAATGGAGGTTAAAAACCTCGATTGAGGTAAACTACCTCAATCCTGACTTGTACCGGACCTGATAACACAGTGTGCTGTCCTTTGGATCGGGACATTAACTAGAGGCCCCCTGTGCAGGGAAAGTTATCCCCTGTGCAGGTTAAAGATCCCCACACAGGTTCTATCCTCATGCATGAGGAAAGTACAATGTACACCTCCCAAGAATAATGAGAAATTGGTTGATGGCCATGGGTGTAACAAGAAAACAAACAGAACAAAGACCTCAGATCCTGTCAACATACATGTGATACCTTCCTCATCATCAGGGAGACTCCAGGAAATGAGCCGTAAAATTTGCAAAAATTCTTCTTAAACCTACCACTATTTTAACAAAAATTCAAAAGTAACTGTATTGGTCTTATTTCTAACACTGCACTATTTCTTAATCATTCTTGGTGGTGAAGATTCTTGTGGCATTTTAACAGTAATTCCTTGTGATAGGATGATTATAGGGAACTTTATAACTCCAAGGTTAAGCCTGGCCATTACATGATTCTCCTCTGCTGGGTTAAGCCTGACCATTACATGATTCTCCTCTGCTGCCAAAGTCCTACAAGAATACCTTGAAGCAGTCTCTTCTTGTTTTGCAAATACAGAAAACTTGAATGAACAGATTTTAATCCAGAAATGATTTAATTACATACAAAAATACTCCTGGTGATAAAACCCATGTGAACGCAATTAAAATTTACTCACAGGTTGATTTGCACACCGGAGTATATTTACACAACAAAGTATATTAAT
Organism: Rugalucina vietnamica; assembly: GCA_964017185.1. Taxonomy (NCBI): domain Eukaryota; kingdom Metazoa; phylum Mollusca; class Bivalvia; order Lucinida; family Lucinidae; genus Rugalucina; species Rugalucina vietnamica. The sequence goes on along the minus strand of OZ024873.1, from coordinate 32,320,613 downwards.
ACGCATGTATTTTTTACGCATGCGAATTGGACAGTCTTAAGTAAACTAAAACAAAATATTGGTGAAAAATATCAGAAGTGTATTTAAAGGTAGTGAAAATTGGAGGCAGTACCATGAAAGAAATAGGCAAAAATGTTTGTCACAACAGTGCTTCAGATAATTTTTCGGTACTGGTCGAAATTTGAGCCAATCAGTATCGAAATTTGGGCTTCAGTATCTGCTCAAAGCCTACTCTGTTAAATGGACAACTGACCATTAAAGAATATCCTGTAGGCCTATACACATTTATAAAATGTCACAGAATAGACATTATGCTACAAACAGCTTGTTCTTCTACCACTTGTTCATTTTACTAGGCTCATGTTAATTGAGAAATGCGTGTATTGCATAGGTTCCCCTGAAAATTTGCATTTTCTTCATGCCCCCTTCTCAGTTACCCATAAAAAATTAAGTCCAACCCTGTGAAAAATCTGGGCATAGGTTCTCCAGTATTTTGCATTTTATTTTTCACTTTTCACCAATAACCCAGGCCTATTGAAAGATATGGGCAAGGCAGAAGGAAAAGGGAAGGTAGGGAGAGTACATTGGCTCATAATGACTTGCAAGTCTGGACTAAGAGTCAGCATCCAATGCACAACCTTTCCCCTTATTGACCTTAGATAGATATGAAAAGAAAAGGATACATACCCTGGCTTCTCTTAAAATGTGGTTGGGTTATGTGAATTTGGCATGTCACCAGTAAACAATAAATAATTATTCTCTGATCAATGACGAGGTTCTGTTTGAAGTCGGACTGTTTGATCGGTACCAACCAATCAGTCTCTTATGTTTCTTGACCACTAGCTAAATGATAGCATCAGTTCAATGATACTGTTGAAAGCCACTGCTGTCTGTTTCGGCGCATTTTCAGTTTCTTTAAAAACTTCAGGATGAATAATTGTTTAGACACATTGCACCGTTTCTACTTTCAGTTTCGATTCCGGACTGGTCTACAAATATTATCCCTATGCGTCCACAATAACAGCGTATAAAAGTAAAGTTTGTTAAACCAGTCAGAACTACTATTGGTACAAAATCCGTTTTAAGGTTACGGTCAAATAAAGAAAAGGAACCGTATTGGTCATTTCGTTCCCGTTTTTGGTACTGACAAAATTTCAATTTCTACCGTATTTGCAAGATTGAAGTCCGTAAATTACGGCTGTACGGACGCTATCTGGAGCACTGTCACAATTTCGTTATGTCTATGTAAACAATTCTATATAAACTCAGGGGTCATTTTCACTTTTCAGCACAAATTCATTTTGTTTTGCTTATGTTTCACTCTAAATTGAAAGCCACTTGTCTGAATGAGGGAAATAATTCCAATAATAGTTGCGTAGATAAATCCCTAATGAGAAATGTTTTCAGAATCCTAGTGAGAACTCAGAGTACCGTAGTAATTTGGAAGTTTTCGAATCCATGAAAGGATTGCCAAAGACGTGCCTTACCAGCCAGTTTATATCATTCTACAAATTGTCACATTACGAAAATATGCCCATGTAATTTACAGATCTTTCTAAAGCTGTTTTAAGTTGGAAAAATTCAGTTGAAAATTTGTGAATTTTTTCTTGTTATTGCTCAAAACATCAATTGATTCAGTGATTCACTGACAATTATACAGGAATTAATTTTCAATTATATCATGTGATCCTTAGAAACTTAAGAAACTTTTTGTGTAGTACAGTCGGGTTTGTTTTAATGCTGATTTTAATTTGGCTTGCTAACAATTTCATATGTGAACCTCAGAGTCAGACATGGCAGAAGCTGTCGTAATTGAGCCGCATGATGAGAAAACCGGATTTTTGTCTATGCAAAAACAAAGGCGCAGATCAGCTTCGCAGTAACTTTGAAGCTGATCAGCGCCTTTGTTTTCGCTACACGGATAGTACAATTTCTCTTCTTCTTAAATCTGAAATTTTAAGCTTCTAGCCTGCTTCTGAGACTGTACAGGCCGGTTTGTGTCAGACCGGGTCGGAAACCCCAAAGACCGTTTTTCTCGTGTCATGGCTCAATTATTTTCGTTGGTCGCCATGTTGCATTGGGTTATTATAGTTTGCTGTCTACATGTATATTGCAGGCAGGAGGAGACAATGGACGAGTCGAGGGATCCTAAGCAGGCTGGTTCCTACCCTCAGGGTTTGAATCCCGACTTTAGCACATTCACCCAAGATGGAGGGTTCCAGGGCTACTCTCACTGGACCCAATTCAGCGGGATTCCATCGGGGAACAATCCATCTGCATATCACTGGGACCCAGCCTTCCAAGGCTCTCCACCAAGTACCCCAGGCTCTGCAGGAATTAGCATGGATCCATCCAGTCCATATTTTGGGCCGTACAATAATGATTTGAATATGATGAATGGAATAGGGAGAACCAGTCCTCTAAACTTTGACGCTGATCCGCGTCAGGCTGACAGCGCTATGCTAGCTTCCACTCCTCTGGCACAATCACTGCTTGAAGCATCTTTGAACTCTCCAAATCCTCTCTTAACCCCACTCCCAGATGGAACCTTTCCTATGCCACCAACAGACTCGCAAGACTTCCAGGATGCTAGTCAAAATGGTTACGAAATGTATGCAGAAGCCTTAAAGAAGCTAGAAAATTTTCCTTCTTATAATCCATTTGGAACAAATGATGTACTAAATACATCGTCGTCACCTCCTACTCCACCAGTTGAACAGGACTCTTCCAATCTGAAGCCAAGCTATTCTGATGTAGCTAAGACGCTTAAAGGTAACCAGAACGCTGGTACAGATAAAGGAGACAATGAAGGCTTTAAAAAGAGGAATTACGACAATGCTAGTCAGAGATCTTTCAAATCTAACAAAAAATATGGTGCCAGACCTATAAGAGGACGTAACAACAGCGTGCCTGATGACATGAGAAGTACCGTGTCACCTGATTCTAAATATGGCCTAGATGCCTTTGAAGATCTTGGTAGTAGCAAACCAGATAAAGATTTAGAGACACCAAAGACATTAGACAGCTTGCCACCATTGATACGCAAGAACAGCACCAGTAGCGTTAGTAGCGGGACGAGTGGTATTGAAGAAATTCACTTGCCAAAGACTTGTAATATAGGCAACGCTAATGAAGAGTCCTCAAATTTAGATAAAGCTAAAAATAGCACTGAAAAGGCTAACACATTTGATGGAAACACTAAAGACAATATTGGTGACGATAAGCCATTTTTTGATGCCAGAAGAATCTTTCAGTCAAAAGACACCAACAAAAATAGGCCCTCGACAAAAGGCGTGGATGAAAAAACTATCCTGAACAATGGAAAGCCTGCCTCCTGGTGCTCTACAGCATCTCATAAAAAGACCAATTACATCAATAACAATCTGCGCGACTCTCAGAAGAAAACGAATCAGAATCCAGTAGGGAGTTCGGGAAAGTCCGGCTCAGAGAACATGTTTTCACACACCACTAGCCGTCCAGAGAAGTCGAGATTGAGGAATTCTTCGTCAAAAAGTGATACCTCTCCTAGTGCCAAACCTGGAGTGCCTGTCCAAACCTCGTTTGATCAAGAACTTATAGGTGAGTTGATATTTAAGCCGTCTCGTGGGAAAACCAACAATGTGGTTTCCGACCAGGTCCAAAACAAACCGGACTGCACAGTAACAGAAGGCAAAGCATGAAATTTCATATTTAGGAAGTAGAGGGATTGTACTATCCGTGTAGCGAAAACATAGGCGCTGATCAGCTTCACGGTTACCGCGAAGCTGATCTGCGCCTTTGTTTTAGCATATGCAAATTGTTGGTTTTCCCATGAGGCGTCTCATTTTTTTCCTCATTTTAGCATGAATGTGTCTGAATAGTATTTCAAGTATTGATAGACTTGTTTCACTCTCCTCAGGAACAGATTGTCCTGACATGACTTGCTGGTAACCATGGAAATAGAGCACTAACTCAAAACAAGCAAACAAATAAGCCACCGCATCAGAAAATCAACAATCTGCATATTGCGTAAACAAAGACGCAGATCAGCTATTTCAGCTTGCAGTAACTGTGAAGCTGATCGGCGCCTTTTTTTTCGCGACACGGATTGTACAATTCCTCTTCTTCTTCTTAAATCCGAAATTTCAAATTTCCAACTTGTTTCTGTGATTGTACAGCCTGGTTTTTGTCGCACCTGGTCGGAACCCAAATTCATAATGAACTATGGCTTGCTTACCCAGGAATCTTGTGGTTAAGATAGGTGACTGTTCAATCTTGACCACAGCTGTTGACTCCACGTGGACACAAAGCATCAATATTTTAAATGTTGCATCATGAGAAAAAATGCCAAGCCAAACACACCCACAAAATGCAGTAACAGTTCTAATTGCAAACTCATTGAAAATGATTTAGTGAAATTCTAAATCACTATTGTTGATTTCTCCAAGGTTCATTTTCAATGCAATTGCATTTTATTGAAGTAAATTCAAACAAACAGTAGTTTTGGAGAAATTGCAAAAATTACAACATTGATTCAGTAAAAAAACATGATTAAAGGAGAAACATCAAAAAGGAAATAGCCTTTTGATTATGGATTTAAAGGCAATGATATGGCAGTTTGCATAAATTGAGCCGCTTCATGAGAAAACCAGACTTTTGCCTATGCGAAAACAAAGACGCAAATCAGCTGTGCAGTAACTGCACAGCTGATCAGTGCCTTTTGTTTTTGCTACTCGGATAGTACAATTCCTCTACCTCTACCCAAAATGTCAAGATCGTCATTTCTTCTGAGACATACAGGCCGGTTTGTGTCAGACGCGGTCGAAAACCCCGAAGACCGGTTTTCTCTTGTCATGGCTCATATGATAAAAAGTTATTTGCACAACTGGTGTTATCAGAATTATCACCTTGTGGTTTCCTCAGACAAAAGTCGGGGAATATTGATGGAGAAATGGCATTATTGGGCTGCTACATGATCATTTGAGCCAACTCGTGGGAAAACCAACAATGTGGTTTCCGAACAGGTCCGACACAAACCGGCCTGTACAAGCACAGAAAAGAGCTAGAAGCTTGAAATTTTGGAGTTAAGTAGAGGAGGAATTGTACTATCCGAGTAGCGAAAACAAAGGCGCTGATCAGCTTCGCGGTTACCGCGAAGCTGATCTGCGCCTTTGTTTTCGCACATGCAGATTGTTGGTTTTCCCATGAGGCGGCTCATTTAAGATAGACTGAAAGACAATACCGCATTGCTATAATGTCAAACTGTGGTGTAAATTAGAAAGTGCTAGACTTTTTGTGGAGTTGAAAGTGTACACTGATTTGGGATTGACAATTCAATCTTGGATTAAAACAATGCTGAAAAGATAAAATAAAAAAGGCCTTGATTCTTTCCTATATATTATGTATGGGTAGGTTCATATTTTGTGTTGACGGACTCGTGTCAGGTGTGTGTGTGGAGGGGTTAAGAAATGTGATGATTTTTATCGCACCTGCTTATAGCAGGGTGCGATATAGGAGTTCAAATTTCCGTCCGTCCGTACGTTCGTCCGTTCGTCCGTCAACATTTACGTCGAAGTTTTGTCAACATTTACGTCGAAGTTTGGTTTTCTCGACATCAGAGGTAGCTGCAAGTCTGAAACCTTGCATAGTAATTGTCCTTGGCATACCCTTCAAGCACGCACCTTAACCCGGTGCCCTTGACCTATATTTCACGGTCCACTGACTTTGAAAATTTTTACGTCGAAGTTTGGTTTTCTCGACATCAGAGATAGCTGCAAGTCTGAAACCTTGCATAGTAATTGTCCTTGACATACCCTTCAAACACGCACCTTAACCCGGTGCCCTTGACCTATATTTCACGGTCCACTGACTTTGAAAATTTTTACGTCGAAGTTTGGTTTTCTCGACATCTGAGATAGCTGCAAGTCTGAAACCTTGCATAGTAATTGTCCTTGACATACCCTTCAAGCACGCACCTTGACCCGGTGCCCTTGACCTATATTTCACGGTCCACTGACTTTGAAAATTTTTACGTCGAAGTTTGGTTTTCTCAACATCAGAGATAGCTGCAAGTCTGAAACCTTGCATAGTAATTGTCCTTGACATACCCTTCAAGCACGCACCTAAACCCGGTGCCCTTGACCTATATTTCACGGTCCACTGACTTTGAAAATTTTTAAGTCGAAGTTTGGTTTTCTGGACATCAGAGATAGCTGCGAGTCTGAAACCTTGCATAGTAATTGTCCTTGACATGCCCTTCAAGCACGCACCTTGACCCGGTGCCCTTCAACTATATTTCACGGTCTATTGACTTTGCCCGTTGCAGGTGCGATATCGACCTCCGCGGAGTTCTTGTTTACATGTACAAATGTATCTGGGGAGTCCCAATAGCTCAATAGGGGACTATTGACCATCCCTTTTAATCCCATATTCTACTTGGTTGTAATGTTTTACAATTATCTTGACCAAGGACAAGCTTTCATTCATATTTTATCGCATGACAAGTCTTATTATGCAGTCTGCATGAAATATGATAGCCGTGCGTATATAATATAACCATCTGTCAGTAATTTTATCTTCTTATAAAAATTTTGACCACAAGAACAGTTTCATGAGAAAAATAGTCATTTGCACATGATTGTATGGATAAGAGTACATATCAGCCAATTGGCATTGATGTCATAGCCATTGTTTTCAATTTTCAAAACTTCAAGCATTTTAGCTTTCATCAGGAAAACATGTCCGTGAAATGTTTACCCCCTCAAACCCCACTTTTATATAGCAAAACTGGGGTATGCCTATTTTTAGCTCACCTGAGCCGTTAGGCTCACAAGGTGAGCTTATAGGATGGCCATGATCCGGCGTCCGTCCGTCGTCCGTCCGTCCGTCCACAATTTCAAAGATCTTCTTCTCTGAAACCGGTTGGCCAACCAAAGCCAAATTTTATATGAAGCCTCTATAGGAAGGGGGAACCAATGTGTATATAAGAAATCCAGGTCACATGACCAAGATGGCCGCCATGCCCATATATGGTAAAAACCCTTCAAAAATCTTCTTCTCCAGAACCGGTGGACTGATTTCAACGAAACTTGGCATGAAGCATTGATGGCTCAAGCACTACAATGTGTATATAAATCATGACCCTGTGATGACCTTGACCTATTTTACGGCAAGGTCAACATAGGTCACGAATGCATTTGAATGGGGAAAACTTTTAAAATGTCATTTAAAGTCATTTAAAGTGAAAGTCTTGCAGGAAATGGGCAGTAGGGCTGAATATTAATGATTCTGAAAAAAATTGGACCCCCAGGAGCTCATATGCCCCCCTCCCCGGGGCAATATACTTGTATATTACCATAATATTCAAACATCATCTCCTCTGAAACCGCTTGGCCAATCAAAGCCAAATTTTATGTGAAGCATCAATAGGAAGGGGTTATCAATGTGTATATAAATAATCCAGGTCACATGACCAAGATGGCCGCCATGCCCATATATGGTAAAAACCCTTCATAAATCTTCTTCTCCAGAACAGGTGGATCGATTTCAAAGAAACTTGGCATGAAGCATCGATGGCTCAAGCACTACAATGTGTATATAAATCATGACCCTGTGATGACCTTGACTTATTTTACGGCAAGGTCAACATAGGTCGCCAATGCATTTGAATGGGGGAAACTTTTAAAATGTCATTTAAAGTCATTTAAAGTGAAAGTCTTGCAGGAAATGGGCAGTAGGACTGAATATTAATGATTCTGAAAAAAATTGGACCCCAGGGGCTCATATGCCCCCACCCCGGGGCAATATACATGTATATTACCATAATATTCAAACATCATCTCCTCTGAAACCGCTTGGCCAATCAAAGCCAAATTTTATGTGAAGCATCAATAGGAAGGGGTAATCAATGTGTATATAAATAATCCAGGTCACATGACCAAAATGGCCGCGATGCCCATATATGGTAAAAACCCTTCAAAAATCTTCTTCTCCAGAACAGGTGGATCGATTTCAAAGAAACTTGGCACGAAGCATCGATGGCTGAAGTACTACAATGTGCATATAAATCATGACCCTGTGATGACCTTGACCTTTTTTTACGGCAAGGTCAACTTAGGTCGCCAATGCATTTGAATAGGGAAAACTTTTAAAATGTCATTTAAAGTGAAAGTTTTGCAGGAAATGGGCAGTAGGACTGAATGTTAATGATTCTGAAAAAAATTGGACCCCAGGGGCTCATCTGCCCCCACCCCGGGGCAATATACATGTATATTACCATAATATTCAAACATCTTCTCCTCTGAAACTGCTTGGCGAATCAAAGCCAAATTGTATGTGAAGCATCTATGGAATGGGGGAATTAATGTATATATAAATTATCTAGTTCACATAACCAAGATGGCTGCCATGCCCATATATGGTAAAAACCCTTCAAAAATCTTCTTCTCCGAATTTTGAGGACCGATTTCAAAGAAACCTGGTATGAAGCACCAATGGCTGAAGTACTACAATGTGCATATAAATCATGACCCTGTGGTGACCTTGACCTATTTTAGGACAAGGTCAACATAGGTCGTCAATGCATTGGAATGGGGAAATCTTTTAAAAAGTCATTTGAGGTGAAAATCTTGCAGGAAATAGGTAGTAGGACTAAATATTAATGATTCTGAACAAAAAATGGACCGAAGGGCTCATATGTCCACACCCCGGGGCAATATACATGTATATTACCATAATATTCAAACATCTTCTCCTCTAAAACCACTTGGCCAATTGAAGCCAAATTTTAAGTGAAGCATCTATAGGATGGGGGAACCAATGTGTATATTAATAATCTAAGTCACATGACCAAGATGGCCACCATGCCCATATATGGTAAAAACCCTTCAAATATCTTCTTCTCTGAAACCAATAGATTGATTTTAATGAAACTTGGCGTGCAGCATCCATGGACAGAATATTGATTAGTCTGAAAAAAGAAAACGGCCCAAGGGCTTCATCTGCCCCTGCACAGGGGTTAAATACCATAATATTCAAACATGTTTATTGGTATATGCAGCAGACTCAGGTGAGCGTTTACAGGACCATTGGTCCTCTGGTTCTTATTTTTGCTCCAAAACCTAGATTGTGGGTACTCGTTAGAACCGCCTCGGCGAGGCGGTTCTAACGTGTACCCACAATCTATGTTTTGAGCAAAAATAAGAAAAATATCAAAAATTTTCAGATGACAATTTTCATTTTTTACAACTTTTAAAATCTCTGCATATTGCATGGGCATGTTTTCGTAATGTTTGGCTATTTGTGTCACTGGTCAACCTCAAAATGTTTTCTCATATTGTAGCTCATATAATAATGATAAAGTCTTCATTTCAAGGACAAGAATATGCAGTTGAAGGTAATTGTATCGTAATTTAGCTGACTCGTAAATTTTTTGTAAATTTCGATACCATAAGGCAAGTTGCATCATGTGAAAAGCTACATTAAATGCATATGCCTGGCAATATACAGAAACTGAAAGTAGAAGTTAAGCGACAAGGAACTTCATGAATAAATGCTTTTGTCTTTCGCTGCATAACAGTACACTAAAGAGGTGGAGTAAGAAGCCCTGATGGTTAGCTCATCATAGCCCCCCCCACCCCCCCCCCCCAAAAAAAAAAAAATAAATAAATAAATGATTCACCTAAAAACTAAAAAAACATTTATTCTGTCAGCCCAAGGCTAAACAAATCTGTCCACCAAATTTTCAATTGTGCAGATCATGCATGTTACAGTTCATTGGAGATCAGGCATTTTCCAGTTCATCCAGGTAGAAAAAACAGTTAAATTGGTCTCAATCACAGGTGAACATGTAACAGCAAAACAGTATTGAGTAAAGCTGATTACAACCTGTAATGTACCTAACAGTTAACATGTAAGATATACACATTCTAACATTTACACAAGAATGGTTAAAAGAATTAGAGTATGCTTTGCATGCAGAGCAAAAGATGAAAAATATGGTGTTTACCACGGTAATGAAAAAATCAACAATAATTTTGAGAAGTCTTTACATCAAGAAATTCTGGGTAAGTTTCTTGCTGAAAATATCTATTGGACAGTTGGATATTACTATGGATGCTTTTGTGGCCACAGTCAGCAGCTGTTGTTAAGATTGAATAGTCAGCTTAGCTATCTTAACTACATGTACATATGAGCCGTGACGCGAGAAAACCGGTCTTCAGGGTCTCCGACCAGGTCTGACACAAATCGGCATGTGCAGTCACTGAAGATGGCCAGAATCTTGAAATTTTGGATTTAAGAAGAAGAGAAATTGCACTATCCGTGTAGCGAAAACAAAGGCGCTGATTAGCTTCGCAGTTACTGCGAAGCTGATCTGCGCCTTTGTTTTCGCATAGGCAAAAATCCGGTTTTCTCACGACGCGGCTCATATTATCCGGATGTGGTGATAATTATCCACAGAACCAGATGTCTGCAGAGGACTGCATAATTGAGAAAAATAAGGTTTTCTCATGACATATTTCATTTCAGTAGTTAAAACGTTTGTAATTATGATTTTATTTTCTTATCAATAGATTATTGATAGCTAACTCTGATAATGTCAAGTGCATAATGAGCCACATCATGAGAAAATTTGATTTTGTCAATGCTAAAACAAAGGCGCAGATCAGCTCTGCAGTAACTGCATAGCTGATCATCGCCTTTGTTTTCACTACACGGATAGTATAATTCTTCTTCGACCTATTTCATAAATTTCAAGCTTCTTGCCATCTTCTGTGGGTGCACAGGCCAGTTTTGTGTCAGACCTGGACGGAAACACAGAAGGCCGGTTTTCTGGCGTCAAGTGCATAATGTCAGTGTTCCTGTGTGTTTCAGATGAATGGTTGAGTTTTCTGTATGATAAAGGGAAACTCTGTCTACGCCAACTATGGACTCTCGTCTTAATGGTAGTACTACTCATCTTCAGCATAATTGTATATCTGTAAGTATAATGACCTACCTTGGCAGCCTTATGCCATGATTTAAATTATGCTACTTTAGCTGTTGTCCAAGTCATTTGTATACCATTTCAAGCAATAACTTGCTGTCGTCCGAGTATATCCACAATTGTACCAAGTCTCGGATGACAGCAAAATCATTAGTATGTATATGACAGTCGACCATATACTCGAGCGACAGCAGGGTTTTGCATGTGATGGTATAAGACTAGGACAACAGCTCAAGTAGCATCATTTGAATCATCCCAATGATTTCTAAGGGGAAAGTTATTCTAATTTTTCATTGGTGCAGTATATTGTCTGTTGTATGCTTGGAAATTTTAACGATGTGCGGTAAAAACATGATTTCAATCTGTACATGCGATTATATACCACCTGAATGAATTAAATGGAGTGTAACTGGAGTGCAGTGGCCTAGTGATAGAGCATCAGACTCTGAATCGAGAGGTCCTGATTTCAAACTGCGCTTGGACATTAAACTGAAAAACAAACAGACAAATAAAAGCGTAACAAATAATTATGCTGTATTAAAGATTTCTGCAAAACATTGAAGAATCTTTATCATGGGCAATTACCCACTTCATATTCAAGTTATTCCCATCATACTGTAGCTTTTCCTAACCTGTCTCAATTTTATGTTTTTGTGGTCTGTTTTATTCATACACTGAGCCATTGCATATAAAAACGAACAACATACATAGGAAAAAACAAAGGTGCAAGGTGCAAGCAGCTGTGCAGTGCCTTTGTTTTCGATACACAGATGGTACAATTCCTCTTCTTCTTCAGTCTGAAATTTCAATGTTCCAGCCTGCTTCTGTGACAGTACAGGCCTGTTTGTGTCAGACCAGATTGAAAACCAAGATTGTTTGTTTTCTTTTGCAAAGGCTCAGACGAGAATTATTTGAGCCTCCCCATGAGAAAACCAACAATCTGCATATGCGAAAACAAAGACGCATATCAGCTTCGCGGTAACCGCGAAGCTGATCAGCGTCCTTGTTTTCGCTGCACAGATAGTACAATTACTCTACTTTCTAAATCCAAAATTTCAAGCTTCTATCAATCTCCTGTGCTTGTACAGCCCGGTTTGTGTCCGCCGACCTGTTCGGAAACCACATTGTTGGTTTTCCCACGAGGCGGCTCATTTTGATCATTCCAGAGTCTCGGGCTGTGTTCATATTCTCAGCTGGATTTGGAGTCGAATCTGTCACTTTGTGGAGGTTAAGGTACTCAAGGGGAAGTTCCTCGGCAGCCAGAAGTGGAAAAATAAGTCCAGTAACACTTCCAAGAAGATTGGTCTGGATGAAAATATAGCCTTGCCCGCTACAGGTAAATATTCCTTTTATACTAATGTGACTTTGTATTTTAGACAACATAGAAATCAAATTTTATATGATAATATTGCCAGAGAACAGTATCAAACATACTCATGCTCAAAAGTCTAGATTGTGAGTAGTACGTGCTAGAAAAATAAGTTTTGAGCAAAACAGAAGGAAGAAGGAGAAAAATCATCCAATAGAAATTAATATTGTCCTTTTCACAGGTCATTGTTGTATGAATATTTTTTTTCATAGATCAGTTCATGTTCAATAAGCAACACCTTGACTATGTGTAAGTTATTTTTTTTAATTGTAGGGGATGAAGCCATGCAGCGACTTCTAGCCTGTAAAGGAAAAGACCCTTATAGGTATGGCAGTAGTTAACATAATAATAGTTTATGGTCGAGTCTTGTACTCTGTACCAAGAGGTCCTGGGTTGTAGACCTGCCACTGTGGTGCTGTACCCTTGAGCAAGACAAAATTATGACTTGCATTATTGGTTGAGACAGAGTACCTGTAGACCTGCCGCCGTGGTGCCGTACCCTTGAGCAAGACACAATTACTAATTGCATTATTGGCTGAGTACCTGTAGACCTGCCGCCGTGGTGTTGTACCCTTGAGCAAGACACAATTGCTACTTACATTACTGGTTTACTACCAGGAAGTGTTAGTACCAGGAACTATGTCCAGACATGATTGAAAAAATTGTTGACAAGGATAGCAAGCCTTAACTTAAAGCTTTAACAATTATTTTTTTATTTTTAGGGGTGTATGATAGATGTTTCCATATGAGCCTCATTGTGAGAAAACCAGATTTTTGCCTTTGCAAAAACAAAGGCGCAGATCAGCTCCGCAGTAACTGCGAAGCTGATCAGCACCTTTGTTTTCGCTACAAAGATGGTACAATTCTTCTTCTTAAATCAAAATTTCAAGCTTTTCGCCTGCTTCTATGACTGTGCAGGTTGGTTTGTGTCAGACCTGGTCGGAAACCCGGAAGACGTTTTTCTCATGTTGAGGCTCATGACATATTTATACCCCCGGCATTTATGCCGACGGGTATATAGCGTTCGCTTTTCCATTCGTATGTTAGTTAGTTAGTTCGTTCGTTTCTTTGTTCGTAATTCCGGAACGTTCGTGGGGCGGGGGGGGGGGGGGGGGGGGGGGGGGAGGCTAGAGGTCAGAATCTAGAACTTCTTTAAAAATTGTATTTTCTGTACTTTTCTGTACCACCATGTTTAGAAATGATTTGCACATGCACCAAAGGAACTCCATAAGGTTTGCCTTGTTCCTAATGACATTAGACTCTAGGGTCCGTGCCCAGGGTGGGGCTAGAGGTCAAGATCTAGGACATCATTTTTTTTTTTTTTTTTTTTTTTTAAATATTATTGAAGAATGACATTCTACTTTACATCTAGGACCGAGGACCTGACCCTCAATGTCCGCGATCAAGTCCTAGATTGAGTATACAAGTCAGCTCTGTATACTGTTCTAAAATAGATGTCATTCTACTACACTCCCCCCACCCCCCTGGTTTTAGACAGTGCTTTTTGCAAATACAAAATTATAAGATGTACTTGTTGAGGGCACTCTCTTTCATCAGGAATTGAGGTTCAGTGAGCATGTCTGGATTGGAGGGCGGTGGGCTAACGGGTGGGGGCGTTGGAGGGAGCTACCAGCCGGAGGTATACGTGCCTCTCAAGGCACTTTTTCTAGTTGAAATTGCATTTATACTTGTGTTTTCAGTATTCTAGGACTGAAATCCAGTGCTACTGACGAAGATATACGACGGTATTATAAACGACAAGCTGTATTAGTCCATCCAGATAAGGTAGATATTGTGTCTCTTTTCCTCTTAATTAAAGCTCTTTTAAAATGCAGATTTGATTAAAATGAAAAATTAGAATGAATTGCTTACTGGCTGCATGGTTGCATGTATGCAATTAAAGTTTTACTTCTAAAGCAGCCCATTTTACCCCTGGGATTTAGCCTCTACTTCAGTGTTGTGATTAATTTGCATAGCAGCACGTTATAGTTACAGTAATACTTTTTTTTATTTCAGAATCAACAACCAGGTGCAGAAGAGGCATTTAAAATACTCGGACATGCATTTGATCTCATTGGGGATGTGGTGAGTCCATTACATTAAAATAATTTTCCTATAGCTCATGAGTGATTGAAGCTGGATGCTTAAGATTTTTGTACAGATGAGTCTTTAACCAAGGTCCGATCTCAATGATATGGTCTTATTACTGTTGAGTTGGGATAAATACAACCAATTCATTTTGAATAAATAAAAAGAATTAAAGAGGATACATTGCTGTTTCTTATGTATATTTCAGAGTAAGAGGAGTACCTATGACAGACAGTTACAGGAAGCCAGTGAGGCTGAGGCCGCCATGGTATGTTTACATGTCCTCTGTACTGCAATATTTTACAGCTTTAAGAATGAAACTTAATGGAAAGCACAAAAAAAACAACAAATTGTGAGTACTAATGATTAATGAAAGGGAGATCTATACAGTACACATAGTTCTGTTAACTCCAAATATATTTTGTTGTTGAATCAGTTTAAATGGACTGAGGTGAATCTATTTGTTATAAGAAAGGGTCCAAATTTTCTTTGACATGGTTTTGGCTTTCTCATATGCTTTGTCATCTTTTAAGAATATTATTTGTCTACGTCTGTGCCATTTGATTTCAGAGAGAATTCAATGATTTACTGACAAAACTACAGGAAAAGATCCAACAGGTTGGTGACTCATTTTTAAAAGAAAAAAAATACTGATGATGGTCCAAAGTTGATACAGTTACCAGATGTATGCACTACAGATTCTAAGTGAAGAGATTTTGAACTTAGCCTAGATCATTTAAGAACTTCACTGTATACTGAAAATCCTTAGATTCCTGTCTAGAGACCAAGGCCAAAACAAACTGCACTCTAAAACTACATTAGATGCTTTGGAATTTCGAAAGCAGGGATTACATGTATTTAGTACATATGTAGACAAAATAAGTTTGATAACAGCATATCTATGCTTTTGGTTTTGTACTGGGAAAACAGGTTTCTCAATTCAATTGTACAATGTGTTTCAGGCCAACAACATGATGCGGTGTGACAACTGTGGTGGTAAACACAAGCGTATCCCAGTAGAGAGGCCATGGTACAGTGCTAGGTTCTGTGATAGATGCAGTATACGACACTCAGCTAAGGAGGTGAGATGAGTAGCGTAAACATTAAAATCATTTACAGTTTTACAAAGTAGACTATAATGATGTGACTGAAATCATTTGCTGTTGTTTTGTTATATGCCACCAAAAGTTAAGGCTTCAGAGACATTGAACCATTCTGTTTGAAACAAACCCATGACCCCTGGTTTACAAGGGATGTAGGTAAACCAAAATACATGCCAGAGGCTATTCTGTGTTTGCTTGTAGCATGACAAAACAAGGAGAAAAATCTATGGTCAATTTCTTTTAATGCTAAATGAATTTAGATGCAAGTTCTTTTCCTACCCAATTATAGATTTTCATTCAAGAAATCTGTCATTTTTTTTAGGAACAATGAAAATTGCATTTTGTGTCACAACTGTTAATAAATGGGCTGCGTCGTGAAAAAACAGGTGTCCAGGGTTTCCAACCAGGTCTGACGCAATCAAGCTGGTATAGTTTCAGAAAAATTCTAGAAGCTTGAAATTTCAGATTTAAGAAGAGGAGGAATTGAACTATCCGAGTAGCAAATCTAAAAATGCTGATCAGTTGTGCAGGAATCATCCCAGCGGGCACATGACGTCAGAATGACGTCATATCGACGTCAATGCGACGTCATGACGTCGCATAGACGTCGATCTGACGTCATTCTGACGTCATGTGCCTGCTGGGATAGCTGATCTACGTCTTTGTTTTTTGTTTGTTTGTTTGTTTGTGTTGAGGCTTAACGTCCCAGTCAACAATTTTTCAGTCATGTCGGGACGGAGCCAACGCTTCCTGGGTTTAACCAGTACTGTAGGGAGTAGATGGTCTTTGTTTTTCGCAAGGCAAAAACCCACTGCTCAAATGATTAATTATATTCCAGGGCGATGTCTGGGCTGAAACGTCCATGTTAGGATTTCTCTGGCACTACTATGCTTGTATGGAAGGAAAAATATATGATATTACTGAATGGGTGGCCTGCAAGGTGAGTTATTATTATCCAAAAAATATGTTCTGGGAGGTAAATTTTATGAGGACAGAACAAAATGTGATATAGATATCATTTGAACTGTACAGTCTTATTTAAGACCGTCTGTCAATAGAATTTTGCAATTTCGTGGACATATATTAATTTGTTATTAAACTAGACTTCAATATTATACAATTATTGACTATTGAGTCATTGAATATGATGTGATATCCGACAGAGACTACCAATATTGACCGAGGCGAAGCCGAAGTCAATATTGGTATTCTCTGTTGGATATCACATCATATTCAATGATTCAATAGTCAACAATTGTTTTATTATATAACACTCTTTTTATTCAAAGATGATAAAAATAATTTTAAAATAACTATTTTTATCTTTAAATGAATTTATAGTGTATACATACAGTTTACATATAGTCCCAGCATGACTGAAAAATGTTCCTTTGGGACATTAAGTCTAAATTCAAATAAACTAAACAGTAACAAACATCATTTGTACTTCATTGGGACATTACTGCTTGACAGTAATCAGTGTACATTTCCAATGACAGAGAGAGTTCTAAATTTAGTAACATATATTCAATGGGGAAAACCCCAGGTCATAGAATATGACGGCTGAAAGCATTGTCTGAAATACTGTCTATTTATAGTTATATAATAACAGATTTTATCCTACATACTTTGTTGACAGTATAACCAAACAATGACTTCATTATAGCATAATAATGCCATTCAGACATAGTGGTCCATGGCCAAGCAAATCTCGGACTTTAAAACTCACCCTTAGGTTACACAAGCCAGGTTTTATAGCCAAGGAGTGAAGGAGACTTGTACTTTTAAGCTGGAAGTAAAAAAAAAGAAGCTTAGGGAAGAAAAAGAAGCTGGTTGGCTTTGAAATTACCTTACCACTCATATGACGGGTGATATGCATGATTGTTTTTGCTTTTGTATACAGGGTTAAAGTAATGTCACTTGTATATAGATAAGTTTCAATAGTATAGACTACATTACTATGATATTGTTTGTGAAAGCATGTACAATGAGATGTTGACTATGCATTTTACAGAAGGACTTCTTCAAGCATATGCAAGCCAATGCTCACCATGTCTTCTACCGTATTGCTACTGAAGGAAATCGTGGACATCACCATGGCCGATCAGGAGGATCTGGGTATGTTTCCCTATTAATGTTAGATAAATGTTGTTGATACAAACTTGCTCTATAAGAATATGAAAGTATATGTTCTACTTTGTATGGCACCCAGCAATGATTCCAACCCAAGCAATTAAAGATATGGCCCGAAACAGTCTTGTTAAGTGCTGAAGTCAAAATGTTCAATTTCAAAATTGCGGACACAACTGAAGAAGCAATGTTGATGAAAATTGCGGACACAACTGAAGAAGCAATGTTGATGAAAATTAAACCCTGTCGCTTGGGATGTGAAGAAAAAGATTCAAACATTTGTTTGTGGATAATATAGACAATGCTGTCCCCACAATTCTGTACCTTGGTTCACCCTTTGGCATCATGGGACACCAAGTAATCAAGTAATACCAAATGGTGACCTTGGGGACAGAATTGTCTTATCCGCACACTCTTGATGGGGTCTCATATTCTCGAGTAGTATTGTATCAGTACATAATTATCTGTCACAATTACAGAGAAGCAGACCTTGAAGATTTCATCAGCAACCTGTTTCACCAAGCAATGCAAACTGACGGCACTACCCCACAGAACTACCCCCAGTCTCAGCAGACGGCCAATGGACAGGCCTGGAACTCTGCTTCACATCACGCCGGGAACCAGGGCGGGAAACGGAACAGAAAAAAGAAGAAAAAGCATTGAGGGATTTTATCAAACATGTCAATTGGGCCACATCATGTGAAAACCAGCAATGTGGTTTACGAACTGGTCCAACACAAAGCGAATTGTACAAGCACAGAAGATGACTAGAAGCTTGAAGTTTCGAATTTAAGAAGAAGAGGGATTGTACTATCCGTGTAGCGAAAACAAAGGGGCTGATCAGCTTCACGGTTACTGTGAATCAGATCTGCTGCTTTGTTTTCGCATATGCAGAGTGTTGGTTTCATCAAACATGACAAATGGGCTTTGCTATCCTTATCATTTGGACGAGTCTCATCTGGGGCTATACTGTTTACCTAGATTCTCTCAAGGGAGTACCAGATTTAAAAGGCTTATGTACTGGTCATTTGTAATCATGGCCCCTCATAGAAGGGTGGGTATTATGACATGCTATAAGCCCCACCACAGGATACAAACCCGAGGTGAAAAATATGCTCTTTACCACTGCACTTCCCAAAAAATGTCCCTGTGTTAAAAAACCTAATGTCAAAACCCTGTCTTCCCCCTGCACTTTGGAGACAGTCAATAAGTAATTGCCCCTAACTTTAGCCCAGCTAGCCCCCAACCCTTCTCAGTAGGTGGGGGGGGGGGTGCATGGCTACAATTGACTGGTGCATTTAGCATTGTCATATCTTCATCTGGGTATTGATATAATTGATGGAAAACCCTTGAAATATTTTAACTTGTGTTGCCTTGGTTTAACCATATCTTGGTTATCTGGATCAGTAAGAACCAGAGAGAGTAAGAACACATTATTTGGTCTGTCTCTTTACTTATGTTATTGCTTGAATTGAAATGATTGCTTTACTGTGGATACATGTAGTTGGATATAACTTGACTGTTAAGTTTGCTTTTCACAGAAGATTGTGATCAGGAGTGAAATTACTTGAATATAACAAGAGATTCCAAAATACCAGTGCTTTATTATTTGCAAACAGTATTCTTCCCATAATATCTTGGTATACTGGAGAAATTTTCAGTTTCTATTATTTGTCTAGTGATTTAATGCATGTAATACAAAGTTCATAATCTGGCATTACGCACTTATAATCCATTATTTTGCACATTGTTTGCTGTTAATAAAGCATCATTTCCCTTTTGTCATTGTAATACACAAGCATTATGGTGGTGGTGGTGGGCATTTAAACTTGTGCAAGTGTCCATATGAATTAATAACGTCAACATATCATTTTAATAGTAACTTGCATTTAGAGTGCTAGATTTGTTTCTTGCCGTGACAGGTGATGAATTTATTGATGAATATATTGACTTCATATGCCTATAGAGCCTTTGACTGTAGTACAGGCACACTGAATGAGTACCTTCAACTTACATACACATTATTTTGGAGAACTTACAAATACTTTCATTTAAATGCCATATACCCACCTATTGTAGGTTTCTGCGATTGTGTGTTTTGTATGTATATATGATGTGTTTTTCTGGTTTGTATAGCAACATGTCTTTCAAAGTTTGTCTCTATGTGCCAAAGGTATTGGAGGCCATGAACGATGATAAAAACATTGCCATTGTGTAGCATTGTATAAAATGAAGACAAGTTTAGTTGTCCATTTCAATATGTAGCTATGTCATGAGAGCACTTTCTTTTGCATATACATGTACAAATCAAACTCGAGTAAACTATATGACCTGGTAGTAGAGCATCAGCCTTAGAATCGAGATGTCCCGGGTTCAGTCCTCACATGGGGCACCGTGTTGTGTGCTTGAGCAAAACACATTATTTCCCTGCAGTACTGGTTAGCACCTAGGAAGCTTTGGCTCTGTCTGGATGTGACTGAAAAATTATTGACTGTACGTTAAACCTTAATACAAACTAGAGTATACTGGCCAGGTCACAGGATTTGATAAAAAGCTTAAGTTTATATCTCCATCTAAGAAGGCTAATTGGATGTTCATAGTTCGGTCCAGGTAAAAACTAATACTGCATGCTAGCAGATCAGGACCACCACTTGGGCATGGTAGACATATCACAAAGTTAAAGCAAGCTTTCCCCTGACATAGCTCATTTATTCCAGAACAAGAAAGCAATAGATTGTTGTTATTGTATGAGCCACGTCAATGGAAAACCAACAATGTGGTTTTTGAACAGGTCCGATACAAACCAGCCTGTACAATCACAGAAGATGGTTAGAGGCTTGAAATCTGGGTTTAGAAAGTAGAGGAATTGTACTTTCCATGTAGCAAAAACAAAGGTGCTGATCAGCTCGCGAAGCTGATCTGCGTCTTTGTTTTTGCCTATGCAAATTGTTGGTTTTTTCATGAGGTGGCTCGTATGTTGATTTGAACAAAACGAAATAGCATTGTTGTTGATCTGTGCCTTTTTATACAGTGATGTGTCATGTACAGTATATGATGAATAGGATAGTATTTTTGAAAGTACATGTATTTTGAAAAGCTTGTTCTTGCATGTGTGTTTTCATGTTGTTTTGATTGCACTTGTTGGTTAAAATGAGCAACAATATGTAGAGATCAAAAGCAAATACACTTATTTTTTTGTTGAAAAAATGTGAGAATCCTTTGCAATTCAAAGGATTGTGAGAATCCTTTGCAATGCAAAGGATTCTCACATTTTATCAACAAAATATAACTATTTGTAATATTCATGTTTGAAATGTTAAAGAATCTTTAACTAACGATGTCATTAATTTTGAACAAGTGGACCCTGGTTTATGTCTTCTAAATGTGTTTTATGTGTTGTAAAATGGTATAGAAGCCTTTGGACACTGTTTTTCTTTCTTTCTGGATTTGTACAGTGTCTTGGCAGACATATGTTTGCATGTTGCTACTCACTTATATTAAGCATAAAAGGGTAAATATTTATGTCTCCCCCGGACAGGGTCGGGAGACATATTGTTTTTCCCCATGCGTCTGTCTGTCTGTCCGTCCGTCCGTCCGTCCGTCTGTCCGTCACAAATCGTGTCCGCTCTATAACTTGAAAACCTTAAAAGATTTTTCAGTGAAACTTGGTACACTTGTAAACCACGACAAGACGATGTGTCATGCTTAAGAACCATAACTCTAGCTTGAGTATTTTTGGAGTTATTTCCCTTTGATTATTTTCGATACAATTTCGTGTCCGCTGCATAACTTGAAAACCGTTAAAGATTTTTCAATGAAACTTGGTACACTTGTAGACCACGACGAGACGATGTGTCATGCACAAGAACCATAACTCTGGCTTGAGTATTCTTGGAGTTATTTCCCTTTGATTATTTTCGATACAATTTCGTGTCCGCTGTATAACTTGAAAACCGTTTAAGATTTTTCAATTAAACTTGGTACACTTATTGAGCATGATCAGACAATGTGTCATGCACAAGAACCATAACTCTGGCTTGAGTATTTTATGAGTTATTTCCCTTTGATTATTTTCCATACAATTTTGTGTCCGCTTTGTAACTTGAAAATCGTAAGAGTTATTTCAATGAAACTTGGTACACTTATAAAGCACGAGGAGATTACGTGTCGTGCTAAAGAACCATAACTCTTGCTTGCATATCTTTGGAGTAATTTCCCTTTGATTATTTTCCATACAATTTCGTGTCCACCCTATAATTTGAAAACCGTAAGAGAAGTATATTTCAATGAAACTTGGTACACTTATAAAGCACGATGAGATGATGTGTCATGCTAAAGAACCATAACTCTTGCTGGCATATCTTTGGAGTTATTTCCCTTTGATTATTTTTCATTCAATATCGTGTCTGCTCTATAACTCAAAAACCATTAGAGATTTTTCAATAAAACATGGTACACTTATAAAGCATGATGCACAAGAATCATTACTTTTGCTTTCATATCTTTGGAGTTATTTCCCTTTGATTATTTTCCAAACACTTTCGTGCCCCCTCTATAACTTGAAAACCGTAAGAGATATTTCAATGAAACTTGATACACTTATAAAACAGAATGACAGGATATGTGATGCACAAGAACTATAACTCTTGCTTGCATATTTTGGACATGCACGTAGAAAGGGGGGAGACATCAGTTTTCACATAGAAAACAAATTCTAGTTACTTCACAGGAGTATTGATGTAATAGGTTGGTAGATGAAAACCAGCAATATGCATAGACGAAAACAAAGACACAGATCAGCTGTGCAGTAACTGCACAGTTGATCAGCGTCTGTTTTCACTATGAGGATAGTACAATCCATCTTCCTCAGTAATCCCAAAATTTAAGTATCTAGCCTGCTCCGGGACTGTACAGACCGATTTGTGTGGAACCTGGTCGGAAACCCAGACTGTTGGTTTTCTCGAGCAAACACTCATATAGTAGGTTGAAATTTCACTGGCTTGTAAATATTAAGTTCTTGCTAATCAAGACTTTCGTTACTCTTTATTGACTCCCACTGGTACTTAACTCACAAAGTCAAGAACTTGATCTAATTCAGAAAAAGAAAAGCTTAATAACATGTCAGACCAGTATCTTTGTATATTGGGACAAATTATACAAAAGTCAATAACAATAAACTTGGAAGAAAAAAAAAAAAAAGAAAAAAGAAATACTGCTCAAAAGCGTCTCTCAGCAATGTTGAAATTTTATTATATCTTTTGTATATCTTAAGACTTACAAGATTAAATAGTTAGGGGAATGTGGTGGTCAACTGGTTATTAGATTTTGTCAAGACTCCGAATTCAGAGATCACCATTGGCACAGTTTTTGGTTTAAACTTTTATTATACCCCGCCACTTTAAAAAAGTGCGGGGTATTATGTTATACCCTCTGCAAAAAATTTGCGTTTGAGTGTCCGTCCGTCCGTCTGTCCGTCCGTCCGTCCGTCAGCGCTTCGTTTCCGGGCTCTATCATGAGCATTAATGGACCAATTTTCTTCAAACTTTGTATAGGAGTTCATATCAGGAAGGAGTGGTTTGGGATTGAAGATGGGTAAATTTCGTCAAATAAGCACAGAGTTATGGTCCTTGATTTACGTTAAAATTTCGTTTCCGGGCTCTATCTTGAGCAATTATTGACCAATTTTCTTCAAATTTTGTATAGGAGTTCATATCAGGAAGGAGTGGTTTGGGATTGAAGATGGGTAAATTTCTTCAAATAAGTACAGAGTTATGGCCCTTGATTTACATTAAAATTTTGTTTCCGGGCTTGTTCTTGCGCATTTATTGACCAATTTTCTTCAAACTTTGTATAGGAGCTCATACAAAAAAGGAGTGGCGTGGGATTCAAGATGGGTGAATTTCGTCAAATAAATACGGAGTTATGGCCCTTGATTTACATTAAATTTGGTTTCCGGTCTCTGTCTAGAGCATTTATTGACCAATTTTCTTCAAACTTTGTATAGGAGTTCATATGATGAACTAGTGGTATGGTATTGAAGATGGGTAAATTTTATCAAATACATACAGAGTTATTGCCCTTGATTTACGTTAAAATTTTGTTTCCGGGCTCTATCTTGAGCATATATTGACCAATTGTCTTCAAACTATATATAGGAGTTGATATCAGGAAGGAGTGGTTTTGGATTGAAGTTTGGTAAATTTTGTCAAATAAGTACAGACTTATAGCCCTTGATTTGCTAAAATTTAGTTTCTGCTCTCTATCTTGAGCATTTATTGACCAATTTTCTTCAAACTCTATATAGGTGTTTATATTAGGAAGGCGTGGTTTGAGATTGAAGATGGGTACATTTTGTGAAATAAGCCCTTGATTTATAAGTACACTAAAAATTTGTTTCTGGGCTCTATCTTAAGCATTTTTAGATCGATTTTCTTAAATCTTTGTAAAGGAGTTCATATCTGGAAGGGATGGTTTGGCATTGTAGGTGGGTAAATTTTGTCAAATAAGTACAAAGTTATGGTCCTTGGTTTTGCCATAATTTTGAAACACAGTTTCCAGTCAATGTGATCAAGATATTCTACGGGTTTGTACTAAAATAAATTTGCGTGGCGGGGTATCAAGCTTGCCTGCAGCGCTTTTATTTCATTTGTACATGTATAGTTCATATAACAGTAAAGCAGCATAAATAGATATGAATACAAACATTATACAAATGGGATCCAGATTGGCACAGGTTTTGTCACAGAGCAACTAATTAAATGCCCATAATATTGCACATATCCAGCTGGCTCTTTCTGACATGACTGAACAACTGTTGACTGTGATACAAAAAACAACAAAAACCTGATGCAAAGAAAAAAAAAAGTGCATTTAACATGTGTAATAAAGACTGCACAAAGGCTCTTTTGGGCATTTAAGACCTTGGGAATACCGGTAATTAGAAAATTAGAACTTCAAGCAAAAAAGTTGCATTAAAATTTTCCAAACTTACAGTGTTAGGATCAGATTATTTTCATGACAATAAAGATCCTTTGACAGTTCGGCTTCTATGAAGCTGACAGAACATTATTTTCATCATCATCTTTTTATTTTATTCCTGCCATAACTTGCATAGGCTTTGTATGTAATTTTGCTAGAGTTATTCTGGTGCAGTGTTACTTTATATCCACATTATCATTGTTCGTGTGGTGCATTATATATTTGTAGATGTTAAGGCAAGATTGATTCCAAAATTGTGTGTAAATTTCGAGTAATTTGGACATATCCAATCAAGCCACTTTTTGTTAAGAGATTTGAGCCTCCGCGTGAGAAAACTTACAATGTGGGGTTCCAACCAGGTCTGACACAAACCAGACTTTACAATCACATATTCAGGCTAGAAGCTTGAAATTTCAGATTGAAGAAGAGAGCTTGTACAATCTATGTAGCGAAAACAAAGGCGCTGATCTGCTATGCAGTTACTGCCCTGCAGATCTGCGCCTTTGTTTTAGCATATACACATTGTTGTTTTTCTGATGCAGTGGCTCATTTGCATGTTAAGATCAGTTTATGATTGATGAATTGTTCCTTCTATTCACACTTTGGCATTGAGAATTTGTTGAAATGTTTTCTTGTGGCCTAGAGAACCTCATAAAAAGTTTTCAATCTCACCAATGTAGAGTAACATCTTTTAAGACAATTTTGTAAAGGTATATTATTGTGTGATGGTCTTTTCTAAAGCCCCATTTTGATGGCCAAGTCCATAAATATTAGTGCCAACTTCCTATGAACAAACAGTAAGCAATGTAGACCCAAAATCACAGATTTACCTTCATAAATGAGCCGCCGCATAAAAAATACAACATGCATGGGCGAAAACAAAAGTGCGGATCAGCTGTGCAGTAAACGCACAGCTGATCAGCACCTTTGTTTTCGCTACAGAGATAGTACAATGCCTCCTGTTCTTAAATCTAAAATTACAAGTTTCTAGCCTACTTTTATGACTGTACAGTGGTTTGTGTCGGAAACCAAAATTGTTGGTTTTCTCATGCGGAGGCTCAAATATGAATGACATGCATGTTTATATTAGTAAATGTATTTCATCCATAGTAATCTTAATCTTATAATGGTAAACTTTGTGACATGGGTCTACACTGAAAAGAGCTTAGATTTAGACCTTGTAACTTGCATCATTCTGTATGTGTCATATCGTGTCTGTGTTATTGTTAGTCATGCTCTAGGTCATCTAAAAAATCTCATTGTTACGCATATGGGACTTTAGAGTTATTAAAATTGTTATTAAAATATATACAATGGTGTTCGTTTTATTTGATTTCCATTTAGATCGTCCATTGTTTGAAAAGAGACATTGTGCATGAATCGGAATATGTGGGGTCATGTGATCTCTGTTGGAAAAAAAGTTGGGCTATACCATTACGAAAACTCGCCCATGCAATAAACAGAGATTTTTTTCAGGTCAAAAATCAATAATTTTCATAGGAAAATGTTTGATATTTTTAGCTCACCTGAGCCAAAGGCTCACAAGGTGAGCTTATAGTATAGTAGTCGAGCCGGCGTCCGTGCGTTGTCCGTCGTCAACATTTTCAAACGACTTCTCCTCTGAAGCTGTCAGGCCGAATCTTACGAATCACATATAGCATCTACAGGGTGGGGGGAACGAATATTTGTGTTTTTTATTTCGATCAGATAAGAACTCTGGTTGCTATGGCAACTTATGCTTCCCATAGACTTATAATGGGGAAAAGTGAAAATTGCCTATTTTTGCTGTCTTGTTTGAGATATTTGAATTTTGTTTTTGCAGAAATGTTTATTGAGTAGTCCTCTACGTTTCGTGTGACTTTTGTCCTAATCCTTCATTTTGATTGGTTGCAGGGGCCCCATATAGGGCAAACTTTCGAAAAACATTCAAAAATCTTCTCAGAAACTGTCAAGGGGATGAAGCCTATACTTTGTATACATGTTCCTGACAGTGGCCTCTACATAATTTGTGTTTTTTATTCCAGGCGGATAAGAACTCTGGTTGCTATGGCAACTTAAAGTTTCCATAGACTTATAAATGGGAAAAGTGGAAATCGGCTATTTTTCCGCTAAAATTGCAGACACTTGAATTTTGTTTTTGCAGAAATGTTTATTGAGTAATGTTTGACGTTTCTTGCAAGTTTTGTCCTAATCCTTTATTTTGATTGGTTGCTGGGGCCCCATAAAGGGCAAAATTTTGAAAAAAACAAAAAAAAAAACATTCAAAAATCTTCTCAGAAACTGTCAAGTGGATGAATCCTGTACTTTGTATACATGTTCCTGACAGTAGCCTCTACATAATTTGTGTTTTTTTTATTCCAGTCGGATAAGTACTCTGGTTATAACAACTTATAATGAGAAAAGTGGAAATTAGCTATTTTTTGAAAACTATTGCAGCCTGAGATCTGAAAAGTTGTAGATGCAAACAACTAATGGATTAGATGAAGGTATAAGATTAATTTAGGTCAAGGTCATCTCTTGACCTTGGCCGGTCTGTCGTCCATACACACTTTTCAAAGATTTTTTTCTCTGAAACCACTTGGCCAATCAAAGCCAAATTTTATATGAAGCATCTATAGGAAGTGGGAACCAATGTATATATAAATAATCCAGGTCACATGACCAAGATGGCTGCCATGCCCATATATGGTAAAAACCATTAAAATTCTTCTTCTCCAGAACCGGTGAACCGATTTCAACGAAACTTTGCATGAAGTATGGATGACTCAAGTACTACAATGTATATATATAAAACATGACCCTGTGGTGACCTTGACCTATTTTACGGCAAGGTCAACATAGGTCGTCAATGCATTTGAATGGGAAAAACTTTTAGGACTGAAATTTAATGATTCTGAAAAAAAAAATGGACCCCAGGAGCCCATCTGCTTTTAAAATGTTATTTTTTGAAAACTATTGCAGCCTGAGAACTGAAAAGTGATAGATGCAAACAACTGATAGAGTAGAAGGTTTGTGATTAATGTAGGTAAAGGTCGATTTTGGAAACATAGGCAAACATGGGGGAAAAGTGACAACTAGGTCTCGGGTAAGCATTTACAGGACCAATGATCCTATGAAAACCATTGCAGCCATAGTCCTGAAACTTTACCAAGATGACCGTCATACCAATATATGGAAAAAAAAACAACACTTTGTCCAGTGACTGTACTTGTTGACTCTCAGGTGAGCGATCGTTGCCCTTGGGCTACTTGTTCTTATTTTTGCTCAAAACATAGATGCCGAGGCGGTTCTAACGAGTACCCACAATCTATGTTTTGGAGCAAAAATAAGAAAAACAGGTATACCCCTGCATACCCCATTTTTACTATATAAAAGTGGGGTTTAAGGGGGTATTTATTGCACGGAAATGTTTTCCTGATGCTAACTGAATTCTCCCTGTCCTTCCATGTTCCCCTAGTTCAGCCACAATTTGATTCCACTTAATAAGTTAATATCTTGAGAATGATTTGACAGAATCTTTGAGAATAAATCGACAGAATCTGGCTGAATTGTGTATGCACATCAACTTTAACATGATCAAGCTGGAGATTTTTTATGGGCAACCAACCATTTTTCGCAAAGTTTTAAAAGTTATGACCCTTCACTGATCTCGGTTTCATTTCCTCTCAATATCTTGAGAATTTAGTGACACGTCAAGATTAATAAGATCTAGCTTGGCATTGTGACCTATCATTTTTCACAAAATGTTATGTTTAAACCCTTAATCAGAGATTATTTTTCTGGAGAGATGGCTCATTTTTTTGCAAAAAATCTTATTGAAATTGGCTAAACGGTAGGATGATTATGGTTAAATGTATGATTTTCTCTCAAGATTCAGATTAACCGCTGCTTAATTGACATCAGGATTTTGATTCCGCTCTGACAATATGTAGAGAATGAAATGACAGAATCTGACCAAATGTTATATGCACATCATCATTGACAAGATCTCGCTACCGGTCTTTAGCATTTTTTACAGCATTACTGCCTTAGATTTACATCAGAATTTCATTTCCCCTCAAAAGCTGAAGTCTATAGGGGCAGTAAACAGATAAAAATTTTGTGGAAAACATGGTAACAATACAAAGCTAGATCTTGTCAATGTTAATGTACATACATGTACAAAATTTGTTTCTTGCACAAGACACTGAGAGGAAACAAAATTGTGATGTCAATCAAGGGCTGATTTCATCAAAATTTGTTGAGTAACAATCCCAAGCTAGGTACATGTATCGGCAGGGTTCTGTATTCAAATACTGGTCAGATTCTATCAATTTATTCTAAAAATACATGTACTGAGCTGAAACTTATTGACAATTCTAATATCAACTCTGTTTAAATTTTGCCAACAAAAGGTAAAGATCACAAGCATTGATGTGCATACTGTCACATTCTGTCATTTCATTCAAGATATTTAGTGGAAACCATTCATTGGTGGATGGACAGGGTGAATCCAGTATAGCCCTGTTGTTCCAAAGTTTTAATGACCCTAGACCAAAGTGAAGCAATGATATTTATTACTCACATAACTTCTTTCTTCATCACTTCTCAAAAGCCTATGTAACCAATTTTGACCATGCCATACTAGGTCAAGATCGACAAATTTTCAGTCATGTCGGGATGTCTTTATTATTAATCAGTACTTAAACAAATGTGCAATCCAGTTGAACTTAAAACCCCATATGGTGTATTGAAAAAGAAGCAATCCATGAAGAATTAAAACTCATCTTTATTGACAAAGTAACAAGCACATTTAATAACAATACAAGGTATAAGGATAACAGAATCATAAGCAACAAATCAGCACATTATACATATTGTATGACAGCAGAATACTTAAATCACAACTAATAATGTCAATTGAAACGGATATCAACTGTCCCTGTAGAACTCACAGAAGGCTGAGGTCCACTTGCCCGCTGCCCTATCAACACTGGTGGTGCCCCCTGGTGATGTCGCTGGAGATGTCGTCTGCTCTGTGTCAAGGTCACTTTCAAGCATCTGAATGATGTCTCTGGCTGTAGATTGTACCTTAAATAAAGATGCAATTATACATTATAATTAAATTATACATATGAAACATGAAGATCAACTGTTTTTGTTTTTCCTGTCTGCATACATGCAATTTAGTCAACAAATGATACTAAATGTCTAACATCGGGTCAGCTTCTGTTTACCACAAGAGGAACTAGTAAAGCAGCTAACAGCTTGTCAGAAATTAACCAGGGCCTTTGGATAAATATGATACCAACTTTATATTAACTAATCCATTTGTCCAAGTTCTTAATAAGTCATAATGAAATCAAATCAGTGTAATATTTCTGAAGTTAAGATGCCATAAAAAATTTACCTGCGCCCACTTCTGGTTCTGGTAGTTCTGATACATGACCTTGACCCCCTCACACACCGACAGTCGTAGACTCAGATGTATGTCATGGGATCTGTCACCATCCAGGGATGAAACCATGGACTGCTGGGTCAGACTGTTGATCTTATCGTCTGAAAAATGAATAAAAATAATGAAAATGAGTATGATTAAGAAAGATAATGTGGCTGGTTTGTGACATTGTAGTACAGGTTCTTGTGATGGGAACATATTGCAATTGAATTAGATTATCAATATTTTATTAAAACAAATATGAGAGCGAAAACTATGCTAAGTTGTGGATTTTGAACATATATACATTTTAAAAATTTGAAATTAGCTTTTTCATAATAATCCATAAAATTGTGTTTTGTAATTAAAATTTTAGGTTGGCCATAGAAAGATTATGAAATCTCACCACTTGCCAATACCCTCCATCTTCTATCAAGAAACTACAACCTGTAAAACTACAAGATATTTTTAACAAAATAAAGAATACATAGACCAAAAACTTTAATAGAAATGAAACACAAACAAATTCAAGAAACACAATGTTAAATTTTGTTCTAAATTAGAATCTGTTTTGCAATCTGTTGCATCACCAAAAACAGCCTCTGATTTGAGCTGTCTCGTGGGAAAACCAACAATGTGGTTTCTGAAAAGGTCCGACACAAACCGGCCTGTACAGGCGCAGAAAAGAGCTAGAAGCTTGAAATTTCGGATTTAAGTAGAACATGAACTGTACTATCCGAGAAGCGAAAACAAAGGCGCTGATCAGCTTCGCGGTTACCGCGAAGCTGATCTGCACCTTTTTCGCATATGCAGATTGTTGGTTTTCCCACGAGACGGCACTTTTGTTATTGTCATCTTGTTGCAAGTAAAGGAACATTGCGTTTTTGCAAGAAATAGAATATGATGCATTTTTACCAAAATTCTAAAAGTTAAATAATTGGCAATTTTAGCTAAAAACCTTAAAGCATATAGAAATTTGACTTACCAAGGATAGAGACCTGTGTCTCAGCAGCACTGTGATCAACAATAAGCTTCTTCAAACTAGCAGCAGCAGTAACACAATCCATTATGAAGAATTTAATCCAGTAATCTTATTCAGCAACTTAACACAATGTAGAGGCAGAAACTCAAATGTGAAGGAGAATGATTTCTGACCACTACTTATACAAGTGGAAAGCCTTTGATGGGTCATTATTCACTAATTACTGAATTACAGGTCACTTTGATCCTAAATGAGAATAAATTGTTCATAAAAACAAATAAATTAATGACTAATATTTCGCTTTGATCTTTGATTAAAAGACATATAATGATTAAAGAAACATAATTGGTTGTAATTGGTTTTTAATAGTTGAGCTTGTGTTCACTTTGATCTAAGATCAAAGAAAACAAAAGATTAAAATCATCTTTAATTGATGACCATAATTTCACTTTGATCTTTAATGGGTGTCAAATGTCTGGTTAACTACTGATCATGGAAACTTTAATTGGTGGTAATTGTCCCTTAATTATTAAGCTTTGTTCACTTTGATCTAATTCTAACATTCTTAAGAACATTTTTTTTTATGTCACCAAAGAATTTTGAATTAACCTGTGTATAAAATCCTATACAAAAAAATAAGAGCTGTCGCAGGACAGCGTAGCTCGCCTGCCTTGTGCTTTGCCACTAAATCTATTAAATCTATGACCAAAACATTGACCTCAATGTCACTCAGGTGGGTTGTGATACTTCAGACCAATATCTACCAACATGCTAAGTTCAACTTGATCCATCTACATATTTGATATAGACTTATATGGTATAAGATATATAAAATCTGTGTGACCTTGACCACAGGTGAGTCAAGATGCTACAGCATAATAAAAGAATAATATCTAACAGCAAAGTATCGACTAGACTCCATCTGCTCCAGCAATATACAGTTCAAAACACTTTAAGCAAAAGCTTTAACATAAAATTTCAAAGTCTGTGACCTTGAACTCAAGGTCACCCAGATGGGTCATGATGGTATAGCATAAAACTTCAGACCAACCAATATCTACCAACATGCAAAGCATCAACTTGATCCATCTACATATCCAAGAGATATAGACTTATAAAAACTTTAACCAAAATCTCTAACACAAAATTTCTAAGACCGTAACCTTGACCTCAAGGTCACCCAGGGTCATGATGGTACAGCATAAAACTTTAGACCAATATCTACCAAGATGCCAAGTATCAACTTGATCCATCAACAACTTTAAGAGATATAGACATATAAATACCTTAACCAAAAAACTTTAACACAAAATTTCTAAGTCCGTGACCTTGACCTCAGGGTCACCCAGGTGGGTCATGATGGTACAGCATAAAACTTCAGACCAATATCTACCAACATACAAAGTATCAACTTGATCCATCAACAACTTCAAGAGATATAAACTTATAAAAACTTTAACCAAAAACTTTAACACAAAATTTCTAAGTCCGTGACCTTGACCTCAAGGTCACCCAGGTGGGTCATGATGGTACAGCATAAAACTTCAGACCAATATCTACCAGCATGCAAAGTATCAACTTGATCCATCCACAACTTCAAGAGATATAGACTCATAAAAACTTTAACCAAAAACTTTAACATTTTGAGCAACGCCGACGCTAACGCCGACGCTGACGCCGACGCTGGGGTGACTGCAATAGCTCTTCCTGTACTTTCGTACAGGCGAGCTAATAAGATTAAGTGTCTTTTTTATGGAACAACTTTAGAAATCAATGACTTGTATAAAAATTATTAATGCTGTCAGGTCTATAAAGTATAACACAATCATCATTTTTTTATTTTGTATTTATTTGCATAAACTTTAAAGTATCTGGCTTGTAAAATAAAATTCAAAAATTTCAAAAATCACTCTAGCTTTGCAAGAAGAACAACATTTTCTGGAGTATAGAAGTCTTCAATGTACACTTTCAAGCAACTTGTTAATCCATGGTCTTCCAGGTACTTGACTCGACCATAGTCTATGAGACACTTGCATTTTCTGCCTATCACTTCTCTTTCTTTCTCCGACAATTGACTTTTTATACTGGAAATAGATACTGTACATGTAATAACACACTTATTTTTCCAAACTATATCACAACATTGAACATCATAACTAGAAATACGTGTTTGTAAGACACTATGACCCCAACTGAATGCTTGTCCCTAAACTGGCAGTGTGTATGATTCATTTATTTCATTCAAATGAAGTGAAATTTAATTTCCTAAAGAAGCTGTTCTGTTGCCTCTGTTTTGACCTCAATCCTGAAACAAAATGTAAGCTTTTTGCAGACAAGTTAGAAATGGAGTAAAAAATTCAAAATGGAGTAATTTTGTAAAAAATTGACAGAGAGTCCTCAAAAGTTTACTAAATAATCTTCTTTTCAGCCCCAACCAGTATACCAAATATGAAGGCTCTAGCTCATATACTTTTTGGCAAACAAGATTTTCAATTTTTTTTTCAAAGGGACATAACTCCAAAAAGGGGCATAACTCCAACATGAAAAAAAAAATACAGGTCAATTTTTTTTTCATGAGGAATCTGTATATGAAATTTCAAAACCCTAGCATTCACCGTTCAAAAGTTTCAAATTTCAATGAAAAGTGGAAAAATCAATAAAAATTTCAAAAGTCCGTATTTTTGTCAAAATTTGACAGAAAGTTCTCAAAAGTTAATCAGGTCATCTACTCCTCAGCCCCAACAATTATACTAAATATGAAGGCTCTAGCTCAAATACTTTTTGAGATATCTTGCACACAAGATTTTCAAATTTTGTTTTCAAAAGGACATAACTCAGAAAAGGGGTATAACTCGACATGAAAAAACTATTTTTTTCATGAGAAATACACACATGAAATTTCAATTTCCTAACAAGCACCATTCAGAAGTTAACACACGCACACACAGACAAGCCGAAAGCAATATGCCCTTCCAACTTTTTCAAAGTTGGAGGCATAAAACGTAGACCAAAGATTGCATCAAACATTGTTAGACAATTTGTCCATCATTCAAACTACCTGCTGTACAGGAAATAGGTATTTTAAACAAAATTCTATTTCAGCATGTTCCCATTTAGCCTTATCCTACTTATGCTTGTAAATGAACCCATTTTGCCTACTCTGGAATTCTACTACATTCTGTATGCTTTTTGCAAAATTTCAAATAAAAACATTCATTTAAACAGTTACCATTTAGATGAAATGACATACATGAAATGGGTTTAGACAGAATGTTATGTATCCCTAGCTCTTACCTATTATTGACAGCATCCTTCCCTGAATCTTCGTGATCATCAACATCAGAATCAGAATTTTGAGTCACTTCCGTCAAATCATCTCTATCCTTACATTTTTCAATCTCTGACAAATCTTTACCAGTAACTTGTTTAGTTTCACTTTTATCACCATTATTAGTAATATTGTGTGTTGAGCTCACAACTTCATTGTTTCTGGTTTTGACAAGTGAACCACATTTATTATGTTTCTCATCGGCTTCACCTGTAAGTCCTGTGACATCACTTCCTTTTTCCTTTGCACTGATTGCATCACTTCCTGTTTTCATTTGGTCACCCTCTGTTTTCTTGGTATGACTCCAACCTTTCCAAGTGCAAGTGGCCCAGCTGCTCATACTCGAGAGCAGTTGGAAATCTCTGGCAGTCAGACCACAATTTTGGATGAATTTCTTGCCAACGTAGGCCGGCCATGTACATCTATGGTGGCAGCAGAGAGCTATCACACAGCCTGACAAACACCTGAAATCATTTATGAAAGTGTTTAATCATTTTAGAATGACAACATTTATCCAATACTTTGCTACCCACCAGCATAATATATTAATGTACCTTTTATAATTGTTTATTTGAGTTATGTGGCACTTATTTAAGATCAAAATGAGTGAAGCAAGCAGATGCAGATAACCAATATTTAGTGTCCATTATTATGCCATTAGCAGTTTCATATACATCCTAAAAGACCTCTATGCTGACCAAACTCCAGTCATCAACTATGGCGGTTATCATTTTGCTTGCAAGAAGCCAAATTCTCATAATGTTGTTCACGTTTTTAAAGTTTTCTTAACTGAGCCACCGCATGGGAAATACGACGATCTTCAGCGCCTTCGTTTTCACTGCAAAGATAGTACAATCCCTCTTCCACTTAAATCCAAAATTTAAAGCTTCTAGCCTGCTTCTGCGACTGTAATGGCTGATTTGTGTCGGAAACCGAGATTGTTGGTTTTCTCATGCAAAGGCTGAATTGTTTTTTACCTTTTATCAGATTTATGTCTTTTTCTCTGAGGTTCATCTCCCCTTTCAGTGTCATTACTATTGACAGTTTTGCTTTGAGACAAGGTTTCAGTTGCACAACGCAGGGCTAGGTCTGAAACAAATATTATAAACACATATATACTGTTCCTAAATGTTAAAACACCATATTAACTTATTTTACAATTTTATTATATGGCAAGTGATGAAATATAGAGAAATATGTATTAAATATAACCAATATTTGAGAAAGTTATATTTTCACATGTGAAAATATAAAAACCAGAGGACCATTGGTCCTGAGAACGCTCACCTGAAGCCTGATCTTGGAGTATTAAGTCATAATGAAATGACCTTGACCTTGAATACTCACACACCTTTATTGACTTCATAAGATGTCTGCATCTGCAAAGTTTCAGGTCTCAGGCTGCAATAGTTTCCAAACCCAGTGATTTCTGAGAAAACCATAATTTTAATTTTGATATTTAAATGACCTTGGGCCAAGGTCAAGAGATGACCTTGGCCTTCATTAATTACTTACCTTCATTGACTCCATTAGTTGTCTGCATCTAGCAACTTTCAGGTCTCAGGCTGCAACAGTTTGTTTTCGCCTTTTCCCATGTGAAAGCCTATGTTTCCAAAATTGACCTTGCCGTAAAATAGGTCAAGGTCATCATAGGGTCATCATTTCAACAAACTATGATGGGCTGGAGTCCCAAATGCTACATACCAAGTTTCATGAAAATTGGCCTGCCGGATCTGGAGAAGAAGATTTTTGAAAGGTTTTTACCATATATGGGCGTGGCGGCCATCTTGGTCATGTGACCTGGATTTCGCGATCAAACTTTTGTCTCCCCTATCCATGGATGCTCCACATAAAATTTCACTTTGATTTGCCAAGCAGTTTCAGAGAAGAAGATCTTTGAAAAGTGTGTATGGAGAACAGACTGGCCAAGGTCAAGAGATGACCTTGACCTATATTAATCACATACCTTCATCTACTCCATTAGTTGTTTGCATCTACCACTTTTCAGGCCTCAGGCTGCAATAGTTTTCAAAAAATCCATAGTTTTCACTTTTTCCT
Organism: Rugalucina vietnamica; assembly: GCA_964017185.1. Classification (NCBI taxonomy): domain Eukaryota; kingdom Metazoa; phylum Mollusca; class Bivalvia; order Lucinida; family Lucinidae; genus Rugalucina; species Rugalucina vietnamica. Next base: position 32,284,198 of record OZ024873.1, on the reverse strand, counting down.
ATGTAAAAGCCTATGTTTCCAAATTTGACCTTGCCGTAAAATAGGTCAAGGTTATCCAAGGGTCATCATTTTATCAAACTATGATGGGCTGAGGTCCCCAATGCTACATACAAAGTTTAGTGGAAATCGGCCCACCGGTTCTGGAGAAGAAGATTTTTGAGTGGTTTTTACCATATATGGGCGTGGCGGCCATCTTGGTCATGTGACCTGGATTTCGCGATCAAACTTTCGTCTCCCCTACACATGGATGCTCCACATAAAATTTCACTTTGATTGGCCATGCAGTTTCAGAGAAAAAGATCTTTGAAAACTGTGTATGGAGAACAGACTGGCCAAGGTCAAAAGATGACCTTGACCTATATTAATCACATACCTTCATCTACTCCATTAGTTGTTTGCATCTACCACTTTTCAGGCCTCAGGCTGCAATAGTTTTCAAAAAATCCATAGTTTTCACTTTTTCCTATGTAAAAGCCTATGTTTCCAAATTTGACCTTGCCGTAAAATAGGTCAAGGTCACCAAGTGTCATCATTTTATCAAACTGTGATGGGCTGAGGTCCTTGATGCTACATACCAAGTTTCGTGGAAATCGGCCCACCGGTTCTGGAGAAGAAGATTTTTGAGTGGTTTTTACCATATATGGGCGTGGCGGCCATCTTGGTCATGTGACCTGGATTTCGCGATCAAATTTTCGTCTCCCCTACCCATGGATACTCCACATAAAATTTCACTTTGATTGGCCAAGCAGTTTCAGAGAAGAAGATCTTTGAAAAGTGTGTATGGACAACAGACTGGCCAAGGTCAAGAGATGACCTTGACCTTTATTAATCACATACCTTCATCTACTCCATTAGTTGTTTGCATCTACCACTTTTCAGGCCTCAGGCTGCAATAGTTTTCAAAAAATCCATAGTTTTCACATTTTCCCATGTAAAAGCCTATGTTTCCAAATTTGACCTTGCCGTAAAATAAGTCAAGGTCATCCAAGGGTCATCATTTTATCAAACTATGATGGGCTGAAGTCCCCGATGCTACATACCAAGTTTCGTGGAAATCGGCCCACCGGTTCTGGAGAAGAAGATTTTTGAAGGGTTTTTACCATATATGGGCGTGGCGGCCATATTGGTCATGTGACCTGGATTTCGCGATCAAACTTGAAATGCCACTACCAAAGGAGGCTCCACATAAAATTTCAACTAGATCGGGCAAGCGGTTTCAGAGAAGAAGATCTTTGAAATTGTGGACGACGGACGGACGACGGACGCCGGATCATGGCCATCCTATAAGCTCACCTTGTGAGCCTTCGGCTCAGGTGAGCTAAAAAAGCAGGTTACGAATGTTTCAACGTTAGGAAAAATTTGAACAAGATTCATGAAAATCTGACAAACAGTTCTGAAGAAGAAGATTTTTTAAATGATACTGTGCATGGTAATGAGCATGGAAGCCAAAATTTGGCAAACTTTTGTTCCCCCTACCCATGGATGCTCTACATAAAATTTGGCTTTCCTCATTAAAACAGTTTCATGGAAGATCATCTTTGAATTTCGATACATACATGTCATGACCAAAACAAAAAATAACCTTGACCTTAATAACTTAAATCAAGTGCATCAGTTGTCTGCATCTCCACTTTTTCCGGTCTCAGGCTGCAAAAGTTTCCAGAGGACCATTGGTCTTGTAAACGCTCACGTGTTATCTAGTTGTTAAGCATCATTTTTATAATACACTTAAAACCAGAGGACCATTGGTCCTGAGAACGCTCACCTGAAGCCTGATCTTTGAGTATTAAGTCATCATGAAATGACCTTGACCTTGAATACTCACACACCTTTATTGACTTCATAAGTTGTCTGCATCTGCAAAGTTTCAGGTCTCAGGCTGCAATAGTTTCCAAACCCAGTGATTTCTGAGAAAACCATAATTTTAATTTTGATATTTAAATGACCTGGGGTCAAGGTCAAGAAATGACCTTGGCCTTCATTAATTAATTACCTTCATTGACTCCATTAGTTGTCTGCATCTAGCAACTTTCAGGTCTCAGGCTGCACCAGTTTCCAAAATATCCACTGTTTTCGCCTTTTCCCATGTAAAAGCCTATGTTTCCAAAATTGACATTGCTGTAAAATAGGTCAAGGTCATCCTAGGGTCATTATTTCAACAAACTATGATGGGCTGGAGTCATGCTTCATACCAAGTTTCGCGAAAATCGGCCAGCCGGTTCTGGAGAAGAAGATATTTGAGTGGTTTTTACCATAGTTGGGCATGGCAGCCATCTTGGTCATGTGACCCGAATTTCACGATCAAACTTTCGTTCCCCCTATCCATAGACGCTCCACATAAAATTTCACTTTGATTGGCCGAGCAGTTTCAGAGAAGAAGATCTTTGAAAAGTGTGTATGGACACCAGACTGGCCAAGGTCAAGTGATGACCTTGACCTAAATTAATTACATACCTTCATCTACTCCATTAGTTGTTTGCATCTACCACTTTTCAGGTCTCAGGCTGCAACAGTTTTCAAAAAATCAATAGTTTCACTTTTCCAATGTAAGAGCACATGTTTCCAAATTTGACCTTGCCATAAAATAGGTCAAGGTCATCCTATGGTCATCATTTGATCAAACTATGATGGGCTGGAGTCCCAAATGCTACATACCAAGTTTCGTGAAAATCGGCCTGCCGGTTCTGGAGAAGAAGATTTTTGAGTGGTTTTTACCATATATGGGCGTGGCGGCCATCTTGCTCATGTGACCTAGATTTCGCAATCAAACTTTAGTCTCCCCTACTCATGGATGCTCCACAAAAATTTCACTTTGATTGACCAAGCAGTTTCAGAGAAGAAGATCTTTGAAAAGTGTGTATGGACGACAGACTGGCCAAGGTCAAGAGATGACCTTGACCTAAATTAATCACATACCTTCATCTACTCCATTAGTTGTTTGCATCTACCACTTTTCAGGCCTCAGGCTGCAATAGTTTTCAAAAAATCCATAGTTTTCACTTTTTCCCATGTAAAAGCATATGTTTCCAAATTTGACCTTGCCGTAAAATAGGTCAAGGTCATCCAATGGTCATCATTTTATCAAACTATGATGGGCTGAAGTCCCCGATGCTACATACCAAGTTTCGTGGAAATCAGCCCACCGGTTCTGGAGAAGAAGATTTTTGAGTGGTTTTTACCATATATGGGCGTGGGGGCCATCTTGGTCATGTGACCTGGATTTCGCGATCAAACTTTTGTCTCCCTACTCATGGATGCTCCACATAAAATTTCACTTTGATTGGCCAAGCAGTTTCAGAGAAGAAGATCATTGAAAAGTGTGTATGGACGACAGACTGGCCAAGGTCAAGAGAATGATGACCTTCACCTAAATTAATCACATACCTTCATCTACTCCATTGGTTGTTTGCATCTACCACTTTTCAGGCCTCAGGCTGCAATAGTTTTCAAAAAATCCATAGTTTTCACTTTTTCCCATGTAAAAGCCTATGTTTCCAAAATTGACCTTGCCGTAAAATAGGTCAAGGTCATCCTATGGTCATCATTTGATCAAACTATGATGGGCTGGAGCCCCAAATGCTACATACCAAGTTTCGTGAAAATCGGCCAGCGGGTTCTGGAGAAGAAGATTTTTGAGTGGTTTTTACCATATATGGGCGTGGCGGCCATCTTGGTCATGTGACCTGGATTTCGTGATCAAACTTTTGTCTCCCCTACCCATGGATGCTCCACATAAAATTTCACTTTGATTGGCCAAGCAGTTTCAGAGAAGAAGATCTTTGAAAAGTGTGTATGGATGACATACTGGCCAAGGTCAAGAGATGACCTTGACCTAAATTAATCACATCCCTTCATCTACTCCATTAGTTGTTTGCATCAACCACTTGTCAGGCCTCAGGCTGCAATAGTTTTCAAAAAATCCATAGTTTTCACTTTTTCCCATGTAAAAGCCTATGTTTCCAAATTTGACCTTGCCGTAAAATAGGTCAAAGTCATCCAAGGGTCATCATTTTATCAAACTATGATGGGCTGAAGTCCCCAATGCTACACACCAAGTTTCGTGGAAATCTGCCCACCGGTTCTGGAGAAGAAGATTTTTGAAGGGTTTTTACCATATATGGGCGTGGCGGCCATCTTGGTCATGTGACCTGGATTTCGCGATCAAACTTGAAATGCCACTACCCAAGGAGGCTCCACATAAAATTTCTACTAGATCGGCCAAGCGGTTTCAGAGAAGAAGATCTTTGAAATTGTGGACGACGGACGGACGGACGGACGGACGCCGGATCATGGCCATCCTATAAGCTCACCTTGTGAGCCTTCGGCTCAGGTGAGCTAAAAATGATTTTCATTTATACGTAAGTTAAAGCCTAAGTATCCAACAGTGACCTTGTCGTAAAATAGATGTTGGTCATCTTAGGGCCATAATGGTTCAAATTATAATAGATTTTTATAGGCTGTAGTTCCAAATGATACAAACCAAATTTCCTGAAAATGGGCCCATCAGTTCTGGAGAAGAATATTTTGGGCATTTTTAAGCATATGTGAGTGTACATGTGGGCTTTGTGACCCAAATTTCATGATCCAAGTTCTCTGTATCCACAGAGGCTTCCAATGATTTTTCACTAACATAGAGGCCAAGTGGTTTCAGAAAAGCAGACCTTTGAAAACTGTGGATAGACGACAGACCTGCAAAGGTCAAGAGATGACCTTGAGCAGCCCAAAATACTACTTACCAAGTTTCGCGAAAATTGGCCCTCCAGTTCTTGAGAAAAAGATTTTTGCATTTTTTGAGCATTTAAGATTATGGCAGCCATTTAAAGCATTCAACCCAGATTTTCAACCCAAAATTTTGTTCCTCCTAATCATGGAGGCATCTCATAACATTTCACTTTTATAGGCCCAGTGATTTCTGAGAAAACCATAATCTTCATTTTGATATTTAAATAACCTTGAGTCAAGGTCAAGAAATGACCTTGACTTTAATTAATCTTTCATTAACTCCCCAAGTTATCTGCATCTAGCAACTTTCAAGTCTCAGGCTGCAAAAATTTCCAAAATATCCATATTTTCACCTTTTCCCATGTAAAAGCCTATGTTTCAAAAATTGAACTTGCTGTAAAATAGGTCAAGGTCATCCCAGGGTCATCATTTGATCAAATTGTGATAGGCTGGAGTCATCAATGCTACATACCAAGTTTCATGGCAATCAGCCCATCGGTTCTGGAGAAGAAGATTTTTGAAGGGTTTTTACCATACATGGGCGTGGCGGCCATCTTGGTCATGGTACGAAGAAAAAAAAAAAAAAAAAAAAAAAAAAAAAAAAAAAAAAAAAAAAAACTTCAATGCCACTATCCAAGGAGGCTCCACATTAAATTTTAACTGGATCGGCCAAGTAAAAAGCAAGTTTCGAGTTAAAAAAGTGAGTTTCGAGTTAGAAAAGTGAGTTTCGAGTTAAAAAAGTGAGTTTCGAGTTAAAAAAGTGAGTTTCGAGTTAGAAAAGTGAGTTTCGAGTTAAAAAATCGAGTTTCGAGTTAAAAAAGTGAGTTTCGAGTTAAAATAGCGAGTTTCGAGTTAGAAAAGTGAGTTTCGAGTTAGAAAAATAAGTTTCGAGTTAGAAAAATGAGTTTCGAGTTAGAAAAGTGAGTTTCCAGTTAAAAAAGTGAGTTTCGAGTTAAAAGAGAGAGTTTCTAGTTAATATATAAAAAAATGAGTTTCGTGTTAAAAAGCGAGTTTAGAGTTAACAAAGTGAGTAGCAGGAACGTCACACGTACGTGGTATATACTTCGAACAAAATACGCTTCAGACCTCGGCTTTTCGAAATTCTCACAGATACGCGAGCGATGCGCCGCTGATACATGAATGTATGACAGAGCTGAGCCGCTGATACGTGAATGTATGACAGAGCTGCTATTATTATTATTATTAATATTGTTTCTTTTTAGTAAGAATTTAGCCACATCTTCTTTGACTTGACTAATTGTTAAATTGAAATAGTCAAATGGTCACCATTTTATAGGTCCATTTTCATAAATAACAGAATTCTTTAGAATATTAAACATAAACCTTCTGATACGGAAACTGAGGCCCTAAGAAGAAAGTAAGATCTGGTTTTATTGCATCCTCGATCTGACCCCAGACATGTAGGATGTCTCCCATACAGTGACGAAGTTCTTGATCACATTCTCAAATTATTTTTTATCAAAAGTCAGCTTATTTTTGTTTTTGTGCACGAAAACAGCTTTTACATGGTGGAATCAGATATTATCGTGAAAGAAATTAAGTGTTGGCAGCTAGTTTTGACAGCTCTTGCAGGTTTAGTAACTGTTGAAAGTTTTAATTGTTGTTATTCTCCAAAGGACTAGGGCATTTAACGCCTGATTTTGGCCTCAGATTTTGCTAAAAAAATAAATTTTATAATTTAGGCGAGAAAACTATTCCTTAAAACAGCCATATGTCTCCTCCATTAAAAACAAGAACAAGTACTTCATTTATCCTACAAGCGTTGCCATGGCAACGCCCAGAAGAACCATAGATAGAGCACATTCTGCACTTTTTGGTCTATTTTGGACCATTTCTGAACACATTTTTTATTTTTTAAGTGCCAGCCCATACTCCGAACAAAATTATACTCGGCATACAATATCTCTGGATGATACTTCATAATTATTTCACAATAAGAAATTGTTCGTCGCGTGGGCCGGTAGTTGAAAATGATGTTGAATGGTGAAAAAAAGACCCAAAATTGCAAAAAAAGTGATATTTCTATGGTTTTCGGAGCGTTGCCATGGCAACATGTGTAATTTGAATGTGATAGTTGTGCTAGAGTTTATAAGCAGGGACCTATACCTGCTATTTGCAATATGTTTCTCCTCAAAATTCCAAAATTCAGTTTTTATCAAAACATGAGGCCGAAATCAGGCCTTAAATTCCCTAGGCCTTTGTTTCATATTAAGTGTCCCTATATGAGAGATTAATTGGTTACAATGTTTCTGTGATGCTGAGTCTCCAGGTAGTCATTTTTGATCGTATCAAATAGAAACAGACAACTGCCAATTTAGACATTTCTGATTTACTGTGTTCCAAGATTTTGAATACAGGACTGCAATTGACTTCTGTTTATTTTTGGGCGTTTCCCTAATACAACAAAGAGCCAGATATATATGTATACATTTTTGCCTTATATATTACGGCTCTTCTGGTCCTGGCTATCGGTGTACCGCGTTTAAACATAAACAATGATTTTTCAAGATGGGTAGTATGTATGCAAGTTTGTGGGACATACCATGGTGTTGTTTTTTATTTTAGGTCATTTTGGTCATTTACAAGTCTGCTGCGATTGGGGTTACTTAAATCTGAGGCAAACGATTATAAATTTGCAACGTAAATCAAATACTTTATATGAAGCCACGCCAGGTCACGTGTTGTAAAACATACCAAATTGCAGCTGTAAGACAGAAAATGAAAAGGGTGGGATACATTTAATTGAAAATCATTTGGCTTCACAACCCTCGGACTATCGGGCCCTCGGATTAACGGGCCCTAGGACTATTGGGCCCTCGGACTATCGGAATAAAAAAACAAAATCTTTAACACAAAATTTCTAAGTCCATGACCTTGACCTCAAGGTCACCCAGGGTTGGTCATGACGGTACTGCATAAAACTTCGGACCAATTCTACCAACATGCAAAGTATCTACTTTATCCATCAACAGGACCAAGAGATATATAGACTTATAAAAACTTTAACCAAAAACTTAAACACAAAATTTCTAAGTCTGTACCCACGGATGACCTTATCCCCAAAAACAGGCTGTGTAGGAATCAGCACTCCTTGGCATTTCATATACCCTCAGCAAGTACAAATGCCTATTTGCATAGCTTTTTCCTCCAGACTCATCGGGAAAACATGTCCATACAATATATACCCCCTTACACCCCACTTTTATATAGCAAAACTGGGGTATGCAGGGGTATACCTATTTTTCTTAAGTTTTTGATCCTCGGCGAGGCTGTTTTAACGTGTACCCACAATCAATGTTTTGAGCAAAAATACTAAAAATATCAAGTTTTCCAAAGAAACTTTCAATTTTTGCTGCTGAAAAATATCATATTGCATGGGCAAGTTTACGTAATGTATTAAAGATTGGAATGAACTCCCTGATTCTCTGATCTCCTCTGCTGAAATTTCGGATGATTGTGTGTCTAAATTTACTTCTCTTGTGAGAGCTCGGGACTAATCCCCTCCGGTCAAACCCCATCCTCCTGGTGTGGTATTGTCAGGTTGACGTTTCGCCAATAAACTATTCTAATTCTGATGTCGTGACAAGTCACAAATGTCAGATTGGTTCCGTTAACTAAAAAAAGTTAAAACGGATTTCAGTCGGTCACGAGGAGGCGACAACAAACAATGCAAGGATTATACCAACCAGAGGACCAATGGTCCTGTAAATGCTCACCTGAGATCTGGGATATATACCAATAAACTTAGCAGACAACCACCGTGGGGTAATTTTTTTACATAAACATAAATCTTCTGTCCATTTGCTCACTTCAAGCAAGTTTCCTGCCATTAAATGACATTTTCCCAGTTTTACCCATTCAAATGCGTAGGCATCCTAAGTTGACCTTGCCGTGAAAGGTCAAGGTCACCACAGGGTCATAATTTATAAAAAAAATTGTAGAGCTCCATTCACTGATGCTTCAAGGCAAGTTTCAAAATCATAGGCCTTAGAATATTTTTAAAGGAATTTGCTATTTATAGCCATGATGGGTCATCTTGGCCATGCGACCTTGACCATTTATGCAAACTTTCATTCCTCCTTCCTTACGATGCTTCAAATAAAGTTTGGCTTTGATTGGCCAAGCGGTTTTAGAGATGTTTGAAATTGTGGACGACGGACGGACGCCGGAGCATGGGTATACTGTAACTTCGGCTCAGGTGAGCTACAATCGATTTCATGAGAAAACTAGACCTGTCAATGAAATATTTTAGGTCACGAGATCAAATGAGCCGCATCGTGAGAAAACCGGATTTTTGCCTAGGCGAAAACAAAGGCGCAGATCAGCTTCGCGGTAACCGCAAAGCTGATCAGCGCCTTTGTTTTCGCTACTCGGATAGTATAATTCCTCTTCTACTCATAGCCAAAATTTCAAGTATCTAACCTGCTCCTGTGACTGTACAGACCGATTTGTGTCGCACCTGGTCGGAAATCCCGAAGACCGGTTTTCTCGCGTCGCGGCTCAAATTGTACTAATGCGGAAGTCAAAAATACACATCAAACAAATTCTTTCTGATTGAAGTTTGTTCTTAACATCCGAACACAAGTGCAGTAAATGGTCATGTCCAGAGAAAAGGAAATTATATCAATGAATTTATCAATGTTTTTTCTTGATTTACATCAATATCATAAACTTAGAGGCAATCAATTAGATACAGATCAGTTATAGGGTAGATTTATTATAGAACATTGTGACTGAATGAGATAAACTGTCCAGTCAAAAACGATTATTGGAAAATCAACGTCTTCTCATGACACAGCTCTGTACTAATGACCTTTCCTTTTTAAAAGTGTATCATTTTCGGAAAACACGCTCACTGACCTTGGTTCAAAATATTTTGGATTGACGCAATATGAATCGTCGTGGTGCACAGAAATTGATTGTAAAAAGCGCGTTTTTTAACATTGCGTCAGCACATCAATGACACACATAAAAATATCAAGGTTGCATGTGATTTGCATAAATATTACATCAGTTTTATGTCCCCAAGGTCGAATTCAAATCATGTCAGAAACATGATATATGTCACGTACCAACATCAAAAAACCGGATGTTAGTCAATCAATAAACCCAATCTTCGATGATTGTCAACCGAAAGTACATGTCATTCGAATTAAAGAGTATTTCTTCGATTGGTTAGCATAGAGATCATCTAACTCCTCTGCAAGAGATCATCTATCGCCATTTTTCTATTTTTCGAGTTAAAATTTTCGAGTTTCTAGTTACAATTTTCGAGTTTCGAGTCAAAATTTTCTAGTTTCGAGTTAAAATTTTCGAGTTTCGAGTCAAAATTTTCTAGTTTCGAGTTAAAATTTTCGAGTTTCGAGTTACAATTTTCGAGTTAAAATTTTCGAGTCAAAATTTTCGAGTCAAAATTTTCGAGTTACAATTTTCGAGTTAAAATTTTCGAGTTTCGAGTTAAAAAGTCAGATTCTATGGGCCCGTTTTACTATTTATTCACCAATTTAGGATATCCATAATTCAATATCACTTAATCAAGCTGAATTAAGGAAATTTATGGATATCCATAAATCCATTTTTGGATATCCAACAATCAGCCTCAATTTTGGACTTATGGACATCCAGAATACGATTTATGAATTATCCATAATTTGACTTATTCATATCATTAAATCAGCTTGATTAATGAGTATCTACATGTATATATACAGTTATGGATATAAATTGAATTATGGATAGCAACTAATCAATGCAAATCTTCACGCATCGTTGGAAACTTTCATACTTCAAATTGGCTTTATTATGTATTGATGTCGGTCAAGGATTAACGATTTTTTAACGAAAACAGAAGGGCTACTTATATTAAGCAAAATCCATTATAGTCTGGCAGATTCGGGGGTGGACCTGGATTTGCGGTGTATAGAAAATGTTTTGACTGATTAGGACAGCCAACACCTTCAGAAACAAGAATCCACTTGATGCCACTTTGTCATCCTTGGGCAACTCTCATAATTCAAGATGGCGTCCAATAGGGTTATCATCTGTTAAAACTTCAAAGTACAATACCTGTATAGTGCAAAATCCAAACTTTTCTGCGCATATTTTATCAATAATTGTTACAGATGTATCATTTTGTGAAAGAGTCATACTCTCAATGGTCTTTTGTGAGTGTAAAACAAAAATGGCATCCAAGATGGCCGCCTAAATTAAAAAAAAGTTGAATTTTCAACCAACTTCCATTCTTTTTCATGTTTTTGAACATTATAAGTGGTGTAGAGGATGAATATGCAACAAATGAACACAACTGACATCACCTTGTCACCCTTTGGCAATAAAATTAGTTCAAGATGGCTGCCATCTATTTCAACCACACAGTACTAAACGCCTGTAGTGCAAGTTCTTGTGTTTTCTGACCCAATATAGTCCAGTTATGTCATATTTGTATCATATTGTGTAAACGTTGCACACATATAAAATGAGATTTATATCATTGTGAAATATAAAATATGGAATCCAAGATGGCTGCTAAAACTAAATAAAAATGAAAATTTTGATCAAATTTTAGTCTTTTTACACACTTTTTATTTATCAGCAGTGTAGACAAATGATTACAGCTCACTAATCCAATACATGCCATCCTTAGGTAACTCTCATATTCAAAATCACACCCAAGAGGGTTATCATCTCTTAAGACAATACAGTTCGTGTGTATATTAACACTTTTGAAGGAAACCGTAGCGTCATTGACAATGTCCGTAACAACAATGACAGGGTGGAAAACAGACCTGGGTTAATCTTAATCATTAATCATGATTACTTTTATTACTTTTTTTACTTTTACGATTGAATTTTTTTTCAATCAAACATTATTCTGTAATCGTAGATTTTACGATTGAAATTAATCTTATTCGAATACTTTTCAAAAATGCCTGTAATCGTGATTGATTTTATGAATAAATTCTGATTATATTTCAAGATGTGCTGAAAATTCTTTTTCTGAAAAAAAAAGAGTAAAAGAAAAAAGCAAAATAAATTTATATCTAATATTATGTTCACAACAGGAATTACTTGACTTTCAAGAATTGTTGATATATCAAATGGGAATTCTGATACAGTAACAGATCAGACTGTGTACATTTGTCATTATTTTTTGTCATTATTTTTGGCTTCTAACTCTAAATGTCAAAAAAGCATTTTCTTTATTGATGTAATAAATTCGTCAGTTATATGGAACAGATTATGGTTTCAATGACATGGGCACATAATAAAGTTATTCATGCATACTGGTCAACAATTTAACATTATTATATATTTTCTTGTCCTCTTTGGGTTTTTAGCTCGACTGCACGAAGTGCATAGAGCTATTGCAGTCACCCCGGTCGTCCACGTTCCCGTTCCCGTGTGCGTTCCCGTTCCCGTGCGCGTCACACTTAAAGTTTTCTAGAAGTCCATATCTTGACAACCACTCATCAGAAAGCATTCATACTTGGACCATAGATACCCTGTAGGGTTGGCTTTCATTCCATGGCATCAGGCCCCTGGGTCCAGGCCAGGGGGTGGGGCTGGAGGTTAAAATCTAGAACACCTTCAAAAATGGCAATTCTTGTGTTAAAGTTTTCTAGAAGTCCATGTCTTGACAACCACTCATCAGAAAGCATTCATACTTGGACCATAGATACCCTGTAGGGTTAGCTTTCATTCCATGGCATCTGGCCCCTGGGTCCAGGCCAGGGGGTGGGGCTGGAGGTTAAAATCTAGAACACCTTCAAAAATGGCAATTCTTGTGTTAAAGTTTTCTAGAAGTCCATATCTTGACAACCACTCATCAGAAAGCATTGATACTTGGGCCATTGACACCCTGTAGGGTCGGCTTTCATTCCATGGCATCAGATCCCTGGGTCCATGCCAGGGGGTGGGGCTAGAGGTTAAAATCTAGAACACCATTAATAATAATGGCTTTTCTGTGATATAGTATTCTAGAAGTCTATATCTTGAAAACTTTTTATCAGAGGGCTTTCATACTCGGACCATAGGTACCCTGTAGGGTTGAGTTTCATTTCATGGCATCGGATCTCTGGGTCCATGCCTGGGGGGTGGGGCTGGAGGTTAAAAAACTAGAACACTGTAAAAATAGATGTACTGCTGTGTAACTTTTACAAGGAGTCCATATCTTGACAACAACTTATCATAAAGCATTCATCCTTCATACACTTTAGGTTCCATGACATCGGACCTCTGGGTCGGAGTGAGGGGGGCGTGGCTAGAGGTCAAAATCTAGAACTCCCCGATTTTTTTTTCTTTTTATTTCTTAATAGAAACAACTTAGGAAGATGGTTGGTCATTCATCTTTTGACTTTGTGACACTGACTTGTGTGTCATGACGGTAAGGGTCGTTTGAACTACTTTCCATGGTTCACTGATTTTGCCTTATATCTTGACACTCAATTAGTATATTTTCTTACTTCTTTCAGATTATGAGTAAGTATGACCAGACCTTTGACCCCAATATACTTATAGGTCACTGTGACCTAATTTCACGGTTCAGTGATTTTGCCTTATATCTCGGTACTCAAATGGTTTATGAACAAACTTCTTTCAAAGTATGTTTGCGTATGACAAGACCTTTGACCCTGAAGTAGTCCTAGGTCACTGTGACCTAATTTCACGGTTCAGTGATTTTGCCTTATATCTTGACACTCAATTAGTATATTTTCATACTTTTTTCAGATTATGAGTGAGTATGACCAGACCTTTGACCCCAATATACTTATAGGTCACTGTGACCTAATTTCACGGTTCAGTGACTTTGCCTTATATCTCAGCACTCAAGTGGTTTATGAACATACTTCTTTCACACTATGTTTGCGTATGACAAGACCTTTGACCCTAAAGTAGTCCTAGGTCACTGTGACCTAATTTCACAGTTCAGTGATTTTCCTTTATATCTCGGCACTCAATTGCTATATGGACATACTTCTTGCACGATATGTATGAGTATGACAAGACCTTTGACCGTAAAGTATTCTTGGGTCAATGTGACCTAATTTCATGGTTCAGTGATTTTGCCTTATTTCTCGACACTCAGTTGGTATTTTTTCATACTTTTTTCTAATTATGAATGAGTATGACCAGACCTTTAACCCAAACATACTTATAGGTCACTATGACCTAATTTCATGGTTCAGTGATTTTGCTTTATATCTCAACACTGAATGGGTATATGATCATATTTCTTTCACATTATGAGTAAGTATCACTAGACCTTATAGGTCAGTGTGACCTTATTTCTCGGTTCAGTGATTTTGCATTGTGTCTTGGCACTCAGTTGGTATATGAACAATATGAGTGAGACCTCTAAATCTTAGGTAGTTATAGTTAACTTTCATAGTTCAGTGATTTTTGCCTTATTGCATCAAGGCAAAAAGATGTATGAGCATAATGCTTTGGGTTACTGGTCGGGTTTGACCTTATGTTTGACAAAGGTCAGAAGCAGTCGAGCACGCTGTCCTGCGACAGCTCTTATTTTTATCGAAATTCTCTCTGACATTTTTCAAATCATTTCAGGACCCTTCTTACAAAGAGGTACAAGTAGGCAAAGATCAGGAAAAGGCGCAATCAGAAAGAGATTCCCACTCCAAAAACCGAGGTGGGAAAAAAACCAAACTAACAATCAGGCACTTATACCATGAAACATATCGTAAGCCAAATGAGCAGCTATTTTCCCAATAGGTGGCCACTCAGTTACCTTAACTTAATTGAAAACATACATAAGGCGCCAACAGCACAAAAATTTGAAACACCAAGACATAAAACAAAAAGAACCACCACAGAAGTATCGCCTTGGAACGATCAGTAACACAAAGTTACTGGCGGGCTTAAACCGGTTTTACAGGATCCTAACCTCACCCTCAGCTTCTGCAGTGGTTCATAACATTTAATAAGTTATTCGGTCCTCGTGGTGAATCTCTAACTAGTCAATGAATCATCAAGAACAAACAAATAAATTATGACAAACATCCTGATGAATCAAAAACAAGGACTCACAGATTGAGTAAGCTGCCCAACGATGGAGATCCCTAGGCGCCGAATAACCTACTAACTCCGGAGCAAAAGAAAAACACCAGTTGGACCCCGGTGGGCCAAGCAACAGACAAGAAGCTCCGGCCCCAACCAACTAAAATGAATAGCTTAAGTCGGGGCCATCATAGAGTCTGACGCCCGACCCACCGGCGTGCAATTAAAGAAGGCAACATAGTTATCAACCATGATTGGGTTAAAAACTAAGCATGCAGACTGTCGCATAACATTCAAGTTATAACCTATACGTCTGTAACGTGTTATGATTTTTCTGAACTGAAAAGAAAAATCTTCAAACACTTCTTCTTTGACCTCAGTGACCATGCTTATAAACATAGAATTGACCTCATTCTAAACAGGCTTTGAAACCTATTGCAAAAGTTCAAACCTATTCTTACCTGGTCACACCTTTACAGATTAACTAATAAACAGGTGTCATATGGGTTGTGTTGTCAAAACACCCTGGAACAAGTTGGTGACAATAAACAAAAGATTAAGGGAATCGATCTCCCCCTATCTGTAGAGAGGCCATGACAGAGAGTGATATTACCAAATTCAGTGATGTCAAAACATAATTTTAGATCTCACGATGCTGTGTGTGTGTGTGTGTGTTTATAATTTGGGTAACAACTCCAAATTAGATAAAAAAAAAAATGCCAATTGATTAGAGTGTTGCAGTAATTTTGATCAATCAATCTTAAGATAAAGTGCCCAATACACCTAGATGATTCTTATATGCCAATATAATACCATATACAGTTAAATCATAACTGCTTAATTCAAGACTGGCTAGATTATAAATGCAAAAATAATCGATTGATTATTCGATTACATTTGCAAATCAATTGTTATTGTAATCGATTAAATTCAGGAAAAAATATTTTTAATCGTAATCGTTAATCGTAAGATTGAAATTAATTGTAATCGTTAGTGATTAACTTTGAAAGTAATCGATAACAGGTCTGGTGGACAAAATGGCGGGGTAAACTAAACTGATACCCTGAGAGCTCGGGACTAATCCCCTCCGCTCAAGCCCCATCCCCCTGGTGTGGTATTGTCAGGTTGACGTTTCACCAATATACTATATTCTGATTCTGATGTCGTGGCAAATGTCAGATTGGTTCCGTTAACTAAAAAAAGTTAAAACGGGTTTCAGTCGGTCATGGGGAGGTGACAACAAACAATGCAAGGATTATACCAACCAGAGGACCAATTGTCCTGTAAACGCTCACCTAAGATCTGGGATATATACCAATAAAATTGGCAGACAACCACCGTGGGATATTTTTTACATAAGCATAAATCTTCTGTCCATTTGCTCATTTCAAGCAAGTTTCCTGCCATTAAATGACATTTTCCCACTTTTACCCATTCAAATGCATAGGCATCCTAAGTTGACCTTGCCGTGAAAGGTCAAGGTCACCACAGGGTCATAATTCATAAAAAAAAATTGTAGAGCTCAATTCACTGATGCTTCAAGGCAAGTTTCAAAATCATAGGCCTTAGAATATTTTTAAAGGAATTTGCTATTTATAGCCATGATGGGTCATCTTGGCCATGCGACCTTGACCATTTATGCAAACTTTCATTCCTCCTTCCTAACGATGCTTCAAATAAAGTTTGGCTTTGATTGGCCAAGCGGTTTTAGAGAAGAAGATCATTACGAAAACGTGTTCATGCAATAGGCTTTAAAAATTGAAAATTTTCAGCTGAATAAATTTCATATTTTTCTAATTTTGCTCAAAACATAGAATGTGGATACACTATAGAACCGCCTCGCTGAGTCGGTTGTAACGAGTACCCGCAATCTATGCTTTGGAGCAAAAATAAGAAAAATAGGTACATTACGAAACTTTGCCCATGCAATACACAGAGATTTTTTTCAGTTGTAAAAAATGAAAATTTCTTCAGAAAAATCTTGATATTTTTGCTCAAAACGTAGATTGTGGGTACACGTTAGAACCGCCTCGGCGAGGCGGTTCTAATGAGTACCCACAATCTATGTTTTGGAGCAAAAATAAGAAAAATAGGTATACCCCTGCATACCCCAGTTTTACTATGTAAAAGTGAGGTTTGAGGGGGTATACTTTACACGGACTTGTTTTCCTGATGTACCCATGCATACGCCAGTTTTGCATTATAATAAAAGTGGGGTTTAAGGGGGCATAAATTGCATGGACATGTTTGCCTGATGTGTTTGAGACGGACGCCGGAGCATGTGTATACTGTAACTTCGGCTCAGCTGAAAAGGGCGTTTTTAAACATTGCGTCAGCACATCAATGACACACATAAAAATTTCAAGGTTACATGCGATTTGCATAAATATTACATCAGTTTTATGTCCCCAAGGTCGAATTCAAATCATGTCAGAAACATGATATCTGTCACGTACCAACATCAAAAAACCGGATGTAAGTCAATCAATAAACCCACGATGATTGTTTTCCGCGAAAGTCATCCGAAATAAATAGTATTTCTTAGATTGGTTAGCTAAGAGATCATCAAACTCCTCTGCAAGAGATCATCTATTGCCATTTTTCTATTTTTCAAGTTAAAATTTTCGAGTTTCGAGTCAAAATTTTCGAGTTTCGAGTTACAATTTTCGAGTTTCGAGTCAAAATTTTCGAGTTTCAAGTTAAAATTTTCGAGTTTCGAGTCAAAATTTTCGAGTTTCGAGTCAAAATTTTCGAGTTTCGAGTTACAATTTTCGAGTTTCGAGTCAAAATTTTCGAGTTTCGAGTTAAAATTTTCGAGTTTCGAGTCAAAATTTTCGAGTTTCGAGTTACTATTTTCGAGTTTCGAGTTACAAATTTCGAGTTTCGAGTCAACATTTTCGAGTTTCGAGTTAAAATTTTCGAGTTTCGAGTAAAAATTTTCGAGTTTCGAGTTACTATTTTCGAGTTTCGAGTTAAAATTTTCGAGTTTCGAGTTAAAATTTTCGAGTTTCGAGTTAAAAAATTCAGTTTCTATAGGGTGCCGTTTTATTATTTATTCATCATTTTAGGATATCCATAATTCAAAATCACTTAATCAAGCTGAATTACGGAAATTTAGGATATCCATAAATCGAATTTTGGATATCCAACAATCAGCCTGAATTTTGGAAATCCAAAATTTGACTTATGGACATCCATAATACGATTTATGAATATCCATAATTTGACTTATTCATATCATTAAATCAGTTTGATTTATGGGTATCTATAAAGTCAATTATGGGTATTATAAGTTGATGGATAGCAACTAATCAATGCAAATCTTCACGCATATTTGGAAACTTTCATACTTCAAATTGGCTTTATTATGTACATTGATGTCGGTCAAGGATGATAGTTTATTAACGCTTATTTACTCAAAACAGAAGGGCTACTTATATTAAGCGAAATCCATTAACCAGTTTATAGTGAATGGACTTTCCCATCGTTATCATTTGGGTAAGTCCACTGTCATTTTGAGGGGAATCGGTTTTGATTTTTATGTTTTATTTAATTTTTCAATGACATTTTCTTTCAGCAAACAGAAAAGCCCCAGATGTGTGCGTGTGTATGGTTGCGAGGAGTGGACCTTTTTTCAATGCTACGTAATGAAATTTGAGAATAAGTATTACTTAAACCAGTTTTTGGATTTTTTTTTTAAATAAGCCACTATTTAACTCGAAACTCACTTTTTTTTTTAACTCGAAACTCACTTTTTAACTCGAAACTCGCTTTTTTTAACTCGAAACTCACCTTTTTAACTCGAAACTCACTTTTTTAACTCGAAACTCGCTTTTTTAACTCGAAACTCGCTTTTTTAACTCGAAACTCGAAACTCACTTTTTTAACTCGAAACTCACTTTTTTGACTCGAAACTCACTTTTTTGACTCGAAACTCACTTTTCTAACTCGAAACTCGCTTTTGTTACTCGAAACTCACTACTCGAAAAAAAGAACTCCTCCCGATGCTTCATACCAATTTAGTGGAAATCGGCCCACCGGTTCTGGAGAAGAAGATTTTTGAAGGGTTTTTACCATATATGGGCGTGGCGGCCATCTTGGTCATGTGACCAAGATATCATGATCAAAATAAAGATATTGGGAATAAAATATAAAAGCCACTACCCAAGGAGGCTCCATAAAAAATTTCAACTTGATCAGCCAAGCGGTTTCTAAGAAAACCATAATCTAATTTTTGATATTTAAATGTCCTTAGCTCAAGGTCAAGAAATGACTTTGCCTTAATTAATTACATACCTTCATTGGCTCTATCAGTTGTCTGCATCTAGCAACTTTCAAGTCTCAGGCTGCAACATTTTCCAACATATCCATTTTTTCACATTTTCCCATGTAAAAGCCTATGTTTCCAAATTTGACCTTTCCGTAAAATAGGTCAAGGTCACCCTAGGGTCATCATTTTATCAAACCATGATGGGCTGGAGTCCCCGATGCTTCATACCAATTTTAGTGGAAATCGGCCCACCGGTTCTGGAGAAGAGGATTTTTGAAGGGTTTTTACCATAAATGGGCGTGGTGGCCATCTTGGTCATGTGACCAAGATATCAGATATCACGATCAAATAAAATTTATCATCAAGGTCATCCCAGGGTCATCATTTTTAATCAAACTATGATGGACTGGCGTCTCCAATGCTTCATACCAAGTTTAGTGGAAATCGGCCCACCCGTTCTGGAGAAGAAGATTTTTGAAGGGTTTTTACCATATATGGGCGTGGCGGCCATCTTGGTCATGTGACCAAGATATCACAATCAAAATTTAAATGCCATTGGTCCTGAAAACGCTCACTTGAAGCCTGATCCTGGAGTATTAAGTCATCATGAAATGACCTTGACCTTGAATACTCACACACCTTTATTGAATTCATAAGTTGTCTGCATCTGCAAAGTTTCAGGTCTCAGGCTGCAATAGTTTCCAAACCCAGTGATTTATGAGAAAACCATAATTTTAATTTTGATATTTAAATGACTTTGGGTCAAGGTCAAGAAATGACCTTCATTAAGGTCTTCATTAATTACTTACATTCATTGACTCCATTGGTTGTCTGCATCTAGCAACTTCCAGGTCTCAGACTGCAACAGTTTCCAAAATATCCATTGTTTTCGCCTTTTCCCATGTAAAAGCCTATGTTTCCAAAATTGACCTTGCCGTAAAATAGGTCAAGGTCATCCTATGGTCATCATTTGATCAAACTATGATGGGCTGGAGTCCCAAATGCTACATACCAAGTTTCGCTAAAATTAGCCTGCCGGTTCTGGAGAAGAAGATTTTTTAGTGGTTTTTACCATATATGGGCGTGACGGCCATCTTGGTAATGTGACATGGATTTCGCGATCAAACTTTCGTCTCCCCTACCCATGGATGCTCTTCATAAAATTTCACTTTGATTGGCCAAGCAGTTTCAGAGAAGATCTTTGAAAAGTGTGTATGGACGACAGACTGGCCAAGGTCAAGAGATGACTTTGACCTAAATTAATCACATACCTTCATCTACTCCATTAGTTGTTTGCATCTACCACTTTTCAAGCATCAGGCTGCAATAGTTTTCAAAAAATCCAGTTTTCACTTTTTCCCATGTAAAAGCCTATGTTTCCAAAATTGACCTTGCCGTAAAATATGTCAAGGTCATCCTAGGGTCATCATTTTATCAAACTATGATGGGCTTTAGTCCCAAATGCTACATACCAAGTTTCATGAAAATCGGCCTGCCGATTCTGGAGAAGAAGATTTTTGAGTGGTTTTTACCATATATGGGCATGGCAGCCATCTTGGTCATGTGACCTGGATTTCGCGATCAAACTTTTGTCTCCCCTACCTATGGATGCTCCACATTAAATTTCACTTTGAATAGCCCAGCAGTTTCAGAGAAGAAGATCTTTGAAAAGTGTGTATGGACGACAGACTGGCCAAGGTCAAGAGATGACCTTGACCTACATTAATCACATACCTTCATCTACTCCATTAGTTGTTTGCATCTACCACTTTTCAGGCATCAGGCTGCAATAGTTTTCAAAAAATCCGTAGTTTTCACTTTTTCCCATGTTAAAGCCTATGTTTCCAAAATTGACCTTGCCGTAAATTAGGTCAAGGTCATCCTAGGGTCATCACTTTATCAAACTATGATGGGCTGGAGTCCCAAATGCTACATACCAAGTTTCATGAAAATCGGCCTGCCGGTTCTGGAGAAGAAGATTTTTGAGTGGTTTTTACCATATATGGGCATGGCGGCCATCTTGGTCATGTGACCTGGATTTCGCGATCAAACTTTTGTCTCCCCTAGCCATGGATGCTCCACATAAAATTTCACTTTGATTGGCCAAGCAGTTTCAGAGAAGAAGATCTTTGAAAAGTGTGAATGGACGACAGACTGGCCAAGGTCGAGATGACCTTGACCTAAATTAATCACATACCTTCATCTACTCCATTAGTAGTTTGCATCTACCACTTTTCAGGCCTCAGGCTGCAATAGTTTTCAAAAAATCCATAGTTTTCACTTTTTCCCATGTAAAAGCCTATGTTTCCAAATTTGACCTTGCCGTAAAATAGGTCAAGGTCATCCAAGGGTCATCATTTTATCAAACTATGATGGGCTGAAGTCCCCGATGCTACATACCAAGTTTCGTGGAAATCGGCCCACCGGTTCTGGAGAAGAAGATTTTTGAAGGGTTTTTACTATATATGGGCGTGGCGGCCATCTTGGTCATGTGACCTGGATTTCGCGATCAAACTTGAAATGCCACTACCCAAGGAGGCTCCACATAAAATTTCAACTAGATAGGCCAAGCGGTTTCAGAGAAGAAGATCTTTGAAATTGTGGACGACGACGGACAGACGGACGGACGACGACGGACGACGGACGGACGCCGGATCATGGCCATCCTATTAGCTCACCTTGTGAGCCTTCGGCTCAGGTGAGCTAAAAAGTTATATTTTCACATGTGAAAATATAAGATATTTTCACATGTGAAAATATAAGATTTGGGAATACGCAAATTACGATCCCACCGTTTCATTTCTAATTTATACAGAACTAAATTTTATTAATCTATGCTATTGTTGACGCAATGAACGTTCACACACAATAGCGACGTAATGACGTGACGTAATGACGTCATTTAAGATTTTGACGTCATATTCTTTAGCGCGCAACGTTACAATGACTACATGCAATATAATAAAAAGAAAATTCAAGTTTTTGTCGTGAATATGACTTTTATTTCATCTCGTGAAGTGAAAAATTATATATTTCATTCGTGCCTTCGGCACTCATGAAATATAAAAACTTTTCACTTCACTCAATGAAATAAAACTCATATTCACTCCAAAAACTTGAATATCCTCTATATCTTTTAGATTGAACAGAATCGTTTCTCAGCAGAATAATGCATCAGCTAAAAGGAAAACATCGACAAAAATATGGACCAAAGCTCCTCTAGGATCTTAACTAAGTAGAGGAGCAGTTTGATCAGGAGGTACAATGCTTGCTAATGCCAGATTTTAAGACCAGAGGACCAATGGTCCTGTAAACGCTCACCTGAGATCTGTTGTACGTATATACCAATAAACATGTTTGCATATTATGGAAAAAAGCCCCAGTAAAGGGGTAGATGATTCCCTGGTGTCCATTATTTTTCTTCATAATAATCAATATCCTGTCCATTTGCCAATTTCCTGCAAGTCTTTCCCTTCAACCGACAAATAACAGTTATCCCCATTCAAAGGCATAGGCAACCTATGTTGACCTTGTCGTAAAATAGGTCAAGGTCATCACAGGGTCATGATTTATATATACATTGTAGTACTTAAGCCATTGATGTTTCATGCCAAGTTTTGTTAAAATCGGTCCACCGGTTCCAGAGAAGAAGATTTTGGAAGGGTTTTACCATATATGGGCATTGCGGCCATCTTGGTCATGTGACCTGGATCATTTATGTACACATTGGTTCCCTCATTCTATAAATGCTTCACATAAAATTTGGCTTTGATTGGCCAAGTGGTTTCAGAGAAGAAGATGTTTGAATATTTTGGTAATATACATGTATATTGCCCCGGGGTGGGGGCATATGAGCCCCTTGGGTCCATTTTTTTTTCAGAATCATTAATATTCAGTCAAACTACCCATTCCTGCAAGATTTTCACCTCAAATTACTTTTTAAAAGTTTTCCCCATTCAAATGCATAGGCGACCTATGTTGACCTTGCCATAAAAAAGGTCAAGGTCATCACAGGGTCATGATTTATATACACATTGTAGCAATTGAGCCATCAATGCTCCATGCCAAGTTTCTTTGAAATCAGTGTACCGGTTCCGGAGAAGAAGATTTTGGAAGGGTTTTTACCATATATGGGCATGGCGGCCATCTTGGTTATGTGACCTTGATTATTTATATACACATTGGTTACCCCTTCCTATTGATGCTTCACATAAAATTTGGCTTTAATTGGCCAAGCGGTTTCAGAGGAGATGGTGTTTGAATATTATGATAATATACATGTATATTGCCCCGGGGTGGGGGCATATGAGCCCCTGGGGTGCAAATTTTTTCAGAATCATTAATATTCAGTCCTACTGCCCATTTCCTGCAAGACTTTTACTTAAAATGACATTTTAAAAGTTTTCCCAATTCAAATGCATTGACGACCTATGTTGACCTTGCTGTAAAATAGGTCAAGGTCACCACAGGGCCATGATTTATATACACATTGAAGTGCTTGAGTCATCGATGCTTCATGCTAAGTTTCGTTGAAATCGGTCCACCGGTTCTGGAGAAGAAGATTTTTGAAGGGTTTTTACCATATATGGGCATGTCGGCCATCTTGGTCATGTGACCTGGATTTCTTATATACACATTGGTTCCCCCTTCCTATAGATGCTTCATATAAAATTTGGCTTTGATTGGCCAAGTGGTTTCAGAGGAGAAGATCTTTGAAATTGTGGACGGACGACGGACGGACGGACGACGGATCATGGCCATCCTATAAGCTCACCTTGTGAGCCTAACGGCTCAGGTGAGCTAAAAATGTGGTTTGAATCATCCATTCACCAATAAAAGACAGTGTCAGACCTGGGTTCCAGGGTATTGAACCTGTAACTTGACAAGTTGAGACAACCAAGCCACTGCACTATTTTGCATGGGCGAAACTAAATCTGAGTCACTACATTTTGCTGTGTTTTGTCAAATGTTGGATACTTTACCAGTAGCTGGACCACATAGATGTTTCCCATAAGTCACCACAGGTCTCTCTTCACTCTCTATAGTTGGTATACAGCCTACAAGAAACAAATCAGTCAATAAAGAGAAATACCATTTAATAGCTGGTTGTCTTGATATACGAGAAAAGTGCCCTTTTCAGCAATAGTCAGCCCTGCCCTTTTCAAATCCTACCTGGAGCACTGGCTGATACAATTTAAATGTAATATGTCTCCTGCCTAGGTCTAACATTTGTTGCTATTAGGACTAATTGTCCATTTGTTGTTTTAGTTATTCTTGATGATATTGCAAGATGAAAACAGACTAGCATTTTAAAATCCGGAGCCCATACAATTCCTATGACCTACCTAGTTTAAGATGTTCTATATCCATCCTGTATCTGTGCATTATTTCTTCTTCTTTGTGTAAATTGTCCATCTGTAAAACATATGGGCTCTGTCATCAGAAAACCTGTCTCTCCTATGCACACATACTTGCAGATATTTCTTTTAATTTGTTTGTTTGTCTGTTTTGAGCTAAGGCTAAGTTGTTTTCGCTACAGGGATAGTAAAATTCCTCTACTTTCTAAATCCAAAATTTATAGCTCTTGCCATCTTCTATGCCCACACCACAGGCGCTCGACGACTGGACACATTTTGTTTTTGCATTTTCACCCCGTTTGAAGTCCTAATGATATGATCATGCAGTTGTTTTGCCTTTAAAACCTTTTCTATCAATCCTCAATGAACCTTCGCCTATGGGCTACTATATAGACAAGGCCGGAAACGCGGTGTCCTTGGGGTCAAGGGATTCCCCGCACCTCACTCATACTTCACCCTTTACCGTTATTTCAATGCTGGATGTCTACTCATGAGCACCTTTGTAAAAGGTCTCACCCATTGCCTTCATCCAAAATAAACATCACCGCCCGTAAACTTATATTTTATAGCAATACCTGTCTACTTGTCTGGGATCCCGAATGTTTTTGTATGTTGACCTGTCGTTTCTAGAAATCAGTGGAAGGTCACTGTTAATATTGTATGAAAGAACCAATCCTATTGGTTAATTGTAGTTGCATCGTTGCCATGACACTAGACACAAAGTGTTTTGACTGGATATTAATTCAAGCAACCTATGAAAACCAATGTAACATATATCACACGCTGGCATAACATGTCGTGTGACCAGTGTATTTATAGTAATGTCATGACTGGATTGCAGATTTCATTCGGGATGCCCTCCAATTTTGTAGAATGCTGTAATTGTTAGTTTTTACGGGCTGTGATTCTTATAACAGATGAAGACCATGAGTGAGACCTTTTACTAAAACGCTCATGTGTTGACAGCCAGCATTGAAATAACGGTAAAGGGTGAAGTATGAGTTTGAGGTGCGGGGAATCCCATGACCCCAATAAAACTAGGACACCGCGTTTCCGACCTTGTCTATAAAGTAGCCCATAGGCGAGGGTTCATTGAGGATTGATAGAAAAGGTTTTAAAGGCAAAACAACTGCATGATCATATCATTAGGGTCTCCAAACGGGTGAAAATGCAAAAAAAATGGGTCCAGTCGTCGAGCGCCTGTGCCCACACAGGTCGATTTGTGCCAGAACTGGATGGAGCCCCACATTGTTGGATTTCTTCAAATTGTTTGTAGTCTTGCTATTAAGGATATACATGTACAACTGGAGGTTAGTTTTAAATCACTGACCCCTTGCTCACCATTTTTTTTTTATTCAGTTTTTACATCCCTTTCAAGATTATTTGTAGGTGAGGTGAAAAGTGGAGAACCATGAGAAAAACCACCTGGCACAACTGCAAGCAGAACTTGGCTTGTCTCACGTGTGCCCCATGTGGGGCTCGAACCCACACCAGACATAGCTAAGAGATGATCAAATGATTAAGTGCTGTAATAAATTAGTGCTCTTAAAAACCCGGCAATAGGGCTGCCTCACCTCAGTTGTAGAAATTAAAACAGCTACATGTACCAATAAAACTACCTGGTCATGCATGCAATTTTTAGATTTGCCTAAATCTACACTTTACCTTATTCCTAACATGGCTTCTGTCAATGAGTACAAAACTTGTATTATCTTTCTTCTCTATAGCACTATGTAACCAATGACTCAGCTGACCTGGAAATATCAATACTATGAGAAAACTTGATTTAACATGTGGGAAAGCATATACATGTACACAGTGAATTAGAAGCTGATAAGCATCTTTGTTGCATATTATATTAATATCTTTTTTTTCGATTTTCCAAATTTAGGAAATTTTCAAGCATTTTTGTGATGCTGTACAAACACAATCAACCCTGTACATGTACTAAAAGCATACAATTTTGTAGTTTTAGAAACTGTCTTTAATTCTAGCGTTGGGTATGAAAATCTATTGTCGACTTTGTTACTGACCAGCATTTTAAGAGGTAAAGGCCTTCTACATTGTATTGAAATGTCAGCCATTGTCAGCAGCAGATATCAACGGCCATGATTTATGATACAACAACAGCAACATCAACATGATTACAGTATTCAACAACTTTCCCTAACTAAACTGGAAAACAACAGACTTGCCTTTTCCAGCTCCCATCTCAACATAACAAAGACCATTTCTCAATAACTGTAGCTTCTCCATATGGCCTATCAAAGATGCCTGTTAGTAAACAAGATACACAAATGAATGCAAAGACAGTTAGAAACCATGATAAACAACTCAAGCAAACTAACACCCTAATTGTAGAAAAATATATTGTCAATGTATCAAAAAAACAAATATTTCCATTCTGCAATCATATAAAAAAACATGCCGTAAGTTGTATTTTAGGAAAAGGCCCTAGCATCACCTTTTTGGCATATTTTGTAAACCTCTTGATGTTAAGCATTGACCCTTTGTTACAGAATTAGATATCAGTGCCTTAAATTCACGACAGATTCTGTTAAAACATGTAGCCTCTTTTAACATTTGTTTTTCTTCTCTTCAAAATTTGAATCAAGTGAGATATGAGCCTTCGCATGAGAAAACCAACAATCTGCATATGCGCCTTTGTTTTCGCTACACAGATAGTACAATCCCTCTTCTACGTATATCCAAAGTTTCAAGCTTCTAGCCTGCTTCTGTGACTGTACAGACCGGTTTGTATCAGACCTGGTCGGAAAGCCAAATTGTTGGTTTTGTCATGCAAAGGCTCATATCTGAGCACAATTTTACCATTTGCCTCCTATGTCTGAGGGCAGCTGTACCATATGATGTATTCTCCAGTTCCTCTCTCAAGCAGGAGTGGGAAAGAATCTCGACGGGAATCTCCTCAATGTACTCTACAATGAGAAATAAAATTCTCTATCATAATTGAACTCCATTACGAAAACAGAGATTTTTTTTTCAAAAGCAAAAATTGAAAATTTCATTGGAAAAATTTTGATTTTTTAAGTATTTTCACTCAAAACATACATTGTGGGTACATGTTAGAACCGCCTCGGCAAGGCGGTTCTAACGAGTACTCACAATGTATGTTTTGGATCAAAAATAAGAAAATTAGATACACCCCTGTAAACCCGAGTTTTTCTATGTAAAAGTGGGGCTTAAGGGGCTATAGATTTTATGGACATGTTTTCCTGATGCAATTTTCTGACATTATGAACATTGTTTGTAGTCATTTCCATGTTAATGCTTATTTAATTTGCGGAACATGACAAGTTGTTAAATTGGATTTGGTATTGTTATGGTTTGATATCCCAGTCAACAATTTTTAGTCATGTTGTGATGAAGCCTCCGCTTCCTGAATGTTAGCCAGTATTATGGGGAGTTTAAAAAGTCTTGCTCAAGGACACTATATAATGTAAGTACCCAGAAATTCTCAAGCCAGAGTTTTTCACTCTACAACTAAGCCAACAAACCCCCCTCAAAATTGTTGAACTGAATTCTGTCAAAGTTTCATCAAGTTTTGGTCAAATAAAGATTCTTAGAAAATGTAAGAGCATGGACCTCTAAATGCTGTTTTTGAACATGTAAGCCTGCTAGTAATTTGATTTTCTCCAGTGCATAAAACAATTATGTTGCTTGATACAGTATTTTCACAGCTAAGATTATATGGAAAACGGGTTTCATCTGAAAGACTGGAGAAGCCCAGGAATTAACCTACAAGGCAAGTGGCCCAGTTGCATGTTAACTTGGACTACTATCTTCCTGGCTCAGAAACCCAAAAGACTAACACTTTGGTATACACAAGGGTACATGAACCTACCTTTGTAAAGCTTATTGACTTTATCAATAATTGTTTGTAATTCTTCAGCTGACACAGTTAGCACTGTTGCCTAGAAAAAAGAAATAAGAATCTAACGATTATACACTGAACAAAAAAAGAAATGTAACAATTATATTTCAAAAAATTTCGAGCAAACTATGATACAAACAGAAATTGTTGCATTTTGTACTTCTGCAATAGATGTCAGGCTTCCGAATGCAAGAAACTGATTTTCATTTTGATGAGTATTTACGGAGTTATGCGATGCCGACCGTGGGCATGCTGAAAGTAGTAAACCACAGAGTGCGCATGGGCAAGCATTAAAATAATGGTACGATTTAAATCCGCTATAAGCCCCCATTCAAAATCACCATGTACAACTCAGCAGATAACTCTCGCATTAAAGAAATAAAAGGAGTAAAATTGAAATTATCCCCCTTTCAACTAAACATATAGGGATTTTGATGGTTTTAATTACGAGCATGTATGTCGTGGAACTTTTTTTCTGTTTCATGAATTTTAATTAGGGTGCAGCTGACATTGTTTCTTGATGATTTGGAGGTTCAAAAGTGTGCGCACGCGCAGAGCAAATCTTTCCCGATTTACATTATTTAAGACGACAAAAAAATCTCATTCAATTTTTAGCGAAATGAAAATCAGTTTTTTGCATGATATACCCTAATATCTCATGAAATGGAATACAGCAACAGACCTGAAATTATCAACGTTTTACCCTTAAACTCGAAAATCTTAGGTGGCCTATTGTTGCGTTTCTTTTTTTGTTCAGTATAAGTCTTCCTTTGAGGTGTCACTATCAGATATTTTGTTTGTTATTGTTCATATGTGTTTAACATCCCAGTCAACAATCTTTCAGCAAGGACATGATGGACCCACTGCTTCCTGTGTATTTATTAACCAGTATCATGGGGAATACATGTGTCTTGCCCAAAGACACAACCAGACTCCAGTGGGGTTCAAACCCCTGAACTATCAATCCAGGGTCTGGACGTATTATGTATTATGCAACCCCCCCTTCCCACACACACACACACGCGGGGGCCGGGGGAGGACGGGAGATAGCCGTGGAAATGAGCAGGGTTTTGACCAAATTTTGCCACGGCAATGCTGGGGCAATACACGGGGTTTGCTGTATATAAGCAAAGGGCCATTAAATGAAAAGACAGTAGGCTGCCGGGGAAAATTGCAGTGGTTTTACCAACGAGCAGTTCCAGCAGGGTGGGGCTTTTAGCAGGGATTTGCTAGACCAAAAGTCCCCGCTATTACCCGGGTGGGGGGGGGGGGCTGGGGCCGTGGTTACAAATGACTAGTGCATTAACCACTAGGCCACGGTGCTCAGATATTAAGTGGTGGAGCATTTGACTGTAGAAGAAGCGGTATTGGGTTTCACTCTTACCACTGTTTCCTTAAGTAAAATACTTTATCCCCATTCTTTTTAAGTTGAAGCGGTATTGGGTTTCACTCTTACCACTGTTTCCTTAAGTAAAATACTTTATCCCCATTCTTTTAAAGTACTGGGTGTTAAGAAATAGTTTTCCCCCAATCGAAACGATAAATTTAATGTTGATTGGAATCTAACAAACAAGCAGAAACTGTGGTTTTGCGAAAAACAAAAATGATAGCAAATAACAGTGAGGAAGTGATTGCATAACTTAAGTTTATGTGTTTGAGACTTATTGATGTCTCTTCAAAGAGTTTAAGTAAGTAAGTAAGTAAGATTTTAATAATCTTAATTTAGGTAAGTAAGTACCTGATTCAATAAATCAATTTATTTTATACTTCCAATAATTTCTTTATATAAGGGTAGATATCCTTTTGCATGCGCTGATAAATTTCAAATACCAAGATGTTTTTGTGCATCTTTTTGCTAAATAGAAATAAAAGATCTTTATTTATTTATTTTTTTTTCTTAATTTTTATAATTGTCCTGTACAATTTAAGTAAGCAATCGCTTTTTATTTAACAATCTAAGGGAAGCAACTCGATTTTGAAGTAAAAATCAAGTATAAGCTTTTTAAAAGGTTGAGTAGTATTACTATAAAAGAACATTTACATGTATGTATAAAAGAGTTTTTGCATAGTTCTTGTTTTTTTTTTTTTTTGTTATTTTTTCTAATTGCACAATTTGCTGACACTGAAGTTGAACTGAGACATAAGACTTTCTTCTGTTTTCATTTATTCTTTTAATGCATGCGATAAAACGTTAGTTCATCTTAAAACATTTTAAACACAGATTTGAATGTAGTTGTACATGTCCTGTGATTCATATCCATTTTACACATATTTTCTAAGCAAGGGCCTAAGCCCTTGCACTTTCTGAATTATCTTTACTGTCACATTTTTGTATTTATGATTTTCTCCTTTTTAAAATAAGATGTTGCCTTTCCAAAATCTAGCCTATGACTGATCCTGATGCAGAGGGTAAAACTTTCTTAACAAAGATTTCTTTTGTTTGGAGAATGGACATACTGCTCAGATTGTAACTTATGAATAATTTAGTATTTTTATATATTTTCTTTTGTTAATAGCTCAACACTTATATGTTATAAATTAGGTATCTTTAGAGTTCAACCAAACAATTATTGTACATCTGTTTTACTACTTCTGCTCATATTGGACAACTATTACCACAATTTCTCTTGTGAAATGTATAAATGTACCAGCTTTACATCAAAAGCATAGTTTTACTATTTTTCCCTTGTCACAAATTTCCCGCCCCTTTTGAAAAAGTTTTGTCCTCAAAACAGCATTTGATTAAATACTTTTGTTTATATTATTCACAAAACATACATTTTATGCAACTTGTAAGAAGGGATAGTCCTATCGTCTGTGATATAATATCGTTGCAAGACATTCAGGGTAACTTTCAGTGATCCACATTATTTATTAATTATTTTTATTTTATATTAAAGGCATTTCTCGGCAGTGCCACCTTTAATCAACCTATGACTGCTCATCCTCTGCATTACAAACCATTACTTTTTAATTTTTATATAATATCTTTGGTCTAATGCATTATGGCATCATCTTACTGTAAGTTTACTGTAAAGTTCACCCTTCATTGTTTTGAACATCACATTTCATAAAATATACAAAAATTATGAGACAACTATCCAGTTCTTTAAATTACATATTAAAAAGATGTTTGTGCGATATATGTAATTATTGCGCATGAAGGTGGGCCGACTTTAGTTTATAGGCAGGATGATCAGTCCTGTACAAACCTAATTTCAGATAACAACATAATTATTTCACTCCGGTATGAAAAAATATGCTGAAATCACCTTAAACCACATTCAAAATCTAAAACTACATCATGTATTATGAAGTTTACTTATTGTCATATGTGATAGTATCTGACATTTTGGGTCTTGTGGAGTCAAAGTCGGAAATTTAGTTTTTAACATTTTTACAATTTTTATTATGTTAATAATCCATGTCCAAAAGCTTTAATAAATAGGGCTAACGATTG
Source organism: Rugalucina vietnamica (assembly GCA_964017185.1). Classification (NCBI taxonomy): domain Eukaryota; kingdom Metazoa; phylum Mollusca; class Bivalvia; order Lucinida; family Lucinidae; genus Rugalucina; species Rugalucina vietnamica. The sequence continues at coordinate 32,252,462 of OZ024873.1, read as the reverse complement.
ATAACAAAAATAGAGAAAACACGCACCACCCACAGTTTGCATCTTAGGGTTCTTAATTGGTAAAGAAATTCATTGCTCTTGGAAAATCGTTTTTAAAACAGAGTTATAGTATCCTGTTCTGTTGTCCTTCACAGTTTATGTTGTCTAAATGTCATAGATACGGAAATCGCGAAGGTCTTGCTAGAAATATCCAACCTGTCTTATTAGGCGGCGTTTTGAAGCTAATGCCGGAGTGCGCAAAAATCCAATTAACGTCGCATGCAGATTTGTGACGTCAACTTTAGTTCACGCTTTGTGACGTCAACGTCGTACCTCCACAAGACCGAAAATCTCAGAGAATGTCACATATGTTTTGTTTACTTATTCACGGTTAAACTGTTAGTTCTGTTAAATTACAGTTATTTGAATTTACAAGTTTGCTTTTTAATTTTGAATTCAAATAAACATGGCATTGAGGACATGTCCGACATTGTACAATTACAAATGAAAACATAGGCATAAGACATACATAAAATATACAAGATATAAAGCATACATGTGTGAAAACGATAAAACATTGGTAAATTTGAGTTTAAGTCATTGATATTATCAGAATTATAAATGAAAGTTCCAGTATAGGTATTAAACAGTTTCTTATAATAATTGTTTCTTAGATTTTTATCATCAGTATCACCCGAGAAAGTGTCACTTTAAAATAGGAATTTCCTTCGAAAATAGTCACATGTTGTTTGTCCAAAGAATGTTTGTAGGTGTAACTCTAACAATTTTAGATATAAATGTCCTCTGTCTTGAATAAAGTGAAACCTTGTTTTCCAAAATATCACTGCTCATAACCATCATTTAAAATGTCTGACAAGTTCTCCATCTGAGTCCTGGGAAATTAGAAATTCTCATCATCCTTGTGTAGAGCTGTCCTGGAATCGCTGAAAGAGCTAAAAAGTCTTTCGACCACGGTTCCTCCACCAAAATTTATAAAAGAGTTTTTGCATAGTTCTAGTTTTTGTTGTTATTTTTTCTACACAATTTTGCTGACACTGAAGTTGAATAGAGACATGTCTTTCTTCTGTTTTCATTTATTCTTTTAATTCATGTGATAAAACGTTAGTTCATCTTAAAACATTTTAAACACAGATTTGAATGTAGTTGTACATGTCCTGTGACTCATATCCATTTTACACATATTTTCTAAGCAAGGGCCTAAGCCCTTGCACTTTCTGAATTATCTTTACTGTCACATTTTTGTATTTATGATTTTCTCCTTTTTAAAATAAGATGTTGCCTTTCCAAAATCTAGCCTATGACTGATCCTGATGCAGAGGGTAAAACTTTCTTAACAAAGATTTCTTTTGTTTGGAGAATGGACATACTGCCCAGATTGTAACTTATGAATAATTTAGTATTTTTATATATTTTCTTTTGTTAATAGCTCAACACTTATATGTTATAAATTAGGTATCTTTAGAGTTCAACCAAACAATTATTGTACATCTGTTTTAAGGGTCACTGAAGAGGCTTTAGTAACCGAAACCATGGTATGGCCCACCCCTTTTCTCATTAATATACTCACTGCTCTTAAAGGATCTCTGTTTTATTTTTATTTGCTATTACTGCAGCTGGTGTTGTGCCGTGTGGCGGCCCTAAAAAGTCTCCCCGTACATCATCCATAGTGCAGATTATATTTTCCTTTTGGTCCTTTGAGATCAGGGAGGATATTCTGAGAAATCAGAAATTCATCAGCGGTTTAGATTAATTTTCTAACCAAAGTTTTATTTATTTGGCTGTGTTTGGATAATACTAGTCTTTGTATGGACTATCCTGTTGAAAGTTGTAAAATTCAGTAATTCTCTTTGGCTCCATTTTGCCAAATCTTAAGGGTCACTGAAGAGGCTTTAGTAGCCGAAACCATGGTATGGCCCACCCCTTTTCTCATTAATATGCTCACTGCTCTTAAAGGATCTCTGTTTTATTTTTATTTGCTATTACTGCAGCTGGTGTTGTGCCGTGTGGCGGCCCTAAAAAGTCTCCCCGTACATCATCCATAGTGCAGATTATATTTTCCTTTTGGTCCTTTGAGATCAGGGAGGATATTCTGAGAAATCAGAAATTCATCAGCGGTTTAGATTAATTTTCTAACCAAAGTTTTATTTATTTGGCTGTGTTTGGATAATACTAGTCTTTGTATCGACTATCCTGTTGAAAGTTGTAAAAATTCAGTAATTCTCTTTGGCTCCATTTTGCCAAATCTTAAGGGTCACTGAAGAGGCTTTAGTAGCCGAAACCATGGTATGGCCCATCCCTTTTCTCATTAATATGCTCACTGCTCTTAAAGGGGACCGCAATGTAGGGCTTCCCGTGGTATGTGCTATAAATATAGACAATACTTAATACATTTGGAAAATTTCGTGCAGGTAGCCCTTACCGATGCCGAGTTTTAACGATTTAAAAATCGAGTAATCGCCTTTTCCAGCCAAGCGTGTAAGCGGCCATGACACCTGTGTGTGTGACGTCACTCAGCCTATTTATATTACCTGTGGCCATTACGATCGTTAGTTTTACTTCGAATCCGACGCGATAACCCGGTAAATTAACAACTCATTTGTGTCTAAATTATTCAAACAGACATTCGAAATGGCTTCTAATGATTCTCTAGGACTCTTGCCGTATGGTTTTGAACCCGAATATACCGCGTCTGAACTTGAAATGTTGGAAAACAATGTGACTTCGGACAGCGAGTGTTCAGATGATGGCGATTGGTGTGTATGTGAAAATTGTGTTGAAATGTCCTCCCGGGACGAAAACGTGTGTTGCCGTTCTAGTGAGATTTGTTGTGGGACTTTAGAAGAATATCAGTGCATCACAGAACATAGACATTTCGGTGAAATCGTACTGAATCCCGTAATTTTGGAAGTAGCCTACATCCAAATAATGGCGTTTAAGGGACAAACCGGTAGAGCTCCCGACGAACTGAACAACAGGTATGGTTAATAAACGGTGTGTCAAAATAAAATAAAAACCCATCGAATTGTCTTTTGGAAATATTCATATCCTTTTGCGTCAAACACAGATACTTATGTATAATTTTGTCATTATTTGCCGGTGTAAGACGAAGTTTTTAGGAATCTAGTCATTTCGACCCCATTGGAAAGAAGGTCAACTCGTCCCACTAGACACACGTCTCATCACGCTCATTATTTCTGTCTATCATGCACACCATATTAACACATTCTGTCACCCATCAAGCTCTGTGTGTATAAATTGGTCTAAAGTATCTGATTTTGCCTATTTTGTAGTATTTATATGTTTTGGTACAAGCCTAATTGCAGGAGGGAGCACTTAACCAGGTCTGAGCCACAGTTGTCACAATCTGTTGAAGAGGAACTATTTTTTCTTTGTTTTGAGGTTAAACGGCCATCTCAACAATTTTGGGCATATCAGGGAACTTCCTGCGAATAGCCGAGTTCTATGGGTATTTGTGCCATGCTCAAGGAAACAAACCGGTGCAACTTTGTGTCTAACCGCTGATCTCAGAATTTGGAGTCTGAGGCTTGAACCACTAGGCTATTTCCCATGAACCAATCTTTATGAAAGAAATCCAAATGGTCATGACACAAACAAGATTGGTCGGTTGATTTGGGTTAAGCGTCCTATCAACAGCTAAGGTCATATGGAGACAGAACCTCGGTTTATAGTGTCATCCGACAGACTGGAGAAGCCGGGATTGAACATGCGACCCCTGGTTAACAAGGGGAGGGACATGACCACTGCGCCACAGTCTTCTACCACAGACAAGGCTTTTGGTTGATCATCTGCCTTGAACAGCTCATTGAAGGTTGTTATAAAAGAACTAAAACCCATGATATATTTGACATATATATATTTATATTATGCTTTCTTCCTTTTTCAACAATACATGTAGCATGTACATACACTGTACATACTTTAAGTCTGGAAGTATCTTTATAATATGAGCTGCATCGTGAGAAAGCCAGATATTTGCCTATGCAAAAACAAAGGTGCAGATCGGCTTCGCGAAGTTGATCAGCGCCTTTGTTTTCGCTACACGGATTGTACAACTGTTCTTCTTCTTAGATCCGAAAGTTTAAGCTTCTAGCCTGCTTCTGTGACTACAGGTCGGTTTGTGTCGGACGTGGTCGGAATCCCTGAAGACCGGTTTTCTCGCGTCGCAGCTCATATAAATCACTTCTTTGTAACCATATTTATACAATACATCTAACAGATACCAAGACAAAATGCAGGCTGCACATTTACCACAGAGCATCGTTGGCCTCTTGTAAATCAAATACTGTAATAATAAGCGCTCATGTTTCAATAAGCACACACCCTGGTCGTTTCCGAAAAACATATGCATAAGCGCACATTGCTACCTTAAATTATTTCGAAAAGTTAAGCACACTGTGCGCTAATTAGAACGAATAGGGTATATATTGTTCATCTTCCTCTGTTTGTGTCAGACCTACTTTGGTCAAAACTCACAGTGCTTGAAAGAATGCATATGTAAAAATTGAGGGCACCATGATTGATCTGTTTTTGATCACTAAAACATATATATGTACTCATTATTCAAAATGCAAAGAAGCACATACCGGTATTTCAAGTAATTCTACACATGTAGTAGCATAATATAATAGAAATAGATGTAAAATTTTGCAGTCTATGACAATATAAGGTGCAACACGATTGTAACTACATACATATATATATATGTATATAAAATCTCTGACTCATCACAGTAAAACAGAATGAAGGTCATAAATGGAAAAACATCAGAAATATCATATACATGTGGTTTATACTGTTACATGTGTTTCACTTTAAGCACTAAACAAGTTTTTGCTGTTGATATGATTATTGTGATCACTATAATACAAAAAATTCTTGTTTTTTGCATGGCTATGAATAATTTTAAAGAAAATAATCATTATCTTTTCAGACAAGCCCGCCTCACAGCTTATCGCCAGTTTATCAGTTGGATGATGAAGGGAGAGAAACTCGGCAAAGGCAAGCGAGTTATTATTCCATCCTGTGTTGTGACTGCCATTAGAACCAGATTTCCAGACTCCAATAATGACTATACTGGCTTCAGAACAGTTCTGGATGGCATCAGGGATCTTTTCCAGTGAAATCGCGTTTAGCTGACAACAAACAATGGTAGTGTTGGTAGTGCTATGGAGTTTATCATAGAAAATTATGAGACATGATTTTTCGATTAATCAGACAATTTCAATCAAAATTGGTAATGTTTTAGTGTTTTGAAAGTATCTCTGCTTGATAGAAACAATAAAGAAATTGATAGATTGTCTGGTTTAGTTATAATCTGATAAAACTTATAAATGGATCTGTTTAATCACATCTTGTCTGAAAATGCTTGCACAATAGTCAATAGGACAGGTGCAATGCTATCAAAACTACATGTACTTAGAAATGAACTCAGAAACAACCTAGATGTCATTTTGTGACTAAAAACGTTAACAACCTATATGTATTACAATATATACAAAAATGCACACACAAAAAAAAAATCTACAAGTAATTGAAGTTTGTGCAACATTTTGCCATTTTGTTTTCTCTATACCAGAGTCATTTCATGTGATTTGCCTTTTAAGTTATTTTGAGTAGGAAAAAAAGTAAAAATAGGCAATACTCATACCATGAAAACATGTCGTAAGCCGAGTGAGCAGCTATTTCCCAATAAGCGGCCACTCAGTATTACAGTTGTAATTCAAGCAAATTACAGTTGTAATTCTGAATCATTTACAACTGTAATTTATGAAAATTACAGCTGTAATTTTCGTAAATTACAGCCGTAATTTACTAAAATTACAGTTGTAAAACCATCCAATTTTCCAGCTGTAATTTGGAGCTCATTTGCATATTTCGTCAAAATTCCTGCTGTTTTCCGTCTCTAATCCAGTTGTAATTTTGGAAAGCTTGTATGTTAATGGAACAGAATTACAGTTGTAATTTTGTGTAGTTACAGCTGTAATTTGTGACTTTTTTCCGTCTCTTTTCTGGTTGTAAAATTTCGTACAGGTTTGACCACAAAAAAGAATGGCAGCACTTGCCAACAGATTACCGGCTGGCATCTTCCCCAGTAGCGGCTGAGATGACCACGAATTAATAAGATGCCCACCGGTACAATATACTGAACACTTCAATAATGTTCCGTCACTACTGTCTTTAACAATGTCATCCGGATCCACCGGTGAATCACACTGTGTGCATTTCAGACGGACAAACAAGTCTGTGAGGCAGTCTTCAAAACAAATGTACTTTTTCTGCGAAACTATGTCATTTTTTTCTTCAATATCCATTTCGTCACCTGAATTGTCATCACTCTCATCTTGAACATATGTTAGATCTTTCGAATCGTCCCTAAATGAATTCGACACAGTGCTTAAATTCAGCATGCTGTCCTCATCGTACATGTCTTCCTCAATATTGTCAGAATTCAATGTCTCTTCGAAAAACTTCAGTGTCTTACCAACAAGTTTCTTCCTGTCTATAGGGGTTGAACAGTCCTGTTTGATTAAAGGAACTAGCGGTGTCTCTTCAATAACTGGTAACTGTGGTTTGGGTGTTTTGTAATACGAATGATCATTAAATGTGAGTCCCTGGGAGGAAATGTTATATTTTTCCATACACATAACACAAGGATGTCCACAAGAAAGCACTAAATCTGGCGCAGGAGCTGTATTGGTCACTGTCTCTGGCACTGATGTGACGGTGTCTGGCACTGCTACATGTACAGGTACGTCAGGTTGACTAGATGTCGGTGTAATCTGGAATGTAAAATAAAAAAGCAAATGTATGCTGCATGTAGCTCTTTTCGATGAGCCATGTAATGAGAAAACCAACAATGTCGTTTCTGAACAGGTCCGACATAAACTAAGCTGTACAAGCACAGAAGGTGGATTTAGTCTTAGAAAGTAGAGAAATTGTACTACCCATGTAGAGAAAACAAAGGCGCTGATCAGCTTTGCAGTTACTTTGTTTTCACAAATGCAAAATGTTGGTTTTCTCATGATGCGGTTCTGATATATACATGTATGCATCTAAATTCTCATGAAAAGCACAGCAGAGGAAGTGTGAGGATTGGGGCCTTGTTACATCAACTAAACCCCCCACCCGCAAGTGACTTCTTTACTGACCATTACAAAACGGTTCTACTGTGGTCTTTCTTGTTTTCTGTTGTAATTGCTACTTTTGTAGTTGGTTGATGCTAGCTGGATGGCTACGGTACCATGTTGGAAAAGAGCTGATGTTTCATCAAATTATGCTGTATTTTCTTTTCTGCTTGGAGTCTGGGTTAAAATTTTAAATTGCCTGGTGTCTGGGTTGGAATTTTAAATTGCCTGGTGTCTGGGTTGGAATTTTAAATTGACTGTGTCTGGGTTGGAATTTAAATTGCCTGGTGTCTAGTTTGGAATTTTTAATTGCCTGGCGTCTGGGTTGAAATTTTAAATTGCCTGGTATCTGGGTTGATAAACATAATGATAATGCACTAGTCATTTATATATTTTTTTCTTTTTTTTTTTTTACATTAATTCCAATGAATGAGCTGAAAAAAAAATTCTGGTGTAAATTAACGCCAACAACAATATTTGAACAATTATGAAATAAATGCGCCGGACGTGAGGATCAATCACTGGTTTTCCCATATACAATGTTTTTAAAATTCCAACCCAGACACCACTGACCAGGCAATTTAAAATTCCAACCCAGACACAGGCACTGTATATGCTGTAGAGAGCAGAATTCTGACATCAACCATTTTTAAATAGCCTGGTGTCTAGGTTGGAATTTTAAATTGCCTGGTGTCTGGGTTGGAATTTTAAATTGCCTGGTGTCTGGGTTGGAATTTTAAATGGCCTGTGTCTGGGTTGGAATTTTAAATTGCCTGGTGTCTGGGTTGAAATTTTAAATTGCCTGGTGTCTGGGTTAGAATTTTAAATTGCCTGGTGTCTGGGTTTGATAAACATAATGCACTAGTCATTTATTTTCATTTTTTTTTTTACATTCATTCCATCATGATCTACATGTACATGTATGTATGTGTTGAGCTGAAAAATAATTCTGGTGCAAATCAACACCAACAACAATATCTGAGCAATTACGAAATAAATGAGCCGGACATGAAGATCAATCACTGGTTTTCCCATACACAATGTTTGTCATGTTGCGATGTAGGAAGCAGAATTCTGACATCAACCATTGGCAAGTAAGGCCGAGGCTGGAGTGTAATTTTCAGGCATTTTTTTCTCGATTTTCAATCATTCTCAAGAAAATTTAATATTGTAAAAACAGAAATGAGAGAAGCGAGTTTGTTTTTCATTCCTGCATTCATTCATTTTTACATTGTCATATAACGGAGATGTTGACTGGTCGATAAAATGAGGTCATATAGGTTGGTATTAAAAACTTACATGAATCTCATCAAGAACTGGTGATGTTGAAGTAGTATGTGTAGTCGTTGTTGGTGATAGACATTCAGCTTCAGGAACCTCAGACTCAAAGAAACCACCATGGCTTTCTGTTTGTGTCAACTGTCTTTTTCTCAGACTTTTCAGTTCTTCTTTGATCTGAAATACATGAAATACATGACTGTACATTATCTACATCTGACAAGTATGTTCACATGTATGCAGGTTTCAAACTAGCCAAGAAATTCAGGGAGAAGTTTTGTCTCTCCCCAAGAAAATTTGGAAAAAGTTTGTACTTGAATCTTAGGTTTTCCTATTTATTCTAGACTAAACATTTTCATTTATCCCTCAGCTGAAAACAGGGAAAAGTTTGTTCAACTATGGAGACTATACTAAACATGTATGTAATGCACAATAAAATGAAGCTAATACATGTAGATGTACCTCAAGCATGAATTCCTCTCAATTATAGGGTAAAAGTGTTATAAATGTAAAAGATTTATTCCTGCAGCAAATGTGTAGACACAGGAACATTCCATTCTGGACACGGGTACATTTATAATCAACATTTGAGAAAAATTCAAACAAACACTAGGAAAAGCAATAAACATGCTTGAACCTTTACATGTTTCCCTTTTGAAATGAGTTTTAAAGCTTTCATAATAGATTATCTCACAGGCATAACTGTATGAAGAAGCATTTTCTTTCAAAAAAAATTATAACAACCTGTAGTACAAATGGTTCAGTCCAGCCAGTACTAAAAACAAGTTTAAGCTTTTAGAAAAAAAGCTTGCCATGTAGAACTATTTTCAGTGTATGACCACATATATATATACATGTACATGTATATGTGTACTCTCGAATTTCTCGTGGCAATATGCAGCAACTTGGACCACTTACCCAAGAGATTTAACTTTATATCATAAGAGCCGCGTCACAAGAAAACCGGATTTTTGCCTATGCGAAAACAAAGGCGCAGATCAGCTTCGCAGTAACTGCGAAGCTGATCAGCGCCTTTGTTTTCGCTACACGGATAGTACACTTTCTCTCCTTATTAAATCCGAAATTTCAAGCTTCTATGCTGCTTCTGGGACTGTATATGTCGGTTTGTGTCAGACCTGGTTGGAAACCCCGAAGACCGGTTTTCTCGCGTCGCGGCTCATAAGATGGGTCTACTTCGTGATCTATTTATTACAGATATGAGTCTTGACAACTTGGAAAATATGGCAATGCATTCAAGTTGAAGTATTGATGCATTTATCTGAGATTTTGTGCATGCTCTCTCAAGACAAAACTACTTGCATGACCAAAATGACATTGAAAGGTAAACTTTACTTATGAATAATCAGTCAGTTTCCAAAAAAGCTCTATTCTGTCAGATTTCAAAACAGTCTGCATACTTGCTCTATTGAATTGCATGTATCCTGAAAATATGCCATTGCAAAGCCAAGAAATACACAGAATGCAAGTCAACCATACACGAGTCAACAGACAACCACCTGTCACAATGAGCCTTTATTTTTGTAGTCACCAGAGACAGAACAACCAACACAGTCTACCATATAATATCCATAAGCGGCAATTCCAAATAAAATCATGGTCCGGGAACAACACCCTGGTATGGGAACAACTTATGGATCCATGTTATTTGTTCCCAGACAGGTATCTACATAATGCAGCACTATATTGATTTCGCCTCCGCGACATTTCGTCGAAAATTACATTTGTCGAAAATGTCCCCATGTCCAGACCCTTACCCAAACCCTAGTGGTTGGTGGCTCAAAATGTGGACCTATAGGCTAGTCTTCTCAAAATTTTGCGGTGAATATTTTTGAAGTTACAACATTTTCGACAAAACACATTTTTGACGAAATGTCGTGCATCAATTGATTTCATCTGTGCTTGTTATTCTCAATCAAACTGGTTGTTTCCAGCGACAGACGGACAGAGAACCAAGCCATGCAAAGTTAAAAATACTTAGGGGTTCTACAGTATTATATAAAGATAAGGTATATTATTAGGTGATAGGCCTAAGGGAAGTGAAAATGTTTGTAAACAATATAATTTCAAATGTGCATAAAAAAATGCAGTTGTCTGTTAGCTTAAACAGATTTAGCGACGACTGTAGGTACATGTAAGGGATGTGGTTTCAAATGACTGACCAGTGCACTAAAGCTTTGATTAAAACTTTGACAATGAAAACAAAATGCCCTGCACACAGTATTATGGCGCCAGGAGCTAAAAGTATGTTTGTATTGAGTTTAACTTCAGTCAACAACTTATTAGTAATGTTGGGATGAAACCATTGCTTCTTGGCTAAAAAATTTCCAGCCTCTTGCCATCTTCAGTGCTTGTACAGCTCCGTTTGTGTTGGACATGTCCCGAAACCACATTGTTGATTTTCTCATGATATGGCACAAATCTCAATAGTGACCTCATACCATGACCTCTCGCTTAGGAGTCTGATGCTCTACCACTAGGCTACCACGCCCGTTTCGGCCTAGTGAGTGGTTTTCTCCCATGGTATTTTCGAGCCAGAATTATCACTGTAAAAGCCCCAGCCTGCAGGGACTGCTCCGTAAAACCACTGCTGTTTCCCCCCTGCAGCTTGTTATTTTCATTTCATGGTACTTTTTTGCCTATATAAAGCAAACCCAGGGTATTTCTCCCACACTGCTGGGGCAAAACTTGGGGCAAGCCGCGCTCATTTTCACAGCTATGCCCGGAGTAGCCGTGATTGAAAGTGGTTAGTGCATTAGACATTGATACCGGCATTATCTGCCCCATTTTACCACAATTACTATTTATATCAAACCACCCAGCGGGCACATAACGTCAAAATGACGTCATATCAACGTCGATGGCATGCGACGTCATCGACGTTGATATGACGTCATCTGCCTGCTGGGCCATATATAGATTCTTACCTGGGCATCTCTTCTTTTTTTCTGTAAAGACTGTGTAGAAGCCCTAGCCTTTTCACAGGCAAGGGGTCCTCGGCCTGTGTCAACCAGTGTGGGCACTGCATCTTTCTTCAAGTCCTTCCTTCTCGGTTTAAAATTAACCAGATGTGCTGCCTCTGACGTATATGAAGTCACAAAACTGTCCTTGGTGAAATGATCTTCGCACACAACTTTGCTAGCACTAAACTTGAAGGAGTTTATGTCCAATTTGGCGTTTCTAAGATTGTCTATCCATTTCTTACACAGCGCCTTGTGTCCACGCGAGAGCTCCGGGTTCGGGAACTGGAAAAAACTCTTCCCCTTCACTTTACCTTTGAAGTTCGTACAGTTTATTGCCTGGCAGCTCGGCATTGTTAACTAAGATTAATCCGTTTTATCTCGAAACAAAGTTTCAAACAAATATTTCGTCGCTATCGAATGTTGTTGTTATCGAATCATCGGTCCGTCACGTGTTCCGGTTATTCGAACATTTTTCTCCAAGAATAGAACACGAACTAGAAAGAAATTATACTCGTCTATTGACAAAACTTTGCCCACATAAAATTATTCCAAAAATACACAAAAAACACAAATAGTTTCCGTAAATTCAACGATAATTCAGAAATTTTACACAATAAAAGATTATTCCGCCATATTGGATGCTGAGACGCTTCGCAAAGGATTGTGGGATATAGATTACTATTTTGGATTGGCCGAAAGAAATAGGCTGAGTGACGTCACACGGACCGGCCTTTTTGATCTTCAAAATCAAAGAGCGCCGAAAATGGCCGTTCAGCATTAATTGGCGATTACGCATTTTCAAGTTGGTCGAATGATAAGTCGGAACCGAATATGATGTAATTCAACATCGCATTTTGTTTATAAATACAATTTCTTTTACTGGATGTCTGGTTTTCGCTTGGGTTGCTGTCCCCTTTAAAGGATCTCTGTTTTATTTTTATTTTTTTCTGCTCATATTGGACAACTATTACCACAATTTCTCTTGTGAAATGTATAAATGTACCAGCTTTACATCAAAAGCATAGTTTACTATTTTTCCCTTGTCACATATGATTGAATGAATGATGATTATAAACGCTGTTCAAAATAGAGCAGGCTGCAGTTTAGCATTATGAAAACATGCCCATGTAATATACCGGTACAGATTTTTCCTAACTTGTAAAAATTGAAAATTTTCAGTAGAATTTTTTTTATATTCTTCTTATTTTTGCTAAAATCATAGGTTGTGGGTACAAGTTAGATCACCGAGACGGTTCTAGCGTGTACCCACAATCTATATTTCAGAGCAAAAAAGAATGAAAATAGGTATTCCCCTGCACACCCCTGTTTTTCTATATAAAAGTGGGGTATGAGGGGGTATGCATAATACACAGACATGTTTTTCTAATAAGATGCTGCATACCTCAGACTTTGAATATTGCAAACCATAACACAATCTATACATCAGCCATCTCATGAAATGCTGCTTTTTGCATAAGCGAAAAATAAAAAGAAAATCAGCTGTTCTACACACATGCTGATCATTATCTTCATCATAGTTTGTTTTATTTTGTGGTTTATCCCACTCAACAATGTTTCAATCATGTCAGGATAAAGCCACCACTTCCTGCTCTATTGGATTGTGCAGGTGTCTTGCTCAACAACACAACTCCGTAGTAGTGTGGTTTAAACACCCCAAACGCTCAATCTGTAGTCTAACCATCTATAAACAGAAGGTTCGGGAGGGATAAACACCTTCTGACATTTGTGACGTGATATGAGCTTGTCTGTAAACAACACAAAGTGTACTGCACTAGACTTTACCTTGTTCAGGATTTTTTAAAGTGGAAAAATAGGGCTTGATTTGCTATTAATCACCCACCCTGCCCCCACCCACTCTCCCAAACAAAATCAATCTTACTTTTGGACTGGGCACTTCTTCTCCTGCATTATCTCCAGAGTTCACTCCCTTGCTGTAGTAAGCCTGCATGACAAAAAGTATAAATAAACAGAGGACCTTCCAGAAGTGGTCATTTCCTATGAAATTTATTAAACTCACGAAAGGCTTGTTTAATAAATTTAATATGAAATGACCAAAATTGTACAAAAGTGTACGTTTTGTTTCATCATATGACCTTTAAAAAAGGATTTTATCACCTTGAAAGAGAACATATTTTCCATGAAAATCCACATACATTGTATATGCAATGATGTTACTTATTCCCGCAAAGTGTTAATACATGTGGTCATAACAATTTTTATTACATGACCTAATCCAGTGGAAAACAGTGGCGTGATAAGATAAAACAATATACATATCTCATGTATGTCATATCAGCTATTTTCGATACTTATATATTTTTTTTCAAATTGGTCACATTATATTAATCGGAAAACCTGAAGCTACTATAGCTAGTAGATTTCTTTTGCAAAGAAGCATAACACAGTGTAACGATGAAAACTGCTCTATGTACACTTGCTGAAGTCTCAATGAATTTTTCTGTTCCCAATTTTCTCACAGTAGTTCTTTTCTGGTGATGATAATGAAGAGTATATATGTGATTACAGTGACGGTTTCAATCTACGTATTTCAGCCATCTCATGAGAAAACCAACAATGTGGTTTCCGAACAGGTCTGACACAAACAGGCCTGTACAGCTACAGAAACAGGCTAGAAGCTTGAAATTTTGGAGTTAAGTAGAGGAGGAATTGTACTATCCGAGTTGCGAAAACAAAGGCGCTGATCAGCTTCGCGGTTACCGCGAAGCTGATCTGTGCCTTAGTTTTTGCCTATGCAGATTGTTGGTTTTCCCATGGGGCGGCTCATATATTTATTGGTTTTACTTTTAAAGCATCCCTGGTTTCAAAAACAAATGTGATGAATGTGCAGTTAAACAGTGTTTGTTGTAAGATTTGTGATAATGAGATGCATCATGAGAAAACTGGAGTAACTACACAGCTGATGAGCACCTTTGACACTACAACCCCTCTTCTGTGGCTGTACAGGACGGTTTGTATCAGACATGGTCAAAAACTGGAAGACTCGTTTTCTCGTGAAGCAGCTCATTACACTTTACCGGCATTTCTTTAGGTCGACTGGGGCATCTGTTCATATGGTGGGTTAGTTTATCAACATAACAGGTGCTGAAAATAACGCAAGTCGTAAGTTGTTTTTGTTTTGTTTTTTTGCATGTTACTTTATGGTTCAATGCATTTGCTTTCAAGTCAAAACTGCAAGCCTCTAGCCATCTACTTTGGCTTATCAGTAGCAGCAGAGAGTGTGTGTCAGAACTAGCCAGTTCATTTATGCTCATTTGCAACCTAAGCATTTCTGTATACATGACCAACAAGATACATGAGCCGCGATGTCAGAAAACCGGGCTTCGGGATTTCCAAGCAGGTCTGACACAAACTGGCCTGTACAGTCACAGAAGAAGGCTAGAAGCTTGTAATTTCAGATTTAAGAAGAAGAGGGCTTGTACTATCCATGTACCGAAAACAAAGGCTTCGTAGTTTCTTTCCCCACTGACTGGTGGGAAATTCCAGCCTGTTTACACTGATATATAAGTTACACCTACTGTCCTTATCCTCTTTATAAAATGGTTCTTTTTTGGAATATAACACATACCATTCATGGACCCTAAATGGTAATTTTGGACTAGTTTTGCTATGTATCTATCTATACATGTACTACTATAGATGACATGGATTGGATTGGACGCCTGATATAGTCCTTAGCCATCTACCTATACAGATAAAGAGCTATCACTGAAACCTAACCAGTGTTATGAAGAGGTTGTGCTGTATTCAGAAATCTAACTGGAAAACTTATACCCAACTTACTGTTTTGCATCATAGGGGCAAACCATTCTTTTTCTGTCAATATTGGTCTGAAAGAGAAATTAAGACAAATGAGCCTTCACATAAACAACATTCTGGGTTTCAGACAAGATGCGACACAAACCAGGCTGTACATCCACACAAAACAGCTAGTACAAGCTTGAGATTTCAGAATTTGAAAGAAGCTGCATCATGCTATCTATGGAGTGAAAACAAAGGCATTGATCTGCTGTGCAGTTACTTTGCTTAAGCATGTGCAGTTTGTTGGTTTTCTCGTGTGGTGGATCATATCTGTAATCATCATTTCTTTGTATCATTACTTCCAATGCAGACTGAGTTACAAACATCATAAATGATTTTATGATCACAATCTTAGTACTTACACTGTATGCTCTTAAGCTTTTTATTTAGTTATTTATTTATTTATTTCCAAAATGTACAGTAGGGATAAGAAATCATTCAGGATTTTAAAATCAGGAAAACATGTCCGTGACACGTATACCCCCTTGAACCTCATTTTTATACAGCAAATCTGGGGAAATCTGGGGTATGCAGGGGTATACCTATTTTTCTTATTTTTGCTCCAAACATAGACTGTGGGTACTCATTAGAACTGCCTCGGCGAGGCTTTCTAAGGTGTACCCACAGATGACAATTAATGTATTGAGCAAAAATGTTAAAAATATCAAATTTTTTTCAATGAAATTTTCAATTTTTGCTTTTGAAAAAAAATCTGTTCAATATTGCATGGGCAAGTTTTTGTGATCCAGATCCGGCCAGTCTAAGCTGAGTGTAAGCTGTTGGCAAAGTTTATCAGAAAACATAGACGGGAAGGAATATGATCTTTAGGAAGTGTTTTATTGTACCTCAAATGTTGTCACATGTTCAGCACAGTAGCTGGAACTTTTGGCAGGTTTGAAGCGGCAGTATCTTTTCTTCCTTTCTATATAAAAATGACAGCTGCCTTCAGGTAATTCAGGCCTTGTAGACTGTTCTGCTGGCTTATCCAAATCCATTGTCAGACTGAAACAAAGTAACTATAATTAGCCCAAAATTTTATAGACATAGAATGATACTATGACCCAACTTTTTTTCCTGGCTATTTATTCTCATGTTTTTGTAATAGGGGACATTTTTTGCAGCAGTTTATTTTCGTGGATTGCAAAATCCTCAAAAATAATTTTCACTATTTTCGGTGCTCTTGTACATAAAAGTGTTTGTGAATCAACTTAATTTGATAATTCTGTAGAATCCAATAGCGCTTGGGTGCTTGTGTGCTACATTATTGACATGTCTTGTTTAATCTTTGCCAAAGGTGTGAATAATTCTTTTGTTCAGTGACTTGTTATTGGATAATTATCGCATTGCGGAAGAAAGTGATTGATTGAACCATTTACTGATAAGATGCATAATGACAAATGAGACTGACAAACCTACAGTACATGTTACTAATTATTTGGATATTTCGACAAAAATTTGAAATTGGATTAATCATGTATAGTAATTCTATTTCAGCAAACATTTTTGTGGCGATTTATTTTTGGATTTTTTCAATCCTCATGAATATCCCAAAATAAGTCGCAAAAATAAATTGGTTTACAGTAGCTTAAATCAGTATCTAGCAAGCCAACAGCATGAGCTTGTACATTTGTATATCAAGTTTTCGAGCTAGGTGACGAAATGTTAACATTGTCACCTATTGGAAAACCGTATATTGAAATACAACCACTACGCCTAGCCTAAGTAAACGCATTTAACAATGGCACTTAGACAGGAAAATCTCATTTCAATTATCTTTCATTCAGATGTGTTAGTTAATAGAGACCTTTGCGGGCTTATGAAGCTAGAATTCACTGTTGTTTCTAGATGTTGCCAATAACTCACAATAACGTGACTTTACACATTTTTGAGTATGCTGTCAAATGGTTAAGTTCATTGAACATGCACGTAATGCCACCTTCACACCAAGTGGTGAAGGTTTTATGAAACCAGAGGACCAATGGTCTTGTAAACGCTCACCTGAGATCTGGGATATATACCAATAAACTTGTTGGACTACTATGGTCATATACATGTATATAGCCCCAGGGAAGGGACAGATGAACCCCTGGGGTCAATTTTATTTTCAGAATCATAAATATTCTGTCCATTTGCCCATTTCCTGAACTTTTTTCCCTTCAGTGACATTTTAACAGTTTACTGCATATGTAAACTTAGCTGACCTTGCTGTAAAATATGTCAAGGTCATCACAGGGTCATAATTTATGTACACACAGTATTTTTTTCTGGATGTCTCAGGGGCCGAAATAAGGCCCCATTCCCTATGGAATTAGGTGACTTTTTTCCCAATCTGGTGAAAAAAATTCCCAATCACAGCTGAAAACAATTTTCAACAGTTCTATACATCCTGAAGTTCAAACTCTGCTGTTTGAAATGATGTTGAACTTGGATTTAAAAATCAGCACGGAAACTACTCTGCGATTACTTGGGAATTTCTTTTAATTACAAATTAAATATCTATTTATGAACTAAATTTTAATTTTACAAATATTTACATTGCATATCATAAAATAATGGTTAATTATATTGATTTTGTTAGAATTTAGCATTTTTGACTTTTACATAATTACATCAATTATTGATTTTTTCTCTTGACTCCATCAAACCTCAATTTTACTATATATTAAAGTATAGGTTTGAAGGGGGTTCCACATGGAGATGTTTCCATGATGATACCAAGATTTTTTCAGCTGTAAAAATTGAAAGATTTCATCAGAAAAAAAAATGCTATTTTTAATAATTTTGCTCAAAACACTGATTTTCATTTGGGTACGTTAGACCCGCCTAGCTGAGGCGGTTCAAACGACTATTCATAATCTATGTTTTGGATAAAAATAAAGAAAATAGTTAAACCCCTGTAAACCCCAGTTTTACTATTAAAATTGTGGTTCAAGGGGTTATACTTTTCATGGACATGCTTTCCTGATGCTAGAGTTGCTAATATCAGCAGTACCTTAATTAATTTTTTAGCCTGTAGGATATTTACGCACCCCTTTTTCATTCAATTGCGTATCTGGAATTTTAATTGGGTAAGTTCAATTCTGTTACACACTCTATTTTCAATCAATTGGGTAAAATGGAAAACAATTTGGTAAAAATGATGTTCGAGGTGTACTTTCCTTATTTTCTTCTACTTTCGCTTTTGCATAGCATAAAATAAAAGGGACACATTGATTGGTTGAGAGAATTAACTAAAATCGCAGTCAACCAACGAAAAAACAGAAAAGAAATGGCTTCCAATCGATCGATTTGCGCATGTCCAATGACATTTTTGTTTAATGTAGACGGCGTAAGCCGTTGTGCGGCGCACCCAGATAAAAACCGGTACGCAATTGATTTTTCCGGTATTGCGTATCGGCGATTTCTTTTGCGTTTTCTTACTCTACCAGATCGTTATTAATTGCGTTTTTTCATATTTTAATTGGGTAATTACGCAAATACGCAGCCTAATTAAGGTACTGAATATATCAATATGTATCATCTTCAAAAACACTAAGATATTTTTCTATCAAATCACTATTTATAACTTCCTACAATACTCTGAAATGAGGTTGTCATAGTATTGTAACGATTTTCACCCTTGTCGCATTCAAGAGAATGCTAGTGATATTCGCTTGGTGCTTACGTTGATGTCTGTGATGAAATGCTACACTGAGTAATGCTCTCACCCTAGTGTGAGGACATAATGTAGTTGCTGAGACAGCGTAATAATCAAGAAATGCACAAGTCGGTATTATTGATCTGGTCCATGAACTGTGGGGGTCTGGCAATGGAGCTCCAAGTCTTTATACAGGTCAATGAGAAGAAAGCATTTTGACAAGATCTTAATTTATATTTCTAGTAACAAAGTTTCATTTAACAAACAAGTGAATCTGAACAAGCAAACATCTTTTACAACCATTCATATGAAAATGAGAAAGTTCGTAATACATATGAAAGATGAACCTCAAGACGCTAACTTATGAAGAGCCAATACTTGTAATTGTCGTAAAACTAGGTCGCCGCATTCAGGGTCAATGAATTTAGTTGCAGCGCAAATAATTAGACAAAAATGCTTTAATCGAAAACTAGAAACTCTACAAACTTACTCTAGGATAAAATATCCGACAAGATCGATCTAATTCAAGCAATATTCCTGCTATAATCCAATTATTCTGTTCTATTCTATATCAGGAATAAATTGCGACAATTTAGATTCACTCGCGATAAACAAAATACGTCAAAATGTGGGAAGAAATGTCAAAATAAGAAATTCTACCAAATAATTTAGATGCAGCAAAGTTTCAACTGCTCGCTTCGAAAGACAGGACAGGAATGACGATTAGGTTCCAAAGTACCGTCCGTACCGAATCTGGAACGGATGAGCTACGATTGGCTGAACTGTACCAAACGGTGCAGCTGCTGGACCGACGGTACGATTCCAGGAATTTGGAAAGATTAAAATAGTAACACAGAGGTAAAAATAGAGGCAATAACTATTTTTGTCAATAACAAGAATAAGCTTGAGCAAAAGCCCATACATTACTGTAGTCTAACCAATTTCGTTACAGTATCTATAGATAGGGGCCCAAGTTTGCAAGGGCCAAGTTGGTATGGTCCCATTATTTTTTACTTTTATTCTCTCGCATGCATCCCTGCGCATAATACTCAGTAATGAGAGTGACACAGTATCAAAAGATAGTAGGATAGATAGATATATAGATTTGGTGGCCGAGTTTGTCATGGGCCGAGTTTGTTATGGGCCGAGATGTCCCGCAATCGTGTGAATGCACCCATACACAAATCTGACCCACATCTGACTTTCCTTGAGGTTACTTAACGGGTTTTTGACCGATATATCTTACTTCTATCGCTAGATCTGTTGGTAATTGAAGATAAAAGGGACTTTTTTCTATCAAACGTGCCACCCAAAATCTGCCAAAGTTTCACCGGAAGCATTATGGTGCTATTTGTATGAATATCGTTTGAAAAGCCAGGTCGCTTCGTCCCCAATCTCCCCAATGTGTTCTTTTCTCGCCTTGGTCGTTGAATCGCCTGATTATCACCTGGGTTAGGCTGGGTACAACAGAACTGCCTATACCGTGTAGGCTGTGCTTTTAGCAAAAGTTAGGAAATGTGCTACCATAGATCTGATAGATCTGCAAAGCGGACTGAGTAGAGCAGACGGGCGTAGTGATAAATTTAAACATCATTTCATTTCACGTACACAGACAGCACATAGAACTATGCGTTCTTGAAGACGTGGTTGTTGCTGAGGTTGTTGGCGTTATATGACCAACGTGGTGGAAGAAACCGGAGACCCGGGCAAAACTACCGACCTTGGATGAGCGACCACCACCCTGTTACATGCCTTGACCGGATTTGAACCCGTACTGCAGAGGTGACAAGCGTGTTATCCACTACGCTATCCAGGCGCTGTGATGGAGCGCAGGACTCTGGTTTTAGAAGTCCTAGGTTCGATCACCAGCAGGGGTGCCGTGACCTATAGCGACTCACATTTCAACAGCTCCTGAGGTAATGATCAGAAATTGATAGACTCGGTTCACAATAAAAGAAAGAAAGAAAAATCAGTGGATCAGTGATTCTCCTTCTCCACTACATCATTTTTTTTTTCTAAATTTTTGGACACCAGCAATACATGGTGTAATTATCCTTAATCTTCATTTAAATCGTTTCAACATAAAAAGATGTACATTCCAGAAACAAAAACAACATGCATATCCTATTCAAACCTCCTGCATTTGGATAAAGTTCAAAATAGCTCACCAGCATGAAAAAGCTCAGGTCTATGTTTGCTTTTGAAATGACTTCTGTTGTTTTTTGCAGAAATCACCTCTAAATACACATTGCCGTTGTCAGTGAAGACACTTTTGATGAATTTTGAGTTAATAAAGTGGTTATGTCAGACCAGCCTTTATTTGCCAGACTAGCTGTTTATTTGAGCAGTGCTTCCTATATAAAATGCATGGCACAGGGGATCATTCCTTACATTGTAGGGCATCGGTATAAAATATTTATATCTCCATAGACCTAATTTCTGTTCATCATTTCAGGCGTGGGGTGGGTGGCTAAATTGAATTAAACAAAACAGGAAAAACAATCGGGATGGGTCATTAAAACTATATACAAGAAGCTAAACAGAGTAATCGTGAATTAAATAAGAGACTTGAATTCTTCAGCAGTCTTTGCCAAGACCACTGAAGAGTGGAGACTATTCCACAATGGAATAGTCCTAGGGAAAAAGTTTTTCAGAGCATCACTGTAGGCCATATATCTTGTGTACTGTGTGTCAATTTTAAAATTGTTGTTTATTTTATAAAAGAGTGCCAGTCTATAATCTTCCCTCTTCTCCTGCTTTGCGATTTTTGCGATGATTTCGGTTAATCATCTTACCGCTATACGACAACCTCCATCCATGATCCCTGACCATACCAGACACGACCGGATTTCTCTCCCTATATTTGGTTTCTGACATATCTGGTCCTATCCGTGTCAAGATACAACATAGGAGAAATTTTATTTTACTGCCGTTTTGGGTAACAAATGACAAACGCTCTTAAGTATAAACTTTTTCTTAAGTATAAACTTTATTTATTTTACTTCAATTACACAGAAAGCTCGTTGAACTTGAAATGCTCTTACAACAAATATACGCAGAGTTTATGGCATACACAAACAGACCTGCCTAGAGATAGCAACAAAGTATACAGACTAGCAATACAAGCATCTGACGTTCTTGTCACTCAGAAAGGGTCGGGGTAAATACCACTAAGAACTACTAAGACGCACTAAGAACTACTAAGAAGCACTAAGAACCACAAAGAAGCACTAAGAAGCACTAAGAACAACAAAGAAGCATTAAGATCGCCCTAGGAAATACACAGAAGCCCCGAGGACTATGAAGAAACACTAAAATGTTGTTATGAATTCAATTTAAATGTTTTTAAATGTCTTTTTATTCAGGTAAATGTTGAAACAGACCCTCCTGATTTTCTCACCCGGGGCTTGGGACCCGACAACGGCACAGTTATCTGTTTATCTGATCAAATATTTCTACAGTTTATGTTTGGAGCACTGGGATATTTATTTTTGCTATTATGAATGTAAAGAATAAAGACGAAATGCAGCCGGCGTGTTTTTTTGCCGTGATTATTCAAAGATACATTTGTACAATCAATTCAAGATCGAACATGTGTTTCAAACTAAAGCTGCAATTAAGAAATTTGAAGATTGTGATGTTGAACCAATACTGTTCGTCTTTAAACACTCAAATTTGATCGGTCATTACCGTTACAGTTCATTAAAATATGCTTAAAAGTTTCGCGGGTTATGAGGTTTATCTCCAATATGCATTCGTTGTTCAAAGGGTTGTCAAAGTTTATTGCCCACAATTTAGGCTTCACACATTTTGAAAATCAGGTATTAATATAAGAAAAATGAGACCCGGTATTTGTAGAAGTAGTAGGTGGGCCACTTTGGGGTCAGTTATTCAAGATTGCGCAACATTACGTAATAATAACGCCGTAGAGGCGTTAATTGGCTATAATTAATTCCAGGAACGAATCAATATTGACTCGGCGCGAAGCGCCGAGAAGGAGCCGCGCCACGGGAAGACGCGCGCGCGAAAAACATAGGATATGCGAAGTCTGATCAGGCGCAGCCTGATCAGTGCCCCGCTAAATTGTTGTCAGCACGTAGCATGTATCGCGAAAAAAAAAAGGTTCATTACGGAGAAAACTCTCATTTTCATAAATGCATAAGCACGAATAAGGGGCTCGATCCCCCATTTGAGTCACCGTTCCGCGTCCTCGGGCAAGAAGCATTAACTGCCTCATGAGTACCGACTAAAACCCAGGAAGCGGTGCCCCCCTTGTCCCTGACATGACTGAAAATATGATCGCTGGGTCGTTAAACCGCATTACAAACGAACGAACAAACATACGAATAAGAGAATGGACAGACGAGACATCATTTTAGGGTATGTCATTTTAAGCCGATTTGTACAGAAAAAGACCCCTATAAATAATAAGACCGATACTCAGGCTCTTGCAGCTTCATTATATTAGCAGGTGATAATTGTTCATATTTAGCTACGGTCAACTATTATTTTGGCGCTTTCACTGCGAAACCAGACAACAGCCGCGTCAATCCTAAAAGGAAAAAAACTATCAAACAGAAAAATGTAAGTACGCACCAACAAGAATGACAGGAACAGTTTTTAGCGATATATATATTAATGTACAGTACATGTACGTTTTATACCGGTTACCTAGAGCACCATAGTCGGCGTTTAAGGAAGGCACATTTTGACTTTGGTCGCTATCTAAGGCACCCTTTTTAACCGTCTGTCATCGTTTGCCCCGCTCGCACAGAATTAGATGCAGAAATTATTTTCCCGAACTTATTAATTATTTAGCTTTATGCAACCAAAAACGCGATCCTCCGGCTTCGTTTCATAAGGAGGCGATAATTGATCATATTTAGCCACAATTATATCCAGGATCGAACTATAATTTGGCGCTTTGCGATGCCAGACAATAGCCGCGTCGTACCAAGAAACCGTTTCAGTTAAGAAGACCATCTTATCCTGGAAGAAACTGCATTTAATGCGAGACTTTTTCGCATTATCTAAGTAGTGATAAATAAAAGTCGGTAGTGCATGTACCTAAAGATTTCGCACACATCATTTATATATACGTTTTATACGAAAAGAAATACCTTCGAATACGATTGCACATCATCTTTTGATGAGATTAGACCAAATGTTACCATTGTCTTCTTAATATCCAAAGACCCCAGTAATATTATTTGCATTATAACTTACATGTCTCGTCTGAAATAATCCAGTTGGACATTATTTGGTTTATCTATAAATTAAGCTACATGTACTTTAACCTCTGCGGCGTAAAATTATGCAGAATATTTCTGAAGTGGCGATAATCGCCTTTAATCTGCTTACGATTCCTAATTGGACTATCATAGTTTGTTCATCCCATCAAATATTTCGATGCGAATATTTCAGTGCATCTCTCATTTTTCTGTGATCATAGGATGCCAATTTCATGAACAAAAAATCAGCACACCTTCATTTTAACTGCCAAAAAATTTTGGAATTTGTATTTTCTATGAAAACGGGTACGATTTTATGGGACCATGATCAGCACACCTTCAATGTTGGTGGTGGTGATGATGGTGGTGGTGTAAATGTGGTGGTAAGGTGGTGAGGTGGTAAGGGGGTGGTAGTGCATTACGAAAACTTGCCCATGCAATATACAGAGATTTTTTTTCACCTGAAAAAGTTGAAAATTTCATAAGAAAAATAGGTATACCCCTGTATACCCCAGTTTTTCTATATTAAAGTGGGGTTTAATGGGGTATTCATTGCACGGACATGTTTTCCTGATGGGTGGTGGTGGTGGTGGTGGTGGTGGTGGTAGTAGTGGTAGGGTGGTGATGGTAAGTAAGGTGGTGGTGGTGGTGGTGGTGGTAAGATCTGAATATTTTATGGTCTACGTGCAATTTGTCAATGCAAATGAACACGTATATACTAAGTAAAAAAGGAAAGTTATCATCTCTAAAGTCGCATTTTAAAATTAAATCACGCGTATGTTCAGTGCATATGTTTTTGTGTGTATTTGTACCATAAACGGGCAGAATGCATAGCCGGGCTGGGATGGAGTAACATAGGATAATAACGCAACGCTGGTATACGATTTTATATTTTTATTGTACGAAAAGCATTAATTCAGATCATGTGAGACCATCATATTTTTTTGACATTGTCATCATTTTAGTCACAATCAAGCGATCATTGCGCTTCTTCTGGTGAATATTAAAGTCTTTTATAATGTCTCTCAAAGTCGTTCCTCGGTGTCGTTTTATTACGTAGTACGCGCAGTATAACCCGCATACATTGGAGTTGGACTGTTGCAGCTGGCCGACATTTTTTAGATATTGCTTACGTAGGATCTTCTCAAATCCTACACCATAGTATTCAGGCCTGTGCCCCAAAGAATCGAAAAATTCGAAAGGACCTCGTTTCGGAAAATAGAATGTCACCCAGTGTTGACCTGGACCTTGACTAGTGTCTGTATTGGAAATGACGAATCTTCCTCTTTGTATTTTAAGTTGATCCGCCGTGCATATAGTGACAGGATACCCGAGAAGCATATCGTGTAGTTGTTTACCGTTCATCTTTTCAATATTTAAACGAATTCCAGTCGACCGACGATTTGTATTTCTTACGCTGATATTGTCCTCCTTCTACAACAATTCCCTCTTTTCGTTTTCGCTCTACCTCGGATTTGGCCATCTCTACGGCTTGAGCTACTGGACTGACCAATTTTACAATGGGTGTTTGCTGTTCGCGCATTTCTATTTCTTTTTGGCGTTCTTGAGCCTCCAATTCTTTAAGTTTCTTGTTTTTCCTGCCACTGCCTACGATATAACGTCCCATGTGATCCGGTTGAACGTGCCCATCTCTCAAGTCTTTAAAGTGTTGGTACCAGTTATCGTAATCTGGAATGTAGGGGACCCACTTTTGCTGTTTAACGTCGTATACCTCCACGGAACCCATCGTTATTATTTAGATAT
This sequence comes from Rugalucina vietnamica, assembly GCA_964017185.1. Taxonomy (NCBI): domain Eukaryota; kingdom Metazoa; phylum Mollusca; class Bivalvia; order Lucinida; family Lucinidae; genus Rugalucina; species Rugalucina vietnamica. The sequence continues at coordinate 32,226,586 of OZ024873.1, read as the reverse complement.
GTCACTTTACCCTTCTTACGTTGTTCATTGCGCTTATGATTCTTCATTCTTACGTTGTTCATTCGAATCTGCTTCTTTTGTCGCGTTTTCTTCAACGTCGTGATTTGGCCATAGGCTGACGAATAAATCCTTTCTGAGTTTGACTGCTTGCCTGATAGAGTCAGTCTGACTCATATCGTGTTGGTTCCTTAAAGTTCTAGCGGAATCCAGAATTTGCTGCTGAACGGGATCGTCTTGTAACTCGTAAAAGTCGATTAAGAACTGCGCGTACTCTTGTCTGAGTTTTTTGCGAAGGTGAGGTAAGTCATCGTTGGCAGCGAGACGAATAGCTTTGTCCAATGGGAACCCCTTTTCTTCATAATCATTCACATTAGCTTTAAATCGCTCTTTATTAGCCTGTCTCAGAGGATCTTGAAATCTTTTATTCCATATGTCAGATCGCGAGTTGTCTTTGACCTTTCTTCGTTTACCGGGAGGTCCTATATCATCGTCCAAGGACTCAATGCTGTTAGTATCGTCCACATCAGACACGTTATCGGACATTTCAAAATCATTTGGATCACTGGATTCGAATATGTCGGTTTTTAATCGGTCCTGTTCGGTCGTATTCGGTTTAAGATCTACGACCAGATAACCGTAAGGACGGGATGTGGCGTCTTCGAATCGCTTCATAAACATGGCGCTGGTTGAAGGATAAATTCTTCTTGCCAAGGTCGCCACTTGTTGTCTGTCTATCGGATTGTTGAACAAGACCAAATATTGCGTATTCAATGCGATATCTCTGCACGCTTTTCCTTGAGGAAATATATTTTGTGTCAGATAGACACAAGACAGATTTCGGTGGTGGCTTCCTCTCGTAAAGATGTCGGCTATTCTTTGATCGCATTTCGCTTCGGTCATCAAATCGTCAAAGACTATAAGGTTTCTCTGACTAGGGTTGATGAACTGAGAGCTATTTAAATACTCCGGGATACCGTGCACAAATTCTATAGACGGAAGTTTCTTCTGAAGGTCCTCGTACAGGGGTTGCCATTGGCCATAACACCATATAATACGCTCGGAAGGAGGCTGTATAAGCGTTGAGAGTAGCAGTTTTCTCGTCCATTCGGTTTTACCCGATGCACTTGGACCAGTTACCATCATAGAAAAGGGATGTTGAAAGGTCATATTTGTGTGAATGTTCGGCGATGGATCGGTTTCTGTCCCATGACCGTGAACATTGCGCGAATGTCGTTGCATTACGTCGCGTCTACTAAAAGAGCGGTTACAGATGGAACACTCGAACTTCATTTTTTGTCGGTGAATACTGTTTAATCACCTTCTTACGCTTCTCAGCCTTCTTACGCTATTTCGATTATTGCACCACCACCACCACAAGAACCACCACCACCACCACCTTACCACCACCACCACCACCACCACCACCACCACCACCTTACCACCACCACCTTACCACCACCACCACCACCACCACCACCTTACCACCACCACCACCACCACCTTACCACCACCACCACAATCACCACCAACATCACCACCACCAACACATTTTCACCACCACATTTACACCACCACATTAACATCACCACCATCACCTTACCACTACCACCTTACCACCACCACCACCACCCATCAGGAAAACATGTCCGTGCAATGAATACCCCATTAAACCCCACTTTAATATAGAAAAACTGGGGTATACAGGGGTATACCTATTTTTCTTATGAAATTTTCAACTTTTTCAGGTGAAAAAAAATCTCTGTATATTGCATGGGCAAGTTTTCGTAATGCACTACCACCCCCTTACCACCTCACCACCTTACCACCACATTTACACCACCACCATCATCACCACCACCAACATTGAAGGTGTGCTGATCATGGTCCCATAAAATCGTACCCGTTTTCATAGAAAATACAAATTCCAAAATTTTTTGGCAGTTAAAATGAAGGTGTGCTGATTTTTTGTTCATGAAATTGGCATCCTATGATCACAGAAAAATGAGAGATGCACTGAAATATTCGCATCGAAACATTTGATGGGATGAACAAACTATGATAGTCCAATTAGGAATCGTAAGCAGATTAAAGGCGATTATCGCCACTTCAGAAATATTCTGCATAATTTTACGCCGCAGAGGTTAAAGTAGCTTAATTTATAGATAAACCAAATAATGTCCAACTGGATTATTTCAGACGAGACATGTAAGTTATAATGCAAATAATATTACTGGGGTCTTTGGATATTAAGAAGACAATGGTAACATTTGGTCTAATCTCATCAAAAGATGATGTGCAATCGTATTCGAAGGTATTTCTTTTCGTATAAAACGTATATATAAATGATGTGTGCGAAATCTTTAGGTACATGCACTACCGACTTTTATTTATCACTACTTAGATAATGCGAAAAAGTCTCGCATTAAATGCAGTTTCTTCCAGGATAAGATGGTCTTCTTAACTGAAACGGTTTCTTGGTACGACGCGGCTATTGTCTGGCATCGCAAAGCGCCAAATTATAGTTCGATCCTGGATATAATTGTGGCTAAATATGATCAATTATCGCCTCCTTATGAAACGAAGCCGGAGGATCGCGTTTTTGGTTGCATAAAGCTAAATAATTAATAAGTTCGGGAAAATAATTTCTGCATCTAATTCTGTGCGAGCGGGGCAAACGATGACAGACGGTTAAAAAGGGTGCCTTAGATAGCGACCAAAGTCAAAATGTGCCTTCCTTAAACGCCGACTATGGTGCTCTAGGTAACCGGTATAAAACGTACATGTACTGTACATTAATATATATATCGCTAAAAACTGTTCCTGTCATTCTTGTTGGTGCGTACTTACATTTTTCTGTTTGATAGTTTTTTTTCCTTTTAGGATTGACGCGGCTGTTGTCTGGTTTCGCAGTGAAAGCGCCAAAATAATAGTTGACCGTAGCTAAATATGAACAATTATCACCTGCTAATATAATGAAGCTGCAAGAGCCTGAGTATCGGTCTTATTATTTATAGGGGTCTTTTTCTGTACAAATCGGCTTAAAATGACATACCCTAAAATGATGTCTCGTCTGTCCATTCTCTTATTCGTATGTTTGTTCGTTCGTTTGTAATGCGGTTTAACGACCCAGCGATCATATTTTCAGTCATGTCAGGGACAAGGGGGGCACCGCTTCCTGGGTTTTAGTCGGTACTCATGAGGCAGTTAATGCTTCTTGTCCGAGGACGCGGAACGGTGACTCAAATGGGGGATCGAGCCCCTTATTCGTGCTTATGCATTTATGAAAATGAGAGTTTTCTCCGTAATGAACCTTTTTTTTTTCGCGATACATGCTACGTGCTGACAACAATTTAGCGGGGCACTGATCAGGCTGCGCCTGATCAGACTTCGCATATCCTATGTTTTTCGCGCGCGCGTCTTCCCGTGGCGCGGCTCCTTCTCGGCGCTTCGCGCCGAGTCAATATTGATTCGTTCCTGGAATTAATTATAGCCAATTAACGCCTCTACGGCGTTATTATTACGTAATGTTGCGCAATCTTGAATAACTGACCCCAAAGTGGCCCACCTACTACTTGTAGAATTCAAAAATAATGACGCTTACACCACATTTAAGCAAAAAGTGAATTGATCATTTCTGAATTACAGGTGTTAAACAAAGTATTGCATTGATATTGCGGTTAGATGTATAAATACTTATTTGCTATTTAATTTGTTTTATCTATTTATTATTTATTTTATCTTCCTAAGGTTATATGCTTATTGTCGCAATCCGCAATGTACATGCATTCTTATTTAAAAAGTAACTGGTACAGCCATATCTCATAATTTATTATCATGACACTCGAGACAATTATCAAATGATGCCCTAAGTAGATGTCCCGCTGGTTTGTTAAGTACGGCCATAAATATCTTAATCAGCATATCTGTTTCCAAAATGTTATTGTGTATCCAATAAAATTCCGTATCATCTTTCTATCTCTTTTACCGGAGTTTATTTAATTATCATTGAACACAACAGATTGCATGTAGTCATATTCTCGTCAATCTTGGTTTAGGGGAAAAAGTGACAACTAATATAACAAAGACATTGTTCCCGCTTAAAAGTATATATGCATATTAAGAGAATAAAATCTTGGTCTCGTTTTAATTGCCGAAATTAATCAACATTTTTATGAAATAACAATAAAAAAAAAACCCTGGCCCATAACATATATATACTGAGAGGAATTAGAAACTTAAGTTTTCAACATTACTCATTGTTTTCTTATTTTCAGATTGATTTTGAATAAAACCAGTTTGTATATTTTGATTGTGGCAGTGTGTAATTTGTGCTACACATTGAGCATTTAAAATTTTAGATTCCGTCAAATGTAACAGAGTTACGTCATTTTGACGTTTTCTACCCAAAACTCATTAAAGTCCATGATAAGTGCCGTTTTTGCTAAATGCAAGAAACCGAGTGTATACGTCCGTGATCAAGGTGTGAGAATACGTCCGAAATATTGTTAGGTTTAGATTTTATCCTTCAAAACGTGAAGTTTTATTTTTGACGTCAAACATGAAAGTGTACTTTCGACGTTTTCTTACGCCAGGAAAAGACTTTCATGATAAATGACAAAAGCTGATGTCTATTGGAACGCAGACGAGGCATTTGTGTTCTTGAATTTGAATTTCGATACCCGTTTTCGGTGTTTGTACTGTTTATCTTTTAATTGTTAGCGTCACGTCAACGTCAGGAATGGAGGTCCCATTTTTTTTATAAACACGTCTTTTACTAGAATCAGTAAATGATGTGCCCATTTGTTTAAAATGATTAATTAATTACACACCTTTTACTTGAAAACAAAAGTCATCGACATTTCAAACGTCAATGTGACGTAACGCACGACTGATCGGTTTTTGTTCATGCTAAAAACTGCTTGCAGTGCAGAAATCGATACCATATCAAGATTTCAAAACCAAATCGAAAAATAATTCTGCAAACACGCAAACATGCAAAAAGAATGGCCATGTTAATGACGTTTTAGATTGGCCACGTTGATGACGTTTATTCAATCTTAAGTGTGATTATCGACGCATGACGTTTTCTGTGGACAACTGTTTTAAGCTTCAGTGGATTGAGCCATAAATTTTATAGAGGTTTATGGTTCTTTAGTGCATCATGCACCAAAACCTTCGATTTGATAAATAAACTTGAACACTCAGATTTTGACCATGGCATCAAAAAATTGACCATAGACAGTCCCCTAAGCAAATTTATTATTTTTTGACGACCCAACATTGAAACAGAAATGTTGTTGTAAGCAAGTTTTATAACAAGAAACAAAACTTTCGCTTTTGTTCAAAGCAGGAACTTTCTAAAGACAAGACTTAAGTTTCTAGTTCCTCTCAGTATAGTTTTAGAGTCCCACCAATGACTACGTGTATATGCAGTCGGGATTTCGAATACGTAATTTGCAAAACAGATACCACATGACTGTACATGTACATGTATATACGGGTACATTATAAAAATTAAAAAAAAAATAATTCACCGGTTAGCATACAGGACGTAATTAGACGACTGGATCATCCGGGTTACGGTTAGCAGCGCTGTATCATTCGAAATGACGCAAAAAACCAAGGTGTCCTTTTATGCTAATCCGTTTTGAGTATATTGGCACCGGTATATTCTAGCATTGGCACGTGTCAGGCGACGCGTGTCACCGATTGACAATATAGGAAAGCGCACGTGTCACCGATTACAATATCTCTGCTTAATTTAAACAATTAGTTTGTTTTTCAATAAGAATAGTTCAAGAATTGTTTAATGGCTCTATTTCTCTGCACGTCTGCATGCATATCTCGCATTGCAGCACATAACTAATTTTATTGGTTTGACTTTTTCTCAAGATAAGAAAAAAATATCTGAAAGCTAGAGAGTCTATTATTGCCGATTTTTTTTTTTTTTTTTTTTTTTTTTTTTTTTAATTTTCCGATACAAATAGTGAATACTTTTATTTTCTTATCCTCCTGCTATTCGTCGTTTGTGTTTTAATAGTTTTTTGATGATCATAGTGCTTCTTAGTGCTTCTTTGTGGTTCTTAGTGCTTCTTAGTAGTTCTTAGTGCTTCTTAGTAGTTCTTAGCGGTATTTACCATGACCGCTCAGAAAAGAAGGAAGGATAATAGAATTATATTGCTTTACAAAGGTCTAAAAGGGAGAGCAAAAATACCCACGGATGACCTTATACCCAAAAATAGGCGTTGTAGGAATCAACACTCCTTGGCATTTCAGATACCTTCAGCAAGTACAAATGCCTATTTACACAGTTTCTTCCCCCAGACCATTAGAGATTGGAATGAACTCCCTGATTTTCTGATCTCCTCTGCTGAACTGTCAGATGATTGTGTGTCTAAATTTACTTCTCTTGTGAGAGCTCGGGACTAATCCCCTCCGGTCAAGCCCCATCCCCCTGGTGTGGTATTGTCAGTTTGACGTTTCACCAGTAAACTATTCTGATTCTGATTCTGATTCTGCAACAGTCAAGGAACGAACAGTGTAATGTTTGTGAAGTTCGTTAAGACACTGCTATGTATCGGTCCATGAAGGTACATGACATTGTATAAACAAACTCCGTGATCGGTCTCAGAATCAGAATAGTTTACTGGTGAAACGTTAAACTGACGACACCACATCTGGGGGTGGGGATGGAGCTTGACCGGAGGGGATTAGTCCCGAGCTCTCACAAGAGAGGAACCTTCGAAATTCGGGGCAATTCGAAATTCGTGGTAATTTATGTTTCTCGAAGTTTCTCTCTCTTTGTGAAGTTTTCTGAGAATTTTTAACCCCAGATAAAACTTCAATGTTTGCACTTTAAAATGGTATGAAAATTGTATCTGAACAACAATGGTGAGCACGTCCAGAAGCATTTAAGGATGTTCGCTGCTAACATTTGACATTTCGGAACTTCCTTTTTTTGTTGTTGTTGTTGAATATCTTTTAAACGGTTGCAGATATTTTCCTAATATTTTATTTTTGGATACATATTGATGATATGCATTGAATGAGACATGGAAATTGTCAATCTAAGGAACTTCATTTTTTCGCCCCATTTTCTGCAACTTTTCAGAAATTTTTAGTTGTCAGTAAAATTTAGGGGGTAGGGTAAATTAAACTTGAATATTTCTTTCTTTCTTTCTGTCTTTACTGTCACACGCCCTCGCGGGCATTCTAGACATATTACACATGTTCAAATTAATTGCACTACTTCGATGTTTATTTTAGCATCAGTATATGTGTCCATGGTCTTCTAAGTCAGCCTTTCTGTCTTTGGTGAGTGTGCTAGTTGTAAAATTTTGGGTAGTTTTATGAAATGGGCTATAAATAACAAAACATCCGAAAAAAGACTTAAAATGGCGACTTTCAAGTTGTTGGTTCTCTCTTATATGCACACTACCCTATATATTTATTTCTTTTATTCGAACAATACTAAGTTAATAAGTTCTATGTTGTGTGAAAATACAAGAAAAAGTTTGAATCTACAAATATGGGTTTGGCACGTTTCAAAATATTCATTTTTTGCTGACTTTTCGAGTATGGAGGTAGGGTTGTAAATTTTTGTCATCCACTTCAAGTTGCAAATTTTTCTATGCCTTCCGTCCAAAATAGTCTGCATTAGTTAAATATTATTACTTTTGCAAGCATACTAGTTATTATTATTATTATTTTTTTTTTTTTTATTTTTATTTATTTATTTTTTTTTTTTTTCAGGACAGGTATGTTTCAAAGAATTGAAAATTAAATTGATTTTACTAATTTTAAAACATGGTGTTCAGATGTCTCATTCACAGACCTGTAGCTTGATAAAATTCACACTACCCTGTACTTATTTTGTTTTCAATTGTCTTGTGTTATATTTTGGAATTAATAAAAATGTTAGAAAAGAGTTTGAATACTTTTTATTGGCAGTGAACATCCTTCAGTAAAGTTGGTCACTCATTTTTTCAACAAGGAACAAAAGCAAATCCTTAATAAAATGTAGTCCATCCCAAATACAAACCAGACAGGATAAATAATTTAAATCACCACGACTACTTTGGAGATTTCCAGCTCCACAAATTGTCGCAAATCAGGCTGTTCTGGCACCACTGGATACTTTTGTTTTGAACTTTGTTCACTACCACACCGCATTTAGAAATGACTTTTCGTCTGACTGAAAATCCTACCTTGGTGATCAAGGATACTAATTCTAATGAAGGATACTTATGTTGACACATGAAAGTGAACAATTTCTCAGTTCTGTTTTGGTACAGCATCATAAATATCTGAGCAGACCACAGGAGAATGGTGTTTGGTGCATGGAAGCAAAACAAATAGCCACAAATACCATAGAAACCCCATTACTGAATCGCTGGGCGTAGCGACTCAGAGAAAGGGTTTATAGGGCATTTTGGACCTTTCATTTTGCCTGTAGACTTTAACGTCAATGTCCTGTGAACATACCAGGTTCCCATGGAACGAGTCGATCAGAAAAACACGATTATCACGTTAATAGATAAAGTGACGTCACTCAATGGCGGATCAGTAACAGCGCAGTGCATGATAAAGTGAAAACTAAACGAAATAGTTGTTTTTCATACATATTTCAATTTCTTTGAACTGTCATAATGATTGTCACTTTGAAGACGTTACAACAGCAAACTTTCAAGATAGAGATAGACCAGGAAGAGTCGGTAATAAGGAAAATCAATGAATGCAATGCTTTGTCATTTTTTTTTTTAAATTTCCAGTATGGGGAGTCAGAACCACACTGGGCACTTGAGGCAAATAGAATCCACCGTTGGTGTTCAGTGGAGACACGAAAATTCCAGCCAAGGGTCCATCATTCTAATGGGAATTGAGGCTTGCCATGTTTCCAACTTGAACGGTGGGCCTGGGGGTTGGAATTGATGTCTCTACTGAATCATCGCTTCTTTTTCTTGCATACACTATTTGAGATAGCCGAGTGGTTAGCGCACTGGCTTCTTGTGCTAGAGGTTTCAGGTTCGATCCCCGCCGGCGGCGAGGAAAATTTGTTGGTCCGAACTTGCTTCCCTTCGTGTCATTTGCAGGAATGACATGATACAGTGTGCCGTCCTTCGGATCGGGACGTTAACTGGAGGCCCCCTGTGCAGGGACAGTCATCCCCTGTGCAGGGACAGTCATCCCCTGTGCAGGTTAAAGATCCCTACACAGGTTCTATCCTCATGCATGTAGGCTCATCCTGCAAACACACCAGAGTGTACAATGTACACCTCCCAAGAATAATCAGAAATTGATTGATGGGAGTAACAGGAAAACAAAAACAAACAAAACAATTCCATTTTCAAATACCGGCAACAAAACCTGGTACAGTGATTTATTTTTGGTTAAGTGTAATATTGCGTCCCCTGGAACCAATGACACCAAATGAGGTGTGAAAATTCAAAAATTCAATTGAATGTCCTACCTGGTAATATAAATGTGCCAGTTAAATTTTTACTTTTTCAAAACAAATCTTGAATGAGGTTATTCCTTATTTTGACAAGCATGGTCAAGTCAGTATTGAAGAAAATGTGAGAAAAAATTCTAAGTTGTCTCTGGTTAAAGTGAATCCTGAAATATGGAAACTGAGGAAAGAACAAAAGACAGAGAAAATAGCAACAATGTAAAACTTAATGACTGTGCATAAATGTACCCTCCTAGCATTTAAGAAAAAAAGTTCCCATTTGCTTGTCGTCGCGCGCTGAAAGTGCCCTTTTGACTTGCTACCGGGCGCTGAAAGTGCCTTTTTTAGCAACCTTACCATGCCCTTTTTAGGGCTGGGGGAAACACTTTTAAAGTTGGTAAAAATCTTCTAAAATGTACCTTTTTGTTAGCAAAAAATCAAACTCTCCCTGAACAAGTGAAATGAACCAGGAATTTTCCTACATATGAATTTTCCTACATATTTTATACATTTTCAAAGAAAACCTCCCTGAAATAGAAGAAAAATCTCACTGATTGCTGGAGCTAGTGTTGGGCCATCGGTTTGAAATTACAATCGATTATCGGTTTATAATCGGACGGACTAAACCAACTAGCTATCGATTGTGTAATCGGTTAAACTAGCTATACTTTGCATTTGCCTTTCATGCATTGCATAACCATGGTGACGACACTGGCTATCCGCACGACGGTGGTGCCGATAACGCCGCTTATCGGCACGACCGTCGTGCGGATAGGCGGCGTTATCCACACGACAGGGAAATCTATATCCAAATGTTAAATATGTTTAGAAATTTATACATTTTAAGTTGAAAAATATATTACACTGGCTTCAAAACTGAAACAGAATATTACACATGCAGGATTTTTTACTTTTTAATTAACAAAATTGTTATTTTGCTGAAATTGGCTTACCTCTATTTACCTGTAAAAATCAGTCGTGAGACAGTAATTATTGTTACCTAAATGATGAAATAATGTGGTAATCCAAAAGAATAAACAGCCTTTGATTTTAACAATGGAGTATGGAAACATTTCAGTAACACAATTGAAAAAATGCAATGATTATATTTTTATCCGCTGTTACAAATCTACTTTGATTCAGTTTACATCAGCTGGATTAATCAAGTCAAACTAGTTTTCTTATTCATAATTAACAAAAATGTCAATTTTGAATGCATTTCAATAGCTAAACACATAATTAATTTATTTAATGACAAATTAAAAGTTTAATGCATACGTAAGCTTGTTAGAAAATCTTATATTCCCGTCGTGCCGATAGCCAATACCTGTAGCATTGGCTATCCGCACGACAGTCGGGCCGATAACGCCGCTTATCGGCACGACCGTCGTGCGGATAACGCTGCTTATCGGCACGACCGTCGTGCGGATAGCCTCAGCCATGGTGACAGTTTCACTGCCCACTGAGTGGGTCAATAAAAGAGCTTTTAATTGCCTTATCTGTTTAGAACACATTCCACTTAGAACAGATCACTGATTTAGGAATTTCTACCTTTCTGTTCTGATATTCTAGGTAAATGAAAAAGACACATTGATGCTCAGGTTACATATATATGGACCAGAAGAGCTTCAGTTACATGGTAACTTTGGGATATCCATGTTAGATCTACTTTGAAACCTAAATGGTACACCTTTTTCAGATATAAACCCCTTAAAATATTATTTCTGCATTATGAATATTGCAACCGATTACAATCGATTGCTGCATTTTACTATCGATTATCTTAATCGGAAGGCCAAACCAACTGACTTTCGATTATAATCGATCATCGGCCCATCACTACTCTCCAGTGTTCCTTTTCACATTTTTGGGAATGGGGGCGGGGCCCTTGCAATTGGGAAAAATTACGCACGAAATGCCCAAATTGGGAAAAAGTCGTGGCGTAAAATTCTTTAAGTGATACCTTGTTTAATTTGAAAACATAGATTAAATATCTCTATGTAGCAACACTGAGTTACAATGGCATCTATATACTTACTTTTTGTCAAAATCTGTATAATTATTTTTCCATAAGCCAGTACTTGTAAAATTATTTTTTCTAAAAGTCAATATTTTTAGAATAATATTCTGTGGATGTTAAGTATCAAGTTCATTCTCCAGTGCATAATTTGGTGTTGTGATGCTTTTTCATTCAACCTAACACATGTCTGACACAGATTTCTTTTTGTGTTGATTACTAGTGCTGTCCAAAATTAGGCACAAAGTCGGAAGATATGCTCTACAATATTGGAGCAGCCAAAACTGATTATAATGAGGGATTTTACACTCAACATGTTTCAAATACATTAGATTTGATATTAGAGGAAGTTAGACTACAATTACTTACAGTATTAACTTCAACAAAGGTAAAAATATAATAGTCATTAGTTTTCGTGGCTATCAAAAACGAACTTTCAAGTTCTGATTTTTTGGCATTTTTGATTGGGAATTTTTCTGGGTCAATTGGGAAAAATGATGGTGTTTTGCCATTGGGAATGGGGCCGAATTTCGGCCCCAAAATTGCCTGAAAAGGAACACTGCTCTCGGTCGGTTGTATGCAGATAAAATCACTCGCGCTGCGCGCTCTTGATTTGCTCTGCTTTACAACTCACCTCCAAACAGTGATATATTATTCAACAATTCACTGCTAGTGCTGAACTATTTCTTAAATAATATGCATGTGAGATTGTATAGCTGTAACAACTTTCAAAAGTTTATAACTGATAGCCCAGGGGCAGGGGTAGACAACCCCCTGGGGACATTTTTTTTCATAAACATAAATCTTCTGTCCATTTGCATACTCCCAGCAAGTTTCCCCCCATTTAATTACATCATACTCATTTTCCCCATTCATCTGCATGGGCAACCTATGTTGGCCTTGCCATAGAATAGGTCATGGTCATCCCAAGGTCATGATTTATATAAACTTTGTAGAGCTGCTCTCCCTGATGCTTCATGCTAAGTTTCAAAATCATAGGCCTTCTGGTTCTGGAGAAGAAGATTTTTAAAGGTTTTTGCTATTTATGGCCATGGCGGCTATCTTGGTCATGTGACCTTAGCCGATTTATATAAACTTTCATTCTCCCTTCCTAAGAATGCTCCACATGAAGTTTGGCTTTGATTGGCCAAGCGGTTTCAGATGAGAAGATCTTTGATTATTGTGGTAATATACATGTACATGTATATTGCCCCGGGGTGGGGGCAGACCTGCCCCTGGGGTCCATTTATTTTCAGAATCATAAATCTTCAGTCCATTTGCCCATTTCCATAAAGTTTTTCCCTTCAAATGACATTTTGACCATCCTATAAGCTCACCTTGTGAGCCTTCGGCTCAGGTGAGCTAAAAACCCTGCAATCAATATGATAATATGGCTTCTGGTCAAGCAGATAAGTGGTTTCGGCTTTCTGTTTGATTCCTAATAAGGTATCAAAGCTTAAAAATGAGTATACAACTGTCTTCTATTATATCAGACACAACTGAGCTGCCACATCAGAAAACCAACAATCTGCAAGGCGAAAACAAAGGCACTGATCAGCGCCTTTGTTTTCACTAATCGGATAGTGTAATCCCTTTTCTTGTTAAATCTACAGTTTAAAGCTTCTAGCTATTTTCTGTGGCTGTACGGCCTGATTTATGTCAGACCTGGTTTGAAACCTAGATTGTTGTATTTCCTGTGCGAAGGTTCAAATAAAAGAAAACTTATGATCACTAATGTTAACTTCAGGTGAAGACCCTGAAAGAGAAAGTAGAGCAGGAGAAAGGGAAGGAGGCTTTCCCGGCAACTGGACAGAAACTTATTTATGCAGGTAACAAAAATAATTTTATGGTAACAAGCCAGTTCAATATCAGCTCTAGTTATTTACAAATCACTTTTTTGAGAATTCAATATATAGGGTACAATTGTAGAATGTTTCATATTTTTGATCTAAAGATAAGTGAGCCGCGACGCGAGAAAACCGGTCTTCGGGGTTTCTGACCAGGTCCGACACAAACCGGCCTGTACAAGCTCAGAAAAGAGCTAGAAGCTTGAAATTTCAGATTTAAGAAGAAGAGGAATTGTACTATCTGTGTAGCGAAAACAAAGGCGCTGATCAGCTTCGCGGTTACCGTGAAGCTGATCTGCGCCTTTGTTTTCTCATAGGCAAAAATCCGGTTTTCTCACGATGCGGCTCAAGTTGTCTTCAAGTTTCCCAATGAGGTCTGTCACAAAACAGACTTTTTGAGTTTAAGATTTTTAAAATACAAGAAGTAAAAATGAATGGAGTATGTATCAAACATTAACAAGTGTGGTAAGCTAGAATTTTCAAAAGTAATGCATGTTCATTACAATGTATAATAAACACTTAAGATTTTCATACCCAGTTACCATGCATGAAGTTAGATACAATATATAAGATGAAAATGGAATGATGACAATTGACAAAGAAAGAAAACAAACAACAAATATTGCGCTATCTGAAATCCTAAAATTATTTTATAGGAAAGATCCTGGAAGATGACAAGCCCCTGTCTAATTATAAGATTGAGGAGAAGAACTTTGTGGTTGTGATGGTCACTAAGGTAAGGGAGATAATTTCTGGCACATTATGATATGAGCCGCGACGCAAGAAAACCGGTCTTCGGGGTTTCCGACCGGGTCTGACACAAACCGACCTGTAGAGTCACAGTAGCAAGCTAGAAGCTTGAAATTTTGGATTTAAGGAGAAGGGAAATTGTACTATCCGTGTAGCGAAAACAAAGGCGCTGATCAGCTTCGCAGTTACTGCGAAGCTGATCTGCGCCTTTGTTTTCGCATAGGCAAAAATCCAGTTTTCTCACGATGCGGCTCATATTACTCTTAACATGTAGACATTGAAGTAAAGAGAATCACAGCAAAGATCTATACTTTTAAAGCCAGATGTGGTTTGAATTTTGTTGCACTGTTTAGCTCGCATCCGACTGTGTGATTCGCATTCTCAGAATTTTAAAATCATTTTAGTCAAGACTCTGGCACCTTCGTATGTATCTGACTTACTGTAAATGTCCTAAACATAGACACACAAAATGTTTACTGTGATTCTTGAAATGTCTGTGAAACTGAAACCTGATATTCAGACTAGGGCTGCGTATTGCCACCTAGGAGGCGATACAATACAGTTCGCAATACAGGTACAGCAATACGCAATACGGTTTGCAATACGGTGAACTTTTGTAATTACCCGTAAATTAGCACTTACAAAAAATAATCCTTATACGCATCAGTTCACATGATTATCGCCAGCTGAAAAGGCTGCATTATGCAGCTAAGTTTCACCTTTGACATTGTTTATTGAGGCGTGTAATACATGTATGTCAGTACACAAATATGCACACCAAATTTCCCGCACTTTTTGTCCAGTGCCTACTTATGAATATTAATGAGCTGTGCGCACACAATTGCGCATAAAAACAATTGGCGTCCAAGGTTTTCGGGACCGATTTGGTCGGATTTTCATTATTTTCGGTGTGTATTCCGTACAGTATAGCACTCGCTATATCGGAAAAAAAAAATAAATCAGCCAATAAAGCATGCTTCTTTGGCGTGCTAATCCCAAGGTCGCGTCAGCTTGTCTGGTTTCCAGCTCCTCATGATTTTACAGTGCACCGTTCAGCTGAGTAGAAATGCATACAGTTGGATTTTCCGACATATATTTATTATTAGAATGGCTTCCTAGAAACATTGCGTAAACAATAGGACAATTATAGACGCAATTCTGCTCAAAACATGTCAGTTTTCTTAAAAAAAAAGGAGAGTTTTCTTCATGAAATCTTTTCTAAGGAGGTTCGCGAACCTTGTGTAAAAGCAGGTGGCGATACGATACGCTGGTTCGTCGGCCGTCGTACCGCAAATACTCGAGTGTTCGATATATCGCTGCAGCCCTAATTCAGACAAAAGTCTAGCAGTCTTTCCAGTCTTGGCAAATGGTGTTACTGGAATGGCAAACAGTTAAGTGACACTTTGGGCTTTCTGTTAGAGCACAAATCTTGTCTTATCTTGGTGCAGACTGTTTTAGTATAAAAGAATGTTTGTTTGAAAACTGAATTATAGTACTGCACTGTTTCCATATTTTCCAGCCCAAGCCAGCTCCGGCTCCTGAGCCTGCGGCCCCGGCTGTCACAGAGACCCCAGCCCCTGCTGCCCCACAACCAGAGGTCAAGGTCACAGAAGAGAAAAAGGAGGAAGAAAAATCAGAAACTGAAAGGTAAATGATCCGTCTCATGGGAAAACCAGTAATCTTAGTTTCCAACCAGGTTTGACACAAAATAGCCGGTGCAGCAACAGTAAATGGCTAGAATCTTGAAATTTCGGATTTAAGAGGAAGAGGGATTTCACTATCAATGTAAGGAAAACTAGGATGCCAATCAGCTGTGCATTTACTGCATAGCTGATCTGTGACTTTGATTTTGCATAAGCAAAAAAACTGGTTTTCTTGTGACACAGCTCATTTATGTCAGAACTTTATGTTTGCAAGGTTCAATGTTGCCTTGAGAATTCAAGATTCTTCCAAATAATGATATCTTGTATAATGACCACAAGAATACTTGCTGGCAAAGTCAAGAACTGGCGAATAATTCATAACTTGACAATTGGCTATATATACTTAAGGAATAAAGAAACGCAACAAACGCTTTGGGTTACTAAAAACATGCTTTGTAATGCAAGTCTGTGGTATAACTGAGCTTCTTATATGAAAGCAATATCTAAACGTCAAATTGCAACAGATTGAGCCACAATGTCGGTTACGTATGCTTAATGGCGTACGCGTAACCACACTGACATACAGTAGCACACCATGTAGCCATGATCAGTAAATGTCAAATTTGAAACCAAAACCAATATTTTGTTTCCAAGAGAAAACCAGATGTTTGCCTAGGCAAAAACAAAGGTGCAGATCAGCTGTGCAGTAACTGCACAGCTGATCAGCGCCTTTGTTTTCTCTACACAGATAGAACAATTCCTCTTCTTCCTGAATCTGAAATTTCTAGCTTCTAGCTGTTTCTGAAGCTGCACAGGCTGGTTTGTGTCAGAACTGGTCAGAAAACCCAAAGACCGGTTTTCTTGCATTGCGGCTCCAATGTTTTTGCCATGTTTTCAGTACTGCGGGTACAAACACTCCAACAGATTCCATGTCTACAGCCTCCGCCGTGTCAGCAACAACGGGCTCGTCAGAATCCGGCACCACTGTCTCGACAGATGACAGTCACGTGTCACTGGTTGGTGCAGAGAGCGCCCTAGTCACGGGACAGGCATACGAAAACATAGTGACAGAGCTGATGAGTATGGGTTTCGAGAGAGATGCCGTACAGAGGGCGCTGAGAGCTAGTTTCAACAATCCTGATAGAGCTGTAGAATATTTATTTAGTGTAAGTACTGGTGTTTGTGTAAGTTTCCGAGTTAATGCGAAAAATATCTCATTTCTTTGTTAAAAAGATTGATGTGATTCCTATTCAGTATTACTTCTGATGTAAGTAAGCAACCAGCATTGGTTAAATATGATTGGACTTTGTGTTGATCATGTAATTCTATTCTAGGTTGCCCCAAAACGAAAGCCCATAGAGGTTGTTTCTGAATCTCAAAGTTTCCAGCTAGCTTCTGTTTAATACTGAACAGGTCAGTTTGTTCATGACCAGACACCTTGTCCAAAGCTATATATATATGTCAATAAATTTCACAATGTTTATGTACATTCAGGGAATTCCTGACATGCCCCCTGAGCCCGCTGCCCCAGCCCAGACAGCACCCAGCCCAGCAACTCAGCCTGCCCCGCCCACAGCTACAGCAACACAGCCAGCCCCTACCCCGGCAGCAGGGGGACAGGCAGCTCCTGCTCCAACACCTGCTGCTCCCACAGGAACTGATGCTCCGCCCCCTGCAGGTGGTAAGTGAAGTTATTGTTAATTAGCCATGCTTAAGATGCTTGAATAATTACAAGCGCTTAGCAGGAACATCTAGCTGTTATCAAGTCCAATTCATGCATCATTGAAAACGAGCTTGTATCATTTTGCAGGAATCTAGTCATCTCAGTTTGTGTCATTTTCTTAATTGACAGAAGTTTTTCCAGGGCTTAATTAAATGAATAAATGAGAACAAAAATCTGTCGGTCCTAAATGCAGTGATGAAAGTGGGCATGGAAATTATCATTCTGATGACAGAGAGATTGTTGAAAACAATGTTATACCATAATTTAGATATTTGATACAAACACTGCACATACCTCAACATAAAAACTAAAAAAAATATCTTTGGTATAGTTTTGCTGTATACCTGAAATTGACACCAGTGTATGCATTTAAGTTTTGAAATTCAGTGCATGTTATCTTTAGGAGAGGACAGCCTAGCATTTCTGCGAGATCAGCCTCAGTTCCAACAGATGAGAAGAATTATCCAAGGTAACCCGGCTCTGCTACCAGCTCTATTACAACAGATAGGACAGTCAAATCCTCAACTACTGCAGGTATGTTGATTTTGATTATACTGATAATGGAAAATAATTACTGGTTTTACATCTGATAAAAGCACACATTTTTATTATCAAGCATATTTTTTTCTGATTGAGGTTAAGGTATGCAGTTGTAGTCATGGTGTGCATTTTCAGAGAAATAAGCTAGTGATTGGTTGCCTTACATTGCAGAGCACCTTTGAAGGTCTGAGCAAAAATATAAGCTGACCATATAAAATATTCTGGCCTACTGTTCATGAAGCCTCAATAAAGTTGGCATCTTCTCCGAAAATATTTAGCAATGTTGATACCGAAATGCTTGGCTCATAGACACAGAATTTGATAAATGTTTGATTTACTTAGAACTTTTGAAATATTAGAGGTTTTCATCCATCTCTAAATGAGCGGCCTCGTGGGAAAACCAACTATCTGCATATGCGAAAACAAAGACGCAGATCAGCTTCGCGGTAACCGCGAAGCTGATCAGCGCCTTTGTTTTCGCTGAACGGATAGTACAATTCATCTTCTACTTAAATCCGAAATTTCAAGCTTCTAGCTCTTTTCTGTGCTTGTATAGGTCGGTTTGTGTCGGACCTGTTCAAAAACCACATTGTTGGTTTTCCCACGAGGTGGCTCAAATGTTATTTGGATCTTTTTCTATCCTTGAACTGTTTTAAGACAGTGCTATTGCCAGAGTTTCTTGTCTTAATCTTCGAGGTTAAACAGTTGTAGAAAATGTTAATTCCATGTTTCCTATCAGGTGATAAGTCAGAACCAGGAGCGGTTTATCCAGATGTTGAATGACTCTGAAGAGGATTCGGGCCAGCAGCCTGGTGGCGGTGGGGGTACTGGGGGTGGCCAGGACCCGATGGGGGGTGGGGGATACATCCAGGTCACGCCACAAGAAAAAGAAGCCATAGAAAGAGTAAGTTTTAAACTACCTTGAGTTTGTCTTATGTCCTTTCATTGGGCCCTAGAAGAGGCAATCTGTTAGATACTGATAGAAGTATTAGCATTTAATACTGGTAATTTGCTTCTGGTAGACTTGTGCAGGTACAAATGGTTAGGTAATTGTACATGATCTTATTTTGAATTGGGCTGTTAAGCTCCATACTTTTAAACTACCTCTTGGAGGTTAACCCATGAACAGTAGTTGAATGTTTGTAGATGGGCTAAAATGAATTAGCAATGGGATTAAATAAATGAATTGTATTTGAGGTGAATATGTTTTATGTACTAGATGCCAGTAAACAGACTCAGAAAGTTTGCTAGAACTCATTTTTGTCTATTGTATACAAATCAAGGCTGAAGTACATTAAAACTGAATATTTCATTTATATCTTCTACTATATCAAATTTTTATCGTCACTTTGCATACTAGACTTTTGATGCACATTTGTTTCCATTTCAGTTAAAAGCATTAGGATTCTCCGAGGCAATGTGTCTTCAAGCATATTTCGCCTGTGAAAAGAACGAGGAAATGGCCGCGAACTTTCTTTTAAGCCAAGGATTTGACGACGATGACAGTTGATTTGTTAGTCATTTATTTGTGTTACAATTGATTGCAAGTCCTGCTGCGGAGTGATTTCATTCTAAACTGGATCATTTAATGTTCTTCAGAAGAATTGATACAAATAGATTTCAGCGGCACAACATGACCTTGAACTTACATTTCAATTCGGGGACTGGAGATAAATGAGCTGCCACATAAGAAAACCAACAATTTGCTTATGCGAAAACAAAAGCGCAGATCAGCTTTTTGGTAACCGCAAAGCTGATCAGCGCCTTTGTTTTCACTACACAGATAGTACAATTCCTCTTCTTCCTAAATCCGAAATTCCAAGCCTTTAGCCATCTCCTGTAATTGCACAGGCCAGTTTGTGTCAGACCTTGTCGGAAGCCCAGAAGACTGGTTTTCTCACGTTGCTGCTCAAATATTTACTGTATGAGGTACCCTGTCTTTAGGGTTTGGATTATGGCAGACCCAGTCTAGTAAAGAAATTCTTTTAGCTTTCTTTATAATTTGAGTAAAATAATCAACTGATGATATATTCTATGGTCTCAGCATGAACAAAGCCTGTATGGATATCTATGAAATCTGATGAAGTGTGAATTCCAAAACTCTGGCTGCTCTGTAACTACATGTACATAAAACCTTGGAGACAGTTTTTCTCATACATGTATTTGTACTTGCTCCATATTGTTTTCATTTAGACTGTGTTTCTACTTCAAAAAATGTTTTCTTCTTTAATAAATTTCAGGTATTATAAATATTCAAATATAAGCAGATTTAGGTAGTACATGTATATTTTCCATTTATCTTCAGTGACAAACTGTTGAAGCAAATGATCCCATTTGGCAAATCACAACTATCATATTTCAGTGGTGCCAAATAAAAAGAACCAAACTGTGGCCACCAAGCCATTTAGATATGAAATTAAAATAATGTTTGGTATTAAAATCTAATGACAGTCAATTGTAGCCTTAACACATAGCTGGCTGGATAAAGTCTAAATCTACAGATTTTCTTGAATATTTCAATTCTCTCAAATGATGGTTTAACAAACCTGACAGGAAATATCATATTAATTTAAATTTATGGTAAAAGTGCTAAAATACATATCCAAACTAGATTGAAAAAATCAAGTGTAGCATGCATGTGATTGAGAATATTAAATGTAAAACACATAAAACCTTTGAATGCTAACAGGATCATCATTTTTCATAACATTTCATAGCTTGTAACTATTCATAAAATTTGTGATGGTTGATTGGTGCATGAGAAAATTGGTGCAAAGGAGGTATGATGTGGGGTAATGATTCTAAATGTTTGGACTGACCATAGAGATGTTTATTCCAGGTCTTCACTCTTTTTCATTATGAAAATGGTCTAGTCCCTGCAATATACAGAATATTTTCAGAAGCAAAATTTGAAAATTTCATTGGAAAAATTTTTATATTTTAGCTCAAAACATAGATTGTGGGTACATGTTAGAACCGCCTCCACACCGTATTAGCGGCAATTTCGAACTCGGCACACAATCGTTGAACTCGGCACAGTTTTATGACCAGCTGCGTTTGGTAAGTCATTTAAATTGATCTTTTTACAATAAATAACCTTTGTATGATACAAATTGACTTCACATAGCTAATCTTGAATGAATTAGTCTATGCCCTGTGCAATAGGTGTTTTTCATTTCAATTTATCAATGCCATGACATCACTTTGAACCTTCTTTTTTGTAATGTTTACAAGGTAAAGTCGGCATCAAAATGTCTATTATCTAGTTATTTATTACAACATTTAAATTTCATTTTGTGCATAACACATTTGAATGTCTGTCCAAAACATCACCAAAGTTTCATTACGCTCTTTGCAAGTTTGGCCGAGCAATATACGGATTAACAATGAAGGGGAAAATCAAAATGGCAATCGGGAACGCCTTTTGATGGATTGGAATGCAGTCGTTGAACTCGGCTAATGGCAATCGTCGAACAAAATGTAAGAAAAGCTAAAATAACCTGAAATGAGCCGTTTAAGTGACAAAACACACAAGGTTTCATGTTGTAAGTCGTGCTTATTGACTTCGTTTTACATTTTTCATGTTGAAAGAACTGATACACAAGAAACTGTTTAAAAGGTTATGGTTTGTCACAGTTTACTTGTGAATACTTTATATTGTAATAAACGAGGTTTTTCTTCAGAACGTCTGGTAATTTATATTTGCTATTGTATTATTGCAGTTACGCTTAAAAGATATTTATTACGGTGAAATACTGAGCAAAACTATTAAGAACAAGGATAAGAGTTGTTGAATGCAGATATCAGACGACTCAGAAAAGTGACATGCTGAATTTGGTATTTTCAGACCAGAAGTACATCCCCTCTCCTCCTTCATTTTCTTCTCATTCTTCTTCTTCTTCTTCTTCTTCTTCTTCTTCTGCAGCAGCAGCAACAGCAACAACACTAGTTTTCTTCTTTAAGACAAACTCATCTTCTTGTTTTTTTTCTGCTTAAGCACTGTTTTAAGTTCACTGCAGCCGTTACAATATGTTTTTATCATACCTTATTGTTATCCGTTGGTCGTGCGTTATCAATTCAAATGTTCTTGAAAATATTGTTCACTAATAAACAACTAAGTCTATCAAAGCCAAACGTCATAAAATGGATTGTAACATCTCTGGAAATGTGAGAGCGTATATGTGTTCGGAAAAAACTAATGCTACTACTTCTTGGAGTGTACGACCACTACCACTGTCACCACCACAATCACTACTACTACTACTACTACTACTACAACAACGGCTACTACTACTACTACTACTACTACTACTACTACTACTAATTTCATAGTCTCAATATGAGTGAAATAATCTTGAAAGGAACGTAAAATGGAATAAAAACTACAATGTTATGTCATTTTTACAATGTTATGTCATTTTTAATATTTTTAAAGACACGCGATGTTTGCCAACGTGGTCTTCTCGAAAATGAAAATGAGAAAACTCTTGAGAAAAAAGACTTTAAAAGGGACGAATAATGTCCTTGCCACACGACTAGACAGGTAGTACCATTATAGTGCGTTAATGCGTTTATAATTGATCACATGACATGCTGACACAGTGGCCTAAAAAGGGTTCGGTAGGACAAGTCGCCACAATTGAGATAAACGAATTTACCAACAGAATACATGTACAACTCATTAAAACATATTCCTATACAGACTCGAATATAAAACAGAGTCGTCATTACTGTTCTATTTTACATTATTCGTCATAACAGAAACATGGTAGGCTCTAAAAATGAGAAAAACTGGGGAAAACCGCAAGAAACAAAACGTTTTCACCGATTGCCAAATAGCTTTTATTTCAGCGTTCTACGATTGTCATGACTAGAGTTATCCGATTGCCAAAGTATCATCACGTCATCTTTTAAAACAGACACTGCGCTTTTCACTTATCAGATCGAATCTATTTAATACGCACAAAAGGACTGTAAATGGCTTAAGTTTATATTTTTGCCTGTGAAAGGATTGATATTTATTTATTAAGTCACGAAATGGAGCATATTTGACAGGATTGAGTATAAAAAGTGAAGCATCAAAGAGAAAAATGTTATTTTCCAGACTTTACACTTGGAATTGTAGGACCAGAAGAACACAGGTATATTTTATACATCACTTTTAACTTATGACCTACTTACGGTTACCGACAGACTCTCAGTTCCAATGAAAACAATCAAATACTAACCTTACCAGAATACAGCTGAACAAAAATTATGCCGAGTTTAACGATTGTATGCCGAGTTCGAAATTGCCGCTAATACGGTGTGGCCTCGCTAGGCGGTTCTAATGAGTACCCACAATCTATGTTTTAGAGCAAAAATAAGAAAAATAGGTATACCCCTGCATACCCCATTTATACTATATAAAAGTGGGGTATAATGGGGTATTCATTGCATGGACATGTTTTCTTGATGTGATTCTATTTATGCCTGTTAGAGGCATTTCCCCTAGGTAGAAACTTTTGACTTTTATGAGAGTTTTACTGCCAAGTTATTACATTGTACATGTCCAAAATTAAGGAACTTTTCATAGTGTTTGTATGAGCTTAGATGCCTCAGAAACCTCTACAGGTATAAAGCCATCTCAATAAGGGGCATAACTTTACTGCAGAAACATCTATAAAATGACCATATAATGTGCACAGATCATAGTAGTTGAAACACCAAAACAATTGCTGTTTGAAGATTTTCATTTGTGTTTGATGGAAGATATGAGTAGATCAGGTTTAATACAAACTATTGTATAAACATAGATGATAGCTTGAGGCTTTCAACTTTAGATTTATGAGATGAATGGAATTACCATCCATGAATCTATGCCGCGGATTCCATGTCAACTCATCTACGCCACTCAAATAGGTGTGCTGTTCATTTTTATGTATTTCATGATGCTATGCTAGGAACTGTTCATATTATTAATGATTAAACAATTGAAACATGCTATTGACTTGTTCTTGTATACCCTTAAAGGCTTTTCAGGAACAGGAATATGTAGTGTAGTCAATTATAAATAGCTCACCTGTAGAGCTGGAAGGCTGAGCAGGTGAGCTAATAGTATAGGCTGGTTTAGTCACACAGGCTTTTCAATGGAAAGAGTTTTTGAAAAAGACTGGGTTTTGTAGCCTCTGACCTGAAAGTTACTACATGTAGCTACAGACAATTTGTTGACCTATTATATTGAAGTCGTGTATTTGTGCCTAAGGTCATTTACATATTGAAATTAAAACTTGATTTTTTTAAACCACTGGGTCATTTTAGCCAAAATTGTGTACTAGTCTTTAGAATATTAGATGCAAGGGAATGAAAATGAACAAATTGTATGTGGTCAAATAAGCTGGCCTCCATACCTGTATATGTAACACTTAAAATTCTGGAGAACAGCACCTCTCATTTCTACAAAATTTTGTGTGCACAGGCCCATCATAGTTTTATTGGCCTAGGTTTGACCTTGGCTTCTGGTTTATGGCAAGGTCAAATTTGGTCACAGGCTTTCAATGGCAAAAAGAGTGAAAAATTGCATTTTGTGACCTTAAAAGTTGATAGATACAGAGAACTTGTTGAAATGAGGAAGTTGTGTGAGTATTCAACTTCATTTCTTGACCTTTTTAGCTCACCTGAATCAAAGGCTCACAAGGTGAGCTTATAGGATAGCCATGTTCCGGCGTCTGTCACTGTCGTCCGTCCGTTGTCTGTACAGAATTTCAAAGATCTTCCCCTCTGAAACTGCTTGGCCAATCAAAGCGAAACTTCATGTGGAGCAACCTTAGGAAGGGGGAACGAAAGTTTATATAAATGGTCCAGGTCACATGACCAAGATGACCGCCATGCCCATTTATGGTAAAAACCATAAAAAATCTTCTCTGGAACCGATGGACCGATTACAACGAAATTTGATGTGTAGCATCGGGGACTCTGGCCCATCATAGTTTATATAAATCAGGCCTTTGGTTGACCTTGACCTATTTTACAGCAATGTCAATTTTAATTACACAGGCTTTTCAATGAAAAAAAGTGAAAACATTGAATTTTTCAGAAAGTTTTTTAGCTTGTGACCTGAAAGTTGGTAGATACGGACAACATGTTGAGCTGATGAAGTGTTGTGAGTATTAAAGGTCAAGGTCATTTCTTGACCTTGACCAAAGGTCATTTACACATTTAATGTAAAACTTAATTTTTTCAGTAACCCCTCGACCAATTAAAGCCAAATTTTATATGTAGTATCCTTGGGATGGAGGAATGAAAGTCTATATAAATTCTTATGGTCATATGACCAAGATGGCCGCCATGGCTATAAATAGCAAAAAAAAAAAAAAATCTTTTTCTCCAGAACCAGAAGGCCTATGATTTTGAAACTTGGCATGAAGCATCAGGGAGAGGAGCTGTACAAAACTTATATAAATCATGACCCTGGGATGACTTTGACCTACTTTATGGCAAGGCCAAGGTTGCCCATGCATTTGAATGGGGGCAAGGTCAAGATAGGGCACACATGCATTTGAATGGGGAAAACTGTCAAAATGTCATTTGAAGGGAAAAGCTTTATGGAAATGGGCAAATGGACTGAATGTTTATGATTCTAAAAATAAATGTACCCCAGGGGCAGGTCTGCCCCCACCCCAGGGCAATATACATGTGTATCACCATAATGTTCGAAGGTCTTTTTCTGATACTGCTTGGCCAATTTAAGCCAAACTTCGTGTGGAGCATTCTTAGGAAGGGAGAATGAAAGTTTATATGGTCAAGGTCACATGACCAAGATGGCCGCCATGGGTATAAATAGCAAAAACTTCTAAAAATCTCCAGAACCAGAAGGCCTATGATTTTGAAACTTGGCATGAAGCATCAGGGAGAGGAGCTTTACAAAGTTTATATAAATCATGACCTTGAGATGACCTTGACCTATTTTATGGTAAGGCCAAGGTTGCCCATGCATCTGAATGGGGAAAGTTAGTAAAATGTAATTAAATGGAGGCAAACTTGCTGGGAGTATGCAAATGGACAGAAGATTTATGTTTATGAAAGAAAAAAAGAATATCCTCGTGGGTTTGTCTGCCACTGCCCCGGGCCTTTATACATGTATATGACCATAATATTCAAACATCTTCTCTGAAACCGCTTGGCCAGTCAAAGCCAAACTTTATGTGGAGCATTGTTAGGAAAGGGGAATGTAAGTAAATATAAATGGTTCAGGTCACATGACCAAGATGGCCACTATGGCTATAAATAGCAAAAACCTCTATAAATCTTATTCTTCAGAACCGGAAGACCTATGACTTTAAAACTTTGCCTGAAGCATCAGTGAATGGAGCTTTACATACAAAGTTGATATAAATCATTACCCCGGGATGACCTTGACCTATTTTATGGCAAGGTCAGCTTAGGTCGCATATCCCAGATCTCAGGTGTGCGTTTATAGGACCAGGCCTCGAGGTTATAACACTTTTTTCATGCTCAACTCAGCTGAGCATGAAATTTAAATGCCTCATTAATGCCAAAATATCCCAAATAAATTGAAATTTCAGGTTTAGATCACCAAAGTGACAGTTGTTGGCATTTTAACATTTATGAGCAGGATAAATTTTAGCCTCAGCTGAGCTGAGCTTGAAAAAAAGTTTATAACCTCGGGTCCAGGTCTCTGGTTTGTCAATGTGCCAACAGTACACACAAGAGTAGTATGCTTGACTTAATGATTAATCACATATCCTTGACCTATATTTAATTATTGCTTGACCCCCCCAGCTAAACAAAGTTTAAATTCTCTGCAGCAAGGTCAAGGTTGCCAATCGCTTTTGACCTATATTTTACAGTTCATGACTGCCAATATTGTGTATTCTTGCCAGCAGTGATGGCAGACAGTATGAAATCCTGCGTAGTAATTGGCAATGACCTAACTTCAAGCACTTCTATTTTGTCTTTGACCTGCTACAGTGCAGTTATCTTACAAAAGGTGAAGCATTGAAATGCAAATATCCCAGTAGTCTTTGTTTACATTTGAGGCAAAATGTATGGAACGCCGGTCCGCCATGCAAATTGTAAAATGTAAAATGTCAATTGTTAATTGCATTTTTCGCCGGTCCATCTTGCTAATTGTAAAATGTTAAATGGAAAATGTTAAATGTTAATTGTTTATTGCATTTTTCGCCGGTCCGTCATGTTAATTGTAAAATGTTAAAAGTAAAGTGTTAAATGTTAATTGTTTATTGCAGTTTTCACTGGTCGGTCATGCTAATTGTAAAATGTTAAAAGTAAAGTGTTAAATGCTAATTGTTAATTGCATTTTTCGCTGGTCCGTCATGCTAATTGTAAAATGTTAAATGTAAAATGTTAAATGCTATTTGTAAATTGCTAATTGCATTTTAAAATGTTAATTGTTGATTGCATTTTAAGCCGGTCCGTCATACTAATTGTTTAATGTGAATATAAATGATAATTTCAATTCAGATTGTCATTCAATGTAATTCGTAAATGTATTTTGCTAATAACAATTAACACTTTACTTTTAACATTTTACAATTAGAAAGACGGACCGGCAAAAAATGCAATAAACAATTAACATTTTACAATTAGCACGACGGACCGGCGAAAAAGTCAATTAACAATTGACATTTAACATTTTACAATTTGCAGAACGGTGAAAAATGCAATAAACAATTATCATTTAACATTATACAATTAGCCAGACGGACCGGCGAAAAATGCAACTAACAATCAACAATTGAAATTTAACATTTTACAATTTGCATGACGGGTCATTTAGCAATCTGCAATTAAGTTTTCGTATTTACAGTCTAGAGACTAAGTGCCCAAGCCAAAATTGAATAAATCAACTCGCCTGACAATCTTAATCTTGAAACAATTACAATGTTTCAAGAACAGAAAGATAATGCTATTAGATAGCCATATACCTTTGCATAGAAAAAGTTTAGGTATGAAAACAGTTTATTAAATGAAACATTTATATGCTGCATTTGACATAAAATGAGTCCTTTTGAATATAAAAGTGCATACAATGAACACCACTTGCATGAACAGTTTAGTCATATTCTTGTTACACTGACATACCCAATTGGCAATTTGCAAATGCGAAAAATCAAAGAACTGAACATATGTGATGATTGTGACTTATAAACCAGTAGTGATGGGAACAGTGGCTAAACCAGAAAGCCTTCAAGATAGTGAGAAAATATTTTGACAATATCTTTTCTATTGAGATTTATGGGCTCAAATCTGAGCTCTGAAAAGGACTTAGTCTCTAGACTGTTTACTTTTTTTTCAAATTCTAAATTACCAATTATCATTTAGCAAGTACTATTTATTCTATTATGTTACTAGTTATAACTTCCCCAACCACCCTCTAGTGCAGTATTGCCCTATAATTAACAATTAGCATTTTACAAATAGCATGACGGACCGGCGTTCCATAAAAATGACACACCTTGTGGTTTGGTCCTTTTGTGGTCTCGGGTTTCCTAAACATTTTTTGTAAGTGGATTATTAAATTACAAGATTCTCTTCAATGATTTACAGTCATTCTTTCATGATATCGATACTCAATATACTTCCTGTTGTTGTTTTTTTTTTTTTTTTTTTTTTTTTTGCATTTCAACCAGAAAGAAAATATGGCAGGGCAAAGTGTGTGGCCCCTTTATCAGAAATTGTATTCTGCTAAAACAATAAATCAAAGATCTTTACTTGCATTTTAAGAACTACACAAACTACAAAAAGTGCTGATCAGGCTTCTTAAGATTGTCTTATTTGTTTAACTGATAGTCACTGTCTGGCGCACATCCTTTTGTCAGATTAAACAATGAATAAGGAAGGAAATTCTCAATAATGTAAATGATAGTTTGAACAAGCTGTGATGTGAGAAAACTGGTCGAAACTGGCCTATTTACCCGCAGAAGAAAGCTAGAATCTTGAATTTTGGATATAAGTAGAGGAGGAATTGTACTATCCGTGTAGTGGAAACAAAAGCGCTGATCAGCTGTGCAGTTACTGCACAGCTCATTTGTGCCTTTGTTTTCGCATAGGCAATATTCCCGCAATAATCCAGTTTTCTTGTATCCTATATCAACCACTAATATGCATTTAACATCCTTAGTCACAGAGATCAGAGGTTATATCCCTTTTGGATTACAGAATAAAGAATTGAACTGAATGTTTCATTTCTTTCAATATTCCTTTGTTACCTCTAGGTATATTGGCATGAAAAGTTTTGGTAGGCATATTTGCACAATGCAGGCATTATTCAAAATGTGCCGCGGCAAAAACTGGACTTTGGGGTTTTCGACCAGGTCTTACACAATATTGTCTTACACAATCTTGCCTTACACAATCTTTTCCTACATCTATCCAAAGCCTTTGGACTATTCTGTAATAAACTCAATTCCGTAATGCTTTGTACTCACATTACTGTTCTGACAAAAGTATGTTGCCGTGAAATATTATCCAATGAGCTCAACAAAAATTTTTTGGGGTCTTCTTAACTCAAATAAATCTTTACCAAAATAATTCAGTATCTGATTTCAACATTGTGTTGTAAATACATATAAGATTTTTAGCTCAACTGAGCCAAAGGCTCCAAGGTGAGCTTATAATATACCAATCAGTCCGTCGTCCGGTGATAGGAAGTTTCATTTCAGCTCATTCTTTGATTGTAAAACACTTGAAAATTGAAAATGTATGAACTGGAGTTTGAGTGAAAACCCCATATGATTTTATACCCCCCCCCCCCCCCCCCAAAAAAAAAAATAATACTGATAGGGGTTATGTTTTCACGTCCTTCTGTGGGTTCATCTGTCCGTAACATTTTGTTTCTTCAATATTTTGAAGACCCATTTATGGAATTTCATGAAAATTTGCAGGCATCTCAAGTGTTTAAAGCTGTTCTAAGAAGATGTTCAATAGACAACTAACTATACATCATTATCTGTGACATTTTATTCTTTTTAGCAAATATTTTCTGTGAACAAAACATTTAAATCCATAGCATGGAACAAACACACTGCAGGCTCCAGCATCATACGAGCCTCATCACAAGAAGACCTGCTTTACATCTAACAGCATAGGATCATGTCACCTATTATATCCTTTGAACCTTCACAAGAGAAAGCCAACAATTTCGGTTTCCAACCAGGTCTGACACAAACCAGCCTGTACGGTCACAGGAGCAGGACAGAAGCTTGAAATTTTGGACTTAAAAGTAGAAGTGTCCTTCTGTCTGTGGAGCGGAAACAAAGGCTCTGATCAGCTGTGTACTTACTGATCAGCTGTGCAGTTACTGTACAGCTGATCTGCACCTTTGTTTTCGCCTATTCAGATTGTTGGTTTTCTGATGCAGCAGCTCATACTATTTCTAAGCACAATGTTATATCAATAACAGCTGTTGATCTAATATTGTTAAGAGGTCATGTGCGCAGCCGCAGATTGCTCGCTCGCTCTTATGCCAATAAGCCAAAATTTCAACATCAAGGCTCTATATCTGAATGGTTACTTTTTTTTCTCGCAAAAAAATAAGGCATCAGATTTTCATATGAGGATAATATCATTTATTTTATACTTTACAGTGAAAACCAATGTATATCAAAACTTGATAAAATTGGTAGTTTCATTGATATGAAATTTCAATATCAAATCTCACTGATATCAAAAGTCACTAGTGACTGATATCAGCTTATATCTTCACTGTAGATTTTGGATTACTTCTGACGTTTCCATTTACTTGACTTCATTAAAATGTGTCACTTCAGATATTCAAACGCCTATAACTCCGTTATTTATAAACGAAAACATAAAGTGTGGGTATTCATTTTCTTAGTAAGGAACAATGCGGTACCAAAATTATTCGTGTTTTCAAAAATTTTTGGTTTTTGCATTTTCACCGCCTGCTTTGTGAATTGGAAAATGCCTGTGTATTGTATAAAATAAAAAGAAAATTTGTTTTTTTTGGTGAATACCAAATATATTTCCTGTCGTGAGTTGAAAACATAAAAACTTTCACTCGTGCTGCGCACTCGTGAAAATTCTGATGTTTTCAACTCACTCGATGAAATATATTATTTTAGTATTCACCTCAAAAAAGCAAATATCCTCTATTTATTTTTATAATCATCCCCTTTCTATTCACTACAAAGATACACATGAAAATCCCTTTTCTTCCTAAACTTGAAGTTCCCACCCTCTAGCAATCTTGTGTGGCTTTAAAGACTATTTGTGCGACCCTTAAGGCAGATCTTCTTGCAATATGAATCATTCTCACATAATATCCTTTTCAGTTCTTAGTTTCCACTCTGTTTATCTTGAAACAACAATTAATAACAACTTTCATCTAATAATATAATATTTACATGGTATTAAAGTGGCATTCAATGTGAAAGCACATCATTTTGTACAACCTTTAATATCAAGCATCACCCATTAACAAGCACAAATACTTCCGACAGATACCTGCATTGCTAATATTGGAGGGCAATATAAGGATAATTTTGTCCATTCTTAATTTTACAAGTACCGTAGATTCAGCTGTCACTAAACATTCCTTCATCAACATCTCCCATTGGATTGTTTGTTACATGGTAGCTGAACCTAAGTCCTACTTCTAGAAGGTGTTCATGAACTCATCTAAACCTGGCATCCTTTTTATATAGGCAAACAGCATAGCCCCAAAAGTGATGCCACAGAATGTGGCGTCCCATCTGGGGCTATCCTGTTTGCTTTAAAGTAATTTCATTGAAAAATGAGAAAAAAATTTAGAAAAGCCTATGTACCTAGGCTAAAAATGAAAATTGACTCACCCAAATGAAAACTAGAGGACCATTGGTCCTGTAGCTCACCTGAGAGATTATCACATTGTAAGCTCATGAGATTTAAATTAATTGAGAATCGACCAATGAAAGTCTATGCATGGACACTATTGACCCCCGGGGCATGGCCAAATTTGACCCAGGGGCATGACTGGCACAATTTATAATGGGGACTACCAAACATTGCTACATACAAAATATAGAAGCTCTGGGCCTTTTGGTTTCAGAGAAGAAGTTTTTTTTAGTTTTTCCCATTGTAAGTCTATGGAGACTATCTACCCCCGGGGCGTGGCCAAATTTGACCCCAGGGGCATGGCTGGCACAATTTATGTAGAGGACCATTAGCCATTGCCACATACAAAATATCAAAGCTGTGTGCCCTGTGGTTTCAGGGAAGAAGATTTTTGATTTTTTTTCCTATAGCAAGTCTATTGAGACTATCAACCTCCGGGACCTGGCCAAATTTGACCCCAGGGGCATGAATGGCATAATTTATTTAGAGGACCATTAGCCATTGCTACATACCAAATATCAAAGCTGTGGGCCTAGTGGTTTCAGAGAAGAAGATTTTTTTAGTTTTTCCTATTGTAGGTCTATGGAGACTATCGACCCCCGGGGCGTGGCCAAATTTGACCCCGGGGACATGATTGGCACAATTTATGTAGAAGACCATTAGCCATTGCCACATACAAAATATCAAAGCTGTGGGCCCTGTGATTTCAGAGAAGAAGATTTTTGAATTTTTTTCCCACAGTAAGTCTATGGAGACTATCAACCCCCGGGGTGTGGCCAAATTTGACCCCAGGGGCATGAATGGCACAATTTATGTAGAGGACCATTAGCCATTGCTACATACCAAATATCAAAGCTGTTGGCCTAGTGGTTTCAGAGAAGAAGATTTTTTTAGTTTTTTTCCTATTGTAGGTCTATGGAGACTATCGACCCCCGGGGCGTGGCCAAATTTAACCCCAGGGGCATGATTGGCACAATTTATGTAGAGGACCATTAGCCATTTCCACGTACAAAATATCAAAGCTGTGGGCCCTGTGGTTTCAGAGAAGAAGATTTTTTATTTTTTTCCCATAGTAAGTCTATGGAGACTATCAACCCCTGGGGCGTGGCCAAATTTGACCCCAGGGGCATGAATGGCACAATTTATGTAGAGGACCATTAGCCATTGCTACATACCAAATATCAAAGCTGTGGGCCTAGTGGTTTCAGAGAAGAAGATTTTTTTAGCTTTTCCAATTGTAAGTCTATGGAGACTATCGACCCCCAGGGCGTGGCCAAATTTGACCCCAGGGGCATGGCTGGCACAATTTATGTAGAGGACCATTAGCCATTGCCACATACCAAATATCAAAGCTGTGGGCCCTGTGGTTTCAGAGAAGAAGATTTTTTAATTTTTTCCCATAGTAAGTCTATGGAGACTATCGATCCCCGGGGCGTGGCCAAATTTGACCCCAGGGGCATGAATGGCACAATTTATGTAGAGGACCATTAGCCATTGCTACATACCAAATATCAAAGCTGTGGGCCTAGTGGTTTCAGAGAAGAAGATTTTTTTAGTTTTTCCCATTGTAAGTCTATGGGACCTATCTGTTGCCATGGAAACCACAATTTTGATACAATCTGCTCCAAAACCTAATGCCATCAATCCCCCAACCCAATTATGGTTCACATTAAATTTGATCAAGATCGGCCTACTAGCTTCAGAAATATTCTTCTTTGAAATTGTGGACGGACGACGACGACGGACGACGCCAACGACGACGACGACGGACGACGGATGCCTGCCTATCCTTTAAGCTCACCTGTGAGCCTTCGGCTCAGGTGAGCTAATGATGGATGAATTCATTTGCCATTAACGGGTTAAGAGCACTTTTAGGGCATTTTATAGAGAAGTGTGCAAAATTATCCCTATATCATCAACAAACACCTTTGTATCCGATCTCGGAAAACAAAACAATCACTTTGTTAACTTTTCTGAGTGTTTAGCCATTTCAGAATCAGCTATACATATACTTAGAAATCATGACACATATGTTCTTTCAAAAAGCAAAGTTGAGAAAAGAATTGCACAATTACTTCAGTGAAAATTATGAACTTAAGCAAAACTAATAACTCGCTGTTTTAAATTATGGAAAAACAAACCTAGAATGTTAGTTGAAGAACGATGTAATGGTCTCGTGCCTGCCATTATTGGTAATTCATGAACATTCATGAACATGACTAGCACTAAGCACCATCTAAACCATCTGACTTTGACATCTGCACAATCTGGCATCTGCACTTGACAATATTTGAGCCGCCTCATGGGAAAACCAACAATGTGGTTTCCGAACAGGTCCGACACAAACCGGGCTGTACAGTCACAGAAGAGAGCTAGAAGCTTGAAATTTCGGATTTAAGTAGAAGAGGAACTGTACTATCCGATTAGCGAAAACAAAGGCGCTGATCAGCTTCGCAGTTACAGCGAAGCTGATCTGCGCCTTTGTTTTCGCCTAGGCAGATTGTTGGTTTTCCCATGTGGCGGCTCATTTCTAAAGTAGAATTTCTCCTTCACTTCCATTTTCCAACTCTGGGTGGCTTAAGCACACAATTTTCTCTTGGTTTTATATAACATCACAGTCAAAATATCAGCTATTATACAATTAATGACTATTGAGGCACTGGCTAGGATGTGATATCGACCCGAGAATATAAATATTGACCGAGGCGAAGCCGAGGTCAATATTGGTATTCTCGGGTCGATATCACATCATATCCAATGCCTCAATAGTCATTAATTGTTTTATTATATTTGAAGTCTTCAAATTGTCATATTAACTGGCTAGCTTGTGCTGGCAGGTCTATATTAGTTTCTAAATTTAGAGCTGATTGGAAACTTGCCGTTCTTTTTGTCATTTCCAATCAGTTCTAAATTTAGTAACTAATTATATAGACCTGCCAGCACGTGCTAGCCAGTTAATATGACAATTTGAAGACTTGCCACGTGGGCGCTTTGGGCCAATGAAAAGCGAGATTTTCAGTAGCTTATATAATAATAAACACAAAACGCACTTCAGCACAAAAAGTATGTATACAGCAAAGCCAAGCATGACATAAAATAAACATTCACCCAGATGAAAACAAAATGGATATTTCTTGAATTCTTGTTAATAAACATTTTTTTACTCAACGCATTGAGTATGCATGTACATGCATTTGGAAAATGACTAGATTATTGAATGTGACAGTACAAATGGAGTTAAATTTACTAAACAGAACCATCTTTCTGTATTTTTTTCCAACTCCTGAACCAAAGAATTTTTGTTTCTGGCCTAACCGTAGTTGTTCTTCAACATCTTTCTCTGTATCTCTGGTAAAATCAGCACAAAATAGAATATAGTAAAACAATTATGCCAGGTCATGAAAATTCTGTTAAAAACAATATTATTATATTAAACAAACAAAGAAGAATGAAATTGTTTTTACAGTATTGTTGCATAAATATCTATACATATAGCTGTTTGAAGCCATTTTCAATTAAGCCATGACCCATGTTCAAACCATAAAATTAATGTGCCAATTGGCTAAAATCTGTGAATGGTCATTAAGATGTGACATTACTGTTGTCCTTAGAACCGAAATGGCTGCCGCTAAAAAAATGCCTGGCAGCCTCTGGTTTAAACAACTGTCTCAAGCCTCAGAAAATGTTAATGCATGAACACGCATGTTGGACACTTAATTTGGTCAGCTTTCTCATGTGTGTACCATCTATAGATATACTAGCAAAATTCAAAATTTGAAAGCTACTGTTTTTCCTGTTAAAGAGAAAGACTTCATGACATGGCTCAAATTACATGCACACAACAATTGTTACAAACACATTATACATGTAATCTAAAAACACTCTATAGCCAACAAGAAACAACAAAAAATTCTAATAAAATGACACACATTTAGCACACTTAGATATATAAATGCAACACAAATAAAAGCTTCACATTATTTTTGTTTCTCTATAGGGACTGAACAGACCAATTGAGCCTTGTCATGGAAATCCCTGCCTTTTACAATAGCTAAAGTATAGAAGCTGGCCCTCTGTGCGGTACCGGTGCTCACACAACAGAGCTGATGAACATCTTTGTTTCTACTACATAGAAATATTATGACAAAAGCCATCTATGGTAGTAGAATTCAACATGTGTCTGACCTGGTCCATAGTGCCAAATATAGGTTTTCTCGTGACATGGCTCAAATTCTGATCATTCACAATACTTGCATTTTCTGCTTGTTTCTTGGTATATAATATTGAGAAAATGGGTAACCAGAACCAGAGCAATCGTCCTTTTCTCATCGGGTGGGCCTGGTTTCATGATTCTTTTTCCAATACAGGGATTTTTTGACAATTTTGAAAAGGGGCCCTAGGGCCTTTCTGACTGGGAAAATTAGTGACCTAAACCCTGGAAAATTTTCAGACCATTCAGACTACTTAAGATTATTCATTTAGAATCATTAAATACTAACTTAAAACCCAAAGTTAAACATCATTTCAAACAGTAGAGTTTGAATTTCACAATGTATGGAGCTGTTGAAAATTATTTTCAGTTTTGATTGGGATTTTTTTTCCTTCTCCAGATTGGGAAAAAATCATCAAAATTCCATTGGGTATGGTGCCTTATTGCGGCCCGAGACACTAGAAAAAAGTCCCTGCAATACCACTACAATGTAGCTTTCAGACCGGGAAACAGCATCTGATGCAAGTACGGTGCATAAAATGTACCCTGTGGATCTTTGTAAATGCCACTTAAGTTTCTCGAGCCCTTAGATAAATTTCAAAGCAACCACCACTAACTTGATACATACATACATCTATTGGTTTGTTGATAAATGATGTTGAAAGCAAGCAAGTTTTGGAGGTGTTGATTTTTCTCCTAAAAAGCATTTCAAATCACTGCAGAAATAATGTATCAAAGACAGAGATCTTGCAAATAACTTATCACTCGAACAAATAGTTAAAATGCACATTCATATCACCACAATGCAAGTACTCTTCAGTATATATACAATCAAAGAAAATATGTTTCAACTATCCATAATATATCAAACATTTATCACATAGACATGAAAAATTTGATTGCAACACGCAAACCTAAGTCTGCCAGTAAAGGCACTTGCACCCATCTCAAATAAATTAGTAACTGCCCAGCATGGCGTGCAACTTTTTTCACTTTTGTGGTTAATATCATTTTTTGACATCATTTCAGTAACTAAATGCAGTTTTCCAAAAATTATTCTCTCCAATTGTTAAATTCACAAAATTATACACAGATTGAAATGCAGTCTCCAAATCATGCGTTAGTTTAGGTATATTAAAATGAAAAATAAAAAACTGCATACAATTTTACAAAGATTGAAAAAAAAGACCACTTAAACTGAATAGGCTGCACCCCACACCTTGACTGTGGGATAAATTAATTCTTTTAACTTCATTAAATGCATGATAAATGTAAGAACTTTTACTCCAAAGAGTGTTCTTTGTCAGCGCATGCATCTTTGTATGATATAGAGGCCTGTGTCAGATATGTTCACAATATTCTAGAAAGAAGACAAAACTTACAAAAGTCTCAAAGAAAAAAAATGTGGTATTATATTCTGCCAAATTTTAATTCAACATCTTGTTTCAAAATTTCTTTCTATACATTGCAGTTCAATATAATTGCATTTTATGAAGTCTACAAACTATAATGGCAGGTCAGATCCCTCCCCTCCAAACCTCATCAATAAATTATCATGAAATGGGACTTTGACTCATCACTCAAACTATTGCATGTACACATGCAGGTGGTTTTATAGGTAAAACTGTATAACAAACTGGTTTTGAAACATGATCACTGGATAAGAATAACATAAACCATCAAAATATGACAGTTGTCAACAGAAATCAATATTCAATTATGAGATCCTAAATCATTAGAGCTGCGACACGAGAAAACCGGTCTTCCGGGTTTCCGACCAGGTCTGACATAAACTGACCTGTACAGTCACAGAAGCAGGTTAGATGCTTGAATTTTCGGATTTCAGAAGAAGAGAAATTGTACTATCCATGTAGCGAAAACAAAGGTGCTGATCAGCTGCGCATTTACTGCACAGCTGATCTGCTCCTTTGTTTTCGCTCATGCAAAAATCTGGTTTTCTCACGATGCGGCTCATTAAATATAGCCAAGAACAGACAACTATGGAAACACAATCCTGTATATATGAGCCGCCTCATTGGAAAACCAACAATATGCATAGGCGAAAACAAAGGCGCAGATCAGCTTCGCGGTAACCGCGAAGCTGATCTGCGCCTTTGTTTTCGCTACTTGGATAGTACAATTCCTCTTCTACTTAAATCCAAAATTTCAAGATTCTAGCCTGCTTCTGTAGCTGTACAGGCCGGTTTGTGTCGGACCTTTTCGGAAACCACATTGTTGGTTTTCCCACGAGGCGGCTCATATGTCAATGACAATGTCAGACCTTGAAAACCTGTCTTTAGCAATGCCAGAACAGGAGCATTGAATTTATGATTTACACAAAAACAGAGACTAATTCCAATTTTGAATGTTAGAATATATTTAAACTACTGTATTCATTCTAATAACAGCAACTACTGTATTCATTCTAATAACAGCACCTGCTCTGTGCTACAATAAATGCACACCCATATCTTTTCCAAGCTATCTGTATTAAAAGTGCACACTGGCCGGCAGGCATATTGGTATTGCACATGACTACATGTATATCAAAGGAATATCTAAGTAGGTGTAACTAAACTTTTTATTAAAGGTTTGAACATGTAGAATGCATCATCATTAAAGTTTTGGAGTAAATTATATATAATATTTTTTTTTTCTTTGGATTATGGGTTAACAAATTAAGAGTGAAATTTTATTGAACATTTCAGAGGCAACTTTGAAAACTTCAGTGCACTGTGTGCTATTAAATGAGCCGCATCGTGAGAAAACCGGATTTTTGCTTATGCGAAAACAAAGGCGCAGATCAGCTTCGCGGTAACCGCGAAGCTGATCAGCGCCTTTGTTTTCGCTACACGGATAGTACATTTCCTCTTCTTCTTAAATCCGAAATTTCAAGCTTCTAGCCCGCTTCTGTGACTGTACAGCCCGGTTTGTGTCGGACCTGGTCGGAAACCCCGAAGACCGGTTTTCTCGCGTCGCGGCTCAAATAGAATGAATACTGTAATTAGAATATCAAGGAAGTAAACATCAAATGAGCTGCATCATGAGAAAACCAGATTTTGCCTATGCAAAAACAAAGCCGCAGATCAGCTGTGCAGTAACTGCACATCTGATCAGCGCCTTTGTTTTCACTACAGTGATTGTACAATTCCTCTTCTTCCTAAATCTGAAATTTCAAGCTTCTGGCGATTTTCTGTAGATGCACAGACTGGTTTGTGTCAGACCTGGCCAAAACCCCCGTGACCAGTTTTCTTGCGTCAAGTCTCAAAGACGCTGATTAGTGCAGATCTACAGGTTTATGAAACCTGATGTCAAGGTTTTTTTCTAATGCTTTGGTTTAAGATTAAAAAAAAACAACACTATATTAAACAATACAATTAACAGATAATTAATGCAGAGAGCATACACTTTTAGTAGTGCTCTAGGGATATGCATAAACTTACAAAGTGCATGTAAGGTGTCAGCTGTCAATCATTTTAGATTGTAATCATTAAATGTGACAGATATCATAATGAATAATTATTGCATTTCCTATTTTTCTTTAGTGTACAAATACTGTACATGCACTGTACATCTAACCAGCCTGTACGAGAAATGTTCTTCATGTTTCAGTTGCATGGTTTTGATTTCCAACTTGGTATTCAAAATTAAAGAAAATTTACAAGTATGTTCTTGGAATGCCCTTCAACTTTCAATGACAGGAGAGATAAAATCGAATTGTCCATATGGTGAAAAGAAGAAATTGGTAATGTTCAAACACATGTAAATCCCAACATTTGAACATATGAAGACGATCAAATGAATTTGAACTGATAAACTAAGACGACTTAAATGGATTTACTACCTCTCAACCATTAATAACAAATCATTCCTACATTTAAGCATTGAAAGTGACAGGTTTTTGGCCTTGGAACCATTTGACTCTGTACTGTGTTTTACTAAGCTGAAAAGCAAAGGTATACCAACAGTTACTGATGGACACTACCAAATCACTCTAGTTGATATATACTGACATCCTTGGTATCATCAACTCTTAGTTGAAAGCAGAAGCCATCATTTGCTGCAAACAGCTACAGCTTCACGCCAACGGGTCAGCTAGATGGCCATTTCAAAATTCTCATGCAGTTGAAAAAGCGGATCAAAAACTGTTAGAAACGGTGTTTTCTACTGCAAAGTGTTTGAATCATGATCATCAATCGTGACAACCACTGCCGACTATCCGGTGTAGTAAATAAAAATCACAATTCTGAACGCAAACTCCTACGTTGTCTCATACGAACATAACAGGGCAGCGTCCACTGGTTCCATACAGGATGGACATGTGAAAGATCGCATCAACCAATCGTCTATACATTCCTTGTGATACGAGTGCATACAAGGTAAGATTCGTAAAGTGTCATTGATCACAAAGTCACACATACATATAGCACACCTGGAATAGAAAGAGGATTGTATAAGCTGTGTAAAAAGTATAACTGATATGTATATGCACCATATCCACTAGCCTACAAATGGCTCTGGATAAATGAATACTATCAATTTCTTTTCATTTAAAAAACTTGCCGTTACTGAAGTACTTTCATTTAGCACAGCTCTGACATTACTTTTTGGAATATATGCTTTCTTGTTGTTGTTCTTATTAAACATTCCACCAACAGCAGTCATAATTGAGCTGCCTCATGGGAAAACCAACAATCTGCATAGGTGAAAATAAAGACACAGATCAGCTTCGCGGTAACCGCGAAGCTGATCAGCGCCTTTGTTTTCGCTACTCGGATAATACAATTCCTCTTCTACTTAAATCCGAAATTTCAAGCTTCTAGCTCTTTTCTGTGCTTGTACAGGCCGGTTTGTGTCGGACCTGCTCAAAAACCACATTGTTGGTTTTCCCACGAGATGGCTCAGATGAAGACGGACCTGTTTAAAGCCATATCCTAAAGACAGGAGAAGCCTGTGATCAAACCCAGGACAAAAGTAAGATGAGTAACTTCAAAACCACTACACCATGGAGACCTCTTTGTAATATTCTAGAGGAACTGTTAACTTCTGACAACAAAGTTATCATATATTGCTTCAATTTGTTTTCCTCTGAATGAACTTGCAGTGCATGTTAAATGCTTGACAATAATTCTCTGGTTCAACTGGTTCTAGCCCATGGTTAAAACCATTATACTCACTCTTTACTTTTCTTGGCTGAGCCATCATAAACTCCTGTTGGTAAATGACTGATAAGCCCTAGTCGTTTCGCTATTTTGATCTGTTCTTCCTCTGTTAACTGGCTCGCTGGCCGACTCACATTGGGTGCTGGATAATAGACTGGCATCCTCTGACTGGGCGGCTGTCTTTCCTGAAATAACAGGAAGTTTGAGTTTAATAGCGAGTTCCATAGCAAGGAAACATGCATCTTTGCCTTTTCATTATACATGATATGAGCCACGACACAAGCAAACTGGTCTCCAGGGTTTCCAACCAGGTTTGACACAAACCGGCCTGTACAGTCTCAAAAGATGGTTACGTAGCGGCTTGAAATTTCGGATTTTGGAAGAAGAGAAATTGTACTATCCGAGTGACGAAAGACACTTTTTATACAAAAAAGAGGAAATAATTTAATACAGACTTTGAAAACTATATCATGGAAATTGGGAAATTGAGACATCTGATGAAAATCAAATATCACAAATTTGTAAGAAGAATCTCATCATAGTGTGAATCACTGAGGACATTTAATATATTTCCCCAAATACAGATAGTTTCATCAAGTTTTTTAAGTTTTAGATTACAGTATGCATTTAAACTTCCACTGAATGATCTAAATATCACAATTGTATAAGCTGAACACTCATAAATGCGATACCTTCATGATCATCAAATAAGCAGACTCCGGTTAATCTTTAAAATTGCTTATCATAATTAACTTGTATTGTATTGAAATTGTTTTTGATAAACAATTAGTCTGTATTCATAAATTTTAACAAATCTTATTCTTTAGTGGTATTTGAAGCGTTTTATGGCATAATTTCAATTAAGACATATTAAATTTCTAAACCCCATTATAGAAAAAGATTTTTTTCTTGTTTTCTTGCCTTATGTTGTTTTGTCCACGGAAATAATATGTTAGGAGTTATGACAGTCATTATCAAGCCTCAAAGAGACAGATTACAGGTTCATCAGCAGAAGTGGAAAAATGACCTTATAAATAAATGTACTCTCATGACAAAATGAATATGTGCAAAATGTGAAGATCAGTAGCAGGTCTAATGATAATGCTATCAGACTCGAAGAAAACAATGTCTGTCATCCTGAAATGAACTAAGTACATGTATTTTCTTTTCTTGAATCAAAGATAGGTATCTTCATCTTCATTTGCCAAAGCCACTTTTTAGGAGAGCTAGTAGGGACTAATCCCCTTCGGTCAAGCCCCATCCCCCTGGTGTGGTATTGTAAATTTGGCATTTCCCCAGAAAACTATTCTGATTCCTTGCATTTGAAAGATGCTAAGATGGAGTGAGAATTATCTTTCTACTGAAATGATAAATGCATCAGTGCTGAATGCTGATCAATAAAAGACCAATATGCTAATACCAACAGCTGGCACCTCTTTGTTGTCATGGTTGAGTTGACCTCATTGTTGACACAAAAATCAGCTGATCCTTTGTGCTGCATGATGGTGGTGATGATTAATGCTCCATTACAACCTATTCAATCAACATACATTTCAATAGATTTTGAACAATTATTGCCAATGAAATAAATTGATTTTTATCTTTTTCATTATTTGTTGTTATTTATGGTCTATTTTTGTGGTTTGTGGATGACTGTCAAAAATCAAAACAAAAGATACCTGATATGGTGGCGGCGGTCCGAGCGACTGTTCTCCGCTTTCCTGCACTGAAGGTTCTCGTAGAATACACGATATATCATCTTGACTCTGTGTCTTGAAACAGTTACCCATTTTGAAGCGATTATATCCTGTTTAAAGTCTAAATTTTACGATGAAATCATCTCGTTGTTGCCATTTGTAGATTATTCGTGAGGTAATGACCGAACAACACCTCACGTTATACATCCGCTTGACGTAATTGAAAATAAATAGTTCCATGTCTGTGCGTTTCATGGAACATACTTAGGAATATCTACAGTAAAACGATGGCAAAGACGTATCTAAAACATGTAAATTTACATTTTGAAATATAATTTGACTGTTGACACACTTCTATGTGCACAAATAAAAAAAGTAAACAAAACAATTTGCATGGCGTTTGAATACAAAATCCTCAATAGGCACGGGTAAAATTACGGAACGAATAGTGAAAAAGATTCCCGCCACCTGTCAAAAATTATTGGAAAAGGTCCCTCAGGACCTTTTCCACAGTGTTTACTTTGAATATGAAGAAAATTTTACCCATGATCGACTGCTCTCTCTTAATTACGCGTTTTGTCACATAAATCGCTTAATAAAAACTAGTGAACCCGTCTATACTGACTAGACAGTTAACCGCAATCAATTAAATTTATCCATTTTTGAAACTCCCCGTCAAATAGCGGTAAAATCTAGCAAGCAGTCTCGATCGTGGTGACTGCTTATCATAGCGCATCTAGGTTTAGATCGTAGATACCCTGACGAGGGGTACAGAAATTATAGGAGCTCTATATGGCTGACTTTTAGTCCATCACATCGGTCCCATGGGTCTGTTTCTGGTAGTGAAGCTGCAGGTCAAATTCAGAACTCTGTCACAAATTGACTGCACTGCAAAATGGTTTTCTACACATCGACATATTGATTGTAATCGTGTTCCCTTTAGTATTGGCTTTGGTTCCATAACATCAGAAATTTTGGTCAATGCCTTGAGTGACAGATACACACACTGGTCAAGCGTTCATAACAAGAAACGACATTCATGTATAGGAAACGAAACTGAAACGTATGAGAATCGAAATTAATGACGAACCAGAGAATCAACAACACTGAAATCTAGATCAAAAGGAATCTCTTATAACAAACGGCTGCTGACCTTTTCATTGGTTTCTTTTTAAAGAAGCCAACTTGTTACATATTTTGTTGTGGGGGCCATACAGCATTGTATCTCATGTGGTTGATATTTGATGTAGAGCAACAATTTTGATGGCTGAGGCTATCCGCACGACGGTCGTGCCGATAAGCGGCGTTATCCGCACGACGGTCGTGCCGAT
Organism: Rugalucina vietnamica; assembly: GCA_964017185.1. Taxonomy (NCBI): domain Eukaryota; kingdom Metazoa; phylum Mollusca; class Bivalvia; order Lucinida; family Lucinidae; genus Rugalucina; species Rugalucina vietnamica. The sequence continues at coordinate 32,182,361 of OZ024873.1, read as the reverse complement.
AAGCGGCGTTATCGGCCCGACTGTCGTGCGGATAGCCAATTCACCATTTTTGCATAATCGGCTGGTTCCCAGCTTTAAAAAATCAATATAAGAAATACAGGTAACCAGAACCCCCCTGAGGGGGGTTCCTGGTTACCTGTTTTTTCCAATATTGATTTTTGCCAGCAGGAAACCAGCCGATAATGCAAAAATGGTGAATGCTACAGGTATTGGCTATCGGCACGACGGGAGTATAAGATTTTATAACAAGCTTAAGTATGCATTTAACATTTAATTTGTCATAAATAAATTAATTATGTGTTTAGCTATTGAAATACATTCAAAATTAAACATTTTTGTTAATCATGAATAAGAAAACTAGTTTGACTTGATTAATCTAGCTGATGTAAACTGAATCACGGTAGATTTGTAACAGCGGATAAAAATATAATCAATGTATTTTTCTTATTGTGTTACTGAAATGTTTCCATACTCCATTGTTAAAATCAAAGGCTGTTTATTCTTTTGGATTACCACATAATTTCTTATTCAGGTAACGATAATTACTTTCTCATTTACGCATACGCATGACTGATTTTTACAGGTAAATTTACAGGTAAGCCAATTTCAGCAAAGTAATAATTTTGTTGATTAAAAAGTAAAAACTCCTGTAATATTCTGTTTCAGTTTTGAAGCCAGTGTAATATATTTTGTAACTTAAATGTATCAATTTCTAAACATGTTTAACATTTGGAAATCGATTTCCCTGTCGTGCCGATAACGCCGCTTATCCGCACGACGGTCGTGCCGATAAGCGGCGTTATCGGCACGACCGTCGTGCGGATAGCCAGTGTCAATTTTGATATCTACTAAGATATCTACTAAACCTAAATAAGATTTCGGATTTATATGATTAACCAAGTTATATACATTTTAATACTAAGATATAATAAAGTATCCGATAGTATAGCAAGTAATTAAGATACCTGAATAAGTGTTTATCAATAAAGATAGCTGATTTTGATAGGTAAATTAGATATCACATTTTGCAATCTGGATATCTTTATTAAGAAATATAATATTTTAAATTGTATCTAAATTAATATTTAAGACATCTCTAAATTAATGTGATAAATAAGATATTTGTATCAACAGAGTACATTTATAAATAAGAGAAACCATTTGTGATTTGGTAAAGCAAATGAGTTGTGACTAACAAACTAAACTAAATAAGATATCTAGTAACGGATAAAAGATATCTACTTTAGCATATAAGATAAAATAGATATCTGACTAATTACGCATTCTAGATACAATTTTTTCAAGGGAGATTACCAGAGTATAAAAAGCCAACTTGAGCAAACAAATTGGGAAGGTGAGATGGAAGGTCTAGATTTGTCGAGCTCCTGGTTATGGTTTACAGAGCAATACATCGATCTACTAGAGAAATTCATACCGGAGAGTAAACCTCGTCAGAAACGTGAGAAAGCTGGACCAGTTGTCACACAGTCCTGTTTGGATGCTATCAAGAAATGGCTTAAATACATGTACAAGTACTGTAAATCACCTGTCAATTTTAACCAGTATAAAATTGCTAGAAATGCCGTAACCCTTGAATTGCGTAGCGCAAAATACGCCTACGAAAAAGATCTGGCCGCAAGGATAAAAACTGACAATAAATTGTTCTGGAACTATGTCAGCAAGAATTCAAAAACCAAAAAATCAGTGTCTCAGCTCTTGAGTTCAGATGGAACATTAACTTCAAGTGACCAGGAAACCGCTAACACCTTAAATGAATATTTTTCCAGTGTATTCTCCAATGAAAACACCAATACAATACCAGATTTTAATGATAGAAACTTTAATCATGAGCTAGATCAAATAGTAATCACAGAGAAAAAAGTAGAAGAAATCATCAGTAACTTAAAACCCTCAAAATCTCAGGGACCTGACAAAATACACCCACACTTCTTAAAACTTCTTAAAACAAACAAAAGATCAGTTGAAAAAGCCGCTATGTATTTTATTCAACAAATCCTTTCAAGAATCCAAATTACCAGACTGTTGGAAAAAAGCAAACGTAACAGCTATTTTCAAGAAAGGAGACAAAAAACTTCCAGAAAATTATCGACCCATCAGTCTTACCTCCGTTCCAGGCAAGATTATGGAACGCATAATAAGGGATGAAATTGTCCAACATATGACTACCAACAATTTATTTACTGAGTGTCAACACGGATTCATAGCTGGCAAATCTTGTACCACACAACTGTTGGAATATATAGAGGATATCACCCAGGCCTTGGACACTGGCATGGGAGTCGATGTAATTTACCTCGACTTCCAAAAAGCCTTTGACAAGGTTCCGCACCAGCGCTTATTGAAGAAGTTATATGCATATGGAATAAGAGGTCATACTTATGAGTGGATTAAAGAATTTTTAAGCAATAGGCAACAAAGAGTTACTATAAATGGTTCAAAATCAGAATGGAGAGATGTATGGGGTGCCGTTTTACTATTTATTCCCTATTTATGGATATCCTAAATTCATTTTAGGATATCCATAATTCATTTATGGATATCCATAAATGAATTAAGGATATCCATAATTCATTTATGGATATCCTTAAATCAATTTATGGATATCCTTAATTCTGCTGAATTATGGATATCCATAATTTGATTTTAGGATATCCTTAAATGAATTATGGATATCCTAAAATACAACTAATTAAGGATATCCATAATTCATTTATGGATATCCTTAAATCAATTTATGGATATCCTTAATTCTGCTGAATTATGGATATCCATAATTTGATTTTAGGATATCCTTAAATGAATTATGGATATCCTAAAATACAACACTATTTAAGGATATCCATAATTCTATTTAAGGATATCCTTAAATCGTATGAATATTGGATATCCATAATTCTATTTAAGGATATCCATAAATGAATTATGGATATCCTTAAATAAGATTGTATTTATGGATATCCATTATTCATTTTAGGATATCCTAAAATCAAAAAAATAATATAGGGCACAATGATTTCTAAAAGAAATATTTTTAAAATTGAATTATGGATATCCTTAAATCGAATTATGGATATCCTTAAATCGGCCTATTTAAGGATATCCATTATTGAATTATGGATATCCATAAATCAAATTATGGATATCCTTAATTGCAGATTATTTCTGGATATCCTTAAATACATTTAAGGATATCCTTAAATAGGCTGATTTAAGGATATCCATTATCCGATTTAAGGATATCCTTAAATCGAATTTTGGATATCCAGAATTCAGCATGATTTAAGGATATCCTTAAATGCATTTATGGATATCCTAAATTCAATTATGGATATCCTATATTCATTTATGGATATCCATTATTCATTTATGGATATCCTTAAATCAATATAGGATATCCTAAAATAATTAAGGATATCCATAATTATTTAAGGATATCCTAAAATGAATTAAGGATATCCATAAATGAATTATGGATATCCATAAATGAATTATGGATATCCATAAATAAGGAATAAATAGTAAAACGGCACCCCATAGAGATGTTACTAGCGGTATCCCCCAAGGCAGCGTCCTGGGGCCGGTGCTATTCCTGGTGTTTATAAATGACTTTCCAGACGTAATTGAGGTGCTACTGAAACTGTTCGCTGATGACGCTAAGCTGTATAGTGTAATATCAAGCTTAAACGATGTGCAACCCCTACAACGTAATGTCAACAACGCAGGTACTTGGTCGATAGACTGGGAAATGTTATTCAACATTAAAAAATGTCATCAGCTACATGTCGGGCCGCAAGACACAGGATACACTTATACCATGCAGACAGAAAGTGGTCCACAAGCCATAGAAAAGGTCGCAAATGAAAAAGATTTAGGTGTAATTATTGACAGCAAGTTAACCTTTAGAGACCACATATCGGCAAAAGTCAACTTAGCCAATAGAAATTTAGGCATTATCTTTAGAACATTCACATACAACATGTATCTAGATACAGAGATGTTTATGTCTTTATACAAATCACTTGTGCGCCCGCATTTGGAGTATGCCACAGTGATCTGGTCCCCATTGTATAAGAAAGACAGAATATCTATTGAAAATGTTCAACGTCGTGCAACTAAATTAGTTAGAGCATGTAAAAACTTGTCATACCCAGAAAGGCTTAGGAAGTTAGGCTTACCAACATTAGAATACAGAAGACAGCGTGCAGATATTATACAAGTCTATAAGATATTAAATGACATTGATAAAGTTGACAAGAACAAACTTTTCTCAGTGATAACTTATAACCGTACACGGGGTCACCCAAAAAAGTTGTTTAAGGAAAGATCAAGGTTAAATGTTAGAGCAAACAGCTTCAGCAACCGTGTTGTAAACATATGGAATCAGCTCCCTGAGGACGTTGTCATGGCACCCTCCCTGAACACTTTCAAGAGCAGATTGAACAAACATTGGAGTAGACACCCATACAAATTCACTGCTCCGTGCTATGAGCCCGGCCAAACTACCGGACTTACATGGAATACACATCAAAATGCATCTGAAGAAGTCAGATGACTTACATTGGTGTCTACGTCGGTAAGAAAACGGTAAGAATTACATTAGATATATAAATGCTATAAAAGATATCGAAATCAGCATATATCTTAATTGAAGGGGTCAGTGCAACAAGGTACCTAGTCACATTTTGGCCAAAAATGAGTTAACCACTCAGTCATGCAGAAAAATGGTTTCTTCACCTAATTAACTCCCTTTGACCTGTTGACCATAGAAAACAGACAGAGAATGATTTTAAAAGCATTTTTTTTTAAAAATACTAAGGTCCTAACTCCATGTTGGATGATTAATGCAACAACGGTCCTAACTCCACAAGATTTTTATTTCTATCCTATTGGCCAAACTATAAACTAACAGCATACATTTTGCACAAATATATCATGACTGTTGGAAATATATGGTGAAAACAGATTTTCAACTGAATGTTGTGCGTTTAAGATGCTCTAAACGAAACACAAAAATACAAGATGGAGTTAGGACCATGCAAAATAGCTCCTAGCCCGCTTAATAAGTTGCCGCTACACTTTTAGACAATGTACATGCTAACTTTAAGCTGTCCAGTTAATTTCTGGCTATTTATTACAATATGTGTAGCATATTTTCTGTATAAATGCAGTTTTTCAGTTTTATAAGATATGGACTTAGCTCCCTTGTTGCGTGTACAAAACTGCTAAAATTCAGTTTTTCTAATTTTATTTCTCTAAAAATGATGATATTATCATAACATCACTTAAAATTAACGTTTTATATCAAAGGTTTCCAATTTGTTAAAGAAAAATCCAGTAATTCAGATTTTATGAAAAAAACAAAAACAGAACGTTTTTCGCGTTTTTCTCAAAATAATGAAAAATGGACTTAGGTACCTTGTTGCACTGACCCCTTCAATTGTTAACCAGATCCCTAGACTATCAAACAAGATATCATATAAATTTTCAACAAATTAAATATGCAACATATCAAATAAGACATCTTATTTGTCAATTTAGGTATGTAATATTTAGCCTAAAAAGATATCTGATATTCTATGATAGTGGGTGTGCCAGTTGTTTTTTCTGGGGGTTCTCCCCTTTTCGCCCACCTACTGACTGGCCCGTCTCATATGAGCTGAAATAATCTTGAAAGGGACATTAAACTGAATTAAAGAAAACAAAAATAATATAAAAAAAGATATACTATAATATAATAGATGCCTGATATCTTGAATGATATTAAAATGGCTTGCCTTTGAGGATCAACAGTTCCCCCACAGCTAACCTTTTGTTATTTACGAGTATATTCATGTTGCGTGTTTTGTTCATTCGTCTGTCTGTTGTGCTCGTCGGGGTGTTTTTGATTTACTATGGTTGAGTTGCTGCTTTTCTTGTTGGGCTCTTGTTTAGTTTTATGAATGAACATCTTGATGAACCAGTAGAAATGGTCTCCTCCTTTGTTGAGGTTTTGGCTTTATTGCAGCAACATTTTGTAATACATGTGTTAGCCAGTTACAATCTTGTTTTCATTTTATTCTAATCCGTTTTTAATAATCGCTAATACATTTTCGCTGTACTGATAGAAATGGTAATTTCGCTGTCCTAGTAAAAATGGTTTTATTAATAATAATGACAATCTCTGTATTTCTGGTGTCTTTGGTTGGGATTTTAACTTGGTTGCACCAAAAGTTTTTGTTACATGTGTTCGCCAGTTGAACACTATGTTTGTTTTTATTTAATTTTCATTCTTTATGAAATCGAAAAAGAAAACTAAAAATAGTTTAAAAATAGTTTTCGGCATTGTCCTCAATAAAAACGATTATCAGTGTCCCAGGAAAAGTGGTTTATCTTCATTATACTACTGTTTCTTGTGCCTGCCTCTCTGTCAGGCTCGTTGCTTTTCGTTCCGGTCGAAACTTAGCCGGATGGCTACCTTGTTTGGAAAGAGCTAGACATTCTGCTCGTGTGTTGTCAGGAAAATGTTTTGTTGTTTTATGTATTTTCTCTATATTGAGACTAAATTTAATTGCATCGATTCCTGGCCCCTCTGTTTTTATTTTAAAGCATCTTAGGCTGAGGTTAGCACTTGTAAAACCTAACTAAACTCATTTATTCCTAAAGTATCAGGTGTTTCTAGTTTTTTTTTTGTTTTGTTTTGTTTTTTCTTTAAATCCAAAGAATACTTATAAATAGTGCACAGTTCTCTTAATTTTTTTCTGAACTGTGGCTAGAATAAGATGTCAGATTAAGCAATTCTCCTACTTGGATGCTGGTTTTCTTGTGGTGGTGGAAAGCCAGGGCAGTTCTATAAGTTTTGTCATGAAATAGCCTGTAAAACCACTGAACCCGGAAGGTGAGAGTCAAACCATTGATAAATACTGTTAGTATTAGCTAGTCAGAAGCCAAGCATGCTACCAAGCTATGTGGGCAACCATAAACTGTACAAATACCGGTTAGCAAGCATCATCAGTATGATACAGACCAATTTTACTGTATGAGCACTGTACAGGCTTAGTAGTTTTTAAATGAGCCGCCTCATGGGAAAACCAACAATCTGAATATGCGAAAACAAAGACGCAGATCAGCTTCGCGGTGACCGCGAAGCTGATCAGCGCCTTTGTTTTCGCTACTCGGATAGTAAAATTCCTCTTCTACTTAAATCCGAAATTTCAAGCTTCCAGCTCTTTTCTGTGCTTGTACAGGCCGGTTTGTGTCGGACCTGTTCGGAAATCACATTGTTGGTTTTTCCACGAGGTGGCTCAAATGATAACTGTATTATAACAAAACATTTAATGTACAGGTACAAGTGCTATAACTGAGACATTCAGCCTTAAAATACTCTATTTGCCAGTATTGATTGGTGCTTGCTTCAATCTTCAAGAACGGAATCCATCAACAACTGCCATTAAATGCTTTAATATACACGATTATCTTTTCATTTGTGGATAACAAAAAACAATAAACACCGCAACTGTTATAGACATTTTATTGTTTCACTTAAAGAATGATGTAGACAACTATGCGACATACTATCTATAAACAATCTTCGCCATGAGAAAAAGCCAATAAACATAGCCACAGATCAAATGAGCCGCCTCGTGGGAAAACCAACAATCTGCATAGGCGAAAACAAAGACGCAGACCAGCTTCGCGGTAACCGCGAAGCTGATCAGCGCCTTTGTTTTCGCTACTCGGATAGTACAATTCCTCTTCTACTTAAATCCAAAATTTCAAGCTTCTAGCTCTTTCCTGTGCTTGTACAGCCTGATTTGTGTCAGACCTGTTCAGAAACCACATTGTTGGTTTTCCCACGAGGCGGCTCAAATGCTTTCAAGTTGCAGCTGAGCAGCAGGAGACTAGCAATTGTTACATTACCTAATCTATGAGGGTTGATTATAAAGTTTGTGGACAACATAGGTAAACATGTACAATCATACTGGAAAGCTATATAAATAGCCTAAAGACAAATGCTTCAATGTACTCATGATGCGATGATAATGTACCTCCTAAGTCTGAAATGTTGTCTTCTCTCAAATTTTCTGTGGCTGCATAACCTGTTTTTGGTAAGGTCTGGTCAGAAATAATCACTAAGACATGAAGCCACTCTTTGTACTGGATCATCATATAAACATATAGCCACACCATGTAGCACAAATAAGGTTTCGAACTCCAATCCTCTTTCTGAATTCGGAAGTAGAACCACTGAGCCACTACGCACCTCAGAGTAAAGACAAGCAAAAAGTTTAGCAGTAATTTCTGTTAATCAAGATTGTTTACTCTTTCCAGATTGATCACACCAACCTTTAATGCAAAGGTCAAAAACATTTGAGCCACCACATTGGAAAACCGACAATCTGCATAGGCGAAAACAAAGGCGCAGATCAGCTTCGCAGTAACTGCGAAGCTGATCTGCGCCTTTGTTTTCACTACTTGGATAGTACAATTCCTCGTTTACTTAAATCCGAAATTTCAAACTTCTAGCTGTTTTCTGTGCTTGTACAGGTCGGTTTGTGTCGGACCTGTCCGGAAACCACATTGTTGGTTTTCCCACCAGGCGGCTCATTTATGAACCTTGCAAATGAAGGTCTTTTCTCTTATCTAAGTTTCATGTAATCAAGCATCTGGAGTGAAAATTGAGCCTGTGCATAAGAAAACCAACAATTTGGGTTCTGACCAGGTCCGACACAAACCAAGCTGTACAGTCCCTGAAGTAGGCTAGAAGAAGAGGAAGTGTACTATCTGTGTAGCGAAAACAAAGGCGCTGATCAGCTTCTTTTCGCATATGCAGAATATTGGTTTTCCCATGCGGCGGCTCAATGATTTGTACTTTGCTAGTACAGATTTACTGAGTTATGAGAAAACCTGCCTTCTGCGTTTACAAAAACAAGGATGCATATTAGCCACACATTATTAAGCAGCTGATCAAATAGTAAAATCATCATCTTAAACTTTATCTGGAATAATAAGCCTTGTATCCATCTTTTGTGGCTGTAAGCCGGGTTTGTAACGGACCTGAACAGGTTTTGCAAAGCCAGTTTTTTTCTGACAGGGTATCTCAATCATAAAGCATGAACAAACTGTGTAGTCAATGATCCATAAATGAATCTCCGAGTATCCTGAATGATCTCTCACTGCTACCGTTTATTTTTCATTGTTTGTTTGCTGGTTTCTCTCCGTCTCTTAGTGATAGGATTACGAGGATCAAATATCTCGTATCTGTCCACATCATGAACATTAGCATCTAACACTTTCTTTGTATTGTCCTCAAAACGAAGTTTGTGACTCATCCTAGAAAAGAGGGGAACAATAAACAATCAAAATTATAATCAATTTAGCAGATGATACAACCAAGTTTATACTAAATTTCATGAAAATGAGACCTATGCAGAAAGATGGGTCAAGCTCAAACAATGTCAGCTCTAGAAGGAGAGATTGATCAAACGCCACATGTCACTCAAAATATACATTGACCAGTAAAATGTGACAAAAACCTAGGACAAACAAATGCATGTGACTAATGGTAAATCCATGTTACAATAAGTCGCATGTAAAATGAATGGAGCTAAATCTTTGTCCTGGATTTTAATGAGAGGCGGAGCAATAGTACGAATCACGTTTGGTCAGTTGTATCAGGGTCTACACAGTATTGCTTTTCTCCATTTATATGCTTTTATTGCTGTGTGTCTAACACTAAGGCCAATAGTTTAACTAATGTCTTTAAGTACAGCAGCTATGGGCTGTAATTTTCCAGTACCTATACAGTAAAATGTCTTCTGCTTTTGATTTCAAAATATTAAGCACTTCGATAGCTACTTAAGCTGCACATCCTGATTTCGGTCTGACCTTGTCCAAAACCTTGAAGACAGATTACTCATGACAGAGTGGACAGACCATAATCACATACCAGGAGAACATGTCCGTGCAATATATACCCCCTTAAACCCTACTTTTATATAGAAAAACTGGGATATGCAGGGGTATACCTATTTTTCTTATTTTTGAGCAAAAATAAGAAAAATATCAGAATTTTTCAGCTGAAATTTTTAAAGCTAAAAAATCTTTGTTTATTGCATGGGCAAGTTTTCATAATGACATACCATGATAAATCACTGGCATCCTCCTCCTCTTCTTCATCTTGTTCTTCTGCCTGTTTTTCCTCTTCTGCTTCACCATAATCCCCCGCCAAGGTACGGGCTGACTCCAGTTTCGTTTTGAACTTGTTTAGAATTGCAAGAGTAATGTCCTCCCTATTCACACCTTTTGTCCCCTGTTCTTGACGCATGATTTTGTATTTCTGTCGCTCACGCTTGAAATCAGCCAGTGGGTCACTGGAGAGAGGTACATCTGTAAGAAAATTGAGAACTAGAAAAAGTGCCTTGAGAGGCACGTATACCCCCGGCTGGTAGCCACCAAGCCCCCTTCCCTACCCCGTACCTAAACAACCCTTTATATGCTCACCCCTGACATTGAACATCACATCACCAATGAAAAACAGTACCCTTATCAAGTACATTTTAGAAACCACCAAGCCCCCTTCCCCATCCCCTACCTAAACAACCCGGCACATGCTCACCCCTGACATTGAACCTCACATCACCAATGAAAGACAGTAACCTAATCAAGTACATTTTAGATATAAGGAGTGTAAAGTACTTTACATACAAACATGGGGAAGTGTAGTTTTAGAATGACATATCTATTTTAGAGTGGTATACAGAGCTGACGTGTATACCCAATCTAGGACATAAGCGCTGACATTTTGGGTCAGGTCCTCAGTCCTAGATTGAAATGAAAGTAGAATGTCATTCTTAAAAAAGAAAAAAAAAAAAATGTTAGATCTTGACCTCAGGTTCCCGTCCCCACCCCATGCATGGACCAGTGGGCCTAGCCCTTATGTGGTACATATGTTGTGTTGTAAGCATGAACGCTTTCTAATGCATGGTTGTCAAGATATAGACACACAGAATATTAATCTTGGTAACTACTCTATTTTATGTGTCCTAGATTTTGACCTCGAGCCCCACCCTTAGAGTTTGGTGCCATGGAATTTAATTCAACCTTAAAGGGTATCTATGATCCAAACAGGAATACATTCCTATAAGTATTTGTTAAGATATGAACTTAGAGATGAAAAAGCACTATGTAAATAGCACATTTTTAAGGTGACCTAGATTTTGACCTCTAGCCCCACCCCCGGGCATGGACCTAAGGTCCGAACTGACAGAAACAAAGCAAACCCTATAGGGTACCTATGGTTAAAATATGAATGGTTTCTGATCATTGGTTCATGAGATATACACCACCAGTGAAACTTAAACCAAAACTTTGACCCAAAGTAAAGGTGACCTAGATTTTGACCTCTAGCCCCACCCCCGGGCATGGACCCAGGGTCCAAACTCACAGAAACAAAGCAAACCCTATAGGGTACCTATGGTTAAAATATGAATGGTTTCTGATCATTAGTTCATGAGATATACACCACCAGAGAAACTTTAACAAAAACTTTGACATAAATTCCACGAACGTTCCGGAATAACGAACGAACTAACGAACGAACCAACGAACATACGAACGGACGAACGGAAAAGCGAAAACTATATACCCGTCGGCATAAATGCCGGGGGTATAATGAACAAAATAAAACTTGCTTCTTTTCAAAGTAAACATAAAAACTTCAGTACCATTAGCTGACAGTATACTCAGCCATCAGATCTGGTAACTCAACAGACCTGAGGAGGCAGGTTTGTGTCTAATCAGGTCAGAAAAATCAAAATTTAAGTTTGCTAACATAGAGACTTTACACAAAGTTGTTATTCAATATCCTTTTCTATATGCCTTTCTTCGGACTTTTTGCTGGTTACAGCAGTTTTCCATACCTTTTAACGCTGATGCCAGGCAATACATGTACATTATAAATTATTATATAAGCTATTGAAAATCTCGCTTTTCATTGGCCCAAAGCGCCCACGTGGCAAGTCTTCAAATTGTCATATTAACTGGCTTGCGCGTGCTGGCAGGTCTATATTAGTTACTAAATTTAGAGCTGACGTTCTGGTTCCGCTTTCGCATAGCGCTGCGCATAATCGCGTGTCCATTTTCTTGTGATAGAAGGGGTACTTTCACATGTTTTCTTTGTTGACCATATATTGTGTACCATTTGTAGAATTAAGGCAAATTCATTATCATTAGTATTGAATTAAATGTTAAATGTTTATTCTATATCTGTCTCAGTTGATTTCTTTTCATTGCTTGACATTGTGTCAAAATTATATAATAAAACAGTTAATGACTTTTGAGGCATTGGATATGATGTGATATCGACCCGAGAATACCAATATTTTCGCCTCGGTCAATATTGGTATTCTTGGGTCGATATCACATCATATCCAATGCCTCAAAAGTCATTAATTGTATAATGTAGTTATTTTCATGTGCCTTTTCCTGGTAAAAATCTTCAACAAAAAAGTATATAAGGTTTTAAAACATAAGTAAGGACATATTTCATGCAGTCCAGACCTGGGTCTCCTGTTGATTCTGTGACCTCTTGTTTCACCTTTGACCTCTCCTGTCGTTTCTTAGATTCTCGAATCTCTTTCTTCAGCTGTTTAACTTCCTGTTGTAACTCTTCTCTGGAATAATGGAAAACAGTTGGTAATTACACATAATTACTAAGGTATTAAAACATGCTTTATATTAGGTAACAGATTCACACCAGAAAATGAAATATCAAAGTGGTTGTCAAGATATGGACTTCTAGAAAACTTTAACTCAAGTGTGATGCGCATGCGAACACGAACAGGAATTGGACAACCAGGGTAACTATAATAGCTCTATGCACTTCGTGCAGTCGAGCTAAAAATGATATTGGCTGCTTTTTGCTAAGATTTTCCTGTTAGGGTTGGAAGGGTAAGAGTCCTTGGCTAGACACTGTATTAATATGACTTAAGGTCAGGGTGAAGTAAAACGTCGTTATGAGCGTTACGCGTGACGTTGCTTTGCGACGCCAGCGGAACAAGAATCGACGCTCTTATGTCGTGCCTTTTTGAACCGGAGAAAGCTGTAGCTTTTACGTCATTTAGTACGAATTTTAGATTTTTCTTCCCTTAAAGACTGCGACAATTTTTTTTACCAAAACACAGATATGAGAATTTCTGCAGTAATAGTCATTTATTGTAATTCTTGCGTCAGTCGCACACTGAAATGCAACGCGTGTTCGCGCCACGACGTTACGTTACGTCGCGCAAAATAGCAAAAACGCACTACCATAGTATCAAAACCTCCAATAGCACGAAAACGAGCCTGGTTGTCAAGGACTTTTTTTCAAGCAACCTGTTCCAAACTGATTCACGCAGATAATATCAGTTTTTAAAAAAACTTCGTGGAATTTAGGAGAAAAATATTTTTATGTGCGAAATCCAACATCTATTTCCCTTTTCCCCATTGAGTTCAACAGCAAAAATGGTGTTTTTGGATAGCCTGTAGCTCAAAAACTAATCCGGTAGTCAAGGAATATTTTTGCGTATTCCGATGGGGGAGCATTAAATACATCGATATGTAAAAAATAAGAAAATTTCATCGTGGCGTTTTTTTACTTCACCCTGACCTTAAATGGTTTTGAGCACAAAATCAATGCCTGAAAACACAAACACCTGATGCTATATATGGGGAAAATACCATCATGCATCATGCATATTCATTATTGAAATGTGAAATCAGACATTTTGTAGACTTACTTCAAAAACATATTCATCCCACTTGTTTTCACTACAATATTCTTTCCTCTTCTGACTACCTCTGCAAGTGTTCTTCTTTTAAATCTTCTTTAACTTAAAAAGCCTGGTTGATTGATGGCTATGTCTGATAGATTTAGAGACATGTTTCTTCTGATAGCCTACACATAAGTGGATCGACTCGTGGCTCTCTGAGCGCTCTCAAAAAGTGGTATTAGATGGCCGTGCCTCAGACCCAGTCCCGGTTCTTTCTGGTGTCCCACAAGGATCGGTCTTAGGACCGGTCCTATTTCTTATTTTCATTATGATCTTCCTGACAACATCAGGTCATCTGTTCGGCTATTTGCTGATGATTGTGTTTTATACAGAAATGTCAAGTCACCATTGGATTGTCAAATTTTACAAGATGACCTGAATAGCTTGGCCAAATGGGAAATGGATTGGCAAATGAAATTCAATGTTAGCAAATGTCATTCAATGAGGGTGATGCGGCTACATCCAAGCAGGCATATAGATTTCAATTACACACTGCATCAGCAAACATTAGAACAGGTTCAGTCCGCTAAATACCTCGGTTTAACTATCACAGATGATCTTGATTGGGGTCAACACATTTCTGAAATTACATGCAAGGCAACTAAGACTTTGGGTTTTCTTCGGCGCAATTTGGCACTGGCACCTAGGCATACTAAGGAAGTTGCATACAAAACATTGGTTCGGCCTCAACTTGAGTATGCAGCTCCTATTTGGCATCCCTATCATGAAACTCAGATTGAGATGGTGGAGAAGGTGCAGAGGACTGCTGCCCGGTGGACCTGCAGGCGATGGAGGAACACCAGTAGCGTCGGTGAAATGCTAGACGAACTTGAGTGGCCATCCCTGGAGTCTCGCAGGGAGCGGTCCTCCTTAACCTTCTTCTACAAGATACACTCCGGTACAGTGTCTCTTGATAAAGACAAATACCTGACCCCGGCACCCAATCTAAGGCATACTCGGGCATCACATGAATCACAATACACAAGACCATTTGCCTATAGTGATGCCCTGAAAAATTCCTTTTTCCCCAGAACTATTCCGGTTTGGAATAGTCTCCCTTCTTCAGTGGTCCTATCTAAGACCATTGAGGAATTTAAGGCTTCTATTTAAATCATTGGCCCACAGGCATGCGTTTTAGTATGCCTCTCATCTATATCTTGTAAATAGTTTTAATGGTCCACCCCAAATGTTTAATTTTCCCTTGACTAAATTCTAAATTTAGCCACCCACCCCACACCTGAGGTGATGATCAGAAATTGATCGACTCAGTATCAGAAGATAGATATACATGATAAACCTACTTTTTGGAGGTAACTTTGACCTCCTCTGTGGGCTCTGTTTTCACTTTTTCAGTCTTCTTCACCTTCTCATCCGGATCTCTCTTCAATTTCTTCTTCACATTTTCTCTCACTGCTTCCTTCTCTTCTTCATCAGCAGAATTCTATAGAAAATGTTTTTTTTTATTGCCTATGTCCCTTTCAAGTGTATTCAGACCATATGAGACAGGCCAATCAGGTGGGGCAATCTACATAAAGTAGAACAGTGTACTATCCATGGAGCATAAACAGAATAGTTGATCAGGTGTGCTACATAGATATGGAGTCATATCATGATATCAGTATCATAGTGGTCAGATATGAGCTTTTAATGCTTGATACTCCATTTTTTTCATTCTTCAAAGAAGAACCTTTTATTTTTGAGTTTACAGAAATTCTTGGATACAACATAGCTCATGTACGTAGGTTGTTCGGAAAGTTTGTGTAACAGTGTTATATCTCTCATAATTTTCATCCATTGTACTGGAAAGTTGGTGTGCGTGAACTTCCACTTATTTTGAATTGTTGATAGAAAGAAGAAAGAAACGTGAGCATAGAAACCAAAAATACAGGTTGTTGTGGCAACGTCATCATCGGTATCCGGAGCAGTCAGAAAAATATCACTTTTTTAAACGAAGGTTTAAAGAAATAAACATAAGTTCTGACTGTTTGCTCATCGTCAGAAAAGCATGAAAACGTTTTGTTATATTTCAACGACAATTTTTTGAAAATTTAAAATCAATTAGATGTTCCTCAAAGAAGTTATGGTCCTTTATTTCGATGGTTGTATGGGAAAACCATGACGTCAAACTCTGTCGTTGCGTTGCAAAAGATTATAAACTTCTGTATTTTCTTCATAAAACACCCACAGAAATACTTAAGATGGTCAAATACTCTTGAAAACTGTGAATAATGTAGCCCAACATTTATGTACAAATGATTCTCATGTTTTAAGAGTGGAATAAAAGCAACTGATGACAACTTTAGAAGTAACCAACTGACAGTGGAATTGTGTTCCATTAAAAATTGCGAAAAATTGGCTTATTCAGCGGAGAATATTAGCAAAATAGACTCAGGGAGATGTATCATCACATACTGATGCTGGTTACGAAAACTTATTACAAAAGAATGGATAGACACATGAAATGCGTAGATATTGTTGATGTTTATGCTGAGTAAGTTTGATAATCCCCAACTGCATTAAAATGATGTTTGACGTTTTCGCAACGTCATTTTGACGTTGGCATGCTCCTGGTACCCATACCGCCCCTTTTTGTTATGAAAATATTTTTATTGTGTCTCAGTGCATCACATTGGTTTTCACAGCATTTATAGAGGACATGTAGAAGTTAAAATAGGTATGTTTCTTTTTGGTTTACTATGAATATCATGTGAATGATCAGACAATTATTCGAACTTTCCGAACGCCCCTCGTATGTAATTATAATATAATTAAAATTGACCATACATCTAAATATCTATATTACTTAGTGTCTTAATTGTGCTGCTGCATAAGAAAACAAACAACATGCATAGACAAAACAAAGCTGAAGATCAGCTGAGCTTTGCATTTTTGCTACACAGATAGAACACTCCTTCTTCTTGTTAAATCTGAAGTTTCAAGCCTCTAGCTAAACAACATGCATAGACAAAACAAAGCTGAAGATCAGATGAGCTTTGCATTTTTGCTACACAGATAGAACACTCCTTCTTCTTGTTAAATCTGAAGTTTCAAGCCTCTAGCTTTCTACTGTGACTGTACAGGCCGGTTTGTGTCTGACCTTTACCGAAACCAAATTGTTGGTTTTCTCATGCGTAGGCTCAAATTTTGAACTTTACAAACATCATACCTGTGTTTCTAGTTCTCTTTTCTCTGGCTGTGATAGTTCCTCCTCCATTTCTAGTGCTGGCACAGCACTCAGTTTGGGGTCATTGGCAAGGTCATGGCTGCTCTTACTCTTGCCCTTCCAGCCCTGTAGAGAAAACAGATATACAACAAGGTTAATACTGGTACAGCACTCAGTTTGGGGGCATTGGCAAGGTCATGGCTGCTCTCCAACCCTGACAGCAAAACAGATTTCAGGGTTATAAAAAGAGCCATGTTATAATACTGGATTTTTGCCTTTGCAAAACAAAGACGCAGATTAGCTGTGCAGTAATTGCACAACTGATTAGTGTCATTGTTTTTGCTACTGAGATAGTACCAGAGGACCATTGGTCCTGAGAACGCTCACCTGAAGCCTGATCTTGGAGTATTAAGTCATAATGAAATGACCTTGACCTTGAATACTCTCACACCTTTATTGACTTCATAAGTTGTCTGCATCTGCAAAGTTTCAGGTCTCAGGCTGCAATAGTTTCCAAACCCAGTGATTTCTGAGAAAACCATAATTTTAATTTTGATATTTAAATGACCTTGGGCCAAGGTCAAGACATGACCTTGGCCTTCATTAATTACTTACCTTCACTGACTCCATTTGTTGTCTGCATCTAGCAACTTTCAGGTCTCAGGCTGCAACAGTTTGTTTTCGCCTTTTCCCATGTAAAAGCCTATGTTTCCAAAATTGACCTTGCCGTAAAATAGGTCAAGGTCATCATAGGGTCATCATTTCAACAAACTATGATGGGCTGGAGTCCCAAATGCTACATACCAAGTTTCATGAAAATTGGCCTACCGGTTCTGGAGAAGAAGATTTTTGAAAGGTTTTTATCATATATGGGCGTGGCGGCCATCTTGGTCATGTGACCTGGATTTCGCGATCAAACTTTCGTCTCCCCTACCCATGGATGCTCCACATAAAATTTCACTTTGATTGGCCGCGCAAATTCAGAGAAGTAGATCTTTGAAAACTGTGTATGGACAACAGACTGGCCAAGGTCAAGAGATGACCTTGACCTATATTAATCACATACCTTCATCCACTCCATTAGTTGTTTGCATCTACCACTTTTCAGGCCTCAGGCTTCAATAGTTTTCCAAAAATCCATAGTTTTCACTTTTTCCTATGTAAAAGACTATGTTTCCAAATTTGACCTTGCCGTAAAATAGGTCAAGGTCATCCAAGGGTCATCATTTTATCAAACTATGATGGGCTGAGGTCCTCAATGCTACATACCAAGTTTCGTGGAAATCGGCCAGCCGGTTCTGGAGAAGAAGATTTTTGAGTGGTTTTTACCATATATGGGCGTGGCGGCCATCTTGGTCATGTGACCTAAATTTCGCGATCAAACGTTCGTCTCCCCTACCCATGGATGCTCCACATAAAATTTCACTTTGATTGGCCAAGCAGTTTCAGAGAAGAAGATCTTTGAAAAGTGTGTATGGACAACAGACTGGCCAAGGTCAAGAGATGACCTTGACCTATATTAATCACATACCTTCATCTACTCCATTAGTTGTTTGCATCTACGACTTTTCAGGCCTCAGGCTGCAATAGTTTTCAAAAAATTCCATAGTTTTCACTTTTTCCTATGTAAAAGCCTATGTTTCCAAATTTGACCTTGCCGTAAAATAGGTCAAGGTCATCCAAGGGTCATCATTTTATCAAACTATGATGGGCTGAGGTCCTTGATGCTACATACCAAGTTTCGTGGAAATCAGCCCACCAGTTCTGGAAATGAAGATTTTTGAGTGGTTTTTACCATATATGGGCGTGGCGGCCATCTTGGTCATGTGACCTGGATTTCGCGATCAAATTTTTGTCTCCCTTACTCATGGATGCTCCACATAAAATTTCACTTTGATTGGCCGCGCAGTTGCAGAGAAGAAGATCTTTGAAAAGTGTGTATGGACAACAGACTGGCCAAGGTCAAGAGATGACCTTGACCTATATTAATCACACACCTTCATCTACTCCATTAGTTGTTTGCATCTACCACTTTTCAGGCCTCAGGCTGCAATAATTTTCAAAAAATCCATAGTTTTCACTTTTTCCTATGTAAAAGCCTATGTTTCCAAAGACCTTGCCGTAAAATAGGTCAAGGTCATCCAAGGGTCATCATTTTATCAAACTATGATGGACTGAGGTCCTTGATGCTACATACCAAGTTTCGTGGAAATCAGCCCACCGGTTCTGGAGAAGACGATTTTTGAGTGGTTTTTACCATATATGGGCGTGGCGGCCATCTTGGTCATGTGACCTGGATTTCGCAATCAAACTTTCGTCTCCCCTACCCATGGATGCTCCACATAAAATTTCACTTTGATTGGCCACACAGTTTCAGAGAAGAAGATCTTTGAAAAGTGTGTATGGACAACAGACTGGCCAAGGTCAAGAGATGACCTTAACCTATATTAATCACATACCTTCATCTATTCCATTAGTTGTTTGCATCTACCACTTTTCAGGCCTCAGGCTGCAATAGTTTTCAAAAAATCCATAGTTTTCACTTTTTCCCATGTAAAAGCCTATATTTCCAAATTTGACCTTGCCGTAAAATAGGTCAAGGTCATCCAAGGGTCATCATTTTATCAAACTAAGATGGGCTGAAGTCCCCGATGCTACATACCAAGTTTCGTGGAAATCAGCCCACCGGTTCTGGAGAAGAAGATTTTTGAAGGGTTTTTACCATATATGGGCGTGGCGGCCATCTTGGTCATGTGACCTGGATTTCGCGATCAAACTTGAAATGCCACTACCCAAGGAGGCTCCACATAAAATTTCAACTAGATCGGCCAAGCGGTTTCAGAGAAGAAGATCTTTGAAATTGTGGACGACGGACGACGGACGGACGGACGCCGGATCATGGCCATCCTATAAGCTCACCTTGTGAGCCTTCGGCTCAGGTGAGCTAAAAATCCCTCTTCAACTTATTTTAAAAATTTGAAGCTTCTAGCCAGCTTCTGAGACTGTACAGGCTAGTTTGTGTCAGGCCTGGTCAGAAACCCTGAAGACCGTTTTTCTCATGTTGTGGCTCAAATAAGAATTAGTCATACTTTCATGCTTAGGATGAGTTTATCACCCAAGAATTCATGCAGGGTTTCTCCATCCAGGGTGCAATAAATTTTTTTATGCTCTTTTTAATCTGCCTTCTTATTCATTCATTTCACATAAGTAAGTTGTTAAATGCCACTAACTAACAAGTGATTTTGTGCTTTATTTAATAAATAGCTGCATTTAGTATACATCTTAAATACATGTATATTAAACTTTACACAGATATTGTGAAGAAAGCGAAATTTCAAGCCTGTAGCCATCTTCTGAAGCTAGACCAGATCTGGTCAGAAATTGATGACAGTTTTTAACACCATACAGTTCACCATCAGTAAAACATGTCCATGTAAAGTATACCACCTTGAACCCCACTTTTATATAGAAAAACTGGGGTATGCAGGGGTTTACCTGTTTTTCTTATTTTTGCTCCAAAACATAAATTGTGGGTACTCGTTAGAACCGCCTCACCGAGGCGGCGCCGAGGCGGTTCTAAGGTGTACCCACAATCTATGTTTTGAGCAAAAATAAGAAAGATATCAAACAATTTCTACTGAAAATTCTCATTTTTTACAAATTTAAAAATCTCTGTTTATCAACCTATGGAAACGGTGTATTAGAAAAATGGTGAATCAACGGGGGTTAATCGGAAAAATGTGAAGCATCGGGCGATGTGTCGGTGAGACATCGGGATTTACAATGGCGACACGGTACGTAGTTTTAATCTTCTTTTTGTTTTGTTCCGACGTGAATGGGTGACGTTGCATGTCAAAATTCTGTTTGCTGCAGGAGCTGTAGAAATCATTATTGTTCTTTATTATGTAAACAGGTTGAAAATAAATATTCCAAGAAACGCGTGATTGTGCGCCCCATTTTAGAGGGCATGCCTTTCAAGGCCACGAAAACACATTTTCGTTTGATTTTCTGGTAAAAGAAATGGACCAAGAAGGCCACGTTGGTATTTGCAAATGAATAATAGTATACTGGAAAATTCCCACAAAAAATAAAATCTCGCCAAGCATTGCAAAGGGATTTAATGCTAGGTGCATTTACATAATGTGAGGCATCGGGCAAGTTGTGTGAGACAACGGGGCGAATTTTGTGAGTCATCGGGCAATCAAAACTTTTTGCATTAATTTCCGATTATAAACACTCTAGAGCTATTTTTGATCAAGGTAATTTCATATTCCGTGTCATCTTCGACCCGGTAATTTCATATTCCGCATCATCTTCGACCCTTTCTTGTTGGGAAATTAAAGTGCTAGACTGACAAGTGTAAAACGCTAGCGTTCACCTGAATCATTGCCAGTGCCAGACGCACTTGTGTGAAAATCGTTCCCGAACGTTTTACCGTTTATTGTTTAAAATATGTAGATCTACATGTATATATATTCATTTTAAACTCAACCCCAACTGTAGTAATTTTGTAAAGTCCAGTAATATTTTGAGCAATAACATAGCGTCATCACCAAATTGCAATTTTAGTTCCGATGAGCCGTCCGTTAACTGCTAACGACATCTGGAAATATTTTCGGAAATATTAGTTTGTTTCTTTGTTTGATTGGTGTTTTACTTCCCACTCAACAGCTATCAGGTCATATGGAGAAGGGGCCTCGGTTTAAAGTCTCATCCGAAAGACTGGAGAAGCCCGGGATCGAACACACGACCCCTGATTTACAAGACCAGTAGCTTGGCCACCTAGTGGAGCAAATATGGTTCAAAAAGTAGCTTAGAAATAGGAGTAGGTGGTCTACGGAGTACCACATTTGTTTCTATATACCAAAATGTTCGTCTTGGTCTGTAGTTTTGAAATCCAGCGTTTGCCACCTTGGCAAACCTTGCATAACTCCAGTATTCAAGATGACGTCCAAGATGGCTGCCGTTTCCTAAAACCAACCCCTACTCCAAAAATGCATCATATTTTTCATGTGTTTGCATTGTAATGGTATTTTAATGCCCCATTTCATGTAAGAATGATATATTTGTATATTTCAAGTAAAAAATCTGACAATTTAGGTAAAACAGTTGTAAAAATCATGTTTAAATTCACAAATGCACGTGCCCAAGGTTTTTCACCTAGGAATGTTTGTTTAATGGCTCATTATTTATGATCAGATATTTATGGCTGCTTTTTTACTTCTTTTCTGTCAAATATAATATCTGTAAAGATATTAGAGAAACAGAAATTGTTTCTTTATACAATATTCATGCTTAAAAACAGGTTTTAGACATCCAACCCAACACGGAAAAAAACAACAAAAAGTATATATTTTCTTATATAAAATATGCTCTTCTATCTTATTTGTTTTTGATTCTATATACCATAGTGTTTGTCTCAGTCTTAGTTTGTAGCATAAAATCCAGTGTTTGCCACCTCAGCAAAGCACAGTATAGCTCCAGTATTGAAGATGGCATCCAAGAAGGCCGTCAAAATATAGAATTTCGAAAAATGAGCCAAATATGTCCATTGACTTTCATTAGGTAATAAAAGCTAAAATCAAGTTGGAAAACACTTAGAACATTTTCTTAATGTTATCTTCATGTGTTTTTTTCCTTGTTAAAAGAAAATTATTCAGACACCATAACCTTTTTATAACACTATTGTTGGGGTTCAAACCAATCTCTGTGTTAGCTATATTCAATTTGAGTTATAACGAGAGTAAAGTATATAGACATATACCAAAGGTAGTATGAAATGACCATTTGGAGTCCAGCTATGATCAGTGCTATATCCAAAACTATGTTTCTTGAACTGAGTTATAGGAAGGTCCAGATGTATTTATTCTAGAAATGAGTGGAATTTTCTTGCCCGGCAAGAAAAAGAACAACAAAGAAAACTTATTTTCTTGTACATCATAAGCTCCGCAATCTTATTACAAATGTAATTTACAAATTCTGGTTCTGCAATTAATATAACTTTGGTGCAGTATTAATATTACAATTAATACAACCTTGGTGCAGACATGGATGTACCATATGGTACTATATAAAACAAAATAATACCAAACCATGTTTTGTTTCGACACTATAATCATATGTAGGTTCTAATTCCTCATTAACTGATTATGCTTTGAGTATTTATGTACAAGGTTTATGCAAGCTGTGGTGCCATAAGAACTGTAAATCCACTTATCAGAGCAATAAAGCAAAAACAGTATAGAGGTAAAGTCAAACATAAGAAATGATTAGACTAACCCTAGAAGTACCATATCATCTACAAAGTATTTTGATTGGAAGAATAATTGCTTATTTGTGGCGAGATTTGTGACCTGTTAGAAATGAAAGTAAAGTAAGTGGAAGTTGGTCGATGTTAGCATGCGCAATTGGTGATTGTAACATTGATGTATTTATAAGAGTTGTTGAACGGAGAAAGGCAATGACTTCAAAGTGCAATACATACATGTACTAATGGACCTTCCAAATGGTGACTTAGTTGCTGCTGGAGCAATATATTGTGCAGTAAAAAGAGCTGTTTGCTCAATGGCACATTAGAATATAACATTCAGCAATGACACTGAGCATGCTAAGGATAATTCTGTTTCATTTAAATATGCAGATACAGGTTGAAAGCTAAAAGCTGAGTATGAAAGTTCAATAATGAACGAAAATCAAGTTGTAGAGTTATCCAATTAATAGACAAATTTAAACACCTGGAGTTAGAAAGCTGGGTTATATAACATAGAATGTTATAAAAACAATCCATATAAAGAGCCTTTTTATTTAATTATGGTCAGAATTATCATTTACGTAGTTATCCACTTAATAGACAAATTTAAATACCTGGAGTTGGAAAGCTGGGTTATATGACATAGAATATTATAAAACAAACAATATAGAGAAGGTACAAGTAGGCAACGATCAGGAAAATGCGCAGTCAGAAAGAAATTTCCACTCCGAAAGGCAAGGTGGGAAAAACTAAACTGACAATTAGGTACTTATAAAAAAGTTATGGTCCAAATTATCATTTAAGTATTGAGATTGATTTGGTACGAATAAGTGTGGCTGAAGCACTGAATATGTTTGATCAACTATGAAAATTAAACCAAAGCATTTCAGCTGATGATGCACACAGGCTTCTTTTAAATAATAGCAGAAGGTACGATAAATCATAAAACTATCGGTATGTTTATAAATGGTATTCTTAGAAATATTGAAATTGTAATGGATCAATCTGCCACCATTGCAAGCCTTTCAAGATATTTTACTGTACTAGACAAATGGTCGGCTTCAAGTGTGAGCAATGAAAGATTTGCTAATGCTTCAGACATATAGGCTGAGCTGAAGTAGACTTGCACTGTCTTTAAGTTGCTTGTAATGTTGCAAAAGCAGCGATTTCTATTGCATACCCAAAACATGTAGGTCTTGTTGTACATTATCAAATCTGGAGTAAACCCTTTGATTTAACAAATAGCTTATCTTCGATGTATGATTACATACCCTGAAATGAGGCGAGTTTTATCATCAGCACACAAGCTAACACTCCCTCAGTGGAACCGTCCACTCAGAAATTACGTCAGATATCAGGGGGTATGCTTATACTGGGAGTTACCGATAACTTTGACAATAACGAAAAGGCAGTAGATGTAAACTAACCAAATGCGCCATTTCCTGATTGTTATTTTCATTTAACTTTGTTATCACATTATGCAGCGTCCTGAAACGAATATAGATCTGCACCATCTAGGTGAAGATTAAGAACACTCGGAGGATCATAGGTGGTCTAAGTTCGTTACAAAAACAGTTTGTCTTTAAACTCACTGTGCGCAGAGAAGGCAATATTGTTGATGGCTAAAAAGCTACCTCGCCAGATAACAGTTTCGGGTGTCATTGCCTGAGGTGTGTCTATCAACTGCATATTTGGCGGAATGGGTTGCACTATGTTCAAGAACTTAAATCACAATCAGACTTAAGATTTGAATTGGACAATGAATGATAAAATAAAATGCTTAGTATCATTGGTAGCACTATCAGTTGCAACTCCAGAGCTATTGAATGACACTGTATGCTAATGCAAAAAAATGAGTGATGAATACTGCACAAGCTCTATGTGTCGACAACCATACACTGTGATGTATAAATGTCAGAAATTAATGTACATGTAGTTATATACACAAATGTACTTACTATCTTTTCAGGCATGTTGACAGAGGAAAATTACAGTGATTCAGATTATTAAAACGAATTTAAGTTGCATCTGTTCAAACATACTCCAGCCCTTACCCCATGCATTTCTAGATTTGTATGCATAATGTAATATTGACAAAGAAATATATACATGAAAATATTTTTAAAAAGATAGATCTAAGTGTTTTAGCTTGATTTTTTAACTGTTTTGTTAGTATACAAAGGTTAAAGGACACATATAGCTTATTTTTCGAAATGTTTTATTTTGACAGCCTTCTTTGATGCCTTTTTGAAAATCGGAGTTATGCTCGGTTTGCAGAGGCGACCAACGCTGGATTTAAAAGCTTCAAACCTTCAAAAAGCTTGCAAGACAAAATATTTGGTATATAGAATCAATAACAATCAGGATTCAAGAGCCTATAATGTATAGATAAATATGTATTTTTTGTTCCTTTTTGCTTTGTCAGTGAGACCTTACTCCATTCATATCTAGAATATTTATGCATAATGTAGTTTTCACAATGGAAAACACATGAAAATAACAAAAATAAGATAACTCTAAGTGTTTATAGCTCAATTTAAGCATATTTGTTTCTAAACAAAAGTCAAGGGACATTTTCAGAATTGTAAATTTTGACGGCCTTCTTGGATGTCATCTTGAATACTGGAGCTATCTTGTGTTTTACAGAGGTGGCAGACACTGTATTTTTATGCTACAAACCAAGACCAACATAAACACTATGGTATATAGAATCAAAAACAAATTAGATTTTAAAGTGTATTTTGTATAGGAAATTATGTACTTTTTGTTGTTTTTTCCGTGTTGGGTTGGATGTCTAAAACCTATTTTTAAGCATGAATATTGTATAAAGAAACAATTTCTGTTTCTATAAAATCTTTAAAAATGTTATATTTGATAGAAAAGAAGTAAAATAGCAGCCATAACTATCTGATCATAAATTATGAGCCATTAAACAAACATTCCGAGGTGAAAAACCTTGGGCACGTGCATTTGTGAATTTAAATATGATTTTTACAACTGTTTTACCTAAACTGTCAGGTTTTTTACTTGAAATAGACAAATATATCATTCTTACATGAAATGGGGCACTAAAATACCATTACAATGCAAACACTCGAAAATTATGATGCATTTTTGTATAGGGGTTGATTTTAAGAAATGGCAGCCATCCTGGACGCCATCTTGAATACTGGAGTTATGCAAGGTTTGCCAAGGTGGCAAACGCTGGATTTTAAAACTACAGACCAATACGAACATTTTGGTATATAGAAACAAATGTGGTACTCCATAGACCACCCCCTTGAAAGATAGCCCATGATATTTGCTCCACTAACCATGCCACGGAGGCTTCTAAGGAAATATTAGTGATTGCCATGAAACTACAAATTGCAGTTTTTCAAACATCACTCATATTTCAGAAAAATATGAAGCCTCATTGGCATGTATATAAACGGCCCATGCCAAAGGCGGCCGCCACGTCCATATATTGGTAAAATCCTTTAAAAATATTCTCCAGAACTCATTGTTGTTCCATGATCTGAAAGTGGTTCAAGTCATAACCATGTTTTGACGTTGAATTGCAAATATCGAGATTGAATGGTGTTGTTGTGTAACGTCCTAATCAATAATTTTTCATTGCCACCGCTTCCGGGGTAGTTGGCATATACTTTGGAGAGATTAAGTGTCACGTCCAAGGACACTACAAGATGATCATGGTGTTCGAATTCTTGACTTCTCGCTCTGGAGTCCGACGCGCTACCACATAGCCTCAGTTTACCAGGTATATTCTAGAGGACCAATGGCCATGAGAGCGCTCACCTGAAACTTTATATACTGTCTTATATGTCCTCGTTTATAGGCCCAGAGCTTGGGTAGTAACACCCCCAGGGGAACTACTTTAAATTTATGAAAATAAACCTTCTGACTGATACGCATTTCTGCATTCTATGTTATTCGTACCAACAGTGGATCTGTTTGTTTTTTCAGCCTGTTTGTGCGTTAGCCTCGAATTCTGTTTATTCGTGCTGGCAGTGATTTGTTGTTTAAAAAATGTGACAATGTTAATGTCGGTCGTTAATCGTGACTTATTCCCTTTTAGGACTGACCATCGTTAAAGTCTGACTTTCTTGATTATTAAAGGTTATTTCTTTACCGTATACCGCTGGATGCAATCATATTCTTACAGCACAGATTGATGCAGCGACACACGAAACCTGACAAAAATGGAGTTTACTGATTTACAGAACTTGACTTGTCCCACATGTGACCCGTGCGGGGCTCGAACCCTACACGGCGCTCGTGGGGATCGAACCCAGGACCTCTCGCTCCAGAGTGACAGTCTGACGCTCTACCGCTTCAGCTACCGCGCTCTACTAGCGGGGGCTGTGACTGTGGTATCTTTGTCCCTAGATCTCACAAGAAACGTTAAGCTTTGACACGCAATCATCTGGCACCTCAGCGGTAGACATCAGAGGGGGCATTTCAGGCCCTGATAATTTTGGGAAAGAAGCTACCCCAATAGATACTGTTCCATGTTATTTCCAAAGATTGGACCTGCGTTTCCTAGTCTTCAAATCGGCAACCGAAGAAATTTAAGAATTGGAGACAGTATCTTTTCCAAAATTTATTTCTTACACTTTTTCATTTGCTTCAGCTTCATTTAAGGTAAATCAAAAGTACACATACACATATGCCATTTTTGGACAGTGTTGACACTTTTCTGGCCATCACACTGGAGAGACAATAAGCATGATTTTGTCCAAAATATTATTCGGCGGCACTAATTAGAGTCATTCTTTATTTCTAAAGCCTAAAATTTTAGTCTTGCAAAACGCCAATAAGAAGATAAGCCCCATGAAAAAAATGACGAATATTAGTGTTTTGGATGCTCTTACCTCCATGAGTTCAAGCGAAATCCGTGATACAGCCGAATATAAACACATAAATGTCAGAAATATGGACCGACTAGATAAATAAGATATTCCACTATTTAACACCACTTTACATGAAACGATGCTACTTGTCGTTGTCTTAGCATTTTTGTGCAAAAAATACATGTCAATTTTTTTTCTCCATTTTATCTTATAAATGTTTTTGTAATATGTGAGATGGCCCTTGACAGGGGGTATAGTGTAGAAGGTTTTAGTGGTCAAAATGATTTATTATTTTAAAATGGATTATATTTGTTGTTTGACTTTAAATACTGTAGGTATATGCTAGTGTGTGATAGGGGAATTTCAAACTGCTAACGGTGCCTGAAAAATGTAATATATGATAATTATATATATAAAATACTGGTGATGGTCATGAAACTGCATATTGTAGACTCACGGATACTGTCTCACTATTTATATGAGCAGTGTATCAGTGATGTGTGTGAACTTTTTAAACGCTGGGGTCTGAGGTTTATTGCAGTCAGTGGCTGATCTAGGATTTGAAAAGGAGGGGGGAGGGGGGGATTCAACCCCACTGGGGGCAGGGTCGTTTTGTACAACATCCCTGATTGCTCTTATTTCCCCCACGAAATTGAAATGGTTCAAAATGGGGGTGGGGGCGGAGTCGCTTTGAACCCCTCTTAATATGCAATTGGTGGTCAAGCTGCGCATGCTGACATACAAATTCTGTTCTTGTGACATATCACGACGTATGTACATGGTGTATGTGAGACATACTGATTACCTACAGGTGCGTAACAGCTGCGTAAGCACTACCTAGGGCCCAATAATAATTAAGCTGGTCTGCGTCTTTGTTTTCGCCTATGCAGAGTTTGTTTTCCCATGCGGTGACTCAAATAGAAACCAGTAACAAGCGAGTCTGCCAACTCAGGGTTGTTTGCAGCGGGGTTTAAGTGGTTTAAGTAATGGATGCCTAATTACTAGCTTTTGGCTTGCAATTAACTCATGGCGTTCGAACTATGCAAGATTTACCATTTCCGTGTGGCGCCCATATGGCGACCTTCCGCACACATTTCATACGATTCTACAAGGACTCTATACATGTATAGCATATAAAATTATACGTTTTTGAGAAAGGGTAACATCGATTCCCACATTTCTTTTTCATGAAACTTCACTTGCTGCAAGATCGGAAACATGCCGCCGCAACTTCTGTCGTGCCATCGCCAAGTGCGATATGTGAATATTATAGATGAGTATTTGCAGGTCAAACTGTGATGCATCATACTATGTATCTACAATATGTATGCGAGTGATAATATGGCAGTGATACTACCTTTCAAACAAATACTGTTACAATAAAGGCATGGTTTGAGAAAGAGCAGATTATATAATTCAAGCCTTGTCAGCCTTGGAAAAGAAGCAAGCCATAGCAAACAAGGTCGCAATCAAAAATCGCACGGTCTCCGTCCGTTCGAACATCATACATGTTCCGTACGTAAGCCACATGTTTCCAGTCTAAGTTTGCAGTGATTTCCGTATGTGGCATTGTCCCAGACCATCGACTAAAGCCATAGGAAGATATCGCAAGATGCTGGTATATACCATACACCAACACATGTTGGTCCGTGGTTACCTACATGTATAATGTCTGAATATTATTATGGAAATCGCAGATTGTATGGTAGCTCCCTGGACAAACGTAAGTTTAACATTATCAGTTAATTAAAGCCATGTAACACTGTCACACCGGTCCCAATAGTGTAATGGTTAGAGTGTGCGTTTCGGAAGCGGGAGGTCATAGGTTGGATCCTTGGTCACGTTATAAATAAGACGGTTGATATGGTACCAGTGGTTACTTTGCTACAAGGCGCTCAGCATTATAAGGCAAGCACTGGATTCTCTTCTATCAAAATATAGTATTACTTACATCACAAAAATATATGAAAATGACTGAATAATAAAAAAGGCCTGACTGTATTCACTGGAAGACCGTATGGAAGATTGGCAATTGTGCTAAATGTGTTGTCTTCCTAAAATATATAAAGTTTATTTATTTATTAGTTATTATTATTATTATTATTATTATTATAGAACTTGTTGCTTTAGGTTACTCACACCAACAGCGAAGCCAAAAAAAAAAAAAAAAAAAAAAAAAAAAAAAAAAAAAAAAAAAAAAAAATGACAACGAAAAATGACCTCTGAAACTTGCCTATATTGTGTCCCCTTATAGGATAGTCCTTGGGCAAAGTTGGTCAAGCAAAACATTGGTCAACCTGGTATATAATAAGTCTAAGGCCAAAGAAATTAATTTTGAGATTCTCATTCCCACCCGCCCCTGTTCAAAACCTGCACAAAATCATAGTTTTAATTTGGTCGTAAAAGAACTAAAAACATGTGTTAAATAGAAATTAAAGATAATTGTGCATAAATTCAATTCGCTTAATAGCCTGTTGTTGTTGTTGTATTTTTTGTATCCAACCTTGATAGACTCATAGACTCAACCCCATGGTGCAACCGAGCAAGAGGTGAATTTGCTGCACAATGGACACATACACCCCGAGACCATCACACGGTCAAAAAAAAAAAAAAAAAAAAAAAAAAAAACAGAACGCTTGACGCAAATGGTGCCGTGCCAGTGTAGCGGTCTGAGAGTGTGTCTTTTAATGGATAAATGAAAAAAATATTAAGACACTAGGCTTTGTAGAGAGTCAAAGTGTGTGTCCTAAAATGAACAATAGAAGTCACCCATGCACCCACCAAAGAATTTTCAAAAATTTGGATGAGAATCTAATAATTATATATTTTGGCCTAATGGGATGTATCCAGGGTGTCATTGATCAAAGAATTCTTCAGCCTCTCTGATGAGACTTCAAACTGAGCTTGCTTATCCGTATATGAGCATAGCTATATTATTAAGCGGGACGTAAGAAATTAAGACCAAACAAGCAACCCACGCAAAATGTTAATTTGTAAACATGTCAGTTGAAACCTTGGGCCTAATGCATGTATACAATGTAAATACTAACTCATAGGATGGTTGTGTCAAGTCAGTTATTTATTTACCCATGGAGACGGGAATCGGACCGAACCCATGACCTATCAGTTGTGCACTAGCAAACCAGGCTCCCCGTCCATGCGCGGATCCAGAAATTTTCATGAGGTGGGGTCCAACGAAAATGGTAATTTTTGGTCACGGACAAAGGGGGGTGTGTGGACCCCACCCCACCCCCTGAGAAATTACCTTTTTAGGTAAAATTTTCAAATTCCATGGGTGGGGGGGGGGTCCGGACCCCCGGTTCCCCCCCCCCTCTGCCGCCTTATGCTAGAAGATCCGCTTTTTCTTGGGTGTTACTGTACTGCATTAGAGGATAAATGTATTTATGGAGGTATCTGAATCTAAATGGTTTACTGGTGACACACCAAATTGACAATCCGTGATCAGGATGGGTTGCGTCGGGAGGAAAATAAGTACTTGACTCTCACAAGTGATACGAACTCTGACATTTAAGGTAGAGCAGCCAATATAGGGTTAGGCTAAGGTCGTAAATTGTGTTGAATTGTGACATGTCAGCGGAACCGTAAAAATGATTCCAGACCATAACAATACCATCTCCCCCAAAACATGAGAAAACAGGGTTTTTGCCTATGCGATGTCCACCGGTGCAGCTGTTCTACACGGATATTATTATTCCCTTTTTCCTCATTGTAACCTGGTAGTCTATTGTTTTAATTGTTTAACATATGGAATGAGAATGACAGGAGCAAAATCAATTTAAGTCAAGTTATGTGACCCCTTTATAAATGAATTTTAGTAATTGTCATAAAATCATCAAATTTCCATTACAGTCGAGTACTTGGTTCCTCAAAATGTTCTTGTCAATGACCTATCTTTGCCATCATAGACGGTTTGACAATAGAACAGAATTTTAATTACTGCTGAACTATACCCATTTAGGGTTAATAACAAAATGTAGACAAATTTATATCGGTAGAATTTTTGCCCAAGTCTTTCGTTTTGATTCTTGGAGCCATAACACCTTATAGAAGCGACAATGTGTCATCCTAGTTGGGTGTTTTGACATTAAATAAACTGTTAGAGTACCTAATGAATTTGTGGTCGTTTCCATTTATAATGTGTGTTTCTTTGCTCTCGGTGTGTAGCAGTGTGACATCATTGTTTAAATGTCATAAAATTTGACATGCAAGAAGCCATTAGGAATCAAAATCTGGTGCCAGTGAACTTAGTCACAGATATTTATTGGATAATGCAATGTTCAAGAAAATAAACATCGCTGATCGAAGCCACAAAATTATTTTTGTTTTGAGTGTAATATATGCATGTTAAATCATGCTTTCAATAAAGGTTTGCGGAATCGTTAACTTTGCGCAACCGGGAACTTGAAACAAACAAAGGATAATGATCTACTGTACAGCCAGTTTGAAGAAAGTTTCACCCGAAATCAACTCGTTTATATCGTATAACCTGCAATATCAAACGTTAAAGAATGAGCATGCATTTTTTACTTAAGGTCTCAGCATTCACCAAATATAACGTTTGTAGCGCGTTGCAGTGACGCAAAGGTGTCCAACACTATTAATTTTCCGCATATAGTATGTGTATTATTCTATCAAAATGACAGCCAAATAGCATAAAACCCCTGTCACACCAGGGTGGCATTATCGCTGAGATCGCGCGGCTTTCTACAAAAATGCAGAACACAAACTGGCTTGAGAATGATACAACGCGCTGGGAAGTCCATCGAATGCCGTGGCAAATCCTAGAACGCCAAGGGAAGGTGTTTCTTTTGCACATGCCCAAAAGAAGCGCCATCAATCGGCGTTTTAATAAGAGTGACGCCGTGGCTACACAGTGAGAAATTCATCAAAGCCCAAGGAACTCTGCGGGCGCGCAGTGAGATCATAGTGCAAACGCCTTTGTAGCCCGTTGCGTTTTCTTGGAGATTTTACGGCGTTCATCGCAATCTCACTGCGTTTACGCCGCGCTCATAAGCAGCGCGCAGCGTGTAATTTATCTTACTGTGCTTCAGTGGATTTTGCAAGGTGTTCTTACATCGATCAAGGCACTCGGGTGGAGCATCTACCGCGTTTGCAAGGTGTTTTCACGCGTTCATTGCGCTCATGTGGAGCTTCTACCGCGTCCAGTGGCGTTTTGTTTTAACATGTACGACAAAAACACAAAAATGACGAATAAAATGATTTTAAATATGACAAAGCAAACAAAATAATAATTAAATAATAAATGAGATGCACTTGTAAGAATTCCATTCTTTATGTCTATCAAACAACGAGCTGGTTTTCTATTTGTGTACATGTATATGCAGGCACAAAGCAAACAAACAAATGATTGAGACATTATATCTGCTTTGCCTACAAGCCGTCAACGCAGTGCCAGAACGCCATGGAAACGCAGTACATACACCAAAAGCGTCGCGCAAGCGCACTGAAATCGCCGTGCAAACACCATGAAATGCCACCCAGAACGCCGCAGGAACGCGGTAGAACACAGTGCGAACTCCGTAGCAGACGAGGACGCCGTGAGGACGGGGTGAGGACTTCATGGCTTCCTCTTTTCACAAATAATTTTTTGTTCTTGGGAATTCTCGCGGCGTTCTGGAAAATTTAAGAACGCCGTGCAAACGCCGCGAGAATTCCCAAGAGTATGACAGGGACTTAAAGCAACATTAACCACAATGATTGTGGCCTAAAGAAATGGATGGGCTGCTTGTGTCTCCAGATAAAGCTTATACGCTACTCACTGACCAGCTGATTACTGCCTTTGAGCCTGCCCAGGAAAAGTGGTTCAAGTCAAACCATTCATACGTATAAGCCTTTGTGGCTTAGTTGGATGGTTATATTTGAAGCACAAGTTGGATGTCATGACATCCTCATTTTTTGGTAAAAGTCTAATAAAATGGGGGCCACGTCCCGACATGACCTTTGCTTTTGACTGGGATGTTAAGCATCATTTCAAACAAAAACTATAGTAAGGGTTTTGAAAAAAAAGTATATCTTATGCATTTGCCTTCTGTGTTTGTTGGTGAGTATATAAGGTAAATTGCTGTGTCATGGTATCCCAGGGTGTGTTTCAAACATTTCGGAACCATAAATAAATTTAAACATGTGCTTGGACATGCTTAAATGTCGAAATGCGTTGCACTGTGACATCTGGATTTTGTGTATCGAGTCTCGAGGAATAGATAATCATATTACGGTATGTTGTGTGAAATTTCAATTTAAAAACGCCACCCACTTTTGCTCTAATTAGATGAAATCCTGGTACATTTCCCAAATTGAAGACCAAGATGTCCGATAGAATATCCTTAACCAGCGAAAAAAAAAAACTATATATATGCGAACAGTGCGATATGACGGACGCTGCGGACGAGGAACGTCCGAGTTCTCATCACTGCCGGTGATTAACGTGTGTTTATAGCATCTGTAATTGGGATAGATATGATCCCACTCAAACTAAAAGTTAAAAAACAACAATCATGTAATGGCTAGAATTAAGAAAATAAAGTTTTTTTCCATCAAAATTTGGTTGCTCCCCGGCAACACACACAACTTGCCCGGAGACTCACCAAATAATCAATCACCCGGCTGAATCTCGATTTTCCCAGTCTTTTTTACAAATTTTCTGAAGGTTGATAATCAGGAGCTTACTTTTCTATATTCACCAATCTGAATTAAGGTTGTTTACATTCGTAATTCGATGTAAGCATAAAAAATAAACAAAAAATACAACCGAAAGTCAACTGAAATGTTTGAGTAGTAAAATGGGGCGCACTGTGGCGATTAAACAAAATACATTTTCAACAATTTTAGGGTTTCCGGGGCTGCATCAAAGACCCTTACAGCTCCTGCAAGTGTTCGATTTGTTTTTATTTTCTGCAGTATGTTTAGATTTCGCTTCAAAATAGAAGTAAACAAACAACATACCTTTTATCTAGTGCAAATCCCGATGTCTCACCGACACATCACCCGATGCTTCACATTTTTCCGATTAACCCCCGTTGATTCACCGTTTTTCTAATACACCGTTTCCATAGGTTGGTTTATTGCATGGGCAACATTACAGCTCATCATCATGTTACCTCAGAAGCTTTGATGTTCATTTCCTCGTCTTCTTCTGCTTCCTCCCCAAATGACAGCAGTTTAAAGTTTCTGTGATCATAAACATATCATGTTAATTTCAAAATAGACTGAATTTTCTCAGTCTCATCTGAGACCGCCAATCTTATTAAAGAGACCATAAAAATACAATGAGAAAAAGAAAACGTGGTTAAAACTTTGCAATTTTCACTTTTTTTCTGTAAAATCATGTGACATTTAAAAGATTCTTGCAGAAAACATATATCAAATCACTATCCATATAAAATACTGGCAGCATTTAAATAAAAGACAAAGAATGGTCCTATAAACATTGCCTATCAAATAAACTGAGCCCACTTCGAAAACCAAAATGTTTACATCTATTTTAGCTTAAAAGCAAATTTACTGAGCTCATGACCATTTTCATATGGAAAACTTACTTAGTTGCCTTTGACTTGCTTTTAGGCTTTTTCTCTGTTTCTTCCTCTTTCTTCTTAATGACCCGAGGAACAATGTCATCAAACGGGTTGGACAAGACCTGCACAAATACCAGCAGAAGAAATTTAACATACAAAACTTGTTTTTATGATTTTCTCAAGTTGCAACATGGCAAAACAACTTATGTGAAAGATGGCAATAATGTTGAAAAGAATGGCATCAATTTGACTGTCAGTTTGTTACTAGTATAGACTTGATTAAAAATGTGGCAATTAGCATTTAAAAAAAAAGCCACCCTTTTTTAGAACTGATCTGCAGCAAATGTAAAAAGACTTTCAAATGATTGTTTAATGCCAGAATATGTGTTTTGTTAATGTTAAGATGTTTGCAAGATTTGAGGCCAATATCTGCTTTCGTTTTCATTTTATGGCAGTTTTAGTGCCAAAAAGTGTATCTGTTGCCTATTGGAATTTGTGACACTCAAAGTAACGTTGGGGCTGCAAAACGCTGTCCCAAGTGTAACAACACTTAATCATTTTATAAAAGAATAACTGCATTCTTTAGGACAGTATGCCTTAGTTTTTTTAATACCTACTATAGATGGTCATCTAAAAGAGTAACTCTTTTTGAATTACCACTCAGCATGTACAATTTCTGGGTAATTACCGGTAAACCCCAATTTTTGGGGGTTACACTTGGGACAGAAAAAAATCCGCCTTTTTCGTACATTTTTGGTCATTTCTCAGAAAATACTGTACAGAATTGAATGAAGTAAAGTTTTTCTGATACATAAATCTCTTGTCTATGTCTTCAAAATAACCTCATCCTTTCATGTAATGATTTACAGATGTTATAAGTAGAATTGTTAACATGGTCATAATGTCACATAATGACACACTTTTGCTGCATTTTTATTGAAATCACCCATGTAAATCACTTTCAACTGAGACACAATCAAAAACAACCAGTACAGTGTGATAATATTTTTAGATTGAGGTGCAACTGTTCAGCAAGCTATTTTTAAAGGATATACCACCAAATTGTTTTTCACACATCCAGCTAACAAAACAAACCATGCAGATCTGGTCAGAAATGTCCCCAACACGCCAAAGCAGACTGATACAGGCCTTCTACTTCTATGCTTGCCATCCCATCACCATCGAAGCCATTTCACAAGAAAACCAGTCTTTTGGGTTTCCGACCAGGCCTGACACAAACTGGGACCCAGAGCCACAGAAAAAGGCTAGAAGCTTGAAGTTTTAGAAATAAGTAGAAGAGGAATTTTACTTTCCATATAGCGATAACAAATGCACTGATCAGCTCATCAGCCCCTTTGTTTTAGCATATGCAAAAATCTGGTTTTCTCATGATATGGCTCATCTTTTTAAGACACTTGACCATGTTAACTACATGTGATGTATGGCCAATATGTTTATTTTAGGTTCCTATACCTCTGTTTTGATGATTTTGTGAGGGTACAGGGGTCTCTCATTGGCATCAATTTCTCCTTCTTGCAACTTCAGTATGTTATACACAGTGTTTCCTGATACCTAGAAGAAATGAGACATGTGAGCTGTGTGAATGGCTGATAGTTGAGCCACTGCATAAGAAAACCAACAAAATGCTTGGGCGAAAACAAAGGCGCAGATCAGCTTCGCAGTAACTGCGAAGCTGATCAGCGCCTTTGTTTTCGCTAAACAGATAGTACAATCCTTCTTCTTCTTAAATCCGAAATTTCAAGCTTCTAGCCTGCTTCTGTGACTGTACACGCTGGTTTGTGTCGGACCTGGTCTGAACCCAAATCGTTGGTTTTCTCACCCACAGGCTCAGTTATTTTGAAATGGAGTCAATGATTTTGTGAGGGTACAATGGTCTCTCATTGGCGGCAATCTCTCATGCTTCTAACGTTAGTACCATAATTATATGTATAAGCAGGCCCCTTGGCATGTGGTTAAGAGTGCTGATATTTCATCACGCTTAACCATTCGATCATCTCACTGCTGTGTCTGGTATGGGTTCCAGCCTCACACAGGGCACATGTGAGACAAGCCAAGTTCTGTTTGCAGATGTGCCAGGCATTTTTTCTTGGGGTTCTCCTGTTTTCTCTCCAACTACTGATTGGCCTGTCTCATATGAGCTGAAATAATCTTGAAAGGGACATAAAACTAAATTGCAAAAAGAAATACATTTGTAATGTGTTGAACTTCAGTATAATGTGTTTCCTGATACCTAGAAAAAGAAGAAATCTTTGACATCAGTTTGGTGCTTACAATTAACACACTATTGATGGACATAAGTGGCCTGTTTTTAAAACATTAAAGTAATAACCTAGTATTAAAGGTTTAGATATATTTAAATAGACATAAAACTTTTAAACATATTTCTTACAAAGTCATACGTAACAGAAATACATACTGACCTTTGCAAATATTGTATGCTTGTTCATCAGCTCTGGCGTTGGGCCCAAAGTGAAGAAAAACTGGCTACCATTGTCGTTTGGACCAGAGTTTGCCATGGCAACTAAACCTCGGCGAACAAAGCGTAAACGTGTGTGGAATTCATCCTGAAAAATTATTCCTGTTATTAAACTAAACAATTTTATTCTCAACTTAACTACGCAAAATTCAGATATACATGTAAAATATATACAAACATACAAAATGGAATTTGAATAATTTCATTTCTTGTGAAGCTAATGTTGATGTTCTACAAAATGTAAACACTTTGAAAACTAGCTGGCTACCTGCTTATGATGCAGACTATGCAGCTGATCTGCATTTTGCTTAGAAAATGGAGAATCTCTCAGAATGTGGTTAATATTACCTTAAAAGGCTGTCCATATATGGACTCTCCCCCTTCTCCTGTCCCAGTTGGGTCTCCACCCTGGGCAATAAAGTTTGGAACAATTCTGTGGAATATAGTTCCATCATAGTAACCTTCCATACACAACTGGACAAAGTTTCGACATGCTTTAGGCGCTTCTTTCGAAAAAAGTTCCACATCAATATCCCCAACAGTTGTTGTAAGCAGGACCTAAAACAAATTTAAAATTATCAAATGATTAAGAAGTTCTAACAACAAAGAAAGATGTAATCCTTCTAAGAATTTTGGCTTATGATCTGTGCAGAAATGGTGAACATTGCAACAAATGTCATGATAGTGAAATATGTTTTCCTCTAGCCATCTTTGCCAAATTTCATTATTTTCTCTCCATTTGTATTTCTCCATGTGCATAAAATTTATTTTTGTGGACCAAAAGACTGGCCTATGCAAGAATACACACTAACCAAGAGCATGCTGTTCCACCGACGGGGTTTGCTGTGGCTTTGTTCGGTTATACGTTACATTTGGTGGCAGCGGTGGGATGATGACAACTGCCAGACCGGAGTTGCCGTATCCATGTAGTCCCCAGGCTAAGACTCGGGGCGAGTCTTCTCGGAGGGGGAAGTAATGTGACGTGATAGCCTCCCTTGGAAATATGCAAATTTCAAACTCGAGACTTTGTGAATTGAGTAAGTGTTGGGTATATAGCGCAGTAAACCACCCTTGGTGGATGAGCATGCTTGGCTCGGCTGTTCGTTACATTTGGTGGCAGCGGTAGGATGATGACAACTGCCAGACCGGGGTTGCCTTATCCATGCAGTTCCTAGGCTAAGACTCGGGACGAGTCTTCTCGGAGGGCGAAGTAATGTGACGGGATAGCCTCCCTTGGAAAATATGTTGGTGCAGCGTATTAGCGGCATATTGAGTGCTTGTAATATGCAAATTTCAAACTCGAAACTTCGTGAATCGAGTAAGTGTTGAGTATATAGCGCAGTAAACCACCCTTGGTGGAAGAGCATGCTCATCCACCAAGGGTGGTTTACTGCGCTATATATATACCCAACACTTACTCGATTCACAAAGTCTCGAGTTTGAAATTTGCATATTTCCAAGGGAGGCTATCCCATCACATTATGGCTCGGCTGTTCGTTACACCACCTATCTGCAGCCTATCGAGCATTAGTACTGTCTGAAATATTGATCCGACCCATATGGAAAGAAATTTATGATTTAGTTAACAAATATCTTTTCAAATTCAATATTAGTGAAAAGAAAAACTGGTGCAATACCTTTCCTACAGTCTGTGGCTCTTGAATGTATATATTACTCATTTTTGGCTGATTTCTATGGAAAAATATATTTCACACTAAAATATTGACGTTGGGCGCAGACATCTTGAATTTACAATGCAATTCATAAACAAATCTTACATTTTATTTCGTTCATTGCAACAGAAAATCAATTTTGATTATAAAGATCAAAAGTGTAAAATCAGTTTGATGTTTTGCTCAATATAAAATTATTTTGTCTAAATGTTGAATAGCTTTACATTTGATTTTTTATTATTCTAAGTTATGATCCTCAATCCTCAATCCACGGCCTCTTCGGCTCAGGTTGTCTCAATTGTGCTGATGGCCTCCAATGTAGTTTTATTTTCTCTTGGGTGACTGAACTCAAATGTACTTTATGATTCAAGATGTGGATTGATGGATCAAGGTTTTAGAGGAGGTCTGTCTGGAATCTTCTCACTGAAGCGACCCGTGGCCTCGATGTAGGCTGCAACTTCCCTCTTTATGGTTTCTCTCCAGTCTGGTAGCTCTGGGTGGTCATCATTGCTGAGTAGGGTATGAGTGTCTAAGTAGTTCAATCCGAGCTGGGACGATAACTTCAAATGCATAGTTTCTCTGCAATGTTGGTAGTATGGACAGTGAATGAGAAAGTGTTCTGGAGTCTCTGGCTCTCCACAGATACACTCAATGCTGTCACATTGGCCCAGTTTGTGTCTGTATTCGTTTAGCTTGGAATATCCTGTCTGTATTTGTAGGATCTGGCAAAAGCTTTTCCTGTTGGGGATATCCAGAAACTTCTTTGAGTCAACCTTGGGAACATGCATATGGTATGATCTGCCATAATCTGAGTTGTCCCATCTAGATTGCCATTTTGATATCTGTGTTTTCTTGATGGCATCCTTTACCTCCAGTATGGTCGTAGATCGCCTGCAGTCTGGTTGATCCCTTGCTTCTGTAGCAGCTTCCTTAGCCAGAGCATCCGCTATCTCATTTCCAGCAATACTGGCATGACCTGGGGTCCAAACGAATCCGGGTCGTTTCGGCCCTGGGTCGTTTCGGCCTGAGTCGTTTCGGCCTGGGTCGTTTCGGCCAATTTTGGGGGTGGGTCGTTTCGGCCTTGGTAGGTGGGTCGTTTCGGCCAATTTTCTGGGTGAGTCGATTCGGCCCTGAGTCGTTTCGGCAAAAGTTTATGGAAATCTTCTGGTAAGTAACAACTCAAAGATAAATTGATCTGCTGGAGTACATGCGTGTTGGTGGACATATACATGATGTATGCATGTGAGATGTTTTGAAAGTATTGTGGTCACAGTTCCAGCCTCGCATATTCTTAGAGTCTCGGAAAAAATCCCATTAACATTTAATGATTAGTACTGGCGATAGAAAGGATTGATATGGTTGAGGGAGTGAACCCGACCATGTTCATCACAAACCTGTCTGTACAGTCACAAAAGCAGGCCAGAGTCTTGAAATTTCGTATTTAAGAAGAAGATGATTGTACTTTGTAGCGAAAACAAAGGCACTGATCAGCTGTGCAGTTGCCTGTGCCTTTGTTTTCGCCTATGCATATTGTTGGTTTCTTATGCGACTTTGGTCGACTTAAAGTGAAAAGAAATTTAAAATACCGTTAGAATAATAGCTTTAAAAAGTTATGAGAAAGCTCAACCTTGTCACAGCTGAATTTGTAAGTTTGAAAGTCAAGTTCTATTAGAAACATGTACTATGTTTACAGATTTTATATAGACTTCTTAGAATTCTCTGAGATGGGATTGTTAATTTGCAGTTTGCATTGTACATGTAAAGCTTAAATTGCATGAACTAGTTTAATTTCTGTTTGATACAGGCATTACTCCAGAAATCTCTAAAGTTGACTTTTTTTTCAAAACGATGTTTAGTTCGAGATGAGAAAATGTAAGAAATCTTATGAAATTAAACCGTTTGTGCTTTTTTGTTTTATAATGATTATCCATGACGCCATAGAAATGACCATTGTAGTTTCTCTATTGTTTTTAATGGAATAAAGATGCAAATTTTTCACCCTGTAATAGACCCAAGTACCCTTGCAAGACTGGCTGCATGGTAAACTAGCCTCGTATAACATACACATCTAGCATAAAGTATATTATATAGTATATAAGGATTAAATAAAATCAGGCCGAAACGACCCATCAAAATTGGCCGAAACGACCCAGGGCCGAATCGACTCAGGCCGAAACGACCCAGGCCGAAACGACCCACGGCCGAAACGACTCAAGGCCGAAACGACTCAGGGCCGAAACGACCCGTTACCGTCCAAACAATATCCACTGCAGCTCCTTTCTGGTTTAGGGATGTGATAGTCTGTCGAATGTCTGTGGTAATGTCCTTATAGCCTGATTCCTTCCAGTTCAGTGTAAGAATTCCCACTGTGGACTGGCTATCACTAAATATCTTCAAGAGTCTGCAGGTCATTGTGTCCAGGTGTTGCAGGAAATAGTCCACAGCGATTTGTACGGCCACAAGTTCTCCTAAGAGGATGGATCCTCGCTTGCTTACAGGTTTTTTAAGAGGGACTGGATCATGATGAGGTGGATACAACACTGCTCCCGCTCCGCATGGGCCTGGATTTGGTTGGCAGGATCCGTCGGTGAAGGCAAATGCTGTATCTTCTGGCGCTTCCATCATCATGTCCATTACCATCTCTTTTCCCAGCTGGGCTTGTTCGAATGTCCGGGACTTGGAGGAACCTAGCCTGCTCCAGTAAGTAGGGCATCTCTTAGTGAGTGCCAGGCTGCCTGCTTCGAAGTCGAACTCCTGTTCAATGATACCAATGTCAACTCCAGTCAAAGCTTTCATCTCATCTGCTTGAGACAGGGCTAGAGACATGGGCGTTGTAAATCGTGGTACTGTGCAGGATTGTAAGCACTTGCTGAGAGTCTGTTTGATGGGCTTGTCCATTGATTTTGATTGGATCTTTGCAATGTCTCTCACAGCGGATTCAGCAAAGCGAAAATCTAGTGGAAGAATTCCTGCCGCTACTTCCATGGCTTCAAGGCTTGATGTGCTTGGAAGACCTAGACATAGGGCTAATGCTTTTCTCTGTACTTTGTTTAGGAGGTCCTTGCTCTTGCTGCACTGCCAGATAGTAGAGCCATACTCCATTATAGTCCTGACTAGGGTGCTGTAGAGTCGTAACAGTTTACTTGTGGAAACATTGCCTATTCCTTTCACTTCTCTGATTATTTTCAGGGCACGGGAAGCTTTCTTCTCTGTATTCTGCAGATGTTGCATGAAGGACAACTTCTCATCCAAAGTGATGCCGAGGATCTTTGGTGTTGGATTATAGCCAATTGTTGCCTCGCCAATCTTGAAGCTGAACATTGGAAGGTCCTGTTCAAGGCAGAAAACTGTTCCCTCTGTCTTGGTGAAGTTGACAGACATCTTCCACTTACGACACCAGTTCACCCAGTTGACTGCTTTCCGACATACCAGCTGTACTGCTACCAAAGCATCCTTGTCCTGTTCCCAATCTGTTCCGTCGTCCGCAAACTTCACGCACTTGCCCCCTGATTTTTCATACATATCTATGATGTAGGTGTTGAAGAGAACTGGGGATAGTACGCTGCCTTGAGGGAGGCCAACGGTGGTGCTGAATGTAGGTCCTGCTGTGTCCTGAATGTGACATCTGGCTGTCCTTGAAGTCAGGAAATTATGGATCCATCTCAGCATTCTTCCAGTAATGCCCATCTGGTGAAGTTTGTGGATCAGTCCATTTCTCCATACCCGGTCGAATGCACCCTTCAGGTCCACGAAGATGGCAGCTGTTGCAAGGCCTTTATTAAAACCGTCTGCAATAGTTTCGGTTAGCCGTAGTACTGCATTTGTTGTAGAGTGGTTTTTTCTAAAACCTTCTTGTTCAGGGTCTATCAGCTTCATGCCCTCTATGTGGGACTGTAATCTGGTCAGAATCAAAGATTCCATCAATTTTGCCAAGCATGGAGTAAGGCTGATTGGTCGGTAGGCAGCAGTAGTGTAATAATCCGACTTGTTTGGCTTTCTGAGGAACTTGATGTCTGCTGATTTCCATATATCTGGTAGTACTCCTTCGGACCAAGACAAGCTGAACAGCACGAGGATAGCCTCCCTCATATAGTCACCTGCATAGATGAAGATCTCTGGTGGGTAGGAGTCTGGGCCCGGCGCTTTCCCTTTCTTGAGTTTAGAGATAGCTGCCTCTACTTCTCCAAGGGTAAATGGAGCATTGTATGCCCGATCGTCATCTGCATTTGGGTTTATGTCTAGCTTGCTGATCTCCAAATCAATCTGTTCCTGAAAATCCTTGTCGTGGTCGTCAGTTTCCAGTTGTTTCTCATCAAAGAAAGCCTTCTGGAGTGTGGTACATTTGGTCTCACGATCAAAGATGACTTTGTCTTCATTTATTAGAGGAAGAATGGAGTTGTCGCTTGATCTGTTGGTGAGTTTCCTAAAGCTGTTCCACATCTCCTTCGAGTTTCTTGAATTGTCAAATTGGTCTATTAGGTCGTTTGCAAACCTAAAAGTTACTCAGAAAAGTTTCAGATTTCTAGACTCAAAATGCAGAACGATTTACAAGGTAAAGACTAAAATAACGGAAGTTCTGTTGGATTTCTCATTGAAATTTATTTGCCTTATTTGATTTGAATTCAATTTTATATTGATTGGTGTCAGGAAAGTCACCCTGGTCCGTCATTACGTACAGGAAATTAAAGCAACGTATAAGTAACTAAAAAAAAAAAAAAAAAAAAAAAAGCGCAACGTATAGTTTCTTAAAAAAATGGCGGATTTTGGTGGACACGAATCGGTGAGTAAGATTTGTTTATTGATTCTGATATTCCTTTTTTGTTTATCTTAATCAAACACACCTTACGGACCAGCAAAACTATTGTGTTATTTGCCTCGATCGGTACATTCTGCAGGAAATCACCCATTTAAGTATAATGTTCGACACCCTTAGACAGCTGATTGCCAAATCGTGTGTTTTGAACTTCTCCGAGAAGAAAACCTTATATTGTGGTCAAAGTTCGATGGTAAATGCGTTGATTTTTGATGTCGAACATAGATACTGACCTAATAAGACGATCTG
The DNA here is from genome assembly GCA_964017185.1 of Rugalucina vietnamica. Taxonomy (NCBI): domain Eukaryota; kingdom Metazoa; phylum Mollusca; class Bivalvia; order Lucinida; family Lucinidae; genus Rugalucina; species Rugalucina vietnamica. The sequence continues at coordinate 32,137,502 of OZ024873.1, read as the reverse complement.
GCCAAAAAAAATTTCAAATGTCCTTTGATAGCGAAATTATTAATGATTTTTCATTACAACGCATTCGACACCTAAAACGGTACAATGAAAAAACAACTAAAACGTTCTAATTTGGGTAAAATAAACCTTATTACCATACTATGGACTCAGTTAGATCCTCTTAATGTCTGCCCACAATCTTTTTCTTGTGCAAAATTAAAAAAATATCAGAATTATAACTGAAAATCATTGTTTTACAGGTGAGAAAAAAACTTTACAATTGCATAGGCATTAATAATAATAATAATGATAATAATAATAATAATAATAATAATAATAATAATAATAATAATACATGGGTTCCGAGTCACCTCGATCCAAATTTTCTTGTCCAAGAAAGTCTCGGCTATGTCAGCTCGACCCATTTTTTCAATCAGAAACTACCGGACCATCCCCCTTAATTTATGGATTTTGACCCTGAATGTTCTGGTTCACTACATGGCATACCTTTTATGTATGTGAATAAGATAACTACCTGTACATTGTCTCTTGTCATTGACTTTTAGTGGTTTACCTAATATGGTCATGCATGTAGAGAACACTTTAAGAGGTGGTCAAAACTGACTTCCACATTCTGTCTTCGGGGTTCTCGACCAGATCAAATACAAACGTGTTGTACAATTAGAGAACTCGCATATTTTATTTGGAGAAAATAAGGGATTCCTCTGTCTATAAATTAAAAAAACGGAGCTGATCAGCTTCTAAAACCGGTTTAAGCCCGCCAGTAACTTTGTGTTACTGATCGTTCCAAGGCGATACTTCTGTGGTGGTTATTTTTGTTTTATGTCTTGGTATTTAAAATTTTTGTGCTGTTGGCGCCTTTAATATGTATGTTTTCATATTTTGAATTAAGTTAAGGTAACTGAGTGGCCACCTATTGGGAAAATAGCTGCTCATTCGGCTTAGGATATGTTTCATGGTATAAGTGCCTGATTGTTAGTTTGTTTTTTTCCCACCTCGGTTTTTGGAGTGGGAATCTCTTTCTGATTGCGCCTTTTCCTGATCATTGCCTACTTGTACCTTTTTCTAAGATCTGTTGATCGGCCCCTTTGAACTTCTCAGTTTATGCACAACTGATCTGCGCCTTTGAGCTTTGCAACCCAAAGTTAACCCAAGACAGGTAATATTGCCCGAAGAATTTAGATTCTGTTTCCGTGTTTTGGAGTTAAAGGTTTTACTTTGCTGTTGCAGTGAGCGACCTAGTGAATGGTGTGGAGGCTATACATGGCATATATTAACTGCTGACAGCATCTCGGATTGTGTTCTGGAAAATGAGTGATGCATGCAAAATTGCAAATTGCAATTTCACGTTTTACGTCCCTTTCAAGCTTTTTCACTCATATCGAGACGAATCAATCAGTAGGTGGGGCGAAAACCGGAGTACCCGGGGAAAAACTACCTGACACACCCGCAAGCAGAACATGGCTTGTCTCACATATGAATTCGTGCCCCGTGCGAGGCGCGAACCCACATCGGTGAGATGATCGAATGATCAAGAGCACTGAAGTCAGCGACCTTAACCACTCGGCCACGGGGGCCGCCACAATTATGTCCCCCCAACCGAAGGTGGGGGACATATTGTTTTTGGTGCGGTTCCCGTCGGCGTCGGCGTCGGCGTCCGCGTCGGCGTCCGCGTCCGCGTAGCTTCTTTCTTACGCGATATCTTTTGAACCAGTGGATGGATTTTGACCAAACTTGCATAGATACATGGTTGGGAGGGGGGAAAGAGTTGATTAGATTTTGGTGACCTTGACCTCATTTTCAAGGTCACCAGCCCATGAAAACTGATCAAATTAGGTTTTCTGACGCGATATCTTCTGAACAAATGAATGGATTTTGAGCAAACTTGCACAAGAGCATTGTTGGGAGGAGGCTCAGAGTTGATTAGATTTTGGTGACCTTGACCTAATTTTCAAGGTCACCAGCCTATGAAAACTGATCAAATTAGGTTTTCCGACGCGATATCTTCTGAACAAATGAATGGATTTTGACTAAACTTGCACAAGGGCATTGTTGGGAGGAGGCTCAGAGTTGATTAGATTTCGGTGACCTTGGCCTAATTTTCAAGGTCACGAGTCCATAAAAACTGTTGAAATTAGTCTTTCCAATGCAATATCTTGTAAACCTATTGATGGATTTTGACCAAACTTGCACAGAAGCATTGTTGGGAGGAGGCTCAGAGTTGATTAGATTTTGGTGACCTTGACCGAATTTTCAAGGTCACGAGTCCATAAAAAATGTTGAAATTAGTCTTTCCAACGCGATAACTTGTAAACCAATAGATGGATTTTGACCAAACTTGCACAGAAGCATTGTTGCAAGAAGGCTCAGAGTTGATTAGATTTTGGTGACCTTGATCTAATTTTCAAGGTCACGAGTCCATAAAAAATGTTGAAATTAGTCTTTCCAATGCAGTATCTTGTAAACCAATCAATGGATTTTGACCAAACTTGCACAGAAGCATTGTTGGGAGGAGGCTCAGAGTTGATTATATTTTGGTGACCTTGACCTAATAATCAAGGTCACAAGTCCATAAAAAATGTTAAAATTAGTCTTTCCAACGCGATAACTTGTAAACGAATGGATGGATTTTGACCAAACTTGTACAGAAGCATTGTTGCGAGAAGGCGCAGAGTCGGCTAGATTTTGGTGACCTTGACCTAATTTTCAAGGTCACAAGTCCATAAAAAATGTTGAAATTAGTCTTTCCAACGCAGTATCTTGTAAATCAATTGACGGATTTTGACCAAACTTGCACAGAAGCATTGTTGGGAGGAGGCTCAGAGTTGATTAGATTTTGGTGATCTTGACCTAATTTTCAAGGTCACGAGTCCATAAAAAATGTTGAAATTAATCTTTCCAACTCGATAACTTGTAAACCAATTGATGGATTTTGACCAAACTTGCACAGAAGCATTGTTGCGAGAAGGCTCAGAGTTGATTAGATTTCGGTGACCTTGACCTAATTTTCAAGGTCACGAGTCCATAAAAAAATGTTGAAATTAGTCTTTTCACTGCAATATCTTGTAAACCAGTTGATGGATTTTGACCAAACTTGCACAGAAGCATTGTTTGGAGGAGGCTCAAAGTTGATTAGATTTTGATGACCTTGACCTAATTTCCAAGGTCACGGGTCCATAAAAACTGTTGAAATTAGTTTTTCCGATACGATATCTTGTAAACTAATTGATGGATTTTGACCAAACTTGCTCAGAAGCATTGTTGTGAGGAGGTTCAGAGTTTATAAGAATTTGGTGATTGTGACCCAATTTTAGACAGGGTCCAAAACAAGTTTAAACTATCACACCTTACATGGTGTCTTCCCTAGAAAAACTTCATATCACAAGGTAACTACACTTCAATTACTAAACGGTTGGGGGGACATAGTTTTCCTCAGAAAACATTGTTTTAATTAAATTTAAAATCCAAACCCAGACACCAAGCGGGAAAGATATAGACTTAACAAGAACAAACATAATAGATCAACAGAAGGTTCAGGATGCCTGAACATGAAAATGTGACAACACACATGAAGAGCAAGATGACTAGCTCTTTCCAAGGAAGGTAGCCATCCGGCTTCCTTCAACTAAATACAAATTAAGCGTATACAACAGAAGCTGACATGCCAAACATACAACATAAAGAATCACAGTAGAATCGCCTTGGAATGGTCAGCAAAAGAAATTTTACTGGAGGGCTTAAACCGGTTTTACTGGCGCCAAACCTCGCCCTTAGTCTACTGTGATTCAATAACAAACAATGTTCGGTTCATATAGAAGCGTCCTAGCTCGTCAATGAAGCATCACAGAAAACAAATGTAAACACTGTGATGAAACAAAAACGAGGACTCAACAGGAACGCCGACACTGAAAAACCGCCGGGAGCAAAAGAAAACAACTATTTCAACCTTGTGTTATGTATGACAGTTACTTGTTGAAAGATGTGCATTCAGTACTGGTAAACTTCCCAAGGGAGTATGCCCAGGAAAGTATGATGTTATACATATGATGTTTACTTGTTGTCCTTAGCAATTATTTACTTTTAGTGTCCCAGATATTGGACATAAACAGGTTGTTTACTTCAGAATTTTCTAGAAATTTCAAATTGTTCTTTGACGGAAAAGTCCGGAAAAATCTGGAAGAACCAAAGATGTAGAATCTTCTAGAAAATTTTTTTTTTATGTCAAAAGAATATTGTGGAATTTTCTGGAAGGATAATGGCCTCTCTAGAATATTCCAAAACATTAAATTTTGGTAAACAACTTGTTATTTTTAGTATATGATATCATAGAATTTGCTGGAAGAATCCTGAATGTTCCTCAGTGCTATATAAGGGCTACAAATTTTCATAAGGACAATCTTTGGGTACTGTTACTATTAAGAAGTCAAAATCTATCTTACTGGAATTTCAACTTATTCTTGGATTACTTTGTGATATTCGATTCTGGATTGGGACATAGTGCTATTTTGAAACAAACTTTAATTCTTGGGATCAGAAACTGATACAGACTTGTGTTAAAAAATTCTGAGGGACATTCAGACATTCTTTAAGGGAATTAACATCTTGAAAGGTATTGTACATTCATTTTTGTTTGATTGTATATATGCTTTTGATTGTTTCACAAGTAATTACTGGTTAAATCACTTCTAAATAGATTTGTTAAATTTTAAACAAAGCTTGTTGCTGGCTAACCAACTTGTTGGTTTCCTTAATCTTCTAGTTACGCCTGGCACGTAACACTTGGTGGACCCGACCAGAGACATATGTTTATCCCGTAACCTTAACTTGTTGTCAGGTCCCTCCCATCTGTAAGACAGCTTTAGTTCTGTACCGTCATTGAGTCTGAGGGCCCATGCACCCACCGGCGTGCACTTTAAGAGGAAAGTAAAGTTTTTTACCGTATCTGGATTAAAAACTAAGCAAAATGATCAGATTTTGTCTTTTCATTACTCTCATCCAAAATTTTCTTAAATTTAAACATTAAGTCGCCATAAAACTCGAGTTTGGCTTCATATGATGGTTTTGATGCCTATTTTAATGTTATAGGGTTTAACCTGTGAGCTATATCAGCAAATCTTGAGATAAAAGTATACAAATGAAAACTTTGGATGAAATAAAACGCTATAGTAACAAAGAATGTTACATACAGTATCGTAATAAGGGTTATTTTACCCAAATTAGAACATTTTAGTTGTTTTTTCGTTGTACCGTTTTAGGTGTCGAATGCGTTGTAATGAAAAATCATTAATAATTTCGCTATCAAAGGACATTTGAATTTTTTTTTTTGGCCAGATTGTCTTATTAGGTCAGTATCTATGTTCGACATCAAAAATCAACGCATTTACCATCGAACTTTGACCACAATATAAGGTTTTCTTCTCGGAGAAGTTCAAAACACACGATTTGGCAATCAGCTGTCTAAGGGTGTCGAACATTATACTTAAATGGGCGATTTCCTGCAGAATGTACCGATCAAGGCAAATAACACAATAGTTTTGCTGGTCCGTAAGGTGTGTTTGATTAAGATAAACAAAAAAGGAACATCAGAATCAATACAAATCTTACTCACCGATTCGTGTCCACCAAAATCCGCCATTTTTTTAAGAAACTATACGTTGCGCTTTAGTTACTTATACGTTGCTTTAATTTCCTGTACGTAATGACGGACCAGGGTGAAAGTCTTGATTTTGGACCTAAACAATTGAGTCTGTGTGAATTGTTTTACATGTTTATGCTTTTTAAAAAGGCAGTGGCTAGGGTCTTTAGCCTGTGGGCTAGGGATACGGTACCGTATCCCTAGCCTGGCGGCTAGAGATACGGTACCATATCTGTAGCCTATATATCGGAAATGGCTAAAGGTACGGTATAGATCAAAAATCAATAATATAATATTTTCAGGTAAGTTTTAAGTTGAAGCATATTGCAAGTTTCCTAATGAATCATAAAAATAAACATTTACGGGTGTCTTACTTTTCTCACAGTTTCATGGTTGGGCAAGCTCTACACATGCACAATAATCTTAACAGTAGTCCCATAGTAGCGTTAATTGTTTTTAATTGCTTGGGAAATTATGCATATACATGTATATGCAGTTTGGCTAGTCTTGGTCATTAGATCTGGTATGAAAATGTTATATTTTGATTGCATTTTAGGCAATTTATTTCTTGATTTTAATGGAAAATCGCTTGTAAACTTTTAAATAAAAAAAACTCCTTAGATAAAGGAACATACATGTATCTCAATCATTTCGACGCAACAAGAAAAAAAAACGATCGACATCTTAAGTTAATCACAATATGATTTCCAACTTAATATAAGCGCATAAAGAACAATCACGAGAACAAGAAAACGTGTAAACAAAGCGTAAAATTATATCATAAATCACGGAAAGAGTTTTGTTTTTTTGTTTTGTTTTTTTTTTAAATTTTTTTACAACTGCAAATTCTAACTTAGAAAGCGCAAATCTTAAAACATGTCAAATTATTTTGTTTTAAATTTTCAAGTAAATGCCCGCAATCCAAATTTACGCCGTGTCTTTATCTGCAGCGCTTTGTTAAGGACATGTTTTACATGTATCCCAAGTTGATAGATAGATAGCGCTTTGTTAAGGACATGTTTTACATGTATCCCAAGTAGATAGATAGATAGATAGATAGATAGATAGATAGATAGATAGATAGATAGATAGATAGATAGATAGATTCTCTCACTCCTTTACCTCGAGACTGCCGCCGTGAATACACCTGAATGTATCCTTATAGTATTTTAGTCTTTCGTTCAGCTTATACGAAATACGCACTTGCGCCTTTCTACACTTCTGTCTCTCTTATAGAACTGAACGCTTTCGGCATTTTAATAGCGCTTAATAGCACTTTCAAAGTCTTGAAAGTTTTCAACTTTTTGCCCGATGTGAAGTATACCAGCCATTCTGGCGGTATAAATCAAGATTTGCATGCATGTTTTAAAATTGTACGGCGATTGAATTGAGTAATAGCTTAATTGTTTTATATTGCAGTTACTTACTTAACCATAACAAAAGTTAAAAGCATTCGCCGAATAATAATTGGCAAATTAAACAATACCAATGTCTTACTTCAGGGGTTTAGCGGTAGGACAAAATAAATCAACACTTCATTACTGTTTTGTTTGTTGTTCGCACATTGAGGCGCGGACATCGTATTGATGGTTAAGCAACTAATTGAGGCTAATATTATCTTGTTATTATCTTCACGCATCGTTAGAAACTTTCGTAGGATTTTAAAAGAGGGGTTCAAATGAAAAAAAGGGGGGTTCGTTTGCCTAATGCAACACAACATTTCTTAAAATTTCCCATGAATGTGAAATAATCTGGGTCCGGAGGGGGGTTCGAGCGAACCCCTTGAACCCCCTCTAAATCCGCCACTAAATTATTTATATCCTTTGGTGTTGGTAAGATAATTGTAGATAATGATGATATTGCACAAACACACACTCAAATATAACAGTTGAAAATTTCGTTCCACGGGGTTTAGTCCGGTAGAATCTGAGGTGGACCTGGATTTGGGGTATATAGAAAATGTTTTGACTGATTATGATAGCCAACACCTTCAGAAACAAGAATCCACATGATGCCACCTTGGCATCCTTGGGCAACTCGCACAATTCAATATGGCGTCCAAGAGGGTTGCCATCTGTTAAGACCTTACAGTACTAGGCCCATAAAGTGCAAATCCTCACATTTTCTAATCAAAAATCGTCCACAACCATTATATATGTATCATATGGTGAAAAAGTTGCACTTGCATTGGTCTTATGTCAGTGTGAAATACAGATGACATCCAAGATGGCCGCCAAAATTATAAAAATGATTTTCTTGGCCAAATGTCAGTTATTTTTTGCAGTATTATAGTTTTATTTTAAGTGATGTAAAGGGAGGATATACAATGCAAGAACCTAGATTGTGCCATTTTTTCATCCTTGGTCCACTCGCATAATTCAAGTTGGCGTCCAAGAGGGTTGTCATCTCTTTAAACCTTACAGTACTAGGCCCTGTAGTGCAAAATTACATGTTTTCTGGTCAGAAATAGTCCACAACCACTATCATTGCATCATATGGTGAAAAGATTTCATTTCCATGCGTCTTATGTGTAAGTTTAAAAAATCATGGCGTCCAAGATGGCTGCCAAATGTCAAAAAATGATTTTCTTTACCAAATGTCTGCTTTTTCCAGGAATAAAACTTTTCAAGTGATGTATAGGAAAGATTTTCTACTTTAGAACCCAGGTGGTGCCATCTTGTCATTCCTTTGCCACATGCATAATTCAATATGGCAGAGAGTTGCCATCTGTTAACACATTGCAGTGCCAGGCGTGTTTAATTCAAAATCAAGTGTTTTCTGATCAGAAATAGTCCATAATTGTTGTTTATTTATCATATTGTGATATAGTTGCATTAACATGGGTCTTATAATAACGTCAGATGGAATTAAATTGGCATCCAAGATGGCCGTCAAAATAGAAAATAATATATTTCAGGCCAAAATTGCAATTTTACACTATTTGGAACTTTATAAAGTGTGTGCAAGAACGATTTGCAAGACAAGAACCAGTCGATGCCAGCTTGCCTTACTTTTTGCTACTAGAAACTTCAATATGGCGTCCAAGAGGGGTTGATACCTTAAAGCACCATGGTGCAAAAATTGTGTTCGGTCATTAAATTGTCTTTATATGTGACTCGTGCGTTTTGTTTTCAATAAAATTACCAGCCCAATGGTGTTTATTGGTGAAATAAATATGTATTGAATATAGTAGCAAACGCTTCAACCACCATTGCTTCTGATATGCAACCATTACTTCTTTACCATTACTGTTTTTTTTTTTTTTTTTTTGAAAATGTTACATGTTGAAGAGTTTCTTAAACGTAAGGAAAATGTGATTGACTTCAACCAAAGCATCACATATAAAGAGAAGGTGTTCATCTGACACAACTAAAGATTTAGGCAGACTGTCTGTTCTTCAGTGAATGTTAAAGAAGTACAGTAAGGGCCAATCAGAGATTTTCATGCAGTACATGCTAGATATATTTTTTATTGATGCTTAACGTCCCAGTCAACAGCCATAGTATTGTCGGGATGTTGCTTCAATTTTATGGGACTTGTACTCAAAATTAAGGAAGTCATGACACTGTGGAGCAAACTGACGCAAGGGGTAGAGTGTCGGACTCTGGTCCTGGAGGTTCCAGATTCGATCCTTAGCCGGGTCACCATTCGTTGTGGCCTTGAGCAAGTCACAAATCCACACCTCCTGAGATAATGATCAGAAATTGATCAACTCGGTACACAATAAAACAAAATCCAAAAAGTGCTTCAAATATAACCTCCCAACTAAGCCAATAAGGCTTGTGTGTATGGATGGTTTGACTTGAACCGCTTTTCCTGGGCAGGCTCAGACATGAGCGGTTAACCATTAATCAGATAGTCAGTCATTAGCGTATAAGCTTTGCCTGGCGGTACAAGCAGGTCATCTATTACTCCAGACCCCAATGGGCGGGGGCCCATTTCCCAACCGACCACCCTTAGATAAAATGTTGACTGCAAAGGAATGTTTATGTCTCCTGCACATGTACAGCTTACTTTTGCATGTACATCCCCACCCCCACCACATAAAAGGTAGTTATACAGGCCTTGCATCGGATAGTGTAGTAAGCAAAATGGTCAAGTCACTGAATACAAGAATTTGGAAATATTGTGTTGTCTTTGTCACTTGGTGTATATTGTGTTTTATCATGTTCTAAAGTTACTGCACAATTTTACAATCAAGCCTTTCTGTTGATTAACCAATACCAGAATATATTTTGTCATTCACAAATGATTAAGTTGATGGTGTGTTCTCTAGACACAACAATATGAGTGACAGAGTAGTTGACATAACAAATACATCACTTCTTTCTCAATTATCATATCTCTCTCGGCACTTATTCAGAATATCGTTTGTGCAATATCTCCATATCCGACTGACCTACACACCTATCTGACGTATCTTTTCAAAGATAGAAAAATCATCCCAGACTTGACAGTCTGCCTTCGGAGTAAGTAAACTTTAAGTGTGCGAGATCAATGACTTTTCACCATAGATAATACATTATTTGTAGTCAGTACTATATTCCTTACGTTTCAGAAATCATACAACCAGAGTATGTAATTTGTAAGCTAAGACACACATTCTATAAAATAAAAACTGACTGTTATTTTCGGTCTTTATAGCAAGGTATAAAATCACGGTTATACTATATTCTGCTATAAATTTTATAGTATGAACTCTGTTTGTTCCAGCCTTTACCATTCTGTGGTTTGCGACACACGCCAAAACTGCTCCAGTATGCCCCAAGTAATTTTATGTTACTGATCGTTTCAAGGCGAAACTTCTGTTGCGGTTGTTTTAACCTTATGTACATGTACGTTTCCATAGTGATATTTTCGGGTAACTGAGTGGCCACCTATGGGCTAATAGCTGCATACTCGGCTTACTATATGTTTTCTAAGTATAAGTATTTAATTGTCAATTTAGTTTTTTCTAAATTTCTTTCTGATTGTGCCTTTTCCTGATCATTGCCTATTTGTACCTCTTTAGCAATTACAAGACCTGCAAAGAGAAACATTATTTGAGTCATTATTTGAGTCAAGAAAAACAAAACACAGCAAAAGTGCAACCCCATCTGACATATGATATAATCAACAGAAATTATTCTTGATGGCAATATTCTTGTTGGCAATCTTTGATGCAAAATTTATTTCGAACTGATAAAACACTTCTTTGGTACAACATCATTGCAATAGATGCAAGGGTAACAAATCAACATAAAAAACCTATATTATATATACAGATATCCAAATATATACGTATATTCACATGTACATATTGATAAAGGAGACTGGGCAATCAAACAGAATATACTAGATCTGGTACAATAATAGTGTATACTATGTCAAATTTATAAGATGCCTTGTTGAATTATGCTAGTAGCCCAAGTGTGACAAAATATTTCAGTGGGGCTATTTGTATATCCTTTTTAGCTCACCTGAGCCGAAGGCTCACAGGTGAGCTTATAGTATACCCATGCTCCGGCGTCCGTCCGTCGTCGTCCGTCGTCCGTCCGTCGTCCGTCGTCCACAATTTCAAAGATCTTCTCCTCTGAAACCGCTTGGCCAATCAAAGCCAAACTTCATGTGGAGTATCCTTAGGAAGGGGGAACGAAATTTTATATAAATGGTCCAGGTCACATGACCAAGATGGCCGCCATGGCTATAAATAGCAAAAACCTTTAAAAATCTTCTTCTCCAGAATCAGTGGGCCGATTTCCACGAAACTTGGTATGTAGCATCGGGGATGTGGGCCCATCATAGTTTATATAAATCATGACCCTAGGATGACCTTGACCTATTTTACGGCAAGGTCAACTTAGGTCGCCAATGCATTTGAATGGGAAAAAATGGTAAAATGCTATTTAATGGGTAAAACTTACTGGGAATAGGCAAATGGACAGAAGATTAATGTTAATGGAAAATTTTAGCCCCTGGGGGGTTGTCTGCCCCTGCCCCGGGGCTATATACATGTATATGACCATAATATTCAAACGTCTTCTCCCCTGAAACCGCTTGGCCAATCGAAGCCAAACTTCATATGGAGCATCCTTGGGAAGGGGGAAAGAAAGTTTGTGTAAATGGTCAAGGTCACATAACCAAGATGGCTGCCATGGCTTTAAATAGAAAAAACCTTTAAAAATCTTCTTCTCCAGAACCAGAAGGCCAATGATTTTGAAACTTGGTGTGAAGCATCAGTGACTGGAGCTCTACAAAGTTTATATAAATCATGACCCTGGGATGACCTTGGCCTATTTTACGGCAAGGTCAACATAGGTCGCTCATGCATTTGAATGGGGAAAAGTTTTAAAATGTCATTTGTAGGGAAAAACTTGCAGGAAATGGGTAAATGGACTTAAGATAGATGATTCTGAAAAAATTTGGACCCCAAGGGTCTGTCTGCCACCACCCCGGGGCAATACTCATGTACATTACAGCGATATTCAAAGATCTTCTTCTCTGAAACTGCTTGGCCAATCAAAGCCAAACTTTATGAGGAGCATTGTTAGGAAGTGGGAATGATATTTATATAAATGGTCAAGGTCACATGACCAAGATGGCCGCCATGGCTATAAATAGCAAAAACCTTCAAAAATCTTCTTCTCCTGAACCAGAAGGCCTATGATTTTGAAACTTGGCATGAAGCATCAGGCAATGAAACTCTACAAAGTTTATATAAATCATGACCCTTGGATGACATTGACCTATTTTACGGCAAGGTCAACTTAGGTCGCCCATGCATTTGAATGGGGAAAATTGTTAAAATGTCATTTGAAGGGAAAAACTTGCAGTTAAATGGCAAATGGCCTGAAGTTTTATGATTTGAAAAAGAAATTGACTCGAGGGTTTGCTCTTACCCGGGCTTGGGGTTATATACATGAATATTACAATTCTAGTCATACAAGTTTATTGGTATTTATCTCAGGTTTCAGGTGAGCGTTTACAGGACCATTGGTCCTCTGGTTCATTTTTTGATGGCCATCTTGACTGCCATTTTCATTTCACATGTACATGCGTGTGCGATCGATATGAGTGCAACTTCATGTCAGCATGGTACATAAATCGCATCTATATGTTTCTTCTGATTGAAAGATTTTGCACTATAAGGACTTGGTAGTGCAAAGTCTTAACAGATGGTAACCCTTTTGAATGTCATATTGATTTATAGGAGTTGCCTAAAGATGAAAAGGTGGCATCAGTTGAATTCTTCTGTTGCATATCCTTCTTTTACACATTGAACTTATAAAGTTATAAACAGGGTGAAAATGAAATTTGGCCCTGAAGGCATTTTTACGTTTGGTAGCCATCTTAGATACCAGTTTTAATTCAAACTGACGTAAGACCAACTGGACTGCCACTTATTCACAATATGATGCACAAACTACATTTGTGGGCGTTTACTGACCTGAAAACACTTGATGTTGCACTACACGGGCTTAGTACTGTAAGGTTTAAAGAGAATGCAACCCTCTTGGACATCATCTTGAATTGACGTGAGTGGCCCAAGTTTGACAAAATGGCACTATCTGGGATCTTGCATTATATATCCTCCCTATACATCACTTATTAAGCTATAATACTGCAAAAACTGACCCTCGGCCAAGAAAGTCATTTTTTTATAATTTTGACAGTCATCTTGGATGCCATCTTTATTTCACACTGACATAAGACCAATGGAAGTGCAACTTTTTCACCAAGTGATACATTTATAATGGTTGTGCACAATTTTTGATAAGAAAATGCAAGAATTTGCACTTTATGGGCCTAGTACTGTAAGGTCTTAACGGATGGCAACCCTCTTGGACGCCATATTGAATTGTGCGAGTTGCCCAAGGATGCCAAGGTGGCATCATGTGGATTCTTGTTTCTGAAGGTGTTGGCTATCATAATCAGTCAAAACATTTTCTATATACCCCAAATCTAGGTCCACCAAAAAATGACACATATTCTACCGGACTAGTTAGAAATAAAATTGAAATCTCTCAACTTTATACATTAGCATTGTTTTCTTAAGTCTGTGTCTCTAGTCTTCCGTACCTTTAGCCATTTAGGATACTTGCTATGATTCAACTTAAAACTCACCTGAAAATATTATATTATCGATTTTTAATCTATACCGTACCTTTAGCCATTTCCGATATATAGGCTACAGATACGGTACCGTATCTCTAGCCGCCAGGCTAGGGATACGGTACCGTATCCCTAGCCCACAGGCTAAAGATACGGTACCGTATCCCTAGCCACTGCCTTTTAAAAAGCTTTTTTACTCCAAATATTCATGACATGTCTTGTATAACAATTTTGCAGTTTCTAAGTTTTTTTTTTTTTTAATATTTTTATGGTATATTGTAGGTTTGGTGTCTAAGTTCATGAACAAGACCAATGATGGCCTTAGAGGGGCTTGCAGAAAATGTGGCTATGGTGAGTACAGAATTATCACAAGAAATGTACAGGAAAACCTGCTTATACAGATTTTGATCAGGCTGAGACCGGACTAAAAATTTGGTTGGCATGTCAAACTAAGTTTCAAGCGGCCCTGGATTCAAGTCTTGCTTGTGCTGGCCAAGTTACAGCAAGACACAGGAGTTGGCGGCTACTATAAGACATGACTGAACTATTGTTAGCTCACCTGAGCCGAAGGCTCACAGGTGAGCTTATAGTATACCCATGCTCCGGCGTCCGTCCGTCGTCCACCATTTTCAAAGATCTTCTCCTCTGAAACCACTTGGCCAATCAAAGCCAAACTTCATATGGAGCATCCTTAGGAAGGGGGAACAAAAGTTTATATAAATGGTCCAGGTCACATGACTAAGATGGCCGCCATGGCTATAAATAGCAAAAACCTTTAAAAATCTTCTTCTCCAGAACCAGTAGGCCGATTTCCACGAAACTTGGTATGTAGCATTGGGGACAAGGGCCCATTATAGTTTATATAAATCATGACCCTAGGATGACCTTGACCTATTTTATGGCATGGTCAACTTAGGTCGCCAATGCATTTGAATGGGAAAAAATGGTAAAATGCTATTTAATGGGTAAAACTTACTAGGAATAGGCAACTGGACAGAAGATTAATGTTAATGGAAAATTTTAGCCCCTGGGGGGTTGTCTGCCCCTGCCCCGGGGCTATATACATGTATATTTCCATAATAATGAAACATCTTCTCCCCTGAAACCGCTTGGCCAATCAAAGCCAAACTTCATATGGAGCATCCTTGGGAAGTGGGAAAGAAAGTTTATATAAATGGTCAAGGTCACATGACCAAGATGGCTGCCATGGCTTTAAATAGAAAAAACCTTTAAAAATCTTCTTCTCCAGAACCAGAAGGCCAATGATTTTGAAACTTGGTGTGAAGCATCAGTGACTGGAGCTCTACAAAGTTTATATAAATCATGACCCTGGGATGACCTTGACCTATTTTACGGCAAGGTCAACATAGGTCGCTCATGCATTTGAATGGGGAAAAGTGTTAAAATGTCATTTTTAGGGAAAAACTTGCAGGAAATGGGCAAATGGACTTAAGATTGATGATTCTGAAAAAATTTGGACCCCAGGGGTCTGTCTGCCCCCACCCCGGGGCAATATATATGTATATTACAGTGATATTCAAAGATCTTCTTCTCTGAAACTGCTCGGCAAAACAAAGCCAAACTTTATGAGGAGCATTCTTAGGAAGAGTGAATGAAAGTTTGTATAAATGGTCAAGGTCACATGACCAAGATGGCCGCCATGGCTATAAATAGCAAAAACCCTTAAAAATCTTCTTCTTCAGAACCAGAAGGCCTATGATTTTGAAACTTGGTGTGAAGCATCAGGCAATGGAGCTCTACAAAGTTTATATAAATCATGACCCTGGGATGACCTTGACATTTTTTACGGCAAGGTCAACTTAAGCCGCCCATGCATTTGAATGGGAAAAAATAGGAAAATGTCATTTAATGGCAAAAAACTTGCTAGGAATGAGCAAATGGACAGAAGATTTATGTTTATGAAAATATTTTGGGCCCAGAGGGTTGTCTGCCCCTGCCCTGGGGCTATATACATGTGTATGACCATAATATTGAAACATCTTCTCTGAAACCGCTTGGCTAATCAAAGCCAAACTTTTTGTGGAACATTCTTAGGAAGAGTGAATGAAAGTTTGTATAAATGGTCAAGGTCACATGACCAAGATGGCCGCCATGGCTATAAATAGCAAAAACCCTTAAAAATCTTCTTCTCCAGTACAAGAAGGCCTATGATTTTGAAACTTGGCATGAAGCATCAAGCAATGGAGCTCTTCAAAGTTTATATAAATCATGACACTGGGATGACCTTGACCTTTTTTATGGCAATGTCAACTTAGGTTGCCTAAGCATTTGAATGGGGAAAATTGTTATAATGTCATTTGAAGGGCAAACCTTGCAGTAAATTTGCAAGTGACTGAATCTTTATGATTTATTAAAGAAATTGACTCCAGAGGTTGCCCTGACCCTGCCCTGGGGTTATATACATGTATATTACCATTCTAGTCAAACAAGTTTATTGTTATATATCTCAGGTCTCAGGTGAGCGTTTACAGGACCATTGGTCCTCTGGTTGTTTGTTTGAATTGATGCTTTACGTCCCTGTCAACAGCAAAGTTCATGTCGGTATGTTGCCTCCATTTTATGGGACTTTTACCCAACATTAGGTTGTCATGACACTCAAAATGTGCTACATAAATATAATCACCCAATTTTCAACTCATAGATAAATCAGTTAGATAGCATGAACATTTGAGTGTAAGCTTGGTGTTCATTAATTATAGTCATGTAATTGAGCCTTCTATAATAAAATCTATGATATTACCAGATTATCACACATGACATTGATTCTGTTTGTCATTTCAGCTGGTCACATGACCTTCCAATGCCGTAACTTCCTGAAGGCAGATCCAAACAAAGACATAGTTCTAGATGTTAGTAGTACCAGCTCAGACTCATCTGATGAAGAATTTATCTCCCCTCTAGTCAAGCTCAGACAAAGTAAGTTGCTATACATAGCAACAGGTGAAAAAATGCTAATCACCTTTTTTGCCCCAGCCGAGGATTGAACCAGGATCTTGTGTGCTAATCCAACACTCTACCGTGCCGCTGTAAAAAAGCCTGTAAAAGCCATCTTGTACATCAAGGCGATACAAGTGTGTATTATACCTAGCACTATTTCATATTCCCTCTCCGTTTTAGATTTGTTCCCGAATCTCAGTTGGACATTCACAAACCTAAATTTGACATGGATGTGCTCCGAGCCATTGGATGGGTCACAAATACTTATGTCTAAGTGGTACAGTATCAGACTTGGATTGAGATTTAGGGGCTGGTGTTGAGTTGTATCTGATAACACAGTAAGAGCAAGACAGATTAACTCCCTTTACTACTGGTTAGGTAACCACCCACAAAGTGGCTCCTTGCCATGTTGGCTGGGAAACATTCAGGCCTTTAAATTGATCATATAAAAAATTAGGTAGTTTAATGTCATAGACTTGAAGATGGTAAATTTTGGAATCAAGAAGAAACAGCAAATACTTGTGTTAAATTAATCATTCTCTGTACCTTCCTATTTTAGCCGTGACATGAGAAAACCAACAATCTGTATATGCGAAAACAGAGGCACTGATCAGCTTCGCGGTAACAGTGAAGCTGTCAGATCAGCGCCTTTGTTTTCACGACACAGATAGTACAATTCCTCTACTATCTAAATCCAAAATTTCAAGCTTCTAGCCATCTTGTCTTCTGTGCTTGTACAGCTCGGTTTGTGTCAGACCTGTTCGGAAACCACATTGTTGGTTTTCTCATGAATGGCTCATTTGTTATGCCCCCAACTTTGAAAAAGTTGGAAGGGCATATTGCTTTCGGCTTGTCTGTCTGTCTGTCTGTCTGTCTGTCTGTCTGTGTGTGTGTGCGTCCGTTAACTTCTGAATGGTGCATGTTAGGGATTTGAAATTTCATATGTGTATTCCTCATGAAAAAATATTTGACCCGTATTTTTTCTCATGTCTGAGTTATGCCCCTTTTCTGAGTTATGTCCCTTTGAAAACAAAATTCGAAAATCTTGTGTGCAAAATATCTCAAAAAGTATTTGAGCTAGAGCCTTCAAATTTGGTATAAATGTTGGGGCTGAGGAGTAGATGACCTGATCAACTTTTGAGAACTTTTCGTCAAATTTTGACAAAAATACAGAATTTTGAATTTTTATGGACTTTTCCACTGTTCAGTGAAATTTGAAACTTTTGAACGGTGAAAGCTAGGGTTTTGAAATTTCATAGACAGATTCCTCATGAAAAAATAGTTGACCCGTATTTTTTTTCATGTCCAAGTTATGCCCCTTTTCTGAGTTATGTCCCTTTGAAAACAAAATTTGAAAATCTTGTGTGCAAGATATCTCAAAAACTATTTGAGCTAGAGCCTTCATATTCGGTATACTGGTTGGAGCTGAGGAGTAGATGACCTGATTAACTTTTGAGAGTTTTCCGTCAAATTTTGACAAAAATACGTAATTTTGAATTTTGATCGATTTTTTCCACTTTTCGGCGAAAATTGAAACTTTTGAACGGTGAATGCTAGGGATTTGAAATTTCATATACCAATTCCCCTGACATGAAAAAAATGATTGACCCGTATTTTTGTCACGTCCAAGTTATGCCCCTTTTTGGAGTTATGTCCCTTTGAAAACAAAATTTGAAAATTTTGTGTGCAAGATATCTCAAAAAGTATTTTTGCTAGAGCCTTCATATTTGTTAAACTGGCTGGGGCTGAGAAGAAGATCACCTGATTAACTTTTGAGCATTTTCCGTTAAATTTTGACAAAATTACTTCATTTTGAAATTTACTCCATTTCTTGCCTGCAAAAAATTCCACTTGCATTCTGTTTCTTGATTGAGGTCAAAACAGAGGCAACCGAACAGCTACTTCAGAAAATTGAATTTCACTTCATTCGAATGAAATAAATGATCATACAAACTTCCAGTTTAGGGACAAACATACAGTTGGGGGCATAGTGCATTTCTAGTTTTCTCTGATATACCGCATAAATACAAAAAGCTTTTGATAAAATTAACTATATTATTATATACATTGACCTGTTTCAGAAGAAGAGGAAAAAGAGAGAAGAAAAATGGAGAAAAGGAAGAAAAAACACAAGACTGACAAGAGGTAGGTTTTCTAAAGATACATGTAGAATGTAAATTTTTTGGAAAAGGCAAAGTCTGTCCCATCAATGATCATTGTTTTGACTGACGTTCGACTTCACTGGCAGAGTAGAATTTTACTAGATTTTGTTGTAGATTTAACACTCGGACTGAAAATGGTGACTTTAGTGCATATAGTAAGTGAGATTTAGATTATAGTTGCATTTTGATTTTTATGGTAATCAAGAGGCTGTTTTTCTCTTGCTTGGCAGCTCAGCTCTTGATATAGCTCATCTTCTATATAACATACATGTATATGTGAGCCGCATCGTGAGAAAACCAGATATTTGCCTATGCGAAAACAAAGGCTCAGATCAGCTTCGCAGTAACTTTGAAGCTGATCAGCGCCTTTGTTTTTGCTACACAGTACAATTTCTCTTCTTCTTAAATACGAAATTTCAAGCTTCTAGCCTGCTTCTGTGACTGTACAGGTCAGTTTGTGTCAGACCTGGTCAGAAACCCAGAAGACTGGTTTTCTTGCGTCGAGGCTCATATTATATATGTTCATGTATTCCATTTCTGTTGTATTCTATTTCCAGAGAGAGGTCAGAATCACCTAGTCGACACAAAAAATCAAAACGAAAGAAAAGAAAGCATCGCCACAAGAAAGATAACTCTGATTCTTCAGAGAGCAATGACAGTGATGATGGCTCGGAATACGAGAGGAAAGTGAGAAAACGCAAGAAACGGAAACATAAAAAGTCAGAAAGTAGCGAAAGTGAGGAAAGTAGTGACGATGATTCGAAACATAAACACAGGAAACATAAGAAGCATAAACAGAGGGATAGTGAAACGAGTGACGAGGAAAGTGACTCGGAAGATTCCAGTGATAGTGATAGGAAGAGAAAACATAGGAGAAAACATAAGAAGAAGCATAAGAGAAAACATAAGAAGAGACTTGAGGAAACATCGTCTGATTCAGAGTGATAATTAATATGTAGCACTTTTGAGTACATGAGCTGAGATGGAGTACCAGATTCATCACAATCCAGGCAATATAGTCACACATTTGAGCTGCTGCATGGGAAAACCAATAATATGCATAGGCGAAAACAAAGGCACCTTTATTTTCACTTCACGGATAGTACTATTCCTCTACTTTCTAAATCCAAAATTGCCAGCCTCTAACCATCTTCTGTGACTGTACAGGCTGGTTTGTGTCAGACCTGTACAAAAAACACATTGTTTGTTTTCTCATGAGGTGGCTCATTTAGTGTATACATGATGTGCCATGTAGAAGTGTTGGCTAATGGTTATAGAACTATTAGTATCTAATTGATGGTAACATATATATTGCTATGTTGCCCAGTATTGAAATTTGTAATGTTCTATCGTGGGTTTATTGAATAAGTCCCAAGTTGGTTATATTGAATCTATTCACGTATAGTATGGTGTTACTGGATACTGAATGATGCTCGTCCGAGTGCATGCAATCATATTATGTGGAAGTGCTCATGAATACTAAGCTCCGCCTACAGCCAATCGCATTATGATAAACACTACATGATAATACAACTTTCTTGGGCAAGATTTTAAATTCTGTTGTTTTTTTTTTAAATGTTCATCAGTACTTCATAAATGTTCAGTCTGACTTTATGATGGCCCCAGCATAAAGCATTAAGATGGTTGGGGCCTGAATAATATTTTGTCTGCTGCTCCATGAAAGTAAGTTTTGTTGTATTAATGTTTCATTTAATTACAAAATCTTGTATGAGTGTCCTGGCTTTGTCGTATGTTTTAATACATGTAGGTTATTTCTCATGTTCAAATCTGTTTTACTCAGAACAACTATCCCATGAATTTATTCTGTCTTTTATTTGTTGCATTACATTAACATCATCGTTAACCGGGGTCATGTCAGAATTGTCAGTTAATAATCATGCTATTCCTAGACCAGGCAGAGGTAGGTTATCACTACTTAGTGCCCATTATCATTTGAGCCGCGACACAAGAAAACTGGGCTTCGAGGTTTCCGACCAGGTCCGACACAAACCGGCCTGTACAGTATCAGAAGATGGCTAGCATCTTGAAATTTCGGATTTAAGAAGAGAAATTGTACTATCCGTGTAGTGAAAAAAAGGCGCTATCAGCTTCGCATAGGCAAAAATCTGGTTTTCTCATGATGCGGCTCATTTTATCTTTCTAGTAACTTACAACTTGCTTATCTTGCTTGAACTAGATGAAAAATCTAGATTACAGGTCAACCTCATTATAACGCTATCATTGGGGTCCAAGGAAACAGACCGTTTTGTAAGTGAACCGTGTTATAAAGAGGTTATTTGCAATAGACATATCAAAATAATCATTTTGGGAGCCATGACATGGCCGTGTTATATTGAAAACCGCCTTATGAGGCGTGTTATAATGAGGTTGAACTGTATTTGTATTTAAGTGGATATGAAGCCACCGTATCTGCCAGGTTAAACACATCAAACTCTATAACAATTCTTTACAGCAGTTTTTGATTATAACATGAACCATTGCTGGAACCCAAATGCTCATTTTAGAACAAATTTATTTTAGGTACAATTCACTCTGGTTGTAAATTGGATTGAATAACTATAAACACAGAAATTGGCATGGACCCCAACAATTGTGCTGTAGAGGTGTGGTGTACATGCATGGTCTTTTGAAGAAAGAAAGAAACATTTTTTATGTTGAAAATTTAATGAAAATAAATTGCACTTTTTAACCTTACAACAGTATAAATATAAATTGTGCAAATAAAACACAAGTATAAATTGGCTATGTAATACTTTTTCTCCATCAGAAGAGCAGACATGATGCACTGGAGTGATTAAAAGGAATTTGTACAGGTTCTCAAAAGGGAGAACTATGTAAACAGTATTCATACAACATACCAGTTACTTGACATTAGTTATTAAAGTGACTTTAACCAACCACCAAACACATAAAATATATAAATGCAGAAATAAATCTGACTTCTTGATCAAACAATTCTATAAGCATTCTGATAATCATATTCTGATTCTTGTACAGGCTTGTATGTGATAAAAAGAAATAATCATTGCTAAATTCCTATATTTTGAGATAACGGGCCAGTAACAAGTACATGTACCTCAATCTTAACTTCAAGCTTCTAGCCTTCTTCTGTGACTGTACAGGTTGATTTGTGAAGGACCTGGTTGGAAACCATGAAGACTGTTTTTCTCGTATCTCGGCTCAAATAATGGTACCAGAGGCACCTAATACATGTTTTGTATTCATATACAATTTAGCGGAGGTAAAAAGATTCAGTAAACCTGAAACCAGATATTAACCAAGTTTGAATCACTGTCCGAATTGTCAAATACAAATTAAATCTTTGATGCACCAGTAGTGCCCGCATCTATAATCTCTCCAAGGACTGCTATTGCCTCTATCTCAACTTTAGCTCCCTGAAAAGAAAAATATAAGTTGTAAGTAAATAGTTGCCTGACACAGAAAAATTTGTATGAAAACCTATCAGGGATATCTTCATTCTGACACTATCAGTGACCTAAAATTGCTATGAGCATAATTTTCATGGCTGTATGACTTCAATTTGTATACATTTGCTTCATGAGAAACATTTACATCAGGGGATCCAACAAAACCCTTACCAAAGAGCAAGGTTTGGAATTTTAGCTCGCTTTGTGTGCTCAGGTGAGCTCATAGGATGGAGCTCAAACAGGTATGCATTTGTCCATCTGTCCACATTTTCAATGATCTTTTTTCTCTGAAACTGCTAGGCAAATCAAAGCCAAATTTTATATGAAGTATCTATAGGAAGGGAGAACCAAAAAGTATATACATGTATAAAAAAAATCAAGTTCACATGACCAAGATGGCTGCTATGCCTATAAAAAACATTCAAAAATCTTCTGGAATGGGTGGACCGATTTCAACGAAACTTGCCATGAAGCCCTTATGACTAGGGTTCTACAACATGTATATAAATCATTATCCTGTGATGACCTTGACCTATTTTATGACAAGGTGAACATAGGTCGCCTATACATTTGAATGGAGAAAACTTAAAATGCCATTTAAAGGGAAAATCATGCAGGAAATGGGCAATTGGACTGAATATTTATTTTGGACCCCTGGACTTCATCTGCTCCCACCCGGAGGCAATATAAATCTAGATTACCATAATATTCAAACATCTCTCAAACTGCTTGGTCAATGAAAGCCAAAGTTCCTTCTGAAGTCCTCTGATGAGATTAAGGAGTAGTGTAAGATAAAGTTTATTTGAAGCATTTGTAGGAAGGGGAAACCAATGTTTTTATAAAAATCCAGGTCATATAGGCAGGGCAAGATTGTCGCCATGCCCATATATGGTCAGGGATTTTTTTCCCAATTTTGGGAAGGGGCCTTAGGGCCTTTCTGATTGGGAAATTTAGCGACATAAACTCTGAATTAACATTCAAGGTTGAATATCTTCCAGTGTGACATGGCTCATTAAGGTATTCCATTTAGAATCATTAAATAACAACTTATAATCAAAGTAAATCACAATTTCAAACAGAAAGTTTGAATTTCAGAATGTTTAAAATTATTTTCAGCTGTGATTGGGAATTTTTTTCTCCAGATTGGGAAAAAAATCTCCAAAATTGCATTGGGAATAGGGCCTTATTTCGGCCCCTCGACACCCGAAAAAAATCCTTGATGGTAAAAACCCCAACTACATTTTTTGTCCAGTGACTGTACTTTTTGACTCACAGGTGAGTCAACATTGCCCTTTGGGCTACTTGTTTCATTTATGAAGAAGAGGGAGTTGCAAAAGAAAAGGGCTATCAGCTACTGCACAACTGAAATACTTGACCATGATTCCATTGTTTTCCAAAATGCTTAAATATCCCTGCTCGTATTGTCGTTACCTTAGGCAGAGCAGCAACTTGATAGGCAGCTCTTGCAGGCAAAGACTGAGAAAAGTCTGAAAGAAAAACAGTTTTACTTAGCTATATTTTATCGCTTGACGAAATTTCAAGTGAAATGGAAAATATGATTTTTTTTTTACTTTCTATGCATTGACCACTGAAAGTTTTCATGCATGTCATCAGGAAAACATGTCCGTGCAATGAATACCCCCTCAAATCCCACTTTTATACAGTAAAACTGGGGTATGCAGTGGTATACCTATTTTTCTTATTTTTGCTCCAAAACATAGATTGTGGGTACTCGTTAGAACCGCCTCGGCGAGGCGGTTCTAACGTGTACCCACAATCTATGTTTTGAGCAAAAATATCAAAAATTTTCTACTGAGGCGGTGCTAACGTGTACCCACAATCTATGTTTTGAGCAAAAATATCAAAAATTTTCTACTGAAAATTTTCATTTTTTACAACTTGAAAAATCACTGTATATTGCATAGACAAGTTTTCGTAATGTTAGGACAAAAGAATGACCTGGCTGAGATGGACTGATTTTTTTTTTGACAAGGCATGAGCATGACAAATAAATAAATAGGGCTTTTGATGTAATTTTGTAGAAGACTATTTGAGCCGCGACGCGAGAAAACCGGTCTTCAGTGTTTCCGACCAGGTGCAACACAAATTGGCCTGTACAGTCACAGAAGCAGGCTAGAGGCTTGAAATTTTGGTCATAAGTAGAAGAGGAATGGTCCTATCCAAGTAGCGAAAACAAAGACACTGATCAGCTTCTCAGTTACTGCAAAGCTGATCTGCACCTTTGTTTTCGCATTGGCAAAAATATGGTTTTCTCATGATGTGGTTCTTTGTGAAAGGTTATTTGAACATTTGTATTTTGTTGCTCTCATAGGTCCAGAAATCTAGAATTTCAAGCAACAAGTTTATCCACCCATGCATAGACCAGGTTTCATGCAACTTGGTGTGGAAATACCCAAAGCAGATTTTATAACAACATGGCTGAAAACAATATGAGCCGCCTCATGATAAAACCAACAATATGCATATGCGAAAACAAAGACGCAGATCAGCTTCGCGGCTACCGCGAAGCTGATCAGCGCCTTTGTTTTCACTACACGGATAGTACAATTCCTCTTCCTTCTAAATCCAAAATTTCCAGTCTCTAGCCATCTTCTGTGCTTGTACAGCCTGATTTTTGTCGGACCTGTTCAAAAACCACATTGTTGGTTTTTCCACGAGGCGGCTCAATAATGGATTATGCTGAAAGGAACTTACACTGTTGGTAAATCTCATTGACTGTTTGGAAGTTTTTGATATCATCTAACAAAATTGTAGTCTTCACAACTGAAATTAAATGCAAAGAAGTTCATTATTTTAACATTCATATGATATGGCTGGAAGGATCAATTTTTTAAATGGAATGGTATCAGTTTATTTTTATAACATAGGCTAGAACAATAAGAATTTTCAAACGAAATGCTATCAGTTAATTTTAACTTTTAAAAAACATAGAAATGTAGGTACAACTTGTTGGAGACGTCATTAATAAACTGGAGCAGGGGATGTTTCAATGAAGATAATTTTTGCATCCATGAAAAACAAGAGGACCGATGGTCCTGTAAACGCTCACCTGAGATCTGCTGCATATACCAATAAACATGTTTGAATATTATGGTATTTAACCCCAGTGCAGGGGCAGATGAAGCCCTTGGGCCATTTTCTTCTTTTTTTCTTCAGAATAATCAATATTCTGTCCATTTGCCAATTTCCTGCTGGCTTTTCCCTTCAAATGACATTTTAACAATTTTCCCCATTTAAATGCATGGTCAACCCATGTTGACCTTGCCATAAACTGGGTCAAGGTCATCACAGGGTCATGATTTATGTATACATTGTAGTACTTAAGCCATATATGCTTCACACCAAGTTTCTTTGAAATGGGTCCACCGGTTCCGGAGAAGAAGATTTTTGAAGGGTTTTTACCATATATGGGCATGGCGGCCATCTTCGTCATGTCACCTTGAGTATTTATATATACATTGATTCCCCCATTCTATAGATGCTTCACATGAAATTTGGCTTTGATTGGCCAAGCGGTTTCAGAGAAGATGTTTGAATAGTATGGAAATATACATGTATAATGCACCGGGGGTGGGGCAAATATGCCCCTAGGTCAATTTTTTTCAGAATCATTAATAGTCAGTCCTACTGCCCATTTTCTGCAAGACTTTCACTTTAAATGACATTTTAAAGGTTTTCCCCATTCATATGCATTGGCGACCTATGTTGACCTTGCCGTAAAATAGGTCAAGGTCATCCAAAGGTCATAATTTATAAACATGTTGTAGTACTTCAGTCCCCGATGCTTCATGCCAAGTTTCGTTGAAATCGGTCCATTGGTTCAGGAGAAGAAGATTCTTGAAGGGTTTTTACCATCTATGGGCATGGCGGCCATCTTGATCATGTGACCTGGATTATTTATAATCACATTGATTCCCCCTTCCCATAGATGCTTCCTATAAAATTTGGCTTTGATTGGCCGTGGTTTCAGAGAAGATCTTTGAATATTTTTGTAATATCCATGTATATTGCCCCGGGGTGGGGGCAGACCAACCCCTGTGGTCCATTTTTTTTTTCAGAATTACCTACCTTCAGTCCATTTGTCCATTTCCTGCAAGTTTTGCCTTTCAAATAACATTTTTCCCCATTCAAATGCATGGGCGACCTATGTTGACCTTGCCGTTAAATAGGTCAAGGTCATCTGAAGGTCATAATTTATAAACACATTGTAGTACTCCAGTCCCCGATGCTTCATGCCAAGTTTCGTTGAAATCGGTCCAGTGGTTCCGGAGAAGAAGAATTTTGAAGGGTTTTTACCATATATGGGCATGGCGGCCATCTTGGTCATGTGACCTGGATTATTTATAAACACATTGATTCCCCCTTCCCATAGATGCTTCCTATAAAATTTGGCTTTGATTGGCCGTGGTTTCAGAGAAGATCTTTGAATATTTTTGTAATATCCATGTATATTGCCCCGGGGTGGGGGCAGACCAACCCCTGTGGTCCATTTTTTTTTTCAGAATTACCTACCTTCAGTCCATTTGTCCATTTCCTGCAAGTTTTGCCTTTCAAATAACATTTTTCCCCATTCAAATGCATGGGCGACCTATGTTGACCTTGCCGTTAAATAGGTCAAGGTCATCTGAAGGTCATAATTTATAAACACATTGTAGTACTCCAGTCCCCGATGCTTCATGCCAAGTTTCGTTGAAATCGGTCCAGTGGTTCCGGAGAAGAAGAATTTTGAAGGGTTTTTACCATATATGGGCATGGCGGCCATCTTGGTCATGTGACCTGGATTATTTATAAACACATTGGTTCCCCCTTCCCATAGATGCTTCATGTAAAATTTGGCTTTGATTGGCCAAGCGGTTTCAGAGAAGAAGATCTTTGAAAATGGTGGACGACGACGGACGGACGATGACGACGACGGACGCCGGAACATGGCCATCCTATAAGCTCACCTTGTGAGCCTAACGGCTCAGGTGAGCTAATAAAGGTAATTAGAAGATGATCTGCCCTGTCACTTAGGCACACCCTGGACAGTGTATTTCTTTGTGACTGTACCTTAAGATAGCAATGTAGAATCTCTTAATTTGCATCTTACTATCTTCTGTCACCAAGACCATACTGTGGGTACTCGTTAAAACCTCCTCACTAATATACCCACAATCAATGTTTTGAACACAAATATTGAAAATATCATTTTTGTTTTTACAATGAATTTTTTAATTGTTTAATACTGCTGAGAAAATTCTCTCTATATTGCATGGACAAGTTTTCGCCTTGCCATCCATGTTGGTAGACATTACGAAAAGTTGCCCATGCAATGAACAGAGATTTTTTTAGCTTTAAAAATTGAAAATTTTCAGCTGAAAAAGTTTGATATTTTGCTTGTTTTTGTATGTTTTGAGCAAAACTAAGAAAAATATCAACATTTTTCTACTGAAAATTTTCATGTTTTACAACTTAAAAAATCTGTATTTTACATGGGCATGTTTTCATAATGATTGAAGCTTACCATTGTTGTAGGTAGCCCCAGCAGCTTCTAAAATAGCACCCATATTTTTCAAAACCTGGAAAAGGAATTTAAAAGATGTGAATAGATTAGTTAACAGCTACATGTAATACACGCCTTTTTAGTGTTAATATACATGTACCATGTGACATATGAAGATAAAGCCTTTTCTGTGCATTAACATTAACTAGCTGCGAGGACTTCTAATTGAAAACTTGTAATCACTCGTCTTAACTAACGGTTCCAGAGAACTTAATTAAAGCAATACTGCTTGTAGAGGTCAATCTCAGCAGCTGCTCAATCTTTTTGTGTAAAATCATTCTTGATTGCTGGGGTGTGCAAGTAAATAAAATTACGCACAGCTGAATTTCTCAGGGTGGTCCTTCTAAGGGTAGTTAGAGAACTTGCTTGGAAGGAAACTTGTTTTGAGGGTAAATCCTAACCTGTTGAAATATGAGAGTATTTTAGCCTGAAAAGAAAACACACTTGCCTTTTCACAGCATCACTCTACATGACAAAATAAAAGTAATATTTGTATCAAATGTTTTCTGGTGTCCGCAATTTTTAAGGACAGTAACATCAGGAAAACATGTCCGTGAAATGTATACCCCCTTAAACCCCAATTTTATAGCAAAACTGGGGTATGCAGGGGTATACCTATTTTTCATATTTTTGCTCAAAACATAGATTGTGGGTACTTGTTAGAACTGCCCCTGCGAGGCAGTTCTAACGTGTACCCACATTCTATGTTTTAAGCCAAAATAAGAAAAATAGCAAAAATAATTTACTGAAAATTTTAATTTTTCATAACTTTAAAAATCGCTGTATATTGCATGGGCAAGTTTTCATAATGGAAACATTAGAGTAAAAACATTACCCTGTCAGCTTCTTTGGCTACACCTCCATCTACCATCTCCATCTTGTCAGGATCCAGTCCAATCTGACCCGAGATATACATTGTTCTATCTACAATCACAGCTTGACTGAAAAACAAGATATTTGAAAATGGAGAAAGAAAAATGTGAAGTTCATTTTTCTTTCATGGTTCTGTACTTGGAAAAAAAGACTATTCTATCTTTTCATACTGCAGCACCCTCTCACGAGTATTATGTGCAGTTGCGCTGTCAGTGCAAGAATAAAAGCTAGATACTAGCAGATGTGAAAGTAAAAATAGTGAGAATGATTAAAAGATAATAGTGTTAGTGCAGAGTGAGGTTTAAAAGCAGGTTAAAACAGTGTTTAAAATTATGATGAACTGATGGTGGCTAGCATTACCTAGACAACCCTTACGTCGATACTACCATTTATGATACTACCATTTACGTCGAACCTAAAGACTGGTCTAAAAAGTTGAACTTTTGACATTTGGAGTTTTTAAAAAGCTAAACTTGTTATGACATTGGCATTGTACCGTTACATATTATATGTTCCTGCGCAATTACTTGATTGTCATTCCATCAAAATCAGTTATTCAATTAAAACAATCATTGCTGTGTGTACCTGTAGGCTCCTACCGCTGAAGGAGCCTTTGAAGTTTGAATAATTCGTCTAACAACTCCAGCCATCGTCTTGACACCTCTTCTTGACATTGGAGTAGCCGTTTTTAGATTGTACTTACTATCAGATTTCCGGTCATATTTACCACAATTTTCTTCGGTCCGGGACACTTCGGCCGAAGTTGATTTTTCTTTACTTCATCATCCAAGGTCTACTAGATAACTGCACCCAACCTAATCATGGACTGTGTGACCCTGGTTCCCTACCAGGCTTATACAATTTGCAGGAAGAAGCCGGTATCCAGTCACAGAGTAAAACTGATAACAGTGGACTATGTGACAGAAAAGATGACCAGAACCAATTTCTCAGATCTTCAAATCTTCTCTAATAGCCAATCAGCCGTGGGAATCATGGTGCATATACTAGACTGGCAGCCCATTCACCATAAACATACAGTGGAGGAAATTAAACAGAAAATACAGAAACTTTATCAAAATAACATAAAAGTACATATCTTATGAACACCTGGACATGGCAACATTTAAAGGGAAAGGTAATGTTGAAGTACAATGCATCTTAAATGAAAGAACTCATCTTCCTAAACAATATGGTACAAGGTTTATTAAAATCAGTTGAAAATTAAGAAAGTTATGTTGGCTTGAATCGGGGCTTGAATATGCCTTGTTTTCTGTTAAAGGATATTCATGAGGCTTTATGACGCCATAAAGCCATAATTGAATAAGCATAATCAAGATTGATGAAATACTATGGATATCATCTGTCATTTTTTGTTTTAATGTTTTCTTCTATTGATTAACTATCGATTCTGATCATATTTTACCATATTAGTACTGAAATATAAAATCTATACATTGTTTTGATTTTTATAGTTTCTTGGTGTTTAAAATTTTTTGTGCTGTTGGCGCCTTATGCATATTTTCAGTTAAGTTTCGGTAACATAGTGGCCACCTATTGGGAAATAGCTGCTCATTCGGCTTCCGATATGTTTTCATGGAATAAGTACCTGATTGTTAATTTATTTTTCCCACCTCGGTTTTTGGAGTGGGAATCTTTTTCTGATTGCGTCTTTTCCTGATCTTTGCCTACTTGTACCTTTTTCTAATTAAATATTCAAAATGGCGGCCAAAAGTCACTGCATTCCAAAATTTTCAAATGCCAAGATCTCACTTATTCCTTGTCCGATTTGAACAAAGTTTGCACCTAAATGTTTGCTTTGATAAGATCTTTAATTCTAAAGGCATTGTTCTTAACACCACTGCATTCTCCTTTAAGGAAATGAAGGCCGACAAATTAGCCAAGGAGGCATCTAGTGAGGCAGCAGAAATGAAGAGTGAGATAGAAGTAGTAATGCACCAGGCATTTGTAATCACGCCGCCCTCCTTCACAGAGGAATGGTGGGGATTTTTTGGTCCAGTAAATCCCTGCTAAATACCCCACCGTGCGGGGGCTGCCCGCTGCTCCCCCCCCCCCCCACATACACCCCGATGCAGCCTGCTATCTTTTCATTTCACGGCCCCTTTTTGTAAAGCAAACCCCGGGTATTTCACCCGCATTGCAGTGGCAAAACTTTGGTCAAAGCCCCGTTCATTTCCAGGGCTGTCCCCGGGCGTGGTTACAAATGACTTTTGCATAACGATGGCAGACAAGCAAGTATCAAGTCGGGTCTATCACAGTGGTAGCGACAGTGGAAATCGTCTGAACGAGGGCGGCCCCTCTTCAATTATAAATCAAATGTAACAGACAAGTCCCTCACTGACTTTCCCAATACCATACAGTCCCTTTCACTCGAGTTTACCGTTTGAGCATTCAGATCAATCAAGTTTGTTCGCTGGAGTTTGCCGTTTGAGCATTTAGGACAATCAAGTTTGTGTGTAAATCAGGTTATTTTTCTATTTTAGATCTGAAACAGTGTCCCAGGTGTCAGGTGTTCTTAAAATCTATTCAGCATTTATCTTTAGGTAATGATGTCACCTCTTATGATAAAAACACATTGTAATTGTTTGGTTAAAGCACATTTTCATTTCAAAATTCTTTGCATACATGTACTTTGCATAACATATACAATGCATATTAAAGGGGCACCTGGACCCCGGACCTGGACTATAAAAAGGCTAAATCATGGGTCTTATCTCAGTTTTTTTAGACACAAACCTTTCAACATCTCTCTGAGCTCTCCAATATACAACACTAGCAATAAACAATTCTGATTGGATTTTGCTTCATGGAGAAAAATTACCTGTGGAATTATTCACAGCTCTTATCAGCAGATTGAATATTACAGGTATTCCAATCGACTTATAATTCCTGGGCCAGTAGTTAAGCCACAACCACGAAAATCTCAACAGGTAAATCCCAGGTAATAAAACGCTCACCGGGTCGCATCAAATGTGCCCCTTCAAGAACACACATTTGAAATAGGATAGAGACAAAAGCAGAATTTTATCAATTTTAGCAGATACAAGCTTGATTGACCTAAATGCTCAAACGGCAAACTCGATGAACAAACTTGATTGATCTAAATGCTCAAACGGCAAACTCGCGTGAAAGGGGCCTGTGAGGCTTTTTACTATGTTTTGCTCAGTTCAAATGGAACGGACTGGGGCGGTGGTAGAGTGTAGGACTCTGGTCCCAAAGGTCACAGGTTCGATCCTCAGCCGGGTCGCCGTTCGTTGTGGCATTGAGCAAGTCACATTTCCACGGCTCCTGAGGTAGTGGTCAGAAATTGACCGACCCAGTGTACATTAAAAAAAGTTTGATATTGACACTATGCAATGCCCGGGGGGGGGGGGTGTACTCTAAAACTTACTGTATACATAGGCGGTGCTGACTTTTGGATCAAAGTTCCTAAAGAATCAGTTTTTTTGTGTGGGTGTTTTTGTGGATATTTTTGGAGTCACTTCTAAACCTGACTGCTTTTATGGGTTATTTTAACAAAATTTGACCGCCAGACCAGGTATTTTAATGGGTTTGGTGACAGAAGCTGGGGCCGAGCCTACGTATCATCAAAAGTTATGAGTACCCCCCCCCCCCACCCCCTGGAATGCAACTGTTCCACTGTCTGATCTAACATTTTGCATATTGAAGTGCGATGGTTACATGTAATTATGATAATATTTTTTGTAAGCTAGAAACCAGCAGATAATGCAAAAAGTGGTGATGATCAGAAATTGATCGACTCAGTATCTGAAGATAAGAAAGAATAGACATAGAGCCGAAACGACCACTCGCAGCGATCACCAGTCGAAATGAACCTTACCGTTGCTTCGAAACGACTCGGATTCAGTTTGTGGGTCGAGTTGACTCGAATGCAAAGTAAGTACAATTCAAGATGTCTGCGCCCACATGAGAATCGCGGTACCGAATTTAATTTGCTTGAACCACTTCTTGATGACACGCAGCTAGAAAGTGTTCCATGTGACAAGATAAGGTTAGCTTTCATCTACATCTACATCTACATCTATACGTTGAACCGTCATGCTTGACTATTACTCAACGGGTTTGACTTCAGGTGAACTTCCGCTTCCGGTGTAGCCTGACACAGTTGCGATTTTCAGAACAGAAGAAAATTTTTGAAAAATCCGAATTCATCTACGTGTTTTCAAGACAATCATATCCCCTAATTTGAATTTCTAACACTGATGAACCTTTGTTATTGTATTATACTTGTGATTTCCATTTTGATTGTGGGATTTGGCAGAATGGCGCCACCAAGGAGAGGCATGGCCAAGGACACGAAAAATGCAGGGGATCACAGTTACAATAAATCCCAAAAAGACACAACTGCTGATGAACAGACATCTGCCCCCTTGTCATTTAACACTGATAATGTTGTTTGTAATGGCTGTAAAAAGAATTTAACCAAGAACATACAGTGTGGTTTCTGTGAAAAGAAATATTGCTTTAATTGCTCCCAACTGGATAAAGCAGCTTTTGAAGTACTATCAGTGACTAATAGTGCTGCTTGGTATTGTATGCATTGCATCAATGCAGTGCCTGGAGTCAGTAAAGTTCTCGTCAGAATCGGTAATGTAGAAGCTAAATGCCAATCGTTGGATGAAAGAGTGACTAAAATTGAAGCAAATGAAACCTCCAGTGTTGAACAAATAAGAAAGCTAGCCCATGAGGAGTACGAGGAAATGAAGGAAATTGAAGGTAGGAAATTAAACTTAATGGTGTTCAACATGCCAGAGAGCAAGAAAGATGATGTAAAGGAGAGGCAAACTGAGGACCTAGAATCCCTGCAGAACATTATGGAACAAAAAATGAATCTAGATTTGAATGATATTGAGATTATCAAACCAGTTAGGGTCGGCCGAAGAGAGATTCTAAATGGGGAAATTACTAAAAAGAGGCCATTGCGCTTTACGGTCAAAACCTTCGAGTCAAAAAGGTCCATAATGAGGGCAAACACTTTCTTGCGTCAGAGTAAGGATGAAATTTTTGGAAACATATATTTTACGCCAGACTTAACAAAGAAACAACGAGAGGAAGCGTTTAGGTTAAGAGAGCGAAAGCGTTATAGGACTAATGTTCTCCATGAAAAGAATTTGAAAATCAGTAGGGGCAAAATTATTCAAGTAACCAATGAAAGCCATGATAATTCTGATGGCAACATGAGTGAGGGTGAGGCCATTATTGGCCCTGACCCTGATGAACACTAAACTTGATTAAAAACAACAGCTTAAATGTATATAAGTTGCACAGTTGTGCCTAGTTTTTATAAAGAATTGTTGCACCGTTGTGCTTATTAAGTTGAAACATTGATTTGTGAACTTATTTCTTATTTCGGGGATATATTGTCTTTAATGTGAATTTCAGATTTGACAAGTAATATTGACACAGTTCCAGAAAGTGACTCTGATGAAACAATATTATTTTCTGAAAACAATGATACAGTATCTGATGATGGTTCTTTTGAAAATGGCGCTTCAGACAGTAATTACTCGAGTGACAGTAGTACAATCATTTTTAGCGATGATGAATTTGATCCAATGACAGTTTCCCTAGATGGATTATCAGTCTTATATACGAATGCAGACAATTTAGTGAACAAGATTGATGAACTTAGACTAAGAGTTATCTCTAAAAGGCATGACATTATAGTTATCACAGAGGTGTACCCAAAAATTGGTGAGTCCACGGATATTTTTCCAGCTGAGTTGAATATTCCCGGTTATAATAATTTCTTCAGTATTGTACAGAAATCTAGTCGAGGGGTTGTAATATATGTCAAGGACTGTTTTTCTGCTGAATTGAACACTGAACTATGTAACTCTAATTTTAAAGAGAGTGTTTGGGTTGAAATTTCCATAAACAATAAACAGAAAATATTAGTGGGTGGTATTTATAGAAGCCCTACCTCTACAGAAGAGAATACTCAAAATTTATTTACGTTACTCAATCATGTTAGCTCTAAAAACTTTAATCAATTAGTGATAATTGGAGATTTTAACTTCCCTGAAATTGAATGGTCAACCTGGACTACGACTACAGGTGTACAGCATAGTGCCTTCAAATTCCTAGAATGTCTAAGGGACAATTATTTTGAACAATTTGTAACTTCCCCTACCAGATGGAGAGATGAAAATCCAGGAAATATTCTTGATTTAGTCTTATCTAATGAAACTAATATTGTTACCTACTTGGAGATAACTACTAGACTAGGAAATAGTGACCACTTATGCATTGAACTGATGTTGGATGTTGCGATAGATGTGTGTTACAAAAGTATAAACAATAAAAACTATTACAGAGGGAATTATAATAAGGCGGCAGAGGAAATATCAAATATTAACTGGTTAGTTATGAATGATATGGACATTCAGGAAAGTTGGAATTTCTTTTATGAAAACATTAGATCTACAATAGACAAGTATATTCCTGAAACGACTCAAAAAAAGAAAGTTAAGCCAGTGTGGATGGATATGTACTGTAAGTACTTAATTGAAAGAAAGTATAAAGCCTGGAAGAGATATACCCATACGCGTAGCAGAGAGGATTATCTGAAGTACAAAAAAATCAGAAATAGGATACCTAAATCTATTAGATATGCTAAGCGAAAATATGAGAAAGGAATAGCCTCAGACATCAAAGACAATCCAAAATCTTTTTGGAAGTATGTTCGAACGAAAACACAAACACGTACTGGTATAGGTGATCTAAAGGACAATAATGGTAAAAAAGTGACGGATGATAAAAATAAAGCTGAAATAATGAACAGTTTCTTCTCTTCAGTATTCACAGTGGAAAATAAAGAACTACCAAAATGTGAATTAGCAGTAGATAATAGTATATGTGACATAGTTGTAACTAAAGATAAAGCAAAAACATTACTAAAAAGTCTTAAAATATCCAAGTCAGCTGGACCAGATGATATACATCCCAGATTTTTGAAAGAATTAGCTGAACCATTGGCTTTACCAGTATCTATACTTTTCAATAAATCTATTTCTGAAGGCCAACTACCGTGTATGTGGAAAGCAGCTAACGTCACATGTATCTTCAAAAGTGGTGACAGACATTCGGCTTGTAATTACCGCCCCATAAGTGTAACTGTAATTTTATGTAGACTGCTTGAAAAGATTATTAGAGAAGTTATTATGGATCATTGTAGAATTAACAATGTATTTTCAAGCAGTCAATACGGATTCAGAGAGGGTCGAAGTTGTGTGTTGCAGCTTTTGAAGGTCTTCGATGACTGGACGCAGTCCATTGATAGTGGTTACCCAGTGGATGCCATCTACCTTGACCTGAGGAAGGCGTTTGATTCAGTGCCTCATCAGCGCCTTCTTCTGAAATTAAAAAGCAATGGAATATCTGGAAATATACTCAAATGGATTACTAACTTTCTGTCCAATCGTAAACAAAGAGTTACTCTAAATGGTGTATCTTCTGAATGGACCAATGTCACTTCTGGAGTCCCTCAGGGCTCGGTCCTTGGGCCGCTCTTATTTATAATTTATGTAAACGACTTGCCGGCTGCTGTAAAATCACACTGTCGCTTGTTCGCTGATGACGCGAAAGTGTATAAACAGGTTGCTGATATTAAGGACTTTGAGGAAATCCAAGAAGATTTGTATGAACTTTGCCGATGGACGATTAAATGGCAATTGTTTTTTAACCTGAATAAATGTAAGGTGCTGCACATAGGTTTAAATAATCCTCATTATGACTATAAAATGACTGATATGAATGGAAACATAGTGGACTTACAGGAAGTTGAACAAGAGAAAGATTTAGGCATTATTTTCCAAAGTAATTTAAAGTTTGATCAACATATATGTATGACGGTTAACAAGGCCAATAGAATTTTGGGCCTTATTAAAAGAACATTCAGTTACCTTGACAAAAGTACATTTCTGTGTTTATATAAGGCGTTGGTTCGATCACACCTTGATTACGGGGACTCTGTATGGTTTCCGGTATTGAAGAAAGACATAAGGATTATTGAGAACATACAAAGAAGGGCGACTAAAATATTAACTCAATATAGGCATCTTAGTTATAGTGAAAGACTCAGGGAATTAAACCTTTCGACATTGTTATATAGAAGAAGGAGGGGAGATTTAATCAAGGTCTTTAAGATTGTCAACGGTATTGATGATATAGCGCATGAGGAGTTTTTTCAGTTGGCTGAAAATACTACACGAGGTCACTCAAAGAAATTATTTAAGCCAAGAAGCATCAAATCAGTCAGATACAACTCATTTACCATTCGAATAGTGGAGGATTGGAATTCGTTAACTGAAGATATTGTTTCGTCCAAAAGTGTTCTCCAGTTTAAAACAAAGTTGGATAAATTCTGGATAAACAAAAGATTCGATGATTCTGAAATTTATTAATTTTGATTCGGTATGAAGACATAACGTGAAAGGAATTATCAAGAGAGTTGATGCAGGAGGACTGTATCAATTAATCAACACAACGACTACTCACCGCAACTACAAGAATATAGTTCAACAATAGAGTGGACTACGAATATGCTACACCCGGAAGTAAATCTAAAGTACTAAAGAAGAATTACAGAGCGAGAAGACGAACCTATGGGGTTCACCTGATTCTCGTTATCGGAAATGGTATTCGGAAATGGTATAGGTGGTAACGCAAGAAAAAGATGAAAAACAAGAGAATATAGGCAGTTAGAAATGAGTACAAGAATAAGGAGATGTTGAATATATATAATAAGTAAATTATAAACATATTAGTATGATCATAAATAATAAGAATACAATAAAAGGGAGAAAGAAGGAGGAAAGTGTTCCCAGAAGCTTTTGGCCCACTAGGCAAAGACCAAACTGCCTTCCTTGCAGGTACCAGGGCCCTTACGTCCCCGACAGCATAGCTCCCCGCCTTGGTGAGTTACTAAGCAACTGGGCCCCTACCTAAATTTACTTGAGAGAGAGGGTGGGTAGCCCCTTCCTGAAAGATGCCAGTGAAGGGGCCTCAGCCATAGAAGCTGGGAGAGAATTCCATAGAGGTATAGTCCGGGGGAAAAAGCTATATTTAAAAGAATCCGTTGATGTAGATATCTGTCTAAACTTCCTGGAGTGGGCTGCTCTGGTTCTTGCTGTAGAAGGGGTAAGATACTTGGCGGCTGGTATGTCAATTAGGTCCTCGACTACTTTATATAGGAGGCTGAGCTGTATCTTTGCCCGTCTGGTTTCTAAGGTTTCCCATTTCAGGTGGTCAAGCATGGAGGTTACGCTGCTGGTGTTTCCATATCTGTTTGTAGCGAAACGTGCAGCGCGGTGTTGAACCATCTCCACTTTCTTGATTTGGTCTCTGTTATGGGGGCTCCATACGCTACAGCAGTATTCCAGATTAGAGCGCACCATGCAAAAGTAGGCATTGGCTTTTGTTTCTTCTGTACCGGCCTTTAGGTTACATCGCAGAAATCCAAGGGTGCTATTTGCCTTCTTTGTGATCCGATCAATATGCGGTTTCCATGACAAGGACCAGTGTAAGTCCACTCCCAAGTATTTGGTACATTCTTGGACTTCGAGAGTGTGTCCCTTGAGTTTGTACGGATGCTTGATTGTTGATCTGGATCTGGGTCTAGTGACGCTCAGTACACTACACTTTTGAGGGTGGAATTCCATTCCCCATCTGTGTTCCCATTCTGCCAGTTTGTATAGGTTTTGCTGGAGAAGCATACAGTCCTCTTGGTTTCTGACTGTCCTATAGACGATACAGTCGTCGGCAAAAAGTCTTGTTTGGGAAGTAAGGTTGTCCGGTAGATCATTGATGAAGAGTAGGAACAGCAGTGGCCCTAAAACAGATCCTTGGGGAACTCCACTAACAACAGGTGCGCTATCAGATGTTACGCCTTCGATGATAACATTCTGTGTCCTGTCAGTGAGGAAGTCAGCAACCCATCTATGTATGTGTCCTCTGATCCCATAGTGATGGAGTTTCTGTAGGAGGCGTTTATGCGGAACACGGTCAAACGCCTTGGAAAAGTCGAGGATGACCATGTCCGTCTGTGTTCCTTCGTCCTGTGCTTGGGATAGCTCGTGTACCAGTGTGACCAGTTGCGTTTCACAGCTCCGTCTTGCTCGGAAACCATGTTGGCAGTCGGTGAGTATTTTGTGTTGGTCCACATGCTTCATCACATTGCTGACAACCACATGTTCAAGAAGCTTGCAGCATAAACAAGTCAATGACACTGGGCGATAGTTCGCCGGGTCGTAGCGTTGTCCCTTCTTGAATATTGCTGAGACGTTAGCCTTCTTCCAGTCAGTTGGTACTGTGCCAGTCTGTAGTGACTTATTGAAGATGGTCGCCAAGAGTGGAGCGAGGTCTTTGGAACATTCCTTCAAAAGTCTGGCCGGGATCATGTCAGGTCCTGATGCCTTGTGTGGGTTGCTCTTGTGCAGCAGCTTTTCCACCCCTTCTTCAGTAACTGTAAAGTCCTTCATACAGGGGTATGGTACACCTTCTGGCTCTGGGACGGGACTATCCTGGTCTTCTTGTGTATATACAGACTGGTACTGGCGGCTTAGGATCTCTGCTTTGTCCTTGGGAGCATTAAACAAACGGCCACTATCCTTGAGAGGTGCTACTCCAGTTGTGTCTTTCCTAAGTGACTTGATATAGCTCCAGAAGCGCTTCTGCTTGGGCTGTTGGTCAGAATCTGGGTCTCCTACTTCAATGATGCTATTAATGTACTTCCAATACGATTGACGCTCTTGCTTTTGAATGGCACTCTTGCAGTCCTTATACTTTCTTATATCTTTCTCTTTCTTTGTTTTCCGCATGCGTCTGAAGAGCTTGTCTCGGCATCTCATCTGTGACTTGATCTTTTTGTTGATCCAGGGTCTGTTCATTTTCTTACCGCTTAGGAGTTTGGTTGGAATGTACTTCTGCATCAGAGTTGAAGTCAGGCGGCGAAATTTGGTCCACAGCTCTTCTGTAGATTCTGTTTGTGCCATTCTGTCAAACTCATCTCTGGCCTCCCTAAGCTCCTTCTTTAATCCCTCAAAGTCAGCTTTTTTATAGCAGTTTACTCTCCTTGGTGGTGTAGTAGCTTTGGCAGGGCGTAGGCTTGATTCGATATAGATGGTTTCATGGTCTGATATTCCGGGTATTATTTCCACTCTGTTTACAAGGGTCTGGTTGTTTGAGAAGAAGAGGTCCAATGTATTTTCAGTGTCCTCCGTGATCCTGGTAGGCTCTAGAACCAGCTGTTCAAGGTAGTTGTCCTTGCTTAAATCGAGTAGTTTCTTGCATAGCCCGGGTTTACTGGCATGAGGTCTGATACAATCATTAGTCCAATCAATATCTCCCAAGTTGAAGTCTCCACCAAGCCATACATGCGCTCCAGTAGGTATCCCTGACAAAGATGACTGCAACTGATTAAGGCACTCCAGGTCATTATCTTTGGGTGAACGGTAGAATGAACCGATGAACAACTGGCTGGAACCTGGCACTTGCACCTGGGCCCACACAAGTTCACAATTCCCATCAGGCTTAAGTTTCTCGGGCTCGTGACTCACCAGTCTCTCAGAAACCAATATGAATACACCGCCTCCCGTCTGGCCACATCTATCTTTCCTGAATACCTTGAAACCATTTGGGAAAACTGCTGTTGACAAATGTTGGTTGTTGAGCCAAGACTCTGTACCAAGAATTATGTCAGCTTGAGTTGAATCAATCAAATTTTCCAACTGAGGTTTTTTGTCGACCACGGAACGACAGTTTACAACCAGGACTTTCAGAGGTATATCATCTCGCTGTCTGGAACTTGGCTGCACAATCACTGACTCATGGCAACTGTGAAAGCTGGGGTGTGTCAGGACTTCACCTATCTTAGATGACTGGTTCCCAATCGCAGAACAGCTTTGGAACTGGCAAATAGACGCATTGTTAAATTGGACGGACTTTGGATTTTGGTCACTTAACCCATTTGGGATGACACAAGTTTAAGCTTTTTAAAAGGTTTGTGCTCTTGCAGCACTCCTTCACTGGCTTCATTGTAAACAAAATGTATTGTGGCTCTATGATGGCCGTCCAAACAATGGGAGAAAATTTTCTGGCGCGTGCAATGAGCTCATCCAATCAGTTTAGCTTTCACAATTATGCCAGCCAATGAAAAAGGCCGACACATACTAGGTGAAAGAAATAAAGTACAGGCCCACTTAGCCTGGTTCCCGTCGTCAAACCGGAAACCGTTCTTCCGAGAATGATAATGAAGGAGTGGGGTACCAGACTAAGGCCCACTGTGAGTAAAGGCCAGACTGACAGCGACACCCTGTTATAGAACAGAATAGAATATAAACCATAGTGCACTTCTCCCTCTGGTTAATTACTAGCTATGCAACATGGCTTCACCATCGGACCTGGAGAAATATTGTCATTTGGCATGTCACCAATAAACTATTCAGATTCCGATTCATTGGTGTAAACCTTGGGCTGGAACGGCTGTGTGTAGCTCACCCACCCCACACCTGAGGTGATGATCAGAAATTAATCAACTCAGTATCTGAAGAAAGAAAGAAAGAAATCAGAATCGGAATAGTTTACTGGTGAAACATCAAATTGACAATACCACGACTAGTGAACTCAGCAGTTTGACAGTTTTCCGATAAATTTCAGTACCTTAATTAATTTTTTAGACCATTGGGTATTTACCCACCCCTTTTTCATTCAATTGGGTATCTGAAATTTTAATTGGGTATGTTCAATATTTTTACCCACTCTGTTTTCATGGTTTTCAATCAATTGGGTAAAATGGAAAAACAATTGGGTAATTTGTCACGAAAAAATATTAATTGGGTATTATGTACTGAAGGGACAAAATGAAGCCAAATGTAAAAAAGACTATAAAATTTCTACCGTAAAACAAAGAGACCACTCAATGGATTATAGCTGATTTGAATGTGCTGCAGACATGGGTCAATACAGTTTTGTAGGCTTTCTTAATGATTTGAGACCAGCCAAGGAACTTTAAAAAGCTAAAGAAAATCTCTCATAAGCGAACTGAGTCTACTTTCATTTTCGATAAAATCATGTTTACCCTCATTAAAAGTGATTTCAAACCCGATTTGACACTTGTAAAAATGTTCTTTCACAATTCCATTGAAGAAAGGTTGCGTATAGAGATCAAATCGGCATAGACTACCGGTTTTTTTTATCGTTATTTATTTGCTTTGCGGCATATAGAAACCATTTTTGAGAAAATCCTACGATATAGGATCTCGTCGTTATCGGTTATTGCAAATAATCGCTATAGGGCGCGCGAGAAACCAGGGACGAACCGAGTTATTGCGATTGAAATTGGTACAACTACTTGCCGAAAAGAAACGGCTCGAAATTTTGATAAAAACCGGTACGCACTTGATTTTCCCGGCATTGCGTATCGGCGATTTCTTTTGCGTTTTCTTACGCTACCGTATCGTTATGAATTGCGTATTTTGATAATTTAATTGCGTAATTACGCAAATACGCATGCTAATTAAGGTACTGGATAATGCCTTCTGGCACAATGTAAAATGATACATTTTCAAAGCATTATATTTTTATTCAAATGACATCAAAATCAAAATAAATTGATACCAAATGAAAGAAAAATGTTTAAACTTATAAATCAGACAATGAAATAATTTCAGTTTATTGATTTTATGTATATTTTGGTCAGTGGAACATGATTTGTTTTTCGGAGACAAAGATGGCCACCATTGAATTTCACTTTGATTGGCTCGTAGCCTCATAGGTGACTTTTGTAATCATTTGTTATTTTACGTCTGATTTGTTTTCTTTAAATATCTTGATGGGTAATTGTAGATAAAAGGACTTAGGTCAATCTTTAACCTGATATGCAAATTTAGATAGATAGATAGATAGATAGATTAGATTAGATTAGATTAGATTAAAAAAAATCATAACAAAATTGGATTAAGGGTTTAATATTGTGATGCATTTTTAACCTACTCAGCTGCCAACCTTGTCAGTTTAAAATTTTTGTTTGGTTAATACCTCTACCTAGGGTTGAGGTAAACAGTGATCGAAATTAGCACTTAATATAGCCCTATAGCCCAAAACTAGCCAAAGGGTTGTCGGGCTAGCAGTGTTTCTCAGTTAAACCCATTACCTATATAGTTCAGGCTGTTGGAAAATTTTGGCAAATGATTAAAGATATAAGGGTTCGGGCTAGTGACAAAAATTCCTAATATCGACCACTGGGTAAACCAAAGACAGTGAAGAGTCGGTCGTTAAAATGGCTTATTGATAATCTCATTCTGATTGTTTATCATTTTGTACCATTTGTTTGGCTGACCAGTGAGTCAGACTACTATCAATCTGTGCTGCAGTGGAGCCCCACTACCAAATCCTAGACTCCAAGCTTTAACAGAAGAGAATTTGAGCTTACTTAAGCCTTATAGAACAAGCAGATCATTGTATGTTCATTGCGCAGACCAAGTTCATTGTGTAGTCCTAGTCATGGCCATTACGCCAATACACGAGATAACATAGACCAAACATACAGGAACTGGAACAGTATGTTAATAAGTATAGATATACTTACATTGCTATGTAAACAACAAAAGTTACAAGAAAGAAGGAATGATCTGCACTGGATGACCTTAGAGTACATGTATTAAGTACAGGGCTTTTTCTCTATAGAAAGCTGGGTCTGGTTTTCGGTACAAATTTTTTTCCCAATTTGCTAAAAAAAATTATTCCCAAATGACCTGAAAAATTCCCAACTAGCATAAAATCCCAATTTAAAAGGTATTTATGTTCCCAATTTGGCTTAAAATCACTTTTTTTACTTTCCCAATTTGGCTTAAAATTGCACTATTTCCCCATTTTAATCAGTACCAGAAATCCTCAAAAAGGTGAGAAAAAGCCCTGAAGTATGGCCTGGTTTATCAAGCCAAAGTTTGTGACTACATGTATATGTGAACTGAAGTAGAATATAAGTGAAATTTGATTGATCCTTATTTCTGTATCAGAGTCTATGGCTGAAAGAGGTGTGAAAAGACTGGCAGACCATCCCCTAGAGGATGGAGGAGATGTGAAAAAGAGACATCTGGATGGTCAAGAACAGGGTTCAGGGGAAACTATTCCTCATGGTTTGTTTGTTCTAGTGGTTTCACTTTCATTGCACATATCCATATAAGCACAAAACCTTAAGGCTAAAGCACATTTTGAGATTATTGTTTGAATATACCACTGAAAATAGCTTTCATTTCACTTTTGAAATTGACAATTATTTTATTTATTTTTTATTTTTTTTTTGCTTTTGTTTTTATTAGCTCGCCTGCACGAAGTGCATAGAGCTATTGTAGTCACCTCGGTCGTCCGCGTTTACGTTTACGTTTACGTTTACGTCCGCGTCACACTTTCGGTTAAAGTTTTTTAGAAGTCTATATCTCTTGACCATGTTGATGGATCAAGTTGATACTTTGCATGTGGATAGATATTGGTCTCAAGTTTTACGCAGTACCATCATGACCCACCCTGGGTGACCTTGAGGTCAAGGTCACGGACTTAGAAAATTTTGTGTTTAAGTTTTTGGTTAAAGTTTTTGTAAGTCAATATCTCTTGACCATATTGATGGATTGAGTTGATACTTTGCATGTTGCTAGATATTGGTCTGAAGTTTTAAGCAG
This sequence comes from Rugalucina vietnamica, assembly GCA_964017185.1. Taxonomy (NCBI): domain Eukaryota; kingdom Metazoa; phylum Mollusca; class Bivalvia; order Lucinida; family Lucinidae; genus Rugalucina; species Rugalucina vietnamica. Next base: position 32,093,055 of record OZ024873.1, on the reverse strand, counting down.
TACCATCATGACCCAACCTGGGTGACCTTGAGGTCAAGGTCAAGGACTTAGAAATTTTGTGTTTAAGTTTTTGGTTAAAGTTTTTGTAAGTCTATATCTCTTGACCATATTGATGGATTGAGTTGATACTTTGCATGTTGCTAGATATTGGTCTGAAGTTTTATGCAGTACCATCATGACCCACTCTCGGTGACCTTGAGGTCAAAGTCACAGACTTTGAAATTTTGTGTTTAAGTTTTTGATTTAAGTTTTTGTAAGTCTATATCTCTTGACCATGTTGATTGATCGAGTTGATACTTTGCATGTTGGTAGATATTGGTCTGAAGTTTTATGCAGTACCATCATGACCTACCCTGGGTGACCTTGAGGTCAAGGTCACAGACTTAGAAATTTTGTGTTAAATTTTTTTGGTTAAAGTCTAAATCTCTTGAACATGTTAATAGATAAAGTTGATACTTGCATGTTGATAGATATTGGTCTCAGGTTTTATGCTGTACATCACAACTCACCTGGATGACCTCGAGGTCAGGGTCACGGACTTGGAAGTTTTGTGTTTAAGTTTTGGTTAATGTTTTTATAAGTCTATATCTCTTGAACATGTAGATTGATCAAGTTGATACTTTGCTTTGGTCTGAAGTTTTATGTTGTACCATGATGACCCACCTGAGTGACATTGAGGTCAAGGTCATGGGTCATAGATTTTAACAGATGTAGTGGCAAAGCACAATTCAGGCGAGCTACGCTGTCCTGCGACAGCTCTTATTCAAATGTGCACCTTCTCACGAAAATAGAATAGGTATACATCATATTCTGCCTTATGGTAAAACATATTCTCATCATTCCCATTAAATTTCCTTTGGAACTGTGAATATTTGGGAGGACAGAGGCCAGGTGGTAAACCACTCTGGTTTGGTGTTTTGTCCTTCAGCAAGCTACATTAGATCCTCATCTATATATTGCTTGAGCAAGACACATTAAACCCCTTTATACTGGTTAATACCAAGGAAAGGCTGGCTTCAGACTGACATGACTAAAAAATGTTGATTGGGACATTTAACACAGAGCTGCTGCATGGGAAAACCAACAATCTGCAAAGGCGAAAACAAAGGCTCAGATCAGCTTCGCAGTAACTTCGAAGCTGATCAGCGCCTTTGTTTTCGCTACAGGGATAGTACAATTCCTCTACTTTCTAAATCCAAACTTTCCAGCCTCTAATCATCTTCTGTGCTTGAACAGCCCGGTTTGTGTCAGACCTGGTCGGAACCCCAAATTGTTTGTTTTCTCATGCACAGGCTCACATATCATTGCAGATATTCAGGTTGTACAGTTTGCTGAGAGTAGGGCAGCTGAAATCAAGGCTCTGGAGAAGGAAGTAACAACATTCAAGGGCACTAAATCAATCTCGCAGAGGCTGCCCAAACACATGAGACGTAGGGCGATGAGTCACAACATCAAAAGACTGCCAAAGGTTCAGAGAGCTATGGCAGAGAAGGCGGTAAGTTTTTGAGTATTGTATTAATGAAAATTGAAAATTTGCAGTATTGTGCATTTGCATGGGTATTACTGAAAGTTGCAATATCCTACAAATAAAAATAACTGAGTAGCGACCTATTGGGAAATAGCTGCTCACTCAGCTTACATTGTGTTTTCTTTGTATAAGTACCTTATTGTCAATTACTCAATTTAGTTTTTTCCAACCTTGGTTTTTTGAGTGGGATTTTCTTTCTGGTTGTGCCATTTCCTGATCATTGCCTACTTGTACCTTTTCAGATTCATGAAAACTGATATTTCTTGATTTTTGAAGTAGCTTAGAATCAGATTTATTGTTTGTTTGTTTGTATTGAGGTTTAACATCCCAGTCAACAATTTATCAGTCATGTCGAGATGGAACATCCCAGTCAACAATTTATCAATCATGTGGAGACGGAACATCCCAGTCAACAATTTATCAGTCAAGTCGAGACAGAACATCCCAGTCAACAATTTATCAGTCACGTCGAGACAACAATTTATCAGTCACGTCGAGATGGAACATCCCAGTCAACAATTTATCAATCATGTGGAGACGGAACATCCCAGTCAACAATTTATGAGTCATGTCAAGACAGAAAATCAGATTTAGTAGAAAGGAATTGTAGGATAGTAGGATCTGCCATCTAATATGCATTGAAAGCAAAGCGCTGTGCATTGATACTGTTATCATCACACAGGTGATCTAAGACTGTACAAACGTATATGAGCCGTGACGCGAGAAAACCGGTCTTCGGGCTTTCCGACCAGGTCCGACACAAACCGACCTGTACAGTCACAGAAGCAGGCTAGAAGCTCGAAATTTCAGATTTTAGAAGAAGAGAAATTGTACTATCCGTGTAGTGAAAATAAAGCCGCTGATCAGCTTCGCAGTTACTGCAAAGCTGATCTGCGCCTTTGTTTTCGCATAGGCAAAAATCCGGTTTTCTCACGATGCGGCTCATGTACCTTTTGGTTGCTAAAATCTAATTTTCTCGTGTCACATCTTAATAATGTCTTTTTCATCTTTAATTCCCTTTAGTTTGAGTAAATAATGTCAAGTTTCTTCAAACAGTATGAAAACCAATTAGGAGCAAAGAAGAAACGACCAAGCAGATACCACAGAAGACGTCCTAAGAACCTGTTGAAGGAGTACACGAGGAGACAAAGGAAACACATCTGGCTAGAGACACACATCTGGCATGCTAAACGATTCCACATGGTAGAGAAATGGGGTCACAAGTTGCCATGGAAACCAACTATGAAAGGAGAGAGGGCAGCATACAGGGCTGCCAGTAAACACTGTTTATTGCAGGTATGAGGTATAACATAATTAGGCCAAGATCTGATAAAAGGGGTCTTATGGCAGAAAAATGAAAAATTAAGATATTATTTCATATGAAAGACCAAGTTTCTCTGAGTATTTCCTGAAAATTTGAAGAGATTATCTTTACAAATAGCAAAGATATGAACGTTGAAATGTGTGATGCAATCTAAACATGATGTCATAAAACTGTTAATGACGTTTGGACGTTGATGACGTTAACGTCTTTAAATCACTGTAATTAAAAGAAGGTAAGACTAAAATTCTTGAAATTATATGTGTTTCTTAAAGTTTAACATCTATACTACTGCACAGACTATGCAATAGGCACAAATTCACAAACTGTTTGTTAAAACAAGCAATACAAAGGGCGTACCTGTTTTTAGCTCACATGAGCCGAAGGCTCATGGGGAGCTTATACTATGGTAGTCGAGCCGGCATCCGTCCGTGCATGCGTGCGTGCGTGCGTCCGTCCGTTCACATTTTCAAAGATCTTCTTCTCTGAAACCGCTTAGCCGATCAAAGCCAAATTTTATGTGGAGCATCCATGGGTAGGGGGAACGAAAGTTTGTGTTTTTTATTTCGATCGGATAAGAACTCTGGTTGCTATGGCAACTTATGCTTCCCATAGACTTATTATTATAATGGAGAAAAGTGAAAATTGCCTATTTTTGCTGTCTTGTTTGAGATATTTGAATTTTGTTTTTGCAGAAATGTTTATTGAGTAGTCCTCTACGTTTCATGTGACTTTTGTCCTAATCCTTCATTTTGATTGGTTGCAGGGGCCCCATATAGGGCAAAATTTCGAAAAATATTCAAAAATCTTCTTCTCAAAAACTGTCAAGGGGATGAAGCCTGTACTTTGTATACATGTTCCTGACAGTGGCCTCTACATAATTTGTGTTTTTTATTCAAGGCGGATAAGAACTCTGGTTGCTATGGCAACTTAAAGTTTCCATAGACTTATAATGGGAAAAGTGGAAATCGGCTATTTTTCCACTAAAATTGCAGACACTTGAATTTTGTTTTTGCAGAAATGTTTATTGAGTAGTGTTTGACGTTTCTTGCAAGTTTTGTCCTAATCCTTTATTTTGATTGGTTGCTTGGGCCCCATAAAGGGCAAAATTTTGGGAAAAAAAAAAAAAAAAAATTCAAAAATCTTCTCCTCAGAAACTGTCAAGTGGATGAATCCTGTACTTTGTATACATGTTCCTGACAGTAGCCTCTACATAATTTGTGTTTTTTATTCCAGTCGGATAAGAACTCTGGTTGCTATGGTAGCTTTAAGTTTCCATAGACTTATAATGGGAAAAGTGGAAATTAGCTATTTTTTGAAAACTATTGCAGCCTGAGATCTGAAAAGTGGTAGATGCAAACAACTAATGGATTAGATGAAGGTATATGATTAATTTAGGTCAAGGTCATCTCTTGACCTTGGCCGGTCTGTCATCCATACACACTTTTCAAAGATTTTTTTCTCTGAAACTACTTGGCCAATCAAAGCCAAATTTTATATGAAGCATCTATAGGAAGTGGGAACCAATGTGTATATAAATAATCCAGGTCACATGACCAAGATGGCCACCATGCCCATATATGGTAAAAACCATTAGAATATCTTCTTCTCCAGAACCGGTGAACCGATTTCAACGAAACGTTGCATGAAGTATGGATGACTCAAGTACTACAATGTATATATAAAACATGACCCTGTGGTGACCTTAACCTATTTTATGGCAAGGTCAACATAGGTCATCAATGCATTTGAATGGGAAAAACTTTTAAAATGTCATTTTAAGTGAAAGTCTTGCAGGAAATGGTCAGTAAGACTGAAATTTAATGATTCTGAAAAAAAAATGGACCCCAGGAGCCCATCTGCTTTTAAAATGTTATTTTTTGAAAACTATTGCAGCCTGAGAACTGAGAAGTGATAGATGCAAACAACTGATAGAATAGATGAAGGTATGTGATTAATGTAGGTAAAGGTCAATTTTGGAAACATGGAAACATGGGAAAAAGTAACAACTAGGTCTCGGGTAAGCATTTACAGGACCAATGATCCTATGGAAACAATTGCAGCCATAGGCCTGAAACTTGACCAAGATGACCGTCATACCCATATATGGAAAAAAAAACACTTTGTCCAGTGACTGTACTTGTTGACTCTCAGGTGAGCGATCGTTGCCCTTGGGCTACTTGTTTAAAATGAGGGTAGTCCTTATGGCTAAATGGTTGCCATGGCATCATACATGATACAAATAACGTTTGAACATAAGAAAAGTATGTGTCTTGGATTGCGTTACAATATTAAAGCTGTATGAAATAAATATCAGAACATGCCAAATATTTCAAATTTAGATGATTTTTAAATTTTAATAGCATAAAATGTACTTGAATGCCCGAAGACACCTTTTACCAGATCCGCGCTCATATATATATAGTAATGTTGAGAATGCTTTGTTGGACTTTACTTATTATTCTCTATTAGTAGCTAGGCTTTTGACCATGTGACTGCAGGTCTGTGCAGGATTGATTGTCCGTCTCCCCTTACACACTGCTGAGTGCATTTGTAACAATGCCTAATTATAAATGACTATTGTTCTTCTGATTCAGAAATAGAATTTGTCAGTGATAAGTGAAAACAAATGCACTCAGCAGTAGTAATCTGCCTCCTGATAGGAAGCTTGTAAAGACTTTCATTTGAGCCGTCTTGTGGGAAAACCAACAATGTGGTTTCCGAACAGGTCCGACACAAACGGGCCTGTACAAGCACAGAAAAGAGATAGAAGCTTGAAATTTAGGAGATTGTTGGTTTTCCCATGTGGCGGCTCATTTGTTTCAGTATTTTTATTGTAAATTTCACGTCAGACTATGCTTACCCTGGTAATTTGAGTCATGACGTGAGAAAACCGGTCTCCGGGGTTTCAGACAAGGTCCAACACAAATCCACATGTATAGTCATAGAAGACTAGAAGCTCGAAACTTTGTATTTAAGAAGAAAACAAATAACACTATCTGACAGTGTATCGAAAACAAAGGTGCTGATCAGCTGATCTGCGCCTTTGTTTTTGCATAGACAAAAATCTGTTTTGTTTTTTTTTCTTGACGTGGCTGATTTATGTGTTACTTATTTCAGGACATGTCATATATGTGTTGTATAGAGTTACAAGGTACAGAACAGAAGATCTTGGATGGACTGGGCCATCTCACAAATGCCCAGACTGGTAGGTACACATTATAGAAACTTCTGCTTTTGATTACATTACATGTAGTCACAAGAATTCCAGAAAGCAAATTTGAATTAGGTAAGCAAAGCATAATACCGGTTTAGTCTTTTGCACAATTAAGAAATAATTTTACTTTACGGTGAATTATCGTGATTAACGCGGGATGTTGGACAGCATATTGTGCCGTCGTGAATTGAATATCGCATCTGCACGACAACATCATGCGTTAATCAAAGATAATTCACCATAAAGTAAAATTATTTCGATTCTAACACGACTTATAAATAAATGCTTACATTTCAAAATTTTTTCCAGTGGATTCATTCTCGGCGGACATGAATGTTTATGTGTGACATCACAAAAACGCCACCTTACACGTAATTTTGTTTATAGTGAATTATTGTTTATTTGCAAATGGTGACATTTCCATTTTGATAGGTTCAGTGGGAAAGACGTTAACGTCGTGTTAGAATGTTCCTTAACTGACTCTTAATTTTCTTAAACTTGCAATAGTTGTTATAGACTCTTGCTAATCTCCTGGAACATGTATTGTGTTACGACCTAGCGTAACTAGACAGGTACAGCGAAAAACAACCAAGTAATTTAAACTTAACAATATTTAATCAAACAAATAAATGCTGCAAATACATACAAACAAACAAACAGATAAGTAAATAAATAAATAAATAACTTACAAAGTTAATGTCAAATAAGTCCTTGTCCCTCAAATGTAAGTCCACAATCCAGTAACCAGAATATGAGCACATGTATATTTTAATCCACACTTTTATTCTAATCCAAAACACTAGTGAAACAACCAAAATTATATACTTTAAACCACTTCAAATTTCTGAATACCTACGACTGAATTGGGACCTATATTTATACATCTAAGGAAATTCTCCAGGTTTCTAGAGAATGATATAATAAACTTTTCTCTAGAAAAGAAACGAACTAAACGAAAGTTCTTTTAAATTCTCCAAAGAGAATTTAGAATTCTCCAGAGAGAATTCAAGGCCGCAACGACCATCAAGACTAAACGAGAGTCCACTAGACCCTTCGAGATCTCAGTATACATAGTCCAAATATATTTTTAACTTATGGTAAAAAAAAACACTAACTCCATTTTCATCTGGAATTATCCACAAAGTGCTCATAGAATTTTCTATACTTCTAAATTATATAACAGTGATAAAAATAATCAATGACATTCTTCTACAAAGTTCTAGATAATAAATTGTAGAAACATAAAAAGAAATATATATTAATTAATTGGGTTACTCCCCTTTGATTATATATATATAAATTATAAGTAATAGCTTTTAAAAGAATCAATATTATTGAATCAATTATATATAACACTTCCCCTCTTCAACGAAAAGAAAGTTTTGTGAAATAAAACTTTCTTTTGCAATACTCATATGCAAACATACAAGGCAAAACTGTCAAGCTCTTGAAAGGGTGTCTGGAATTATATTATCTCTACCTTTTATGTGTCTAATGTCAAGATTGTGCTCTTGCAACATGAGACTAATGCTCTAGCTAATACTCAGATGGAGTCTCATTTTATTTTTTTTTTTATTTGCAGTGCTAATAGAGCTGACACACTTTTAAGTATGGCCCAAATCGAACAAAAACTCTGACAAGCCTTATTCCAAACATACCTGACCTTCTTACCAAGTAAATTTGTCAAAGGCTCGGCTATAACTGAAAAATTATTACAGAACTTTCTGTAATATCCAGCCATACCCAAAAAGCGCATCAGTTGCCGTTTTCCTGTAGGTACAGGAAAATCTGATATAGCCTCAACTTTGGCTTCTACAGGTCTGACCTGACCTTGTCCAACAATATGTCCTAGAAATGTCAAACTAGCATGGCAAAATTCACTTTTCGGTAAGTTTATTGTCAGTTTAGCATCACTGAGTCTTTTGAAGAATTCTCTGATGCTCTCCAGGTGTTGTTTCCACTCTTCACTGTAGATGATGGCATCGTCGATGTAAGCTTTACACCCATCCAGACCGAAAATCAAACTATTAACCAAGCGAACCAAGCAACTTTCAGTTTATTTCGAAATTGTCTTTCTGTAGTAACAAATTTTAAAATCTCCTTTGTACTGTCTGTAAATGGAATCTGCCAAAACCCTTTCGGCGAATCGATTTTTGTCACATATTTGGCGTGACCGATGTTGTCGATGCAATCGTTAATTCTTCGTTTGAGAAATGTGTCAGTTTTTGTGACAGAATTTACTTTCCTATAGTCTGTGCACATTCGAAATGTCCCATCAGATTTTGGCACAAGTATACAAGGAGAACTCCATTCACTTTGACTAGGTTCTATAAAGTCATTGTCCAGCAAATACTTAACTTCTTTCCTGAGATATTGTTGTCTTTCAGGATGAAGTCTATACGGATGTTGTTTCACCGGTTTTGCTCCTTCAATAATGTCTACATCATGGTAGATTTTATCGGTTCTGGATGGAATGTCCGGAAATAAGTGCTCATATTCAAGAATTAATTGTTTTAGTTCATGTTTCTTGTCCGGATCTAGATGTGACAGTTTCTGATCGAGGTCATGAAGAATGTCAGAATTCTGGAGTTTTGAGGATAATGGTTCACAGTTCACAGAGTTCATTTCTTCAAAGTCTGTATGATTTTGTTCATGAGGGACAGAATTAACTATGCTTACTGAGGAAATAACTGAACTATCATTATCACTATCCCTATCAATGTACTTTTTAAGCATGTTAATATGACATAATTGTTTTTGCTTGCGCCTCCCAGGAGTGTTAACAATGTAATTTACATCACTTAACTTTTTCTCAACAGTATATGGACCATAATATCTAGCTTGTAATGGCCTGCCAGGAATGGGCAAAAGAGCAATCACCTTGTCTCCAGGGTCAAAATTTCTGTTCTGAGCATTTTCATCAAAATGCAACTTCATTTTGTTCTGAGCTGACTTAAGATTGGAACGAGCAACTTCCCAAGCTTTTGTCAATCTAGTTTTGAAGTCAGACACATACTGAAGTAAGTTCAAAGGACTGTCATTACTTGAAAGAAACTTCTCTTTCATAAGTTTTAAAGGTCCACGAACAGTGTGTCCGAAAACAAGTTCAAACGGACTGAACCCAAGAGACTCTTGTACTGACTCTCTGACAGCAAATACATTGTAATAGCAAATGTATGCCTTCATCCCAATCTTTTTCGGTGTCAAAACAGTAAGATCTGATCATGTTCTTCAAAGTTTGATGGAATCTTTCCAAAGCACCTTGACTTTCAGGATGATAAGCTGATGACTTGTATTGTTTAATGCCAAGTTCATGCATTACTTGCTGAAATGTTCCTGACATAAAATTGGAACCCTGATCTGATTGGACTGATTTTGAAAGACCTACAAGTGTGAAAAACTTCACAAGGGCCTTAATTATTGTTTTCGTCTTGATATTCCTGAGTGGAATTGCTTCAGGAAAACGTGTTGAAGCACACATTATAGTCAAGAGATATTGGCAACCTGATTTAGTCTTGGGTAACGGACCTACACAGTCAATGATAATCCTACTAAATGGTTCATCAAATGCAGGAATAGGCTGTAAATTAGCTTTTGGAATAGTCTGATTAGGTTTTCCTACCATTTGACAAGTGTGACAGGATTTGCAATGTTGGGAAACATCAGATTTTAATTCTGGCCAGTAGAAATGCTTGAGAATTTTGTGGTAAGTCTTATTTATCCCTAAATGACCTGACATGGGAGTTTCATGGGCCAAGTTTAAGATTTCAGGACGATAAGCCTTAGGAACCACAATTTGGTGATTTATGGTCCATTCGTCTTCCGCTGAAACATCAGGAGGACGCCATTTTCTCATTAAGATGTCATTTTTGACATAAAAACAAACAGGAACCTGAGAAATTTCATTTTCATCTAAAGCCCTTTCAAATAAAGGCGAGATTTCAGGATCACTGTGCTGTTCTTGACAAAGTTGTGACCTTGACATTTGGTCGTGACCTTGGTCAAAAATTGAAGGTGAAAGGTCATTGTCTGACCTTTGATTGTTGAAGTCAGTTTGACTTGGAGAAAGAGATTTTGAAATCTCATCATGAAAAGACTGACCTATAAAAGTGTCAGTTAAGTCAACATCCTGTATCCCACCATTCAATTTGACTTTTTTTGCCATAGCCCTTGTAACGGCACATGAAGGGTAAAGATCAGGAATTTCCTGCTCAATGGGATCAGGCAATTGATCCTCACAAGGTGTATTGGTCAAAAGTGGGTTTACCACAACCTTATCTCCGGCTATGTCATTGCCTAATAGCAAGTGAACACCTTTAAAAGGTAAAGAAGGCCTAATACCTACAGCCACAGGACCAGAAACTAAGTCTGAAAACAAATAAATGTTATGGAGCGGTACATTAACAAATCCACACTCTACTCCCTGAATAAGGACACTTGTCCCAGTTGAAGTCTTCTCGGAAAAAGGCAGGGTATCTGCTAAAATAAGAGACTGAGAAGCTCCGGTATCTCGTAAGATTTTAATAGGGGTAGACTGGGCAGAATCACTAGTAAGTGACACAAAACCTTCTGATAAGAATGGTTCATAAATCTCCATAATACAATCAGTCGCAGACGTTTTGGCCAAAATAGGATTTTCATCCTGAATAATCGACTGTGGTTTTGACCTTAAAGAAGTAAGACCTGTTGGTCTAGAATTATTTTGATTTTGTCTCTCTTTTCTTCTTTTCAAAGTTTCACATTCAGAAATGACGTGACCGTCACCTTTACAATAATTGCAAAACAGCCGGGGTGAGTATGAGGATCTTTGACCTTTGTTTTCACTAGTATCTTTATTTTTAGGATTATGTGAAGGACTGGAACTATCAGCTGTTAGTCCAGCTTGTGGTTGTGGATTAGGTTGAGGAGAATTATTTCTCTGTTGAGGGTTAAATGGTTTTGACTGAGGTGTATTAGGTTTAAATTGAGGGTTAAAAGGTTTCTTGTAAGGCTTATTTACAAAAGACACCTTATGAGTCAAAGCATAATCATCAGCTAATCGTGCTGCTACATCTAAAGTTTCTACTTCCCTTTCGTCAAGAAAAGATTTGACATCAGAGTGTATGCATCGTTTGAACTCTTCAACAAGCATGAGCTGTCTTAATTTTGCATGATCAGACCTTACGTCCTTTGAAGAACACCACCTATCAAATAATTGCTCCTTAGTTCTAGCAAATTCTACATGGGTTTGATCATGTTCTTTCCTACAATTTCTGAATTTCTGCCTGTAAGCTTCAGGTACTAATTCATAAGCCTTAAGAATCAGATTTTTGACTGTGTCATAATCTGAACTTTGATCAAGTGGAAGCTGAGTGTAAATTTCTCGAGCTTTACCAATAACAACACTCTGTAGAAGCAAGGTCCAATGCTCTTTTGGCCATTTCAAATTTTCTGCTACCTTCTCAAAATGTAAAAAGTACTTATCTACCTCTTTTTCTTGAAATGGAGGAACGAGCCTGATATGCTTTGTAACATCAAATACTTTACTAGGATCAAAAGACACAGGAGGCATTGATTTACTGCTTAATTCAAGCTCTTTCATTTTAATATCATAATGCATTCTTTCTTTTTCAAGTTCTATTTCTTTTAACATTTCTCTGTGTTTTTCCTTCTCTCGTTCTTCCATTTCCCTTTGTTTTGCCTTTTCCCTTTCTTCCATATCTATTTTTTCCTTTGCAAGCCTTTCTTCTAATGCTAACTTTTCTCTATGCATTCTTTCTTCCCTTTCAGCTTTATCTCTTGCAAGTTTTTCTTCCCTTTCTTCCTTATCTGCCCTTCTTTTTTCTTCAAACTCTAATCTTAATTTTTCCAGTTCAAGATGCCTTTTTAATTCTAACTCTTTCAACTGTATGTCGGTTTGTGAGACCATAATAAGAGATGTAGCTGAGGGTTCAAAAAATTCCTCATCAACAAGAAACTGAATGATAACATTCTTAATTTCACGTTTTAACATAGATGTTTTGACATCAGGTATGCTATAATGACTAGCAATGTCTAAAAGATCACTCTTTTTGGCCAAGTTTAACAGCTCTTGAGAAGGCGCAGCAATGAAATCTTCAAGTTTGAATAACATGGTTGCTTTTTGCTGGTATGACAAACAATAAATATCTTTTCAAATTCAGAATAAAATAGGTGCACAAAATGTTCAATCCCGGACGAGCCCCCAAAATCTGTTACGACCTAGCGTAACTAGACAGGTACAGCGAAAAACAACCAAGTAATTTAAACTTAACAATATTTAATCAAACAAATAAATGCTGCAAATACATACAAACAAACAAACAGATAAGTAAATAAATAAGTAAATAACTTACAAAGTTAATGTCAAATAAGTCCTTGTCCCTCAAATGTAAGTCCACAATCCAGTAACCAGAATATGAGCACATGTATATTTTTATCCACACTTTTATTCTAATCCAAAACACTAGTGAAACAACCAAAATTATATACTTTAAACCACTTCAAATTTCTGAATACCTACGACTGAATTGGGACCTATATTTATACATCTAAGGAAATTCTCCAGGTTTCTAGAGAATGATATAATAAACTTTTCTCTAGAAAAGAAACGAACTAAACGAAAGTTCTTTTAAATTCTCCAAAGAGAATTTAGAATTCTCCAGAGAGAATTCAAGGCCGCAACGACCATCAAGACTAAACGAGAGTCCACTAGACCCTTCGAGATCTCAGTATACATAGTCCAAATATATTTTTAACTTATGGTAAAAAAAAACACTAACTCCATTTTCATCTGGAATTATCCACAAAGTGCTCATAGAATTTTCTATACTTCTAAATTATATAACAGTGATAAAAATAATCAATGACATTCTTCTACAAAGTTCTAGATAATAAATTGTAGAAACATAAAAAGAAATATATATTAATTAATTGGGTTACTCCCCTTTGATTATATATATATAAATTATAAGTAATAGCTTTTAAAAGAATCAATATTATTGAATCAATTATATATAACAATTGAAAACATCTAAACCGCAACTGTATAGGCAGTTCAAGCAATTTATCTTTCTTCTAAAAATGTTACTACGGATGAACATTTGTCATCAACATGACAGGCATGTACCAGCCAGGTTTTGAACCTGCAACCTCTGGATTGCTAATCGAATATTCTATACATTAGACTACTATTACTGTTTTAGCTGCCATTGGTGGTTTTATCTGCCTTCTGTGCCCAAATTACATCTCACTTTATTAGCTCACCTGAGCCAAATCACCTGAGCCGAAGGCTCACACGTGAGCTTATAGTATAGGTAGGCACCCGGTGTCCATCCATCGTCCGTCCATATGTCGTTGTCGTCCACCATTTTCAAAGATCTTCTCCTCTGAAACCCCTTGGCCAATAAAAGCTAAATTTTATAGTAAGCATCTATAGGAAGGGGGAACCAATGTGTATATAAATACTCCGGGTCACATGACCAAGATGGCCGCCACGCCCATGTTAAAACCTTTAAAAATAGTACTACAATGTATATATAAATCATGACCCTGTGATGACCTTGACCTATTTTACGGCAAGGTCAACATAGATCGCCAATGCACTTGAATGGGGAAAACTTTTAAAATGTCATTTAAAGTGAAAGTCTTGCAGGAAATTGGCAGTAGGACTGAATATTAATGATTCTGAAAATAATTGGAACCCAGGGGCTCATCTGTCCCCACCCCGGGGCATTATACATGTATATTACCATAATATTCAAACATCTTCTCCTCTGAAACCGCTTGACCAATCAAATCCAAATTTTATGTGAAGCATCTATAGAATAGGGGAATCAATGTATATATAAATAATCTAGGTCACATGACCAAGATGGCCACCATGCCCATATGGTAAAAACCCTTCAAAAATCTTCTTCTCCGGAACAATAGGACTGATTTCAAAGAAACTTGGCATGAAGCATTGATGGCTAATGTACTACAATGTATATATAAATCATGACCCTGTGGTGACCTTGACCTATTTTACGACAAGGACAACATAGGTCGCCATTGCATTTGAATGGGGAAAACTTTTAAAAAGTCATGTGAGGTGAAAATCTTGCAGGAAATGGGTAGTAGGACTGAATATTAATGATTCTGAAAAACAATTGGACCCAACGGCTCATATGCCTCCATCCCGGGACAATATACATGAAAATTACCATAATATTCAAACATCTTCTGCTCTGAAACCACTTGGCCAATTAAAGCCAAACTTTATGTGAAGCATCAATAGGATGGGGGAACCAATGTGTATATTAATTATCTAGGTCACATGACCAAGATGGCTGCCATGCCCATATATGGTAAAAAACCCTTCAAAAATCTTCTCTGAAACCAATTGACTGATTTCAATGAAACTTGGTGTGAAGCATCGACGGCTAAAGTACCACAATGTATATATAAATCATGACCCTGTGATGACCTTGACCCAGTTTATGGCAAGGTCAACATGGGTTGCCCATGCATTTGAATTGGGAAAACTGTTAAAATGCCATTTGAAGGGAAAAGCCAGCAGGAAATTGGCAACTGGACAGAATATTGATTATTCTGAAAAAAGAAAATGGCCCAAGGGCTTCATCTGCCCCTGCACTGGGGTTAAATACCATAATATTCAAACATGTTTATTGGTTTATGCAGCAGATCTCAGGTGAGCGTTTACATTGGTCCTCTGGTTTAATAAACTAGCTGCTGTGCCGGTGCATGCTGGTTTATTTGTTACATTCTTGACAGACTTGATATATAATCATAAAAAATTATGATGATGCTCTTGTGATCTTTATATGAGCTACATCATCATGAGAAAACCAACATTTCACATATGCAAAAACAAAGTCGCAGATCAGCTTTGCAGTTGCAGCTTTGTGAAGCTGATGCACCTTTGTTTTCACTACACAGATAGTACATTTCCTCTACTTTTTAAATCCAAAATATTTCCTGCCTCTAGTCATCTACTGCGTGTGTTCAGCTCAGTTTGTGTCAGACCTGTTCCTCTACTTTTTAAATCCAAAATATTTCCTGCCTCTAGTCATCTACTGCGTGTGTTCAGCTCAGTTTGTGTCAGACCTGTTCGGAAAATACATTGGTGGTTTTCTCATGACATGGGTCAATTATTTTTCTTTGTTATGTAGGGCCTACTTTTGCTTCCAAAGCCTGTATACAAGGTACAAGAGAAGGCAGCACTGTTCTGTACCAGTGTGATGACTACCCAGACCACTGTATAGGACCTGTGACCTTCCTGTGGAAACCTCAGTTACCAGTAGAAACAGGCAGCTCAGATCTCATTAATCAGGGGAGACAACTAGTGGAAGATCCAGACTCCAACGGGAGGCAACTTTGGTTATGGTGTCATCCTGCAAGTTTTGATCTGGTTTGGAGAGAAATATTGAAATCTTTTGATGTAAATGAGACTTATTCTTCAAAGAATGTTGCAGATGAGAACAAAAGTAGTGTTAATGCAGAACAAATTGCAAAAGAAATAGAACTCAGAAATGAAATCATTGTAGAAAATAATGGTGCAATTGAAAATACAGATAGTAATAAAAATGTGAGTGCAGAAGAAATTCCTAATATGGTTGTAGATAATGACTGTATCAAAATGTCAGTGGAGAAAAATGTAAACAAAGAAACAATAATTGTATCTTCTGATCCAATAATTGAAAGTGCCAAAGTTCTGGAGAATGAAGCTAGAGAAATAAATTGTGTTCAGGATCTTGTGTCTCAGAATGATTCCGAAATAGACTGGCAGCAGTTTTCAGTGGTAGGAACAATTAAAGAATCTTTCTTGGAGAAGAAAGGCAAGAAAAAGTTTCAGAAAAACAGCAAAGTTACTCTTCCTGAACCAAAGCTTGCAATCTGTGACAAATTCAAAAGTGAAGAGGAAGTCACAAATGGTGAAGTTACTGTGAAATCATTAGCTGGCTCGTTGCTGAGATACAGATTGAGTGGTCCTCTGTCTAATGCAGTTCTTGTTGATGCTCTCCAGCAAGCAAATGTAGTACCCGCCAAAAATTCTGGGGACAGTGTAAAATGGTGGCATAAATACTATGCTGATTCAGGCTTATCACTGGGTCACAGTCAGCAGAAAGACTTCTGGGACTCAGTGGGGCAGTGCCTGTCACCGGCAGAGTTATCTCCTCATTGTGTTATTGGTCTCACGGTCCAGGATCCACGACTTGGCAGACCAGTCAAGAGGACCAAAATATATCCGAATGAAACCGGTATGTATATTTTCTTGTGGAAAAGTAATGACAAATCATAAAACAATTTGTATCTGATGAATTCTATTGAAAGACAAATTTATCAAGCTCTATCAAAAATAAATTAAAAGTATCATGATGAAATGATTTTGGACATCAAAAATATTGAGCAACAGAAATATTGGTTAAAACATATTTATTTGATCAACTAATAAACATACATGTTTACAGATACATGTATATTATATATTTACTTTTTTATTGTAATTGCCCTTTCTTCATTTCCCAATGAAAAACATTAAGTCGTGATCAAGAGGCCATGCCTATGGGCGGGGCGATGTCAAAACCAGCCAGTGATGTTGTTTGTTTACTTGTGTTTGCTTGAAGTTGGTTGCATATTGCCATGACGCCAAGCGCGAAAATTAGACGTTTTTTCGTTAAGTTGGATTTAATGTCATATAACATGAAAATGAGCGATGATATATACATATAAAAATCAGATACTTGATTGATGATTTAAAATGTAAATGTATTGAAATTCAGATTTTAGCTTTCACTGAAAACAGTTGTTTTAATGTCTCCGGGCAGCCCTTCGGGCTTCACAGACATTAAAATAGCCTAATATGTTTTTCATCATCCAGTGAAAGCTAAAATCTGAATTTCAATCTTTAAACACAAACAATACAAATAGGATTTGAATGGAAGCTGTAATAGCTTATGGAGTTAATTTCCTCAACTGCAGTATTGGATAGCTATAATACCATACAAAACTGTCTTTCTTTCTTCAGACCCAGATAGTGCCGTGTCAATTAGCAGGGAGAAGACAACTGAATCTATTTCATTATCTCCCTTATGGGACTCTTCAATCAGGGAGGAGGTTTCCATGACAAAGATGGCTGACTTTGAGATTCATAAGTTGAAAGAAGAAAATCTGGTGCCAGGTAGGTCTGACTCTCATGTCTAATCCTTGTTAATTACCAGTGAAAGATTGAGTGCCGAGCACTGGCTAATTTCTTACTTGTTAGAAGATTTCTTAGGAAATGTGTGATGTGTCTTATTTTTGTTCAGCATTGTTATGTGCATTTTGCATTGAGTCAAAGATAAACTCATATTGCATATTGTTTTGTATCTATTGTCAGAGGAAATTAATATTTTAATGGCAAGAAATAGATTATGGCTGAATTACTTTAGTTTATAATATTTCAAGCCAGCTTCACTTTTTTAGCTCACCTGAGCCGAAGGCTCACAAGGTGAGCTTATAGGATGGCCATGATCCGGCGTCTGTCCGTCCGTCGTCCACAATTTCAAAGATCTTCTTCTCTGAAACCACTTGGCCGATCTTGTTGAAATTTTATGTGGAGCCTCCTTGGGTAGTGGCATTGAAAGTTTGATCGCTAAATCTGGGTCACATGACCAAGATGGCCACTACGCCCATAAATGGTAAAAACACTCAAAAATCTTCTCCAGAACCGGCGGGCCGATTTTCATGAAACTTAATATGTAGCATTTGGGACTTCAGCCCATCATGATTTGATAAAATGATGACACTAGGATGACCTTGACCTATTTTACGACAAGGTCAATTTTGGAAACATGGGCTTTTACACGGGAAAAAGTGAAAACCATATAATTTTTGGAAACTATTGCAGTCTGAGACCTGAAAAATGGTAGATGAAAACAACTAATGGAGTAGATGAAGGTGTGTGATTAATTAAGGTCAAGGTCATCTCTTGACCTTGGCCAGTCTGTCGTCCATACACATTTTTCAAAAATCTTCTTCTCTGAAACTGCTAGGCCAATCAAAGTGAAATTTTATGGGGAGCATCCATGGGTAGGGGGAATGAAAGTTTGATCGCGAAATCCGGGTCACATGACCAAGATGGCCGCCACGCCCATATATGGTAAAAAACACTAAAAAATCTTCTTCTCCAGAACCAGCAGGCCGATCATCATAGTTTGATCGAATGATGATGCTACGATGACCTTGACCTATTTTACGGCAAGGTCAATTTTGGAATCATAGGCTTTTACATGGGAAAAAGTGAAACTATGGATTTTTTGAAAACTATTGCAGCCTGAGGCCTGAAAAGTGGTAGATGCAAACAACTAATGGAGTGGATGAAGGTGTGTAATTAATTTAGGTCAAGGTCATCTCTTGACCTTGGCCAGTCTGTTGTCCATACACACTTTTCAAAGATCTTCTTCTCTGAAACTGCTTGGGCAATCAAAGTGAAATTTTATGAGGAGCATCGATGGGTAGCGGGAATGAAAGTTTGATTGCGAAATCAGGGTTACATGACCAAGATGGCCGCCACGCCCATATATGGTAAAAACCACTCAAAATCTTCTCCAGAACTGGCAGGCAGATTTTCACAAAACTTGGTATGTAGCATTTGGGACTCCAGCCAATCATAGTTTGATCAAATGATGACCCTAGGATGACCTTGACGTATTTTACGACAAGGTCAATTTTGGAAACATAGGCTTTTACATGGGAAAAGGCGAAAACAATGGATATTTTGGAAACTGTTGCAGCCTGAGACCTGAAAGTTGCTAGATGCAGACAACGGATGATGGAGTCAATGAAGGTTACAAGTAATAAATTAAGGCCAATGTCATTTCTTGACTGTGAACCAAGGTCATTTAAATATCAAAATTAATATAATGTTTTTCTTAGAAATCACTGGGTTTGGAAACTGTTGCAACCTGAGACCTAAAACTTGGCAGATGCAGACAACTTATGAAGTCAATAAAGGTGTGTGAGTATTCAAGGTCAAGGTCATTTCATGATGACTTAATACTCCAAGATCAGGCTTCAGGTGAGCGTTCTCAGGACCATTTGTCCTCTGGTAATTACAATATGTTCTTTTAATCAGTCTGTTATTAAATTGATTCTTGCTTGTTAAAGGTTTTCCATTACATCTGGGCAATGACGAGTCCAAGATACCAGTATTGTTGGTCCAAAACCCTGGTGTGACCTCCCCAACCATTGCCAGAGGTCATGACCCCACCCCTGGCAGAGGAAGTGGCTGGGACTTGATTCTCCCAAAGGGCTGGGGCAGACCATTTTGGCTTTCTTTAGTGTACAGGGAAGCAAGATGTGGTGGGATACATGAGTTAGAATGTAATGCATTCGAACAAGGAAGTCTGCAGTTTCCCCATGATTACCCAGACTCCGTGGCCGGTAAAAAACATCAGCTGGAGGTTGAATTTTCAATGGTGGAAAAGTACAATAGGAGACCGCCAGCAAAGAGACCAAATTATGTGAAACTAGGTGTGCCATCTCCATTCTACTGTCCCTGGTTTCCGTTGGTGAAATACTGGTCGGAGCAGGACAAGACAGAGGAAAAACAGGGACTTGATAAATATGCAAGTTTTGTGACTGAAGGTGCAGACTATTTCATTCTCAGGGAAAGGAAATTGCTCAGAAAACTGGGGAATATTCTGGAAGTAGAATCCCTGAAGTTTGCAGATGGCAAAAGCAGAAGACCATTTCAGTCAAAAGAGAAACTGATGAAGTTAGAGAGAGAATTATTTGAAGAGGTACAAATTAAGTACAGAAATACATTGGTACCAGTTCGTGTTGATATGCTTCACAAAGGAACACCTGCTTTTTGTGCTCAAATATGCATTCCATCCAAAACTGACATTGACACTTTGAAAGCTGACCAAACTTATGGTGGCCCAGTTGAATCATTACACAGGGACCAGAAGAAACTGGATCACAAAAAGGCAAAGAAAGAATTGAAAGAGAAGACAGGAAAGAAGAAAGTGAAGTTGAAGTTAGACCAGACTATGAAACTGTTCAGTGACAATGAAAAAGAGGCTGATATTCAGGTCTGTGACAGAAAAGTGATAGGTTACTTAAACTCAGGAGGGTTTTCTCTGGGGGTGGGGAGTGGTCATGGAATTGGCTTCTGTGCCACTCTGGGGCTGTACTTTCTGTTGAAAAATGTTGACAGGGACATAGGACTGTTGGTTCTACTGAGAAACCCAACATCACGGCAATATAGGTTTGCAAAGTTGTCTCTGATCGGTTAACATGGTAGCGGCCCCCGTGGCCGAGCGGTTAAGAGCGCTGATTCTTAATCACTCGATCATCTCACCGCTGTGTCTGGTGTGTGTTCGAGCCCCGCACTGGCCACATATGAGACATGCCAAGTTCTGCTTGCGGGTGTGGCAGGTGGTTTTTCTCGGGGTTCTCCTGTTTTCACTCGCCTACTGATTGACCCGTCTCATATGAGCTGAAATGATCTTGAAAGGGACGTAAAACTGAATTAAAAAAAAAAGTTAACATGGTGTAAGATGTTGAATGTATCATTACGACCACATGCCCATGCAATGTACCTGTTTTTTTTTCTTTTTTTTCAGCTGTAAAAATTTCATTGGAAAAAAATGATTTTTTTTTTTTTTACATATTTTTGCTCAAAACATACATTGTGGGTACATTTTAGAACCGCCTCGCCGAGGCAGTTCTAACAAGTACCCACAATGTATGTTTTTGATCAAAAAGATGAAAGCCAGGTATACCCATGCAAACCCCAGTTTTTCTATATAAAAGTGGGGTTTAAGGGGGTATACATTATATGGACATGTAATCGTGACGTGTCATGAACTGATTCAATTTCATGCAGGGTTGGGACAAACATTGTCTGGCAGGCAAATGCCAGTGGCAAAGGCCGGAAGATGCCGGCTTGGCAAATCACCCAAGTGGCGATTACTGGCATTAATGGACAAAAAACATTACAAGCAATTTAAGCTGTATAAGATGTTACTTGACAGTCCAGACAAAGATGTTTCGTTAGTCAAGTTCCTACCTGCCTACTTAATCAGGAAGTTTTAAAACACTAAAATAATGCACTATTCTGTTCCTCATTCAGTTTCAAATTTATGTTTGATGCACCAATTCAATGACAAAGCCCTATCACTTATAATACTGTTGACATTTTAGCTCGACTGCACGAAGTGCATAGAGCTATTGCAGTCACCCTGGTCGTCCACGTTCCTTTTCCCGTGCGCTTGCGTGTGCGCGTTCCCGTGCGCGTCACACTTGTGTTAAAGTTTTCTAGAAGTCCATATCTTGACAACCACTCATCAGAAAGCATTCATACTTGGACCATAGATACCCTGTAGGGTTAGCTTTCATTCCATGGCATCGGGCCCCTGGGTCCAGGCCAGGGGGTGGGGCTGGAGGTTAAAATCTAGAACACCTTCAAAAATGGCAATTCTTGTGTTAAAGTTTTCTAGAAGTCCATATCTTGACAACCACTCATCAGAAAGCATTGATACTTGGGCCATTGACACCCTGTAGGGTCGGCTTTCATTCCATGGCATCAGATCCCTGGGTCCATGCCAGGGGGTGGGGCTAGAGGTTAAAATCTAGAACACCATTAATAATAATGGCTTTTCTGTGATATAGTATTCTAGAAGTCTATATCTTGAAAACTTTTTATCAGAGGGCTTTCATACTCGGACCATAGGTACCCTGTAGGGTTGAGTTTCATTTCATTGCATCGGATCTCTGGGTCCATGCCTGAGGGGTGGGGCTGGAGGTTAAAAACTAGAACACTGTAAAAAATAGATGTACTGCTGTGTAACTTTTACAAGGAGTCCATATCTTGACAACAACTTATCATAAAGCATTCATACTTATACACTTTAGGTTCCATGACATCGGACCTCTGGGTCGGAGTCAGGGGGGCGGGGCTAGAGGTCAAAATCTAGAACTCCCCGAATTTTTTTCTTCTTTTTATTTCTTAGTAGAAACAACTTAGGAAGATGGTTGGTCATTCATCTTTTGACTTTGTGACACTGACTTGTGTGTCATGACTGTAAGGGTCGGTTGACCTACTTTCCATGGTTCAGTGATTTTGCCTTATATCTTGACACTCATTTAGTATATTTTCATACTTCTTTCAGATTATGAGTGAGTATGACCAGACCTTTGACCCCAATATACTTATAGGTCACTGTGACCTAATTTCACGGTTCAGTGATTTTGCCTTATATCTCGGTACTCAAATGGTTTATGAACAAACTTCTTTCAAAGTATGTTTGCGTATGACAAGACCTTTGACCCTGAAGTAGTCCTAGGTCACTGTGACCTAATTTCACGGTTCAGTGATTTTGCCTTATATCTTGACACTCAATTAGTATATTTTCATACTTTTTTCAGAATGACCAGACCTTTGACCCCAATATACTTATAGGTCACTGTGACCTAATTTCATGGTTCAGTGACTTTGCCTTATATCTCGGCACTCAAGTGGTTTATGAACAAACTTTTTTCACACTACGTATGACAAGACCTTTGACCCTAAAGTAGTCCTAGGTCAATATGACCTTATTTCACGGTTCAGTGATTTTCCTTTATATCTCGGCACTCAATTGATATATGGACATACTTCTTTCACGGTATGTATGAGTATGACAAGACCTTTGACCGTAAAGTATTCCTGGGTCACTGTGACCTAGTTTCATGGTTCAGTGATTTTGCCTTATATCTCGACACTCAGTTGGGTATTTTTTCATTCTTCTTTCTGATTATGAATGAGTATGACCAGACCTTTAACCCAAACATACTTATAGGTCACTATGACCTAATTTCATGGTTCAGTGATTTTGCTTTATATCTCAACACTGAATGGGTATATGATAATATTTCTTTATCACATTATGAGTAAGTATCACTAGACCTTTGACCCTGAAATACTTATAGGTCAGTGTGACCTTATTTCACGGTTCAGTGATTTTGCCTTGTGTTTCGGCACTCAGTTGGTATATGAACACACTTATTTCACAATATGAGTGAGACCTCTAAATCTTAGGTAGTTATAGTTAACTTTCATGGTTCAGTGATTTTGCCTTATTGCATCAAGGCAAAAAGATGTATGAGCATAATGCTTTGGGTTACGGGTCAGATTTGGCCTTATGTTTGACAAAGGTCAGAAGCAGTCGAGCATGCTGTCCTGCGACAGCTCTTATAACATTTATGAGCAGGATAAATTTTAGTCTCGGCGGCCCCATGGCCGAGTGGTTAAGAGTGCTGTTTCTTAATCACTCATGTCACCACTGTGTCTGGTGTGGAGTCGAGCCCCGCACTGGACATGTATACATGTGAGACAAACCAAGTTCTACTTGCGGGTGTGCCATGTGGTTTTTCTCAGGGGTTCTCCCGTTTTTTGCCCCATCTGCCGATTGACCCGTCTCATATGAGCTGAAATAATTTTGAAAGGGATGTAAAACTGAATAAAAAAGACAGTCTCTACAGCTGAGTTGAGCATGAAAAAACGGCCGTTTAACCGGACAGTGGCACCCTTCTCTGCCAAGTCTGCAGACACAGTTATCTTCTCACTACTCGCTTGGACAATCAAAAGCGACATGACACTTTGACCATATTTTAAACGTTTTGGTGCTATTGAGACGTGAAGCTGTCTTGCTTTTGCATAAATACGATTTCATTTTTATTCTCTTTAAGTTTTTATACATTTGCCTACACAGGACAAACAAATAATAACAACATAATACAGACTGATAGTTCTTTATTGCGTCTTAAACTGCGGTTACTTGTTAACATCCTTAGACTACACTTTGTTAATTCATTTTCCTAGCCCTTATATTTCAAGATGTAGAAAGTAAACTAATTTATTTTTGGTCGCCTTGGTTACCACAAGAATAGAATAACATCAGTTATTTACATGTAGCAACAGTACCCAAAACAATAAAACAAGTCATATGTATTTATAATGTAAGCTTTGCTTGCTTATTGGTGAAATTTGTAAATCTGAGTGAAGTCTATTGAGGTGTCAAGTTTTGATGTAGTTCATATTTTGTTGTTCCTGTTGTTGTTCCTGTTGTTGTTGTTGTTGTTTCTATTTTTGTTGTTCATGTTTTTGTTGTTGTTTCTGTTGTTGTTGTTCATGTTTTTGTTGTTGTTTTTGTTGATGTTGTTGTTGTTCCTGTTGTTGTTGTTTCTGTTGTTGTTCATGTTGTTGTTGTTCATGTTGTTGTTGTTGTTGTTGTTCATGTTGTTGTTGTTCATGTTGTTGTTGTTGTTCATGTTGTTGTTGTTGTTCATGTTGTTGTTGTTCATGTTGTTGTTGTTGTTGCATTTGTTGTTGTTGTTGCATACTTGAAGAAGAAGAAGAAATAGAAGAAGTTTATTATCCTCGTAATACTTGTGATTTTTCCTCAGCATGTTTGTCGATCATCATGGCGTCACTAGAATAAAATTAAACCAAATATTTTATGAGACATCTAGGTAGTAATAATAAAATAATAAAAACTAATACGAATCGGGCATGCTTTAGTACCGGTCGAGCTATCGTGCCCAACGCCAGATATTTATTGCCCGGATGTAACAAATACTAGCATGCTGTTTGTATTTAAACACAAAACTTGAAAAAATTCATAGTAGATCTAATTATTTTGAGTGGCCACCTTTAGGAAATGGCTGCTTGTTGGGTTTTACTGTAGTGACAGGGATATGTTTTGAAGGCTGTAAGCATCTTATGTGTGATTTATGTTGAATAAATCATGTGAGCCGCGTCGTGAAAAAGCCGGACTATTGCCTATGCGAAAACAAGGGCGCAGATCAGCTGTGCAGTATTGTTCATCAAGCTGATCAGCTGATCATCGCCTTTCTTTTCGCTACACGGATATCATACCATTCCTGTTCTTCCTAAATCAGAAATGTCAACCTTTTAGCATTTTTTTCTGTGACTGTACAGGCCAGTTTGTGTCGAGACTGGTCGGAGGCCCCGAAGACCCAGTTTTCTCGCGTCGCGGCTCATGTCATGCAATGTCATGTAAATGAGCCGCCTCATGAGAAAACCAACACTCTGCATAGGCGAAAACAAAGGCGCAGATCAGCTTCGCGGTAACCGCGAAGCTGATCAGGCTTCGCGGTAACCGCGAAGCTGATCAGCGCCTTTGTTTTCGCTACTCGGATAGTACAATTCCTCCTCTACTTAACTCCAAAATTTCAAGCTTCTTACCGTCCTCTGTGACTGTACAGGCCGGTTTGTGTCGGACCTGTTCTGAAACCACATTGTTGGTTTTCCCACGAGGCGGCTCAAATAACTCACCAGGTTCGCATTCATCATAATACACGTTAAACACAGCTCGGCAGTCATCATCCATATAGATATATTGACCGTCCCAGGTGTAAGACTCTGTCGCGTTGGCAGCCAAGGGGTATGAGGTCGGGTTACAAACATGCCCAGCCACGGCATTATGGACAGTGGCATATTGTATGTTGTCAACGTTCGGAACTCGGCATTGGTTGCTCTGTACGTTCGCATTGGCGGAGCAGCCATGTCTCTTGTGTTTTCTGGTGCAGCTCTGTGTAGGATCTATGGTAGAGAAACAGACCACTGTTAGTAAACTATTCATGCAAGTAAGAATAAAAGTGGGATTGTGAGTGAACATAAACATGTTTACATTATTTACAGAGATAACAGGATCGGTAAGTTATGCATTTACGTTTTTGAAGGCGTGGATGCTGGCCTTGTGTGGTGATGCATGGTAAAGGAAACCGGAGAACCCAGGGGAAACCACAGAACACCACGACAGCACGGGTTGCTTTTGTTAAATGTATTATTAGTCCCTGCGACGCTGATCAGCACCTTTGTTTTCGCTACACGGGTAGTACAATTCCTCTACTTCCTAAATCCAAAATTACCAGTTGTGCTTGTACAGATTGGTTTGTATCGGGCCTGTTTGAAAACCACGTTTTTGTCATGACGCGGATCCTATCAATGTCAAAAGGTAAACCGGCAGAATGAAAGAAACAAATGTCTTGCCTTCAACACAGGTCTCCCAGGCGACGTTGAACACTGCTCTACAGTCATCTGTCAGATATATGACGTCCTCGTTCCAGGCAAATGCAAATGTTTCATCGGCTGCGAGTGGGTACGTAGCGGCATTACACTGAAAGTTCCCGGTACCAGTGGATGCCAACTGATGGACCGTGGCGATGAGAATATTACCAACGTTCGGAACTCTGCATTCGTTGCTCTGTACATTCGCATTGGCGCTGCATCCGTGCCTCTTCCAGCCACCGAACGAACAAACAAGTCCGCTGTCTGTCAAAGAAACTACAAAATGTTTGATTTCATATATTTATTTAACTATGATTCGTAACAGTAGGTGGGCGAAAACGGGAGAACCCCGTGTGTGCCAGGTGGTTTTTCTCGGGGTTCTCCCGTTTTATCTATCTATATCTCTATATATACTGCCATACTCTAGGCAGGTCTGCGCAACGTCTGTTAGTATCAGACAGAAAAAGAAAAGGTATAGAAAGATTTAAAAGCATTAATAAGGGGAGGATAAAAACAGATGATAGGTTAAAATAGTTAAGATTAGCTAAAATCAGATAAAAACAACTGAATTGGGGTCTAAGGGCGAGAGTGTTGCAACTTGCAGACTGCGGTCTTAAAGACCTCAATGCTCTGCAAGCATGCAACAGACTCGGGGAGGGCATTCCATTGTACTATTGCGAGGGGGAAGAAAGAGTATTTGTAATAATCTGTAGAAGTAGAGACCTGCCTGAAGGCCATGGAGTGACAGTATCTAGATATTCTATTACTGTACTGTATGTAGTCCGGGAGAGGTACAGCGACGAGGCCATGAACAACTTTTTAAAACAAACAAAGGCGAGCATCAGCCCTTCTGTGCTCCAATGTGCGCCATCCTAGGTTTTTAACCATCTCAGTTACACTGGCCTTTTGTTCAAAATTGTTTACAGTCCAACGTGCCGCTCTACGTTGCACTTGCTCAATTTTTGAAATCCACTTCTTTTATATGGTTTGGGCCCCACACAGCTGAGGCATACTCAAGCTGTGGCCTTACTATGGAGTTGTAGGCTGTTTCACGTACCTTTGGCATCTTAGATTTGATGTTACGGCGCACGAAATTTAGAGTACGGTTTGCATTAGAGACAATCCGGTCTATGTGGGAGTTCCAGGAGAGGGAGCTGGAGATGTCAACCCCAAGATATTTTGCACATGTAACAGACTCCAGAATTTGCCCGTGCAGTATGTAGTCTCTTTTAATGGGCTTTTTAGAGCCTGACACATGTACAACCTGGCATTTCGAGGGGTTGAACTCCATATCCCACCTGGTCTCCCACCTTGATAGTAAGTCCAAGTCATTTTGTAGTATTCGCCCACCTACTGATTGGCCCGTCTCATATGAGCTGAAATAATCTTGAAAGGGACGTAAAACTGACTTAAAAAAAAAAAAAAAAAAAAAAAAAAAAAGTAACAGTCCGAAGACAACTCGTAGGTTTCAGTTTTATTCCTTAATTGGTTTGAAGCTTGAGGTTCTAACACGTTCCCTAGAAAAAGATAACGAAAAGACAAGAAAATGTGCACGACCAATGTGCAAATAGCAGGAGAGGGGACTGCAGAGACCTGTATCTTTTTATTTGCCCCTTTACACGTTTCACAACGCATACTGGACCCCAACTCATTCATCAGATGAGAGTACGCCCCAGGCCGTATGCAAGTACAGCAAAGGTAAAGGGTGTTAGCAAGCATGCAAGGACAGTGATTTCCGCTATTTAGGGACACCCAAAAGTCGCTCAACAATGAAAAATGATGATTCAAATACACCCGCAAGGTTTTGTCCATAGCATGCCAAAAACAGCAGCTTATTGAACAAGTTGGCTTCTTTAAAAAGAAACCAATGAAAAGGTCAGCAGCCGTTTGTTTTAAGAGATATTCCCTTTTGCTCTAAATTTCAGTGTTGTTGATTCTCTGGTTCGTCATTGATTTCGATTCTCATACATTTCAGTTTCGTTCCCTATACATGAATGTCGTTTCTTGTAATGAAGCTTGACCAGTGTGTGTATCTGTTGCTCAAGACAATGACAAAATATTTTTAATGTTATGGAAATGTCACAGGGTATAGGTATATAGCACACTTGTACTGCCTTGCGGTACAAGCCGGCTTTTACAGCGACGTGGTAGCTAGAGTGTTCGCTTAGCACGCGGGAGAACCTGGTTCGATCCCCGTCAGGGAAGAAAGACATGCGCGGATCCAGAGGGGGGACCGGGGGTCCGGACCCCCCCCCCCCCTGGAATTTGAAAATTTTACCTAAAAAAAGGTAATTTCGGGATTTTTTGGGGGTTGGACCCCCCCTCGTCTGTGACCAAAAATTACCATTTTCGTTGGACCCCCTCTCATGAAAATTTCTGGATCCGCGTTTGAAAGACTTTTTCTTCGCCCGTTACATTTGGCGCCCAACGTGAATCAATCCTATGGCTCGTGTAGTAATTCCCCGAGTTTGTTTCCACGATACACTCTATGGCCTGGGACTTCGGGGACGAAGCCCAATTTGTGGGGGAGAATGTCACAGGGTATAGGTATATAGCACACTTGTACTGCCTTGCGGTACAAGCCGGCTTTTACAGCGACGTGGTAGAGTGTTCGCTTAGCACGCGGGAGAACCTGGTTCGATCCCCGTCAGGGAAGAAAGACTTTTTCTTTGCCTGTTACAGAATCAAAGCCGATACTAAAGGGAGCACGATTACAATCAATATGTCGATTTGTAGAAAACCATTTTGCAGTGCAGTAAATTTGTGACAGAGTTCTGAATTTTGACCTGCAGCCACACTACCAGAAACAGACCCATAGTGCGATGTGATGGACTAAAAGTCAGCCATATAGAGTTTCTGTAGTTTCTGTACCCCTCGTCAGGGTATATACGATGTAATCCTAGATGCGCTATGATAAGCAGTCACCACGATCGAGATTGCTTGCTATAATCCGCGCACTGTTGATTGTCATGTCAATAGGTCGCACATTCCATTTACAGCGTCGAAATAGGTAAACATGTTATAAATAGCAATCCGGAAAGTGTACGCCTTTCTCCGGAGTATCAAGAGTTTTCCCGTTTATGCTAAATACATTTAAGAACCCATTATAAGTTAACGCTGCAGTCATGGTCGTGATAGTACGACCGTAGATCAATTATATCAGTTTTCGATTATATTTTGGTAGGCGTTCGAATCCCATTTTTGACATTTTTTTTTTTTTTTTTTTTTTTTTTTTTTTTTGATTTTTCCCCTCTTATTAGTACACTATTGCCTGTATTTATTTTATAATACTTTATGTCCTGCAAAACTCTCCAGATTGTACGCCTATTGACCCCTGTCATGAGCTGTGTCCGCTGTAGCCACTCAGTCTTCAAGGATATGGACATGCCGCTTTTTCTCTCTTCTTTCCTACAAGACTCGTATATATTCTTTGCTGGTATGTTTAAATGTTCTGTCGCCCTGTGTTCCACTTCGTAGAATGATGTCAATAACATTGGATACTGGATAGGTCGATTTGGAAAGCAAAATGAGTGTTTTACTAAAATAAATTACACATGTAAAACGTACATGTAATGCACCAGTCATTTATATCCACGTCCCCTAAAGGACAGGGAAATAGCGACGCTTTTAACTTTTCAATTTTAAAACCCCGCTATAAAAGCCCGGCATTGCAGGGTCATATTTGTAATCATGAAGTCTATGCTAATAGCCACGGGCCCCTTAGGCTGACAATACTACGGCAAATCTCCGGTACTGCCGGGACTCGTCCAATGTTTAATCCCGGCACTTCAGTCCCACTTTGCCCCCGCTATACCGGGGATGCGAATGACTGGTCCATAATACAAGTGTCACGTACATATACATGTATACATGTATGCACACATCATCCTTGTTAATACAGAAACTGAATAACTATTTTGATTAACTACATGTATAATTGCTTACTAATTATGTATAAATTATATATTAAAATCGTAGTTATACTTTTGTGAATGCAAATAAAATTCAGAAGATAAAAAATAAAAAAAATGGTTTCGAACCTCAGCCCCCATCCTCATACATGTACAATATGTTGTAATGCACGACGGACTCGTAACCACACGGTTTTAGTGTTTAACTGGGAATCAATGTAGAAAACGCACATGATTTAATACGTATGTTTACCTCACGAGGGCCTTATGGAAGATTGGCTATTGCACATACTCTCATTTGTATATGTACATGGATATATGCTAAATGTAGAAACCCTCTTTACATAAAGTCTTTACTTACTTATAACGGACTTCCCGAAAATCTCCGGTACGACGCGTCTAATTTCGTCAGCTCACCTGCACGCCCGTTTTCGAGGATTAGTCGATATTTAAAAGTACAAAAACATGACATGTTTACAAAATTGGATTATAGATATTTACCGCTATTTGACGGGGAGTGTCAACAATTGATAAATTAAATTGATTGTGGTGAACTGTCCAGTCCCTATAGACGGGTTCACTAGTTTTTAGTAAGCGCTTTATGTGACAAAACGCGTAATTGAGGAAGAGCAGTCGATCATGGGTACAATTTTCTTCATATTCAAAGTAAACACTGTGGAAAAGGTCCTGAGGGACCTTTTCCAATAACACCATTGAGCAAAATATTCAAGTATGGTTACAATATTTTATTTTACAGACGGCTGATAGATACCCATTTATGACCAAAAGTAGGTAGCCCTAAATTTACCGCGATAGCTCTGCTCACACTTTGGACCAATCGCTTGCAACATTATAATTACTGGTCTCTGTCCGACAGGGCAGAGACCATAGACTCCCATTGTAATTTGCCCCAAAACAAGACTCATTCATATGCTTCAAAAGTCTTACTGGACCCTTACTCATTCAGCAGACTAACGAACGCCCCAGACCATATTACTTGCAGCAAAAATAGGTCGAAGGACAGTATTCACCATTTTTGCATTATCGGCTGGTTTTCTGCTGACAAAAATCAATATTGGAAAAACAGGTAACCAGAAACGCCCCTCAGGGGGGTTCTTGTTACCTGTATATCCAATATTGATTTTTTGCCGCTGTTTAGGCACACCCCAAAATCGCTAAACAATGTGAAATTATTATTCAAAAATCACATCTGCAATATGGCCATTGTATGGCAAAACAGCAGCTGATTTATCCATACTGTGACGGGATAGCCTTTCTTGGAAATATGCAAATTTCAAACTCAAGACTTTGTGAATCGAGTAAGTGTTGGGTATATAGCGCAGTAAACCACCCTTGGTGGATGAGCATGCTTTTCCACCGACGGGGTTTGCTGTGGCTCGGCTCGGCTGTTCTTTACATTTGGTGGCAGCGGTGGGATGATGACAACTGCCAGAACGGAGTTGCCTTACCCATGTAGTTCCCAGGCCAAGACTCGGGACGAGTCTTCTCGGAGGGGGAAGTAATGTGACGGGATAGCCTTTCTTGGAAATATGCAAATTTCAAACTCAAGACTTTGTGAATCGAGTAAGTGTTGGGTATATAGCGCAGTAAACCACCCTTGGTGGATAAGCATGCTTTTCCACCGACGTAGTTTCTGTGGCTCGGCTCGGCTGTTCGTTACAATACAATAGAGCAATATATTCAAAATGGTTACATAGATGGCTGACTAATACTCATTTAGTGACCAATCGTAGGTAGCTTTACATCTTAAATTTACTGCGGTAGCTCTGCCCACACTTTGGGCCAATCGCTTGCAACGTTATAATTGGAGGTCTCTGCCCGACTCCTGGATGATCCAGTCCACTCTGTTTTTCAAAAATTATGTATCATGTTGGCTCTAAATAGGTTAGTGCTAGATGGTTTTAAATAAAACGTTGCAGACGATTTGTCCAAACGTTTTGGTAGAGCTACAGCAGTCAATTTAAGATGTAAGGCCACCTTCGATTGTCATAAATGAGTATCTATCAACCGTCTTTATCATAAGATATTGTAACCAATCTTGAATCTGTGTAATTCGACGTCACACCAACGTTGGTAGTGCGCTGTATTGATATGTCGAGCCTGCTCGTTTTAGGTTTAGATCTTTATCTGATATCGAGAGATAATTGCCCTCACGAAATATATGCAGGTTGAATTAACTGGTTTCAATTCTGCGCTATTCTATGGTCTTGATGGTTTTAAAGCGGATAAAGCACAACCCACTAGGTGCTGGTCTAACCTGCGTCGCACACTGGCTCCGTTCCGTTCCACATACCACTAGGCAAACAAAATCTTTGAAGGTCTCCACTGACTAGCCCGAAGTCGCAGGTGTAGGTCGCCATTGTGTCAATCGGCTGGGGTCCTGTAACATCTACTGTGCCATATTCTGGAGCCGTTAGTGCCGGGCATTGTGCTGCAAAACATTGAAAATGAGGTGAAAACTACGTTATATTACCGCTGGTGATGTCATCTTATCCCTTGGACAATCAAAAGGTAACAGTAGGCAATGATCAGGAAATGGCAATATCAGAAAGAAATTCCCACTCCAAAAACCGAGGTGGGAAAAACCTAACAACTAGGTACTTATACTAAGAAAACATATCGTAAGCCAAGTGATCAGTTATTTCCAAATAGGCGGCCACTCGGTTAAAACGTACATAAGGTGCAAACAGCACAAAAAATCAACACCAAAGCATAAATAATTAGTACCACCACAGAAAAATCGCATTGGAACGATCAGTAATATAAAATTACTGGCGGGCTTAAAACTAATTTTAAAGGATCCAAACCTCACCCTCAGCTCCTGCTGAGGTTCACAACATTTAGTTTGTTGTTCGGTCCTCGTGGTGAATCTCTAACTAGTCAGTGACATATAACACTTTAAACATATTTTAAAAGTTTCGGTGCTATTGAGACGTGAAGCAGCCTTGCACATTTCTTTTTAAGTTTTAAGTCTCCCCGTACATCATCCATAGTGCAGGTTATATTTTCTTTTTGATCCTTTGAGATCAGTGAGGATATTCTGAGAATTCAGAAATTTATTATCGGTTTAGATTCATTTTCTAACCAATTTTATCATATACAGTCGGACAAAAGTTAAGCATCACTTGAATATTTTTCGAAATAATCAGTAAAACCTTCAATACAGAAATATTTTCTTTTAATATTTGTGATATTTGTTATATTGGTAATAAATTAAAGCAAACGCGGATGAGGTTGTTCTTAAGGTAAAATATGAAGACGTTGTTTAAGCAGATACACCCCACATGGCCAAAAATCGCTGTTTCCTAGTCCATATGACGCTGCTAAAAGGCTTTAACTTTGACCTCCAAATGTTTAGTGCTATGGAGTTCTTTGTTTCTCTGTCCTTTACGGGTGTCATAGAACCAATCTGGCTTGAATGACAGGCTGTCAACTTTGGACAATTCCTGCAATTTGCATAAATCCAAGCTGGCAGCCAGAAAAATGCGTGTTTTTTAAACCGCCAAACAGCGTAAAAAGATAATGCCATTTTGTTACAATTTCAAAACCATAATCAGTCTGAAAATTTCAGATAAATATCTCTTAAACATCAACACTTATGTGCGTTTAAAGAATGGCATGTTACATAGTGAAAACGTCGTGCTAATAAACAAGGAAATAAGTTTGCCTGAATCAGCATGTAACTGCCATTAAACCTTTGGTAGAAGAAAAGTTCTTGGGGACATTTTTACAACATGATACTACTTTCTTTCCATGCCTATAGAAACCCATTTGCGATCATATAGGGGACATTAATACAACTTTTAATGGCAACCCTCCAAAATAGGGGTAGGTGTATTTAGTACACCATATAACTTGCGCGGCATGGTAAAAAGCCATTCGGACAAACCTAAACAGCCAGGGATAGACGTGAGTTAAAGACCCTAACTAATTTATTGTGGTTTTGAAGTTATTTTAAATGAAAAATACATTTAGAAAAATGTTAGGGTGATGCTTAACTTATGTCTGACTGTATATTTGGTCCCATTTAGATAATACTAGTCTGTATATCGACTACCCTGTTGGAAGTTGCAAAATTTCAGTAATCCTCTTTGGCTCCATGTTGCCAAATCTAAAGGGTCACTGACGAGACTCGCGGTATGGCCCATCCCCTTTCTCATTAATGTGTTCACTGGTCTTAAAGGATTTCAGTTTTAATTTTTATATACATTTTGCCTTAACAAGATAAAAATGTGAACATTGCATTGGAAATAAATAAATAACAACATAATACAGACGGATAGTTCTATGTTCCATCTTTTTTAACTGCGCTTACTTGTTAACAGCGATAGACTAAACTTTGTTAATTCAGTTAAGATTTTTTCCCATAATTTGCATCTTGCATACTCGTAGTTTGAGTCTTAATATGTCGAGCCTGCTTGTTATAGGTTTAGATCTTTATTATCTGATATCGAGAGATGATCTCAGTTTTAATTTTTATATGCCCTCACGAAATATATGCAGGTTGAATTAACTAATATCATTTAGGCTTCAATTCTCTGCGCTATTCTATGGTCTTGATGGTTTTAAAGCGGATAAAGCAAAACCCACTAGGTGCTGGTCTAACCTTCGTTACACACTGGCTCCGTTCCGCTCCACATACCACTAGGCAAACAAAATCTTTGAATGTCTCCACTGACTAGCCCGAGGTTGCAGGTGTAGGTCGCGATTGTGCCAATTGGCTGGGGTCCTGTAACATCTAACGTGCCTTGTTCTGGAGCCGTCAGTGCCGGGCATTGTGCTGCAAAACATTGAAAATGAGATGACGGGCATTGTGCTGCAAAACATTGAAAATGAGGTGAAAACTACGTTTATATCACCGCTTGTGATGCCATAAGGTAAAGTCATATCAATGTCATCGATGACATGATTTCAAAGTGAAAGTAAAAACCGTCAGTATGACTTCAAAGCTGGTGATAGATGGCGTCAAAATGACGTCTAATTAATGTGCAGAATTCTAAGTGACAGTAGAATCCAGTTAACTGAACCCTATTGACCAGTGAAAACTAGCGTTCCAGTCACGAATCAGCGATTACCAATTTTGTTAACAAAATGGGTTAAAAATGCACCACTAAGTGTCTTTGCTTTGCTACAAACGAAAGTACGATACATCGTAGAATCTCTTTATCCTGAATTAATACGTTTAGTCCTATGCGTTTTTTTTTTCAATGCTCATATAGCCTAGTTTGGACAAGTTTTTGTCGAAAACCTTTAGGTTTTGAGCGATATCGATAACACTACATACAACCTGTTATATCGACACCCTGTATCCGCATGCTAATGTTATTGTTTACTACTGGAAATGTTGATGAATTCGTACGTAAAATGACAATTAGCAGACGATTCTGAGAATAAAATGTCATTTTTTCGCTTATTTCTACACGATCTGTCCCTTTAAGAATATTTAAGGTATCTCACTCTTACCTTTATCCTATTGCACGTACCATTTCTCCGATTTACCGTTTTAAAAGACAC
Organism: Rugalucina vietnamica; assembly: GCA_964017185.1. NCBI lineage: Eukaryota > Metazoa > Mollusca > Bivalvia > Lucinida > Lucinidae > Rugalucina > Rugalucina vietnamica. The sequence goes on along the minus strand of OZ024873.1, from coordinate 32,057,484 downwards.
GATAAAGGAAAACAAGAAGTAGACGCTGTAAGTAAATTTTCTGTAACTTTCTTTTATTTACGTTTTATGATAGTATACAGGCAATATTTCCAGCCGAAAAGACGGTAAAATATTATTTTTTAAGTCGTGAATCAAAGCCAAAAATACCATATAAAAAAGCGTTGTTATTGTTTTCCACTGCTTATTTATTGCCAGTGTTATTATTTCTTCCAGCTAAGATAAGGTTTCTTACTGTTGACGTCATAGTATCCTCACGTTGATGTGTTGATGTAAAAGGATCATGTTCATTATGTTGAGTGACTATGAATGCATATAAAGAGTGTTTATGGGTATGTGTGACTGTGATTGCATTAAAGATGTAATCTGTAATGCAAAAGAGTTGTTATGAACACAGGAACAGTACAGATACACGGCAGTCAACCTGTTATATCGGCACCCTGTATTCTCAAGCTAATATTATGGTTAAAATGTTGAAGATTACGTACGTAAAACGACAATTAACACACGATTCTGAGAATAAAATGTCGTTTGTCGCTTATTTCTGGACGATCTGAGGACTCACACTTTGACCTTGATCCTATTTCACATGCATGGTTCCCGATATACCGTTTTAGAAGACATAATAACGGAAAACAAGTTGTAGACGCTGTAAGTAATTTCTCTGTGATTTTCCTTTATTTACGTTTTATGATAGTGTACAGGCAATAATTGTGACCAGAAAGACAGTAAAATATTACCTTTAAGTCATGAATCAAAGCCAAAAATGCCATATTTAAAACGCATTGCTATGATTTTCCACTGCTTATTTATTGCCATTGTTTACCCTTTTGCATGGCAGATTACATTTCAGGCTATCACAATCACAAATAACACTGTTATGTGTGATTGTGATAGCCTGAAATGTAATCTGAGGCAAAAGAGGTTATATGTACTGTAGTTCCCTTTTTTGACTATATATGAGTACCGTTGGCAAAACACAAACGTTTTGCATATGAGAAAACACATCATGAAAGCATGTCCGTGAAAAGTATACCCCATTTAACCCCACTTTTATATAGCAAAACTCGGGTATGCAGGGGTATACCTATTTTTAGCTCACCTGAGCCGTTAGGCTCACAAGGTGAGCTTATAGGATGGCCATGATCCGGCGTCCGTCCGTCCGTCCGTCGTCCGTCCGTCCGTCCGTCCACAATTTCAAAGATCTTCTTCTCTGAAACCGCTTGGCCAACCAAAGCCAAATTTTATATGAAGCATCTATAGGAAGGGGGAACCAATGTGTACATAAGAAATCCAGGTCACATGACCAAGATGGCCGCCATGCCCATATATGGTAAAAACCCTTCAAAAATCTTCTTCTCCAGAACCGGTGGACGGATTTCAACGAAATTTGGCATGAAGCATTGATGGCTCAAGCACTACAATGTATATATAAATCATGACCCTGTGATGACCTTGACTTATTTTACGGCAAGGTCAACATAGGTCGCCAATGCATTTGAATCGGGAAAACTTTTAAAATGTCATTTAAAGTCATTTAAAGCGAAAGTCTTGCAGGAAATGGGCAGTAGGACTGAATATTAATGATTCTGAAAAAAATTGGACCCCAGGGGCTCATATGCCCCCACCCCTGGGCAATATACATGTATATTACCATAATATTCAAACATCATCTCTGAAACCGCTTGACCAATCAAAGCCAAATTTTATGTGAAGCATTAATAGGAAGGGGTAATCAATGTGTATATAAATAATCCAGGTCACATGACCAAGATGGCCGCCATGCCCATATATGGTAAAAACCCTTCAAAAATCTTCTTCTCCAGAACAGGTGGATCGATTTCAAAGAAACTTGGCATGAAGCATTGATGGCTCAAGCACTACAATGTGTATATAAATCATGACCCTGTGATGACCTTGACATATTTTATGGCAAGGTCAACATAGGTCGCCAATGCATTTGAATGGGGAAAACTTTTAAAATGTTATTTAAAGTCATTTAAAGTGAAAGTCTTGCAGGAAATGGGCAGTAGGACTGAATATTAATGATTCCGAAAAAAAATTGGACCCCAGGGGCTCATATGCCCCCACCCCGGGGCAATATACATGTATATTACCATAATATTCAAACATCATCTCTGAAACCGCTTGGCCAATCAAAGCCAAATTTTATGTGAAGCATCAATAGGAAGGGGTAATCAATGTGTATATAAATAATCCAGGTGGCAGCGATGCCCATATATGGTAAAAACCCTTCAAAAATCTTCTTCTCCAGAACAGGTGGATCGATTTCAAAGAAACTTGGCATGAAGCATCAATGGCTGAAGTACTACAATGTGCATATAAATCATGACCCTGTGATGACCTTGACCTTTTTTTTTATGGCAAGGTCAACATAGGTCGCCAATGCATTTGAATAGGGAAAACTTTTAAAATGTCATTTAAAGTAAAAGTCTTGCAGGAAATGGGCAGTAGGACTGAATATTAATGATTCTGAAAAAAATTGGACCCCAGGGGTTCATCTGCCCCCACCCCGGGGCAATATACATGTATATTACCATAATATTCAAACATCTTCTCCTCTGAAACTGCTTGGCCAATCAAAGCCAAATTGTATGTGAAACATCTATGGAATGGGGGAATTAATGTATATATAAATTATCTAGTTCACATAACCAAGATGGCTGCCATGCTCATATATGGTAAAAACCCTTCAAAAATCTTCTTCTCCGAATTTTGAGGACCGATTTCAAAGAAACTTGGTATGAAGCACCAATGGCTGAAGTACTACAATGTATATATAAATCATGACCCTGTGGTGACCTTGACCTATTTTACGACAAGGTCATCATAGGTCGCCAATGCATTGGAATGGGGAAAACTTTTAAAAAGTCATTTGAGGTGAAAATCTTGCAGGAAATGGGTAGTAGGACTAAATATTAATGATTCTGAAAAAAAATGGACCTAAGGGCTCATATGTCCACACCCTGGGGCAATATACATGTATATTACCATAATATTCAAACATCTTCTCCTCAAAAACCACTTGGCCAATTGAAGCCAAATTTTATGTGAAGCATCTATAGGATGGGGGAACCAATGTATATATTAATAATCTAAGTCACATGACCAAGATGGCCACCATGCCCATATATGGTAAAAACCCTTCAAATATCTTCTTCTCTGAAACCAATAGATTGATTTTAATGAAACTTGGCGTGAAGCATCCATGGACAGAATATTGATTATTCTGAAAAAAGAAAACGGCCCAAGGGCTTCATCTGCCCCTGCACTGGGGTTAAATACCTTAATATTCAAACGTTTATTGGTATATGCAGCAGACTCAGGTGAGCGTTTACAGGACCATTGGTCCTCTGGTTCTTATTTTTGCTCCAAAAATAGATTGTGGGTACTCGTTAAAACCGCATCGGCGAGGCGGTTCTAACGTCTACCCACAATCTATGTTTTGAGCAAAAATAAGAAAACTATCAAAATTTTTCAGCTGATAATTTTCAATTTTCAAATGTAAAAAAAATCTCTGTATATTGCATGGGCAAGTTTTCGTAATGAAAGGCGCAGATCAGCATCGCAGTATCTGCCAAGCTGATCAGTGTCTTTGTTTTCGGCTCTACAAAGTTTGTATACATCATGACCCCAGTGATGACCTTGACCTATTTTATACCAAGGTCAGCTTAGGTCGCATATCCAAGGTGAGTATTTATAGGACCAGGTCCTATATGAGTGCCGTCGTGAAAACACCAACGTTTTGTATATATATATATGCGAAAACAAAGGCGCAGATCAGCATCGCAGTATCTGCCAAGCTGATTGGCGCCTTTGTTTTCGGCTCTACAAAGTTTCTATACATCATGACCCCAGTGATGACCTTGACCTATTTTATACAAAGGTCAGCTTAGGTCGCATATCCAAGGTGAGTATTTATAGGACCATTGGTCCTATATGGGTACCATCGTGAAAACACCAACGTTTTGTATATATGCGAAAACAAAGGCACAAATCAGTATCGCAGTATCTGCCAAGCTGATTAGTACGGAAGAGCATTAGTGCCAAGTGGATTCGATTTCAGTTTCGTTTTTGCAAGTTGTTCATCTTGTAATAACAGAATAACAATCTGTTTTTACAGATTGGGAACTTGAAATTTCAAATTGACAACTTGTAAAAACAAATTCACATTTTGTTAAAACAGATTGACAACTTGAAATAACAAATTAACAATCTGTTTTTACAGATTGGAAATTTGAAATTTCAAATTGACAACTTGTAAAAACAAATTCACATCTTGTTAAAACAGATTGACAACTTGAAATAACAAATTAACAATCTGTTTTTACAGATTGGGAACTTGAAATTTCAAATTGACAACTTGTAAAAACAAATTCACATCTTGTTAAAACAGATTGACAACTTGAAATAACAAATTAACAATCTGTTTTTACAGATTGGGAACTTGAAATTTCACATTGACAACTTGTTAAAACAAATTGAAAACTTGTAAAAACAAATTCACAACTTGTTAAAACAGATTGACAACTTGAAATAACAAATAAACAATCTGTTTTTACAAATTGGGAACTTGAAATTTCAAATTGACAACTTGTAAAAACAAATTCACATCTTGTTAAAACAGATTGACAACTTGAAATAACAAATTAACAATCTGTTTTTACAGATTGGGAACTTGAAATTTCAAATTGACAACTTGTTAAAACAAATTAACAACTTGTAAAAACAAATTCACAACTTGTTAAAACAGATTGACAACTTGAAATAACAAATTAACAATCTGTTTTTACAGATTGGGAATTTGAAATTTCAAATTGACAACTTGTAAAAACAAATTCACATCTTGTTAAAACAGATTGACAACTTGTAATAACAAATTAACAATCTGTTTTTACAGATTGGGAACTTGAAATTTCAAATTGGGAATCTGTTATTACAAGTTGTTAACCTGTTATTTCAAATTATGTATCTGTTATTACAAATTAAATAATTGTTTCCAAAAATACGCACACACTCGTTTATGCACGCTTGTACACACGCACGCATGCACGCACACACACGCACATACACGCAAGCGCGCGCATAAAGGCCAACTCGCGTGAATAGAAAAAAAAAAACAAAACAAACAAAACGTTTGAACATTTTAAAATTTAATGTCATTAAATGAAATGTATACTACACAAAATAAAAACGTCACACTGTTATCTTAACCCCTGTATTGAACCCATCTTTCCTTTATAACGGAATTTACCGTGGAGTAGTATATAATGTGTTTTATTTCCACTCGTTGTGGTTGTGGTTGACCTTGCCCTTGTGGCAGCCATCTTGAAATGACATCACATCCGGTCGCCATCTTGGATGACGTATATCCGGTCGCCATCTTCACTGACCTCACATCCGGTAGCCATCTTGGATGACATCATATCCTGTCGCCATTTTGGTATGGCGCAATATCCGGTCCTCCGTCTTGGATGATGACATAGAGCGTCACCCTCACCCATTGTTCGCCCACCCGCGCCCGGTGGATCCCTAATGCGTTATTTGATACAGCTTTCATTGTTTTCCTATGCTATTTATAGCTGAGCGAGGGACACCGAGCACTCGCAGACTTCCAGGATTCCGTTGCCAAATGGGTTAAGCCTTGTTTTGACCTCCTGGGACCCTCCCCAATCCAAATCAATGGTCTGCGACACGTTTTGAGCACTCACAGACTTCCAGGATTACGGTGCCAAACGAGTTAAGCATTGTTTTGACCTCCTGGGACCCTCCCTATTCCAAATCAATGGTCTGCGACACGTTCTGAACACTCTCAGACTTCCAGGATTACGGTGCCAAACGAGTTAAGCCATGTTTTGACCTCCTGAGACTCACCCCAATCCAAATCAATGGTCTGCGACACGATCTGAGCACTCGCAGACTTCCAGGATTCCGGTGCCAAACGAGCTAAGTATTGTTTTGACCTCCTGAGACCCACCCCAATCCAAAGCAATGGTCTGCGACACGTTCCGGGCTCTCGCAGACTTCCAGGATTCTGGTGCCAAATGGGTTAAGCCTTGTTTTGACCTCCTGACACCCTCCCCAATCCAAAGCAATGGTCTGCGACACGTTCCGGGCTCTCGCAGACTTCCAGGATTCCGGTGCCAACAGATTAAAAGCCTGATTTGACATTCTGAGATCCTATAAGACCATTTGAAGCGGCTGCGAGACGTTTTGACTACTCGCAGACTTCCAGGATTCCGGTGCCAATAGAGTTAAAGTCTGAATGTCTGCGACAGGTTTTGACTACTCGCAGACTTCCAGGATTCCGGTGCCAATTGTGTTTAGCTCGGATTGAAGTTTATGGAGCTATTTTATGCCATTTGGAGCGGTCTTTAACAAATTCTTGCTACTCGCAGACTTCCAAGAATCCGGTGTCACAACTGTTGATACCAATCCTTGACTATCCTTCGTCCAAATACACCTAGATACAATGTATTTAGTACACAACTGCCCATAAACCATATAATATGCGTGAGGGTGTATTCGCTGAGTAGGACAGTCACCAAAAAGTGTCAAATAGCCATTTTGTAGGGTGCGAGGAGTCAGAATGAGGAACTGGGGAGGCATGAAGAGGGAGCGAGAGCCCGGAACGTGTCGCAGACCATTGCTTTGGATTGGGGAGGGTGTCAGGAGGCCAAAACAAGGCTTAACCCATTTGGCACCGGAATCCTGGAAGTCTGCGAGAGCCCGGAACGTGTCGCAGACCATTGCTTTGGATTGGGGTGGGTCTCAGGAGGTCAAAACAATACTTAGCTCGTTTGGCACCGAATCCTGGAAGTCTGCGAGTGCCCAAAACATGTCGCAGACCATTGCTTTGGATTGGGGTGGGTCTCAGGAGGTCAAAACAATACTTAGCTCGTTTGGCACCGGAATCCTGGAAGTCTGAGAGTGCTCAGATCGTGTCGCAGACCATTGATTTGGATTGGGGTGAGTCTCAGGAGGTCAAAACAAGGCTTAACTCGTTTGGCACCGTAATCCTGGAAGTCTGCGAGTGCTCAGAACGTGTCGCAGACCATTGATTTGGAATGGGGAGGGTCCCAGGAGGTCAAAACAAGGCTTAACTCGTTTGGCACCGTAATCCTGAAAGTCTGTGAGTGCTCAGAACGTGTCGCAGACCATTAATTTGGATTGGGGAGGGTCCCAGGAGGTCAAAACAAGGCTTAACCCATTTGGCACCGGAATCCTGGAAGTCTGCGACTGCTCGGTGTCCCTCGCCCAGCTATAAATAGCATAGGAAAACAATGAAAGCTGTATCAAATAACGTTTTAGGGATCCACCGGGCGCGGGTGGGCGAACAATGGATGACCCAATTTTGGTAAGGGTGACGCTCTATGTCATCATCCAAGACGGAGGACCGGATATTGCGCCATATCGGCGAGGGTGACGCTCTATGTCATCATCCAAAACGGAGGACCGGATATTGCGCCATACCAAAATGGCGACAGGATATGACGTCATCCAAGATGGCTACCGGATGTGAGGTCAGTGAAGATGGCGACCGCATATACGTCATCCAAGATGGCGACCGGATGTGATGTCATTTCAAGATGGCTGCCACAAGGGCAAGGTCAACCACAACCACAACGAGTGGAAATAAAACACATTATATACTACTCCCCGGTAAATTCCGTTATAAAGGAAAGATGGGTTCAATACAGGGGTTAAAAAACAGTGTGACGTTTTTATTTTTGTGTAGTATACATTTCATTTAATGACATTAAATTTTAAAATGTTCAAACGTTTTTTGTTTTTTTTTTTTGTTTGTTTTTTTTTCTTTTTTCTATTCACGCGAGTTGGCCTTTATGCGCGCGCTTGCGTGTATGCGCGTGTGTGTGTGCATGCGTGCGTGTGTACAAGCGTGCGTAAACGAGTCTGTGCGTATTTTTGGAAACAATAATTTAATTTGTAATAACAGATACATAATTTGAAATAACAGGTTAACAACTTGTAATAACAGATTCCCAATTTGAAATTTCAAGTTCTCAATCTGTAAAAACAGATTGTTAATTTGTTATTTCAAGTTGTCAATCTGTTTTAACAAGATGTGAATTTGTTTTTACAAGTTGTCAATTTGAAATTTCAAATTCCCAATCTGTAAAAACAGATTGTTAATTTGTTATTTCAAGTTGTCAATCTGTTTTAACAAGTTGTGAATTTGTTTTTACAAGTTGTTAATTTGTTTTTACAAATTGTCAATTTGAAATTTCAAGTTCCCAATCTGTAAAAACAGATTGTTAATTTGTTATTTCAAGTTGTTAATCTGTTTTAACAAGATGTGAATTTGTTTTTACAAGTTGTCAATTTGAAATTTCAAGTTCCCAATCTGTAAAAACAGATTGTTAATTTGTTATTTCAAGTTGTCAATTTGTTGTAACAAGATGTGAATTTGTTTTTACAAGTTGTCAATTTGAAATTTCAAGTTCCCAATCTGTAAAAACAGATTGTTAATTTGTTATTTCAAGTTGTCAATCTGTTTTAACAAGTTATGAATTTGTTTTTACAAGTTGTCAATTTGTTAGCTCACCTGAGCCGAAGGCTCACAAGGTGAGCTTATAGTACAGTAGTCTAGCCGGCGTCCGTCCGTCCGTCCGTGCGTGCGTCCGTGCGTCCACATTTTCAAACTCAAATATCTCTAAGACAACAAGGCCAATCGTGATCAAATTTTATCTAAAGCATCATTGAGGAGGGGGAAAGGCTGCATTAGGTTTTGGGCCAGGTCGGATCAGAACTCAGGTTTCCATGGCAGCGGATAGCTCCCATAGACTTACAATGGGAAAAACATAAAAAAAATCTTCTTCTCCGAAACCACAAGGCCCAGAGCTTTCATATTTTGTGTGTAGCAATGTATAATGGTCCTCTTTTTAAATCCTGCCTACCGTGCCCCTGGGGTCTATACGGGCCCCGCCCCGGGGGTGTCATGGGAACAACATAAAAAATCTTCTTCTCCAAAACCACAAGGCCCAAAGCTTTCATATTTTGTATGTAGCAATGTTTAGTGGTCCTCTATATAAATCCTGCCAATCATGCTCCTGGGGTCAAAAATGGCCCCGCCCCGGGGGTCATTAGCTCCCATAGACTTACAATGGGAAAAACATAAAAAAAAAAATCTTCTTCTCCGAAACCACAAGACCCAGAGCTTTCATATTTTGTGTGTAGCAATGTAGAGTGGTCTTCTTTCTAAATCCTGCCAACCGTGTCCCTGGGATCCATACGGGCCCTGCCCGGGGGGGTCATGGTTAAAACATAAAAAAATCTTCTTCTCCGAAACCACAAGGCCCAGAGCTTTCATATTTTGTTTGTAGCAATATATAGTGTTCCTCTTTATAAATCATGCCAACTGTGCCCCTGGGGTCCATACGGGCCCCGCCCCGGGGGCGTCATGGGAAAAACTTTAAAAAATCTTCTTCTCCGAAACCACAAGGCCCAGGACTTTCATACTTTGTGTGTAGCAATGTATATTGGTCTTCTTTGTAAATCTTGCCTACCGTGCCCCTGGGGTCCCCGCTCCGGGGGTGTCATGGGAAAAACATAAAAATTCTTCTTCTCCGAAACCACAAGACCCAAAGCTTTCATATTTTGTACGTAGCAATGTGTTGTGGTCCTCTATATAAATCCTGCTAATCATGCCCCTGGCCCTGCCCTGGGGGTCATAAGCTGCCATAGACTTACAATGGGAAAAACATAAAAAAATCTTCTCCGAAACCACAAGGCCCAGAGCTTTCATATTTTGTTTGTAGCAATGTATAGTGTTCCTCTTTATAAATCCTGCCAACCGTGCCCCTGGGGTCCATACGGGCCCCGCCCCAGGGGCGTCATGGGAAAAACTTTAAAAAATCTTCTTCTCAGAAACCACAAGGCCCAAAGCTTTCATATTTTGTTTTTAGCAATGTATATTGGTCTTCTTTGTAAATCTTGCCTACCGTGCCCCTGGGGTCCCCGCTCCGGGGGTGTCATGGGAAAAACATAAAAATTCTTCTTCTCCGAAACCACAAGACCCAAAGCTTTCATATTTTGTACGTAGCAATGTGTTGTGGTCCTCTATATAAATCCTGCTAATCATGCCCCTGGCCCTGCCCCGGGGGTCATAAGCTGCCATAGACTTACAATGGGAAAAACATAAAAAAAATCTTCTTCTCCGAAACCACAAGGCCCAGAGCTTTCATATTTTGTTTGTAGCAATGTATAGTGTTCCTCTTTATAAATCCTGCCAACCGTGCCCCTGGGGTCCATACGGGCCCCGCCCCAGGGGCGTCATCGGAAAAACTTTAAAAAATCTTCTTCTCAGAAACCACAAGGCCCAAAGCTTTCATATTTTGTTTTTAGCAATGTATAGTGGTCCTCTTTATAAATCCTGCCAACTGTGCCCCTGGGGTCCATACGGGCCCCGCCCCGGGGGCGTCATGGGAAAAACATAAAAAACCTTCTTCTCCGAAACCATATGGCCCAGAGCTTTCATATGTTGTTAGGAACAATGTATAATCCTCTCCTTTATAAATGCTGCCAACGGTGCCCCTGGGGTCCATACAGGCCACGCCCCAGGTATGTCATTATCTACCATAGACTTATAATGGAAATGTATGAAAAATCTTCTCTGCAACAGCATGACACAAAGCTTGTGTATTTGACATACAACATTGTCATGTGGAGCTCTACATAAATCCTGCCAATCTTGCCCCTGGGGTCAAATATGGCCCCACACCGGGGGTCATTATAGGACCCTGACCTTGTTAGATGATTTTTTTCACGTGAACCAAAATGGCAGAAAAGAGGATACACACTCCAGACAAGAGCTCTTCTGCTGATGTAAGTAGGGTTTCAAGGTCACATGACCAAGATGGCCACCATACCCATATATGGTAAAACCCCCAATTACTTTGTCCAGTGACTGTACTTGTTGACTCTCAGGTGAGCGATCGTCGCCCCTGGGATACTTGTTTTAACAAGTTGTCAATTTGAAATTTCAAGTTGTCAATCTGTAAAAACAGATTGTTAATTTGTTATTTCAAGTTGTCAATCTGTTTTAACAAAATGTGAATTTGTTTATACAAGTTGTCAATTTGAAATTTCAAGTTCCCAATCTGTAAAAACAGATTGTTAATTTGTTATTTCAAGTTGTCAATCTGTTTTAACAAGATGTGAATTTGTTTTTACAAGTTGTCAATTTGAAATTTCAAATTCCCAATCTGTAAAAACAGATTGTTAATTTGTTATTTCAAGTTGTCAATCTGTTTTAACAAAATGTGAATTTGTTTTTACAAGTTGTCAATTTGTTTTAACAAGTTGTCAATTTGAAATTTCAAGTTCTCAATCTGTAAAAACAGATTGTTAATTTGTTATTTCAAGTTGTCAATCTGTTTTAACAAAATGTGAATTTGTTTTTACAAGTTGTCAATTTGAAATTTCAAGTTCCCAATCTGTAAAAACAGATTGTTAATTTGTTATTTCAAGTTGTCAATCTGTTTTAACAAGATGTGAATTTGTTTTTACAAGTTGTCAATTTGAAATTTCAAATTCCCAATCTGTAAAAACAGATTGTTAATTTGTTATTTCAAGTTGTCAATCTGTTTTAACAAGTTGTGAATTTGTTTTTACAAGTTGTCAATTTGAAATTTCAAGTTCTCAATCTGTAAAAACAGATTGTTAATTTGTTATTTCAAGTTGTCAATCTGTTTTAACAAAATGTGAATTTGTTTTTACAAGTTGTCAATTTGAAATTTCAAGTTCCCAATCTGTAAAAACAGATTGTTATTCTGTTATTACAAGATGAACAACTTGCAAAAACGAAACTGAAATCGAATCCACTTGGCACTAATGCTCTTCCGTAGATTAGCGCCTTTGTTTACGGCTCTACAAAGTTTGTATACATCATGACCCCAATGATGACCTTGACCTATTTTATACCAAGGTCAGCTTAGGTCGCATATCCCAGGTGAGTATTTATAGGACCAGAGGTCCTATATGAGTACCGTCGTGAAAACACCAACGTTTTGTATACATGTATATGCGCAAACAAAGGCGCAGATCAGCGTCGCAGTATCTGCGAAGCTGATCAGCGCCTTTGTTTTCGCTGTTCTGAAGTTGCCGTCATACGGAAAAGTCATCATAACAATTCTGAATGTACGTGTAGCATGTTTATTCGTTATGGGATTGTGCTCAAATTTTATCAAAAAACTCGTTTTGAAAAGCGCAATTCGATCGATTTTGCTACGTCGCATTTTAGCGTGGTACCTATTTACGTGGCGATTTTGTCTAAAAACCAACTTGTATACTTGTAACAACGGTCTGCACTAACAAACATTCCAATGCTCATAGCTCTGTAATTATTCTGCCAAATCTAACGTTGAAGCGTCGTGCGTTTTCACAAGTGATTCTGGATTTGTTGTATGTTTGCATTCTTAAATGCGTTGACTAGAACGACTTCAGGTAAAGCTTTCAGAGTACATGTAGTCTGTAAAATTCGCGGACAGGTAGGGGCCAAAAAGAGGAAGAATCAATATCGATTGCGGAGGGAGGCAGTTTTATTGCACAGGTTAATAGGGACCATGCATAAAACCAATAAAGAGTGGAACTAAAGGTATTATCCTTTGGGGGTCTCTTTGTTGTTCCCTGCAAAATGTGATAAATACCTCATTATGACAGTCATTTGATCTAAGGATGATTAGGGGTCATTAACCGAATAAACAATGGTACCAATATAGCTCCTTCAGGGGCTAAGTCTTTAAAGACATAATGTACTCTTCCGAACAAAACTTTAGTTATTCACCTTCAAATAAAACAACGTCGTAATTTACGTTGATTTTGACATGATAAATATGAAGGCAATTCCTGACGCGACGTCCACATGGATAGGACAATTTGTCGATTTTCTAAATCTAAAATTTCAAGTATCTAGCCATCATTTATGTTTGTACAGTTCGGTTTGTGTCGGGCCTGTTCGAAAATCACACAGTCAGTTGTTTTTAAAAAAATAAACACATATAGAAATAAAAATATTCCCAATATACCTCTTAAATCAATTTCCTGTTAGAAAGTCGAGATTTATGCTCACCCATTTTTTATTAAATATAGGAAGGCATCACTATCAACAGTAGGAAACCTTATCATTTGTTATTTTTTACCCGAAGAAGTAATAACTTAGCAGGGAAATGTAATAACACCTACTCACGAAAACAATAACATGAAAACTGGAAAACGGCCTTTTTAAGAACAATCAAAGCTTTGAGTTTGGTAGTTTATATTCCCTGGGTATATTTACATAACGTAGAACTAATTAGGACTGAAATGAACTTTGGGTGCCTGCTTACAGCGTCAGCGTCTTGTTTCCCTTTATCGTGCCCTCTAAAAAGGTAAATCGGGGAAAAAGTACATGCAATAGGATAAAGGTAAGAGTGAGATTCCTCAGGTATTCTTAAAGGGGCAGATCGTGTAGAAATAAGCGAAAAATGACATTTTATTCTCAGAATCGTCTGCTAATTGTCATTTTTACGTACGAATTCATCAACATTTCCAGTGGTAAACAATAACATTAGCATGCGGATACAGGGTGTCGATATAACAGATTGTATGTATTGGATAACATATGGCTCATTTAAACCGCATCATGAGAAAACCGAATTTTTGCCTATGCGAAAACAAATGCGTTGATCAGCACTGCGAAGCTGATCAGCGCCTTTGTTTTCACTACACGGATAGTACAATTTCTCTTCTTCTTAAATCCGAAATTTCAAGCTTCTAGCCTGCTTTTTAGACTGTATGCCTATAGGCCGGTTTGTGTCAGACCTGGTCGGAAGCCGGTTTTCTTGCGTCGCGGCTCATTCAATCACTTACCGGGAGCACATGTCGGCTTGGTGCCGCTCCACATTCCGGTGCTTAAACATGTTCTTTCTGGAGAACCAATCAGTTGGAAACCATCGTTACATGCATAGGTTACAGTGTCTTCAAAGCCTGTCCCGCTGTATGAGACTGTGCCATCCGTTAAATCTTCAGGCTCTTCACACTGTACCTGGTCATAGTCGTCGCAAGCAGGAGCACATGTCGGCTTGGTGCCGCTCCACATTCCGTTGCTTAAACAGGTTCTTTCTGGAGAACCAATCAGTTGGAAACCATCGTTACAAGCATAGGTTACAGTGTCTTCAAAGCCTGTCCCGCTGTATGAGACTGTACCATCCGTTAAATCTTCAGGTTCTTCACACTGTACCTGGTCATAGTCGTCGCAAGCAGGAGCACATGTCGGCTTGGTGCCGCTCCACATTCCGTTGCTTAAACAGGTTCTTTCTGGAGAACCAATCAGTTGGAAACCATCGTTACAAGCATAGGTTACAGTGTCTTCAAAGCCTGTCCCGCTGTAAGAGACTGTGCCGTCCGTTAAATCTTCAGGTTCTTCACACTGTACCTGATCGTAGGCGTCGCAGCTTGATGAGTCGCTCGATGAGGAGCTTGATGAGTCGCTCGATGAGCTTGATGAGTCGCTCGATGAGGAGCTTGACGAGTCGCTCGACGAGGAGCTCGATGAGTCGCTCGATGAGGAGCTTGATGAGTCACTCGATGAGGAGCTTGACGAGTCACTCGATGAGTCACTCGATGAGTCGCTCGATGAGGAGCTTGATGAGTCGCTAGATGAGGAGCTTGATCCGTCGCTCGACCAGGAGCTTGACGAGTCATGTCTCCGACCCGATCGGTGCCTCCAGTTTAGCCATGTACTTGAGGTAATTGTTGATATTAGCAGTAGTATGCATATCGTGGTCGAGACCTGAAATGAAAAAGAAATGGAATAAATCATATGAGCCTGTGCGTGAGAAAACCAACAATTTGGGTTTCCGACCAGGTCCGACACAAACCGGCCTGTACAGTCACAGAAGCAGGCTAGAAGCTTGAGATTCTGGATTTAAGAAGAAGAGGGATTGTACTATCCGTGTAGCGAAAGCAAAGGCGCCTTTGTTTTCGCATATGCGTTGGTTTTCTCATGCGGCGGATTTAAACGCTCTATTTAATATTAGAAACTATGACGCAGTGCATGAAAAAGCGCGTCTTATATGCCGAGTCACTCATAAACTGGAATTAACAGCATTAAAGATGACCTAAGTACAGGGAATGTCCCTATCAGGGCTGGGGTAATTGTAATCTGCAATTGTATTCAACTATATTCAACAATAATAGATAACAAATTTGTGAGAAATCAACTGTAATCATCGGGCATTTTTCTTATTACGTATGTAATTTAATTTAATCAACTACATGGAATAATGAAATGTATTCAAGATTTCTTTCCGATCATTGCATTCAATTCTCTGGAAAAACTGGAAAATGGCTAAAATCCATGCGTCGAAAAAAAAGTCATAGAATTTGAAAAATGATAAAATAAGTGTACGTCACTTTGGATGGCACTCATTCTTTCCTCCATTGCTTCGCTAAGAATAGTCCCGGCAATTTAATTTTAAAGTTCATTTAGGTCCGCTCAAACATCAGTAATGTGGTATAACACAACAAATATGATAGCATATATCGGGGAAAACTATAACCACGCAGTTTCAAATATTTACTTATACTCCTAGTGTAATGAACAGTCGAGCCAAGCCACAGAAACCCCATCGGTGGAAAAGCATGCTCATCCACCAAGGGTGGTTTACTGCGCTATATAATCAACACTTACTCGAGTCACAAAGTTTCGAGTTCGAAATTTGCATATTACAAGCACTCAATATGCCGCTAATACGTTGCACCAACGTATTTTTCGAAGGGAGGCTATCCCGTCACATTACTTCCCCCTCCGAGAAGACTCGCCCCGAGTCTTGGCCTGGGGACTACATGGGTAAGGCAACTCCGTTCTGGCAGTTGTCATCCTCCCAACGCTGCCACCAAATGACAGTCGAGCCAAGCCACAGAAACCCCGTCGGTGGAAAAGCATGCTCATCCTTCAAGGGTGGTTTACTGCGCTATATAATCAACACTTACTCGATTCACAAAGTTTCGAGTTTGAAATGTGCATATTACAAGCACTCAATATGCCGCTAATACGTTGCACCAACGTATTTTTCCAAGGGAGGCTATCCCGTCACACTAGTATTGAAGAACTGGGTACCCTAAGATTTAACTATGGTTGTCCAGAAAGTGGACAACAAAACATGTGATGATTACGGAAAATAGCATTAAAACATTCTTGATAATTATGTAATCAAGCCTACTGATATTGGAAATCGTACTGATATTAGAAATAAGAGCAGTCTCTCAGAACCCTTATTTTGCCTTATTATCCCATTCAACTTAGTGGTCGCTTATTGCAACATATATATTTCTTATAAGTTTAATAACACTGTCTGATGTAATGTGAATGCTTTATTAAGCATTTGCATCTTTTCGAATGATGTCTTTGAACTTTCTTAATACCCTGTACATTGATACTAGGGTGTTTCGACTTGGACATTGGACATTTCTACCAGACTTGGGCTAAATGTACTTTTCAGTAATCGGAACTTCAACATAACATACATGTAATATGAGAACCTCCCCCAACCAAAAAAAAAAAAAAAAAAAAAAAAAAAAAAAAAAAAATTTACGTAACCTGGTGATAAAATTTAGATCCTGAATATCGTCTTTATTAATTATTTTATGGTATTTTTAATTCAGTTTTACGTCTCTTTCAAGATTATTTCAGCTCATATGAGACGGGCCAATCAGTAGGTGGGCGAAAACGGGAGAACCCCGAGAAAAACCACCTGGCACACCCGCAAGCAGAACTTGGCTTGTCCCACTATTTTATGGTAATGGTGAATATTATTAAAGTAGTTGTAATGTAACAAAATCTAATGTAATCGGTCATTATTGATTAAATTTGAAAGTCTGTCGAGATTACCTTCCATTTGTAATCGGCTCCAGGTAGTATTTATTTATATCAATGCCAATTAACAGAAATAACCTTTCAAAATATGGTCATATGTGAAAATAATAAAACGTTTAAAAAGATCGAGTTGAAAATCACCAAATACTAAGAGCGGGTTCAAAATGAACGAGTTCAAAATGTCTCACAAATTTCTGCTGCTAATAGTCCTGGTGTGCTCTGTGAATAAATAAACATGCCATTTAATGTTTGAAATCGACGCAAATCACAAAATGTGGGCCTATCTACACGCATAAGATTAATGTTGATTAACGTACCAAGTTTTACTTGACAGTGATAAGACATAGCACATATTTTAGTACAATAATCAAACATCAACTATATGTTTTCAAGTAGTTTCTGAAAAATAAACAGTTCAGCGACTGGCTGATGTTCTATTGAAATTTGATTTAAAACAAATACTAAAATTTTGTTCGCTGAGAGTCAGACACTAAAATCAGAAACGATACTTTTATAAAGTTTCACGTGAAACGAAATAATCTTTTGCAAAACTTACATTTAGAGTTTTTCCCATTTTTGATTCTTAGAAGCATCAAAAGGAAACATAAATTGCCAAATTCAGGCGCCTCAATAAGTTTATATAAGCCCAAACTCCATTATGCCCATCTGTTGCGCTTAATGTGTTACGTTAGCATAATAGCAAAATTAGTAAGTAACGAGTTTTAATTAACCTGTGTACCTATCCCACTGTTTTAAAAGACAAGAGTATAGCAGCACCGACAGCATGACGAGGCTGGTCCAAATTCCGGACATCATACCCAGATAGCAAATATCATTGGGCCAACATTGCATATTGATTGGGTAATTGGCGTTTGGTTGCGGTCGCATGTACATGATTGGGCCAATGTTGGCGTAGTAGTGCATTTACATGCAATATTTGCCGACGTTGGCCCAATTTTGGCAAATGATCTGTTACTGCAACGGATCAGGAAAGTGATTTTCTTTCACAGAAACAAGAGTGGCCGAATATTTGTTAGCCATTTTAATAAACGATGTACTTATACCCAGCAGGCACACAACGTTCGTTGATATTGTGTGCCTGCTGGGATAGAAATATTATTTTATATTATTTTTAGTTAAGTAGGTTAGATGACATTAATGCATAATAGTTTAAGACTTTAAGTTCGAATTGACATGTGTTAACTGAAGTGACCGTGTATGGCAAGGCTCATTCAAAGGGGCCTGAGAAAATAAATAAAAACTTGTATTGTACACTTTCCGTTGGCCGATGGTTGGCATATCATTGGCAGATTCGTATATGATTAACGGGATGATTAAATACTGACCGGTGTTAATCGATACATTGTCTTTAACTTTTATTCAATAAAGAGACTTAATAAACAGTCTGGTTTTCTCATAGTTTCAATTTATATATCAATCATAAATAATTATTATGATTTATATATAAATTAACATCAATGATTTTAAAACCATTATCTTAATTAGCAGTTACTTCCTTGACCAGGCCATTTAAATTTACTGTATATCTATTCTGTAATTATTTAGTAAGCAATGGGAGCAAAATTGAAGTTAACACCTTTTTTTACTGTAACACCATAACATTGTGGTTTATTATTTGCTTCGCTGCTCCAGCCAGAGTACAAGAGTACATCAGTTGTCATAGCAACGAGAAAATTTCTCAGGCATTTGAGAATTATGAACAGGTGTTTCTCATGAAGTTTTAGAGAAGTCAGTTTTGCATGTTAAGAAACAGACACTCTGAGGTTTAGAAGGTAAGTTTTATAAAATTTATTATTTTGCATTAATTATTAAGCTCATTTCTCCATCTTGTTAAAGGCAGATGCGAAAATATAATTGATTTCATATTGTATATTTCGTTGTTTTATATTCTTCATTACAACAAAGAGGTTTTAGTTTTAACATGTATTTCTTTAACAGCTATTCCTTAATGAGCTAAATACATGCGTTAATTTGTTGCATAAATGAGGCTAGTTTATGTTTTTGTCATTGTGCTGTATTTATTCGTTTGTTTTCAGAAGACCAGATGTCAAAGTTATCCAGCACAGAGAAAACGAAAAATGAAGAGTTTACCTTCTCCAAAGACAAGAGACCAAGCTCGACTGTCACCATGGTGCTGCAGATCAAGAAACTGTACCGAGTGGACATATGCGATAGAAATACATCGTCGATAGCTTCTAATGAGCACATTCAAACAGTGATGGGCCAACAAAATGCAAAACCTCAGCCATGATTGGCCCAATGTCGAACCAATGTTATGGGCCTTGAATGGGCCGATGAGCAAACGCTACGTTGGCCCATTCAAGATTTACAACCATGGGCCAATCGTGCGGCGTCCGATGGGCCATTGAAGGGCCAATGTATACGTGCTATCTGGGTAATATATCTGATATCGGGACCTTTTTGTACATTTGTATATATTTATATTTATTTTGTACCGGGGCCAAGCAAACACCCAAATGAATGCATGTAGCAGTACAAAATGACAATTAATCCTGTAAATGAAGAAGTTGATGACCATAATTGTTGTTTTAATTAGTGCATTATTATTTTTACAAAAAGGTGTCTCGAAACTTTTAGGATCACCCTCGTGCATCACTCAGGATATCTTTGGGCACCCTAACCCAGATGAAATTAATATAATACAATATGAATACCTGTCTGGCAACAACTTACAACAGCTGTAAAATTATTTCACCAGCGTTGGTTGCTCTCAGTTACGTTAGTTGTCTTTGGATTACCGCTGTGATCTATCAATGTCATGGGTACTGGTGTACCGGGAAACACCGAGCTTCGTTAAGTACATTAAGTACAACCACTTCAATTTCAATATAACGCGCCTCACTACAATGCGGTTTTCATTATAACACGGTCATGTCATGGCTCCTAAACTGATTATTTTGCTATATATATGTCTGTAGTAAATAACCACATTATAACATGGTTTCATTTATAACACGGTCTGCTTCTATAGCCCCAAAGATAGCGTTAAAAATGAGGTTGTACTGTATATAGATGTGAGGCCCAACCGCAAGGTGGGGGGTAGGGGCGGGTCATAGCTCCCTGCTCCCTGAACGAAAATGCCCTTCTTCCCCAGAACCCTTTAATGGTTTCCCTCAGATCCTTGCTCCTATTCCCTACCCCCACACACAATTTTGCTTACTCTCCACCCCCACCCCCTTGAAATAATTTCTAGTTTTCCCTAGATTCCAATTCACCAGCTCCTCAAACCCCTGGCAGTGGCCCAGTTTGCAACTAGTTTTCAGACAACCATGGCACATCTTTTCGCTGTACATGGATAGTACAATCCCTCTTCTTCTTTATCCGATATTTCCTCCTGTGACTGTTCAGACCAGTTTGTGTCAGACCTGATCGGAAACCCCAGACCGTTTTTTTTCGCGTCGCGGCTCATGAACAATCTCGGTTTTCCTGGAAAAACTTTACTAAAATATGTCGAGGTTTACACATCAGCAAGACCTAGATTATGGAGGCGATGTGTCACAAGAAACCCCCCAGCTTGGAATGTACAAATACAAAGTCTTAGAATTAGAACAATGTCACAGCCACCCATTTGGGCTGTGACTGAGGAATAACAAGAATTAACATTTTTGCGGGAAAATATTTACCTCCCTTCCGTGAGATTTTTGTATAGGAAATCCTTATTCAAAAATGTTTTTGAGCAGAACTTTTGTATTTTTTGTCAACCGATTTTCAAAATTCTTGCACATTTTGTGATATACTAAATGCTTAATTGTGTCAAGACAGTATTTCATCTACATTTAAACAGTTATAAAATGTCTGCGAAAACCATTATCAGACACAAGGAAACACACTTAAGTGAGATTTTTAGAAATTCAAACTTAAGCATGTTATAAAGTGTTTTTATACCTTTCCAGTGATGCCTTATTTGAACACTTATACTTAAAGCGCATGCAGCTACTGTAGTAATTAATGTCTTTCATGAAACTGCGGTATTATTTGGTTTGAGTAAAAGTGTCAGACTCTTGCCGTAAATGCATAAACTCTGAAGACAAGTTTTTCTCATTTAAACTAACTAGTGCACAAAACAAGGCATCAGGAAAACGTGTCCATGCAATGAATATCCCCTTAAACCCGACTTTTATATAGAAAAACTAGGGTTTGCAGTGATATGCCCATTTTTCTTAATTTTGCTCAAAACATTGATTGTGGATATACGAAATAGCCACAATCTATGTTTTGAGCAAAAATAAGAAAAGTATCGAACAAGTTTTTACAGAAAAAATTCGGTTTTTACATATGAAAAAAAAATCTGTATATTGCATGGGTAAGTTTTCGTAATGTATTGAGGCATGTCATCATGCTAAGTTTTCCTGCACTAGCACCAGCTCCTGGATTGCAGTAACAGGTAACAACGCACCTAAACAAGCTACCGTTTCTTTAATTTGACCAACAATTTGGTGATGAAAAAAATTCAGTATCCATTTCTCCCGATGTACCACAGCAAGAAACTGGAGAGTTGTTGGTGTCAGTATTCAGCACTATACCCTCGCAGGCTCACGGTCCCAGAATGTGCAAGACTTGTTTAGTGGAGACATGTCGGGTGAGTGTGTGGCCTAGTCCTTGCCCACAATGTTGTTCTGACGTAGGCATCAGGATAACATGTCCGTGAAAGGTTTACCCCGGGGGGCCTTTAATCCCACTTTTATATAGTAAAACTGGGGTTTACAGGTGTAAACCTATTTTTCGTATTTTTGATCCAAAACATAGATTGTGCCGGGTACTCGTTAGAACCGCCTCGGCGAAGCAATTCTACCGTGTATCCACAATCAATGTTTTGAGCACTGAAAAATAAGAAAACAATCAAACAATTTCTACTGATAATTCTCAATTTTTACAACTTAAAAAAAAAATCTGTATATTACATTGGCGTGTTTTCGTAACTTGTAATTATATTGGATGATCTTTGGGCGATTTCATCTAGCATGTCATCGATGTACCAACAATGGCACTGGTGCTGAGAAGCTTGCTTGTACGGAACTGCTTCTGCATCATTGAGTGCAACAGAACTGTGAGTGATTCAGCAGGTTTCAAAAGGATTGACTAATGAGAGTTAGGGCAAGACTGCATCGTCATCACAAGAACACAAGCGTGTTTTAAAAAGTTTGAATCTTAGCATGAATGTAAAGACGACGTCTTTGCTTTCGCCCAGCGAATAGCACAACTCATCTTCTTCTTAAATTCACAATTTCAAGCTTTTAGCCATTTTCTGTGACTGTACATGCCGGTTTGACGGTTAAACGCAAATCCTACAGTTCTTTCATGCGAAGGCTCATAATACATTTATATGAAGTTTCCAATTGAATATATAATGACTTCGCAAAAATTAAGTATCTCCACGAATGTTACCATGCTAATTTAAGGTATCAGACATGAGGATCTATAGTTCATACACGTATAATTAATGAGTCTATTATGCAAGTCATATTAATGTAATTTTCCTGGAAATCCGTTTACATAATTTCAAGTTTTCCTGGAATAACATTGCTGAATGTCAATGCTCCGAGATTATAAAACTTTTTTTCGTGCTCAGCTCAGCTGATAATAAAATTTATCCTGCTCATAAATGTTTTAAAGTGACAACAATTGTTGGCATTTTAACATTTATGAGCATGATTAGTTACTGTTTTTTTTTTTAGTTTTGAACCTAAGTTTTCCACCAATTAAAGTTTGACTATTTCAACATTTGTGAGCAGTTGAAATTTCATGCCTGTCTTGTGAATTGGAAAATGTCCGTGTATTGTATAAAACAAAAAGAAAATTTGCTTTTTTTTTTTTTGGAAGAGGCTAATGACAAACGTTTGTCAATAGCGAAAACACGTTAAATCTGCTATTTACAAACGTTTGTCAATAGCGATTTTTCGATAAAATCGCTAATGACAAACGTTTGTCAATAGTCAAAATTACGAAAAATCACTATTGACAAACGGCTATATTATTTTTTAATTAGCCAAGTTAGACAATGATAGCAGCAATGTACAATGTATCATCATCGTCTCCAACATCTTGGGCGGGGAAAACTGCATTATTAATTGGCACATACGACTGGCAAATGTGCATAATTTACGTTTGTAAATAGGAAAAAATATGTAAACTCGCTATTGACAAACGTTTGGATATATAGAGGATATTTGCTTTTTTGAGGTGAATACCAAATATATTTCATCGAGTGAGTTGAAAATATCAGAATTTTCACGAGTGCGCAGCACGAGTGAAAATTTTGATGTTTTCAACTCACGAGATGAAATATATTTGGTATTCGCCGAAAAAAGGCAAATTTTCTTTTTATTTTATACAATACACGGGCATTTTCCTATTCACAAAGCAGGCGGTGAAAATGCGAAAACCAAAAATGTTTGAAAACACGAATAATTTTGTTACCATACCACATTGTTCCTTACGTTCTAACTAAGAAAATGAATACCCACACTTTATGTTTTCGTTCATAAATAACGGAGTTATAGGCGTTTGAATTTGTGAAGTGAGACATATTTAATGACGTCAAGTAAATGGAAACGTCAGAAGTAATCCAAAAATTCTGACGTCATTACAGTGAAGATATAGGCTGATATCAGTCACTAGTGACTTTTGATATCAGTGAGATTTGATATCAGTGAAATTTCATATCAATGAAAATACCAATTTTATCAAGTTTTGATATACATTGGTTTTCACTGTAAAGTATAAAATAATAATTAATGTTGAATTAGTCAAGTTTGGCAACAGCTGATATTAACAACGTACATGTACCAAGTACCATCATAAAAATAATCCTTATGCAGGGAAAACGTACGTCCGAACGTTTTGTATATGAAATACACCACCAATAGGCTCACGCAAATAGCAAATGTGCATGCATAATATCTCAATTAATCAATCGAAGCTTATTTTGAGCCCAGAAAAATCGTATATTAATCGAGGTTCCGGTTTCATATGATCTTAGCTGTTTGGAAAACCCAATACTAACAGACTCTGAATTTGCTAAACCGTTTTTTACAGTAGACTAACACAAGCGTCTTTTCATTATACTCGTACCTGATTCAGTTTAACTGCAATATTTATGTTAAGACGAACTGGTCATCAGCTGCGAACATGGGACTTCTTCAGTGTAAGATCCTTTCCCATAATGTTATTATGTGCTTAGTGGGGCTCAAACCCATGAGTTCAAGTGGTTGAGTAGAGTTTGTTGGTTGAGGGATTGTTTATTGCCCAAGTCAGCAAGTAATTTTGGGACTGAGGCAGCGTTTCCCAACTTTTTTACCCCTAGGTAATTAAGGTCCCAGCCAGTTCATTTGCATAACCAGGCTGGTGCTATCAGATTACAATTTAATGACTCTGCATCACTGGTCAAAGTTTGAAAATAATTCTGCTGCAAGCAACACATGAATGTGATAATTATGAAATCTTTTTTCTTGATCTGCGCCTTTGCTTTCGCCACACGGATAGTACAATTCCTCTTCTACTTATATCCAAAGTTTCAATCTTCTAGTTTTATTCTGTGACTGTACAGCCTGGTTTGTGACGGACCTGGTGATGAACCCAAACTGTTGGTTTTCTCATGCACAGGTTCTTTTTATGTGCAGTGATTTAAATTTACAAATATTTAAAAAACTAAACTAAAAATGAACGCATATATTTCTGTGTCAAGCAACAACTTTCTAATTTCTCTTTGTAAATGATGTCAGAAAATTTGTGAATTTTCCATAATGGTTATCAATGTTCATGTTTTAATATCACATTTTCGGTTGTATTAAATTAAAGATCACTTCAGTGCAGACTTCAATCGATAATCCTTTTTAATCCCATCACTGTTGTTAACAAAGGTGTCACTACTGTAAACTATGTTTTTATAACGAATGCATTTCACACCTTTGGCTGACGTACATGTACCTAATAAAACCGATGACGCGTGTCTGCAGTTATTAATGGTTTTGGGTAGCCACATGAAATAATATTGGGTCGAAAATTTTAAAATTGTGGTCCGGCCGAACATCGGCCCAACCTATGTTCGGCCATAGGCCCATAGCCGCTGACGATTAATATAAAAATGTACTAAGGCCACCTGTTTTCTGGTTTTCTTCCAAATCCACACTAAAAGAGCTATTTTGTAACATGTTTCAGAAATCCTGCTTAAAGTACCCGAAAGCTTACGAAAACTTGCCCATGGGTTAATTTTGTAAAATTGTAAAAATGAAAATTTTCAGTAGAAAGTGTTTGATATTTTTCTTATTTTTGCTCAAAACATTGATTGTGAGTACATGTTAGAACCGCCTTGACGAGGCGGTTCTAACGAGTACCCACAATCTATGTTTTGGAGCAAAAATAAGAAAAATAGATATACCACTGCATACCCCAGTTTTACTAATATAAAACTGGGGCATAATGGGGTAGTTATTTCACGGACATGTTTTCCTGATGTCAGGGACTAGAGGCTGACTGAGACTTGGAACACGTATCAAAATTTCGGTGTCGGACAGGTACACATGCTCTTGAAGCCTAATCCATAGATGAAGGTATTAAAAACATCAAATGTCATGATCAAGAATTTAACCCACTATTTTCGCCTTTCTTATTTAAGCGTTTGGAGTTTAATTTTTGTTTCATAATATGCATCATCAAAGACCCTTTTTCGCTATCAAGTATCTATTTTTGCATTTAACTTTTCCCCTCTTTTCGCTTAGCTATCAAGAATATATTTTCGCTACCTAGTCCTATTTTAAGCGATACTCGATTAATCGATTGTTAAATCAGACACGCGTCTATTGTCTATTGCACCTGTATTGTGCAGTTAGCGTTTTGGCTTACATTACGAAAACTTGTCCATGCAATATATAGAGATTTTTTTTCACCTGTAAAAATTGAAAATTTCCTCAGAAAAAAAATGATATTTTTCTTATTTTTGCTCAAAACACAGATTGTGGGTTCTAACAAGTACCCACAATCTATGTTTTGGAGCAAAAATAAGAAAAATAGGTATACCCCTGCAAACCCCAGTTTTACTGTATAAAAGTGGGGTTTAAGGGGATATATACAGGGGCGGATCCAGGATTTCTGAAGAGGGGGTTCAGATGTGGAAAAGGGGGGTTCGTTTGCCTCATTTTACGCAAAAAGTCTTGAAATTCCCCATGAAAATGGAATAATTTGGCCCCAGAGGGAGGTTCGAACGAACCCCTTGAACCCCCTCTAAATCCGCCACTGATATATTGCACGGACTTGTTTTCCTGAGGGTTGAGTGGTTGTATTTGAAGCACTATTTGGATGTCATGACGTCCTATGTTGGGTAAAAATCCCATAAAATGGAGGCAATGACCACGGCTGTTTACTGGGACGCTAAGCCGCAAGCCAACTCAAACAAATAAACAAAGCGCTACAGTCCCGCGCATAGTCAAAGCCAAAAGATAGCCACTGTAAAGAATGTGTTTCTGAGGGTATTTTAGTCTACTGAACGCATGCCATTCACGTAAACCGTTTACGCAATAGAATGTGAAAATTAATTGTCACACAGTGACTTTATAATACGACCCCTAGCTTCTACAGCCCTTACGTCATCGTTCAGAAACCTCCTGTACTTATGTTGTCTAATAATTATGTACTATATTAGTCTAAGATCGTATCTGTATCTTCCAATTTTGGTAATTTTGGCCAAGTGTGTTATAGCGTCTTGGGTGCGAACTCCACTTGTGCCTTGTTATGTTTTTGAGCAAAACACATTAATTAACTCTCCATAGAAATAGCGAATACCCAGAAGCGGTCGCTCCTCCCAAACTTCAACTTGAATTTAACATTGTTGACGTGGGCATCAAACAAAACCCTTTGTATGTTTGAAAGGTGCATGTTTATGTCTGTATTAAGTTACAAATATGTGTGTTAATAATTCTAATAAAATATATAAATCATTGAAAACAAACGAAATATCTGTTTTATATCTATGATTCAAAATAAATTAATAAACTAGGCCGAGTCCGATATTATTTTGCTGGTCATCATTTTATTTACAACCGTTTGGAAATAAGAGATTTTTCGTTGAAAAAAGGCTTATGATAAGCGTTTGTCATTAGGGATTTTTCGTATAAATCGTATGAGACAAACGTTTGTCAATAGCGAAAATACGTGAAATCCACTATTTACAAACGTTTGTCAATAGCGATTTAATAGAAAAATCGCTAATGACAAACGTTTGTCAATAGCGATTTATACGAAAAATCGCTAATGACAAACGTTTGTCAATAGCCACTCCGTTTTTATTTTCGGTGAATACCAAGTGTGTTTCATCTCGTGAGTTGAAAACATAAAAATTTTCACCCGTGCTGCGCACTCGTGAACATTCTGATGTTTTCAACTCACTCGATGAAATATATTTGGTATTCACATAAAAAAAAAAAAAAAAAAAAAAAAAAAAAAAAAAAAAAAAAAAAAAGGAAAGAAAGAAAAAAAAGCAAATATCCTCCACATAACTTCGGGACAAGGTTTTGACATCTGTTATGATCTATTTAAGTCCCATGGTAATTTTATATTTGGTAATTTTATATTACTGACCGTTCCAAAACGATTCTGTTGCGAATCTATTTCGTTTTGGTGTCGATTTTTGTGCTGTTTGTGCGTCGTATGTGCGCCTTTAGGTATTTGGTGAAGTCCGGGCGCCAGTGGCCATCTTTTGGGAAATAGCTATTCAATCGACTTACTAAATGTGTTTGTACCTGATCCGCAACGCAAGAAACCCGTTCTTCGGGAGCTTTGACCGCGTCCGACACAAACCGATCTGAACAAGCACTGAAGATGGCTAGAGGCTAGAAATTTTGGATTTAGAAAGTAGAAGAATTGTACTATCCCTGTAGCGAAAACAAAGGCGCTGACCTATCTGTATCTATGTTTTCGCATAGGCAAAAATCCGATTTTCTCATGACGAGGCTCAATTGTTTTTCACCAGAGCTTAGCAAACATGTGTGTCTGGATATGCCTAGTCCAGAAAGACTGTTTCGGTAGACGCAGCAGAAGAAATAAGCTGATTCAACGGTTTGGAAAGCGATACAGCAACATGTTGTGAAATATGCAGAGCGTGACAATTGAAGCACTAAATATATTACGGTCATCCACTGCATCCAAACCCAACTCCAGACTCTTGCCTCTGGGCGCAACGTGAGTGAGGTTGACGTTGCGCACCTCACTATAATCCAATTTCATAGCGCACGTCATCTTGCATACACAACAATTTCATCACACATGCACCCACATACCTATAAATGACCTGTGGCGATGGGCGAGTGGCGAAGCAGCAGGTGTAGGACAAACTGGGAGCTGTAGTTATACAGACCTCCACGCAGGCGGCTCAGTTCTATATGGTCGTTTTCCATGAGGGGAAGTAAGCGAAATTCGGCAGTCGGCTGAGCGACTGAGCAGACCTATTTAGGACCGCACTGCTCACAGCCCGTAGCATGGGGAGGGAGCTAGAAAAGGTGTCCTAAAGAATTGCCTGCTTCAAACCACTTGGCCCGGCAGCGGGAATCCCCCCTAGCGGTCGAAATAGAGAGAGAGAGAGAGAGAGAGAGAGAGAGAGAGAGAGAGAGAGAGAGAGAGAAAAGGAAATCCCTTTGAGGATTGGCACATGGCACATGGAATTTGCGAACATTGATGGACAGTGCTGGGTCAGATAGACCACAGATTAGAGCGGCCCTTATGGGCAGAGGACTTTGGATGTGGTATTCAGATAGCTGTAGTGAGTGAGACTCGGTTCGCAGGTGTTGGGGAGATCAAAGAAGTTGGTGCTTAATACACCTTCTGGAGCGTACGCAAAAGTGAAGAGAGGCGTTAAGCAGGAGTTGGCTTTGCCGTTAAACGGAACTCAGGATTGCCAAAATACATCAATGACCGCCTAGAGACATTGAGACTTCCTCTGCCAGGCAATAAACATGCAACTATTGTCTGTGCCTTTGCACCCACGATGGCCAGTCCAGACGAGGTTAAGGGCAAGTTCTATAATGACTTAGGCGACGTTATTTCTGCAACACCCCGTACAGCTTATCCTTCTTGGCGACTTAACGCCAGAGTTGGTACAGACAACCAGAAGGTGTTAGAAAGTGCAACAGCAATGGTCTCTTGCTTCTAAGGAAGTGTGCTGAACATGATCTTCTACCTTATAACAAAACATCCTGGATGCATCCCCATTCCAAACATTGGCACCTCATAGACTATGCCATGGTGCAGGCAGGATGTCAGAGTGACAAAGACTGTGTAGTGCAGACTGCTGGTTGTCAGCAAACTCAACCTAAGAATCCAGCCCACGAGGCGACCTCAAGGCAAGAAATCTCCTAAGAGACTGGATGTTTCAAAACTGAATCAAGACAGCATGAGACAAACTTTCTTAACGGACATTTGCAACCAACTGGATGTAGTTATTTTTAACATTACTTGTTTCCTAAAACGGAGACAGTCCCCCGAAATGGAAATTGTCTCCGTTTGTGAGAATTATCCGCAGCTGATAAATCATCTCGTCCTCAAATCCTAGGCTATCTCTTGGTCCTAGAATTAATTAGGGAAAAACAATGAATAATAAAAGATCAAGATGACGTAAAGTTTGTGTCCTACTTTGTGAGATTTAACAATCCCAACTATGGACCCCTACCAGGGATTTTGGGTTGAGGGGTCATTTATTTATTTAGATGTGTGAACAAGATGCATTTAGATAGTATGGCCCAGCATTTGACTTGAAGATGAATTAATTTGACCTTCTTTGGTGGATCAGTAATTCTGCCTCGCATACAATGAGATGATCAACAAAATATCTCTTGATTACCCAGGTTTGATTATTGGTCAGTGGGACTGAATGTTGACCCATAATTGATAACAGGCCACTTTGACCTACAGTTTAGGTCACCATGGCCTATATTTCATGTTCAGTAATTCTGTCTGATTGCTACTAGACTGGGATAGGTGAGTTTGATAATTTATTTAAAATAAAAGTCACAATGACCTAATATTTTGCTTCTTGGTTCAGTGACTCTCTCTCTCTCTCTCTCTCTCTCTCTCTCTCTCTCTCTCTCTCTCTCTCTCTCTCTCTCTCATTATCTATTTCTTTAGACCTATGCATATTTTAACAAGATGCTTTTCGGTTTGCACATTGGTTGGGGATACGCATGCTGTCAAGCAATGTTTCTAGTTTGAAATATCAAGCATATTGCTATACTCAGAAGATCATGCTTATACTTAACAAAATATATGCTTTCCTGTGACAGCTGACAAAGGAAATGCACCTAATGATCCATATCCTTGGGCCAATGGCTTTTTTCAGATTGGCTTTCTTGTGATACTCTCTTTTCGCCTCCACCTACTCAGTGAATTGTAACCATGTTAACGAAATCATTTTGAAAGGGACACAAGACGGAATCACAGGAAGGTCACAGTCCATAGACGTAGGTCGAGTTGGTGTAGGTCCGAATTGATTATGGGTTGAGTTGTCCAGTTACCAGGATCAGTGGTTATGTCCCTTGAATAACTCTCCCCACAAAAGTTCCCGAATGGCAGGTACCACAACAATTTTATCGATTTATCGCATTTTTCTCAGCCTCCATGTTTTATGCATGTCTTTATCTTACACAGCTAAATAGCAACTTGATGTATTCCAAAGAAAGAAGGACAAAATAAGCGTAAAAAGCTGGTAAATAGCGTTTTGAAAATTGCTATTTTAAACTATTGTTTCGAACAGCATGTAATTTCGGACAAATCCTTTATTGCTGGAAAAGGTATTAAAAGGCAGACTTTCTAAGCCAGGGCTTTGATGCTCGTTGCTGCTCGTATAAGAGTTCCTTGTAACCACAGCACCCGCCACTCCCCTTGGGGGAGGTGGGTGGGGGGGGGGGGGGGGAATAGCCGAGGAAGTGGGGCTTTGACAAATGTTTTGCCAAGCCCAAGGCAGTGCGGGGAAATACTGGGGGTTTGCTTGATATAGACAAAAAGGGCCGAGAAATGAAAAGATAGCAGGCTGCGGGGGAAAACAGCAGTGGTTTTTCCAACTTGTAGTTCCTGCAGGGTGGGGCTTTTAGCAGGGATTTGCTGGATCAAAAGCCAAATTCCCTGGGGCTGGGGGACTGTGCCTGTGCTGTGGTTACAAATGACGAGTGCATTAGTTTGGGCATATGACAGTATATAGAGATAGTTAGATAGATTATCTTTCATAGGGGTGGAGCGGCATCAGTTTCAGTCACAGTGACATTTTTTTTATTGATGTTGATGTGACACTTGAAAGAGACACAAGACTGAATCACAGTCTTCCCTCTTCAGTGGTCTCATCACAGACTGCTGAAGAATTTAAGGCTCTCATTTAGATCATGGGTTCAGAGGTATACGTTTAGTATGCCTCTGTTTAGCTTCTTGTAAATAGTTTTAATGGCCCATCCCGAATCTTCTCCCAAACTTGCTAAATTCAAAATTTAGCACCCACCCAACATCTGAGATGATGATCAGAAATTGATCGACTTGAAGTATATGAAGATAGATACAGGAAGTGCGTGAAAATATGACCTTTTGGTTGTTCCAGGCTCTCTATAGAAGGGGTCAAAAATCTTTGCCCTATGTTCAAAACTCTTGTATGTCAGTTTCCTATTTACTCACCGAGAAAATGTACATTCAAAATTTATTATTGATGTCAATTTTACATAATCCTGTTATTAAATCTTTCAATTTTTCTATATCAGAACATGCTAAATTATCCAGTCTACATTGATAATAGCATTATAGTTTTGAATTAATATCTGTTTTGACTTAATATGTATCACAGGGTCCATTTTCACAACTTTCATTCACATAAAATCTCTGGGAACAATTTTCTGGAACATTGCACAATTTATTTTGTTGAAAATTATATGATTGTGAAGTTGATATGATGCATTGCTTAATGGAATGTATCTCATATCTTTAAATGGTTTTTCACAATTTTTATTGTGATAAACTCACTTTTGAATAAGTTTTATAACTGCTCCTAACACTGTCCATATATGTGGTACTTGACATACCTGAGTTTTTGATTATTGGAAAAATCAATGCATAGTTTCTTGACCGCTTCTATAGAGACCCTGGTTGTTCCGAAACTGTTAGGTCAGATTTAATGCCAAATATAAGAAACATTTGTGATGGTATGCAGGGGCGTATCCAGGCGGACGCCTGGAAGCCCGGGCTTCAACGTGATTTTTTCAAGTATGGTATTTCCCCCGGTCTTTCAGAGAAAAAATTATGAAAAACAAGTAATTTTAACTGAAAAAAGGTGTTGGGCTTCAACATTACACATTTCCTGGCTACGCCCCTGGTATGTGAAATAAAACGTTATATGATAGGTAATATTAAATGTAAATATAAAAATTGAAATTCACTCAGATGTTTAGCTTTCACTTATGAAAAACATTAGCAGTTTTAATGCCACGGAGAAGCACCTCAGGCTTCAAAAGACATTAAAAACAGCCTAATGTTTTCTTTATTCAGTGAAAGCTAACAATCTGGGCCCGGTTGTTCGAAACTTCGTTAGCTTAACGTCATTGTTAAGACATCAACTCCTTAAGTAAATGCCGACTACATAAGCAAATACACAGTTATTTTTTGTTGAAAAAATGTGAGGATCCTTTGCAATGCAAAGGATTCTCACATTTTTTCAACAAAAAATTACAGTGTATTTGTAATATTCATGTTTGAAATTTTAACGAATCATTAACTAACGACATCGTTAATTTTGAACAACTGGGTCCTGAATTTCAATCCTTAAGTACATGTACAACAATGAGAAATCGCATGAAACTTACATTATCTACATAGATCTAATTTATGTAACCTGTCAAAATTTTGTCATGTCA
Organism: Rugalucina vietnamica; assembly: GCA_964017185.1. Classification (NCBI taxonomy): domain Eukaryota; kingdom Metazoa; phylum Mollusca; class Bivalvia; order Lucinida; family Lucinidae; genus Rugalucina; species Rugalucina vietnamica. Next base: position 32,024,679 of record OZ024873.1, on the reverse strand, counting down.
AGAATATAATGTTATTTAAATCAAGTTATTTCGTATTGGACCAGTTACAGGTCCGAGGTTAGCTGTATTGGACCGAGGCCGGAGGCCGAGGTCCAATACAGCTGACCGAGGACCTGTAACTGGTCCAATACGAAATAACTTGATTAATGAGATTTTTAGCTCGACTGCACGAAGTGCATAGAGCTATTGCAGTCACCCCGGTCGTCCACGTTCCCGTTCCCGTTCCCGTTCCCGTGCGCGTTCCCGTGCGCGTTCCCGTGCGCGTGCGCGTCACACTTGCGTTAAAGTTTTCTAGAAGTCCATATCTTGACAACCACTCATCAGAAAGCATTCATACTTGGACCATAGATACCCTGTAGGGTTAGCTTTCATTCCATGGCATCGGGCCCCTGGGTCCAGGCCAGGGGGTGGGGCTGGAGGTTAAAATCTAGAACACCTTCAAAAATGGCAATTCTTATGTTAAATTGCTCACTCATATATCACTGTGCAGCATGATCCAGGTATCTGCCTACCTGCTACTTGCTGCCCAGTGAACACTGCACTGCAGCAGAAATAAGTAAGAATTCTTTTTGGGACAATGAACCATGTATTGAAAAATTTTGTTTACTATGTAAAAGCAATTACATAAAACAACGTAACAATTTGTAATCAAATTGAACTGGAGCCGTACTCCAAAATTTTTCAAAATACCTCCATAATATATATGAATTTTAATGTCCTGTTGTTAAGACCACTTTACGATCCACATGTATAACTGATCATAGTCACTAAATCCAGGATTAAATACTCCAAAAGTCTTTTAGTGTCACTTCACTATACATCTATCACTATGTATTTCACCCTCATCTAACACAATAATTTATTGTCTCCCGAAGGTAATCTTAGGCACCAAATAAGTGTTTTTGTGTAAGGGCTCCCTAAGGGTATCACACTAAATAAATGTCTCCTGACATAGTCCTAGTTATACTTATAGTCCTAGTTATACTTAACACATTCTCCGCAGTTCTCATGGAATGAGGTCTTATTTATTGTTAATGGCCCAGAGAGACCGCAAATAAGCTTCATAATATTACAATTTTTCAACTACAAATAATTTGCCTCTGAAGACATATAATGTAATGCCTTAATGCATGTATAGCTGAATTGCGACATTTAACATGGTTCAAAACACTACACTAAGAAATTCTAAAATCTACATTATTTACATATTTACATGTGCATGAGTAATTTGGGTTTGGGAGGGTGGGTAAAATCTTTGATTGGCAGAAGAGGCACAGATCTAACTCTTAGCTTTGCAACTTTGAAAGTGCCGAGAGACGCTCACTTCGAAGAAGCGGGCTTATCAGGTTTTTCCTCATTGGTTATTATTTGGGCGCCAAGCAATCTGATTGGCCCAGAATTTGGAACTCTGCCATTCCTGGCAGAGGTCGTGTGAAAGTTGAGGAGCGTGTGCAAATCACTAGGGGGCACTGAGGCCGTCGCCCCTTTCAAATCTGGGGATTATGATAAATACTACAAAATGCCATGGTAACAAGATGGGAATCCAATCAGAAACAAAGGCTTGTTTGGGGAGACTCGAAACGACGTGACTTTGTCTAAAAAATGATAATACCCCCAAACAAGCGCAACTCCCGCGAGATTCAACGGGAGCAAAGGTAGATAAAAAAAAAGTAAATAAACAATTACCTGCTCTCAATTTAAAACAAGATTAAATTCTAATCTCTCTATTAAATTGCTCACTCATATATCACTGTGCAGCATGATCCAGGTATCTGCCTACCTGCTACTTGCTGCCCAGTGAACACTGCACTGCAGCAGAAATAAGTAAGAATTCTTTTTGGGACAATGAACCATGTATTGAAAAATTTTGTTTACTATGTAAAAGCAATTACATAAAACAACGTAACAATTTGTAATCAAATTGAACTGGAGCCGTACTCCAAAATTTTTCAAAATACCTCCATAGTCCCAAAAAAGTTTTCTAGAAGTCCATATCTTGACAACCACTCATCAGAAAGCATTGATACTTAGGCCATTGACACCCTGTAGGGTCGGCTTTCATTCCATGGCATCAGATCCCTGGGTCCATGCCAGGGGGTGGGGCTAGAGGTTAAAATCTAGAACACCATTAATAATAATGGCTTTTCTGTGATATAGTATTCTAGAAGTCTATATCTTGAAAACTTTTTATCAGAGGGCTTTCATACTCGGACCATAGGTACCCTGTAGGGTTGAGTTTCATTCCATGGCATCGGGCCCCTGGGTCCATGCCTGTGGGGTGGGGCTGGAGGTTAAAAACTAGAACACTAAAAAATAGATGTACTGCTGTGTAACTTTTACAAGGAGGCATATCTTGACAACAACTTATCATAAAGCATTCATACTTCATACACTTTAGGTTCCATGACATCGGACCTCTGGGTCGGAGTCAGGGGGCGGGGCTAGAGGTCAAAATCTAGAACTCCTCGATTTTTTTTCTTTTTATTTCTTAATAGAAACAACTTAGGAGGATGGTTGGTCATTCATCTTTTGACTTTGTGACACTGACTTGTGTGTCATGACGGTAATGGTCGGTTGACCTACTTTCCATGGTTCAGTGATTTTGCCTTATATCTTGACACTCAATTAGTATATTTTCTTACTTCTTTCAGATTATGAGTTAGTACGACCAGGCCTTTGACCCCAATATACTTATAGGTCACTGTGACCTAATTTCACGGTTCAGTGATTTTGCCTTATATCTTGACACTCAATTAGTATATTTTCATACTTTTTTCAGATTATGAGTGAGTATGACCAGACCTTTGACCCCAATATACTTATAGGTCACTGTGACCTAATTTCACGGTTCAGTGATTTTGCCTTATATCTCGGTACTCAAATGGTTTATGAACAAACTTCTTTCAAAGTATGTTTGCGTATGACAAGACCTTTGACCCTGAAGTAGTCCTAGGTCACTGTGACCTAATTTCATGGTTCAGTGATTTTGCCTTATATCTTGACACTCGATTAGTATATTTTCATACTTTTTTCAGATTATGAGTGAGTATGACCAGACCTTTGACCCCAATATACTTACAGGTCACTGTGACCTAATTTCTCGCTTCAGTGATTTTTGCCTTATATCTCGGTACTCAAATGGTTTATGAACAAACTTCTTTCAAAGTATGTTTGCGTATGACAAGACCTTTAACCCTGAAGTAGTCCTAGGTCACTGTGACCTAATTTCACGGTTCAGTGATTTTGCCTTATATCTTGACACTCAATTAGTATACTTTCATACTTTTTTCAGATTATGAGTGAGTATGACCAGACCTTTGACCCCAATATACTTATAGGTCACTGTGACCTAATTTCACGGTTCAGTGACTTTGCCTTATATCTCGGCACTCAAGTGGTTTATGAACAAACTTCTTTCACACTATGTTTGCGTATGACAAGACCTTTGACCCTAAAGTAGTCCTAGGTCAATATGACCTAATTTCACGGTTCAGTGATTTTCCTTTATATCTCGGCACTCAATTGGTATATGAACATACTTCTTTCACGATATGTATGAGTATGACAAGACCTTTGACCATAAAGTAGTCATGGGTCACTGTGACCTAATTTCATGGTTCAGTGATTTTGCCTTATATCTCAACACTCAGTTGGTATTTTTTCATACTTCTTTCTGATTATGAATGAGTATGACCACACCTTTAACCCAAACATACTTACAGGTCAATATGACCTAATTTCATGGTTCAGTGATTTTGCTTTATATCTCAACACTGAATGGGTATATGATCATTTTTCTTTCACATTATGAGTAAGTATCACTAGACCTTTGACCCTGCAATACTTATAGGTCAGTGTGACCTTTTTTCACGGTTCAGTGATTTTGCCTTGTGTCTTGGCACTCAGTTGGTATATGAATACACTTCTTTCACAATATGAGTGAGACCTTTAAATCTTAGGTAGTTATAGTTAACTTTCATGGTTGTGATTTTGCCTTATTGCATCAAGGCAAAAAGATGTGAGCATAATGCTTTGGGTTACTGGTCGGGTTTGGCCTTATGCTTGACAAAGGTCAGAAGCAGTCGAGCACGCTGTCCTGCGACAGCTCTTATTATTAATTAACTGTCAAAAGTCCATATCGGTCAATAACATCCTCTAGCACATCAAACATACCTTTGCCATTGTGAGCGCCAATGTCTGACATTCTTTTCAAAGATGCTGACATGATTTTTGTTTGTTAGTTCAGTATTTTACCGATCGGCTGAAACGCCGCCATTTTTTAGCTCGACTGCACGAAGTGCATAGAGCTATTGCAGTCACCCCGGTCGTCCACGTTCCCGTTCCCGTGCGCGTTCGTGTGCGCGTGCGCGTGCGTGTCACACTTGCGTTAAAGTTTTCTAGAAGTCCATATCTTGGCAACCACTCACCAGAAAGCATTCATACTTGGACCATAGATACCCTGTAGGGTTAGCTTTCATTCCATGGCATCGGGCCCCTGGGTCCAGGCCAGGGGGTGGGGCTGGAGGTTAAAATCTAGAACACCTTTAAAAATGGCAATTCTTGCGTTAAAGTTTTCTAGAAGTCTATATCTTGACAACCACTCATCAGAAAGCATTGATACTTGGGCCATTGACACCCTGTAGGGTCTGCTTTCATTCCATGGCATCAGATCCCTGGGTCCATGCCAGGGGGTGGGGCTAGAGGTTAAAATCTAGAACACCATTAATAATAATGGCTTTTCTGTGATATTGTATTCTAGAAGTCCATATCTTGAAAACTTTTTATCAGAGGGCTTTCATACTCGGACCATAGGTACCCTGTAGGGTTTTCATTTCATGGCATCGGATCTCTGGGTCCATGCCTGGGGGGGTGGGGCTGGAGGTTAAAAACTAGAACACTGTAAAAAATAGATGTACTGCTGTGTAACTTTTACAAGGAGTCCATATCTCGACAACAACTTATCATAAAGCATTCATACTTCATATACTTTAGGTTCCATGACATCGGACCTCTGGGTCGGAGTCAGGGGGGCGGGGCTAGAGGTCAAAATCTAGAACTCCCCGAATTTTTTTTCTTTTTATTTCTTAATAGAAACAACTTAGGCAGATGGTTGGTCACTCATCTTTTGACTTTGTGACACTGACTTGTGTGTCATGACGGTAAGGGTCGGTTGACCTACTTTCCATGGTTCAGTGATTTTGCCTTATATCTTGACACTCAATTAGTATATTTTCTTACTTCTTTCAGATTATGAGTGAGTATGACCAGGCCTTTGACCCCAGTATACTTATAGGTCACTGTGACCTAATTTCACGGTTCAGTGATTTTGCCTTATATCTTGACACTCAATTAGTATATTTTCATACTTTTTTCAGATTATGAGTGAGTATGACCAGACCTTTGACCCCAATATACTTATAGGTCACTGTGACCTAATTTCATGGTTCAGTGATTTTGCCTTATATCTCGGTACTCAAATGGTTTATGAACAAACTTCTTATGTCCCCCCAACCGAAGGTGGGGGACATATTGTTTTTGGTGCGGTTCCCGTCGGCGTCGGCGTCCGCGTCCGCGTCCGCGTAGCTTCTTTCTTACGCGATATCTTTTGAACCAGTGGATGGATTTTGACCAAACTTGCATAGATACATGGTTGGGAGGGGGGAAAGAGTTGATTAGATTTTGGTGACCTTGACCTCATTTTCAAGGTCACCAGCCCATGAAAACTGATCAAATTAGGTTTTCCGACGCGATATCTTCTGAACAAATGAATGGATTTTGAGCAAACTTGCACAAGAGCATTGTTGGGAGGAGGCTCAGAGTTGATTAGATTTTGGTGACCTTGACCTAATTTTCAAGGTCACGAGTCCATAAAAACTGTTGAAATTAGTCTTTCCAACTCAATATCTTGAAAACCAATTGATGGATTTTGACCAAACTTGCACAGAAGCATTGTTGGGAGGAGGCTCAGAGTTGATAAGATTTTGGTGACCTTGACCTAATTTTCAAGGTCACAAGTCCATAAAGAATGTTGAAATTAGTCTTTCCAACGCAATATCTTGTAAACCGATTGATGGATTTTGACTAAAGTTGCACAGAAGCATTGTTGCGAGAAGGCTCAGAGTTGATTAGATTTTGGTGACCTTGACCTAATTTTCAAGGTCACGAGTCCATAAAAAATGTTGAAATTAGTCTTTCCAACTCAATATCTTGAAAACCAATTGATGGATTTTGACCAAACTTGCACAGAAGCATTGTTGGGAGGAGGCTCAGAGTTGATAAGATTTTGGTGACCTTGACCTAATTTTCAAGGTCACAAGTCCATAAAGAATGTTGAAATTAGTCTTTCCAACGCAATATCTTGTAAACCGATTGATGGATTTTGACTAAAGTTGCACAGAAGCATTGTTGCGAGAAGGCTCAGAGTTGATTAGATTTTGGTGACCTTGACCTAATTTTCAAGGTCACGAGTCCATAAAAAATGTTGAAATTAGTCTTTCCAACGCAATATCTTATAAACCAATTGATGGATTTTGACCAAACTTGCACAGAAGCATTGTTGGGAGAAGGCTCAGAGTTGGTTAGATTTTGATGACCTTGACCTAATTCTGAAGGTCATGAGTCCATAAAACTGTTGAAATTAGTTTTTCCGATATGATATCTTGTAAACTAATTGATGGACTTCGACCAAACTTGCACAAAAGCATTGTTGGGAGGAGGCTCAGAGTTGATTAGATTTTGGTGACCTTGACCTAATTTTCAAGGTCACAAGTCCATAAAAACTGTTGAAATTAGTATTTCCAACGCAATATCTTGTAAACCAATTGATGGTTTTTGACCAAACTTGCACAGAAGCATTGTTGGGAGGAGGTTCAGAGTTGATTAGATTTTGATGACCTTGACCTAATTCTGAAGGTCACGAGTCCATAAAACTGTTGAAATTAGTTTTTCCGATACGATATCTTGTAAACTAGTTGATGGATTTTGACCAAACTTGCACAGAAGCATTGTTGGGAGGAGGCTCAGAGTTGATAAGATTTTGGTGATTAAATGCTCTTTAAAAATTGAAAGCCAAACTAGTTATGGGTGTTGCCCATAGACAGAGTCCAAAACAAGTTTATACTACCATACCATACAGAACAAGATGGTCATGCTGGCTTGCATAGTTAAACTTCATATCACAAGGTAACTAAACTTCAATTACTAAACGGTTGGGGGGACATAGTTTTCCTCAGAAAACACTGTTTTAATTTCAAAATAGGTTTGCATATGACAAGACCTTTGACCCTGAAGTAGTCCTAGGTCACTGTGACCTAATTTCACGGTTCAGTGATTTTGCCTTATATCTGGACACTCAATTAGTATATTTTCATACTTTTTTCAGATTATGAGTGAGTATGACCAGACCTTTGACCCCAATATACTTATAGGTCACTGTGACCTAATTTCACGGTTCAGTGATTTTGCCTTATATCTCGGTACTCAAATGGTTTATGAACAAACTTCTTTCAAAGTATGTTTGCGTATGACAAGACCTTTGACCCTGAAGTAGTCCTAGGTCACTGTGACCTAATTTCACGGTTCAGTGATTTTGCCTTATATCTTGACACTCAATTAGTATATTTTCATACTTTTTTCACGATATGTATGAGTATGACAAGACCTTTAACCGTAAAGTATTCCTGGGTCACCTAATTTCATGGTTCATTGATTTTGCCTTATATCTCGACACTCAGTTGGTATTTTTTCCAACTTCTTTCTGATTATGAATGAGTATGACCAGACCTTTAACCCAAACATACTTATAGGTCACTATGACCTAATTTCATGGTTCAGTGATTTTGCTTTATATCTCAACACTGAATGGGTATATGATCATATTTCTTTCACATTATGAGTAAGTATCACTAGACTTTTGACCCTGAAATACTTATAGGTCAGTGTGACCTTATTTCATGGTTCAGTGATTTTGCCTTGTGTCTTGGCACTCAGTTGGTATATGAACACACTTCTTTCACAATATGAGTGAGACCTTTAAATCTTAGGTAATTATAGTTAACTTTCATGGTTCAGTGATTTTGCCTTGTTGCATCAAGGCAAAAAGATGTATGAGCATAATGCTTTGGGTTTCTGGTCGGGTTTGGCCTTATGTTTGACAAAGGTCAGAAGCAGTCGAGCACGCTGTCCTGCGACAGCTCTTATTTTCTCTCAACTCATTCAACGCGGCACATGACCTTGCACGTGGATTTTGACCAATCAGATGTAGGGATATCCATATAGATAGCAGGTCAATCCATATAGATACGAGGTCAACCGTATAAGTGCGAGGTAAGCTGTATTAGGTCGAGGTGAAATCCAGTATAGAATATACGAAAAAAGAAACGTCACCAGTATCACACAGACCAAATTCTCCGTATAAGTACTATAAATTATACTAATAAGTTAATTAATAATATTACTTAAAAATCACTTACAAGTCTTGCTTTAGATCAGCAGTTATTTATGTGACTTCAGAATTCATTGTCATTGCTACCCTACTCATCTTTGAATGGTATACACAGGTACAAACAATACGTCACAAACCACGTGGTCTATAAAATACAGGTAAGTCACGTGACTTTTCTCACTTCCGGGTGGCAAAAAAGCGACCTCAGGTCAATGTGAATGTGTAATGTACTGTAATGTTTTGATGTATAAAAATGTAAAATAATGTCAAAATATAACTTATTCTTAACAAATTAATTTCTGTTTATAATTTAGTATTTAGCGTTTCTTCCTGTGCGGAATTAGTAAATATGAATTTAAAAGGTTTGCATCTCAGTCAAAAGATGAAATAATCCCACGGGATAAATCATAAATCAACGTTCAATACTTCACGTGTTTTAATCAATTTTTTAAGTTTTAGAAATACAAAAAGAAACGGGAGTCTTAAAGCCGTCAATTGGTCTCTCTCTCTCTCTCTCTCTCTCTCTCTCTCAAGAGCACGTGATTTAAATTTAGATTTAAATTGCATGCGGTGAAATAAAAGAAGAAGAAGAAGAAAAAAAAAAAAAAAAAAAAAAAAAAACAAAAACAAAAAAAAAAAAAACATTATTTTCATTCCGTGAAATAAATCTATTTTATTCACAAATTAAAATTACTTTTTGTGTAGTGTATCCATTTTTATCTACAACACTGGAATCATAATTATCTTTTGCTAATCCAGGCGATGTCAACACATGTAATGTTAATTAATCGACTGACTGAACACACAAGCCGGCTGCCCCGAGGGGACTCCTTAATCCTTTATCATTCATATTGCACCCCAAGAATGTTTCGTTTCTTTGAAACGGTGTCATATATAATAATTAAAGAAGCCGATTATCATGATTATGGGCATCGTAATTTGAGATAGTGTGTTATAAAACTGTCTTCAAAAGTTGAAACCGCCCTTCTTTCCGGCAAATTGATTATCGTCGTTTGGCATGTATTTAAACTGGATCAAGTTATATTTCATTGGGATTATTTGATATATAATGTGAGCAAGAGTTGATGTTCTTAAGAATTAAAATGTTAAAGATCGATAAAAGAAGAAACTTTCATTCATAAAAAGCGCTAAGATCAATGCACTTTTATTTCAAGTTACGGTACAAATAAGGTTGGAAAAAGGGACCAAGAACTATTTATTTATTTAATTGTTTATAACCTTTTTTTATTTTTATCATTACTACGAATATTTTTTTAATCTGATTGCAGAGATGTAACAATGAGGTTTGCGCAAATTATTAATAAATCATAAATAATATCTAATTAAAAAAATCTAGGTTTTTTTTTTTTTTTTTTTTTTTTTTTTTTTTTTTTTTTTTTTTTGTTCGCGCTGTTCAAACATCTTTTAGGATACTTGAGACGCTCAATAATGTGTTAAAATTAAATTACTTATAAAAGATCAAACAAATCAATGAATACAAATGCCAAAAATTATTAGTAATTTTGTATTTAGGAGTCACATCGTTCACTGGTTGAAATGGCACCACACATTTCACTTTCATTCTAACTGTAAATGTATGTAAACAACATTGAACCGGAAATGGTTTTGCCACCCGGAAGTGAAAGTTTCAACCACAATGCAACGCGCACTACGTCATCGAGGTCAAGGTCATATAATGTAAACAATAACACTGTATGTGTCTATTGGTAACCATCCTTAAATGGTGTGTACAACATTTTTGATGATGTGTACAAAGAAATTTGATTGTAATTGCCGAATAAAGATATATCTTCCTAGATAAATTGTCTAGACAGTAGACAGGTGGCAAAATTGTGCTAAGGTGGGGATTCATATTTTAAAATCATGAATTATACCTTTCTGATGCCCCAAAATCTAACTCAGTACCTTAAATAACGCCATTCAGCTGCTTCCTACCATATTGGAATTAAGCCTCTAGTCTCACAATATCTCAAAGACCGTTTTGATGATGCTAAACACTGCAAATTTCAAATTTACAAAGGAAGCAATAGACAATTTCAAGTTAACAGATTATGGAGAAAAGAAGAATATTATGATTTCAAAGTTATTTATTTATTCACTCATGACTTTGATGAAATTGTCCAGACAGTAGAGGAATCTATCACCACAACCACCAACAACAACTTCTCGTGCACATTACAAAAACCTGCCTATACAATAAACAGAGAACTTTTTCAGCTTTCAAAACTGGTCCCTCTACTCTTACTTCAAAATTGAAAATTTCTTTGGAAACAAACTGATATTTTTTATATTTTTGCTCAAAACATTGATTGTGGGTGCAATCCCAAGTACCCACAATCTATGTTTTGGATCAAAAATAAGAAAAATAGGTATACCCCTCCATACCACAGTTTTGCTATATAAAAGTGGGGTTCAAGGGGGGTATAATTTTCATTGGCATGTTTTCCTGATGATTTCAGAGAGACTTCTCAGGTTCTTGTCACACCTTAGAAATGACTAAGAGTTCTGTGACCATCAGAAGACGCAAGACCAAGTACAACCAGAATGACTTTGACAGGCTGCGGGACAGCCGTCCCCAATCACCAGAGCCTGCTCTTGAACCCGCAAAATTTAATGAGGATGATGATGGATATATGTTTGATGATGAGGTCCTTGGACCATCAATTGTGAAGAGAATAATGTCATCAGAGAGGACATTGCTGTTGGCCTTGGTGTCTGCCAGGGTGGTTAATTCACTCTTCATACAGACCTCCTATGTGCCTGATGAATATTGGCAGTCCATAGAGGTGGCACACAACATGGCATTTGGGTATCCTTTCAGAAAATGAGTAGAATCTAGAAATCTTAATATGAAGTGCGTTGGTGGATTTAGAGGGGGTTCGATAGATTCATTTGAACCACCCTCTGGGACCAAATTATTTCAGTTTCATGGGGGAAATTTATGAAAAATCAGGTAAAATGTTGAAAACAAACCCCCTCTTGATGGATTTGGACCCCCTGTCCAGAATTTACCAGATATCCTGGATCCTGTCTGAAGTGTCCTACCATGTCCAACACAAATCTGGCTTTTCAACCACCAAATGTACCTATAGGTTTTAAATTTCACATTTAGGATGTAAAAAGAGCCAACAAAGTCGTTGATAGTGCTCTGCAATGCTTCCACATCTCGGGGGTGGTTCAAATGATGCTACCCGTGCTGTCGTCCAAGTAATTAAAGTAATTCTTATACCATTACATGCAAAGACTTGCTGTCGTCCGAGTATATCGACAGTTGTATCATGTCTCGGATGACAGCAAAATCACTAGTATCATATTTACAGTCGTCAACCATATACACGGACGACAGCAGTGTTCTGCATGTGATGGTATATACAAAGTATTCTGACGAAAGCATGTAGGTAGCATCATTTGAATCACCCCATGCACATATGCATTCCATGTGTAGCAGATCTCATGAGTGATCATTTCATATGAAATTTAAAGGTGAGTTTAACAATTTTCATATGAAAAGACCATGTGTATAAGATTTATTTTATTGTATGCCTTTTAAAGTAGGATTTTATCACTTTCAAAGTGGGCATATTTTCAATGAACATTTACATTGTTATGGATGTCGTCAGTGTAGTCACAAAATCCTGCTAATATAGTATGGTGACACTTATAACATATTTATTACATGAAGTCAACCAATGAATAACAGTGAATTCATATGATTAAATGTATTTACACATAAGTTTATGCTGATTTTCTTCCTTATCCAGTCATCAGATATGGGTATTTAACCTGGGAGTGGAGGACTGGTTTAAGAGGTTATCTCTACCCCTCTATCTTTGCAGCTTTGTTTAAATTTCTAGCTCTGTTCGGGTTGGATAATAGATTGCTTCTGGTAAGTTGGACAATACGAGAAAGACAGCTATATAAATGAATGTGTGCAACTTCCTGAAGTTACTTTACAGCTGATTGCACCTTCGTGTTTTGCACATGCATAAATCTAGTTTTCTCATGATGCAGCTTAATTGTATTTTTTTTTTTTAAATCTTAAGTAGTACTTAATAATTGCATTTACAAGTTTTGTGTTTGAGTGACAACATTAAATGAGCCCTGCCATGAGAAAACCAACAATATAGTTTTCCCACATGTTCAACACAAACCGAGCTGTACTAGCACAGAAGACAGCTAGAGGCTTGAAATTTCAGATTTAGAAAGTTGAAGAATTGTACTATCTGTGTAGCAAAAACAAAGGCACTGATCAGCTTCACAAGAATTGTACTATTCATGTAGCAAAAACAAAGGCACTGATCAGCTTCACAATCACTGCAAAGGCTAGCTGATCTGCGTCATTGTTTTTGCATATGCAAAATGTTGGTTTTCTCATGACGGGGCTCATGAATGTACTAGACTAGTAATAGACAAACAAAGTAATGTGAATAATAAACATTAATATTTTGGAGATGACTTTCCCTTTAAGTCTAATAAGAAGAACTTTTAAACTCCTAATATTTTCTTTTCTAGATAAAGTTACCCAGAATGTTCCAGGGAGTTATAGCAGCATTTGGTGACCTGTATTTGTACAAACTGTCAGCGCTACTGTGTGGTCGTGCCACAGCACAGTGGACCCTACTGTGTCAAATGTTGTCCTGGTTCATGCTGTTCTGCTCAACAAGAACATTAACCAACTCTACAGAGACTGTCCTGTGTACTGTAGCTCTTTATTACTTCCCTTGGCCTGGCAGACATAATGTGTGAGTATGAGAAGAGCCACATCAAATGAAAACCGCCATTTTGCAGAGCGCCTTTGTTTTCTTTACACAGATAGTACGTTTCCTCTTCTACTTATATCCAAAATTTCAAGCGTTTTTATGCAATGCTATGCAGGCCGGTTTGTGGCAGAATTGGCCAGAAACCCGGAAGACTGGTTTTCTGGCATTGCCACTCATAGTCGTTTCTTAGTGGATAAAGATAGAAGTTGAAGTTGCTTTTAGAAAATTTGTTCTTTGAGTTTGTGTTCAGGTTAGACTCCAGCCAGCTTACGATACTGAAACTAATTTAAGGTTAAAGAGTTTGAATTGACACTAGAGGCATAAAACTATCTGAGGACTGAACAACAAAATCACAGAGAGAAGCAGTATTGAAGCATAAATTTTAGAATTAGAAAATACAATCTATTAGAGGCATTACACTATCTGAGGACTGAACAACAAAAACACTGTTTAGAGAGAAACTTATTGAGACAGTCACATATATGAGGCGCCTCATGGGAAAACCAACAATCTGCATATGCGAAAACAAAGGCGCAGATCAGCTTCGCGGTAACCGCGAAGCTGATCAGCGCCTTTGTTTTCGCTACTCTGATAGTACAATTCCTCCTCTACTTAACTCCAAAATTTCAAGCTTCTAGCTCTCTTCTGTGCGTGTACAGGCTGGTTTGTGTCGGACCTGGTCGGAAACCACATTGTTGGTTTTCCCACGAGGCGGCTCATATATTTTAGATTTATACATTAAGCAAAGTTGTGAAAATTAAAGATTAGCCATGAAGTTGGTATTTATCAGGTCTTATTTGAGCTGGGTCATGAGAAAAACAGAATTTTGCTTATGCGAAAACAAAGGCACAGATCAGCGCCTTTGTTTTTGCTACTCAGTAAAATTCCTCTTCTACCTTAATTTAAAATTTCAAGCTTCTAGCCATTTCCTCTAGCTGCACAGGCTGGTTTGAAACAGACTTGGGCGGAAACACCGAAGACCGGTTTTCTCACATTGCGTCTCATTAAACCCCCCGGCATACGAAGTATTATTATACCCCCGGCATACAAAGTATTAGGGGGTATATAGTTTTTGCTTTTTCCGTCTGTTTGGCTGTCTGTCTGTAAACTTTTTGTGTCAAAGATTTCTCAGGAACTCCTTAACCTAGAATTTTAAAATTTGGTTCAAAGCTTGGGTATGTCAAGTTGTATTGTGTATTTGAGAATCAACAATCTCTGGCTTATCATTCCCTTTATTTATCCATTTTTCTCTCTATCTGATAAATTTTTCCATCATATCAGCTCAGTCTGTATAAGAGTTAGAGACTTCAGATTTTTTATGCATCTTCAGAATGACCAACTCTATTACTGAAAACAAGATTATGATTCTGTGGTTTACTTTTGTCTTCTTTTTTTACTTTGTTTCTTTTCCGATCTGTCACTCCTATACAAATCTGCACCTTTTTGTGTCAAAGATTTCTCAGGAACAACTTAATCTAGAATTTTAAAATTTGGTACACAGCTAGGGTATGTCAAGTTGTATTGTGTATTTGAGAACCAACAATCTCCGGCTTATCATTCCCTTTATTTATCCATTTTTCTTTCTATCCAAGAAATTTTCTGTCAAAGATTTCTCGGGAACTACTTTACGTAGAAGTTTGAAATTAGGTACAAATCTTGGGTACCTCAAGTTGTATTGTGTATTTGAGAATCAGCTGTCTCAAGCTTATCAGTCCCTTTATTTATCCATTTTTCTTTCCATCCAATAAATTTTCCATCATATCAGCTCAGTCTGTATAAGAGTTACTGACTTCAAATTTTATATGCATGTTCAGAATGACCAAATTTATTACTGAAAACAATATTAAGATGCTGTGGTTTACCGCCGGGGGTATGTGAGCTTTGCTCACTTTTTGTTATATTTTGACTATGTTTTCAGAGGAACGACCAGAAAGTTCCTGATGTTTGCAGCAGCCTCAGTGCTAGTCCGTCCAACAGCTGCCATTATCTGGATACTCCTGTGTTCCTGGCACCTACAGAATAATGCTCACAGGATTCTGAAGATGCTGAGGACATACATACTGGTTGGGTAAGATATTGTTAGATTTATATTTCCATGGTCATATTGGCAACATTTCAATAGAATTTCTAACTAAAATTAACCCAGTCTGAGTTGTACAACCACAGAAGATGACTATATCACGGCCACCAATCCAACTGTTTCATAGCAAAATGCTATGATAATAAATTCATTTGCGATACTTCCCACTATGCAGCTGCGGAGTTCGAAACGTGTAAGCGACTTCGTGTTCTCTAGTTTTATTATCAATTTCTCCTTTTTAAAGACATCTTTCAAAAATCGGAGAATGACATGATGTGGGTAATTTATCTAGCTTTTTTCACCTCCAGCCGATCTGCTGAAAACATAGCACCTGGTTTGGAATCACTTTTGAAGTGAGTGCAACACATGCGTTTTAGGTTGTATGCTAGATTATTAACACAAACACACTGAATAACTTCGTTTTCCAACTTATGCAATGCGTCCATTTTATTTGGAACATCTTATTTTGATTAATAATGAAGATTTGTGACCATAAACGTCATTTGCATGCCTTTGATTTGAAAATAATCGATATGTTATGAAGCGGTGTGATAAGCGATGAAGAAAGGAGTCTAGCTATGAAGAAAACTTGTTATACTAAGAGCGAGAGCAGTCCAGTTGATTGTACTATAATGAAATGCCCTGGTAAGCCTGGTATTGTCAAGAGGCGTATTTAATAGCCTCCTCAGCTATGAAATAAAGAAGTTACTTACTTACTTACTTAGCTTATTCGGCAACTAAGAAAAGCTGATAAATGTCTTTCTTGTTTTGAAATAGTATGGAAAAAGTAAGTATTCATTGCACATTGCACTTTTTCTAGCTCATTATCAGTCACTCTTGTGCTTACATCGGGTCATTCAATCAGTTGTTGGATTTTAAATCTGAGACTGGTGCACTCTTTTTAAACATTTCTTTTTTATATAATGTAGCCATGTTGGTTACTGGATTTCCATGTACAAGAAGAAGTAAACTGATCATTTTCTGTAAAGCATATAGCTCTTTTTCGTTCCTCCAATAAGAAGCGAACTACAGTATATACAGTAAAGAAATATAAGTAAGCATACATATCGAAAAAGTACCTGCACCACAAATACATACTGTAAGACAAAACATGTTCTTGTAAAGGAAGAATCATGCTTTTTCCAAACAAGAAAGATATTTACCAGATTTGCTTAGTTGCTGTCGAAGCTGAGGATGCTATTAAATACGCCTCTTGATGATACAGTGCTGATCATCGTATTTCGTTATAGTAAAATCAACTGGACTGCTCATCCTCCAAGCATACCAATTTTTCTTCATAGCTAGACCCCTTTCTTCATTGCTTATCAAGCCGCTTCATAGCATATCGATTACTTTCAAATCAGAGGCATGCAAATGACGTTTATGGTCACAAATATTTATCATTAGTCAAAATAAAATCTTCCAAATAAAATGGACGCATTGCATAAGTTGGAAAACGAAGTTATGCGGCGTGTTTGTGTTGAAAATCTAGCACACAACCTAAAAACGCTTGAGTTGCACTCACCTCAAAAGTGATTCCAAACCACATGCTATGTTTTTAGCAGATCGGCTGGAGATGAAAGACGCTAGATAAATTACCCACATCATGTCATTCTCCGATTTTTGAAAGATGTCTTAAATTAGGAGTAAATGATAACAAAACAAGAGAACACAAAGTCACTTACACGTTTCGAACCCAGCAGCTGCATAGTGGGAAGTACCGAAAATGAACTTATTATCATTGCATTTTGCTATGAAAGAGCTGGATTGGTGGCCGTGTATATGCTTAAAATTTCTAATTGTCCAAATTCCAAGTAGATGGACTGCAATATCTATGAAGCAAAAACATAGGCATAATCAGCAGGCAATTACAATTCAGCTGATGTGTGATGACCTATATGTGTTTCATATGCAAAAGGGGGGTATCTCACAAAGTCCATAACAACTTTTGAGTCATCCAAGAATTCAGCAAAAAGAATGTAGAAAAGGAACCCCCTGGGCCCCATTCTCCTTCCAACAATTTTGGACCCACGCCTATACAATTTTTTTTTTTTTTTTTTAAATAGTGTACCCTATATTTCATTTGCATTCTGTTGTATTTTACAGCGTCCTAGCATTGTTCATATCAGCAGTGATTGACAGAATTTTTTACGGCCGATGGATCCTTGTGCAATATAATTTCCTACACTTCAACGTCGTCAGCGGGGGAGGGACCCACTATGGGACACACCCCTGGCATTGGTACATCACCCAGGGTTTCCCTATGTTAATGGGGCTTCACCTGGTACCATTCTGTCTAGGGGCTTGGAAAGCCAAGAACAAAGTATTGTTGTTTGTCATCTTGTGGACCATATTCATTTATAGGTGAGTTGTGGGTTGATGATTTATACTTCAACTGTGGTATCACAAAAAGTTTGATCTCAGGATTTCCAACTAGGTACAAAGCAAACCAGGCTGTTTGTGGCCTGATAAATTTAACAATGTGTGGGTAAAATTATTGCTTGCTTTTGGAAACACATTCTAAATATTTAATTTTTACTCTTTCCAGTTTGTATAGCGAAATACAATGAGCTCAAACAGCACAAAACTTATATAAAACTTAATGTGAGCACAGGCACTCCTACAAAACATATGAAGATTCATTCAAGAAATGATTTCTTGGACAATAATCTGATAAGCCAAATCTAAAAAAACAAACAAAAACAACAACAACAGAAACCGATGGCAGTTACCATGGCCGAAGAATGTGCACCAAGTACTGGGGAAAAGCTTTGAGACATGGTCGGAATAAATTCAATAATGTCACTGTGGTTAGGTTATTGCCTATATCATTTTCTGTGTAAATATTTCAGTTTCCTTGCTCACAAAGAAGAGCGTTTCCTGATGCCTGTTTTGCCATTATCATTCCATTATTGTGGTGTATACTTTCAATCCTTATGCAAGAAACCAAGACTGAAGAAAGGCCAGGTTAGGAAAGCATATTCATTGGGGAAAACTGATTGGCAAGGAAGTCAAGAAAGTTTAATAAGCAGTATAGATGAAACAGAAAGCACTGCTAGTACAATAAATACTGAAGTTTCAGCAGATAATAGTGTTTTAACTGACACAAGTTTGGCAGTAACTGACACCAGTGGAATAAGCAGTGAGGGAGATAACTCTAAGACAAGTGATAAGGGAAGTGACTCTAAGTTGTCCTCTAAGGGAGATAATGAAGTCAAAGACACTGATAAAAAGGGTGAAAATGAGAAAGAAGGAGAAAAGCTGTCACTAGAGTCAGAAATAGAACAAAGTGTCAAAGATGAAATGAAGAAAAGAGATCTGTCAACGAATGAAATTATTGCAGCAATGGAGCAAAAACAACGAAACTCACATAAAAGAAACTTGTCTAAAGCAAAACTGTTTGTGATAATATTAGTGATAACAAACATTCCAGCGGCTATGTACTTTAGTCTGATACACCAGCGAGGGACAGTTTTGGTGATGAAACATATTTATGATGCTAGTCTCGAGAAAAATGTTGATGTTTTGTTTTTGATGCCTTGTCATTCTACACCATATTATAGGTAAGATCTATTGCAACACAGGAGGAGTTCTGGGTTTTAATCATTCCTCATCTAAGTTCTACACTGTTACTATCAAGAAAGTGTTTGCTTTCTCCTGATATGACTGAAGCATTGTTAACTGGGATTTTAACTATAAAACAACAAACAACAAACTGACAAATCATAACATAATGTTTAAATTCAGATTTTTTTTTATTTGTCTTCTACTTCAAGCATCATTCTGCAGTAAGCAAAACATGTAATTATATAGAAGATATAAAGCTTGCTTGATATGCAGTTTGTGTATTGCGATAGTAGAAGATATTTTACAAAATGATTGTGCGCTTATACAAATCAACAACTGGTTTATGGCTTTTCCAGTAGAAGTTCTGTTTTTTTGTTTCAGTTATATACATAGAAACATTAGCATGAGGTTCCTTACCTGTGAGCCCAATCTCAGTCATAAAGAAAACTACACAGATGAAGCTGACATTTTCTTCAAAGATCCTGTCCTATGGCTGAAGAAAGAATATTCCGCGACATCCAGGCCCTGGCCAACACATCTTGTATATTTCAGTCCATTACAAAGTGAAATTAGCGCATTTTTATCACAAAATGGGTACAGAGACTGTAAAAGTGTGTTTCACACACATTTACCTGAAGGAAGAGTTGGAACTTCTGTTTTGATCAGTTGTAGATAGCTTAAAGACAAGCGACAATCTTAATTGTTTTGACACTTAAAATTGTTCAGATCTGCTGAAAATCCAATCGTGATCAATAGTTAGTTTTTCACAAGTTTTTGAAAGGTGTTATAATAGATTTGATGCCAAATGGTGTAGATCTTTGTCAGACTGTGTGTTTTAGAGTAGTCTGATATGGATCTATACTATTTGATTTTTAGGTAGGAGTGTCAATTTGTTTATTTATAGTATGTTGAAATGTCACAGTCTAGTCATTTATGCAATTACATGTACGCTAGTATTATAAAATGAGCCCCAATGTGAGAAAACTGGTCTTCAGGGTTTCCGACCAGGTCTGACACAAACTGACGTGTACAGTCTCGGAAGAAGGCTAGTAGCTGGAAATTTCGGATTTAAGAAGAAGAGAGATTGCACTATGGTGTAGCGAAAACAAAGGCGCTGACATGCTTCGCAGTTACTGCAAAGCTGATCTGCGCCTTTGTTTTCGCATGAGCGTAACTCCGGTTTTCTCATGACACGGCTCAAATGTATGTGTAGATATGAACTGAACCTAAATCAAACAACTGAATTGGCTGAGCAATGATACATGCAGCCACGCAGGATAATACCAATCTGATAAGCCTGCAGAAAAGAGATATAAAGATAAAATTTATAAATAACTCCCAAGATTTTTTTGTTATTGTGTGAACAAATTTTCTGTATGTTTTAGAGTAGCTCCACAACTTGTTACCAAAGGGAAATAACAAAGCAAGATATTTTAATTTTGATTTTAGAAGAATGAAGTTTGCAGCATTTTATGCCCAAACTGGTACAGAACAATTCATTGCAATCTTGCATCTTGGAGCTCTTGTATAATATGTTAACTGAACCATCATGCATGCAGCGATGTAATAATATAGGGTTATCGCACTGATATCGGTGAATATTGTCCCGAGTTGGGATATCGAAGGACGCGAGCTTGCGAGCGTCCGTAGATATCCCAACGAGGGACAATATTCACCGATATCAGTGCGATAACCCTTTTATTACATAGCTATAAATATCTGACTCTCATATTTGATGTTTTGTTGAGAGTAAGCATTACAAAATTGAAATATCTACACGAAGGCCGTGATAATATCCATGAGTGATATCATTTTTGCACTAGTGCAATATCAGATAATATCATTTTTGCACTGTTACTTTTTGGAAGCAAATTTTGCAATTGAATCAATATTACTGGCATTTTGTTTTCTTTTTTCTGCTTAAATTGCTTAAATCTGAAAATGACAAGCTTCGGCCGACGTTTTGGTCCGGTATGACGTCATTTTCCACGTGACGTCAAATGAAGATGACGTCATTAGAGTTGACGTCCCAATTTTACAATTTTGTACGATTACCGTCAAGTCAAGAATTGGGCAATGTTTCACAAAAAATATTTTTCTCTTTTAACAAAGTGTGCAATATCAAGTAAGTGTGCAAATATCGGCTGATATCTGCACACTTGTTACTCGGCTTTTATCCCTAAGTTTTAATCATTTCATATTTATAGCTATGTAATAATTAGTCATACCACATAAGACAAGAATACATGAATGCAGTAGCCAATCACTGCTTTTTTTTCTCACATATATTTATTAAACATACGTAACTCATATTTTCTTAAAGCAACTAATGTTTGTTGTTGCTGTTTGTGTGTGATATTTTCATTATGTTTGGGAAAAGCCTGTATTCTGTTGGTCAATTTATTTTCTATGTTTGTTTGAATTGTCTAGTTTCCATGGACAATTTTTCTTTGACAAAGAAGGTTTGTCTCAGAAAAATATGCTCGTGTAAACTCAATTCTGTGGTGAAGTTTCATTGTCAAATATCTGTGACATAGGTGAGCGAGCTAAGTAATATAAGTAATCTTTGCTGTGTGTGAATGCAAACTCATTGAGAAAGTTTCTGTGACAAATAATCTTCATCAAAGAAACATTGTCCATCGAAACCAGACCTTAATGTCCCAGTCAACAGCTGTTGTCATGTCGAGATGTTGCCTCCATTTTATGGGGCTTTTACCCAAAATAAGGATGTCATGACATCCAAAAAGTGCTTCATATGTAACTACCCCACCCAAGTAAGCCTCTAAGGCTTATATGTATGGATGGGTTGACTAAACCACTTTTCCTGGGCAGGCTCAGAACTGAGTGGTTAACTAGTACAGATGGTCAGTCATTAGCATAGAAGCTTTGCCTGGAGGCACAAGCTGCCCATGTATTTCTTTAGGCCCCAATGGGCGGGGCCTGGTCAAATTATTGGACAAGGTCATGCAAATGTATGGCTGCTTTATGCAACTTGAACAACAAAGTCACTGATATATGAGCCGCCTCATGTGAAAACCAACAATCTGCATAGGTGAAAAACAAAGACGCAGATCAGCTTCCCAGTAACTGCGAAGCTGATCAGCGCCTTTGTTTTCACTACATGGATAGTACAATTCCCCTTCTTCTTAAATCCGAAATTTCAAGCTTCTAGCTTGCTTCTGTGGCTGCACAGGTCGGTTCGTGTCAGACCTGCCGGTCGGAAACCACATTGTTGGTTTTCCCACAAGGCGGCTCATACATGCCTCCCTTTTTCTGGTCAGCATCATTGAACTGTGCTGCTGTTTGTTTTTGTCCATCCAATGTTTTCAAGGTTTTTGCTAGGTTTTATAAAAGAACGAATGTATGAATTATGTGTTATTAGAAATCATATCTCACTCAGACCAGACTGTACAATCACATATGAGCCCCATCGTGAGAAAACCGGTCTTCAGGGTTTCTGACCATGTTTGACACAAACTGGGTTGTACTGTCACAGAAGATTGAGAAGAAAGCTTAGAATCTTGAAATTTTAGGTAAATGTACTATTCGTGTAACAAAAACAAAGGCACTGATCAGCTGTGCAGTTACCGCACAGCTGATCTGCACCCTTGTTTTCGCATGAGCAAAAATCTGGTTTTCTCATGACTAATCTCATATGGTAGCTAGAACTTAAAGAGTAAAGAGTTAGTATTAACTGCGCAGCAAAAACAAATTTTTGTGTGGTTCCTCTGCAGCTGATCCCCGCCTTGCTTTGACATATTGCATGCCAAAAAGGTGGTCTTCATTTTACCAGGGTACAGTTATCATGTTTTGTAATCCTAAAGATTCAAGCTTTGTAATATTGATAATGTCTGAAAATATCCTAAATTGTTTTAGAATTATATCAAAGTTTTAAACAATATCTTTAGAAAAAAATGCGGATGAAAATAAGTCCTGTGTGAGCTACACTATTGTTTGCAATGGTAAAATGGGTCACTGTTTGATCAGTCATTTTTGCTTTGTGCCCATCATAAGAAACAGGCTAGCCCAGGCACAATCACAAGCTATCCCAGGCACATTCTGATCAGACTTCTATTTTTCTTTGCCGGCTATGGTCCTAATTTTATGTTGCTATAAAAATTGATGCATTTCACAGTCATCTCTCAACACAAACACAGGATTGTTTTGCACTGCCATTCATGTTTTTCAAGTATATAACACAGCTTTTCCACCAAGACATGCTACACATTTAATTCTTTATTGATTTATACTGAAAAAAGAACTAAAACATTTAATATTATTTTTTCTTGCACATCATGCTTGTAAGCCATCATGGGAATATAAAGCGACCAAAACCTTGAATATTCAATGTTTTAAAATTTTAGATAAGCTTATCCATAAAAAATGTGGTTATTGCACGTGCAAGAAATATGAGCATTCAAGCCTATAGCTACCCAGGGCTATACAGCCTAGTTCATCAGGAAAACATGTCCGTGCAATGAATACCCCCTTGAACCCCACTTATATATAGAAAAACTGGGGTATGCAGGGGTATACCTATTTTTCTTATTTTTGTTCCAAAACATAGATTGTGGGTACTCGTTAGAACCGCCTCGCCGAGGCGGTTCTAACGAGTACCCACAATCAATGTTTTGAGCAAACATATTGAAATAAAACTAATTTTTCTAATGAAATTTTCAATTTTTAATGCTGAAAAAATTATCTGTAGATTGCATGGGCAAATTTTCATAATTAATGTTGTGTCATGCATTCTTGGCTCCTATAAGTTTTTGTGAGACATGCCTCAAATGCAGATAAGAATCGTCAGACTATCTCCTGCCAGAATCCCTGGAGAGAGTTAAAAGTGACATGTCTGCTTCGCATTGAATTGCAATAGCTTTCTACAAGAAATACAGCCATTTTGGGTTCAAAACATGCACTGAAACTGACAGAGCACAGAAAAGAAGTTTTTGTTCAACTCTTTAATCTTTCCATCTGGATGAAATGGTGATGGCTATGTCTTATACAATGGTTTATTTATCAGATCAGATGGTACGAAGGATAGTTTGAACAAAACCACACATTCTGTGTTGCTCTTTGTACAATGGAAACAACGCTGAAGCTGATATTAAAGCTCAAACTCTATTGAGCCTCGTCATGAGGAAACCAGATTTTTTCCCTATGCGAAAACAAAGGTGCAGGCAGATCAGTGCCTTTGTTTTCGCTACACGGATAGTACAATATTTCCTCTACTATACTGAAAATATCAAGATTCTAGCTTTTTTGGTAGCTGCACAGACCAGTTTGTGACTGACCCGGTCGGAAACGCGGAAGACCGGGTTTCTCGCGTCGCGGCTCATTTAAAGTAATAGTGGCCCACTGGGTTTGTATGAGTGAACGTCCTGGCTGGGTAATGTATCTGCTGGTATCTGTTGGTTCTTTCAATCGTTTGTGAAATACAGTGGCTAGTGAAGTCTTGTAGTTAAGTAATTATATATATTATAGTTAAAGCAAGCTCTACATGTGGGTGTGAGCTATAGGAAGCATTATCACAACCATCTTGCGTGATTAAGTTCCTCTGAAGCTGTTATTTGTTTGTTTGTTTGAAGTAATGCTACATATACGTCCCTGTCAACAGTAATGGTCATGTCGGGACGTGGCCTGCATTTTATGGGACTTTTACCCAACATGAGGATGTAATGACACTCAAATGTGCTTCATAAATATAACCACCCAAGCAAAGGCTTATATCTGATGTTGTTAGAAATATGTCATAGTTGTGTAATTCTGCTTAGACTGTGACTAGTCTGCGCGTTCCTGAATTAAGTTTGCGAACACGTCAGTGTACATATCCTTTGTCATTTGAATGAAATACAGTGTTGTAGGACAATCTTATATACAACTAGAACTAGTTTAATGTCGACATGGTGTCTATTCCATATTCACCAGATCTTTGAATGATTTCATTCCATAATTCTGCGGAAGTCTTGCACAATTCAAGTCCTTTCCCTCTAACTTCCCATCAACCAAAAACTCTTTACCCAACTTTTTCTGTGCCCAGCATATGATTTCATCTATCACCGGAGTTGGCACTTCTAGGAGAGTGGCGATACCCCGAAACACAACTAGACCATACGGGATATCTTCCGTCGTATATCGGTAGTCGAAGTTTGGAACATATTTTCCATCATCTGTTTTCTTCATTGGGTGCACTAGACCTGCGTAGGCTGCGTTTGTTTTCATCGCCGTCAGAAGACTAGTTTTGTCCGTGATTTGGTCTGTGTAATGGCATAGTTGCCAATCGTATATAGATCCTACTCGGGAAGCATCAACCTTCGGACATAGTTTGGCTATCGCCTCAGTAATGGCTAAAGATTCGTCGGAAACTGCTTGGAGATACCGGGCTGCTTCTTCATCAATGCCTTGGTAAAATAATGGCGGTGTATCAAGGGCAGCTCTGTCCCAATTCTTCCATTTGGCAAACATTATAGGAGGGTGAAGACTTGATTTAGTATGCATAGTGAGCTCTAGAAAGTGCTCGACCAGTTTTATGACTGGTTTCTCTCCAAGAAGATTTTGAATTATCTTGACGACAGCGCCTTTGTCGACATTTTCTCTCCCGCGCAAAAGTAGAGACGCCATGACACTTTCTTTGGTTCCCTGTATGATGACCTCTGACCCGTACTTTGATATTCGACAAGCCCAGGGTAGCGTCTCCGTTGATAGAACAATGCACCCTTTATTTGAAGCCTTAAGGTAGTGTTGGCTTTGGTATTCAAACCCAGGATGTCCCGGCATTCCAACAACGATGCACGTGTCTTTAAGTAAAGGTGGTACAATGTCAAAATACGTTTGATGACCATAAGCCGGAAGACAGAAAATAACTACGTCTGCTTCCGCAACAACCTTGACATCCCGCGTTACCGTAAAATTGACGTCATCTGGTTTCTGAAACACTTCAGTCTTGTCTGGTAAACAAACCCTGAACCCAGACTTCTTCATTTCTGCATTCCATCTTTCAGCCTCGTTCTCGTAAACGTCCAGTACGGTGACGTCATTATTAGGTCTGCTGGAAACTAGCCCGGCCAGCACGTGCGCGCCGTTGCCACCACCACAGATAATTACTCGAATCGCCTGCTGCGCCATTGTTTGTATGCTTCGAAACAACAAACACAAACATGGTATAAAGCAGTTTATGGACATGTCAATAACACTCTATTGCATTTGCGTTGAGATACCATTTTTAAATGACCACTTTAGTTTCATTTCCGTCACGAATTTAAAGCCGAAAAAGTGCACATAAAAAAAAAAAAAAAACGTGTAAGGTACAATGTATATCTACGATCCTATAAACACGGGGTCTATTCTCTAAGCCTATATAATCTGGTGTCGTCCAGGTATAAGCAGGTTCCGGTAGTGGTTTTGTGAAATTGAATGTAAACAAAGAAATGGAGTAGACAGGTGAACAGGTAAGTTGCATTATTTCTGTTTTATCTTTTGATTTTGAATAAAATCCTGTTGTGCAGTCTCAAGAGAATTTACAAACGCTAGTAGAAATCAAAACTAGAGTGGCGAAGATGCAATATGAAATAAGATTTCGATGTTGAAAGTTTCGATACGTGGCTGTTTTGATGTAACACTTTCGGCCAGATTCTAAAGTTTGCCCTACATTTTGAATATTTATGCACCGGACATTGTCCGATTCGACCCACAAACAAATTTAAACAGTACGTATATTCCTGGGAATCGAAATAGCTTCATGAAAGCGAGTCCAAAATAAAAAATCTTGGTATAAGCACATTTTTTCAGGTGGTCGTGAATGTTAAGACGCTTTAGTACGGTAGACGTACAATCTGACTGACACTGTACCAGGTACTCAAATTGCTTATGCAATCACAAGCACTCTCAAATTTGGAATAATTGAGCTTGTTTATAGTGGCTGAGAGACATATTCGCTCAAAAGCTTAACAAGGATCTTGTTCCATCCCAAAACATAAAATGGTTCCTAATAATTCTGGCGTGAGTTGCATAACGCGAACCCTTGAGATATTGATGACGCCATTTGATCTTCCTTATTCCTTAGCAACGGCGGGTTGCTTTCAGAGAGACAGCTCCTGGGAACGTTAGGGGCCTACGTAGCGCTGGCGAACACTTTTTTCAACATACCGTTGCATTGGAAATAGTTGCGAAGTGCTTGCTAACCCTATTTATGTATTACAAATTTTTAAAAATCGCAAAAACCGTAGCCCGTTGACACGTCGAGCGCACGCCGTACAGAGACACTGCGATGATCGTACGATCGCCGCACGATTTATCATGATAATTTATGGACAAAAATAGTTCGGCGATCGTAGGGAGACCGCAAGAGCTCAGTAAGAAATCATAGCGACTCCTCGCGGACATCGCACGGGCTCCGTACGATTTCCAATTAAAAAGTGTGGATACCCTACGATTTCCATACGATCTCCATACGGTTCTGACTCAAAACATCGACGAAAGCCAGAGCAAGAAATCTTTGAATTGTTAACGCATACGTCGTAGCTAAAGATCACTTCCGATGTCTAAAATCGTAGGAAAAATCGCAGACCGAAAAATCGTACGATGATCGGTGCAAATGTAACCTAGGCATATTCACTATACTTTCACTAAAATCGTATAAGTTAGTTGTAATGCGTATAACGCCTATTACTCTTCGATCTACAGTAACAATTTAACGAAAGTCTTAATGTGTGCAACTGCACATATTAATTATGGTATTGCCTGCTAAAATAAACCATATCACGAACGAATCTCAATAATAACGAAAACTTAATAGTTTCATGTTTTTTTTTTTTTTTTTTTTTTGTTTTTTTTTTTTTTTTTTAAATATTTCACCACCCATGATTTTGTGCTTTGCATTCACACCACCCCTACATTTTATTCTTATACGTTACATGTTTACATGCTGTTCTTCCTCCAAAGCAAAATGGCACGTTATTTCTTGAACAGACCAACAAGTGTACTCACCTTCAGCAATCTGCTCAAAATCACAAGTGTGTCGACAAATCAACCAAAATGTACCGCTAGTATATCTTCTCGCGGATGAGGCACGTGCTTTTATGAGCTTTGAACATTTCCACTGAACGCTTCTCAAACTTTTGCAAACATTTGTTAATGTTAATTTGAAGTTTTAATATGTAGCTAGAGACTGCACTTCAAAAAATGTACATTGCTGACCTAAGTTCTTATATTTTTTTCATTTTTTGAAGAAAGCAATGAAACACCAGACTAAACTGACCTTAACCAGCACAACTCCCGAGCATATTGGCTTGAAGAATAGACCCCGTGATAAAACAACAGACCATAAAGTATGACATCTAAATCAAACTAGAACGAAACTCGCCGAATTGGAACGGCCGTTGGCAGATATATTCAAGATTATACAAGTTTGCTTTGCTGTGACAGAATTTGCAAAAATAACACACAAAAAATGGAAGAAAGTAGAAATAAAATAGATACATTTGCTACTTACAACTCACTTGTATAAACTTCTTATGCACGTTTATCGGACAGTTTCAAATATACTTTTAATATTTTATCAATGACCTAGATTATTATTTATCATATTCAAGGTGCTTTGATGGCATGATGATCCATATAGTGACGACCCATATAGTGACTTCACTTGACAAAAGATCTTATCATAAAAAGGTTTACTTTTGGAATATTTATTATCATATACTTAAATTGTAGAGAATTATATACCCATTTCTTCCCTTACATTAATAGTCCGTCTGTACGCATACGTTGTGAGCACATATTTATGATAGTTAATATTTTATTTGCTTTTACTGCAGCTGGTGTTGTGCACTGGCGGCCGTAAAAACATCCATAGTGCAGATTATATTTTTATTTAGGCCCTATTTAAATCAGTAAAGATATCTAGAGTGTTCAAAGCACTCACGTTTAGAAACATACTTCTAAGCAGTGTTTAAATTATTTGACCCCGTTTAAGATTGTGTCTTTGATTTAGACATCGTGTAAATTCTCGATATTGCAGTACAGTCTTGAGTCTGGCTTTTGTTGCCGGTTTAAAAGGGCTACCGATGAGGGTTCATTACCCGAAATTGCGCGATATAGTCCATACTTTCTCCCTTTGAATGTTTTCACTGCTTCCAAAGGATTAAACCTTAATATTTTATATCATTATACACATGTCCAATGAAAACGCACCACTTCTCAGATGTACTTAATTTTGGGATTTCAAAACATTTTTTTTTGCACTTTTGATGAAGCTCTTTTGATGTATACTTCTGTTGTGTAGGGGTAGTGCAGTGTTTCAACACTAGAATCTTATTCCTAAAATCACACTTTCGTATATTGTATTGCTCCCAAAAAGATCATCCAGAAATGTCCAGTCGTTATTATTTTATCGCCGGTAATGTAGCCACACTCCCACTTTACGAGTTCGTAAGTGTAGTCGACATTCTTGTATTTCGTATGCCCGCCATTTGCATTGGCCACCACTTGTCTATGTTGGTTTGGGAAATTTCCTGTTGGAAGTTTCGTACCGCAGCAGGCACATGACGTCATAATGACGTCAGATCGACGTCGATGCGACGTCATGACGTCACATCGACGATATGACGTCATTATGACGTCATGTGCCCGCTGGGGTTATAACCGAACTACGAGGTTTGTCAGAAAAGGATGTCATACTTGCCATACAAATCTTTTAGTAAGCTTATGTTCGTTCTGTGGGATTTAAAGCCAGATGTACGTAATTGACCTCACGGTAGAATTTTTTTATTTTTTGCATGTGAGTGTATTTTGATGTCCTACATACGAAAATGAAAAGAAATCGATACCGTTCCGAGCTTGTTTTCGAGATATCGGCCTTCAAAATAGTCAAATTTGAGAGCGAAAATACATTGACGTCAACGTAAAATGAGATTTTTAGACCCCCTTTTTGTTAATTTTCTTGATATATTTAAAAAATCCACGGTAGGATTTTTTAAAAAACCGATATGTATTAGAGAAATTCCTGAACTACATATAGATGACGAGAAAGTCCTTAGTTACCGGATTCGTTTTCGTGCTATAGGCGTGCGAAGAGAGGAAGTCGTTGCTAAATTCAGTATATTTTACGCGCGACGTCGATTTTGCGCCAAAATTTCAGTATTGCTAACTGTCGCGGAAATGTTGTTTTCTTCGGGATAACATGTACACAATCTAGTTTAGCAAAAATAATAAATAATATCAAACTGTTTACATTTCTAAACAGTCGGGATGCGTAGCCAAGGCGCAATGATATAATCAAAATCGTAGCAACCAAAAAACGTTCGAAAATTAAGCCACTCACTTTGAACCGAGAGACAGGGCCTGAAGTAATTCCATTCGCGTGTAACAAAGACGAAACTGACTTTCATCAAACACGCAGCCCATTTTTAGCAATGCTATATCCGCCCTATGAAGCTGCTTTGTTGTCATGACAGTTTGCCGGCGCATTGATTTAGGGGATTTTCCTTCTCGACTCAACTGTCGAAAATGTCAGTCGTGTTAAATCGTTTATTTAACGAGTATTTGATTTTCTCCCGTGTCGAGACCCATATTTTCTGAAAATTAAATCTTTTGTGAGAATATTGATGTATGAATCACGATATGATCGGTGTGAACAAATTTTTGTTCTAAAAAAGAAAATTGGTACTGACGATGAGAATGGCGTTTATGCCCCAAAATTAGGCTCAAATTGGTTGAACTTTTATGAAAAAATGTCAGCATAATCGCTATTAATCCGTCAAATACGGTTCTTTTCAACTGATGCTATATAAAACATTGTCACTTTCATTCAGATTTCAATTTTATCGAGAAATATTTGAGAAAAGGAAAGCCAAATTGGAAATTGTCGGAGTTTGATGCTATTTTTAGAACACAAGTAAAAGCTTTGAGGAAAATATCAATGTTGAAAAAGGTATCAAAGCTGCTAGAGATTGTCGGTAGATCCTATGTAGGACAATATGTTAGACTGACACATTTATCATCATTTTCTTTTTATTTTGTACTGAGTTGATAAATATATGATCTGACTATTACCTTAGGCAAACATATAAATCCAAGCCTCAGGCCATGGAGGTTCTGATTTAACCTCCATGCTCAGGCTCAGGAACTGTGTAATGGCTTGTGAGTTGCTCAATGCCACAACTTTTATGGCACTGTCTGTTGTCAATGACCTCAAGGTGATTATGCCCCCTTCCCTGCGGTTCTCTATGTACTTATCATTTTTGGAAATGGTTGAGGGACACCAGAGCATAGATATGCTGAATGCTCACCTAGTAAGCCTAAAGGCTCAGATGAGGTAAATATGTTCAATAATTGTCACACTATTATGACTGATATTGTCCAGTCAGTGTTTCTAGAAATCAAGCTTGTGTCATTTTCTAATACATGTAGTTTGATTTGTTGTTTTCAGTCTGGTAGTAAACATATGAAGCTGTGTCAAGAATCTCAAATGATCAGCCCAGGCCCTGAGGCTATAAAACGTTTTTCAAGCTCAGCTTAGGTGAGTATAAAATTTCAACTGCTTATAAATGTTGAAATGGTCAAAAAATGTGGAAAATTCAGGTTCAAAACTCATAGAGAAAAACTAGTTATTTATCCTGCTAATAAATATAAAAATGCCATGGCATTTTGTTGGCATTTTAACATTTATGAGCAGGATAAATTTTAGTCTCAGCTGAGTTGAGCATGAAAGAAGTTTTATAACCTCGGGCCACCAGTCATATACATGTGATGAGTTTAAGATGCATCAGAGATTGTTTCTTTCATTTCATGGAGGCATTTGAAAAACGTATATAGAATGTAGATTTAAGAAAATCATTGGAAGTATCACATGTATAAAGTATTTCATTTGTGATTATTAATTCCGACGTACACACTACTGATCGAACTGTAATGAGTACTGGGCTCAAAAATTTACAGAACATTTCCTTGTATTCTTCAACTTCATGTATGTAGAAACCTTCTCTGTTTGTAAAACCAGGCTATAAGGTGTTGTGTGAATCTGGCTTGGTTGTGGCGTCATAAACTTTGATGAATTAATATATGCATGAAACTTCTATGGTTTAAACTTTTAATTCAGTACATGTATGTAAACAACATATAACAAGACAAACAAAGCATTATAAACAATAATTGCATATTATTTAGAAGGAAAACTTTCTCTGTGTGTAGCTCTGCCTGTGATCAATGTTTTTGACATAAAACATGTGCAGATCCAGAAAATTTTCTCAGGGGTGTCCAAATTCCCAGAAGGGGTCTGAAGGAAAATTTCAACATGGCAAAAACTAATAATCTGGCAATTCTAGGGGGGGGGGGGGGGGGGGACCCCCTGTCCACCCTCTGAATACGCCCATGTTAAATATCGGTCAATTTCTACAACAACGAAGCTCAGCTTTCCATACTTAAACTGGTTCATAGCAAAAGACTTCTGGATTTCTGAGTTGGCAAGAAAGTATAATAAAAACACATTTCCTTTTATTTCTCAAGTCAGCTGTGAGCATGAAATAAAAAAAGGAAGTGTTTAGGGTAACCTGACCCTACCTATATTTTTTGGTGAATCCTATTTTTTTTATCTCAATATTTCTAAGAAATTGAAGAAAACAACAGTTTTAATGGCAAATTAATGACTTTTAACAGAAAAAATAATAAGAGAATAAAATAAAATTAATAAATAAATATGCACCTTTATAGTAACCCTACCTTGAGTTTTCCAAGATATTACCCCAAACAAAGCACTTTTTCCAGGCCTTGTTTCATCTCGAGTTCATATATGAGCTGCAAGTTCATATATGAGCTGCGTCATGAGAGATTCCATTTTTAGCCTAGGTGAAAACAAAGGCGCAGATCAGCTGTGCACTGTGCAGTGATCAGTGGCTTTGTTTCCACTACAGGGATAGTACAATTCCTCTTCTTCCTAAATCCAAAACTTCAAGCGTCTAAATTAAACCATGATACAATACGAAAACACACCCATGAAGATTTTAGTTGAAAAATTTTGATAACTTAAGATGGTTGTTTTTGCTGAAACCTACATGTATATTGTGGGTACTACATGTTAGAATGGCCTTGGTGAGGTAGGTCTAACAAGTACCCATAGAAGTCTAACAAGTATCCATACTCTTTGGATCAAAAATAAGAAAAATAGCCGTTTAAATAGGTACACCCATGCACACTCCAGTTTTACTATATAAAAGTGTGGTATAAATTCCAAGGCCATGTTAGCCTTTTTCTCCATTGTTTATTTCGCAGTGCAGAATTTTCCTGGGTATTCACATCATGTTGTTGACCATGTCAAGGGATCACATCACATTCCTTGCATGCCTCAGACCTCTGAAAGATAATTGAAATCATGTTTAATAAAGTTGCATGGGTATGTAGTAATTCACCAGCCATTTGTATCCACAGTCACTATGGTGCCGGGAAATAGCAGGGCATCTAACTTAATTTTTATAGAGCTGCTAACAGTCAGACCAGTAAAGAAGTTAAATACGAAAGATACAACTACTAGTTCATTTGAAGTAATGTGACTGTATCCTGTCATATCTCCGGCACTCATCGGAGGTTATAACCCGGCACATAAGCCTGCTGTGTCCCTATCTCCCAGTCCCATAGGGGCTGGGGATACAAATGACTGGTGCATAACGCATATATTTTTCCCTAGCCCACAAAAACTGTTTGAACCCTGTTGGAACCCATTGACCCCACAAATACTGTCCAAAGAGACAGGTTACTTGATGTTCCCCAAAATTCTCTAATATTTCCTGTTTTCAGAAGTAAATTATATAAATTAGCATTAACATCAGGATAACATGTCCGTGTAAAGTATACCCCTTCAAACCCCACTTTTATATATAAAAACTTTAGTATGCAGGGGTATACCTATTTTCTTATTTTTGCTCCAAAGCATAGATTGTGGGTATTCGTTAGAACCGTCTCGGTGTGGTTCTACGTGCACCCACAATCTCTGTTTTGAGCAAAAATATGACAAATATGAAAAATTTTCTGGTGATAATTTTAATTTTTTAAAACATAAGAAAAACAGTATATTACATGGGCATGTTTTCTTAATGTAACAGCAGAGTATTAACAGTGCATGCCCACAAGAATAGATTGATTAATACACAGCTTTTCTTCATTAATACACCTCACTTGTTAATATGTTAAAGAGAAAAAAAAAAAAAAAAAAAAAAAAAAAAAAAAAAAAAAAAAGAAAACAGAAACACAAAACACACACACACAAAAGCACTGACAACAAAAACATAGAGCTAGAATCACAACAGAAACACTGCCTTAAAAATTACAGAGAAGCTTAGACTAGATTTATTGGGTCCTACTTTCTGCCGATGTTGAATGGTGGTTCACCTGTTCACACCAATTTATAAATGCACAATACATTTGTAACCACTGCTCCCCCACCTACACTACAGGGAAGGGCAGGGATTATGACTTTAAGCTTTCATCGCCCTGCAATTAGCCCCACCCCCAGGGGGCAAACTGGAGGTCAAAACTTTGCTCTTTGCCCTGCCCTTCACAAAACAAAATCTCCCTGGGGTAAGGATCCTAATGTCAAACCCCCCTTCATTTCCCCTGGACTGCAGGGACACTCGAAAAGTAACTGCCCTGCTCTTTAACCCGGCTTTCACCCTTCCCCTCACCCTTTCCCGTAGGTGGGGGGAGGGGGCAGTGATTACAAATGACTGGTGCAATTAGGGTTCAGCAAACTGCCAATCTTTTAGAAATTAGAGACCATTGCTGAGGATCGACCATTGTCACGATTGTGGGTAGAGCTATGCTGTAATAAACATATTTGTGGGTACTTACGAGCAGTGTCAGAGTCTCACATGTCTAAGCTGCTAGGTGTACACCCCATACATCTCAGGAAGAGTATCAGAGTATTACATGATCTTCCCCACCCACTCCTCATGTCCATGGAATGATGGTTTGGTAAATCCAGAATTTCATGATGAAATTTCACCAAAATCAAACTGATTAATTAAATCCTTTCCACAAAATGGAGAAAGGTGACAACAAGTATCACACATTTTGATTTACAGAGAAGAACGTGTCATGATGCGACTGTTTACACCACAGAAATACTTCAAAAACGACCGCCGACTTTACACATGTGGTGTGACGTAATACGATCTTCTCCAATACACAGAATTAGCCTCAACACGGTCAAATCTATCTTGATGACTTGCGTACGGTCAAATATAATATCCGAGTGTGAACAATTTTTTGTTCTAATATAATTGGCACCCCCTAAAATTCGCATTTCAGGGGAATGCCGTGACAGGCAAAAGTGTTTCGTGTCGTTTTCGTTGAAAAAAGTTTGTCATGTGGCGTCTCAGTGTAAGACGGCAATATGAAATCCCGGACAAGGCGGATCTAGCTGCACCGTAGAACAGCTATTGTTTTAA
This sequence comes from Rugalucina vietnamica, assembly GCA_964017185.1. Classification (NCBI taxonomy): domain Eukaryota; kingdom Metazoa; phylum Mollusca; class Bivalvia; order Lucinida; family Lucinidae; genus Rugalucina; species Rugalucina vietnamica. The sequence goes on along the minus strand of OZ024873.1, from coordinate 31,989,372 downwards.
GCACAGCAATAAGCGTGTCATTTTGATCGAAATTTCGACCAAAAATTGGTCGCCATTTTGTTTCGGATTATTTTGCGTCGAGTAAGGTTTCAAAATAAAATACAATTACCGCTTGCACGCTGGCTGCGTCCTCACTGAAAGTCCTGTGCATAGTTTCCTATTCCAAACGTTAACTGACGCTAGAAATGACGTTTCGAGCGAAAACTGACGTTACGAATGCGGCGTAAAAATGACGTTTCGACTCTTAGATACGCACGTTCCTTCAATTACGTACATCTGTCTTTAAAAGCTTCAAAAATTTTAAATGTAGATGATCTGTGTTTTTGAAAGTGAAAATGTTACCATACATGCTATTTTAAGTACCCAAGGAGTTGATCCAGTTACTGTGGCAACGTGTTTCACAACCCCATATGAACGGTAACTGTCAAGTTACCATGTTTGTTTCTCGGCACTGTTCTTCGATGGGCTTCCGTCCCACCATGATACTTGAGAAGCAAATTAGTGCAGATGTCGTAATTGGTTTAATTTCAGACTTTCTATCATGTTTCACTTTAACTTGATGGCGAAATGAATTCCCTGTTTATAACGGCAATTATATAGTAATTTGAAGGTGACCGCTTAGAACTTTTAATGAGTGTATGTGTTTGGAACCTGGACTTGCCATTTGAGCCGCCTCGTGGGAAAACCAACAATGTGGTTTCCGAACAGGTCCGACACAAACCGACCTGTACAGTCACAGAAAAGAGCTAGAAGCTTGAAATTTCGGATTTAAGTAGAAGAGGAATTGTACTATCCGAGTAGCGAAAACAAAGGCGCTGATCAGCTTCGCGGTTACCGCGAAGCTGATCTGCGCCTTTGTTTTCGCCTATGCAGATTGTTGGTTTTCCCATGTGGTGGCTCATTTGATTTCAACAGTTTTCTCATGCAATTTAATCGGAAATGGCATGCTGTTGATGTTATGCGTATGTTTTTTTAAAATACATATTCTGAGAGGATTGGTAGTACCGTAGCCATGCAATCTTTCTGGTTGGTGTTAAGCTTGACCCCATCTTACTAGTTCCCAGAACTCAACTTAATGAGGCGGTTCTAACGAGTACCCACTATGTTTTGTAGCAAAACATGAAAAACGATATTTTTTTTTTTCAATTGAAAATTTTCCAGCAAAAAGAAACCAGTCCGGTTTGATACAATTCCTAACTCAGGACTCTTTCCCGCACACATTCTGGGTTGGGATTTTAGGACGAAATGAGATTGGGTGCTCTGCTGTTCGAGACACCTGATGTTTCCGGACTGGGATCACTGCATAAGTCCTGTATTGACTTTGGATACGCATCACGAAAACATGTCCGTGTAATATATACCCCCTTGAACCCCACTTTTATATAGCAAAACTGGGGTATGCAGGGGTATGCAGGGGTATACCTATTTTTCTTATTTTTGCTCCAAAACATAGATCGTGGGTACTCGTTAGAACCGCCTCGCCGAGGCGGTTCTAACGTGTACCCACAATCTATGTTTTGAGCAAAAATAAGAAAAATATAAAAGAATTTCAGCTAAAAAACTTTTTAAAGCTCAAAATTTCTCTGTATATTGCATGGGCATGTTTTCGTATTGGTAAGAAAAACGTTCATTCATACTAGAAATAAACAATACGATTTTCTTGGGTATTATTGGCCACATTGATCAATACAATCTGCTCATATTTTCATCAGTAACTGACAACCATTAAGAAAATGTAGGGTCCTTGAATTGAACCATTGACCTCCCAATTGCAAGCCCGGACGAGACGAGACGAGACGAGCAAACAATGCTATTTGGGACGGACTACACGACATTTTGATGGCCTATTCTTCTTGGTGCGGCTGATTTCTTTAGCCTAATGTTTGGAAAGCACATGCTTGATTAGGGAAGTAATATGAGCCTGTGCGTGAGAAAACCAACAATTTGGGTTTCTGACCAGGTCCGACACAAACCGGGCTGTACAGTCACAGAAGATGGTTAGAGGCTGGAAATTTTGGATTTAAGAAGAAGAGGGACTGTACTATCCGTGTAGCGAAAACAAAGGCGCTTGTTTTCGCATAGGCAGATTGTTTGTTTACTCACGCACAGGCTCATATTGTAATAGCATTGTTGTTCTGTTTTAGAGCAACAGCCTGGCAAATAAAGCATTTGTCACTTATACAGTACAGCTGAGGTTACCTCGCTATAGTCACGGTGTGTGTAACGCGAAATAGAAATGCAGACACATGAATTATAATATATGCACGCATTTATCTTTTACAGGCTGACTGATGCAAGTCTTCGTGTCGTGCTTTTTGTATGTTTTTTCACCAACTTGACATGAACTCTTCATCAATAACGACTGTCTACAAGTGTCTTCTGCTACCAGAAAATCAATATGAGCCCCATTGTTAGAAAACCTGCTTATCTATTTAGCAAACATGCGAGGAAGCCTCCAATGGAACTTGAATTATTATCGCGTCGTTATGTCGAGATCCTTATCCCCGAAATAGTGTATTTGCTTGTCTTGAATCTATGTTGAATGGGATAATACATGTACCTTGAATTTAATTAAAACGGTCTGCCTATATCATATATGAGTCAATGTCAAAATTCGTCAAATTTAATTTGAATGTGTGAAAAAATAAAAAAACAAATGAAAGAAAGTTAAATCTTTTTTGATTGAAAGTAACAAGCTAACCCTAAAATAATTAAAACAAACTAAAGGCAATCTTAACAACCAATCAGATTGCTTAAATTGATCGTCAAAAGTCACATGACCAGGAAAAATGTCCATACCGTAACGAATTTTAAATTGTGTTTTTCTTTTAAATATGCAACAACTTTTTATTTCTGATGTATGCAATCTCATAAACAGAATGTTTCTACACATGTACTGAAGAAAAAAAAGTACAGCTGTAATGATAGTAGAAAAAAAAAACAGTGACCATACAAGCAAAAACGAGTTTTTACAGATTTTAGACGTTTTCCGCTTTTAATAACATTTTTAAAACACATGTTGCTATACAACAACAATACTGCAGACAACTAATTCATCTTGATAATATTGTTTTTGTGGTTATAATCGACATTAAGTCTTCATAAAGAACTTATTTTCAGAAATTTACTACCGTTACGGTACTGGACAAGATGCATGTTACGGTATGGACATTTTTGACTTTACGCACTAATATGTTGCTAAATGAAGACAGTGATTCAGAAAGATGTTTATTTATTTTCACTGATAAATCCTCTTGGTGTGAATGCAAAAGAAGGTAAACACAGAAAAGCAACTAATAAAATGCGACACAGTATATACTTTCTGATGTTGTTACGGTATGGACATTCTCTGTTACGGTATGGACAAGATTTTAGATTGATAAAATCGTTACGGTATGGACATTTTTAGAATAAATATCAATGCTTGCCTTTTTGACAACAATACAGGCAAGTGTGATTGAATGATTTAGCAAGTATTTAATCTTTTGGTATCTTCTATGGTGATTCAAGCCTAATAAGTTCTGTTAGTTTTCTGGTACAGTTAAACATTATGAGATATCGTTACGGTATGGAACAGCATGTTACGGTATGGACATAACACATTTTGTAGGAAATAATTGTTCTCAATCATAATCCTGATAGCTATTATTTCAATAAGATAATATATTTTACATGACATACAATTGTATTGCTTCTAGTTTCGATTTCCAAATGATTTTCCAAAAAGGCATGGTATTTCACCAAAATGTCTTTACCGTAACGGAATAATTCCTATGAACGTATTTGTTTAAAAATTTCATTTATAAATTTGGGTTTTAATAATCCTTTTGTTCAAATTTAAACAAGTTACAGTTTCTCATAGCAAATGTATCTAAATAGATAACATACAGGTTGATTTATTTTGCTGTTTAACAGTTGATGTCCATACCGTAACAATATGAGTCCTTACCATAACATTTTATATTGTTATGGTAAGGACTGTTATGGTAAGGAACATATTTAAAGTTATTTCTATCTTAAATAATAGTTATGCATTACAACATGTTAGCAAAAGTGGTTTGCTATTGAGAAATGTAACTGGTTCAATATGTCAGAATCAGAACTTTTTTAAAGTATTTACTGTGCTAATATCTTGTTACGGTCAGTGGACACACAAAAATATACTCTACTGGGCTTACTTACTGAGACCGTATTTTCCTTGAGCAGTTCAGTATAAGTCTGATTTTTTTCAATGTGCAGGGCGGAGCCTGTCAATCTTTGATTGACAATGACAAAGTTGACCATTACATTTAAAAATAGGTAGTTCTCACTCGGACTGTTACTTTGACCCACTTGTTATTGTTGAACCAATCAGTGTCAAAATTAAACCTCATGCACTGAAAATGATGGGTAAACACATACTGCCATAGAAAAAAATATTCTGTACTACATGACTGTATTTATGTGTGACCATAATGAAAATTCCCTTAGTAAATGCCTGGTAAACATTCTTGTTGTATGACTCTGTTTTTCGTTTCAAGTTTAAAACTTTAATTCTGATACAATTAAATATCTTGAATGATGTAGGCTTGCTTTAAATTACTAATTTACTAATGAAGGCGGCAAAAAAAAGTGCAATAACTACAGTACGGATCTGTAAAGTGCGACTGACAGCTCAGTAAAGTTAGCAGCGAATCTGTTGCAGCAGCAGCAGCAGCAAAAAAAAAAAAAAAAAAAAAAAAAAAAAAAAAAAAGGTCACGTTAGCTGCAGCGAAACGTTTTGCCACCTATTGAATATGGTTCATACAGACAAGGCTCCAGAGTAGCATCGTCTATCTTGAAGCTTACACTGATGAGCAAATCACTAAGGTGAGCTACGGCACAATTCGGTCTCTCGTTTTCGTTTAAGTCTGTCTATGAGCGCTATAAGATGATGAATGTCATCACAAACAGACGTTTTTTTATCCCACCTATTACCCAGTCTATGGACACTTTTACTGTTGGCAGGGAACTTTTGTCCTTAATCTGTGTTATGGATGGGATAGAAAATTCTTGTTAGCAGCATAAGTATTCGCGTCCTATAGCACTCACAGCCAGACGAAACTGTAAAAAATCAGCAACATTTTCCGTAAAGTTGGTAATATGAGGAATAGAAAAGTTATGTTGCAGCATTCATCATCATTTTCTACATAGCGATCACAGCCAGACGAAAAAGAAAAAAAAATAAGAAGAATAAAATAATAAAAAAATGGTGACAAACATTTCCACTTACATGGAACTTTTTTCGTAGGTGATGTCGAAAAGATGTGATTGTGGCAAAAAATATCATTTTCTTATGTGTTATCACCTAGATTAAAGCCAAAACAGTCTGCGACAAAAATGTTTGTTGCAAGCGAAATTGCTGCTTACTTGACTGTTTTTGGCTGTAGCAAAACAGCTGCTTACTTTGCCAATTTCGCTGCAGCAAAGTTTCCGCTAACTTGACTGTATTTTGCTGCTGCAAATTTAATTCTAACGCTTCAAGCAAAATTGCCGTTAACTTGACTGCTTTTGCTGTAGCAAAATTGCTGCTACATGTAACATGGCCGATTTTGCTGCAGTAAAATTGCTGCTAACTTGACCGTTTTTGATGCAGCAAATTTGCTGCTAATTTGACCGAGCTGACCATGTAGGAAAAATAAGTCAAATCAGCTGGTTCTCCGAATCGTTTCATTTTTTTCGAATGGTACTTTATTGACCTTCTACTGCGGTCATGTACCATCAGTAAAGCAAAGAGTTGTTTACAAATATAGAGACATTGGCTAACTTGATAGAAATACATGTATTTGAGTGTAGCAGTATGGTTATATTTTAGAAACAAAATGTTTATGTTCTTGTGTGTCTACCATGCACTTCACCTATTTTGAAATCATTCAGGTGAAACACAGGTATAGCACAAAGACAACAAGCATAGTCATCTTTACCTCAATTATACATTGTCAGCTCTGGGACCCTATCTCAATGAAATCATCCAAGGCTGGGCTTAGCTAAGCCCTGCCCTGCACATTGAAAAAAATCCAAGTATAGCAGCATTTCAAAACACATGCAGTGCTTGTAAACAGAAAATGCCCAGTGAGCATGACAGATAACCAGATTTGCCCACATGAGGGATCCTGTATTATTTTGGCAATTTATCACTGCGTTACGGTAAGGACATAAATCCAGGGACGGATTTATTATTGCCAAAAAATATGAAAAATAAAATGAAATATCCCATTTTGAAACTTCTTCTATTTGCCTTAATAATGTTCTTATTGATTCAACCAGTCAAAACTACCCCAAAACTTACATCGGCTTTCAAAAGTTGTGCTGAATCTTCAATGATGAAAAATGAGGTTTCAAATCTAGAAAAAAAGTATTTCTACACCAATCAAATACTGTTTTATCATTTACTATTATTAAGCATGATCAGTATTTATTTTATTTCACTGGATCAGTAGTATCATATGAAAAAATTCAAATCACAATCTTGTAAGTGGTTTTCATAAAATATTGAGAAGACAAGAATTTTGACGAATTTTGGCATTGACTCATATATGTTCAGAAACGATGGGTTAAGAAAACCAAAAGCAGGAAGTCAAGACAAAATCATCGGGACACATTTAGAGAACGAAATAATTTGCCACGAGAATTTAAAGTATATATTCAAACAAACGGCATGATAGTGGCGTTTCCGTGTCAAATTTCGAGTGTCACGTCTACGTTTATCCTACAGATGTTTAACCCATATATGACATTTGGAATTTCCCATCATTATCATTTGGATGAGTCCACTTTCATTTTAGGGGCATCAGGAGTGATTTTTTGTTCAATTTTTCGATGAAAATCCTCTAAGCAAACGGAAAAGACCCAGATGGGACGCCGCGTTCTGCGGCGTCACATCTGGGGCTTTTCTGATTGCCTATGTCCCATAAAAGGGACGTCAGGCTTAAATGAATTAAGATACGTTCTAGTGCAAATGATATATGGTCATGGTTTGTGACAAACCACCTTATATATATATTCTGAACATGAACTGAGCTTAAAGGGTCTGATTAGTCTGCATGTGCTTGCAATCTGACAGAACTGTTCACAAGTTTGCTGGCTGCGTAGATAATTCACTGTTTCAAGGTTAAGCTATCCAAAGTTTCAACACCAAATCTAGACTTTGTAAAGTCGGAATTTCAGGAGACAGCTTTTCTCGTGACTGATGTAGATCTTGATTTGATATAAGTAATGTAACGCAACACTCTAACAAATATGTGTGCTGAATCCGTCTGTCTACATCACCATAAACAGCTGCCCTAGGCAACGGTTGCCACTACTTGCCCCGGTCATTTCGCCTAATAGATGTAACGTCTAGTCAAGGTTACGTTCACGTTTTTCACGTCAAGGACAAAAACTAACGTGTGTTAATTAAGGAGTACAGGCAGCAGAGTAAGTTATTTATAGTTTTTACTCACAAAACTTAGCAGAAAGAGCGTTGAAAAATAACTCTTTGTTTAAATAGGACATTGAAGTTAAATTCCTTTTGAATTTCTCGATGATGAGGCAAAAACAAAACAAAAGTAATACGGTTGAAATCCCGTACACACTGCATTTTTTAAACTTCATTTTTGGATTTTTTATACGTTTATTTCAATTTTTAATTTTTCTAGTCTACTTTTTAAACGGGACGATAGACAGATATACGTATTTAAAGACAATGTCATGTTTAATCTTTGTCAGTATTATCTCAAAAGTGACGTTCCTTTCGGTCATTGTGCTTAATTGCATTTCATATCCGGATTTCAATCTGCTCCTTTCACTTCATTGTCATTTTTTTTTTTTTTACTTTTGCTAGCTACCGTATTATAAGTTCGACTATAATACCGTTTACACAACCACTTAACCCTGCTTCTAGCTTGGTCGCACTGGTCATACATACCTAGGGACGAGCATTTGCAAACGACAGATCAGCGTTACATGTACTACTAGTACATCTTAAATGTTTGTCCCAGGTTAAGGAAGAGATATGGTTCAGTATATTATTTTTACTCTGTTGAACTTTAATGTGAGAATTTTTTTTTTTCATTTTTCACTACTTCTAACAACATATTCAGTCAATCTCTGTTTTTATGTCTTCATGGATTTTCACATACAAAATGATCGGTTGAAGATATATTTTACGGGGAGATTACAATGATCATAGGAAATTGGGCATAAATATCGAGTAGTTATGAGTTATGTTAAAGGTTACCAGAGCGAACAATGTGATAAGTATTTATTAATTTAATTAGGATATGCTTGTGACTTTGCTACAGAAAAGGCAATTCGTGCGTATAACATTGCGAAAAACTATATAAAACAGAGATAAAGCATATAAACTGGATATCATCCTGCATATGCGAAAACAAAGGCACAGATCAGCTTCGCAGTAAGTGCGGTCCTTACCGGCGCCTTTGTTTTCGCTACACGATAACCAGTCTCTAGCCATCTTCTGTGCTTATAACATCTCGGTTTGTGTCGGAACTGGTCGGATTCCACTTTCCGGGTTTTCTCTTGATGTGGTTCATTTGTTTGTCATCTTTTCTCTTGGAACGCATGTTTTCGTGATCGTGCATTTATTTTATTTCACAAGTAGTTAAAAATTAATGGACCACTCATAAATGACCGTGAAAAAATTCACGAGAAACATTTTATTTTATTTCATGTGACAAAGATTGCTGCAAAGCCAAGCATATGAAAGCAAATAACAAAATGGCAAAACGGTCATGTGGCCTTCGTAACATTATAAGGGTCATGTCTCAGTACAAATCGTGTCCAAAGGCTGACCGTTCATATAAAACCCAACATGGTAGGGTGACAATGTGCAAAAAGGCGTTTTTTTTTCTAGGGGGTACCCGGTCATCCGGTATAACAAAACATATAATGTATCAAAATGTTCGACAAAGTCCGGTAGTATATGGAACTGCCGGCATAAATTGGCAAAAGTGATGGCGAGCTGAGAAATCCAACTTGATGATGGCGTCCAACATGGCCGACAAATTAATTTAAAAAGGTATAATATTATATGCATTTCACAAGTTTCAGGTCAAAATTATATACCCTATATTTTGAGAGTTTCTGAAAGTTTAATTTTATTTGGCATCAAAATATGCAAGTTGGATAACATTTGAAGGGAAATGATGTTTAAATTTAACTTATATGACCTTGAGGTCGTTTCTGGGGACCTCCAGAGACAAAACTATTTTTGCACAAAAATAAGAGACTTGTTTGGCTTCATTTCACTATAATTATGTAATAAGTTTGTCTTATACAAGAAACTGGTCGTTTAAGCCATAATTGTACCATGACATAATTTACAAAGTTATTCTGCATTAATTTACCCGACCCCCTTATTTTAGATTTTACATGTGTCAGGTATTTCTCAAACTGTTGTAACCTGAGAAATCACAAGGGCTATGTTTTATAGAGCATGCAGTCTGCAAACTACACTCAACTTGCTTTTCTTGCATTGGATTCATTACAAATACGCTGTCGTTTATGAGCAGTGATAAGAAAACAACATCTAAGATGGCCGCCAAAACAAATAATTCTTTATATCTCATTCAGCGATACGATTTAGATGACTTTGATGTATCAACACTTTTCAGACTATTCATTGTTTTTCGAATCAGACATCTCTCTTCATCAGTCTGAATTGTATTGCAGATTCTGCCATATTGTGGCATTTCATGTCAAAGGGCTGGTCAATACAGGTATCATATGCAAAACAAATCAGCTAAACACATTACTATTTAGAACATCTTAGATATTCATTACATAACTTCAATGTATAGTTTTGGTAACAATATTGTTTTGAGATTTGCTTCTCTGTTTTCTTATGCATCAATTATCTATCGTCAAACTCTAGTCTTCCTGAGTTTAAAATTTTGCTGTCTTCATTCCTTTTGAAACTGTTTCTTTTATTGTTTCTTAAATATCTTAAATCGATTGAGTTTGGGCTTTTCCATCGTGATCAAGGTTTGTTGTGCTTTCCGACTTACATGTTGATCAGGTTATGGACATAATATGCCATATTGTATTCACCTTTATAATATATATAGGGACATTAAAAATCATAGCACCACATTTCCCATTCTCAATGCTTTTGTTCTTCTTCCAGTCAGGGTAGATTTGAACTAGTCAGATAGATGAAAGATTGGATTTGCACCCATATTATCACAGGTTTAAAGTTATAATGTTGCTGCTTTCATTCCATATTTTTCGAATCTTAGATTGGAGATGTATATGAGCTGATGTTTAAATAAAATATGTCATTAAAATTGCTAAAACTCCTGTTTATACATAAATACACACATGTTTCAACAGCACAAGAACAACTGGCTAAGTTTTATAAACACTAAAGTCATCTATATCATATTAGTGAATGTGAGGCAACGAATTGTCAGTTTTGGCGGCCATCTTGGATGTTGCACATCTTGAAATTCTAATAGTTGCCCTTAAAAGCATCAAGGTTGAATTGCATTCAATGTTATAAGGTAAGCTGAGTTCCATTTGTAGACCGCATGCTGTATGAAATACAACACAATACTATTTCTGGCAGTAATTTGGGAAACAAACATATTTACTTGAAAACATTTAAAATCCAAAATAAGGGGGTGGGGTAAATCAATGCAAAATAACTCTGTAGATAATGTAAATGCAGGACTTGACATGGCTATCATTTTCTAGTGTAAGAAATCTTGTAACTTTATTTAAAGAAAGCTAAGTCAAACAATCCACTTAAGTTTATGCCAAGATTTTTTTATTCTTTGTTTACCCTCAGAAACGACCCCCAATACGATCTAAATTGAAATTTCAACACTATTTTGTAGCAAAATATTATTCAAACTGAATATTTTGTTGCCTAACACACTTAATATATTAGAAAATCTCAAAATAGTGTGTATATTTTGACCTGGAATTTGTGAAATGCATATATACCCTTAAAATGGGATTTTTGTACGTGGTTGGCCATGTTGGACGCCATCTTGGATTTCTCAGCTCACCATCATTTATGCCAATTGATGCCGGCAGTTTCAGATACTACAGACTTAGATCAGCTGGCTAACCTGCACTCCGATACACTTCGTGAACTCGCTCCTCTCCCGTGACAGAGGTCTAACGGAATACCGATGAAAATATTCCGTCTACTACAGACTTTGCTGAACATTTAGGTATGCGATACGTTTTGTTGTACCTGATGACTTTAACTTGGATTGTCACCGTAGGGGTGCAGATTTGTGTCATGTCGAGGCATATTAATTGGCTTGAGGTGATAACCTGCTACCCAATACATCCATCTTGACAGTTTATATTACGTGGAAACAAAGGATGCAACTGATAGCTCGCATCTCACGAAATCAATCCCTGTCGCAAACCGGTTGGACATGGGTTAAAATAATAGTATAAAATAGTTTTCAGCGTAACACGTCACATAACATGATAGAGAAATCGGGCTATTAAGTGGTAAAGCTTAGTTGAAAGGCCCTTAATGTTGTTGGTGCAATGCGGGCCATTGGCATGGTTGGGGAGAATTCACAGCTTCGAAATTCGAAATCAATTTATATAGTCATTGGTATAGTCATTGTAACTGATGATGATGCCAGAATTGTGCGTCACCGTGATTTTAAGTTCCATGACTCAGCTGTCAGATATATTGGCAGCAGCTGGTGATTTAAAAGACTTTTAAAATATGAAAGAAATGATGTAACACAATTATTATTAATCAATTTTTTGATGCTTGGATTCAATTGCATTTGTCGATTTGAGCCACATCATGAGAAAACCGTATTTTCGCTAATGCGAAAACAAATGCGCAGATCAGCTGTGCAGTAACTGCACAGCTGATCAGCATCTTTTTTTTCGCTACTCGGACGATACAATTCCTCTTCTACATATAACCAAAAATTGAAGCCTCTAGCCTGATTCTGTGACTGTATAGACCGATTTGTGTCGCACTTGGTCGGAAACCCCGAAGACCGGTTTTCTCGCGCTGTGGCTGATTTTACAGAAGTGGTACTAAAATAGCTGGTGTTCAAAAGGTGTTGATAAACCTCTGCACAAAGTTTATCAAACCGCTAATAATTTTTAAAAGGCATAGTTAACAGCTGTCGGTGGGATGGAAAAAAGGATAGATTTTTTAATAACGTGGCTCTAATAATGATTGATCGAAATAATTACTTCATTTCACATATTTTATACAAAAATTGCGAATTTTAAATATTTTTTTTACTGTATAACTTGAAGGTTACTGATGGTGTTTCATCAAACTGGCTCCGGGCCCAGAATAATCGGGTGCGGTGAAAAAAAAAGTTTTATAGTGGCCATTTCACACATTTGTAATCTGCCCAGCAATTCCAGTGTTTCAGAGTATGTTGACTGGTCGGAACACTTTTTTGGCAAAGGCTCAATTTTACCTACATATTACTAAACTTTTATCTACGTTGCCAAGAGCTGATAATTGAATATTGATCATGTCTGTTTATGGTTAATATGCTTACAGGAAGACTTTACGAACGTTTATATTATTGTGAGGCCAAAAATAACATCGTTCGTCCAAAATACATATTGAGTAAAAAAAAATAATACATATCGTTTCAAAAATAGAAACTGTACATAAACAGTCTCAAAATTGAGCCGCATCATGAGAAAACCGGGTTTTGCGTATGCGAAAACAAAGACGCAGATCAGCTGTGCAGTAACTGCACAGCTGATCAGCGCCTTTGTTTTCGCTACTCGGATAGTACAATTCCTCTTCTACTTAATATAGCCAAAATTTCAAGCCTCGGCGAGGCGGTTCTAACGTGTACCCAAAATCAATGGTTTTGAGCAAAATTATTAAAAATATCAAAACATTTCCAATGAAGCCGCCAACTTGTTATATAAATATACATGTACATTCATTTTTAGAAGCTACATTCTTCCACAATACTGAACAATTGTTGACTGGGACGTTAAGCCTCAGATATGCTCAGAAAAGGTATCTTTATATTCAAGACACGTCGAAGTTTCAAAATTGAATGATTTTTTCTGCTTTCTTTTATTCATTTATTTATTGAAAGGACTTTTCATGAAAATTCCCACAGACTTAAAATTGATTTTTAAACAGATCAATTCATTTCTTTGAACTACCAGCCTAATAATTTGCTGGAAGCGGATTTCCATTTCCATGGAAACGCATTAGTAGTGCTTTATTATCCATGCAAATGAAGCCAAATTAACGGATTTATCAAGTTATATTATGTCGTGAAATGCCTAGTCGATTTTGCAGATCAAAGAATGCTGACAAGTGAAAAAGGCTTGGTTATGCCCGAAACAAAAATTCACAATTAGCATTGTATTATGGAGATTTATGAGAAAATCTGCTTAAAGCATGCCCTTAATACGGACTATATATAGAGGTCCGGGCGATTGCTATGTGTTGTTGTTAGTCCGCCACCGTATTTATATTAGTATTTCATGTTTGGCTCAACGTTTCCTTAGATTTGTTTTGTTGGTTATATTTAGAAACTGTTTCCAGAAGATATTAGCAGTTACTATTTTCAATCTCCAGTTTGTGCACTAGGTGACACATGGCAAAAATGAAAATATTGTTGTGATGCCAACGTGTTCAATGTCAAAATTGTCTTTATTCGTGAATTTTATCTTCAATCTCATGCCGATCATTGTCGTAACTGGATGCTCATACACCATATTTTGTCAGGTTACATATTGTCTTTTTGTGTTCAAACCCCCAGATGACAAGGGATACGACTGGCCCATGTCCCTGATCTTGTCGTAAGAATTGCACACCGCTATTTTTTTTAACGAATCCATCTTCATTTGAGCCGCATTATGGAAAAAAAAAATAATAATTTGCACATGCGAAAAGAAAGGCGCAGATCGGCTGTACTGCACAGCTGATCAGCGCCTTTGTTTTCGCAACACAGATAGTACAATTCGTTTACTTTCTGAATCCAAAGTTTCCAGAAAGCCACATGGGCACACATCAACACTGCCTTACAAGATGTTCACAAGATTGTTACCGACATAATTTGAGCCACCTCGTGGGAAACCCAACAATGTGTTTTCCGAACAGGTCTGACACAAACCTGCCTGTTAAGCTACAGAAGATGGCTAGAAGCTTGAAATTTTGGAGTTAAGTAGAGGAGGAATTGTACTATCTGAGTAGCGAAAACAAAGGCGCTGATCAGCTTCGCGGTTACCGCGAAGCTGATCTGCGCCTTTGTTTTCGCATATGCAGATTGTTAGGTTTCCCATGAGGCGGCTCATTTGATAAGTCTTTTAAATGGGGTTATCAGTATTGTGCAAAATGACAATGGTACTGCACTTTTGATTTAACCCAGTGTCTTATATTATAACATGTTCTTTATTCAAAATACAGGTAAATGACTTTTGTTTCCTGCCTATCATGAAGATTATGCACTCCTTAAAAATATTAAGGACACCGTATTGTTTTCCATGTATAAAATGTAAAACAAACATGAATAGATAATTTTCTGGACCATTTTGCATAGTGTCACGAGGTAAGATATTGGCTAGAATCATATGATTTAAAAAAAAAAAAAAAAAAAAAAAAAAAAAATGATCAGTTAAGCATCATTGAGTGACGTACTTTCGATGACTGAGTTCGACAAAGGCTCAACATTTATTCCAAGCATTTTTAAATTGTTTATCCAAATTAAACCGGTCAAAATAAGTTAAGCCCCAGCTAGAGTTTTTTTTCCATAGCCTTGATGCATAAACCTTCAACTTTGTTTTGTCATACCTCTCAAATGCATGCACTTTTCAACAATTTAGCTGAAATTACTCTTCTGAGGTTGGGCCGGATTCCACTCATTTTTAGTACGCTTTCTATAGTGACACGTTTTAATAAAAGCCAAGAAAAGCCCCCTATTAATCCTATACTTAAATTTGCAAAATTTCTGGACGTTCTCGGATACTTAGCACATATTGAAAGACAATTTGTATTTCGAATCGAAACTTTGTGTAATCACATGTTGGATGTTTTTGTGTAATTTTAGTACGGTGAGAGCTTTCAATTGCTAATAATTAAACTCAGACCATTTAACACCATGTCTATGGAGAAAAACTGGCATGGGGCTTTACTTATTTTAAGCAGTTTATTTAATTTCGTGTATAATATTTCAATAGGCTTATTAAGGTACTTGTACAGTTTTATATTACTTCCTAATTGCGTGATATAAACAAATCATAGATATCATTAAAGTTTCTGTATCAATGACATGACACAATCTGGTCTCGTAAACACCGAAGGAGAAAGGAATTCACTACATCTCAACGGCCTGGCCTCGAGGTTATAATACTTTTTTCATGCTCATCTCAGCTGAGACTGAAGTTTAAATTGTCCATAAATATTGAAATAGTCCAAATGAATTAAAAAATCAGGTCTAAATCACCAAAACCTGCAATTTATCCTGCTAATAAATGTTAAAATGCCAACAATTTTTTTTGGCATTTTAACATTTATGAGCAGGGTAAATATTACTCTCATCGGAGTTGAGCATGAAAATAGTTTCAGAATCTCTAGGCCTGGCTGTCGGATACCATGGATACGGATATAACCCCTTTATTGTTTGGTGAACTGAATGATTTGTACAGCCGCAGGAGCGCATTAGACATGTCTCATAAGCTACTTGACAGCCGTCTTTACATGTATCTTAATTTTTACCGATGCGCAGCCTCTGTTTACAGCATCTTGGTTGCTGAAAACGTGTTTCCATCTGCCGCAAAATCAGTTAACTATGTTTGTTTGCCCCGTGATAATTAATAACGATATTTAACACCGTGGATGAGGAAAGCTGTAAATATTGTGATATCATTCATGTTATGCTACAGGAAATAAACTTTTATACTTAAAGTAAGTATTCAATATAGTACTCTTATGTAATTAAATATTTAGAACAGTGACCGTAAAACCTTAAAACAGCAATGTCAGCTGTGCTGTTGGTTGTATAATTGTTTAAAATAAATAAATAAATAAATACGACGTAGAGCTCTAACATTTAATAACTGAATAAATAAATAATAAATAAATATTAAATAAATAAGTCATTACATTGTATTTTATAGTCAAGACCATAAAAATGTTTTTGATCGGTAAATTCGAAAAGAACAGCTATCACATTATGAAAACCATAATTGGGTACTGTACACGTGCTTGTAAAATAATCTGGGTCCCATGGATTTAGAGGCAGTATCGAATTAACTATAGTATAGAATGTTCTTAATGTGTATAATTTATGTGAGTTAATAGAATATCTTATACACCGTAATCAGGGGCTTATCATTTATACTGTAGTATAAATGATAAGCCCCTGACCGTAATATAATGATGGTTTGCTTTGTTCCCACAAGATGGTTGTCTGTACCATTTACATGCCTTGTCTCAGCTCTATCTATATCTTATTACTTAATATTCGTGAAGCTGCGTTCCCATTATTTTTCTTTTATGAAGAGTTTGCTATGTATATACTGATATCGCAAAGTCCATCAGATTTGCTCTGTATCCCACAAAACATAAAATCATAGACGGACCACGTCTTAAGAAAGCCTCAATCTTCTGATTTCGCTAATTTCTGAATGATTAAGACGCACTCATGGACGGACACGTTAGTGCATTTTGGTTCTCCCTAGCTTTCCAAGCGACTGTTTCACGTCCAGGCGACCTTGATAGGCCTGTTTTAAAGTCAATAGGAAAACAGAGACTTTTATCATGTTGAGGGTAAAATGAGCCGTGATGCGAGAAAAGAGTTTTCGGGGCCTCCGACCAGACTCGACACAAACCGGTCTGTACAGTCACAGAGGATGGCTAGAAGCTTGAAATTTCAGGTTTAAGAAGGAGAGGAATTGTACTATCCTTGAAGCGAAAACAAAGGCGCTGATTAGCTGTGCAGTAACTGCACAGCTGATCTGTGTTTTTGTTTTCGCATATGCAAAAATCCGGTTTTTATCATATATGAGGCGCGTCATGAGAAAACCGAATTTATGCCTAGGCGAAAACAAAGGCGCAGATCAGCTTCGCAGTAACTGTGAAGCTGATCAGCGACTTTGTTTTCGTACACGGATAGTACAGTTCCCCTACATTCTAAATCCAAAATTTCCAGTCTCTAGTCATCTTCTGTGACTGCACAGGCCGGTTTGTGTCGGACCAGGTCGGATACCCCGAATCCTGGTTTTCTCGCGTCGCGGCTCATATCGAATATCACAGCAGCTGTTATCCCAACATGATTCATCAAACTCATCAGCATGAAATGAATCCGCCTTGAGTAGCGTACCGTACGTACTTAATACAAAACCAAGGTGGGCAATTGATTGATTGATTTATTTCGGTATCACAGATTAGCAAAACATACACATACATGTACAATATAAAACAGAACAATATAGTAAAATGCTATCTTCACACATGGGTGCATGAAAATAATCAATTTTCCATTGTAAAGTTATATGGCTTGCCAATCAATACCAAGGATGACACAAAAAAGAAAGAGTGATCTCTCTTATTTCCATTGTGGTCCTTAAGTGCTGATTTGCAAGTCATAGTGAGGCACTGTTGATAAATACATGTATTCAGATAGTCAAACATTATCAAATAAGCTTACAAAACACCCAAGTTACATGTTGCAATATACTTGTAAAATATACTATATACTATTAAGACCAAATATATCCTAAAATACCACCTGCGATTACCTAATAAGTTAAATAACATTAAATTCATATTAAAACAGAATCTAAAAGATGAGATTTAACTGCTGTTTTAAAAGTCGTTAAGCTATTTACATTTTTAATATTTGATGGAAGAGCATTCCAAAGGGTACAGCCTGTAAAGGCAAATGATTTTTTGCCAAAACTCTTCACTTTGGGAAGAAGGTAACATCCATTTTCTCGAAATCTTGTACTAATAGTTATGGATAGACGAGGCAAGAGTAAAACGCTCACCCATATATTCAGGTGATGTTCCTGATCTGATCCTAAAAATGTGATTTAAAATCACCTGATCTACCCTTTTGGAGACTGGCAACCATCCTAAAGATTTAAATTCCTCAGACCCTACATGAGACTTTGGATCCAGTTTCAAAACAAATCTAACCATTTTATTTTGAGTAACTTGGAGTCTTTCTCTTAAGAATTTTGATAAACCTGGATACCAAAACGAACAAGCATAGTCAAAATGACATTGAATAAGTGACATAACTAAAAGTTTTTTGGAATGCAAGTTAAGAAATTTCTGTTTTCTGTATAAAAACTTCAATCGGGCATTTGCCTTCTGAACAATCGATTTAACCATGGTTTCACCACTCAAACACTGTTCTAAAACTGCGCCTAAATATTTCACCTCTTCTTTAGACTCAATCTGTGTCCCTTTACATGAGATTCTTAAGTTTGATTGCGACCTTAGTCTAGATTTAGAACCAAACAAAATGGATTCTGTTTTTCCTAGGTGCAACGAGAGTTTATTGTCAACAAGCCATTCACTTATCACCTCCAGTTCATTCTGTAGCAAAGATTCAATTGTTTATATTTTCTTATCCGCAACCAAGATGGCAGAATCATCAGCATATAAAAGAAGCTTGTTATTTATAGCACCTGACATGTCATTGACATATATTAAAAATAAAAGAGGTCCAAGGATTGACCCCTGGGGCACACCACATGAAATTGTAGAGCTAGAAGATAAAATTCCAGACACGTCAACAAGTTGCTTACGATCTGACAAATAAGATCTAAACCATCTAATAATGTCTTGATTAAAACCTAGTGCTTCCATTTTCATCAATAAAATACCGTGATCAACGGTGTCAAACGCCTTTTGAAGGTCCAGTAAAACCATGCCAACAAGATTCCCTTTATCCATTTCAAATTTAATGAAATCAGTCAAATGGATTAAACATGTATCAGTAGAGAAACGACCTCTAAAACCAGACTGGAAATCGTATAAAAGCTTCTTCTCATCGAGATAAGTCTCAATTTGCTCATACACAACCTGTTCTGTCTAATGTTCTATGTATTTTGTGTAGTTTTTTTTTTCAGGAGGGGAGTGTTTAACCGTAGTATTGACCTCTCCATATGTTTTCAGTATTCTGTCAATCATTTGACGTAATAAGGCTCCTTATGGGTTTATTAAGGTGTATTTTTCATTACTGTTTCAATGCACGATATTGAATTCCCTTTCTTGGGCCTCATGCACTTCGAGGCTAGACTACATGTAGACTAGAGTTTGTTTTGTCGGCCATTTTTGTCACTTTCATTTCGATAAATAAATTTATTTTCTTCAAGCTAACGAGATCAGTAAATACGATGCTTATGATAAAATAAAACTGGAGATGTATTGTTTAATGATATTCAGTAGTGTTCCTTAGTTTCAAATGTTTTAAATTATAATATTTGGACGAACTCTCTCGTTGACCTATGTATCGGTTTTTATCGGAAAACGATCCATGTGAAATTGTTTCCAATACAGTGTTCTTGTTCACGTCCGCTGTCATAGATGATTGACATGCGGTATTACGATTTACCGGATTGGACCGAAACTGTCCGAAACGAACCGATAGTGTCCGGAATGGACGTAGAAAGTTATAAAAATACAAAGCTAATCATGGGTCACCGCATAGTAGCATGTTTAGAATTTTATGTGCACAACAATATTGTGATTTACTTAGAGCGGAAAACCGTACCCGATGAGTTATTGCGTCCTGCATACATGTATCCGTCATGCAACCAGATTTCTTATAGTACGGATTAGGTTACATCACACAACGCCAAGTTATTTAAAGGTCAAGACAACAAATTTTCAGCCGTGGTGATGAAACCATTCACGGTTTAGCACATTATCTGTTTTATTTAGTATCAAAATGCACTATACGTTACTAAAGGAATCGTTCTTCTTGTCAGTGTAGACTTCTATCATCACTATCTCATATTATTTTAAACTTCCAAATTTCTATGAACACCTCCGTATAGCATGTTACTAAGAACATGCTATAATTTTCTTGTTTGTTTTGTTTTTGATATAGAGTCATTAAAAAGTGCTGCTACTTGGTGCACAAAAAATAAGAATTGCAGGGATAGTAGTGTGAATTGTTTAAACATTGTCCTCCTGTTTATCTGAAAGTTTAAATTCTAAGTTGTATTCTCACGAACTCATCTTTGATCAAGAACATTTGAATATAACATTTGTTTGATTTGACCCCCGCCCATTGGGGCCTAAACAAATAGATGGGCTGCTTGTGCCTCCAGGCAAAAAAAAAAAAAAAAAAAAAAAAAAAAAAAAAAAAAAAAAACACTTGTACGTTCCCTTGTGTGGCTAGATACCATCGAGTGTGAATGTTAGTGTTGAAAATATCATTTGTCATTAGTCTTTGGTCAAGATTTGTAAACATAAGTTGCCCTTTACGGTGGACAAACTAAGACATGCGGTCCCACTGGTCTGTGCACTTGTTCTTTAGTTGAGGCCATTACATTTTTTTTATAAAACATCAACATAGCGATAGCCGACATCAGGCTGCATTAAACGTTAAATGTAATTATTGGTAAGGCGCTACAAGGCACTGTTTGATTTTTTTCTCTCTCATATTCTTGATGATCTCTCGCTGATGACTTTTGCTTGCAAGTCCAAAATTTTACTTATGGCGATGTGCGTTTGCTACTTTTAGCTATAATCAGATCCGTCTTTACTATGGGTTTAAATTTGTAAGACCTCAACACGCCTATTTCCATGCGGACAGCGGCGTGTGCTCACTGCTCAGGTTAGGCTGTGTGTATTTTCAGGCTTATCGGAGCTTAGGTGCTTAGCGTTCTGTTTGTTTTGTCTGATTTTCCCATTTACCGTCATTTAATTGCCAATTCAGACTGAAGCATTTGCTTTACTATCTCCAAAACTCTCCAGTGATGAATTAACAGTAATACAAGTAGGATTTATTTGTTTTGCACTGATTCTTGGGTAAGCATACACTTTGGCTTTTATCTTTGTGTAAGTTTGTAGGTTAGTAACTGCACAGCTGATCAGCGCCTTTGTTTTCGCCACACAGATAGTAAAATTTCTCTTCTACTTATATACAAAGTTTCAAACTTCTAACTTTATTCTGTGACTGTACAGCCTGGGTTGTGTCAGACCTGGTCAGAAACCCAAACTGTTGGTTTTCGCACGCACAGGCTCAATTCATTTACAGTGCTCCAGCTAGGATTTGAAAAGGGCAGGGCGGACTTATGCTGAAAAGGGCACTTTTAGCGCGCGGCAATGAGCAAAAAGGGCACTTTTAGACCACGGCACTTCTTTGAAATAGCTTAAATTCCAAAAGCTGATAATCACTTTATTATTAGCTGTACTGTAAATAACTAATCCAAATATTCTTTAAAAGGAAAATACTTTTTTGTTCTTTCTTTGCTGCAGGGTGTACCTTTTCTTGACTATTGGACATTTAAGGGAATTTACTAAAAACCTTATGGTAATCTTAAACTGTCTGATGCTGATGATAATCCTGACTTTTCAAGAAGCAAGTGTACTCAAACATTTTTTGTTTCTTCTCATAAATGAATTCTCTGATAGATTTAATTCACACTTCATTGGAAGTGGTATCACCTGAGGCAATTATAATCAAAGATGTGTCAAAATTAATTTGAGTAATTATTGACAACAAACAAAGGATTATGAAAGTCAACCATGCAGTAATCACACTGCAACTAGAGCTGCACTTTTGTTTACTCCAGCCTCAAACTTAACAACTCTGTAACTTTCTTATTTTTTTTGTCCAATTTTTATGATCTTATTACCAAAATAAAGGGCAGTGTGCAAACTGCATGAAAAAGGGCACAACAGGGCGCTGGAAAAGGGCAACAGGGCGATGCGCCCTGCTAAATTATTCTAGCTGAAGCACTGATTTAGTATGAATCACTTATTTTATCAAGTTCTTAAACACACGACAATTGTCGCGTTTGTCAAGCTGCTCCATTGAAAAAAAAACATTGAATCTTATGTCTTGCACCTTTCAGGCAAAGCATTTTGCAGCTTTCAGTTCACATGTGTACAGACTTCGGTAGAATGCTAAGCTGTAAAGCCGGTCTCGTCTGGTCTACCAATGCTACATGTCTAATACGGTGCGTGTTTGTGGGTCAATTAAATGTTATTCATTCGATTTTACACAAAACACGAGGCTTGACACCAAATATGTTAGCAAAATAATACGATAAAAAGTAATAAAACCCCAAATATGTTAGCAAAATAATACGATAAAAAGTAATAAAACCCTTAAAATATACGATTTGTACAAAACCAGATTAGGCCTATGTACATTGCAAATCTTAATCTGAAACGGACAGAGTAGACTCTTTTCAAGTTACGTAGAATTTAAATTTTAAGGTTTTCTTTGAGTTAGAAAGGAGAATGGTGTGACGGAGCAAAAAGTTCTCTCTGATCTTGACTCACGCCAGCAGACTGAAGATAATTTTGTGGACAGGAAGATAGGCCTACAGGTGAAAGGGTTTTACCAGATAAGCAAATGTAAGCTGCGTTAAAGGGGTTTCTTTCCTTTTAAATTGAAAATCAAGTAGACCTAGGGCCTTCAAGTGCAGTACGCATTAATAAACTTCATACATAGGATTAGTCTACGAGCAGGGTAAGGTGGGACAAGACGTCACCCCTAAGGTCACTGGCTCTTGAAAACGAAAGTTGGATCTCAGTTTCATTAAAAGTTATTTTTTCTATGTAGTGCCAGTGTCGCTGTCTCAGAAAAAAAACTTAAACCATTAAACAATCCAATGCGTGATAGCAATATAGTATAATCCAAATGGGGTCAAATATATTAAACGTTGGTTAGAAAATGAATCTAAACCGATTACAATTTGCTGATTTCTCAGAATACCGTCGCTGATCTCAAAGGACCAAAAGAAAATATAATCTGCACTATGGATGATGTACCCTTTTTAGGGCCGCCACACTACACAACACCAGCTGCAGTAATAGCCAATAAAAATGAAACTGAGATCCTTTAAGAGCAGTGAACATATTAATGAGAAAGGGGATGGGCCATACCGCGGTTTCGGCTATTTAAGCCTCTTCAGTGACCCTATAGATTTATTAGTTTTATTTATTTATTTTACTTGTGACTTTGTTACAATAAAGGCAATATGTGCTAATATCCTTGCGCAAAAAAGGATTCTTGAAGTGGAACCTTGGAAAGATACTAAATCCGTTTTTGGATGGTGACGTTCCTCGCCGTGCTTCTTATGGTGTATACATTTTGCATCTTATTAGGTTTGCAAGTCTGCTGTCATTTGCGGACTTCACTGCGCGAAATAAATGTTTAACAGCTAAACTTCTCCAGCAGGGCTATCGGTATCATTAACTTCACAAAACATTTTCTAAATTTTATCGCAGACACTATGAATTGATTTCCAAATTTATTTTTGGGCTAAAGACCCTTTTACGCGAGGGCCTATCGGAACCAGAATATTATGGTGACTTGGTTTACTAATTTAACAAACTTATAGAAAGGAATGATTTTTCTTTTCAATTCAAAAAAATCATTACACGTTACAGGCTTATAGGAAATAACTTAAATGTTATGCGACAGTCTGCATGCTTAATTTTTAACCCAATCATGGCTGATAACTATGCTGCCTTCTTTAATTGCATGCCGGTGGATCGAGCGTCAGACTCTATGATGGCCCCGACATAAAGCTATTCATTTTAGTTGGTTGGGGCCGGAGCTTCTTGTCTGTTGCTTGGCCCACCGGGGTTCAACTGGTGTTTTACTTCTGCTCCGGGAGTTAGTAAGTTATTCGGCGCCCAGGGATCTCCATCGTCGGACAGCTTACTCCATATGTGAGTCCTCGTTTTTGATTCATCAAGGTATTTATCATGAATTATTTGTTTGTCCATGATGATTCACCACGAGGACCGAACAACTTACTAAATGTTGTGAACCACTGCAGAAGCTGAGGGTGATTAAGCTCACCAGTAATTTTATATTACTGATCGTTCCAAGGCGATACTTCTGTAGTGGTTATTGTTTTATGTCTTGGTGTTTAAAATTTTTGTGCTGTTGGTGCCTTATGTACACTGAAAAAAAGTTATAAGAGGCCAGAGGCCACCTCATATTTTTTCTTCTAGTTCAGAAAGTAAATTACGATCAATTAAAATTCATGATCAAATTAATAAACCAGTGGCTCTGAGAGTGTCTGCATTCCAAAATGCGTGATATGTCTCACGCAGTCAAAGCATGAGTAAAGGTACCCTCTTTTTGAAAATCACACTTCATGATCATCAAATTAAATGTCATATTATGACGTTGTGTTTTACATTTTAATTTATTTGAAAGTGCTTCTGACTACCATGATGCAAGATACAATTAGTCAGATGTGTTGCGGCAATAAAAATCTTCGTTTCTGTTTTGTACATGCAAGAAGACAGCAACATGAATAACATGAATTCAGCTTTTTGTATGCAATTTGCATACAAACTTGGTTCATCTCTGGTTGCATTATTATCAGCAGTATGGAATTGAAATTTTCAGCGAGTATTAAGGTATAATAATAGACTCTGATAAACTTTGAAAATTTAAAAAATCGTCCATAGATTTCGTTATTTTGTTCGTTAAAAATTGGCATTGAAACCGGAAGTGTGCGTCAACCGTGACCTGTTTGTCCTCGAAAATAGTCCAAAATAGCTCACTCGGGTTATATCTCTCATTTCCAGGCTTCATCAAGTAAATTTAATAGAGATTAACATGTTTAAGAGGCACATTGATGAATTTTTCAAAAAATCTCAAAATTTGCGATTTTTAAAAATGCGCAGAAAGTCTACCAGTAGAGAAAATTCGAATGTTTGATGTTTTTCCAAGCCGGAAGGGCCCCTTTGATGCCACCCGCTCATAATTTCAATTAATGTTGTGCTTTATCAATTTTTTTATTCAAAAAACAATGATTTTTGCATTTTTACTCCAAAATCGCGTTTAGTGAAAGAAAATTATTTCTGAACACTTTGGAACTTTACTTACTTGAAAGACACGTCTTTAGACTAAAAATCGTGCAATTTTGAACATGGCTTAGTTACAAAAAACGAGTTTGAAAAGTGGCCTCTTATAACTTTTTTTCAGTGTATGTTATCATTTTTTCAGTTAAGTTTAGGTAACTGAGTGACCACCTATTGGGAAAATAGCTACTCATTAGGCTTACGATGTGTTTTCATGGTATAAGTACCTGATTGTTAATTTAGTTTTTTCCCACCTCGGTTTTGGAGTTGGAATCTTTTTCCGATTGCGCCTTTTCCTGGTCGTTGCCTACTTGTACCTTTTTTGGAGTGGAACCTAAAACTCAATTCTGTCATTCAGATTTGTCTCTGTGTGAATGGCGCCTGTTACTTATCCGTTACCTGTACGGTTTATGCATTTTTTACATGTTTGTTTTCTGTTCCACTCCAAAGTTTCCCTCCAATGTTCCACTCCAAGAAGCCACTCCTATACTCCACTCCATGAATCCAATCCAAGACATTTGTTTGCCAGCTTTTCACTTGGAACCCGGCTTGTTTCCGTGAACAAGCATTTTATTTTGCAAGTAGTTTAGATTTAATGGACCTCTCATAAATGACCGTGAAAAAGGTCGGTAAACAAAATTGTGCTGCTTTGATACATGATAAAGATGCAAAGTCAAGACATGTAAATGTATAATAATGGAGCCAAATGACCATCAGACCTTTGTATTATTGTTATAAGGGTCATGTACAAATCGTGTCGTTCTAGTCGGTAGGGGTGCAGATTTGTGTCATGTCGAGGCATATTAATTGGCTTGAGGTGATAACCTGCCACCCAATACATCCATCTTGACAGTTTATATTCCGAGGAAACAAAGGATGCAACTAATAGCTCGCATCTCACGAAATCAATCCCTGTCGCAAACCGGCTGGAAATGGGTTTAAATAATGGCATAAAGGCCTTTATAGTTTTCAGCGTAACATGTCACACATGATAGAGAAATCTGGCTATATAGTGGCGATCAGAGCTTTTGTTGTCATTGTTGTTGAAAGGCCCTCATTTTTTTTTCAAACGCCATAAATTAGTGCACACAGGCCGTTGCCGTTGGCATGACTGGGGAGAATTCATAACTTCGAAATTCCTAATCAATTTTAATCCGCATGTAACTGATGATGATGCTGTGCGTCACCGTGATTATAAGTTACATGACTCAGCTGTCAGCTATATTGGCAGCAGCCGGTGATTTAGAAGACTTTTAAAATATAAAAGAAATGATGTAACGCCATTATTATTAATCAATCGGATGCAATTGCATTTACCGATGTTATTAGAGCCGCATCATGAGAAAACCGGATTTCGGTAACTGCACAGCTGATCAGCGCCTTTGCTTTCGCTACTCGGTCAGCACAATTTCTCTTCTACTTTAATATAGCCAAAAATTCAAGCCCTCAACCTGATTCTGTGACTGTATAGGCCGCGATTTGTGTCGCACCTGGTCGGAAACTCCGAATGCCGGTTTTCTCGCGTTACGGCTGATTTTATTAACATACGTGAAGTTGCAAGAACGACTAAGAAGATGCTTGGCTACCTCGGTTTCCAGATGGTATATAGTCCATTGTAGTGTCTGACCGGATCATCTGTCTCGATTGTGTAGATACTCAGGCCAGTTGGATTCTTGTCGATCAGAAATCACAGAAGCTATGTTTCAAAGGCGGTATACATTACAAAAACATGCCCATGCAATATACATAGAGTTTTAACGTTGTAAAAAATGAAAGAGTTAAGTAGAAAATTTTTTATATTTTTCTTATTTTTGCCCAAAACATAGATTGTGGGTACACGTTAGAACCGCCTCGGTGTGCATTAAGTGCTGATAGACCATCGGTGCTGATCCACTGTACAAATGCTTATCAAACCGTTAATAATTTTTAAGAGGCATAGTTGTACACCCTTATAACAGCTGTCGGTGGTATGGAATAGATTTTTTAATAACGTGGCTTTAATAATGATTCTTGCATAGATATCTATGCGCATAGCTGTTTGAAGCAGTTTTCGATTGGTCGAAAGCCGTGTTCAAACAGCAAAACCCATGTTCAAATAATGAAATTCACGTGCCGTTTGAACATGGGTTTTGGCCGACGTCATTGGTCAATGTGACGTGACGTCATGTGTTTCGTTCTAAACAAAATGGCCGACGTTGAAGAAGCTCCGCGGTTTTCGGTGAGTTTTTACGTTGTTAATGTTATTTTCAAGATATTTTAAGTGGATTAGAGAGAAAATGCAAGAATAGCGATCAACCATGGTTTGTTTCCGTGTTCAAACATTCGCTGGATCACTCAGAAGGCGTTTGAACACGCGGCCTGCGGCCTTGTGTTCAAACGCCTTCCTCGTGATCCATCGAATGTTTGAACACTGTAAACCATGGTTGATCCCTATATTGATCGAAATAATTACTTCATTTCACATATTTTATACCAAAAATTACGAATTTTTAAGATTTTTTGACTGTATAACTTGAAGTTAACTGATGGTGTTTCATCAAAATGGCTCCGGGTCCAAAATAATCGGTCGCGGTGAAAAAAAAAGTTTTATAGTGGCCATAATACACATGCGACGCAGCTGAATGCACAAGTTTGCAATCTGCCCAGCAATCATGAATATGTCTCCCGTCTCTTTCAGAGTATGATGACTGGTCGGAAACCCCGAAATAGTATCTTTTTATGGCAAAGGCTCAATTTTACCTACATATTACTAGAATTTTATCTACGTTGCCAAGAGCTGATAATTGAATATTGATCATGTCTGTTTATGGTTAATATGCTTACAGGAATACTTTACGAACGTCTATATTGTTGTATTGAGGCCAAAAATAACATAGTCCAAAATACATATTGAGTGAAAAGTTACAAAAATAGAAACTGTATATAAACAGTTTCTTATCTCAGTTTTATTTTTATTATCAAATATCGACAACAAAATAACAACACCAGCAACACTGACAGTTCAATTTTTGCAACACATTCATTATCAAATGAGATTGCCCGCAATTGGGCGGCGATTTTTTTTATGTATAAATATGCATTCATTTTTAGAAGCTACATTCTTCCACAATATTGATAATTGAGGCATTCGCATTAGTTAAAACATATGAGCCGCCTCGTGGGAAAACCAACAATGTGGTTTCCGGACAGGTCCGACACAAACCTACCTGTACAGTCATAGAAAAGAGCTAGAAGCTTGAAATTTCGGATTTAAGTAGAAGAGGATCTGTACTATCCGAGTAGCGAAAACAAAGGCGCTGATCAGCTTCGCAGTTACTGCGAAGCTGATCTGCGCCTTTGTTTTCGCATATGTAGATTGTTGGTTTTCCCACGTGGCGGCTCATACTTTGTTGCAAAAGTATCATTGCAAAATACAATTCTTCCACCCTTTGTTACTCCGTCCCGACATGACTGAAAAATTGTTGACTGGGACGTTATGCCTCAATACAAACAAACAAAACCATTAGAAAGATATTCACGACACGGCGTAGTTTCGATTTCTACTTTCTTTTATTCATTTATTTATCGAAAGGACTTTTCATGAAAACTCCCACAGACTTAAAATTGATTTTTAAACAGATCAATTCATTTCTTTGAACTACCAGCCTAATAATTTGCTGGAAGCGGATTTCCATTTCCATGGAAACGCATTAGTAGTGCTTTATTATCCATGCAAATGAAGCCAAATTAACGGATTTATCAAGTTATATTATGTCGTGAAATGCCTAGTCGATTTTGCAGATCAAAGAATGCTGACAAGTGAAAAAGGCTTGGTTATGCCCGAAACAAAAATTCACAATTAGCATTGTATTATGGAGATTTATGAGAAAATCTGCTTAAAGCATGCCCTTAATACGGACTATACTGAGAGGTCCGGGCGATTGCTATGTGTTGTTGTTAGTCCGCCACCGCATTTATATTAGTCTTTCATGTTTGGCTCAACGTTTCCTTAGATTTGTTTTGTTGGTTATATTTAGAGACTGTTTCCAGAAGATATTAGCAGTTACTATTTTCAATCTCCAGTTTGTGCATTAGGTGACACATGGCAAAAATGAAAATATTGTTGTGATGCCAACGTGTTCAATGACAAAATTGTCTTTATTCGTGAATTTTATCTTCAATCTCATGCCGATCATTGTCGTTACTGGATGTTCATACACCATATTTTGTCAGGTTACATATTGATCCATATTGCCTTTTTGTGTTCAAATCCCCCAGATGACAAGGGATAGGACTGGACCATGTCCCTGATCTTGTCGTAAGAATTGCACACCGCTATTATTTAACGAATCCATCTTCATTTGAGCCGCATTATGGAAAAAAAATAATTTGCACATGCGAAAACAAAGACGCAGATCAGCTGTGCAGTAGCTGCACAGCTGATCAGCGCCTAAGTTGTATTCGCAACACGGATAGTACAATTCGTTTACTTTCTGAATCCAAAGTTTCCAGCGTCTAGCCTTCGCTGTGCATGTACAGCTCGGCTTTCCGAGAAACCACATTGCCGGTTTTCTCATGACGCGGCTCATTTAATTATCATATAATATCCAAAGACTTTGAACAGCATGTTGTTGAGTGAATGTTGCACTGTAGATTGTGATTTCAGCACGCCTGCTGTTTTCTGCCTAGCGCTTATAATTGTAAATTTATACAGACCAAGGCTTCCTTTGGTACTATTGCTTTTGTCAAAATACGCACGCATGCAGTAACTTTATAAACGCACATTCATCACTGCCTTACAAGATGTTCACAAGATGAAATGAGCCGCCGCATGGGAAAACCAACAATCTGCATAGGCGAAAACTAAGGCGCAGATCAGCTTCGCAGTAATTGCGAAGCTGATCAGCGCATTTGTTTTCGCTACACGGATAGTACCATTCCTCTACTTTCTAAATCCAAAATTTCCAGCCTCTAACCATCTTCTGTGACTCTACAGCATGGTTTGTGTCGGACCTGGTCGGAACCCCAAATTGCCGGTTTTCTCATGCACAGGCTCAAATGAGACATTGTTACCGACAAAATTTGAGAAGTCTTTTAAATGGGGTTATCAGTTTTGTGCAAAATGACAATGGTACTGCACTTTTGATTTAACCCAGTGTCTTATATCTTAACATGTTCTGCATTCAAAATGACTTTTGTTTCATGCCATACAAAAGGACACCGTATTGTTTTCCATGTATAAAATGAAAAACAAACGCGAATAAAGATAATTTTCTGGACCATTTTGCATAGTGCCACGAGGTAAGGTATTGGCTAGAATTAGCGTGATTTGCTATTAAAAAAAAAAAAAAAAAAAAAAAAAAAAAAAAAAAAAATGTTTCACATCAGTGACTATGGTATCGCTGTTGATGGCAAACATTCTTTAAAATTTTTATCCAAACTATTTTATTACGAGTGTAATATTTCAATAGGCTTATTAAGGTACTTGAACAGTATTATCTTACTTCCTAATTGCGTGATGATCTATACTATCAAAGCTGTATCATCTGGTATACACCGAAGGAGAAAAGAATTCACTACTTCACAACGGCCTGGTCTTGAGGTTATAAAACTTTTTTCATGCTCAACTTAGCTGAGACTGAAATTTAAATTGTCCATAAATATTGAAATAGTCCAAATGAATTAAAATTCCAGGTCTAAATCACCAAAACCTGCAATTATCCTGCTTGTAAATCAGTGTTAAAATGCCAATTAACATTTATGAGCAGGATAAAATTTTGTCTCAGCTGAGTTGAGCATGAAAACAGTTTTATAACCTCGAGGCCTGGTTGTCGGATACCATGGATACGGAAATAACCCCTTTATTGTTTGGTGAATATTGAACTGATGCTTTGTATAACTTTGTATCTTAATTTTACCGATGCGCAGCCTCTGTTTACCAGCATCTTGGTTGCTGAAAACGTGTTTCCATCTGCCGCAAAATCAGTTAAACTATGTTTGTTTGCCCCGTGATAATTAATAACGATATTTAACACCGTGGATGAGGAAAACTGCAAATATATATCATTCTTGTTATGCTACAGGAAATAGACTTTCATACTTAAAGTAAGTATTCAATATAGTACTCTTATGTAATTAAATATTTAGAATAAAACAGAACGTACAATGTCATGTATGCAATTGGTTGTATAATTATTGTTTATAATAAATAAATAAATAAATTAGTTAATAAATGAATGAATACGGTGTAACATTTGATATAAATAAATGAATAAATAAATATTAAATAAATAAAGCGTAACATGTGATTGTATTTTGTATAGAGTCAAAACCATAAGCTCGATGTACACTAAAAATGTTTATTCTTTATTTTCTTTGAAAACAAGAAGAAGAAAAGAACAGCTATCACATTATGAAAACCATAATTGGGTACTGTACACGTGCTTGTAAAATAATCTGGGTCCCATGGATTTAGAGGCAGTATCGAATCAACTATAGTATAGAATGTTCTTTGTGTATAATATGTGAGTTTAGAATATCTTATACACCGTAATCAGAATATCTTATACACCGTAATCAGGGGCTTATCATTTATACTGTAGTATAAATGATAAGCCCCTGACCGTAATATAATGATGGTTTGCTTTGTTCCCTGTACCATTTACATGTCTTGTCTCAGCTCTATCTATATCTTATTACTTAATATTCGTGAAGCTGAGTTCCCATTACTTTTCTTTTATGAAGAATTTGCTATGTATATACTGATATCGCAAAGTCCATCAGATTTGCTCTGTATCCCATAAAACATAAAATCATGGACGGACCACGTCTTAAGAAAGCCTCAGTTTTCTGGTTTCGTTAATTTCTGAATGACCAAGACGACACGTTAGTGCATTTTGGTTCTCCCTAGAGCTTTCCAAGCGACTGTTTCACGTCCAGGCGACCTTGATAGGCCTGTTTTAAAGTCAATAGGAAAACAGAGACTTTTATCATGTTGAGGGTAAAATGAGCCGTGATGCGAGAAAAGAGTTTTCAGGGCCTCCGACCAGGCTCGACACAAACCGGTCTGTACAGTCACAGAGGATGGCTAGAAGCTTGAAATTTCAGGTTTAAGAAGGAGAGGAATTGTACTATCCTTGAAGCGAAAACAAAGGCGCTGATTAGCTGTGCAGTTACTGCACAGTTGATCTATGTCTTTGTTTTCGCATATGCAAAAATCCGGTTTTTATACTGACGAGGCTTATGAGTCGCGTCATGAGAAAACAAAATTTATGCCTAGGAGAAAACAAAGGCGCAGATCAGCTTCGCAGTAACTGCGAAGCTGATCAGCGACTTTGTTTTCGCTACACGGATAGAACAGTTCCCCTACATTCTAAATCCAAAATGTCCAGTCTCTAGTCATCTTCTGTGACTGCACAGGCCGGTTTGTGTCGGACCTGGTCGGAAACCCCGAATCCTGGTTTTCTCGCGTCGCGGCTCATATCGAATACCACAGCAGCTGTTATCCCAACATGATTCATCAAACTCATCAGCATGAAATGAATCCGCCTTGAGTAGCGTACCGTACGTACTTACAAAACCAGGGTAGGCAAACTGTTCTGTCTAATGAAATGTAGCCTAATGTTTTTCATAATCAAGTGAAAGTTAAAAATCATAAATAAATGCTGGCTACATTGTACATGTTGCACATTGGCGAATTGCCGCGATGATGGCATGTGTGTTTTGTTTAAACCTTGTCCGCCTGTTTATCTGAATTAAAGTGTTTTGGTACCCTAAATGAAAGTGTCTTTGAAATTAAACATCTTAATAAACCAAGCATTTTGATATAATTTTGACGAAAATCGGTGGTCTAATAAAAGAGCTATGGGTAATTAAGTATGAAACATGGACGGCCGCCATTTTGTTTCCTAGTTGAGATTAAAAATTTAGGATAAAATCAAAATTAAAAGATTCCTTTACCATAGAATGTGTGCCAATTTTGTTAGCAATTGGTAAGGCGCTACAAGGCACTGTTTGATTTTCTCTCTCTCATATTCTTCATGATCTCTCGCTGATGACATTTGCTTGCAAGTCCAAAATTCTACTTACATTTATGGTGATGTGCGTTTGCTACTTTTTAGCTAAGTGTCTATCATTATAATCAGATCCGTCTTTACTGTGGGTTAAAATTAATTTTGTAAGGCCTCAACACGCCTATTTCCATGCGAACAACGTGTGCTCAGGTCAGGCTGTGTGTATTTTCAGGCTTATCGGAGCTTAGGTGCTTAGCGTTCTGTTCGTTTTGTCTGGTTTTCCCATTTACCGTCATTTAATTGCCATTCCAGACTGAAGCATTTGCTTTACTATCTCCAAAACTCTCCAGTGATGAATTAACAGTAATACAAGTAGGATTTATTTGTTTTGCACTGATTCTTAGGGTAAGCATATACTTCGGCTTTTATCTTTGTGTTAGTTTGTAGGTTAGTAAGTTAGTATGTTCGTAATTCATTTAGTATGAATCACTTATTTTATCAAATTCTGAAACATATGACAATTGTTGCGATTGTCAAGCTGCTCTAATCTTATTCTGCATTGCAGCTTTCATTTCACTTGTGTGCAGACTTCGGTAGAATGCTAAGCTGTAAGTCCAGCCTCGTTTGGTCTACCAACGGTACATGTCTAACACGGTACATGTTCAAATGTTATACATTTCTTCGATTTTTACACAAAGCACGAAATTTGACAATAATTATTATTAGCAAAATAAAACAAAGAAACAGCAAGGAAACCCTTAAAATAAACGATTTGTACAAAGCCAGATTAGGCCTATATGTACATGTACATTGCAAATCTTAATCTGAAACGAACAGAGTACACTCGTTTCAAGTTACGTAGAATTTAAATTTTAAGATTTTGTTTGAGTTAGAAAGTAGGATGATGGTGTGATGGAGCAAAAGGTCTGCTCCGTCCTCTCTGAGCTTGACTCATTCATGTCCATATAAACCAGATTACCGCTGCCAGTAGACAGAAGAGAAATTTGTGGACTGGGAGAGGCCTTTATAGATGGTGAAAAGCGTTTTGCCAGATTAGCAAATGTAAGCTGCGTTAAAGGGGTTCCTGTCCTTTTAAATTGAAAATCAAGTAGACCGTGTATTTCTTGCAGAAGATATTTTCTTGAAATGGAGGTAACTTTAGTTTAATTTTTTCAGCATTATAGCGTTGCTCCTGCGTCGCTCTTATGGTAGAACGTGGTAAAATGTTCTGTTCTGTTCTATTCTGCTCTTCTGTACATTGATAGAAATTGATAAAATTGGTATTTTCACTGATATGTAACTTCACTGATATCAAATCTCACTGATATCAAAAGTCACTAGTGACTGATATCAGCCTTTATTTTATAGCGACCGCGACGCTCCTGCGTCGCTCTTATGGTAGAACCTGGTAAAAATGTTCTGTTCTATTCTGCTCTTCAGTACATGGATAGAAAAAAAAATCTTTCGTCAACCGGAACCGGAATTATTATTTTTGACGTCATCGTGACGTTGCAACACGCGCTGCTGCATTATACTAATTGATCAATTTCAATTTTGTCACGTTTCAACATGCGCTGCATTGTACTAACTGACAAACTAACTTTCCATAATGGTAATGTTTGGCTATGGACACCAGGGTGAGGAAGCTGTCATACATGTAGCATATTTTAAAATTATCTGCGCAATGGGAGTAGAGCGTCGCAACAAAGGTAGTGCCTTATTTCATATTACTTTACAGTGAAAACCAATGTATATCAAAACTTGATGAAATTGGTATTTTCATTGATATGAAATTTCACTGATATCAAATCTCACTGATATCAAAAGTCACTAGTGATATCAGCCTATATCGTCACTGTAGAGTTTGGATTACTTCTGACGTTTCCATTTACTTGACGTCATTTTAAAATGTGTCTCACTTCAGAAATTCAAACGCCTATAACTCCGTTATTTATGAACGATTACATTAAGTGTGGGTATTCATTTTCTTAGTTAGAACGTAAGGAACAATGTGATACAAAAATTATTTGTGTTTTCAATTTTTCTTTTCTGTTTTTTTTTTTTTTTTTTTTTTTTTTTTTTTTTTTTTTTTTTTTTTTTTTTGCATTTTCACCGCCTGCCTTGTGAATTGGAAAATGCCCGTGTATTGTATAAAATAAAAAGAAAAATTGCTTTTTTTCGGCGAATACCAAATATATTTCTTCTCGTGAGTTGAAAACATAACAAGAAAAACTATAACATGTGCTACATGTTATATACGGCCTTGTTTCATTTTAGTTAATGCTAATATTGAGTGGCCGATCAAACATGCCTTTTCATGCATTTACGTTTGAAGAAGTGGATTGTACTCGAAGCCGCCATGCTTCTCGATATACTCTCGACATAATCTCGGCATGTTGTAGCAATGTAACATTAGTAACAAAACATATGAAACATAATGTAACGTATGTGACATAATACAACATATATAACATTGTACTACATAACATAATATGCACGCCATGCAACATATGTAATATATATGGGCCACAACGTGAGAAAAACTACCTTCGGACATTTTTTGAATATTAGAAAAACAATGTTACATTTAATGTATGATGTTTCTAGAGTCTGTTAGTCTTTATTTGACCAGATTATTTCAGTTTTTTTTTTGTGAGTTATGACCAATTTACTATATGTACCCTACAGACGTCATTGTCCTGGAAACTGCTAAAATTTCTATGTCAAAAATACAGGAGATGATGTCGTTTAAGTGTTCCAATTGTTGCAAAATAGTGTTTGATAAGCTAATGTAAAGCTTTAATGCAGTTAATACGAAATTTATGTGTAAAAATTGTATAAAATACCAATATGTTAATCTAGCAGTGTGCGCTTATGAACATGGTTTTCGGAAATGACCAGGGTGTGCGCTTATCGGAGCATGTGCGCTAATTAGAACGAATACGGTATATAACATAGCATGTAACAAAGATTATTATATGTTACATAGTGTAAATTATGTAACATAACACAATGTATGTAACATATTTGTGCGTGTAAGATCTTTAGGAGTAAACATAATTTTGCAAAAATAAACATTAGATAGCCCTCCCCCAAATAAATTAACATAGCTAGCTATTTATGACACAATGGTGTAAACAATTAATTCAATATTAAAACAATACCTGTTTCACTTATATATATGCACTCTCTCATGCTCTCATTCACATATGTGGTGTCGTTGCATCTTAAGAATTTTCATACATTCTGAAAAAAGCGTAGCTCATCAAAGATACAAACAAAACAGACAGTGTTGTTATAGTCAAATCTATGATATCTTGATAAATCTCAGTATGGAATACATTATAAACGGAAGTAACGTATGTGACATAACGTGTGTGACATAAGTTATGTAATGTATGTAACATAATGTATCAAAACGCAACATATGTAACAACATGAATGAATCAGCACCCGTTATAGCGTTATGTTTGTAGCAAAACACGTAACATAATGCATCTTATATAACGCATGTACCATAACGTTACAGATGTAACATAAAATTACATATGTAACATAATATATGCAACATAACATAACGCCACATATGTGAAATAACATATCACAGAACACAGTGCATGTAACTGAACATAACATAGCATTTAATATGATACATACATAATGTATTTCTTATACCAACGTACAACAATACAGTCACGACTACCTGGAAGAGTCACACTCAACAGTGCCACCAAGCAGTCACAATCAAACGGACTACCAGACAAAGTCACACTCAAAATGACTACAAGGGAGAGCGTAAACGTTGTCAGCAGTTTAAGTGTGTGTTTTATACATTGTATTTTTTCTATGACAGTGTGTTTACCCTTCATTTTCAATAAGTTTATGTTGAATAGACACAGAATGGTTCAATAGTAGCATGTATTGACTCTTTGTACGTATAACTGTTGGTTAATAATTAAAAAAAAAAGATAATTGATCTGTCGTAAATGCTCATCACAGAAATAAGGCTAAACTGTACTATATGAATTATAAGTTTACGAGTTGGTTATGTGAATATCTAATGCCCAGTCTGCACATCGAAAATAAAGTTCCTGAATTTACAGTGCCAATTCCACATTAATGTCAGGTTGAGCGCAATAAATAGTAGTGGGCGTTAATCGTCAAGACGACAGAAACGCATGCAACACGGACTGTAGAGTTGTTTCATTGTTGTCATAAAAATAACCATAAACTCTTGGATACAAAAAAAGAAGAAAAAAAAAAAAAAAAAAAAAAAGCGGAGACATCGTCGACGCATTCAAATTAAAGTGACATAAGCTACAGCGCCGAGATATAACCCTATTAGTACCATGACGCATGTAGGTCAGCGGTTAAGGGTAAACATTACTATTGTTTATGAGCATACTGTTTGCGCAACGTCGGCGTTTAGTATGTGCATGTTACGCGTAGTTTTTAACGTCGTTTTGTTTTGGTTTCTTAATGACGTTGCAAGCTGTAGAATCTTATTCTGTTTGTTTCTGCATAATTAAGTTCTAAAGCGGGTATACATTGTGTTCATTTTTATTTTTAAAGAAGTTCTGTGGCAATTGATAAACCCAAATTCGTGTATAAGGTTAATTGTATGTGAAAACGTTTATTTCGCTGTTGATGACGTCGCATAAATATACGCGATGTCAGTGCAACGTTTGGCGTTAAAACGAAAAAGGCGGGAATATTGAACGTTTTTTCTCTATATCTTCCAACGCAATCCGGTGAACCCCTATTTTTATTTGAACTTTTAAATGGTTACCACGTTTCCTATCTGTTTGTGCAATTTAATCAAAATCATATGCGTAGTTTAGGAGATATCGCAAAAATACGTACTTTTTCCAGGTTTGAAAAGATGGCGGGAAAGTTAATTTTACATGTAATCTCCTCATTTTAAGAGCAAATAGTATCAAAATGTAAGAAAATAACACTCATCGTGTGTTTAAGTTGTTTTTGCAGTAATAACATATATATTAAAACATATGTCCGCTACGAGTGC
Source organism: Rugalucina vietnamica (assembly GCA_964017185.1). Lineage (NCBI taxonomy): Eukaryota > Metazoa > Mollusca > Bivalvia > Lucinida > Lucinidae > Rugalucina > Rugalucina vietnamica. Next base: position 31,951,337 of record OZ024873.1, on the reverse strand, counting down.
GGTTTTCTGAAATGCACGAGAAACATCCAAGAAGTTCTGATACCATGGAAACGAGGCCGGTGACTCCCCACTTTTATTTCGATTTTAGTCCAAGGATAAAATTATCTTGAAGCATAGGAAGTTTCATGAAAATCATATGCGGGAATTAAATAGTAATGTTTCCCTTTAATAGCGGTCAACTTTAATTTTCATGCGTTCTAACATTTTCAACAATCAATGACTTTAGAGACATCATTCGAAACTGGACGTGATTTGTTATTTTGGATTTGGCCTCTATCAACTGTCACACCATTTCTCAAACACGGAGTAAGGCAACCGTTAAAAAGTGATAAGAGCTTTTTGTTTGTTCAGTGCATGTCTGTTTATTTAGTCACTCACATGTAACTGTATGAACGTAGCTATATGGAGTACAATAATACACACTTGTGCATTTATTTGATTTGATACCAAACGCAACAGCTATGGTTATGTCGGGACTGGGTCACCATTTCTGAATTACAACAACAAAATGCCTGCAATATACGTGTTTAGGCGTCAAGAAGCTCGTCTTTTTCTTACGACCTTATGGTCAATGAAGATGTAATATTTATTTAATTATAGCTAAAAAGACCCCATTTGCGGATCCATGGGCGATGCCGCATATTTCAACGTTCAACGTTTGGCGATTCATGATTTATTCATTATTATTTATTTAATTCAACTTTTTTTATTCAGAAATCTTAACCTTAGGACGAAGTGACTCATACTAATTGATGTATTTACCCTATTTAAGACGACGCACTCAAAATCTTAGTCATGGTGTTCTGGAAGGGTCAAAATGGCATAACGTACAGATGTAACATAATATTACATATGTAACCTAACATTATATATGCAACATACCATAACGCCACATATGTGAAATAACATGTCACATACACAGTGCATGTAACTGAAAATAACATAGTATTTTATATGATACATACATAATATATTTATTGTACCAACGTACAACAATACAGACACGACAACCTGGAAGAGTCACACTCAACAGTGCCACCAAGCAGTCACTATCAAACGGACTACCAGACAAAATCACAATCTATGACGGTGTACCGGCATTCTAGGGGTTAACCTCTATCTTAAAATAGGGGTGAACCTCTAAATATGTGGGTGCACCCCTATATTTGCGGGTGCATGTCTATTTCGAAAAAGGCATGGACAGTTCGGTTTACCACTTCGGTCATTTTGACCCTTCCAGTACACCATACTTGGTGATGTATTTTACCCAAATTGCTAGGAAGACAATCTATTTTTGGAATATTGGATTTGCCCATTCTATTGACTTACAGGTATAATAAGAAAACAAACTAAATTACATATAGTTCTACATACTAAATGCTAGATTTTTGTCACAAGTTGTCTTTGAAAAGGCATTTTCTCGTGATTGGAGATTAATGAACATGAGTTATAAAATAGAAAGCAACGGAAGCATGCGGAAGCTTTTGTTTACACCCCTGTGCAGCAAATGGAACAACCCTTCATTGATAATTGGTAGTAAGTGTGCTGGAAGTTTGGATTAGTCTATTATAGTGAATAACACGTTTTACAGGTATGTCAAGTGAATAAAACAATTAATCATTCAATCTCTACATTCTAAGTACTAGATTTTGTTCATTATAATTTCAAAATGACCAATTTGGACCTTCCTTGTACACAGTTATGAAACAGAAAGCAGTGAATCATGTTCATTCTTTTCTTTACACCCCGTTTCGATTGAAGGCAATGTTGTAACGGTCTCACATGGACCAGCCCATATTGATTTAATGTCAACCAAAATGATAAAACTAGTTGCTTTGACACTATATTCTATGTAGCAATGCTTTGATAATAGAATACGTTTCATCCTAATACAATGAATATTAGGATACAGCATGAATAACTCCTGAAATATGATCAGTAAATATAAATCTATGAATGAAGCTGCTTCATGAAAGGACGCCATTATTAAATTAATGGAACTGCTTCCTGACTTATGACGTATTTCGAAGTTGGTAGTCCAAGGGTGATTCAGGTACTTCTTAACCAAATTTCGAAAAGCAAAAACTCACTGTATAGACAAATGAGTACCTTTTATTTTTTACAGAGACCACATAATATCAAAACATCAGCTTTTGAAACTCGTCAAAATTCAATAAATACATTTTTTTGCAATAATTCAGAAGTGAGCACACCCACTTCGGAATAGTCCATTTCAAAACTGGTTTTAAGTATAGGCCTATAAAGGTATTAACTCAAGAATAACTAGAAAGAGATTCTTGTTTCAATAATACGCTAAGGCCGTAGAAAATTTTCACTCGTGCTGCGCACTCGTACAAATTCTGATGTTTTCAACTCACAAGATGAAATATATTTGGTATTCACCTCGAAAGAGCAAATATCCTCTAATTTTTTTTTTTTTTTTTTTTGATTCAATTTTACGTCCCTTTCAAGCTTTTTCACTCATATCGAGACGAATCAATCGGTAGGTGGGGCGAAAACCGGAGTACCCGGGGAAAAACCACCTGACACACCCGCAAGCAGAACATGGCTTGTCTCACATATGAATTCGTGCCCCGTGCGAGGCGCGAACCCACATCGGTGAGATGATCGAATGATCAAGAGCACTGAAGTCAGCGACCTTAACCACTCGGCCACGGGGGCCGCCAAATATCCTCTATATGTCTTCACTGTAGATTTTGGATTACGTCTGACGTTTCCATTTACTTGACGTCATTAAAATGTGTCTCACTTCAGAAATTCAAACGCCTATAATTCCGTTATTTATGAACGGAAACATAAAGTGTGGATATTCATTTTCTTAGTTAGAACGTAAGGAACAATGTGGTACCAAAATTGTTTGTGTTTTCAAAAGTGTTTGGATTTTACATTTTCACCGCCTGCCTTGAGAATTAGAAAATGCCCGTGTATTGTATAGGCCTAAAATAAAAAGAAAATTTGCCTTTTTTCGATGAATACCAAATATATTTCATCTCGTGAGTTGAAAACAAAAATTTTCTCTCATGCTGCGCACTCGTGAAAATTCTGATGTTTTCAACTCACTCGATGAAATATATTTGGAATTCACCTAAAAGCAAATATCCTCTGTGTATCATGTATCAGTATCGAATTCTGGGTGTTGACGAAAAACAAGATTGTGTTGCTCTTGTGATTTCTGAAACTGTAGGCCCTATACGACTGTCATACTCACGCCGAGGGGAGGGATTGCAGCAAAAGGCGGACAGCAAGAAAATATTCAGCATTTTAGCTTTCGAATCTATCAATACCGTGCTCTAATTCTCATTCATAAGTAAGTTACGGCTAAGGTCCCGGCTGAGGCCTACTCGTGGGCGGCTTACGTGAGTCGCCCAATTCTTAGAACGTTGCTTTGTGACGTCACATCGTGCTTGCATGAATCTGACGTCACTAGCGTGGGATGACAAAAGAATAAATGGGTTGGACATGTTGGAAATGAAATGAATAAAAACTAGTTTTAAGAAACATTGAAGTTTTAAAATTCGACGTAAGTTGAGAAGTGCCCACTTTGTTCGTTTCAGATTAAGAGTTGTATTAACGTTAGCCTATGGTAGGCCTACTGTGCTGTTTGATGAGACTGTAGATTTTCTTTGAAACAGTTCTTCCAGTCCACAAATTTCTCTTCACTTCAGTCTGCTAGCGGTGGTAATCTGGTTATATGGACACGAGTGAGTCAAGCTCAGAGAGAGCTTTTGCTCCGTCACACCATTCTACTTTCTAACTCAAAGCAATCAGCTGATGGATTCGAGACGGTCCATGCCCCTCAAAGTCTAACTTATCCAATTCTCTCGTCTTTTGAATCGACATTCACAGTCCGTAAGTCATGGAAAACTTTCACTAACCAATACCGAACTTTCATTAAAGGCATGCCATGGAGCGCTGACCATCCTGTGCACATGTACAGGTTGAAATCAGTCTTCACTGAGACGCACATATCATTTCGGAAGTCTTGGAATGTTCTGTTAGCTCAATATTGCTTTTAGCTTTGAGATGGCGTGATACGGCATCTCATATGAGCCTTGACGCGAGAAACCCGGTCTTTTGGGTTTCCGACCAGGTCCGACACAAATCGGCCTGTACATTCACAGAAGCGGGCTAGAGGACTAAAATTTTGGCTATAAGTAGAAGAGGAATTGTACTATTCGAGAAGCGAAAATAAAGGCGCTGATTAGCTGTGTAGGTACCGCACCGCTGATCTGCGCCTTTGTTTTCGCATAGGCAAAAATCCTGTTTTCTCATGATACGGCTCTTATAATCATGTAATTAGTATTCCAATGAACGTCCCTGGCTTCGAGCCACGAGGACAATTTAGTCAAACTTGAAGTAATTTGAGCCACGTGATGATAAAACAGATAGAAAGACGCAGAGCAAGTCTCGATTAAATGGATGAGCCGCGAGTTAATTTCATATTGTATATATTTTCACATTATGATATTTTTGTAGCTCATTCCAGTTAAATTGCGTCCTATATATTATTCGAGCGAACAATGACCTACAGAATGACCGGATGATCCTCTAAATGTTGTACCGAACATACAAAGATATTCTTCACACATTTCATGTTTTTTTTCCTTGGCAGTGTCGAATAATATATAGAAAAGAATAGTTCTGCTCCATCGTCATATTATATTTCTGATCTCGCTCGAAGCTATCCAAACTATGGGTCAATTTCTCAGACTGCAGTTTTAGACCTAGTGCATGCGATTAGTATTTATTAATTGCTACAATGACTAACCAATAATTATTGATAATTGCATTTCTGATGTGTCTGATATGGCAAGATATTCCGTATTTAAACTGTGATGAAGCTCACTTCGTATGCCCAATTTGGTCGACAAACCAATGCCACAATTATTCGAAAAAAAAAATGAAGTTAGGGATTGAAACCAAAACCTTCGTCCTTGATGTTTATTTTTCGAATCTTTTATTGCTGTTTTCCAGGTTAATGAATCTGTTTCAGCAAGAAAAGAAGAATTTAAACGTAACAATGTCATTTATATAAAGAAAACGCAGCGACATATTTCCCTGCGGTTTCTAAGACAAATTAATACAATTTCATTTTGAAAGTACTAAATTGCGGTTTTCTATGATATATGGAAAGCTTTGCTATTGATTCCTTTACTAATTTTCCTTGATGCAGCTTCCAGAGAGCATATAATTTGTTATACACCTAGTTTAGTTAGAAGAAAAAGGGGCGTGCATTAAGAGGGTTTAGCCCACCTAAAAGCCAGAAAGTAAAAGTATCTGTACAACATTTTATCTAACATGTTTTAATAGATGTAAAAATAATCTAATATTGATTTGACTGTGATGGTTGCTATGGTTACACAAAATGGCCGCCAAAGTAGGAAAATCACCATTTTGGACAAATATGCAGAGGTTTTACAGAGAAGTTTACATAGAGTCCAGCACGTTCCCCTTTATCATTGAAGGGAACCAAAATAAGTTGTACATTCTAATAAAGTGGATATTATTCAGCATACTGTAATACTCCAGAGCCCTAGTGTTCTTGATACTCTCACAGGTGCCTTAAAACCAATGCCATGATCTCCCAATTTCCCCATTTATCCTAAAACTAACAAAAAATGCCCTTACTCAAAACTTTGTCTATGCTCTCCAGCCACTTGTCACGGCTCCCGACTTCCATGTAAATAAATAACCCTTCTCCCCGGCGCCCAAACCCCTTGTAAGCCTTCGTTTGTCGACGCTAACGACTCCCCCATTTGATTGGATTAATACGGTGTGTACTTAAAGAGAAATTGTTGTTGCTGTTGGTGGTGGTGGTGGTGGTGGTGGTGTTGCATTGCATTGTTTCATTGCATCATCAGATCATATTGAAGAAGTGGACGGAAGGTCGAGAATTGGTGTTGTTGTTATATTGCTCAAGGCATAATACTAAAATATTGCATTCTTGTTTCAGGTACCAATAGATACACCATGAGTGAGGGGGCCCCCAAATCCCGCTCCAAGCGGAACGGAGCAGCGTTTGCGAACGGCAAAACATCAAACGGCAAAGTCAACGGCCATGTTGAGGGTGACGTTATCACCAATGGGCTCAAAGGCTACATGGAACTAGAGAAAACGACCCTTGGTAAAACGTCGAGATATATTCTCAACAAAGTTCTTCTCCCGACGTTCCTCGTATTCTGCTGTCCAACTATAGCCATTACGTGGTGGTACACAAACGCTAAATGCAACGGGCACTACACAGAACTACTCGATTCCTTTAAGGGGCAGTCGGTGATCACGATGGTAGTCCAAATTTGGTCCGAAATCAGCATTTTCAATACTTTTAACTTTGCTGTGGTTTTCGGCTACTGTGCTTGGGCAATATTCTGGATGATAGTACTTCCTGGACCGAGGGCTGAGGGTCCGCCGACGGAGAAAGGAAACGTCCCCGTATACGTCGATAACGGGTTCTCGCATTACGTCGTCACGATGATCGGGTTCGTCATACTTACCGTCGTTCTGAAGATGTACGGCATGTCGCCCAGTATCGTCTACGATAGATTTGGGGATCTTTTGGGTTTCATGAACTTCTTCAGTCTAATACTCTGTGCAGGGCTCTATCTCAAAGGTATCTATGCACCCTCATCCAGCGACCATGGAAAGTCCGGGAATCTTATCTTCGACTACTACTGGGGCACCGAGCTGTATCCTCGTGTTTTAGGTGTCGATATTAAGGTGTTCACCAACTGTAGATTCGGGATGACAGTTTGGCCCCTTCTTGTGGCAATTTTCGCCCTTAAAAGCTACGAACTCCACGGTTTTGTCGACAGTATGTTCGTTTCTACGGTTTTGCAGTTGGTATACATTACTAAGTTCTTCACGTGGGAAGCCGGATACATGAGAACCATTGACATCATATTGGACAGAGCCGGGTTCTATATATGCTGGGGATGCCTAGTCTGGTTACCCTCTCTCTATCCGCTAGTCAGCCAATACCTAGTCAACCATCCAGTGAGATTAGGTCCCGTGTGGTCTTCCGTAATCTTATTTCTGGGACTTTTGTCCATTCTAGTCAACTACCTTGCCGACTTGCAGCGACAGGACGTGCGACACAGCGACGGAAAGTGTTTAGTGTGGGGCAAAGTACCGGATATCATACGTGCCAAATACACAATTGAAAATGGCGAAGAAAGGGAGAGCATTCTACTGGCTTCCGGTTGGTGGGGATTATCCCGCCATTTTCACTACGTTCCTGAAATCCTCCTGTCCTTCTTTTGGTCTGTACCAGCGGGGTTTGGCGCCATGCTACCCTACACATATGTAATTTATCTGATTATTTTGCTGACACACAGGAGTTTTCGAGATGAGGCGAAATGTGGCAAGAAGTACGGGCCATTTTGGCAACAGTACTGTACGAAAGTGAAACACAGGATTGTTCCATATTTATTCTGAAGGATCTCATTGAAATAGACCATTTATATGAAAATGTAAACGTGTCGTAACATCAGGAAAACATGTCCGTGTAATGTATACCCCCTTGAACCCCATTTTTATATAGCAAAACTGGGGTATGCTGGGGTTTACCTATTTTTCTTATTTTTGCTCCAAAACATAGGTTGTGGGTACTCGTTAGAACCGCCTCGGCGAGGTGGTTCTAACGTGTACCCACAATTTATGTTTTGAGCAAAAATAAGAAAAATATCAAGATTTTTCCAACAAAATTTTTAATTTTTACAACTGAAAAAAATCTCTGTATATTGCATGGGCAAGTTTTCGTAATGATGCTACCTTTGTTATTGTGTGGTTTATTGTGCTCCATACGACAAAAAAATATGTGAATTTCTAAGATGTTACATGTAGAACATTTTTCAAAGGGACTGGAAACATTCAAGTTCAACGCCAGTAACATAATTGAGCCTCGACGCGAGAAAACCGGTCTTCGGGGTTTCCGACCAGGTCCGACACAAACCGGCCTGTACAAGCTCAGAAAAGAGCTAGAAGCTTGAAATTTTGGATTTAGAAAGAAGAGGAATTGTACTATCCGAGTAGCGAAAACAAAGGCGCTGATTAGCTTCGCGGTTACCGCGAAGCTGATCTGCGCCTTTGTTTTCGCCTAGGCAAAAATCCGGTTTTCTCATGACGCGGCTCATATTGTTTAAGTACCATAGCCTAAACATGTACTCCAGTGAAGAAGTCGTCCATTCCACGGTATTCGATCGGCATTGTGGAGTAAATCGAAACTAACACAAAGCAGAGATGTTCCTTCATTTTCGATCCTTATGACGTCAACACATTTTGACTGATGGGAATAGAGTGGGGAAAATCTCACTCATGAGTGGCTTGAATATTGGTGCAGATGAGTGACTGCATTTAAGGACATGTAGCAGTGTGTATGTTTTGTTCTGCTTTTCTTTAAAATTATCCATAAAATATTGATTTTGCTAAATAGAATTTATTGAAAACCCATAGCGTACCATTTTATGGAGATTGGTAAAACTTGATGCTTAATTGAAAACATGGAGTATGTGTTTTTGTTCTTTTTGAATGAAATGATTTTAAAGTTATAAGAGTAAGAGTAATAATCCATCTCCTTAATGTTTTATTGTGTATTTTTTTGGAGATTGTTTTGGGGAATGATGCGGTCAGTATGTTTTAAATTTTTTATTTTATCTGTTTTAAAATACCTTTAAATGCGCACAATTTTATGTTATTTATGTTTTAACGTTTGCATTAGATTTATGCATTTTAAGAATCTAGTTGAATTTGAGGTTCAAAATGTTGATCTATTTTTCTGTTATTATAGTCATGGCACTATTGTTTCAGCTTTTAGTTGCTTTAAAACACAATTATCGGTAGATGTTATTAGCCGTAAATAAAAAAATAGCTGTGTTTCCACTAACCCGACTGACTCTTGAGTTTTTGTGCCGGCCCTGCAGTTTGTATTGCCAATAAAAATAAAATAAAAATATTTTCATGCCGACCGACCCTCAACTTTTTAAGTGGTATGCAGACAATGATTTGAAAACTGCTATAATTTCAACAATACTAGTTCAACTTCTTTAGCTTCCTATTAATTTTAAACTTCATCGCATGTTTGTTTCGAGTACTTATGATTAATTTTATCACGTTTCTACTTTTTTACCCATTTCCAAAAAAGAAAAAATACACGAAAAATAAAAAAAAAAAAAAAGATTTTCCGACCTACCGACTCTACCCCGTCTTCGGCATGTTAGCGGAAACCAGGCTACTTTTATTATATATATATTACGCCATATCATGAATATGACAATATTGTGCTTTTAGACAAAGCTTTTAACCTACTAACCGACCACCTGGTGACTGGTTGTATGAACCTGCTAAGGAAAAAATAGCATCTATAGTCAAACCCATGCCTATAAACTGAAGTCGTTTACTTAGATGGTTAATTATATTCCAATGTCATTACATGCCAATGTTGAAGAAGTCCCATTAATGGAGGCAACGTCCCGGCATGGCCATAACTGTTGACTGGGACATGCGCAACAAATCAGACAGACAAACATATGTCACACTACATGTATCATCATTTTTGTTTGCTTTCGTGGATGCAGAAATGAATCTTTATGATGTTTCAAGTAACAAGACCCTATCTATGTTGCATCAGATTGTATGACTTGCAAGCATTGTTTAGCTTTCTTTATGGGAGATACTGGTATATTATACGGTTATGCATGAAATGATTGAAATACTCATTCACAGTGTATATTGAATGTCTTGCCAAACTGTTGTTCAGCGATTTTCGATTATCATTGCGTTTTACTCGCTCTCTCTCTCTCTCTCTCTCTCTCTCTCTCTCTCTTCTTCTTCTTCGCAAAAACTAGATTATTTGATTGTCTTTTTTTACTTTTTACTTTATAGTTTATTTGGAATTAAATTGTCATAATAGAGTATTTTGTAATATGTTTCTTTATGATCCCCCTTTAAAAATAGATTAAATTATACACAAAGGTTCTGTGTTAAAGGATGAAGAAAAGAAGCATGGGTCAATATTTTTTATTTTGATGATAAACACGACACATTTCATTTATATGATTGTTTTGCTACACAGATAGGCCTGATCCTTTTTCATCGCATATACGTCTGGAAATGTAAATTAGTCAAGCTATCCATAAAGTTACCATTAAACTTGCGTTTACTTTGGTAGAATTCCATTTTAAAGCACATTGTGTGTGCCATTACATCCCAGTGTTGAAGAAGCCCAATAAAATGGAGGCAACGTATCGACATGCCCATAGCTGTACATAGACTGGAACAAGAGCAAATAAATCAAACAAACAAATAGAAGTCTTACTACATTATCGTCATTAATGCTTGCGTTGACAGAGTAATGACTCTGTGTGATGTTATGGGTATGTGAGACAGCTGAACTAGCTGCCTAGACGCCGGCTTATGGAGCTAGACGCAATGTTGCATCAGAATAAATGACTTGATAGCATTGTTCAGTTTTAGTTATAGGGAATACTGATATATCATACCGTCAGGCATGAAATGATTGGAATACGCTGTATATTGAATGTCTTGCCAAACTGTTGTTCCGCGATTTTCTACTATCATTGGTGTAGCCAAAACTTTTAATAATAATTATACCCCCGCAATAACGAAGTTAAAAGGGGGGTATACTGTTTTCACGTTGTCCGTCCGTCCGTCCGGGTCTCCGTCCGTCCGTCCGTAACACTTTGTTTCCTTAATATCTTGAAGCCCCTTGGCCGGAATTTCATGAAACCTTGCACACACATACATATTGACGGGGCAAATATTATGATAAAACATAAGGGGCTAGGGACCAGTTCTGTGAGAGTTATTGCCCTTTGTAATTCTTAATGGCTGTGTTTATATGCGTATGTTTAGTGCCTTCATGGGCCGATCAACTCCTACCACAGTTTTCAATGAATAACTCTGAAACTTTACAAATACAATGGAGACATGTTTGACATTTGCATGAAGTAGTTTGATAGTGAAAAAAATAATGTTTGACAAAATTACAACTGAGAGAACATAGACAATTTTTCATGTTTATTTTCTATTACAGGTATGGTAGTGGCTATACGGGCCGATCAACTCCTACCACAGTTTTTGCAGGAGCCATTTGATACTTTGCCACCACAATACAAACACACTGGACATGTGCATGAAGAAATATTATTTTGGAAAAATAATTTTTAACAAATGTGCAGCTTTGTGAACTTAGACAATTTTTGTGAATTGTTTTCAACATGGGTTCCATGGTAGTGCCTATACGGGCCGATCAACTCCTACCACAGTTTATGCTGGAGCCATTTGATACTTTGCCACCACAATACAGACACATTGGACATGTGCATGAAAAAATATTATTTTGGAAAAATAATTTTTAAGAAATTTGCAGCTTTGTGAACTTAGACAATTTTTGTGCATTGTTTTCAACATGGGTTCCATTGTAGTGCCTATACGGGTCGATCAACTCCTACCACAGTTTATGCTGGAGCCATTTGACTCTTTGCCACCACAATACAGACACACTGGACATGTGCATGAAGAAATATTATTTTGGAAAAATAATTTTTAAGAAATTTGCAGCTTTGTGAACTTAGACAATTTTTGTGAATTGTTTTCAACATGGGTTCCACAGTAGTGCCTATATGGGCCGATCAACTTCTACCACAGTTTTTGCTGGAGCCATTTGATACTTTGCCACTACAATACAGACACACTGGACATATGCATGAAGAAATATTATTTTGGAAAAATAATTTTTAACAAATTTGCAGTTTTGTGAACATAGACATTTTTTGTGCATTGTTTTCAACATGGGTTCCATGGTAGTGCCTATACGGGCCGATCAACTCCTACCACAGTTTTTGCTGGAGCCATTTGATACTTTGCCACCACAATACAGACACACTGGACATGTGCATGAAGAAATATTATTTTGGAAAAATAATTTTTAAGAAATTTGCAGCTTTGTGAACTTAGACAATTTTTGTGCATTGTTTTCAACATGGGTTCTATGGTAGTGCCTAAACGGGGCGATCAACTCCTACCACAGTTTTTGCTGGAGCCATTTGATACTTTGCCACCACAATACAGACACATTGGACATGTGCATGAAGAAATATTATTTTGGAAAAATAATTTTTAACAAATTTGCAGCTTTGTGAACATAGACATTTTTGTTCATTGTTTTCAACATGGGTTCCATGGTAGTGCCTATACGGGCCGATCAACTCCTACCACAGTTTCTACTGGAGCCATTTGACACTTTGACTTCACAATACAGACACAATTGGACATGTGCATAAAGAAATATTATTTTGAAAAAATATTTTTTAACAAATTTGCGGCTTTGAGAAATTAGACAATTTTTGTGCATTGTTTTCAACATGGGTTCCATGGTAGTGCCTATACGGGCCGATCAACTCCTACCACAGTTTCTGCTGGAGCCATTTGACACTTTGACTTCACAATACAGACACATTGGACATGTGCATGAAGAAATATTATTTTGGAAAAATAATTTTTAACAAATCTGCAGCTTTGTGAACTTAGACACTTTTGGGATCCATGGTAGTGTAGATATGGGCCGATCAACTCCTACCACAGTTTCTGCTGGTGCCATTTGATAGTTTGACTTCACAATACAGACACATTTGGCATGTGCATGAAGAAATATTATTTTGAATAAAATATTTTTGACAAAATTGCAGCTGTTTGAACTAAGACAACATAGACAATTTTTATGAGCATTTGCTATGGTAGTGCTTATACGGGCCGATCAACTCCTACCACAGTTTTTGCTGGGGCTATTTGATACTTTGTCTTCACAATACAGACACACTGGGCATGTGCATGAAGAAATATTATTTTGAAAACAATATTTTATGACAAAATTTCAGCTGTTTGAACTTAGACAATTTTTTAGCTCACCTGAGCCAAAGGCTCACAAGGTGAGCTTATAGGATGGCCATGATCCGGCGTCCGTCCGTCGTCCGTTCGTCGTCGTCGTCGTCCACAATTTCAAAGATCTTCTCATCTGAAACCGCTTGGTCGATCTAGTTGAAATTTTATGTGGAGCCTCCTTGGGTAGTGGCATTGTAATTTTGTTCGCGATATCTTGGTCACATGACCAAGATGGCCGCCACGCCCATATATAGTAAAAACACTTCAAAATTCTTCTTCTCCAGAACCGGTGGGCCGATTTCCACGAAACTTGGTATGTAGCATTGGGGACTTCAGCTAATCCCAGTTTGATAAAATGATGACCCTCGGATGACCTTGACCTATTTTACGACAATGTCAAATTTGGAAACATAGGCTTTTACATGGGAAAAAGTGAAAACTATGGATGTTTTGAAAACTGTGGCTGCCTGAGACCTGAAAAGTGGTAGATGCAAACAACTAATGGAGTAGATGAAGGTATGTGATTGATTTAGGTCAAGGTCATCTCTTGACCTTGGCCAGTCTGTCGTCCATACACACTTTTCAAAGATCTTCTTCTCTGAAACTGCTTGGCCAATCAAAGTGAAATTTTATGTGGAGTGTCCATGGGTAGGGGGGACGAAAGTTTGATCGCGAAATTCGGGTCACATGACCAAGATGGCCGCCATGCCCAACTATGGTAAAAACCACTCAAAAATCTTCTTCTCCAGAACCGGCTGGCCGATTTACGCTTAACTTGGTATGTAGCATTTGGGACTCCAGTCCATCATAGTTTGTTGAAATGATGACCCTAGGATGACCTTGACCTATTTTACGGCAAGGTCAATTTTGGAAACAAAGGCTTTTACATGGGAAAAGGCGAAAACAATGGATATTTTGGAAACTGTTGCAGCCTGAGACCTGAAAGTTGCTAGATGCAGACAACTAATCGAGTCAATGAAGGTAAGTAATTAATGAAGGCCAAGGTCATTTCTTGACCTTGACCCAAGGTCATTTGAATATCAAAATTAAAATTATGGTTTTCTCAGAAATCACTGGGTTTGGAAACTATTGCAGCCTGAGACCTGAAAGCTTTGCAGATGCAGACAACTTATGAAGTCAATAAAGGTGTGTGAGTATTCAAGGTCAAGGTCATTTCATGATGACTTAATACTCCAAGATCAGGCTTCAGGTGAGCGTTCTTCTCAGGACCAATGGTCCTCTGGTTGTGCAAGTTTTCAACATTTATTCTAAGGTGTGCAGATATGGGCCGATCAACTCCTACCACAGCTTTTGATGTAGTGATCTGATACTTTACCTTCACAATAAAGACATGTTAGACATTCGCATGAAGAAGTTTTATTGTGAAAAAATAATTTTTGACGAAATGGCAGCTTTGTGAACTTAGACAATTTTTGTGCATGTTTTCAACAGGCCGGTTTGTGTCAGACCTGTTCAGAAACCACATTGTTGGCTTTCCCACAAAGTGGCTCATTTATAGATTGCATCATAAACAGCTGAAAATCATTTTTTTTGACTGACTTTTACTTCGCGGGGTATCTAATAAGCCTTGCTTATTGCCAATTCTTGTTGTGTTCTATACTCTCTCTCTCTCTCTCTCTCTCTCTCTCTCTCTCTCTCGTTCCTTTCGCAAAACGTAAAATGTTTGTCTTTCTTTTATTACTTTGTATTTTATTTGGAATTAAATTGTCATAATAGAATATTCTATAATATTGATTCTTTATGATTCCCTCTAGGTGAAATTATACACAAAGGTTCTGTGTTAAAGGATGAAGAAATTAAGCATGGGTCAATATTATTTTTTTATCTTGATGATAAACACGACACATTTCATTTTATTTGCTGTACAGATTTGCCTGATCCTTTGTTTTCATCGCATATACGTCTGAAATGTGATCTACTTAAACCATCCATAACGTTACCTTGTTTACTTCGGTAGAATTCCATTTTAAACACATTGTGTATGTCATTACATCCCATTGTTGAAGAAGCCCAATAAAATGGAGGCAACGTATCGACATGACCATAGCTGTAGACTGGAACAAGAGCAACAAATCAAACAAACAAATAGACGTCACACGACATGTTAACACACAGAAATGACTCTTTGTGATGTTTTTGGTATGTAGGACAGTCTGTACGTCGTTTATATACTAGCGGCCTCGTAGCCGCGTTACGTACGAAGCTAGACGACATGTTGCATCAAAATGTTATGACTCTTAGTTTTAGTTATGGAAAGTACTATACTCATCAAAAGAAGTTTTGCACCATTTAGATTTTTTCATATTTTTAAGTGACATTTTACCTAACAAATTTTTAAGTTAGCTTTTTGAGTTTGCACAGTCTGAAAGAGTTTGATAATGTGTGTGATAAGACCAAAAATTGTTGCGGAAACGATTTTAGGAAAAATTGAAAATTCTAGTTTTCTGTAAATGCTGAAAATTGGAAAATCGAAAAAATTCCACAAAAATGCCACAGCATCAAGAACACATTTTTGTTTCCAAATTTACACACAAGAGCTCCAAAGCTAATGATTAAGCCTAAAAACAATTTAAAAAATCTCAAAATTTTAGTAAAAATTCATTTTTTGACAAAATTGCAATTTTTGAGAAAAAAATGATAAATATTGGAAAAAATGAGTAAAATCGAAATTCATTTCAATTTTTGATTACTATGAGATGTTTTGACACCAAAAATTGCCACCTGTTTTCTTTCTGTTAAAGACAATCTCATGTCAAAGATGTTGCATGAGTACTTTTTTGACATGCAGCTTTTTAAAAATTCTGAATTTGGATGGGTTGAACACCAGTACCTTCAGTTAAACATTAATGGGTGCTGCATGCTGTGTGTGAAAGAAAAACAACTCATTTTATTGGAGAGATGAGTTACTAAGCTTTATCTGAGAATTTAAACAAAATCTCAAAAATCGTTATTTTTGGTCAAAAATAGTGTTTTTTTTTTTTTAAAAAAATCAATTTTTAGTTTTTTGCTTTAAACGATTGCTTTCAATATCCCGAATGAGGATGTGAAACGAATTCGGGTTTGGAAGCCCAGAAATAAAGATGTGGGCTTTTTGCTGCATCCCAGATTTTGGTGTTTTCAAAAACATGCATTTTTGCACATTTTTATTTAAACTTTTTAAGAAGAAATATTGATTTGTCATCAGGAAGTCCAGCCCTTTAAGATGGCATTAAGTTTTAAAAGTTTATTTGAAAAATATCTATACTAGACATTATTTTAAAATGAGAAAAATATTAACTGGTGCAAAACTTCTTTTGATGAGTATATACGTGGGTTGGGATTTAAGTTCGTAGACTTTCTTTATAAAACTTCAGATGTTTGTCACACAGAAATAAAAATGATATCATCTGAAAACATATTCTTTTACCTATAATATAAGCTATTAAGCATAGCTCTACTCATACCAGTTTCAACACAACAATGAATTAAACACAATGATCTGCCATCACCCGGGGCACGTCATGGAAATTTTGACGTCAAAACTACGTCAAATTTCAATAAATGTCAGCAATAAAATGCCTTGTTAGGAACCATACAACACACTATACCTTTACTAATTTGGAATATTTCCTTCAGGGGTTAGTTCTTTATTATTGATGAAATACTACATTCGCCAGATATAACAAATCTTATGTGTATCATGTATAATTTTGTTTTAATTGAGAATGTTGACCGCAACATTTGTAGATTAGTTGAAGGTGTGTGTTTTTCTCATCAATTAAAATTCAAATGCGTCCATCTGAAAATTTTCAAACCATTTAAATATCTCAGGTAACATCTGTTCTACAACTGTACTACACATCCCTATCATTTTGAATGTTTCTGTGGGCATTTATGCTTCTCAAACATAAGATTTGATCATTGCTCTTGCTTCGACATTGCCTGTTAACGCCATTTTTCTTTCCCAAGAAGCGCGACTGGCATTACATTTTCTCCAATAACAAATAAAGTCGTCGACATAATGCTTAAAAAATTATATGGAATTAACAACATGATACTAGAATGCCTCAAACTGATTTAGCTCAAGTTTTGGTATACAATATGTTAACTAATGGTTCGTTCTTCAACGCGATAAAACTTCCGAAGTATTTAAAATACGACGTGCCCCGGGTTGCGAAACCTACGTTGCTATGGAGACAAGTTTTATGTGCACTGCGCAATATTTCTTGAAAAATAGTGTAAAAACGAGACAAGGAGACATTGTTTCATTATAATAATAAATTAAATATTGGATAAATTATGTAATAGAAAATCAGTGGCAAAAGTCTACGAACTTAAATCCCAACCCTCGTATAATACTGTTATGTATGGAATTATTGATATACTCATATACGCAGTATATTGACTGTCCAGCCAAACTGTTGTTCAGCGATTTTCGATTAGCATTGTTGTTGCCAAAACTTTTAATTGTGTTCTATACTCTCTCTCTCTCTCTCTCTCTCTCTCTCTCTCTCTCTCTCTCTCTCTCTCTCTTCTTTTGCAAGAACTAGATTGGTTTGATCTACTTTATTTTATTTGGAATTAAATTGCCATACTAGAATACTCTATAATTGTTTTTGAGTGATTCCTATATTGACGTGAAATTATACACAAAGGTCCTGTGTAAAAAGAACCATGGACCAGTGTTTCTATCTTGATTGTAAACACGACACGTATCATTTTATTTTATTGTTTTGATTGGTTATCACATTCGTTTCATTAAAAGTAAACATGTAACTCGATGAAAGTCCAAGGGAGCTCAGGCGATTTCGACATGACAAATACCACTGCAGTTGTTGTTCATCCTTAGTGATATTATTGAGAAGTATTCAACTCGGCCACATTGGAAGTGATGAACTGTACCTAGTCCAGGGATAAACCACTCGTAAGGGAGTCCAAATAAAACTGTTATCCTCTAAGAGCAGTGAGCATATTAAGATTCAGGAGACTATTTCAGTTTGTTTGATACACTACTTTGTTAGTGTAAAACATTATTGGTGCATACCATCTTGTGGGTGCAACATGTAAACTCTCACCATTGGTGTTGGTGCACACTATCGTTGGTGCGCATTTGTAATTTATGATAAAACTTGAATCTCTCGTGAATATTACGGAACTAGCCTCAGCTAGGCTACTGTCTGTTACTTTCTAGTTTCTCGACACGAAAATATACATAGGTTCATGTCCGACGATCGTATTTGGTATATGCTGTGCCAACTTTGACGGCTAAATTCACCATCTTGTACGAGTCACTAAGCGTTCTCCGGGTATGATGTGTAAGAATTACCTGTAAAGTTAATAATCTGACCCTATTTTAGCGGTTTCATGCGTTCGTTTTGCTGTAATTTGCTCATTTCATTGCAATTCGTCCGTTGTTTATTCCTTTTTGATCAGTCGGTATCACTCTGCTTTTTATGGCTAATTTTAATATAAATATTAAAATGATTAATTATGAATATCAATAGACTTTAGTTTAAAGGAATTTGTTTATTTCAGTATTTTGGGTAGTTTCAGTATTTAGGGATACTTACTGTTTATTTCGGTATCTCGTAGTACTTCAAATTTATTTTACTAATTACCGTGATCCTTCAGTAGTACCATGACAACACCAACTATACAAGATTTTGATTGGATGATTATGCTTAGTGCATTTTTTAATATTGCCATCTCGTCACAGCTTGTTTGAAGAATTTAGAAATTCCCACCCTCCCCCCCCCCCTTTATCTTATAATTCATACTTACTTGTATTTGTGGTGTTTCATGTTTTTTGTGTTAATTTTTGTAGTTTTGCTAGTATGTTGATTATTCATCTTTAAATTGTTCATATTAGTTATGACAGTTTATTAAGCTTATGTCTAGTGTTATGGGGGTTATTGAATAATGTCTATAATTGGATACAATTATACTTATTTTCCCCAATATTGAATGGTTTACTTGTAGACAAATTATTGAAAAGATGAATTTATTTGATACATACAGCTATTTCTGCCTAATTAAATGTTTTCAAGTCTCATCTGGCTAGTCAATTACGCTCCTGTTTAAGGCTAAGATACAGAATAATTACCCCGCCACTTCAAAAAGTGCGGGGTATCATGTTACACCCTCCGCAAAAAAAATTTGCATTCGAGTGTCCGTCCTTATGTCCGTCCGTCCGTCCGTCACCGCTTCGTTTCCGTGCTCTAACTAGAGCACTTATTGATCAATTTTCTTCAAACTTTGTATAGGAGTTCATATCAGGAAGGAGTGGTTTGGGATTGAAGATGGGCAAATTTCGTCAAATAAGTACAGAGTTATGGCCCTTGATTAACGTAAAAAAATTCGGTGCCGGACTATTTTTGGCATTTATTGACCGATTTTCTTCAAACTTTTTTAGGACTTTATATCAGGAAGGAGTGGTTTGGGATTGAAGATCATGGGTAAATTTTTAGGAATAAGTACAGAGTTATGGCCCTTGATTTACATTAAAATTTCGTTTCCGGACTCTATATTGGGCATTTAGTGACTAATTTGCTTGTAACTTTGTAAAGGAGTTCATATTAGGAAGGAGTGGTTTTAGATCGAAGGTAGGTAAATTTCGTCAAATAAGTACAGAGTTATGGCCCTTGATTTACATTAAAATTTCATTTCCGGGCTCTATCGTGAGCATTTATTGACCATTTTTCTTAAAGTTTTGTATAGGAGTTCATATCAGGAAGGAGTGGTTTGGGATTGAAGATGGGTAATTTTTGTCAAATAAGTATAGAGTTATGGCACTTGATTTATGATACAATTTCTTTTCCAGGCGCTATCTTGAGCATCAAACTTTGTAAAGGCGTTCATATCTTGAAGGTATGGTTTGGTGTTGTAGACGAATGACATCAAGATATTATGTGCATTTGTACTGAATTAAATTTGCGTGGCGGGGTATCATGCATGCCTGCAGCGCTTTTATTCCGGTAATGGTGACAGACGTTTCGCGCCACACCATTGCACGCGCTCACCATTGCATGCGCTCACCATTGCACGCGCTATCGCTCCGCGACTATATACGAGTACATGTAAGTAGCGTCACACCAGCGGAACGTTCATTAGTGTGTCTCGGCACCAACAATGGTGATGTTTACTTTATAATATTCTGAGACTTAGGTCAAGTTGGCACCATCCTGTTAGTTATATCTTAAGGTACTCGTGTTCAGGAGATGGCCATTCACTGCAACCTTCTGGTGTACTAATAAACAAATCTGCTTGGATTTGCTACTACACCATTGACCTGCCTTGCCAATGGTGCACTCCCCAACTACATAGATTACCTTATTAAATACACCATAGTTGGTGCGCTTAAGCACTCATTCATATTTGTTGGTGCACACCATCATTGCTGCACTTAAGTATACAATTAACTACTCTCACCCATCCTTGATGGTGCACACCTTTGTCGGTGCGCATTAGTAATCAAAAAGCATACTCTTTTATTGAGTACACCATCATTGGTGATCCACACAATTAACGTTATTGTATATATACATGTAGCTTTACTCCACAGACTCACCATTAACACACTAGCATATCACACCATTGGTCGATCTTACCAATGGTGCATCTATCGCACCGTTGCATCTAGTTCACATATAGGTGCTTTAATCATCATTGGTGTATAGCACCATTTTGTTGCATATCATATTGCGTATACCTGCCACACCATTGATTATTCTAACTATTGGTGCACTTTGTAAATACCTATTGGTGCACACTCATAACATAAGCATATCATCATAGGGGCAGTCTGAGGTCATCTCTCATATTCCTTAGTCTTTAATCTATAATTTTCACAGTATCAGTGTAAGGGCCAGCACATCTACTGTACAGTATTTTGTATGTTTTAGTAATGTCTTACTAGATTATAGTACATTATCTTAATAGAGGCTATGTGGAAACAAAACCAGTTTTCCTTATTCTTTAAGACCCTTATTACAAGCATTGATGCCAGTCCAGGTCGAATCCACAAACTTGTAACGCCACCTTAAATCCTACCTATAATTCGCCTCGGCGAGGTGGTCCCGCTACAATATTAATGAGAAAATGGATTGGCCATATCGTGGTTTCGGCTACTTAAGTCTCTTCAGTGACCCTTGAGATTTGGCAGAATGGAGCCAAAGTGAAATACTGTAATTTTGCACGTTTCAAAGGGATATTCGATACAAAGACTAGCATTATCCAAACATAGACAAATATATAAAAGGTTGGTTAGAAAATGAGTCTTAACCGATGATGAATTTATTTCTGATTTCTTAGAATACCCTTGCTGATCTCAAAGGACCAAAAAAAAAGAATCTGCACTATGGATAATGTACGGGGAGACTGTTTAGGGCCGCCACAGGGCACAACACCAGCTGCAGTAATAGCAAATAGAAATAAAACTGAAATCCTTTAAGAGCAATGAGCACATTAATGAATAATGGGATGCTATACCGCGGTTTCGGCTATCTAAGACACTTCAGTGACCCTTGAGAATTGGCAGAATGGAGCCAAAATGAAATACAGTTATTTTGCACGTTTTAACGGGATAGTCGATGCACAGACTAGCATTATCCTAACACAGCAAATATATAAGAGGTTGGTTTGAATCTTGACCGATAATGAATTTCTGATTTCTCAGAATACTCTCGCTGATCTCGAAGGACCAACAGGGAAAATATATTCTGTACAATGGGTGATGTACGGGGAGACATTTTAGGGCAGTCATACGGCACAACACCACCTGCAGTAATAGCAAATGAAAATTAATATGTGTGAGTGCTACATGTATGTAGCAACGATAACTGTCCATCAACGACTTCATGGACTTCTGTTCACCATGGACAGTGCTACCATAAATTGTTCTTGAAATGATTGCAATCACATTTTATCAGTTGGGTATGAGTAGCAATCTACGCATTTATTGTTCAGCGATGGTAAAAGTCCATGTCGGAAATGTATTAAGACTATGAAGACGAATAATTTTATGAAAACGCAATTATATTGTAATGTATAGAAAATAAAAGTAGGAATACATTATAATTATTTTAGTATATATGGAGATAGTTCTTCCTCACCCATCAGACAAGCATATCCCTTTGTATGCCTGTCTGAGATAAATCTATTTCAGTACTAGTACCCGGGCTTCTCCAGTCCGTCGGATAGGACTATAAACCGAAGTCCCGTCTCCATGTGACCTTAGCTGTTGGTGGGACGTTAAACCCCAATTAACCATAACCAATCAGTACTAGTACATTTAAGCTGTCTCAAAACGTCAATCATTTCTGTAATTAGCTAATAGAAATGTACATTTCACGTTTATTTTCATATAAGGAAGTGATTAGCTGGGTGTCAGCTGTCAGAGACAATAGCCTAGCAGATATCAAGAGTATTTTAGGTTTGATAAAAATCTAAACAAAAATAATTTTGCAGGGAATTTTATAAACAAAACAAAATGCTGATTTAATATTTATGTAAGGAGAGTGCAAATGCATTTTTGTTTTCATTTTGTCACGGGTTAATTTTCATATTGTTTTATGTCCAAACAAAGTGGCTTGATGCCTATTCAGAATCAAAATGTTTTAAAAGATGGGTGAGAAAAATAATCAATGATGGTGTTGAAGCCTCAAAAAGGAAAACTCAGGCTCGTTTTCAGATTACTCAAGTCTCATCCTCGGCAGAGCCTTGGATGAGACTTGATTAATCTGAAAACTTGACTGAGATTTCCTTGCCTCGGCCTCAACCCATGTCAACCCCATCATTGATTTTTTAAGTCTCCTGTATTAAAGTTCTGGGCCCAGAATTACAATGCTTCCTTAAAGTTAAGGCCCACCTTAGTTAAGGTGACAAGTTTTGAAACAAGACTGTACCGTTAAAAAATCAATATCTGTATTTACGAAAATATACAGGTTTGTAGAATAAAATGCTATTTACATAATAAAACTGATAAGTTCGATTTCAGTATGTTCTAAATGCATCTTTTTGGATACTGAAATTCGCCATCTTAACTAAGGTCTACCTTAACGTTAAGGGAGCATTGTAATTCTGGGCCCTGATTTCTATTTTGATATACGAGCGTACGTATTTGAAATGAATTCAAACCCCCTAAAATGATATTATGTTAAATGATCATAGTCGGTTATTTTATAACAACATTAAACACTGATTGTGAATATAAACTAAATGTGATCTACTCTCCAAAATAGAAGAATATGTTAATATAATTTCCATTCCCTGAAATAAGCACTCATTCAGTAGTTTCGGATGCTCGAATATTCACATTTTAAGATATTTGCCAATCCATCATTCGTTTTGTTGAATCTCGTCTCACACTGCAGTGTCCACACGTCATTGAACCACTTCCTGCAGACTCTGCGTCTCCCTATAGACTATATCGATATTATTTGGCGTTTTGATGATACTTCCGTTTCAAAAAGCACATATTTCGCAATTTTGTTAAAATTATGACGCCACAATGCCAAGACAAACTGTGGTAGAGATAACAGTAAACAAACTGAAGAATATCAGACAACATATATCTAATGCATTCACAATCTCTTTCCAGTCAGTGTCAAAAGTGTCCACATTTAAAGCAAGCACTTTTGTGTTCGCCTTTTTATCCAGAGTCTCAAAACCTGTATCTGCTTCAATATCTTCTAATTTCGGTTTCGCTGGTGAAATTTTCGTGCCCTTGGTTGCAATTGGGTGACAATATATACGTCTCACTATCCAAACTAAAGCATTAGGAATCCGTATTTCTGGTTTAAACAAACCTACACGTATTAGGATCATTGCTATTATGGTGATTATAGTGCTCTGTGCAACCTGGATGACCAGGTAGATGGTGAATAATGACGTGGTGTCAGAGTTCTGCGGCAACGTACTTGATATGATCGTGAGAAATATCGAGAACGACAGAAATACAGTGACGGCGTAACTCGCCTTTTCTCCTGAATCACAGGGTAACAGGAATGTTAGAACACTAAGTATTGAAAGCATGATCGTAGGTAAGATAACAGCCATCAGCATGAAGCGTGGTTTACGTTTCAGCTTCAGACTGAATACCACCGAGCTTTCTTCAGCATCTTCCTCTGTTGCATCGCCTGAACCTATGATCTCCCATTGAGAGTTTTGTTCAAACGTACTGAAGTCAATTCCTCCGCCAAATGAATACATAGTCATGTTGATATCACTTTTCGAGTAACTCCACGCGACAAATTTAAACTTGCATGTCTGTTCATCGAACGGGAAGTGGGTTATATCAATAGCGCAAGAAGATACAAACATCTCAAAGGGATACCAATAAACTAAACCATCATAGTAAACGGCAACATTCAGCATTTCAATGCCTAGATCACTGAACTGTTTCACAGAATTTGCCAATGCAATATCGGGTTTCCACACATCATTTTGGGGGATGTATATAAAACTTATGTTCCCGAAGTCAGTCGTGTTCCAAACAAGCTCAGAGTCATACCAGCTAAGCATAATATATCCTGTGGTCGTTAGAATCTCTGCCGATTCGTCTAAGCCGTTTATCGACCTTAGATGTAAGCTTATGTAAATATCCATTGGGTCCGTGTAGTTTCTAGATGGTCGCACTTTTCTATCGTAGCCATTAGTTATAAATAGTTTTTCTCTCAATAGTTTTGCCTCTTCGTAGGAACCGACGCTGGATATATGGCTCGCATGAATTTTTCCCACAATGCCAAGAAAGCATAGCATTATGACTAGCGTCAGGCTGAATCTCAAGAACCCTGGTATAAATGTATATAAAATGAAGGCAAATTTATTATAGCATATAATGGGTTCTACAATCATGAGCACTTCATGGGGACATTACTATCCTTTAATTTGCATCAAGCATTTTACCAGACAGGACATCGTCAGATGCATCTTATTTAGTTTTGGAAAATTCTTATACGGTGCATTCATTGCATTTACATACACTGTGGATCTGTTAACCGTTTAATGTGCATTGTATCTGGAATCTCTGATTCTGAAGATTAATTGTTAGCAGTTCGAAACAAGATTAAACATATCATAACTTGATTGATTCAAAGAGAGAAATTACAATTTTAAATCTTATAAATGATGAGGGCCCCCCTCAATGATTTATCTAAGTAGAGGCAATAATTAACTTTCATACCTGCCATAAATCCACATCTAGAATAGCTTAGAACTGAATTGAATGAGCCTGATAACGTTCGAAAGATGGATTTATTTGAAGTTAGAAGTGGTCATTTAAAAATATTTATATTAGGCCTTTAAGCAGCTTTTGTTTCTTTTCCAATGCCTTTTGTGCAACAAGTTCACCCAATATGGCATGAGCGGGACCATAATAGCGGCACCATTGAGTGAAATCCCTGATGTGTTTTATGTGGTCATGTATATCAGGTCATTCCCTCTGCTACATAAACTTATTCGTATATCTCAAAGCGACAATTATGTGTAGCGTATGTTGATGCCAGTCAGTGGGTTGACGCCAAGGCTGAAATAGATTGTTGACTTGAGTCATAACCTCCACTGAGTATTAGTTTTGAAACGGCGCGTCTCATAATCCGGGTGATTAAAACTAAATTATAAATATTAATTACGATCTATTTAATACGATTACTTTAATTTAGTTTTGTAAAATAAACAATTTGGACTAAAGAATGAAACGAATAGGAAATGGCTGATCGCGCATATGCGCGATCTTTGATACTTGAGGTGCGGGCTCCAGCAGTAAGGTCCCCCTTTTCAAAAAAGATTACAACCCAGAAATAAAAGATTACAAACACATATTTTACTATCTGAAAGTATTTCAAAGATCAGAGATCAAAATGATGTAAAAATGGTTAGTAGAAAAATTTTGTGATTCTGTCGGCAGATGGTTGAAATCCTAGTTCGTTTTGCAAAATTTTCTTCTGCTTACCTCCGTAGTTTCCCTATACGTGGTCCGATCACATCCGCAAAAAAAAAAAAAACAAAAAAAAAAACGAGTCGAATCGTCGAAAAGCAGGCTACATGATAGCAATCGTATAAGCTTTCTATCGCGAAGAACTGCGATAAAATTGTCACGTTTGTATTGAAATATGGAATCTCCTGTACTGTCGGTAAATACAAGGAGTCGTCGCGCATCTGCGCGATGCGTTCCTTCCCCGATTAACCCAATACATTTTGATTTTGATGGTCCATTTCTAGACCCATAAATGTTAGTAGTTATGTCATTACAGTGCGATTGCTTTGACCGTGCCGGTTTGACCTTACCATAGCAAATACGCTCATGATATGTCAGAGGTTAAGCGGCACCGTCAAAGCCATTGCAACTATGCTCAGTACTCAGATAGTATTGATTGTATCACATACATATTCAGTTCATAAGTTTATTTGAGTTTCGTGTTGATATACAATTTTTCATATATATATATATAAACTCATTTAGAATTAAAAGAAACTATCGTTGGAAAACATCTGAAATATATTTACAAAAATCAACAACGTGTTTACTCTTTCAAACATGAAACGGTGCACACTTCCATAATAAAACTTTGCTGGCACTATCCCTCTCTCTGTGGTACTCTTTATATACATCAGTTCGTAGAGAGTATACAAAAGCGAAAAAGCATATTCTGAGGTACACTGTAGCATTTGGCCAATGTATAGCTCCATGACGATTGGAGTAGACTTACGTCACAGGTTTACCGTTATACATATGAATGAAATGAATGACCAATAGGAACAGGCGTGTCATTCATATTTATAACGGTAAATCTGTGACGAACGTCTACTTCAATCGTCCGTGTGCTATATAATCAAAGTTTGCGTCAACAGGTTCCTTATTACTATAATAATAGTGTTTTCTGCTCATAAATATTTCATAGATTTTTTTAAAAAAATGTGGCATGTTACATACCAGAATAATCCCTAAACCTTAAACTTTCTTATGAATGATAATGTTTTCCAAAGGGAAGCCATTGTAATAGAAGTTTTTAGTGAAATTACCTATTTTTCTAATAAATTTCCATAAATAATCCTTTAAAATAAATTTTTGATTTTAATTGATAGAAACCTTTGTGAAGGTCTAAATAATGTTCTCCAACTAATTTGCAAGCTGAAAAATTAGCTTAGAAACAATTTGCATGAATAGCAGGTGCATCATCTTTATCAGATTTATTACTTTAAATAATATTGTCCGTCACTTATGCAAATACCTGTACCTTAAATATACCATGCCAAATAAATTAAGCAACTTTTACTTTGAACAGTGTCTTCATACGTTTTAGACATTAGGGAAGTTCTTCTGACAATATCTTTTATGTATCTAATAAGGGTAAAAACAATTGTTGTGTGTTGTTGAAGTAACGTTGGATTTAAAGTCCTCTGAGACATGTCTCAAATAAAACATAGATAAAATTATTTTGTACAGTATATTTATATGCATTATAGTATGTACACGCTGTGTATACCTGTTGAAATAGGACAGGTAGTCTGTTCATTCAGGTAGAACATACATATACAGTATATTTCCATAGCCTTTTTACATAACAAATAAGCCCATTAATTTGACCTTGATTAGTCTAAAAAAACGGGCTTTTTGTCTGCAGATATTTCGGTAAGAATTGTTTCAAACAGAACAAAAATGATAGCAGTTGATAGATTTTTCTACTTACTAACTACCGTACCAACACTCATCCCACAATATTTCTTATTTAAGCGTAAAACAATGCAAGAAAAATAAAAGCAGTTTTCAAACTAACAGTGCATTTCACTACCAACATGCACGAAAATGCAAATACAAATTCTGGTTATATTACTAGGATAACGTTTGTCATTCATAGCCCTTTCAGGAGATGTAATATCATGAATGATCTGTATCCCAGGACTGAGAACAACATGTTCAAAGTTTAGGGGGGGTTAGGGACTTTGTAAATCTATCAATCCACGTTAAGCACAGGGCGCATAAATTACCACCACAATTTATGCACAGGGCGTATGCATTACCACTCCAGTTTATTCACAGGGCGCATGCATTACCACACCAGTTTATGCACAGGGCACATGCATTACCACCCCAGTTTATGCACAGGGCGCATGCATTACCACACTAGTTTATGCGCAGGGCTCATGCATTACCACACCAGCTTATGCACAGGGTACATGCATTACTACACCAGTTTATGCACAGGGCACAAGGCGATTTTCAAGTTTTTTTTTTCTTATTCTATTAGAATGTCAAATGTCTGTGCTTTATGTATGTATTTAAGCATCATGGATCTATTTTAAAAAGTTAAATATTAAATTTAAAACAAACAGCAACGTTTATTCTGAAACTTGAAAAGTATAGAAACATTTGGTCAGCTTTTGCAGTGGGTCATGATTTTTACACAAGTTACCGGAGTGGACAAATTTATACTGAAAATTAGTCTAAAGACATTACTGCTCGATAGATATAAAATGCACAATTTCAAAAACAGCAAAAGCTATTAACAAGAACCCATTACGTTAACATGTCTATGTTATGAATATCCCCCTTAACCCAACGTCTATATAGATAAACTGGGGTTACAAGTCCTCACATATTTTTCTTATTTTTGATCCAAAACATGGGTTAAGGGTACTTGTTAGAACCGCCTCGAGCGGCGCGTTACGCGGTTCTATCTTGTACCCACAATCAATGTTTTGAGCAAAATCATAATGATAGCATTTTTCTCCCAATAAAATATTCAGTTTTTACTGCTCGAAACAATATCTGTGTATTGCATGGGCAAATTTTCCACAATATCATGCCCATCCTGAATCTGTTCAAAACGTTGACGACGCAATTCCTAGACAGACTACCGTAGCTATTACTGTAAACAAACTGAAGAATACCAGAAAACACATATCCAGTGCGTTTACAACTCCTTTCCAGTCAATTACCATGGTTTCGCTTGTTGATGCCAGTGCGTCGGTAGCAGTCGTACCATTCCGGGACAAGAAACCATTTTCTACTTCCTTTACTTCTGCTATATCTTCCGCTGATGAAATTTTCGTTCTCTTGATTGAGCACGCTTGACATTTCAGACACTTTACTAAGCAAGACAGAAATTTAGGTACTCGTTTTTCGGGTTGAATGTGACTTAAGCGTATCAGTGTCATTGTTATTATTGTAATAAAAGTGCTTTGTACGGTCTGAATGACCAAGTAAACGGAAAATACCGAAGTTGTGTCTGAGTTTTTCGGCAATGTACTGGAAATGATTGTCAGAAATAACGAAAACGAAAGAAAAACCGTGACGGCGTAACTCGCTTTTTCTCCTGAGTCACAGGGTAACAGGAATGTTTGAACACTCAGAATTGAAAGCATAATCGTCGGTAAAATGACACTCATGACAAAAAAGCGAGGTTTGCGTTTCAGTTTGAGCACGAAAACCACCTCACTATTAACGGTGTCCTCTGTTGTAGCATCTGTCCCTATGATGTCCCACTGAGAACTGGGTTCAAACCATCCAATGTCAAGGGCACTGCCTACTTCAGAAGGTTCCATGCGTACGTCATCTACTGTGTAGGTCCATGCGACAAATTTAAGCTTACATGTCTGTTCATCAAACGGAAAATGAGTCATGTCAATAGCACAGTAAGATTTGAATAATTGAAATGGATACCATCTTATATAGCCATCAAAGTCTACCTTGACATTCAAAGTTTCAATGCCTAGGTTCTCAAATTGTTTAACCGTGTTCGCCAATGCAATGTCGGGTTTCCATACATCGTTTTGTGGGAAGTACATATAACTTATATTTCCGAAGTCAGTAACATTCCAAACCAGCTCCGTGTCGTACCAGCTTGCATAAATATATCCGGTAGTTGTTAGAATCTCTGCCGATTCGTCTAAGTCGTTTATTGAATGCAAGAAAAATGATACATATACAAATGTTGGTTCCGTGTAGTTTTTAGATGGTCGCACGTTTTTGTCGTAATCACCAGTTGTAAATAACTTTTGTCTCAAAAGTTTCGCCTCTTCTACAGAACTGGTTGATTCCAAGTTACTCGTCTGGATCTGACCAATGTTGCCAATCAAGAATATCAATATACATGTAAGCTGCATCTCTGAAGAACTCTGGTCTGTTGACGTTAACAGGTAAACGCTTATTCAGCTGGAAAATGATCATTATATAACATTAGAAAGATATATACGTACATGTATTATTGTGGCGGAACACATGCGACGAAAACGTAAGATTTTATATTTCGGTTTGGGGCGCTTATGCATTTTTTTATGTAGCGCAGTGAGTTTAACATACGTTTTGAAACAAATCTTTACAGGAAAACTGTCCATTAAATTCTTAAAAATGTGCGAATGTATCATTGAATTCCTTCGAGTTTATCAATGTATTTTTAACAATTTAAAATGTCTAGCCACGATGTCACAGAGCGTAAAAAATGACAAACAACAATTCAGTCGACGTGTTTGAACTACTGTAGTGCGCTTGCTCTTTGAAATATATATATATTTCAATGTCAGCCCTTAGAAGTTCTTTGAGAAAAGCTGTCTGTTGATGTACACCTTATTGTGTTGTGATGCGTAGCTTATTTAGAGCAGAAAATTACAAATGTCTAGCCACGATGTCACACGTGCAAAAAACGACGCCAATGACGTACCAGGTCCATCTACCGTCGCCGGCATTACTTGGTCTGCGAAAACAATTTTCTTCATGCCGCGGCTTAATTGTGCTAGGTTTCCAGCAAAATTATTATGAGTTCAGTGCAAAACAAGCAAATTTAGAGAATTTATGTCCCCCGCCTTGATTGTTTAGTTACACAAATATAATCTGAAAATAACGTCTAAATAAACCAGATTCACTTTCTCAGTGCAAACGTCACAAAACGACTAAGTTCAAACTGCGAAAAAGTTATTAAAATTAAACTGAGGATCATATCCAAACCACGTGCATATCTTCAAAGGATGGTCAAGTCAAAAAAATCGGAATAAAACTGTAGGAGGAGTTGCGCAGAAAAGGTACCCACTGTCCATTCACTTTCATTGTCAAAATACCCGAAAAATGACTCCGTGGTGCAGTGGTTAAGTCACTCGCCTTGTAAACCAGGGGTCGCAGGTTCGATCCCGGGCTTCTCCAAAAACCTCCTCCCGGTTGAGCCTTCGGGTGCTCCCGGAACAACAAACCCACAAAAACATCCTCAAAAAACAACCTTCTATAGTACTGGTGTCGCCCAGGAAAAAAATAAAAATGACAAAGTTCAAATACGAAAAAAGTGTGAAAAATTAATTTGAAGATTATATCCAAACCACATGCATATATATCTTCAAAGCATGGTCAAGACAAATGTAAGGTTTCAAAAGAATCGGAATAAAATTGTAGGAGGAGTTGCACACAATGTACATACATGTATTCCTATAGGGGGCGGAAGGGCAGAAGGACGGAAACCCGAAAACTATGTCCCCCCGTTTTTCTTCGAAAAGGCGGCCCTCCACTTTTCTTCGAAAAGTAGGGAGCCAAAACTGGGACTTGTGAAATATATAAGGTTTTTTACCTAATCACTAGCGTCGCTAGCCGAAGAATGGTTAAAACGTCGGTGTAAGAATGTATGCTAAACTGACGTCTTTTTGACGTTACGCAGTGGTACGCAACATCGGACGTCACGTCTATTATATCTGATATAAATGTGCTCTGTATATGAACTTATTATTTACTCATGAGGGAGACTCCTTGCAAGATTACTAATATACGGGGCACAAGAATGGAACGGCAAAATGTTAGTATAACGTCTCTGTCTATGTCTGTCTGTCTGTCTGTCTCTCTCTCTCTCTCTCTCTCTAATTACGAGAGTCATTCAAGAATTAATGACAATGATTCAATAAAACATGAATTCTTGAATGACCCCCGGAATTATTTGTAACTAAAGATGAATACCATGCATATGTTTCGCGCTTTGATCACTATTGATATGTCAATGCGTTTGATAAACTATCCTTTCGTTTGTATTTTAAGATAAGTAAGCTCATTCTGTCCATTGTTAAAAATAAATAAATAAATAAATAAATAACGCGCTTCTTACCTGACACTTTCTCACAAAGGTCCAAAGTTGAGCTAGGAACTAAACCGATGCTTAGAATGCTATTAATGGGGCCGAGACGCGAGAAAACCGGTCTTCGGGGTTTCCGACCAGGTTTGACATAAACCGAGCTGCACAAACACAGAAGACGTCTAGAGGCTGGAAATTTTGGATTTACAAAGTAGAGGAATTGTACTATCCATGTAGCGAAAACAAAGGCGCTGATCAGCTTCGCGGTTACCGCGAAGCTGGTCTGTGCCTTTGTTTTCGCATATGCAGATTATTGGTTTTCTGATGCGGCGGCTCAATTATAAATAATTTTAAATATTTATTGACCTTTATCTGCCTTTGTCCTTTCGGCTGTGATGCTGTCATCCCGGGGGAAAAAGTCAAATGACTCGCGTGCGGTCGCGATTGAATGATCATTTTAATATTTTATTGTTGGCGATTTACCTTCCGACTGTGGTTTTCAGTCTGCCTGTCTGTAACTACGAGGGCAATGCTAATTATTGACTGACACAGCCGCAATGTGAATATCCCGACAATTAGCGTAGGCTCAGATCAGCTTCAATGGTTTCCCGCACGATTCTTCGTCTACTTCTTCTTCTTCTTCTTCTTCTTCTTCTTCTTCTTCTACTACTACTACTACTACTACAACCACTTATTGCAATTAAAAATAATGGTGATGATGATACTGCTACTATTTCAACTACTACTACTACTACTACTACTACTACTACTACTACTACAAAAACAACAACAACTAGAAGGAGTTTTCAGAGGAAAACATATGTCTCCCCTTTTTGCCCCAACCCACTTTTAATTTTGTAAATTTTTACATATAACCCTGAAAAGTATATACCAACAGACATTTTAAATTAAAACCAATATATACCAACAGACATATTAAAATATCACCCATATTTATAAAGTTTGATGTTTCACGAAATTTACCCATCTACAATCCCAAACCAATCCTTGCCGGTATCATCTAATATGCAAAGTTTCAACCTATGGAAACGGTGTATTAGAAAAACGGTGAATCAACGGGGGTTAATCGGAAAAATGTGAAGCATCGGGCGAGGTGTCGGTGACACATCGGGATTTGCACTAGATAAAAGGTATGTTGTTTGTTTACTTCTATTTTGAAGCGAAAGCTAAAATACTGCAGTAAATAAAAACAAATCGAACACTTACAGGAGCTGTAAGGGTCTTTGATGCAGCCCCGGAAACCCTAAAATTGTTGAAAATGTATTTTGTTTAATCGCCACAGTGCGCCCCATTTTACTACTCAAACATTTCAGTTGACTTTCGGTTGTAATTTTTGTTTATTTTTTATGCTTACATCGAATTACGAATGTAAACAACCTTAATTCAGATTGGTGAATATAGAAAAGTAAGCTCCTGATTATCAACCTTCAGAAAATTTGTAAAAAAGACTGGGAAAATCGAGATTCAGCCGGGTGATTGATTATTTGGTGAGTCTCCGGGCAAGTTGTGTGTGTCGCCGGGGAGCAACCAAATTTTGATGGAATAAAACTTTATTTTCTTCATTCTAGACAGTACATGATTGTTGTTTTTCAACTTTTAGTTTGAGTGGGATCATATCTATCCCAATTACGGATGCTATAAACACACGTTAATCACCGGCAGTGATGAGAACTCGGACGTTCCTCGTCCGCAGCGTCCGTCATATCGCACTGTTCGCATATATATAGTTTTTTTTCGCTGGTTAAATGAAGCTGAAGCAAATGAAAACGTGTAAGAAATAATTGGAAAAGATACTGTCTCCAATTCTAAAATTTCTTCGGTTGCCGATTTGAAGACTGGGAAAATTATAACAGTAAACGCAGGTCCAATCTTTGGAAATAACATGGAACAGTATCTATTGGGATAGCTTCTTTCCTAAAATTATCAGGGCCTGAAATGCCCTCTCTGATGTCTACCGCTGAGGTGCCAGATGATTGCTTAACGTTTCTTGTGAGATCTAGGGACAAAGATACCAGTCACAGCCCCCGCTAGTAGAGCGCGGTAGCTGAAGCGGTAGAGCGTCAGACTGTCACTCTGGAGCGAGAGGTCCTGGGTTCGATCCCCACGAGCGCATCTTTCGGATGAGACTTTAAACCGAGGCCCCTTCTCCATATGACCTGACAGCTGTTGAGTGGGAAGTAAAACACCAATCAAACAAAGAAACAAACTAATATTTCCTAAAATATTTCCAGATGTCGTTCGCAGTTAACGGACGGCTCATCGGAACTAAAATTGCAATTTGGTGATGACGCTATGTAATTGCTCAAAATATTACTGGACTTTACAAAATTACTACAGTTGTTGAGTTTAAAATGAATATACGGGGGATGATCCAAAATAACGTAGACTTTTGCTGTAGCTTCTGTACAACTCATTCAAATGCTTAAAAATAACATAAGCATAAATCGGAATATGTCTAGAATATCGTGGCAAAATATCAGGCAAAAATAACGACCCGTTAAAAATCTACAGTCACAACAAAAAGGTCACTAAGGTCTACCCGGCGCACGTCATCTTTGATTTCGTAACGTCATTGACGTTTTATTCATTTTGAAACTAGCACATTCTAAGCGCTTTCGGCCATCTATTCAACATGTACCATAGATAAAAAGTATTTTTGCTTATTGTTCTTTGTACTTCACAAATTTCCCGTCAGTATCCAAAACTCAAATCAAGTTCTTACTTTAAATTGCTTCAAAATCGCCAATTCACCAGTCGTCTGCATGCGGTCAGCGCATTACGCATTTACGTCGCCACTGACGCGCGTTATTTTTGATTTTTTTTCTATCTTTGTTATGCTGTTTTGTCGTCAGAATCACAATGGGAGTATTTTTACACAACTAATTTATTCACTGGATATTCCCGTAATGTCTACATTTAGTTATTTTTCGGTTTTTGTGTTGGCGCTACATATCAAAATTCGCGGCAAGTTTAGTAGCAGCATAGATTTTTAGCAATATCTGGAGACGACGTTTTTAACGTTAAATGCACTGAAAAAGCGCACAATTGATATTAATATTTTAAAAACGCACTGCTCAAACTTGTTGAAACTTATGCACGGTATTATCTAAACACCACGCCTTTACTGGACTAAGTTTGGTGCGATTCACATGCCTATTTTACATTTTATCGAGACATGTATGGCACAAGACAGGACCGAAAATTCGCGTGCGCCGCCTATGCGTCACCATGGTTTTAAAATGGCGCGGCGTGTTTCAGATACTTATAAAATGTGTGATTGTTTCATCTTATCTTGTTCTAAGAATGTTCTGATTTATCGCAATATACATTTTTCTAAAATTTAACCACGTATATTGAAGCTACAGCAAAAGTTTACGTTATTTTGGATTTTCCCTCGTATATACATGTACATATTTTAAACAACAAACGGTAATCCGTTTGGGAACGATTTTCACACAAGTGCGTCTGGCACTGGCAATGATTCAGGTGAACGCTAGCGTTTTACACTTGTCGGTCTAGCACTTTAATTTCCCAACAAGAAAGGGTCGAAGATGATGCGGAATATGAAATTACCGGGTCGAAGATGACACGGAATATGAAATTACCTTGATCAAAAATAGCTCTAGAGTGTTTATAATCGGAAATTAATGCAATAAGTTTTGATTGCCCGATGACTCACAAAATTCGCCCCGTTGTCTCACACAACTTGCCCGATGCCTCACATTATGTAAATGCACCTAGCATTAAATCCCTTTGCAATGCTTGGCGAGATTCTATTTTTTGTGGGAATTTTCCAGTATACTATTATTCATTTGCAAATACCAACGTGACCTTCTTGGCCATTTCTTTTACTAGAAAATCAAACGAAAATGTGTTTTCATGACCTTGAAAGGCATGCCCTCTAAAATGGGGCGCACAATCACGCGTTTCTTGGAATATTTATTTACAAACTGTTTACATAATAAAGAACAATAATGATTTCTACAGCTCCTGCAGCAAACAGAATTTTGACATACAACGTCACCCAGCCATGTCGGAACAAAACAAAAAGAAGATTAAAACTACGTACCGTGTCGCCATTGTAAATCCCGATGTGTCACCGACACCTCGCCCGATGCTACACATTTTTCCGATTAACCCCCGTTGATTCACCGTTTTTCTAATAC
This sequence comes from Rugalucina vietnamica, assembly GCA_964017185.1. Classification (NCBI taxonomy): domain Eukaryota; kingdom Metazoa; phylum Mollusca; class Bivalvia; order Lucinida; family Lucinidae; genus Rugalucina; species Rugalucina vietnamica. Next base: position 31,915,192 of record OZ024873.1, on the reverse strand, counting down.
ACCGTTTCCATAGGTTGAGTTTGAAAAAAGTCGGTAAAAAACTACTCAAGTTAGAGAGCGGAAACAAAAAAAAAATGCAATTTTTAACCTCAATCAAGGGCCATAACTCTAAGGTCATTTGACGAAATTTGCTTACCACTCCTTGCCGGCATCAACTCATATGCAAAGTTTGAAGAAAATCGGTTAAAAACTACTCAAGTTAGAGAGCGGAAACGAACAAAATGCAATTTTTAACCTCAATCAAGAGCAATAACTCTAAGGTCGTTTGACGAAATTTACCCATCTACAATCCCAAACCACTCCTTGCCGGTATCAACTAATATGCAAAGTTTGAAGAAAATCGGTCAAAAACTACTCAAGTTAGAGAGCGGAAACGAATGGAGACACCTGGATTAACAATTAATTGACCTTCGTGACCTTGAAAATTAGATCAAGGTCACCGAAATCTAATCACTCCATTCGACTGTCCCAATGAAGTTTCTGCGCCAGTTTGGTCTAAATCCATCCAGTGGTTCAGGGGATATCGTGCAGACAAAAAGCTACGCCGACGCCGACGCTGACGCCGACGGGATCCACACCAAAACAATATGCCCCCCACCCCTTCGGAGAGGGGACATAACAACACCAACTACTACTACTACTACTACTACTATAGGTAAAATACTTTGACCGTGCCGCTTGAACTCACGTGATGACGTTTTGTAAACACGGTAGTAAAAGGGACATCTATTTGTTTTACATATTTTCCAGTGTCGCACGTGGTCCTATATTGTTTACCGTCATAGAGTCGCATTGCCGAGAACATAGTTATCTAAGCTGTCTGATCAACAAATGCATATCTATGTCAGAGGTTAAGCGTTACGGTTAATTGTAATAATAAATAACAACAACCAAAACAACAACGGCAATAATAATAATAATAATAATAATAATAATAATAATAATAATAATAATGAGGATATTAAATAGATTAATTAAGCATGCATGTGAATCTTCCATAGGTCCATCAGCATACAAATATTTATTGGCGATATCACTTGGAACATGGTCCCTGTTCATATCGGCAATTTCCGTATTAAGGTCAGGGTGAAGTAAAAAACGCCACGATGGATTTTTTTTTATTATTTGCATATCGATGTTTTAAATGCTCCCCCATCGGAATATGTAAAAATATTCCTTGACTACCGGATTAGTTTTTGAGCTACAGGCAATCCAAAAACACCATTTTTACCATTAAACTCAATGGGAAACGGGAAATAGTTGTCTGATTTCGCACATAAACATATTTTCTCCTAAATTCTACGATGAAATTTTTTTTAAAAACTGATATTATCTGCGTGAATTATTTTAGAACAGGTTGCTTGGAAAAAAGTCCTTGACAACCAGGCTCGTTTTCGAGCTATTTAACATCTTTCACGTGTAGGGTCGGGTTTTTCTGGTATTTTCCACGACGTAACGTAATGTCGTGGCGCAAATGGGCGTCACAATTTTATGTGACGTCGGCTGATAAAACGTTCAAAATCAAGCATCGAGAGCAAACGGCTTACTAATCGGGGTTTAGATCTACAAAGAATTTGAAACAAAATTGGAACTCACATACATGTATACTGTAAGTATTTTTGTCGTTTACCTCTCCAAACTTCCCTTGAAAGAAAGCACCAAGAATTATAACGATTTCTTTCATCCTCCGTGCAAAACTTCTATGGTGGACGGTTCGGGGGATTTATCTTAGATCCTGGACGATCGTGTTATACTCACTTCACAGATTTACCGGACACATCAGCTTTTATAGGCCTAGGTCAGATTTAGATTCATTTCATTCATATTTATAATAGTAAATATGTGACGTGAGTCTGCTTCTATAGACCCCATGATATTTACTTTATCGCCTCCGCGAAATTTTGTCGAAAATAACATTTGTGGAAAATGTCCCCATGCCCTAACCCTAGTGGTTGTTGGCTCAAAATGAGCTTCTATAGGCTAGTCTTCTACGGAATAAATCTCAAAATTTTGCGGTGAATATTTTTGAAGTTACAAAATTTTCGACAAAACACATTTTCGACGAAATCATTTTTGATCATTTTATTCAGGCCTGGTTTCCACGGACAATGTTTCTTTGACGAAGATTATATGTCATAGAAACGATGGCAATGAGTGAGTTCACGCACAGCAAAGATTTCTTATACTAAAAGTTTGATAAGCATCAAAACTTTATTTTTGTTCACAGGACATACTTGTAATCTAACACCTGAAATTTTGCTATAGATATGAAGCAGAACCATCAATGTGCAAACATTCCATCTTTTTTTCGCGTTGCCTGTGAGCGCTTTTCGCAGACTTGCAGAAACGATGGAAACCCCCTGAAATTAAAGTTGCCATTGTTCATTGATTGTTGTCTACCCTATCCAATTCTGTCATTTACCCCCTCATACTGGTTCATTCAACTGCAAAACTGCAAAACTGTTTTCATAATCGAAATGTCGATACTTATGGGTCTAAAACGCACATTTGGAAAATTTCAAAAATCTGTGAAGGCTGCGAGTATAGAACAGAAAACCGATTTGAGCTACGGGCATTGGTTTAGATTTTACAGCGTTTTAAAACATTTGTCATTCGACTGAACGTTTTTTAACGGAAATTTTGCATTATGTGATTAAAACATCTGACAACAAATTTTAAAAACGCTGGTTTGAGCAAACCAGAGTGCGTATTCAAAAACGGTTTTCAGTTTCAGGATCACCATGCAAAGGACAACATTTTAAGCGAAACAAATTTTTTTTGGTAAAAAATCGTGTTTTTAACCAAAAATCACAGATTTCAGAAATTTTCCAAAAGTTCATTTTAGACACAAAATTCTAATGCACTTGAGAATGTAACGCGACGTCTGATTGGATAACGTCAAAACCTTGCGACGGTATATTCTGCGATATACCGTCGGAAACCCAACGTCATGAGCAACGTCGCTTGTGATCGGTTAACGTCGTGTTTTTCGTCACTGGTGACGCTCACGTTTCGCAAAAAAACAATGTATTTTTTCGATGTTTATAGCTAAAAAGTACATTAGAATGGGGATAACAATATTCAAATTTTTCATTTGGGGTGGTATATCGTCGGATATACGGTCGGAAATCATGTTTTACGGCTCCGCTGACGCGTCGCCGTAAAACAAAATTTCCGACCGTATATCCGACGATATACCGCCCCAAATGAAAAATTTGAATACAGTTATCCCCTAAGTATCGACATTTCGATTATCATTGCAGTTGAATGAAGGGGGGATGAATGACGGAATTGATAGGGTAGGAAACAGTGACAACTTCAATTTCAGCGGGTTTCCATTGTTCCTGCAAGTCTGCGAGAAGGGCTCGCAGGCAATGCGAAAAAAAGATGGAATGTTTGCACGATGATGGTGCTGCTATATATCTGTAGCAAAATTTCGAGTGTTAGATTACCAGTATGTCTTGTAATCAAAAATAAACTTTTGATGCTTATCAAAGTTTGAGTAGTATATATACTGACGTCAACAAAAAACGCCTCAGTCAACTTTGTCACGTCATACTGCCAAGATTAACAACTTTAATTATTTTAAATATTGGTCATATCTTTTGCTAACCTTTTACGCATTCGGAAATGCTGAAATGCAACCTATGGAGACGGTGTATTAGAAAAACGGTGAGACAACGGGGGTTAATCGGAAAAATGTGAAGCATCGGGCGATGTGTCGGTGAGACATCGGGATTTACAATGGTGAAACGGTACGTAGTTTTAATCTTCTTTTTGTTTTCTTCCGACATGGCTGGGTGACGTTTCGTGTTAAAATTCTGTTTGCTGCAGGAGCTGTAGAAATCATTATTGTTCTTTATTATGTAAACAGTTTGTAAATAAATATTCCAAGAAACGCGTGATTGTGCGCCCCATTTTAGAGGGCATGCCTTTAAAGGCCACGAAAACACATTTTCGTTTGATTTTCTAGTAAAAGAAATGGCCAAGAAGGTCACGTTGGTATTTGCAAATGAATAATAGTATACTTGAAAATTCTCACAAAAAATAAAATCTCGCCAAGCAATGCAAAGGGATTTAATGCTAGGTGCATTTGCATAATGTGAGGCATCGGGCAAGTTGTGTGAGACAACGGGGCGAATTTTGTGAGTCATCGGGCAATCAAAACTTATTGCATTAATTTCCGATTATAAACACTCTAGAGCTATTTTTGATCAAGGTTATTTCATATTCCGTGTCATCTTCGACCCGGTAATTTCATATCCCGCATCATCTTCGACCCTTTTTTGTTGGGAAATTAAAGTGCTAGACCGACAAGTGTAAAACGCTAGTGTTCACCTGAATCATTGCCAGACGCACTTGTGTGAAAATCGTTCCCAAACGGATTACCGTTTGTTGTTTAAAATATGTACATGTACATTCATTTTAAACTCAACCCCAACTGTAGTAATTTTGTAAAGTCCAGTAATATTTTGAGAAATCTGAAAATATTTTCGGAAATATTAGTTTGTTTCTTTGTTTCATTGGTGTTTTACTTCCCACTCAACAGCTATCAGGTCATATGGAGAAGGGGCCTCGGTTTAAAGTCTCATCCGAAAGACTGGATAAGCCCGGGATCGAACACACGACCCCTGGTTTACAAGGCCAGTAGCTTGGCCACCATGCCACGGAGGCTTCTAAGGAAATATTAGTGATGGCCGTGAAACTGCAAATTGCAGTTTTTCAAACATCACTCATATTTCAGAAACATATGAAGCCTCATTGGCATGTATATAAACGGCACATGCCAAAGGCGGACGCCACGTCCATATATTGGTAAAATCCTTTAAAAATATTCTCCAGAACTCAAAGTTCCATGATCTGAAAGTGGTTCATTTGACGTTGAATTGCGAATATCGAGATTGAACGGTGTTGTTGTGTAACGTCCTAGTCAATAATTAGCTCACCTGAGCCGAAGGCTCACAAGGTGAGCTTATAGTACAGTAGTCGATCCGGCGTCCGTCCGTGCGTCTGTGCGTCCACATTTTCAAGCTTGAATATCTCTAAGACAACAAGGCCGATCGTGATCAAATTTTATCTAAAGCATCATTGAGGAGGGGGAAAGGTTGCATTAGGTTTTGGGTCAGGTCAGATTGGAACTCTGGTTTCCATGGCAACAGATAGCTCCCATAGACTTACAATGGGAAAACATAAAAAAATCTTCTTCTCCGAAACCACAAGTGCCAGACCTTTCATATTTTGTGTGTAGCATTGTATAGTGGTCCTCTTTATAAATCCTGCGCACCGTGCCCCTGGGGTTCATACAGGCCCCGCCCCGGGGGCGTGATGGGGCAAAACATAAAAAATCTTCTTCTCAGAGCCTTCATATTTTGTATGTAGCAATGTGTAGTGGTCCTTTTTATAAATCCTGCCAATCATGCCCCTGGGGACAAAAATGGCCCCGCCCCGGGGGTCATTAGCTCCCATAGACTTACAATGGGACAAACATAAAAAAAGTCTTCTTCTCCGAAACCACAAGGCCCAGAGGTTTCATATTTTGTCAGTAGCAATGTATAGTGGTCCTCTTTATAAATCCTGCCAACCGTGCCCCTGGGGTTTATACAGGCCCCGCCCTGGGGGGGGGGGGGTCATGGGTAAAACATAAAAAAAAATCTTCTTCTCCGAAACCACAAGGCCCAGAGCTTTCATATTTTGTTTGTAGCAATATATAGTGTTCCTCTTTATAAATCCTGCCAACTGTGCCCCTGGGGTCCATACGGGCCCCGCCCCGGGGGCGTCATGGGAAAAACTTTAAAAAATCTTCTTCTCCGAAACCACAAGGCCCAGAGCTTTCATATTTTGTGTGTAGCAATGTATAATGGTCCTCTTTATAAATCCTGCCTACCATGCCCCTGGGGACCATACGGGCCCCGCCCCGGGGATGTCATGGGAAAAACATGGCCCCGCCCCGGGGGCGTCATGGCGATTTTTTTTTTAAATCTTCTTCTACGAAACCACAAGGCCCTGAGCTTTCATATTTTGTTTGTAGCAATGTATAGTGGTCCTTTTTATAAATCCTGCCAACTGTGCCCCTGGGGTCCATACGGGCCCCGCCCCGGGGGCGTTATGGGAAAAACTTTAAAAAATCTTCTTCTCCAAAACCACAAGGCCCAAAGCTTTCATATTTTGTATGTTGCAATGTTTAGTGGTCCTCTATATAAATCCTGCCAATCATGCCCCATGAGGTGAAAAATGGCCCCGCCCCGGGGGTCATTAGCTCCCATAGACTTACAATGGGAAAAACATAAAAAAAAATCTTCTTCTCCGAAACCACAAGGCCCAGAGCTTTCATATTTTGTCAGTAGCAATGTATAGTGGTCCTCTTTATAAATCCTGCCAACCGTGCCCATGGGGTCCATACGGGCCCCGCCCCGGGGGCGCCATGGGAAAAACATAAAAAAAATCCTCTTCTCCGAAACCGCAAGGCCCAGAGCTTCCATATTTTGTTTGTAGCAATGTATAGTGTTCCTCTTCATAAATCCTGCCTACCGTGCCCCTGGGGTCCATACTGGCCCCGCCCCGGGGGCGTCATGGGATTTTTTTTTAAATCTTCTTCTACGAAACCACAAGGCCCTGAGCTTTCATATTTTGTTTGTAGCAATGTATAGTGGTCCTTTTTATAAATCCTGCCAACTGTGCCCCTGGGGTCCATACGGCCCCGCCCCGGGGGCGTCATGGGAAAAACATAAAAAAAATCTTCTTCTCCGAAACCATATGGCCCAGAGCTTTCATATGTTGTTTGGACCAATGTATAATACTCTCCTTTATAAATGCTGCCAACGGTGCCCCTAGGGTCCATACAGGCCATGCCCCAGGCATGTCATTATCTACCATAGACTTATAATGGAAATATATGAAAAAAATCTTCTCTGCAACAGCATGCCACAAAGCTTGTATATTTGATATACAACATTGTCATGTGGAGCTCTACATAAATCCTGCCAATCTTGCCACTGGGGTCAAATATAGCCCCACCCCGGGGGTCATTATAGGACCCTGACCTTGTTAGATGATTTTTTCACGTGAACCAAAATGGCAGAAAAGAGGATACACAATCCAGACAAGAGCTCTTCTGCTGATGTAAGTAGGGTTACTTACGCCAGTAACTTTGTGTTACTGATCGTTCCAAGTCGATACTTCTGTGGCGGTTCTTTTTGTTTTATGTCTTGGCGTATAAATTTTTTTTGTGCTGTTGGCGCCTTATGTATGTTTTCATATTTTTAGTTAAGGTAACTGAGTGGCCACCTATTGGGAAAATAGCTGCTCATTCGGCTTACGATATGTTTCATGGTATGAGTGCCTGATTGTTAGTTTGGTTTTTTCCCACCTCGGTTTTTGGAGTGGGAATCTTTTTCTGATTGCGCCTTTTCCTGATCTTTGCCTACTTGTACCTTTTCAAGGTCACATGACCAAGATGGCCACCATACCCATATATGGTAAAAACCCCAATTACTTTGTCCAGTGACTGTACTTGTTGACTCTCATGTGAGCGATCGTTGCCCCCGGGCTACTTGTTTTTCATTGCCACCGCTTCCGGGGTAGTTGGCATATACTGATTCAAACCGGGAATTAACTTGAAAATGGCTGATAAGCAATTTGCTGAGACCTCTAAAAGTGCATATTTGGGCACAAATTAATCTGTGTTTGATGTTCCAACTGCACATACAAAAATATGGAAAGAACTATCACTAATCCTGATAAAATCACCATTTTCCTTTGTATAGGTAAATTTTATGACAACTATTACATTTTAAGAAGTGCCAGATCTAGAGTAACGTCGCATTCAGCACTCCGAGTAACACAAGTAACTCGAGTAACATTGAATGCCGACACGAGTTCAGTGAGAGTTACAGTTATACGCAAGCACACGACGTAGATGCGCATGCGCATTACTGTAACTCGTGCTGTTATGCCTTGTTACTCGAATTACTTTTTGCGATCTCGCCAAGGCGAGAGTGCATTTATAATTGAACAGGGCTGGGATCTTGTTGTTAATCGACCACACTTCCGGTCGTACTTGATTGGACGAGGCAGCTTCGATTGGGTCACACTAAATAGCGCATGCCGGCTCGGGTATGAAAGCTCACGTTGAACCCAGCTGTCAGAGTCTTTTCGGTCTGTGGTTATCGCCGTGGATACAGTGAAATTAGTGCTGAGAGATCGCAAGCGTTTTGGAAACGCTTAAACTTGTGTTACTCGGATATTCATGTCGAAAATCCTCATTTTTCCCATGAGAAAATAAATGTCCAGTCGTGTGAACTGAGCAACAAAAGCAGACCGAACCTAAAGTTAACATCAATTAATACCGTCAGGTATGCATTGTCCCGGTATATTGTAAAGCTAATCAAACTTGGGAACCTGTCGAAGTGTCATGTTTTACGAATCAGTTATTATTATTGATATTGTTATTATTATTATTATTATTATTATTATTATTATTATTATTATTATTATTGATTAAGTTTTACATGCCTTAAAAGCCAATCATTTCACTCAACAAATCAGTAGGTGGGACGAAAACAGGAGTACTCCAGGAAAAAGCACCTGACACACCTGCAAGCAGAACTTGACTTGTCCCACATGTGACCCGTGCGGGGCTCGAACCCTACACCCACGCGGCGCTCGTGGGGATCGAACCCAGGACCTCTCGCTCCAGAGTCTGACGCTCTACCGCTTCAGCTACCGCGCTCTAGCGGGGGCTGTGACTGTGGTATCTTTGTCCCTAGATCTCACAAGAAACGTTAAGCTTCGACACGCAATCATCTGGCACCTCAGCGGTAGACATCAGAGAGGGCATTTCAGGCCCTGTTAATTTTGGGAAAGAAGCTACCCCAATAGATACTGTTCCATATTATTTCCAAAGATTGGACCTGCGTTTACTGTTATAATTTTCCCAGTCTTCAAATCGGCAACCGACCAGTAACCACTGGTGACATTCCAAAGTGACAACCATCACTCCATTTGGGACTGGGGCGTCATTACGAAAACTTGCCCATGCAATATACAGAGATTTTTTTCACTCCATTTGGGACTGGGGCGTCATTACGAAAACTTGCCCATGCAATATACAGAGATTTTTTTCACTCCATTTGGGACTGGGGCGTCATTACGAAAACTTGCCCATGCAATATACAGAGATTTTTTTTTTCAGCTTTAAAAATTGAAAATTTCATCGGAACAATTTGGATATTTTTCTTATTTTTGCTCACAACATAGATTGTGGGCACACGTTAGAATCGCCTCGCTTCGTTTTCCTGATGGTGTTTATGTGATGGCGAGATTAGTCCTTAAAATTTAGATCTCACAAGAGATGCGAATTTTGAACTGCTTTGGTCCGCAATTTCAACTGAAGAAATTTAAGAATTGGATATAGTATCTTTTTCAATTATTTCTTACACGTTTTCATTTGCTTCAGCTTCATTTAACCAGCGAAAAACAAAACTATATATATGCGAACAGTGCGATATGACGGACGCCGCGGACGAGGAACGTCCGAGTTCTCATCACTGCCGGTGATTAACGTGTGTTTATAGCATCCGTAATTGTGATAGATATGATCCCACTCAAACTAAAAGTTAAAAAACAACAATCATGTACTGGCTTGAATTAAGAAATTAAAGTTTTATTCCGTCAAAACTTGGTTGCTCCCCGGCGACACACACAACTTGCCCGGAGACTCACCAAATAATCAATCATCCGGCTGAATCTCGATTTTCCCAGTCTTTTTTTACACATTTTCTGAAGATTGATAATCTGGAGCTTACTTTTCTATATTCACCAATCTGAATTAAGGTTGTTTACATTCGTAATTCGATGTAAGCATAAAAAATAAACAAAAAATACAACCGAAAGCCAACTGAAATGTTTGAGTAGTAAAATGGGGCGCACTGTGGCGATTAAACAAAATATATTTTCAACAAATTTATGGTTTCCGGGGCTGCATCAAAGACCCTTACAGCTCCTGCAAGTGTTCGATTTGTTTTTATTTTCTGCAGTATTTTTAGCTTTCGCTTCAAAATAGAAGAAAACAAACAACATATCTTTTATCTAGTGCAAATCCCGATGTCTCACCGACACATCGCCCGATGCTTCACATTTTTCCGATTAACCCCCGTTGTCTCACCGTTTTTCTAATACACCGTTTCCATAGGTTGAAATGTATCACTACATGTTTCATCGCCTGGCCTCCCTTTTATGGGACATAGGCAAACAGTATAGCCCCAGATGTGACGCCGCAGAACGCGGAGTCCCATCTGGGGCTGTTCTGTTTGCACAAAGAAATTTCATCGAAAAATTAGATAAAAAAAAAATAAAAAAGACTCCTAACACTCCTAAAAATGCCGGAAAGTGGTTTCACCCTAATGATAATGATGGGAAAATCCATTCGTCAAATATGGGTAAAATGTTTGCCTTCACGGACACAGAAATGACTCTTTGTGATGTTTTGGGTATGTAGGACAGCCTGTACGTCGTTTATATAGTAGCGGCCTCGTAGCCGAGTTACGTATGCATCAAAATGTTATGACTTTTAGTTTTAGTTATGAAAAGTACTATATTTACTGTTATATAGAATTATTGATAAACTCATATACGCAGTATATTCAGTATATTGACGGCCTAGCCAAACTGTTTCAGCGATTTTCGATTAGCATTGTTGTTGTTGTGTTATATACTCTCTCTCTCTCTCTCTCTCTCTCTCTCTCTCTCTCTCTCTCTCTCTCTCTCTCTCTCTTCTTTTGCAAGAACTAGATTGATTTTTTCTTCTACTTTATTTTATTTGGAATTAAATTGCCATATTAGAATACTCTATAATTGTTTCTGAGTGATTCCTCTTCTTACAATATATTGACGTGAAATTATACACAAAAGTCCTGTGTAAAAAGGACCATGGACTAGTGTTTCTATCTTGATTTTATTGTTTTGCTGCACTGACAAATTGGTTTGATCATCGCATAGGTTCTTCCACACTATTAAAGTAAACATGTAACTCGATGAAAGTCCAAGGGAGCTCAGGCGATTTCGACATGACAAATACCACTGCAGTTGTTGTTCATCCTTCGTGATATTATTGAGAAGTACTAGTATTCAACTCGACCACATTGGAAGTGATGGACTGTACCTAGTCCACGGATAAACCACTGGTTAGGGAGTCCAGAAACTGACTGTTAAGAACAAGTAGCCCAAGGGCAACGATTCAGGTCTATGGCTGCAATAGTTTCCATAGGATCATTGGTCCTGTAAACGCTTACCTGAGACCTTTTTTTGAAGATCTGATCAAAATTGAAGATGCTGGAGTGGCCACAACACTAAAAAATGCTTTTTCAAACATTCAAGGGCAGCTAACTCCGCAGTCCAGGGTCGAATCTGGCTCAAATTCGAACTCATCCAAGATGTTATGGTTAGCCTTGTTTCTTCCAAGAATGAAGAAGATCCGATCAAAATTGAAGAAGCTAGAGTGGCCACAACAAAAAATAATGATTTTTCAAACACTCAAGGGCAGCTAACTCCACAGTCAGAGGTCGGATCTAGCTGAAATTCGAACCCATCCGAGATATTATAGTTGTCTTTGTTACCTGCTAGAATGAAGAAGATCCACTGAAAAATAATGGCGCTACAGTGGCCACAACATTTTTCCCAAGTCTATGGGGATTTTTCCAGACGCTCAAGGGCAGGTCGAACCTAGCCGAAATTCGACTTCATCCGAGATGTTATGGTTGCCCGGGGGGGGGGGGCACTCCCTGGTAAGCAGTGTACCGATGCGTGATCAAAGGATTGTTGAACATACCCTAAACAGTGTGAACGACATTTAAAATTTGACCCCCCTTTTCACTGTGTTTGCTTTAAAATGTGACCCTTTCCACTGTGTCCCGTCAAAAAGTACCCCTTTCCACTGTAGTCAACTAAAACACTGGAATGCAATAATTCTTTTATAACCACGTGAAGATGCTATATGTGTAATATGCAAACAATCTGCCTGATGGCTTCAGAGAAGTAATTTTAAAATATAGACAGACTATAGTAACGGAAGATGGATGCCAGGTACCTGCCTATCCTATAAGATCACCTTTGAGACTTTGGCTCTGTTGGGTTAAAATGCTTAAAAATGTGGAACTGATATGATCATAAACAAACATTTGGTCATGCAATCAACACATGAAATAGCTAAAGTTACAAATAGGCAACATACAGGTACAATAAGAAAAGATGGTAAACCTTAAAATGCACATACAAAAGAAATTGTCATCACTGAAACGAGAAACAGACTAACCACAGAGGAAGTATCGCCTTGGAACTGTCAGTAATAAAGTATTGGGGGTTTAAATTGTTTCAGGGCTTTCAAGCTTTGCCCTCAGCATCTGAATTTGTTCAAATGTACACAGAAAATTGACACAAATATATATGAAATAATGGTTGGTTGGTTAATTTTGTGTTTTGTCCCACTAAACAGCTAAGGTAATATGGCGATAGGAAATTAGTTTAAGTCTTGCACGAAAAACTGGAGAAGCCTGGAATTGACCCCTGGTTTACAAGGCAAGCAGCTTTCCCACTACACCACTAGGCTTCTATACATACTTGAAATAAATCTTGATATAGTAGATAAATACCAAGCACTTACATATAGCAAGCATTATGGAGAGCAGGGTACAAAAGACAAGATTTAATACAAACCATTTTTATTTGTATGAACTACTCAATTAGCAGAAACAATAATTTCTATTGAAGCAACACACATTGTTGAACAGAAAGGGAAAATCATATCTTATCCCTTAGGTTTTAGACATTTTAGTCATTTCGGCCCAAAACATATCGGCCAAGGACGCCTCGGTCCACCCCTTTTCACAGCGTTTTAGCAGAATTGTAAAAAACATACCCTTTTTCCACAAAAACGACATTTTGCCTACCCTAAATGGTGTCAGCGCTGCGCACTGCCCTTCTTGAAAAAAAGTACCCTTTCTCATCGTTTTTTTGATCACGCATCGTTACACTGCTTACCAGGGAGTGCCCCGCCCCCCCCCCCCCCCCCGGGTATGGTTGCTCTTGTTATTCCCAAGAATGAAGAAGATCCAATCAAAAGTGAAGTTGCTATAATGGCCACAACATTTCCCCCCATTATAACTCAATGGGAGCTATCTGTTGCCATGGAAACCAGAGTTCTGATCCAACCTGGCCCAAAACCTAATGCAACCTTTCCCCCTCCTCAATGATGCTTCAGATAAAATTTGATTTGGATTGCACGGATGCACGGACGCACCCACGGACGCCGGCCCGACTACCATACTATAAGCTCACCTTGTGAGTCTTCGGCTCAGGTAAGCTAATAAAAATAAAACTGTAATCCTTTTAGAGGAGTGAGCATATTAATGAGAAAATGGATTGGTCATACCGTGGTTTCGGCTACTTAAGTCTCTTCAGTGACCCTTGAGATTTGGCAGAATGGAGCCAAAGTGAAATACTGTAATATTGCACGTTTCATCGGGATACAAAGACTAGTATTATCCAAACATAGACAAATATATAAATAGTTGGTTAGAAAATGAGTCTTAACCGATAATTAATTTATTTCTGATTTCTTAGAATACCCTTGCTGATCTCAAAGGAACAAAAGAAAATATAATCTACACTATGGATGATGTACGGGGAGACTGTTTAGGGCCGCCACCCGACACAACACTAGCTGCAGTAATAGCAAATAGAAATAAAACTGAAATCCTTTAAGAGCAATGAGCACATTAATGAGTAAAGGGGATGCCATACCACAGTTTCTGCTATTTAAGACTCTTCAGTGACCCTTGAGATTTGACAGAATGGAGCCAAAGTGAAATACAGTAATTTTGCACGTTTCAACGGGATAGTCGATACAAAGACTAGCATTATCCAAACAGAGCCAAATATATAAGAGGTTGGTTAGAAAATGAGTCTTGCCCGATAATGAATTTCTGATTTCTCATAATACTCTCGCTGATCTCGAAGGACCAAAAGGAAAGTATAATCTGCACAATGGATGATGTACGGGGAGACATTTTAGGGCAGCCATACGGCACAACACCACCTGCAGTAATAGCAAATAAAAACTAATAAAGAAGTATATGTGTGAGTGCTATGTAGCAACGATAACTGTCCATCAACGACTTCTGTTCACCATGGATAGTGCTACCATAAATAGTTTATCTGTTGGGTATGAGATTTGAGCCACCTCGTGGGAAAACCAACAATGTGGTTTCCGAACAGGTCTGACACAAACCAGCCTGTACAGTCACAGAAGCAGGCTAGAAGCTTGAAATTTCGGATTTAAGCAGAAGAGGAATTGTACTATCCGAGTAGCGAAAACAAAGGCGCTGATCAACTTCGCGGTTACCGCGAAGCTAATCTGCGTCTTTGTTTTCGCCTATGCAGATTGTTGGTTTTCCCATGAGGTGGCTCATTTATTGCTCAGCGATGGTTATAGTCCATGTCGGAAATGCATTAAGACTATGAAGACGAATAATTTTATGAAAAGTAAATAAACGCAATTATATTGTAATGTATAGAAAATAAAAGTTGGAATACATTATAATTATTTTAGTATGTATGGAGATAGTTCTTAACCCATCAGACAAGCATATCCCTTTGTATGCCTGTCTGAGATAAATCTATCTCAGTACTAGTACATTTAAGCTGTCTCAAATTGTCAATCATTTCTGTATTTATCTAATAGAAATGTACACCTCACGTTTATTTCCATATAAGGAAGTGATTAGCTGGGTGTCAACTGTCAGAGACAAAAATAGCCTAGCAGATGTTAATTTCAGTAGGTGTCAAGAGTATTTTAGGTTTGATAAAAATCTAAACAAAAATAATTTTGCAGGGAATTTTATAAACAAAACAAAATGCTGATTTAATATATATGTAAGGTGAGTGCAAATACATTTTTGTTTTCATTTTTTCACGGGTTAATATTGTTTTATGTCCAAACAAAGTGGCTGCCTGAACAGAACTTGATGTTTTGAAAGATGGGTAAGAAAAATAATCAATGATGGTGTTGAAGCCTCAAAAAGGAAAACTCAGGCTCGTTTTCAGATTACTCAAGTCTCATCCTCATATAATCTGAAAACTTGACTGAGATTTCCTTGCCTCGGCGTCAACCCCATCTTAGATTTTTTTAGTCTCCTGTATTAAAGTTCTGATTTCTATTTTGATATATTTGAAATGAATTCAAACCCCCAAAATGATATTATGCTGATTTTGTGCCCTGAATCACGATAACCCTGTTACTGTCAATAAAGATTAAATGATCATAGTCGGTTATTTTATAATAACATTAAACACTGATTGTGAATATAAGTTAAATGTGATCTACTCTCCAAAATAGAAGAATATGTTAATATAATTTCCATTTCGCTTGCATCATTCCCTGAAATAAGCACTGATTCAATAGTTTCGGATGCTCGCATATTCACATTTTAAGATATTTGTATTAAATTGCCTCTAATAATCTAAATTATATATGTGTGTTGGTGATGAGGCTGCTATTTGTAAATCGTTTCACCGGTTCCATCTACCTGCCATTACAGACTATTAATTTATGGTAGTTATTTTACCAGTGAAAAGATTCATATTAGCTGATGGACTTTCAGCAGCATCTATATAAGTTTGACCGGTACCGAGGGATACTTTGTTTGCCCTCAGGTCTCCAATACATACCTTTACAGGTAGTGTATTGCGCCTAGTGTGCAGTCAGTCCACCGTGTTAGTTGCACCCGGTCATAAGATTAGCTGACAGCAATATATTAAACCTAAAGGTTTACGTATATTAAATATACGTTGCGTGAGACCTGTCGACGGTCCAAAGGCATCCAACACTCTACCCTTCCTATCGGACACCGCAGGGCCGGCGAAAGGAAACATTAAACAAAGTTTTCTCTCAGCGTACATCTGTAATAGCGACCGGTACCGAGGGATACTTTGTTTGCCCTCAGGTCTCCAGCATATACTTGTGATAAGTAGTTTGCTGCGCCTAGTGTGCTCAGTATGTCATAAGGTCCGTATATTATGTATATTTATCACAAATAGTTCAGGACAAGTACTATTTATATAAATACAATATTGGTGTCCTATTTAATTATCTCTGAACAGGACGTTGTAATTATATTTATGTGAACATAATTGTAAACTAATAAGGTTCTTTCAAATTTTATTTGACATATCAGTAACCATGGCACACGAAATTCTACTAGATATCAATTATCAATTAACCTGTGCAGAATCATAAGTACATATTATTGTACCATACACATTGCATAGTAAAAATAAGTTCATTACATGACTATATAGGTATGCCAATATGTATCCATATTATCATACAAAGTACATCTTATATCATTTTGAACAACTGTGACATCATCCATTACTCATATGATACAGACATCACAAAGTGGTAATATACATGTATCATGCATCTTGATCATTTCAGAACAGGAAGGTATTTCTTTACATTTTATACCGAAAAATTGATACTCATTCTAAGGTTCCAAATTCCATTTGAAGATGCATTGTCTATTTTTGCTATTTTACTGTGTATAGTCGAAATTGAATAGCATCTTCTTTTACATTTATCGCTTTATATAAATATTTGCCTAAAGTGCTTTTGGAACCTTTTCTATCCTAGTATTCTCCTTTTAGAACAAACTCTCCTATTAAATGTGTCAAATGAAAGGTTATGTAATCTCAAAGAATTTTGTCCAAAAAACTGAGTTTTCTTTTGAGTATCTTTTATGTAATTATTTCCATAAATTTCTTCCTGTGCTGAAATTTGGGGTTGGGTGGGGAAGACATCACATTCACATCCTGTATGCGTTTTTGATTTCAAGAGTGTCCGAAAGGTGAGAAATTTTCTTAATACCAGTGGAGCCGTTACATATTTGTTGTATGTAATACTGGTATCGGTTTGTCATCATAGCCACCGTGTGGAGTTGGGACCACCCGCCCTGAAATAAAACTACGTTATATCCCAGAACGCCTTCACCTTGAATGCATTTGCCACTAGTGAACCCTCGGAGAAAGGATAGCTATGTGATTAATAACCTAGCATAATCTTTTTGTTAGTTTGTCCAAAAGGCCTACTATATTTTATATATAATTGGATGTGAATGTTAATGTATAATTATATAGTATTATAGGTAAAACTCATTTTGCAATGATACTTTCCATGTCTAGCTCCTGTGGAAGTACTGTTACCTCCTACAGGTGCTACCCATCGAAACCATCATTTACCATGCTTTGCCTTTTATCTCTATATTATATTGTTACATTGTGATGCAATTGAAATCATCCATATTTCTATGAGTGTCTCTCATCAATTGATTAACCGCGGAACCTTCGAGCCATTCCATGTCAGTGCTATTTATCATAATCCAAGCAGTATTGCGAATGATTAAATTCATTCAATTGCATGAAATAATAAAACTTTAAAGTTTCTTGTTTCTCTATTAGCAATACCAGGCACCTTAACTGTGTAAAACAAAACAACAAATATGTATACACACTATATATACTTACAATTAGGATAGCTGTTTCCATTTCTGTACGATAATACCCTTTGTCCGATAATACCTTGACTGACATGAATTCAGCACTTTTGTCTTGTCAAAATATGGAATCAGCCTGTAAAAAGGTGGTGGAGGTTCAATTCAGCACTTGACAAAATATGGGCCAGGTGACTCTGCAGTTTGGATAGCTGCGTTTTCATTTTTGTCCGATAATACCCCTTGTCCGGTAAAACCCTGATTGACGTTTATTCAGAATAAGTCAAACTATGATTGTTTTGAATGTGCCTGTAATAAAGATGGTGAAGGTTTAATTCAGCAATTGCAAAATTATGAGCCAGGGGAATCTGCATGCAAAAAAGAAAAAATGCAGAGGGTGACCAACAATGAAGTTCCAGCCGACACAAACACAGACAGACCAACAACCAGTATTTTAAAGGACATTCTGTACGTAGGGTAGTGGAGAGGATGTTTATTGGACTAAAATATGCCTTCTGTCTACTGAGGGTGACTCTGTTATTCGTTCTTTTTCTGAAAATTACCTTTTATTTACATTTTTCCGATCTGTCAAAAACGTACAAGCAGACGAGCGAGTAAAAACCAACACCTAGATTAAGGTCATTTCGTGCCGTTTTTTGTGTTGAGGCATTTCGTTCTTATCGTCAGCTCACTTGCCATAGGGTCGCACCAGGTTATACACAATAACCTGATCCATATAGTATCAAGACGATTCGGGCTAATTGATAGACTTACACAGTCACTCAGAAAAAAAGGAATCCTGGATCTCAAATAAAAGGAAAACAAGAAGGATTAGACACATAAATTGGGGTCCCAGCGGAGCTGAGCGGAGCTGGGGGGTATACTATGCTTACTTAAACAGTTTGAGCCTGGAAATCATGTTAGCACATAAATTGGGGTATGCTATCTTTTCAAAACATTATAATTAGGACAAGTAGTGGTTTGCTATCTCAACAAAACATTACCGCCATTACAGCTAATGGTTATACCTAAAATGAACAACAACAGACAAATAGGCAAAGAAGTGCAGTCACCTCAACCCTAAGAACCTGCTGCATATATTCACAATAGGTACATTGTTTAAATATCAACCATATTAAGATATTATCTTTATAAAACATCAAAGCCATCACAACTAGTGTTTATACCTAAAATGAACAACAACAATATGTTAGTAGAGCATTGATATGTAAGTCGGGAAATGTAACATGACTGAACCCTCTGTGGCGTTACATCACTGATGTGAACTTGCTTATATTATAAATTTATTCTATGTTAGTAGAGTATTGATATGTAAGTCGGGAAATGTAACATGACTGAACCATCTGTGGCGTTACAGCACTGATGATAACTTGCTTATATTATAAAAATCATTGTATGTTAGTAGAGTATTGATATGTAAGTCGGGAAATGTGGAAATGTAAATGACTGAACCCTCTGTGGCGTTACAGCACTGATGTTAACTAGTGTGATAGGACTGAAATCAAAATAAGTATTACTCCGAATCACTCTCATTTTATGTTTTCAAAGGACTTGGATCGTTTGATGTTTGGAACTAAAGGTATATTTATACATTCTGGGTGTTTATGTTATAAAGTTTAGTGTTCAAAATGAAAATATCTGCGTTTTTAACAAGCATCATATAATATTCCGACGTCATTCAGATCTTCCATGGAACATCGTGTGTTCGGTGGGAGTGGGGTTGAGCAAACATGGCTATGGGAAAATGCCGCCGAAAAAGGCATATGTTTTGGTCCTCGGAATATTTCATAATGTTCACTGTATGTCTACATGCACAAAATTTGAAGGAGAAACCCATCGCTGGTGATATATAGTCCATAATTCGGATTACCTCCAATTCATTCGCTTTGACTTTAATTATGCATAGACTTTCATGCTCCAGTGGTCACAGTCGTATGCTTGATAAAAATGAAAACCATTGCATTTGATGAGGAACTAAATTGGCTTCAAGATAGTAATAAGTTTATAAATCTCAAATCATTCATGTGCGCATGCGCAGCAATTTTCATGAACTTGATCCGGAATGGGTAGAATAATTGTACATTTACCTAGTTTGTAGTTAATAGTCTACATTTTTAAAAGCAAACAAATAAATAAATAAGTAATATATTTTCGATTTTTAGATGGTTTTAAGTTAATATGTTTGTGTAATTGTATGAATCTGACTTGTTTAGTTTTGTAGGGGTATTGATTTGGATAAGATTGGATGGCATATTGTGCGGGTGTTTGGTATGGCAATCGTTTTGGCTATTTAAAGCCGATGACGCATTCATATAACAGTAAAAATTTGACTGGGAATTCTCGCTGTTTTAAATAGTATTCAAAAGTGCATAAGAGTGCTGCAGAATATGGAATCAAATTGATCTTTTAATATCATAATGTTTTATAAAACTTTGAATATGTGAGATTCGGACTGGGGCTGGAGATAGTTGCAATTTCTGCTCGGATTCTGTTTACTAAGACGAGTTGTTTATAGTTATGCTTTACGTATGTGCAATGTGGTTTGTTTCGACACAAATAAAATCTCAAGTTTATATATTTTTCATATTTATATGATGAATTTTGTTTAAAATCAAAATGAGATCCATGGGGGGAAAACGATTTTCGACTAGTGCGTCACAAGTTGATAGTTCTTTTAAATAATTCCATGAAAAAGTTGAAAATAATGAAAATCGAACCATCTCAGTTTTATGGTTTACTGGTATGATATTATAGAATATATTGGTTCAGAGAATAGTTTTCCGATATTTACGGTTCCGTGAAAAAATTGTCGTCTTATTATCATGCATTTTTGCTTTGACTGTGTTAATGTAACGGGATAGTCTCCCTTGTAGAATACGTTGGTGCAACGTATTAGCGGCATATTAGCGGGTAGTAATATGCAAATTAGAAACTCGAAACTTTGTGATTAGAGTAAGTGTTAGGTATATAGCGCAGTAAACCACCCTTGGTGGATGAGCATGCTTTTCCTATCACAATCACACCGTCCAGGTAAATCAAGCATATCTGCCAGTGCAGGCCAGCGAGGACGGTCTCCATAAGCCTTTCGAACGTCGCTGGGGCATTACAGAGTCCAAAGGGCATCACTGTGAATTCATATAGACCTTTCCTACTTGTGAATGCTGTCTTTTCTGCATCAAGTGGGTCCATTTCCACCTGCCAATATCCGTTACATTAGAATTCACTTGATTCAGGGGCTTTATTGTGGGTGTTTTGTTGAACAGGGCTAGAATCTCGACATTTCATGTGTTAGAGTATATCTGTCATAGAAATCTCATCTCAGTTATTTGTCGTTATTTATCTGTAAGTGTGAAAGCACGATACCGTTAGTTTTAAACTAAAATATCTAAATGGTTGAATAACGGATTTCGTTCCCGAGCACATGTGCTGTTTGGCGATGTGGTCATTTCGGGGCCTGAATAATTAAAAATAGGTACAACGTTTTAAATGAAGAATAATTGGTAATAGGCAGTTGTAGAAATATTGGTACACAAGTTTATGTATCTGTGTGGTTGATGGTTTGCTGGTTCTGTGGCTGTTGGTTGGGTTGAACAAACAGGTGCTGGAAATGGTTGTATTTTGAGTTGCTTAATACAAGGACAAATTGTAATGATTTTTAACAAAGCTTTAGATACGGTACTTGGGTACATAACGTCGATGGATTGAAGGTTGGAGTTAGCAAAAGTAAAGATGAGTAAAGTTCTGTCGTGTTTTGAATGGTGCACGGAAAAAAAAAAAAAAAAAAAAAAAAAAAAAAAAAAAAAAAAAAAAAAAAGTGGTTTTTAAAGGCTTAAGATAATATGTTAAAGAATTGGCAATGGGTGCCTCAGCAAGTTGAAGAGAATATTGTTCATTGCTGCCATTTGTTGTTTAGATAGATAAAAAAAAAAAAAAAAAAAAAAAAATAAATAAATAAAGAGAGTAAAAAAAAAAAAAAAAAAAAAGTTGAAGATATATGTGATGAATGAGATGTGGCTTGGGCTTAAAAAAAAAAAAAAAAAGAAAAATAAAAGAAAAGAGAGTAAAAAAAAAAAAAAAAAAAAAAAAAAAAAAGTTGAAGATATATGAATGAGATGTGGCTTGGGCCTAAAAAAAAAAAAAAAAAAAAATAAGGTCAAGGAATGAGAACGCCTGGGCGGCTAAAAATGCGAAAATGACAAATGAGATATGGAGAAAGCCTGGTAATGAGTATGGAGAAAGCCTGGTAATGAGTTTTCTATGTTTTTTTGCTTACTCTAGTCAAAATGTATTTTATTGGCATCAGTGTAAGATAATATTATGGATGCACATATATATTCAGTCTACAATATTTATTATGAGGAATAGACAAGGCGTGGATAAAAATGAAGAGATGGTAAACTAAAGGAAGAAATAGAAGAGGGGGAGTATTTCAGAATCTTTTACATTTTAAGGAATTTTGTTTTTCGAAATAATTAAACATGAAAGAGCGGAGGGCATATAAATCATATACTGGTATGTTTCCACTTCTTTGTTTGATCGAAAAATGAAGCAACAGCGGCATTTCAAAATATTGTGTTATGTTCTTTATTACTCTGCAGAAGGGTTCTTGAATTGTGATTAGTTTTGCAAGGCAAGACCTTATATTAAGACCGATAGAGAAAAGACTTTATTTATTTGCGGACGAACGAAGTGAGGGAGAAAATAACGGCAATTTCCGTATTAAGGTCAGGGTGAAGTAAAAAACGCCACGATGGATTTTTTTTTATTATTTGCATATCGATGTTTTAAATGCTCCCCCATCGGAATATGTAAAAATATTCCTTGACTACCGGATTAGTTTTTGAGCTACAGGCAATCCAAAAACACCATTTTTACCATTAAACTCAATGGGAAACGGGAAATAGTTTCGCACATAAACATATTCGTTTTCTCCTAAATTCTACGATGAATTTAAAAAAAAAAAAAACAAACAAAAAAACTGATATTATCTGCGT
This sequence comes from Rugalucina vietnamica, assembly GCA_964017185.1. NCBI lineage: Eukaryota > Metazoa > Mollusca > Bivalvia > Lucinida > Lucinidae > Rugalucina > Rugalucina vietnamica. The sequence goes on along the minus strand of OZ024873.1, from coordinate 31,892,637 downwards.
GTATTATTTTAGAACAGGTTGCTTGGAAAATAGTCCTTGACAACCAGGCTCGTTTTCGAGCTATTTAACATCTTTCACGTATAGGGTCGGGTTTTTCTGGTATTTTTCACGACGTAACGTAATGTCGTGGCGCAAATGGGCGTCACAATTTTATGTGACGTCGGCTGATAAAACGTTCAAAATCTAGCATCGGCTTACTAATCGGGGTTTAGATCTACAAAGAATTTGAAACAAAATTGGAACTCACTACACATACATGTATACTGTAAGTATTTTTGTCGTTTACCTCTCCAAACTTCCCTTGAAAGAAAGCACCAAGAATAACGATTTCTTTCATCCTCCGTGCAAAACTTCTATGGTGGACGGTTCGGGGGAATTATCTTAGATCCTGGACGATCGTGTTATACTCACTTCACAGATTTACCGGACACATCAGCTTTTATAGGCCTAGGTCAGATTTAGATTCATTTCATTGATATTTATAATAGTAAATATGTGACGTGAGTCTGCTTCTATAGACCCCATGATATTTACTTTATCGCCTCCGCGACATTTTGTCGAAAATAACATTTGTGGAAAATGTCCCCATGCCCTAACCCTAGTGGTTGTTGGCTCAAAATGAGCTTCTATAGGCTAGTCTCAGTCTACGGAATAAATCTCAAAATTTTGCGGTGAATATTTTTGAAGTTACAAAATTTTCGACAAAACACATTTTCGACGAAATCATTTTTGATCATTTTATTCAGACCTGGTTTCCACGGACAATGTTTCTTTGACGAAGATTATATGTCATAGAAACTTTGGCAATGAGTGAGTTCACGCACAGCAAAGATTTCTTATACTAAAAGTTTGATAAGCATCAAAACTTTAGTTTTGTTCACAGGACATACTTGTAATCTAACACCTGAAATTTTGCTATAGATATGAAGCAGAACCATCAATGTGCAAACATTCCATCTTTTTTCGCGTTGCCTGTGAGCGCTTTTCGCAGACTTGCAGAAACGATGGAAACCCCCTGAAATTAAAGTTGCCATTGTTCATTGATTGTTGTCTACCCTATCCAATTCTGTCATTTACCCCCTCATACTGGTTCATTCAACTGCAAAACTGTTTTCATAATCGAAATGTCGATACTTATGGGTCTAAAACCGCGGCACATTTGGAAAATTTCAAAAATCTGTGATTTTTGGTTAAAAACACGATTTTTTACCCAATTTTTTTTTTCGCTTAAAACGTTGCCCTTTAGGCTGCGAGTATGGAACAGAAAACCGATTTGAGCTACGGGCACTGGTTTAGATTTTACAGCGTTTTAAAACATTTGTCATTGGACTGAACGTTTTTTTATCGGAAATTTGCATTATGTGATTAAAACATCTGACAACAAATTTTAAAAACGCTGGTTTGAGCAAACCAGAGTGCGTATTCAAAAACGGTTTTCAGTTTCATGATCACCATGCAAAGGACAACATTTTAAGCGAAACAAATTTTTTTTCGGTAAAAAATCGTGTTTTTAACCAAAAATCACAGATTTCAGAAATTTTCCAAAAGTTCATTTTAGACACAAAAGTATCGACATTTCGATTATCAAAACAGTTTTGCAGTTGAATGAACCAGTAAGAGGGGATGAATGACGGAATTGGATAGGGTAGGAAACAGTGACAACTTCAATTTCAGCGGGTTTCCATTGTTCCTGCAAGTCTGCGAGAAGGGCTCGCAGGCAATGCGAAAAAAAAGATGGAATGTTTGCACGGTGATGGTGCTGCTAGATATCTGTAGCAAAATTTCGAGTGTTAGATTACCAGTATGTCTTGTAATCAAAAATAAACTTTTGATGCTTATCAAAGTTTGAGTAGTATATATACTGACGTCAACAAAAAACGCCTCAGTCAACTTTGTCACGTCATACTGCCAAGATTAACAACTTTAATTATTTTAAATATTGGTCATATATTTTGCTAACCTTTTACGCATTCGGAAATGCTGAAATGTCTCACTACATGTTTCATCGCCTGCCCTCCCTTTTATGGGACATAGGCAAACAGTATAGCCCCAGATGTGACGCCGCAGAACGCGGCGTCCCATCTGGGGCTATTCTGTTTGCACAAAGAAATTTCATCGAAAAATTAGATAAAAAAATAAAAAAGACTCCTAACACCCCTAAAGATAAAAGTGGTTTCACCCTAATGATAATGATGGGAAAATCCATTCGTCAAATATGGGTTAATGTTTGCCTTCACGGACACAGAAATGACTCTTTGTGATGTTTTGGGTATGTAGGACAGCCTGTACGTCGTTTATATACTAGCGGCCTCGTAGCCGCGTATGCATCAAAATGTTATGACTCTTAGTTTTAGTTATGAAAAGTACTATATATAATACTGTTATGTATAGAATTATTGATAAACACATATACGCAGTATATTCAGTATATTGACTGCCTAGCCAAACTGTTTCAGCGATTTTCGATTAGCATTGTTGTTGTTGTGTTATATACTCTCTCTCTCTCTCTCTCTCTCTCTCTCTCTCTCTCTCTCTCTCTTCTGCAAGAACTAGATTGATTTTTTCTTCTACTTTACTCTCTCTCTCTCTCTCTCTCTCTCTCTCTCTCTCTCTCTCTCTCTCTTCTTTTGCAAGAACTAGATTGATTTGATCTACTTTATTTTATTTGGAATTAAATTGCCATACTAGAATACTCTATAATTGTTTCTGAGTGATTCCTCTTCTTACAATATATTGACGTGAAATTATACACAAAGGTTCTGTGTAAAAAGAACCATGGACCAGTGTTTCTATCTTGATTGTAAACACGACACACATCATTTTATTTTATTGTTTTGCTGCTATCATTCGTTTCTAGTAAACATGTAGCTCGATGAAAGTCCAAGGGAGCTCAGGCGATTTCGACATGACAAATACCACTGCTGTTGTTGTTCATCCTTCGTGATATTAATTGACCTTTCTAACGGAGTTGGAGTTGGAGTTGGAATTGGAATTGGACTTGGACTTCGTAATATTAGCGAGGGGTGTTTCAAAACAATGGAGGTAATTAAGTATAAAAGCAAAACTGTATATAGAGCAACGTTAGCATACGGTATTTGAATTGTGAATATGGAATATAAAGAGGGGTGTCTCAAAGAGTTTTATTACTTCTTTTTTTTTTCAATTGATTGACAGCAATTGGTTCATTCCATTACATGAAGTAAACTTTTCAATAGAATTTTTAGACATACACGTCGTCACTAGCGTCATTGCTGACGCCCAGCCGTCTCAGAAGTTTTGGGACCTTCTTTGTTATGAACCTTCTATACAGAAGCTGTTTCTCTTTTAACATATTCGGTAATGACCTACGACCATGTCGTGGTTGACCCCCAGCTCTCGCCGGCTGGGCAGGCAGATATCCCGGGTTTAGCAGATTCTCCGCGTTTTGCCAACTTTACAGGATAGGAGGATTCACCGGAACGAACTGCAGGAGGCTCCTGTTTGTTATTTGCAGCCTGGTCTTTATCATCGCTCAGCTCTTGCAGAAGTTGCTCGCCACGGTCGTTAGCGTTAATCGGCTCGCCATGTTGCTGCTGGTTACGCTCTACTCGGTCCGGTTGTTCTATTAGCCTGCGCTTTAGATCCATGACGCGAAGGGCTTGAATCCTGTGAACTTTATGTAATGAAATTAACCAATTGCTGTCAATCAACTGAAAACCAGAGGCCCATGGGCGACAAAGCTCACTTGATTTAACAGCTATCGTTGATTGTAAAATTTACGGTCACCCCACAATTTACAACTAATAAAATTATGTAATATTCTGCAATGTCTTAAGTTTTCAAAAACAGCATATACGAAGTCAAATTAGAGTCATCTTTGTAGAGGCTAATAACAGGAACATTGATGCAAGGTATCAGCTTCATATCGAGTTAACTGTTTCTGAGGAAAAGATTTTTAAAGATTTTTTTCGAACATTTGCCCTTTTAGGGGTCCCAGCAACCAATCAAAGTAATAGGTGATTAGAATGAAGTTCATCTGCAACATAGAGGACTACTCAATACACATTTCTGCCAAAAATCCAATATCGACAATGAGACTTCAGAAATATAGAATTTAACTTTTCCCACTATAAGTCTATGGAAACTGAAAGTTGCCGTAGCAACCAGAGTTCTTATCTGACATGTATGCAAAGTATCATTTTCATAACTCAACCAGTTTCTGAAGAGAAAGTTTTGTATGATTATTTTAGAAATTTTACCTTAATTGGACCCCCAGCAACCAATCATAAGGTATTGAGACAAAAGTAATATGAAACATAGAGGACTACTAAATAAACATTTCTGCAAAAGCAAAATTCAAATATCTCCAATGAGACTGCAACACCCAGGATTACCTGTTACAGCGAACTCGGAGGTTCGGGGAACTCGGAGGTAAACAATGGAAGGCGCCTCGGACTAGGGTCAGTATAATATCATTTATAATACCACATAACGGTAACTTCAGAACTTATGGTGTTTTGGGTTGAAAAAGTATTATAATGAGCAAACAATTTGTGAACAGTGTGGCCGTCTTTGTCCTCACATTAGCATGCTAAAGTATTTCGAACTCAGAATTATGCTCACGCAGCAAGAAAATTTGTATTATCAGGTAAATAGTGGACGACCGATAACATTTGTCAACAAACTGGCAGCTACATTTCAAACTTTAGGCTTTCTCCTCGAGATTCTAAGCATCCTTGCGCATGATTACAAAAGGATAAACTCCACAGGCTTAAAAACATTAAGATGGTGGCACATCTTTTGATACGGGAATTCTCGGAGTAATTTTGAAATGTAATATTGGGAACTCGGAGGGACGGTTTTGGAGATTCAGAGGTATTTTAACATTTAAAGAGCTGTTTTTCCTCTCTTTGTTCTTGATAATGCTTATCTGAGAGTATATTTGTTTGGATCACTTTCATTTGTCTACGAATCAAGGAAAGGTAAGCACAAAACGTTTATTCTGATTGTTGTGACACGGTAAGTATGCGCACATGCGTATTGGGGAGGGGGTGTTTGAGGTATACTAGGAAAGGAGATGATCAACAAGCAAGCTACCGTCTATGAAATCTAAACCCCTTACATCCCATCTTGTGTGCATTATTTATTTTTATTCACATTATCGAATGTGGGTACTCGGTAGAATCTTTCAATGATGCACATGAAAAAAAAAAAAAAAAAAAAAAAAAAAAAAAAAACAAAAAAAAAAAAACGGTTGATGCTAAATTTTCTTGGCCATCTTTCGATTGGGAGAAATACGGAGAGGGGAAGATATTTTTGTCAGTGCCCTCGTCTGCGTTTGAACTCGATCGACCTGAAAAATCATGTGCACACGTCTTTACTTGCACATACAGAATACGGGTTTTCTTTCAAGAGCTGATGATACTTTATGTTTAGTTTAAGTTACGGTAACTGAGTGGCCGCCTATTTGGGCAAAAGCTGCTCACTCGGCTTACGATATGTTCTCTCAGTATAAGTACCTAATTGTCATTTTTTTTCTGACTCGGTTTCGTTAGGGTTGTAATTTCTTTCTGATTGAGCCTTTTCCTGATCATTGCCATTTCATCTAGATCTCCCTTTTTGACACTTTGAATTGTGAGATTACAACAGATTTTGGCAAAATGTTGGCAGACGAGTTAAGCTAATTGTGGTTTTCTGATGCGGTCGCTCAATTTTTATTATCATTGTCTGATGTCCCTTTCACCTTTACAAGGTTGTTTCAGACATATCGAGACGACTCCATCAATAGGTTGGGCGAACACGGGAGAACTCCTGAATAAATTCCTGACACACCCGCAAGCAGAACTTGGCTTGCTCCACTTGTTGCCCTGAGAGTGCGGTTAGTGATTGAATGATTAAGAGTGCTTAATGAAATCGACAACATAATAATCATGCCAAATAATTATACTTTTAAATATGCTAATAATTAGTCCATGCCATACATTTAGGTTAGAGTAACATACATGTAGGTTAGAGTGACATATTAATGTATATTTGGTACTTTACATATTAACTGGACTGTATGTCATAAAATTAAAGTCTAGTTTGCTCCAGAAGCAAAATCACGAGTCATTTTCAATGAACTGACCCTCCGAGTTCCCTGTATCCTAAATTTGACGTTACTCCGAGTTATCCAGATCATACCTCCGATAATTACCGTACCCAAAATTGTGATACCTCCTACATTTACCTGGGTAAAAACACTGGATATTTTGCATATATGAGGCTAAAATTTTGCATGATGCTCATTAAGACACTGTATTTTTAGAAACCAGCCTCTGTTTAATGCGAAAATATCGTAAATATTCAAAATTAAGTGGTCCGAATTGAAAGTGCTTTACAATCATGCAATTTCCAGTTTACATTATTTATTTTTGATTGAAAATTGACGTGTCAGCTTAAACTGACGGTGCATGTAGGGGCTTCGTCTCCTAAACTTTGTATGTGCGATATGTTAAAATTTCTGAAGTGGACGTATATTGAGAATAAAATAGGATAAATACTCCCCCTAGTCGGATTTGCCTTCCGTTGTTTACCTCCGAGTTCCCCGAACCTCCGAGTTCCCTGTAACAGGTAATCCTGGGTGCTGCAAAAATAACAAATTTCCCTTTTCCCAATATAAGTCTTTAGAAACTGTGAGTTGGCATAGCAACCAGAGTTTTTATCTGACAGGAACAATAAAGAAAAAACAACTTTTTTGTAGAGGTAAATGCCATTAACATGTGTGCAAAGTATCAGTTTCTAAGCAAACAGTTTTTGCGGAGAAGATTTTTAAAGATTTTTTTTCGAAAATTTGCCCTTGTCGGTGCCCAAGCAACCAATCAAAATATAGAGCACTTTCTCTAAAAATAAAATTCAAATATCTCCAATGAGAAAGCAAAGATTTGCAATTTCCACTTTTTCCTATTATAAGTCTATGGGACGTACAAGTTGCCATGCAACCAGAGTTCTTATCCGATCTGAGCAAAAAAAAAAAAAAAAAAAAAAAAACATTTTTGTTCCCCCTCCTCTGGATGCTTTATGCCAAATTACAAAAGTGTTGGCCTCAAAAAAAAAAAAAAAAAAAAAAAAAAAAAAAAAAAAAAAAAAAAAAAAAAAAAAACATTTTTGTTCCCCCTCCTCTGGATGCTTTATGCCAAATTACAAAAGTGTTGGCCTCACCGCTTCAGACGAGAAGTCATTTGAAAGTATTTACGGACGGACGCAGGCGCCGGGTACCTGCCTATCCTAGTGAGCTAAAAGAAGTAATAAAACTCTTTGAGACACCACTCTTTATATTCCATATTCAAAATTCAGAAACTGTATCCTAACATTGTTTTGCTTTTATACTTATTTACCTCCAGTGTTTTGAAACAACCCTCGCTAATATTACGAAGTCCATATCCAATTCCAATTCCAACTCCAACTCCAACTCCGTTAGAAAGGTCAAATTATTGAGAAGTATTCAACTCGGCCACATTGGAAGTGATGAACTGTACCTAGTCCACGGATAAACCACTGGTAAGGGCTGTTATACTCTAAGAGCAGTGAGCATATTAAGATACAGGAGACTATTTCAGTTTGTTTGATACACTACTTTGTTAGTGTAAAACATTATTGGTGCATACCATCTTGTGGGTGCAACTTGTAAACTCTCACCATTGATGTTGGTGCACATTTGTAATTTATGATAAAACTTGAATCTCTCGTGAATGTTACGGAACTATACGGAAGTAAAGAGTATTAGGGCCAGGTATTTTTTTTTTAATTTTGAAATTTCGAGTTACTAAGTCGAAATTTTGACTTTTTAACTCGAAATTTCGACTTAGTAACTCGAAATTTCGACTTACTATCTCGAAATTTCGACTTATTATCTCGAAATTTCGACTAAATAACTCGAAATTTCGACTTACTACCTCGAAATTAATTTCGACATTATCTCGAAATTTCGACTTAGTAACTCGAAATTTCGACTAACTATCTCGAAATTTCGACTTATTATCTCGAAATTTCGACTTATTATCTCGAAATTTTGACTAAGTAACTCGAAATTTCGACTTTTGTAACTAGAAATTTCGACTTACTATCTCGAAATTTCGACTTATTATCTCGAAATTTCGACTTATTATCTCGAAATTTTGACTAAGTAACTCGAAATTTCGACTTAGTAACTAGAAATTTCGACTTACTATCTCGAAATTTCGACTTATTTACTCTACTGTACGCCAGTTTCCTGTAATAAAAGTAAGTCGAAATTTCGAGTTACTAAGTCGAAATTTCGAGTTATTAAGTCGAAATTTCGAGATATTAAGTCGAAATTTCGAGATAGTAAGTCGAAATTTCGAGTTACTTAGTCGAAATTTCGAGTTACTAAGTCGAAATTTCGAGTTACTAAGTCAAAATTTCGAGATAATAAGTCGAAATTTCGAGATAGTAAGTCGAAATTTCGAGATAGTAAGTCGAAATTTCGAGTTACTAAGTCGAAATTTCGAGATAATTAGTCGAAATTTCGAGATAGTTAGTCGAAATTTCGAGTTATCAAGTCGAAATTTCGAGATAATAAGTCGAAATTTCGAGATAGTAAGTCGAAATTTCGAGATAGTAAGTCGAAATTTCGAGTTACTATGTCGAAATTTCGACTTAATGACTCGAAATTTCGACTTAATAACTCGAAATTTCAAAATAATAAAAAAAATACCTGGCCCTAATGCTCTTCCGTAGAACTAGCCTCAGCTACGCTACTGTCTGTTACTTTCTAGTTTCTCGACACGAAAATAGGTTCATGTCAGACGATCGTATTTGGAATATGCTGTGCCAACTTTGACGGCTAAATTCACCATCTTGTGCGAGTCACTAAGCGTTCTCCGGGTATGATGTGTAAGAATTACCTGTAAAGTTAATAATCTGACCCTATTTTAGCGGTTTCATGCGTTCGTTTTGCTGTAATTTGCTCATTTCATTGCAATTCGTCCGTTGTTTATTCCCTTTTGATCAGTCGGTATCACTCTGCTTTTTTATACCACGCCACTTCAAAAAGTGCGGGGTATTATGTTATACCCTCCGCAAAAAATTTGCATTCGAGTGTCCGTCCGTACGTCCGTCCGTCACCGCTTCGTTTCCGTGCTCTAACTTGAGCACTTAATGACCAATTTTCTTCAAACTTTGTATAGGAGTTCATATCAGGAAGGAGTGGTTTGGGATTGAAGATGGGCAAATTTCGTCAAATAAGTACAGAGTTATGGCCCTTGATTAACGTAAAAAAATTCGGTGCCGGACTATATTTTTGGCATTTATTGACCGATTTTCTTCAAACTTTTTTAGGACTTTATATCAGGAAGGAGCTAGTGGTTTGGGATTGAAGATGGGTAAATTTTTAGGAATAAGTACAGAGTTATGGCCCTTGATTTACATTAAAATTTCGTTTCCGGACTCTATATTGGGCATTTAGTGACTAATTTGCTTGTAACTTTGTAAAGGAGTTCATATTAGGAAGGAGTGGTTTTAGATCGAAGATAGGTAAATTTCGTCAAATAAAAAGAGTTATGGTCCTTGATTTACATTAAAATTTCATTTCCGGGCTCTATCTTGAGCATTTATTGACCATTTTTCTTAAAATTTTGTATAGGAGTTCATATCAGAAAGGAGTGGTTTGGGATTGAAGATGGGTATTTTTGTCAAATAAGTACAGAGTTATGGCACTTGATTTATGATACAATTTCTTTTCCAGGCGCTATCTTGAGCATCTGTAGACCAATTTGCTTCAAACTTTGTAAAGGCGTTCATATCTGGAAGGTGTGGTTTGGTATTGTAGATGAATGTCATCAAGATATTATGTGCATTTGTACTGAATTAAATTTGTGTGGCGGGGTATCATACATGCCTGCAGCGCTTTTATTCCGGTAATGGTGACAGACGTTTCGCGCCACACCATTGCACGCGCTCACCATTGCACGCGCTATCGCTCCGCGACTATATACATGTAAGTAGCGTCACACCACCGGAACGTTCATTAGTGTGTCTCGGCACTATACAAAACACGTCTTGTTAAAGAGCTTGAAATAGCTCTAGGCACCTGTCACCATGCCGGACAGGGGCTACTATAGACCTTTCTAGGTCATTTGCTCACCATCTCTTGCACCATCAATGATGGTGATCTGCACCATTGATGCTTACATTACTTGCACCATCAATGGTGATGTTTACTTTATAATATTCTGAGACTTAGATCAAGTTGGCACCATCCTTTTAGTTATATCTTAAGGTACTCGTGTTCATTTCTGGAGATGGCCATTCACTGCAACATTCTGGTGTACTAATAAACAAATCTGCTTGGATTTGCTACTACACCATTGGCCTGCCTTGCCAATGGTGCACTCCCCAACCACATTGATTACCTTATTAAATACACCATAGTTGGTGCACTTAAGCACTCATTCATATTTGTTGGTGCACACCATCATTGCTGCACTTAAGTATACAATTAACTACTCTCACCCATCCTTGATGGTGCACACCTTTGTCGGTCCGCATTAGTAATCAAAAAGCATACTCTTTTATTGAGTACACCATCACTGGTGATCCACACCATTAACGTTATTGTATATATACATGTAGCTTTACTCCACAGACTCACCATTAACACACTAGCATATCACACCATCGGTCGATCTTACCAACGGTGCATCTATCGCACCGTTGCATCTAGTTCACATACAGGTGCTTTAATCATTGGTGTATAGCACGATTGTTGCATATCATCTTGCGTATACCTGCCACACCATTGGTTATTCTAACTATTGGTGCACTTTGTAGATACCTATTGGTGCACACTCATAACATAAGCATATCATCATAGGGGCAGTTTGAGGTCATCTCTCATATTCCTTAGTCTTTAATCTATAATTTTGACAGTATCAATATAAGGGCCAGCACATCTACAGTATTTTGTATGTTTAAAGCCTAGGTTACATTTGCCCCGATCATCGTACGATTTTTCGGTCTGCGATTTTCTCTACGATTTTTAGACATCGTAGGAGATCGTGGGCTACGACGTATGTGTTAACAATTCATACGGGCATCGTGCGATTTTTTGATCTGCCATTTGTCGACGTTCTCATACAAAAACGCAAGGCGATCGTACGGTAGTCGTATGTCTCCGCAGATAGTACGTAGATATCGTACGGATCCCGTGCGTTGTCCGTACGGAGTCCCTATACGTTTTGATACAAAACGCAAGGAGGCCGCACGGTAGTCGTAGGGTCTCCGCAGACTGTTAGTGGGTATCGTACGGAGTCCCTTGGACTTCTGACTGATGCCTTGGTTACATTTGGCCTACGATTAGCTTGCGATGATCGTACGGTGCCATTTTTTGCATTTTCGTGCGGCCTCCGCAGGGTGACCTTACGATGTCCCTACGATTCTACGACTTCCTACGATCTCCGTAGCCTCTACGATCTTGTAATAGTCTGCACTATTACAAATTTTAAAATCGTAAGACCGTAGACCGTAGACACGTCGCGGGGCATCATACGGGCACCGTACGGATACCCTGCGATAATCGAGCGGTCACCGCACGACTTTTTTTTATGATAATTTGGGAACAAAAATCGTACAGTGATCGTAGGGAGGCCGCAAGGGGTCATGCATTGTAGGTTACATTTGCCCCGATCATTGTACGATTTTTCGGTCCGCGATTTCCCTACGATTTTTTTTTAAAAATCGAATGTGATCATGGGCTACGACGTAGGTGTTTACAATTCATACGGGCTTGTTCTAGCTTTCTTCGATGTCCTAGGTCGGAACTGTTTGGAGATCGTAGGGAAATCAAAGGGTCTCCGCACATTTTAAGTTGAAATCGTACGGAGCCCGTGCGCCGATGATGGCCGTGAGGAGTCCTTACGATTTCTTGCGGTCTCCCTACGATAGCCGTACGATGTTAGGTGTCCGTACGATTTTAATAAACTTGTGATATAACCGCACGGATGCCACACGATCACCCTAAAGGTCTACGATTATCTTATTATTTTAGTCCCCAAATTATCATAAAACCGTGCGGTGACCGCACGATCATCGCAGGGTTTCCGTAAGGCGCTCGTACGATGATGCTACCTACGATGTGTCTACGGGCTACGATTTTTAAAATTTGTAAAAGTGCAGACTACTACAAAATCGTAGAGCAGGAAGCCGTAGGAAGTCGATCGTTGGAGGCCGTAGGAAGCCGTAGAATCGTAGGGGCATCGTAGGGTCAACCTGCGGAGACCGCACGAAAATGCAAAAAATGGCATCGTACGATCATCGCAAGTTAATCGTAGGGCAAATGTAACCTAGGCTTAAGTAATGTCTTACTAGATTATAGTAGATTATCTTAACAGAGGCTAGGTGGAAACAAAATCAATTTTCCTTATTCTTTACGACCCTTATTACAAGCATTGATGCCAGTCCAGGTCGAATCCACAAACTTGTAACGCCACCTTAAATCCTACCTATAATTCGCCTCGGCGAGGTGGTCCCGTTACAATATTAACGAGAAAATGGATTGGCCATACCGTGGTTTCGGCTACTTAATTAAGTCTCTTCAGTGACCCTTGAGATTTGGCAGAATGGAGCCAAAGTGAAATACTGTAATTTTGCACGTTTCAACGGGATATTCGATACAAAGACTAGCATTATCCAAACATAGACAAATATATAAAAGGTTGGTTAGAAAATGAGTCTGAACCGATAATGAATTTATTTCTGATTTCTTAGAATACCCTTGCTGATCTCAAAGGACCAAAAGAAAAAAAATAATCTGCACTATCGATAATGTACGGGGAGACTGTTTAGGGCCGCCACAGGGCACAACACCAGCTGCAGTAATAGCAAATAGAAATAAAACTGAAATCCTTTAAGAGCAATGAGCACATTAATGAGTAAAGGGATGCCATACCGCGGTTTCGGCTATTTAAGACTCTTCAGTGACCCTTGAGATTTGGCAGAATGGAGCCAAAATGAAATACAGTTATTTTGCACGTTTCAACGGGATAGTCGATGCAAAGACTAGCATTATCCTAACACAGCAAATATATAAGAGGTTGGTTTGAATCTTGACCGATAATGAATTTCTGATTTCTCAGAATACTCTCGCTGATCTCGAAGGACCAACAGGGAAAATATAATCTGCACAATGGATGATGTACGGGGAGACATTTTAGGGCAGACATACGGCACAACACCACCTGCAGTAATAGCAAATATAAATTAATAAAGGAGTATATGTGTGAGTGCTATGTAGCAACGATAACTGTCCATCAACGACTTCTGTTCACCATGGACAGTGCTACCGTAATGTCTTGAAATGATTGCAATCACATTTTATCAGTTGGGTATGAGTAGCAATCTACGCATTTGAGCCGCCTCGTGGGAAAACCAACAATGTGGTTTCCGAACAGGTCCGACACAAACCGGCCTGCACAAGCACAGAAAAGAGCTAGAAGCTTGAAATTTCGGATTTAAGTAGAAGAGGAATTGTACTATCCGAGTAGCGAAAACAAAGGCGCTGATCAGCTTCGCGAAGCTGATCTGCGTCTTTGTTTTCGCCTATGCAGATTGTTGGTTTTCCCATGGGGTGGCTCATTTATTGTTCAGCGATGGTTATAGTCCATGTCGGAAATGCATTAAGACTATGAAGACGAATAATTTTATGAAAAGTAAATAAACGCAATTATATTGTAATGTATAGAAAATAAAAGTTGGAATACATTATAATTATTTTAGTATGTATGGAGATAGTTCTTCCTCACCCATCAGACAAGCATATCCCTTTGTATGCCTGTCTGAGATAAATCTATCTCACTACTAGTACATTTAAGCTGTCTCAAAATGTCAATCATTTCTGTAATAAGCTAATAGAAATGTACACCTCACGTTTATTTCCATATAAGGAAGTGATTAGCTGGGTGTCAACTGTCAGAGACAAAAATAACCTAGCAGATGTTAATTTCAGTAGGTATCAAGAGTATTTTAGGTTTGATAAAAATCTAAACAAAAATAATTTTGCAGGGAATTTTATAAACAAAACAAAATGTTGATTTAATATATATGTAAGGTGAGTGCAAATACATTTTTGTTTTCATTTTTCACGGGTTAATTTTCATATTGTTTTATGTCCAAACAAAGTGGCTGCCTGAACAGAACTTGATATGCCTATTCAGAGTCAAAATGTTTTAAAAGATGGGTGAGAAAAATAATCAATGATGGTGTTGAAGCCTCAAAAAGGAAAACTCAGGCTCGTTTTCAGATTACTCAAGTCTCATCCTCAGCAGAGCCTCGGATGAGATTTGATTAATCTGAAAACTTGACTGAGATTTCCTTGCCTCGGCCTCAACCCCATCATAGATTTTTTAGTCTCCTGTATTAAAGTTCTGATTTCTATTTTGATATATTTGAAATGAATTCAAACCCCTAAAATGATATTATGTCGATTTTGTGCCCTCAATCACTATAACCCTATGACTGTCAATAAAGATTAAATGATCATAGTCGGTTATTTTATAACAACATTAAACACTGATTGTGAATGTAAGTTAAATGTGATCTACCCTCCAAAATAGAAGAATATGTTAAATAAATGAGCCGCCTCGTGGGAAAACCAACAATCTGCATATGCGAAAACAAAGACGCAGATCAGCTTCGCGGTAACCGCGAAACTGATCAGCGCCTTTGTTTTCGCTACTCGGATAGTACAATTCCTCTTCTACTTAAATCCGAAATTTCAAGCTTGTAGCTCTTTTCTGTGCTTGTACAGGCCGGTTTGTGTCGGACCTGTTCGGAAACCACATTGTTGGTTTTCCCACGAGGCGGCTCAAATATAATTTCCATTCCGCTTGCATCATTCCCTGAAATAAGCACTGATTCAGTAGTGTCGGATGCTCGCATATTCACATTTTAAGATATTTGCCTATCCATCAGGGCCCAGTTGTTCAAAACTAACGACGTCGTTAGTTAACGTTTCGTTAAAATTTCAAACATTAATATTACAAATACACTGTTATTTTTTGTTGAAAAAATGTGAGAATCCTTTGCAGTGCAAAGGATTCTCACATTTTTTCAACAAAAAATAACAGTGTATTTGTTACTTTAGCTGATATTTGCTTAACAATTTTATGTCTTAACGATATCGTTAAGCTAACAATGCTTTGAACAACTGGATCCAGGAAAACATGTCCGTGTAATGTTTACCCCCTTGAACCCCACTTTTATATAGCAAAACTGGGGTTTGCAGGGGTATACCTTGTCACGATAAAAAATGTACTTTTGCTGTTTGTGGGGTTTAGATAATTTGTTTGATTTTTTTTAAATGTTTAGTTGAGCATAATAGGTATTTGGAAACTCTTACACAGGAGTAAACATGACATGTTTACTGCATTGTCAAGGATATCTATGTATGTTAGACACGGCAAAAAATATTTGTGCCATGAATAATTTTATGCTCAATTGTGTTATTTTAACATTCTTTTTGTGTTATGGTATTTGTTGATTTGTGGCGTGGAAATTGGCATTATGTGCAGTTTAATTGGATTCTGTACTGGGCTCAGATTCGTGTTTTATCAGTTTGCCATAAATGGTTTCTGAGAGTGACACGGCTTTAACGAAAACATGAAGTCCGGGGATTTGAATCATATGATTTACACCTTGAGGTATAATCCAGAGAAAATTTATATTGCCGATTTTATGGTTAGCAATATAGCTTTTTGCAAGCTGATCTGGGTGTGGTTGTCAGTGGATGTGCATTTAGAATTGTTATTCACTTGCTCACGGTGGGTTATTCACATGTTCTGATGAATGGTTTTGGAATATATGATGGAGAACGGTATGGTTTTCAGGGAAATGTTCACAAACTTATGCGTATAAATAGGCAGCTTATTTTGTGTGAAATCAATATGAATTATTGGAAGAATGTAAAGATTGGGCATGAATTTGAGATGTTTGGATATGGGTTTATCTGGTACACCTGGTTATGGTCAGCGCCAGTCTGAGTAGTCGGCCGTCGGTAAGTTATAACAGTTCATAAATATACATTTTGTACAGTGAGATTGTATAGCCATAATAATGTAGCTCATTATGGTGGAAAGCACATTGATAGGGTTGTAAAAATGAAGATTTCTATATTTCTGCACGCTACGTTGCCGTGAAGCGGCATTGGTTTAGTTTTTATGTATTAAATTTCGCGTAAGAATGACATTGCGCGGTATGTATGTCAACCAAAGTTGTAAAATGGAAATTTCTGTTATGTGCTACGTTACTTGTAGCGACGTTAATGTCATTGACGTACATTTAGTTTCATGTTATGTTTTGTTATCTAATCATCTCATCATAAAGGAAGTTAATGTTGACTCGGAACAAAGCTGTAAGACTGGAAATTTTCAGATTTTAAGTTTTACGTTATAGTAACGTAACGCTTAGATTTGACGTTAATGACGTCATTAAGAATATTCGCTATTACTGAAATTAGTGATGTCATTTAAGAAAGGTTTAATATTGTAACAAGATTGTCTCGCAAGATTTATCGTATTCTGAGAAATGGCTTTCTATGAATTTGGTCATAGATTGGCAGGACCAATTCCTGGGTGAGGAATTGTGGATGCATGTCGGAGATTTGCTTGTGATGTCGCTGGGAAAGGAACTAGGGTTAGTTCGCGACATATGTGGTTTAACTGTATCGTACATGTGAATAAATGTTTCAATGTAGATACTGGAGTATTATAGTTTATATGTATAGTACAAGCAATCTAGCGAATCAACTAATACAGTTCCGGGGTACGGAATTGTGGGAGGTTATTTGCAATTGGATGTTGTGACGTGCATAGCTGCAGGAGATTTCGTTATGATAAATTGCGACACTATCAGTTATTTTGTTGTTAAGACACAGTTACTTTATTTCAGGCCTTGAAGCTGAAATTGTAATCTATGGACGTAATCTGAATTCCTGAAACTAAACTGGGCTAAACTATATGATGGGGCAGTGACGGTATAAACGGGACGATATAAAATCATTGGTGTTTGATTTACAATGGACGGGCGTGGTCTACAGTTCGTTTTGGGAACACTGGACTGTTTTGCAAGCAGTGGTGTCGAGTGTACTAGTGAGACGAACGTGTGACAGTATACCCGGAGATGCCAATGGGAAAGTGTGTGGGACATTGATGAACAAAGGACGTATTTTTTTTTTTTCTTTTCTCAGTAATTTCTTTTTGTAATCTCTTTCTATCTTTTTTTCTCCTTCTTTGCTTCTCACTTTAAACATCATTATAAATAAATCATCATAATTTGAAAATTCTGTTTAATTGAACCCTCCCATAGATTTGCTGGTCATTCATAGCAGGAAGCGTATACCCTTGGTCATTCGATACATGATTTGTTGGGCACAACAAGCCATTGTATCCTCTGACTTTATATTTAGTAGAGTCAGTCCGTGACATTTGGTGTCAGAAGTGGGATACGCCCAACATTTCTGCATTGGATATCAGTAACTCTTGGAGGTGTTTATATATGCTAGGATTTAGAGAACCAAATGTGAATCACAGTGAAATTCTCTAGTGTACCAAAGTAAGCAATGCTTAAGCAAAGTAAAAGTAATTGTTTAAAATAATGCAAATGTAATCTCTAAAATTTCATTGTTCTGGTATATGTTACAGTCACACTGTCACTTAAGAACAAGATATCAAAGTATATTTCAGTTATGAGGGCCGATGGTTAGACTGATGGGAGTCCTCCGATAATTCATATTCCCGTCGACCGACTGTCAGGGTTGGCGAGCACCAGAGACGGGGTGTACCAGTGAAGCACCAGGTGATCCTGAAATTTGAGGTTTGTCAATTGAACGGTTTGTTTAAAGTATTCATGAGTATGGGCTTACTTTTGTAAATTGTTACGCAACGGTTAAAGGCATTAGTTGATTGTGGTAGAATGTCTGGGTGATTCTTAATGGGTTATTAAGAATAGGTTGCGTTGAGGCAATTGGTAAACAAAAGTTGAAGCTTGGTAAGCATTGGGTTTTGCTTATTTATTGATGTGAATACTGTGAAGTTTACGTTGTTGAGAATCAATTGATAACTCAGATTTCGTTTTATTGTGACCATCCTTACAAACAGTAATAATTTTTCAAAAGGGAAATAATCATGGATGTAGTTAAAGAGTTAACCAAAGTGGGAAAAGATTTAGGTCTTGAAGGTGAAGCACTTAATGCGTTTGTTTCAGAGCAACAAGTAATACTACGTGATGAACGTCAAGCGGCACGTGATGCAGAACGTGAGCGTCGAGAAGCAGAGCGTATTAGTCGCGAAGCAAAAGAAAAGGCAGAACGCGAAAAAGAAAAAGCAGAACGCGAAATCCGCGAGATGGAATTAAGAGCTGAACGCGAACGCCATGAGCGCGAGTTAAAAGCTAAAGCTGATGAACAAGAAAAGCAACGAGAAATTAAGGAGTATGAATTACAACTTAAGAAACAGGAAATTGAACTGAAGCGGAATGAGTTGCTAGCGCAAGAAGCTGAAAAGGTAAGACAGAAAGAATTAAAAGAACAAGAGTTAGAAACCCAGAAAGAATTAAAAGAGCGTGAACTGGAAGTACAATACAGGCATGCAAATGAAGAAATGGAGCTTAAGGCAGATGAGGAGCGTAAGATCAGAAATGCAGATAGGGCTAAGTATGAGGCAGAAATTGCATTGCGACAACAGGAGATTGCATTGGAACGAGAGAGGTTAGTAGCAGAGAGAGACAGGTTAGGAGCAGAGAGAGAGAAATTAGAACGTGAGTATGAAATGCAGATTGAATTACAGGACAGAAGACATTTCGCAGAAATGGAGAGGATCACAGCGCAAAGGGCGGAGAGGCCAATCCCAGCGCCAAGAGACACTATTAAGGCAAGAACGCCTAAAATCCCGGCATTTAATGAAGGTAAGGACGAAATGGATGCATATTTACTTAGGTTTGAACGGTATGCTACAGCACAAGGGTGGAAAAGAGAATCATGGGCAACTGATTTGAGTGCGTTATTACAGGGTAAAGCGTTAGATGTGTACGCATTGATGCCACAGGAGGATGCAATGGACTATGACAAGTTGAAGTGTGCATTGTTACAAAGGTATCAATTAACAGAGGAAGGATTCAAGCGTAAGTACAGAAAGTGTAGACCAGAAACCGGTGAAACGTTTCAGCAGTTTTCAGCACGGTTGAAGAGCTACTTTACAAGATGGATAGATATGTCAGGTATTCCTAAAACTTTTGAAGGTGTGCAGGATCTCATGTTGAGAGACCAGTTTACATTTATTTGTAACAGAGAACTGGAGTTATTTCTACGGGAGAGAGAACCAACTTCGTTGGAGCAAGCTAGTAAATTGGCGGATTCCTACAAGGAAGCTAGGTATGTGGATATTGTTAATTTGACCTTTAAGAATGACAGAGGTAGATCTCGTTCTAATTCAGCATCCAGATCAAGGTCACCAGTGAAAAGAGACCAGATTCCTTATAATCAAAACTCATATGGAAGAGGAAGAGGTAAATACTATCCAGGTTTGAAATGTTATAATTGTGGTGGAACACATTACAGGAGGGAGTGTCCGGAACTAAAACCCGGTATCATGAAAGTAGGTGCGGTAGGACATAGAGGTAGATCACCAACAAAGAAGGTTACTTTTCAGAGCAAAGATTCGGAGGTACAGACTACATATGAAGACAGTCATGAGGATACAACAACAGATGTTAAGAAATGTGGAGCTTGCTTGACGTATACAAATACTGTTAGTTATTCCAAAGCAGCAATGGAGAGTAAGGATAACTTACATGAGAAACACCAAGTAAGTGTGAGTTCAGTATCATCTCTTTCAGAACTTAGTACTGTACAAGGAATGGTTGAAGAGAAATCGGTTGAGGTTTTACGAGATACTGGATGTTCGGGCGTGATAGTAAGTAAACATGTAGTCCCGGAAGGTGCATATACAGGAAGAAATCAAACTATGGTAATGGTAGATTATTCTACAAGAGTTGTACCGGAAGTGAAGGTAAACATTGACACACCATATTACAAAGGGGAAGTATTGGCACTATGTGTGGAAAAGCCATTGGTTGATTTAATCATAGGTAATATTCCAGGTGCACGGGAACGCAACAAACCGGATATAGACTGGGTGCCAACATTAGCAGTGCAAACTAGGGCACAGAAGAAACAGGAAGGAACACATGTGAGTATGAAGACACCAGAAATAGTTATACAAGAAGTTACACCGGATCAAATTCGGAAGGCCCAGAATGAAGATCAGAGTTTGAAGGTAATGAAGGCACGGTGTGAAGCCAAGGAGTGTCTTAAGAATGCATCATATTTTATTAAAAATAACTTGATGTACCGGAAGTTTAGCTCGCCGAACATTGAGCGAGGTAGGTTATTTACACAACTTATAGTGCCACAGCAATTTCGCAAAACGGTAATGAAGTTGGCTCACGAGTCAATAATGGCAGGTCATTTAGCTGTTAAACGAACCATACAAAAGGTTCTCTCAGAATTTTATTGGCCAGGCATCAGTAGCGACATAAAACGATTTTGTCAGTCATGTGACATTTGTCAACGTACTGTACCCAAGGGTAAGATAATTCGAGCACCCTTAGGAAAGATGCCTAGAATAGATGTACCATTCAAGAGAGTTGCAACTGATTTGATAGGACCTTTGAAACCTGTGACATACAGTAAGAATAGATTCATACTTACAGTAGTTGATTATGCAACGAGATATCCAGAGGCAGTGCCATTGGCGTCAATTGACACGGAAGCTGTTGCAGATGCATTGGTGAGTATTTTTAATCAAGTTGGAGTAACCGATGAGATCAGCTCAGACTTAGGATCACAATTTACGTCATCCATTATGAAGGAAGTGAGTACTAGGATGTTTTTCAGGCGATCAGTGATGGGCCCGCACTCTACACCGTACACTAACCCGTACACCAACTCGTACACCAACCCGTACATCAACCCGTACATCGCTCTGTATACCGTCCCGTGTACCGCCATGTATTCTACGGTACATGACGTATTTGTGGAACATTTCAGGTGGACGATAAACAGCATGCTGATAAGAATCTATACGGGGAAATCAGCAGATTGTGGTAAGTTACCATTTATCATTTACAGAAACATGGAGAGTCAGAATGGCCGAGATGGAGATTGTGTGGCAACGTTGCCAGTGGGAGCGAGTGCAGGTTTGTTACCAGAAAGATCGACAGAAGAAAAGCCGGCAAAGGATGTAACACAGTGTTATGCTCAAAGTATGGTTGGTATTTTCAGCTCCGACGTTAACGAGACCGACACCGGAAGTTGTAGTTTAGAGACAAGATATCATCCAGGTTTAAGATTTAATGAGAGTTTGGCAGGTAGACAATATCTTACTTTCACAGGTTGGGTACACCTTTGTATCAGTATAATGTTGTTCCTTACTTCCCAATGTCCAGGAGATATATTGGCATTCATGGTTTGGTTTTTGTCGATATGTAATAACGTGATCACGTTTGTTGCGGTGGTTACCGTGGCGTTGCGGGTAGACAGTATTGTAACTGACTGGCATATATCTTTTATTTGGGTAAGTGTAGTCAGTGTAATGATTAACTGGTGGCTGTGGCCGCATAGACGGAAGCCCAATAATAAGGTTAATACTACATGTAGTAATGCGGAGTGTTCCAGTGACGTTGAATGGAAATATGTAAGATGGAAAGCAAGGAAGGCGGAACAGACTATTTGTTACGTATTTAGTGGATTACGGTTAACGCCGATAGCTTTTGCTGTTTCCTCCGGAATCCGAGTATAGATCCGATTGTCATGGAAAGTTTAAGTTCGCGGTAATCGGGGTACGGTTCTTGAAAGTATAATCTTCTAAATATGACTTCAATTAGTGTTACTCTGTGAAACATGAGTATTGTGCATTAAGGTTATCTATTTGTTGCGTATGTAGTGAATCAAGGGCAAGAAAGCAGCTTTGCAGTTTCCTCCGAGATCCGAGTATGTTCCATTTATCATAAAAAGATTTAGATTGCGATACGTGGAAGCAGGTTTTTGCAAGTATGATTCTCTAGATATGACTTCATTTAGTAAATTTTTTATCGCGTAGATCTAGTGTTACGCATTTTTGAGATGCTTCACACTTCAAAAGGGGGAAGGTATGTCACGATAAAAAATGTACTTTTGCTGTTTGTGGGGTTTGGATAATTTGTTTGATTTTTTTTAAATGTTTAGTTGAGCATAATAGGTATTTGGAAACTCTTACACAGGAGTAAACATGACATGTTTACTGCATTGTCAAGGATATCTATGTATGTTAGACACGGCAAAAAATATTTGTGCCATGAAGAATTTTATGCTCAATTGTGTTATTTTAACATTCTTTTTGTGTTATGGTATTTGTTGATTTGTGGCGTGGAAATTGGCATTATGTGCAGTTTAATTGGATTCTGTACTGGGCTCAGATTCGTGTTTTATCAGTTTGCCATAAATGGTTTCTGAGAGTGACACGGCTTTAACGAAAACATGAAGTCCGGGGATTTGAATCATATGATTTACACCTTGAGGTATAATCCAGAGAAAATTTATATTGCCGATTTTATGGTTAGCAATATAGCTTTTTGCAAGCTGATCTGGGTGTGGTTGTCAGTGGATGTGCATTTAGAATTGTTATTCACTTGCTCACGGTGGGTTATTCACATGTTCTGATGAATGGTTTTGGAATATATGATGGAGAACGGTATGGTTTTCAGGGAAATGTTCACAAACTTATGCGTATAAATAGGCAGCTTATTTTGTGTGAAATCAATATGAATTATTGGAAGAATGTAAAGATTGGGCATGAATTTGAGATGTTTGGATATGGGTTTATCTGGTACACCTGGTTATGGTCAGCGCCAGTCTGAGTAGTCGGCCGTCGGTAAGTTATAACAGTTCATAAATATACATTTTGTACAGTGAGATTGTATAGCCATAATAATGTAGCTCATTATGGTGGAAAGCACATTGATAGGGTTGTAAAAATGAAGATTTCTATATTTCTGCACGCTACGTTGCCGTGAAGCGGCATTGGTTTAGTTTTTATGTATTAAATTTCGCGTAAGAATGACATTGCGCGGTATGTATGTCAACCAAAGTTGTAAAATGGAAATTTCTGTTATGTGCTACGTTACTTGTAGCGACGTTATTGTCATTGACGTACATTTAGTTTCATGTTATGTTTTGTTATCTAATCATCTCATCATAAAGGAAGTTAATGTTGACTCGGAACAAAGCTGTAAGACTGGAAATTTTCAGATTTTAAGTTTTACGTTATAGTAACGTAACGCTTAGATTTGACGTTAATGACGTCATTAAGAATATTCGCTATTACTGAAATTAGTGATGTCATTTAAGAAAGGTTTAATATTGTAACAAGATTGTCTCGCAAGATTTATCGTATTCTGAGAAATGGCTTTCTATGAATTTGGTCATAGATTGGCAGGACCAATTCCTGGGTGAGGAATTGTGGATGCATGTCGGAGATTTGCTTGTGATGTCGCTGGGAAAGGAACTAGGGTTAGTTCGCGACATATGTGGTTTAACTGTATCGTACATGTGAATAAGTGTTTCAATGTAGATACTGGAGTATTATAGTTTATATGTATAGTACAAGCAATCTAGCGAATCAACTAATACAGTTCCGGGGTACGGAATTGTGGGAGGTTATTTGCAATTGGATGTTGTGACGTGCATAGCTGCAGGAGATTTCGTTATGATAAATTGCGACACTATCAGTTATTTTGTTGTTAAGACACAGTTACTTTATTTCAGGCCTTGAAGCTGAAATTGTAATCTATGGACGTAATCTGAATTCCTGAAACTAAACTGGGCTAAACTATATGATGGGGCAGTGACGGTATAAACGGGACGATATAAAATCATTGGTGTTTGATTTACAATGGACGGGCGTGGTCTACAGTTCGTTTTGGGAACACTGGACTGTTTTGCAAGCAGTGGTGTCGAGTGTACTAGTGAGACGAACGTGTGACAGTATACCCGGAGATGCCAATGGGAAAGTGTGTGGGACATTGATGAACAAAGGACGTATTTTTTTTTTTTCTTTTCTCAGTAATTTCTTTTTGTAATCTCTTTCTATCTTTTTTTCTCCTTCTTTGCTTCTCACTTTAAACATCATTATAAATAAATCATCATAATTTGAAAATTCTGTTTAATTGAACCCTCCCATAGATTTGCTGGTCATTCATAGCAGGAAGCGTATACCCTTGGTCATTCGATACATGATTTGTTGGGCACAACAAGCCATTGTATCCTCTGACTTTATATTTAGTAGAGTCAGTCCGTGACATACCTATTTTTCTTATTTTTGCTCCAAAACATAGATTGTGGGTACTCGTTAGAACCGCCTCGCTGAGGCGGTTCTAACGTGTACCCACAATCTATGTTTTGAGCAAAAATAAGAAAAATATCAAATATTTTCTACTGAAAATTTTCAATTTTTAAAGCTAAACAAGAAAAATATAATATGAAGTATTCATATTATATATGGCGTTGCTACATGCAAAATGAATTATCGCCATCATATTACTAGAAAGTTTTTAGAAACGAAGGCAGATTTGACATAGTTTATAACCCAGAAAGTAGTGGCTTCTCACTATGACAAAATAATTTGACTGGAAAGTTAAATAAGCCATCATTTAACTAAAGTAAACCAAACAAAACTGGGAAAGCAGTCACTATTTGATCCAACGATGACTTTAACCCATTTTGTGGCGATGTCAAATTTTGTTTCTTAGGCATTTCTAAGATATTACTGTGGGAAACGTTGTAACAAATTGGAATAAGATTTCGATTTGAAAGTTGGTTAATATACACCATGAGGTTTAGAGGAGATTTTCATTTATCATGTACAAATAAAACTGACAAAGCCGACTGACGCCATGACATGCCAATCCTTTTAGCTTAACTAGCACCTATTAGCTCACCAGTGAGTCTTTGGCTCAGTTGAGGTAGAACTTGTTTTTGAGTTGGCATATGTGTTGGACTGATTTCCCTCCTGGTGCACCCCCTAGTGAAGTATTGTCAATTTGGCGAGTCACTGGTAAACCATTCAGATTCAGATGCAAACTTCTGTGGTGCTTCTTTTTGTTTTATGTCTTGGTGTTTAATACTTTTGTGCTGTTGGCGCTTTATGTATGTTTTCATATTTTTAGTTAACTGATTGGCCGCCTATTGGGAAAATAGCTGCTCATTCGGCTTACGAAATGTTTTCATGGTATGAGTACCTGATTGTTAGCTTGGTTTTTTCCCACTTCGGGGTTTTGGAGTGGGATTCTTTTTCTGATTGTGCCTTTTCCTGATCTTTGCCTACTTGTACCTTTTTTTAAAATACTGTATGTGTTCTGTGAAGAATATTATGATATGTAATCAGATTTTTAGAGTTCAATATCACAGACATTGCCGGTTTTAATAAGAAAATGATACAGTGTTCATTTATCATTTACTTAAACTGAGCATTTCAGCATTTCAATATTTTCTTTTGTACTGGACATTAATGTGTAGACCTAGAATAGCCGCGTTGTCTGAAGCCTTCTCTTCATACACTCTCACTGTTTCAGTTATGTTTGCAGTCCATCTCAATTCAAATTTTTTCACCATTTACTAAAGCTGTCATGGTTTTTGGTCATTTTCAAGCCAATGAGCTCAACAAATTTTGAAAATTATCATCAAATTCCATGAATGACAAAGTAATTTCTTTCAGTCATCTTTTCCAAGGAATATCTCTGCATTTAGCACTGCCTGAGTTGATGAGCTGGTGGTTGAAGGAACTGGCCTAATTTGAGACTGGCAGGTTCTCTGAAACGAAAAGGTCAATAGTCTAGTAAATGATAACCTGAGGTCTGGTATATACATGTATAACAATATTAAAACATGTATGAATACTATAAATGGTCAAATGCATGTATATAAATCCAAGGTGCTGACAGATAAATTCTTGGGATCCTTTTTAGCTCACCTGAGCCGAAGGCTCACAGGTGAGCTTATAGGATAGGCAGGCATCCGTCGTCCGTCCACAATTTCAAAGAAGAATATTTCTGAAGCTAGTAGGCTGATCTTGATCAAATTTAATGTGAACCATAATTGGGTTGGGGGATTGATGGCATTAGGTTTTGGAGCAGATTGTATCAAAATTGTGGTTTCCATGGCAACAGATAGGTCCCATAGACTTACAATGGGAAAAACTAAAAAAATCTTCTTCTCTGAAACCACTAGGCCCACAGCTTTGATATTTGGTATGTAGCAATGGCTAATGGTCCTCTACATAAATTGTGCCATTCATGCCCCTGGGGTCAAATTTGGCCACGCCCCGGGGGGTCGATAGTCTCCATAGACTTACTATGGGAAAAAATTAAAAAATCTTCTCTGAAACCATAGGGCCCACAGCTTTGATATTTGGTATGTGGCAATGGCTAATGGTCTTCTACATAAATTGTGCCAGCCATGCCCCTGGGGTCAAATTTGGCCACGCCCCGGGGGTGGATAGTTTCCATAGACTTACAATTGGAAAAAACTAAAAAAATCTTCTTCTCTGAAACCACTAGGCCCACAGCTTTGACATTTGGTATGTAGCAATGGCTAATGGTCCTCTACATAAATTGTGCCATTCATGCCCCTGGGGTCAAATTTGGCCACGCCCCGGGGGGTCGATAGTCTCCATAGACTTACTATGGGAAAAAAATTAAAAAATCTTCTTCTCTGAAACCACAGGGCCCACAGCTTTGATATTTTGTATGTGGCAATGGCTAATGGTCCTCTACATAAATTGTGCCAATCATGCCCCTGGGGTCAAATTTGGCCACGCCCAGGGGGTCGATAGTCTCCATAGACCTACAGTAGGAAAAAACTAAAAAAATCCTCTTCTCTGAAACCACTAGGCCAACAGCTTTGATATTTGGTATGTAGCAATGGCTAATGGTCCTCTACATAAATTGTGCCATTCATGCCCCTGGGGTCAAATTTGGCCACGCCCCGGGGGTTGATAGTCTCCATAGACTTACTATGGGAAAAAATTAAAAAATCTTCTTCTCTGAAACCACAGGGCCCACAGCTTTGATATTTTGTATGTGGCAATGGCTAATGTTCCTCTACATAAATCGTGCCAATCATGTCCCCGGGGTCAAAATTGGCCACGCCCCGGGGGTCGATAGTCTCCATAGACCTACAATAGGAAAAACAAAAAAAAATCTTCTTCTCTGAAACCACTAGGCCCACAGCTTTGTTATTTGGTATGTAGCAATGGCTAATGGTCCTCTACATAAATTGTGCCATTCATGCCCCTGGGGTCAAATTTGGCCAGGCCCCGGAGGTTGATAGTCACAATAGACTTGCTATGGGAAAAAAAATAAAAAATCTTCTTCTCTGAAACCACAGGGCACACAGCTTTGATATTTTGTATGTGGCAATGGCTAACGGTCCTCTACATAAATTGTGCCAGCCATGCCCCTGGGGTCAAATTTGGCCACGCCCCGGGGGTAGATAGTCTCCATAGACTTACAATGGGAAAAACTAAAAAAATCTTCTTCTCTGAAACCAAAAGGCCCAGAGCTTCTATATTTTGTATGTAGCAATGTTTGGTAGTCCCCATTATAAATTGTGCCAGTCATGCCCCTGGGTCAAATTTGGCCATGCCCCGGGGGTCAATAGTGTCCATGCATAGACTTTCATTGGTCGATTCTCAATTAATTTAAATCTCATGAGCTTACAATGTGATAATCTCTCAGGTGAGCTACAGGACCAATGGTCCTCTAGTTTGTTGTTGTTGTTGTTGGTCAGACTCATGCAGCATATTCTGTCAATTTGCTAATTTTGTGCAAGATTTTACCTCCCTTATATATATTAGATGCATGGTTAAGCTCACTTTTAGCCTTTACTGATTATTTGATAACCATTTTCAGATACATTGTCAGTTTGGTGAATTATATTTGTCAGTAACTATTTCTGAAGAAGGTGAAATACAAAAGGTGGTTTCCAAACATTTTATATTACTATACTGATTGTTCAAAGGCCATACTTCTGTTGTGGTTCTAATTGTTTATGGTTATTGGGTCACATTATGTGCTGTTTGCTCTTTATGCATGTTTTCATATTTTTAGTTAAGTTCAATTTGCCGAGTGACCACCTTGAAAGCAGCTGCTAATTCGCTTACCATATGCTTTCTTGGTACAAGTACCTGATTGTCAATTTAGTCTTTTCTCATTTGGGTGGGAATTTCTTTCCAGTTGTGCCATTTCATGACCATTGCCCACTTTTGCCTCTTCATATAAAGAATCTGATATAGAACTATAAACTTGTTGCTCTATATTTCACCAATAAATAAACTTCATGACTATCTTCACTTTCCAACATGCTCTTACCCATTAACTACATCTGTGCCACCCATCAAACAAATTCCTTCATGTGTTCATGTCAGAATTAGTAAACTGTCTACAGACTCTGTATGACTGATTGACCTGAAAAAAAAAGAGAACTAGAAATGCGTGTTTGTAAAACACCATGCCCCCAACTGTATGCTTGTCCCTAAACTGGCACTTTGTATGATTCATTTATTTCATATGAATGAATCGAAATTTAATTTCCTGAAGAAGTTGTTCGGACCAGAAACAGAATGTAAGCTTTTTTGCAGACAATTTAGAAATGGAGTAAAAAATCAAAAAAGGAGTAATTTTGTCGAAATTTGACTGAAAGTCCTCAAAAGTTTACCAGGTGAGCTTCTTCTCAGCATCAACCAGTATACCAAATATGAAGACTCTAGCTCAAGTACTTTTTGAGATATCTTGCACACAAGATTTTCAAATTTTGTTTTCAAAGGGACATAGCTCCAAAAAGGGGCATAACTTAGACATGAAAAAATATGGATCAAATATTTTTTCATGAGGAATTTGTATATGAAATTTCATAGCCCATCATTCACCATTCAAAAGTTTCAAGTTGACCGAAAAGTGGAAAAAAAATCAATGAAATTTTCAAAATTGCATAATTTTGTCAAAATTTGACAGAAAGTGCTAAAAAATTATTCATGTCATCTACTCCTCAGCCCCAATCAGTGTACTAAATATGATGGCTCTAGCTTTAATACCTTTTGAGATTTCTTGCACACAAGATTTTCAAATTTTGTTTTCAAAGGGACATAACTCCTAAAAGGGGCATGACTTAGACATGAAAAAATATGGGTTGAATATTTTTCATCAGGAATATACATTTGTAATTTCAAAATCCTAATATTCACCATTCAAACGTTCCAAATTTCACTGAAAAGTGGAATAAATCAATGACATTTTCAAAACTGCATAATTTTGTCAAAATTCTAAAGGAAGTTCTCAAAAGCTAATCAGGTCATCTACTCCTTTGCCCCAACCAGTGTACCAAATTTGATGGCTCTAGCTTTAATACCTTTTGAGATATCTTGCACACAAGATTTCCAAATTTTGATTTCCAAGGGATAATTCAGAACAGGGGCTGTGGGGCATAACTCGGGCATGAAAAAAAAATATGGGTCAACAATTTTTTCATCAAGAATATACATACAAAATTTCAAATCCTGAGCATGCACCATTCAGAAGTTTTAAAAAAGGTGACTTACAGACACACCCACTCACACATGCACAGACAGACAGACAGACAAACCGAAACCAATATGACCTTCCAACTTTTTCAAAATTGGGGTCATATAAAACAAATACATTGTGTTTATCATACATTACCTAAACAGAAACTTAAAATCATGATAGCATTATTTCTCCCACAAATTTATATATGTATCATGTCCAATCTATAACTGTGTTCTGTTAAGTCAGTTAGGTCATAAGCCATCCTGGAAACTGACTAGCAAGCCCTGATCAATTTATAGCAAGTACTGAAATCCGATTTCAACTACACCAGTCTTTGAGAAAAGTGCCAGTCTGTCAGTCAAAACCAGCAAAATTTCATTCTGTCTGACAAAAAATATTTATTCTGTCAGACAAATGTCTGGCAAAAAAATACCAAAATTATTATGATTATATATAGAACTGTCCTACAAAATTGGGGTTTGTCCTGGAAACCAGAGGACCAATGGTCCTGTAAACACTCACCTGAGACCTGAGATATATACATCATACATGTACCAATAAACTTGTTAGACTAGAATGGTACCATGCATGTATATAACCCTAGGGCAGGGTCAGAATAACTCCTGGAGTCAATGTCTTTTTCAAATCATAAAAATTCAGTCCATTTGCCAAATAACTGCAATTTCTGAAAAATATTTTTATCATAAACTTTTAATTTATACTGTACCTTTAACCATTTCCAATATATATAGGCTAAAGATACAATACCATACATTTAGACAATAGGCTAAAGATATGGTACCATATCCTTAGCCCACAGGCCAGAGGTACAGTACCCTATCTCTCATGCGTGGATCAAGAAATTTTCATGAGAGGGGTTCCAACGAAAATGGTAATTTTTGGTCACAGACAAGGGGGGGGGGGATCTAACCCCCCAAAAAATCCCGAAATTACCTTTTTGTAGGTAAAATTTTCAAATTCCAGGGAGAGCCCCGGTCCCAACCCTCTGGATCCGTGCATGTCTCTAGCCACTGACTTTATAAATACACTGGTTAATGTTAGGTTCTCATTTTTAAAAAACAAAATAGCTGAAACATAATTATTAACTATGCTTGAACAAAATCTCTAGCAACCAGACGGCTGTTACTTTTCTAGTGTTTTACATGCCTTATGTGCACTTCATGATTTTGAAGACCATATAAACGTCATGTGATTCTGCACTAGTCATTTGTAACCAAGACCCCCCCCCCCCAGCCTCGGGGAAAAGCCGGGACTCTACTTTGGTCCAGCAAATGCCCGCTAAAATCCCCACCCCATGCCAGGACTTCTCATTGGCAAAACCACCACTGTTTTCCCCCTGTAGCCTGCTATCTTTCCTTTTTCACAGCCCTTTTTGACTATATAAAGCAAACCCTGGAAATATCTTCCCCGCACTGCCATGGCAAAATTTTGGTCTAAGCCCCACTCATTTTTACAGCTATCTGTGTCTTACCAGTGCCAAAACATCTAGTACCACCGTTTTTATAGGGTGAACCAACATCATAAGGCCTAAAAAACAATAGCTGTGTTTCCGCTAACGGTCTGAAAAAAAATAGGGTAGGTAGGTAGGAAAATCTTTTTATTTTTTATTTTCATTTTAATTGTTACGCAAAAAAATCCAGGGTAGGTAGGTATTAAAATGTAATTTTTTTATACACAATTTTTATTGAAAAAGGTCAAAATGGTCAATGCCGCGCAAAGGATGAGGTCTACGTTCTTCAGCCATGTGGACCCATCAATGTCAAAGACTGGCAACATATTTTATAATAAGATTCAGTCTCCTTGCCTCAAATGAGGTTGATAAACTTTCAGTCTCATCTTGTTCATAGATCACTATCTGAGAGCAGGGGGGCCTAGTGGTAGAGCTCGCTGAACTGTAAAGTACTGTGTTGGAATCCCACCAGCACTGGGTCTTGTCCTCCAGAAAGAAACCTTCTCTCAGATATGCATCCCAACAATGGCAACATGACCTAAATAAAGTTGACTGCGATGCAAAACCCCAATACAAACAATTTAGGGGATGGTATAATCTGACATATTTCACACAACAATACTGTAACGAGCGGCCGAGCCGAGCCACAGCAAACCCCGTCGATGGAAAAGCATGCGCATCCACCAAGGGTGGTTTACTGCGCTATATACCTAACACTTACTCTAATCACAAAGTTTCGGATTTCTAACTTGCATATTACTACCCGCTAATATGCCGCTAATACGTTGCACCAACGTATTCTACAAGGGAGACTATCCCGTTACATTACTTCCCCCTCCGAGAAGACTCGCCCCGAGTCTTGGCCTGGGGACTACATGGGTAAGGCAACTCCGTTCTGGCAGTTGTCATCATCCCACCGCTGCCACCAAATGTAACGAGCGGCCGAGCCGAGCCACAGCAAACCCCGTCAGTGGAAGAGCATGCTTTTCCACCGACGGGGTTTGCTGTGGCTTGGTTCGGCCGTTCGTTACAATACTCTTATTGCATGCAACTTAGCAGGAAAGGCCAGTATTGACAAACTAATAAGAAATAAACAGCTTTATTTTCAAAACGAAATCTGAAGAACACAAACCATCAACATGTAAATTTCGATAAAAAGACTACTCCCGAATTCAAAACTATAACTGTAACTGCATATCTGTTCCGGGTCACCTCAGCCCATTGTACAACTGCAACTGCAACTGAACCAACGAAAATGCCAAATGCAGGGACTCCCTTTATAAGGGATTACTGAATCTGAATACATGTAGTTTACTGGTGACACGCCAAATGACATCATTTCACCAGGGATTTGGATGGGGGAGTATTTAGTCCCTAGAACGCACAACTGAAGAATTCTCTGAAAGCAACACCTGTTTATTCTGATTGTACTATCCTCCAACTGCTAGGAGGTCTCTACTATCCCCGAGTTACGGTTTGATTACCATCACAAGTCTCCGATGATAGAACTACAGTACCCGCCACTTACTATCTTCTTAACATATTTACAGTATGCCATACTCTATCATTGAAGTCATTTTATTTTGCGGGGGAGGTAGGAGTAGGTGGAGAGAAGCCAGTGTTCGCCTTATAAATGCTGAGCGCATGATAGCCACTGGTACCATTTTTTAACGTCTTTGGAATGACGCGGCCTTGGATCGAACCCACAGCCTCCCGCTTCTGCAGCGGACCCTGTAACCATTAAGCTATCAGGACCGGTATATCATATTGCAGAAAGACAGGTAAATAGACCCAGATGAGAAAAGTTTGTTTAATTAAGAACACTTTGAAGGTTTGTGACATGCCTTCGGTATATTCACTTTTAGAACAAGACATTTCTAATTCACAGTGGAATAAACTCCTGAATGGCTCAGTTAACTCGTATGCCAGTTGAAGACGCATGAAGTCAGTGTGAGTGCGTGTGGGTACAGATTTTGTCCGTAAGTCATGTCTGAAGACTATTCACAGCAGTCTTCAGCCTCATCACAGTATGTCCTTGTGAGCAGTTTGTTCTGGAAAATTGTCATGGGGCCTCGGTTTATAGTCTCAATATGAAGGACTGGAGAAACCCGGGATCGTATCTACAATCTCTGGTTTACAAGGCAAATGGCTTAACCACAGCGCCACGGTGGCTTCTAAATGACACCAAATTCTACGTCATTTCGACGGAGTCTCGCTATAAATAATGGGGGGAACTCTTCGATACAACAGAATAGACGCTGAAACTATCAGAGACATATCAGAAAAACCAACAAAACCCGCGACATGAAATGCTTGTGTCGGGCTACAGAAAATGCTGGGTTGGATGTCGTAATTTTTTTTTTTTTTATTTTAACCATAAAAATAGCAGAGTCGGCAGGTTGAGACAGGGTCGGTCGGGTTAGGGGAAACACAGCTATTATTTTTTTACGCCTAACTCAGTTAAACTGATGCTTAAGGCTATTAAATAAACATATAAACACTTTGAAAAAACACAGGCATGCATCTCGAGAAAAATCTGTAAGCCAAACAATGCATCTTAGCCCAAGTTCTATTGTCCCATGATGCCAAATAAAAAAAATGTTCATACAATCACAATGCAAAACAGTGCAGAGAAGTAAGCATTTTCGAAAAGTTTTAACTTGTCATTCGTTTTGTTCGACTTCACTGGCTCTGTTAAATAAACTGATCATCGAGCAGATAGAAACTTACAAATATCAGCTACATCAAGCATCATTATGCTTCAAGCTGACATAAAATGTATGATATTCCATAAAAAGAGCTACTCGGCCATGTGTTATTTCCGGTCAAAATGAAAGTAGAAAACGAACCACATCGGAGCGATTTTTAACAAAATTACAAACGATTTTCTGCCTGTTAAAACACAGGTAGTGACCTAAAGTAGTGAATGAAAAATAAATGGGCCAATTAAGAAAATCAGCCAGATACTGATTTCACTTCTTTCGACCACTCTATTGACGTATTGTCAATTTAGCGTATCAACAGTAAACCATTCAGATTCAGCATAAACTGTATAGTGTGGTAAACTTGTTAGATTGAATTGACATCGAAGAAAACTTAGTTAATCATAATGTCATTACAAGCCAGTCTGAATAAAATCGGAAATCATGTTGTTACATTATAGTGCAGGTCACAGCAGCTTGACACACATTCTTCACGTCAGTTGTGCATTTGATTGGTCGACAGAGCCGCACCTCTAAATCGACGGCATTTGATTGGTCTACAGAGCCGTAGGTGATTTAACGAAACCAGGCCAAACACAAATCGAGACCCAAATCTAACGTTTTATACCATCGTTTGCGAAAAACTCACTAAACATGCAAAGAAAAATTTACTCACCGCACGTCAGTCCAATAAACACACAAATTCGCCAATTAAAAGCACGAAATTTCTGTCGAGGATAAGCTATGGAATCACCGACTCGAGAAAACAAAATGGCGACGTAAGTCAAGCTAGTCATGAATCAAAAACCCAACTGATTGGTTCCCCGCAGCAGGTATTGAAACCCGTTGTAAAATTATTGAAACGAGTACCCGAGGGCTCTCTATGGCGTAATTTTGGAGTTCTCTATCTTCTTCGAATTTTATTAAAATAAACAGCTAGTCAAATCTAAACACCCACCAAGAAGATACCAATCGAATTTTGATTATAAGATTAGGCACTATAAGACTAATTCTTTAAATAATTATTCTATTAATTAATCTAGAGAATTATTTATATTTTGAATAATTATAACAGTAATAATTAACGCCTAGAAAAATCTCTGTTTATTGCATGGGCAAGTTTTCGTAATGTATCCTTCGTTTTGTTGAATCTCGTCTCACACATTGTCCACACGTCATTGAACAACTTCCTGCAGACTCTGCGTCTCCCTATAGACTATGTCGATATTATTTGGCGTTTTGATGATACTTCCGTTTTAAAAAGCACATATTTCGCAATTTTGTTAAAATTATGACGCCGCAATGCCAAGACAAACTGTGGTAGAGATAACAGTAAACAAACTGAAGAATATCAGACAACATATATCTAATGCATTCACAACCTCTTTCCAGTCAGTGTCAAAAGTGTCCACATTTGAAGCAAGCACATTTGTGTTCGCCTTTTTATCCATGGTCTCAAAACCTGTATCTGCTTCAATATCTTCTAATTTCGGTTTCGCTGGTGAAATTTTCGTGCCCTTGGTTGCAATTGGGTGACAATATATACGTCTCACTATCCAAACTAAAGCATTAGGAATCCGTATTTCTGGTTTAAACAAACCTACACGTATTAGGATCATTGCTATTATGGTGATTATAGTGCTCTGTGCAACCTGGATGACCAGGTAGATGGTGAATAGCGACGTGGTGTCAGAGTTCTGCGGCAACGTACTTGATATGATCGTGAGAAATATCGAGAACGACAGAAATACAGTGACGGCGTAACTCGCCTTTTCTCCCGAATCACAGGGTAACAGGAATGTTAGAACACTAAGCATTGAAAGCATGATCGTCGGTAAGATAACAGCCATCAGCATGAAGCGTGGTTTACGTTTCAGCTTCAGACTGAATACCACCGAGCTTTCTTCAGCATCTTCCTCTGTTGCATCGCCTGAACCTATGATCTCCCATTGAGAGTTTGGTTCAAACGTACTGAAGTCAATTCCTCCGCCAAATGAATACATAGTCATGTTGATATCACTTTTCGAGTAACTCCACGCGACAAATTTAAACTTGCATGTCTGTTCATCGAACGGGAAGTGGGTTATATCAATAGCACAAGAAGATACAAACATCTCAAAGGGATACCAATAAACTAAACCATCATAGTAAACGGCAACATTCAGCATTTCAATGCCTAGATCACTGAACTGTTTCACAGAATTTGCCAATGCAATATCGGGTTTCCACACATCATTTTGGGGGATGTATATAAAACTTATGTTCCCGAAGTCAGTCGTGTTCCAAACAAGCTCAGAGTCATACCAGCTAAGCATAATATATCCTGTGGTCGTTAGAATCTCTGCCGATTCGTCTAAGCCGTTTATCGACCTTAGATGTAAGCTTATGTAAATATCCATTGGGTCCGTGTAGTTTCTAGATGGTCGCACTTTTCTATCGTAGCCATTAGTTATAAATAGTTTTTCTCTCAATAGTTTTGCCTCTTCGTAGGAACCGACGCTGGATATATGGCTCGCATGAATTTTTCCCACAATGCCAAGAAAGCATAGCATTATGACTAGCGCCAGGCTGAATCTCAAGAACCCTGGTATAAATGTATATAAAATGAAGGCAAAATTATTATAGCATATAATGGGTTCTACAATCATGAGCACTTCATGGGGACATTATTATCCTTTAATTTGCATCAAGCATTTCATCAGACAGGACATCGTCAGATGCATCTTATTTAGTTTTGGAAAATTCTTATACGGTGCATTCATTGCATTTATATACACTGTGGATCTGTTAACCGTTTAATGTGCATTGTATCTGGAATCTCTGATTCTGAAGATTAATTGTTAGCAGTTCGAAACAAGATTAAACATATCATAACTTGATTGATTCAAAGAGATAAATTACAATTTTAAATCTTATAAATGATGAGGCCCCCCCTCAATGATTTATCTAAGTAGAGGCAATAATTAACTTTCATACCTGCCATAAATCCACATCTAGAATAGCTTAGAACTGAATTGAATGAGCCTGATAAGGTTCGAAAGATGGATTTATTTGAAGTTAGAAGTGGTCATTTAAAAATATTTATATTAGGCCTTTAAGCAGCTTTTGTTTCTTTTCCAATGCCTTTTGTGCAACAAGTTCACCCAATATAGCAGAACCATAATAGCTGCACCATTGAGTGAAAACCCTGATGTGTTTTATGTGGTCATGTATATCAGGTCATTCCCTCTGCTACATAAACTTATTCGTATATCTCAAAGCGACAATTATGTGTACAGCGTATGTTGATGCCAGTGGGTTGACGCCAAGGCTGAAATAGATTGTTGACTTGAGTCATAACCTCCACTGAGTATTAGTTTTGAAACGGCGCGTCTCATAATCCGGGTGATTAAAACTAAATTATAAATATTAATTACGATCAATTTAATACGATTACTTTAATTTAGTTTTGTGAAATAAACAATTTGGACTAAAGAATGAAACGAATAGGAAATGGCTGATCGCGCATATGCGCGATCTCCGATACTTGAGGTGCGGGCTCCAGCAGTAAGGTCCCCCTCTTCAAAAAAGATTACAACCCAGAAATAAAAGATTACAAACACATATTTTACTATCTGAAAGTATTTCAAAGATCAGAGATCAAAATGATGTAAAAATGGTTAGTAGAAAAATTCTGTGATTCTGTCGGCATATGGTTGAAATCTTAGTTCGTTTTGCAAAATTTTCTTCTGCTTACCTCCGTAGTTTCCCTATACGTGGTCCGATCACATCCGCAAAAAAAACCGAGTCGAATCGTCGAAAAGCAGGCTACATGATAGCAATCGTATAAGCTTTCTATCGCGCAGAACCGCGATAAAATTGTCACGTTTGTATTGAAATATGGAATCTCCTGTACTGTCGGTAAATACAAGGAGTCGTCGCGCATCTGCGCGATGCGTTCCTTCCCCGATTAACCCAATACATTTTGATTTTGATGGTCCAGTTCTAGACCCATAAATGTTAGTAGTTATGTCATTACAGTGCGATTGCTTTGACCGTGCCGGTTTGACCTTACCATAGCAAATACGCTATATGTCAGAGGTTAAGCGGCACCGTCAAAGCCATTGCAACTATGCTCAGTACTCAGATAGTATTGATTGTATCACATACATATTCAGTTCATAAGTTTATATGAGTTTCGTGTTGATATACAATTTTTCATATATATATAAACTCATTTAGAATTAAAAGAAACTATCGTTGGAAAACATCTGAAATATATTTACAAAAATCAACAACGTGTTTACTCTTTCAAACATGAAACGGTGCACACTTCCATAATAAAACTTTGCTGGCACTATCCTCTCTCTGTGGTACTCTTTATATACATCAGTTCGTAGAGAGTATACAAAAGCGAAAAAGCATATTCTGAGGTACACTGTAGCATTTGGCCAATGTATAGCTCCAGGACGATTGTAGTAGACTTACGTCACAGGTTTACCGTTATACATATGAATGAAATGAATGACCAATAGGAACAGGCGTGTCATTTATATTTATAACGGTAAATCTGTGACGAACGTCTACTTCAATCGTCCGGGAGCTATATAATCAAAGTTTGCGCCAACAACGACGAATGCATTACCGCCCGAGTTTATGCACGGGTTACATGCATTACCAACCCAGTTTATGCACAGGGCGCATAAATTACCACCACAATTTATGCACAGGGCGTATGCATTACCACTCCAGTTTATGCACAGGGCGCATGCATTACCACACCAGTTTATGCACAGGACACATGCATTACCACCCCAGTTTATGCACAGGGCGCATGCATTACCACACTAGTTTATGCGCAGGGCTCATGCATTACCACACCAGCTTATGCACAGGGCACATGCATTACTACACTGACCAGTTTATGCACAGGGCACACGGCGATTTTCAAGTTTTTTTCTTATTCTATTAGAATGTCAAATGTCTGTGGTTTATGTATGTATTTAAGCATCATGGATCTATTTTTAAAAGTTAAATATTAAATTTAAAACAAACAGCAACGTTTATTCTGAAACGTATAGAAACATTTGGTCAGCTTTTGCAGTGGGTCATGATTTTTACACAAGTTACCGGAGTGGACAAATTTATACTGAAAATTAGTCTGAAGACATTACACATTACGAAAACATGCCCATGCAATGTACAGAGATTTTTTTTAGCTTTGAAAATTGAAAATTTTAGCTGAAAAAATTTGATATTTTTCTTATTTTTGCTCAAAACATGGATTTTGGGTACACGTTAGAACCGCCTCGCCGAGGCGGTTCTAACGAGTACCCACAATCTATGTTTCGGAGCAAAAATAAGAAAAATAGGTATACCCCTGCATACCCCAGTTTTGCTATATAAATGTGGGGTTCAAGGGGGTATAAATTACACAGACATGTTTTCATGATGGCTCGATAGATCTAAAATGCACATGATTTCAAAAACAGCAAAAGCTGTTAACAAGAACCCATTACGTTAACATGTCTATGTTATGAATATCCCCCTTAACCCAACGTCTTTATAGATAAACTGGGGTTACAAGTCCACACATATTTTTCTTATTTTTGATCCAAAACATTGGTTAAGGGTGCTTGTTAGAACCGCCTCGCGGTTCTATCTTGTACCCACAATCAATGTTTTGAGCAAAATCATAATGATATCGTTTTTCCCCCAATAAAATATTCAGTTTTTACTGCTCAAAACAATATCTGTGTATTGCATGGGCAAATTTTCCGCAATAGCATGTCCAGCCTGAATCTGTTCAAAACGTTGACGACGCAATTCCTAGACAGACTACCGTAGCTATTACTGTAAACAAACTGAAGAATACCAGAAAACACATATCCAGTGCGTTTACAACTCCTTTCCAGTCAATTACCATGGTTTCGCTTGTTGATGCCAGTGCGTCGGTAGCAGTCGTACCATTCCGGGACAAGAAACCATTTTCTACTTCCTTTACTTCTGCTTTATCTTCCGCTGATGAAACTTTCGTTCTCTTGATTGAGCACGCTTGACATTTCAGACACCTTACTAAGCAAGACAGAAATTTAGGTACTCGTGTTTCGGGTTGAATGTGACTTATGCGTATCAGGGTCATTGTTATTATTGTTATTAAAGTGCTTTGTACTGTCTGAATGACCAAGTAAACGGAAAATACCGAAGTTGTGTCTGAGTTTTTCGGCAATGTACTGGAAATGATTGTAAGAAATAACGAAAACGAAAGAAAAACCGTGACGGCGTAACTCGCTTTTTCTCCTGAGTCACAGGGTAACAGAAATGTTAGAACACTCAGAAATGAAAGCATGACCGTCGGTAAAATGACACTCATGAGAAAAAAGCGAGGTTTGCGTTTCAGTTTGAGCACGAAAACCACCTCACTATTAACGGTGTCCTCTGTTGTAGCATCTGTTCCTATGATGTCCCACTGAGAACTGGGTTCAAACCATCCAATGTCAAGGGCACTGCCTATTTCAGAAGGTTCCATGCGTACGTCATCTACTGTGTAGGTCCATGCGACGAATTTAAGCTTACATGTCTGTTCATCAAACGGAAAATGAGTCATGTCAATAGCACAGTAAGATTTGAACAACTGAAACGGATACCATCTTATATAGCCATCAAAGTCTACCTTGACATTCAAAGTTTCAATGCCTAGGTTCTCAAATTGTTTAACCGTGTTCGCCAATGCAATGTCGGGTTTCCATACATCGTTTTGTGGGAAGTACATGTAACTTATATTTCCGAAGTCAGTCACATTCCAAACCAGCTCCGAGTCGTACCAGCTTGCATAAATATATCCGGTAGTTGTTAGAATCTCTGCCGATTCGTCTAAGTCGTTTATCGAATGCAAGAAAAATGTTACATATACAAATGTTGGTTCCGCGTAGTTTTTAGATGGTCGCACGTTTTTGTCGTAATCACCAGTTGTAAATAACTTTTGTCTCAAAAGTTTCGCCTCTTCTACAGAACTGGCTGATTCCAAGTTACTCGTCTGTACCCGACCAATGTTGCCAATCAAGCATATCAATATACATGTAAACTGCATCTCTGAAGAACTCTGGTCTGTTGACGTAAACAGGTAAACGCTTATACAGCTGGAAAATGATCATTATATAACATTAGAAAGATATATATACGTACATGTATGTATGTTATTATATCTCTGATATAAATGTGTTCTGTATGTGAACTTATTATTTACTCATGAGGGAAACTCCATGCAAGATTACTAATATACGGGGCACAAGAATGGAAAGACAAAAGGCTAGTATAACGCGTCTCTCTCTCTCTCTCTCTCTCTCTCTCTCTCTCTCTCTCTCTCTCTCTCTCTCTAAATAATTCTGATTACAGAGTTATTTGTAACTAAAGATGAATACCATGGTTCGCGCTTTGATATTCCAGTGCGTTTGATAAACAACTATCCTTTCGTTTGTATTTTAAGCTAAGTAAGCTCATTCTGTCCATTGTTAATAAATAAATAAATAAATAAATAAATAAATAAATAAATAAATAAATAAATACATGTATGTAAATAAATAAATAAATAAATAAATAAATAAATAAATAACGCGCTTCTTACCTGCCACTTTCTCACAAAGGTCCAAAGTTGTGCTAGGAACTAAACCGACGCCTAGATTGCTATTAATGGGGCCGAGCAGCGAGAAAACCGGTTTTCGGGGTTTCCGACCAGGTCTGACATAAGCCGAGCTGCACAAGCACAGAAGACATCTAGAGGCTGGAAATTTTGGATTTACAAAGAAGAGGAATTGTACTATCCATGTAGCGAAAACAAAGGCGCTGATCAGCTTCTCGGTTACCGCGAAGCTGGTCTGCGCCTTTGTTTTCGCATATGCAGATTGTTGGTTTTCTGATGCGGCGGCTCAATTATAAATAACTTTAAATATTTATTATTGACCTTTATCTGCCTTTGTCCTTTCGGCTGTGATCCCGGGGGCAAAGTCCAATGACTCGCGACCGGTCGCGATGAGACAAACCCGACAATCAGAGATTGAATGATCATTTTAATATTTTATTGTTGGCGATTTACCTTCCGACTGTGGTTTTCAGTTTGTCTGTCATTACGAGGGCAATGCTTATTGACTGACACAGCCGCAATGAGAATATCCCGACAATTAGCGTAGGCTCAGATCAGCTTCAATGGTTTCCCGCACGATTCTTCGTCTTCTTCTTCTTCTTCTTTTTCTTCTTCTTCTTCTTCTTCTTCTTCTTCTTCTTCTTCTTCTTCTACTACTACTACTGCAACAACCACTTATTGCAATTAAAAATAATGGTGATGATGATACTGCTACTATTTCTACTACTACTACTACTACTACTACTACTACTACTACTACAAAAACAACAACAACTAGAAGGAGTTTTCAGAGGAAAACATATGTCTCCCCTTTTTGCCCCAACCCACTTTTAATTTTGTAAATTTTTACATATAACCCTGAAAAATATATACCAACAGACATTTTAAATTAAAACCAATATATACCAACAGACATATTAAAATATCACCCATATTTATAAAGTTTGAAGTTTCGCGAAATTTACCCATCTACAATCCCAAACCAATCCTTGCCGGTATCATCTAATATGCAAAGTTTGAAAAAAATCGGTAAAAAACTACTCAAGTTAGAGAGCGGAAACAAAAAAAACAACAACAAAAAATGCAATTTTTAACCTCAATCAAGGGCCATAACTCTAAGGTCGTTTGACGAAATTTACCCATCTACAATCCCAAACCAATCCTTGCCGGTATCATCTAATATGCAAAGTTTGAAAAAAATCGGTAAAAAACTACTCAAGTTAGAGAGCGGAAACTAAAAAAAAAAAAATGCAATTTTTAACCTCAATCAAGGGCCATAACTCTAAGGTCATTTGACGAAATTTGCTTACCACTCCTTGCCGGCATCAACTCATATGCAAAGCTTGAAGAAAATCGGTCAAAAACTACTCAAGTTAGAGATAGGAAACGAACAAAATGCAATTTTTAACCTCAATCAAGGGCCATAACTCTAAGGTCGTTTGACGAAATTTACCCATCTACAATCCCAAACCACTCCTTGCCGGTATCAACTAATATGCAAAGTTTGAAGAAATCGGTCAAAAACTACTCAAGTTAGAGAGCGGAAACGAATGGAGACACCTGGATTAACAGTTAATTGACCTTCGTGACCTTGAAAATTAGATCAAGGTCACCGAAATCTAATCACTCCATTCGACTGTCCCAATGAAGTTTCTGTGCCAGTTTGGTCTAAATCCATCCAGTGGTTCAGGGGATATCGTGCAGACAAAAAGCTACGCCGACGCCGACGCTGACGCCGACGCCGACGGGATCCACACCAAAACAATATGACCCCACCGCTTCGGAGGGGGGACATAACAACACCAACTACTACTACTACTACTACTACTACTACTACTATATTATATACTACTACTACTAATTGTAAACAACAGCAACAACAACAAAACAACAACAACAACAACAACAAAAACTGTCAGAGGTTTTAGCGTTAAGGTTAATTGTAATGATAGATAACAACAACAAAAACAACAACGGCAATAATAATAATAATAATAATAATAATAATAATAATAATAATAACAATAATAATAATAATAATAATAATAATAATAATGAGGATATTAAATAGATTAATTAAGAATGCATGTGAATCTTCCATAGGTCCATCAGCATACAAATATTTATTGGCGATATCCCTGTTCATATCGGCAATTTCCGTATTAAGGTCAGGGTGAAGTAAAAAACGCCACGATGGATATTTTTTTTATTATTTACATATCGATGTTTTAAATGCTCCCCCATCGGAATATGTAAAAATATTCCTTGACTACCGGATTAGTTTTTGAGCTACAGGCAATCCAAAAACACCATTTTTACCATTAAACTCAATGGGAAACGGGAAATAGTTGTCTGATTTCGCACATAAACATATTTTTCTCCTAAATTCTACGATGAAATTTTTTTAAAAACTGATATAATCTGCGTGAATTATTTTAGAACAGGTTGCTTGGAAAAAAGTCCTTGACAACCAGGCTCGTTTTCGAGCTATTTAACATCTTTCACGTGTAGGGTCGGGTTTTTCTGGTATTTTCCACGACGTAACGTAATATCGTGGCGCAAATGGGCGTCACAATTTTATGTGACGTCGGCTGATAAAACGTTCAAAATCTAGCATCGAGAGCAAACGGCTTACTAATCGGGTTTTAGATCTACAAAGAATTTGAAACAAAATTGGAACTCACTACACATACATGTATACTGTAAGTATTTTTGTCGTTTACCTCTCCAAACTTCCCTTGAAAGAAAGCACCAAGAATAACGATTTCTTTCATCCTCCGTGCAAAACTTCTATGGTGGACGGTTCGGGGGATTTATCTTAGATCCTGGACGATCGTGTTATACTCACTTCACAGATTTACCGGACACATCAGCATTTATAGGCCTAGGTCAGATTTAGATTCATTCCATTGATATTTATAATAGTAAATATGTGACGTGAGTCTGCTTCTATAGACCCCATGATATTTACTTTATCGCCTCCGCGACATTTTGTCGAAAATAACATTTGTGGAAAATGTCCCCATGCCCTAACCCTAGTGGTTGTTGGCTCAAAATAAGCTTCTATAGGCTAGTCTTCTACGGAATAAATCTCAAAATTTTGCGGTAAATATTTTTGAAGTTACAAAATTTTCGACAAAACACATTTTCGACGAAATCATTTTTGATCATTTTATTCAGGCCTGGTTTCCACGGACAATGTTTCTTTGACGAAGATTATAT
The DNA here is from genome assembly GCA_964017185.1 of Rugalucina vietnamica. NCBI lineage: Eukaryota > Metazoa > Mollusca > Bivalvia > Lucinida > Lucinidae > Rugalucina > Rugalucina vietnamica. The sequence goes on along the minus strand of OZ024873.1, from coordinate 31,847,999 downwards.
GTCATAGAAACTTTGGCAATGAGTGAGTTCACGCACAGCAAAGATTTCTTATACTAAAAGTTTGATAAGCATCAAAACTTTATTTTTGTTCACAGGACACATGCGCGGATCCAGAGGGGGGGGGGAGGGGGGGGGGACCGGGGGTCCGGACCCCCCTGGAATTTGAAAATTTTAACTAAAAAAAGGTAATTTCGGGATTTTTTGGGGGTTGGACCCCTCCTGGTTTGTGATTGAAAATTACCATTTTCGTTGGACCCCCTCTCATGAAAATTTCTGGATCCGCGCATGGGACATACTTGTAATCTAACACCTGAAATTTTGCTATAGATATGAAGCAGAACCATCAATGTGCAAACATTCCATCTTTTTTTCGCGTTGCCTGTGAGCGCTTTTCGCAGACTTGCAGAAACGATGGAAACCCCCTGAAATTAAAATTGCCATTGTTCACAATCTGATTAAAACCAGATGATTCTTCTTGTTTACATACAGTAACATCAGACAGTCATCGATCGGAGGTCATCTTCAGTGACCCAGGAAAATCCGAAAATTCTATTTTTAGGCGAACAAATCAAAACGCTCGTTGCAAACTCAGTTCGGTTAACGTATCAAAATGGCGCCGGTTGTTAAAAATTTGAGTGAAGCGGTTGATTCCGTCCTTCAAAACGTGAATTTGTCGAAACTGAAGCAACACCAGCTTGAACTACTGGAACTTTTGGTGCAAGGGAAAGATTGTGTCGGAATATTGCCTACTGGATATGGCAAATCGCTTCCGTACCAACTGTATTTGCCGGTAAAACGTGAAATGGCTGGACAGTGTGACGAAAAGATCATTGTGTGTTGCCCGTTAGTGTCGTTAATGAACGACCAAGTTAAGCGTTTAGAAGCAATGGGTCAAGTTAAACCAGGATATAAAGGTTTGTTAAGCTGCCTCATTTCTTTATAAATTATACTTTCACTAGCACACAACTTTTAGATGTTGTTTATCATTTTGGCATATTGCTGCCTATCAGCACTGTGCTTTTTATACTCATCTGTACTTAACTTCAAGTCATGTGTACACTCAAAGTGAAACTTATCCCTGTAAGAACAGTTTTTATCATCATATTACATTATCCTTCCTGAACAAACATCATCAGTGACATCTTTTCTGTCTGTGTTTATCGCCATGGGTTTATACGTGGTCATATAGTAAAAATAGTGCTTAAGAGATCGCAAGCGTTTTGAAAACGCTTAATATACTTGTGTTTTTTATTGTCTTTTTTTAGCTCACCTGAGCCGAAGGCTCACAGGTGAGCTTATAGGATAGGCAGGCATCCGTCGTCCGTCGTCGTCCGTCGTCCGTCGTCCGTCCACAATTTCAAAGAAGAATATTTCTGAAGCTAGTAGGCCGATCTTGATCAAATTTAATGTGAACCATAATTGGGTTGGGGGATTGATGGCATTAGGTTTTGGAGCAGATTGTATCAAAATTGTGGTTTCCATGGCAACAGATAGGTCCCATAGACTTACAATGGGAAAAACTAAAACAATCTTCTTCTCTGAAACCACTAGGCCCACAGCTTTGATATTTGGTATGTAGCAATGGCTAATGGTCCTCTACATAAATTGTGCCATTCATGCCCCTGGGGTCAAATTTGGCCACGCCCCGGGGGTCGATAGTCTCCATAGACTTTCTATGGCAAAAAAATTCAAAAATCTTCTTCTCTGAAACCACAGGGCCCACAGCTTTGATATTTTGTATGTGGCAATGGCTAATGGTCCTCTACATAAATTGTGCCAGCCATGCCCCTGGGGTCAAATTTGGCCACACCCCGGAGGTCGATAGTCTCCATAGACTTACAATGGGAAAAACTAAAAAAATCTTCTTCTCTGAAACCACTAGGCCCACAGCTTTGATATTTGGTATGTAGCAATGGCTAATGGTCCTCTACATAAATTGTGCCATTCATGCCCCTGGGGTCAAATTTGGCCACGCCCTAGGGGTTGATAGTCTCCATAGACTTACTATGGGAAAAAAATTAAAAAATCTTCTTCTCTGAAACCACAGGGCCCACAGCTTTGATATTTTGTACGTGGCAATGGCTAATGGTCCTCTACATAAATTGTGCCAATGATGCCCCTGGGGTCAAATTTGGCCATGCCCCGGGGGTCGATAGTCTCCATAAAAAACTAAAAAAATCTTCTTCTCTGAAACCACTAGGCCAACAGCTTTGATATTTGGTATGTAGCAATGGCTAATGGTCCTCTACATAAATTGTGCCATTCATGCCCCTGGGGTCAAATCTGGCCACGCCCGGGGGGTTGATAGTCTCCATAGACTTACTATGGGAAAAAAAATTAAAAAATCTTCTTCTCTGAAACCACAGGGCCCACAGCTTTGATATTTTGTATGTGGCAATGGCTAATGGTCCTCTACATAAATTGTGCCAATCATGTCCCCGGGGTCAAATTTGGCCACGCCCCGGGGGTCGATAGTCTCCATAGACCTACAATAGGAAAAACTAAAAAATCTTCTTCTCTGAAACCACTAGGCCCACAGCTTTGATATTTGGTATGTAGCAATGGCTAATGGTCCTCTACATAAATTGTGCTATTCATGCCCCTGGGGTCAAATTTGGCCAGGTCCCGGAGGTTGATAGTCTCAATAAACATGCTATGGGAAAAAAATTCAAAAATCTTCTTCTCTGAAACCACAGGGCCCACAGCTTTGATATTTTGTATGTGGCAATGGCTAATGGTCCTCTACATAAATTGTGCCAGCCATGCCCCTGGGGTCAAATTTGGCCACACCCCGGGGGTAGATAGTCTCCATAGACTTACAATGGGAAAAACTAAAAAAAACTTCTTCTCTGAAACCAAAAGGCCCAGAGTTTCTATATTTTGTATGTAGCAATGTTTGGTAGTCCCCATTATAAATTGTGCCAGTCATGCCCCTGGGTCAAATTTGGCCATGCCCTGGGGGTCAATAGTGTCCATGCATAGACTTTCATTGGTCGATTCTCAATTAATTTAAATCTCATGAGCTTACAATGTGATAATCTCTCAGGTGAGCTACAGGACCAATGGTCCTCTAGTTTTGTTGTTGTTTTTTATACAAATATATAGGCCAGTTACTCCTGGATTCCACCAGAGTGGCCTTATCACACGTATATGGTTTTCTGATGTGTAGGTTCAAGATTCTAATAATCCACAAACAAAGCCTAATACCTCGGTTTATTTGTTTATGATGATGTACAATGACATGCACAAATTATACAAAATACATGTATATTCAACCCATTCCTTACAGAATTACAGGGAACAACTCGTAAAATCATTATGTAAACATGTCCATAAAATATGCAGCTTTAAAATAATGAAAATTTTCAGGTGAAAAAAATTTGAATATTTACTTATTTTTGCATTGAGGCGGTTCTTACTAGTATCCACAATCTTTGATTTAGAGCAAAAATAAGAATAATTGGTATACCCTAGTAGACCCCAGTTGACATTTTTTATCATGATGTGTGATTTTTCGCTTAAAACGTTGCCCTTTAGGCTGCGAGTATGGAACAGAAAACCGATTTGAGCTACGGTAGTTAAGACAGAAAATGAGAAAAGACGCTTCGTTATGAAGGTACAGGCATTTTGTGAGGAAAAGGGTTTGAGATCATTTTTAGGGGTATTCAGGTACGCTGAATCCAAAAACCAATGTTGGCAAGCTGAGAAATGGCTCCTTCACCATCTAATTTGCATATTTCCAAGATGGCCACCAAAATTAAGAAAAACATCAGTTGCTACGAATTGGTATATGTTTAGGATTCCAAACTGCTACAAAATAATAAAAATAACATTTAATAATGATTAGAAGGTCTTCAATGAATAAAAAAAAATCTCAGAAGTTAAGAGGCTTAGGTGGGGGTGCGGAGGGGGCAGGGGTGAGGGCTTTTCTACTTGTACCTACAAAAGTGATCATATTTCCACTGTAACAAGTCCTGGACCACTGCACCTGGTCTTACTGTAAAGCACAGGTGTAGCCTTCAGATCCTTTGATAAGTAATGCAAATTATCTAATTTGCATATTCATGAATTTTAATGAAAACATTAAAAATGGCTGAAAAATGGTTTTAAAATCCATATATAAACAAATTTCAGGCTGAAGCTATCATTATGACAACATGTTATTGCACCAGTAATACCATTTATGACAAATATATTGATGTCATGGGTCAATATGAAACTCATCTCATTAGCATATTCATGAATATTAATTGAAATGTCAAAAGTAGGAGCGAAAACCAGGGGAAAAAACTATTGCCATTGAAAGGTGTTTGGTGCGTTATATGATCGTTGTTGCATTTTAGGACAAATTTTCATGGCTGCCAGTTTAGTCAGATGGGCCAATTAAATGCCATAGAAAGTTGTCTTCAACAATGAACACATCCGCATGATGTAAACATCACATTGTTTCCACAACCACCCCTAGTGTGATTCTATAGAATGGGATGAACTTACAAAAATACCCATGTCCCACCAAAAGCATACTTTAGAATACTATGATTGGTCTGATAGTATTGCATTGACATAGCAATTTAACCTTCATAACTAATATCGAAATCATTATATTAACATATATTCATGAATATTAAAAAAATCATAATGGGAGAAAAATCATAGAAAACATAGGGGGTATACGTATAAAAACACCTGTACTCTGGCTGTTAATGAACCTAGGATGCCGAAAGAGATATCAAATGAATGCTGTGGCAATTTACTATCACTCTGAAATATTATATAAGAATAATCGGATTTGTAGTTTCATGTATATTAATGAAATCTTTAAAAACAGGACAGAAAAAATGGAAAAAATTAAAGGGGTAAACATAAGAAATGGCTTGTATCTTCCCAACCCAAAGCCCGTAAGTACTGAATAATGCATCAAATGGTTGTTAAGGCAGTATTATGCCATCCTATATTACAATTTATAAGTCATAAGGTGGTATACACGTAAAAAACGCACATATCATAGTTGCTGATAGACCTAGAGAGCTGGGATTGGTATCAAATGATTGCTTAGACATTGTTATAATCAGAATCTGATAGTTGCTTTATCTGACATATTTATTGTATAAACGCTAATAAGATCTTAAAAAAAAGAAAAAATGACCGGAAAGTGAAGGTTTTTTTTTTCATAGCATGCATGGCTTTTAGTAAGATGTTTTATCTATCAGTTTACATGGTTTTTAATCAGATACTGTATACCTATCAGACTATATTGTCCTGACTTTCTATAGGTACCATTTTCATCCCTCTAAGGATATAAGTAGAGGAGATATAAGCAACTTTGTTGGTATATCGCCTTTAATTTTTGGTGATATTTCTCTGATTTAAACGATCCCATTAATATCCATACAACAAAAATATTTAGTTGCCCTTATATATCAGATCATATGGTTATAGAACATTGTCATATCAATCATTTGATTTCAACTCCTGCTCTTTAGGTCCTTCAGAAGCCAAGATACATGTGTTTAAAATATATACCTCCTAATTTTTTCCTGCATTTTACCCCAATTCCTAAAGCTTTTATTAATGTTCATGATAATGAAAAATCAAATAACTTATCTATTACAGTATGGATGGTATAGAATTGCCCTAGCAACCATCTGTTTCCCTTTTCAGCACTTTGGGGCTTTTGGTTGCCTAAACACGTGTATTTGAAGGTGTATCTGTATAATCTTTTCCATTTATTTCTCCCAATTTCATAATGTTTCATTAATATACATGAAATTGAAAATCATTTTTTTCTTATATTGTACTTCAAAGGGATAGTACAATACCTTAGCATTTATTTGATACCATATTCACCGTCCTAGGTTTAATTACAGCCCACATACAAGTGATTGTGTATGTACACCCCATATTTTCCATGATTTTCCTCCCATTTCTTACAATTTTCATTAATATTCATGAATATGCAAATTCAATGATTTGAATAAAAGGATTACCATTAAATCCTTATGTCCAAGCTCTACTATCAGATCATAGTATTCTAGAGCTTTCTATTGAAATGATATGGGTAATTTTGAAAGTCCATCCAATTCTTTAGAATCACACAATGGATGGGCATGGAAACAATATGATTTTACATCATGCAAATATGTTCATTGTCGAGGATAATGTTTTACAGCATTTAAGTGGTCCCTCTGACCAAAATGGCAGCCATGATAATTTGTCCTAAAATGCAAGAAGGCTCTTACAATCCATCAAAAACCTTTCAATGGCAATTGTTTTCTCCTGGTTTTCACTCCAGTTTTCAGCATTATAATTAGTATTCATGAATATGAAAATGAGATAAAATTTTCAAATAGGTCCATGACATCAATATATTTGTCACATGATATATTACTAGTGCAATAACAGTGTCATAATGGTGGTTTGGGCCTGAAAATTGTTCATTTATGGATTTTAAACCTTTTTTAATGTTTTCATTAAAATTCATGAATATGCAAATAAGATAATTTGCATTACTTACCACAGGATAAAAGGGATATGTCTAGCCTTAACAATGAGACCAGGCTCAGTGGTCTAGAAAGAACATCAGTGGCGATATGATCAATTTTGTAGGTACACCCCATGTCAAGAATCACGTTAACAGTTGCCATGGAAGCCATGCATTTTTTTTATATTGAAATTGAGTTTATCTTTGCGGGCAGAACATTTTTGCATTTAAATTTATGTAATTTAGTCAAGCAATCATCTAACAATATATTTTAAGTGATTTTAGGCTCAGATCATGACAAACAAATGAAACGTTTCATCAATATAACAGAGTCTAAATATTTAGGCGGCCATTTTGAAAATATGCAAATTAGGACATAAAGACGTCATTTCTCAACTTGCCAACATTGGTTTTTGGATTCAGCACACCAAATTACCCCTAGTTCAAGTGTCAAACCCTTTTCCTCACAAAATGCCTGTACTTGTTAACTTTTCTCAATTCCTGTCTTAACTACGGGCATTGGTTTAGATTTTACAGCGTTTTAAAACATTTGTCATTGGCCTGAACGTTTTTTTTTTAACGGAAATGCATTATGTGATTAAAACATCTGACAACAAATTTTAAAAACGCTGGTTTGAGCAAACCAGAGTGCGTATTCAAAAACGGTTTTCAGTTTCATGATCACCATGCAAAGGATAACATTTTAAGCGAAACAAATTTTTTTTTGTAAAAAAACCGTGTTTTTAACCAAAAATCACAGATTTCAGAAATTTTCCAAAAGTTCATTTTACGGACACAAAAGTATCGACATTTCGATTATCAAAACAGTTTTGCAGTTTAATGAACCAGTAAGAGGGGATGAATGACGGAATTGGATAGGGTAGGAAACAGTGACAACTTCAATTTCAGCGGGTTTCCATTGTTCCTGCAAGTCAGCGAGAAGGGCTCGCAGGCAATGCGAAAAAAAGATGGAATGTTTGCACGGTGATGGTGCTGCTATATATCTGTAGCAAAATTTCGAGTGTTAGATTACCAGTATGTCTTGTAATCAAAAATAAACTTTTGATGCTTATCAAAGTTTGAGTAGTATATATACTGACGTCAACAAAAAACGCCTCAGTCAACTTTGTCACGTCATACTGCCAAGATTAAAGTTATTACCAAGATTAACAACTTTAATTATTTTAAATATTGGTCATATCTTTTGCTAACCTTTTACGCATTCGGAAATGCTGACTACATGTTTCATCGCCTGCCCTCCCTTTTATGGGACATAGGCAAACAGTATAGCCCCAGATGTGACGCCGCAGAACGCGGCGTCCCATCTGGGGCTATTCTGTTTGCACAAAGACATTTCATCGAAAAATTAGATAAAAAAAAATAAAAAAAACAAAACTCCTAACACCCCTAAAAATGAAAGTGGACTCACCCTAATGATAATGATGGGAAAATCCATTCGTCAAATATGGGTTAATGTTTGCCTTCACGGACACAGAAATGACTCTTTGTGATGTTTTGTGTATGTAGGACAGCCTGTACGTCGTTTATATACATTTAGTAGCGGCCTCGTAGCCGCGTATGCATCAAAATGTTATGACTTTTAGTTTTAGTTATGAAAAGTACTATATTTAATACTGTTATGTATAGAATTATTGATAAACTCATATACGCAGTATATTCAGTATATTGACTGCCTAGCCAAACTGTTTCAGCGATTTTCGATTAGCATTGTTGTTGTTGTGTTATATACTCTCTCTCTCTCTCTCTCTCTCTCTCTCTCTCTCTCTCTCTCTCTTCTTTTGCAAGAACTAGATTGATTTGATCTTCTACTTTTAAATATTTTATTTGGAATTAAATTGCCATATATTAGAATACTCTATAATTGTTTCTGAGTGATTCCTCTTCTTACAATATATTGACGTGAAATTATACACAAAAGTCCTGTGTAAAAAGAACCATGGATCAGGGTTTCTATCTTGATTGTAAACACGACACATATAATTTTATTTTATTGTTTTGCTGCACTGACAAATTGGTTTGATCATTCGTTTTCATCGCATAGGTTCTTCCACATTATTAAAAGTAAACATGAAACTCGATGAAAGTCCAAGGGAGCTGAGGCGATTTCGACATGACAAATACCACTGCACTTGTTATTCATCCTTCGTGATATTATTGGGAAGTATTCAACTCGGCCATATTGGAAGTGATGGACTGTACCTAGTCCACGGATAAACCACTTGTAAGGGAGTCCAGAAACTGTTAAGAATGAAAATAAAACTATTATCCTCTAAGAGGAGTGAGCATATTAAGATACAGGAGACTATTTCAGTTTGTTTGATACACTACTTTGTTAGCGTAAAACATTATTGTTGCATACCATCTTGTGGGTGCAACTTGTAAACTCTCACCATTGGTGTTAGTGCACACCATCGTTGGTGCGCATTTGTAATTTATGATAAAACTTGAATCTCTCGTGAATGTTACGGAACTAGCCTCAGCTAGGCTACTTTGAGTTTCTGTTACTTTCTAGTTTCTCGACACGAAAATAGGTTCATGTCGGACGATCGTATTTGGAATATGCTGTGCCAACTTTGACGGCTAAATTCACAATCTTGTACGAGTCACTAAGCGTTCTCCAGGTGTGATGTGTTAGAATTACCTGTAAAGCGGCTGTAAAGTTAATAATCTGACCCTTTTTATAGCTTCAACCCTTCAATGTATTATTCTATAGCTATAACTGTAATGGAAAAGTTCCATGTAGATATCCATCCGAGAAAAAAAGAAGTCCGGTTTTGAAAGATTGTTTATTCGTCAATATGATTATTTTAGGATGTAAAGCTGTAGACATACAAAAAGTAAATAGATTGTTTTTTCAACTGGGACACTTAAAAGTTTGAAAGTTACTAACGTTTCAAATTAAAAAGACTGCTTAGAGGCCATGGGTAGTGATTCGGTCGGCGGTCATCAGTCTGCGGTCTTTGCAAGCCTTAGGCATATTCGTCCCCAATTATTTCGATACAAATTGTTATTTCGGTTTCTAATCTATAAACGACATGCTTAAGACATGATTTCTATCATTGATTATGCCTGTAGTGCCTGTCTGTTCTTCATAATAATAATAGTTCATCGCGGTTTGTATTTAGCGCTACACTGCCGTGGTCACTTCAATAGTTTTTTTTATGATAACCTCGAAGGTACGAATGAAGCCGAGATAGCCTGATTCTCTTTTCTCTTCTAATCAAGGGCGGGAAAATGATTCGGTATCAATTAAGCATGGCACTGGTTCCTATTCCGAATATATTTACATATAACATAAACCTGATAACGGGAAACCAGCCGATAATGGCAACTATTTTTAGATTATTATTTATAGACCATAAATATTAATGATAACATGAGTAATGCCGTTAAAAGTCTGTCGGCCCCATTAGCTCAGTGTGTTAAGCATCGATCTTCTAATCAGACTCTTACAGGTTCGAATCTCGCCGAGTCTCCGCTATTCATTTTTTTTTTTTTTTTTTTTTTTTTTTTTTGTTATCATAATAAGCCTCTTTTCTTTCTTCATTCGTTTTTATTCTTCCTTTTTTATGGAGTCTATTTAGCAGTACGCTGAAAAAAGTTGTTCAGTACTGGCGATAACTGGTAGACCCAGACAGATGAATGTTGCATTATCAAAAGAGCCGCGTCACAAGAAAACCGGATTTTTGCCTATGCGAAAACAAAGGCGCAGATCAGCTTCGCAGTAACTGCGAAGCTGATCAGCGCCTTTGTTTTCGATACACGGATAGTACACTTTCTCTTCTTATTAAATCCGAAATTTCAAGCTTCTATGCTGCTTCGGGGGACTGGTCATGTTGGGATGTTGCCTCCATTTTACAGGACTTTTACCCAAAATGAGGATGTCATCACATCCAACAAGTGCTTGAAATATAACTATCCAACTAAGACACAAAAGGCTTATACGTATGGATGGTTTGACTTGAAATGTTTCCTCGGCAGGCTCAGACAAGCGCGGTTAACCAGTAATCAGTCAGCAGTGTATTTAGCTTTACCTGAAGGCACAAGTAGCCTATATCTATTTCTTTAGGCCCCAATGGGAGGGGGGCCCATAGTCTCTATGGTGAAAATAACAGTCACAAATGATTATCGTGTGTCTAAGGTGTGTACAGGTCGTATAATAGTCTCAGCATGCTGAAAATTTTGGATTGCAAGTACTTTTGTACAGTTATGTTAAGCACACAATACAGTATAGGCGCGTATCAAACGTTTAATGTAACGCGTGTTGAACTTTTTCGTATAAGACACATACCCAAGACACGTCGAGCTTTAAGCATGCTGCATGCTTAAAATACTTCAATACACCAAGCGTACAGAACGCACATGTACGAGGTTTGTGGACACCTTGGCTAGCAGGAAAAGTAAAGTGCTGTTGTTTAAGTTTTTTTTTTTTTTTTTTTTTTTTTTTTTTTTTTTTGTATAAATATAAGCAGCAATATCTTATGAGCATATTTGAGGAATTTGTTTCAATTTGAAGTATCAACACGTTAAATATGACATATTTTCTACTTAAGCGTACGTAGGGCCACACGGGCCAGGTGCCAAAACGTCAACAAAATGTGACGATTTTCATATTGTGTTTTTTCCGTCAAACGGCACTTAAATATGTTATAACATTAAAACATTTCGTCCTAAAACCAAATAACACTGACTTCAGTTTCAGAAAGATTCCGACTTGGCGACAGTGTTGTTTGATTTAATTGAAAAAAATCAGAAGCAGACCGAAAAATCTGTTTGAAATAATGGCGTAATTTGACCCACAGATACGATGAAAATGTTACAAACAACAGAAACGTCATCGGTCTGTCAGTTACTATTTAGTTCTCAGTAGTTGTGGCACAGACGATTTTCAGCTGCTCAGAAGTCCACCTATGATAAACGGAAGATCACCTGTCTGGCATGCTCGCCGCAAGAAATTGTTACACATGTTCAACAGGTGGACGAACAATTTTGCGAGAATTGGTACGGCGTATCTGCATTTGACAGCTGGATACACAGACATAAAAATGTTGATAGCCAAGGATCTTTTGTTTAAAAAAAAACACCCTGAAACAAATGTATAACGTGCTGGCGGCTTAAAATGTCAAGTAACGTCATATAGAGACGTTGACCTTTGCCCCGCACTCGGTTCGGAAGTGCAGGGAAAAGGCTGTAGATGACGTGTTTTTGTCAGATTTCAATAAAATTTCTTGTATATTTGCTTATAAAATACTTTTGCAAAAGCAGATATGTTCATTTTTCCGTTGAAAATATAAATGGTGTACACGAACTTTTCTGACAAACCACGTATGTATGTCTATGGAAATACATTGGTTGAATTTGCGGCATATTTTTCCACACGCTCGGTGCGCGCTTTGTCTTATACGTTATTGACTGCGATAGAAAATTGAAGCTATTGATATGACACTTTGTGTCATATCTTTTCTTGTTTAGCGGTTTCATGCGTTCGTTTTGCTGTAATTTGCTCATTTCATTGCGATTCGTCCGTTGTTTATTCCCTTTTGATCATTCGGTATCAAAAAGTGCGGGGTATTATGTTATACCCTCCGCAAAAAAATGCATTCGTGTGTCCGTCCGTCCGTCCGTCCGTCCGTGCGTCCGTCCGTCCGTCCGTCCGTCACCGCTTCGTTTCCGTGCTCTAACTTGAGCACTTATTGACCAGTTTTCTTCAAACTTTGTAGGAGTTCATATCAGGAAGGAGTGGTTTGGGATTGAATAAGTACAGAGTTATGGCCCTTGATTAGCGTAAAAAAAATTCGTTGCCGGACTCTATCTTTGGCATTTATTGACCGATTTTCTTCAAACTTTTTTTTAGGATTTAATATCAGGAAGGAGTGGTTTGGGATTGAAGATGGGTAAATTTTTAGGAATAAGTACAGAGTTATGGCCCTTGATTTACATTAAAATTTCGTTTCCGGACTCTATATTGGGCATTTAGTGACTTATTTGCTTGTAACTTTGTAAAGGAGTTCATATTAGGAAGGAGTGGTTTTAGATCGAAGATAGGTAAATTTCGTCGAATACGTACAGAGTTATGGTCCTTGATTTACATTAAAATTTCCTTTCCGGGCTCTATCTTGAGCATTTATTGACCATTTTTCTTAAAATTTTGTATAGGAGTTCATACCAGAAAGGAGTGGTTTGGGATTGAAGATGGGTATTTTTTGTCAAATAAGTACAGAGTTATGGCACTTGATTTATGATACAATTTCTATTCCAGGCGCTATCTTGAGCATCTGTAGACCAATTTGCTTCAAACTTTGTAAAGGCGTTCATATCTGGAAGGTGTGGTTTGGTATTGTAGATGAATGTCATCAAGATATTATGTGCATTTGTACTGAATTAAATTTGCGTGGCGGGGTATCATACATGCCTGCAGCGCTTTTATTCCGTAATGGTGACAGACGTTTCACGCTACACCATTGCACGCGCTCACCATTGCATGCGCTATCGCTCCGCGACTATATACATGTAAGTAGCGTCACACCAGCGGAACGTTCATTAGTGTATCTCGGCACTATACAAAACACGTCTTGTTAAAGAGCTTGAAATAGCTCTAGGCACCTGTCACCATGCCGGACAGGGGCTACTATAGACCTTTCTAGATCATTTGCTCACCATCTCTTGCACCATCAATGATGGTGATCTGCACCATTGATGGGTAGTAGCAAATCCAAGCAGATTTGTTTATTAGTACACCAGAAAGTTGCAGTGAATGGCCATCTCCAGAAATGAACACGAGTACCTTAAGATATAACTAAAAGGATGGTGCCAACTTGACCTAAGTCTCAGAATATTATAAAGTAAACATCACCATTGATGGTGCAAGTAATGTAAGACATTGGCCTGCCTTGCCAATGGTGCACTCCCCAACCACATAGATTACCTTATTAAATACACCATAGTTGGTGCACTTAAGCACTCATTCATATTTGTTGGTGCACGCCATCATTGCTGCACTTAAGTATACATTTAACTACTCTCACCCATCCTTGATGGTGCACACCTTTGTCGGTGCGCATTAGTAATCAAAAAGCATACTCTTTTATTGAGTACACCATCACTAGTGATCCACACCATTAACGTTATTGTATATGAGCCGTCTCGTGGGAAAACCAACAATGTGGTTTCCGAACAGGTCCGACACAAACTGGCCTGTACAGTCACAGAAGCAGGCTAGAGGCTTGAAATTTCGGATTTAAGTAGAAGAGGAATCGTACTATCCGAATAGCGAAAACAAAGGCGCTGATCAGCTTCGCGGTTACCGCGAAGCTGATCTGCGCCTTTGTTTTCGCATACGCAGATTGTTGGTTTTCCCACGAGGCGGCTCATATATACATGTAGCTTTACTCCACAGACTCGCCATTAACACACTAGCATATCACACCATTGGTCGATCTTACCAATGGTGCATCTATCACACCATTGCATCTAGTTCACATAAAGGTGCTTTAATCATCGTTGGTGTATAGCACCATTGTTGCATATCATCTTGCGTATACCTGCCACACCATTGGTTATTCTAACTATTGGTGCACTTTGTAGATACCTATTGGTGCACACGCATAACATAAGCATATCATCATAGAGGCAGTTTGAGGTCATCTCTCATATTCCTTATTCTTTAATCTATAATTTTGACAGTATCAATGTAAGGGCCAGCACATCTACAGTATTTTGAATGTTTTAGTAATGTCTTACTAGATTATAGAAGATTATCTTAATAGAGGCTAGGTGGAAACAAACCCAGTTTTCCTTATTCTTTACGACCCTTATTACAAGCATTGATGCCAGTCCAGGTCGAATCCACAAACTTGTAACGCCACCTTATATCCTACCTATAATTCGCCTCGGCGAGGTGGTCCCGTTACAATATTAACGAGAAAATGGATTGGCCATACCGTGGTTTCGGCTACTTAAGTCTCTTCAGTGACCATTGAGATTTGGCAGAATGGAGCCAAAGTGAAATACTGTAGTTTTGCACGTTTCAACGGGATATTCGATTCAAAGTCTAGCATTATCCAAACATAGACAAATATATAAAAGGTTGGTTAGAAAATGAGTCTGAACCGATAATGAATTTATTTCTGATTTCTTAGAATACCCTTGCTGATCTCAAAGGACCAAAAGAAAAAATTAGTCTGCACTATGGATAATCAACGGGGGGACTGTTTAGGGCCGCCACAGGGCACAACACCAGCTGCAGTAATAGCAAATAGAAATAAAACTGAAATCCTTTAAGAGCAATGAGCACATTAATGAGTAAAGGGATGCCATACCGCGGTTTCGGCTATTTAAGACTCTTCAGTGACCCTTGAGATTGGGCAGAATGGAGCCAAAATGAAATCCAGTTATTTTGCACGTTTCAACGGGATAGTCGATGCAAAGACTAGCATTATCCTAACACAGTAAATTTGTTCGAGGTTGGTTTGGATCTTGACCGATAATGAATTTCTGATTTCTCAGAATACCCTCGCAGATCTCGAAGGACCAACAGGGAAAATATAATCTGCACAATGGATGATGTACGGGGAGACATTTTAGGGCAGCCATACGGCACAACACCACCTGCAGTAATAGCAAATGAAAATTAATAAAGGAGAATATGTGTGAGTGCTATGTAGCAACGATAACTGTCCATCAACGACTTCTGTTCACCATGGACAGTGTTCTTGAAATGATTGCGATCACATTTTATCAGTTGGGTATGAGTAGCAATCTACGCATTTGAGCCGCCTCGTGGGAAAACTAACAGTGTGGTTTCCGAACAGGTCCGACATAAACCGGCCTGCACAAGCACAGAAAAGAGCTATGAGCTTGAAATTTCGGATTTAAGAAGAAGAGGAATTGTACTATCCGAGTAGCGAAAACAAAGGCGCTGATCAGCTTCGCGGTAACCGCGAAGCTGATCTGCGTCTTTGTTTTCGCCTATGCAGATTGTTGGTTTTCCCATGAGGCGGCTCATTCATTGTTCAGCGATGGTTATAGTCCATGTCGGAAATGTATTAAGACTATGAAGACGAATAATTTTATGAAAACTAAATAAACGCAATTATATTGTATAAATGTATAGAAAATAAAAGTTGGAATACATTATAATTATTTTAGTATGTATGGAGATAGTTCTTCCTCACCCATCAGACAAGCATATCCCTTTGTATGCCTGTCTGAGATAAATCTATCACAGTACTAGTACATTTAAGCTGTCATTTCTGTAATTAGCTAATAGAAATGAACACCTCACGTTTATTTCCATATAAGGAAGTGATAAGCTGGGTGTCAACTGTCAGAGACAAAAATAGCACAGCAGATGTTAATTTCAGTAGGTGTCAAGAGTATTTTAGGTTTGATAAAAATCTAAACAAAAATAATTTTGCAGGGAATTTTATAAACAAAACAAAATGCTGATTTAATATATATGTAAGGTGAGTGCAAATACATTTTTGTTTTCATTTTTTTTCACGGGCTAATTTTCATATTGTTTTATGTCCAAGCAAAGTGGCTGCCTGAACAGAACTTGATGCCTATTCAGAGTCAAAACGTTTTAAAAGATTGGTGAGAAAAATAATCAATGATGGTGTTGAAGCCTCAAAAAGGAAAACTCGGGATCGTTTTCAGAATACTCAAGTCTCATCATAGGCAGAGCCTCGGATGAGACTTGATTAATCTGAAAACTTGACTGAGATTTCCTTGCCTCGGCCTCAACCCCATCATAGATCTTTTTAGTCTCCTGTATTAAAGTTCTGATTTCTATTTTGATATATTTGAAATGAATTCAAACCCCCTAAAATGATATTATGTCGATTTTGTGCCCTGAATCACGATAACCCTATGACTGTCAATAAAGATTAAATGATCATAGTCGGTTATTTTATAACAACATTAAACACTGATTGTGAATATAAGTTAAATGTGATCTAATCTCCAAAATAGAAGAATATGTTAATATAATTTCCATTTCGCTTGCATCATTCCCTGAAATAAGCACTGATTCAGTAGTGTCGGATGCTCGCATATTCACATTTTAAGATATTTGCCTATCCATCAGGAAAACATGTCCGTGTAATGTTTACCCCCCTGAACCCTACTTTTATATAGCAAAACTGGGGTTTGCAGGGGTATACCTATTTTTCTTATTTTTGCTCCAAAACATAGATTGTGGGTACTCGTTAGAACCGCCTCGGTTCTAACGTGTACCCACAATCTATGTTTTGAGCAAAAATAAGAAAAATATCAAATATTTTCTACTGAAAATTTTCAATTTTTAAAGCTAAAAAAATCTCTGTTTATTGCATGGGCAAGTTTTCGTAATGTATCCTTCGTTTTGTTGAATCTCGTCTCACACAGTGTCCACACGTCATTGAACCACTTCCTGCAGACTCTGCGTCTCCCTATTGACTATATCGATATTATTTGGCGTTTTGATGATACTTCCGTTTTAAAAAGCACATATTTCGCAATTTTGTTAAAATTATGACGCCGCAATGCCAAGACAAACTGTGGTAGAGATAACAGTAAACAAACTGAAGAATATCAGACAACATATATCTAATGCATTCACAACCTCTTTCCAGTCAGTGTCAAAAGTGTCCACATTTGAAGCAAGCACTTTTGTGTTCGCCTTTTTATCCAGAGTCTCAAAACCTGTATCTGCTTCAATATCTTCTAATTTCGGTGTCGCTGGTGAAATTTTCGTGCCCTTGGTTGCAATTGGGTGACAATATATACGTCTCACTAGCCAAACTAAAGCATTAGGAATCCGTATTTCTGGTTTAAACAAACCTACACGTATTAGGATCATTGCTACTATGGTGATTATAGTGCTCTGTGCAACCTGGATGACCAGGTAGATGGTGAATAATGACGTGGTGTCAGAGTTCTGCGGCAACGTACTCGATATGATCGTGAGAAATATCGAGAACGACAGAAATACAGTTACGGCGTAACTCGCCTTTTCCCCTGAATCACAGGGTAACAGGAATGTTAGAACACTAAGTATTGAAAGCATGATCGTCGGTAAGATAACAGCCATCAGCATGAAGCGTGGTTTACGTTTCAGCTTCAGACTGAATACCACCGAGCTTTCTTCAGCATCTTCCTCTGTTGCATCGCCTGAACCTATGATCTCCCATTGAGAGTTTGGTTCAAACGTACTGAAGTCAATTCCTCCGCCAAATGAATACATAGTCATGTTGATATCACTTTTCGAGTAACTCCACGCGACAAATTTAAACTTGCATGTCTGTTCATCGAACGGGAAGTGGGTTATATCTATAGCGCAAGAAGATACAAACATCTCAAAGGGATACCAATAAACTAAACCATCATAGTAAACGGCAACATTCAGCATTTCAATGCCTAGATCACTGAACTGTTTCACGGAATTTGCCAATGCAATATCGGGTTTCCACACATCATTTTGGGGTATGTATATAAAACTTATATTCCCGAAGTCAGTCGTGTTCCAAACAAGCTCAGAGTCATACCAGCTAAGCATAATATATCCTGTGGTCGTTAGAATCTCTGCCGATTCGTCTAAGCCGTTTATCGACCTTAGATGTAAGCTTATGTAAATATCCATTGGGTCCGTGTAGTTTCTAGATGGTCGCACTTTTCTATCGTAGCCATTAGTTATAAATAGTTTTTCTCTCAATAGTTTTGCCTCTTCGTAGGAACCGACGCTGGATATATGGCTCGCATGAATTTTTCCCACAATGCCAAGAAAGCATAGCATTATGACTAGCGTCAGGCTGAATCTCAAGAACCCTGGTATAAATGTATATAAAATGAAGGCAAAATTATTATAGCATATAATGGGTTCTACAATCATGAGCACTTCATGGGGACATTATTATCCTTTAATTTGCATCAAGCATTTCATCAGACAGGACATCGTCAGATGCATCTTATTTAGTTTTGGAAAATTCTTATACGGTGCATTCATTGCATTTATATACACTGTGGATCTGTTAACCGTTTAATGTGCATTGTATCTGGAATCTCTGATTCTGAAGATTAATTGTTAGCAGTTCGAAACAAGATTAAACATATCATAACTTGATTGATTCAAAGAGATAAATTACAATTTTAAATCTTATAAATGATGAGGGCCCCCCTCAATGATTTATCTAAGTAGAGGCAATAATTAACTTTCATACCTGCCATAAATCCACATCTAAAATAGCTTAGAACTGAATTGAATGAGCCTGATAACGTTCGAAAGATGGATTTATTTGAAGTTAGAAGTGGTCATTTAAAAATATTTATATTAGGCCTTTAAGCAGCTTTTGTTTCTTTTCCAATGCCTTTTGTGCAACAAGTTCACCCAATATAGCAGAACCATAATAGCCGTGCACCATTGAGTGAAAACCCTGATGTGTTTTATGTGGTCATGTATATCAGGTCATTCCCTCTGCTACATAAACTTATTCGTATATCTCAAAGCGACAATTATGTGTACAGCGTATGTTGATGCCAGTGGGTTGACGCCAAGGCTGAAATAGATTGTTGACTTGAGTCATAACCTCCACTGAGTATTAGTTTTGAAACGGCGCGTCTCATATAATCCGGGTGATTAAAACTAAATTATAAATATTAATTACGATCAATTTAATACGATTACTTTAATTTAGTTTTGTAAAATAAACAATTTGGACTAAAGAATGAAACGAATAGGAAATGGCTGATCGCGCATATGCGCGATCTCCGATACTTGAGGTGCGGGCTCCAGCAGTAAGGTCCCCCTCTTCAAAAAAGATTACAACCCAGAAATAAAAGATTACAAACACATATTTTACTATCTGAAAGTATTTCAAAGATCAGAGATCAAAATGATGTAAAAATGGTTAGTAGAAAAATTCTGTGATTCTGTCGGCATATGGTTGAAATCCTAGTTCGTTTTGCAAAATTTTCTTCTGCTTACCTCCGTAGTTTCCCTATACGTGGTCCGATCACATCCGCAAAAAAACCGAGTCGAATCGTCGAAAAGCAGGCTACATGATAGCAATCGTATAAGCTTTCTATCGCGCAGAACCGCGATAAAATTGTCACGTTTGTATTGAAATATGGAATCTCCTGTACTGTCGGTAAATACAAGGAGTCGTCGCGCATCTGCGCGATGCGTTCCTTCCCCGATTAACCCAATACATTTTGATTTTGATGGTCCAGTTCTAGACCCATAAATGTTAGTAGTTATGTCATTACAGTGCGATTGCTTTGACCGTGCCGGTTTGACCTTACCATAGCAAATACGCTATATGTCAGAGGTTAAGCGGCACCGTCAAAGCCATTGCAACTATGCTCAGTACTCAGATAGTATTGATTGTATCACATACATATTCAGTTCATAAGTTTATTTGAGTTTCGTGTTGATATACAATTTTTCATATCATACTATAATTTGAGCAACGTTTGTCTGTTTGTTTGTTCCCCTACTCCTCCTAGGTCCTTGGGCCGATCTTCACCAAACTTGGAGGGAAGGTGGAGGGTGGCCCCGGGTATTAGCTTGAGGGGTTCATTTTTGAAAGGTCAAGGTCATCGAGGTCAAAGATCAAATTTATGGGGTTTTTTCTGTTTGTTCCCCTACTTCTCCCAGGTCCTTGGGCCGATCTTCACCAAACTTGGGTGGAAGGTTGAAGGCGGCCTCAGATATTAGCTCGAGGGGTTCATTTTTCCAAAGGCCAAGGTCATCGAGGTCAAAGGTCCAATTTCTGTATCTCTGCAGTCCTTGGTGCGATTTGCATGAAACTTGGTGAGTGTATACAGGGCGGCCCCGGATATTAGCTCAATGGGTTAATTATTTAAAAGGTCAAGGTCATCGAGGTCAAAGGTCAAATTTCTGTATCTCAGCCGTCCTTGGTCCGATTGGCATGAAACTTGCTGAGTGTATACAGGTTGATCCCTGATTAAGATTTATGGGTCCAATTGGGTCAAAGGTCATCGAGGTCAAAGGTCAAATTTATGGTTTTTTTTCTGTTGGTCATGTTTTTTTTCTGTTTGTTCCCCTACTTCTCCCAGGTCCTTGGGCCGATCTTCACCGAACTTCCGTATAGCTCGAGGGATTCATTTATTAAAGGTCAAGGTCATCGAGGTCAAAGGTCAAATTTCTACATCTCAACAGTCCTTGGTCCGATTTACATAAAACTTGGTGAGTGTATACAGGTTGATCCCTGATTAAGATTTATGGGTCAAATTGGGTCAAAGGTCATCGAGGTCAAAGGTCAAATTTATGTTTTTTTTTTCTGTTTGTTCCTCCCAGGTCCTTGAGCCAATCTTCACCAAACTTGGTGGGAAGGTTGAGGGAGGCCCTGGATTTTAGATCGAGTGGTTCATTTTTTAATGGTCAAGGTCATCGAGGTCAAAGGTCAAATTTCTGTAACACGGCAGTCCTTGGTCTGATTTGCATGAAACTTGGTGAGTGTATACGGGTTGATCCCTGACTAAGATTTATGGGTCCAATTGGGTTAAAGGTCAAATTTATGTTGTTTTTCTGTTTGTTCCTCCCAGGTCCTTGGGCCGATCTTCACCAATCTTGGAGGGAAGGTGGACGGCGGCCCCGGATATTAGCTTGAGGGGTTCAATTTTTGAAAGGTCAAGGTCATCGAGGTCAAAGGTCAAATTTGTCTTTTTTTTTTCTTTTCCTCTGTGTATGTCTTATTTGAGATTGTGTGTGTGTGTGTGTGTGTGTGTGTGTGTGTGTGTGTGTGTGTGTATGTGGGTGTCTTATTTGTCTTCATCGCCGCAATCATCTTACTGCTACGTCGAGACGGGTAAAATTTACTAGTATATATAAACTCATTTAGAATTAAAAGAAACTATCGTTGGAAAACATCTGAAATATATTTACAAAAATCAACAACGTGTTTACTCTTTCAAACATGAAACGGTGCACACTTCCATAATAAAACTTTGCTGGCACTATCCCTCTCTCTGTGGTACTCTTTATATACATCAGTTCGTAGAGAGTATACAAAAGCGAAAAAGCATATTCTTAGGTACACTGTAGCATTTGGCCAATGTATAGCTCCAGGACGATTGGAGTAGACTTACGTCACTGGCTTACCGTAATACATATGAATGAAATGAATGTATTTGACCAATTGGAACAGGCGTGTCATTTATATTTATAACGGTAAATCTGTGACGAACGTCTAGTCCAATCGTCCGGGAGCTATATAATCAAAGTTTGCGTCAACAACGACGAATGCATTACCGCCCGAGTTTATGCACGGGTTACATGTATTACCAACCCAGTTTATGCACAGGGCGCATAAATTACCACCACAATTTATGCACAGGGCGTATGCATTACCACTACAGTTTATGCACAGGGCGCATGTATTACCACACCAGTTTATGCACAGGGCACATGCATAACCATCCCAGTTTATGCATAGGGCGCATGCATTACCACACTAGTTTATGCGCAGGGCTCATGCATTACCACACCAGCTTATGCGCAGGGCACATGCATTACTACACCAGTTTATACACAGGACACAAGGCGATTTTCAAGTTTTTTTTCTTATTCTATTAGAATGTCAAATGTCTGTGGTTTATGTATGTATTTAAGCATCATGGATTTTTTTTTAAAAGTTAAATATTAAATTTAAAACAAACAGCAACGTTTATTCTGAAACTTGAAAAGTATAGAAACATTTGGTCAGCTTTTGCAGTGGGTCATGATTATTACACAAGTTACCGGAGTGGACAAATTTATACTGAAAATTAGTCTGAAGACATTACAGCTCGATAGATCTAAAATGCACAATTTCAACGGTACCTGTTAGAACCGCCTCGAGCGGTTCTATCTTGTACCCACAATCAATGTTTTGAGCAAAATCATAATGATATCATTTTCCCCAATAAAATATTCAGTTTTTACTGCTCAAAACAATATCTGTGTATTGCATGGGCAAATTTTCCGCAATAGAATGTCCAGCCTGAATCTGTTCAAAACGTTGACGACGCAATTCCTAGACAGACTACCGTAGCTATTACTGTAAACAAACTGAAGAATACCAGAAAACACATATCCAGTGCGTTTACAACTCCTTTCCAGTCAATTACCATGGTTTCGCTTGTTGATGCCAGTGCGTCGGTAGCAGTCGTACCATTCCGGGACAAGAAACCATTTTCTACTTCCTTTACTTCTAGTTTATCTTCCGCTGATGAAATTTTCGTTCTCTTGATTGAGCACGCTTGACATTTCAGACACTTTACTAAGCAAGACAAAAATTTAGGTACTCGTGTTTCGGGTTGAATGTGACTTAAGCGTATCAGTGTCATTGTTATTATTGTAATAAAAGTGCTTTGTACGGTCTGAATGACCAAGTAAACGGAAAATACCGAAGTTGTGTCTGAGTTTTTCGGCAATGTACTGGAAATGATTGTCAGAAATAACGAAAACGAAAGAAAAACCGTGACGGCGTAACTCGCTTTTTCTCCTGAGTCACAGGGTAACAGGAATGTTTGAACACTCAGAATTGAAAGCATAATCGTCGGTAAAATGACACTCATGACAAAAAAGCGAGGTTTGCGTTTCAGTTTGAGCACGAAAACCACCTCACTATTAACGGTGTCCTCTGTTGTAGCATCTGTCCCTATGATGTCCCACTGAGAACTGGGTTCAAACCATCCAATGTTAAGGGCACTGCCTACTTCAGAAGGTTCCATGCGTACGTCATCTACTGTGTAGGTCCATGCGACAAATTTAAGCTTACATGTCTGTTCATCAAACGGAAAATGAGTCATGTCAATAGCACAGTAAGATTTGAATAATTGAAATGGATACCATCTTATATAGCCATCAAAGTCTACCTTGACATTCAAAGTTTCAATGCCTAGGTTCTCAAATTGTTTAACCGTGTTCGCCAATGCAATGTCGGGTTTCCATACATCGTTTTGTGGGAAGTACATATAACTTATATTTCCGAAGTCAGTAACATTCCAAACCAGCTCCGTGTCGTACTAGCTTGCATAAATATATCCGGTAGTTGTTAGAATCTCTGCCGATTCGTCTAAGTCGTTTATTGAATGCAAGAAAAATGATACATATACAAATGTTGGTTCCGTGTAGTTTTTAGATGGTCGCACGTTTTTGTCGTAATCACCAGTTGTAAATAACTTTTGGTCTCAAAAGTTTCGCCTCTTCTATCCAAGTTACTCGTCTGGATCTGACCAATGTTGCCAATCAAGAATATCAATATACATGTAAGCTGCATCTCTGAAGAACTCTGGTCTGTTGACGTTAACAGGTAAACGCTTATTCAGCTGGAAAATGATCATTATATAACATTAGAAAGATATATACGTACATGTATTATTGTGGCGGAACACATGCGACGAAAACGTAAGATTTTATATTTCGGTTTGGGGCGCTTATGCATTTTTTTATGTAGCGCAGTGAGTTTAACATACGTTTTGAAACAAATCTTTACAGGAAAACTGTCCATTAAATTCTTAAAAATGTGCGAATGTATCATTGAATTCCTTCGAGTTTATCAATGTATTTTTAACAATTTAAAATGTCTAGCCACGATGTCACAGAGCGTAAAAAATGACAAACAACAATTCAGTCGACGTGTTTGAACTACTGTAGTGCGCTTGCTCTTTGAAATATATATATATTTCAATGTCAGCCCTTAGAAGTTCTTTGAGGAAAGCTGTCTGTTGATGTACACCTTATTGTGTTGTGATGCGTAGCTTATTTAGAGCAGAAAATTACAAATGTCTAGCCACGATGTCACACGTGCAAAAACGACGCCAATGACGTACCAGGTCCATCTACCGTCGCCGGCATTACTTGGTCTGCGAAAACAATTTTCTTCATGCCGCGGGTTTCCAGCAAAATTATTATGAGTTCAGTGCAAAACAAGCAAATTTAGAGATTTTATGTCCCCCGCCTTGATTGTTTAGTTACACAAATATAATCTGAAAATAACGTATATCTAAATAAACCAGATTCACTTTCTCAGTGCAAACGTCACAAAACGACTAAGTTCAAACTGCGAAAAAGTTATTAAAATTAAACTGAGGATCATATCCAAACCACGTGCATATCTTCAAAGGATGGTCAAGTCAAAAGAATCGGAATAAAACTGTAGGAGGAGTTGCGCAGAAAAGGTACCCACTGTCCATTCACTTTCATTGTCAAAATACCCGAAAAATGACTCCGTGGTGCAGTGGTTAAGTCACTCGCCTTGTAAACCAGGGGTCGCAGGTTCGATCCCGGGCTTCTCCAAAAACCTCCTCCCGGTTGAGCCTTCGGGTGCTCCCGGAACAACAAACCCACAAAAACAACCTCAAAAAACAACCTTCTATAGTACTGGTGTCGCCCAGGAAAAAAATAAAAATGACAAAGTTCAAATACGAAAAAAGTGTGAAAAATTAATTTGAAGATTATATCCAAACCACATGCATATATATCTTCAAAGCATGGTCAAGACAAATGTAAGGTTTCAAAAGAATCGGAATAAAATTGTAGGAGGAGTTGCACACAATGTACATACATGTATTCCTATAGGGGGCGGAAGGACAGAAGGACGGAAACCCGAAAACTATGTCCCCCCGTTTTTCTTCGAAAAGCCGGCCCTCCACTTTTCTTCGAAAAGTAGGGGGCCAAAACTGGGACTTGTGAAATATATAAGGTTTTTTACCTAATCACTAGCGTCGCTAGCCGAAGAATGGTTAAAACGTCGGTGTAAGAATGTTTGCTAAACTGACGTCTTTTTGACGTTACGCAGTGGTACGCAACATCGGACGTCACGTCTATTTTATTTTATACTTTACAGTGAAAACCAATGTATATCAAAACTTGATAAAATTGGTATTTTCATTGATATGAAATTTCACTGATATCAAATCTCACTGATATCAAAAGTCACTAGTGACTGATATCAGCCTATATCTTCACTGTAGATTTTGGATTACTTCTGACGTTTCCATTTACTTGACGTCATTAAATGTGTCTCACTTCAGAAATTCAAACGCCTATAACTCCCTTATTTATGAACGAAAACATAAAGTGTGGGTATTCATTTTCTTAGTTAGAACTTAAGGAAAAATGTGTTACCAAAATTATTTGTGTTTTCAAAAATTTTTGGTTTTTGCATTTTCACCACCTGCCTTGTGAATTGGAAAATGCCCGTGTATTGTATAAAATAAAAAGAAAATTTGCTTTTTTTTCGGTGAATACCAAATATATTTCATCTCGTGAGTTGAAAACATATCAATTTTCACTCGTGCTGCGCACTCGTGAAAATTCTGATGTTTTCAACTCACTCGATGAAATATATTTGGTATTCACCTCAAAAAAGCAAATATCCTCTATATATCTGATATAAATGTGCTCTGTATATGAACTTATTATTTACTCATGAGGGAGACTCCTTGCAAGATTACTAATATACGGGGCACAAGAATGGAACGGCAAAATGTTAGTATAACGTCTCTGTCTATGTCTGTCTGTCTGTCTGTCTGTCTGTCTCTCTCTCTCTCTCTCTCTCTAATTACGAGAGTCATTCAAGAATTAATGACAATGATTCAATAAAACATGAATTCTTGAATGACCCCCGGAATTATTTGTAACTAAAGATGAATACCATGCATATGTTTCGCGCTTTGATCACTATTGATATGTCAATGCGTTTGATAAACTATCCTTTCGTTTGTATTTTAAGATAAGTAAGCTCATTCTGTCCATTGTTAAAAATAAATAAATAAATAAATAAATGAATAAATAAATAAATAAATAAATAACGCGCTTCTTACCTGACACTTTCTCACAAAGGTCCAAAGTTGAGCTAGGAACTAAACCGATGCTTAGAATGCTATTAATGGGGCCGAGACGCGAGAAAACCGGTCTTCGGGGTTTCCGACCAGGTTTGACATAAACCGAGCTGCACAAACACAGAAGACGTCTAGAGGCTGAAAATTTTGGATTTACAAAGTAGAGGAATTGTACTATCCATGTAGCGAAAACAAAGGCGCTGATCAGCTTCGCGGTTACCGCGAAGCTGGTCTGTGCCTTTGTTTTCGCATATGCAGATTATTGGTTTTCTGATGCGGCGGCTCAATTATAAATAATTTTAAATATTTATTGACCTTTATCTGCCTTTGTCCTTTCGGCTGTGATGCTGTCATCCCGGGGGAAAAAGTCAAATGACTCGCGTGCGGTCGCGATTGAATGATCATTTTAATATTTTATTGTTGGCGATTTACCTTCCGACTGTGGTTTTCAGTCTGCCTGTCTGTAACTACGAGGGCAATGCTAATTATTGACTGACACAGCCGCAATGTGAATATCCCGACAATTAGCGTAGGCTCAGATCAGCTTCAATGGTTTCCCGCACGATATTTCGTCTACTTCTTCTTCTTCTTCTTCTTCTTCTTCTTCTACTACTACTACTACTACTACTACAACCACTTATTGCAATTAAAAATAATGGTGATGATGATACTGCTACTATTTCAACTACTACTACTACTACTACTACTTCTACTACTACTACTACAAAAACAACAACAACTAGAAGGAGTTTTCAGAAGAAAACATATGTCTCCCCTTTTTGCCCCAACCCACTTTTAATTTTGTAAATTTTTACATATAACCCTGAAAAGTATATACCAACAGACATTTTAAATTAAAGCCAATATATACCAACAGACATATTAAAATATCACCCATATTTATAAAGTTTGAAGTTTCACGAAATTTACCCATCTACAATCCCAAACCAATCCTTGCCGGTATCATCTAATATGCAAAGTTTAAAAAAAATCGGTAAAAAACTACTCAAGTTAGAGAGCGGAAACAAAAAAAAATGCAATTTTTAACCTCAATCAAGGGCCATAACTCTAAGGTCATTTGACGAAATTTGCTTACCACTCCTTGCCGGCATCAACTCATATGCAAAGCTTGAAGAAAATCGGTCAAAAACTACTCAAGTTAGAGAGCGGAAACGAACAAAATGCAATTTTTAACCTCAATCAAGGGCCATAACTCTAAGGTCGTTTGACGAAATTTACCCATCTACAATCCCAAACCACTCCTTGCCGGTATCAACTAATATGCAAAGTTTGAAGAAAATCGGTCAAAAACTACTCAAGTTAGAGAGCGGAAACGAATGGAGACACCTGGATTAACAGTTAATTGACCTTCGTGACCTTGAAAATTAGATCAAGGTCACCGAAATCTAATCACTCCATTCGACTGTCCCAATGAAGTTTCTGTGCCAGTTTGGTCTAAATCCATCCAGTGGTTCAGGGGATATCGTGCAGACAAAAAGCTACGCCGACGCCGACGCTGACGCCGACGCCGACGGGATCCACACCAAAACAATATGCCCCCCACCCCTTCGGAGGGGGGACATAACAACACCAACTACTACTACTACTACTACTACTTCTACTTCTACTACTACTACTACTATATTATATACTACTTCTACTAATTGTAAACAACAGCAACAACAACATAAACAACAACAACAACAACAACAACAACAAAAACTACTACTACTACTACTACTACTACTACTATATTATATATAGGTAAAATACTTTGACCGTGCCGCTTGAACTCACGTGATGACGTTTTGTAAACACGGTAGTAAAAGGGACATCTATTTGTTTTACATATTTTCCAGTGTCGCACGTGGTCCTATATTGTTTACCGTCATAGAGTCGCATTGTCGAGAACATAGTTATCTAAGCTGTCTGATCAACAAATGCATATCTATGTCAGAGGTTAAGCGTTAAGGTTAATTGTAATGATAAATAACAACAACAAAAACAACAACGGCAATAATAATAATAATAATAATAATAATAATAATAATAATAATAATGAGGATATTAAATAGATTAATTAAGCATGCATGTGAATCTTCCATAGGTCCATCAGCATACAAATATTTATTTGCGATATCACTTGGAACATGGTCCCTGTTCATATCGGCAATTTCCGTATTAAGGTCAGGGTGAAGTAAAAAACGCCACGATGGATTTTTTTTTTATTATTTGCATATCGATGTTTTAAATGCTCCCCCATCGGAATATGTAAAATATTCCTTGACTACCGGATTAGTTTTTGAGCTACAGGCAATCCAAAAACACCATTTTTACCATTAAACTCAATGGGAAACGGGAAATAGTTGTCTGATTTCGCACATAAACATATTTTTCTCCTAAATTCTACGATGAAATGTTTTTAAAAACTGATATTATCTGCGTGAATTATTTTAGAACAGGTTGCTTTGAAAAAAGTCTCGTTTTCGAGCTATTTAACATCTTTCACGTGTAGGGTCGGGTTTTTCTGGTATTTTCCACGACGTAATGTAATGTCGTGGCGCAAATGGGCGTCACAATTTTATGTGACGTCGGCTGATAAAACGTTCAAAATCTAGCATCGAGAGCAAACGGCTTACTAATCGGGGTTTAGATCTACAAAGAATTTGAAACAAAATTGGAACTCACTTCACATACATGTATACTGTAAGTATTTTTGTCGTTTACCTCTCCAAACTTCCCTTGAAAGAAAGCACCAAGAATAACGATTTCTTTCATCCTCCGTGCAAAACTTCTATGGTGGACGGTTCGGGGGATTTATCTTAGATCCTGGACGATCGTGTTATACTCACTTCACAGATTTACCGGACACATCAGCTTTTATAGGCCTAGGTCAGATTTAGATTCATTTCATTGATATTTATAGTAAATATGTGACGTGAGTCTGCTTCTATAGACCCCATGATATTTACTTTATCGCCTCCGCGACATTTTGTCGAAAATAACATTTGTGGAAAATGTCCCCATGCCCTAACCCTAGTGGTTGTTGGCTCAAAATGAGCTTCTATAGGCTAGTCTTCTACGGAATAAATCTCAAAATTTTGCGGTGAATATTTTTGAAGTTACAAAATTTTCGACAAAACACATTTTCGACGAAATCATTTTTGATCATTTTATTCAGGCCTGGTTTCCACGGACAATGTTTCTTTAACGAAGATTATATGTCATAGAAACTTTGGCAATGAGTGAGTTCACGCACAGCAAAGATTTCTTATACTAAAAGTTTGATAAGCATCAAACCTTTATTTTTGTTCACAGGACATACTTGTAATCTAACACCTGAAATTTGCTATAGATATGAAGCAGAACCATCAATGTGCAAACATTCCATCTTTTTTTCGCGTTGCCTGTGAGTGCTTTTCGCAGGCTTGCAGAAACGATGGAAACCGCCTGAAATTAAAGTTGCCATTGATATCCAATTCTGTCATTTACCCCCTCATACTGGTTCATTCAACTGCAAAACTGTTTTCATAATCGAAATGTCGATACTTATAGGTCTAAAACGCACATTTGGAAAATTTCAAAAATCTGTGTTTTTTGGTTAAAAACACGATTTTTTACCCAAAATTTTACAAACACATATTTTACTATCTGAAAGCATTTCAAAGATAGAGATCAAAATGATGTAAAAATGGTTAGTAGAAAAATTCTGTGATTCTGTCGGCAGATGGTTGAAATCCTAGTTCGTTTTGCAAAATTTTCTTCTGCTTACCTCCGTAGTTTCCCTATACGTGGTCCGATCACATCCGCGAAAAAAAACAAACAAGTCGAATCGTCGAAAAGCAGGCTACATGATAGCAATCGTATAAGCTTTCTATCGCGCAGATCCGCGATAAAATTGTCACGTTTGTATTGAAATATGGAATCTCCTGTGCTGTCGGTAAATACAAGGAGTCGTCGCGCATCTGCGCGATGCGTTCCTTCCCCGATTAACCATTTACATTTTGATTTTGATGGTCCATTTCTAGACCCATAAATGTTAGTAGTTATGTCATTACAGTGCGGTTGCTTTGACCGTGCCGGTTTGACCTTAGATATACAATTTTTCATATATATATAAGGCTAAGTAAAATGTCTTCTTGAAAATCTGTCACAACAGTGAAACCGCGGTAGAAGTAATTAAAATAATAGTGTTATTTTGGCTTATCGGACTATTTGTCTTTTATATATATATATATATGAAATACAGGTATATAAACTCATTTAGAATTAAAAGAAACTATCGTTGGAAAACATCTGAAATATATTTACAAAAATCAACAACGTGTTTATTCTTTCAAACATGAAACGGTGCACACTTCCATAATAAAACTTTGCTGGCACTATCCCTCTCTCTGTGGTACTCTGTATATACATCAGTTCGTAGAGAGTATACAAAAGCGAAAAAGCATATTCTGAGGTACACTGTAGCATTTGGCCAATGTATAGCTCCAGGACGATTGGAGTAGACTTACGTCACAGGTTTACCGTTATACATATGAATGAAATGAATGACCAATAGGAACAGGCGTGTCATTCATATTTATAACGGTAAATCTGTGACGAACGTCTACTTCAATCGTCCGGGAGCTATATAATCAAAGTTTGCGTCAACAACGACGAATGCATTACCGCCCGAGTTTATACACGGGTTACATGCATTACCAACCCAGTTTATGCACAGGGCGCATAAATTACCACCACAATTTATGCACAGGGCGTATGCATTACCACTCCAGTTTATGCACAGGGCGCATGCATTAC
This sequence comes from Rugalucina vietnamica, assembly GCA_964017185.1. NCBI lineage: Eukaryota > Metazoa > Mollusca > Bivalvia > Lucinida > Lucinidae > Rugalucina > Rugalucina vietnamica. Next base: position 31,816,867 of record OZ024873.1, on the reverse strand, counting down.
CACACCAGTTAAAAAATCTTGCAGGAAATTGACTGTAGGAGTCCTGGACTGAACATCAATGATTCTTAAAAGAATGACCCCAGGGTCTCATCTGCCCCCACTCTGGGGCAATTTACATGTATTTTACCATAATATTCAAAAATCTTGTCCTCTGAAATGGCTTTGCAAATCAAAGCCAAATATTATATGAAGCATCAATGGGAAGGGGAATCAATGTGTATATACATGTAAATAATCTAGCCTAGGTCACACGACCAAGATGGCCGGCATGCCCATATATGGTAAAAGTTAAAAAAAAAAACATTCAAAAAACTCTTGGGTCACATAGACAGATAATAACATAACTTAGCATGAAGCATCGGTAATTCAAGTACTACAATGTATATATAAATCATGACCCTGTGATGACCTTGACCTATTTTATGGCAAGGGCAATAAAGGTTGCCAATGCAGTTGAAACTAAGTGAATGTGGAAAATTGTTAAATTGTCATTTCAAGGGAAAAACTTTAAAAGAAATGGGCAATTGGACACAATTTTTATGATTCTGAAAATAAAATTGACCCCATGGGTTCATCTGTCCCTGCCCTGGGGCTATATACATGTATATGACCATAATAGTCAATAGTCAAACAAATTTATTGGTATATATCCCAGATCTCAGGTGAGTAAATACAGGACCATTGGTCCTCTGGTTTTATTTTGTAATAACTAATATGTATATAAATGGGCAAGGAAATGTGCACATGTTTTGCATTGATGGCCTATCTAGACGACACAGTGCGATTCAGACTCCCAGTTATAATTTATAGAAAATGGACTAACACTGTAGTATATTTTATTTACTGGGTAAATGAGTGTTTATATACTCAAGTCTTATAATGCTTGTTTTTTTCTTTATTCCATTACTTGTTTGGCTATTGACAGTACTGACTATGAAATTTGAAGCATTACAAAGTATTTGTCATTTAGCATGTTTAGTCTGATTTTTGTCACTGATACCATTGCTCACCTTGTGAAGTTTAGATACAACTTACAGTAAGTTCAGCTATACACCTGGACCTCTTTATAACACACTTCATTACAACATGGTTTTGGATATAACACTGATCCATGTTGGACCCCAGATAGCGAGTTTAGAATATTTTTGCTATATGTCTATACATTTTACTCTCGATATAACATGGATTGGATAGTTAACACGGAAATTGTATTGGACCCCAACAATAGTGTTATAAAGAGGTTGTAGTATAGTACTTTTAATACTTTGTTTCATAATCACATTACATGCCCTTCGTTGCAACTTCCCGTTGTTTTCTTTACAGGACACAGCAGCTGTGAAAACTCCCCTTAAATAACCATCATAGCACAACAGTATAGTCTAAATGAATCATATACATGGTATGTATAATTATAGAAATGTTCAAATATAAGTACTGTATACATCAGCAATTTATGAGTAGACAGTTATTGGAACGGCTGCTTTGTAGAATTTTGAAATTGAATCCATCATTCTATTTTCCAACTTACATGGATTTATTTTTACATATATAAACTTTGCTTGTATATTGAGATACTTGAAAGTCTAAATGTTTGAAATGTTTATAATGTTTGTAACTTGTATGTTATTTATTTACAGTAAACATGACTACATCAAGTTCAGCTTTACTTACGAACTGCAGATTTAGAGGACAGTGTGCTAGTGATTATTTGGTTGTTAGGTAGGTTTTTAAAGACACATTTTCTTTATAAGTTAAGTGGCTGTCTTGACAATACCCGAAGAATAGTCCAGGTAGATATCCCCACATCAAGTAATTGTCTTATGATCTTAGAAGTGATTATGGGGTCATCAAAATCTACAGATATGGGGCCGTATGAAGGGTAATTACATACTCATTTGAATATATACTGCTTCTACTGGCTAGAAAATTCATTTCTTTATATAAGAGCAACAAATGCAAACAATTCAAATTGTGTCATTATGCATTCGTTTTGTGACGAGATGTTTAAAATTGTTGGATAAAATGAGCCTCGTCAAGAGAAAACCAGACTTTTATCTCAAAAACAAAGGCACAGATCAGCTGTGCAGTCATTGCACTGCTAATAAGCACCTTTGTTTTCACTGCACAGATATTTCAATCCATGTTCTTCTTAAATTCAAAATTTCAAGCTTATAGCATTTTTCTGTGACTGTACAGGTCGGTTTGTGTCAGAATTCCTGAAGACTGGTTTTCTCTCATCAAGACTTAAATATAAAGGTAAGTTACTGTAGATACTTTAAAATCAGTTAACATTCAAAAAGAGAAGATGGGCTGTATTGAACAAAATCGGATAGTGAACCTTTATCTACAAAGGTATTCTAGTTTGTGAGGTAAAATGTATGTAATGCCAGTGTGTCGTGTTTGCTCTTTGTCATTTTCTTATAAAGATGTATGAAATTACATTTCAGGTTGAGTGCCAGACAAAATCTGCATCACTGGATTATTGCTGGAATGATATTATGGCACCACAAACATAATGTGAATTTTGGCTCCCTGGTTCTGAGGTTGTAAAACATTTTTCATGCTCAACTCAACTGAGTATGAAATTTATTAAAGTGCTTATAAATACTGAAATAATCAAAATAAATTGAAATTCCAGGCTTAGAATATCAAAACTTGTAATTAATCTTGTTTATAAATGTTAAAATGCCAAGAATTGGCATTTTAACATTTATGAGCAGGATAAATTTTAGTCTCAGCTCATCTGAGCAACGAATAAAACCACAGGGGTTCATCTGCCCCCACCCTACGTTCTTGAAACTCAGCCAAATTTTATTTACCTGTAGTGTTTGAGGACTTGAACGGATTTCGTTAAATACATGATAGAAATATGCGCTGATTACATTTTTGATTTTGCTCAATTTATTTATAAATAGTAACACACTAAAGTGACAAGCAAAATATCATAACTTCTGGGATTAACATTGATTTCACACACTTCAAGAAAGGTTGAACCTTTAACAGATAATATTGTTAAATTGACAAATCAACCAGTACACTACACCTAATCTGGTATACCCTGTATATATTCAAGCTGATTGAAGCTTGAAATATTGCACCCTACTAGCCGTGGTACACCATATTATACAATCAGCCTTTGATACATAATGATACATAAAATCGGCTGTGTTTACTAATAACACAGGTCGAACAGTTGCATGTAAATATTTGATCCCAAGGAAGCTGCTCGAAAAGGTACTTGCACACAAAATGGCGAAAAGGCAGTCCAAACAATGTAAGGCAGTCTTGTAAGATGCAAGATTTCAAGCTTCGATAACCTTGACTGTAAATAGGGTAGACCAAATATTATCATAAGGTGTAGTCTACTGGATGATCTGTCATTGTAATGGAATAATAAATTTTAGTTTAAACTTCCCTGTAGTGTGAGAAATCAATGTTTAAGTTTATATTTCTGTCACAGAAGTTATACTATTTCGCTTTTCATCTTTAATGTGTTATCATCTATTTATAAATTGATAGAAATCTAAAGTGTTCAGATCATTCATATTAAACTTATGAAACGAACATGTAAATGTGTATTACCATAATATTCAAATATCTTCTCTGAAACTTCTTGGCCAAACAATTTACAAAGCCAAATTTATATGAAGAATTTATAGAAAGAGACAATCAATGTGTATATAAAATCAAGGTTGCATGACCAAGATGGCCACCATGCCCATATAATGCAAAAAACCCATCTACTTTAGTTTTGAAAAATGACTGTACTTCCTGACTCTCACTGACAGGTGAGCTCTTGGACTACCTGTATTCTTTAGCATTAACCTGCATCCTCATTCGTTCCCGTCAAAGTAGAAGAAGCTGTGCTACATGCATTTTAAAAAGTAGGCGGTCACAAAAAGGCCTTGTTCAACAGAATTCACCAAAAATGTGTTCATGAATTCACATAAAGTTGGATCCTAGGACAACCGGTTTCTTATGTTACATTTGTCAAGTTCGGATTCACATTCTACAAAAAATTTTCTGACCACTCACCTGTTAAAACGTATGTAGCACTTGTTCAATATACAAGTCATTTACATGTTACAGTAGAATAAAACATAAATTATATTATTTGTGCTGCTTTGCATTTTAACTCCAAAATTACTTTGGCCCCATCCATTGAAGTATGAGAAAGAGATAAGGCAAAAAAAAAAAAAAAAAAAAAAAAAGGAATGGTTCCGGTAACCCGACCGACCCTGTCAAAATCTCCCCGACTCTAATATTTTTTTCCTGTTTTCCGAAAATAAAAACTCGAAAATCGAAAAAAAGATCGTGTTTTTCAAGTACCGGACCGGCAAAAGAATAAAAAATGTTGAATTGAAGTTTTAACTAAGAAGCTGTGCATGTGCACTGGAGGAGAAAACAGCTTAATTCTGATTAAACTGTATATCTATGTTCAGATATTTTACATGGTAAGGCTTCCCTCAAAAAAAAAAAAAAAAAAAAAAAAAAAAAAAAAAAAAAATCCCGACCTATCGACCCATTTTTTTTTCTGGCATGTTACCGGAAACATTCTTATTTTTTTTTTTGCCTTAGGTGCTTGTGCATTTAGGCAAAGCTTTTAAATGACTGACCACCTGGTAACTAGTTAACCGCTTGGAAAATGTGAGCCTGTCATGGAGAAGTGGTATAGTCAAATTATCTATACATACAAACCCTAATTATATATTGGCTCATTATATTGTAAAGCTCAATTTGTATGTCTTAGCACCCACTCATATGTACAGGTCTTATAAAATAGAGGCAATGCTCCAACACGACAAAATTTGCTGACTTGGATATAAACCAACACTTTAAACAAAAGATCGTTTTGACAAAATCATACTAGAAAACCAATCAAACATTCCCTATTTATTACTCGCGAGTACTAAAGTACAGGAAGAGCTATTTCAGTCACTCCGGCGTTGGTGCTTGTGTTGGCGTTCGCGCAGCTTTAATGTTAAAGTTTTTATAAGTCTATATCTCTTAAACTTCTTCATGGATCAAGTTGATACTTTGCATATTGGTAGATATTGGTCTGAATCTTTATTCTGTACCATCATGGCCCACCTGGGTGACCTTGAGGTCAAGGTCACGTACTTATAAATTTTGTGTTCAAGTTTTTGCTTAAAGTTTTTATTAGTCTGTATGTCTTGAATGTGAAGATGGATGAAGTTTATACTTTGCATGTTGGTAGATATTGGTCAGAAGTTAAATGCTGTACCATCACGACCCACCTGGGTGTCTTCGAGGTCAAGGTCATGTACTTAGAAATCTTGTGTTATTGTTTTTGGTTTAAGTTCTTAAAAATCCATATCTCCTGAATATGTAGGTGAATTTAATTGATTCTATGCATGTTGGTAGATATTGGTCTGAAGTTTTAGGCTGTACCATCACGACCCACCTGTGACCTTCAGGTCAAGGTCATGGGTCATAGAATTGAATAGATATAGTGGCAAAGTACACGCCAGGCGAGCTACGCTGCCCTGCAACAGCTCTTATTCTTTCATTCAAAATACATATTTGGTAATTGGAAACCCTACTTTGATAATCATTCAACACTGACCATTCAATACCAGCATTAAAACCAAAAAAAACAACGCCGTCTATAACATGTAACACATGTTATAGTTTTTCTTGTTCTTATTCTATCAGAATGTCAAATGTCTGTGGTTTATGTATATATTTAAGCATCATGGATCTATTTTTAAAAGTTAAATATTAAATTTAAAACAAACAGCAACGTTTATTCTGAAACGTATAGAAACATTTGGTCAGCTTTTGCAGTGGGTCATGATTTTTACACAAGTTACCGGAGTGGACAAATTTATACTGAAAATTAGTCTGAAGACATTACACATTGCGAAAACATGCCCATGAAATATACAGAGATTTTTTTTAGCTTTGAAAATTGAAAATTTTAGCTGAAAAATTTTGATATTTTTCTTATTTTTGCTCAAAACATGGATTTTGGGTACACGTTAGAACCGCCTCGCCGAGGCGGTTCTAACGAGTACCCACAATCTATGTTTCGGAGCAAAAATAAGAAAAATAGGTATACCCCTGCATACCCCAGTTTTGCTATATAAATGTGGGGTTCAAGGGGGTATAAATTACACAGACATGTTTTCATGATGGCTCGATAGATCTAAAATGCACAATTTCAAAAACAGCAAAAGCTGTTAACAAGAACCCATTACGTTAACATGTCTATGTTATGAATATCCCCCTTAACCCAACGTCTATATAGATAAACTGGGGTTACAAGTCCACACATATTTTTCTTATTTTTGATCCAAAACATGGGTTAAGGGTACTTGTTAGAACCGCCTCGCGGTTCTATCTTGTACCCACAATCAATGTTTTGAGCAAAATCATAGTGATATCGTTTTTCCCCCAATAAACTGTTTTCATAATCGAAATGTCGATACTTATGGGTCTAAAACGCAAACCAAATTTTTTTTTCGCTTAAAACGTTGCCCTTTAGGCTGCGAGTATGGAACAGAAAACCGCTACGGGCATTGGTTTAGATTTTACAGCGTTTTAAAACATTTGTCATTGGACTGAACTTTTTTTTTAACGGAAATTTGCATTATGTGATTAAAACATCTGACAACAAATTTTAAAAACGCTGGTTTGAGCAAACCAGAGTTGGTTTGAGCAAACCAGAGTGCGTATTCAAAAACGGTTTTCAGTTTCATGATCACCATGCAAAGGACAACATTTTAAGCGAAACATTTTTTTTTTTTTTTTTTTTTTTTTTTTTTTTGTAAAAAATCGTGTTTTTAACCAAAAATCACAGATTTAAGAAATTTTCCAAAAGTTCTTTTTAGACACAAAAGTATCGACATTTCGATTATCAAAACAGTTTTGCAGTTGAATGAACCAGTAAGAGGGGATGAATGACGGAATTGGATAGGGTAGGAAACAGTGACAACTTCAATTTCAGCGGGTTTCCATTGTTCCTGCAAGTCTGCGAGAAGGGCTCGCAGGCAATGCGGAAAAAAGATGGAATGTTTGCACGGTGATGGTGCTGCTATATATCTGTAGCAAAATTTCGAGTGTTAGATTACCAGTATGTCTTGTAATCAAAAATAAACTTTTGATGCTTATCAAAGTTTGAGTAGTATATATACTGACGTCAACAAAAAACGCCTCAGTCAACTTTGTCACGTCATACTGCCAAGATTAACAACTTTAATTATTTTAAATATTGGTCATATCTTTTGCTAACCTTTTACGCATTCGGAAATGCTGAAATGTCTCAGAGAGTCAAAATGTTTTAAAAGGTGGGTGAGAAAAATAAATCAATGATGGTATTGAAGCCTCAAAAAGGAAAACTCAGGCTCGTTTTCAGATTACTCAAGTCTCATCCTCGGCAGAGCCTCGGATGAGACTTGATTAATCTGAAAACTTGACTGAGATTTCCTTGCCTCGGCCTCAACCCCATCATAGGTTTTTTAGTCTCCTGTATTAAAGTTCTGATTTCTATTTTGATATATTTGAAATGAATTCAAACCCCCTAAAATGATATTATGTCGATTTTGTGACCTGAATCACTGTCAATAAAGATTAAATGATCATAGTCGGTTATTTTATAACAACATGAAACACTGATTGTGAATATAAGTTAAATGTGATCTACTCTCTAAAATAGAAGAATATGTTAATATAATTTCCATTTCGCTTGCATCATTCCCTGAAATAAGCACTGATTCACTAGTTTCGGATGCTCGCATATTCACATTTTAAGATATTTGCCTATCCATTAGGAAAACATGTCCGTGTAATATTTACCCCCTTGAACCCTACTTTTATATAGCAAAACTGGGGTTTGCAGGGGTATACCTATTTTTCTTATTTTTGCTCCAAAACATAGATTGTGGGTACTCGTTAGAACCGCCTCGCTGAGGCGGTTCTAACGTGTACCCACAATCTATGTTTTAAGCAAAAATAAGAGAAATATCAAATATTTTCTACTGAAAATTTTCAATTTTTAAAGCTAAAAAAATCTCTGTTGTTTTCGTAATGTATCCTTCGTTTTGTTGAATCTCGTCTCACACTGCAGTGTCCACACGTCATTGAACCACTTCCTGCAGACTCTGCGTCTCCCTATAGACTATATCGATAGTATTTGGCGTTTTGACGATACTTCCGTTTTAAAAAGCGCATATTTCGCAATTTTGCTAAAAATTATGACGCCGCTATGCCAAGACAAACTGTGGTAGAGATAACAGTAAACAAACTGAAGAATATCAGACAACATATATCTAATGCATTCACAACCTCTTTCCAGTCAGTGTCAAAAGTGTCCACATTTAAAGCAAGCACTTTTGTGTTCTCCTTTTTATCCAGAGTCTCAAAACCTGTATCTGCTTCAATATCTTCTAATTTCGGTTTCGCTGGTGAAATTTTCGAGCCCTTGGTTGCAATTGGGTGACAATATATACGTCTCACTATCCAAACTAAAGCATTAGGAATCCGTATTTCTGGTTTAAACAAACCTACACGTATTAGGATCATTGCTATTATGGTGATTATAGTGCTCTGTGCAACCTGGATGACCAGGTAGATGGTGAATAGTGACGTGGTGTCAGAGTTCTGCGGCAACGTACTTGATATGATCGTGAGAAATATCGAGAACGACAGAAATACACTGACGGCGTAACTCGCCTTTTCCTCTGAATCACAGGGTAACAGGAATGTTAGAACACTAAGTGAGCCGCATCGTGAGAAAACCGGATTTTTGCCTAGGCGAAAACAAAGGCGCAGATCAGCTTCGCAGTAACCGCGAAGCTGATCAGCGCCTTTGTTTTCGCTACACGTATAGTACAATTTCTCTTCTTCTTAAATCCGAAATTTCAAGCTTCTAGCCTGCTTCTGTAACTGTACAGGCCGATTTATGTCGGACCTGGTCGGAAACCCCGAAGACCGGTTTTCTCGCGTCGAGGCTCATTAGTATTGAAAGCATGATCGTCGGTAAGATAACAGCCATCAGCATGAAGCGTGGTTTACGTTTCAGCTTCAGACTGAATACCACCGAGCTTTCTTCAGCATCTTCCTCTGTTGCATCGCCTGAACCTATGATCTCCCATTGAGAGTTTGGTTCAAACGTACTGAAGTCAATTCCTCCGCCAAATGAATACATAGTCATGTTGATATCACTTTTCGAGTAACTCCACGCGACAAATTTAAACTTGCATGTCTGTTCATCGAACGGGAAGTGGGTTATATCAATAGCGCAAGAGGATACAAACATCTCAAAGGGATACCAATAAACTAAACCATCATAGTAAACGGCAACATTCAGCATTTCAATGCCTAGATCACTGAACTGTTTCACAGAATTTGCCAATGCAATATCGGGTTTCCACACATCATTTTGGGGGATGTATATAAAACTTATGTTCCCGAAGTCAGTCGTGTTCCAAACAAGCTCAGAGTCATACCAGCTAAGCATAATATATCCTGTGGTCGTTAGAATCTCTGCCGATTCGTCTAAGCCGTTTATCGACCTTAGATGTAAGCTTATGTAAATATCCATTGGGTCCGTGTAGTTTCTAGATGGTCGCACTTTTCTGTCGTAGCCATTTGTTATAAATAGTTTTTCTCTCAATAGTTTTGCCTCTTCATAGGAACCGACGCTGGATATATGGCTCGCATGAATATTTCCCACAATGCCAAGAAAGCATAGCATTATGACTAGTGTCAGGCTGAATCTCAAGAGCCCTGGTATAAATGTATATAAAATGAAGGCAAAATTAATACAGCATATAATGGGTTCTCTACAATCATGAGCACTTCATGGGGACATTATCATCCTATATTTACATTTTTATTGCAATCGCCCTAGATGAAAGTATCTTTCTTGCTTGATGTTCTTCATTTCCCAATGAAAAACATTATGTCACGTGATCTAGATGCCACGCCTTTGGGCGAGGCAACGTCAAAATCCATCCAGTGACGTTGTTTACTCTTGTTGTCGTGACGTTGGTCGCGTATCGCCATGATAGCGTAAGGCGCGAAAATTTCAAGTTTTGGCTGTTCCAAAATTACGTTAAGTCGGATTTGATGTCAAATAACATGAAAATGAACGGTGATATACGCAATTAAAATTCTGATACTTAATTGATAATATAAAATGGAAATATAAGTATTGAAATTCAGATTTTAGCTTTCACTGGATGATGAAAAACATTAGCTGTTTTAATGTCTCCGAGGAGCCCTTCGGGCTTCACAGACATTAGAACAGCTTAATGTTTTTCATCATCCAGTGAAAGCTAAAATCTGAATTTCAATAATTAATTTGCATCAAGCATTTCATCAGACAGGACATCGTCAGATGCATCTTATTTAGTTTTGGAAATTCTTATACGGTGCATTCATTGCATTTATATACACTGTGGATCTGTTTACCGTTTAATGTGCATTGTATCTGGAATCTCTGATTCTGAAGATTAATTGTTAGCAGTTCGAAACAAGATTAAACATATCATAACTTGATTGATTCAAAGAGATAAATTACAATTTTACATCTTATAAATGATTTATCTAAGAGGAGGCAATAACTTTCATACCTGCCATAAATCCACATCTAGAATAGCTTAGAACTGAATTGAATGAGCCTGATAACGTTCGAAAGATGGATTTATTTGAAGTTAGAAGTGGTCATTTGAAAATATTTATATTAGGCCTTTAAGCAGCTTTTGTTTCTTTTCCAATGCCTTTTGTGCAACAAGTTCACCTAATATAGCGGAACCATATTAGCTGCACCATTGGAGCCGCATCGCGAGAAAACCGGATTTATGCCTATGCGAAAACAAAGGCGCAGATCAGCTTCGCAGTAACTGCGAAGCTGATCAGCGCCTTTGTTTTTGCTATCCGGATAGTACAATTTCTCTTCTTCCTAAATCCGAAATTTCAAGCTTCTAGCCTGCTTCTATGATTGTACAGACCGGTTTATGTCAGAGCTGGTCGGATCTCCCGAAGACCGGTTTTCTCGCGTCGCGGCTCATTAATTTAATTTAATTTAATTTAAATTTGAGTGAAAACCCTGATGTTTTTTATGTGGTCATGTATATCAGGTCATTCCCTCTGCTACATAAACTTCTTCGTATATCTCAAAGCGACAATTATGTGTAGCGTATGTTGATGCCAGTGGGTTGACGCCAAGGCTGAAATAGATTGCTGACTTGAGTCATAACCTCCACTGAGTATTAGTTTTGAAACGGCGCGTCTCATATAATCCGGGTGATTAAAACTAAATTATATTAATTAGATCTACGATCAATTTAATACGATTACTTTAATTTAGTTTTGTAAAATAAACAATTTGGACTAAAGAATGAAACGAATAGGAAATGGCTGATACTTGAGGTGCGGGCTGCAGCAGTAAGGTCCCCCTCTTCAAAAAAGATTACAACCCAGAAATAAAAAATTACAAACACATATTTTACTATCTGAAAGTATTTCAAAGATCAGAGTTCAAAATGATGTAAAAATGGTTAGTAGAAAAATTCTGTGATTCTGTCGGCAGATGGTTGAAATCCTAGTTCGTTTTGCAAAATTTTCTTCTGCTTACCTCCGTAGTTTCCCCTATACGTGGTTCGATCACATCCGAAAAGAAAAACCCGAGTCGAATCGTCGAAAAGCAGGCTACATGATAGCAATCGTATAAGCATTCTATCGCGCAGAATCGCGATAAAATTGTCACGTTTGTATTGAAATATGGAATCTCCTGTACTGCCGGTAAATACAAGGAGTCGTCGCGCATCTGCGCGATAATGTCGATCGCGATTTTCCGAATTATGCGTTCCTTTCCCGATTAACCCGAATACATTTTGATTCTGCTGTACTGGCTTGATTGTCCAGTTCTAGAACCATAAATGTTAGTTGTTATGTCATTACAGTGCGATTGCTTTGGCCGTGCCGGTTTGACCTTGCCATAGCAAATACGCTATATATGTCAGAGGTTAAGCGGCACCGTCAAAGCCATTGCAACTATACTCAGATAGTATTGATTGTATCACATACATATTCAGTTGTTCATAAGTTTATTTGAGTTTCGTGTTGATATATATATATATATATATATATATATATATAGGGAGAAATAGGACAAACATCAAACAAAAATCTTCCCGGTAGCACTGGATCCTAAGAAAGGATTCGAAAAATGATTAAAATAAGTATATGGGGGGATTAAACCATTAACAGTGCAAGAATAAATCAAACTAAGCGCGCTTTCGGCATTCGCCTTCTTCAGAGTCAATATGTATTTACAGGTAAAAACTGGAAAAAAAAATGAAAGAATTTTTTTTTTGAAAATAGGTAAATAAATAAAATAAAACAAAAACAATGCTAAAATACACAAAATCACATAAAATGTTGACACCACTGTATGTTCGGCAGTGGGTAAACGACTTAAAATTAATTCATGAACGCTCTTCGAAAGGGCCCAGAATCTGATAAAAATGGCGATATATATTTGAAATACAGGTATATAAACTCATTTAGAATTAAAAGAAACTATCGTTGGAAAACGTCTGAAATATATTTACAAAAATCAACAACGTGTTTACTCTTTCAAACATGAAACGGTGCACACTTCCATAATAAAAACTTTGCTGGCACTATCCCTCTCTCTGTGGTACTCTTTATATACATCAGTTCGTAGAGAGTATACAAAAGCGAAAAAGCATATTCTTAGGTACACTGTAGCATTTGGCCAATGTATAGCTCCAGGACGATTGGAGTAGACTTACGTCACTGGCTTACCGTAATACATATGAATGAAATGAATGTATTTGACCAATTGGAACAGGCGTGTCATTTATATTTATAACGGTAAATCTGTGACGAACGTCTAGTCCAATCGTCCGGGAGCTATATAATCAAAGTTTGCGTCAACAACGACGAATGCATTACCGCCCGAGTATATGCACGGGTTACATGCATTACCAACCCAGTTTATGCACAGGGCGCATAAATTACCACCACAATTTATGCACAGGGCGTATGCATTACCACTACAGTTTATGCACAGGGCGCATGCATTACCACACCAGTTTATGCACATGGCACATGCATAACCAACGCAGTTTATGCATAGGGCGCATGCATTACCACACTAGTTTATGCGCAGGGCTCATGCATTACCACACCAGCTTATGCGCAGGGCACATGCATTACTACACCAGTTTATGCACAGGGCACAAGGCGATTTTCAAGTTTTTTTCTACGGCCTTAGTGTATTATTGAAACAAGAATCTCTTTCTAGTTATTCTTGAGTTAATACCTTTATAGGCCTATACTTAAAACCAGTTTTGAAATGGACTATTCCGAAGTGGGTGTGCTCACTTCTGAATTATTGCAAAAAAGTGTATTTATTGAATTTTGACGAGTTTCAAAAGCTGATGTTTTGATATTATGTGGTCTCTGTAAAAAATAAAAGGTACTCATTTGTCTATACAGTGAGTTTTTGCTTTTCGAAATTTGGTTAAGAAGTACCTGAATCACCCTTGGACTACCAACTTCGAAATACGTCATAAGTCAGGAAACAGTTCCATTAATTTAATAATGGCGTCCTTTCATGAAGCAGTTTCATTCATAGATTTATATTTAGTGATCATATTTCAGGAGTTATTCATGCTGTATCCTAATAATCATTGTATTAGGATGAAACGTATTCTATTATCAAAGCATTGCTACATAGAATATAGTGTCAAAGCAACTAGTTTTATTATTTTGGTTGACATTAAATCAATATGGGCTGGTCCATGTGAGACCGTTACAACATTGCCTTCAATCGAAACGGGGTGTAAAGAAAAGAATGAACATGATTCACTGCTTTCTGTTTCATAACTGTGTATAATAAATTTTACAAGGAAGGTCCAAATTGGTCATTTTGAAATTATAATGAACAAAATCTAGTACTTAGAATGTAGAGATTGAATGATTAATTGTTTTATTCACTTGACATACCTGTAAAACGTGTTATTCACTATAATAGACTAATCCAAACTTCCAGCACACTTACTACCAATTATCAATGAAGGGTTGTTCCATTTGCTGCACAGGGGTGTAAACAAATGCTTCCGCATGCTTCCGTTGCTTTCTATTTTATAACTCATGTTCATTAATCTCCAATCACGAGAAAATGTCTTTTCAAAGACAACTTGTGACAAAAATCTAGCATTTAGTATGTAGAACTATATGTAACTTAGTTTGTTTTCTGATTATACCTGTAAGTCAATAGAATGGGCAAATCCAATATTCCAAAAATAGATTGTCTTCCCTAGCAATTAGGGTAAAATACATCACCAAGTATGGTGTACTAGAAGGGTCAAAACGACCGAAGTGGTAAACCGAACTGTCCATGCCTTTTTCGAAATAGACATGCACCCGCAAATATAGGGGTGCACCCACATATTTAGAGGTTCACCCCTATTTTAAGATAGAGGTTAACCCCTAGAGTGCCGGTACACCGTCATAGATTGTGATTTTGTCTGGTAGTCCGTTTGATTGTGACTGCTTGGTGGCATTGTTGAGTGTGACTCTTCCAGGTAGTCGTGTCTGTATTGTTGTACGTTGGTATAATAAATATATTATGTATGTATCATATAAAATACTATGTTATTTTCAGTTACATGCACTGTGTATGTGTCATGTTATTTCACATATGTGGCGTTATGTTATGTTGCATATATAATGTTAGGTAATATTATGTTACATCTGTACGTTATGCCATTTTGACCCTTCCAGAACACCATAACTAAGATTTTGAGTGCGTCGTCTTAAATAGGGTAAAATACATCAATTAGTATGAGTCACTTCGTCCTAAGGTTAAGATTTCTGAATAAAAAAAAGTTGAATTAAATAAATAATAATGAATAAATCATGAATCGCCAAACGTTGACCGAAATATGCGGCATCGCCCATGGCTCCGCAAATGGGGTCTTTTTAGCTATAATTAAATAAATATTACATCTTCATTGACCATAAGGTCGTAAGAAAAAGACGAGCTTCTTGACGCCTAAACACGTATATTGCAGGCATTTTGTTGTTGTAATTCAGAAATGGTGACCCAGTCCCGACATAACCATAGCTGTTGCGTTTGGTATCAAATCAAATAAATGCACAAGTGTGTATTATTGTACTCCATATAGCTACGTTCATACAGTTACATGTGAGTGACTAAATAAACAGACATGCACTGAACAAACAAAAAACTCTTAACACTTTTTAACGGTTGCCTTACTCCGTGTTTGAGAAATGGTGTGACAGTTGATAGAGGCCAAATCCAAAATAACAAATCACGTCCAGTTTCGAATGATGTCTCTAATATAAAGTCATTGATTGTTGAAAATGTTAGAACGCATGAAAATTAAAGTTGACCGCTATTAACCGCTGACCTACATGCGTCATGGTACTAATAGGGTTATATCTCGGCGCTGTAGCTTATGTCACTTTAATTTGAATGCGTCGACGATGTCTCCGCTTTTTTTTCTTTTTTTTTTTTTTTTTTTCTCTCTCTTCTTTTTTTTGTACCCAAGATTTTATGGTTATTTTATGACAACAATGAAACAACTCTACAGTCCGTGTTACATGCGTTTCTGTCGCCCTGACAATTAACTTGCCCACTACTATTTATTGCGCTCAACCTGACATTAATGTGGAATTGGCATTGTAAATTCAGAAACTTCATTTTCGATGTGCAGACTGGGCATTTAGATATTCAAATAACCAACTCGTAAACTTATAATTCATATAGTACAGTTTAGCCTTATTTCTGTGATGAGCATTTACGACAGATCATTTATCATTTTTTTGAATTATTAACCAACAGTTATACGTACAAAGAGTCAATGCATGCTACTATTGAACCATTCTGTGTCTATTCAACATAAACTTATTGAAAATGAAGGGTAAACACACTGTCACAGAAAAAATACAATGTATAAAACACACACTTAAACTGCTGACAACGTTTACGCTCTCCCTTGTAGTCATTTTGGTTGTGACTTTGTCTGGTAGTCCGTTTGATTGTGACTGCTTGGTGGCACTGTTGAGTGTGTCTCTTCCAGGTAGTCGTGTCTGTATTGTTGTACGTTGGTATAAGAAATACATTATGTATGTATCATATTAAATGCTATGTTATGTTCAGTTACATGCACTGTGTTCTGTGACATGTTATTTCACATATGTGGCGTTATGTTATGTTGCATATATTATGTTACATATGTAATTTTATGTTACATCTGTAACGTTATGGTACATGCGTTATATAAGATGCATTATGTTACGTGTTTTGCTACAAACATAACGGTATGTTGCATAACGGGTGCTGATTCATTCATGTTGTTACATATGTTGCGTTTTGATACATTATGTTACATACATTACATAACTCATGTCACACACGTTATGTCACATACGTTACTTCCGTTTATAATGTATTCCATACTGAGATTTATCAAGATATCATAGATTTGACTATAACAACACTGTCTGTTTTGTGTGTATCTTTGATGAGCTACGCTATTTCAGAATGTATGAAAATTCTTAAGATGCAACGACACCACATATGTGAATGAGAGCATGAGAGAGTGCATATATATAAGTGAAACATGTATTGTTTTAATATTGAATTAATTGTTTACACCATTATGTCATAAATAGCTAGCTATGTTAATTTATTTGGGGGAGGGCTATCTAATGTTTATTTTTGCAAAATTATGTTTACTCCTAAAGATCTTACACGCACAAATATGTTACATACATTGCGTTATGTTACATATTTTACACTATGTAACATATGATAAACTTTGTTACATGCTATGTTATATATGTTTTGTAATGTTGCATATGTTACATATGTTACGTTATATATGTTACGTATGTAACATACGTAACATACGTACATATGTAACATATGTTGCATGATATTTACATTGATTAACTATGCGCATAGCAACCACATCATCATAAAGATAGACAAAATAATTACGACAGATTGCCTGTAAGGATACTATGCTTCTATCTTAACAATAGGTTCTGACCAGTGCTTAAACATTCTAAGCAAATGCATCGAGTCTTGTAAGCTCTAATAACATGCAGAAATGCATTAAGCAATTTTGACGTCATTTTCCAGGACAATGACGTTTGTAGGGTACATATAGTAAATTGGTCATAACTCACAAAAAAAACTGAAATAATCTGGTCAAATAAAGACTAACAGACTCTAGAAACATCATACATTCAATGTAACATTGTTTTAGTAATATTTAAAAAAATGTCCGAAGGTACTTTTTCTTACGTTGTGGCCCATATATATTACAAATGTTGCATGGCGTGCATATTATGTTATGTAGTACAATGTTATATATGTTGTATTATGTCACATACGTTACATTATGTTTTATATGTTTTGTTACAAATGTTTCATTGCTACAACATGCCGAGATTATGTCGAGAGTATATCGAGAAGCATGGCGGCTTCGAGTACAATCCACTTCTTCAAACGTAAATGCATGAAAAGGCATGTTTGATCGGCCACTCAATATTAGCATTAACTAAAATGAAACAAGGCCGTATATAACATGTAGCACATGTTATAGTTTTTCTTGTTCTTATTCTATTAGAATGTCAAATGTTTGTGGTTTATGTATGTATTTAAGCATCATGGATTTTTTTAAAAGTTAAATATTAAATTTAAAACAAACAGCAACGTTTATTCTGAAACTTGAAAAGTATAGAAACATTTGGTCAGCTTTTGCAGTGGGTCATGATTATTACACAAGTTACCGGAGTGGACAAATTTATACTGAAAATTAGTCTGAAGACATTACAGCTCGATAGATCTAAAATGCACAATTTCAAAAACAGCAAAAGCTGTTAACAAGAACCCATTACGTTAACATGTCTATGTTATGAATATCCCCCGTAACCCAACGTCTATATAGATAAACTGGGGTTACAAGTCCACACATATTTTTCTTATTTTTGATCCAAAACATGGGTTAAGGGTACCTGTTAGAACCGCCTCGAGCGGCGCGTGACGCGGTTCTATCTTGTACCCACAATCAATGTTTTGAGCAAAATCATAATGATATCATTTTCCCCAATAAAATATTCAGTTTTTACTGCTCAAAACAATATCTGTGTATTGCATGGGCAAATTTTCCGCAATAGCATGTCCAGCCTGAATCTGTTCAAAACGTTGACGACGCAATTCCTAGACAGACTACCGTAGCTATTACTGTAAACAAACTGAAGAATACCAGAAAACACATATCCAGTGCGTTTACAACTCCTTTCCAGTCAATTACCATGGTTTCGCTTGTTGATGCCAGTGCGTCGGTAGCAGTCGTACCATTCCGGGACAAGAAACCATTTTCTACTTCCTTTACTTCTAGTTTATCTTCCGCTGATGAAATTTTCGTTCCATTACGAAAACTTGCCCATGCAATATACAGAGATTTTTTTCACCTGTAAAAATTGAAAATTTCATCAGTAAAAAATTGACATTTTTCTTATTATTGCTCAAAACATAGATTGCGGGTACACGTTAGAACCGCCTCGGCGAGGCGGTTCTAACGAGTACCCACAATCTATGTTTTGGAGCAAAAATAAGAAAAATAGGTATACCCCTGCAAACCCCAGTTTTACTATATAAAAGTGGGGTATACGGGGGTATACATTGCACGGACATGTTTTCCTGATGTCTTGATTGAGCACGCTTGACATTTCAGACATTTTACTAAGCAAGACAGAAATTTAGGTACTCGTTTTTCGGGTTGAATGTGACTTACGCGTATCAGTGTCATTGTTATTATTGTAATAAAAGTGCTTTGTACGGTCTGAATGACCAAGTAAACGGAAAATACCGAAGTTGTGTCTGAGTTTTTCGGCAATGTACTGGAAATGATTGTCAGAAATAACGAAAACAAAAGAAAAACCGTGACGGCGTAACTTGCTTTTTCTCCTGAGTCACAGGGTAACAGGAATGTTTGAACACTCAGAATTGAAAGCATAATCGTCGGTAAAATGACACTCATGACAAAAAAGCGAGGTTTGCGTTTCAGTTTGAGCACGAAAACCACCTCACTATTAACGGTGTCCTCTGTTGTAGCATCTGTCCCTATGATGTCCCACTGAGAACTGGGTTCAAACCATCCAATGTCAAGGGCACTGCCTAATTCAGAAGGTTCCATGCGTACGTCATCTACTGTGTAGGTCCATGCGACAAATTTAAGCTTACATGTCTGTTCATCAAACGGAAAATGAGTCATGTCAATAGCACAGTAAGATTTGAATAATTGAAATGGATACCATCTTATATAGCCATCAAAGTCTACCTTGACATTCAAAGTTTCAATGCCTAGGTTCTCAAATTGTTTAACCGTGTTCGCCAATGCAATGTCTGGTTTCCATACATCGTTTTGTGGGAAGTACATATAACTTATGTTTCCGAAGTCAGTAACATTCCAAACCAGCTCCGAGTCGTACCAGCCTGCATAAATATATCCGGTAGTTGTTAGAATCTCCGCCGATTCATCTAAGTCGTTTATTGAATGCAAGTAAAATGTTACATATATATATGTTGGTTCCGTGTAGTTTTTAGATGGCCGCACGTTTTTGTCGTAATCACCAGTTGTAAATAGCTTTTCCGTCAAAAGTTTCGCCTCTTCTACAGAACTGGCTGATTCCAAGTTACTCGTCTGGACCCGACCAATGTTGCCAATCAAGCATATCAATATACATGTAAACTGCATCTCTGAAGAACTCGGGTCTGTTGACGTAAACATGTAAACGCGTATACAGCTGTACACCTGTATATAGGAAAATATCCATTATATAACATTAGAAAGATATACACGCATGCATGTTATTATATCTGATATAAATACATGTATAAATGTGCTCTGTATGTGAACTTATTATTTACTCACGAGGGAAACTCCATGCAAGACTACTAATACACGGAGCACAAGAATGGAACGGCAAAAGGTTAGTATAAGGAGTCTCTCTCTCTCTCCGGCTCTCCCTCTCTCTCTAAATATTTCTGATTGCAGAGTTTGTAACTAAAGATGAATACCATGTTTCGCGCTTTGATATGCCAACTGGTGCGTTTGATAAACAACTATCCTTTCGTTTGTATTTCAAGCTAAGTAAGCTCATTCTGTCCATTGTTATAAATAAATAAATAAATAAATAAATAAATAAATAAATAAATAACGCGCTTCTTACCTGCCACTATCTCACAAAGGTCCAAAGTTGTGCTAGGAACTAAACTGATGCTTAGATTGCTATAATGGGTCCCGCGACGCGAGAAAACCGGTCTTCGGTGTTTCCGACCAGATTTGACATAAAACCGAGCCGCACAAGCACAGAAGACGTCTAGAGGCTTGGAATTTAGGATTTACAAAGTAGAGAAATTGTACTATCCGTGTAGCGAAAACAAAGGCGCTGATCTGCTTCGCGGTTGGTTGTTGGTTTTCTGATGCGGCGGCTCAATTATAAATTATTATTGACCTTTATCTGCCTTTGTCCTTTCGGCTGTGATGCTGTCATCCCGGGGGCAAAGTCCAATGACTCGCGACCGGTCGCGATGAGACAAACCCGACAACCAGCGATTGAATGATCATTTTAATTAATATTTTATTGTTGGCGATTTACCTTCCGACTGTGGTTTTCAGTCTGTGTGTCATTACGAGGGCAATGCTTATTGACTGACACAGCCGCAATGTGAATATCCCGACAATTAACGCTTCAATGGTTTGCCGACTTTACCGCACGATTCTTCTTCTTCTTCTTCTTCTTCTTCTTCTTCTTCTTCTTCTTCTTCGTAAACTTCTTCTTCTTCTTCTTCTTCTTCTACTGCTACTACTACTACTACTACTACTACTACTACTACTACTACAACCACCACTTATTGCAATTAAAAATAATGGTGATAATGATACTGCTACTACTACTACTACTACTACTACTACTACAAAAACAACAACAACAACAACAACAACAACAACTACTACTACTACTACTACTACTACTACTACTACTACTACTGTTACATCAACAACACCAACTACTACTACTACTACTACTACTACTACTATGGTGATGATGATACTACTACTACTACTACTACTACTACTACTACTACTACTGTTACATCAACAACACCAACTACTACTACTACTACTACTACTACTACTACTACAACTACTACTACTACTACCACTACTACTACTACTGTTACATCAACAACACCAACTACTACTACTACTACTACTACTATTATAACTACTACTACTACTACTACTACTACTACTACTACAACAACAACAACAACAACAACAACAACAACAACAACAACTACTACTACTACTACTACTACTACTACTACTACTACTACTACTACTATATATTATATACTACTACTACTAACTGTAAACAACAACAACAACAAAAACTACTACTACTACTAGTACTACGTACTACTACTATATTATATATAGGTAAAATACTTTGACCGTGCCGCTTGAACTCACGTGATGAAGTTTTGTAAACACGGTAAAAGGGACATCTATTTGTTTTACATATTTTCCAGTGCCATGTGTAGCACGTGGTCATATGACCGGTGTTCGGGAGTTCCGACCAGGTCTGACACAAACCAGCATGCACAGTCACAGAAGATGGCTAGAAGCTTGAAATTTCGGATTTAAGAAAAAGAGAAATTATACTATCCGTGTAGCGAAAACAAAGGCACTGATCAGCTTCGCAGTTACTGCGAAGATGATCTGCGCCTTTGTTTTCGCATAGGCAAAAATCCGGTTTTCTCATGATGCGGCTCAATTATATTGTTTACCGTCATAGAGTCGCATTGTCGAGAACATAGTAGTTATTTGGTTTAAACTTTTATTTTTTTTGTACAAACGACATATAACAAACAGCAATACAATACGTGACATACATGGATCATACAAATGGGATTCAGAAAAAAGTCTAAGACTTATTTGAATCTGTCTCCCAAAAACATGTGTGCTCTGTACTCTTAAGTTTACGTGATTGTCGTATTGGTTGGTGAAAACATTATAATACCGTAGAGATAATACATGTAGTTGTTAGTTTCCATACTCCACGGGGAATGGAGATTCTGATTTTACCAAAGCAGATTAGTAAGGTTATTACCCATGTTAGTTGTAGCTCTTTTTCATATAGTTTTTTATGAATTATACAAAAGGAATAATAATAACTGTCAATCTAGGAATTTTATGTCCCATTAAGATGGTTGATGATAATTTACGGTGAAACCAAGTTTACCATACTACACCGTGGCATTTAGCTATTACCATTTAAATACTTGTTGAAATTAAAAACGTTTGGTTTTAAGTATAAAGTCTTGCACTGCTAGAGCAATCTGTTTGTTTTCATTTACTGAAATGTTAGCGTTTCCGTATAAAATAACGTCTAATGTCGGCGGACAGAATGTTGAAATCTTATTTAATAGATCTTCTCTTAAGTTTCTGTATCGGTTACATCCTAAGAAGAAGTGATCCGTGTCTTCCACTGCTCCACACTCACAAAGAGGATTATCAACTATTTTCTTGTGGTGTAGGTGCTGTTGGAGAGAGCTGCACTTTAGACGTAGGCGAGCGTGATGTATTTGTCCAAGTCTAGAGCCTGAATAATAGTGAGCGGGTGGCCTATTTATATTGGTATTTAGTTTGGCTTTGAAGACTGCTAAGGATTGGGAGTTTTTCTGGTCTTCTGAGAGTCTATTCCAAGATCGGGTTGTGGAGGGAAGAAAAGAATTAAAGTATTGTTCAGACCTGGCAGGAACTGTTTGAAGATTTGACTGATTACGTAACGGATATCGTACAGTGCTACCAACAGTAGGTGGGAGAAGCGAAGAAAGGTACTCTGGAGTCAATTCGTTATCCATTTTATAATACTGTATAAGCTTATGTTTTTCTCTTCTAGCTGCAAGACTTTCCCAGCCCGTGTCAGCTTCAAGTAATTCAATGGAGACTAGTTTGGTAGCTCCCGTGACGATACGTGCAGCCTCGTTGTGGATTTTTTCTAATTCTTCAGACTCGTATTGAGTACAATTAGCCCAGACGACATTGACATATTCAAGAAGAGGGCGGATGAATGAAATATATATAGTTTCAAGAGATTTTCTATCAAGTTGAAACTTGAGTTTGCGCATTATGTTAATACGAGACCACGCTTTTGACTTGATATAATCGATATGTTCGTGCCAGTTGCAATCGTTTGAGAAAATGAGTCCTAAGTGTTTGTGTGATGTTACTTCATTGATAACTTGTTGGTCCATAATCAGAGGTGGATGAAGAGGCTTATTGGTTTTGCGAGACAGTATAATAGATTCGGACTTGGAGGGGTTAAAGGTCACTAACCATTTGGATGCCCATGCATGTATCTTTGCTAGGTCTGCATTAAGTGTTTCTGCTGCTTGTATGGGATTGTCAACAATAATATAAAGGCTAGTGTCATCTGCAAAGAGTCTTATACAAGAGTGTATGTCATCAACTATGTCGTTAATGTAGATAAGAAAGAGAAGAGGACCTAGGATGGAACCCTGTGGCACCCCGGCTTTTATAGATTTCCAAGAAGAAGTAGCTCCAGGTATTACAACCCTCTGTTTGCGTTCCGATAAATAATCACTGAACCATAATAAGAGATTGTCAGATATGCCAATAGATTCAAGTTTATAGAGTAGGCCTTTATGCCATACTCTATCAAACGCCTTGCTAACGTCACAAAAAACTGCGCGGACTTCTTTAAGTTCGTCTAGAGATTTACAGAAAGTGTTGTATATGTCTATCAGCTGATTGACTGTTGAATCACCTGGTATGAATCCAGATTGTAAGGCAGACAATATATCATTGTCACGGACAAAATTGAATAAGTGTTTATGTACTATCTTTTCCAAAACTTTGCCAACTGCACTAAGAAGTGAGATAGGTCTATAATTAGAAACAACTGAAGGATCTTCTTTCTTGAAAATAGGAGTGACATTTGCTTCTTTCCATATAGTGGGTATCTTTCCAGTAGACAGTGAGCAGTTGAAGAGGTCGCTAAGAGGAAAAGATAGAGGTGTCGCTAGTTCTCGTAATATGCGATTATTTATGGCGTCGGGTCCTGTTGCCTTTCCAAGTTGAAGAGATTTCAAGACAGATTCAACTTCAGCTGGTGAAGTTAAGATAGAATTCAAGCTATTATCAGATGGAGGAACAGTAGGAGGCAGGGATGCTTTACTTTCATCTAAGATAGTTTGTCCAACAAAGAAGTCGTTCATCAAAGAAGCTTTATCGATTTCTTCTGTGTAAATTTTGTCATCTTTAAGCAATGGGGGGATAGATGCTGAGTTTTCTGGTTTTATGAATTGCTTAAGTGTTTTCCACCAGTCCTTCGGTCTAATGTTGTTGTTTTTAAGTTTTGCTGACAATTTATCTGTTTCCAGTTGTTTTGATTTACGAATTTCGTCGACTGTTCTATTTCTTGCATGTTTGTATTTATTAAAATATGCAGGACTTCGAGTATTCTTGTATTTATTATAAAGACGTTTACGTTTTCTGATCAGTTTCTTTATCTCACTTGTTAGCCACGGCGGGTCAGACTGTCTTATTTTGACTGTTTTATTTGGAACATGTTTTTCCGCTAAATTTGTAATTCGGTCTGTTATATTTTTAGCATATATATTTATGTCGTCGTTTTTCAATATTTCCCAGTTAGTTTCAGCAATATCACGCGAAAATGACAAGTAGTTTCCACGATCATATAGCCAGATGTGTCTATTTAAAGCAGGGGAGGTAACTTTCTGGAAATTTAGAACGAAGTATACCGGACAATGATACCTAATATTTTGTTCGAGAAAGGGGTCGCCGACCCCGCTTGCAAGTATGTTGTTTTTGTTTGAGGTAAATACTAAATCAATGGTAGATGAGGAAACTTCTGTAAAGTGAGTTGGTTCAGTTATTACCTGATGTAAGTTAAAATATTGACATATATTATTTATTTTTTGATTAGTCGAGGTCTTCGTGGTATCTAGGTTAAAATCCCCTGTAATAAATACGTCGTTTATATTACTATTAATTGCAAGGCTGATAGAGTCTTCTATTGTCGATAAAGTTTGTGCAGGAGAACGAGGTGGCCTATAAAACGTTCCAAGAAGAAATTTTTTGTTATGGAATTTAACCTCTAACCAAAGGCACTCGATATTACGTATTTCCAAGTCTGCTCTTCGTTGAGAATATATGTTTTCTTTAATGTAAACGCAGATGCCCCCATGATTGTCTGTCTGTCGGTCTCTTCGGTAAAGTTTATATCCATTTATTTTAAGATTTTCGTCTGGCGTGTTTTGGCCTAGCCATGTCTCTGTTAGACAGATAACATTAAAATTTCTAAGTTCAGAACCTATCAAGTCTACTTTGTTTGGTATACTTTGTATATTATAATGCACAATAGAAAAATAGTTTAGGATGAGTGATTCATCGACAGATTCAGAATTAGCTGTTGATGGACCCGGATTTAGTTATATGTTTCCTGAACGTATCAGTAAAATAGATAAAATAATGAATAATTCAAATAATGATAAATGTTCTATTCCTTTAATCTTTAGATGACGAGCATAATGCAAGCCGATCCGCATCCTATAGAGCTGAAGTTCAATCACTTACTAAACGATGCGGTATATACAACCCAAAGGATGCGGAAGAACCTACAAAAGCTATATGTATCTAAAAGTACAGTTGATCTGATTATGCTTGCAACATCTGACAAAGAGCTACAGAGATGTCCTAGACATAAATGGCTAAAATTCACGTTATAGAATCAATAATACATCGTAACTGCTTGGACATCACCAGCATAGGATAACCGTGGACCCAGTCTTTAGTAGCAATCATAGTAAAAGTATGTTCATGACATTCCCCGTGGAGCAAAGAAAAAACTTGAAAAACAATCAATACAAAAATGAACAAACACATAATATTTGAGATGAAAAACAAACAACATAAAATGGAACTTGGAACAAAGGATAAATAGTGTCAAGTACCATATACAAGTATACGTTCATGACTAGCAATGACTATATCAAAAACAACAATTGCAATCGTTATATAAGTCACGAACGGATTTGTGATGCATGCATAATAATTGTTTCTAGTCATTTTGAAGTGGCGAACATAAGCCACCATACATTGTTTAATTTTGGACGAAGCGATCGGAGTCGTATCGCGAGAAAATATCACATCCACCTATGATTGGAACACATGTAGAGTAAAATGAGAAATCATGGCTATTCCAGAAGTTCGGGACAATTTGATCAGGCATAAGTATCTAAACAGTTCTTTTGACTTGCGTTCCATTATACCGAAAAGTAGAGTTCACGGAATTAAGACAAGAGATCATTTTCTCGCGATATTACTCGATCATGTCAATTCTACTGTAAATCACGTTTTTGTTGTGCATCAGGTCAGTAGACCGAATTGTTATTGTGTATTGAAACTAGTTTTTAATATGTGTATTGACCAACTGGAATTTAATTAAAATTTCCTTATAGGTAAGTTTTGATTCTGTGTGCAACCAAAATGTGAGAGAATTATGGGCATTTAACATGTATAAGAATGAACCATCCTTTTGTAAAAACAAAGACAAGCCATTTTATGCTTGCACAATGAAGGTACATAGCTTTTGACTATGGTATTAAATGTATAGTAGTTATCACTTTAAATAGCCATACACAAGATTCGTAACAATGAAAAAGTGAAAAAGTACGCTTTCCGAAGTCATCATCATCATCATCATCATCATCATCATGGAGTATATAATACAAAGGACTGGAGAACAACAAAATTGAGCCGCCTCGTGGGAAAACCAACAATATGGCTTCCGACCAGGCCCGACACAAGCCGACCCGCACAGCCACAGAAGCAGGCCAGAAGCCCGAAACCCTGGAGCTCAGCAGAAGAAGAATTGTACTACCCGAGAAGCAAAAACAAAGGCGCTGATCAGTTTCGGGGTTACCGCGAAGCTGATCCGCGCCTTTGTTTTCGCATATGTAGATTGTTGGCCTTCCCATGAGGTGGCTGAAATGTAGTTTTGCGGTACCGACATGGATATAAATAGCACATTATTCCCCTAGAGTCTCTCTCCTTTCCACGGTGAGTATTATCATCACGTTCTAAGCGTTTTGTTGAAAGAAGTAGAGACTCCAAAGGAATAGGTTGTAATATAATGCGACTCCTATCATCTTGTCGTAGGCCTTGTCGAAACGAAACACAAGGTCTACAAGAAAATTGGAGGCGCATTTACTGCTCTCTTGTAGGACAGAACCCTGAATATAAATATTTTGTGTCCAGGTCATGCAATATAATGTTATGTACAGAGCCACATGCAATATTTACCACAATGACAACAATGATAAGATGGTATGTAACCGTTGAACTGATGCAGTTCCGTTATTATATGTTATCGATACTTGGACATATCAGATTTACTGAGTAACATAGGTTTGATGTCGAGATGGTCGCGGTTACTGAAATACAGTTTATGCAGAAATGTTGTCATCTCTAGAATGGTGTTGGCGGTCCAACGAAAAATGTGTGGACTTAAATAAATGCGCGTCATAGTTTATTAGCCATCTCACGGGGAAGCATGCTTGCGGATTTCTGCTCTATAAGACAGGCACAAGCCGTGCTAGCGTACATGCATCAAACCTTTTTGATGAGATACCATCAGTTAAGCATTGATCATCTACAGCAGATTTGCATCTGGATTCACATAAAGAAGGTAACAACAGAAAAACGAAACATGCTTTTTCGTGTCGCGGTTGATTTGGTCTACATTGTTACGTATGCAAGCAAGTGGATAGCGCATGACAAAACCCAGTCTTCATGAATGACTGTGTGGGCGGTGAACAGACCACTCCTTCATAAAATGATGATGCCCAAATAAAATCACCTAAAATTGCAGCAGTCCCTAAGAAAGATTACTATAAATTGTATAGTTTAACATGTACTAGTTTATAGTCAATAGAAAGCACCAATATGATGCACCAATATAATATTGGGTGTGTCGCAACATAGCTAAAGGTTTTCATGAACGAAATACATGTACAGTTATACCAATGAGAGTGAAACTTAAGGCAAATTCCTGATTGTAATTCCCCTCATAATTTGTATACCAACAGAAACCACATGATTTGCAATGATAATTCTATAAGTAGCATATTTACGAAAGAACTGAAAATCAACACCAACAAAACAGCCGGGACGAACCAGGAAAGGCATGTGTAATACAGTATACGTAACTTCATGGATGGAAAAACTGGCCTTACACATGCGTTTGTTTATTTTCTCTCATATGGAAAAATATGCTCTTCCTGTTTCGACTCAGTGTTTTTCAAACGGTCGTGTGCCATATGCACTAGCACAGTTTATGAGTTCATTGGTTCAGCCCCCAGTGGTTCAGCCCCCTGTCCCACTTCGTACGCATCCAAGTCTGATAAACATGTGATTTTTACTTTTTTACCAGCAGTGTCAGCAATGTGCGGATGTCCAGCGTAAATCCATGTTTTGCTAATTTTAGAATCTTTGTTCCTTTTTATGCGTCGACACTCAAATGCTAATTTCTTCCGCGCAGGGGTTAAATCCTCGTTTATAAAAACGTTTTTCATGTTTTTGTCGCGCAGTACGGATCTGCACCGAAGGAGGTCTAGACGCGCACTACTGTTTGTAAACTTGATTATGATTTCGCGTCCTCGCGTTTCACTTAACGTGGAGTCGTCATTGGGCGTTGGTGCGTGATTAAATAGTCCATGTTCATCGTCCGAGGCGTCCTCTGCAACGTTTGTCCTAGCTGGTCCAACGCGATGGGCACGGTCAATATCAGATTCTGAGATTTTTGAATTCAATTTTTTGGCGAATTCTAGAACTTTCTTTGTGACGTCTTCGTGTTTTGTTTCTGAAATGCCAGAAATTCGCAAGCACATTCTCCGCGAATACTGTTCAGCATCGTCTTGCTTAATTTGGAGAGCATTAACATCATTTCTGAGGCTTTCATTGTCTTTCTTCAGAGTACTAAGATCAGACTGTGTTTGAGCGAGCTCTTTTTTAACGTTAGAAAGCTCTGATTTCAGAGATTGTGTGGCTTTATCAACCTTTTGTTGAACCTGAATGCTTATTTCCTCCTGAAGCATGGACTTGACGAGAGTGGCTATTTCAAGAATGTCGTGTTTAGACAGTCCCAGCATGGCTCCTGTAGAAGATACTGGAATACCAGGATGGCCTGGGTGACCTGGAACAGGATGCCCAGGCATGACAGATTGATGATAACCCATCATACCGTAGTTATTTAAGCTGTCCGATCAACAAATGCATATCTTTATTTTATACTTTACAGTGAAAACCAATGTATATCAAAACTTGATAAAATTGGTATTTTCATTGATATGAAATTTCACTGATATCATATCTCACTGATATCAAAAGTCACTAGTGACTGATATCAGCCTATATCTTCACCGTAATGACGTCAGAATTTTTGGATTACTGCTGACGTTTCCATTTACTTGACGTCATTAAATATGTCTCACTTGACAAATTCAAACGCCTATAACTCCGTTATTTATGAACAAAAACATAAAGTGTGGGTATTCATTTTCTTAGTTAGAACGTAAGGAACAATGTGGTACCAAAATTATTCGTGTTTTCAAAAATTTTTGGTTTTCGCATTTTCACCGCCTGCTTTGTGAATAGGAAAATGCCCGTGTATTGTATAAAATAAAAAGAAAATTTGCTTTTTTTCGGCGAATACCAAATATATTTCATCTCGTGAGTTGAAAACATCAAAATTTTCACTCGTGCTGCGCACTCGTGAAAATTCTGATATTTTCAACTCACTCGATGAAATATATACTGACCAAAATAAGTTTATTCCTACTTTATAGTTGTCGATTATTTTTAGACGTGTGGGATATTACTTAATTTGTAGTATGTACTTATTGAGAAACACATTCAAGAAAAGGTTCACGGCAAAAGTTGACTTAAAATTGTCTTGACGTCATTTTACGTCATTTTATCCATATTTATACCACTCAAGTGCCCACATTTTTATGTGTTGTCACATTCGACAAAACTTGCTTTAAAACATTTGTTTGGTGTCAAGGAAGCAGGAATCCGCTCAAAGGTTTGCAATTTGTTTCTTCAGACACGCGTGAGAGACTACGTTATTCTGACGTTAATTTGCCTTATTTTTCAATGTGCCCCAAAACGTTCAAAACTTCTCAATTTAGAAAATTTCTTTCTGAATGATTGTTCTCTGTATCTAGAGCTTCTGATTATGACAAAACATTTATCTGTACATTTCTGGATAGTCTACTGAATAAGAAAATCGTGCATAATTTTGCGCGACTGACGTTCGGTTACGTTGAAATGAATCAAATACCAATCACTGCTTTTCAAAAGATACACAATAAAGATTGTTAAAGATGTGTTTAAATCACAAAATGACGTTCTCAGTAAAGAACACGGACGACTTTACTTTTAACGTCAGCTTTGACGTTTCAGTCACGTAATGCGGAAATTAGTCTTTGAACGCCAGCTTAATCCAATATTTAGACAGTTTTTAATGGTACAAATGATCAATGAGAATAAAAAATGTTTTTATCGGTGACCTAAACCCAAATGATTTCCAACCTCTATTTTAAAGCGAAATGATCACCTTTTCTGTCACTACCATTTGACGTCACTTGTAATGCGTACACGCATTAATACACACCAAATTCCAAGCGGAAATGAAACTTTGACATGTGCTCATTTGTGCTTAATATAGAGATGAAATTTTGTCCGCGTAAATTCCGATCGATGCTAGCTGAAAAGTCTTGCTTTTTCAGCAGCTTCATGTGTGAATTTTCATAGTGACCCCTACTTGGAATGAGGGTCGATAGGTCTCCTCTCTGCCTATCTTTTGCCATTATGTTTGTGTAACAATCATCAAGAGGGATGAAATTAACTTTCCGAGAAAGAGAATCTGCTCCAATAACTTAATACGTTACACAATTTTCAAAACATTATAGTAGGAATAAACTTATTTTGATCAGTATATTTGGTATTCACCTCAAAAAAGCAAATATCCTCTATATGTCAGAGGTTAAGCGTTATTGTAATGATAAATAACAACAACAAAAACAACAACGGCAATACTACTACTACTACTACTACTAATAATAATAATAATAATGAGGATATTAAATAGATTAATTAAGCACGCATGTGAATCTTCCATAGGTCCATCAGCGTACAAATATTTATTGGCGATATCCAATATATTGCCCCTGTATAGTCTATTGCTGTACATATCAAAACTTGATTACGATCGAATGTCTGAGCCAGTAGTTATTGGTGGCATGTTGTTTCATTTTTTTCAATAACTGGATTAATTTTATGGTGGGAAGATGGAAAAAGGTAAGAGCAAATGTTATTTATTCAGTCAGTTTTGTTGTGTTCTGGGTTTCTGTATGGCAAGATTAGACATCATTTAGTCATGGACATGAAAATTCTCCTGTTAAAGGGTTCGTAGGAAATCTTGGGTTTTTCTGTACGCTCTTGTTTACGAGCACTAAAATTAATGATTCAGACGAAAACACATCTGCATTAATTGATAATTGTTTACAGAAAAAAAATCAATGATTTTATATTAAACCAATTCGGATGACGTGCTTGTATTACGTTTCGTTTGTCGTAAATTGTGCACAAAACCATTTGTTTCCCAATATTCAGTATACAAAATATGTCAATATACATGTACTTAAATAAGGGTATTTATATAATACCATGTAGAAGTAACCAAATGACCTGATTCACTAAGTTTGTACAAGTCAAGCTAATGTTTACACAGTCTATTCAGTTCGATTTTACGATATTTAGTCTTGCTATACCCTATTCATATACCACTAAAGGTTCCTGACTTGGTTGCATATATTAAAGTTAACATGTTTTCAAATTTCTACGTAAAGTATACATCGCCTAAGGAAGCACAATATACCAAAATCAAATCAAAAATCATGTAAAGAAACCCAGTTTTGCATATAACCATGATAACATGCAAATGAGAAACGCTGGGAGGTTTAGCAGGGATTTCCGAACTTAAATTTTATGGGTAAATGAACACACACACACACACACACACACACACACACACACACACAGATAGAAAAAAAAACTGAAAAAGATAAGCTAAATAAACTTTGGTACCACTTTAGCTTTGACAGAAGCTTTAACATTGAGGAAACTAAAACAAGCAACTATATTGTTAATGACTCTAAATTTAGTTATAAACCTTTGCGTTTTTTAAACAGTTCAGCAGCAATTACCAAAGGGACTCTCATGGGTGAAAACTAACATCAAAAACATTCCAAAGAACGCCTTCATCGGCGGATGGGAGGATAACGGCAAACGAAATGTCTACATAGGTAAGTTCATTCTGTGGGAACTTCCCCACAGTTTTAGCTTTTGTTATGAATGAATATACAAATTAACTTAACGGGTCTTCTTCTGTAAAAAAAAAAAAAAAAAAAAAAAAAAAAAAAAAAAAAAAAAAAAAAAAAAAAAACGTTTACAAATTTTATCAAATTTTACATACTTAAGTTCGATCCACATTCAGTCCGTCAGTGCGTCGGCCAAAGTCTTTGTCCCTTCTTTCGTTGTTCTGTCAATCTCTATATGTAGCAATGCACGGCGATCTACATAAATTGAGGCCATAAATGTGGCAAATCATTTAGTAGATCGACTAAGATTTTTCTTAAAAGAGAACAAGAGTGCTGTGTAGCAACGATAAGTGTCCATCAACGACTTCTGTTCACCATGGACAATAGTCGTTGCGGCCGCAACGACTTCTGTCCACTAGCTAAATGGACAATTGTCGTTGAGCATGTAGATATAAAAATTATTTTCAACGACTACTGTTCATTTTCATAAAGCACTGCGAAAAATGTTGATTACTGTTAAAACCGTTCAGTAAGTACATACCTTGACACCCATTTAGCAAACAACATTCACAGATGGACTGACTTGTGTGTTTTCACGGTAAGGATCGGTTGACCTACTTTCCATGGTTCAGTGATTTTGCCTTATATCTTGACACTCAATTAATATATTTTCTTACTTCTTTCAGATTATGAGTAAGTATGACCAGATCTTTGACCCCAATATACTTATAGGTCACTGTGACCTAATTTCACGGTTCAGTGATTTTGCCTTATATCTTGACACTCAATCAGTATATTTTCATACTTTTTTCAGATTATGAGTGTGAATGACCAGACCTTTGACCCCAATATACTTATAGGTCACTGTGACCTTATTTCACGGTTCAGTGATTTTGCCTTATATCTCGGCACTCAGCTGGTATATGAACAAACTTCTTTCACACTATGTTTGCGTATGACCAGACCTTTGAACCCAATATACTTATAGGTCACTGTGACCTAATTTCACGTTTCAGTGATTTTGCCTTATATCTTGACACTCAATCAGTATATTTTCATACTTTTTTCAGATTATGAGTGTGTATGACTAGACCTTTGACCCCAATATACTTATAGGTCACTGTGACCTTATTTCACGGTTCAGTGCTTTTGCCTTATATCTCGGCACTCAACTGGTATATGAACAAACTTTTTTCACACTATGTTTGCGTATGACCAGGCCTTTGAACCCAATATACTTATAGGCCACTGAGACCTAATTTCACGGTTCAGTGATTTTGCCTTATATCTTGACACTCAATCAGTATATTTTCATACTTTTTTCAGATTATGAGTGTGTATGACCAGACCTTTGACCCCAATATACTTACAGGTCACTGTGACCTTATTTCACGGTTCAGTGATTTTGCCTTATATCTCGGCACTCAACTGGTATATGAACAAACTTTTTTCACACTATGTTTGCGTATGACAAGACCTTTGACCCTTAAGTTGTCATAGGTCATTATGACCTAATTTCACGGTTCAGTGATTTTGCCTTTATATCTCGGCACTTAGGTGGTTTATGAACATACTGTTTTCATGATATGTTTGCGTATGACAAGACCTTTGACCCTTAAGTAATCCTAGGTCATTATGACCTTATTTCACGGTTCAGTGATTTTGCCTGGTATCTCGGCACTCAATTGGTATATGAAAATACTGTTTTCAGGATATGTTTGCGTATGACAAGACCTTTGACCCTGAAGTATTCCTAGGTCACTGTGACCTAATTTCATGGTTCAGTGATTTTGCCTTATATCTTGACACTCAATTAATATATTTTCTTACTTCTTTTAGATTATGAGTAAGTATGACCAGGCCTTTGAACCCAATATACTTACAGGTCACTGTGACCTAATTTCACGGTTCAGTGATATTGCCTTATATCTTGACACTCAGTTGGTTCATGACCAACTTCTTTCACACTTTGTTTGCGTATGACAAGACCTTTGACCCTAAGTAGTCATAGGTCATTATGACCTAATTTCACGGTTCAGTGATTTTCCCTTATATCTCGGCACTCAATTGGTATATGAACATACTTCTTTCATGATATGTTTGCATATGACAAGACCTTTGACCGTTAAGTATTCTTGGGCCACTGTGACCTAATTTCATGGTTCAGTGACTTTGCCTTATATCTTGACGCTCAGTTGGTATCTTTTCATACTTCTTTCTGATTATGAATGAGTTTGACCAGACCTTTATTCCAAACATACTTATATGTCACTATGACCTCATTTCATCGTTCAGTGATTTTGCATTATATCTCAACACTCAATAGGTATATGATCATATTTCTTTTACATTATGAGAAAGTATGACTAGACCGTTGACCCTGAAGAACTTTTAGGTCATTGTGACCTTATTTCACAGTTCAGTGAGTTTGCCTTGTATCTTGGCACGCATTTGGTATGGTATATGAACACTCTTCTTTCACAATATGAGTGAGACCTTTAAATCTTAGGTAGTTATAGTTAACTTTCATGGTTGAGTGATTTTGCTTTGTTGAATCAAGGCAAAGAGATGTATGAGCATAACGCTTTGGGTTACAGGTCAGGTTTGGCCTTATGTTTGTCAAAGGTCAGAAGCAGTCGAGCGCGCTGTCCTGCGACAGCTCTTATTTTTTTACAAAGAGTTCATATCTTGACAACAACTTATCATAAAACATTTATAGTTCATACACATTAGGTTCCCTGACATCGGACCACTGGGTCGGAGTCAGGGGCGGGGCTAGAGGTCAAAATCTAGAACTGCCTTAATATTGTTTTTAGCTCGACTACACAAAGGGCATAGAGCTATGGTATTCACCGCGGTCGTCCACGTTCCCATGGGCGTGCGCGTTACACTTGCGTTTAAGGTTTCTAGAATCTTGACAACAACTCATCAGAAAGCATTGATACTTAGACTATTGATACCCTGTAGGGTTAGCTTTCATTCCATGGCATCGAGCCCCTAGGTCCAGTCCCGAGAGGGTGTGGGGGGCTGGAGGTTTAAAAATCTAACACACCATTATTGATGGCTTTTCTGTGATATAGTATTCTAGAAGTCTATATCTTTTAAATCTTTTATCAGTGGGCTTTCAGACTTGAAACATAGGTACCTTGTAGGGTTGAGTTTCATTGCATGGCATTAGATCCCTGGGTCCATGCCTGGGGGATGGAACTAGAGGTTAAAAACTATAACACTGTAAAAATGGATGTACTGCTGTGTAACTTGTACGAAGATATCTTACTTCATACAATTTAGGTTCCATGACATCGGACCTCTGGGGTAAAAATCTAGAACTCGCTACAATATTTTTGGCGATTTAAATCTAAATAGAAACAACTTACTAAGATGGTTGGTCATTCATCTTTCAAGATTGTGACAATGGCTTGTGTGTCATGACGGTAAGATTGCGTTGACCTACTTTCCGTGGTACAGTGATTTTACATCTTGACACACAATTTGTATATTTTCTTACTTCTTTCAGATGATTATGAGTAAGAATGACCAGACCTTTGACCCAAAATATACTTATAGGTCAATGTGACCTAATTTCACGGTTCAGTGATTTTGCCCAATATCTTGACACTCAATTGATATATTTTCATATTACCTTCAGATTATGAGTGAGTATGACCCCAATATACTTATTGATTACTGTGACCTAATTTCACGGTTCAGTGATTTTTCCTTATATCTAGACACTCAATTGATATATTTTCATACTTCCATCAGGTGATGAGTGAGTATGACCAGACCTATGACCCCAATATACTTATAGGTCACTGTGACCTTATTTCACGATTCAGTGCTTTTGCCTTATATCTCCGCACTCAATTGGTATTTTTTCATACTTCTTTCAGATTGTGAGTGAGAATGACCAGACCTTTGACCCAAATATACTTACAGGTATAGGTCACTGTCATCAACGTAACGACTGCTATGAACAGTTGTCGTTGAAAGCTCAACCGATTCTGTCCATCATGTACAAAAACATTTGAACTTGTCTCATACTAGTTCCGAACGCCACGATTAATCGTTATAAGATAGATTTTTTTAACAGGAACTCTTATTGTGTTACGATTGACTGATTTATATGATTTTATCTGTCGTGAACAGAACTCGTTGAAAACGTAACGACTTCTGTCTACAGTGAACAGTTGTCGTTGAAGCCTCAACTGGTTCTGTCCATCATGTACAAAAGCCTTTGAACTTGCCTCATACCATTTCAGAACGCCACGATTCATTGTTTTAAGATATATTTCTGTATCAGGAACTTTAATTGTTAAAAGATTGACTGACTAATGTGATTTCGTCTGTCGTGAACAGAAGTCGTTGACAACGTAACGACTTCTGTCTGCTGTGAACAGTTGTCGTTGAAAACTCAACCGGTTCTGTCCATAATGAACACAAATCTTTGAACATATCTCATACTAGTTCAAAAAGCCACGATTTGTTGTTTTTAGATAGATTTGTGTATCAGGAACTTAAATTGATATTAGATTGACTGACTTATATGATTTCATCGTTCGTGAACAGAAGTCGTTGACAACGTAACGACTTCTGTCTGCTGTGAACAGTTGTCGTTGAAAACTCAACTGGTTCTGTCCTGGCCATCATGTACAAAAATCTTTAAATTTGTGTCATGCTTGTTCAGAAAGAACATGATTACTTGGTTTAAGATATATTCGTGTATCAAGAATTTTCATCGTAATAAGATTGACTGATTTCTATGATTTCATCTGTCGTGAACAGAAGTCGTTGACAACGTAACGACTTCTGTCTGCTGTGAACAGTTGTCGTTGAAAACTCAACCGGTTCTGTCCATCATGTACACAAACCTATGAACTTGTCTCATACTAGTTCAGAAAGCCACAATTAGTTGTTTTAAGATAGATTTGTGTATCAGGAACTTAAAATTGATATTAGATTGACTGATTTCTATGATTTCATCTGTTGTGAACAGAAGTCGTTGACAACGTAACGACTTATGTCTGCTGTGAACAGTTGCCATTGAAAACTCAACCGGTTCTGTCCATCATGTACTCAAAACCGTTGAACTTGTCTCATACCAGTTTAGAAAGCCACGACTAGTTGTTTTAAGATATATTTTTGTATCAGGAACTTTAACTGTTATTAGATTGGCTGACTTATATGATTTCATCTGTCGTGAACAGAAGTCGTTGACAACGTTACGACTTCTGTCTGCTGTAAATAGTTGTCGTTTAAAACTCAACCGGTTCTGTCCATCATTTACAAAAACCTTTGAACATGTCTCATACTAGTTCAGAAAGCCACGATTTGTTGTTTTTAGAAAGATTTGTGTATCAGGAACTTAATTTGTTAAAAGATTGACTGACTAATGTGATTTCATCTGTCGTGAACAGAAGTCGTTGACAACGTAACGACTTCTGTCTGCTGTGAACAGTTGTCGTTGAAAACTCAACCGGTTCTGTCTATCATGAACAAAAATCTTTGAACATGTCTCATACTAATTCAGAATGCCACGATTTGTTGTTTTTAGATAGATTTGTGTATTAGGAACTTTAAGTTAAGTCTCCCCGTACATCATCCATAGTGCAGATTATATATTATATAGGTCCTTTGAGATCAGTAAAGATATTCAGAGTGTTCAAAACACTCACGTTTAGAAACATACTTCTAAGCAATATTTAAATTTTTGGACCCCTTTTAGGAATGTGTCTTTGAATTAGACTTCTAGTGTAAATTTTCGAAATTACAGTACACTAGTCTGGCGTTCGTTGCCGGTTTAAATAGGGCTACTGATGAGGGTTCATTACCCGAAATTGTACAATATAGTCCATTCTTTCTCCCTTTGAATGTTTTTACTGCTTCCAAAGGATCAAACCATTATATTTTATTTGCTATTACTGCAGCTGGTGTTGTGCCGTGTGGCGGCCCTAAAAAGTCTCCCCGTACATCATCCATAGTGCAGATTATATTTTTATTTAGGTCCTTTGAGATCAGTAAAGATATTCAGAGTGTTCAAAACACTCACGTTTAGAAACATACGTCTAAGCAATGCTTAAATTTTTAGACCCCTTTTAGGAATGTGTCTTTGAATTAGACTTCTAATGTAAATTTTCGAAATTACAGTACACTAGTCTGGCGTTCGTTGCCGGTTTAAATAGGGCTACTGATGAGGGTTCATTACCCGAAATTGTACAATATAGTCCATTCTTTCTCCCTTTGAATGTTTTTACTGCTTCCAAAGGATCAAAGCATTATATTTTATTTAATTGTTATTAGATTCACTTACTAATGTGATTTCATCTGTCGTGAACAGAAGTCGTTGACAACGTAACGACTTCTGTCTGCTGTGAACAATTCTCGTTGAAAACTCAACCGGTTCTATCCACCATGAACACAAAACTTTGAACTTGTCTCATACTCGTTCAGAAAGCCACGATTAGTTGTTTTAAGATAGATTTGTGAATCAGGAACTTTAATTATTATTAGATTGACTTACTTATGTGATTTCATCTTTCGTAAACAGAAGTCGTTGACAACGTAACGACTTCTGTCTGCTGTGAACAGATGTTGGAAACTCAACCGGTTCTGTCCATCATGAACACAAAACTTTGAACATGTCTCATACTAGTTCAGAAAGCCACGATTTGTTGTTTTTAGATAGATTTGTGTATCAGGAACTTTAATTATTATTAGATTGACTTACTTATGTGATTTCATCTTTCGTGAGCAGAAGTCGTTGACAATGTAACGACTTCTGTATGCTGTCAACAGTTGTCGTTGTAAACTCAACCGGTTCTGTCCATCATGTACTAAAAACCGTTGAACTTGTCTCATACCAGTTTAGAAAGCCACGACTAGTTGTTTAAAGATAGATTTTTGTATCAGGAACTTCAACTGTTATTAGATTGGCTGACTTATATGATTTCATCTGTCGTGAACAGAAGTCGTTGACAACGTTACAACTTCTGTCTGCTGTGAATAGTTGTCGTTGAAAACTCAACCTTTTCTGTCCATCATGTACAAACACCTTGGAACATGTCTCATACTAGTTCAGAAAGCCACAATTTGTTGTTTTAAGATAGATTTGTGAATCAGGAACTTTAATTGATATTAGATTGACTGACTTATATGATGTCATCTTTCGTGAACAGAAGTCGTTGACAACGTAACGACTTATGTCTGCTGTGAACAGTTGTCGTTGAAAACTCAACTGGTTCTGTCCATCATGTACAAAAACTTTTGAACTTGTCTCATACTAGAAAAGAAAGCCACGATTAGTTGTTGTAAGATAGATTTGGGTATCAGGAACTTAAATTGATATAGGATTGACTGGCTTATATGATTTCATGTTTCGTGAACAGAAGTCGTCGACAACGTAACGACTTCTGTCTGCTGTGAACAGCTATCGTTGAAAACTCAACTGGTTCTGTCCATCATTGACATAAAACTTTAAATTTGTTTTATGCTTGTTCAGAAAGAACACGTTTACTTGGTTTAAGATATATTCGTGTGTGAAGAATTTTCATCGTTATAATTGTCGTTGAAAACTCAACCGGTTCTGTCCATAATGTACACAAACCTTTGAACTTGTCTCATACTAGTTCAGAAATCCACGATTAGTTGTTTTAAGATAGATTTGTGTATCAGGAACTTTAATTGATATTAGATTGACTGATTTCTATGATTTCATCTGTCGTGAACAGAAGTCGTTGACAACGTAACGACTTCTGTCTGCTGTGAACAATTCTCGTTGAAAACTCAACTGGTTCTGTCCACAATGTACAAAAACCTTTGAACTTGTCTCATACTAGTTCAAAAAGCCACGATTTGTTGTTTTAAGATATATTTGTGTATGAGGAAATTTAATTCTTAAAAGATTGACTGAATAATGTGATTTCATCTGTCGTGAACAGAAGTCGTTGACAACGTAACGACTTCTGTCTGCTGTGAACAGTTGTCGTTGAAAACTCAACCGGTTCTGTCCATCATGAACACAAATCTTTGAACATGTCTGATACTAGTTCAGAAAGCCACGATTTGTTGTTTTTAGATAGATTTGTGTATCAGGAACTTTAATTGTTATAAGATTGACTTACTTATGTGATTTCATCTGTCGTGAACAGAAGTCGTTGACAACGTAACGACTTCT
Source organism: Rugalucina vietnamica (assembly GCA_964017185.1). Classification (NCBI taxonomy): domain Eukaryota; kingdom Metazoa; phylum Mollusca; class Bivalvia; order Lucinida; family Lucinidae; genus Rugalucina; species Rugalucina vietnamica. The sequence continues at coordinate 31,776,155 of OZ024873.1, read as the reverse complement.
GTCTGCTGTGAACAGTTGTCGTTGAAAACTCAACCGGTTCTGTCCATCATGAACACAAATCTTTGAACATGTCTGATACTAGTTCAGAAAGCCACGATTTGTTGTTTTTAGATAGATTTGTGTATCAGGAACTTTAATTGTTATAAGATTGACTTACTTATGTGATTTCATCTGTCGTGAACAGAAGTCGTTGACAACGTAACGACTTCTGTCTGCTGTGAACAGTTGTCGTTGAAAACTCAAACGGTTCTGTCCATCATGGACTAAAAACCGTTGAACTTGTCTCAGACCAGTTCAGAAAGCCACCATTAGTTTTTTTTTGGAGAGATTTTTGTATCAGGAACTTTAATTGTTATTAGATTGGCTGACTTATTTGATTTCAACGACAACTGTTCACAACAGACAGAAGTCGTTACGTTGTCAACGACTTCTGTTCACAAAAGATGAAATCATACAAGTAAGTCAATCTAATATCATTTAAAGTTCCTGATACACAAATCTATCTTAAAACAACTAATCGTGGCTTTCTAACCTAAATTGAGTTTTCAACAACAACTGATCACAGCAGTCAAGAGTCGTTACGCTGTCAACGAGTTCTGTTCACGACAGATGAAATCATATAAATCCGTAAATCGTATAACAATTTAAGTTCCTTACACATATATCTATCTTATAACAACTAATCGTGGCTTTCGGAACTAGTAAAAGACAAGTTCAAAGATTTTTGTAAATGATGGACAGAACCGGTTGAGTTTTCAACGACAACGGTTTACAGCAGACAGAAGTCGTTACGTTGTCAACGACTTCTGTTCACGACAGATGAAATCATAGAAATCTGTCTATCTTATAACGATGAAAATTCTTGATACACGAACGAATATATCTTGACCCAAGTAATCATGTTCTTTCGGAACTAGTAAGAGACAAGTTCAAAGGTTTTTGTACATGATGGACAGAACCAGTTGAGTTTTCAACGACAACTGTTCACACCAGACAGAAGTCGTTACGTTGTCAACGACTTCTGTTCACGACAGATGAAATCATAAAAATCAGTCAATCTTATAACGATGAAAATTCTTGATACACGAATATATCTTAAACCAAGTAAACGTGTTCTTTCTGAACAAGCATGAGACAAATTTTTAGTTTTTGTACATGATGGACAGAACCAGTTCAGTTTTCAACGACAACTGTTCACAGCAGACAGAAGTAGTTACGTTGTCAACGACTTCTGTTCACGAAAGATAAAATCATATAAGTCAATCAATCTAATATCAATTAAAGTTCTGATACACAAATCTATCTTAAAACAACTAATCGTGGATTTCTGAACTAGTATGAGACAAAGTCAAAGGTTTGTGTACATGATGGACAGAACCGGTTGAGTTTTCAACGACAACTGTTCAAAGCAGACAGAAGTCGTTACGTTGTCAACGACTTCTGTTCACGACAGATGAAATCACATAAGTAAGTCAATCTAATAACAATTAAAATTCCTGATACATAAATCTATCTAAAAACAACAAATCGTGGCTTTCTGAACTAGTATGAGACATGTTCAAAGATTTGTGTTCATGATGGACAGAACCGGTTGACTTTCATCGACAACTGTTCACAGCTTACAGAAGTCGTTACGTTGTCAACGATTTCTGTTCACGACAGATGAAATCACATTAGTCATCAATCTTTTAACAACTAAAGTTCCTGATACACAAATCTATCTAAAACCAACAAATCGTGGCTTTCTGAACTAGTATGAGACAAGTTCAAAGGTTTTTGTACATGATGGACAGAACCGGTTGAGTTTTTAACGACAACTATTCACAGCAGACAGAAGTCGTAACGTTGTCAACGACTTCTGTTCACGACAGATGAAATCATATAAGTCAGCCAATCAAATAACAATTAAAGTTCCTGATACAAAAATCTATCTTTTAACAACTGATAGTGGCTTTCTTAACTGGTATCAGACAAGTTCAAAGATTTTTAGTACATGATTGACAGAACCGGTTGGGTTTTCAACGACAACTGTTCACAGCAGACAAAAGTCGTTACGTTGTCAACGAGTTCTGTTCACGACAGATGAAATCATATAAATCCGTCAATCGTATAACAATTTAAGTTCCTGATACATAAATCTATCTTATAACAACTAATTGTGGCTTTCTGAACTAGTATGAGACAGATTCAAAGGATTTTGTAAATGATGGAAAGAACCGGTTGATTTTTCAACGACAACTATTCACAGCAGGCAGAAGTCGTAACGTTGTCAACGACATCTGTTCACGAAAGATGAAATCATATAAGTCAGTCAATCTTATATCAATTAAAGTTCCTGATACACAATTCTATCTTAAAACAACTAATCGTGGATTTCTGAACTAGTATGAGACAAGTTCAAAGGTTTGTGTACATGATGGACAGAACCGGTTGAGTTTTCCACGACAACTGTTCACAGCAGACAGAAGTCGTTAAGTTGTCATCGAGTTTTGTTCACGACAGATGAAATCACATAAGTAAGTCAATCTAATAACAATTAAAATTCCTGATACATAAATCTATCTAAAAACAACAACTCGTGGCTTTCTGAACTAGTATGAGACATGTTCAAAGATTTGTGTTCATGATGGACAGAACCGGTTGAGTTTTCAACGACAACTGTTGTCGTTGAAAGCTCAACCGGTTCTGTCCATCATGTGCAAAAACCTTTGAACTTGCCTCATACTAGTTCCGAAAGCCACGATTAGTTGTTTTAAGAAAGATTTTTGTACCAGCATCAGGAAAACATGTCCGTGCAATGTATACCCCCTTGAACCCCACTTTTATATAGCAAAACTGGGGTACGCAGGGGTATACCTATTTTTCTTATTTTTGCTCCAAAACATAGATTGTGGGTACTCGTTAGAACCGCCTCGGCGAGGCGGTTCTAACGTGTACCCACAATCTATGTTTTGGGCAAAAATAAGAAAAATATCGAAACATTTATATTGAAAATTTTCAATTTTTACAACATAGAAAAAATTCAGTATATTGCATGGGCGTGTTTTCGTAATGGGAACTTTAATTGTTATACGATTGACGGATTTATATGATTTCAACTGTCGTGAACAGAAGTCGTTGACAACGTAACGACTTCTGTCTGATGTAAACACTTGTCGTTGAAAACTCAACCGGTTCTGTCCATCATGTACAAAACCTTTGAAATTGTCTCATACTAGTTCAGAAAGCCACGATTAGTTGTTTTAAGATAGATTTGTGTATCAGGAACTTTAATTGATATTAGATTGACTATATTATATGATTTCATCTTTCGTGAACAGAAGTCGTTGACAACGTAACGACTTCTGTCTGCTGTGAACAGTTGTCGTTGAAAACTCAACCGGTTCTGTCTATCATGTACAAAAAAGTTTAAAATTGTCTCATGCTTTTCCAGAAAAAACACGATTACTTGGTTTAAGATATATTCGTGTATCAAGAATTTTCATCGTATAAGATTGACTGATTTCTATGATTTCATCTGTCGTGAACAGAAGTCGTTGACAACGTAACGACTTCTGTCTGCTGTGAACAGTTGTCGTTGAAAGCTCAACCGGTTCTGTCCATCATGTGCAAAACCTTTGAACTTGTCTCATACTAGTTCCGAAAGTCACCATTAATTGTTTTGAGAAAGATTTTTGTATCAGGAACTTTAATTGTTATACGATTGACGGATTTATATGATTTCATCTTTCCTGAACAGAAGTCGTTGACAACGTAACGACTTCTGTCTGCTGTGAACAGTAGCATTGAAAACTCAACCGGTTCTGTCCATCATGAACACAAATCTTTAAACATGTCTCATACTAGTTCAGAAAGCCACGATTTGTTGTTTTTGGATAGATTTGTGTATCAGGAACTTTAATTGTTATTAGATTGACATAATTATGTGATTTCATCTGACGTGAACAGAAGTCGTTGACAACGTAACGACTTCTGTCTGCTGTGAACAGTTGTCGTTAAAAACTCAACCGGTTCTGTCCATCATGTACACAAACCTTTGAACTTGTCTCATACTAGTTCAGAAAGCCACGAAAAGATTGACTGATTTCTATGATTTCATCTGTCGTGAACAGAAGTCGTTGACAACGTAACGACTTCTGTCTGCTGTGAACAGTTGTCGTTGAAAACTCAGCTGGTTCTGTCCATCATTTACAAAAATCTTTGAACTTGTCTCTTACTAATTCCGAAAGGCACGTTTAGTTGTTATAAGATAGATTTATGTATCAGGAACTTAAATTGTTATACGATTGACGGATTTATATGATTTTTGTATCAGGAACTTTAATTGGTATTAGATTGGCTGACTTATATGATTTCATCTGTTGTGAAAGAAGTATAAAAATATACTAATTGAGTGTCAAGATATAAGGCAAAATCAGTGAACCGTGAAATTAGGTCACAGTGACCTATAAGTTTATTGGGGTCAAAGGTCAGGTCATACTCACTCATAATCTGAAAGAATTATGAAAATATACTAATTGAGTGTCAAGATATAAGGCAAAATCACTGAACCGTGAAATTAGGTCACAGTGACCTATAAGTATATTAGGGGTCAAAGCTCTGGTCATATTCACTCATAATCTGAAAGAAGTATAAAAATATACTAATTCAGTGTCAAGATATAAGGCAAAATCACTGAACCGTGAAATTAGGTCACAGTGACCTATAAGTTTATTGGGGTCAAAGGTAAGGTCATACTCACTCATAATCTGAAAGAAGTATGAAAATATACTAATTGAGTGTCAAGATATAAGGCAAAATCACTGAACCGTGAGATTAGGTCACAGTGACCTATAAGTATATTAGGGGTCAAAGCTCTGGCCTTACTCACTCATAATCTGAAAAAAGTATAAAAATATACTAATTCAGTGTCAAGATATAAGACAAAATCACCGAACCGTGAAATTAGGTCACAGTGACCTATAAGATTATTTGGGTTAAAGGTAAGGTCATACTCACTCATAATCTGAAAGAAGTATGAAAATATACTAATTCAGTGTCAAGATATAAGGCAAAATCACTGAACCGTGAAATTAGGTCACAGTGACCTATCAGTATATTGGGGGTCAAAGCTCTGGTCATACTCACTCATAATCTGAAATAAGTATGAAAATATACTAATTGAGTGTCAAGATATAAGGCAAAATCACTGAACCGTGAAATTAGGTCACAGTGACCCATAAGTATATTGGGGGTCAAAGCTCTGGTCATACTCACTCATAATCTGAAAGAAGTATGAACATATACTAATTGAGTGTCAAGATATAAGGCAAAATTACTGAACCGTGAAATTAGGTCACAGTGACCTATAAGTTTATTGGGGTCAAAGGTCAGGTCATACATACTCATAATCTGAAAGAAGTATGAAAATATACTAATTGAGTGTCAAGATATAAGGCAAAATCACTGCATCTTACTCAAGTTTCTGGATTTTTCAGAAATGGACAGTTATCGTTGACACTGCAGATCATATCTACCACAGCAACGACTTCTGTCTACAATGGACAGAAACGGTTGAAAAATCAACGATTACTGTCTAGTGGACAGAAGTCGTTGCGGCCGCAACGACTTTTGTTCATGGTGAACAGAAGTCGTTGCTGGACACTTATCGTTGCTACAGTGCTGAGTTGCACAATAAAATACCAATGTCTAACACCACGAAAATAATATCACTCTCATTTTTCGCTTTCCAGGCCGCACGGAGACACATGGTAGTCTTATAACGGGGAAGGTAATACAACACTGGGGTGGCATGTTTTACCCACTCGGGCATGAGCATAAAGCTGACATATTCGAAATTCTTGTAGCTGATGACATGAATCGCCTGAAATGGGTGCCAGCAAGAGGAAGTATGTGTTTTGCTTAGTTGTTTTATTTGTTTTTAAAGATTCCAGTAAAATATGTTATGGTCTTGTATAGGGGCCATACATACACTTCCTGAGAAGTACACCAGTACATCAGTAAAATTGTTTGGCAGGACCTCCTTTATCAGAGCCCTACAATGTACCAATGGGCCATACCGCTCATCGAACAAAACCAAATTTTACAGTAAAAATCTAACGCATGAACTCTGCTTGATTAAAGCAGCTAAACGACACTTCTTTCAGTTTACTGTATCATTTTCTATCCAGGACGCAGTTCAACAGCTTTTGTCAGCATTCCACCTGGATGGCATCTCCTTTCTTCAAATCACAGGCGCTTGAAGTTATGGCCATAAATCATTAAAATATGCCCTAAAACAATAGTGTCTTCATAGCAATACCATAGGTAATACTATGTTGAAACTTATTTGAAGCATTATTTTTATGATTTATGGCCATAACTTCAAGCGCCTGTGTTCAAATGCGGATTGGCCAGATATTCAAATAGTGTTTCTGTTCAGTAGATCATTTTTGATTCAACAGTACAGATAACGAGCAATACAGCAATGTTTTGTAAACATATGTAGCGCAACAAAGCGCGAAAGACGTTACCGTGATCCACCGCACCCAGATCCGATACAGACGCCCTGACCTGCGTCTAGCCACTGTGCAAGGTCGGATAAGAACGAGAGAGTGAGGTCAGCACTGTGCTCCTCTTGCTCACTTTACTCCAATTATACAACCGTCTCATCGTATGCGCTTCCTTGGTCAGGAGGTGGCTTTGCCGTTAAAACGAACTTGTCTGAAAGCTGTCAAAAATGCCAATAGGTAAAGATGACCACCATTAGCGTCTATGCATCAGGCCAGGATAAACAATCACTCATCATGAACTGTACATGAGGGGTACGGCAAGTTCTATAATGACAATGTAATTTCTGCAACACCCTGTACAGAAAGATTATCCTTCTTGGTGACATCAGAAGGATAGGTGACTTTAAGAGACGGTACAGTCTCTTAGACCTGGGAAAGAAATAGAGGCTACGCCGATGCACTATATCATCTACAGAAGTGAGCTAAATATTACCTCCGATCACCAATTCAGTCTTCCGTCTCCGTTATCGAAACACCAAGCTCAGGGGAATACAAGACTTCTGGTTGAGGGAGAAAGCAGAAAAAAGCAGTCTGTTGCTAACAAAAGGGAATTGAGAAGTTTCATAATTCACTGCAGACCATTAATTGCATAGAATATTCTTCAGCCTAATCTTCTCAGATATAAAATGGAAAGATATTATATAACGTAGCGTTGTTCCCGGCGGTCACGGCAGCCACGTTTCAGACAACCGTGCTCAAAACGGGATAAAAGTGAGGCAACGCAGGGAAACAGGATAGGCAAACGTAGCAGGCCGTGATAACTGTGAACACCGTGGCAAATTTTTGATTTAAAATTTGCCACGGCAGTCACGGCAGAAATGAGAAACGTAATGGGTAATGATAAAACGGGCTAAACGTAACACACCGTGACATTACGTAACAGTACGTAGCGAATTTTGGAGGCTGTTTGTAGTGCGACGAGAAGCTAGTGAATAGCCCAGAAAGCTACGGATTTTCCACGTTAAGCTGCGTTTGATCACGGTCGTCTCACGTCTCGTCTCGTTTCCTACGGAATACTCAACACGTTTTGTTGCGTTAAGTTACGGTGCGTTAGGTCTTTGACGTATTGATTCCGTTTTACTACGTATCTCACGTTATCTTACGGTTATCACGGCGCGTGAACTTTAAAAATATAAAATGGCATATCATGGAGACAAGTTCCTTCATATTTGAACAGTCACTATATAATGAACAATAGAGAACATGCGCTGCCCTATGCCATTGAAGAAGAAATAAAATCCCGAACTTTCTTAATCAACTCTGCAGTCGGTTGTCGAGGAGTGCGGTTGTTATTATTTCAAAGGGCTTATTTTATAAAAGGCACAAAAAACGCTTTAAATCGCATGGTGTCTACGTATCTGACCTTGACAGAACGAAAAACGTGTTACGCCTTGGTCAAAACGCAACTGACCGCATAAGAACGTAATAGACCGTAATAGAACGTTCTAATAATCATGATAGATCTTGGAAAACCATAACGTACCTTAAGCGCCTCAATGACACACCGGCTTATAACTACTACGGCTTGTTACGGATATCGTAATGCAACGTAAGAAAATTAACGAGACGCAATAGGTCTTGAAAACAGAGAAATATATTACCAAAATTCCATGGCATGCTACGTTTCGAGCATGCATAGAGAAAAAAAAGAAACTTATGTCATGAACACACGGTAGACCTAGTACATGACGTTTGTCGACCACACAGCCAGGCGTGGTAACAAAGCACGGGCATGATTGGCGATCTATCCATATTCATAGCAATGGCACCGTGCAGCAATGTCACGTAGAAATGCAATGTTGTTAAGAGTTAGCGGACCATCACCAGAATCTTCGATACTGACTTGTTCTACTTGCAACCGAAACATACTTATATTGTAAATTGAAACCGGCAGTTTATAGCTAGGTGGCATAGAGAATCGTCCAAGTACTACCAGTTACACACATGCGAACAACAAACATTTAACATAGCCATTCTAATGATGATTTCTTTGTTGTTGTTTATAAGGTGAGGTCCCTAAAGGAGCCATTCAAGGTGGGTTCCAAGGGAAAGATCCCCTCTTCATAGCACGGGGACAGAACCCTGCAGGAGAACCTACGCCGGGAAAACTACACCCACCCCACGGGTTCTTCCTGGGTTGGGGAGGCGGGGAGCACCACCCTTACGAATATGAGGTTCTGGTTTGTGAAGAAGTTTCTGATGTGGAATATACACAGCCTATTGAAAGTAATTAGTTTGATTTTGTTTTATCTGGTGCTTTACATCTACGGTCAACAACTAAGGTCAAAGAACATGTTGAAATCTAGGAAAAACAATATCCATGTGTCGAGAAGGTTACCATAATTTTGTAATTGATGTACTAAGCCACGCCTATAATAGATTTACGACACAAGCATAAGAGAAGGGAATTCTAGATTCGCATCTTCAACATTCGTTGTTAATGTTTTAGGTTTAATTGACGCTAAGTCCAAAGAGACGTTATTCAATGAAGTATCGTGATTGATCGGCCTTTGTATACTGATGTTTTCAGAGGTCGGAGGTTCAATTCGACAGGAATTGCCGAAAGGAACTTCCTGGATTAAAACGGACATACATAACATCCCAGGCAACGCCTTTGTTGGCGGTTATGAAGATAAAGGCAAAAGAGACGTTTATATAGGTAATAGAGATAATGTCATTTTGCTCATTGCTTGTAATGTCAACGTGAAGGCAAATTAGGATGGATGTGTTATTTAATACAACGGCGCAACCGGAGAGAATTATTCATTGCATCTGCCCAACAACATAACGCGTAAAACAAAAATTTCACAGGAAGGAAAATATTTCGATTCACTAGGCTAACTAGCCACAAGTTTATTTTCTCTTTACGGGGCATCCATTTGTCATGTATGTTACAATATATGACCCTTGTTTTGTATAGTTATACTTATTTTCACATTTCATTGCAGGTCGCGCAGAATATTTCGGCAATCTAATTCCAGGCAAGGTTATCAAATTTTGGAAAGGAATGTTTTTTCCACTCTCGGGTAAAGAAGTTCGGAACCAAACATTTGAAGTTCTTGTCACCGATAACCCTAGTATATTTAGATGGGTCCCAGCGTCCTCAGGTAGTCTCTAATTATCATAATCTCACTAAATAGTATCATGGCTTTAAATTTATAATATTTATTTGTTTGCAATTTTTAAATTAATGAAATGCTACACATTGTCCCATAATGTCTTTCTTAATTTGGCTGTGTATGGATGGTGAATTGAAATAAACCTATAAGCTTTTTGAAGTGTGTTTTCTTCACACTGGAAATCTCATCACATTTTAAAATCATCAGACGTTAAGGACCATGTTTACACATACGCCTTGTTATCATTGATGGACAAGAAAAGATTTTGCATTATTATTATTAGTTTCGTTTTCCCTACACAGGTCAAGTACCCCAAGGAGCAGTGCAAGGAGGATTCCAAGACGGAGATCCTTTATTTATAGCTCGTGGGAAAAACCCAGCGGGAGAGCCAACCCCTGGAAAGCTCCATCCACCACACGGATTTTTCCTGTCATGGGGTGCAAAGGAGCATCATCGAGATGAATACGAAGTTCTAGTTTGTGATGGATTGTCGGACCTTCCTTACACACGTTTGTTTTAATACGCATATATTAATGACATCATTTGCAAATTTCAATATGGCGCGACACAATCCTGGCTTTATGTCCATAGATGTCTAGATGCTCGAAATAGGCGAAACAACCAGCTTTTTCAACCCAAAGTGCCCCAGAATCACTCATACACGTGACATAGTTACATTAAGGTGTATGATTCAACTTTTAGAAGACCGGGTTAACCGGGGTTATGCATAGGCCTTCATGTATGTGCATGTATAACAGCTAGGTCGTGATTTGTTCTACTAGTTTTTCTTTCACAAAAGATCATTAACTTGTCGTTTATGTTCATACAAGACACGCGTTTATTTCAGGACATAAAATTGGGCTAAAATTTTAGTTATTCTTTTAACCAAAATCAAAATTGTGGGTCCCTGTTGTATCAGTTAATTATAATCAATTCCTTTTTCGTACTTCTGTTGGCTTCAAAGCGATAAGAGAAATTTAGCTTCGGCATTAATTACATTGGGTAAAAAATAAACACTTTTAAACCTATCATATCCAGCCTCATGTTCTTCTTCAGGTCAGGGTGAACAAGCAAGTGCAGAACCCAGGCAGCAGACACCAGATGCACCTCCAGATTATATGCAGTCAATGGCAGAGATTAGCATGGAAAAGTTAGAGAAACTCGACAAACTTGATCACGTGGTAAAACTGCTGGAGAAAATTGACTCTAGACTAGACATTATGGACAATAGGATGGGTAAACTAGAGGAGCGCCTTTCAAAGCTGGACAAGTGATTTAGAATAAACACATAGCAATGCAATAAAGCACTGTCATAGCACTGCCTATGTATGGCAAACTTTCATTTTGGTACGCAATTGTGTAGTAATTAGAGAATGAGCATGACTCTGTAAATGTATACTGTCCATCGGGAGGAAGTGACTGAGAGGAATTTACATGTGATGCACAGAAGCTGACAGTAGAAAATAAGATTAGAGTCGCTGCATAAGAAAACGAACAATCTGCATATGCGATTGCCTCTGTTTTCGCTACATGGATAGTACATTCCCTCTTCTTCCTTCATTCAAAGTTTCAAGCTTCTAGCTACATGTATCTTCTTTGACTGTTCAGGCTGGTTTGTGTCGGACCTATTCGGAAACCACAGTGTTGGTTTTCTCATGCAATGGCTCATTACACTAGTCCAACAAACGCGCTGATGCGTAACCGATGGTCAGATATAGAAAACAGCAGTCCAAGGAGTAGAATCAAAAATCGGGGAATCAAATGCAACAGTTCACGGATTACCACGTTTTCAGTATAGATATCATGTCAGACCTTTCTATCGACTCGTCAAATTTATTTTCGCATAATGAACATAGTCCTGTCGGCATTAGATACACTTCAGTTACGCGAAAGGTACGTTTGACAAAATGATTGAACTTTTCGCCACGATATTTGTACCACAAACGTAGATTTCTTTAAGCTACTGCAGCATTACATTAAAGCAGTTGATATTCATTTTTACTATCAGAGGGTTTTGTAGGTGTGAATAAGCTCACATTACAGTATATGTAATTTCTATGTGACGATCGGCCCTCACAATCAAAGCACAGTGTCTACTAGCTCGTATGCATCATTTGAAAAATTACCTTAATGTGAGGTTGATGCTTTTTGCCAGCTGCAAAGTATCACGGCAAACTGATTTTAAAGTAAGCCTAATAATGCATACCACTGCCTCATTTCTCACCATTTTGCCTCTTTTCGCATCTTTTCGCGAAAAGAGGCTCTTTTCGCTATCTTATCCCACCCATTGTAACATTTTATGATTTTGATCGATTAATAGACATTTTTCACTTTTGAACGTAACTGCTGCTGGCGCTTGCGGTTATGACTTTCCGTGTGATGGGGAACGACTCGTGAGGGCATATTTGAGACGAAGACGAGGGACGATATGAAGAATTACTTAGTCAAAACTACCAATAGCCCGACGAAGACGAATTAAATAAGACATGCAATAAATGCTATATCGTAGGACGTCTAGCTCTGTAGCTCAGTAGCTAGCGTGCTTGGAATTGAAAGCGAAAGGTGCTGGGTTCGAGTCCCGGACGCATCACTTTTTTCTTTTCTTTATTTGTCTCTCTTGTGACAAAAAAGCTTTGGAAATAAAACATATATTATCAGCTGATTATATTTTTGGCAAATGCAAGAATCATGAAATGCCCTACTACATTAAATTCTTAAATCGTAAAGGAATTGAAGTTTGAGACGGCAGCCCACATGTATGTTTTCTCTTGTATTGGGAGCTCGATCGTATTTTTGGTATAAGAGCTGATCTATCCTCGCGTCAATATTTCTTTCTGGGAGACATGAAAATATGAATATACTGAAGGCTTGTACAGGCATAATATGGCTAGGATAAGGATAGCCACCCTGAACGACTTAAAAATGTTTTCCGCGGACGTAGGCACTAACTCAAACAGTACACTGTATAGTGTACATGTAAAGATATATGTATATTTATTAGGTGTAAGACCTACAGTTCCACGTGCTGTCTCGTGAGAGAATATAATTTATTTTGGCATGTTTATACATGTACTTCAAACAGATACTCGAAATCTTGATGTTATTTATACGGTTGATGTTTCGTTTTGAGTCCATTAGACAATCATCTGCAAGTCATAAGTGCGATATCCTAGCTACATTTTGCATAGACATAGAAATAAGTTGAGGTTTTGTAGACCTTCCACAGTATTTCAGCATTTTGAATGCGATAATTACGATTTTTGGGATGTTTTTTTCCAAGTCAAAGGCTTTCTTTCTGATCCTCCTTTATTCTCTTGAACTATGCGTGATGTTTATCTGGGTGAATTCAAATAAATACGAGTATAATTAAACTTCAAACTAAAACAGTATCATTTTCAAGAAAATGAATGTTTATAGACTGAGAAACATACAGTTCGTTTTTTCATAACGTATCTTGCTTACCCTAAAACAGGACGACAATATTCTTTATGCGAGCACACACACACACACACACACACACACACACACACACACACACACGCACGCACGCAAGTTCCGTAGATGACTTCATGTCGCAGTGGTTCAGGCAGTCGCTTCGTAAAATCACATGTCGAGAATAAATACGTACATGTAGTTGATAAGACTGGTACAAAATTATTAGGGAGCGCGGTGGCGTAGTGGTAGGGCGTCTGACTCCTGAGAGGTCCTGGGTTCGATCCCCACAGGCGCCAGCCGTGTTGTGTCCTTGAGCGTGTTGTGAACCCAGGAAGCGTTGGCTCCGTCCCGACATGACTGAAAAAAATGTTGACTGGGACAAAACAAAAAAAAATAAAATAAATAAAAACTTAAAACCTATATGCATTGGTAAAATGCAAAAATAAAGAAATCCAGACAGCAATTAAACATATAAATCGTAAACAATGCTATCATATGCAATGGTAACAATGATTATTGTTGTCTTCCCGTTTAACTGTCTGATTCTAATTGAACAATGAACCAGAAGTGGCCTTTGACACGACATGTTTACAAAATCGCATCATCAACTGTCATGATTGCCATTAAAGATACATTACGCGTTCAAGGCGAGTCGGCCTTACAAATGCTTGGCGCGAATAAAACAGCTTCCAGTGCAGAATATTTTGACACTCGTGTGTATAACTAGGGATCGCTTGTTCAATTCTGAGCTGCCCATGGCTTTATGGTGACACTATAAACCGAGATCCCGTCTGCATATGACGATAACTGTTGGTGGGAAAACAACTATCAACTATTTGTTATCGCCATGTGACTTTCAACATACTGGTACATGTATATACGTACATTGGTTCTGTTTAGCTACATTTCACATGTTTTTCGTGAACACACAGAATTCCTTTTACATGTAAACATGGCAAGATTTACGATTTGAAACATTTAGTTGATCTTTAATTTTATGTGCAGTTTTTTTTTTTTTATTCTACGCCTTACAACGTTTTGACACATTTTAAGTAATATCGAGCATGATTCATCAGGATAACATGTCCGTGACATGTTTACCCCATTGAACAACGCTTTTATAAAGCAAAACTTGAGTATGCAGGGGTATATCTAGTTTTAGCTCACATGAGCCCGGTGAGCTTATAGGATGGCCATGCCCCGTCGTCCGTCCGTCGTCGTCTGTCAACAATTACCATGATCTTGTTCTCTGAAACAGCTTGGCCAATCAAAGTTAAAACTGTTTGCGGAGCTTTCTTAGGAAGGGGGAACGAATAAATGGACCAGGTCACATGACCAAGATGGCCGCCTTGGCTATAAATAGCAAAAACCGTTAAAATGTTTCTTCTCCAGAACCAGAAGGCCTATGATTTTGTAACTTGGCATGAAGCATCAAACAATATTAAAAGCACTACAAAGTTTGTATAAATCATTTCGCTGGGATGACCTTGACCTATTTTACGGTAAGATCAACTTACATGTAGGTCGCCCATGCATTTAAATGGGGAAATTAGTTAAATGTAATTAAATGGGTGGAAACTTGTTATGATAATACAAATGGGCAGATTTATTTTTATGAAAACATTAAGACCCGGGTGGTTGTCAGCTCCTGCCTGGGGGAATATATACATGTATATGACTATAATATTTAAACATCTTCTCTGCAATCGCATGGCCGATCAAAGCCAAACTTCGTGGAAGGGGAACGAAAGTTTGTATTAATGGTCAAGGTAACTTGACCAAAATGGCCGTCATGGCTATAAATTGAAAAACCTTTAAAATTGTTCTTCTTCAGAACCAAAAGGCCTATGATTTTGAAACTTGGCATGAAGCATCTACAAAGTCTATATATGACCCAGGGATTACATTAACCTATTATAAGACAAGGTCAACTTAGGTTGTCTATGCTTCTGAAAACATAGATTGTGAGTATTCGTTCTGTCTTGTGTCCACAATCTATGTTTTGAACAAATAAGAAAATATCAAAACTGTTGAATTGAAAATTTTCATTTTTTTAAGTTGAAAAAACAAAACAAAAAAACACTGTGTTTTGCTTGATAAGGTTTTGTAATGATATCGTCATGATATAGGGTACCGTTTTAGTGCACATGTATTACACATGCTGACGGCAGATCTACAACATTTGATCATTCTCAACCTTACTCATTCGGACTCATCTTTGCGTCCGGAATCGGGCAAGCATATAAGCACATAAGCTTCTTACTCAATCTGAATTTAAATAAATAATAAATTGAATCGGTTTGTTGATTTGAGCGTTAATCCAACAGCAAAGGTCATATGGAAACGAGACCTCAGTTTATAGTCTCATCCGACAGACTCAAGAAGACCCGAATCAAACCTGCCATCTCTGGTTTATAAGGCACGTGAAATAACCACTGCACCATAGAGGCTTGCTTAATAGGTTCAGTATAAACTTTATCATGATAGAAATCGTACTTTTAAATGTTAAAAAAGGACAAAAGAACGCATGCCCTTAACACCAACTGCGTTCGGCTTTCCAAGCTGCAATGTGGTTTGATAACTGATCCGGCTTGATATGATCTTTGTTTTGTCGATGGGCCCTAGGACAAAATTTCAATAGCCAAACACAACACAATTAAATTTCCCCTGTTACTCTTCGCCTTAGGTTGATGCCCAATTGATCAGTCTTACAATCAAGGGTGACACAAAACCAAGTTCTGCTTGTGGGTGTGCAAGTTCGTTTTCTCAGGGTTCTCTTCTTTTCCTCCTGTTACTGATTTACCCGTCTCATATGAACTAAAATAATCTTGAACGGGCCGAAAATTGTATAAAAACGCATCATTATGATCAGAAATGAGCACAATGAGACCCTTATCTGTAATCAAGTAACAATAGAATGACCAAGAATCTATACAATTAAATTTCCCATCCTAACATAGACACCAGGCGGGAGAGACATGGCGGTGCAACACATCACAAGCAATTTGACAACAGGCATAAAAAATAAAATTACTAGCTCTTTCCAAACAAGACCAGCGTCCATTCTGTTAAAAGGGACAATACACGAGGCAATAATCTTATGAAAACACGTGTCAATGTGAAGACTGTATACACCATTATTTGTGAAACAAATGAATAATTTGTGCACTTTGACAGAATGTGTAGTGTCCAAAATTGCTTCTACGTGTATGTGAAAATGGCGAACATCAAAAGTAAACTATGGGGCGACTGAAACACTATGCGTCCTCTACGGAAACACTTTAGGAACTCACGAAAATAATATAATTGTGTTAGTTTGATTTTAATTTATTTATTTGAATTCAACCAGGTGAAACAACACGCATACTATCACACAGAATAAATGAGGATCAGAACGAAAGCTTATGTCTTGCCAAATTAATTTTCTACATCGTAACCATCGCACTCGATATGGCAGAAATACTGTTGAAAGTCTACAATTAACAAAAACAGTTGTGTGGCTAGGCATATTGTAGCTACATGTAGGGTATTGCCCCCATCGCTCTTCCTACTGTCGAATGGACTCAAAACGAGACATCGACAAAATAAACATCGTTCGCTCACGAGATAGCACGTGAAACTGTAGTTTTACCTCTAATACGTAATACACATATATCTGAACATGTACCGTGACTATACTTTTTGATTTGGTGTCTTGTGTATTTGTTAAAATTCAGTTTTACGTCCCTTTCAAGATTATTTCAGCTCATGTGAAAAGCGCCAAACAGTAGGTGGGGCGAAAACGGGAGTACCCCGAGAAAAACCGCCTGGCACACCCGCAAACAGAACTTGGCCTGTCTCACATGTGGCCATTGTGGGTCTCGAACTCACACCAGTCACAACGGTGAGACGATTAAGTGATTATGAAACAGCGCTCTGAACTGCTCGGCCACGGGGGACGCTTGCGTATTCTTTTTAGTCATTAGAGGCGGTCAGCTTATCCTATCCACATTATCTGTACCAGCCAGTCAGGAAATAAATGTTGACGTTAGGATCGGTCGCTGATCCGTTCTTCTAATGACGATCAATATCTCGGCTTCCAACAAGACCTATAAAAAACCTATACATGCGGTCTGCCTTCTCACTAGACAGTTTAATCCAGAAACTTACGATTTTAGTATTAAATGCAGCATTGCATTTTGTGATTCTTGCATTTGCCAATAGATAAAATTTTATTTTCTTTTTTCCTTTTTTTTTATTTCTTTTTAATTTTTTAAGCTTTAATGTCACAGGTGCGAAAAAAGGAAGAAACAAAGAAAAGGAAAAATAATTTTTGTCCTACCCGGACTCGAACCCAGGACCTTTCGATTCTATGTCTTACTCTCTACCTACTGAACTATTCAGCTAGGCGTCTTGGACAATTTCGTTTTTTGCGTGTCTCATTTAATACACCTCCGGTGGGCTGTTGGTAGTTTTGACTAAGTAATTCTTCATATCGCCCCTCGCCTTCGTCTCAAATATGCCCTCACGAGTCGTCGCCCATCACACACAAAGTCGTAACCGCAAGCGCCAGCAGCATTTACGTTCAAAAGTGAAAAATGTCTAATAATAAGATAATACATAAAATATGATAAGCGAAATAGCATAACTTCTGGGACACACATATCAACTTTCTTTAACATTGATTTCTCACCCTACAGGGAAGATTGAACTAAAAATATTATTCCATTAAATTACTTATCATCTGGTAGACTACACCTTTCATAATATTTGGTCTACCCAATATGCCATCAAGGTTATCGAAGCTTGAAATCTTGCATCTTAAAAGGCTTACTTGGCTCCATACACTATATTATATAATCAGTAAATCATACTTACACTCCTTTGTATTTACAAGTAAAACTTGTCCAGCAGTTCTATAATTGAATTATATGCTGCCGAGACCCATTTTAAAATTGCATGATCATAATGTTGGCTGCCTGATTGTATAATATGGTATACGAGGGCTGGTAGGGTGCAATACTTCAAGCTTCATTAGCCTTGAATATACACAGGGCAAACCAAATATTATGTTAGGTGTAGTCTAGTGGAGGATATGTAAATTTAACAATATAATCTGTTTTTGGTTCAAACTTTCTTGATGTTTGTGAAATCAATTTTAAAGTTGATATATGTATCCCAGAAACTATGTTATTTTGGTTGTAGTATTTAACATGTTACTTTTATATATTAATAGAGCACAATAAAAATGTTACAATCAGTACATTTGTCTATGTTTTGAGATTGGCCTAGCGAAATCCGTTCAAATATGCAAACACCCAATACAATTTTGCTGAGCTTGAAGTACGGGTACTCCTATGCCAATAATTATGAAACAAATCGCTATTAAACTTATTAAATGAAGCTGTACATACGATATTGCTAAACTATGTTTCTGAAGGACTAATTGACAAACGAAATCGAATTACGAGGACACCGACGACATTTATTTTGATGTGGCTGTGTCTAGAATGCATCTCCATTATTGTTGCCCAGACCCCTAAGAGAAAACGACATCAAGTTGCATTTTTGCTGGCATTCTCTCAAGATGAAAATTTACATTGTAATCCCCATTGATCAATACGACCACCGCAATTTCAAGTTGACCACCGGTACAAAATCGATCTAAGCGTTGAAAAGAAAGCTTGAATGATTTTAAAATTATGTCTGAAAAGCTAATGTAGAGTTCATGTAACTTACTTCAACGACCATTGGTTACAGAAAGCTTGCAAAAGCACAATTAGGGCATTCCAACCTGTGTTTGACCAAATTCTACTTTCGTTTTCACCAAGCACAAGCGATTGCAGTGAAATGGTTTATTTTTTCAACTACTACTTCGGGTAGACATTCAAAGGCAAAAATGATACACTGACATCCACTAAACTCGCGAAAGCTAAACTAATAACAGGAAACACTCAAAACGACCACCAATATATGAACTGTTTTTACGTTGACCACAGGCGGTGGTCAATTTCCACTTTACCGGGCGTGTTTATACATGTAAAGATCATAGAAGTACTAGTTTTTGACAATTGGCAGACCTTTAAAGATAGTCTGTGTCCGCTCGTACCAAAATGTAATTTCACGTGTCTTAGCCAATAGTTATTGATGACATTTTTTTTTTCAATCGATTTTCAATAATTGGAATATGTTTCTATTTGGAAGATGGAAAAAGGTAAGAGAAAATGCTATTTGTTTTGTTATTTTCTTTCTTCAGGGTTTCTGGCTAGGTTAGACATGAATCAGTCATGAACATCTTGAAAGTTCTCAAAGGGTTTGTAGGAAATCTATTATTTTTCTGTATCTTGTTTACAAAAACAAAATTAAGGATTCAGATTGTTTACCAACAACAAAATTAAGGATTCAGATTGTTTACAAACAACAAAACTAGTGATTCAGATGAAAACACAGACCGGTCTGCAACAGTGATAACTGTTTATAGAAATTTTCAAATTGATTAAAAAAATCAGATAACATGCTAGAATTACGTTTTGTATACTTTGCCTAATAAAGCCCTCTGTTTTCCCAATATAAATCACTATGTACATGTATGTACATGTATATGTTAATATATCAATAACCTGAATCACTACGCTTATACAAGTCAAGCAAATAAAATTCGATTTTACGATATTCAGTTTTATTGTACCTCATTCATATACCATTGACTTCTTTAAGTCGAAATTAATTGATTCCTGACATGGTTGCATATACAGTGGACTCGACAATGGCGAACCACTTAGAGGTCAAACGCTATTACTTTAAACACGGCCATGGGAATGTTATTTTATTTGGTACTAAAAACATCTTTCATATCTCAGCTTTTCAGGAAAATAATAATTTTAGTTCATTCGATTTCATAATGGGAGATAACTCTGTTGATATAATACCTCCCGCATTAGACAATGGCGAACCAACTCGACAATGGCGAATCAAATAGTCTATAGCCTAAATGAAACCATTTTAGAAGGTTATTTTTGCACACAAATGGTGCCATCATCATGCGAAACTAAATGGTATTCGATAATATTGTGTTAATTTGCTTTGGTGCTATACGTTCACTGTGAACAGCAAATGTCCTGTCGGAAAGGTCAATCATACCGATTTAAGCATGTTTTATTGTTTAATGAATCAGTGTAAGCCTAAAATCAAAAAAGTTAAACCACGACTTGCATCAATATTAGTTACGTCATTGACCAAACCAAATTGTTCCTGGGCGAACATTCCAAAGGTAGAATATCAGTACTTTGTGCACATTCTTTTTACCACACAAAGTATGATTCGCTATTGTCGAATGTACATGTACACGCTTATATCTATCTTCAGTGTCAAAACTTTTATCAAAAACACGCATAATGTATAACTAGGGATATTAGGCATTAAAGTCATGCAAAAATGGTCATTATAAAATGCTTAGAAATGAGGTAAGAAACACATTTATCTGAACGTCACTTTTTGCGGAACAATAAACTAGCCGTCTTAGTTAAGGGGTCAAGCGTTTCAGCAACTCTGATTTTATTGTCCGGTGGAATTTTGAATCCATTCTTTTACCAAACCTCAAGGCATGATAGATGAAAGTAAATGACTGAGTTGTATAATAAATAATACTTCGTCTAAAATTCAAGAAATTCTGCAATACCTTTACGAGTGATTCGCCATTGTCGATGATTCTCCTTTGTCGAGTTCACTGTATTAAAGTCGAAATTTTGTATTGCCTAGGGAAGCACAAAACAAATGCAAATCCTAATAGTACCCAGTTTTGCATATTATATAGCATTGTTACTGAATTCACGCAAATGAGATAAGTTAGCAGATTTAGAAGGGGTTTCCAATAAAAAAAAAGAAAAGAAACATCCTCTGGGTCCAAGTAATGTCAATTTTATGGGTAAATTAAAAAGGAAAAATAAAACCATGTGTATTATGATTAAACAAACGAGCTAGCCCTTTAGCTTAAACATATTTATTTCACATATATAAAGAACATTTACAGTCAGGGGCGTAACCTAATCTGGTTATATATATATATATATATATATAAAAAAAACTAAATCGCATTATTTTTCTTTTCTCCAGAATCGTGCAAAATCTGTGACGGTTTCTTTCATTTATTTAAAATTCAAAATGTTCACCACTAAACGAGAGCTTTATTCCAATATGGTGGACAGTCACTGAACAACGTTCTGAGGTCGGTAAACTTTTTTGTGTGCGATTTTGGGTCTCAGAAATGTGAAATTCATATTTTTTAAAACATGTATCACCATCTAATCGGAATTTTACCACATGTCACGACAATTTTTCTTTGGAAGATATGTATGAAAAACGCATCGTCTAGAGACTGGTGCGCACGTGGTATAAAGACAGTGTGGTAGCAAAAATAATAATTATTTGCATTCACATTAATATTGTCTTTTATTTTTAACAACCAAGAAAGGTAGACAATTTTAAATGTTTTAATAACTTGACTCTGTTGTTTTTGATAAGCTGTTTAAGTTACGCCACTGACTGATATATAGAGGGTATTTACTTTTTTGAGGTAAATACCAAATATATTTCATCGAGTGAGTTGAAAATTTAGATGTTTTCAAGTCACGAGATAAAAATATTTGGTATACGTATTTACCGATAAAAAGTAAACTTTCTTTTTATTTTATACAATACACCGGCATTTTCCTATTCACAAAGCAGGCGGTGAAAATGCAAAAACCAAAACTTTTTGAAAACACAAATAATTTTGGTACCACATTGTCCCTAACGTTCTAACTAAGAAAATGAATACCCACACTTTATGTTTTCGTTCGTAAATAACGGAGTTATAGGCATTTGATTTTGGTACCACATTGTCCCTAACGTTCTAACTAAGAAAATGAATACCCACACTTTATGTTTTCGTTCGTAAATAACGGAGTTATAGGCATTTGAATTTCTGCATTGAGGCACATTTAATGACGTCAAGTGAATGGAAACGTCAGAAGTAATCCAAACTCTACAGTGAAAATATCGGCTGATATCAATCACTAGTGAAAATATAAATATCAATTCTGCAGTGAAAATATCACTTTTATCCATTTTTGATATACATTTTCACTGCTAAGTATAAAATAAATGTATACATTGGTATATACAATAATTAATAGGTTGAGAACGAAAGTGCAAGAACGGTTTGGCGTTGAATTTACTTTTAGGAACGGTGCATAAAATAACAAAACCTTTGGCGGACGGACAATGATTACATGTAAAAAGAAAAACAATGCATATTGCATATGGGGGCAGTTTTACTGCACAGGTAATCTAGGGTTTAAACAAGTGGTACCACCGGTATTGTCGTTTAGATACTTCTTTGCTTCTAGTACCTCCTGTAGAAATACTTGTACATGTATGATAATCATCTCATTATTACAGTCTTTTAAGGTCTGAACCATATTGCAACAACAGTGGCCATAAACTCAATAAACTGTGGTACCAATATAGCTTGTAACTAAATAATGACTCTAAATGAGTTCATATTGCTTTAAAATCGTTTATGCTTTTTAAATAGTTCAACAGCAATTACCAAAGGGGATCTCATGGGTGAAAACTAACATCAAAAACATTCCAAAGAACGCCTTAATCGGTGGATGGGAGGATTACGGCAAACGGAACGTCTACATAGGTAAGTAGGGAACTTTCCCACATCATTAACTCTGATAAAACGTCAAACATTGTCCGTGAAACAAATTTACTGTACAGGTTCGGGAAACATTTTAGCAATAATGTGCTGTAATATCAATTCATTACGAAAACTTGCCCATGCAATATACAGAGATCTTTTGGCTTTAAAAATTGAAAAATTTTCAGCTGAAAATTTTTGATATTTTTTCTTATTTTTGCTCAAAACATAGATTGTGAGTACACGTTAGAACCGCCTCGGCGAGGCGGTTCTAATGTGTAGCCACAATCTATGTTTTGGAGCAAAAATCGGAGAAAAATAGGTATACCCCTATATACCCCAGTTTTGCAATACAAAAGTGGGATTTCAGGGGGTTTACATCTCACGGACATGTTTTCCTGATGTACCATCCGTCCGTGAGTAAGCTAATGCCCGTGTCCCTTCATTCGTTGTTCTGTCCGTCTCTCTTACATATACGACGGTCACCTTTTTAACGTTATAACATGTACATGTACCCGCATTTAGCCAGTATACGATGTAGGGCATCATTTGTTTGTATTTATTGATGCTTAACGTCCAAGTCAACATTTTCAGTCATGTCGGAAAAGAGCCACTGCTACCTGGGTATTAATCAGTTCTGAGGGGAGTTGATGTGTCTTGCTGAAGGACAGGGCGCCCTGAGTGGGGATTTAACCCAGGACCTCTCGATTCGGAGACCGATGCTCTACCGCAAGGTCAACGTGCTCCCATCATTTAATAAATAGACTTAAGATATATTTGACTCAGAGGCTGGGTTGTGCAATATAATAACCATATCGAACACCACGAAATAAGTCTAAATTTATTTTCATTTCTTTTTCCAGGCCGAACAGAGGCCCATGGGTGTCTTATAACGGGGAAGGTAATACAACACTGGGGTGGCATGTTTTACCCACTCGGGCATGAGTATAAAGCTGACAGATTCGAAATCCTTGTAGCTGATGACTCGAAGCGTTTGAAATGGGTGCCAGCAAGAGGAAGTAGGAATTTTATTTGTTTATTTGTTTTTAAACAGTCCTGTGTGTGGGTCATACCCTTCCTACATCAGTACAACTGTGAGGTCCTACCAGGGGCTCTTAGCTTCCTGCTCCCTGGAAAAAATGACCTTTCTCCCCAGCTCCCTAAAATAGTTATTCCTCAGATCCCTGCTCCCTGCTGCCTAAAACCCCAAAAGTTTTCCTTAAAAATAAATGACCCTTCTCCCCAGATTCCCGAAAATAAATGACCATTCCCTCCAGCCTGGTAGTGCACCATCATTAAAAAGGACCTCCTTATTCAGAGCTAGAACTTGTGGAAAGCGTATGTATGCATGCCCGCTTTATACACATATCACTATTAGCGTCTATATATCTATGATGAACAAATCAGAAAAAAGTGCATGACAAGTCCAATAACGACTTCAATTGTTATTTCTGCAACCCTGCGTTTACCTAAAGACGCAGATCTTGCAAGCATAAAGACTGGTTTGACGAAAACAATAGAATAATAAGAGGTGTCTTCATGAAAAGAACCGGCTGCATAAGCAGCATCGATATGATATGATACTTGCCCAGTATTCAAGAATGCAGCCTGCAGCAATTTGTTAAGGTAGAAACACCAAGCTCATGGACATGCAAAAAAGGGTATTGAGAAATTTCATTTTGCACTGAAGACATGTCATTGCACAAAATGTTGTTATGCCGCATGGAAACTTTCTTCTCAGAGATACGTAAAATGGAAAGACGGATATTAACTTCTTCACGAGTGTACCACTAGTTCTCACGAAAGTGGGCCAAATTGGGTCATAGCGTAAAATGCACATCTTATGCTATTTTAATGAATCGGTAACCTGAATTAAGTTTGCGTTTTGAAGTATCTACCTCGTATTGAAATATTTGAACAGAAAACTTTAGTCTAACATACCACACGGTACATATGCTAGCGTGTGTTGATGCAAGGCCCCTATTCAATATGAATGTCATAGTTAAATATGTCGATTTTCACTTATTTTTAATTGATTGACTTTTCGCACTAAAACAGCCATACACGCTCGGAAAATGTTACTACAGAAGTACTGTTCATCAGAGCAATAGTGAACACTCTTGGACAGGACAGACTGTATTTCAGAGGAAACCGGGTTCTACAAGCAGACACACACGACACAGATATCAGACATTCTAACAGTGGGCATAGATCGCGTCAACGAGATGATGAAGGGATGTACTATAGGCGAGACGACTCTCGGCATCAACGCTCCTCACGTCGCACGACTTCAAATTCCGCATATACTAGGCACGGCTATTCTTACAGAGATTAATGGTGTTGCGGGTTTTGGAACGTGAATGGATGGGCGCAGCGTATTGAGTCGGACAGTTTTAAATTACGGGAAAATATAGTTAAACACATGAACTTTGACATGCTAGGATTAGCGGAAACCCACTTACAAGGAGATGATAAACTTGACGTAGCAGGGTACCAATGGTTCGGACAGAATAGGGCAAGCATTCATAGAAAGGCTAAGAAAGGATCAGGGGGTGTAGGTCTACTAGTCAGAAATGAACTTTTAAATTGCTTCAACGTATGTGTCGAAGATGACTCAGTCGAAGGAATTTTATGGGTACAGTTTAAATCAAAAAGTGATAACTCTAAGTCTCATGTTTGTGTGTGTTATTTGCCGCCACAAGACTCTTCGAGAAACGTAGATGCATCTGAGTTTTTCGATAATCTCATATGCCAAATACACATGTATTGTAAAGAATCTATGTTTACCATTATTGGTGACTTTAATGCACGTTGTGCGGATTTTGAAGATTTTATTGCTGGTGTAGATCTCATTCCTGAGCGCAATGTCATTGATTTTACCTCGAACAAGTATGGAGAGCTGCTTTGCGAATTTATGATAGACACAAATTGCTGTATGTTAAATGGACGAAATAATGTTAAAAATGGCTACACGTGCATAAAACCACAGGGAATGTCAGTTGTCGATTACTGTATCATTCCTCATGAGGATTTGAGCAAATATTCAAACTTTACCGTTTCCACAATATCCGATATAGTTAATGAAATCAATGGTCAATCAGAATTTGCTTCAGCATCTTTGCCGGATCATTCGGTGCTTGCATGGAAGGTACAAGTCGGTTTGCATACACGGTCTAACGGCAGTGATACTAAAAGTACTTTTACTGTTTTCGAGAGGAACATTCCAGATAATTTCCTTTGTGATAAGATTTCTGAAATTGAAGCACTAGAAAATCAACTTCAGAGCAACATAAACAATCAAAACGATATGGATCAACTGTACTCTAAATTCGTTGACACTGTCAAAAACGAGATGATAGACAAGCTGAATCCTAGGAAAATTACAATAAAAACTGGACAGGACAATAAACAGCGAAGAACACGTAAGCCATGGTGGACCAATGAACTGTCGGAAATATGGAATACGCTCTGTAGAAAGGAAAAAGATATGATAAACTGTAAAGCAAATCATAGGCGGCAGCTTAGAGATAACTTTAGGCAATATAGGAAAGTTTTTAATAGAGAGGTACAGAAAGCTAAGCGTTCATACTGGCGAAATAAGCAAACAGAAATAGAAAATCTTGAAACGAATAATCCTAAAATGTTCTGGAAAGAAATTGGTAAGCTTGGTATTGGTAAAGACAGACGAGAAAGTATTCCCATGGAAGTCCTGTTGCCGGACGGAAGCCTAAGTACCAAAGGCGAGGACGTTTTACGAGTGTGGAAAAATGGTTTCAGTTCATTATTAAACACTACAAACAGTGGAAACGAAGATATTCAGCCGCTAGGAAATGATATTCACAGTAACGAAAATGGTTCATTTGATGAGCCCATAAATCTGAGCGAGTTATTTAAAGCAGTGAATAACTTAAAAAAGGACAAAGCGTGTGGTATCGATGAAATACCTAATGAAGTTTTAAAAAGTAAAACGCTGTGTAACTTTTTACTTCTTATGTTCAACGAATGTTATATGAAAGGTGTAATTCCAAGTATATGGAAAAAAGGAATTATTAATCCGATACCCAAAACGTCAACGTCAGATCGTAGGGACCCGCTTAATTATCGTGGAATCACACTGACGCCAGCATGTTATAAATTGTATTGCAGTATTCTAAACACTCGACTTGATAAATGGGAAGCTGAAAATGCAATCATATCAGACAATCAGAATGGATTTAGAAAAAACCGTAATACGATGGACCATATATCGTCATTAACGACATTAATTGAAACAAGGAAGAATCAGACAAAGTCGACATTTGCAGCATTCATAGACTTCAGGAAAGCGTACGATAGTGTGAACAGAAATAAGCTTTTCGAAAAGCTGAGGTACAACGGTATACATGGGAAAATGTATAACGCTCTAAAGACCATATATGATAATGTCAGCTGCGCGGTGCGCATTAACGGGAAATTAACTGACTGGTTTAATGTTAGTTGTGGTTTAAAGCAAGGGTGTTCGTTGTCCAGCATACTTTTCAACATGTACATAGATGACCTAATTAAAAATATAAACGCTTTGGATATAGGAATAGATATCGGCGATGAAAAAGTTGGAATTCTTGTCTACGCTGACGATGTGGTACTTCTAAGTGAAAACGAAAAAGACCTACAATCATTACTAAATGAGCTTAACACATGGTGTCTTAATAATGAAATGTCAGTGAATGCATCCAAGTCAAAAATAATGCATTTTCGCCCACAATCGTTCAATACTACACAAGTAAAATTTTTCTGTGGAGACCAGGAGCTCGAAAAAGTAAACCAATATGTATACCTTGGGTTAGTGCTAACAGAGTTCTTGGATTATTCAGTTATGGCAAAGCATGTTGCTAACTCAGCTGGTAGAGCCCTAGGACTTGTCATAGCTAAGTTTAAATCGGCTGGTGGCCTTCCGTTCTCGACTTTTACGAAACTTTATGATTCCATGGTTTGGAGCATTATAGACTATGGAGCCTCAGTATGGGGTTTCAGGTCGTTTTCATGCATTACAGCCATTCAGAATCGAGCCCTCCGTTTCTATATGGGAGTAGGACGCTACACACCAAATGCCGGCGTTGCCGGTGATACGGGGTGGAAATCTACATATCTCAAGCAACTGAAGAATGTTATTGGTCGATGGTGCAGAATAAAATCGATGGATAGCCAACGAATCAACGTTAAGATTTATAATTGGTCAATACGTCACGGTGATACTGGAAGAAGTAAAAACTGGGCGCATCACGTTAAGGATATCTTAAATGATTCTAATTTATTAGACTACTTCCATATGAGCTCTGACGATCATCGTTTTAATAGCAAATATTTGATAAGAACTCTCTTGAACTTTTACAGTGAGATAGATATGCATTCTTGGTTGGAAGCTGTAAGTAGAATTGATGCTAGAAATGGAGTAGGGCGCAATAAATTAAGGACATACAAATTATTTAAATTGGAATACAAGACTGAAAACTATATCCGTATAAATCTGCCGAGAAGTCATCGGAGCGCTTATGCTAAATTCAGAACGGGGGTAGCCCCTTTGCGCTTGGAAACTGGCCGATATGAACGCTTAAATTTAGAACAAAGGGTGTGTTTTAATTGTGAATCAGAAATCGAATCAGAAGAACACGTATTAACTCAATGTCCATTATACAACGATTTAAGGAGAGAACTTTACACAAGAATATCTTGCAATTTACCTGGATTCGAAGCTAAAAGCAACACAGAGAAATTAACTTGTATTTTAGGCTGTGACTCAATACCGGTAATTAGGATTAGTGCCAAAATCTGCTCGGATATTTTAATAAGACGAAGGCAACTTTTATACTCTTAATCTAAGTTTTATTGTACATTCTGGTAACTCTTTTTAGCTGTATATAAACTAAATGTGACATACTTTTTAAGACTAGGACACAGTGATTGTTTTAAATAGTAATGCACTGTATATATGTATCCAAAGAAGTCTCTCATAATTCTTAAAGAATGATTCCATTTTATTTCATATGTTATATGTAATTTATATGGAAGTGAGACTATAATAAAATAAATGTATGTATGTATGTATGTATCTGATCCATAATAAATGCCCAATGACCAGAGATAAATGTAAATAAACAAAATCAAAGTATATTTGTCATTGCCTTTGGTGTATTCTACGAGCCCAGATATAAAAGCTTAAATAAATTCTTTCAAAAAGAGATAATGCATTATGATTGTTTTCGCCAGAGAGTCACAAACACTTATCTCGACAAAAAATGAAAGTATTTTAATGGTATATTTTAAACTAATCGTTGGGTATGATGCCGCATTCTTTATCATGAAATCGTATTTTTCTGTTGTATTCTACGAGCCCATCAAAAGTAAGGAATTGCTTAATCATAGACAAGGCTCCGTCACTATAGTGAAAGGGAGAGAACCCGTATTGGGCACTTCAGACATTTCATAATTTTTGTATACTACGGTTCGTCGGAAATGAATCTGAAATCTCTTAAGTATTTTACGGGACGTATTTTACGGGACAGTGGCTTGGGTGTGGAACCAGCGATTAGCTGACCATATCTTAAAATGGAAATTTACGTCATAATCTGTGGACGGACGACCATTTTCGAAGCTGCTAGAAGCTAAAAGAGGTTGTGAAAACAAACATTATTCATAAAACAGATAGAAATTTCTTTTTAACGAGATGCCACGAGACAAACTTTTCAGAGGTAAAATATGCACGGAATAGTGTCGATTACGTATGTTTTTAATTACACCAAAATCGATTCCATGCTGTGTGTTCAATAATCAATAATGAGTGTAAACTTTGGATTCTGCATATGACCGGTGCAATACATTAATTGTCAGAAGAATGCATTTCGGGTAGATCTACTCGAATTTATTGAGAAATGAAATCGGTTGTTCTGATAGGGATTTTGTGTGGGTATTCAAAATGCGTGTCAATATTTTTCATTAGGCTCGAGCAGAATGTCCCGTATAATAGGTAATACAAAATACATCGTATTCGTTCTAATTAGCACACAGTGCACTTACATGTAACTTTTCAAAATAACTTAAAGTTAAGGTAACTAAATATCGTTCTAATTAGCGCCCACTACGAACGGAAGCATCACATACAATTTGCTGAAATAACAATGTCAAAAATATCAATGTCAGATGATGTCATTCAAGTGTTCCATTCGTTTAAAAACAGCGATTCATCATTTATTGTTAAGTTTTGATGCGGTATTTATGTGTAAAATTGGTGTTAACTACCAATATATTAGTGGAGCCATGTGCGCTTATGAACATGTTTTTTTTTTCTGAAACGTTATTGGAGCATGTGCGCTAATTAGAATGAATATGGTAGTCAACATCTTCGATAGGGCAAGTGGTTTTCAGCAGTCTTATAATGTCTCGAATCAACGTTGAATCGACTGACCAGCGAACATCAAAGACCTTGATCAACATGCGCAGATCTGTATCTTTGTTATTCACATTTTCGCTTAAATCATGTCCATTACAAGTATATAGCACCTGGATGGATTGCTCACCCGTTTACACATTCACGATTTTTGGCTACTGTGCCGCTACGATTCGCCACGATTTGTAAAATCGTCGTGTACCGTGGTGTACCGTGGTGATTCGAATTAGAACCGTAGTGCATCGTGGTGAATCTTGACGGGAAACTTCACGGTAGCGCTACGGAAGTTTTAAACTGTTTAAAACATTCGTGGCGTATCGTGATGGTTATTGGGCGTGGCCTAATTCGTAGCGCAACCGTAGCGGAATCGTGCTTATTCGTACAGACACCTTAGCTATATTCGCGGCTATTCGTGAGAGATCGTAGCCAATCGTGGAGCTCCGTAGCGAAACCGTGGAATCTTTGACACCACGAACTCTCACAATTCACCACGAATTGTGTACGGTTGACCTACGAATCATCCACGGTTTCGCTACGGAGCTCCACGATTGGCTACGACGGCTACCGCCGTGAATCGTGATAGTACCGTATCGAACCGTACAAGCACCGTGAGCATTCGTTGTGCCACCGTGGTTAATCCTCATTGACCGTAGCGTTGCCGTCATGAATCGTCATTGATTCGTAGCGATACCATACAGACACCGTACTAATATCGTGGACATTCTTACTAGAATCGTACTGACAATGAATATTTCCACTTTTCGCCACGATTCATCCCGATCCATCACGATTTTTCTGACCATGAGAAATCGGGGTGAATCGTGGTGAATCGTAGAGAAAATCGTGAATGTGTAAACGGGGCTTAAATATGATAATTTTCAGTCGAAAAAAGGAGATTTTTCTTCTCTTCCTCTTGTTAAAAGCGTCGATTATGGATACATGTTAGCTTCGTATTAGCGAGACGGTTCAAACGGGTACCCACAATACATGCCTTTGTACAAAACATCAAAGCATAGATTGAGGGTACACATTAAAACGCCTCGACACTATACCTACAGGAAGGAGCAAGCGTTTCTCCAGTCGTTAGTTAAAATAAATATCTGACATAAAAATATGCTGCTTGCGCGTAAGTTTGACTTTAAGGATGTTCGCTGCTAACATTTGACATTTTCGGAAATTCCGGTTTTTTATTTTGTTGAATATCTCATAAACGGTTGTAGATATTTTCCTAATGTTTCATTGATGATATGCATTAAACGCGTCATGAAAATTGTCAATATAAGGAACTTCATTTTTTCGCCCCATTTTGAAAACTTTAAGTGTCAGCAAAATTTAGGGGGTAGGGTAGATTAAACTTGAATATTACACAACTCAAATTACTTGCACTGATTTGATGTTCATTTTAGCAGAAGTAGATGTATACAAGGTCTTTTTTTTATCAGTATTTCTTTCTTTGGTGAGCTAGTTTAAAAGTTTTGGGTGGTTTTATGAAATGGGGTGTAAGGAATAAAACAGCCGAAAAAAGGCTTAAAAGGGCGATTTTCAAGTTGTTGGTTCTCTCTTATATGCATATTATCCTATATTTTCCATTCTGTAATTCGAAAAATATGATAAAGTTCTATATTTTGTGGAAATACAAATAAAAGTTTGAATCTACAAAATATGATTTTGACACATTTATAAATATTGATTTTTTCCGACTTTTCATTAGGGGGTAGGGGGTAGGGTTGTTAAATGAGTCGAAAAAAATTGTCATCCACTTCAAGATGAAAATTTATGTTTGTTTTAGGTCCAAAATAGTCAGAGTTACTTAAACAAAAATGACTGTTGGAAGTATTCGTGATGTATTTTTTGTCCAGGAAAGTATATGTGAAAGAATTGAAAATCAAATTACTTTTTCAAATTTTCAAACATAATGTTTAGAGGTCTCATTCAGAGGCCTGAAGCTTGAAAAAAATGCATACTACCTTATATTTATTTTGTTTTCATATGTCTTATTTTCTATTTTGGAAAAAGCGGTTAGAAAAAAAAATTGAATACTTTTTCATTGGCAGCGAACATCCTTAAGGTGTACTAGAGCATTCACCATATTTTCATTATCTACTGGTTCCCTGCTTATTGAAATCAGTATTGGAGATACAGGTAACCAACCCCCTTTGGGTTATAGATTATTTTCTCGGGGTGGGGGTACCTGTATTTCCAATACTGATAATGTAAAAGCTGGGAACCAGCAAATAATGTAAAAATGGTGAATTTTCAAAAGTACATGTATTCTACGGGACAAGCGTCGGGACAGTAAGAAGAAAGAAATAGCTGAATTTTACCTTTTAGATATACTATAATTTTGTGTGTTTAAAACAGCCATTGTGCCCAATGATCCATAAGACAAAGGGATTTCCTGTTATTTGTAGGTTTTTGAAAGTGCAGGCTTTCTATGAAATTGACTCTAGTTTTTTTCTGAAAGTACAATATATTTGTACTTCTTCGGACTGAAAATCAAATATATTTTTCTAGATACTCGTAAATTGGTTGCATATTTCAAAAGCAGTATTTAGTCCTAATAGGAAGCACTAAATGATTATCGTTAGCGATTGCACATTTTCATACAAGACTGTGTAATGTTTAATATGCCTGACTCGTAGAATACAAACCAAAACAAAGTAGTGTTGTTATGCCGTCCCATGTGTTTAGGCACTATGTGATATTTACTGTGCAAAAACTTTAAAACTCGTTACAATAGACATGAAACAAGTAAAAGACAAATATTGAATCTCTTTTTGGTCCAAATATTTTCTCCTTTTCTACGCCACTCAAAATGCCCACTTTCGTGAGAACCAGTGGTACTTAATCAAGTATCAATAACGATGTTATCGACAGGCTTCTGTAGATACATGATAAGGGCTGCACATGACACAAACTGACAGAATTGTTCTACGCTTTAAGATGAAGTTGGCTATCGCACATTTGATTTTATCAATAATCCACCTATTCAAGCGGAAAGTAAGCCCTTATTAAGACTTTCGTTAGTTATTGTGGAGTCAGGGCAGACAGAAGGGAAATAGACATACTCTTCATAATATGACAACTTTAAAAGAGATCTGTCAATGTCATAAGGTAGACCTGTACATGACGTTTGTCGACCACACCAAAATATTCAACACAACCAGGCAATCCATCCATGTTCATAGCAATGGTGCAGCAATCTCACGATGACATGCAGGCACGTGTTCAATGCTAGAGTCAGCGACCATCGCCAGAAACTTCTATCTACATAGTATCTCTTTATGATCCTGAACCCTCCTTTCGAGTACTATTAGAATTGTAATCTTCGGCATTGACTTGCTCTATTTCCAACGGCCAGTTTGCATTTTTTTAAAAACTGTCTAGAACAGGAGCCATCATAGAACTAACAATCACACACATAGGAACACCAAACATTTAACATAGTAATCTTAATAATGATTTCTTTATTGTTGTTTTTAAGGTGAGGTCCCTAAAGGAGCCATTCAGGGTGGGTTTCAAGGGAAAGATCCTCTCTTCATAGCTCGGGGACAGAACCCTGCAGGAGAACCTACGCCGGGAAAACTCCACCCTCCCCACGGCTTCTTCCTAGGATGGGGAGGCGGGGAGCATCATCCTTACGAATATGAAGTTTTGGTTTGTGAAGGAGTTTCTGATGTGGAGTGTACGAAGTCCGTTGAAAGTAATTTATTTGACTTTTGTCTGACCTAGTGCTTTTCGTCTTCGGTCAACAACTGAGGCCATTGAACGGGTTGAAATCTCTGGAAAAAAAACCTATCCTCGGTAAGACTGTCGAAAACGTTACCATAATTATTTAATTGATGTACATGTACTTCGCCATGTTCGCAATAAATCTACGACAAAAACATTACAGAAGGAATTCTTTAGATTTACATCTTCAACAGAAGATCACAGAGGGTATCGATACCATCGGTTTAATTGAAGCTAAGTCAAACCAAACAATCTTCAATGAACTATCGTGATTGACCAGTGTTTGTACATGTTGTATGCTAATGTTTTCAGGCATCAAAGGTTCAGTTCAACAGCAATTGCCGAAAGGGACTTCATGGGTGAAAACCGATATAAATAACATCCCAGCCAACGCCTTTGTTGGTGGTTATGAAGATAAAGGCAAGAGAGATGTGTATATAGGTAATTCTGTCATTGTAACCACGACTACGCCATTTTGCTTATTCGGATCGAAATTTGAAACGTCACTGTAAGCATCATAAGAAATAATTATCACGATCAACGCGAAATGTATGCAAATTACGATAGATGCATCATATGACTACGTCTGCCAAACAATATCAGGCTTAAATCAAAGAATTCAAAGAAAAGAATCGATTCTGACAGGATCTCAACGAAATACTCGTTATTTCATCCAATGGTTCTATCAGCATCTACTCTAAAGTTTCGCTTTACGACATCGGTCCACTGATACATCCGTAAAATATAACATACCACTTGTTTTGTAGCGGACATACTATTATTCTCAATTGCAGGACGCGCAGAATATTTCGGCAATCTAATTCCGGGCAAGGTTATCAAATTTTGGAAAGGAATGTTTTTTCCACTTTTGGGTAAAGAGGTTAGAAACCAAACATTTGAAGTACTGGTCACCGATAACCCTGGTATATTTAGATGGGTTCCGGCTTCGTCAGGTACTCTCTCTCTCTCTCTCTCTCTCTCTCTCTCTCTCTCTCTCTCTCTGTGGGAATGTTGTCTTTTATACTTTTTGTTTCTTGTTATGTTTGTTTGTCATTGTGAAAAAGACGTGTTTGATCGCGCTCGGGCGAAATTTACGCACAAACGTTATGTACAGACTTTGTTGACCCATATAGTATATGTACATCTAACAAAATGATCATCAAATATTTCCACTTTTAGGCCGGGTACCCCAAGGAGCAGTACAGGGAGGATTCCAAGACGGGGATCCTTTATTTATAGCCCGTGGGAAAAACCCAGCGGGAGAGCCAACCCCTGGAAAGCTCCATCCACCACACGGATTTTTCCTGTCATGGGGTGCAAAGGAGCATCATCGAGATGAATACGAAGTTCTATTTTGTGATGGATTGTCGGACCCCCCTCATTCAGGTTGTTTAAAAATGCAAATTTTACTTCCACAAATCATAACTACATGTAGGTTGTCGTTTATGTTCATACTGTATGGCATAAATACACGGTTTAGATCATTTACCTTAGTATTAGACATTTCTTGCCTAATCTGAGATGTACTCCGAGATGTAAATACACCACCATACATTGACAAAAAGTCAGGGATTATCTCAAGATATTTCATTGCTTTGACGTACTTTAAGAACACTTTCGTTTATCCAACTATTCGTTTGTAAATTAAATGTTTGTCTGTGCGCACGGTTCGATCGTTCGTTCGTTTGTTTTCTTGCTTTACGACCACGGCGTACAGCCAAAATCATGTCGGACCTGACAGTTGTCCTTACCCTGAAATCCTGTCACACCAGGGCGGCGCTATTACGGATTTCTAGAAAAATGCAGAACGCCGAGGTGAGCGCGGTACGAACGCCACCAACGCCGTAGCAACGCGGTGGCATCGCCAGCATACGCCGTGGGAAATCCTAGAACGCCAAGGTCGGCATTTCGTTTGGACATACTCAAACAAATGCCGTCGCTTGGCGTTATAATAAGGGCGTCGTATGAACGCCCTGAGAACGCCGTGGCAACGCGGTGAGAACTTCATCAACGCACCATGAGCTCCATGTGCATGCAGTGAGATCATAGTGCAAACGTCGTGGTAGCCTATGGCGTTTGCACAGAGATGGAACGGCGTCCATCACGATCTCAAGGCGTCTACACCGTGCCGATTCGGCGTTTTCACGGCGTTTTATTTATCTTACTGTTTTCCTGAGGCGTTTGCTAGGCGCTGTCACGGCGTTTATTGCGCTCGCGCGGAGCTTTCACTTACCGCTTCCAGAGTGGTGTTTTTGATGAAAATAGATGAAAAAATATGCAAATTTTAAACATGACAAAAACAAACAAAACACTATTTAAATCCGATGCACATACATGTATTAGGATTTCTTTCACAATGTCTATCGACCAACAAGCTGGTTTATTACTTGTATATATGCAGGCGCAGCAGATACAAATTGCGGCTGATGCTGCCAGCATAGTTCTATAAACACACAGATGGAGCAGAGCGCAAAGAATGCTTTCGGTCTGGTCATGGGTGGAGGCAGCTAGAAGTTTTCAGTATGGTCATTTTCACAGATGTCAGGATATGCTTGAAAGCAAAACGTACAAATGACAGACTTCGTTTCCAGTTTGCCTACAACCAGAACGCCGTGGAAGCGCGGTGCGAACGCCGTGGAAATGCAATGTAAACACCAAAAGCGCCGCGCAAGCACAGTGAAAATTTTAAGGTCGTGCAAGCGTTTTGAATCACCGGCTAGAACTCCGTAGAAACGCGGTAAAACGCAGTGTGAACTCCGTAGCAACAGGTGAGGACGCCATGGCTTGCCTTTTCACTAATGAAATCGTTTTAACCTTGGCGTTCTCGCGGCGCCCTGGCGCTGACCAATGCGCTACGCGTAAGTTGCGCATACGCTGAGTACGTTCTTCGCACGTTTAACATACGCTGCATACGTTCTTCGCACGTTTAACATACGCTGCATACGTTCCAATTACGCTGCTCGTAGGTTGGTAATGCGTTATGCATACGCTTCTCATACGCTTAAAACATCCACGAGGGCTTTGGCATATGACAAAGTATGCGAACGTATGAGTTACTTACAGGTAACGCTCATGAACTTATGCCTAACGTATTCGTTTCGTACACCTAACTTATGAGTCGGCATACGTTGGAAATTTTGTGCATGCACAAAGTCTGGGCGTACGCGACGTATGACAACGTATACCAGCGTATTCTAGCGTACCCGTAACTTATGCAAAACTTATGCCGAACGTATGCAACGTACACCATATCCCATACGTCGGCATACGTTGGCGCTATACGCTGTTGTGTGACCCCCCCTTAAATGGAGGCTCAGGAAGTGCTAAAATAAAATAAACTTGCCCATAATAAACAGCTTTTTTAGCTCAAAAATGAAAATTTTCATCAGAAAAAATGTTGATTTATTTCCTATTTTTGCTCAAAGCATAGATTGTGAGTACACGTTAGAACCGCCTCGGCGAGGCAGTTCTAAAGAGTACCCACAATCTATGTTTTGGAGCAAAAATAAGAAAAATAGGTATACTCCTGCATACCCCAGTTTTTCTATATAAAAGTTGGGTTCAAGGGGGTATACATTACACGGACATGTTTTCGTGATGGAGTTGCCTTTCCACTGTGCACGCGTTTAAAACACTCCAAAAAATGTTCAGCTCGGAAATTATCCGCGTCCAGTGTAATAATTTTCTGTGCTTATGCATCTTATTCTCTCAAGCTACCGCGCCCGGTTTTTGAGTTAAATGATGAAACTCCAAAACCGAGTTCGGTTGCGAGATCGGCCGAGTGTCTGGCTCGATCGTATTGAATCAAGCCCGAGAGTGATGACCACGTTCAGCACATTTCTCAAGTTCTAGAAGCATGTATTCATAAGAACATTTCTACGTCACGGACATTCTCCGTCATCCGCTATTTTTTTTTCTGTCAGCAGTGTGTAAATTTATGTGGTTTAATATCCCTGTCAACAGTTTTGTCATGCCAGGACATAACCACCGCTTCCTGGGTATTAACCTATGATAAGGAAATGTAAACAGAGCACCGGTTGGTTCCGGAAAGCTTGCCCGAGAACAGTGTGGCTAACTCACATGGCATAACTGTTGTCCGTGTACGTCTTAAGGATGTTCGCTGCCAATGAAAAAGTATTCAAACTTTTTTTTTTTCAAACCCCTCTTTTTTGATTCCAAAATACAACACAAGACATTTGACAACAAAATAAATAAAGGGTAGTGTGTATTTTTAAGCTACAGGCCTCTGAATAAGACCTCAGAGCAACATGTTTTAAATTTAGTAAAATTTATTTATTTTTTATTTCTTTGAAACAAACCTGTCTTGAACAAACATATACTTAGAATGCTTTCAAAAGTCATAGTAATTACGTATCGCAGACTATTTTGGACCGAAAGCAAAGAAAAATTTGCAACTTAAGGATGTTCGCTGCTAACATTTGCCATTTCGGAACTTCCGGTTTTTCTTTTCTTGAATATCTCGTAAACGGTTGCAGATATTTTCCTAATATTTTACATTTGGATACATATTGATAATATGCATTGAATGAGTCATGAAAATTGTCAGTCTAAGAAACTTCATTTTTTCACCCCATTTTCTGCAACTTTTCAGAAAATTTTAGTTGTCATTAAAATTTAGGGGGTAGGGTAGATTAAACTTGAATATTACACATCTTCAAATTAATTGCACTAGTTCGATGTTAATTTTAGCAGCAGTATATGTGCACATGGTCTTCTAAGTCATTCGTTGTGTTCTTGGTGTGCTTTTTTTTTTTTTTAATTTTAGGTGGTTTTATGAAATGGGCTTTTAGAAACAAAACAGCCGAAGAAAGGCTGAAAATCATGGCGATTTTCAAGTTGTTGGCTCTCTCTTATATGCTCACTACCATATATATTTCTTTCTTTTATTCGAACAACATTACCAAGTTCTATGTTGTGTGAAAATACAAGAAAAAAAAAGTTTGAATCAACAAATATGGGTTTGGCACATTTCAAATATTGATTTTTTCCGACTTTTCAAGTATGGGGGTAGGGTTGGAAAAGGAATCGTAAAAGTCTGTCATCCACTTCAAGTTGCAAATTTTTCTAAGCTTTTTGTCCAAAATAGTCTGCGTTACGTAAATAGTATGACTTTTGAAAGCATTCTAAGTGTATTTTTGTTCAAGACAAATGTTTCAAAGAATTGAAAATTAAATAAATTTTAGCAAATTTAAAACATGGTGCTCAGAGGTCTCGTTCAGAGGCATGTAGCTTGAAAAAATGCACACTACCCTATATTCATTTTGTTTTCAAATGTCTTGTGTTGTATTTTGGAATCAAAAAAGAGTGGTTAAAAAAAAGTTTGAATACGTTTTCATTGGCAGCGAACATCCTTAAATTGGATTACAAAATTTTACGAATCCTTTTCTAACCCTACCCCCATACTTGAAAAGTCGGAAAATAGCAATATTTTGAAATGTGCCAAACCCATATTTGTTGATTCAAACTTTTTCTTGTATTTTCACACAACATAGAATTTGGTAATATTGTTCGAATAAAAGAAAGAAATATTTAGGCTAGTGGGCATATAAGAGAGAACCAACAACTTGAACATCGCCATTTTCAGCCTTTTTTCTGCTGTTTTGTTTCTTATAGCCCATTTCATAAAACCAACTAAAATTTTATAACCAGAACACCAAAGACCCAAAGACTGGCTTAGAAGACCATGTACACATATACTGCAGTTACAAGTACCATCAAACTAGTGCAATTAATTTGAAGATGTGTAATATTCAAGTTTAATCTAGCCTACCCCCTAAATTTTACTGACAACTAAAATTTTCTGAAATGTTGCAGAAAATGGGGTGAAAAAAATGAAGTTTCTTAGACTGACAATTTGCATGGCTCATTCAATGCATATCATCAATATGTATCCAAATATAAAATATTAGGAAAATATCTGCAACCATTTACGAGATATTCAACAAAAGAAAAACCGGAAGTTCCGAAATGTCAGATGTTAGCAGCGAACATCCTTAAACCTGACAAAAGAAAGATTTCTTGCATCGCGGCCAATTATGAGAATACGACGTACAATACTATGTCCGAATAGACAAGAAATGTCATGAGATAACCTGATTTTTGTGGCAGTGCACAGATCAGCATTGGTGTGATCGCTTAGCCGATTAGCGCACATACAAATTAAAAAAGGACTTCTTGGACCAGCTATCAGATTTGACTGTGCAGCTCCTGGTTAGCGTCGCCTGATCAACAATTTAGACTTCTGGCTGAAAAAGGTCCTGCTCCCCCCCCCCTAGGATATTTTGCAGACATAGTCTATCTTAAAGAGCAGTCTTTTCTGAATCAAATGAGAGATGTTTGCACTTTGTACGCCGGGGCGTAACGGTGTAACGGCCATTTAAAAATAACAACTGTTACCAGCTGTATATATTGGTAGTATTCTTTGATAGGGAATGAACAATAGGATGTTTTACCATTATGCTTCCATTTTTCTGCAAGATTCTTTGAGGGCAATATGTGGGATGCATAATTTTATCAAGTTGATGTAGATAGTTCTCTATTTGCATAACGCAAGTAACGTATGTAACAAAATATGCGAATTTACATTTATAAACAAATAAGGTTTTCAGTAATAGTTTCTGTGGAGTACAAATCTGCAAACATCAATGTGCAAGGTAAGAATGTCATGTTTGTGTTATTTACATTCAAATGAGAGATGTTTGCACTTTGTACGCTGGGGAGTAACAGTGTAACGGCCATTTAAAAATAACAACTGTAACCAGTTGAATATATTAGCAGTATTCTTTGATTGTGAATGAATAATATGTTATTTTACCATAATACTACCATTGGTATGCAAGATTCTTCAAGGGTAATATGTGGGATACATAATTTTATCAAGTTGATATAGATGGTTCTCAATTTGTGTAACGTATGTAACAAAAATATGTGAATTTACATTTATAAACAAATAAGGGTTTCTGAATAGTTTCTGTGGAATATAAAGCTGCATACACCAATGTGCAAGGTAAGAATGACTTGCTTGTTTTATTTTCATTTGCTAGATGTGCCTCAGTTGTAACGGTGTAACGCCAAGTTGTTTATATTTCTCATGTAATGTTACAACGTTACCAATTTGGGGTTAATTTGTCCTACAAAATTGATCATATATCCGTTATCACTTATCTTAGATCACTAAACTTAGTCTCATTCTAGAGCTACTGCATAATAGCCAACTTAAGGTAAGTTGTGTAAATTATCTTATTTGCATATTTGTGAATTTTAATTAAAACATCAAAATGGCCGAAAAATTATTAAAAACCCATAAAAATTATTCTCAGACCCCACCTATCATCGTTGCACATAGTTTTTACACCAGTGATACCATTTGACAATTTTAAATATATTTGGTCTATTTGTAAAAATTATCTTGTTTGCATATTTATCAATATTAATATAAAAAAAAACTATGAAAAGTTAGGAAAATCGAGGAAGAATAAGATGTATACTTACAAAATCACAAGTGTCTGGCATGTCAATAGACCTAGAATGATAAAAGTGGTAGCAGCTTGATGCTTTAGGCTATGCACTTTGTCTTCTTGTATGATAAATGAATAAACTTAATTTAGTTTTTATGAAATCTTAACAGACTGGAGTATAATCACGGCAAATAAGAGGGTATACCTACAAAATGGCTTGTGTCTAGGTTACTGATAGCAGTACTGTACTGAAACTGGCATCAAATGATTTCTATGACAATGTATTATAACCATGTAACCTGATATAAACCTTCTTATCTGATAAAGGTCACTAATATTAAAATAATACATTATAAATAAGAGAAGATAAGAGAAAAATGAAGACATATACCAACATAATCGCTTATATCCCGGCTGCTCATTGCCTTAGAGTACTGAATGTGGTATGAAACAATTGCTTGAACAATACACAATTTTCCAATGCTCTGATATACAAATCATACATCAGAATTAGTTTCATGGATATTCGTAAAACATCGATAAAAACGGTAAACAGCAAAAATTAAGGGTGTCCATTAACTGAGATGCGTGTACCTTAGCTGGAACCTCATATGTTTGTGGTATATATACGTGACAACATGACAATAATTCATATATATTGTGATAACATGACAATAATTCATTTAAAGTGATCAAATAGTAACATTTGATGCCATTTTGACTACTCAACAGCTATTGACAGTGGAGATACAATTGATTTTGTCGGTACACCCCTTCACGTTTCTGCAAATTTTCTCTGATTTCTGAAGTTCTTATTGCAGTCCATGAAACAAACATTCATATGATTTATTCATAACATCATATGGTTAAAGAACATTG
This sequence comes from Rugalucina vietnamica, assembly GCA_964017185.1. NCBI lineage: Eukaryota > Metazoa > Mollusca > Bivalvia > Lucinida > Lucinidae > Rugalucina > Rugalucina vietnamica. Next base: position 31,733,874 of record OZ024873.1, on the reverse strand, counting down.
TGTTAGCAACCGGTTGATGCCAATTTCAGCTGTCTAGGTCTTCTAGTAGTCAAGATTCATCTGGTTTAATAGGGACGCCGCCTCAATTCTTCGGCGGTTAATCGCCAACCTCAAGACGTAATGCTCATCAAATGACTTGTTATTATAGAAGGGTGATGGAAAATTGCCCTCGCAAATGTTTGATGCCATTTGCAGCATATTCACATTTTAGCTTGCTGAAATACATAATCATTTTGTTGTTATACATGCTTATTTGTTACGTATTTTCTCAAATTTCTCAAGTTTTCATTAATATTCACGAAACCGAAATTCAGATGATGTATCTAGATTTTCTGCATTTTTAAGAGATTTCTTAACGTTTTATTAATAGTATTTATCGGGTCCAAAGACATGATTATCAGAAATGAATATGATTTCTAGTTTTGATTTACACCAAAATCTAAATTATTCATAGGGAAACGTGAATTGTTGATACTATGTTTGAAACAGCATCATATATATCTACTATGTAGACCATGTCCTTCTTTATTCATACATATATGTTACATACATTACATTCTTCATTAAGATGTCTGAGCCTAGATACATGTACGTGGTAACACCCACTCAGAATTATGGTTCTTAATTAGCATGAAATATAAGCAAATAATTGTCAACATTAGTTATAGCCATTAGAAACGAGTATTTACACGTTATGCGTAATTAGCAATACAATATTTGGCTTATTAAACTGGGGGTAGGGTTGCTAAATAGCCCATTTAGTATAATATTTACAGTATAGGAATTTTCCATCTGTCAGTTGAACATGGTAAAAGAGTAATCACATTTATTTGGAAAAACTGGAATTTGTAATTAAAAACAAAAGATGTCACTCACAATGCTAATTTTGAAAGGGTAATTTTAATATATGATACAGATGATACAGAGATTACACTGTAGGTGTCAGATTATTGCTCAAGCAACTTAAGTGTGTAGAATGGACATGTTTCATGCAGACTATATGAGAAGGGTCAATAGAATAATAAAAATGTTATTTTTCTGAAGCTGAAACTGCCATATCATTATTTCTTTTAAAAACATATTATGGTAACATACGTAACAGGCTGTAACAGAAAAATGCCCCAACTTACATAGAGCAAACATCTGTTATTGGAATTTTTCATCTGTCAGTTGAACATGGTAATGGAAAAATCACATATACATATATTTGGAAAAACTGGAATGTGTAAATGAAAACCAAAAGATGTCACTCACAATGCTAATTTTGAACGGATAATTTTAATATGAGTTACAGACATTACACCGTAGGTGTCTGCGTAACATCTCTTATTGAAGGAAACTTCAATTGTCATTTCAGATATAATATGTTTGTAAAATTTCTTATGGGATAGAGCATTAGACTGGTGAGTCCTGGCATTCCTGCTATGTACAATGCCCTTCGTTTTTCATTACATGTTTGTTACATATGTTACATTCTGGATCAAAATCTTTCATCCTAGATACTTGGTTGCAGACCCTCAGAGCCATGGTTCATGAAAGAAAGTATGGAACTATGCTATATGTCCACCAGTTATTAGTATTTTACATACTTCACATTCATTGCAATAGAACATTTCGCATTTGAAATTGGGGATAGGGCTACTAAATACTTCATTTAAGGCAATGTATACATGATAGAAAAATAAACCTTGGTTTTTTTATCTGCCAATTGAACATGCTGATGGAAAAAAATCTCATAACCTTTGAAAAATGCATAGTGCATCTGTAAAAGTAAATGATATCACTCAAAACTGTTATTTTCAAAGGGTATTTTAATTTACGTTACGTACGTTACAGTTACTGTGGGTCAAATTTTTGTTCAAGCGATTTTAATATGTAGTATACACATACAGCAAGCAGGCAATATGAAAAAGTTGAGTAAAATTATAAACTATTGTCATTTTTCTGTAGCTGAAAACACCATATCATAACTTCTTAATTTTGTTAAGGTAACATATGTAACAGGCTGTTACAGGATAACGCCCCAACGCTCAGGGTGCAAACATCTCTTATTCGACTCAGCTTGAATTGTTCTTTAAGATAGGGTATGTCTGCAAAATTCCCTAGGGGGGAGCAATTGACCCTCTGGCTAGCAGCCTAATTAAAAACGGATGCACATGTATATATAGGAGATTGGAATTTTATTTTGAGACATCCCCATTAAAACACGTTTGTATTTCAGTGTATGGTGTACAAATCTATCTCGGGTTAGGCAAGAAATGTCTATTAGACATTTCTTGCCTAACCCGAGATAGAATTGTACACCATACACTGAGATACAAACGTCGTTTTCATGGGGATGTCTCAAAATAAAATACCAATATCCCATATATGTGTATCCGTTTATCAGGCTGGCGCTAAACAGGAGCTGCACAGTAACAGGTTGATAGATATTTTGTATTCAGAAATTCCTCACCGCGGCCATTTGTCAGGATACGATGTACAAAATTGTGTACATCGACAGGGAATGCCGTGAGAAAACCCGCTCTTTCCATCAATGCAAAGACCGCTTTGCACATGTCGATGTACACAATTTTGTACATCGTATCCTGACAAATTGCCGCGGTGCAAGAAAACTTTCTTTTGTCAGGTTAATACTTTGAAAGATGTAAGATAACCGCACTGTGCCCGAGAAAGCCTCCCAGAACCTGACTACTTCTTAAATCAAAATTTCCAGCCTCTAGCCATCTTCTCTGCTTGTACAGCACGGTTTGTGTCGGACCTGTTTTAGTTTTCTCAAGAGACGGCTCATGTACTTACATGGACAATGTAGAAGAAAACGAGGATGTAAATTGTTGCGTTTCTTTCGCGTCTAACTTTATCTTTGAATCAGCTGAAAGATGTCGTATTAACACTGACATATGCCGAACGGTGTCATCACTCTTGAGCCGGCTTCAATACGAGCAAGATACTCGACCGACTATGCTACCGCACCCGGTTTTGAAGTTGCTTAACCGCAGAAAATTGTTAGTCTTGACGCTCACCTCGGTGAACCGTGTCGCCACCGGGGTTAACCGGTACGCCTGCGGGCTTTACCATAGTAAAACCATGACACTCCGGCCTGCACCGTGACGACACCGTAGTAGAACCGGGAACAAGACTGGGGCTACACCGGGGTAACACCGTGACTGTGAGAACACCGGATCGATTTTGGTAGGAACACTTCCCTGGTTTATCATGGGTACAGTGAAAACGGGACTTTAGAGAGTTGTAGCGAGGGATCGAAACCCCAACGCTCTACCACTGAGCTTCTGAATTCCCCGTGAACAAAAATATGCAATATCACATACATCATTTTTTTTTGTTCATTGATTTGTCAAAGACACAAATGCAGGTATAGCAAGTAGTCAATAACTAACGAAAGAATGAACACTTACTACCTGTAAACTGGCTCCATTTGACACAAGGTAGTTACAAACAATGCACCGGGGCATGACGTACGGCAGCGAACTTTTCCGTCAGCGTAACACTTTGTTTTAGACAAGCTGTCGTAAATGACTCGTTTTCAACTGGCACGTGTATCAAAACTCTTTAAGTCCGTCCAGAGATGTGTCGCATGGGATGCACAATGCTTTTGGTAAAGAGGAATTAATTGGATTTGAATTACAATGCATGCAAAATATTCGATTTGTTGTGTGCTTTAGCCGTCTACCGGACGGAATGTTTTGTTGTAGCGGTGAATAATTCCGTCGGTATATTTTTTGTATAGACATCTTTCCCCTTTCTCTGGTTCTAAAAGCTTATTTGATAGAGTCATGATAACTGACAGTCTCGACATGACATTGGATGTAGGCCGTGGTCGTAAAGCAAGACAGCAAACAAATGAACGAACGAACACACGAACATTTTATTTACAATGTAATATACACATGGAAATAAGTTAGGGAACACCTGTAATAATGTGACTACCACCTTTGGATTGTGTATATCCTTCTTTGTAAAAAATATGAAGAATGCTTTGACAACTTGTAAGAATCTGTAATATCCAAAGTTGCTTCCATGTGAAAATGGTTAGGATCAAACATTATCTGTGGCGGACAGCGGCCATCTTTGATTCAGAAATCTTTTGCTAGATTTAAGAAACGCACTGCTAGTCGTTGCGATAACTTCATTATTTGAACTCGCACTGTCATAATTTTTCGCAAGCATAAAGCTGAGACATTGCTTGTCGAACTCTGATCACAAGTTCTGTATTTTCTGACCGACTGTCGGCCGTAGGTTCATACTTTCCCGGGGGTAGGTTTCTTGATCACGTTTTGTTCTTTGGGTATACATTTTGCAGGTTTTAAATGTTGGGTCAGATATTCGATTTGACCCTTTAGGAATCTAAACATGCACGTTCTGGTTATAGTGTCCTAGAGGAATTATTCTTTTACGGCTTTATATGCAAAATATCCAAGAATTTTGCTTTCCATAGATATCAATGCAAACAGTAGATTTTGTATGATTAGCTGGTTTAGAGATGACGCATGGAGTTTTAGGTCCGAAGTCGTTTATTCATGATTCAACATATTATTCCTGTTTTGCTGTCAAAAATTGAGTTTTGCGGAGAGCAGAAGCAAAAAGGCAAACTTGTATTCCGTAAAAATGAAGTTTTTAACATATGGCATATTGTATCCTCCGTAGTACAAAGACAAAATGTTGTGAATTTCCATAAATTGGTCTGTAGCTAGGCAAAGGTATGAAATATATGTGATAAAAAATTCAGTATCACCAGAAAAAAGGAAAACGGATTTTTTCAAACTTTCCCCAAGAGCTAAAAGTGTTCCCTAACATATTTCCATGTGTATAGTTGGATAAATAGTTGGATACATAAAATTGTTCTGAAAGTGCGTCGATAAAATGAAATATGAAATAATGTATGGTGTATTTACATCTCAAAATACATCTCGGGTTAGGCAAGAAATGTCTATTTAAGCATATGTCATCACATTAGCACTTAACGTTGCGGTCCGTCGAAATGGTAGGCTGGGCTAAAATAATTTGACGAATTTATGGATCACAATTTACATACTATTGATAGTTACAGGGATATAGGCTGAAATGATACGGATGTTGCGGTCACTTACGTACAAAAACGTTCCTTGTGGCATCAGCAACCAGTGGTTCTGGTAAAAGTACAGCAACGCTAGCACATATGGGTGCTTTAGATAGGTCTTTGGTATCTATCCGCCCTATATTCGTATCTCATCAGCAACCGGCCGTATCTGTGCGTGTCGTACATGTATCCGTTAGTCTTCAGTTATGTGCATATTTTTCGTATCATTATGGAGTTTTTCATACGTGCCTGATTTTTTTCTTTTCACAATTTGAGCGCAGGTCTTATGGACCGTAAAAATATGACACGCACAGCTATGGAGGATTACGAATAAGAAATGAATCGCTAGGATGAAATGATAGATTCGGAAGACATCCATTTGTGCCAATGTGAATGTACTTTAATTGGTTTACAAGCTTAAGAAATTTGTAGGAAGGAATGATTTTTCTTTTCAGTTCAGAAAACAATCATAACACGTGACAGACATATAGGTTACAACTTGAATGTTATGCGACAGTCTGCATGTTTAGTTTTTAACCCAATAATGGTTGATAGCTATACTGCCTTCTTTAATTGCACACCGGTGGGTGGGTCAGGCATTAGACTCTATGATGGCCCCGACATAAAGCTATTCATTTTAGTTTGTTGGGACCGGAGCTTCTTGTCTGTTGCTTGGCCCATCGGGGTTCAACTGGTGTTTTCTTTTGCTCCGGGTTTCAGTAAGTTATTCGGCGCCCAGGCATCTCCATCGTCAGGCAGCTCACTGAATCTGTTGAGTCCTCGTTTTTGATCCATCAGGATGGTTATCATGATTTATTGATTTGTCCTTGATGATTCATTGACTAGTTAAAGATTCACCATGAGGACCGAACAACAAGGCGATACCTACGTTGTGGTTCCATTTGTTTTATGTTTTGGAGTCGAAATTTGTGCTGTTTGAACCTCGTGTACGCGTTCATATTTTTTTAAAGTTTGGGTATTTGAGTGGCCGCCTATTGGGAAATAGCTGCTCACTTGGCTTACGATATGTTTTCTAATTATAAGTACATAAATTGTCAATTTAGTTTTTCCCACCTCGGTTTTTTTGGAGTGGGAATTTCTTTCTGATGGCGCCGTTTCTTGATTATTGCCTACTTGTACCGTTTTCTTTATTGAGCGGTCCAATGTGGTTCTGTTGTGCTTTATATGTTAGCGTAAGTGTGAAAAACTTAAGCCGCTTCGAAAAAGTGCCATAATGAATTTTTTTCTGAAATTATTCCAACTTTCTAAGAGAAAACCAGGCATTTTGATAACATTTGTTTCACCATCATTATGTACCCCAAAATAAGTGCTTTGCAGAAGTCGTACAAATTTTCTTTTGATGGGTATATAATTCCAACGTAAGCTCACAAAAATTCAATTAAATTTGAAATTGAAGGATGTTCGCTGCCAATGAAAAGGTATTCAAACTTTTTATAACCGCCCTTTTTGATTCCAAAATATAAAATAAGACGTATGAAAACAAAATAAATATAGAGTAGTGTGCATTTTTTTTCTCAAGCTACATGCCTCTGAATGAGACCTCTAAACAACATGTTTGAAAATTAGAAAATTTAAATAAATTTTCAATCTTTAACATATACCTTCCTGGACAAACAATACATGACGAATGCTTTCGAAAGTCATTTTGTTTAAGTAAAACTGACTATTTTGGACCTAAAACAGCCATAAATTTTCATCTTGAAGTTGATGTCATTTTTTTCGATTCATTTAAAAACCCTACCCCGGCCCTTAAAAAGTCGGAAAAAAATCAATATTTATAAATGTGTCGAAACCATATTTGTAGATTCAAACTTTTTCTTGTATTTTCACAAATATTAGAACTTGTTGATATACACGTTTCTTTTTTAATGTAGTGAGCCCAAGGACAAAATATTATGAACTTCATTAATATGGTTTGCAGCTAGGTTTAGATATGAAATATGTTATTTTTTTCATACTTTTCCAAAGAGCTAAATGTGTATCCTTACTTATGAGTTTATTTTACTTCTTACTTTAGGTCAGGGTGTACAAGCGAGCGCAGGATCCACTGGGCGCGTACCAGATACACCTTCAGATAGCGCAGGATCCGCTGGACGAGAAACAGATACACCTTCAGATAGCGCAGGATCCGCTAGTCGAGAAACAGATACACCTTCAGATAGCGCAGGATCCGCTGGGCGGAAATCAGATGCACCTTCAAATTAAATGGTAGAAAGCTTGCAAACGTTGGAGAAACCTGACTAGCTTAATTGCGTGGTTAAACGTCTGGAGAAAATTGACTCTTGGCTAGACAATATGGACAATAGGATGGACAAAACTAGAGGAACGCCGTTCAAAGCTGGACAAGTAATTAGGCATGCACACTTTTACAGCAATGACCATGGCAATGGCTATGTATTGCAAGCATTTAAGGATTAAACTTAAGATTCTAGCTTTCACTGGATGATAAAAAACATTAGGCTGTTTTAATGTCTATGAAGCCCGAAGTTCGGGCTTCTCGGAGACATTAAAACAGCTAATGTTTTTTATCATCCAGTGAAAGCTAAAATCTGAATTTCAATACTTATATTTACATTTTATATTATCAATCAAGGTTCAGATTTTTAATTGCGCATATCGCCGTTCATTTTCATGTTATTTGACATTAAGTCCGACTTTTCGCGCCTAAGGTCATGGCGATACGCGACCAACGTCACGATAACAAGAGTAAACAAACAACGTCACTGGATGGGTTTTGACGTCGCCCCGCCCATAGGCGTGGCCTCTAGTTCACGTGACTTAATGTTTTTCATTGGGAAATGAAGGACATCAAGAAAGATACTTTCATCTAGGGCGACTGCAATAAAAATGTAAATATTCATTTTTGTTACGTTTTTTAGTATTTTATTAGAGAATGAGCATAATTCTGAAAATGTAAACCGTCTTTTGTGAGGAAGGAGCTGAAAAGACTTATGTCTGTGACGTATAGAAAATGACAGTAGATACTAAAGGAAAAAAAGTAGGCAACGATCAGGAAATGGCACAAAAGAAATTCCCACTCCAAAAACCGAGGTGGGAAAAAACTAAATTAACTATCAGGTAGTTATACTAAGAAAATATATCGTAAGCCGAGTGAGCAGCTATTTTCTTATAGACGGCCACTCAGTTACTCAAACTTAACTAAAAAGGTACAATCTGCTTAACTAAAATAGCCGAGTGAGCAGCTATTTTCTTATAGACGGCCACTCAGTTACTCAAACTTAACTAAAACTGCAAACAATCCAAAAAATTAAACACCAAAGCATATAACAATTAGAACCACCACAGAAGTATCGCCTTGGAAAGATCAGTGAAATATAATAACTGGCGGGCTTAAACTAGTTTTACATGTTCATAACCTCACCCTCAGCTTCTGTGGCCGATGAAAGCGTAATGTCTACTACATTGGCTAGTTACATGTTGGAATTCACCAAGAGGACAGAATAACTGGCTAAACGTTGTGAACCACTGCAGAAGCTGAGGGCGCGGTTCGGTACCCGCAAAACCGGTTTAGCTCCCCAGTAAATATGTTTAGCTCCCCCAGTAAATATTACTGACCGTTTCAATGCGATACTTCTGTTGTGGTTATACCCCCCGCCAAGACGAAGTTTTAAAGTTTTATACTGTTTTCACGTTGTCCGTCCGTCCGTCCGTGCGTCCGTCCGTCCGTGCGTGCGTCCGTCCGTAACGTTTTGTTTCTTTAATATCTTGAAGACCCATTGATGGACTTTAATGAAACTTTGCAGGCATCTGCTTATCTATGGAGCAAATATGTACATGCAAAAATTAAGGGCTAGGGGCCAGTCGCTTTTGAGTTACTTCCCTTTACAGTTCTTGAAAGCTTTTGTATATGGTGAAGATAGTGCATTTACGGACCCATCAACTCCTACCACAGTTTTTGTTGGAACTATTTGATATTATACCTTAATGATGTAGACCCAATGGACATTTGCATGAAGAAATGTTATTGCAAAAAATAATTTTTGACAAAATGACAGCTATGAGAACTTAGGCAATTTTCTTAGTTTTTTTACAGGTAATGGCTTTCACGGGCCGATCAACTCCTACCACAGTTTTTGATGTAACAATTTGATATCATGCCTACATGATGTACACCCATTGGACATTTGCATGAAGAAATGTTATTGCGAAAAAATAATTTTTGACAAAATGACAGCTATGAGAACTTAGTCAATTTTTCTTAGTTTTTTTTACAGGTAAAGGTTTTCACGGGCCGATCAACTACTACCACAGTTTGGATGGAACAATTTGATACCGTGCCTACATGATGTACACTCACTGGAAGACATTTTATTGCGATTTTTTTGACAAAATGACAGCTATGAGAACTTAGACAATTTTTCTTAGTTTCTTTTTTTTTATACAGGTAAGGGCTTTCACGAGCCAATCAACTCCTACCTTGGTTTTTGATGGCACAATTTGATATATTATGCCTTAATGATGTACACCCATTGGACATTTGCATGAAGAATTATATTGCCAAAATAATTTTTGTGGTAAACAGTCAACCTGCGGGGGGTATTTAATAAGCATTGCTTTTTGACTCTTTTTTCATTATTGTTAAATGTTTTGATGTTGAAAATGTGTGCTGTTAACATCTTATTTGCGTGTTCATATACTTGGTACTGAATGAGAGGCCGTCCACTGGGAAGTAACTGCTCAATCGGCTTACGATATATTCTCATTGTGTTAGTACCTGATTGACAAGATTTTTCCACCTTGGTTTTGAAGAAGGAATTTCCTGATCATTGCTTACTTTTACCTTCAAGCACATTATCATCACAGGAAATTTGTATTAATGCTCTCTTAGTCTGCAAAATAAATTCAAAGTAAGCATAACGCCTACTGGCAGCACTTATACAATACCGTAACTGCTGATTCTCCTTTAAGAGTGCCTAAAGGACATTTTAATGTGATACAGTCGAGCTAATAGTAGCTTACATTTAAAATGCCATGTTCCTCTGAAACATACACTGTATGTTTTGACGGAAGTCGTTAAGCTTACATTGAAGACATTTCACATTTGTTTTATTTGACAACAAATATGAATTCGTTGAATAGACATTTTGAAGTACGACATTCTGATCGTGCAGATAAGACAAGTCCACGCAATTCGTGTTACATTTGAAAAAAAATCTTCTATTGAGAGTAAGGGCCCCGCCGCTTATGTTTACGAACAGTTGTCACGAGAGGTAAAGTGACACGGTCCGAAAGCAAACGCACTATAGTAGACCTGTTTGTATATTTGAAATTAATAAACTCTGAGATCAGTTAAATCATTTAAAAGATGATGTATTGGTCTAATTACACAATTTCGAAAATGAAACATGTTCAGATACTTTTGACCATTGGCAATGAAGCTACATTTTTGACAGTTTGAATCAGGCAAGTCTATATAAAAACTGGAACAGTTTCAAAAAGGCAACTGAGAATAAAATGTGAATCTAAACATTGTCTGTTTTTGAATTTTCAGAATATTTTGTTGCTCTCAAAACAATCTGAACTACGGATGTAACAAATGAAAATATTTACAAATTTATAATTGAACCGCTGCTTGGGAAAACCAGCAATTTGCATATGTGTAAACAAAGACGCAGATCAGCTGCGCCTTTGTTTTCGTTACACGGATAGTATAACTTTTCTTTTACTTTTTAAGTTTCAAGCTTCTAGCTTTCTTCTGTGACTGTACAGGACCTGGTCGGAAACCCAAATTGTTGGTTTTCTCACGCACGGTCTCAATTATGAATTGGAAACCGCTTGGCACATAAAAAGAAAAGCAAAGACAAATAAGTTTAATTTATATATCGTTACTTCTTCATATACACAGTTGGATTTCTTCAAAATCACAGTCATCAACGACCACAAGATATACATTTGACAAAAACAAAGTAGAATGGAGCAGCGTTTTGTGAAACCTTATCCCGAAAATATAAAACATTTTTCATACTCACCTCAGCTGAGCATAAAATTTAAACTGCTCATTAACACCGAAATGGCCCAAATATACTGAAATTGAAGGTCTAGAACTCCAAAGCCTGTAATTTATCCTGCTAATAAATGTTAAAATGCCAACAACTGTTGGCATTTTAACATTTATGAGCATGTTAAATATTAGTCTCAGCTGAGCTGAGCTTGAAAAAAGTTTTACAACCTTGAGCCTTATCTTTGTGCATGAAAAGGCATAGGTAAGGAACGACCATACTCCCCTACCATATTTATTGATATAGCATCTTTCAAAATCCGAAATTCGCTTTGGTGAATGAAAATATTCTGCTTGTGTCGGATCTGGCTGAAAATCATATTTGTGTTTTGACTGCCGTTGCAGTGAGTAACACAGAGGAATGCTTTTACTGGTCTGTGCCTTGCTGACTGCATCGGAATTAAGCAAAATGTCACCAAATACGAGCCATGTAATTGTAACGTATGTGTTTGTCTAAACGTCATTATTGACGGCATCTTTGTCAATATCTTAGTGCAACTGTAAAAAGGTGACAATACTAATTACATGGACACATCAAGTGAATTGACCACTGACTCAAATTAAGATATATTTTTTAGAACGTCATAAAATGACATAAAATAATATCATTTACATTTACGTCATATTTAACGTACGTGTAAGTGTCTTACGATAGGAAAACCCGAATATATGTATTTTCCTCAAATTATGATGGATTGGTAATTTTATTAGAAATACGCCTTAACATAATGTAGCGGCTCTTGCAAAGTATCCAAAATCCATGTACAAAAAGACAAAATGTAATCACATTTTGACATCTCTATAACTGTTCACACAGATTGTTAATGACACTTCGTGTTACTGGCCAAAATAAATAATACGTTTTAGATCACGTGCTAAATAATAACGTGACCATGTCTTTTGTTTTCTAAAACCTAATCTTTGGGCACTTATGTCAAAACCATTCTTACATGAATGAACATTACAAACACAAATGTATAGTCCCGTACATGCAACTACAAAATGTATAATTATTTTAACAAATATACAACAGACAAAACAAAAAAAGTACACCGGGCTAGTTAAAATTTACAATATATGCACATTTTGTGACAAATGCAATTTACAACAATTTAATGTAAGTCTATCTGGTATGGACTTTACAAAATAGACTATGTCCTTTGACACGTATTCTAATTCATCCATTAAACCTCAAACCTTACCTAAATACACGTTTGTATTGTCGTCAATGATATACAAGTACCGTTGGAATAAATTCTGCAATGTAATCTTTCTGTCATTTACATTAAGATTACATGATAAAGTGTGGTACATGATGAAAAAAGTTAGGCCTAAATTTTGCAATTATTTTCAACACTAAGTTTTAGAATAATTTGACCAAATAAGCTTAAGTTATTAAACAATACAGACAGGTTAAACAACAAATGCACGCTTTCGGCAGCGGGCAAGAGAGTAAGTGTTCAGTGACATTTTGTGAGGAGAACTTTAATTCTATTCGAGTACTTGATTATAGGACCAGTATTAGGCCCACAAAACCGGCAATTGTTTTACTTTTTAATACGCTCTATGCGTTATCTGTTAATCCTGATAATCAGATTAACACATCAATTTATATTTAGCCGCTCATAATGGCGAAAAATTTGCATACTAAATTTCTAAAATTTATAGAGAAGCGTCAAAAAGATCGTAATCCAATCAAAATGAAGGACAGAAAATTTCAGTAAAAGAAAACGATTCTTTAAATAAATTAGGCTGTGATAAGAATAATAAATACATTTTTATATGCAAATAACTCTTCCAATTAAGAATAAAACATGAGCGTGTGTCAAAAGTAGAAATGCAAACAGATAAATTATGTAAAACATTCTTAAGCATGTAAGTCATTGTCTTATTTCGGGATAAAGATTCAGTCATTGTTCTAGAAGGAAACAATATTAAATTCAGACAATTTATTATGCATTTGATGCTAATTTTCTAGTCTTTCTTTTTATTTGTAATTAATGATCTAGGAAATATTGAACAAACGAAAATATACACTACATTGCAAAACCTTTCCCATATGGCCTTCGTTATGACTCGTTCGTCACGATTATGCTAATATGGCAACTAAGAATGTGATATGAAATACATTTGAGCTTCACACGAAAAACATCTGCCCTAAGTGCAGACACAAATCGGTCTTCTCGGCTCATTTGAACAGCGTGTCAAGACATTTAGGCTATGAATAACATATGTATCGTACTATATTAGCTATGAATAAAATGTGTTTATTAGATAGTGCACTTGTACAACTTGTTAATGTTCACATATATAAAGATATGTTCTTTTGTGTTGTTGCCCAATTTCATATTCTTGTCTTTCCCTTGAAGACACACGTCATTAATATTCTGAGACATGTCCTCGTAAGAATATTGTAGGTCCGACCGGCTGTCATGGCACTGTCTTTTAATATATAAGTCTGTAAATTGTCGATTTTGACAATTTAATTTGAGCATCGTCAGCAATTTCAGCCTGTCTCAGAGTTTTATGAATGGAGGCGCGTGAGCAATTTGTTGCTATTGTCGGTACAGTTACCTCTATTTTTATCCGCAGGCCATCACCTGTCACATTACTGTAAGTTTACGGTCTTGTCCACAGTGCATGAAACGTATCACTTTGTTTTTAGACAATATTAAATAAGCATGACATTAACTGAGCCATGTTTTGTGAAAACATACTTTCGCCATTATCCGAACACCAAGAGCACATAGCAACCTGCATTTCCACCCTGAATAATGTAGGCAAACTTCGTCTCAAAGTTGATATAATTGAAATGCGTCCGATTGCAAAATTGTGGTCTACAATTAGAGTCTCTAAGCGCACAATCTTGCACCGCTCTATATCTGCACCTTGTCGCAATCCCAGAAGATATGTTTCTCCTTACATGGACCAATTAGGACAGGTTACGTTGATCTTTGCTTGACTTATCCGCCAATGTATCAGGACCAGCTTCACTTTTACTTTCTTCACTTGGATTTACAATATTTTCACCGTCTATTAAGTTCACAGATTTAACCATATCAGCCAATCCTTCTTTCAAAGATTCCTCTATTACGCCTAAGTCTTTGAATGATGCCTGTTTCTCAGAATGCTTAACATCATAGTTTTCAAGTCCAATATCAGAAACAGTCTCCGGCATAGGTCCGTTTTCTTTTTTAATTTTTGTTTTATTTTTGTTTGTTATTGTTGCTTTTTTAACACCAACTTCTGTTGAAAATTCCTTTATTTCACCATTCGGGTTTTCATTGGAAACCATTTTTGTTGGAATATTCTCAGGGTTATCTGCTGATTTTCTGAATTTTCTCAAAACATTTAAAAGCGGAGTCAAATCTGGATAGAAAACAGCGTCATGTTTCCCTGCATCGTCTCCCTTTTTCGTACCATTGCTTTGCTGTGCTAAATGCTTGTTTTGTTCAGCCTGTCCATTGGTGTCGTTTATCGATTCTGTTGACGTAGGTTTCAAAATAGCTGAAGGAGTGCTTAACTCAAGCGTAGTTTGTGGTAAGACTGACGTTGTTTCTGCTAACGTTCGCGAGGTTGTTTCGGTTTGTTCAGTCGTCGAAGAAAAGGTGTAGTCTTCCAATACACTGTTCTCAGAACTATTATTAGTTTGTGATTCCGAGATCTTATTTATATTTCCATTTATTTGTTCTTTGGCGACTTTCGCACCCATAAGTGAATTGTTATCTGCTGTGGTAGTGCTGTTGTTTTCAACCTTTGCACTTTCATTGTTTAATATGTTTATAGATTGTACAGCTTCAGTTTTTACTGAATCTACTTCTGAAATGTTATTTCCGTGCACTGATGTTTCAGTGAGTTTATCGCTGGAAAGTGTCAACTCTGATGTCCCGTCACTGTTTTCTATGGACATTATTTCAGTTGCATTTTCACCTAGGCTTTCCTTTGTAGAAATATCGATTGTAGTTGTATCGTTGAGATGTTCCGTAGTTGCGACGTGAACGACGTCGTTAAGTGAATTGCTCGTAGTCGAACTAATATGTTTTCGTGATGATATAGTGCTCGATTCTGGCGTTGTTTGTGTGTCCATAGAAATATTATCTGTGGTAGTGTACTGTTGTTCTGTACTCAGTTCTGTATACACTTCAGTCGTAGCATTTGCTGTCGTTTGATCGGTTGTTTTTTGTGTATTTGATTTTACCACAGCGACAAAGTCTGTATCATTTATTCCACTGTTGAAAATTTTGTCAATGTCTGCATGTTTTGACTGTATCATTTGTTTTCTCTTGTTTTCATTTGCGGTTTTTATAATTAAGCTATCAATTATATTTTTCAATGAATCAACGGCTTTTCCGGAAGTTCTTGATGAATGGGTTGAATCATTTGCATGTTCTTTGATGTGTTGTTCTGTTGTACTAGTCGTTTTTCTATCAGGTATCGTAACTGTTTCAATGGAACTGAGCTGGTAAGATGCCGGACTAGTCGGTGAATTAAAAGATGTACTGCTTTTGTAATTTTCGTAATCGGTAGTTGTCCTGTCGTACATTTGTGTTGCTTCGGAAATTTTGATTTTGACCGAATCTGACTTAACAAATGTGCTGGCTTCTACCATCGGTTTGCTGTCAACTTGAATTGTAGTAAAAGTGTTTTTTGCATCCGTCGTCGATACAATACTCTGTGTACTGTTATTAATTTGAAATTCTTCGGATGAGGTTATTGCAATATTCGTAACAGCTTTTGTACCTATCTCCGTACCTAGGAATGACTCATTTGTGGTAAACGATTCCTGTTGTGTAACGTACGTTCCCGGAACAGCCGTTGTTGTATACAACATTGATGTCGCAGTTTCGTGTTCAGATCCTGGTTCAGCATTCTCAATGGTTTTGTTTGTTGTACTTGGCATTGTCGTATCGTATGATGTAGATCTATCGTGTTGTTTTGTTGGCAAATGTGAAACTGTAGTAGTTTCTTGGACTGACGTTGAATCAAAAGGGCTGGGCGATTCAGTGACAACCACATTCTTATCCGTTTCCCTTACTTCGAGTCTTGTTGAATGCTCTGTGGTATAATCTTCGCTGGTCGAAGGCCATTGTTGTTTAGTTGTTAATTCTACAGTTGATTCTGTGGACCGAACAATCGGAATATTATAAGTAGACTCGCTTTCTGAAGTTAATGAAGATGTTGTTGATTTATTCTGGTAACTTGTAGTTGTCGTAATCGTTACAGGTTCGGTAACTAACATTACAGTTTCGTTGGTAAAATTGTTTGTATGCTTCAGTTCAGTTTGATCCTTAGACACGTTCTGCTGCG
Source organism: Rugalucina vietnamica (assembly GCA_964017185.1). Taxonomy (NCBI): domain Eukaryota; kingdom Metazoa; phylum Mollusca; class Bivalvia; order Lucinida; family Lucinidae; genus Rugalucina; species Rugalucina vietnamica. The sequence continues at coordinate 31,717,450 of OZ024873.1, read as the reverse complement.
TCAGTACCGTGGCATCCATTTCAGTATTTGTAATTTGGGAAGTTTGATGAAATGAAACGTTCTGATGGGCCTGTAAGGTTTTATCCGTTGATGTATAAGCTTGCGTCATTTCATTTGCATCAGTTGTAGTGTTTAGATTTATAATAGTTGCCTCGGTAGTGGAAGTAGTAAAAGTTGCTGTAGTCTGATTTTTCCGTCTATCAGGCTTTTTCAACATTTCTGAGAGGCAAAGAGTTTTTGTGTCGTTAACAGTCACACTTTCAACTTTCTCTTTTAGTTCTGGCGTCTCGACGCTCTTTTCAGTCTTTTTCTTGTAAATATTTGCGAGTGCAGCGTCAAGTTGTAACGTATCAAAGGCTGACTTTTCCGTCTCCTTTTCTTTAATAAGTTCAACTTGAACATCAACCTTTTCTTCATTGTTAGTTTTAGTAATAATTCTTTCACAGAAAACGCCTTCGCAATTGGCGGGACATTCGCAATACCAGGCACAATCAGGCAGTTTTTCTCGACACTTTCCATTGTTTTTGCACCATGAATGAAACACTTTGCAAGGTGGCATACACGGCTTTTCCATATTTTTGGAACGGGACAAGCTTTCTTCAACAGACGCCCACAAGCTTGAGAAAACCGGAGGAATTATAAAATATGTCACAAATATAGCAAAAAGTACTCTTGGTGGCATTATCGGTGTTTAAAACGACATACAAATATCCAAAATAATAGTAGATTAGGAGTATAATTTATAAATCCAAACAACAAAGTCACCACTTATTCCAAACTGTTCTCAAGCAGAAGTTTGAATATTCAATAAAAATATTCCTTCATGTTTTCCTGACCATGATGTCTGAAAATTTATCTTATCCTAAATAAATATTCATAGCACCATTTTTCCGTTGTGACACTTTCTATCACATTTTCAGTTTGTTTTTAAAATTTCGTGAACAAATGTATCCTCTAAATATAAGACACTATACGAAATATACAACTTTAAGCTTTATTTAACGCTGCAAATATGTTTACACATTTATAAAAAAAATTGTAATCCGTGCAACTGAAATGTGCCAACGTCAAAATCTAAGTTCCGACGAATAAATCCTGTAGTATGAACATATGTATGAATAATTACAATCGTTATCCAAAACACGTTTATGACTGACGTCGCTAACAGATCGCTGTCAAATTAGACAAAACTTTGCTGAAAAAAGTAGACCACTTATATACCTAGAAAACGATATCACTAACAAAATGGACACAGGTAGCGAAAACGGGAGCCGTCCTGATAAAAGAGAATACAAGCTTTACGCCAATAATATTTAACAACTAATATATAAATTCAATTTGACTTTATTTTTCTCATTGCAAGAACAACAGAAACTGTTGAGAACCATTGAAAATTATTAAGAGACAATATGGTAATTAAAACAAAATATAAATGATCCGCATCATGAGAAAACCAACATTTTGCATATACGAAAACAAAGACGCAAATCAGCTTCGCAGTAACTGCGAAGCTGATCAGCGCCTTCGTTTTCACTGAACGGATACTACAATTCCTCTACTTTCTAAATCCAAAAAAATTCAGCCTCTAGCCATCTTCTTTGCTTGTACAGCTCGGTTTGTGACGGACCTGTTCTGAAACCACATTGTTGGTTTTCTCATGAGGCGGATCAAAAGATAAATCACCTGTCAACACAGTACGAACCCAGTATATGGCAAATTAACGCGCAATGTGACGATAATGATATAATCTAAGACAGGTCCGTTCTTTATAATTATTTTAGGAAACGGCAATGTGAAATCTACAAGTATGCGTTTGTCGAATTTTAAAAATATCAACTTCAATTAAATTAAATACATCAATTACTTTTTCGTCATGTAAGAGATTGTCGAAGAAAAGTTTAAGAGCATCATGTAAAGATAGCTCACCCGAGCTATACATGGACGTTCATGCACGGATTCAATGTCTCTCATTGTGTATACAAATGCTCCGCCGTGTGAAAAACTCCGTCTACCCAAAACATTCGTCCAAAAGTTTGACAAAATACAGCAACAACTAATTAATATCTCCACCACACAGTTTATACACTTTCACTACTTTGACTGCATATGTCTTCCACGTATCGTTTTCGGAGACGAGACACGCTCTCTTAATAACCGCTCTGAAAAACGCTGCAGTGCATTCATAATCAGTGGCGAATTTCTTATTTAGTAAATTTGCCTGTAGGTTGAAAGATCTTAATATCTTCTTGTCGTAAGCATCAGTAAGCTCACAGAACATTTTCACTACACAATCCGCCAAGTTACTCGAAGAATCTGTACATGTCTTGCAATGGTTGAATACAACTGTCTTTACATGGTAATGACTCGAACTGCTCGATAAATGCGTTTCTTGGATAATGTATTTCATAATCTTATAGCAGTTTCTGTGTTTCTCTGACATGTGTTTTGCCATGTAATTTATCTCTGATAAATAACTGGATTTTCGCCATCCGTCAGTTTCGTACCTTATACTACACTGTTTTGCAACAATGATATGAGCCGCCTCGTGGGAAAACCAACAATCTGCATAGGCGAAAACAAAGGCGCAGATCAGCTTCGCGGTAACCGCGAAGCTGATCAGCGCCTTTGTTTTCGCTACTCGGATAGTACAATTCCTCTTCTACTTAAATACGAAATTTCAAGCTTCTAGCTCTCTTCTGTGCTTGTACAGGCCGGTTTGTGTCGGACCTGGTCGGAAACCACATTGTTGGTTTTCCCACGAGGCGGCTCATATTTTTGTTGCCACATTCCTCATACGCTTCTCCGTTCCCTATATACTGGAACGCAGGTATAAAATCAATGTATGAGCCGCCTCGTGGGAAAACCAACAATGTGGTTTCCGAACAGGTCCGACACAAACCGACCTGTACAAACACAGAAAAGAGCTAGAAGCTTGAAATTTCGGATTTAAGTAGAGGAGGAATTGTACTATCCGAGTAGCGAAAACAAAGGCTCTGATCAGCTTCGCGGTTACCGCGAAGCTGATCTGCGTCTTTGTTTTCGCCTATGCAGATTGTTGGTTTTCCCATGAGGCGGCTCGTATATTGGTAGAGTGCCTATTGGGTATGTAGTTGGTAGAGTAGTACATGGCCCGACAGGAGCAGCTAAGTTCATTGATTTACTTTTCCACTTCAATATAAGAGAGCAGTTTGCAGTTGAACCACTCAATTTCTTAAGTTTAACAGTTGTATTAATTTCCAGTGTGCCTGTTGGCATATCAACAGTGCAGTGTTTGCAGCCGCCGTTTCTAGAAGAGAATGTGATAGTGCGATAAGGTTCGTGTTTAACGTTCACACAAAGACAATCACAAAGTGACTCCAAACAATACGCTATTTCCAGTTGAAACAATCTATCAGCTGTACCCGGTTCATTTAGGTAGGAGATAAATTTCCCAGCATCATGTTTGTAATTTCTCAGCGCATCTAAATTAATTGGGCTTGTATTCAGTTTTATACAACCGGGACATGACGAATCCCACTCTCTTTCGAAGAAATTATTCAGAATTGCCAGAAAATCGAATTCGGTGGATGATGATTTTATATTCTGGTCGAATTTCCAAACAGAGGTCCTTTCTACCATACTGCCGCATGACTGAACCCGCGAAATGCTAAATACACCACGTTCGTTTGCTCTTTCTTTAATTCTGTCTAGTAATTTATGAACAGCATATCTGATATCTTTCATCTCAGGGTTGTCATGGTCAATTGCTACTTTGTCAAGTATAATACCATACAATTCATTCAATTTACCTATCTGAGTTCTGTTTAACCGATTGTAATATGGTTTCTCTGTGACATCTATAGAATATGTTTCAAGCTCAAATTCTTGTACTGTTGCGTTTAAATTATGCTCTGTTTTGTGTCTTGAGAAGAAGTTCCCCATTATTAATTTCCACAACAGCTTATTGGACCTGAAATTTACATTATTAATCATCAGGGGCCAGTTGTTCAAAACTAACGACGTCGTTAGTTAACGTTTCGTTAAAATTTCAAACATTAATATTACAAATACACTGTTATTTTTTGTTGAAAAAATGTGAGAATCCTTTGCACTGCAAAGAATTCTCACATTTTTTCAACAAAAAATAACAGTGTATTTGTTCCTTTAGCTGATATTTGTCTTAACGATATCGTTAAGCTAACGATGCTTTGAACAACTGGCTCCAGGAAAACATGTCCGTATAATGTATACACCTTGAACCCCACTTTTATATAGTAAAAATGGGGTTTACAGGGGTATATATATATATATATATTGTCCTTATTTTTGCTCCAAAAATAGATTGTGGGTACTCGTTAGAACCGTTTCGTCAAGGCGGTCCACCCCCCGGTGGTTCTAACGTTTACTCACAATCTATGTTTTGAGCAAAAATGTTAAAAACGTCAATTTTTTTCTAACGAATTTTTTTTTTTTTTTTTTCTTTTTTTTTCTTTTTTTTTTTTTTTTTTTGCTTTTGAAAAAATTCTGTATAATTGCATGGGCAAGTTACCATTAAAGCGGCGGAAGAACAAATGCGTTAAACTCAAATGAAAAAAAAAATAAAAAGCGTATATACGCGTGCTTTATACAGATGCATCCGTCGTTCGTATCGGTGTAGCAATATTTTTCTAATATAAAGTGGTACGTTTCAGTGATTTTACTGTTTTTTCTTGTTTGTTGTCCAGAAGCAATGCATCACAGAACATTTTCAAAATGGTCATATCGTCAAAAGCACGTATCCTCGTCACAGGGAAGCTGAGCAGTTTAAAACTGCTACCCAAGTTTTCAGCCACTTTGCTACACACCGATTTATTCACGCGTAAGCGTTAATTATGGTTCGATCCCACGAGTTCTAATTATTGTTGACGAGAACAAAAAAAAATGACTCCATTATTACATGTAGATACACAACGAAAACTAGTAACCTATAAGACGGGTTATGCAGGCAAATCACCTCTAAAGCTGAGCTATGATAACTCCCTTTTTAAGGGGTGTAGTAGCGCAGTCGGAAGAGGCGATGGCCCTGTATATGTAGGCGCAGAAGCCCGGAAGGGGGGGGGGGGGTACTCACATATGAAATGGGCATGTGCCGCCCTAGGTTAAAAAGACAGGGCTTACGGAGCTGATCAAACTGAAAAAGTGGGTACTTTCAGAGCTGAAAGAACGGTAAAAGTTGTACCTTTGGAGCTGATCGAACTGGGAAAAATAGGTGCATTCTGAAAAAGTGGATGCTTTTACAGCTAATCGAACTGAAAAAAGTAGGTGCATTCAGAGCTAATAAAACTAAAAAAGGGGGCTTTACCCGTACTGCTTTAATATGGGAGTACCCCCTCCGGGCGCAGTAGTTAAATAACTTTATTTAAAGAGGGTAGCTGGGTTGCCTTACCTGTTTCAGCATGTCTGTGGATGGCATCGATAACTCCGGATATATACGTACATCAATTTCATGAAACTCGGTTTCTTGCATTTGGTGGAAGTCTGATATCTAATGCAGAAGTTGAAAATGAAGAATTTCGGATTATCTGATAGCTTGCTCAGAATTTGGTGTTTTGTTATGTTCAGTATATTAAATTCCCTCTCAAACAATGTGTTACATCAGTACCAATAATCGACGTTTCACATCAGCTTTAATGTTAGTAATTATTGGCACCAGCAGACAAACTAAAGGTTCTCCGGTTTCCGCCGCCATATTTGGTGATCATATGACAGCACATAATGTAAATAAAATATCAGGACATTTGATTTTGGCCCTGCTTATCTTTTTAATGTTTTATTTGTTAATTCATTTTTCAGGATAAGGCGGTGTCTTTTTTATTATTATGTTAGGAAACCTGCTTGAACACTTATGTAAAAAGAGATTGAAAAAAATAATAATAAATAAAGTGATCTTGTCATGGTCACACGTTTAGTCACAAGGGATAAAATTGTGAGGAAAAAAGGCAAATGTAAGCAAAATTAAACCTGATTTAACAAGCATTCTCTTAATCCAAGATAAGTTTTAACGCACAGTCCTTCTAAACCATCCTGCGCATTTACAATGGGGATGCCTTAATCACGCATAGATTTGTATTGACACAAAATCCCAATTTATGACTAACACGGTTATTAAAAACTCAAGTTTTTAATGCATTTACCTTGTATAAATAGTTTTGTGTCATCCTATTAAGCTAATATGAGTACATGTATGATAAGTTTACCTAACTTATACTAAATACAAACAAGAAAAAATAACAAAAGATACGCGAAATAACATCACCTATGTTTTTCCCATTCAAGTGTAAAAACAATGGTATTTTAAGGTTTGGCTCTGGATATGGGCCTAATTAGACATACGATAGCAGGGCACACAATGCAAAAACATGATTTTCATTCTGAATGAGTGTATATTTGTCGGCCAAACTAATGCATCTCTAAAACCATTTTACTGCGTAAAGGTACATTGATTCAGCTTGAAATCATCATAGCAGCAGCCTCAAAAAAAGTCATGTATGTTAAAGTTGCACGCTACATGTAAAGGCTTGTAATGGAAACCAGCAATAACTACATGTGCTTCTCAATTCTTTTACAGGTATCGAATTTTCCCATAATTATTTACATACCCCAATGCGATAAACTGGGCGGCCATCTGCTTAATTTCGCAAATATCATGAAGGGGGTTGGAATGCAGGAGGTGGAAGATGAATTGTTGATGTCATCTAAAGTATTAAAATAAATGTGTCAATTAATGGAATCAAGTTTGTAAAGAATTGCCAACAGATTATGATAAAATATGCAAAATATCTTAGCAAAATACCTAGAAATATCTAACAGTTGCGGGATGAACTTCAAAAACTACAGTCAACGCCCCTCACTGAACTCTTTCACCTTAATGGGCATTTGGCTGTAATATTTAAGACACTTAATGCGTTTCTGATACAAGTTCTACAGATCTTGGTTTCATGCAGTATCTGGAACACCTTATGTTTCTGGAATATCTCCTGGGGGTTGAACATGAAAGAGGTAGGAATGCAAATGGCAGAAGATCAATTTTTGATGTCATGTAAGGTATGAAAGTAAATGTGTGAATTAATGATATCAAGTTATAATACACTATTCATGTTTTCATGGCAACAACTATTTTCCTTTGGTGAAATATAAACGTCATATAAACCTAGTAATGTAAAAGACAATTTCAGCCAAATGCCTTACATAATCCAGGTGATAGAGTTCATTGAGGGGCGTTGACTGCAGTTTTTAAAGTTAACCCCGCAACTGTTCTTAAGACATTTCTAGATATTTTGCTTAATATCTGTTGACAATGATTTTAAAACTTGATTCCATTAATTGACACATTTATTTTAATACTTTATATGACATCCAAAATTGATCTTCTACCATCTGCATTGCTACCCCCTTCATGTTCAACCCCCCAGGAGATATTCTTGAAACTTAATGTGTTCCAGATACTGTATTAAAAACCAAGAGTAGGGTCCCAGCAAAACAAGACGATGCGCATTTTATAAGGAATATTGGACATCCTATCACGTGACAAGAATTAGAATTCAGAACTTGCCGTTTGTTTTATACAATATATTGCCCATTTTTATTATGATTCATAAACTATTTAGGGGCAACTAGCCAATTTGAAATTTTCCTCCGTTTAAGCATGGTGGTCGTTTAAATATACCATGCAATAAAAATTATATTTGCGTAATTAAGCGGATGACTGCCCCGTTTATCAGATTGGGGTATGTAAATAATTATGAGAAAATTCGCTAGAATTTTGTATATATAGATATATATTTAGTAACCGTATATATCTGTAGTTGATACTCACTGACTTAAACGAATTGCCTGTTAAGTTTTCTGTTTGTGTCAATAAAACCCAAGACAAACTTCCTACAATGTATTGGTTACCTAAACATCACAAAAGACCGTATCAAGCTAGATTTATTGCAAATTCTAGCTATTGTACTACTACTGATCTTTCCAGATTATTCCTCTCTTATAGCTCGGCAATTAGGTTACTGTATGGGCGTTACCTCATGAATACGTTATTGGGTATGGTCTACTTTTGACCTAGGTAAAAAAGTACAAGTAGGCAAAGATCAGGAAAAGGCGCAATCAGAAAAAGACTCCCACTCCAAAAACCAAGGTGGGAAAAAACCAAACTAACAATCAGGTACTTATACCATGAAAACATTTCGTAAGCCGAATGAGCAGCTATTTTCCCAATAGGTGGCCACTCAGTTACCTTAACTAAAAATATGCAAACATACATAAGGCGCCAACAGCACAAAATATTTTAAACACCAAGACATAAAACAAAAAGAACCACCACAGAAGTATCGACTTGGAACGACCAGTAACACAAAGTTACTGGCGGGTTTAAATCGATTTTACACGGCCGTAACCTCACCCTCAGCTTCTGCAGTGGTTCATAACATTTAGTTAGTTCTTCGGTCCTCGTGGTGAATCTCTAACTAGTAAATGAATCATCAAGAACAAACAAATAAATCATGATAAAAATCTTGATGAATCAAAAACCAGGACTCACAGATTCAGTAAGCTGCCCGACGATGGAGATCCCTGGGCGCCAAATAACTTACTAACTCCGGAGCTAAAGAAAAACATCAGTTGGACCCCGGTGGGCCAAGCAACAGACAAGAAGCTCCGGCCCCAACCAACTAAAATGAATAGCTTTAAGTCGGGGCCATCATAGAGTTTGACGCCCGACCCACCGGCGTGCAATTAAAGAAGGCAGCATAGTTATCAACCGTGATTGGGTTAAAAACTAAGCATGCAGACTGTCGCATAACATTCAAGTTATAACCTATACGTCTGTAACGTGTTATGTTTTTTCTAAACTGAAAAGAAAAATCAATACTTCCTATAAGTTTCTTAAATTTGTAAACCAAGTCACCATAAAATTCTGGTTCCGAAAGACCAGCTAAAGGTATACAGTTGAAAGATTCAACTCGCATGTTTTCCGTTAGAAAATAAAAATGAAATTCGAGTCTATTCCACTGGACTGGACAAAATACAGGTAACTGATCTCTAACGGTAAATAAGTGACAGCACTCTGAGCTGACTGAGTTCGACTTTTCTATAATCTCCCTACTTGAACAGATGGACTAGCCGACCACGCCCAGATATGAATATTAAAGTTGCCGCCCATACAGTAACCTAATTGCCGAGCTATACTGCTATCAAACCTCGTGTCATAAGATACTGAGAGACGGTGTATGAAACGTCAAACAAAAATTGGTTTTGGCCAATAAAATTATGGTGAGGTACTCAGTAAATTGAAGTGTAGAGGGTTCTGTGCGAGGAGCTTGTCCACATATGATTTTTCTACTCTGTATACCACATTGCAACATGATCTAAAGAATAACTTCTGGCTTTGATAGATGGACCTTTAAAAGGGCATTAAAACTATGGTGCACTTTATTTAACTTGTATAGAAATGCTGGTTTCACCTCCTCTGACCAAAGTCGACACTCTGGTCAAGTCAGAATGTATGAGATGCCTTATCCTATCTCCTGGATAATATTTGAGCCGCCGCGTGGGAAAACCAACAATGTGGTTTCCGAACAGGTCCGACACAAACCGGCCTGTACAAGTACAGAAAAGAGCTAGAGGCTTGAAATTTTGGCTTTAAGTAGAAGAGGAATTGTACTATCCGAGTAGCGAAAACAAAGGCGCTGATCAGCTTCGCGGTTACCGCGAAGCTGATCTGCGTCTTTGTTTTCGCCTATGCAGATTGTTGGTTTTCCCATGAGGTGGCTCATTTATAATATAATAGATTTGGAACCAAGTTGTTGGAATTCCGATGGGTACAAATTGCGCACCTCTCGAAGCTGATTTATTTTTATACTGCTACGAAAGAGATTCAATGGATTCTCATAATCATGAAAATCAAGCTGATGTTATTGAGGCTTTATGTTCGACTTCCATGTACCTCGATGACCTTTTGAACATTGACAACCCTTATTTTGGAGGTATGGTCAATCAAATGTATCCACATGAACTACGGTTGAACGAAGTCAATACCACAGATACCGAAGCCCCTCCCCCCCCCCCCCATCTTTTAATGAAAAAGTACTAGATTTGATAGAATGGACCTTAAAAAGACCATTAAAAACTATGGTTCACTTTCCTTGGCCTGTAATGACAGTTAAGCTTTTTTTCACTTCCTCTGACCAAAGTCGATATACACTTTGGTCATGTCAGAATGTATGCGACGCCTTATCCTACAGCTGAATAAAGAACACCACAGATGCCGAAACTCCCTTTTTAGATTTACATATTTTTATTGCAAATGGATTTGTTTCTTCTAAAATTCATAATACACGCGATGACTATGATTTTGATATAGTAAATTTCCCGTTTTTGGATGGTGACGTTCCTATGGTGAATCTGAATCTGAATAGTTTACTGGTGACACGCCAAATGACATTATTTCACCAGGGGGTTCGGGTGGGGGAGAAATTAGTCCCTTGAACGCACGAGTGAAGTGAAGTGTAGAGGTTTGCTAGAGTCTGCAATCATGTTGCAGACTTCATCGCGCGAAATAAATATTAAACAGCCGAACTTCTCCAGCAGGGCTATCTGTATCATATAAACTTGAAAAACGTTTTCTAAATTTTATCGCAGACGGAATTGATTTCAATTAAATGTTGGTCTAAAGACGCTTTTACTTGAGGGCCTTTCGAAAACAGGTTTTTATGGTGACTTGGTTTACAAATTTAAGAAACTTATAGGAAAGAATGATTTTTCTTTTCAGTTCACGTTACAGACGTATAGGGTATAACTTGAATGTTATGCGACAGTCTGCATGCTTAGTTTTCAACCCAGTCACGGTTGATACAAGTAACTATGCTGCCTTCTTCAATACAGGTCTCTTTGCAATGAATATTTTTGTTTTTGGGTTTAGAATCATTGTCAGACCATCAGATATTCTAGTGTCCTTCAGTTAATGGCCCTCAATAGACAGGAATACAGGTCCATCACGAAAACAAGTCCGTGTAATGTATACCCCCTTGAACCCCACTTTTACACAGCAAAACTGGGGTATGCAGGGGTATACCTATTTTTTTATTTTTGCTCCAAAACATAGATTGTGGGTACTCGTTAGAACCGCCTCGGCGAGGCGGCTCTAACTTGTGCATCCCCAATAAACAGTCCAGATAGAAGACCCAATATCAAAGGTTTGTCTTACCTGGGTGATTATGGGGTCATGAGGTTTTACCTGGCTGGGACTGATATCAATATATATTGATATTAATTTCAATAACCACAGGCTGTCAACCAAGTCTTCTCGAAAATAAAGGAGAAAAATATGATCATTTTAAGGCAAAATACGTTTTAGCTCATTTTGAGGAAACATATAGTAGTTGAAAGTGAAAATCGTTTCTTCGTACGCGCTTACACTAACAATCCTCACATCCACACTCACTTTCTCTACATTAACCAATGTCTAAATGTTTAGAACATGTAACCATTTAGATCAACAGCATCGCAATCCAGAATGGAGCTGACCATACAGGTGATGAGAAAGTGTGCCGAAGCATTATGCATGATGGTAATGCTACGGCAGTTTGAAGAATAAAGAGACAAAAAGCAGCATCAAAACAATATTTCCTATCTGATTATTGTCTCAAAATTGTTATGTATGACAGTTACTTGTTGAAAGATGTGCATTCAGTACTGGTAAACTTCCCAAGGGAGTATGCCCAGGAAAGTATGATGTTATACATATGATGTTTACTTGTTGTCCTTAGCAATTATTTACTTTTAGTGTCCCAGATATTGGACATAAACAGGTTGTTTACTTCAGAATTTTCTAGAAATTTCAAATTGTTCTTTGACGGAAAAATCTGGAAGAACCAAAGATGTAGAATCTTCTAGAAAAATCTTTTTTATGTCAAAAGAATATTGTGGAATTTTCTGGAAGGATAATGGCCTCTCTACAATATTCCAGAACATTAAATTTTGGTAAACAACTTGTTATTTTTAGTATATGATATCATAGAATTTGCTGGAAGAATCCTGAATGTTCCTCAGTGCTATATAAGGGCTACAAATTTTCATAAGGACAATCTTTGAGTACTGTTACTATTAAGAAGTCAAAATCTATCTTACTGGAATTTAAACTTATTCTTGGATTACTTTGTGATATTCGATTCTGGATTGGGACATAGTGCTATTTTGAAACAAACTTTAATTCTTGGGATCAGAAACTGATACAGACTTGTGTTAAAAAATTCTGAGGGACATTCAGACATTCTTTAAGGGAATTAACATCTTGAAAGGTATTGTACATTCATTTTTGTTTGATTGTATATATGCTTTTGATTGTTTCACATGTAATTACTGGTTAAATCACTTCTAAATAGATTTGTTAAATTTTAAACAAAGCTTGTTGCTGGCTAACCAACTTGTTGGTTTCCTTAATCTTCTAGTTACGCCTGGCACGTAACAGAATTGGGGGCTCGTCCGGGATTGAAATTTCTTGTGCACCAAATTTATTTAAAATTCTAAAGTATCTTCACTGTTTGCTGTTTAAATAGCTAAAGCCAGCAAAAAGCAACCATGTCATTCAAACTAAGTGACTTTATTGCTGCGCCTTCTCAGGAGCTGTTAGATAAGGCCAAAAAGAGTGACCTCTTAGACATAGCTGATCATTATGGGTTGTCAAATATCAAGACTTCCATGTTAAAACATGAAATTAAGAACATTTTGATTCAGTTTTTTGTTGACGAGGAAATTTTTGATTCCTCGGCTACCTCTAAGATTCTAGTCACTCAGACTGACTTGCAGCTGAGAGAAATTGAAATAAAAAATCAAATTACATTAGAAAAATTAAGATTAGATCAAGAGGAGAGAATAAGAAGGGAGAAAGAGGAGCGAGAAGAGAGAATAAGGTTAGAAACTATAGAACGAGAAGATAGAATGCATAGAGAAAAATTAGAACTTGAGAAATTAAGACTAGAAATGGAAGAACGAGAGAAGGAAAAACAAAGGGAAATGGAACGAGAAAAGTTAGAAAGAGCAGAAAAGCTTGAAATTGAAAAAGAACGGCTTGAAATTGAAAAGGAAAAGTTACAATTTGAGTTAAAAATGAAAGAGCTTGAGTTGCAAGGCAAATCTAAATCAAAATCTTTGCCTTTGGCCACTAGTATGGTATTTGATGTCACGAAACACATTCGTCTCGTTCCTCCATTTCAAGAAAAAGAGGTTGACAAATATTTTTTACATTTTGAGAAGGTGGCAGAAAACTTGAAATGGCCAAAAGAGCACTGGACCTTGCTTTTGCAAAGTGTTGTAATTGATAAAGCTAGAGAAATTTACACTCAGCTTTCTCTTGAGCAAAGCTCAGATTATGATACAGTAAAGGAATTTATTCTTAAGGCTTATGAGTTGGTCCCTGAGGCATACAGGCAGAAATTTAGGGATTGTAGAAAAGATCATGACCAGACTCATGTTGAATTTGCCAGAACAAAAGAACAACTATTTGATAGATGGTGCTCTTCAAAGAAAGTAGGTTCTGATCATGCAAAGCTAAGGCAGCTCATGCTTGTTGAAGAATTCAAACGGTGCATAAATTCTGATGTTAAGGCTTTCTTGAACGAAAGAGAAGTTGAAAACTTGGAAACAGCAGCACGTTTAGCTGATGACTATGCTTTGACTCATAAGGCTTCATTTGTCAACAAGCCATATCCTAGGAAACCATATAACCCTCAATCAAAGCAAATTACCCCTCAGTCAAAACCATATTCCCCTCAGTCCGGTCCCAAAGCCAATCCCAGTAATCCAACTGACAATTCCAGTCCAAAACCCAAATTTTCTAGTGAAAACAAAGGACAAAATCCCTTATCCCAGCCAATTTGTAATTATTGTAAGAAAACTGGCCACATTATTTCTGAATGTTTGGCACTGAAACGAAAGAAAGAAAGAGAAAATCTAGATAGTGCTAAACCGACAGGTCTCACCTCCTTAAAGGCTAAACCACAGTCTTGTATCCAGGAAGAAAACCCTATACTGACCAGAACTTGTAAAGAGTCAGTCTCTGAGGATTCTATTATGGAGATTTATGAACCATTCTTATCAGATGGTTTTGTGTCACTTAACAGTGACTCTGCCCAGTCTACCCCTATCAAAATCTTACGAGATACCGGAGCTTCTCAATCCCTTATCTTGGCAGATACCTTGCCATTTTCCGAGAAGTCTTCTTCTGGGACAAGTGTCCTTATCCAGGGCGTAGAGTGTGGATTTGTTAACGTACCCCTCCATAATATCTATTTGTCCTCTGACTTAGTAACAGGTCCCGTGGCTGTAGGTATTAGACCTTATCTACCTTTTAAAGGTGTTCACTTGCTGTTAGGCAATGATTTGGCAGGAGATAAGGTTGTGGTAAACCCACTTTTGACCAGCACACCATGTGTTGATCAACCGCCTGATCTCATTGAGCAGGAAATTCCTGACCTTTACCCTTCTTGTGCTGTTACTAGGGCAATGGCTAAGAAAGCCAAATTATAGGATGGGATGCAGGACATAAATTTAATTGACACTTTGATAGGTCAGTCCTTTAATAAAGAGATTTCAACATCTCTTTCCCCTAGTCAGTCTGATATTCAGACTGACCCTAGCAATCCAAGGTCGGGGTCAGAAAATGACCTTTCACCCTCAACGTCAAATGATCAAGGTCATGACCAGATGTCAAGGTCACAGCTTTGTAAAGAACAACACAGTGATTCTGATATCTCGCCTTTATTTGAAAGGGCTTTTAATGAAAATGAAATATCCCAGGTTCCTGTTTGCTATTATGTCAAAAATGGCATTTTGATGAGAAAATGGCGTCCTCCGGATGTCTCAGCAGAAGATGAGTGGACTGTTAACCACCAAATTGTGATCCCTAGGGTTTATCGCCCTGAAATCTTAAACTTGGCCCATGAAACTCCAATGTCAGGCCATTTAGGTGTAAATAAGACCTATCACAAGATCCTTAATCATTTCTACTGGCCAGGAATAAAATCTGATGTATCTCAACACTGCAAATCCTGCCACACTTGTCAGATGGTAGGAAAACCCAATCAGACTATTCCTAAAGCTCAGTTACAGCCCATTCCTGCCTTTGATGAACCTTTCAGCAGAGTGATTATTGATTGTGTAGGTCCCTTACCCAAAACAAAGAAAGGTTGTGAATATCTTCTGACCATAATGTGTGCTTCAACTCGCTTTCCTGAAGCTATCCCACTCAGAAATATCAAGGCTAAAACAATAGTTAATGCACTTGTGAAGTTCTTCACATTTGTAGGCCTCCCAAAATCTATCCAGTCAGATCAGGGCTCAAATTTTATGTCAGGAATTTTTCAGCAAGTCATGTACGAACTTGGAATTAAGCAATACACGTCATCGGCTTACCACCCTGAAAGCCAAGGTGCCTTAGAAAGATTCCATCAAACTTTGAAAAACATGATCAGATCTTACTGCTTTGACACTGAAAAAGATTGGGATGAAGGCATACACTTGCTTCTATTTGCTGTAAGAGAATCTGTACAAGAGTCTCTGGGGTTCAGCCCATTTGAGCTTGTTTTTGGGCACACTGTACGTGGACCGTTAAAGCTTCTAAAAGAGAAATTTCTCTCAGATGATGACAGTTCTTTGAACTTACTTCAGTATGTGTCTGATTTCAAAAACAGACTATCAAAGGCCTGTGATGCAGCTCGATCCAATCTCAAATTTGCTCAAAGCAAAATGAAGATTCGTTATGATGAAAATGCTAAAGACAGAAATTTTGAACCTGGAGACAAGGTACTTGCTCTCTTGCCCATTCCTGGCAGACCTTTACAAGCTAGATATTATGGCCCGTATACTGTTGATAAAAAGTTAAGTGACGTGAATTACATTGTTAACACTCCTGGGAGGCGCAAGCAAAAACAGCTATGTCACATTAATATGCTCAAGAAGTATATTGATAGAGATAGTTCTGTTATTTCATCAGTAAATATAGTTAATTCTGTCTCTCATGAACAAAATCAAATGGACTCTGAGGACTTCAACTTGGAGAAATCTGATCCCTCGTCATCGAAACTCCAGAATTCTGACATACTACAGAATCTTGATCAGAAACTGTCTCACCTTGATTCAGACAAAAGACTTGAACTGAAACAGTTAGTTCTCGAATATGAACACTTATTTCCAGACATTCCATCCAGAACTGACAAAAACTATCATGATGTTGACATTATTGAAGGTTCAAAACCTGTAAAGCAACATCTTTACAGAATGAACCCTGTAAAACAGCAATATCTCAGGGAAGAAGTTCAATATTTGCTGGACGATGATTTCATTGAACCCAGCCAAAGTGACTGGAGTTCTCCTTGTATTCTTGTACCAAAGCCAGACGGGACATTTAGAATGTGCACAGACTATCTAAAAGTCAATTCTGTCACTAAAACAGACACTTTTCCCATCCCACGAATCGATGACTGCATTGATAATATTGGACATGCCAAGTATGTTACAAAGTTCGATCTGCTAAAGGGATTTTGGCAGATACCCCTCACGGACAGAGCAAAGGAGATCTCGGCATTTGTTTCACCAGATGGACTGTACCAGTATAAAGTCATGCCATTTGGAATGAAGAACTCGCCTGCGACTGTTCAGCGGCTGGTCAACAGTTTGATTTCCAATCTGGATGGCTGTAAAGCCTATATCGACGATGCTATTATCTTCAGTGAGGAGTGGCAACAACACTTGCAGACAATCAGAACATTCTTTGACCGGCTAAGTGATGCTAAACTAACTGTGAACTTGGCAAAAAGTGAATTTTGCCATGCAAACTTGACATTTCTTGGACACATTGTAGGTGAAGGTCAGGTAAAACCTGTAGAAGCTAAAGTTGAGGCTATCTCAGATTTTCCTGTACCTACTAGCAAAAGACAACTGATGCGCTTTCTGGGTATGGCTGGATATTACAGGAAATTCTGCAACAACTTCTCGGCTATAGCTGAGCCTCTGACAAACTTGCTTGGTAAGAAGGCCAAGTATGTTTGGACAGATGACTGCCAGAAGTCATTTGATAAGCTCAAGGCCATACTTAGAAGTGCTCCGGTTCTCTTAGCACCAAGTTTTGACAAAGAGTTCAAGTTGGCTGTAGATGCCAGTGATGTTGGTGCAGGCAGTGTATTGTTGCAAGAAGATGACAATGGTGTTGACCATCCTGTTTGTTATTTTTCCAAAAAGTTTAACAAGCATCAGAGAAATTACTCTACCATAGAGAAAGAATGCCTATCTCTAATCCTTGCGCTTCAGCACTTTGAAGTTTACTTAGCTTCTTCACATGCACCAATTGTTGTCTTCAGTGACCACAATCCACTGACTTTCATACATAAAATGAAAAACAAGAACCAGCGTTTACTCAGGTGGAGTCTCATGTTGCAAGAGCACAATCTTGACATCAGACATATCCGAGGAAGAGATAATATCATTCCAGACACCCTAAGCAGAGCTTAAGTGCCTCTACAATGCTGATGTCCAGCTTTGTGCTGTTGTATTTGATTAGTTTTGCACAAATTTTGCTAAACATATTGTATACAATTATCCAGTATTGCAAAAGAAAGCTTTATTTTATAAAACTTTCTTTTCTTTGAAGAGGGGAAGTGTTATGTATGACAGTTACTTGTTGAAAGATGTGCATTCAGTACTGGTAAACTTCCCAAGGGAGTATGCCCAGGAAAGTATGATGTTATACATATGATGTTTACTTGTTGTCCTTAGCAATTATTTACTTTTAGTGTCCCAGATATTGGACATAAACAGGTTGTTTACTTCAGAATTTTCTAGAAATTTCAAATTCTTTGACGGAAAAATCTGGAAGAACCAAAGATGTAGAATCTTCTAGAAAAATCTTTTTTATGTCAAAAGAATATTGTGGAATTTTCTGGAAGGATAATGGCCTCTCTACAATATTCCAGAACATTAAATTTTGGTAAACAACTTGTTATTTTTAGTATATGATATCATAGAATTTGCTGGAAGAATCCTGCATGTTCCTCAGTGCTATATAAGGGCTACAAATTTTCATAAGGACAATCTTTGGGTACTGTTACTATTAAGAAGTCAAAATCTATCTTACTGGAATTTAAACTTATTCTTGGATTACTTTGTGATATTCGATTCTGGATTGGGACATAGTGCTATTTTGAAACAAACTTTAATTCTTGGGATCAGAAACTGATACAGACTTGTGTTAAAAAATTCTGAGGGACATTCAGACATTCTTTAAGGGAATTAACATCTTGAAAGGTATTGTACATTCATTTTTGTTTGATTGTATATATGCTTTTGATTGTTTCACATGTAATTACTGGTTAAATCACTTCTAAATAGATTTGTTAAATTTTAAACAAAGCTTGTTGCTGGCTAACCAACTTGTTGGTGGTTTCCTTAATCTTCTAGTTACGCCTGGCACGTACCAGAATAGATAAAACAAGTAGGCAAAGATCAAGAAAAGACACAATCAGAAAAATATTCACACTCCAAAAACCTAGGTGGGAAAAAAAAACAAACTAACAACCAGGTACTTATACAATGAAAACATATCTTAAGCCGAATGAGCAGCTATTTTCCCAATACGTGGGCCACTAGGTTACCTTAACTAAAAATATGAAAACATACATAAGCCGCCATCAGCACAAAAATTTTAAACACCAAGACATAAAACAAAAAGAACCACCATTTGTGCATGGAGCTGTACAAAATTTATATAAATCATGACCCTGGCATGACCTTGACCTATTTTACGGCAAGGTCAACTTAGGTTGCCCATGCATTTAAATGGTGAAAAATAGGAAAATGTCATTTTGCTAGGATTGAGCATGAGTCTTCCAGTAGCGATTAAACCGTCAGTGTGTTTTATCACTGTAATTTTGTTGATATTGTTTTCTATTCTTCGACTCCCGCTGAGTCTGATTACGTCGTTTTACCACCGTTATAGATCTATTTCATTTGTTATCTGGTTTTCTACATTTTTATACCCAAGCGAACGATGGTCCCTGTTTTATCGGAACACCGTCTAACTTGATGTGTAGGTGCCTAGATCTATGTATCATTTATCGTATAGGGTAAAAGCGAACTATTTTACAACAACAGTACTTGACATAATCAAATGAGGAAGTATACGAATCGTGTTAAGGCCGCTTTGTGAAATCGAAACTAAATGCATTAAAATGGCTGAAGGTGGGGGTGACGAGATTATAGACAAACAAATATGTGGATTGTGTTTGGGGACATGCATGAAGGAACCAAAGTTACTGTCATGTTTCCACAGTTTCTGTTTGAAATGTTTGGAGAACTACGTGAACGAAAACGTACAAGACAATAAATTTCAGTGTCCTTTATGCAATGACAGTATCGATCTACCAGTGGGAGGGGTAAAGAATTTTGAAACAAACATTTATATAGACACTGAAATTCTGTCGAAACTTAAGCATCACTGTGACTTATGTGGGCCTGATGTCGATGCAACACATCACTGCATTGACTGTAACGAAAATTATTGTAAACGATGCACGGACACGCACATCAGAATGAAGGTAACACGTACACATTCCTTGATAAACGTGGACCTTTCAGACAACAAACGAAGTGTTACACGAACATTGTATTGCGAGAAGCATCCCAAAGAAGAACTAAAAGTTATATGTAAAGATTGTGATGCGATGTTATGTCTGGTATGCAAACTGACAGATCACGAGAAGCATACGTCTATTGACATTTCGGATGAGTCGAAAAGTGCAGTGGATAATATGCAGCGAAACGTACAGAAAATGCTTGAAAATGTTTCTAAACTTGAAGATGTAGAGACGAGACAAAGAGATACAGAACAAGAGGCCAGGAAGAGGAAACAGAGAGAACTTGAAAAAGTTAAACTATATGAAAAGAAACTGGAAATCTTGCAAGCCAAACGCACGAGAAATATAGAAGAGTTTGTTAACAAAACCTTTGACAACATTGTTGATGAGATGTCATCCTCGATGAAAACGACAAAGAAAGACATTTTGTCTACCAGAAATTTGGCTTTGCAAATTGAAAGAATGGTGGAAATATCTGACAAGATCACCCTTATTGAACAATCACGTGCTCTGTCAAAATCGTTCGAGAAGCATGCAAAGAAAATTGGATTTTATTCCAAAGCAGCTCCAGAAAATAGTTTAAAACAGTGCCAGCTCTCGCTCTCTGGTGATTTTCTTAATAACCTTTTCACGCCTGTCGTCATGAATGAAAATGTTAAAGAATTATCGAAACTTTCTGAATGTAAAGAATCGAAAAAGTGCTACTCTTTGTCAGTTTTCCAGAAATCGTGTTTCGCTATTTTTGGAAACACACTTCGTAAAGCAGATGAACCATTTAGTCACTTTGTAGATATCGAGTTAAGTAATTCTAGGTACCAGATTGGAGTATGTGTTGTCAGAGGTGACTGCTATTATTCTGGTGGGAATGAGGTGAAAGTGTGGAAGCAGGTCGACCGGTCATCTAAAACTGTCGCCAAATTCGAGATGTATCCTTTCGGTATCGCCTATAGGAACAGAGATGACTACGAGGAGCTGCTTGTTTGCTTAAACGTTGACAGTGTCGTTTTATCGAAAGGCCTTGTGAAAGTAGTCCCTCTCTGTTCTGGACATTTTGAATACGACTTCTTACCTGTAACTAATCGGGGACCATTACGTATTGCAGTGAACAGAACAAACGGGTTGGTGTGCTTGAGCTATCGGTATGGTAGGAAAATCTCTATTCACAG
This sequence comes from Rugalucina vietnamica, assembly GCA_964017185.1. NCBI lineage: Eukaryota > Metazoa > Mollusca > Bivalvia > Lucinida > Lucinidae > Rugalucina > Rugalucina vietnamica. The sequence continues at coordinate 31,696,647 of OZ024873.1, read as the reverse complement.
TGAAGACGGAACTCTCATTCAGACTTATGACTGTAACTACATGGGTCTTTCGGATTCATTCCGCCCAGCGGATGTTTGTTTTGACAATGATAATAGTATAATTATAGTCGCGGAAGGTACATATGACTTTACACGGTCGTCATTCAAGCAAGTTGGTCAAGTCCTGCGAGTGACCATCTTCGGTAAAGTTCTACAGGTGTTGGAGAAGGGATGCTGTCCTACATCAGTTGCTGTGTCACGTGACGACAAACTCTGGGTTGGCTATGCCGATAAGGATGTGACAGTATATAAAATGAAGAACAAATGAGATGTTACGAACATTATTTGTTATTAACAATTACTAGAAAAGCGGGAATTTGCCATTATGTAGTGATGTCACATCTTTAAAAATGTAGAATGAGGGCATGTTTGTTATATATTGCATACTAAATATGTTCTGATGCAGCTATTCTGCTACATATTTTCAATTTGTCTATTCACACCGGAAGTTCTGGTACTTGGTTGCTTTATGTCATCGTCAACAGTTATAGACATGTCAGGATGGCACCTCGTTTTTTGGACTTGTACTCAAAATTGGGGTGTCATGACATATCAATGTGTTGCAGATTAATACCACCAAACAACCCATGAAAACAAATATGGGTTATTTGTATGGATGGTTACTGCCTGTGTTTGGAGGCATCAAGCCGTCACAACTTGATGAGCGCAGCATTCTTTGGTCATATTTTTATGCCTCCAGCCTGAACCTATGATATAATTTTCATATGTTCGAAACATTGAATCAGTTTCATCAGGTTCCTGCCAATACTTAAATGTCATCCATGTGTTGAAAAGCATTTGAAATTTATTCATGTGATCTTGCTAGAAAGAAAGCCGAGGTAAATGATCTAAGTATTCAGTGCCATATGGCAGTTTCTATGTTGGAAGAATCTGTATTTATTTAACCTTTCTTTTATGCTTGAAATACTGATAACAGACATTCAATCATTGCAGGTCAAAATTCAAATTTTGACATTCACCTGGTATGTCACTGAAAAATGTCATCAGATCAGCTTCGCAGTAACTGCAAAGCTGATCAGCGCCTTTGTTTTTGCTACACAGATAGTACAATTCCTTTACTTTCTTAATCCAAAATTTCCAGCCTCTAGCCATCTTCTCTGGCTGTATAGCCTGGTTTGTATCAGACCTGGTTAGAAACCAAATTGTTGGTTTTGTCACGCGGTGGCTGATATAGTAAAACTAGGGTACACTGGCAAATACCTATTTTTCTTACTTTTGCTACAAAATATAGATTGCGGGTACTTGTTAGAACGGCGTCAGAGGGGCCAGTTCTAACGTGTACTGACAATCAATGTTTTAAGCAAAAATAAAATATGTATTACAAAGAGGGACGTGCATTAACGGGGTTTTCTGGCCCACCCAAAAGCCAAAAAATAAAAGTATCTGTACAACATTTTATCTTACATGTTTTAATAGATGAATGGTCAAGATGTTGTAATCTATTGTTGATTTGACTTTTATGGTTGCTATGGTTACACAAAATGGCCGCCAATATGGGCTAAAGTAGGAAAATCACAATTTTGGACCAAAATTTAGAGGTTTAACAGGGAAGTTTACATAGAGCCCAGCGAAATACCAAAAAGATATTTTCATAGAAGATTAGTATTACTAAGATGCACAAAATGTGAAAATATCTTTTTGGTATTTAGCTGGGCTCATACCTAATTCTTAAAAAAATGCTCTATAGAATACTTGCATTTCACTCAAAGTAAGACACCATTATTATAAGGCATTGTGCCAACTAATTCCACCAAGCACCAGAAGACATTTTCTGATGGGTGATAAATTGTTGATTGGGACCGCCGTAGTACAATGGGATTTTTTTGAAAGGCGCACTTATTTGTGTTATGAAGAAAAACATGGTTTCCATAGCAACTTGTATTGTATTGTATATTGTATTTCCAGCCCATTTAGGTTCACCTCACTTTTACTATAAGGCACCAGGTAAAATACAAGTTTTGGATACTACGCAACCATTGGCCAAACTATTGGTACAGCAAAATATCTCAGAAATATGGGGTTTGATCATGTAGATTCCAAACTACAAACCAGACACGACATGCGGTTGTGCCAGATCGGCAACCACAAATATGATTTTTGAACATGGGGGTATACTTACAAAATCAAACACAACTTAGTTACTAATTATCCTAGCTTACTAAAAATGGTATCATTTTAAAGCTTATACCTAGGCCTTTCATCCAACTGTAGCTTGTGTTTATTATCAAATTTACATATTCATCTAATTTGCATTTTCATGAATGTTGATAGAATCATAATAGAAAATATATAAATAAAAAAAAACAACATAAAACACACTGACTTCAATAACAAACAGCTATTTTTGCATCATGTCGATAAGCAATACAACTTGACATGCCCTAATATGTAATGAATCTATACATAAAAATTAGCTAATTTGCATATTTATGACTATTTATAGAAATGTAAGAAATTAAGAAAAAAGTCAATGAACACCTTAGATATACTAATTCCAGTCACAAATCATCACTGCGGCTTGCTGTTGTCCATTTGTTATACAATTTCTCATTTTCTAACCTGCAATGGCCAAATATTAAAATAATCTAATTTGCATATTCATAAATATCAAATGAAAAGACATTTGAAAATGAGGGGGGAATTCAATAAAATCTGTAAATATTCCACCCACCATCACTGTGGCATGTTGTCATGTTGTCATTTATACGATTTGACTGTCCTATCATGCAAAATACTATATGATATGACAAGAATCTAGTTTGCTAACTTTGCATATTCACGGTATCAATTTTCATGAAAACGATGATACATAGAAACAAGAAATTGAGATAGAATTTGAAACAAGCCTTCAGCGTAAATATTTCAACATACTTATTTCAATTTAAAATAATCTTTGTGGCATGTTGTTGTAGGCCAGGTATATAATTTGACTATTCTTACATACATGGGACCCGTGTGAACTTAATCATATTTGCATATTCATGAATATGGATCTGAAAATAAGATATTGAATTCAATTAAAACCGTAAACATACTTATTTGAGTCAAACACCAGCATTGTGTCAAGTTGTCCTAAATCATTAATGCGATGTGCATGACCTAACATGTAATGGATCTATGTGAAAATTTGCATATTCACAAGGCTATCAACCAGTGGCATCAATCAATCTATCTGTCTATTCATATAAGTCAGAGCTGAGTGATCTGTAATATCTGTCGAATCCTAGACTTTGCTTCGTTAAAGTTTGAAATTGTGATTAATTCAATTACTTTGGTGAATAATAATTAATAATCATTCATATGCAAATTAGATAGTTTGCATATTCATGGTATTCAAATAAGAGAAAAGTTTTGTTTGTAACCATTTCTTAGTTAATGCTTGTTCAATATTCTATAGCAGACATGAGATGAGTTAAGAGTGTGTTGTAGTAAACAGTATTAATTTGAGGATTTTTCTCTGTATTTTCTAACTTTTTCATTAATACTCATGGATATGCAAATTAGAAATTTTGCATAACCAACAATGGCTTAGCATAAAGTTGACTCTGTATGGTTTTGATGGTATTGGATAAGTGCAATATAGGTACATTTACATCTGTAAGGCACTCTAAACCTTTTTTCTGTTCGTCAATTTCTGATAAAGCGCTTTGGTTTTCATCAATATTCATGAATATGCAAATTTCATATTTTGCATATTGGATGCAAATTAGGTTCAAAAGCTAAGCTGAAGCATTTCTTAATAACAGTAGGTTGACAATGTTAGTATTTGAATACGAGTAATTACTTATTCAACGTATTGGAACTGCAGTATCAGTTGCTATGGAAACCATGAATATATGCATTATCCATATGCACTTTTGCAAAGTTAATGTTTTTTTCTCTCATTTTTACATTAAGGAGGTCACTCTTACCATTATGCTTCAGTGATGTTCTTTCGGAAGTATGTAACGAAGGTGTAAATATCACAAGCCAATCTGTAAATGGATATGAGTTTAGTCTCTTCTTTTTGTTTTTCATTAATATTCATGAATTTCGAAATGAGACACTTTTCTTTATGGTAATTGAATGACTTACTCAGAAGTATTAATGACGCTATAGCAACATATCATGCTATGGTTTGAACTGAAATTAATGAAGTTATGAAGTTCTAACAGACTTACATTTTTCCAATTACTTTCAGTGTTTTCATTAATATTTATGAATATGAAAGTTCAATATAATTTGCATTATAACACCAATTAATGCAAGGCAGGTGTATAAGCTCTAAATTGATACCAACTTCAGTGGTCTACAACAAGTAAAAGCTGAGATATGATCAATTTTTCCCATTAGCTGATATATCAATATTGAAATTGCTTTGAATGGGTCATGACCTTTGACCCAAGGTCATTCCTATAAGAAAGGTCATACGCATATTTTATTATTATTTTCATGGAGAGCAATAACTAGGCTATATTTCACATCATCGTCACTCAGTTTGGTTGGGGGCCATTTTTTGCGCCTGATGCACGTCCCCCTTTGATTTTCACATCTGATTTTTTTCCGTATATTGTAGTATGTCCTAATGTAATGTCAAAAATGCTTAGTTAAAGGATTTTAATAAAACAGTAAAAAAAAAGTGCATCTGCAATTCTTTTATTAAACAAAGGAAACAAAATTAATAACTAAATTAACAATAACACTGGTCAAAGTTAGTTAAGCCGGTAATTTTTTCTGTATGCATAATTTTAGAATGCTGATTGAAGTTTTTATGTTAGAACTTTAAGAACCATAATAGAAAATATTTACTGAAGTTAAATTAGACAATAATAACTGAAGTGTGATAATACTGCAAGTTTAAATTCAAATTCTCATTGTATTTCAAGATGTACTAAATTTTCCCGGAATTTTGAGATTTTGCAAATTTTACTGCAGGAACGAATTTGGGATGCTTGCTAAAATTTGTGGTATTTATTACAATTTTTGTATAATCATGTATTCTTGCATACTTGCATAGATATCTATGCGCATGGCTGTTTGAAGCTATTATCAAGTAGGCCAAAAATCATCTTCAAACAATCAAAATCAAATCATGAAATTTACCTGCCAAATGAAAATGAATTTTGGCAAAAAAAAAAAAAACAAAACAAAACAAACAAAACAAAACAAAAAAAAAAAAAAAAAAAAGGAAAGAAAGAAAAAAAAAAAAAAAAAAAAAAAAAAAAAAAAAACAAAACAAAACAAAAAAAAAAAACGTCAACATCATTGGTCAATTCTCTGTTTACGTAACAATTCAAAATGGCCGCTGTCAAAGAAATTCTACGTGCATGATGTGAAATGTGCGGTTTTGGAGGTGAAATGGGCATTATTTGTGGCTAATTTTTACAGATATTAACCCAATAAAGATTTATTTGAATTTCAAATGAATGAAATTTAAAGTAAGTTAGTAAGGTAAAAAATTATACCGCCATATATACACAACCTATGCAGTCAAGCCTAGCCTTCCTATAATAGCCTGTAGTTCAGGAAATTGAATCCGACATGAATCTAACTTTGTGTATTGTGTCTGCAGTCAGTGGAGTGTTCGTAGATATTCTCCTATGTAACATCCCAATTTCGCCAAATAACTGACCATTTTTCCCCATTTCACAAAAAATTTCCCATTTGGTATTTTAGCACTACCAGGTATAAATCAACTGTAAATTGGCATGAGAATGAACACAAAAATATGAATAATACCACAACTATGTAAATCAGCATCAGTTATCAAATTACACTGTTACTCTATCACAGTTGTATCGCCAAACCACTTCACGATACAGGTACCATCAGCAGATGCATCGTGATTCCAATTCGATGAATTGTTGCACCCTTAGTTTCATCACTATTTGAAGCTGGAAATTCCCTAAGTACACATGCTATTTGAATGCCATCTTGCCTGGTTTGTCTCTGGTGTTACTTTAATCTAAAGGAATATATTTTATTAAGCAATGACTTGACTTTGTTGTTGAAAAATTGTGCACGGTATCTTCAAATCAATTGTCCAGCTTCGTAAGTTTCTGATCATTGCCTACTTTAATTGTACCTTTGCATACAATTTTCATACCATTTGAAAGTGCAAACATTTCTGTTTTAACTCGGGTAAAAAACTCTGAACACTTCCCATGAAGTGAGAAATTGTGAAAAGCATAAAATACCACGAATTTCGAACTGCCCCGAATTCCGCCTTACTTTGAGTCGACCCTTTAAACTGCATGCAGTTTTATTTTCAAGTCTATGTTTGCATGTTTAGTATAATTTTAATGCAAACAAAAGTTGGTCCCGGATTTCAGCCCCTGCTCCAATTTCTTCTCCTAGTTAACGTTCCCTTATTCATTCATCTCAAACTGGTTTATTTCTTGGTGTCTCTCTCTTGGGGGTGCTCTAAGCTTGAAATATCAAAGGCTGTATTTTACTCTCTCTCTCTCTCTCTCTCTCTCTCTCTCTCTCTCTCTCTCTCTGTGTGTGTGTGTGTGTGTCTTGGGGTGCTGTAAGCTTAAAATGTCATATCAGGAAAACATGTCCGTGAAATGTATACCCATTGTACCCCACTTTTCTAAAGTAAAATAACAAAATTGGTGTTTGCAGGGGTATACCTATTTTGGTATTTTTGCTCCAAAACATTGGCTATGGGCACTCGTTAAAACTGCATTGACAAGCTTCTAAAGTGTATCCACAATCTATGTTTTGGGTAAAAATATGAAAATTATCAAAAATTTCCAACTGAAAATTTTCATTTTTTACAGATGCTGTTCCTGTATAATTGTATCGGCGTGTTTTCGTAATATTTATACAACTTTCCATTTACCCTTCCCCTTGCTGCTCCACATCAAGTTTGGCTTTGATTGGCCGATGGTATTCAGAGGAGCAGATGTTTAACCATTGTGGGCAACGACGATTACGCCTACGGACGACGGTGCATTGGTGTACTATAAGCTCTCCTTTTGAGCTTTCGGCTCAGGGAAGCTAATAAATACTTAGCTTACTGTCAAACATTTGCATTAATAGAGCAACGATTTGTACAGAGCAACGATTTGCAAGCGTTTTGGACGGAATGTCAAGAAATGACCTTGATCTTTATTCATTATATACACTCATTGGTCCCATTAGTTTTCTGTGTATGCCAACTAGCAATAGTTTCCAAATAATTGATTGTTTTCACTTTCTCAAATTTGAAAACTATGTTTGCTGTAAAATAGGCCAAGGTCATCCCAGGGTTATCATTTAAATAAACCTGGAAGAACTCGAGTCCCTAATGCTCCGTGCCAAGTTTCAAGATCATAGGAACTGTTGTTCTGGAGAAGAAAATGTTTAAAGGGTTTTACTACTTCTAGCCCTGAGGGTCATATTGATCATATGACCTTGACCATTTATACAACATTCCATTTATCCTTCCCCTTGCTGCTCCACATGAAGTTTGGCTTTGATTGGCCGATGGTATTCAGAGGAGCAGATGTTTAAACATTGTGGGCAATGACGACTACGCCGACGGTGCATTGGTGTACTATAAGCTCACCTTATGAGCCTTCGGCTTAGGGGAGCTAATAAATACTTAGCTTACTGTCAAATTTTTGCATTAATAGAGCAACGATTTGTATAGAGCAACGATTTGTAAGCGTTTTGGACCGAAGTGACCCGGAATCCGGATAACTCGGTTAGGGCTAAAGTTTCATACCCTACCAAAGTCATTCTCGCGAGCGATACCTGGCGGCGACAATGAACCAACGGAATTACGGAAAGTAAGTTGGGAGAATTTGAAAAGAAAAAAAAAAAAACATCATTTTTATCAAAATATTTAGAAAATGAAAAATAACTTAAATAAACTTAGATTAAGATTATCAATGCGACTTTCGTACCGAAATTGCACCTGTAAAATATATCGTTTTCGAGTTCAACCGTACAATTCGTTCTTTTAGTAGTATAGATATCAGATATTTTCAAAATGAAGGAGAAGTATAGGAATAAAGGGTCCAGTTGACAGTTTAAAACCCGTTCACTGGTCTGTATACCTATCACCTATGAGAAAATCAATATCACATAGGGATTCGTATCTCATCAGGATAACATGTCCATGTAATATATACCTCTTTATAACCCACTTTTATATAGCAAAATTTTGGGGTTGGCAAGGTACTCCTATTTTTCTTTTTTTTGCTCTAAAACATAGATTGTGGGTACTCGTTAGAACCGCCGGAAGGCGGTTCTAACGTGTACACACAATCTATGTTTTGAGCAAAAATAAGAAAATATAAAAAAAAAATCTACTGATATTTTTTTTTCTTTTTTTTTTCTTTTTTTTTTTTTTACAACTTGAGAAAGATCTGTATATTACATGTGCATGTTTTCGATTGCAAACCAAAATGTGTCTTCTTAGTCACTGAATTCAGTTGCGATGGGTGAACGCAACTACCGTTTGCCAAAATGTCTGTGAGAAGTTTATGATCGATGCAAAAGAATTTTTGTTTGTCTGCATTTAGCTTAAAATGGTAAAAGTAGGCAATGATAAGGAAATGGCGCAATCAGAAAGATATTCCCACTCTAAAAACCGAGATGGGGAAAATTGTCAAGTACTTATAAATACTAAGAAAACATATCGTAAGCCGAGTGAGCAGCTATTTCCCAGTAGGTGGTCACTCAACAAAACATAGGAAAACGTGCATAAGGTGCAAACAGCACAAACGTATGTCCTTGGAACGACCAGTAATAAAACCTGTGCCCCTATAATGCGATGCGTTTTGTTTGTACCTTACTCAATCGATCACTTTCAGCTACAACAATGTGTCTTAATTTGAATTATTATGAAAAAAGTTACGACAGTCTTATAAAAATTCAATTTGATATAAATAAGGTATATATTATGCATTTTATGCTATTAACTGTTGTTTTAAGGCGTGGCAAAATGTTTTGACAAGACTGACTGAAACTAAGCCAAAAGCGCAAACAAAGACGCAGATCAGTTGTGCAGTAATTGCACAGCTGATCAGCGCCTTTGTTTTCGCTACACGGATAATACAATTCCTCATCTACTTGTATCCAAAATTTCAAGATTCTAGCCTGCTTCTGTGACTGTACATGCAGGTTTGAGTCGGACCTGGTCGGAAATTCCGAATCCCGTTTTTTTCGCGTGGCGGCTCAAAAATAATCAGTGTCAATTTTGGGCATAAAAGTCAAAACACACCCATTTTATCATAAATTTAATCATTTAGTCTTTGAAATTGATACGATATAATGAATTTAGATTGTGCGTTACAATAACGCGCATTGTTCTACAGATGTTTGCAAATGAGGATCATCCAAAAGTGACAGTTTTGGTATGTTGGTTGAGGCTTGATAATTATTTTTGACTTGGCCCATGCACCGAGTTTCTTTAGATCTTGCCGTTTGTGTTATACTATGATATTCTCCAATTTTTATTATGGTTCATAAAATATTTTGGGTAACTAGCCAATTTGAAATTTTCCTCCGTTCAAGCATGGTGATCGTTTAAACATATCATGCAATAAAAATGATATTTACGTAATTAAGCGGATGGCTGTCCCGTTTATCACATTGGGGTATGTAAACAATTATGAGAAAATTCGCTAGGCCTACCTATAAAAATTTTGTGAAGCACCTGTATGTATACAGTAGCCGTATATATCTGTAGTTAATGCTCACTTAAACGAATTGCCTGTTAAGTTTTCTGTTTGTGTCAATAAAGGCCAAGACACACTCCCTACGATATATTGATTACCTAAGCATCACAAAAGACCGTATAAAGCTAGAATTATTGCAAATTCTAGCTCTTGTGCTACTACTGAACTTTCTAGATTATTAACTTCCTCTCTTATTGCTATCAAACCTCATGTCATAAGATACTGTGCGATGGTGTATGAAACTTCAAATAAAAATTGGTTCTGGTCAATAAAATATCTGGTGAGGTTCTCAGTAAATTGAAGTGTAGAGGATTCTGTGTGATGAGCTTGTCCACATATAATTTTTTCTACTCTATATACCGCATTGCAACATGATCTAATTAAAAGAAAACTTCTGGCTTTGATAAAATGGACCTTAATGACAGAAATGCTGTTGTCACCTCCTCTGACCAAAGTCGATATACACTCTGGTCAAGTCAGAATGTATGAGACGCCTTATCCTATCTCCTGGATAATATTTATAATATAATAGATTTGGAACCAAGTTGTTGGAATTCCGATGGGTACAAATTACGCACCTCTCGAAGCTTATTTATTTTTATACTGCTACGAAAGAGATTCCATGGATTCTCATAATCATGAAAATCAAGCTGATGTTATTGAGGCTTTATGTTCGACTTCCATGTACCTCGATGACCTTTTGAACATTGACAACCCTTATTTTGAAGGTATGGTCAATCAAATTTATCCACATTAACTACGGTTGAACGAAGTCAATACCACAGATACCGAAGCCCCTCCCCCCATTTTTAATGAAAAAGTACTAGATTTGATAGAATGGGCCTTAAAAAGACCATTAAAAACTATGGTTCACTTTACTTGGCCTGTAATGACAGTTAAGCTTTTTTTCACTTCCTCTGACCAAAGTCGATATACACTTTGGTCATGTCAGAATGTATGCGACGCCTTATCCTACAGCTGAACAAAGAACACCACAGATGCCGAAACTCCCTTTTTAGATTTACATATTTTTATTGCAAATGGATTTGTTTCTTCTAAAATTCATAATACACGCGATGACTTTGATTTTGATATAGTAAATTTCCCGTTTTTGGATGGTGACGTTCCTATGGTGAATCTGAATCTGAATCTGAATAGTTTGCTGGTGACACGCCAAATGACATTATTTCACCAGGGGGTTCGGGTGGGGGAGAAATTAGTCCCTTGAACGCACGAGTGAAGTGAAGTGTAGAGGTTTGCTAGAGCCTGCAATCATGTTGCAGACTTCATCGCGCGAAATAAATATTAAACAGCCGAACTTCTCCAGCAGGGCTATCTGTATCATATAAACTTGAATAAATTTTCCTTGTTAAAAGGAACGCTTGGCTAGTCTGTATAAAACATTATTTCGTCTATACTGCAAAACTGGTCCCGAATCTAAATTCTTGGATGGGTTCCCATATGGGGTCCCATATTTTGATCAAAATTTCAAATATTCGAATTCTTTGGATAAACGATGATTTACTTCATTGAAATGACCTTATAAACTACACACACATATGAAAGTGCCTTTTTGATGACCGTAAAAAAATGGTCCTGGATTTCGGTCCCGGGTTTTACTCATTCCCCAGCAGAAGACTTCCTAGACCACTCCATATCACAAACCAATGTTGAACTTTGCTTAACCTGCCAGCTCTGGGTTTTTACTGGCTCATTCTATTGGTAAATACAACGTCATATCTGAGCGTCTGCAAGTTTCCTGTTCTGTTTATAGAGCTGCTGAAAACTCACTCTGATAACGAAAATTCAAATACTTCAAGTCCCAAGTATTAAATGCACAGAAAAGCCCACAAAATACCATTAATCCCATGTGCAAACGTGGACCAAAATTTGACTAATGAGAACATTTGCTTTTGCTATGCTTCATGCAGACAACTTAGGCACTGTTTAAATGTGGCTGTTAAAATATAAACAATGTAAACCTTTATTTCTGTTGGTACTGCAGTGCGTTGGCTCAATAGATTTGTATTACTAAGTGCAGCTATTAACATTGTGTTATAAAGTTCAGAAGCTACTTTAGGTAACAACAATGTTAATTTTAGATCCTCTAGCAGACGAATCTCCGGGGAAAATGCAGTGGAGCAGCTAAAAGACTTCCTCGGTGGATACAAACGTACTTGGTCGGACCTTGGACTAGTTCCGGGTTTTCGCATTATCCGTCCAGAATCATAGTTATGAGGAACGTATTAATAATTTCATTCGAACCAGTCTAATTTTACATGGTATATGTTTACCACCGCACCGGTATATTTTTAGAGCCAAGCACGTCATTCTTCCCACAAGCCCTAGAGAGCACGTCTGGTTGCCGTTTTCAATTGCTTTATAATGCGACAAGAGTAGCAAAAAATTACGACTGGAACCAGGCCCCTGGCTGTCAAAGGGAAACCCCACAGATTGAAGGAAAAGACCCCGCAGATTGAAGAGAAATCCCCATTCCGTCTCAACTGCTTGGCGCTTGACAGCGCCAAGCAAAAACGTTTTCTAAATTTTATCGCAGACGGAATTGATTTCAGTTTAATGTTGGTATAAAGTCTTTTTAAGACGCTTTGAGGGCCTTTCGAAAACAGGTTTTTAAGGTGACTTGGTTTACAAATTTAAGAAACTTATAGGAAAGAATGATTTTTCTTTTCAGTTCACGTTACAGACGTATAGGGTATAACTTGAATGTTATGCGACAGTCTGCATGCTTAGTTTTCAATCCAGTCACGGTTGATACAAGTAACTATGCTGCCTTCATCAATACAGGTCTCTCTGCAATGAATATTTTTGTTTTTGGGGCCCCTACTTGTATTTAGAATCATTGTCAGACCAACAGGTATTCTAGTGTCCTACTCTTACCACTGTTCAGTTAATGGCCCTCAATAGACTGGAATACAGGCCTTTGGATACACTTTTTGCTCCTTCTCATTATGAAAACATTCAATATACAGAAATTTTTAAAGTTGTAAAAAAATGAAAATTTTCATCAGAAAAAAATTTGATATTTTTCTTATTTTTGCTCCAAAATATAGATTGTGGGTACTCGTTAGAACCGCCTCGGCGAGGCGGTTCTAACGAGTACCCACAATCTATGTTTTGGAGCAAAAATAAGAAAAATAGGTATACCCCTGCATACCCCAGTTTTGCTATATAAAAGTGGGGTTCAAGGGGGTATACATTACACGGACATGTTTTCCTGATGTGTAGCCAATGTGGCATGTCATAAGCATCCCCAATAAACAGTCCAGATAAAAGACCCAATATCAAAGGTTTGTCTTACCTGGGTGATTATGGAGTCATGAGGTTTTACCTGGTTGGGACTGAAATCAATATATATTGATATTAATTTCAATAACCACAGGCTGTCAACCAAGTCTTCTCAAAAATAAAGGAGAAAAATATGATCATTTTAAGGCAAAATACGTTTCAGCTCGTTTTGGGGAAACAAATAGTAGTTGAAAGTGAAAATCGTTTCTTCCTACGCTCTTACACTCACAATCAGGCCTCACATCCACACTCACGTTCTCTACATTAACCAATGTCTAAATGTTTAGAACAAGTAGCCATTCAGATCAACAGCATCACAATCCAGAATGGAGCTGACCATACGGGTGATGAGAAACTGTGCCAAAGCATTATGCATGATGGTAATGCTACGGCAGTTTGAAGAATAAAGAGACAAAAAGCAGCATCAAAACAATATTTTCTATGATCTGATTATTGCCTCAAAATAGATTAAACAAGTAGGCAAAGATCAGGAAAAGACACAATCAGAAAAAGATTCCCACTCCAAAAACCGAGGTGGGAAAAAACCAAACAAACAATCAGGTACTTATACAATGAAAACATACATAAGGCGCCAGCAGCACAAAAATTTTAAACACCAAGACATAAAACAAAAAGAACCACCATTTGGGCATGGAGCTGTACAAAATTTATATAAATCATGACACCTGGGATGACCTTGACCTATTTTACGGCAAGGTCAACTTAGGTTGCCCATGCATTTAAATGGTGAAAAATAGGAAAATGTCATTTTGCTAGGATTGAGCATGAGTTTTTCAGTTGCGATTAAACCGTCAGTGTGTTTTATCACTGTGATTTTGTTGTTGTTGTTTTCTATTCTTCGACTCCCGCTGAGTCTGATTAAGTCGTTTTACCACCGTTATAGATCTATTTCATTTGCTTTCTGGTTTTCTACATTTTTATACCAAAGCGAACGATGGTCCCTGTTTTAACGGAACACCGTCTAACTTGATGTGTAGGTGCCTAGATCTATGTATCATTTATCGTATAGGGTAAAAGTCCTGTTTGAATGTAAGATGATCGACCCAACGTGAACTATTTTATTGGAACGTTTAACAACAACAGTACTTGACATAATCAAATGCACTACTGACAATCACATGGTATTGTTTATATACAAACGGATAACTGATCGGGTTACACACACTACAATTAGAATGCAGTTGAGGCTAGATTTTCGAGATTTCTCTTACAGCGTTTCTTCTACTGGCGGATAGATAGGTGCAGTCAATACAGAAGTTGAACATTTATTGAAAGAAAGTAACATAAGAAATCCCGGTTATTTCGATTTCGGAAACACATCATTATTACTATATAGGAAGTACTATATATTCATGGGGCGGAAGTGTTTGCAAAAACGAAAAAACCTGGATTCAATATGTTACTTTCATTCAATAAATGCTCAATTTCTGCATTGACTGCACCTATCTATTAGTCAATTGAGTAAACGTTATGGGAGAAAACTCGAAGTTCTCATTTCAACTTTGGACAGAATTTCATTGTGCGTCACCCGATCATGTATCGTTTTGTACGTAAACAATATCACGTGTTTCTCAGCTGTGTATGTATTCGTAGGTAAACGAATCGTGTTAAGGCCGCTTTGTGAAATCGAAACTAAATGCATTAAAATGGCTGAAGGTGGGAGTGACGAGATTATAGACAAACAAATATGTGGATTATGTTTGGGGACCTACATGAAGGAACCAAAGTTACTGTCATGTTTCCACAGTTTCTGTTTGAAATGTTTGGAGAACTACGTGAACGAAAACGTACAAGACAATAAATTTCAGTGTCCTTTATGCAATGACAGTATCGATCTACCAGTGGGAGGGGTAAAGAATTTTGAAACAAACATTTATATAGACACTGAGATTCTGTCGAAACTTAAGCATCACTGTGATTTATGTGGGCCTGATGTCGATGCAACACATCACTGCATTGACTGTAACGAAAATTACTGTAAACGATGCACGGACACGCACATCAGAATGAAGGCAACAAGTACACATTCCTTGATAAACGTGGACCTTTCAGCCAACAAACGAAGTGTTACACTAACATTGTATTGCGAGAAGCATCCCAAAGAAGAAGTAAAAGTTATATGTAAAGATTGTGATGCGATGTTATGTCTGGTATGCAAACTGACAGATCACGAGAAGCATACGTCTGTTGACATTTCGGATGAGTCGAAAAGTGCAGCGGATAATATGCAGCGAAACGTACAGAAAATGCTTGAAAATGTTTCTAAACTTGAAGATGTAGAGACGAGACAAAGAGATACAGAACAAGAGGCCAGGAAGAGGAAACAGAGAGAACTTGAAAAAGTTAAACTATATGAAAAGAAACTGGAAATCTTGCAAGCCAAACGCACAAGAAATATAGAAGAGTTTGTTAACAAAACGTTTGACAACATTGTTGATGAGATGTCATCCTCGATGAAAACGACAAAGAAAGACATTTTGTCTACCAGAAATTTGGCGTTGCAAATTGAAAGAATGGTGGAAATATCTGACAAGATCACCCTTATTGAACAATCACGTGCTCTGTCAAAATCGTTCGAGAAGCATGCAAAGAAAATTGGATTTTATTCCAAAGTAGCTCCAGAAAATAGTTTAAAACAGTGCCAGCTCTCGCTCTCTGGTGATTTTCTTAATAACCTTTTCACGCCTGTCGTCATGAATGAAAATGTTAAAGAATTATCGAAACTTTCTGAATGTAAAGAATCGAAAAAGTGCTACTCTTTGTCAGTTTTCCAGAAATCGTGTTTCGCTATTTGTGGAAACGCACTTCGCAAAGCAGATGAACCATTTAGTCACTTTGTAGATATCGAGTTAAGTAATTCTAGGTACCAGATTGGAGTATGTGTTGTCAGAGGTGACTGCTATTATTCTGGTGGGAATGAGGTGAAAGTGTGGAAGCAGGTCGACCGGTCATCTAAAACTGTCGCCAAATTCGAGATGTATCCTTTCGGTATCGCCTATAGGAACAGAGATGACTACGAGGAGCTGCTCGTTTGCTTAAACGTTGACAGTGTCGTTTTATCGAAAGGCCTTGTGAAAGTAGTCCCTCTCTGTTCTGGACAGGCTGAATACGACTTCTTACCTGTAACTAATCGGGGACCATCACGTGTTGCAGTGAACAGATCAAACGGGTTGGTGTGCTTGAGCTATCGGTATGGTAGGAAAATCTCTATTCACAGTGAAGACGGAACTCTCATTCAGACTTATGACTGTAACTACATGGGTCTTTCGGATTCGTTCCGCCCAGCGGATGTTTGTTTTGACAATGATAATAGTATCATTATAGTCGCGGAAGGTACATATGACTTTACACGGTCGTCATTCAAGCAAATTGGTCAAGTCCTGCGAGTGACCATCTTTGGTAAAGTTCTACAGGTGTTGGAGAAGGGATGCTGTCCTACAGCAGTTGCTGTGTCACGTGACGACAAACTCTGGGTTGGCTATGCCGATAAGGATGTTACAGTATATAAAATGAAGAACAAATGAGATGTTACGAACATTATTTGTTTGATTTGGTTGACATAAGGTTGCAATTAACAATTACTAGAAAAAAGCCCGCGCAAGCGCGGGAATTTGCCATTATGTAGTGATGTCACATCTTTAAAATGTAGAATGAGGGCATGTTTGTTATATATTGCATACTAAATATGTTCTGATGCAGCTATTCTGCTACATATTTTCAATTTGTCTATTCACACCGGAAGTTCTGGTACTTGGTTATGATTAATCTGTTGCTTTATGTCATCGTCAACATAATAATAATAATAATAATAATAATAATAATAATAATGTCTTTATTTTGAGAAGATTACATATTAAGTGCAAACATGAACTTATCTAACATATGGTCCTCTGTAAAACATGAAACATACATAAAACATA
Source organism: Rugalucina vietnamica (assembly GCA_964017185.1). Classification (NCBI taxonomy): domain Eukaryota; kingdom Metazoa; phylum Mollusca; class Bivalvia; order Lucinida; family Lucinidae; genus Rugalucina; species Rugalucina vietnamica. The sequence goes on along the minus strand of OZ024873.1, from coordinate 31,679,687 downwards.
TATACAGAATCATACATACATAGAACACATACATATTCAATCCATTACAAAACAAATATTTACAAATGGATCAGTAAAATCTAAGCCTAGGAATCATTTGAGTGAGTCTAAAACATTTAAAAGCACCTTGAATTAAATAATTAAACAGTTGTTTTCAAAATTAGCGGGTTTGCTAAGACACATGGTGAAGTTAAAATGAAATATTATAATCAGTCCTTATTAAAACAAGGAGTTGGTAAGAGTGTAGCTTGAGACTAAGATTCAATGAAAAAAAATTCAAGATTAAAGTGAAAATTGGCACAGTATATAGATATGGACGGCGATACAGACCAGATTGTATATAGTCACAATGTCAGCAATCGCAAACTGAAGTTGCATGTCAGAAAACTTGTCTGATTGGGCGTTCCCTACCTAGGTCGCTTCTGACATGCATCCCCAGTGTGCGAGTGACGTGCAAACAAACAAGAACCTAATCATACTCATATTAGGCAGTTCGTGTATTTTATGAGACAACAGATATTAACTGTAACTAGTTTGCAAATGTGTTTTAATATGTTTTTACACGTGTCAAAAGTTAGTGGTTTTTGTAGGCTAAATCGTTTGTACTGTGTTTTCGTGCTAGGCAGGGGGCATGTGGCGGAAACCAATGTCCAGACAGCATGCCCGATTTGCCAAGCAGTTCCCTGTGCATAAGTATCAACTACGATAACAAGACGCGGCCAGCAAAACTTAAAAACAAGTGAGTAAGTGGTTATTCGTTTTGACACAGTTATAGACATGTCAGGATGGCACCTCGTTTTTGGACTTGTACTCAAAATTGGGGTGTCATGACATATCAATGTGTTGCAGATTAGTACCACCAAACAACCCATGAAAACAAATATGGGTTATTTGTATGGATGGTTACTGCCTGTGCTTGGAGGCATCAAGCCGTCACACCTTGATGAGCGCAGCATTCTTTTGGTCATATTTTTATGCCTCCAGCCCGAACGTATGATATAATTTTCATATGTTCGAAACATTTAATCAGTTTCATCAGGTTCCTGCCAATACTTAAGTGTCATCCATGTGTTGAAAAGCATTTGAAATTCATGTGATCTTGCTAGAAAGAAAGCCGAGGTAAATGATCTAAGTACTTATTCAATGCCATATGGCAATTTCTATGTTGGAAGACTCTGTATTTATTTAACCTTTCTTTTATGCTTGAAATACTGATAACAGACATTCAATCATTGCAGGTCAAAATTCAAATTTTGACATTCACCTGGTATGTCACTGAAAAATGTCATCAGATCAGCTTCGCAGTAACTGCAAAGCTGATCAGCGCCTTTGTTTTTGCTACACAGATAGTACAATTCCTTTACTTTCTTAATCCAAAATTTCCAGCCTCTAGCCATCTTCTGTGGCTGTATAGCCTGGTTTGTATCAGACCTGGTTAGAAACCAAATTTTTGGTTTTGTCACGCGGTGGCTGATATAGTACAACTGGGGTACACTGGCAAATACCTATTTTTCTTACTTTTGCTACAAAATATAGATTGCGGGTACTTGTTAGAACGGCGTCAGAGGGGCCAGTTCTAACGTGTACTGACAATCAATTAAATGTTTTAAGCAAAAATAAAAAAAAAAAAAAACATATATTACAAATTTGATTTTCACAGCTGATTTTTTTTCGTATATTGTAGTATGTCCTAATGTAATGTCAAAAATGCTTAGTTAAAGGATTTCAATAAAACAGTAAGAAAAAAAAGTGCATCTGCATTTCTTTTATTAAACAAAGGAAACAAAATTAACAACTAAATTAACAATAACACTGGTCAAAGTTAGTTATAAAGCCAAAAGTAATTTTTTCTGTATGCATAATTTTAGAATGCTGTTTGAAGTTTTTATGTTAGAACTTTAAGAACCATAATAGAAAATCTTTACTGAAGTTAAATTAGACAATAATAACTGAAGTGTGATAATACTGCAAGTTTAAATTCAAATTCTCATTGTATTTCAAGATGTACTAAATTTTCCCGGAATTTTGAGATTTTGCAAACAGTTTTACTGTAGGAAAGAATTTGGGATGCTTGCTAAAATTTGTGGTATTTATTACAATTTTTGTATAATCATGTATTCTTGCATACTTGCATAGATATCTATGCGCATGGCTGTTTGAAGCTATTATCAAGTAGGCCAAAAATCATCTTCAAACCATCAAAATCAAATCATGAAATTTACCTGCCAAATGAAAATGAATTTTGGCAAAAAAAAAAAAAAAACAACAACAACAACAAAAAACAACGTCAACATCATTGGTCAATTCTATGTTTACGTAACAATTCAAAATGGCCGCTGTCAAAGAAATTCTACGTGCATGGTGTGAAATGTGCGGTTTTGGAGGTGAAATGGGCATTATTTGTGGCTAAATTTTACAGATATTAACCCAATAAAGATTTATTTGAATTTCAAATGATTGAAATTTAAAGTAAAGTTTAAAGTTAGTAAGGTAAAAAATTATACCGCCATATATACACAACCTATGCAGTCAAGCCTAGCCTACCTATAATAGCATGTAGTTCAGAAAATTGAATCCGACATGAATCTAACTTTGTGTATTGTGTCTGCAGTCAGTGGCGTGTGAGTAGATATTCTCCTATGTAACATCCCAATTTCGCCAAATAACTGACCATTTTTCCCCATTTCACCAAAAATTGCCCATTTGGTATTTAAGCAATAGCACTACCCGGTATAAATCAACTGTAAATTGGCATGAGAATGAACACAAAAATATGAATGATACCACAACTAAGTAAATCAGCATCAGTTTCCAATTCATCACTATCAAATTACACTGTTTACTCTATCAAAGTTGTATCGTCAAACCACTTCACGATACAGGTACCATCAGCAGATGCATCGTGATTCCAATTCGATGAATTGTTGCACCCTTAGTTTCATCACTATTTGAAGCTGGAAATTCCCTAAGTACACATGCTATTTGAATGCCATCTTGCCTGGTTTGTCTCTGGTGTTACTTTAATCTAAAGGAATATATTTTATTAAGCAATGACTTGACTTTGTTGTTGAAAAATTGTGCACGGTATCTTCAAGGTAATTATGCTTGATCAATTGTCCAGCTTCGTAAGTTCCTGATCATTGCCTACTTGTACCTTTGCATACAATTTTCATACCATTTGAAAGTGCAAACATTTCTGTTTTAACTCGAGTAAAAAGCTCTGAACACTTCCCATAAAGCGAGAAATTGTGAAAAGCATAAAATACCACGAATTTCGAACTGCCCCGAATTTCGAAGATTCCGCCTTACACCGAGTCGACCCTTTAAACTGCATGCCGTTTTATTTTCAAGTCTACGTTTGCATGTTTAGTATAATTTTAATGCAAACAAAAGTTGGTCCCGGATTTCAGTACCAGCTCCAATTTCTTCTCCTAGTTAACGTTCCCTTATTCTTTCATCTCAAACTGGTTTATTTCTTGGTGTCTCTCTCTTGGGGGTGCTCTAAGCTTGAAATATCAAAGGCTGTCTTTTACTCTCTCTCTCTCTCTCTCTCTCTCTCTCTCTCTCTCTCTCTCTGTGTGTGTGTGTGTGTGTCTTGGGGTGCTGTAAGCTTAAAATGTCATATCAGGAAAACATGTCCGTGAAACGATACCCATTGTACCCCACTTTTCTAAAGTAAAATAACAAAATTGGTGTTTGCAGGGGTATACCTATTTTGGTATTTTTGCTCCAAAACATTGGCTATGGGCACTCGTAAAAACTGCATTGCCAAGCTTCTAAAGTGTATCCACAATCTATGTTTTGGGTAAAAATATGAAAATTATCAAAAATTTCCAACTGAAAATTTTCATTTTTTACAGCTGCTGTTCCTGTATAATTGTATCGGCGTGTATTCGTAATATTTATACAACTTTCCATTTACCCTTCCCCTTGCTGCTCCACATGAAGTTTGGCTTTGATTGGCCGATGGTATTCAGAGGAGCAGATGTTTAAACATTGTGGGCAACGACGACTACGCCTACGGAAGACGGTGCATTGGTATACTATAAGCTCTCCTTTTGAGCCTTCGGCTCAGGGAAGCTAATAAATACTTAGCTTCCTGTCAAACATTTGCATTAATAGAGCAACGATTTGTACAGAGCAACGATTTGCAAGCGTTTTGGACGGAATGTCAAGAAATGACCTTGACCTTTATTCATTATATACACTCATTGGTGCTCTAAGCTTGAAATATCAAAGGCTGTCTTTTACTCTCTCTCTCTCTCTTTCTCTCTCTCTCTGTGTGTGTGTGTATGTGTGTGTGTGTCTTGGGGTCCTGTAAGCTTAAAATGTCATATCAGGAAAACATGTCCGTGAAATGTATACCCATTGTACCCCACTTTTCTAAAGTAAAATAACAAAATTGGTGTTTGCAGGGGTATACCTATTTTGGTATTTTTGCTCCAAAACATTGGCTATGGGCATTCGTTAAAACTGCATTGCCAAGCTTCTAAAGTGTATCCACAATCTATGTTTTGGGTAAAAATATGAAAATTATCAAAAATTTCCAACTGAAAATTTTCATTTTTTACAGCTGCTGTTCCTGTATAATTGTATCGGGGTCTTTTCGTAATATTTATACAACTTTCCATTTACCCTTCCCCTTGCTGCTCCACATGAAGTTTGGCTTTGATTGGCCGATGGTATTCAGAGGAGCAGATGTTTAAACATTGTGGGCAACGACGACTACGCCTACGGACGACGGTGCATTGGTATACTATAAGCTCTCCTTTTGAGCCTTCGGCTCAGGGAAGCTAATAAATACTTGGCTTCCTGTCAAACATTTGCATTAATAGAGCAACGATTTGTACAGAGCAACGATTTGCAAGCGTTTTGGACGGAATGTCAAGTAATGACCTTGACCTTTATTTATTATATACACTCATTGGTCCCATAAGTTTTCTGTGTATGCCAACTATCAGGTCTCCGGCTGCAATAGTTTCCAAATCATTGACTGTTTTCACTTTCTTCAAATTTGAAACCTATGTTTGCTGTAAAATAGGTCAAAGTCATCCCAGGGTTATCATTTAAATAAACCTGGAAGAACTCGAGTCCCTAATGCTCCGTGCCAAGTTTCAAGATCATAGGCACTGTTGTTCTGGAGAAGAAAATGTTTAAAGGGTTTTACTACTTCTAGCCCTGAGGGTTATATTGATCATATGACCTTGACCATTTATACAACTTTCCATTTACCCTTCCCCTTGCTGCTCCACATGAAGTTTGACTTTGATTGGCCGATGGTATTCAGAGGAGCAGATATTTAAACATTCTACGCCGACGGACGACGGTGCATCGGTATACTTTAAGCTCACCTTGTGAGCCTTCGGCTCAGGGGAGCTAATAAATACTTAGCTTACTGTCAAATATTTGCATTAATAGAGCAATGATTTGTATAGAGCAACGATTTGTAAGCGTTTTGGACCGAAGTGACCCGGAATCCGGATAACTCGGTTAGGGCTAAAGTTTCATACCCAACCAAAGTCATTCTCGCGAGCGATACCTGGCGGCGACAATGAACCAACGGAATTACGGAAAGTAAGTTGGGAGAATTTGAAAAAAACAACAACATCATTTTTATCAAAATATCTAGAAAATGAAAAATAACTTAAATAAACTTAGATTAAGATTATCAATGCGGGTCATAATTTAACACTTTCGTACCGAAATTGCACCTGTAAAATATATCGTTATCGAGTTCAACCGTACAATTCGTTCTTTTAGTAGTGTAGATATTTTCAAAATATAGAAGTATAGGAATAAAGGAATCAGTTGACAGACAGTTTAAAACCCGTTCACTGGTCTGTATACCTATCACCTATGAGAAAATCAAATATCACATAGGGATTCGTATCTCATCAGGATAACATGTCCATGTAATATATACCTCTTTATACCCCACTTTTATATAGCAAAATTTTGGGGTTGGCAAGGTTACTCCTATTTTTCTTATTTTTGCTCTAAAGCATAGATTGTGGGTACTCGTTTTTTTTTTTAATTTTTACGACTTAAGAAAGATCTGTATATTACATGTGCATGTTTTCGATTGCAAACCAAAATGTGTCTTCTTAGTCACTGAAGATACTTTGAAAAATTCAGTTGCGATGGGTGAACGCAACTACCGTTTGCCAAAATGTCTGTGAGAAGTTTATGATCGATGCAAAAGAATATTTATTTGTCTGAATTTAAAGCTTAAAAAGGAAACGGCACAATCAGAAAGATATTTCAACTCTAAAAACCGAGATGGGAAAAATTGTCAGGTACTTATACTAAGAAAACATATCGTAAGCCGAGTGAGCAGCTATTTCCCAATAGGCGGCCACTCAGTTACCCGAACTTAACAATTTATATGAAAACGTACATAAGGTGCAAACAGCACAAAAGTATTGCCTTGGAACGATCAGAAATAAAACCTGTGCCACAATAATGCGATGCATTTTGTTTGTACCTTATGCATCTTACTCAATCGATCACTTTCACTACAACAATGTGTTTTATTTGAATTATTATGAAAAAAAATTACGACAGTCCTATAAAAATTCAACTTGATATTAATAAGGTATAAATTATGCATTTTATGCTATTAACTGTTGTTTTAAGGCGTGGCAAAATGTTTTGACAAGGCTCTCAGACCACTACTGACTGAAACTAAGCCGCGACGCAAGAAAACCGGCTTTTTGCATATGCGAAAACAAAGACGCACATCAGCTGTGCAGTAACTGCACAGCTGATCAGCGCCTTTGTTTTCGCTACATGGATAGTACAATTCCTGCTCTACTTGTACCTAAAATTTCTAGCCTGCTTCTGTGACTGTGCATGCAGGTTTGTGTCGGACCTGGTCGGAATCCCGAAGACCGTTTTCTTTTCGCGTCGCGGCTTAATAATAATCAGTGTCAATTTTGGGCATAAAAGTCAAAACACACCCATTTTATCATAAATTTAATCATTTAGTCTTTGAAATTGATACGATATAATGAATTTAGATTGTGTGTTACAATAGCACATTGTTCTACAGATGTTTTTGCAAATGATCAGTCCAAAAATGACAGTTTTGGTATGTTGGTTGAGGCTTGATAATTATTTTTGACTTGGCCCATGCACCAAGTTTCAATTGTTGGTTTTCTTTATATCTAACTTGACAAACCACGACCTCCCTTCATCGTGGTTGCCTCCATTTTATGGGGCTTTTACCAAAAATTGAGATGTCATGACATAAAAGGTGCTTCAAATATAACCACCCAAGTAAGCCGCAATGGCTTATATATGTAGGGATAGTTTGACTTGAACCATTTTTCAAAGGGCAGGCTCAGACCAGAGCGGTTAACACAGTAATCAGATGGTGTCAGTAGCGTATACGCCTTGCCTGGTGGCACAAGCCGTACATCTATTTCTTTAGGCCCTAATGTGCGGGGTCCGCATTTGAATTTGTGAATTTGCTCAAAAGTGGCATTAATTCACGACAAACGGTTCCATTTATACAATATTTGCAAGTGTCAAGGTGGCGTTCGATATATGTGAATTTTGAGTATATACATGTAGCGGTCTTTGGCAATATTTAGCGGATTGTGGGTATAATGATGAGCCGCGACGCGAGAATATCGGTCTGTTCAAAAAACTAAGTAAAGAAGTAAAAATCTGTAAACAGTGAGCCATGCTTTTTACAAGCTACACGTGTTTGATAATATTTACATTTTTCTAAAACCTCCTTAGATGAACCATTAGATGTTCATCTGTGTTCATACTTCCATGAACAACATTGTGTCACGCGACGTGACGTAATCCAAACTTGACGTCAAAAAACATGAATCTCGCCAATCTGATTGGACGTTGTAAACGTCGACGCCGTTCCGCTGTTTGAACACACACTGTGTGTAGATTCTCTGTTTGCTGGTAAATGTGACCGCCTTGGTGATGTAATGAATGTAAATATAAGCAATGAGTTTAACTTTTCTGTTGTTCATGGAGCTATGAACCGCAGTGCGTCGCTAGCAAAGCTTACATGAACCCCTTCGGGGTTCATTCACTTTGCACGCGACCCACTGCGGTTCATAGCTCCATGAACACCAGAAAAATGAAATTCATTTCTTAAATCAAAATTGATCGAGTCGAGGTATGGCATCATATATGCACAACACAATTATCAGTTAAACAACAAGCATGGTGTCTATTTGGAATCAAATGCTATAAAATTTAATATTTACATTTCTGATACAAAGTCTTAATGAATCTATACAACTGAAATGCAATTCATAGTTCCATGAACAACATCGTATCACGCGACGTCACATGATGAAATTTGACGTCACAAAAACATGGCTCTTATCAATGTAATTGGACGTTGTAAACGTCATGACGCCATCCATGCCGTTCCGCTGTTTGAACACACATTTTGTGTAGATTCTCTATTTGCTTGTAAATTTGATCACCTTGATATTTTTTTTCAACTAGCGATAGAAATGAATGTAAATATAAGCAATAAGATTATTTTTTCTGATGTTCATACAGTGGGTCGCTAGCAAAGCTTACATGAACCCCATGAAACCTCCTCGGGGTTCATTCACTTTGCACTCGACTCACTGTAATTCATAGCTCAATGAACATCAGAAAAAATGAAATTCATTTCTTAAATAAAATGTATCTTGTTTCCTGGAACACCCAGTACACGGCAGCCACACGGCACAACACTGTTAACCAAAATATTTATATACAATCGCACATCCTGGGGGCTATTCTGTTTGCTTCTAGAGGAATTTCGTCGAGTAATTGAATCAAATTTGAAAATCACTCCTGATTCCCCTAAAACTCAAGTGGACTCATCCATTGGGTTAGATCACGTTAACATTCGCGTTTATTCGTTCATCAGCGAGAGTATGAATCTGTCTATCACGTCACTTTTGTAGTACGACACGTACAGTTCACCAGTCGACTTTCGGTACAGTATGTTGACAGGACCCGACTGAAGATCGTTGTCTTTCAGAAGAACCTGTGACTGGGACAAGTCATTTGATAAAACCAGAATTTCTCGAGTGTTCTTGGAACATATAAAGATATTTCCGTCGTCGTCAACAGTTAAGCCATGAACGCTTTTACCTTTTAGGTCAATTATTTGCAAGATAGTTCTTCTGTTTACATCGACTAGAGTGAGGGTCTGCTTCTTCCAGTCTGTTATCATCACGGCCCTAGCTCCGTAGAATGCAGTAGTCAAAATCCCGCACTGCTTTTCAAATAGTTGTTGGTTATCCTGTCCTGTTGATATATCCCAGATATCGTTACCATTCCTGTCAATCATCTTCAAGCTGGCAGGATTGGTTTGGTGAGATGCTACAAAGATATTATCGCCGCAAGATGTTAAGCGTGCAGCTAGACATCTTATTGAAACTGACCTTCGTATCTTGACCAGAGGAAGTGCAGATATGTCAACAAAGTGTAGTTTCTTGTCCACGGAACAGACGACTACCTCGGAATCATCAATTACTGCGATATCATAGATCATTTTTGGCATGTCAAAGGTTGTCAGCAACTTGTTGTCCTCGGAGAAGAACTTTAATGCCTTATTATTTGCATCAGCTATGACAAGTTTGCCATTGCCAGTTAAAACCATACCACTGATCAGACACGTCTCTTTGTCTTGAGCAGTCTTGGCTTTGAAACACGACATTTTCTTTGCGTTTATCTTGGTAATATCCATCGCGCTTCTATATTTCTTTGCCTTTCGTTGTGGAAAAGCAATATTCGGAAGGTCTTTCATAGTACCCACCGGTTTCGATATTTCCTCTGTATGGCCAAGTTTTGTTTCGTCCGCAAAACGACATAAGTTTTCGTTCAGTGCGAATGACAGTTCTTTGAGACGGAGTTGATTAACTGTGTCTTCTATTTCTTGTTTTACATTCGTTTGTTGATATGACCATGTTTTGGATCTGAACGAAAATGTTCGCATCAATATCAGCAATGGTCTTTTTGTCGATAGTGTCGATTATTTCGTTAAGCTGTCGGTTTTCATCTGAGAGTGTTTCAATACCATTAGTCAGTTCTGTAGTAATTTTTAGACACGTTTCACTTATTGTAGTCACCGTCTCTTCGAACATTTCTGATGCCTTCAAGATAAGTTTGTCTCGCTCTATTTCAGCTCTTTTAATGATATCCCTCTGTTGTGATTCTATGCAGGCAATATTCTGGTGCAATGTAGTCTGTGTGTTCTTAACATTTTGCTGTATGTCATTGACAACACTTTTTAAACGTTTGATGTCCTTTAAACCCAGGCTTTTACAAACATCCGGTATGGGTAAAAAGTCACAACTTTGATGGTCTCTCTTAATGCAGTCACTGCAGACCATTTGGCTGTTATTCAGACAGAAGTAATCAGTTATATTCACAGCATGTGATGCACAATTCGGATACTTAATTGGCTTGTCGGCGTGATACTTGGGCATTCTTGGGCCTTGCACTAGTCTATGATTCTGTAACATTGGCCATTTCTTGTGAAAATCTTTGCAAGACAAACACAAGTGGTTGTTACACTCTGGGCAGTACCAAACAGCACTGACCTTGACACTTGTTTCTTCAAGACAAGGTTCACACCAGGGATCTATTACTTGATCGGACGTTCCGTGTTCCTCAGTCCTTCTCCCACTGTCCACTTCATCTCTGGTTTTTCCTTGGGCTGCTTCAGCCATTCTGAAAGTGAATCAGGTATCTGTTTTGAAAACGAAATTAAAATATGAATATGTATGGACATGTTTGGTCACGTTTAGAGTAAAATATGATTGACAATCAAAATTAGTCGCATTATTTGCCTTCAAATCTATAAACTCTCATTCATTTGTAGATTCATTACCTAGAAAGTAAAACACGTGAACCTTCTTATATTATTAACTTGCTCCGAACTAATCAACTTGGTGATCACATGATATATACTGAACAAAAGTGAAAACGCTACAAATACATTCTAACATGACGTTTGTCCGGCGTTTATCGTATATTACATTTCATTCAAAAATATTTCATAATGTCATTCTTTGGTTATTAGTTGCACTTGGTTTCGCTTCTGTCATGAAGATGATGACAGCCGTGAGACGAGGCAAGGGGTAACCATGTCAATTCAGTAGTATGTGAAACCAAACTCGAAACTAGCCCAGGACGAATGTCATGTGTTAATTGTGACAAGTTCCGATATACGTACTGTGGTATTGACATTGTTGTTCTTGTAAAAGAATCGTAATTAATCGTAAAAATGTGCTTTGACGGATCTGAAAGAACTTAATCAGGAGTAAAATTTGTTAGAAAATGTGTGTGCATCATTTTCAGTTTTGCTCAGTATATTTTAGGTTATCTGTTTATTGCATAAATCTTTTATATCAATACAAAAAAGATATGACTAAACGTAGGTTATTTATTATACATGCAATTTATCAAACCACTTGATTTTTAACAGCTTTCTCAAACTGTTTGAGCAAAATTACGTGACATCATGGCGACATCCACGGTTTAAATCAGATCTGATGTAAATATGATTTTGCCATGTTTTGTTGTCATACAGCACTTTGTAAAAATACATCTTTATTAGGAAATGAACATTATAAGCAAAATGCTTCCGTTCAGATCCTTTCATTATGAATTTGTATTTGTTCTTGTATTTGTATTTTGAAAATTTGAATAAATATGTTTACACTAAATTGTTTAAGTGGAACTGGTTTAGTCTCTTTGCATGACGCTGGTATACTGTCCAGGTCTCACAAGCATACAAGAGGGTTGGCAGTACCACAGTCTTGTAGACTTTCAGCTTGGTGTCGAGCTTGATTCCATTTCGTTCCCAGACATTTGTACGGAGTCTTCCGAATGCCACACTGGCTTTTGCAATTGTGGCAGTGACCTCATCATCAACGTGAGCAATGGCCCTCACAGCCAGACTAAAACTTAAATACATTGCGATCACAGCCAGACGAAAACAAAAAAATGGCGACAAACAGTTCCACTAACATGGAACTTTTGTCTTTGACTCTGACCGTAGGTGATGTAGAAAGTATATGCTTGTGGCATTCATCATCATTTTCTAATGCGCTAACTAGATTAAAACTAAAACAATCTGCGACAAAAATTTTCGCTTCAATCAAAATTGCTGCTAACTTTACTTGTTTTTCGCTGTCCCCAAAATTGCTGCTAACTTGACCGATTTCGATGTAGTAAATTACTGCAACGTTTTTGCTGCAGCAAATTTGCAGCTAACTTTGTTTGTTTTGTTTTGTTTTTTTTTGCTATTAGACACTGCGGAAAAAATAAGTTAAATCAGCTCGTCATCCGACTCGCTTTATTTTTTCTTATAGTACTCATGTGACATGAGATACTGTTTCCACTGTTTAACAAAAGTAGAGTCAGAGGAGCATGTGCTACTGGAATGCCCACTATACAGAGATATCCGTCAAGAACTTTATAGTAAAGTTGAAATACCGGCTTTTACCTTTGACGCCCTCAGTAACAATGATAAACTTTGTCATTTGCTTTCAGCGAGCAGTATTATTAATTATTATATAGCTATAAATATCAAATGATTAAAACGTAGGGATAAAAGCCGAGTAACAAGTGTGCAGATATCACACGATATCTGCACACTTACTTGATATTGCACACTTTTTTAAAAGCGAATAAATCTTTTTATAAAACATTGCCAAATTCGTGACTTGAGAGTCATCGTGCAAAATTGTAAAATTGGGACGTCAACTATAATGACGTCATCTTCATCTGACGTCACGTGGAAAATGACGTCATACCGGACCGAAACGTCAGCTGAAGTTTGTCACTTTCAGATTGAAGCAACTTAAGCCGAAAAAAGAAAACAAAATGTCAGCAATATTGATTCCATTGCAAAATATGCTTCCGAAAAGTAACAGTGCAAAAATGATATCATCTGATATTGCACTAGTGCAAAAATGATATCACTTTTGGATATTATCGCCGTCTTCGTGTAGATATTTCAATTTTGTAAGGCTAACTCTCAACAAAACATCAAATATGAGAAGCAGATATTTATAGCTATATAATAAAAGGGTTATCGCACTGATATCGGCGAATATTGTCCCTCGTTGGGATATCTACGGACGCTCGCAAGCTCGCGTCCTTCGATATCCCAACTCGGGACAATATTCGCCGATATCAGTGCAATAACCCTATATTACAGTGCCAAAGCCTGCCATGAGATTTTAAACCAACGTAGAAAACTTCTGTATAAATAAGTCTTAAATGTAAATATGTATAAAACTTTGCCTCTTCATATGTTTTAATATGTAAAGTATATTTGTACTTTTTAAGGTTTTATAACTGTTAAGTACTTTGTACTTCTTAAGGTTTTACAACTTGTCTCTTATAACTCAATCTGAGTGGTTTCATACTTTTAATCATGATGTATTTTATATTCTATTATACTCATGTATGTATGAAAATGAGACGTTAATAAATAATTTGTCTGTCTGTCTGTCTGTCTGTCTGTCTATATATATTATCTATAACATTTTATTGACCTCCTACTGTAGTCATGCAACAGATATTGACAAAAAATAGATGCATTGGCTTAACCTGATAGAAAGATTTGAGTGTATAGTGCAAATACTTTGACCGTGTCGGTTGACCTTTGGCATAGATAAACATTTCTTGGTCGGACTGATTTAAAAATTATGTTTTCTCTTTGATGATAAACAATGTACATGTATTACCACGTGCTTGAAATGACACAGGGAATATTTAGGGAAACAAGAAAAAGCAGCAAAGCTGCGGGAGTTTAAATACTCTGATTCATCCAGAGTTTAGGCAAAAACCAACAACCGGTATCAGAAACACCAGTCCTAATGCAACAGTCATTTGTATCCCCGGCTCCCATAGGGCCGGGGATAGCGGGGCCACAGCGGGGCTAAAGTGCTGGGTTTTAACCTCTAATGAGTCCCGGCCGTGCCAAGGATATGCCAGGGTTTTTTAAATTTCCCGCCAATACAGAGTCGTGAACATTAATTCAAATTAGATAATAGTTGTATTTCAACATTTTATTACTTCTATGGTCCTTATTTAATGTAAAGTGAATGACCCTGTACATTTACATGCAGAAATTCAAACTCCTCTCTCATATTCTTTTTCAATAGAACAACAACCAACTGTTGTTCCACATTTTTGGCAGCCTTTGGGGAGCGGGGGCTTTTAGCAGGGATTTTACCACAAATCTGACCCCTCAATGCCGGGCTTTAAGCCGGGCTTCAAAAACTGAAAAATTAAATGCCTTGCTATTCCCTGGCCCCAGTGGGGCAGTGGATACAAATGACTTGTGTATAAGAACAATTTCAGTGTTTAAAGCATGAGCAATCAGATTTGGTATGCTCATCACTGATATGAAGGTGTAAGTACACATGGAGTTGGCTATATGCCGGATTGTCCTCAAGGACGCCCGATCATTGCTATACTTAAAGTTCACCCTGTGAGCCCAACGGCTCAGGTGAGCTATTATGGGTGCAGAAAGTCCTAGTCAACAATGTTTCAATCATGTCAGGGCGAAGCCCCGTCTCCCTGGATATTTACCAGTACTCTTGGGATTAAATGTGTTGCTCAATGACATAAACATGGCACATCAAGTGTGGATCTAACCTAGGACCTCTTGATTCAGAGCCTGATGCTCTACCACTAGGCCACCATGTTTCCCTTTTAAAGTGATCTTATTTTTTTATTATGTAGACAGAACATAGCTTTTTAGTGTGTTTATTTTATAACCTGATCTTCATGAAAGAAATGTGCTGTCTGTGGGAATGATTGTCAGGCCCATTTCATTATGAATCGGACACTATCATCCAAGCTATAGCACCCCCTCAAGATATAAACAGAACAATTATTCTTATCCTTAAAGCCTTTTGTTGGTTTAGTTTTGTATGGCAGAATATCATTATTTTCTGTCATGTGGTGTTAGGACCAGCCATTTCTGAGTATATAACAAATGAGCCTCATCGTGAGAAAACCAGATTTTTGCCTATATGACAACAAAGGCGCAGATCAGCTTCACAGTAACTGAGAAGCTGATCAGAGCCTTTGTTTTTGCTACACAGATAGTACAATTTCTCTTCTTCCTAAATCCGAAATTTCAAGCTTCTAGCCTGCTTCTGTGACTGTACAGGTTTGTGCCATACCTTGTCGGAAACTCCAAAGACCGGTTTTCTCATGCCGGGGCTCAAATATTTTTAGAGCTCAAGGACACTGCGCTGCAAATGTATGGAACCCAGAACCTCTAGCTCTGGAATTGGCTACTCTACCACCAGGCCATTGCTGTACCGTAAAATACCAAATTCCATGCATATCCTTTGTGATTTTTATAAAGCCTGTTGGGTGCATCTATTTGGTTGTTAGCCCCTTTGAAAGAGGTCTGGTGTAAAACATAACCATGCACATCAATACTAAATGTGTACATGTAGGGTGTAGCTGTGATGTTTTCACATGAAACAGACAATATTGCACTCTATTCTTTTATTAATTTCTGTTTTCACAATCACTGACTGTGTCTAGAGAAGATCTTTGCTTTGTGGTTAACATTATAAAACCATTTTCATTCTTAATTCAACTGAGCATAAAAATATCAGCATTAATTTATCAGCAGTACTGTTTATTACATTTATCAGCTAGGACAACTGGCTGGCTTTGGTGATTTACATCCCACAGACTTTGGCTAGTCCAATATTTATGAAGCAGAAAAATTTAAACTTGGTTGAGCTGTGCTTGTTATGCCTGGTGTCCTTCTTCATTTATACAGTTGATAAATTTTTTCATGATTTATCATCAGAGACCAATAATCCGTCTTTAAGCTTTCTGGTTTGTGGAGTGAGTCATGGATGATTACATCCCCTGCGTCTGAGCATGGTTATGCTGAAAGACAATAGAAATCATGCATAAGAAATTGTTTGAGATGAAGGCACATTTTTATATTTATAAATCAATCTTCAAACACAATCTTCATCACTTCATGCAGACTACATCAATTTCACAACTTTTTTTTAACATAATCTTCATAAGTTGTATTATTTCATATATATGCAGCCTGGTTTAAATTGTTCTTTGTTGCAAACCTCGAAGACAAAGCTCGTGTAAGCAGCCACTGTGATGATAAAAGTGTGTATTTTGCAGATGCAGAAAACACTGTATCAATACATTTCAACAACACAGTAACTTCATAGAGCTATGATCAGTGGTACATCACATTTCTACATTTATCAAATTCAAACCCTTGCTACTGAGTTTCAAAGCTTAAAATCATGAAGTTTTGCAGTTTATTCCCAATATAGATAAAAAATGGTACATGTATTATAAATACCAAAGAAAGTGTCTGATTTGGAGTGGTTTCTGTCAATGTGCATGTGTGGTTCTTGGTTTGGAAAATGTAAGTGTAATGGCTGGTCAACACTCGAGCAGCCCATCTATTTATCAAATTCTCACAGCCTGAGGGTGACAGTATGTTTTTCAAATGTGTTATTTTACAAACTTAACAAAATGATTTAAGTTTCTTTATTAAACTGCTATAAAAGTATTTAAACGTATACAAAAGTTACATACATACCTAAAATACTGCTCAATGAATCACAAAACTGGTGAGCTAGCTGTCCTGAGTACCCCATCAGCTTTGCATCTTTCAACCATCCTTCCCAACCATTGGCCATAATATTAATTTACTGAAATAAAGACAGGAAACCTTTTTAATAAGAGCCATATCATGAGAAAATATTTTATGCATGCTAAAGTCGAGACTTAGATAAGCTGCAGCAGCAGGATAAACACAGCTACACAATCAATGAAGTCTTGTTTAAACAAAAAGATAGTACATTTCCACTGCTTACTGTACTCAATCCTATACTTCAGGCATCTATATACCCAGTGCCTGTGGTTTTGTCTAACCGGGTTTTCTTTGTATGTTATAATGTTGCTTAATGTCCAAGTCAACAGCAAAGCTCATGTCAGAATGCATACATGTGACATCTTCCTTAGTATGTCTTTTATATGTATTTGTTCGGCATGTGGCAGAAAAAAAAAACAAAGATACTTCGGAGAGAGAATGGGAAAACAAACTGCTGCCCATACACAATCTTTCAGAAACTGTGTTTTTCAGAATCTCACTTTTCTGAAACACCTCAACAGTGTTAGAAATAAGACCCGGGAAGCAACTTGTCTGGGGGGCAACCTGCAATCAAGCTGAACTTGCCCCCCATGGTTTGAACTTGCCCCCATAGAAACGTCATATAAATGTTACTAAATGAAGATTATTTATCATGTTTATGCATGAATTCAAAGGTACAGTCCAATTGTCATTGCTTTGAATTTGTATTTTAGCTCATCTAAGAATGATGAGATTAAACACTTCTTGGAAAATTTCAAGTTGTCCTGGGGGCAACCTTTCAGTAAGATCAGGTTGCCCCCACCAAATCTGACCCGTGACGGGCAAGTGGGCAACTGCTTATTTCTGACCCTGCCTCAAGAAAAATATCACCATAACATCCTTTTCAATTTGTAACCCAGTGGTACATCACATTTCTACATTTATCAAATTCAAACCCTTGCTACTGAGTTTCAAAGCTTAAAATCATGAAGTTTTGCAGTTTATTCCCAATATAGATAAAAAATGGTACATGTATTATAAATACCAAAGAAAGTGTCTGAAAGTGTCCAAAAGTCTTGAAAAGAGCCGCAAAAAAAAAGGAAAAGAAAATCGGTCCACTAATAAAAAAAAAGAAAATCAATGGGTGATTCCTCTGTATGGTAGACATTGAATAGGGTGGAGCCCTGGTATTGCGGTCTAGCAGATGGCGTATTTAGAAAAGACATAGAACATAGTTTCTGGAAGATGGTGTATGGACAGTAAAGACACAGGCTGGTTGAGCTGCCTGCAGCAGCTGGTGTATTTAGAAAAGACACAAAACACTGGAGGATGGTGTATGGACAGTAAAGACAGGGACCCACACCCCGACCCACCAGCCTGTGGTATTTAGAAAAGACACAAAACATAGTTTCTGGAGAAAGGTGAAGAATGGACAGTAAAGCCAATGACCAGCGACCATGGCTGGTCGAGCTGCCTGTGGCTAGTGTAATTAGAAATTTTCAAAAGATACAAAACATATATATATATATATAGTTTCTGGAGGATGGTGTTTGGCGATGCACGACATTTCGTCGAAAATGTGTTTTGTAGAAAATGTTGTAACTTCAAACATATTCACCACAAAATTTTTACATTTATTCCGTAGAAGACTAGCCTATAGGTTCACATTTTGAGCCACCAACCACTAGGGTTAGGCTAAAGATCTGGGCTGATGATGGGGACATTTTCGACAAATGTAATTTTCGACGAAATGTCGCGGAGGCGTTGTTTGGGAATCCGCGACATTTCGTCGAAAATTACATTTGTCGAAAATGTCCCCATGCCCAGACAAAACACATTTTCTGAAAGGAAATGTCGTGCATCGGGTGTTTCGGCAGTAAAGACACCAAGAGCTGCCTGCTTGATAAAACTTGTGATTAACTGACTGGTGTATTTAGAAGAGCTGGTTTATTTACATGCGCGGATCCAGAAATTTTCATGAGAGGGGGTCCAACGAAAATGGTATTTTTTGGTCACAGGGGGGGTCCACCCCCCCCCCCCCCCAATCCCGAAATAACATTTTTTTAGGTAAAATTTTCAAATTCAAGGGGGGGTCCGGACCCCCGGTCCCCCCCTCTGGATCCGCACATGATTTAGAAGAGACACAAAACATAGTTTTTGGAGGATGGTGTATGGACAGTATTTAAGACACAGACCAGCCACAGGCTGGAGCTGCTGGCTGGTCGAGCTGCCTGCTTGATAAAACTTGAGAGTCTTTTGGGTTGTGTATTGTCTAGTCTGTTAAGCATTTTACTTTGGTTTGAGCCTCTGCAGAATTATTCATTGACATTTCTACTTTCACTTTCCGAATATCTTTCATTGGTATTTCTGTCAGGCTAAGTCACTTCCTGTTTGACTAATATCCGGACTTCAATGCATAAATTAAAAGGTTCCGAACTTCAATTTTATAGCTGCTCAATACAGAAAGCTTTGCAAAAAGCTTTATATATATAGATTTGTGGGTTTGTGCTGCCGCATGTCAGGCTTCTTTAGAATTTAAGAACTTTGTTGTCGCTAAAGAGACCTGGAAGCGCTCTGGTACTCAGTTTTTGAGACTCGATAAACTGGTTAAAACAAAACAGAACTGACTTCTGGCAGTTAACACACTTTGATAGACAGTGAGGCCATCAGTCTCAGCAACCGAAAGACACTTTGACAGACAGTGAGGACATCCACCTCAGGAACTGAAAACTGTCTTCCAGTTAGCCATGAGTCTCATGAACCCAAAACTGCCTACCGGTAGTAAAGACACTATGAAAGACAGTGAGGTCATTCCTCTTGGGAACAGAAAACTGATAAGACTGACGCCAACCATCTCAGAGGCAGTGAGGCCATCTGTCTCAGAAACCGAAAACTGCCTACAGGCAGTTAAGAAACTTTGATCTGAATTTGAACGGATCTGACTTTGAAACTTAGAACGGAAAATTGCCTACCGGCAGTTTTAAAAGAAACTTTGATAGACATTGATGCCAAAGGTCTCAGCAACCGAAAACTGCCTTACGGCAGTTAAAACACTTTGATAGACAGTGAGGCCAACCATCTCAGAAACCGAAAACTGCCTATGGCAGTTAAGACACTTTGATAGACAGTGACGCCAACTGTCTCTGTGAAGCCACCCATCTAAGTAACCGAAAACTGCCTACGGCAGTTAAAACACTTTGATAGGCAGTGATGCCATCCATCTCAGAAACCGAAAACTGCCTACGGCAGTTAAGACACTTTGATAGGCAGTGACGCCAAGTTAAGACACTTTGATAGGCAGTGACGCCAACTGTTTCAGTGAAGCCACCCATCTCAGGAACAGAAAACTGCCTACGGCAGTTAAGACACTTTGATAGAGAGTAATGCCATCCATCTCAGAAACCGAAAACTGCCTACGGCAGTTAAGACACTTTGATAGACAGTGATGCCAACTGTCTCAGAAACCGAAAACTGCCTATGGCAGTTAAGACACTTTGATAGACAGTGACGCCAACTGTCTCATTGAAGCCACCCATCTCAGGAACCGAAAACTGCCTACGGCAGTTTCCGGTTTCTGAGATGGTTGGCATCACTGCCTATCAAAGTGTCTTATTGAAGCCACCCATCAACTGTCTCATTGAAGCCACCCATCTCAGGAACCGGAAACTGCCTACGGCAGTTAAGACACTTTGATAGGCAGTGATGCCATCCATCTCAGAAACCGAAAACGAAAACTGCCTACGGCAGTTAAGACACTTTGATAGACAGTGACGCCAACCAAAATAGGAACACAAAACTTTGGTCGTGCTGGCTGTGGCAGCTAGTGAATGTAGAAAATGTGTTAAATGAAGAGTAAAACTTGTTTGTGTTAAACTTACACCTGTACTTTCACTTTCGAATGACGACTTCCTCCTGAATTTGTTTCACGTTAAAAGTTAAATTCCTGATTTTACAACTTGTTTCTACGTCAGTTATCACTTTAAAGTCTCCGGCATCTGTAATTACAACTTCCAACAGCGAGCGACTCCAAATAGGTCTTGAAATCGCGAGAAACGTTCATCATATGCTGCACAGTAGAAACGCCAAGCTAGGGAGTAGTAATATTTTTAAAAGCATAGCAACCAAAAAACGTTCGAAATCTAGCTGATTCAAAATGAATCGACGATCAGTACCCTAATTTAAACCGTTCGTACACGATAAAAACACAAACAATCTTAACCAAACTCGCAGCCCATTTTGACAACAGCTAGATCCGCCACTTTATTGTACAAACTACACATACTGTGTATTGTAAAAATGTAAACAGACGTTTCTCGCTACGCGATCGGCGCTGCCGATACACACCCAATTTGAATCGTTTATTTCAGGAATATAAGGCTTTCTCCAGCTTTGGCACCTATGCCAGACAAAAATTTGGAATTTCTTCTTTGTATTCAGGCTTTTTCATCAAAATCTGTGATGACACGTTGTGGCTTTGCAAAATAACTTTTGGGGACTGAAAATCATTGGAGACAAGATGGCGGCTTGACAAGAATGCAGTGGCTTATGACACTTTATAAATGATGCTTAAATTGCAAGAAATCAAAATCAAATCTTTACCAGTACATTTATCATAAGCAAAAATAGTGCAGAAACCAGTTTTTATATTAGAATAAGGTGACACCTTTTATTTATTTCAGAAAATCACACAATGTCTCTGACATGCAACCAAAAAACTGTGTGACAGCCTGCCTAGGCTGATTATAAATTGCTAATATTAGGAATACAAGACTTTCTCCAGCTTTGGCACCTATGCCAGACAAAAATTTGGAATTTCTCCTATGTATTCAGGCTTTTTCATCAAAATCTGTGATGACACGTTTTGGCTTTGCAAAATAACTTTTGGGGACTGAAAATCCTTGGAGACAAGATGGCGGCTTCTTGACAAGAATGCAGTGGCTTATGACACTTTATAAATGGTGCTTAAATTGCAAGAAATCAAAATCAAATCTTTACCAGTACATTTATCATAAGCAAAAATAGTGCAGAAACCAGTTTTTATATTAGAATAAGGTGACACCTTTTATTTATTTCAGAAAATCACACAATGTCTCTGAAATACAACCAAAAAACTGTGTGACAGCCTGCCTAGGCTGATTTTAAATTGCTAATATTAGGAATACAAGACTTTCTCCAGCTTTGGCACCTATGCCAGACAAAAATTTGGAATTTCTCCTTTGTATTCAGGCTTTTTCATCAAAATCTGTGATGACATGTTGTGGCTTTGCAAAATAACTTTTGGGGACTGAAAATCCTTGGAGACAAGATGGCGGCTTATGACACTTTATAAATGGTGCTTAAATTGCAAGAAATCAAAATCAAATCTTTACCAATACATTTATCAAAAGCAAAAAAAGTGCAGAAACCAGTTTTTATATCAGAATAAGGTGACACCTTTTATTTATTTCAGAAAATCACACATTGTCTCTGAAATGCAACCAAAAAACTGTGTGACAGCCTGCCAAGGCCGGTTTTAAATTGCTAATATCAGGAATATAAGACATTCTCCAACTTTGGCACCTATGCCAGACAAAAATTTGGAATTTCCTCTTTGTATTCAGGTTTTTTCATCAAAATCTGTGATGACACATTGTGGCTTTGCAAAAAAAAAAAAACTTTCAAGGACTGGAGACAAAATGGTGGCTTTTTGACAACATGACTCTTTATGAAAATTGCAAGAAATCAAAAGCAAATCTTCACCAAAATATTTATTCTAGGCAATAAAAAATGTAGAAGCAAGTTTTTTATTTTAGAATGTGATGACATTTTTTTTTTCTTCAGAAAAGGAAACTTTCTGTTCTCATTAAAAGTCAACCAAAATCAGAGTGACAGCTTGCCAGGTTTATTTCAGGAATATAAGACTTTCTCCAGTTATGCCAGACAAAAATTTGGGATTTCTCCTTTGTATTCAGGCTTTATCATCAAAATCCAAGATAACACGTTGCGGCTTTGCAAAAAAACTTTTGGAGACTGTAAATCCTTGGAGACAAAATGAGGGCTTCATGGAAAAGATTCTGGCTTATGACACTTGAAAAAAAAAATCACAAGCAAGTCTTTTCCAATACATTCAGAGTTCTAAACAACTGGAAACATTTAGAAGCGAGCTGTTCTCTTAAAATGTAATGACACAATTTATTTATTTCAGAAAATATTACTTTCTAGCATCAAATTAACAGAAAACTAAAAATTAAAACAAAAATAATCTGTAGAATGTGTTCAGTCTGAATCCTTTTTTTTTTTTTTTTTTTTTAGGGATGTATATAAGACTTTCTCCAGTTTTGACACCCATGCTGGGCAAAAGTTTGAAAATCTTTTTCATATTCACACTTCATCATTAAGATCCGAGGCAACATGAATCTTTTTTGGGTGTAAATCCTAGAAACAAAATGGAGCTTCGTCTGCATAACTGTTTCGGAGAATTAAATGTCATTAAAATTGTAGATGGACAAAGAGACAACAGATCACGGGTATACAATAAGCTCATCAAGCGTAAAGGCTTAGGTGAGCTAACAAAGAGGCCCAGCCAATGTATTCATTGTGTACCCCATTACCATGTGGATTTTCTTTAAAATAAAATTGTCTGTTGGAACTTCTGATATACATATAACATGCTTTGGTTCCTTGCCATTGCTTACTTTTTTATATACATTTGTTTTTATCACACCCACTAGGGCTTTGACAAGTGAGAAGGCACTTAATGCTTGCCAAGAGTGTTGCTGACCGACTGAGTAGCTTAGTGGTTAAATCAACCCACAAAGGAATGTTATTGAAGTAAAACAGTCCTGCAACATATAAATTATATGTTGCAGGGCTGTTTTACTTCAATAACATTCCATAATAAACCAGAAATTTTTCTCGGTAGAAGTCCGGCCATGTCCCAACATAATCATAGCTGTTTACTGGGATGTCTCAACATGATGATGGCATTTTCTGGGACATTTAGACACAAAACAAACAAAAACATTGTACCGTTTTGTTCTAATTAGCGCGCTGTGTGCTTAATTTTTCAAAATAACTTAAAAGTTATGGTTAAAAAATATTGTTCTAATTAGCGCACACTAGGAACGACCAGAACACATAAATTGATGAAATTAAAGTGTACCAGTCATTACAAAATAACGTTTGATTATTTTAGGTTATGCTTTAATGTCGTTACTAAAATATAAATGTGTACAATTGCGGTAAAATATAAATATGCTAGTAGAGCAGTGTGCGCTTACACACATATTTTTCGGAAACGGAGAGGGTGTGCGCTTATTGGAGCATGTGTGGTTATTAGAACGAATACGGTAAATCTAAAATATCAAGGCTTGAAAAAGGTAAAAGTATTATTTTAAAGCCATGTGAATGATGATGAAATGGCACAATCAGAACAAAAGTCTCACTCCAAAAACAGAGATGGGAAAATGAATCAAACACCATTTCCTTGTACATGTACATGATGTAGCGCTGTATAACTTGGAAAGAATTAAAAGACACAGATGTAATGTTTAAAAGACAATATTTGATGAACATCCTGAATGCATTACATGAACACAGTAAATACTTTTCATTTCCTTGCCTCATCTGTCCATAAAACATCACTGTCATGCTATTGACAGATAATCTGCTCGAGAACTGAGATGTCTTTCACAGAGTCCACAACTGTCTGAGAATCCGCTGTTTAATCCTACTACATGTAATCTTAGTACACTATAAAAGTGAGCCACGACACGAGAAAACCAGTCTTCGGGGTTTCTGACCATGTCTGACACAAACTGACCTGTTCAAGCACGGAAGTAGGCTAGAAGCTTGAAACTTCTGATTTAAGGAGAAGAGAAATTGTACTATCTGTATTAGCGAAAACAAAGGCACTGATCAGCTTTGCAGTTACCGCGAAGCTGATCTGAGCCTTTGTTTTCGCATAGGCAAAAATCCGGTTTTCTCATGATGCGGCTCAAAGTAATTGTGTACATTGTGGGCATGTACTCTTTGACCTTTCAACATCCAGCCACGAATTTCCTCACCATTGTTTATTATAACATTAATCCTGGCAGGTGACAATTTTACTGTATTTCACAGATCATGGACTTTAGATTCCACTTGATATTTTTCTCTGTCCTGCATGGCACAAGATTCTGAAAAATAATATAGATGCATGGTGGTTATAATACATATAACATTTCTCTGTTAGGTACATGCATTTATGACTGCTGTTTAATCTAAATGAGCTGTGTCATGATAAAACCAACATTTTGCATATGCAAAAACAAAGGCGCAGACCAGCTTCGTACTAATTGCGAAGCTGATCAGCCCCTTTAATAGTACACTTCCTCTGCTTTCTAAATTAAAAAATTTCCAGCCTCTAGCCATCTTCTGTGCTTGTACAGCTTGGTTTGTGTTGAACGTGTTAAAAAGCCACATTGTTGGTTTTCTTATGACATGGCTCAATATTATTAAAAGAATGTAAAATTGAAGGGTAGATCAGCTGCACCACCAGAAGATGTGCAGCTTCAATTTGCAAAGCATCCAGAGACAACCAACACTACTAAGTACAACCAAGGCGGATAATCCATGGTGGGATACTCTGGTCTTTTGCATCTATAGGCTGGGCCCCAGCATTTGTTTCTGAGTGGGGGTGGGGCACTGAAAGCTGAAAAGTCATAATCCCCACACTTCCCCATAGGTGGGGGAGCAGTGGTTACAAATGACTGGTGCAGAGCAAGGGAAGTAACTATTTTCCTTGGAAAAAAAGTCAGACTTTGGTTACTTTTCTTTGAAATGCACCAAATCAAAAAATTGAAAAGTATACGCAAGTTCCAAAAACTTAAAATTACAAAGATTTGCTAGAATTTCAACTTTGTCCAACTTTAAGGTTGTTGGATTACAGAAGATCAGAGACAATAGAGGCAACAGAGAACAACCAACACAGATAAAATCAATTTTCATACGACATCAGGTTTTAATAATTGCATGTATAGATACCTGGCTGGGAACATTTTTTTATGGATCAAAATGATCTTTTGATAGTTGTTCCCAAAACGAAGCTGTGACTGTGTTTATGCAGACGTCTGTGCCTGTTTATATTTATTTCATCCGTGTTAATTGTTCAATTGTTCTCAGTCGCAGTAGTTGTCTCTGGACGGGGGAGGGGATACCATGGGTATGCATATTAAATAGGGGGCACTTGAGCCGCAACATGAGAAAAACTGGTCCTCGGGAGTACTGACACAAACTGGCCTGTACAGTCACAGAAGCTAGAAGCTTTGAAACATGAATAAGAAGAGCAAATGTTCTATGCATGTAGCAAAAACAAGGGTACTGATCAGTTGTGCAGTTACTGTACAGCTGATCTGAGACTTTGTTCTCGCACATATTGCAAAACTCTGATTTTCTCATGACATGGCTCAAATAGATATGGCAAAGTAAGAGAAAACATTCCAGACCGCAATACTACATGGGAAATGGCAATGATTGTTTTTCTCAGTTTTATGCCCCTTTCAAGATTATTTCAGCTCATGAGTCTGGCTAATCAGTAGGTGGGGCAAAATGAAAGAACCACCTGGCACGTACGCCCACAAGCAAACTTGTGCCCTGATTGGGCAAACCCGACAAAATGATTAAATGCTGGGATCAAATTCAGCATTCTCAACCACGGGGGCCGATGACCATGATTTTGTCAACTAAATGTTCCTGCAGCAGGGGATGCTTGACAATGTCAAATCCACCCCCCCCCCCCACCCCCGAGATTTTTTTACCTGCGCATCTTGCATCCTATACTCACAATTTGGTCTCTAGGATGCAAAGTTTTAATTTCGGTGGGTCCCAGGAATGAGGATGAAATGATTTTGCATGATTTTTCTATGAAAATAGTGTTCAGGACCCATAAGTTTGCAGTAGGACCCATTGATATGGAATCAAGTGAGTCCCAAGGACTCATAGTCTCAAAAATGTAAATAAATCACTGCCCCCCACCCAACACACACACACACACACACACACACACACACACACACACACACAACCCCGTTTCCAATTACCCGGAATGTGGGGGGGGGGGGGGGGGGGAAGGGGGCATGCATACAAATGACTGGTGCATAATTTACATCTCGAACTTCTCCTGTGGCTGTAGCCAGGGGCTGTCCGTGTAAGTAAATCCACTAGAAAGTCCTGAGTGAGACTGATGTCAATCTGTCAATTATTATCCCTCTCTCAATGAATGAATGGTTTAAAAACAGCAGAACATGCACCAATTTATTTAAATAAAACAGTAATTATACGTTAAATCCACAAAAATCTATTTAATTTCCTTGTTTGCACCATTTTACTGCAAATTACATAACAAATGACCAGCACATGTTTATATGCTGAAGCTGTCAGCAGTACACGACTGCTGTGTAAATGGAAAATCGATTCCGAAAATATGCCAGCAATCAGATGTCAATTTTACGATTATCAAGTCTTCTCCAGCAATTTTACAAAGCCGTTACACGGAATAGGGTTTAATGAACATTTAATGCAAAAATTAGCCGAATCTGCGATGACACGTTGTGGGTTTGCAAAATAACTTAGACCAACTAAATGCGACATAAACACGGAAGTCTTTCACCCCTTTCGGTATTTATTTATATACGTCGCCCCAGTGATTTGTCACGTGACATGTGTTTCGATTTTGATTTGACAAAAAATCGTAGTTGGCGGATCGAGCTTTGATTTAGTCCGTGTATTATTATTATGCCTTCTTTCATCGCTGTATTTGAGTGGAAATTTCGACGTCTATTTGGCCGCCATTTTGGTTAGGGACTACTTGACGTCGAGTAACGCTTCAAAATAAAATACAATTACCGCTTTTTCGCTCTTGGCGCTCCTACTGGCATTGCGTTAGATTTTCAATAATTTTAGAACCTTGCCGTTGCTACGGAGACCCGGAAACGCTATGGTACCCGCGTTTCGCATAACGTGGGATTCGATAAGCTGGTGAAAAAAAAATATGATGGATCCATTCCAAAACAATATGGCCACCCAGTTCGGTCGATTCCGTATTTTATTTAGAAAATCATTTATTGAAAATGTATACATAAATATTTTGAAAAACAAATTTTTCTGCAATTCATTTTATTTGATCATTTTTTTAAAACACCTTCGGTGTTTTTTTACGAACGCCTACGGCGTTCGTATTCGTTCGGCATGTGGCGGAAACGAATCCGGGACGTTTCGCCCCCAAACCATTTCGCCCCCTAGTCGTTTCGCCCCCAAGACGTTTCCCCCCTAGTCGTTTCCCCCCTAGTCGTTTCGCCCCACTAGTCGTTTCGCCCCCTAGTCGTTTCGCCCCCTAATATATAGATATAGTATAATTACCTTATGTATATCATTTTGCTTCATGTAAATAATTATGCAAGGCAATAAAAAATTCAAACTTGTATAGTAAATTAACATCTTGAAAGAAATTTATGATGGAGCATCGTCGCCCTGTCACGTCAGCCTAAGGGTAAGGTTTATGGGTACCTTTCCCTTAGTTACCGGCCAGTACCGGGCCATTAATAAGTATTGGCTGAAAAAGAAATCATGGGTTATAATAATAATAATAATAATAATAATAATAATAATAATAATAATAATAATAATAATAATCTTTATTTAAAGTCGCATACATATATCAACAATCAACATAAGCTCTGTAGAGCTTTTTATTGCGACTAACTAAGAACATATAATACATTATTTACATTTTGAGCTGTGGAAATGTGACTTGCTCAAGGCCACAACAGACGACGCCACTGGCGAGGCTTGAACCGGGGACCTCTCGGCCCAAAGTCCGATGCGCTACCAACTGCGCCAGTCCGTTCAAAGTAAAGTGTCTTTGGAATTCTATTACAGTTACGTGCCAAATCAATTTCCGCAACGACGAAACCTCCATAGAATTCAATGTATTTGAATGTGTACTAAACTATCCTGTTTCTTATTTTAAACTTATTTTCATGAGTTTGGTATCATTTGATAGGCAAATGAATTATGCAATAAACCACATATTTTCGTTAAATTCTATCCATGCGTTTTAAAGCTGCAAATAATTAAAGAGAATGTAAGAATTTTTCGACAATTGTTTGGCAACGTTGCTATTGACGTCAATAAATCATAAATAAATAAAAACAAAAATATGAATGATGCTTAATGACTTAGAACATTAACATCTTATATACCCGATAATCGGTCTATTAAATCGCTGAATAAAAGATAATTAGATTTAAAAAATCCACTGAGTCATTAAGTTCTTTTAAAGACAAAGCCTGCCGCATGCCGACAAAACCATAGGATTCGGAAAGCAATCTTTGATTAAAGAATCTATTTTTCACACTTTAGTTAATCATCCTTCAGAAGTCGGTGTAAATAATTAATGACATTAATTCTGCGCATTATTATACCGTAAGTTTTTCACACCTTCACTTTATTACCACACCAAACCTGATTATCTATCTATCTATCTATCTATCTATCTATCTATCTATCTAATGATCTATCTATCTATCTATCTATCTATCTATCTATCTATCTATCTATCTATCTATCTATCTATCTATCTATCTATCTATCTATTCGTTTTGTATATCCTAATAAACTTTGACCTTAATAAATAAATAAATAAAAATTGGGGGCGAAACGACTAGGGGGGAAATGGCATTGGGGGCGAAACATCTAGGGTATTGGGGGCGAAACGACTAGGGTGGAAAATAGAGGCGAAACGACTAGGGGGGAAACGACTAGGGGGGAAACGTCTTGGGGGCGAAACGTCTTGTGACCGCGGAAACAGCCGAAGACACTTCGGAAGGACAATGTGTTTACATACTAAAGACACCTCGACCGGCCAGCCTACGGCTGGCCGGTCGAAGCTGCCTTCGGCAGCTGGTGTCTTTAGAACAAATGAGCCGCCTCATGGGAAAACCAACAATCGGCATATGCGAAAACAAAGACGCAGATCAGCTTCGCGGTAACCGCGAAGCTGATCAGCGCCTTTGTTTTCGCTACTTGGATAGTACAATTCCTGTTCTACTTGTATCCAAAAATTCAAGCCTCTGGCCATCTTCTGTGACTGTACAGGCCAGTTTGTGTCGGACCTGTTTGGAAACCACATTGTTGGTTTTCCCACAAGGCGGCTCAAATAAGTGCCCATTTTCTAGTGTTTACAAAACTGTCACGTGAGGTCAATCGGCACGGTTAAAGTATTTACACTATATCTGTAGCTGTATGGGTTAATTTTAGAAAAATGTGTGTCTACCATACACTTTACCTGTTTTGAAATCATTCAGGTGAACCAAGGAGTTTCCGTAGAAAGTGCTTGGTGAAACACAGGTGTAGCACAAAGTAAAAAGCTAAAATAATCAATGATGGGATTGAGGCCGAAACAAGGAAATCTCAGGCAAGTTTTCGCAAGTCTCATCCGAAGCTCTGCCGATGATGAGACTTGAAAAATCTGAAAACGAGCCTGAGATTTCCGTGTTGAGGTCTCAACTCCATCACTGATTATGTTTCTCACCCATCCCTTAAAGACATTTCGTAGTCTATTGAGGGTCATTAGCTAGAAAACCTGGTGGCCTGACATTGACTCTGAATACAGGTAGAGGCCCGAACTGGTAAAATCAGTATTGATTGCAGAGGGTGGCAGTTTTATTACACATGTTATCAGGGATCATAAAACCAATAAACAGTGGAACACAGGTAATTATCCTTTAGAAGCCTCTCTATTGCCACCTGATGACGGAATCACACCATATGATCTCTGGACCACATTGCACCATTAGGGGTCTTTAACCGAATTGACAGTGGCACAAATATAGTTCCATCAAGAGCTAAGCCTTTAAGCATTTTGACTCTGAATAGGCTTCAAATGCCATTTTGTTTTTACATGAAACAATATGCAAATTAACCAGTGAAAAAAAATTGTATTCGCACTCACCTTAAAAAAATATTAAATAAGCATTTGAATTTGCACATAAAATTCTCAGCAAAATTAAAATTTGAATTTTTCTCCAAAGCAGCGACTACAATTACGCTTGATGACTTTGTTACATGTGTTCGCCAGTTGAACACTATGTTTGTTTTCATTTAATTGTCTTTCTTTATAAAAAGGAAAAAATAGTTTTCGAAAAAAAAAAAGGTAATCGGTGTCCCAGGAAAAGTGGTTTATCTTCATTATACTAAGCTAGTACTGTTTATTTGACTGCCTCTCTGTCGTGCTCGTTGACTTTCGTTTCGGTGGAAACTTAGCCGGATGGCTACCTTGTTGGGTAAGAGCTAGTCGTTCTGCTCTTCGTGTGTGTTGTCGGAAAAATGTTTTGTTGTGTTTCTTGTATTTTCTTTCCCACCTGGTGTCTATGTTGGGACTTTAAATTTAGTTGCATCGATTCCTGGTCCCTCTATTTTTATTCTCCTGAAAATCAACAGCAAGGGTATTTTTGTCTGACAGTTGACACCCAGCTTACCACTTCCTTATAAGGAAGCAGACATATTAAGGTGTACTTTTCTATTCTTTAAATATAGAAATGATTGGCTTTTGAGACAGCTGAAATTTACTAGTACTGAGATAGAACAAATCTCTGACAGGCACACAAAGGGATATGCTTGTCTGATGGGTGAAGAAACAAGCATAATCATCCTATCTAAGCCCAACCTAGCATTTAAAAAAATGGAGTAAGGGGGTCCCAAAAAGAAACATCAATATTGATGTCACAGGGAAGTAGTTTTATTGCACATGATATTTGGGGCCATAAACCAAATGAACAGTGGGATCACAGGTATTATCCTTTAGGGGCCTCTTTATTATACCCTGCATACCTTTGATCTCTGAATCATATTGCACCAGCAATGGTACCACTTAAGCTCCTTCAGAAGTTCGCCCTTTAAAGACATGTATTCATATCTATAATTGAGGGTCATTAGCTGATCAATTATAAGGCAAAGGACTAGAAAACCTGACAATGACTCTGAATACAGGTAGGGACTCAAAAGAGAAAAATCAGTACTGATTGCAGAGGGAGGCAGTTTTACTGCACAGTTTATCAGATAGGGGATAAAATCAATAATCAGCGGTACCTCAGGCATTATCCTCTACCGGGGGCCTCTTTATTCCCCATGTAGAGATGCGAATCATCGAACTGTATCAGTCCTTTGATCTCTGGATCATATTGCACCAGCAGGGGGCATTAATGGAATAAACATTGGTACCACTTTAGATCCTTAAGAAGGATTCAGAATTCTTAAAGTTTAGCTATAGGGAAATAGCCGGCTACTCACACAGTTTATGTTTCTCTGTATTAGTGTCTGATTGTCATTTTGGTTTTCCCCACCTCGGTTTTTAGGTTGGGACTTTGGTTCTAATTGCATCAGTTTCTGGCCATTGCTGACGTTTACTTTTTGTACTGGGTGTATAATAATCTCATCTTCGTCCAAGTGAATTATTTAGTAAGAAACGTTTAATGGGATGCGCTTAGAGTTCAGATGAAAACTCCTGTCTTGACATGGGGGAATAAGAAAGAAAATCACGATAACAGTGTAATTTTTAAAACAATATTCATAGGTACTTTGATTTAACACAAGATAACAATTACTTTCATACATCATCCTCTTTTTTATGATAATTGTTTAAATGACAAACTGCATGTTTTCACAGATTAGCATTTGTTCCAACATGAATTCAGTAATGAATGATATCCACAACATTTCTTCAATCAAGTATGTCCGACGGATATAAGAAAATAGATATAACATCTTGCTTTGTGAAATCTCGCCACAACAAAATCAAAAGATATATTCTATTATTGATCCTTCAATGAAACAGGATGTAGACGGGTGTACATTACATAGATTTTATTCAACTATAAACTATCATTTCAGTTAAGATTATGCTCATTGTCATCATCACAACAAGTTTTGGTTCTAGCGCGGTGTTGGTTCTTTAGTATTCGCCAGCGTACTGATAGGAGTCTTGCCAGTAGTTATCGACATCGGTGTTGTTTGTTTTGTGGATTCGATGTTTTGTTTTGTTGGTTGTAAAGCTGATGTTGAATTCTGGACAGTGGATGCCGATTTTCCATTTGGGGGAACTTTTCCGTGAGTTTCTTTAACACTTTTATCTATGGTTGATCGCTGTAAATTTACTGTGCCTTTGCTCTTGTTTATGACACTTTCCTTTGGTTTGTGGATAATAATACTTTCTACTATTTTCTCCAGTTTCATTTCGTTACTATCTATAAGTGTTGGTTTTGCACTAGAAGTAGTAGTTTGCACATCCAAATTATTTGGCACATTTTTGTTATGCGCACCACTTTTCGCACCGTTATTTTGTTCTTTGCTACAATTACCGGTGCAATTTTTCGTTGGAGGCACTGAAATTCCAGTTAAAGATAAAACCGTTGAAGGAATCGTAACTGTATCCGTTGTGTTTTTCACAGGTACCTTATTAACACTATGCTTTATGGTTTTGTTTGCGGATTCCAAATTCACTGGACTATTATCAGACACGTATGTCGATTCAGGCCCTTTTCTGAAACTTCCGTCAGGGTGAATTGTTGTTCTCGATGGCGTGGTTGTTTCTTTGCTGACAATTTTGTCCGTAGTCGTAACAGGCTTAGAAACTGTTGTTTCTTTACTGTCTGTAGCTTGAGTTGTAGTCACAAGTGGATCTTGCTTTGCTGAAGCACTTTTATTTTTAGCCAAAGCATCGTTTTCTTTGACAGAAGCTATCAGAACATCTAATACATTTTCGGGTTTGATTTCACCGTTTTGGAGCTTTTGATTTATTTGTTCTCCAACGGATTCCGGCTTCTTTAAATGCGTGGCTGCTGCTGTTGTTGTTGTTGTTACAGTTTCTGTTGTTGTAAGTCCTTGTGTTGAGCTTTTTACTGTGACTGACTCAAGTTTCTGATGCGGAGTCGTCGTTGAAGCATCAGTAACCGTTGTTGTTTTCACAGATGTTGCAACTATTTTGTCAGTTGCTGTTGCCTTAGGCACAGGTACACCATTGTCTGTCTTCCCATTATCTGTAATGCCATTGTCGACTAGTTTCTTTCCATCTATACTTGTCGCACCATTATCAATTCCATTTCCATTTGTTTTATCTGTTGTTGTTCTAACGCCATTATCAATACTTTTACCAGAATTCTCTGAACCTGCCTTTCCACTGATCAAACTTTTATCTACGTTACCATTTACGAGAGTTTTACCTGGTTCATTTGTCGTACTCGTTCCTTGATTTTGGTCTGCTGTTGATATCTTTGTTTCACAATATACCCCCTCCCATCCAGCATGGCAATCACAAATAATAGCGTTGGTGCAAGGTGTCGTCCGGCAGTCACCATGTTTACATATACCTGGCATCGTGCCGCACATGTCCGTCGACTTACACGTGCTCGGCTCTGGCTTAGATGCGAACGAAAAGTCGAATGAACTTGGCCATAGTCCGCCCGTGTCATTAGAACTAGCTGCACTTGATGCGGCAACAGATATGTGTATCATCAGAACAGTGCCACTTAGAAAAACATTGTTACTTCCAGCAGGAATCCACATTTTTGGCAGTTTCATTTGTGACTTCCTTCACCATAAGTTTTAGGGGCCCTGAAAATGTAGAGAATATCAATAGTTTTATAACCAAATATTCAACATCTGGCACGATCAAAATTTGTTCTATGCTGCTGGTGTCAGATAGTACTTTGATGTAAAACATAAGACGTGCTCTTATCCATTTCAGCATTTTCTGCTGAAAATGAACGAAACTGGACATTAACGCGAAAAGCAAAATGATAATCGTAATGCTTAAATATCTGTATACATGTAGATATTTTGTGACGCATCACCTACAAAACAGCTAATTCATTACGACTCTAACCACAATCTTGAATGTAAAAGAATACTAGAAACAATCTCACTATCACCTAACATACGAGCCGCCTCGTTGGAAAACCAACAATGTGGTTTCCGAACAGGTCTGACACAAACCGGCCTGTACAGCTACAGAAAGAGCTAGAAGCTTCAAATTTCGGATTAAAGTAGAAGAGGAATTGTACTATCTGAGTAGCGAAAACAAAGGCGCTGATCAGCTTCGCGGTTACCGCGAAGCTGATCTGCGCCTTTGTTTTCGCATATGCAGATTGTTGGTTTTCCCATGGGACGGCTCATACTATACAAGAAGCTGCTTAAAAGCTGCAATACATAGCTACATGTATACAAGTAGAAAGTCACGGGTTGACGAGACTCAATACCGAGATTCCGTTTCTGTTAAACATTGACACACCACCAAAACTTGTTTTCTGACTGAAAATGGTATTATACATTGTCAAAGTGACGCATCAGAAGGCTAGCTTGACAGTAATTTTACGAACAAATATTGCCAACCATTAAGTTCCTAGTTGCTGTGCGCATACAAAATAATATTTATGAATTATTCCTTTGTCAACCATTGAGTCATATACCATTATTTTAACTATTAAAAGACAGAAGTATACAAACCAGTGTGTTACGTTTACGCTCTATTTCACTTTATTCCAAGCGTCAACAAATACTAGAAACGTCATTCACATTTTCTTCCTCCCGGAATTTCCACTAACACGTTATCATCACAAACGCCCATTTCACATCCTCATTACTGGACACGTTACACACGTAAAACCACAATAATATGTTGGTCATTAATTAGTCGTCAGTTTTGAATCGATCACAATACTGTTTTTACGTTGACAATCGTAAGGTTATTGTACGTTTACGTTAAGACGTTACTTTACACAGTTTATGAAGTAAGATGTTGTTCAGTTGTCATAACAGACAATTAAACATTCTTAACTCGTGTCGTGTCTGTGTTACGCAAAATTTGTCAATAAAACGTTTAGTTGGTTTCATGAGTGTTTCGAATTGAATGTACATTTACATGATTAAAGCATGCGTTCTATCAAGTTCGAGAGAGATGTTATGTTAAAAAATGAATAACTCCGACTTTTAGGCGCATTTTCAATTCTAACCATTTTCCTTGTAGCCAAAACTATTCCCCAAATATGTCGACAGTCTACGAATAAAGACTGTGACCAATCAAAATAGTTACCGAAAAGAACAAATGAAAACGAAAGCACATGTTGGGAGCCTGATTAAAATCGTTCATTCTTGTGATCCGTGACTTTTGTCAACACGCACTGAATGAAGTTTCCTTTTTTTCAGCATAAATCGGAACTGCATGTTTTCTTCGACATCATGTTGGACTTTTTTGACATTGATATTTTAGTAAACGATATTTCCTGATCGACAATGATGTCATTATGACATTGTGTGGTCCTTGAAAAGGCAAGGAGTTCCGAAAACGGAAAAATACCCAAGTGCCATGAAATTGACCATGTATAATCGGGTGAGTCAAATCGGCCCGTTAGGCGAGAAGAATATTTTTTTTATAATTTTCTGGTTAACATACAAATACTTTTGGAAAGGCGCTGATATTGGGGAGGGAATTAAAATAAAAGGACAAATACTGTTGAGTCAATGAAAAACATTGCTTTCGATCTGATATTTACATTTATGTTCCATTTTCATAAGTTGTGTCCAAATACACACCCTCTGCATTCTTACCACGTGGACATTCTCTATGTATGGCCGATTGCTTGGCATATTTTATTGCGACAAAAGCAGTCACTTTGTCTGCCATATATCTGCCAGAACGTGATGTTTCTACTGAGTCCTAGTGTCTCATATATCACATGGCACATAATGAGTATTTGTAGTTCTTAATACATCACTTTGTTCCTCCAGTTTTTGAAGACAGAACAACAGTGAATGTTTCTTTATCTTGCCATACTGAAATGTCTTGTGCAACTCATCTAGTATATGCATATAATGACATCCTTTTTCCGAATCTGAAAGATTTAGAAAAGATTGGACAATTAAAAGAAAACAAAGATTCGGAGATGATTAACCCATTAATGAGGACTGGATTAGCCCATTATTATCATTTATGTGAGCCCATTTTCATTTTAGGGGCGTAAGGAGTGGTTTTTAATTTTCAACTAATTTTTCTATGAAATTTCTCTATGCAAACAGCATAGCCCCAGATGGGACGCCGCGTTGTGCGGCGTCACATCTGGGGCTATGCTGTTTGCATATGCCCCATAAAAAGGACGCCAGGCTTGTACGAGTTTAAAATACAACGCTAATTCTCAATGTAGTAATATTTTTGAAACAATATTTTTGACAATATTCAATAAAATTTAACATAACCGGACAAATTGTTGAAGGTCTAGAAACTGATGCACAATAATAACCAAAACTACCCGGTATACATTACGAAAACTTGCCTATGCAATATACAGATTTTTTAAGAAGTAAAAAAGGAAAATTTTCAGTGGAAAATTTTTGATATCTTTCTCATTTTTGCTCAAAACATAGATTGTGGGTACACGTTAGTATCGCCTCGCGGAGGCGATTCTAACTAGTATCCACAATCTATTTTGGAGCAAAAATAAGCCTTATGTATACCCCTACATACCAAAGTTATGCTATATAAAAGTGGGGTTGATGGGGGTTTACATTACAGGGACATATTTTCGTGATGTATGTATTATCATACTAATATATAATTTCGTTTTGTTAAATAGGGCCATCATACAACTTACATTTTTCCATTTTGCATTCTGTTTTCAGAATTTGTTTAACTTGGTCTTCTAATTTTGATTTATGAACTAAGCTCTGCAAAGAATAGAAACATAAGTAATGAATTGATTTCTAGTTTTGTTCTTCGGCACTATAACGGACTGAAATGCGCTATAGATCACAACATGCAATGTGATTTTCCTTTACCTTTCATGATCATTTAAATATGTATAAAATTGTTATCACAATAGAAATGGTCATTTTAATTCATTAAAATCATAATTTGAGCCGCATCGTGAGAAAACGGGATTATTGCCTATGCGAAAACAAAGGCGCAGATCAGCTTCGCAGTAACTGCGAAGCTGATCAGCGCCTTTGTTTTCGCTACTCGGATAGTACAATTCCTCTTCTACTTAAATCCGAAATTTCAAGCCTCTAGCCATCTTCTGTGCTTGTACAGCCCGGTTTGTGTCGGACCTGGTCGGAAACCCCGAAGACCGGTTTTCTCACGTCGCGGCTCATATTATAACTTGAACATAGTGCATTTTGTGTTCTTTTACAGTTCGTACATCATGAATTTAAGACTGCCAAGCAGACCTACATTTGTTGCCATGACGCAACTCAGATTTTAAATCGAACTCGAACGCTTTAATAAATATAACGCTACACGGCCACAAAGATATACCTCGTAGAACATTCTTCTATCAGATCGCTTAGTCACATGACCCTCCTCTTCGATCAAGTTCAAAGCCCTCAGGAGAAGTCCAAGTTGATCTTCAGTGTCTAGGTTCTGAAAAATAGGCAAAACTGCTTTTAACTCTGTCTGAAATGTAAGCCCTTGTGAAAGTGAATCGGTGGGAGGCGCAAAACGAAAGATTTGTATACACTGAACTGAGGATTTTAGATATGTGAGAAAAGAAATCTACTACTAGGCAATATCCAGCTCCTTTGCTGGGGGAAGCAATCATGAACAGGCGATTTTTATTTGTACTAAACACCAGGTACGTGTAACTTGTAAAATGGTATAAAGCTTCATAAAGAGGACAAGACACAGCCTAGATTTGTTTCAACAATTGACCCGCGTCATGAGAATACCAACAATGTGGTTTATGAAAAGGTTTGACTCAAACCAAGCTGTTGGTTAGATGCTTGAAATTTTAGATTTAGAAAGTAGAGAAATTAAACTATACATATAGCGAAAACAAAGGCGTTCGTCAGCTTCGCAGTGCTGATCTGCGCTTTTGTTTTCGCATAATGTTGATTTTCTCATGATGCTGCTCAATTGTATTTGTTAATTTTTTGTTGGCTTACGCGCATTTAAAGGCACGCATTTCATTTCAGCAGGCAACGACAATCAGTTATTTGAGTCATTTTCAGTTTGGCTCATTATCATGCCGAACTGATTTAAAAAAAAATAGCTATTTGGTTCTGTTTAGTATTACACTACTTTCATCTCATAAATGGTAGTCATAACTCGTAGAATTCACGCAATCATTGCCGCAGCTTAGTCCTCAGATGTTCAACTGTAAATGCCGATTTGGAGCATCCCCAACTGCGTTGTGTTCTACAAAATAAGCTCGTCCGCGACAGATTATTATCGTTAGTGATGATATTCAACGTCAAGACACAGCAGGTATAAAGACATTGGATGATATAGGACTTGTCACGAGAATATCCTTTTCAAGAGATCTTGTTGGGCTGAAACCGATCTTAACGGAGGCTAATGATATAACATGAAGCACATGCAGATCTACAATCCTGACATGCCGCGAAATAAGCTGACAAGACTGCGACGATAACCTGTGTGATCCATGCCTCCAATGACCGCGATAATGTATATCAGGTTTCGGCATGACAAAGCTGATTTGACAGTAA
This sequence comes from Rugalucina vietnamica, assembly GCA_964017185.1. Taxonomy (NCBI): domain Eukaryota; kingdom Metazoa; phylum Mollusca; class Bivalvia; order Lucinida; family Lucinidae; genus Rugalucina; species Rugalucina vietnamica. The sequence continues at coordinate 31,640,539 of OZ024873.1, read as the reverse complement.
ATAATGAGCCGCGACGCGAGAAAACCGGTCTTCGGGGTTTCCGACCAGGTCCGACACAAACCGGCCTGTACAAGCTCAGAAAAGAGCTAGAAGCTTGCAATTTCGGATTTAAGTAGAAGAGAAATTGTACTATCCGTGTAGCGAAAACAAAGGCGCTGATCAGCTTCGCGGTTACCGCGAAGCTGATCTGCGCCTTTGTTTTCGCCTTGGCAAATATCCGGTTTTCTCACGATGCGGCTCTTGTATTAAGATAGAAATCAATAGAAATTAGCTGTCAAATATGATTCTCCATCGCAGAAGATCAGCTGTCATAGCAACACTTCTACAGATTCCAAGGTATGTACATTTAATTGCTTATTTCCTTCTTTGATTTATAAAACAAGTTTGGTTAAACATGGAATATTTTTTATCCGGAATAACATGTGAAAATTGTATTCCAACAGTTAATTCATTCAGTTTAAAAAGAGAAACAAAATATAACCAGCATGATCCCTTAGTATTACAGCATTTAAAGACTGATTTACAAATGTGCCTAAAGCGGCATCAAAAAAGCTAATTTTTCAAGTTGCTAAAATGAATTTGACCCACAACTATTTATAGACACAACAGCTTTAAATGTCAATTTTAGTAACACTTGTCTCCTTTTGATTTGATGATGTGTGCAAGATTTATTAGCTGCGTTGCCACCTCTTTGGGAAATAGTAGTACCCTCCGATAACCAAAGACTCATATTAAATGCTGCACGCTCCTATTTAAAGTATTTCTTATTATTTGCGTTTCATGAAAATGTGTTGTTTATGGTCTATTTCTGTTCATTTTTATTCCTTTAAGAGTATCAATCAAATCCTCCGTGAGAAAAATGCACAGTTCCAGTCCAAGAACTGATGATGGTGACAAAGCGGGAGACGTTGTCTTGGTAACGGGAGGGGCGGGGTTTCTCGGACAGCATATTGTTAGTCAGCTACAGACAAGAGCTCACCATGTCAGGGAGATACGAATTCTGGATCTTAAACCATACAAAAACAAACTGGGTAAGGCAATTTTATAGTTTCAACCTCTTGCAAGGAAAGGTGACAAATAAGCGTTTTCATATACCTTTCTAAATCCAAGATAAGAAATTGACAAAAATGATATATGGGCACAAAACAATACCAGCGACAAAGCACTCTAATGCGGCAACTTCAAAAATATAATAGTTATTTCCTTTGGCTCCATGTTGTCCGATCGTAAGGGTCAGTGACGAGGCTTTATAATCCGAAACCGCGGTTTAGGCCCATCCACTTTCTCATTAATATGTTCACTGCCCTAGAAGGAATAATACTGGTCTTTGAATCGACTATCCTGTTGAAATTTGTATAAAAATAGTTATTTTATTTTGCTGACGGGGCTTCGTCAGCCGAGGTAACGGTATGGCGCATCTACTTTCTCATTAATATGTTCACTGATCTTAAAGGGTCTCAGTTTTTTTTTTATTTTTTAGCTAACCAAAGACCTTCAAAACATGTCTTCAACAATCTGCATTTCCAACGGGTTTGCCATCCGTATAGTATGAAAACTCTAGGTTATATCAGGGGCCAGTTGTTCAAAACTAACGACGTCGTTAGTTAACGTTTCGTTAAAATTTCAAACATTAATATTACAAATACACTGTCATTTTTTGTTGAAAAAATGTGAGAATCCTTTGCACTGCAAAGGATTCTCACATTTTTTCAACAAAAAATAACAGTGTATTTGTTACTTTAGCTGATATTTGCTTAACAAATTTATGTCTTAACGATATCGTTAAGCTAACGATGCTTTGAACAACTGGGTCCAGGTAGGAAAATGTTTTTCATTTTTAGGTCATGGAGAACAGATACCCATCACTCGCATTGTGGGAAGTATCACTGACCCTAGTATCGTGAAGACAGCTTGTAAAGGTGTCAACAGTGTGTATCACACTGCCGGACTAATCAGCTATGGGACTTTCCCAGACTATAGGGGAATGCAGCGTGTGAATGTTCAAGGTATTTTGTATTCTTACCTACCGACTCAATATACCATCATTACACCTCCAGAATTCAGACAATTTGAACCACAATATTAACAAGCAAATTCAGAGAATTTATGTCCCCCGCCTCAATTGTTAAGTTACATAAATATAATCTGATAATGTATATAAATATCACATGCATTTACTTAGTGTCATAGTGTCAAACATAATCTGAGGATTATATTGAAACCACATGCAAATCTTCAAATCATGGTCAGAACATCTGTACAGTTTGAAAAGAATCGGAATAAAACTGTGGGAGGAGTTGTGCACACAAGATACCCAATGTCCATTCACTTTTTCAATTGTATAATTGCCTGAAATACAACTAATTTCAAATTGTGAAAAGTGTCAAAAATTAATCTGAGGATTATATCCAAAACACATGCATATCTTTGAAGCATTATCAAGACATATGTAAAGTTTCAAAAGAATCGGAATAAAACTGTGGGAGGAGTTGTGCACACAAAGCACCCACTGTCCATTCACTTTCATTGTCAAAATACCGAAAAACGACTAAGTTCAAATTGCAAAAAATGTATCAAAAATTCATCTGAGGACTATATACAAACCACATACACATCTTCAAAGCATGGTCAAGACATCTGTAAAGTTTCAAACGAATTGGAATAAAACTGTAGGAGGGGTACTCACTGTCCATTCACTTTCATTATCAAAATGCCTGAAAAATGACTAAGTTTAAATTGCAAAAAAGTATCAAAAATTAATCTGAGGACTATATCCAAACCACATGCACATTTTCAAAGCATGGTCAAGACATCTGTAAAGTTTTAAAAGAATTGGAATAAAATTGTAGTAGGAGTTGCGCACACGAGGTACCCACTGTCCATTCACTTTCATTATCAAAATGCCTGAAAAATGACTAAGTTTAAATTGCAAAAAAAGTGTCACAAATTAACCCGAGGATTATATCCAAAACACATGCACATCTTCAAAGCATGGTCAAGACATCTGTAAAGTTGCAAAAGAATCGCAATAAAACTGTGGGAGGAGTTGCGCACACAAGGCACCCACTGTCCATTCACTTTCATTGTCAAAATACCCGGAAAACGACAAAGTTCAAATTGCGAAAAAAGTGTCAAAAATTAATCTGAGGATTATATCTAAACCACATGCACATCTTCAAAGCATGGTCAAGACATCTGTAAAGTTTCAAAAGAATTGAAATAAAACTGTAGGAGGAGTTGCGCACACAAGGTACATACTTCTATAGGGGGACGGAAGGACGGACGGAATGACGGAAAGCCAAAAACTATGTCCCTCCGCTTTTCTTCGAAAAGGCCGGGGACAATAAGGATCCTTAAGTAACGTATAGTATTAAACTCAAAAATCTCACAGGGCTTTATGTTCTCTTTGTATGGGTACCTGATTGTCAATCAAGTTAGTTTCTTCCCACCTCGGTTTTTGCAGGGGGACTTTCGTTCTGATTGCACCATTTCCAGATCGTTACTTAACTTTCCTTTTTTAAAACAGCCATTTCATATAAACCTGTTCAGGGGCAAATGATGACTAAGATTACAGTACCGTAATTTCCAAGAATGTTATTAGATTTGCTTGAGCATCATTGTGTTGATAAAATGTTTTTAAACTGACAGAACCGAGTGGTAATTTGCAGGTACTTCAAGTCTAATTTCGGTGTGCAAGCAAGAGAATGTTGCCCGGCTAATTTACTGCAGTACTGTAGATGTGGTTATCGGTCATGATGAGATCCTAGGTGGCACGGAGGACAACACATTGCCACCTACCCAATACCTTTTTCCTGGATACCCAGAGTCGAAATATAAAGCAGAATGTCTTGTGCTTAGAGCTAATGGGACAAATACTAAGGAAGGTATGTACCACTTAATAAATAACTATTTTTGACAACAATACACAATGGTATCCATGTATAAGCTTGAAATGTTTGTCTTATACAGCATAGTATCAAGGCAATGATGAAATACATAGTTCTAATAAAACGTTGTGTACTCTTTAATCATATTAACTGGTTTCATTCTGTAATGAAAATGTTGATTTATCAACAGTCACTGTTGCTTATCTGTATAATGAGTTTTTTTTGTTGTTGTCTTTTTTCTGTGTGTAGCTATGCACTTTTTTAATCATCCTTCTTAAAATAAATTCGTTGTTGCAATAATTCCCTTGAGTAATTCAGCCGAACTCGCTTTTTGGTCAAATTTCGAAAAATATCACACAATGTTTTTTCGACCGTAACTTAGAAGTACATTGTACTGGCATTTCATGTAATGGAAAGTGTAAACCCATCCAACTTCAGGAACTCCTCTACACACAGTATCACTACGTGCCAACGTCATGTACGGTGAAGAGGATCCATACTATGTAACAAATGGTTTAAGAAATGCTGCTAAATCAGGAAACATTCTGCTCCAAGTGGGTGACGGGACGGCGAAATTCCAACCTTCCTATGTTGGCAACGCTGCATGGGCGTTTATTTGCGCCGATGTAGCGCTTCGAGAAAATCCTTCAATCGGAGGGAAATTTTTTTTCATACCGGATGACACCCCAGTTCAAAACACATTTCAATTCCTGAAGCCATTTCTAGAACTAAGAGGATTTCGACTGTCATCATTTCACTTGCCATATGACTTTGTTTACAATGTGTTAAAGTTGGCGGAAGCCGTGGTTAAATTTCTAGCGCCACTTGTGAAGATAAGGTTACCAACGGAGTCGTACAGTGTCAAATACATAAATACAAATCTGTATTTCAGAAACACTAAGGCAAAGGAAGTGCTAAAATTCCAACCCATTTTCACACCTTCAATGGCATTAAATAACTGCTTAAAATATTACAAAAATATTAAACTATGACATATGACAGCAATGGCAAATGAATTAAGAAAACATAAAGGACTTGTATTCCTTGATATATGATTACATCATGTAAACAGGGTTTGGTTTTGGAAACTGTTAAATAAACAAACAAATATAACTTCCGGCTTATCTTTATTGACAAAGAACTCTTTCACACTAGATAATGTAAAGCTTACTGGTACCATTACGAAAACTTGCCCATGCAATAAACCCTTGTATACCCCATTTTTACTATACAAAAGTGAGGATTGCGGGGGTAAGCATTTCACGGACATCCTGATGAGAAAACAAAACAGTGGGCATTAAAATGGAACACAAATCGAAACGATGTTTATAAAAATCATATGACTTGCTTTAAACGCTATATGATGAAATGGTACTCACCTTTGGTTGATTTTCTGTGAAAATATCTTGAACACATTTCTGTTTGAGAAGAGAAGCAGCTGAAATTTCAACCAGCTCTGTGTTCTTCTCAAGATGTTTGACAATCGCTGCTTTCAACATGTATAAGAACTTGCCCTGTAGAAAGGTACAAGTAGGCAATGATCAGGAAATGGCGCAATCAGAAAGAAACTCCCCACTCCATAAACCGAGGGGTAGGAAAAATCTAAAATGACACTTAGGTACTTATACCAAGAAAACACATCGTAAGCCGAAAGAGCAGCTACTCCCCAGTAGGCAGCTACTCAGTTACCCAAAAACTAAAAATCTGAAAACGTACATAAGGCTCAAACAGCACAAAAATTCGACTCCAAAACACAAAACATTTGCCATATGTATACATTGTTTACACAATAAATGACAGACCTTAAAGCATTGTTTACACAATAAATGACAGACCTTAACTTATAGTGGCCTGCAAATCATTGTTTTGACAGAAATATATCAAATGATGCTGCGCCACCAATCTTAATATCTTGTCAAATTTAATAAAACTTTCAATAAAACCTTCTGTCATATTCTGACAGTTGCATTATATCAATAATAACGGAAGAATGCTCAGAATTAGACTCTAAGACTGATTATACGAGCTAATTTAAGACGTCTTGTATTGACAGCTGCTAGACTGGATAATTTATAAAACATGAGAAAAGCTAGTACAAATGAAAATAGCAAATTGTATGTTTTCTGCGAAATACATTGGAACTTGTCACAAGGAAAGCACAAGGAAAGCGTCTTTTCGCAAAGGGTAAAACCAAGTACGAAAAGTTTATTAGATCTAACCACTATTTTGTGACCTTTAATTAACAATGTCCCCTGCCTTCTTTCGTGGCCTATTGGGAAAATAGCTGCCTATTCTGCTTACTATATGTTTTCTTAGTGTAAGTACCTGATTGTTAATTAAGTTTTAACCCACTGCGGTTTTAGGTGTGTGAATTTATTTCTGACTGCGCCATTTCCTGATCATTGCCTACTTTTACTGTAAATTACAGTCAAGTTTTTGCCTACCTTAACTTGCGTCTTTTTTACGAAAATACATTACCACTTTATCAGTACTAACCTCGGGGGTTGATTCAGACTCTTTTCTATTCTGGAGACCACGCACGGCTTCTTGAATTTTGTGTGGAAGCTGGAATGGTTTGTCGTGAAACTGTTCATAGATTCTGGGCAGTTCACACATCCTCAATACCTCAAACATAGGATCAGTGAGTCTATCTGACCAATTGCTAAGCAAAGTAAGTTCCAATTATATATATTTATATAATTATACAATATCTTTTTATCACGAAAACATGTCCGTGTAATGTATACCCCCTTGAACCCCTATTTTATAAAGCAAAACTGGGGTATGCAGGGGTATACCTTTTTTTCTTATTTTTGCTCCAAAACATAGATTGTGGGTACAAATTAGAACCGCCTCGCCGAGGCGGTTCTAACTTGTACCCACAATCTATGTTTTGAGCAAAAATAAGAAAAATATCAAATTTTTCGGTTGAAAATTTTCAATTTGTAAAGCTCGAAAATTCTCTGTTTATTGCATGGGCAAGTTTTCGTAATGTCTACGACACTGGAACCATAGTGGGGATCATTGCCTCCATCTGGTAACTTGGTTTAATTCAATAGAATGTTAAAACTTGCATTTTTTCCAAGCCACCAAGAAAATAGCTGTTTAATGAAATGACCAGTAGAAAAACAGAAAACAAAACAGTATGGCGGAAAAAAATCCCTCATTGCCAGCTTGTTTAACCTTCAACCTTCTAGGGATTCATACCATCTGAGCCGCCGCATAGTAAAACCAACAAAATGCATAGGCAAAAACGGCAAAAACAAAGGCGCAGATGAGCTGTGAGCTGTGCAGTAACTGCACAGATGAACAGCGTCTTTGTTTTCGCTACACATATGGTACAATCCCTCCTCTTCTTCTTAAATCCGAAATTTCAAGATTCTAGCCTGCTTCTGTGACTATACATGCCAGTTCGTGTCGGACCTGGTCTGAAATCCCGAAGACCAATTTTCTCGCATCGCGGCTTCTTTTAAAGGATACTGTGATAATATGCTACGATTTCTTTGGTTTCTCTGAATATCTTTATCTTCCCTTTCACATGTATGGTTTGTCCCAACGAATATCCTTGTTCAGAATTTTCATTATCCATGTCTATTTCTGATAATTTGTTGAGTAAGGCACCTGGCAAGTCATCTGTTGTCCCTGATAGAGCCGTACAAATACAAATCAAACACATCTGGCACATACAAAATAATTTTAGTATGAATTTGAATTTTGTAGTCTGTGTTAAACACCGAACATTCTTGATGATTATGAAAAGCATCAAGATTTTATGCAGGAATGTATTACTTAAAACTTCAAAAATATAGAGGACAACATTAAAAATATAGAGAAGAAAATAACAAAATTATGGTCGTATACCAAATTTAGATGATTCATACATAGACATCAGGAAAACATGTCCGTGAAATGTATACCCCCTTATACCCCACTTTTATATAGAAAAACTGGGGATACCTATTTTTCTTATTTTTGCTCCAAAACATAGATTGTGGGTACTCGTTAGAACCGCCTCGGCGAGGCGGTTCTAACGTGTACCCACAATCTATGTTTTGAGCAAAAATAAGAAAAATATAAAAAAAATTCAGCTGAAAATTTTCAATTTTCAAAGCTAAAAAAATCTCTGTTTATTGCATGGGCAAGTTTTCGTAATGTATGTCAAGCAATATACTGGTCTACTCCAACATCCACTTTAGCTGCATACCATTACGAAAACTTGCCCATGCAATAAACAGAGATTTTTTTATCTTGAAAACTTGAGAATTTTCAGCTGAAAAATATTGATATTTTTCTTATTTTTGCTCAAAACATAGATTGTGGGTACACGTTAGAACCGCCTCGCCGAGGCGGTTCTAACGTGTACCCACAATCTATGTTTTAGAGCAAAAAAAAGAAAAATAGGTATACCCCTGCATACCCCAGTTTTATTATATAAAAGTGGGGTTTAAGGGGGTATATATTACACGGACATGTTTCCCTGATGATAATGTCTAATGCGCAATGATGTGCAGATACACCAGAATCATTTTGTTTTTAATTTTAGCAAATTACATAATTACCTATGGAATTATCTTGGTTAAAGCTTGACTTCCAGCAACAACAAGGTATAACACCTGTCCCATCATCCACTGAAAATGCATATAGTATCAGACTAGCATGCCTATGGCAGAACAACATTTATTAAGAAAATACACAGGCGATGCTTGAGAAGTTGAGAAGTAAAGTATATTAGGTAAAATATAATACATTCAACTTTTTGAATTCATATGTACAGTTGAAAGAAGTTACCACTTCTTCGGGAACCATAATGCAATCATTGCTTGTACTGTATTTGGAATCAAATAACATGTATGGTAATCATTTACCATGGAGCCACGCCTATTGTTTAGCATATATGAGCCGCGACGTGAGAAAACCGGTCTTCGGGATTTCCGACCAGGTCCGACACAAACCGGGCTGTACAGTCTCAGAAGCAAGCTAGAAGCTTGAAATTTCGGATTTAAGAAGAAGAGAAATTGTACTATCCGTGTAGCGAAAACAAAGGCGCTGATCAGCTTCGCGGTTACCGCGAAGCTGATCTGCGCCTTTGTTTTCGCATAGGCAAAAATCCGGTTTTCTCACGATGCGGCTCATATGGTTCTCGTGTATGTTAAATAGCTACATTAAATCTTGAAATAAACGCATCTTACCCTAGCACATTTCATCATTTGGACATTCTATATTTAATCATAATTATTCAAAACACATTCATTCTTCTTGAACATTTTGAACTAATGTTTTGATTACTTATATTTGAGCCGCCTCGTGGGAAAACCAACAATGTGGTTTCCGAACAGGTCCGACACAAACCAGCCTGTACAAGCACAGAAAAGTGCTAGAAGCTTGAAATTTCGGATTGAAGTAGAAGAGGAATTGTACTATCCGAGTAGCGAAAACAAAGGCGCTGATCAGCTTCGCGGTTACCGCGAAGCTGATCTGCGCCTTTGTTTTCGCCTATGCAGATTGTTGGTTTTCCCATGGGGCGGCTCATTTTACTTCCTGTTGTAGTGTGATTACTTATTTCACTACCTGCATATATAAAGCTTTTGGAGTTTTCAGTCACTCTGACAATGACACCTATCACATCTACTTTGTATATGGGATGATTCTTGTAAGAAAACGACTCTGGAATAAAAAAAAGTATGGACTATTAAGACATTTCACTCTAGATATAATTTAAACCAAACTCAACGCACTGATATGAACAACTTTTTGTATACTTTCACGTTTTATGCATCATTCTGTTGTGGAATCTTTATTTTTCTGTTACATAATACCCTCAGACCGGCAGTATCCCGTTTCAATACATCATTAGTCAGTAGTGTAGCAGCATTTAGATTTAGTCATTGGCAGTAAGCGCAGAATAAAATTAAGTTACATGCATAGAATAAAGTATGTAAATGTAAAACATATTTTCTAACCTGGATACATGGGGTATTCTTTCATCTCCAGAATGTCTTTAATGTACATCTTGTTGTAAACGTTAAACTGGTAGTCCAATCCCCAAACATCGGGTGGATAAAATTGGATGGTCGTATCCGTTTGTTCGATGCTCATGTTTGTACCTTGTCATTGCTAATCATTCTGGGGCCAGTTGTTCAAAATTAACGATGTCGTTAGTTAACGATTCGTCAAAATTTCAAACATGAATATTACAAATACACTGTCATTTTTTGTTGATAAAATGTGAGAATCCTTTGCATTGCAAAGGATTCTCACATTTTATCAACAAAAAATAACAGTGTATTTGCTTATGTAGTCGGCATTTACTAAATGAGTCGTGGTCTTAACGATGACGTTAAGCTAACAAAGCTTTGAACAACTGGCCCCTGGATGAAGAAGAATCTGAAAGATATTTGAGCAGAAAGCAAGTAGAGAATATTGAACCATTGCTCAAAGTAAAAGACATTTAGGTATATCACGCCTACCAAACGATCAAATACTTCTCCGCCGGTGCATATAGTAAAATCGATTCGATTGTTACATGGTGAAGGATTAGATGACGCATAAAGGTAGACATATTTTACATACTCTTATCTTTTTTGCACAAAATACATTTTTAAGGAAAAAAGTGAAAAATCGGGGAATACAATTCCCCGTAATATTCACTTCTACGCTTGTGGTGTCAAGCTGAGGTCATATACTTCACGCATTTTGGTTTAATTCATCAAAAACTACACACGAGTAGCTAGAAGATATTGAAAACTCGCGAAAACTGATGATAAATAGGAAGCTAATTTAATTCTGAAGCCGGTCACAAGTTCTTACGACCATCACGCACACACGGCATGCACATTCAGGTATATTTTTGAAGGAAATTTCAGCTGACAATGTAGCAGGGCCGAGAAAACCCCGAGGGAACTGCCGAAAATTGTTGGTCAACAATTCGATCTATAAAAATGATAGTGAAAATGTTTGTCATAACAAAATCTTTAACTCGTCTCAAAAAGTCTTGAAATGCATAAATGTTCTTTAATTTGTGCTTGTCTGATCATATAGCACCGGCGATACACATGGGTTTCATAATTAGTCGTTCTTGCAGTGAAAATTTATACCAACTCCAAATTTGCAGCTGCAAAGGCTTTCTCTACAAATAGTATGCTTTCTAACTATTTCTATGGCCTCGTACACGTCCAAAATATCATTTTCAGTGTTTTGGATTTTTTTTTTCATATTTGGAATGCACTCCTGGTCGATTTTCTCCGGTGAAGCATTAGATCGTCTGGTGAAAAATTCGATCGGGGATTGTGTATGTCTGTTAAACGCATGTTCTTTTTAGTGTTGTCTCACGCATTGTAGTAATAATAGACATATCTCTGATTTTAATAGACAATGTCTCGCTGCATTGTCTCACTATATCTTTAATCCATGAGCGGACTGGCGCAGTTGGTAGCGCATCGGACTTTGGGCCGAAGGGTCCCCGGTACGATCCTCGTCAGGGGCGTCGTCTGTTGTGGCCTTGAGCAAGTCACATTTCCACAGCTCAATATGTATATATGTATTATATGTTCTTATGTATATAATCATGTCATGTCAAGAAAACAAAAAAGTGCGAAATGGAGCTCCTTGCAGGAACCAATTTTAAATTCAGTTTTTTCCAACCTCGGAAATTTATTTTTTTCCCACCTGGATTTTTGGGGTGGGACTTACTTTCTGATTGCGCCTTTTCCTGATCGTTGCCTACTTTTACCCTTTCTATATTAACCTGGCACTATTAAACAAGGATGAAGGATTCGATGAAAGAACATCGGAATTTCGCATTTGAATTGCACTGATTTTTAAACATTGAAGTAACATTTGCTGTTGAAAAATTAACCGTGATGGACAAGAATCTTGCAACTCAAAATCGCCGAGCTTATTTAGACGAGCATGTTTTTGAAAACTGTAAATCGAATAGACTTCTTATGAGTCATTACTTTTTGTGCAACCAGAAAAAAATTCCCACCCCAAAAACCGAGGAGGGAAAAGACTAAATTGACACTCAGGTACTTATACTTAGAAAACTTATCGTAAGCCGAGTGAGCAGCTATTTGACATCAGGCGGCCACGAACTTCACTAAAACTAGGAATACGTACATAAGGTTCAAGCAGCATAAAATTCTACTCCAAAATATAAAACAAATAAAAATAAAAACACATATAACCTCCACAGACGTATCGCCTTGGAACGATCAGTAATATCAAATTACTGGCGGGTTTAAATGTACTTTACATGGCCATATTCAACCCCTAAACTTCTGTAGCGGTTCATAAAATTTAGTTAGTTGTTCTGTCCTAGTGGTGAATCTCCATCTAGTCAATGAATCATCAAGGACAAACATATACCATGATAACCGCCATGTTGAATCAAAAACGAGGACATAAGAGATTAAGTCGGTGCCATCATAGAGTCTGACGCCTGACCCACCGGCGTGCGATTAAAGAAAGCAGCGTAGTTATCACTCATGATTGGATTAAAAACCTGTCGCAAAAATTTAAGCTTAACTGTCAACAAAGAAGTTTGTATTATGTATTTGAAGGAATTGGTTTCTTAAAATGACAGGATCATTTCAGTGCGTTGTGAATATGTAAGATATCGTCCTCGAAACAACAGCTGCTGTTTCTATCCATCGAGAGTTTATCAGTTCATCATAGCATCACAGATTGCACGTTTAAAGAATAACGCTGCTCGCTAATTGGATCAATAACTCATGTATTAAAGATATAGTGAGACAATGCAGCGTGACTTTGTCTATTTAAATCAGAGTTTTGTCTGTTATGATTACAATACGTGCGGCAACACTAAGAAAGGGCGTTTAATTCAAGACATATACATTCAACGATCGAATTTTTCACCGGACGATCAAATGCTACACCGGAGAAAATCGACCAGGAGTGCATTCCAAAGCTGAAAAGAAAATCAAAAACATGTAAAATGGTATTTTGGACATGTTCGAGGCCATATAAATGGTAAGCAAGCATACTATTTGTAGAGAAAGCCTATGCACCTGCAAATTTGGAGCTGATATGAATTTTCATTGCAAGTACGACTAATTATGAAACCCACATTGGTCGCCGGTGCTATATGATCAGAAAAGCACGAATTAAAGAACATTTATGCATTTCCAGACTTTTAGAGGCGTGTTAAAGATTTTGTTTTGGCAAACATTTTCATTATCATTTTTATAGATCGAATTGTTGACCGACAATTTTCGGCAGTTCCCTCGGGGTTTTCTCGGTCCTGCTACATTATCAGCTGAAATAATCTTCCAAAATATACCTGTTTGTGCATGCCGTGTGTGCGTGATAGCCGTAAGAACTTGTGACCGGCTTCAGAATTAAATTAGCTACCTATTTATCATCAGTTTTCGCGAGTTTTCAATGTCTTCTAGCTACTCGTATGTAGTTTTTGATGAATTAAACCAAAATGCGCGAAGCATTTGACCTCAGCTTGTCATAGAAAGCGTAGAAGTCATTATTACGGGGAATTGTATTCCCCGATTTTTGACTTCTTTCCTTAAAAAAAAATATTTTGCGCAAAAAATACAGAGTATGCAAAGCGTGTTTACCTTTTTGTGTCATCTAATCCTTCACCATGTTACAATCGAATCGATTTTCCTATATGCACCAGTGGGGAAGTATTTGATCGTTTGGTAGGCGTGTATATTTATTTGTCCGTTTGTTTATGTTAACGGTTTTATTACATTAACAGACATCTAAGGTCATGCCGTTCGTCTTCCTAAATATGAACTAAGGGGTATTGTTACTGTTGTTGCATAGATGTATTTTGTTGATGTTTCAATCCATGGTTTATTTGCTAACTTGGTAAGTTGTTGATACCAGGTGGTCAATACATAATGAAAAGTTTTGTTTGAAACATCTTTCACCAAAACTGATTCCAGTATACATGTATATATATATGTTTTCTGTGACGAGTATTGCAGGAGAGCTGTCTTTGAGAATAAAACAGCAGTCACACAGTAGCGTATAACCCAAACGCGCGCCGGGCGTATGAAAAAGCTCAACACGCTGAAGACTTTGGACGTATAAAAATTAATTTGTTCCTTTAACTCGCTTTAGCAGTCACACATTAGCGCGTGACTGAAGCGAGTGCCGGACGTATAAAAAATCTCAAAGTTTTGGAGTACGGTTGTGATACGTCCCAGACACGCTAAGCACGCGCTACAGGCGCGCATCGAACGTTCAACGCGCGTTTCACACACGCTTGGGGCACGCTACTGAAGCAACATCTAATAAAATCGGAACGCGCATGGAACGTACACTGGCGTGCTTCAAACGCGCGCCAAACGCGTTCAGAGCGTTTTCAACGCGCCTATAGCGCGCGTGGAACTTATTCGGGACGTATAAGTCACACGCCCGAGACACGCCGAGCTTTTAGAAAATTTTGAAGCATGTTTAAATTTTTTTTGAGCCCAAACGCGCGCGAAACGCGCAGAGACTTTTAGCGACTTACAGCGACGCGCGCCGTACGTACACCAAGCGTACCCATTGAACGTGTTTCTGACGTGCGTCTGGCGTATGTGGAATTTTGCTATTTTTTCAACACGCCCGGTGCGCGTTTCACTTATACGCTACTGTGTGACTGCTGTTTAAGTAACTTCTTGCCACCACTGTGACCACCATCGACTCCCATCTTTACCCACATTATACATTACATTGACAAGTTCTGTATGCTTGATACTAAAATTATAAAGATTCTAAATATGAAATAGTTATGACTTTAATCTACTGACGATACGCCAAAATTATTAAGAGGCTAGGGGGTTTAGTCACTCTCAAAGGATACATAGTCATCAGCTATTGCAGCAGAGTAGGGTGTTTCATATTTTGAATTTTTTCTCTGATCAACCTGATTATTATACCAGCTGTTCTCTAGCTTGGAAAAATCCGAAAATGTTTAGACCCTCCCCTATTGACTTGAAAATTTCACCAATTTGGTCAATTTCGACAATGTTGCTACTTTTTAGGGTATATATATATAAAAGCATTGAAAATCAAATCCTTTAAATTTGCATATAATTGGTATTCCTTGGCATAAATACACTTAAACTGATAGTTGAATGTGACAACAGAACAGTTTTCAAGCTACTTCTGGTACAAAGTGTCATTTAAAGATTGTTTTCCATATCTGCTGAGCAGAGGACACCATTTTGGACCACTGATGAGCCTTAACCCAGCAGGCACAGAATGATGTCAGATCTGAAAGGGATGTTTGATCCATCCTCTTTCTCATTAATGAATTCTCTTAAAGGATCTCAATTTTAATTTTCATTTGCTATTAATTAATGCAGCTGAAGTTGTGCCTTGTGGTGGTTATACAAATTCTCCCTGTACATCATCCAGTGTAGATTATATTTTCCTTTTGGTCATTTGAGATCAGCGAGGATATTCTGAGAAATTCAGATATGTATTATGGCTTTAGATTCATTTTCTAAGCAGTGTTTAACTCATATACATGTACATGTAAACCTGTTGGTCATTTTGGGACATGGGCAAACAGCATGACCACAGAGTGCGGCGTCCCATCTGGGGCTATTCTGTTTTCTTGGAGAATCTATATCAAAAATTTAAATGACCAGAGGACCAATGGTCCTGATATCAAACACCTGAGATTTTGTCTTTGATGAATGACCTTTGGCTAAGGCCATGTTGGCCAATGTAAAATGTAAACTTGACCTCAAATACTCACATTATTAACACTATAAACTGTCTGTATCTACTAACTTTCAGATCTTCCTGGCAATATTTGACCTTTCTGTTTAAACTAGAAAAAGTGCCTTAAGAGGCACATATACCCCCGGCTGGTAACTCTTCCTAAGGCCCCCCAGCCACTCTGACCATTAAACCTCAAGTCCTGAATCAAAGATGATACCCTTCACAAGTACAATATAGAAATATACATTTGCAAAGCACTTTGCCTATATTTTAGAATGACATCTATAAAATGTACAGTAGTATACAGAGCTGACTTGTATACTCGATCTAATATACATGGACATTAAGGGTCAGGTCCTCCATCCTAGATCGAAAATTTAAATAGAATGTCATTCTAAATTAATGTAACTAAGATGCACAAAATGTTGACTTCTAAGACCCTTGACTATGATGTCATATTCACAAAAACTAGAATATTAAAAAGGTGTCCTAGATTTTGACCTCTGTCTCCACCCCAGGGGAAAGTACATAGGGTTTGGTGCCATGGAATGAAAGTCAACCCCACAGGGTATCTATGATCCGAAAGGGGAATAATGTTTGTAAAGATATAGATTTAGAGAAAAAAAAAACAACATTAAAATAGCACCCTTCATGGATGACCTAGATTTTGACCTCTAGCCCCACCCCCGAACATAGACCCAGGGGTCTGCAATGACGGAAAGAAACAAAACCCTTAAGGATGCCTATGATCCAAATATGAATGATTTCTGATGATTGTTTTATGAGAAATACACTACTAGAGAAGCTTAACCAAAACTTGAACGCAATTTAAAAGTGACCTAGATTTTGATCTCTAGCCCCACCCCCGGACATGGACTCTGGGACCCGAAGTCATGGAAACAAAGCAAACCCTATTGGGTACCTAAGATCCAAATATGAATGGTTTCTGACCATTGGTGTATTAGATATACACCACTAGAGAAACTTTAACCAAAACTTCGACGCAATTTAAAGGTGACCCAGATTTTGATCTCTACCTCCACCCCCAGGAATGTACCCAGGAGCCCGAAGTGATGGAAATAATGCAAACCCTATATGGTACCTATGGTCAAAATATGAATGGATTCTGACCATCTGTGAATGAGATATACATCATTAGAGAAACTTTAACCAAAACTTTGACACAAATTCTACTGAACGAACTACATTTAAGTGCACACATCTAACAAATGAACGAACAAACGAACATACGAACGGAAAGACGAAAGCTATAGTATATACCCCGTTGGCATCAATGCCGGGGGTATAATTAACAGTTAATTAAGTCAAGGTCAACCTAAGGTCATGATTTATATAAACTACGAAGGGCCAGAGCCCCCAATGCTACATACCAAGTTTCATTGAAATCGGTCCACCGATTCCAGAGAAGTTGATTTTAAAGGATTTTACCACATATACGGGCATGGTGGCCATCTTGGTCATGTGACCTGGACCATTTATACAAACTTTGGTTCCCTCTTCCTCAGGATACATACAAAATTTGGCTTTGATTGGTGAAGTGGTTTCTGAGAAAATTAAGTTTTAAATTTAATATATAAATGACCTTTGGCCAATGTCAAGAGATGACCTTGACCTTGAATACTAATATGACTTCATTAACTCAATAAGTTGTATGTATGTACCAACTTTCAGGTCAAAGGCCACAAAACTTCCTGAAAAATCCAATGTTTTCCATTTTTTCCATTGAAAATCCTATGTGACCAATGTTGACCTTGCCATAAAATAGGTCAAGGTCAACCACAGGTCATGATTTATACAAACTATGATGGGCCAGAGTCCCAAATGCTACATACCAAGTTTTATAGAAATCGGTCCAGCAGATCCAGAGAAGATTTTTTAAGGTTTTTACCATATATGGGCATGGCAGCCATTTTGGTCATGTGACCGAGACCATTTATACAAACTTTGATTTCCCCTTCCTAAGGATACCACATATAAAATTTGGCTTTGATTGGTGAAGTGATTTCTGAGAAAATTAAGTTTTAAATTTAATATGTAAATGACCTTTGGTCAAGGTCAAGAGATGGCCTTGACCTTTAATAGTCCTACGACTTCATTAAATCAATAAGTTATATATATCTACCAACTATTAGGTCACAGGCCACAAAAGTTCCTGAAAAATTCAATGTTTTCACTTTTTTTTCCACTGAAAATCCTATGTGACCAAAGTTGACCTTGCCGTAAAATAGGTCAAGGTCAATCCAAGGTCATGATTTATACAAACTATGATGGGCCAGAGTCCCCAATGCTACATACCAAGTTTCATTGAAATCGGTCCACCGGTTCCAGAGGAGAAGATTTTTTAAGTTTTTTACCATATATGGGCATGGCGGCCATCATGGTCATGTGGCCTGGACCATTTATACAAACTTTAGTTCCCCCTTCCTAAAGATGCTCCACATGAAGTTTGGCATTGATTGGACCAGGGATTTCAGAGGAGAAGATCTTTGAAAAGTGTGAACAACGACAACGACGACAACGACAACATGGCCATCCTATAAGCTCACCTTTAGGCTCAGGTGAGCTAAAAATGTCAAATATAAAATCACTCCTGATGCCCTGTAAAACGAAAGTGGACTCATCCATATGATAATGATGGGCAAGTCCATTCTATTAAGGGTCAGTGTATTTGGCTCCATTTGGATAATACTAGTCTTAGTATCAACTTTCGTAAAGTTACAAAATTCACGCCTACCAAACACTCTGATTCTCAACCATGGATGAGACAGAAAATCATTTGGATTAATGTCTGGTACCACATCAGAGCATCCAAAAAGGTAAAGCTGTAACCTAGCATGTTCTGTGTTGTTGTTTTTTAATATCTTTTCTCCCAGGAAGAAAATAAAAAATCGGGGAATTGTGTACAGTGTCTTACATTTTAATACATATGTCATGTAAACAACAAGTCAGAGAATAATCGTGTTTTGTCTGAATCACTTTCAGCATGACTTCATACAAATATTCGAAAGCCATTTCGAGTAGTCTCATAGTAACTTTCTTACCTGCAATATTTCATGTTATATTTGCTCAAAAGAAAATTCAGACATGAATCTTTGAATCTTCAATGTTGATCTATATTTTGACACCTTTGCAAATTGGAATGACTCAATTAAAGAGTTTGACACTTTGTTGATTCAAGTTGAGAAGATAGCATGTTCAAAGTGTTTTCAATTCATGGCTTATAAGGTGTGAAGGACCTTTTATTTGAGCTATGCCATGCAAAATCTTAAGGCGATTGGAAGCCTTGAGGAACAACACAGACACAAGTCATAACAGACCTATCACAAAACAGTCACATGACAGTAAAAGACTGTAAGAATGATGAGTATAGAGATGCAGAACTTAATCTTGGCTTGGAACAAATGACGTTTTGTTGTTTCTCTCAAACAGTTTTGTTGTTTCTCTCAAACAGCAACTCAGAGATTCAAAATGATACTGAACCTCTCAAGAGTCTAGCTTGCTGGGCAGAATTCACCCAAACATGGTGAAATGATGGTATAATTGATATAGCGCATATAAGACTGCTCACATATTTCATATACATGTACGTAGGTTGTCCCAAAATAGCGTAGACAGCCCCTGAATTCAATGAATTTGACGTTATATTCCCATGTTGGCTTTATATGTTGTATTTCAACTATTTTCACATACGAAAATACAAAACAAAATTCGGAAGCAAACCGTTCAAGCCCTGTTTTCTGCAAATACTTATTGCAAGTTCAGTAAAGCGGCGCACGTAAAACGTTTAGTCAAGATTTTAACAATCGTTTTAATTCAGGCTTTTATTGTTCACGTTTGGAATAAGTTTGCGAGAAATCGCTCCTTATGCATTGACGTTTATATGTTTGACGTCATTTTGTAAAATATCGGGAATCCGACATCATTTTTAGAACAATCGCATATGCAAACTCGAATGGCCGCTGCGTTCGACAATCGAGAAAAATGGCGACGTCAGCTGAAAAGGCGGCGCAGCGAGTATTGTGTTCAGCTGAAAATGACTCCGACACAAACATTTAAACAATTAACAAGAACTCCGCGGAGGTCGATATCGCACCTGCATCGGGCAAAGTCAATAGACCGTGAAATATAGTTCAAGGGCACCGGGTCGAGGTGCGTGCTTGAAGGGCATGTCAAGGACAATTACTATGCAATGTTTCAGACTCGCAGCTATCTCTGATGTCCAGAAAACCAAACTTCGACGTAAAAATTTTCAAAGTCAGTGGATCGTGAAATAAGGTCAAGGGCACCGGGTTAAGGTGCGTGCTTGAAGGGTATGTCAAGGACAATTACTATGCAAGGTTTCAGACTTGCAGCTATCTCTGATGTTGAGAAAACCAAACTTTGACGTAAAAATTATCAAAGTCAGTGGACCCTGAAATATAGGTCAAGGGCACCGGGTTAAGGTGCGTGCTTGAAGGGTATGTCAAGGACAATGACTATGCAAGGTTTCAGACTCGCAGCTATCTCTGATGTCGATAAAACCAAACTTCGACATAAAAATTTTCAAAGTCAGTGGACCGTGAAATATAGGCCAAGGGCACTGGGTTAAGGTGCGTGCTTGAAGGGTATGTCAAGGACAATTACTATGCAAGGTTTCAGACTCGCAGCTATCTCTGATGTCGATAAAACCAAACTTCGACGTAAATGTTGACAAAACTTCGACGTAAAAATTTTCAAAGTTAGTGGACCGTGAAATATAGGTCAAGGGCACCGGGTTAAGGTGCGTGCTTGAAGGGTGTGTCAGGGACAATTACTATGCAAGGTTTCAGACTCGCAGCTATCTCTTATGTCGAGAAAACTAAACTTCGACGTAAATGTTGAAGGACGAACGAACGAACGTACGGACGGACGGAAATTTGAACTCCTATATCGCACCCTGCTATAAGCAGGTGCGATAAAAACCACGCGAAAATATGAAATTGCCTCGTGCGCTCGTATTCAAGTGGCATAAGCGATCTGCTGAGGGATATACCTTTGAGATTGAGTTTGACAGTAAGCTAGGTAGACCTACTGAAATAAATAGGCAGATCGTAAATCACGTTAGAGACGTCATCGACACTGATCGAAGATTGCCAGTCTGGGAAATTTCCGAGGACATCGGTATTAGTAAAACTTCTTTGCACAGGATTCTACGTGAGACTTTGGGAATGTCGAGAGTTTGTGCAAGGTGGGTTCCACGGCTTCTTACGGAAGATGAGAAGGAATAACCGAGAATATTTCGAGAAAGAATAACACGACGTTAACATAACGTTGTTAACGTTACTCTGACGTGCGCCGGTGTCATCCTACCGGCATGTATAAAAATTCTATATCTTAGTTGTTTATCAAGGTAGAACATTGAAACCTGGCACGGACAATCACAAGACGTGTTTGTGACTTCCTTTAGCCATTTGTCTCTAGCATGCTTATGTGCAATTTTATGAAGAAAGTATTTGATGTTTCAGGACCACCCTCGTATATTCAATACATGTACCATTACGTCATTGACATTGGTTAAATGTGTATTATAATATCTGAATTTTCAAATATTCATGTGACTATTCAAATCCCAGTTTTGGTATTTGTTGGCATCCCTTAAATATAAAACTGCATTGTCATTTCAGCCCAAGTGCATCTGGTCCTAGGGTCTCTATGAAAATACACACACACCCTAGGACAGTAGGCCTACCCGACCGCTTAGTAATACTATTTATCATGTACTGAAGTGTAGGATCAGAGACATAAGACCACAGCCATCTTTTATCTATCTATCTCTATATACTGCCATACGCCCTCGCAGACATTCTAGGCAGGCTCGCGCATCGTCTGTTAGTAGCAGACAGAAAAAAGAGGGGATTATAGTACAGAGGTTTAAAGTAAAATAGTAAAGGATAAAAACAGATGATAGGTTAAAATAGTTAAGAATAGATAAAAATCAGATAAAAACAGGCATCAGGGATCTATGGGCGCGAGTGGTGCAACTTGCAGACTTCAGCCTTGAATGCATCAAGGCTCTGCAGTGTTGCAACTGACTCGGGTAGGGAGTTCCAAGGTACTATTGCTAGGGGGAAGAAGGAATATTTATAATAGTTTGTGGATGTGGAGACCTGCCTAAAGGTGGAGTGGCAGTACCGTGATATCCTATTTGAGTACTGCACATGGTCCGGGAGGGGTACTGCAACCAAGCCGTGAACCACTTTGTAAAACAACCATTATAATTGAGATGTTGTGGGATTTGAATCGTCACTCATGGGCTCAAAATTACCATTAACACTTCAAGGTGTCTATTTTCTTTACTTGCCGGTAAATCTGTGAAAAGTAATAGACAAATCTTGTCAAAAATAAATATAACTACAACTCCAGGGTACAAAAACTCTATATCGAGCCTATAACTACAACTGCATTCACAATTATAACTGCAACTGCACCTGTTGCTATAATT
Organism: Rugalucina vietnamica; assembly: GCA_964017185.1. NCBI lineage: Eukaryota > Metazoa > Mollusca > Bivalvia > Lucinida > Lucinidae > Rugalucina > Rugalucina vietnamica. Next base: position 31,618,477 of record OZ024873.1, on the reverse strand, counting down.
GCAACTGCAAATCAGACATTAGCTTTACTTTTATGTTGGTATATTAACGTATGAGGGGCTATGACTAAATCTTTCAACCATCATTCAGACCTAAATCATGGCTCAGAGATTTTCAATACAAAATTGGTAGGTCCCCTACATGTGGTTGCTGATTTCAGATTATGTGGAAGTCTGACAAGTCTGGTATTATAGTTATTGGTCATTGTGACCCGATTTCAAGGCTCATTGATTTTACATTATTTCTTGACACAAAGCGAGTATGATCAGCCCTTTGACCCCAACGCAGTTTAGGTCAATGTTACCTAATTTCATGAAGAGGGGTCAGGAGTGGGGAGGGGGTCTGGTCACAGATCACAGAGATTTAAAACACAAAATCACAAATCGGAGAGTTTTCAAATTTCTGGATAGCCCTTTTTCTGCAATGAAGTTCACACAGTCTTTTATGAGGGGGGGGGGGGGGGGGGGCAGGAGGGGGTCTGGTCACAATCACAGAGATTTAAAACACAAAATCACAGAGTTTTCAAATGATGATTTCACAAATCACAGAAAAAGAATTTTCGTAATCACAGAGAATTCAGCTGGCCAATGTTTTTCACTGTATTGACTGATTTACAGCATATAACTTCTCAGTTACCAAAATAACTGTTCGTATCAAAGGAATGTGTCATTTTAACTCATTATCTCAGAGTTACTTATAAAATAAGAATACCTTACATGTATGGAATAGACACTTGCCTATTCGGTGGTGCAGAGGAAAATGGAATCATTTTACTAACTGCCTAAAAAGTATAACAAAAACCTCTATTTTTAAACTTTAATATGATATGCATCAATATTGTATTCTGGTGTTGGTCAGTATATTAACAGCTTTAAAATATAGTCTTAAACCTCAAATGAAAATTCTATGTATGATAGCTTTATTTGAATTTCTGTTAGTCACAAGACATGTCGGGCACAAAATGTTAAAGTAATTCATGAGTGCCAAGTTGCAAAGGGTATGAGATGGAGTATGCTTATTGTTGAAGGGGGGGGGGGGCTCAGGGGTTCTCCCCTGAGAAAATTTTATAATTCTGGAGGTCCATGGATGCGATTTTAATGCACCTTTAGACCATTGGTTTTACAATCACAAGGAATGACGATAATCACAATTCACAAACTTGAAAATTTACAAATCACAGATCACAGGGATTTAAACTGATTTGTGTTTCACACATCATAGAAAATATCTCTGTCACAAATCACAGAGTTAAATTTTGCTTTTTCACAAATCACAGATTTTAAAAAAGGCCTATCACACGTCACAGAAAAGGGTCCTGCCCCACCCCCTTTTTATGATTTGGTGATTTTCTTGACACTATAATAAACATGCCTCAAGGTTACATGATAGCCAGCCTTTAAAATACTAGGAGATATTCGTATTTGAAAGTGTAAACGGACACGTGGACGTGCAAAGGCTTCAGTCTCTTCCTATAAGCTCATCATGTGGCTCACTCAGGGCAATGCTCGCTCATCTGACCAGTGTGATCGAAACATTTTCCCATGACAATTCTATCTCTACAGGTTTTTTTTTCAGACAATGACAACTAACTCCGAAGTCTGAGGTCGAATCCGGCAGAAATTCTCGGAACTCGTGCGAACTATACTTAATCACAAAGGTTTCGCAACACTTATAAAATGCAAATTTCTTCTTATCGACTCAAAAATTTCTTTCGGTGACATTACGATTGACAAGTCCAGTTCTTTGCCTTGCATACAACATGAAAATCAAGGTAACCCATTTTTTAAAGTCACAGAGGTACAATACCTTACACTGTATAGTATGCGAAAATGATATTTCACACAATTTTTTGTTTTCAACAGCAAAAGGGACAACAAACGCCTAGCCGAGCATAATGAGTGTAATGAACGTTTGAAAAAATATGCTAACGTCAACAAAGAAACGCATAAACTAAGAGTGCTGCCAAACAATAATTTCCAAACATTTTTTTTTCTGCCTGTACAGACACCAGACTATCGATCGATGCTGTTTGTTTTTAAATCGAAATAAAAATCCTTAGACGCAAATTGTTAAAAAAAATCCGCAAACGTCACATTAAAGTCTTTTTGCGTTTATGTATATTATGGTTGTCCTTCTTACTGCCAAGAATTAAGATTTTTTATTCAATTTTACGTCCCTTTAGAAATTATTTCAGCTCTGTTGTGAGACGGGCCAATCAGGTGAAGCGAAAACGGGAGAACCCCGACAAAACCACCTGACACACTCGCCACTTTGCTCATCTCACATGTGTCACGTGTGGGGCTCAAACCCACGCCAGACACAGTGGTGAGATGATCAAATGGTTAAAAGCAGTAATGAAATATCAATGCTCTTAAACACTCGACCACAGAGACCGCCCGGCCTTTAATGATTAAAGATGACATCCGCAAGCAGGACTTGTCTCAAATGTACCAACCATCACCAGACATAGCGGTGAGATGATCGAAATTCCCCGACATGAAAAACTTTAAAAAAATCGCTAACATTTTCATGAAGCGTGGAAACCCTGCTGATCGTATACGAAAAAAAAAAATGTTGCAGATATAAGAAGTTGAGCTCAATTTGACCTAAATTTCATTGTTGATCAAGTTAGCCTTATTTAGTCATGAGGTGACATCAGATTGCGCAAATGGTTGTCAGTAACCAGATTACAGAATGATTTGGTTTGGTTATTGCTAAACGTCCCAGTGAACCATTTTTCAGTCATTTTGGGATGGAAAAACACTTCCTGGGTATCAACTAGTGCTGTGGGAAGCTCGAAGGAGGTAGGTACCTATACAATGACCTCTTTCTCTGGAGTCCTGTACTCTACTACTATGACCCTACGCTTCGACAGATCACGGATTGAAATTCAAAGCAATAGGGTACCTATGGCCCTGCTTTGAATTCTGTCTGGTAAGCAGTTGTCAAGATATAGACTCTTTAGAATTCTAAAACTGTACCACAGAAAAGACAGTTTGATGGCTGTAAGATCTTTACCTTTTAGTACCACACCCATACATTGACCGAAAGCCAACTCTACAGGATAAATGGTTCAAGTATTAATGTTTTCTGGTATTACTGGGTACCAAGATACAGACTTCTAGAAAACAATATGGCAGAAAAGCCAATTTTTGTTGCCTAATTTATCCTCCAGCCCTACACCCATGCATAGACACACAGTTCCAGAACTACATCGTAGTGCTTCACAAATGAGAACACATGCAACCGAGGTGACTACATGTACATTTACAGTTGAGCCGCCTCGTGGGAAAACCAACAATGTGGTTTCCGACCAGGTCCCACACAAACCGGCCTGTACAAGCACAGAAAAGAGCTAAAAGCTTGAAATTTCGGATTTAAGTAGAAGAGGAATTATACTATCCGAGTGGTGAAAACAAAGGCGCTGATCAGCTTCGCAGTTACCACGAAGCTGATCTGCGTCTTTGTTTTCGCCTATGCAGATTGTTGGTTTTCCCATGAGGCGGCTCATATTATAGCAGTATGTTGTAAGTTCAGCTTTCTACCAGAAACAAGTGGGTCATTGCTTCATTTTAGTCATTTAATGGAATCTGACAAATCTGGGTAGGTAAAATACTGGACAGGTTAAAAAGGAACTTCACATATTAGACATCAAAAATTTTTTTAATGATATTATTATCAAATGATACTTGTATGAATGGAAATTCTTCAACAATATTGTGGAGGCGCTTTTGAACCTCCATACAGTTCATCAATACTAAGTGCACATTCTTTTGCATTAGTGACAACACTCCTTCCTGGATCGCCTGCAAATTATTCATGTGTCCAAAAATAATATACATGACACAAAGGTTGGAACTGCTACTACTTGCATTCCAACCTCAGCAGTAACTAGCAGCCATGCATGTGGGATATATGGCCTTATTTCTGCTGTATAGCACATAATAACATAGCACTATTGATGCTTTAAACACAAAAAATTTAAGAAACCAATTACGTGTGATGCACTTCATATGAGTCACGTCATGAGGAAACTTATTTTTGACTTGCCATATCAAAGGCTCAGATCAAGTTATACACTAACTGCATAGCTGATAAGCTACTTTGGCTATATAGATACTATATGTTTACTTTTAAAATCTAAAAATTCCAGTCTCTGGCATTCCTCTGTGGATGTAAAGAGACCAGCATGTACTTTTAATTTTTTGTTAAACCCATATGGAGTTCTGTTGGCATTGGAGATTTTAATGCAAATAAATATACTGAATAAAAGTGAAAATGCTACACATGTTCTATCCCTTTATTTCATTTCATTGTGAACAATTTTGTAACTCTTGAAAGGTTCATTGTATGGGTTCAACTTGCACTTTGGTTTGTTCTTTTTAAAACAAACAGAAGTGTGTATGTTCAAGCATTTTTACAAGACATACTGGTTAAAGAAATGACCATGTCAATTCATTTAGTAGACTGAACTCGACAAAATGAGCAAGTGACATTGGCGGCATGTGGAACCAACCAATGCTTATGTCATTTGCTCATTTAACCGAGTTCTCGACACAAGTTCTGTTGTTTTCCCTTAAATGTTAAAATTTAAGTGGCATGGTTATTGCTATAACAGAAACAAGCAAAAGTGCATGTTATAGCCAATTCTTGTGATATAACATGTTTTACAATAAAGTGAAAACAAGGGCAAATATTAATATCAGAACATGCATGCAGCATTTTCACTTTTGTTCAGTACCGGTATATACTGAAGTTCCCTTCAAGTGCACATGTAAGAGATCTCAATGATAATGTATCATCAGAACACGAATTGTTCATTAAATTAACAAAGTTTACGACAGCATGAGTTAATAACTATGTGGCAACAATGTCAGGTAGATCTCGAATGCCATCTTTATCCACTACACGAACTTTGAATGTTGGCATGTTCACTATAAATCTCTGTTTGATCTGAAAATGGAATAAAAATGTGTTTAGAGTGTGGTTCAGTTTTAACACCCCATTTACAGCCAGCAGACATAGTCATGGGATACTTTATTTAGATTACTAAAGTAGTGATATACATTAGATACATGGGATACTTTATTTAGATTACCAAGTAGTAGTAAACATTAGAGAAAGGATCTGACAAAGTCGGCTTGTTCTATCGCCATTTAAGTATGGCGCAACCTATGTCTTCATCTTGTTCTATGTGGGTGACTAGTTTTGTTTGTCCAATGGGTGGGGGCCCATATTCCCAACCGACCACCCATTTGGGTGACTAGTGCTTACTGCTTACTGATTCCATTGTAAACGACAGCAAAAGAGTAAAAGAAATATGTCCCACCACCAGTATTCAAATCAAATCTGTAAACCACCAAAATAAACTGCCAGGTATGAGAACATTGATCGACAGCCTTAGATAAATCTGTCAATTACAGAATGGTTTTCCTAATAAAAGCTCTAACATGTTAGATTATTTCTATATTACTGACCTCATTAACACACTTGGTCATTAGAGCAGCTGCTTCTTCTACTGTTATATCTGTAAGGAGACAAACATACTACCATAAAACCCATAGACTTAAGATACTGAGCCATGTTCTTAATACATTTACCATTGGAATTTTCAACCAGCAGACAATATTGACAATAATAGATTAAGACTATTTCTAATAAAGAGCATCCCTGAAAATTTCATACAATCAATAACCTTTATATTCACAGTTGCAGCAGTCCATGATCATTGCTTTTAAACGAAACTGATATGGTTTCATTGACCAGTGGTATAAACTGAAAATCAGTTTTCATCAGGAAAACATGTCCGTGCAATATATACCCCCTTAAACCCCAATTTTATATGGTAAAACTGGGGTTTACAGGGGTATACCTATTTTTCTTATTTTTGCTCCAAAACATAGATTGTGGGTACTCGTTAGAACCGCCTTGGCGAGGCGGTTCCAACGTGTAACCACAATCTATGTTTTGAGCAAAAATAAGAAAAAAATCAAATTTTTTCCAATGAAATTTTCAATTTTTGATGCTGAAAAAAATCCCTGTATATTGCATGGACAAGTTTTCGTAATGTAATGATGAAAATCTCATTATAAACCTTCATCAGTTGTACTACAAACCTTCTCTATAATTTCTGTCCAGTATACTGACTGTGAAGAAAGACCCATAACCATGTGCCCCAAATGGCACCTTATTTGATGAGGCTAGGTAATCCATGAAGTATAAAGATGGTCCCTCTGTCTTATCATACCCGGCTAATAATAGGTTCACCATGTATGGAGTCTGAAAAGAGTAAGAAGCCTGATAAGTAATTTTGTCAATTAAAATATGAAAAGTTTTTGTATTTTGTGACTTTGCAATTTCTCTTTAAAATAGAAGATACACACTTTCAAATAATTTAAGCTTATATGCTCAATTTGCAAGGATAATTCTGGTTCAAAATAACATTAGAGGAAATAACTCTCAATCAGTTAAAATTGGCAAGAAACAAAGAATTTTCAGCAGAAAGTTACAGGAAACTATTTTGTGAATTTTCATTATCATTCTGTATGAGAATGTTTCCTTGCATTTAGCATGTTTAGCCAAATCAAATGATATTTTTGGCCAATAAAATGAGCAAATCTCTCAGCAGGAAATAATACCCGATTTTGGGGATAAGGTCAAGTACTCATAATTTGTTTGCACTTTGTGATACCTGGTATTCCTAAATGACAAATGAGCCAGACTTTAAATCATAAAGTCGCTGCACAAGAAAACCAACAATCTGCATATGCGAAAACAAAGACGCAGTAACTGCGAAGCTGATCTCAGTGATCTGCGCCTTTGTTTTTGCCACACAGATAGCACAATTCCTCTTCTTCATAAATCTGAAATTTCAAGCTTCTAACCTTCTTCTGTGATTGTACAACCCGGTTTGTGTCGGACCTGGTCGGAACCCAAATTGTTGGTTTTTTCACACACAGGCTCATATATTAATATTTCTGAGTCCCTTACAACATAGTAACCTTGATAACTATACATCAGTGTTGTTGAGGTAGAGGAGTTATTTAAAAAGTGCAAAAATCTGAATATTATATTCGCAATAGGGCAGTAAAGTAAAGGCCTAGGGGATTTAAGGCCTGATTTCTGCCTCATGTGTTGATAAAAAACTGAATTTTGGAATTTTAAGGAGAAACATATTGAAAGTAGCAGGTATAGGTCCCTCGACCCTGCTTATAAACTCTAGCACAACTATCACATTCAAATTATACATGTTGCCATGGCGACGCTCCGAAAAGCATAGAAATATCACTCTTTGCAGTTTTGGGTCTATTTTTCACCATTCAACTTTATTTTCAACTACTGGCCCACACGACAAACAATTTCTTATTGTGAAATAATTATGAAGTATTATCCAGAGATATTGTATGCTAAGTATCATTTTGTTTGGAGTGTGGGCTGGCACTTAAAAATTAAACCAGAGGACCAATGGTCCTGTAAACGCTCACCTGAGATACATTTCAATAAAGGTCATATAAATGTATATCACCCCAGGACAGTCAGAATACACCCTGGGATTAATTTCTTTTTTCAAATTCATAAATATTCTGTCCACTTGCCCATTTCCTGGAAGTTTTTCCCTAAAGTGTCATTTTTACAGTTTTCTGCATATCATGTGACCTAAAGGTTATCACAGGATCATGATTTATATAACATTGTAGTACTCTAGTGTTGATTGCTATACATATCAATTTTTCTTGCAATAGGCTCACCAGTTCCTGGGAAGAAGAATTTGAAGGGTTTGTACCATATATGGGTATGGTGGCCATCATGGTCATGTGACCTGGTTTATATATACATGTTATCACATTGGTTTCCCCTTCATACAGCTGCTTATTATAAAATTTGACTTTGATGGGGCATGTGGTTTTAAAGATCTTTAAATATTATGGTTATATCCTGTACGTGTATTATGCTCCAGGGCAGAGGCAGACTCACCGTGGCAGAGGCAGGGGTCAAATTCTTTAAAGAATCTAAAATCCCCAGTTCATTTACCCGTTTCCTGCAAGTTTTGCCCTTCACATCTCATTTTCCCAATTAAAATGCATAGGCGACCTATGTTGACCTTGCCATACAATAAGTCAAGGTCATCCAAGGTTCTAAATTATATGAACTTTGTAAAGCTCCATTGCCTAATGCTTTATGTTCTGGAGAGGAAGATTTTTTTTTTGTTAAAGATTTTTGCTATTTAAAGCATATGGGGCCATCTTAGTCATGTAACCTTGACCATTTACACAAAAGTTTATTTTCCCTTCTTAACAAAGGTCCTTGCACAAAAAGTTCTTCATAAGGCAGTTTCTGATGCTTTGGGTTTGTTCTTATTAAGTGGTTGTTATAAAAAGCAATAAAGACTTGAAAGATGTCAACATGTTTATTGATTTTTGAGACATCTACAAAGTAAAACTGACAATAAAATGAAAAATCTCAGGCATATCAATAAAAACAAGAACTCCGCGGAGGTCGATATCGTACCTGCATCGGGCAAAATAACTTAAAATATATGTCGAGGGCACCAGGTTGTGTTGTGTTCTGAAAGGGTATGTGAAGGACATTTATTATGCAAGCTTTCATATTCGCAGCTATCACTGATGCAGGTTAAAACAAACTTTGACATAAAAATTAACAAAGTCAATGGACTGTGAAATATAGGTCAAGGTCAGCGGGTCAAGGTGCATGCTTGAAGGGTATGTCAAGGACAGTTACTATGCAAGGTTTCACACTCCCAGCTATCACTGATGCTGAGAAAACCAAACTTCAACGTAAAAACTTTGACGTAAAAATTAACAAAGTCAATGGACCCTGAAATATAGGTCAAGGTCAGCCGGTCAAGGTGTGTGCTTGAATGGTATGTCAATGACAATTACTATGCAAGGTTTCACCCTGGCTGCTATCACTGATATTAAAAAAAAACTGACGTAAAAAAAATCCAAAGTCAGTAGACCGTGAGATATAGGTCAAGGTCGGCAGGTCAAGGTGCGTGCTTGAAGGGTATGTCAAGGACAATTACTATGCAAGGTTTTAGGCTCTCAGCTATCAGTGATCCAAACTTTGATGTAAAAAATTTCAAAGTCAGTAGACCGTGAAATATAGGTCAAGGTCCGCAGGTCAAGGTGCATACTTGAAGGGTATGTCAAGGACAATTGCTATGCAAGGTTTCAGACTCTCAGCTATCACTGATCCAAACTTCAACGTAAAAAGTTTTAAAGTTAGTAGACAGTGAAATATAGGTCAAGGTTAGCGGGTCAAGGTGCGTGCTTGAAGGGTATGTCAAGGACAATTACCATGCAAGGTTTAGGGCTTGCAACTATCACTGATGTTGAGAAAACCAAACTTTGACGTAAAAGTTTTCAACGTCAGTGGACCGTGAAATATAGGTCAAGGGTACTGGGTCAAGGTGCTAGCTTGAAGGGTATGTCAAGGACAATTACTATGCAAAGTTTCATACTCGCAGCTATCACTGATGTCGAGAAAACCAAACAGACGTAAAAATAGTGGACCGTGAAATATAGGTAAAGGGTACTGGGTCAAGGTGTGTGCTTGAAGAGTATGTCAAGAACAATTACTATGCAAGGTTTCAGACTTGCAGTTATCACTGATGTCGAGAAAACTTAATTTGACGTAAATGTTGACAAATGAACGGACGGAAGGACGGAAATTTGAACTCCTATATTGCACCTTGCTATAAGCAGGTGCGATAAAAATGAAATTAAGTAAACACAACAGTTTTTTTAATACACCACTCAAAGAATGATACAGCCCCTTTCAATGGAGATTGCCATTTGAGTATTTTCATCATGTGTTCTGAAGATCTGAGTTTCTTTTCATAATATTCAGAAAGACATTTGAATTGAATTGATCTTCTGATTTGAGTGACAGCTTCAAACTAAATGACCTTTACAACGGCAAACTGAAGTGAATTTTTTCATCGTACTATGTACTATATAGGGTACTTATGGTCCAAACATGAATGGTTTCTGAAATTAACACCACTAGAGAAGCTTTATACAAAAACTTTGATGCAAATTGTAGTGAACAAACGATCATAGGAGCTGAAAGACAAAACTATATACTTGTCGGCTTAAATGCCAGGGTATAAATATAAAAGTGCTGTAACCATAGAATTATGTTTTTATCAAGAGGTGGTATCATTACCTAAAGATAAATACTGAATAGATTTTAAGAACTGGCACCTGGTACACTGTTTCAGTTCTAAAATAAAATAAGTTACCTTGATTTACAAATAAATTTGAGGGATTTAAATGATCAAAGGCAGAGTTTAGTGAAAGGGGCTGTAGAAATTTTATATATTGCTGTACTGAACACAAAATTTTTACCAACATTTAAAATGACAATCAACAAAAATTCAATATGTAAGCTTCTTTTACATATTTTTAAAGTGCATCTAAATCAATGGACACCAGAAACTCCATATACAAAATGTCCTGCCAAAGACCATGAAACATTTTAAAAATTTTAGTTTTGACAAAAAAATGGTACACCTGGACCTTTTTATAACATGGTTCATTATAACATGGATTTTAAATATAACACTGATCATTGTTGTACTCAAATTAGACTACATATAATTTGCTATATGAACCTCAACGCGACAAAATGTACCTTCGGACATTCTGACATAACTAGTGGAAAGGAAAGTGGAAAAAAATATGCAATTTATGTTTTACAAACAACACTGTATTTGTAATCTTTATACACAGGGCTACCAAATGAAAGAGTTTGAAAACATATTTATTTTCAATATTTTTAGTTATCTGCCCTTGTTTTAGCCCATAATATACTTTATTTTCCTTTAAATATCGTAAAATGGTAACCGTAGCAACTGCAACTTCATAAAAATAGACCAAATAATTTCGACAAATTGCCTTTAAGGATGATATGTTTCTATTTTAACAATAGGTTCAGACCACCGCTTAAACAGTTTTAAGGAAATGCATCGGGTTTTGTAGGACTCTACCAACATGCAGAGATGCATTACGCAACTTTGACATCATTTTTAAGGACAATGACGTCTGTAGGGTTCATATAGTGAATTGGTCATAACTTATAAAATAACTTGAATAATCTGGTCAAATGAAGACTAACAGACTCTAGAAACATAATACATTTAAACTAACATAGTTTTTCTAATGCTCAAAAATTGTCCGAAGGTACATTTTCTCACGTTGTTGCCCATTTGTGAATACATTTTACTCTCATTATAACACTAATTGGATAGTCAACATGGAAATTGGCTTGGACCCCAGCAATAGTTTTATAAAGAGGTTGAGGTGCAATGTGTTTCCAAATTTATTCTGACAAATAAAATCATTGCAAGCAAGATTTAAATTTGCCAGAATTGCATTTTAGGTTGGGTTTCAGGTGATAATTAATTTTATGCCTAAATCTAGTGCATCAGTGGATTTTTAGAAAAAAATCCATGTTTATCAATTTCAAAAATTGAAAAATGTTTTCCATGGACATTGGTATGACATTTCCTGATGCAATTTCTTTGCAGTTAGTGACTGAAACATAATCTAAACAATGCAAAAAGCACAGACATTCTGGGTCCTAGACGGTTGCCATCAAATTTGAGACAAATACCGAATTTGAATACTGAATTTGGAAATGATTGCATGTGATTAAATATAACATGTAATAATTTTACTCTGATAATTTTCACATGTTCAATCAGATTGTATAATAACCTATCCTTTTATAAACTAATCTGCACATTTTTCACAAAGTAAGTACATAGTTATTTTGAAAACACATATACTAAACACCAACAGTAATTTTACACTTTTCATCCCTAACTACGTGTGGCAGCATCCTGTGGTTTAAATTGCGCCTACCTTATACATGATTGTACTTCAATGCATACTAAACGCTTTATAAGATTATACCCGAAAACTCTTTCTACAAAAATAAGTTAAGTTACTTTTGGCTTTCAGTATATATTTATCAAAGACTACAAATCACTCCAAGATAAAATGGAATAAGAGGGGCTTATTGGATAGTTAAAGCAGTGGAAATGTAAACTGTAATTTAGGTTAACAAAATTATCTACAATAGATTTTAGATAAAAATGAAATAAATGCTCTTTAAACTTAGAAATGCACATTAAAGTGCTTTATGCTTTATCTTGAGCATAAGAATATACCTTATCCATCACATGAATATCTGCCTCAATTAACTGAAGAATGCATGTGCCTTAGTTGACGTCTTGTAAAAATCTTCATTTTACAATGTAGCACATACAAAGTAGGGGGCATTATTTACATGACAAGGCAGACTTAAAATTTACGAAACCACCTCTAGAATCCCACCAGTTCCACAACTGTGGAGTGTGGGAAAACACAGGGAGATGGAATGCCTCAAACCCTTAACATGATTCAAAATGTTGAGAAAAACAATCAAAACTGAGCAACCTGAAATGACTTTACCCTAAAACATTAGCATCACCATCCCCCAAATACCTGGTATGCACTGCATGTTTTGTGTACTCTATAATCATAGTTTTTAACTCCATTAACAACGAAACTGGATAAATGTTATAAAAATCAGATTCGAGATGCCATTTCGGGTTACTCCGTATAAAGAAACAGCAAGAATTACCTTAAAATTAAGTTACTTAAACAAGAAACAAAACATTTCAAATATGTCTAATATTTAAAGTAGACAAAAATCTGCGACTCTTGAACATTTTAAAACTTAACAAATTCAAATCAGTAAGACTGTATGAAAAACTATTGGAACATGTGACAAGCTTTCTAAACTCACGCTCTGCTATGTAAACGTTTTACCCTCTGACGGTCTAAGTACTTATGTGAAGCACTTTAATAGGGTAGTGTGGCAATATAGCAGAGTACGGAGACAATTAACGACTGACAGCTTCCTACTGAGCTGCCGCGCCTTATTAGTTGAAATACGGTCCTCCCTCAATCCTCTCAAGTCCTGTCATGCCGGGTCAGGCCTGCCGCTACTCCAGACACTAAGCTGTCAAAAACAAGCTACCAACAAGGAAAATAAAAAACAAAATGTTATTACAATAAAGTTTATAGATATTTTCATCATGTGTGCTGAAAAGCAACCAAGCAAAGCCAAAGGTGATTCAGTTGAAATGATGAGAATGATGATATTTACATTATGCTACATTGAATATCAGGCATTATAAACAGAGTTACAGCCATAAGTCATAAATATGCATGTTTAGTTTTACTCCAAAGTGCGTCAAAACCTTTTCCCAATATCAAAAAATGTGATAAAGGCCAAGTTCAAACATGGCAAAATCTTGCCATTTGATTTTTAACCAAACACAATGAACCATATTTTCTCCTGATCAGACAATCTTCAGACTGGTCATTCTCATAACCTGAAATAAGTATTAAAATATAGCTACTGAGTGCCTATAATAAGGCAAAATTACTAACCAAGAAATAAGGTCACAGTTACGTGAGAAGTGCACAAACTTTTTGATAGTCCCATGCAGTTTTCATAGCAGTTCATGGAACCTTGCAGTGTAAAGGTTGATCAGATATCACATTATGGAGCTTCTGTTTGTGGACTACAGCTGAGTTATAATAACATTGACAGTCTGAAATCAATTTCTAACAGAAAGTGTCCTATGTACAAGGAATTTTAACATAAGAGGTTGTGGAAAAAAAGTGATAACTAAAAATGATCAATCAACAATGAGTAATATTTTGAATTAGTTATTGAATTAGTCTTCATATTGTAACCAACTACCTGGTCAGTACACACTGCCTGATTTAAAGCAACACAGTTGCCTTATTCTCTCTTTTCTACTTTAATCATATTCATGATGTGATATCTTTAATTACTAATCAAACTCTGACTAGTCTCCTGCACAAAATGATAGGGTAAATAAAATAAGAGCTGTCGCAGGACAGCGTGCTCGACTGCTTCTGACCTTTGTCAAACATAAGGCCAAACCCGACCAGTAACCCAAAGCATTATGCTCATACATCTTTTTGCCTTGATGCAATAAGGCAAAATCACTGAACCATGAAAGTTAACTATAACTACCTAAGATTTAAAGGTCTCACTCATATTGTGAAAGAAGTGTGTTCATATACCAACTGAGTGCCAAGACACAAGGCAAAATCACTGAACCGTGAAAAAAGGTCACACTGACCTATAAGTATTGCAAGGTCAAAGGTCTAGTGATACTTACTCATAATGTGAAAGAAAAATGATCATATACCCATTCAGTGTTGAGATATAAAGCAAAATCACTGAACCATGAAATTAGGTCATAGTGACCTATAAGTATGTTTGGGTTAAAGGTGTGGTCATACTCAATTCATAATCAGAAAGAAGTATGAAAAAATACCAACTGAGTGTCGAGATATAAGGCAAACTCACTGAACCATGAAATTAGGTCACAGTGACCCAGGAATACTTTACGGTCAAAGGTCTTGTCATACTCATACATATCATGAAAGAAGTATGTTCATATACCAATTGAGTGCCGAGATATAAAGAAAAATCACTGAACCGTGAAATTAGGTCATATTGACCTAGGACTACTTTAGGGTCAAAGGTCTTGTCATATGCAAACATAGTGTGAAAGAAGTTTGTTCATAAACCACTTGAGTGCCGAGATATAAGGCAAAGTCGCTGAACCGTGAAATTAGGTCACAGTGACCAATAAGTATATTGGGGTCAAAGGTCTGGTCATACTCACTCATAATCTGAAAAAAGTATGAAAATATACTAATTGAGTGTCAAGATATAAGGCAAAATCACTGAACCGTGAAATTAGGTCACAGTGACCTAGGACTACTTCAGGGTCAAAGGTCTTGTCATACGCAAACATACTTTGAAAGAAGTTTGTTCATAGACCATTTGAGTACCGAGATATAAGGCAAAATCACTGAACCATGAAATTAGGTCACAGTGACCTATAAGTATATTGGGGTCAAAGGTCTGGTCATACTCACTCATAATCTGAAAAAAGTATGAAAATATACTAATCGAGTGTCAAGATATAAGGCAAAATCACTGAACCGTGAAATTAGGTCACAGTGACCTAGGACTACTTCAGGGTCAAAGGTCTTGTCATACGCAAACATACTTTGAAAGAAGTTTGTTCATAAACCATTTGAGTACCGAGATATAAGGCAAAATCACTGAACCGTGAAATTAGGTCACAGTGACCTATAAGTTTATTGCGGTCAAAGTTCTGGTCATACTCACTCATAATCTGAAAAAAGTATGAAAATATACTAATTGAGTGTCCAGATGTAAGGCAAAATCACTGAACTGTGAAATTAGGTCACAGTGACCTATAAGTATATTGGGGTCAAAGGCCTGGTCGTACTTACTCATAATCTGAAAGAAGTAAGAAAATATACTAATTGAGTGTCAAGATATAAGGCAAAATCACTGAACCATGGAAAGTAGGTCAACTGACCCTTACCATCATGACACACAAGTCAGAGTCACAAAGTCAAAAGATGAATGACCAACCATCCTCCTAAGTTGTTTCTATTAAGAAATAAAAAGAAAGAAAAAATTCGGGGAGTTCTAGATTTTGACTTCTAGCCCCGCCCCCCTGACTCCGACCCAGAGGTCCGATGTCATGGAACCTAAAGTGTATGAAGTATGAATGCTTTATGATAAGTTGTTGTCAAGATATGCCTCCTTGTAAAAGTTACACAGCAGTACATCTATTTTTTAGTGTTCTAGTTTTTAACCTCCAGCCCCACCCCCCAGGCATGGACCCAGGGGCCCGATGCCATGGAATGAAACTTAACCCTACAGGGTACCTATGGTCCGAGTATGAAAGCCCTCTGATAAAAAGTTTTCAAGATATAGACTTCTAGAATACTATATCACAGAAAAGCCATTATTATTAATGGTGTTCTAGATTTTAACCTCTAGCCCCACCCCCTGGCATGGACCCAGGGATCTGATGCCATGGAATGAAAGCCGACCCTACAGGGTGTCAATGGCCCAAGTATCAATGCTTTCTGATGAGTGGTTGTCAAGATATGGACTTCTAGAAAACTTTAACACAAGAATTGCCATTTTTGAAGGTGTTCTAGATTTTAACCTCCAGCCCCACCCCCTGGCCTGGACCCAGGGGCCCAATGTTATGGAATGAAAGCTAACCCTACAGGGTATCTATGGTCCAAGTATGAATGCTTTCTGATGAGTGGTTGTCAAGATATGGACTTCTAGAAAACTTTAACGCAAGTGTGACGCGCACGCGCACGGGAACGCGCACGGGAACGGGAACGTGGACGACCGGGGTGACTGCAATAGCTCTATGCACTTCGTGCAGTCGAGCTAAAAATAATGGGTTGAATTGTAAGCAGGTAGACTCTTGGAACTTGGATTGTCAATGTTATGCTACTTTTGTAGCTGCAATGGCAATGCCAGTATTACGCCCAAAGGAAACTCGCAATTTACATCGGAGTAGATAAATTTCTTTATCATCATTTGGTATGTCACCGGTAAGCTCCTGAACAATTTCAGATGGAATTAAGAAAGTAATGGTGTTATCATCAGTTTTTTTGGCTTTAATCTCACACTTGATGCTTTGGTCTACCAGTTCAATCAGCTGCCTTTTGTGGCATGTTGCACATTTTACTGTACTGATTTCTTGATTTACATCTATCTGTGCCTTACAGAAACAACACTTGAATGTAGTTGAAATTGTTACTCCGAGGACCTGAACAATCTCTATTTTCGGTTTGAATACAGGTGCCTGGACCACATTTTTTATATCTTCCGTTTTTCTAATGCTTGTGTCGGGATTAGTTGACAGTTTTTTTTTGTTCAAAAGTTTTTACAGTCACACTGTTGAATATGTACGAGGATCCTACATTTATTTGATCCGCTGACCCCCAAAGTGTGAGCTCAATGGAGCCACTGTCATCTGCTATTATGTATGCTGTCCTTAACATAGACGATCCATGCCCCAATTGTTGTTGGACAGAATCCTTTCTCTGTAGAACTTTAGCCGTCACCATGACCTGGAAAAAACAGAAACAGACTGATTTGTTTTTATGTAAAGTTATGAAAAACATCAATGGTTCCGTTGGAAGTCATTTATCCAAACCATAAACAAATATGGGCCCAGAACTTTTATGACAATGGCTATGCAAGCATTGACTTTAATTTTAAACTTATATACATACATGTATATATATATATATATGTAGTATACATAAATATATATACAGTTCAACCTCATTATAACACACCTTATAACAATGCGGTTTTCGAAATAACGTGGCCATATCATGGCTGCCAAATTGATTTTTTTTTGCTATATATCTATTGTAAATAACCTCATTATAACACGGTTCACTTATAACACGGTCTGGACCCCAAAGTTAGCATAATAATGAGGTTGATTTATACAAGTAATTGGCATCCCTTCAGCATGATTTTATGGGTCTTATTAATAACGCATACTGGTAGCATGTTGAAAATAGTGTGTCTATTGATTTGTGGAAAATATAACATCAAATGCTAAGTAGTGTGCACCAAGCATGGTAATGGTGCATGATTTTAAGCTTACTTATGCTTTGGGTAGAAATTTTTCATATCAACTTGGTATAAAGTTTAAAACACTGTAATAAATGTTGGTGTTAGTCTCAATATATTATCGTAAGATAGGCATTTCTGAATAGAGCTGTGAAGCTAGTTGCATTATTTTTTTGATCATCCCACGTTGGTTTACACTGTTTGGTCCTGAACAAAAGATGTAAGTTTCATGTAGCTTCATACAAGTTTCATGTAGCTTCATACATTTGTATCCCATTGTAAGATGTTGATGCTTTATTATAATATGTTGACAGTATTAAAACAGCCAGGGCCTAAATGATTTATATGTGTAATTCAGTTATCCTACCTACCCTAATTTTTTTACCCTGCCATAAACATTAAAAATTACAATGGTCTTTGGAGAGACAGTGATTTTTTTCACCTTTTTGGGAACGGTACCTGTACCGGTTCAATTGAGAAAAATAGCGTCGTTTCCCCCTCAAATTGGGAAAATAAGCGTTGTTTTCCAGTAGAATTGGGAAACACAATGTGTCACTCATATACCTAATATAAACACCTTGAACAATTTATTTTTTCTTGATTTTCAATGTCAAAACACCAAAGCATGATAAAATATCTTAATTATGAACATTTTCAAAACACTGGGTTCAAGAAGGTTCAGAAATAAAGGTATTGTAAAGTTTTGACACTATGTTTAAAAGTTTACAAAAACATCTGACTCCATTATTTTTATTCTCTCTCAAAATCATTACCCCCTCCCCCCCCCCCCCCCCCACACACACACACAAAGTAAAGTTATTTTCTATTTTCCACACCCACACAAACTCATTGACATGTCTGCAAAAAGTTGTCCAGATCGAGATGACTTTCCTGTTTTCTGTGTTAAATGTTTTGACTAAATTAAATAATATTCCCTACCTAGTCACCTACCTACCCTAATGTTTTGGGCATGAAACAGGAACCACACATATATTTTATTTAGACCCACAGAGTTTAGAAGACAAAACTTTAACTAGAACTTAATGTTTAATTTTTGCCAATAATTCACAAATGCCAATTTTGAATTTCTGCAAAAGCAAGTGTTTTAAAAGATATTGTCATTCATATGACCAAACCTTCATGAAAACAAAAATACACTAGATGAGTTGATCTCTGGTTGATTTGCATTCCAAGCTTAGTGCCTTGCTCACTGATCATGATGATGCATCCAGTTAAACAGGCTAATGTTTTAACTGCCATCAGTTTTAAAACACCAGTTTACACAAAAAGTGGCGGTCTGTTGGTCAAAACCTGCAAAATTTCATTCTGACTGACAAAATATTTTATTGTCAGACAAATGTTCGGCAAAAATTTCCATAATTAAAATGATAATATATAGAACTGTCCTACAGAATTAGTTTTTGACCAGCAAAATCTTTCAGTCTGCTCTGCCAGACAGGTGTCCTGCAGCTGAAAAAAAGATTTTGCAAAAACTGAAATACATGTATATCACTTACTTTAGCTCTGTCTGCTGTGTTTTCTATGTCTTTGATTTTCTTCTGCTGAATATCTTGAACATTTTGCTGAATTTTCTCAAAGCTGTAACATATCTTGGCTGGGGATATTTGTGACCTTGATGTCAGCTTGATGTCAAATGTTGATGTGCTTCTGAACGATACAGTTTTTTCGATGTTCGAAAGTTTGACTGGTGTTCTGTAAATAAAAAGATTTCTAACTTTATGACTTTGAACATTTTCTCAAGAGAAACTGCAGGAATATTCATTGACGAGTGTTGTGTTCGAAAGCTGTTATTTAAGGGACCAAACATGATTTTACGCCTCATTTGTACATATAGTTTACGCTTTAAACATCATTTTTAGCGTCAGTTTCCTTAGGAACACCATGCAGTCCTCCTTACTTTTATACCATAGTTTACAATCTTCAGTTGTGGTTCTCACAATCTTCAGTTGTGGTTCTCAGCAAATCAAATTATTTTTTCCCATCATACCCACCAACCTAACAGATTTCTAAAGACTTATAGTTATGAAATATTTAACAAGGAATAAACCTAATTTGCATATTATTTGCTCATTAAATTGTAAACAGGTATAGGAAACTTATCCTTTGACAGATTTCGTGTGAGAGATATGACTGTGTTTGACAGATATCATATGACTGTGTTTAACAGATATGACTGTTGATTGACAGATAGATCTATGCCATACAAAGTAATTTTCAAAAAAAAAAACAAAAAAAAAAAAAACAACAGAAAAACAAACATTAATAACTCCAACAAGAATGCCGTGGAGGTCTATATCGCACCTGCATCGAGCAAAATAACTAAAACGTGAAATATAGGTCAAGGGAACCAGGTCAAGGTGTGTTCTGATAGGATATGTCAAGGACAATTACTATGTAAGGTTTCACATTCGAGACTGTGTTAGGTGCAGATAAAAAACCAAACTTTCATGTAAAAATTAACAAAGTCGATGGACTGTGAAAAATAAGTCAAGGAAATTGTGTCAGGGTGCATGCTTGAAGAGTATGTCAGGGACAATTACTATTAGGGCTGTAACTATAAACCGGTATACTGGTGTATTGCCGTCCCGACATATCGCGATATTTGAATAACGTACCGGTATAATACTGGTTTTTAGTCAAAGTAACTAGTTCAGTCAGAATGTGTATTTCGTAACCAAAAATGAACATTTTTGACCAAAATATCTTATCAAAATAGTCTGAAAGAGAAAATAGGTTGCACTGACATTTCTCTGATATATTTTGTGGCAATCATTGCTAGAGAACAGCCGAAAGGGTCGCCGAAAAGACAGTTTTTAGCGGGAAAACTAATGCCATTTGCTACTTTGCTGAAGCTGTAAAAGCAGTCTCATGTCCTGAGTTTTTCTTTTTCTTACTAATGAAATGTGAAAAACAACTTATTAAATTTGGTTGCTGCTTCATTGTAAAATTACTGACAAAATGTGTGCCAAGAAACAAGAAATCTTCTCCAAAAACAAGTATTGACTTTTGTGAAAGTACGCTTTCAATTTGAAAGCGATAAATTAGAAATGAAAATTGAAAACATTGAAATTTGGGGATCAAAATGAAAAATAATAAGACAAAAGAGGTATTTTAAGACGTTGATGTCTTATCAAAACTATAATAAAGAAAGACAATAATTAGTTGTCATTATTTTAAAAATCAGTATACTTGTGGCTTTCAAAGTGACCCTGAAGACCTGAAGTGTAGGCACTGTGAACACTGAACAGACAGTAAATGTAGTGTGGAACAAGTACCTCACAATATCCTGTACAATCACAAGTCAGCCCTCTGACCCCTTCCCCAACGTCTCCTTGTATTTCTACCAAGATATGATTTAACGCAAATGAAGTGCTAGTGGTAGAAAAATGAAGCTTTATTTGTGAATTCCAACAGTCTATGGGCTAAATAAAATTAGTTCAAACGTCGTATGGGCTAAATAAAATTAGTTCAGACGTCTAAGTAACCAAAAGGGATTAACATTTTTTCAAATTGCTTCTCATGTCGCTCAAAAAAAAAAAAAAAAAAAAAAAAAAAAAAAAAACTTTCTTTTTGGGGCAATATATTGTGGTATTATTGCAATACACTTCCCATATATCACAATATATTGCGATACGCTTTTGTAATATTGTTACAGCCCTAATAATTTATTATGCAAGATTTCACACTCACAGTTATAACTGATGCAAAACAAAAAAATGGACATAAATATCAATAGTCATTGTCCCATGAAATATACAGGTTAAGGGCACCGGGTCAAGGTGTGTGCTTGAATGGTATGTCAAGAACAATTACTTTGCAAAGTTTTGCACTTGCAGCCATTACTCACGGCTCACAAATCTTTAAATGCATAACTGCGGTAAAGAAAAGAAATCCGATTCATGTCCTTCCGGTTTCGCATCAGATGACAAACAAAAGGTTAACAAATTTTTGCAGCTCATGTTTCCGAGTAAAATATTTCGATTCGAAGACAAATATTATAATTTTATTAGTTAGACATTGCTATATTGATTTCCAGAAATTTTTCTTTATAATCATGATTTTTATTCCCTACCCTAAACACATGTTGGGATCGCATTGTACACAACGAAAATGTGAGTCAGTCGCAGGGATATTTTTAGATTTCCGCTCATTACGTCCATATTAACAGAAAGCAATACAGTGCGCAGATGATTTTAACATTGTGTGAGGTCTGGTGACAGTTTCGATGCCTCTGGCCAATGCATTCTATGCATATGTGGTAAAAAGCTGTGTCAACATTTCGGTTACGAATTTAATCATTAGAATGATAGCAATATAGTCATTATAGAACACATGTATTAAAGTTTTTGTTTTTGTTAATTGTTTTACGCTGAAGATTATTGCCACATTTTCTCGTCCTTCAATACGTAATAGTTGCTTACTCAAATTTGGTGTGTTTGTTAAATTTGCAGTGAAAATGATTGATATAAAATAATACAAACTGTCTATGAAATACATGTAAGACAATAGTTCACATGCATGATACTCCTGTTCATGGAGACGATTTTACAGCATTCTGTATACTTTAATTTGTTGTTTTTTTTCTTGGTTTTATGTCTTTCAAAACACTTTACAGGGAAATAAATACCATAACTTGAACAGGTTGAGGTTTTCAAAAGTATCTTGAAGTATATCCTTCATATTTTAATGATTAAATGCGTACCCATCTTTTCCTTCCCTTCAAATCAATAATGACGGGCACTAACACAACGACATACTGGCACAGACATCAGATGCAATTTAGTTAATACATATCTGTAAATTTGTCGTGGAACAATCACTAAAATTTGATATTTACCAGCAAATTGTCCAATTTTTAGTTGTATTTCGCCGACTTTGGCCTTGTTGGAACACCAGGTTCGAAGAAGGGAATAAATAACTCAAAGACCATCAAATTATTTTGCGAGCTACCTAGGTGCTAAGTTACAATAGTAAATAAGTGACAAAATAGCATTCATAGATAATTGATATATTTCTGTACTAAAATATAATCATCAATCGATCCTAGTAGTGTATGTTTTGTTTATCTTTTCTTGGTTTTCATATGCGGAACTGGAAGGGTGTGATCCGGATTTTCTTTCTTAACCGACGGTTATGCATTTAAAGGTTTGTTAGCCGTGTTACTTATGCAAAGAAAACTATTAAAACCTTAGCATAAATTATCATAATCAATGGACAGTGAAATATAGGTCAAGGGCACCAGGTTCAGGTGCGTGCTTGAAGGGTACATCAAAGAAAACTACTATGCAAGGTTGCACACTCAAAGCTATCACTGATGAAAGAAAAACCAAACTTTGATGTCAATGTTGACTGACAGACATACATACTGATGGATGGACGTATGGATGGACGTACTGACAGAAATTTGTAGATTTACATCTTTCTGATGCAAATGGATCATTTGTTTCTTCTAAAAATTTATGATAAGCACTGCGCGATTACTTTGATTTTGATATATATAGTAAATTTTCCAATTTTGGACGGTGACGTTCCTAAACATGCTTCTTCTGGTGTATACATTTCGCAACTTACTAGGTTTGCTAGAGTCTGCAATCATGTTACAAACTTCAATGCTCAAAATAAATGTTTTATGACCAAACTTCTCCAACAGGGGGCTACTTCAAAAAACATTTTCTAAAACGCACAATACTAGGAACCTCTGGTCTTCACTTAACAATAGCCTTGGTTGAAAATTACAGATTTTAACATGCATCTTAGTGCGGTTTTTGAATTTGCCAATATTTTTCCCTGGAAAATTACATTTTGTATGGTATTTATCTGTCAATCAATAGTTTTGTCAATTGACAGATATTCTGTCCATTGACAAAAATCTGTTGAACGATGAGTTTCCTAGACCTGGTAATGCACCAGTCATTTGTAACCTGCACCAGTCATTTGTAACCATTGCTTCGCCCCCCCTCCCCCCCCCCCTCCACACACATACCTACAGAGAAGGGTGGGTGGATAGCCAGGCTAAAGTGCAGGGCAATTACTTTTCAAGTGTCCATGAAGTGCAGGGGAAATGACAGGGTTTTGGCATTAGGATCCTTACCCCTGGGAGATTTTCTACTGCAAAGGGCTGGGAAACGAGCAGTTTTGACCTCCAGTTTGCCCCTGGGGATGGGGCTCATAGCAGGGCACTGAAAGCTGAAAATCATAATTTCTGCCCTTTCTCAGAGGTAGGGGAGCAGTGGTTACAAATGACTGGTGCAGCATGCCCATTCACGTTCTGCAGTACGTAAACAGAAACTGCTCTGCACGCACAAAATACATGCCGCTTACGAGCAAAAACGTATACAAAGAAATGATGCACGCAGAAATTAAAAAACCTGTGCGAGCGGCTTTTCAAGGAAGTCTAAATATAAAGCTCTAAATAAAGCTGAAAAATTTCCATTTTTGTGTTCTAAATTAAGATTTACAGTTTTGATTGGTCGGCCAAGAATTTCAGCCAATCGATTTTCGCCGCCAGGTATCGTCGGCTTGCGCAATCTGAATTGTACTTTCAGTTTCGAAACTAGGAGAAAAGGATGTCCGATTCCTTAGCCTATTTCTTTAAATTATGACCCATTAGATTTGTTTTATTGTATGTAAAGTTGAAGAACACTTGTCAAAGTTTTATTTTTTATTATTTGTATACAAACACTTGATTGCTTCTGCGATTAAAAGCTAATGGGGGCCCTAAAATCTGACGCAACTTACAATCTCTGTTAACAGTACCCCACTCACTATGCCTGCATTATAATAAGCGTAATTGCTGCATTTAGTTGCAATTATAGAAGTTTAAATATCTTAGATGTTAGCTTAGATAATTTTCCATATATTAGTTCATTGAGCAAAATACTTTTTACAACAGGAAGCAGCATTCTAAATATTTTGTGTTATTTGAAATGTGGATTTTTGCCTTCCTTTTTGCTAGAAATAGAAATGGAAGTATTAGCTTTTAGAAAAAAAACTTAACCACAAAGACATACAAATATCTGTTTTACTAAAAAGATCAGCATTCATTGGGCAACTCAGTAAAAAGGCTGGATCTCATATTAATGCATAATGCGAGTTTTCATTTCAAAAACATGGTGTTCCCTCAAATTTTGGCCTGAACTCCCAAAATGGGGACACAAAGGGTACATGTACCCTCAGCTGAATATTGGAGTGGGCATGCTGTGGTGCATAACGTGGAACAACTTTTGATATAGAATATAGGGGGGAAATCAGGACATTGCCTTCATCAGCTTCTCAGAGATTGATATATACGAGAATTAGATTGACACAGTGCTTGCACTAACTTTTTAAATCAGGAAGTCATGACTTTCACCCTTTAAGATTTGGAAGTCACAGGCCCAAAATCTGGAAGTCAGAGATTACTTCCGGTGCCGCGTGACAAGTGTACATGCACACATTTAATTATGGTCACTGCATCTATTAGACTTCCAAGGTGTATTTTCTGTTGTGGTTCTATTTGTTTTAAGTTTTAATGTCCTTTTTGAACTGATTGCTCCTTTGATGCGTGTATTTGTATGTTTAATTAAGTCTATGTAAGATTGTAATGAGTGGCCACCTTTAGGAAAATAGTCTCTTACTGTGCTCGAAGTATGTATTCTTTGTACTTAATGCAGAATTTTAATATAGTTGAAGAATATGTGAAAATTATTATTATTTTCTTTATTTTTATATCCATTTTATTTTTATTATATCTACTTTATTTTTTATCTTAAATTATAATCAGTATATATATATTTTATTTTTATTTACATTACTATTATTATTGTTATTGTCTGGTCAAGGTATTGAGTTACCTCTCTTGGATATTTTTATTGAAAAAAAAGGAAAGAAAAAAAAGTAAAATTAATTAAAAAAAAAAAAAAAAAAAAAATGGCTAAGAAACAAAAATTGATTTATATATCCCCATGTGACAATAAGTAAAGTGGGAGACTAAGATAAAAAAAAAAAAACAGAGAAAAAAAAAAGACAAAAACATGCACAGTTGAAATATTTTAAAAATGTGTATTGATTAATTCTGATGAAATCCCTTGAATAATGATATTTCAACCACAATTGCTTGCAGTAGACAATTCCAGTTTTACCCAATATTAATGGAATAGTCCTAACTACTGCGTAGCGGTAAATACCTTGATCTGTTTATTGTTTTGACACAAAATACTCTACTCAACACTTAAAATGAGACACCTTTACACCCTGAAGGCATTGTCTGCTGTCACTAATCCCTAGATAAACAGTTTTAAAGATGGTTTTCAATACACTGAAATAGGTAAATTTTAATCTCTGGCTATACGTCGCATGCCTTGCTGCAGGGCGTAGGGGGATTTTTGTGGAAGTCTGCTGTGTCATTTTTCGACGTACAGGACTCATTTTAAGACGTAAAAACGCCACTAGTGCAAGCACTGTTGACAGGTAGCAGATTGGTACGGTATTGAAAGTGTTTTCATCATAAAGACATCATACAGTCTGGTGGGGAAGCAAGTAGGCATGAACTAATTGTGTCCTTAGCCAATCGGAGCGCAGTAGGCTGACAATCAAGTTTTTGTTGATGAAGATTGACAGGTCAATTTTCACGGATCTCAAATTTGTGTTGATTCATAGGACGTTTGTCAGGTCCTTATCCACACAAAGGGACCAGGGCTCTCACTACCATTTTTGGGAATGGGGCTAGGGCCCTTAGCATTGGGAAAATTAGCGGTGTTTTTGGCTAAAATTGGGAAAAATAAACAAACCCAGTTAAGAACATACTAGCTTTGCCAATCTTCAGGGGGTTTGTTAGGTGGCCAAAATACATATTTTGGGCCACTAAAATTTAATTTCGAGTGGCTTACATAATATTTTAGTGGCCAAATGATGAAGCAATAAAAAAAAAAAAAAAAAAAAAATCATGTTTTTTTTTTTTTTGGAAGGGGTGTGGGGGGGGGGGGGGTCAGTGGTGGGGTATGGCCTTGGGCGTATGGTTGGTGTTGGGTCTACATGTGTGATTGTAACTGGATTGATGAGAAAAGCACCATATTTGCTCATGTAAATAAGTCCCCAGGCAGAATACTCCAGTTGGAGGTGTGCCCCGACTGGCAGAAATCAATATACAACAACAACATTGTTGTGGAATATTTCACGTAGATCGACAGCGCTATTTTGGATATTTTAGCCTGGAATAAGCATTTGAAACAGGGATTTTGCAAGAAAACACAATTACAGGCCTATTAAATGTTAAAATAGTGGCTAATAATAGATAGTTGTAATGTATTTTGCACATTAAACGAAGTATTTTAGGTGATGATCCACTCTCCCAACAGTCAATTGGGAATTTTTAACTTTCGATTGGGAAATAACCTAGTCTGGCGGGTCAGCCGTCAAAATTAATTTTTGATAACTGATTTATCATTTTGACGTCTGGCTCCAGCACTATCAAAATTTCCCAAGTTCTATTAATATCTCTGCAAGCTGTTTTTAGAAATTGATTTTATGGGAATTCCTAATCTGATTGGTTGATGGCTGGGTGCTGAGGTCATGCCCTCTCTGAGAGCCAATCAGAAGCTCGCAATTAGAATTGTCTCCCCTCTCAAGATGACATTTTGAAGAAAAACAGGTCAGCCACGATGAATGGATTCTTTTAAAAAATCATCAAAATAAACAAAACTTGGATATATTTTATGAATTTTCAAATGGAGGTTTGTTTCTTATTTTGTTTTACAGTGTTTAACACCATTTGATTTGCATTAAAACTTGTTATTCTGTAAATAATGGCTTTCACCCAAAAGTGGCTAACAGCTTGGCTTTTTGATAATGTGCTGGAGTCATACGGCAAAATGAACCACTGGGTATGATACTTCATTTTGACGGCTGACCAGTCAGACTAGAAAAAACCATACTTTTTGGCATTGGGAATGGGGCCGAATTTCGGCCCCAAATTTCGGCAAATGAGAGCCCTGGGGACGATGGGAAAACAAGTTGTTGTTGAAAAATATTGTTAAAGATAATTGAAGACAGTGCGCATTGAAAATACATGTCATAATTTTGGAATGAAAACTCACTATGAAATCGACTCCTCCACCAGCAAGGTAAAACCACGTCCACCTCTATTTCCTAAGACAAACGTTGTTTTTTTTTGCACCTATATTTACCTTTATTTTTTGTCTAACCCCTTGTTGTCTAACCAACATATACCGTTAGCTAAATTCTGTTTTGAATGGTCAATTTAAAAATGAATATAAATGATTGGTGGTTTGACGGAGGACTCAATTGGAACAATGTAGATAGACCTAACAAATGAGAGATCGTTTTCTGGCGGATTTTGTGTTTTTGCATAAATTTCCAATCCTATTTGAATATGAAAATGCTGGTTACACTGTGTATCAGATTACCTTTGACTCTCAATCTGTACTAGATCACTTCTGAATTTCTCTGAAAAACCGACAATATCAGTCACTTTGTCAGACTCCTGAAGTTTTGCATTGAAAAATTGTGACCCTTTTCTGGACGTTTTCATTGGAGATACGACTTGTATATATCCCACGGCACTGTTTGCCTCAGTTTCTTCAAGTTTAACTTTCTTCTCCTGCGAAGCCATTGCTGTTGAGCGTTGCAAAACGGCGCGAAATCCTGGGTATCACGAGCTACCGCAAGTTTGGATGAACCCGTACCAAACCGAATAATTCTGGTCTTTTCTGTTCTATGTCGGTTCAGGACTGTCGTGAGCTTCTTTTAATGTCCGTACATCATATTAAAATATTAATTTCTCAGCAATATGAAGTTATAGCTAAGCAGAAACTAGATTATTAATGAAGTGAAAGCAAATAAGGCTAAACTACAGTTCTATCTTCTGATACTGAGTCGATCAATTTCTGATCATCACCTCAGGTGTGGGGTGGGTGGCTAACTTTAGAATTTAGTCAAGGGAAAAGGGAACATTTGGGGTGGACCATTAAAACTATTTACAGGATAAAGATGATAGGCATACTAAAACGCATGCCTCCGGGCCTAAGATTTAAATAGAAGCCTTAAATTCCTCAATGGTCTTGGACGAGACCACTGAAGAGGGGAGACTATTCCAAACTGGAATAATTCTGGGGATAAAGGATTTTTTTTCAGGGCTTCAATATAGGCAAATGGTCTTGTGTATTGTGAATTATGTGATTAAGAAGGACCGCTCCCTGCGGGACTCCAGGGAAGGCCACTCAAGTTCGTCTAGCATTTCACCGACGCTTCTGGTGTTCCTCCTCCTGCAGGTCCACCGGGCAGCAGTCTTCTGCACCTCATTACGAAAACATGCCCATGCAATATATAGAGACTTTTTTCAAAAGCAAAAATTGAAAATTTCATTGGAAAAATTTTGATATTTTTCTTATTTTTGCTCAAAACATAGATTGTGGGTACACATTAGAACCGCCTCGCCGAGGCGGTTCTAACGAGTACCCACAATCTATGTTTCGGAGCAAAAATAAGAAAAATAGGTATACCCCTGCAAACCCCAGTTTTTCTATATAAAAGTGGGGTTTATGGCGGTATACATTACACGGACATGTTTTTCTAATGTCTCCACCTTACAGTTGGAGTCTTATGTATTGGATCCCGGCACCTGGAGTTTTGCATTAAAAATGTGACTCTTTCCTGGGCATTTTCACCGGCGATACGATCTGTATGTATCCCACAGCACTGTTCGCCCCAGACTTTCTTCTCCCGCGATGTCACTGTTGTTAATATGCAAATAAAGTTTCCTTTTAAAAGGAAAGGATTGCCAGGTTTTAGGAAATGTAAAGAACACATTTAATTTATGCAAGATGGATGGAAGCGCAAAACACCATCACAAACTACACCGAAACAGCATTAAATTACATCCCAAGACTACAAAAAACAGCTTCCACGCACTTTACACCCCAATCACTTTCAAGGTTACATCAGATTACGGTTCACACTCCCTGCTACCATCTTCGTCTTGCCAATGGCTTTTAGACCTGACGGAAACGCAACTTTCGGCGCGAAAACAGGGCATTCACGAAAAACTGTCACATTCTTTATGACGAAAAATGGTCACATTTTTGTTATCATTTTTCAATGTCTTTTTTTTTTTTTTTTTTTTTTTTTTTTTTGCCGTTTTTGGCTTTAATTTCTATACTTGTTATCACAAAGATGAAAAACAAAAATAAGGATGTCATAACTTTATGGAACTGCAAACCAGACAAATAACGGGTACTTGCCCAATGACTAAGTGTAGCATGAAGTGGCTCTAACTTTTGAAGTTTTCAAGTTTTTTAGGTATGCTTTTGGCCTTTTTTGGCTACCAGACAACATACGAGTACCTGCCCAATGAGACTCAGTATTTTCACAAACTTAAAATTTTCATATACCCTGCTTTCGAAAAATTGACCGAAAATGGCCACATTTCATAATGCTTTTTACAAGGTGACCATTTATGGTGGACGATATACCGTTTAATATTTTTTTGAACTTGTAAAACATTGGCAATTACCCATTTAACTTGTGGCAAAATTTGGAAAATGTATAGCATGAGGTGGCTCCAAACTACAAAATTGGCAAGTTTTCAGGTATGTTTTTGGCCTTTTTGGCTACCAGACAACCTACGAGTACCTGCCCAATGAAACTCAGTTGAAATTTCTACACACAATACAAGTATTAGACGGAATATTTCCATCGGTATTCCATTAGACCTCTTCATTTCGACGTAATGACTTCTATTGAGTCCTTGGTCGAAAATGAAAAATCATCGAATACTCCAAAGAAATGAAAATTATGTTATGTTATATGACTTTATTTATAAATATTCCAGATGTAAAAGTACGCAGATTCATAAAATACTTCGTGTTTTCTGTGAAAAATAGCACAGTCTCTAAATAGATATTAAGGGAGACTACTGTAGAATACGGGAAACAACGAAAGTCGATTGATTTTTGCAAGTTTATTGAAATTCTTCATGCTAATCAGATGTTTATAAAAAGATTTATGCATTTCCTAACAAAATACAACTAACAACTATCACCAAATTAAGCAACATTAAGCTTCTTACGAAATCCATTATATGTTCGACCATAGTTTAAAGGCAACTAATGCTAAGCTGTCACGAGAGAAGAGCGAGGCCACGAGGTGTATCGGAGTGCAGAATAGCCAGCTGATCTATACAAGTATTTCAATTTACCGGGAACGAAATACCGTCACAATCAAATGTGACAGTCTTTTATGAATGCTTTAACTTAAAAATAGGATTTAACAAACCTCCATGTGAAGAGCTACATCTAGAACGGTTGACGGTTAATAACCTTCAAAAGCATGGCAAATGATTTGAAAATGCAGTCTAAACAGGAAATAGAAGTCCAAACTACATAGCTTGCGGCGGCTTGCGGCGTGCAAGCCAATACTGGGTAACACCAGTTACCGAAACTCGATTGGGTGAAACGGTACCGAACCGAATAATTCTGGTCTTTTCGGTTATCTAGATCGCTGCATTTAATATCCGACCATCTTATTGAATATTTCCTTCTCTGATCAGCAATATGAAGTAATAGCTGTGCAGAAACTAGGATATTAGGAAATGAAAGCAAAGGAATGACAACTACAGTTGCAGTCGTATATATTGAATCCCAGAAGAGGGGGTTACTTTGGGATTTTGCCTGTACAAAGGCTAGCATAATACTATGTACTCCAAAAATATCAGGTGAATGGAGTGAAATTCCATTCACTGGTGTAGATGCTTGGCCCCAAAGGTCATGAATTATGTTGATTTATGGAGTGGGAATTGCTTTCTGATTGCGCAATTTCCTGATCATTGACTACGTGTACCTTTTTGTAGAGCTTCTCTTCCTGATGCTTCAGACCAAGTCTCAAATCATAGGACTTTTGGTTCTGGAGATGACCACCATTTTATAGCCATGTCGTCCATCTTAGTCATGTGCCCTGGACCATTTTATAAACTTTCGTTCCTGTTTCCTAAGGATGCCCAACATGAAGTTTGGCAGCAGTTTCAGAGGAGGTCTTTGAAATTGTGGCTGATGACGGACGGACTAGCACCGGGGCCTGGCTGTCTTATAAGCTCATCTTGTGAGCCTTTGACTCATGTGAGCTGATAAATTGTCTTTATATTAGAAACATGTTTTATATTAGAGACATGTTTCCTTGGAAGCACAGTATACAGGTGGCAAGGCTAAAACTCAGAGGACCATATATATTATGTTAATTCTCGTCTGAGATCTAGATAATTTAAACATAAGTTACAAGCTAAACTACTACTGAGATCTTGTTTCTTCTGAGGAACACTGTTTACTATTATTCTACACCATTTTTACAGCGTTTTATTTCTTATCATGTACTGCTATTTTGTGAGTAAATAAGCAATGTCCAGGAATTGACCATAAACATAGTTAGCGCCAAAGGTAAAAATTACTGAAGTGAAAAGATAGTAATAATTTGTAGAAAGAAGGCGCAGCTATTTGATGTATATTACTGTTGTTATAATTAATGCATGCTTTGGTTTGGTCTCAGAAACTACTTGCAATTTTGATATTTTCAACTTGCGTAATTAATTTTGATCTCTCTTGATGTCTCCTTTGAATGTCTAGTTGACATTCCATACAATTTTTTGATAGTAGGTCAGAAACAGCTACAGTCGTCACCCTTACAATCTTACTTTTACGAGCCAAATAAGGCTCTGCCAAGAAGAAATTCAGTAAAAAACAGCCGGTTTCTTTTATCAATTTTAATTATTAAAATACATAAAACACATATCCTTACAACTATAACACAAAAAGAACTACACAAATGGATACTATCTTAATCTTATGAACACATTTTAAAATGTTAAAAAATATAACAAAGCTTGATAGATCGTGGACGGTGATAAATCTAATGTTATAGGTAACATCATAGGTAAAACCAGAGGACCATTGGTCCTATTAAGGCTATTAACGCTCGTCTGAGTTCTTTCATACATACAAGACTCATATAGATAGCTATCAATTGTTCTAGGAGGACACTCTGGTGCAACCAAAGCATCTGTGGAACGCTATTTAAGCTACACCTCAGGTTCCTGGGTTAGACCTCAGGCTTCTCCAGTCTTTCTGATACGACTTTTAAAGAAGATTCTGCCTCCATATGTCCTTAGCTGTTGAGTTGGATATAAAACATGAATGAAATCTACTGACCAACTCTGATGAAACCAATACCCAAATTACCTCTTGGTGCCTCCTTTGATTTTGTGTGCAATGTTAGGCACCTTCAACTAATTAAGACCAATCACATTAAATTTATATTGCTGAGTATTCATTAAGATGATATTTGTGCTGTGGTTCTCTCTAGTTTATGTTTTGGTGTGGATTTTGGCCACCTTTAAGGAAAAAGCTGCTACATTTTACTATGCTGCTATCATACTATGTTGTCTTTGTATCAGTACCTGCTTGTAAATTTGATTGTTTCCGATATGGGTTTTTGTGAGCCTTTGTTTTCATTGTGCCAGTTCTTGATCATTGCTTTAATACCTTCTACTTCTATGTCCTGTCACAAACAACTCCCTGGGTTAGTCTCAGGCTTAGATCTCAGAATCAAGCAATTATCATCATTTTAACAGTGCTACCCAGATGTGCCAAATCTAGTTACTGCAAAAGGAGTAACAGTGAAAACAACTATATTCTTTTCTAATACTTTTATTTTATTGAATATCACTACACTGATCTTTATAGTTCACCTATTAAAATCCATTTAACTTAGACTCTTATAACTGAAACACAAAAATACTACATAAATAAGCTATTGTAATTTATTGACAACAGTTTCAAAAGTAATGAAAAAAATGAACTTAATCAATCATGATTGTGGGTTAATCTAGTATCTTATAGTGGATGTAGAAGTAATGAGACTGTGTCTATAACATTAAGAGTAAAAACAAAACATGCAAAGACTGGAGTTATGCACGTAAAATTTCTGTGGCTAAAATAAATACATTGTAAAAATCATTGTAAATGTATAATTTAACACAATATAACACCTATACCAGACAACAACATAGAAAATAGGTAGTATACATTATTACTGGGCAATGTTATTTTATAAACTTATAATCAATAAACAAAATAGTCTGACAGCTTAAACATAATAAAATACATTTACTGACAGTATATTGCTATCATTCTTCCAATCCAGCATTATCTTCATTTTCCTTTAATGCTATATACATAATTATAAATAATAAACACTTTTGGTTTGTAGTTATGTACATTATAATCAACACCGAATTAAACTCTAATGACTATACTTTTGTGATACAACTGGAGAATCTGTCCAAATCTCACAACCATCGGCTAACGTTCGGAATCTTTAAAATTATAAACGGCCATCCCCACTCACTTTTCAATGTTCATTACTATGAATAATGTCTTTTTACAAAACTTTTCATCAATATATACTGAAAACTATTTCTTGCAAAACATTTATAAAACAAACATAAAACACTGTATAGCACTTGTTACATCAGTTATCACCATATAGTTACAATGTTTTTTCACAATGCATCTAACTGCCTGCTTTATTATCACAATGCCTCTAACTGCCTGCTTTCATTTAACTGAAATGAGTAATATACTGTATATATGAGATTCTATTCAAATCAGATATTATAGTCACAGTCTCTTAAATTCTAACATCTAATTTGAGAAGAATTTTTATACACAAATTATATATAACCATAACAACATAACAACAGTTACCGCATTATACATAATGCAGTCCTACTGCCCATTTTCTGCAAAATTTTCCTTTTAAATGACATTTTAACAGTTCCCAATTCAAATGCAGAAGCTACTTATGTTGACCTTGCCGTAAAATAGGTCAAGGTCATCACAGGGCCATGATTTATATACACATTATTGTGCTTGAGTCACTAATGCTACATGTCAAGTTTCGTTGAAATTGGTCCACCGGTTCTGGAGAAGAAGATTTTAGAAGGTTTTTTACCATATATGGGCATGGCGGTCATCTTGGTCATGTGACCTGGATTTCTTATATATACATTGGTTCCCCCTTCCTATAGATGCTTTATATAAAATTTGGCCTTGGTTGGCCAATGGATTTCAGAGGAGAAGATCTTTGAAAATGGTGGACGACAACGGAACACGGACGGACGCCGGAGCATGGGTATACTATAACCTCACCTGTGAGCCTTTGGCTCAGGTGAGCTTAAAAGGTGGCAACCCCAATTGTTGCTAAACCACCAATTTTAACCTAGTGGGGTTTCGCCCTGCATCTTCAGTTCTCTACTCTGCAAAGATACACAAGTTAAAAATTTTAGAGATACAGTGATTAATCTGTACCAAGTAACAATTTAATAGCTAACCTTAGTGAATTACACTATTTAGTTCATTAAAAAGTCAACTTTCCATCTTTGTGGGATTAAGAATTTGCCATTTTAGTTAAGAGAGATTTATTGTACAGAAAGGGTTAACACTGGTTGTGCTGTACAAATTAATGTACAGTTATTCAATTCATGTTTTGCGTCACCTTATTTGAATATCTATTTGTCTAAGGCACAATATATAATTTTATGATCAGACCAGTAAGCCTCAATGATATCACAAAATCCTTCAGAATTTGAAAATATCAAATCTAGTACTGACCCAGAGTCAGTTGTACATTGTTTAATATGTTGCATACATCCAAATAACGTCTCCACAAAATCCACAAATCCTGTACTGGCACCATCTATCTGTATGTTGAAGTCCCCTAATATGACTAATTTAGCATTCAGATCAATAACTGGCCTAAGATGACAGTGAATATCATTTCTAAAATCAGTCTGTGAACTTTTTGGGTATTTGTACAACACAACAACTTGAACATAACCTCGTTGAATGCTGAATGTGCCAGTGAATATGAATTCAAAGGACTTACATCGCATTTTCACGACTTTCTGAATCTGCAAGTACTCCTTTACATACAATGCAAGTCCATGATATGGTCTGTTGTTTGCCTCTTTTACTGTATCATCAAGCCTAACAAGTCTGAACCGCTTCAGGGCAAAATGTACATTTTCATCCCTACTACATAACCTGGTTTCAGCAAATCCAATTATATCTGCTGCCAATACATTTGGTTCAGTTTGAACATCCTTAAAATGTTTATGCAAGGATCTAGCATTATTGAATGCAATTTTGAATTTGTCTGAACCAATTTTATACAGCGGAACATAACATAGTTCTAAGGTAGCACATGTGCGTAGCCTTTTCATTTCTATATTTACATCATTATCCAATGCCATAGCAGCTTCATTCATATTCAGTATATATAAATCTTCCAGCTTTTTCACTCTACTAAACGCAACATAGTGAATGTGTGGTATTTTCCTTGTCTCCTTCTGGGACAAATCAACAACTACCTTGTCAACTGTTGCACCTTCAGCTTTGTAGACTGTTTTACCTGAAGCTGGTGTCACTGGAAATTGGCTTCTCTGAAATGTTTTGTAGTTATGTATAAATGTTCGCTGTGTTTCAAATACAGGTGTCCAGTCTGCATGAATGCTTGAGTTGTAAAATTTTCTGTTTTTCTGACGTGTTGCTTTACCAACCCGAGGGTCATCAAACAATACCCAAATAATGCTAGGACGGTTTGTTCCTTCCATCCACCTGAAGTCAATGTGTTTTACCACACCAGTAGCGCCATTGGTTAAACCGTCTTCTACATCTACATTAGCTGTATGAACAACAATCATTCCAACAACTACCGTCAATGATTTCTTTAGCTGGCCTGTTTGTCCATAGTCCTTTGGGAGCTTATCAATCAAGGACTGGTGCCTGCTGGCAGGAATGTTTGCTGAGACAACACTGTCATGGCATGATATTACATACTTTTCTCCTGGCAACTGACTCAAAATAGTGTCATTGTGTTGGTCTACATAATAATTCTGTGCAAACAAATGAAGAGCATCCTTTGGATAGTCACCAGTTTCACGGTCAACAACACGTGTCTGCAGTTTTTGTTTGTCTTCCTCTGTCATTTCATTCAATCGAAGTCGGTTTAATAACTGTGCAAATGCTAGATCGTCTTTCTGTCTCATGATATCAACCAATTCATACATTGTAAAGAGCTCTTTCCATAAGTTCCTTCCCAGAGAAGATGCTCCCTTTTTCAAATCCAGACTTATCAAGTAATCACCTACTGGCTTAAGTTGATAAAGATCCCCAACAGCGATAACACTTAAACCACCAAAAACTTCTTTTGTTCCCATCAGCTGCTGTAGGCGAGTGTCTATAAAGCTTAGTGTCATGTTGCCTACCATTGATATTTCATCAATAATGATAATTTTCAGATGTCTGTATTTGATTCTGAATGTATTTAACTCATCAGCTGAAAGATGATTGCTTCCCTTTTGATACATTTTCTTGTGGAATGCAGAGTAAATGGTTTGGCCACTAATATTAAAAGCAGCAAACCCCATGTATGCACACAGCAGAATTCTCATATCATCTGGATTTTCTCCATCTTTCATATTCAAAATCCTGAACAGACTTTGGTAAAGAGCTCGAATCACTACTGATTTACCAACACCTGCCCCTCCTGTAAGAAAAGCATAGACCGGCTCATCTTTACATTTGATCCAGTGCACAATATGGTTAAAGAATTCTCTTTGTCTCAAATTAAGACTTCTGAGTAGTTGAAAGTATTCATCTTCCGGTAATAAAATGCTACTAGTTTCTACTGGGGGCACTGAGCAAGTAGACTGTAGTTCTATGCCAATATCATAATGTCTCTGCTCCACAACTCTGCTTGGGTTAAAACAAACAAACTTTTCTGACTCTCCTGTCCCTTCTTCTTCTGCTTCCCTATTTTCTTGCTCTGCATTTGGTGCAATTTGATCATAGTCCCTTTCCTCAGCTTCCATCATTTGTCGTGCAAGCTCAAGTTTTTCCGCATGGTGCTCATACTCATTTCTTTTGGATATCAATGATGTATGTACAGACTCATAGTGAGCTTCATATGTATCAAAAGAACCTATCAAATCTTTTAGTTCATTTCGCCACGGTACAAAAAGCATAAGCTGCTCTCTAAAGTAATTTTCTGGGTCCTTCTTCTTGTTGTATTTAACATACCTTATTATTCTTGGGACTTTTCTTTTCTTGTATTTTGTTCCATTTTTTGCTTTGAACAGCAAATCTGAACTTTGACTGTTATCGTCATCCACGCTGTCATGACCTTCATCCTCAGAGCTACTGGCAAAACTGTCATCATCATTAGTTTCATCAATTTTATCTGGTAGTCTATTTCCTTTCGGATAAGTAATGTCAATCTTTGAAACATAGTCTGCTAGGCAAAATTTCCCAAGCTGCCTTGGTCTTTTAGAATACCTCTGTATTACATTTTGTGATTCTATATCTGTAGATTCAGCTGGAAGTTCATCAAGAGCAGCTTTTGGCTTGAGCAGAAAGATTCTTTCATCTGGTATAGATGTATTGATGAAAACAATATCCCTTGTGCACTTTGTCAAAGGAATTTGCAGATCAAGATAAACAGCCTCTTGAGCACTAACCTCCACACAGTTTGAAAATACATTCCCAATATGCCGGACTTGTTTCTTCAGGTCAAGATTTCCTCTTCTAGCCTCTTTTGCGGCTGCATCAAGTTGTGCACTCATTCCTCTTTGTGATTTACTTATATAACCAACTATATATGAAGCACATCCGTATGGTTCGAGAACAATCTGAATGTCAAGATTGGCTTTCCAGGCAAGAAGTATGTTTTCGTTAAACGGATTTATTCTCATATCTTTTGTTTCACGTTTTAAGAAAACCTTTGGTGCTTTCAAAGAGCTTTTGATGCAACAAATGTAGTCTTCAAAGTCCATTTTAGCAATGTTTTGCAGAAATTCCTCAAATGTCATATCTCCAGTTTCTTTACACTCATTCATTGCTTTCTGGAGCTCTACATTCTTCTTTTTGTACTTCTCAACATTCTCTTCAAGAGGGTACAATAACATAGTTGTCGGCAATGGTGGCAAAGGAAACCCAAACCTACAAATTGGTTTGCCTTTTTTCCTGCAGGTTCTAGAATGTTTGTGACTTTGAAGGTTAACAAGATTTGCTGTCTTTTCATTGTCAGTACTGCACGTGAGATACTGATCAACAAACTGAATTATTTCGCCTTCAGAGTTTGTTTCTAAAGTAGGAGCATTTTCTACCCAAACGAGCATATGAATATGAGGAGAGCCACGCTGCTGAAACTCAACTCTATAAAAATAATCACGCACCTTTCCTATTGGCTCACAACTGCTCTTTAGAATTGTACTGAGGAATTCTTGAACTCTATGATCAAAGTACCTTGAACATGTAACTGGGTCTTTCTGAACTAGCTTTGTTTTCTCTTGCCAAGTCAGATTTTCTAATTCTTTTTCAGAATATTCAATACCATCATTCAATTTTGCTAACATTCTCAACAGATCTGTCCATCTAGTATCAGCGGCTGACAATGACATAAACCAAGTAGGCAAGGAAAGTTGCCTTATCATTGCAAAAATGTCTTTTTTGCGCATTTCTAAATAGGCTGGTGAGTTTCGCAGTTGGCGAAATATATATAATAGCCTTCATCAAGATTTACAAGTTTATCCAAATAATTTGAATCTCTAGCTTCAGCTGCTGTAATTTTTTTGCCTTTCTTTTTACACCTTCTAACAGCTAAGTTAACTTTGTCACTGATTTGTTTCATTTGTAGCTTTTTGTGTTTAAAGAATATATTTGGAACTGACTGTGCAGCTCTCCTGTCAACACTACGCAATTCCCATTTTACAATGTCACTATAATGAACTGGAACTAATCTTTCATCCTTTCGAGGTGGTGTCTGGCCACAAAATATAGATGGGAAACATAAGTACTCTGCATCTTTATCTTGATATAAACTTAAAGGGTGCTGACCTTCACCTGGAGCAAAAGTGAAAACTTTGTCACACTTATTGTCAATATCAGCATCATCTACTAATGTATCTATATTGCCAACATGATCATTTGCATCTATCTCACTGTAATGATCAGAATCATAGCCATTTGATGCTTCAATGTCATTTTCACTTTTCTCTTCTTGTACCTGTTTTTCATTTTGTATATTCTTTTTGTCATTAAGCTGTTCCCTTGTCACTTCTAAAAATTCTCTGACTGTATCCTCTGCACTTTCAGTTACTTCCTGAAACCAGCTTTCATCAGCTACTATGCCAGACTTTTTGTACAACTCACTGTTGTTCATTAGCCAATGTAGTGCAGCCAAAACTCTTAATGGTCTTACATTTTCTTTAAAGTCAACCTTTTTGTAAGAAAGCATCTTTTTTAGTTGGATGGCAACAGTAAAATTTTCATCCATTGGCCTTGGAAGACTGTTTATAGTAGGCTGAATATCAACAGGCACATTGATAACATTTCCTTTAAGGAATACTGGCCACCACGAGGAAGTTCCCTGATCTGCATAAATGGAATACGAAGTGCTATTAATCTTTCTTCCAACTGATGC
This sequence comes from Rugalucina vietnamica, assembly GCA_964017185.1. Lineage (NCBI taxonomy): Eukaryota > Metazoa > Mollusca > Bivalvia > Lucinida > Lucinidae > Rugalucina > Rugalucina vietnamica. The sequence goes on along the minus strand of OZ024873.1, from coordinate 31,578,378 downwards.
AAATTTAGTTCTTCAGGTTTGTTTGGCCATTTGAAGCCATTAGCTACTGATAATTTTGGACATTTCCGTTCTCGTAAAGCACTCAAGCAAGTATGACAAACCCATTCTTCATTATTTACAGACATAAAATCCGTGCAATACTGCCGTTTACTTTCTTCAGGAATATGAGTGTTCTTTAACATTGAAACACTTTTTCTAAACCATGTTTGGTGACAACATGTACAAATATATAAGGGGCCAATAGATATATCTAAATGAAACTGTTTAATAGTTTCTTCAATAGTTTTATATGCCTTCTGGTGAGTTTTATGAGGCAAAGATTCTGTATCATACTTGAATCTTTTGCAAGAAACAGTCATTCTAGAAATGTCGTTACATTTTCTCTTCTCTTGTCTTATCTGTTGCTTCTTGATTCTTTCATATTCCAGAACAATGGGATTTTTCCTTGCATTTTGTTTAGAGACATTCTGGTACACTTTCTCTCTTTCCAGAAAAGCAGGATTTTCTCTTGCTGACTGTTTTGATTTCTTCTGATACGCAATTTCTTTCATTCTAAAAGTAGGATCTTTTCTAGCATGCTGCTTTGATTCCGTTTCTTGTCTTTTAAAGGTTGGGTCTTTTCTTGCCTCCTGCTTTGATTCCATTTCTTTCCTTTTAAAGGCAGGGTCTTTCCTTGCATGTTGCTTTAATTCCATTTCTTTCCTTTTAAAGGCAGGGTCTTTTCTTGCATGCTGCTTTGATTCCTTTTGATACCTTATTTCTCTATCCTTAAAAACAGAATCTTTTCTTGCTTGTCGCTTTGATTCCATTTCTTTCCTTTTAAAGGCAGGGTCTTTCCTTGCATGCTGCTTTGATTCCTTTTGATACCTAATTTCTGTATCCTTAAAAACAGAATCTTTTCTTGCTTGTCGCTTTGATTCCATTTCTTTCCTTTTAAAGGCAGGATCTTTCCTTGCATGCTGCTTTGATTCCTTTTGATACCTAATTTCTGTATCCTTAAAAACAGAATCTTTTCTTGCTTGTCGCTTTGATTCCATTTCTATCCTTTTCAAGGCAGGGTCTTTCCTTGCATGCTGCTTTGATTCCCTTTGATACCTAATTTCTGTATCCTTAAAAACAGGGTCTTTTCTTGCATGCTGCTTTGATTCCATTTCTTTCTTTTTATAAGTTGCATTTTTTCTGGCCAATTGTTTGAACGTTTTATAATATTCAGTGCGATTACGCTGCTTTCTTTTTTTCAGTAATGATTCTTTCTTTGATTCAAAGGTGTGTTTACCACTCACATTTCTTTCTGTTTTCAGAGCCTGTCGAAATCTTTGATCTTTGAAATAGCCCTCCATACGACTTATCATTTCATCTTCATAAGTCTGTTCTTCTTGATATTTATTGATATGGACTGGCAGGAAGTCAAACTGCAAGTTAGTATCAGTTTCTAAATTCATGCTGTCATAAAATGCATATATATATGTAACTAGGTCATCCAAGTTTGAGAAAGTTATTAAACAGGAAGCACCGTCACTTGATGAAAGTCCATTTTGTCCATGGGAATGAGAATCAAAAAAGGCATACAACCCATCATTTTTAAAAACTGCAGAACATATTGCACCAACAGTTAATAGGCCACATGCTACAGAGGAAAATGCCGACTGCAAGGTAGAGTGAAGTGTTGGTAAGCCATGATCTTGAGTATCAACAAGAACACCACTTTCAATTTGAAATCTTTCTAACGTAAATTTTCCTAACTCTACTTCAAAATCATTTGGTATTTCTTCTAAGCTCAAAAGCTGGTTAATGAACTTCCCATCTGTTTTCAACTTGCTAATGACAGTTTGATACAGAGCATCCCCTTCATAAAGTACTTTATCTATCATTGAACTATTATCTACATTGTGAGTAAGTGCGTATGACAACATACATAATGCATTACATGTGCACTGATACCCTTTTGACTGTTCAGAAAATCTAGCATCATTTTGATGAAAACTTCCAAATACCAAATCAGTGGCATTCCACAATGGTTCAGATGATCTTACTGCTTGATAACATGTCACATCATCGACTAAGCATGTTTCAAATGTATCACTGTTAAAATAATGTTGTGCAATAACATTTTTATGAAGCTCCTCATTTTGTATAGTGTTTTGAGTGCAAAAAGCTTTGTTCACACTTTCATAAAATTCCTCATTGACCCTTGATTGAAAGTCTGTAGCAACATCAGGAAAAGCTTCCAAAAATACAGTATCAAAATCTGTCTGTAAATTTGAGCTAACCTTCTCTATAATCGAATGAATATCAATTATTGTCTGTTTGAACTGACTCTCATGATCATTTTTGGCTTGTTCTTTCTTTTTGTCTGGTGGTGCCCTTACGCTGAAGGGACTTCGTGCCACTATAGGGCTGCCTGCCCCCACACTGGAGGGACTTCGTGCCACAGATGGGCTGCCTGCCCCCACGCTGGAGGGACTTCGTGCCACAGATGGGCTGCCTGCCACCACCCTCGGTGGACTTCCTGCCACCTCCCTCGGTGGACTTCCTGCCACCTCCTTCGGTGGACTTCCTGCCCCCCTTTCGGAGGGACTTTCATACCTGACTGTTACTTTACATTCCCCACCACTGTCTACACTAGATCTGTCCCTATCGCCATCTCTGCCATCTGCTCTCAATCTCTTTCTCCACTCCTTCCTTTTCTGCTCTGACCACTTCCAGCCCTTTCTCCTAGGCATGATTAATCACCTGAAAATAGAAAGAAAAGGTAATGTGTAGAATTGTTAAACATTTAGCCTATATAAATCTTCAAATTAGAACCTAGAAATATTATACCATAATAGCAAAGTTCAACAAAATGTTCTAACCTGGTGAGTGAGTGGAGATGCTCAGGTCATGTTACTTTGCTGTTTTCATAGCAAGATAGGTTTTCTAGTGCTGAAGCAGAATCTACCCTTAATATGACACAATGCTTTAAAACCAAACAAAGAAGCAGAACAGCAGCTCTACTCTACCAGCTGATAAACCCCTTCATTTTCTACAGCTAAAATAGTATGATCTTTCTAGTTTCTAAATTTCAGATTACACCTTTTACAAAAATTATATTAAAACTTATCTGTCACTTCATCTGTTCTTGACCTCTCCCTCCACTCTGTCCTTTTATTTTCTACTTACAGCCAGTTCTTGTGCCTACGCATGAAAACACCTAAAAATAGAAAGAAATTAATATTTATATACCATTATGGGACAGGCAGCACACATTTCCCAAATAAATATGAATCTTGTATCTATTTGAACATATTATGGTAATATAACTGTTGTATATTGCCCCGGGGTGAAGTACATGAACCCCTGGAGTCCATTTTTTTCACAATCATTGATATTCAGTCCTACTACCCACTTTCTGCAAGACTTTTCAAATTAAAGGACATTTGAACAGTTTTCCCCATTCAAATGCATAGGCGACCTATGTTGAACTTGCCGTAAATAGGTCAAGGTCATCACACAGTCATAATTTATATCCACATTTTAGTACTTTAGGCATTGATGCTTCATACTAAGTTTCAATGAAATTGGTCAACAGGTTCTGTAGAAAAAATATTACAAGGGTTATTTCCATACATGGGCATGGCGGCCATCTTGGTCATGTGACCTGGATTATTTATATGCACATTGATTCCCCCCTCAGGGGGGTTCGTGGTTACCTGTATTTCCAATATTGATTTTTTTAAAGCTGGGAACCAGCGAATAATGCAAAAATGGTGAATGTTGACCTTGCCGTAAAATATGTCAAGGTCATCACAGGGTCATGATTTATATATACATGTACATTGCACTACTTTAGCCATCAATGCTCCATGACAAGTTTCGTTGAAATCTGTCCTCCGGTTCGGGAGAAGAAGATTTTTGAAGGGATTTTACCATATATGGGCATGGCAGCCATTTTGGTTATGTGACCTGAAATATTTATATACACATTGGTTCCCCCATTCTATAGATGCTTCACATAAAATTTGGCTTTGATTGGCCGAGTATTTTCAGAGAAGATGTTTGAATATCATAGTAATATACATGTATATTACCCCCGGGTGGGGGCAGATGAGCCCTTGGGGTGCAATTATTTTCAGAATCATTGAAATTCAGTCCTACTGCCCATTTTATGCAATTTTTTCCCTTTAAATGACATTTTAACAGTTTTCACATTCAAATGCATAGGCGACTTATGTTGACCTTGCCATAATATAGGTCAAGGTCATCACAGGGTCATGATTTATATACACTTTGTAGTGCTTGAGCCATCGATGCTTCATGCCAAGTTTCGTTGAAATCAGTCCACCGGTTCTGGAGAAGAAGATTTTTGAAGAGTTTTTACCATATATGGCAGTGGCGGCCATCTTGGTCATGTGACCTGGATATTTTATATACACATTGGTTCCCCCTTCCTTAGGATGCTTCATATTAAATTTGGCTTTGGTTGGCCAAGCAGTTTCAGAGGAGAAGACATTTGAATATTATGGAAATATACATGTATATTGCCCGGGGGTGGGGGCAAATAAGCCCCTGGCATCCAATTTGTTTCAGAATCATTAATATTCAGTCCTACTGCCCATTTCCTACAAGACTTTCACTTTAAATGACATTTTAAAAGTTTTTCCCATTCAAATGCATTGGTGTCCTATGTTGACCTTGCCGTAAAAAAGGCCAAGGTCATCACAGGGTCATGATTTATATATACATTGTAGTGCTTGAGCCATCAATGCTTCATGCCAAGTTTCATTGAAATTGGTCCACCGGTTCTAGAGAAGAAGATTTTTGAAGGGTTTTCACCATATATGGGCATGACGGCCATCTTGGTCATGTGACCTGGATTTCTTAAATATACATTGGTTCCCCCTTCCTATTGATGTTTCACATAAAATTTGGCTTTGATTGGCCTAGCGGTTTCAGAGGAGATGATGTTTGAATATGATGGTAATGTACAGGTATATTGCCCCGGGGTGGGGGCAGATGAGTCCCTGGCGTCAAAATTTTTCAGGATCATCAATATTCAGTCCTACTGCCCATTTTCTGCAAGATTTTCATTTAAATGACATTTTTAAATTTTTCCCCATTCAAATGCATTGGTGACCAATGTTGACCTTGCCGTAAAGAAGGTCAAGGTCATCACAGGGTCACAATTTATATATACATTGTAGTGCTTGAGCCATCAATGCTTCATGCCAAGTTTTGTTGAAATCGGTCCATCGGTTCTGCAGAAGAAGATTTTTGAAGGGTTTTTACCATATATGGGCATGGTAGCCATTTTGGTCATGTGACCTGGATTTCTTATATACACATTGGTTCCCCCTTCCTATTGATGCTTCACATAAAATTTGGCTTTGATTGGCCAAGCGGTTTCAGAGGAGATGATGTTTGAATATTATGGTAATGTACAGGTATATTGCCCCGGGGTGGGGGCACATGAGCCCCTGGGGTCAAATGTTTTTCAGAATCATCAATATTCAGTCCTACTGCCCATTTCCTGCAAGATGTTCACTTGAAATGACATTTTAAAATTTTTCCCCATTCAAATGCATTGGTGACCTATGTTGACCTTGCCATAAAATAGGTCAAGGTCATCACAGGGTCACGATTTATATACACATTGTAGTGCTTGAGCCATCGATGCTTCATGCCAAGTTTCGTTGAAATTGGTCCACTGGTTCTGGAGAAGAAGATTTTTGAAGGGTTTTTACCATATATGGGCATGGGGGCCATCTTGGTCATGTGACCTAGATTTCTTATATACACTTTGGTTCCCCCTTCCTATTGATGCTTCACATAAAATTTGGCTTTGATTGGCCAAGCGGTTTCAGAGAAGAAGATCTTTGAAAATGGTGGACGACGGACGACGGACGACGGACGGACGCCGGGTGCCTCCCTATCCTATAACCTCACCTGTGAGCCTTCGGCTCAGGTGAGCTAAAAATGTATTCAGAAATGGTCAAAAATGCAGAATGTGCTCTATCTATGGTTCTTCTGGGCGTTGCCATGGTAATGCTTGTAGGATAAATGAAGTACTTTTTCTTGTTTTTAATAGAGGAGGCATATGGCTGTTCTAAGGAATGGTTTACTCACCTAAATTCCAAAATTTATTTTTTTAGCAAAATCTGAGGCCAAAATAAGCCGTTAAATGCCCTAGTCCTTTGTTAAAAAGAATAGTCTTAAGTTTTAACCAGAGTCCAAAAATAATGTCATAATAAAATGATAAAACTCACCTGACTTCTTAGGTAATCTGCTAAATTCTTTCTTGTGAAATTCGCTGCTGCATTAGGTGATAACTCATACCCTATAAAAATAAGACTAACAGTGAATGTAATTTTGAAAAGTGTGAACCCTATGTTACCAAGTCTATGTACAATACAGAAACACTTGTCATTTCTAGTTATCTACCACTGTGAAAATTGTTTGTTCTATGGTTTAACACGTAAGTCAACATTTTTTTCAGTCATGTCTGGACAATACTGGATGGATATACTAGTTCCTGTGTATTAACCAACAGTCCAACACTATATAGGAGTAAAAAATGTCTTGTTCAAGGACACAGCCAGAGGCCAGTGGGATTTGAACCCAAACTTCTCAAACTGGAGTCACTTGGCAACTCCATTGTGAAACTGGTTCTGCTTTCTAGCAGTACTATAATTTCTGAGTTTCACTTCCTCTATAGACTAAGTTTTTAAGGAAAGGCTGTTTTATTTTCAATATGTAACTCCCTGAGCTTTCCAAATATCTATTTTGGTTATTTATATTTTTTTTTAGTTTATCCCATTTCTCTATTAATGCTTACAGAATACAGACATATATTTTTCATATCTTTTTTTGTTTCATCTTGGATACCAAGTGAGTACATACCATTTCTCATTTTGTATAGCTGTATGTTTTTACTGATGTATTCTGCAAACTGCACAGTATCCCCACTTTCTCCACTGACCAGCATCAGCAATTTATCGCTCATTTTGTGCATCTTGTCATAATCTGAAGAAAAGAAAACAAACTTTCAGCATGCATACCTGGTAAACTTTCAAAAAGATTTTTTTTTATGTACTACAGATTTCAAAATGGGGAAATAAATCATAATTATTAAGTCATCCCACAAATAGACCTATTTTTCTAATAACATTATGCACTAGCCATTTGTAACCATGCCCACCCCCCCACCTCCCCGAGGGAGGGCCGGGGATAACCGTGGAAATGAGCCGGGCTTTGACCAAAGTTATGACACGGCACGGAAATACCCGGGGTTTGCTCTATATTGGCAAAAAGGTCCGTGAAATGAAAAGATAGCAGGCTGCGGGGGAAAACAGCAGTGGTTTTACCAACAAGCAGTCCCCACAGGCTGGGTCTTTTACCAGGTATTTGCTGGACCAAAAGTCAAAGTCTCCGCTATTCCCCGGGGGTGGGGGGTGAGTCTGTGGTTACAAAGGAAACATTACTTAACATGCCTAACTAATTAATAAACTTAACTAATTAATTAGTTTATCTAAGCTACTATCTAAGCTACTAATTCCTTCTGCTTCTGCTTCAGAACAGTGCAGGGCCTTTTACAGCGTTATGCACCTGGAGAGAGATTTAGTCGCGCTTGGTAAGGAGGGTACTGAATCCCTCAACTGTCTCTGCATGCACGACCGTTGTTTCTAGATGGTTCCACTCAATTAGTCTTCACGAGAAATGAGTTCTTTAGCTGATCTGTCTTACACTGCTCAATAATAAATCCTCTGTCGTTGTTCACAGAATGTTTTTCAACTATGTTCACACTTTTATATCCCGGATATGTTTTAGGTTTTATATGTCTTTTAGGTTTTTGAGGTTTCAGAAATTCATCTGGATTGATGGCTGGTACCAACCCCTCGACCACCTTAAAAAGAAAAACTAGTCTGCAACTACTGCGCCTACGTTCAAGTATTTCCAGCTCAAGTGTTTCAAGCATTTTAGTAACACTGCCATCTTCGCGTAAGTGATAATCCCCAGTTATGAAGCGCGCGGCCTGTCTTTGAACTCTTTCCAACTTTTCAATGTCTTTGGTAAGATATGGATCCCAGATTATAGAGCCGTAATCCAGCACTGAGCGAACATGAAATATAGGCTGTTTTGCAGCAGTCTGTAGGACACATTTTTAAGTTACGTCGAAGGAATCCAACTGTTGAGTTTGCCTTTTTTGTGATTTTTGTTATATGAGATGACCATTTTAGATTTTCAGTTATTGTAACTCCTAGATATGGATTCTCATCTACTTGCTTCAGAATATGGTTATTGAGACTGTAGAAGTGAGATGATCGGTTGTTGATGCTCATTATATAGCACATTTTTGCATTAATCCGCATGCCCCATTTATCAGCCCACTTCTTCAATTCAAGAAGATCATTCTGTAGAGTGATGTGATCAGCCTGAGATTTTATTGGTCTGTATATTGACCCGGTCGGCAAGCTACTCTTTCGTGAGAAAAAATCAATTATTCAATATCGGTTACTGGAACTGCACCTTTCCCGCCTCTTTGCTCATTCGTTCGAGGGTATAACCTCGGTCAATATCATTGTGTTTTAATCATTTTTAGACGCTTCTAAAATCATAATTTGTCAGGAATATAACGGGGTTCATACACTGAGTTCAAGAAATAACGAAGACCTAAAAATACAAACAAAGCTTTCAATAATATTTTTATTTTGTTTTCATATTTTCTGCTTTTAATTCAGTAAGGTTACAGCGATAAACACCGAGTAATTCACCTCGTACAATTGACCTATGACGTCACGCCGACTGGATCAATTAGGTAGTCGTCCGCGAAAAGGCGTACTTGAGATTGTACCGCTACTAATTTCCCTCCTAGCGCACCCCTGGTGAGTCTTGTCAATTTGGCGTATCACCAGTAAACCATTCAGATTCAGCCTGAATGTTTTACACATCAAATTGACAACACCACGCAGTTTGTCGAAATAAAAGTTCGTGCGAAAATAAGTGTCCCCTAATAATAAAGTGGTGTAAACAGATAATTTACGAGTACCTTGCTTCATCGAGACAATGCTACGAGCTGAAACTTTATCTGCAGCTACCAGGACAAAGTCCTTTCCTTGTATACCAATAAGGCACTCCATACTTCGGGATGTCTTAATTCAATGTAGAAATTAAACAATCATGAATCACCGAGCTGAAGTTGGCACACTTTCCACAGCCGCCAGAATACATCAGCCGTCAAAGGTAGAGTATAAATGCAACACCAACTATACTGCGTGATGGTGACATGCGTTAATCCGCATCATATTCATTATTATTATAACATGTATTATTATTATTATTATTATTATTATTATTATTATTATTATTATTAAGTGATATAGCCGAGTTGTTAGCGCACTGGCTTCTTGTGCTCGAACTCCGCCTGCGGCGAGGAAAATTTGTTGGTCCGAACTGGCTTCCCTTCGTATCACTTGCAGGTATGACATGATACAGTGCGCCGTCCTTCGGTTCGGGACGTTAACTGGAGGCCCCATGTGCAGGGACTGTTATCCCCTGTGCAGGTTAAAGATCCTACACAGGTTCTATCCTTATGTATGTAGGCCTGCCGCCATTCCTGCAAACACACCGGAGTGTATACAATGTAAACTTCCCAAGAATAATCAGAAATCGATTGACGGGAGTAACAAGAAAACATAAAAATATTATTATTCTTTCCACCGACGCTGATTAGCTGTGACTTGGTTCAGCCTGTGTAACTTTTGATGGCAGCGGTGGGATTTATAATGACAACTGCCAGACCGGAGTTGTCTTACCCATGTATATAAAGGAATTTGAAAACGCATCACTATACATGTAAATAAGGAAATACGGCCTATGTTAACACGATAAACAATATATATTCAAAAAGATTTGTTTGATGAATTGTTGGCTAATACAGTTTCCTTGATACGTTAAGTATTTGTTCTTCACTTAAAGCCAGACGTACGTAATTGACCTCACGGTTGTTTTTTTTTTTTTTTTTTTTTTTTTTTTTTTTTTTTTTTTTTCACGGGAATGTATTTTGATGTCCTACATATGAAAATCAAAAAGAAATCGATGCCGTTCCGAGCTTGTTTTCGCGATATCGACCTTTAAAATCGTAATATTTTAGAGCGACAATACAATGACGTCAACTTAATTAAATGCGATTTTACAATGCAAATGAGGGGGGTGGCTTGAAGAACGGCGTCCCTTACTTACGAATGAGATTGTCGACGCTTGCCACGAGTGTCAGTCGAAGACCAGAAGACAAGTTTTGACCAGTCGATAACCCGTAGGATTTTTAATTTGGCCAGCCGCCATAGCACTTCCGTTTTTTTTGCATGCAGAACGCAAATTAGCCCATTTGTCTGCATAAACGACCACCCATACCACGAAATGGAATCCGCAAGCTTAGCTTGCGCATCAGAACGTGGCACAAAGATGTGGACAAGAGCATGCAATTTATCAGTACCCCGCAGGTTTTCTTGTTTGGTCACAAAAATCACCCATGGGCTTTTTTCAATGCAAATGGGATAAATGGGCTTGAAGAAAGGCGTCCCTTACTTACTAATGGGATTCTCGGCGCTTGATAACAGGAGAACAAATTTTTACCAGTTGATATCCTGCAGGTTTTTTTGTTTGGCTAGCCGCCATAGAACTTCCGGTTTACATACCAGTGCAGAAAACACAATAGCCAATCGGTCTGCATAAACGGCCTCCCATACCTCGAAATGGAATCCTCAAGCTCAGCTTGCGCATCAGAAAGTACCACAAAGATGTGGACAAGAGCATGCAACCTACCAGTGCCCCGCAGGTTTTCTTGTTTGGCCACAAAAGCACCCAAGCCTGTTTCAAGGGCTTTTTTCAATGCAAATGAGGGGGTGGGCCTGAAGAAGGGCGTACCATACTTACAAATGGGATTGTCGACGCTTGCCTAGCGTGTCAGTCGACGACCAGAAGACAAGAGAACAGGATTAAACCAGTCGATACCCATCAGGTTTTCTTTTTCATCCACAAAACGCACATCAGCCTGTTTTAGGGTTTTTTGCAATGCAAATGGGATAGATGGGCTTGAAGAACGGCATCGGCATCCCATTCATACAAGTGGGATTGTCGACGATTGCCTCGCGTGTCAGTCAACGACCAGAAGACAAGAGAACAAGATTTAACCAGTCGATACCCCGCAGGTTGTTTAGTTTGGCTAGCTGCCATAGCACTTCCGGCTTACAAACCAGTGCAGAACACAAAATAGCAAATCGGTCTGCATAAACGGCCTCCCATACCTAGAAATGGAATCCTCAAGCTAAGCTTGCGCATCAGAAAGAGCCACAAAGATATGGACAAGAGCATGCAACCTACCAGTGCCCCGCAGGTTTTCTTGTTTGGCTACAAAAAGCACACAAGCCTGCTTCAAGGGCTTTTTTTCAATGCAAATGAGGAAATGGGCTTGAAGAACGGCGTCCCATACTTACAAATGGGATTGGCGACGCTTGCCACGCATGTCAGTCGACGGCTAGAAGACAAGTGAACAAGTTTTTACCAGTCGATATCCCGCAGGTTTTCTTGTTAACCCACAAAACGCACCCAAGCCTGCGCCAGGGGCTTTTTTTCAATGCAAATGAGAGGGGTGCGCTTGAAGAACGGCGTCCCATACTAACAAATGGGATTGTCGACGCTTGTCTCGCATATCAGTCGACAGCCAGAAGAACAGAGAACAAGTTTTACCCAGTCATTACCCCGCAGGTTTTTTAGTTTGGCTAGCCGCCATAGCACTTCCGGTTTACATACCAGTGCAGAAAACACAATAGCCAATCGGTCTGCATAAACGTCCTCCCATACCTAGAAATGGAATCCTCAAGCTCAGCTTGCGCATCAGAAAGTGCCACAAAGATATGGACAAGAGCATGCAACCTACCAGTGGATCGCAGGTCTTCATGTTTGGCCACAAAAAGAACACAAGCCTGCTTCAAGGGCTTTTTTCAATGCAAATGAGGTGGTGGGCTTGAAGAACGGCGTCCCATACTAACAAATGGGATTGTCGACGCTTGTCTTGCGTGTCAGTCGACGGCCAGAAGAACAGAGAACAAGTTTTAACCAGTCGATACCCCGCAGGTTTTTTAGTTTGGCTAGCCGCCATAGAACTTCCGGTTTACATACCAGTGCAGAACACAAACTAGACAACCAGTCTGCATAATCGGCCTCCAATACCTCGAAATGGAATCCTCAAGCTCAGCTTTCGCATCAGAAAGAGCCACAAAGATGTGGACAAGAGCATGCAACCTACCACTGCCCCGTAGGCCTTCTTGTTTGGCGACAAAAAGCACCCAAGCCTGCTCCAAGGGCTTTTTTTTCAATGCAATGAGGGGGTGGGCTTGAAGAACGGCGTCCCATACTTACAAATGGGATTGCCGACGCTTGCCACGCGTGTCAGTCGACGACCAGACGACAAGTGAACAAGTTTTTACCAGTCGATACCCCGCAGGTTTTCTTGTTTAGCCACAAAACGCACCCAAGCATGCTTCAGGGGCTTTTTTTCAATGCAAATGCGAGGGGTGCGCTTGAAGAACGGCGTCCCATACTAACAAATGGGATTGTCGACGCTTGTCTTGCATGTCAGTCGACGGCCAGAAGAACAGAGAACTAGTTTTACCCAGTCATTACCCCGCAGGTTTTTTAGTTTGGCTAGCCGCCATAGCACTTCCGGTTTACATACCAGTGCAGAACACAAAATAGCCAATCGGTCTTCATAAACGGCCTCCCATACCTAGAAATGGAATCCTCAAGCTCAGCTTGCGCATCAGAAAGTGCCACAAAGATATGGACAAGAGCATGCAACCTACCAGTGCACCGCAGGTCTTCATGTTTGGCCACAAAAAGAACACAAGCCTGCTTCAAGGGCTTTTTTCAATGCAAATGAGGTGGTGGGCTTGAAGAACGGCGTCCCATACTAACAAATGGGATTGTCGACGCTTGTCTCCCGTGTCAGTCGACGGCCAGAAGAACAGAGAACAAGTTTTAACCAGTCGATACCCCGCAGGTTTTTTAGTTTGGCTAGCCGCCATAGAACTTCCGGTTTACATACCAGTGCAGAACACAAACTAGACAATCAGTCTGCATAATCGGCCTCCAATACCTCGAAATGGAATCCTCAAGCTCAGCTTACGCGTCAGAAAGTGCCACAAAGATGTGGACAAGAGCATGCAACCTACCAGTGCCCCGTAGGTTTTCTTGTTTGGCCACAAAAAGCACCCAAGCCTGCTTCAAGGGCTTTTTTCAATGCAATGAGGGGGTGGGCTTGAAGAACGGCGTCCCATACTTACAAATGGGATTGCCGACGCTTGCCACGCGTGTCAGTCGAGGACCAGAAGACAAGTGAACAAGTTTTTACCAGTCGATACCCCGCAGGTTTTCTTGTTTAGCCACAAAACGCAACCAAGCATGCTTCAGGGGCTTTTTTCAATGCAAATGAGAGGGGTGCGCTTGAAGAACGGCGTCCCATACTAACAAATGGGATTGTCGACGCTTGTCTCGCATGTCAGTCGACGGCTAGAAGAACAGAGAACAAGTTTTACCCAGTCGATACACCGCAGGTTTTTTAGTTTGGCTAGCCGCCATAGCACTTCCGGTTTACATACCAGTGCAGAACACAAAATAGCCAATCGGTCTTCATAAACGGCCTCCCATACCTAGAAATGGAATCCTCAAGCTCAGCTTGCGCATCAGAAAGTGCCACAAAGATATGGACAAGAGTATGCAACCTAACAGTGCACCGCAGGTCTTCTTGTTTGGTCACAAAAAGCATCCAAGTCTGCTTCAAGGGCTTTTTTCTATGCAAATGAGGGTGTTGGCTTGAAGAACGGCGTCCCATACTTACAAATGGGATTGCCGACGCTTGCCACGCGTGTTAATCGACGACCAGAAGACAAGTTAACAAGTTTTTACCAGTCGATACCCCGCAGGTTTTGTTGTTTAGCCACAAAACGCACCCAAGCCTGCTTCAGGGGCTTTTTCAATGCATATGAGAGGGATGCGCTTGAAGAACGGCGTCCCATACTAACAAATGGGATTGTCGACGCTTGTCACGCATGTCAGTCGACGGCCAGAAGAACAGAGAACAAGTTTTACCCAGTCGATACCCCGCAGGTTTTTTAGTTTGGCTAGCCGCCATAGCACTTCCGGTTTACATACCAGTGCAGAACACAAAATAGCCAATCGGTCTTCATAAACGGCCTCCCATACCTAGAAATGGAATCTTCAAGCTCAGCTTGCGCATCAGAAAGAGCCACAAAGATATGGACAAGAGCATGCAACCTAACAGTGCACCGCAGGTCTTCTGGTTTGGTCACAAAAAGCATCCAAGCCTGCTTCAAGGGCTTTTTTCAATGCAAATGAGGGGGTTGGCTTGAAGAACGGGGTCCCATACTTACAAATGGGATTGCCGACGCTTGCCACGCGTGTCAGTCGACGACCAGACGACAAGTAAACAAGTTTTTACCAGTCGATATTCGACTATTCTGATTCCAAGCCTGCTTCAGGGGCTTTCTTCAATGCAAATGAGAGGGGTGCGCTTGAAGAACGGCGTCCCATACTAACAAATGGGATTGTCGACGCTTGTCTCGCATGTCAGTCGACGGCCAGAAGAACAGAGAACAAGTTTTACCCAGTCGATACCCCGCAGGTTTTTAAGTTTGGCTAGCCCCCATAGCACTTCCGGTTTACATACCAGTGCAGAACACAAAATAGCCAATCGGTCTGCAAAAACGGCCTCCCATACCTCGAAATGGAATCCTCAAGCTCAGCTTGAGCATCAGAAAGTGCCACAAAGATGTGGACAAGAGCATGCAACCTACCAGTGCCCCGCAGGTTTTCTTGTTTGGCCACAAAAAGCACCCAAGCCTGCTTCAAGGGCGTTTTTCAATGCAATTGATGGGGGTTGGCTAGAAGAACGGCGTCCCATACTTACAAATGGGATTGCCGACGCTTGCCACGCGTGTCAGTCGACGACCAGAAGACAAGTAAACAAGTTTTTACCAGTCGAAACCCCGCAGGTTTTGTTGTTTAGCCACAAAACGCACCAACGCCTGCTTCAGGGGCTTTTTTCAAAGCAAATGAGAGGGGTGCGCTTTAAGAACGGCGTCCCATACTAACAAATGGGATTGTCGACGCTTGTCTCGCGTGTCAGTCGACGGCCAGAAGAACAGAGAACAAGTTTTACCCAGTTGATACCCCGCAGGTTTTTTTAGTTTGGCTAGCCGCCATAGCACTTCCGGTTTACATACCAGTGCAGAACACAAACTAGACAAACAGTCTGCATAAACGGCCTCCCATACCTCGAAATGGAATCCTCAAGCTCAGCTTGCGCATCAGAAAGTACCACAAAGATGTGGACAAGAGCATGCAACCTACCAGTGCCCCGCAGGTCTTCTTGTTTGGTCACAAAAAGCATCCAAGCCTGCTTCAAGGGCTTTTTTCAATGTAAATGAGTGATCGGGCTTGAAGAACGGCGTCCCATACTTACAAATGGGATTGCCGACGCTTGCCACGCGTGTCAGTCGACGACCAGAAGAAAAGTGAACAAGTTTTTACCAGTCGATACCCCGCAGGTTTTCTTGTTTAGCCACAAAACGCAACCAAGCCTGCTTCAGGGGCTTTTTTCAATGCAAATGAAAGGGGTGCGCTTGAAGAACGGCGTCCCATACTAACAAATGGGATTGTCGACGCTTGTCTCGCGTGTCAGTCGACGGCCAGAAGAACAGAGAACAAGTTTTACCCAGTCGATACCCCGCAGGTTTTTTAGTTTGGCTAGCCGCCATAGCACTTCCGGTTTACATACCAGTGCAGAACACAAAATAGCCAATCGGTCTGCATAAACGGCCTCCCATACCTAGAATTGGAATCCTCAAGCTAAGCTTGCGCACCAGAAAGAGCCACAAAGATATGGACAAGAGCATGCTACCTACCAGTGCCCCGCAGGTTTTCTTGTTTGGCTGCAAAAAGCACCCAAGCCTGCTTCAAGGGCTTTTTCAATGTAAATGAGGGGTCGGGCTTGAAGAAGGACGTCCCATACTTACAAATGGGATTGCCGACGCTTGCCACGCGTGTCAGTCGACGACCAGAAGAGAAGTGAACAAGTTTTTACCAGTCGATACCCCGCAGGTTTTCTTGTTTAGCCACAAAACGCAACCAAGCCTGCTTCAGGGGCTTTTTTCAATGCAAATGAGAGGGGTGCGCTTGAAGAACGGCGTCCCATACTAACAAATGGGATTGTCGACGCTTGTCTCGCGTGTCAGTCGACGGCCAGAAGAACAGAGAACAAGTTTTACCCAGTCGATACCCCGCAGGTTTGTTAGTTTGGCTAGCCGCCATAGCACTTCCGGTTTACATAGCAGTGCAGAACACATAATAGCCAATCGGTCTGCATAAACGGCCTCCCATACCTAGAATTGGAATCCTCAAGCTAAGCTTGCGCATCAGAAAGAGCCACAAAGATATGGACAAGAGCATGCTACCTACCAGTGCCCCGCAGGTTTTCTTGTTTGGCTGCAAAAAGCACCCAAACCTGCTTCAAGGGCTTTTTCAATGCAAATGAGGGGGTGGGCTTGAAGAATTGCGTCCCATTCTTACAAATGGGATTGCCGACGCTTCCCACGCGTGTCAAGCGACGACCAGAAGACAAGTGAACAAGTTTTTACCAGTCGATATCCCGCAGGTTTTCTTGTTTAGCCACAAAACGCACCAAAGCCTGCTTCAGGGGCTTTTTTCAATGCAAATGAGAGGGGTGCGCTTTAAGAACGGCGTCCCATACTAACAAATGGGATTGTCGACGCTTGTCTCGCGTGTCAGTCGACGGCCAGAAGAACAGAGAACAAGTTTTACCCAGTTGATACCCCGCAGGTTTTTTAGTTTGGCTAGCCGCCATAGCACTTCCGGTTTACATACCAGTGCAGAACACAAACTAGACAAACAGTCTGCATAAACGGCCTCCCATACCTCGAAATGGAATCCTCAAGCTCAGCTTGCGCATCAGAAAGTGCCACAAAGATGTGGACAAGAGCATGCAACCTACCAGTGCCCCGCAGGTCTTCTTGTTTGGTCACAAAAAGCATCCAAGCCTGCTTCAAGGGCTTTTTTCAATGCAAATGAGGGGGTGGGCTTGAAGAACGGCGTCCCATACTTACAAATGGGATTGCCGACGCTTGCCACGCAAGTCAGTGGACGACCAGAAGAAAAGTGAACAAGTTTTTACCAGTCGATACCCCGCAGGTTTTCTTGTTTACCCACAAAACGCAACCAAGCATGCTTCAGGGGCTTTTTTCAATGCAAATGAGAGGGGTGCGCTTGAAGAACGGCGTCCCATACTAACAAATGGGATTGTCGACGCTTGTCTCGCGTGTCAGTCGACGGCCAGAAGAACAGAGAACAAGTTTTACCCAGTCGATACCCCGCAGGTTTTTTAGTTTGGCTAGCCGCCATAGCACTTCCGATTTACATACCAGTGCAGAACACAAAATAGCCAATCGGTTCAGCATAAACGGCCTCCCATACCTAGAATTGGAATCCTCAAGCTAAGCTTGCGCATCAGAAAGAGCCACAAAGATATGGACAAGAGCATGCTACCTACCAGTGCCCCGCAGGTTTTCTTGTTTGGCTGCAAAAAGCACCCAAGCTTGCTTCAAGGGCTTTTTCAATGCAAATGAGGGGTAGGGCTTGAATAATTGCGTCCCATTCTTACAAATGGGATTGCCGACGCTTGCCACGCGTGTCAAGCGACGACCAGAAGAAAAGTGAACAAATTTTTACCAGTCGATATCCCGCAGGTTTTCTTGTTTAGCCACAAAACGCACCAAAGCCTGCTTCAGGGGCTTTTTTTCAATGCAAATGAGAGGGGTGCGCTTTAAGAACGGCGTCCCATACTAACAAATGGGATTGTCGACGCTTGTCTCGCGTGTCAGTCGACGGCCAGAAGAACAGAGAACAAGTTTTACCCATTTATTACCCCGCAGGTTTTTTAGTTTGGCTAGCCGCCATAGCACTTCCGGTTTACATACCAGTGCAGAACACAAACTAGACAAACAGTCTGCATAAACGGCCTCCCATACCTCGAAATAGAATCCTCAAGCTCAGCTTGCGCATCAGAAAGTGCCACAAAGATGTGGACAAGAGCATGCAACATACCAGTGCCCCGCAGGTCTTCTTGTTTGGTCACAAAAAGCATCCAAGCCTGCTTCAAGGGCTTTTTTCAATGCAAATGAGGGGGTGGGCTTGAAGAACGGCGTCCCATACTTACAAATGGGATTGCCGACGCTTGCCACGCGTGTCAGTCGACGACCAGAAGAAAAGTGAACAAGTTTTTACCAGTCGATACCCCGCAGGTTTCCTTGTTTAGCCACAAAACGCACCCAAGCCTGCTTCAGGGGCTTTTTTCAATGCAAATGAGAGGGGTGCGCTTGAAGAACGGCGTCCCATACTAACAAATGGGATTGTCGACGCTTGTCTCGCGTGTCAGTCGACGGCCAGAAGAACAGAAAACAAGTTTTACCCAGTCGATACCCCGCAGGTTTTTTAGTTTGGCTAGCCGCCATAGCACTTCCGGTTTACATACCAGTGCAGAACACAAAATAGCCAATCGGTCTGCATAAACGGCCTCCCATACCTAGAATTGGAATCCTCAAGCTAAGCTTGCGCACCAGAAAGAGCCACAAAGATATGGACAAGACCATGCTACCTACCAGTGCCCCGCAGGTTTTCTTGTTTTGCTGCAAAAAGCACCCAAGCCTGCTTCAATGGCTTTTTCAATGCAAATGAGGGGGCGGGCTTGAAGAATTGCGTCCCATTCTTACAAATGGGATTGCCGACGCTTGCCACGCGTGTCAAGCGACGACCAGAAGACAAGTAAACAAGTTTTTACCAGTCGATATCCCGCAGGTTTTCTTGTTTAGCCACAAAACGCACCAAAGCCTGCTTCAGGGGCTTTTTTCAATGCAAATGAGAGGGGTGCGCTTGAACAACGGCGTCCCATACTAGCAAATGGGATTGTCGACGCTTGTCTCGCATGTCAGTCGACGGCCAGAAGAACAGAGAACAAGTTTTACCCAGTTGATACCCCGCAGGTTTTTTAGTTTGGCTAGCCGCCATAGCACTTCCGGTTTACATACCAGTGCAGAACAACAACTAGACAAACAGTCTGCATAAATGGCCTCACATACCTCGACATGGAATCCTCAAGCTCAGCTTGCGCATCAGAAAGTGCCACAAAGATGTGGACAAGAGCATGCAACCTACCAGTGCCCCGCAGGTCTTCTTGTTTGGTCACAAAAAGCATCCAAGCCTGCTTCAAGGGCTATTTTCAATGCAAATGAGGGTGTGGGCTTGAAGAACGGCGTCCCATACTTACAAATGGGATTGCCGACGCTTGCCACGCGTGTCAGTCGACGACCAGGAGACAAGTTAACAAGTTTTTACCAGTCGATACCCCGCAGGTTTTCTTGTTTAGCCACAAAACGCACCCAAGCCTGCTTCAGGGGCTTTTTTCAATGCAAATGAGAGGGGTGCGCTTGAAGAACGGCGTCCCATACTAACAAATGGGATTGTCGACGCTTGTCTCGCGTGTCAGTCGACGGCCAGAAGAACAGAGAACAAATTTTACCCAGTCGATACCCCGCAGGTTTTTTAGTTTGGCTAGCCGCCATAGCACTTCCGGTTTACATACCAGTGCAGAACACAAAATATTCAATCGGTCTGCATAAACGGCCTCCCATACCTAGAAATGGAATCCTCAAGCTCAGCTTGCCCATCAGAAAGTGCCACAAAGATATGGACAAGAGCATGCAACCTACCAGTGCATCGCAGGTCTTCATGTTTGGCCACAAAAAGAACACAAGCCTGCTTCAAGGGCTTTTTTCAATGCAAATGAGGGGGTGGGCTTGAAGAACGGCGTCCCATACTAACAAATGGGATTGTCGACGCTTGTCTCCCGTGTCAGTCGACGGCCAGAAGAACAGAGAACAAGTTTTTACCAGTCGATACCCCGCAGGTTTTTTAGTTTGGCTAGCCGCCATAGAACTTCCGGTTTACATACCAGTGCAGAACACAAACTAGACAATCAGTCTGCATAATCGGCCTCCAATACCTCGAAATGGAATCCTCAAGCTCAGCTTACGCATCAGAAAGTGCCACAAAGATGTGGACAAGAGCATGCAACCTACCAGTGCCCCGTAGGTTTTCTTGTTTGGCCACAAAAAGCACCCAAGCCTGCTTCAAGGGCTTTTTTCAATGCAAATGAGGGGGTGGGCTTGAAGAACGGCGTCCCATACTTACAAATGGGATTGCCGACGCTTGCCACGCGTGTAAGTCGACGACCAGAAGACAAGTGAACAAGTTTTTACCAGTCGATACCCCGCAGGTTTTCTTGTTTAGCCACAAAACGCAACCAAGCATGCTTCAGGGGCTTTTTTCAATGCAAATGAGAGGGGTGCGCTTGAAGAACGGCGTCCCATACTAACAAATGGGATTGTCGACGCTTGTCTCGCGTGTCAGTCGACGGTCAGAAGAACAGAAAACAAGTTTTACCCAGTCGATACCCAGCAGGTTTTTTAGTTTGGCTAGCCGCCATAGCACTTCCGGTTTACATACCAGTGCAGAACACAAAATAGCCAATCGGTCTTCATAAACGGCCTCCCATACCTAGAAATGGAATCCTCAAGCTCAGCTTGCGCATCAGAAAGTGCCACAAAGATATGGACAAGAGTATGCAACCTAACAGTGCACCGCAGGTCTTCTTGTTTGGTCACAAAAAACATCCAAGTCTGCTTCAAGGGCTTTTTTCAATGCAAATGAGGGGGTTGGCTTGAAGAACGGCGCCCCATAATTACAAATGGGATTGCCGACGCTTGCCACGCGTGTCAGTCGACGAGCAGAAGACAAGTAAACAAGTTTTTACCAGTCGATACCCCGCAGGTTTTGTTGTTTAGCCACAAAACGCACCAAAGCCTGCTTCAGGGGCTTTTTTCAATGCATATGAGAGGGATGCGCTTGAAGAACGGCGTCCCATACTAACAAATGGGATTGTCGACGCTTGTCTCGCGTGTCAGTCGACGGTCAGAAGAACAGAAAACAAGTTTTACCCAGTCGATACCCCGCAGGTTTTTTAGTTTGGCTAGCCGCCATAGCACTTCCGGTTTACATACCAGTGCAGAACACAAAATAGCCAATCGGTCTTCATAAACGGCCTCCCATACCTAGAAATGGAATCCTCAAGCTCAGCTTGCGCATCAGAAAGTGCCACAAAGATATGGACAAGAGCATGCAACCTAACAGTGCACCGCAGGTCTTCTGGTTTGGTCACAAAAAGCATCCAAGCCTGCTTCAAGGGCTTTTTTCAATGCAAATGAGGGGGTTGGCTTGAAGAACGGCGTCCCATACTTACAAATGGGATTGACGACGCTTGCCACGCGTGTCAGTCGACGACCAGACGACAAGTAAACAATTTTGTACCAGTCGATACCCCGCAGGTTTTCTTGTTTAGCCACAAAACGCACCCAAGCCTGCTTCAGGGGCTTTTTTCAATGCAAATGAGAGGGGTGCGCTTGAAGAACGGCGTCCCATTCTAACAAATGGGATTGTCGACGCTTGTCTCGCATGTCAGTCGACGGCCAGAAGAACAGAGAACAAGTTTTACCCAGTCGATACCCAGCAGGTTTTTTAGTTTGGCTAGCCGCCATAGCACTTCCGGTTTACATACCAGTGCAGAACACAAAATAGCCAATCGGTCTGCAAAAACGGCCTCCCATACCTCGAAATGGAATCCTCAAGCTCAGCTTGCGCATCAGAAAGTGCCACAAAGATATGGACAAGAGCATGCAACCTACCAGTGCCTCGCAGGTTTTCTTGTTTGGCCACAAAAAGCACCCAAGCCTGCTTCAAGGGCGTTTTTTAATGCAAATGATGGGGGTTGGCTTGAAGAACGGCGTCCCATACTTACAAATGGGATTGTCGACGCTTGCCACGCGTGTAAGTCGACGACCAGAAGACAAGTAAACAAGTTTTTACCAGTCGATACCCCGCAGGTTTTGTTGTTTAGCCACAAAACGCACCAACGCCTGCTTCAGGGGCTTTTTTCAATGCAAATGAGAGGGGTGCGCTTTAAGAACGGCGTCCCATACTAACAAATGGGATTGTCGACGCTTGTCTCGCGTGTCAGTCGACGGTCAGAAGAACAGAGAACAAGTTTTACCCAGTTGATACCCCGCAGGTTTTTTAGTTTGGCTAGCCGCCATAGCACTTCCGGTTTACATACCAGTGCAGAACACAAACTAGACAAACAGTCTGCATAAACGGCCTCCCATACCTCGAAATGGAATCCTCAAGCTCAGCTTGCGCATCAGAAAGTGCCACAAAGATGTGTACAAGAGCATGCACCTACCAGTGCCCCGCAGGTCTTCTTGTTTGGTCACAAAAAGCATCCAAGCCTACTTCAAGGGCCTTTTTCAATGCAAATGAGGGGTCGGGCTTGAAGAACGGCGTCCCATACTTACAAATGGGATTGCCGACGCTTGCCACGCGTGTCAGTCGACGACCAGAAGACAAGTGAACAAGTTTTTACCAGTCGATACCCCGCAGGTTTTCTTGTTTAGCCACAAAACGCAACCAAGCCTGCTTCAGGGGCTTTTTTCAATGCAACTGAGAGGGGTGCGCTTGAAGAACGGCGTCCCATACTAACAAATGGGATTGTCGACGCTTGTCTCGCGTGTCAGTCGACGGCCAGAAGAACAGAGAACAAGTTTTACCCAGTCGATACCCCGCAGGTTTTTTAGTCTGGCTAGCCGCCATAGCACTTCCGGTTTACATACCAGTGCAGAACACAAAATAGCCTATCGGTCTGCATAAACGGCCTCCCATACCTAGAATTGGAATCCTCAAGCTAAGCTTGCGCATCAGAAAGAGCCACAAAGATATGGACAAGAGCATGCTACCTACCAGTGCCCCGCAGGTTTTTTAGTTTGGCTAGCCGCCATAGCATTTCCTGTTTACATACCAGTGCAGAACGCAAAATAGCCAATCAGTCTGCATTAACGGCCTCCCTCATCTCGAAATGGAATCATCAAGCTAAGCATGCGCATCAGAATGTCACGAAGATGTAGACAAGAGCATGCAGCCTACCAGTGACCCGCAGGTTATCTTGTTCGGCCACAAAGCACACCCAAGCCTGCTTCAGGGGCTTTTTTTTCAATGCAAATGAGAGGGGTGGGCTTGAAGAACGGCGTGCCATACATACAAATGGGAGTATCGATGCTTGCCTGGCGTGTCAGTCGACGGCCAGAAGAACATAGAACATGTTTTAACTAGTCGATACCCCGCAGGTTTTTCAGTTTGGCTAGCCGCCATAGCACTTCCGGTTTTTTGCATGCAGAACGCAAATTAGTCCATCCGTCTGCATAAACGGCTTCCTATACCGCGAAATGGAATCCGAAAGCTTAGCTTGCGCACCAGAACGTGGCACAAAGATGTGGACAAGAGCATACAACGTACCAGTGTCCCGCAGGTTTTCTTGTTTGGCCAAAAAGCGCACCAAAGCCTGCTTCATGTGCTTTTTTTTCAATACAAATGAGAGGGGTGGGCTTGAAGAACGGCGTCCCATACTTACAAATGGGATTGTCGACGCTTGCCTCGCGTGTAATTCGACAGCCAGAAGAGCAGAGAACAAGTTTTAACCAGTTGATACCCCACAGGTTTTATAGTTTGGCTAGCCGCCATAGCACTTCCGGTTTTTGCACGCAAAACGGAAATTAGCCCATCCATCTGCATAAACGGCCTCCCATACCACAAAATGGAATCCTCAGACATAGCTTGCGCACCAGAACGTGGCGCAAAGATGCGGACAAGAGCATGCAATCTACCAGTGCCCCGCAGGTTTTCTTGTTTGGCTACAAAGCGCACCAAGACTGCTTCAGTTTTTTTTTTCAATGCAAATGAGAGGGGTGGGCTTGAAGAACGGCCTCCGATACTTAAAAATGAGATTGTCGACGCGTGCCTGGCGTGTCAGTCGACGGCCAGAAGAACATAGAACATGCTTTAACTAGTCGATACCCCGCAGGTTTTTTAGTTTGGCTAGCCGCCATAGCACTTCCGGTTTTTTGCATGCAAAACGCAAATTAGCCCATCCGTCTGCATAAACGGCCTCCCATACCACAAAATGGAATCCTCAAACATAGCTTCGCATCAGAACGTGCCACAAAGATGTGGACAAGAGCATGCAATCTACCAGTGCCCCGCAGGTTTTCTTGTTTGGCCACATAGCGCACTCAAGCCTGCTTCAGGGGCTTTTTTTCAATGCAAATGGGAGGAGTGGGCTTGAAGAACGGCGTCCCATACTAACAAATGGGATTGTCGACGCTTGTCTCGCGTGTCAGTCGAGGGCCAGAAGAACAGAGAACAAGTTTGAACCAGTCGATACCCTGCAGGTTTTTTAGTTTGGCTAGCCGCCATAGCACTTCCTGTTTACATACCAGTGCAGAACGCAAAATAGCCAATCTGTCTCCATAAACGGCCTCCCTTACCTCGAAATGGAATCATCAAGCTTAGCTTCTACATCAGAACGTGCCACAAAGAAGTGGACAAGAGCATGCAGCCTACCAGTGACCCGCAGGTTATCATGTTTGGCCACAAAGCGCACCCAAGCCTGCTTCGGGGGCTTCTTATCAATGCAAATGAGAGGGATGGGCTTGAAGAACGGCGTCCTATACTTAAAAATTGGATTGTCGACGCTTGCCTGGTGTGTCAGTCGACGGCCAGAAAAACATAGAACATGTTTTAACTAGTAGATACCCCGCAGGTTTTTAGTTTGGCTTGCCGCCATAGCACTTCCGGTTTTTTGCATGCAGAACGCAAATTAGCCCATCCGTCCGCATAAACGGCTTCCTATATCGCGAAATGGAATCCGAAAGCTTATCTTGCGCGTCAGAACGTGTCACAAAGATGTGGATAAGAGCATGCAACCTACCAGTGTACCGCATGTTTTCTTGTTTGGCCACAAAGCGCATCAAAGCCTTCTTCAGGTGCTTTTTTTCAATGCAAATGAGAGGGGTGGGCTTGAAGAACGGCGTCCCATACTTACAAATGGGAATGTCGACGCTTGCCTCGCCTGTAAGTCGACGACCAGAAGACCAAAGAACAAGTTTTAATCAGTCGATACCCCGCAGGTTTTTTAGTTTGGCTAACCGCCATAGCACTTCCGGTTTACACACCAGTGCAGAACGCAAACTAGCCAATCGGTCTTCATAAAGGGCCTCCCATACCTCGAAATGGAATCTTCAAGCATAGCGTGCGCATCAGACCGTGGTACCAAGATGTGGACAAGAAAATGCAGACTACCAGTGCCCCGCAGGTTGTCTTGAAATGACCACAAAACGTACCAAAACTGCTTCAGGTGCGTTTTTCAATGCCAATGAGGATGTGCTTGAAGAACGGCGTCCCATACTAAAAATGCGATGATCGATGCTTGCATCGCGTGTCAGTCGACGGCCAGAAGACCTGAGAACTAGTTTCAACCAGTCGATACCTCGCAGGTTTTTCCGTTTGGCTAGCCGCCATAGCACTTCCGGTTTACATACCAGTGCAGAACGTAAATAAGCCCATCCGTCTGCAATAACGATCTCCCATATGACCAAATGGAAACCTCAGGCATAGCTTGCGCATCAGACCGTGATACAAAGATGTGGACAAGAAAGTGAAGACTACCAGTGTCCCGCAGGTTTTCTTGTTTGGCCACAAAGCGCACCAAAGCCTGCTTCAGGTGCTTTTTTCAATGCAAATGAGAGGGGTGGGCTTGAAGAACGGCGTCCCATACTTACAAATGGGATTGTCGAAGCTTGCCTCGCGTGTAAGTCGACGGCCAGAAGACCAGAGAACAAGTTTTAACCAGTCTATACCCCGCAGGTTTTTTAGTTTGGCTAACCGCCATAGCACTTCCGGTTTACACACCAGTGCAGAACGCAAACTAGCCAATCAGTCTTCATAAAGGGCCTCCCATACCTCGAAATGGAATCCTCAAGCATAGCGAGCGCATCAGACCGTGGTACCAAGATGTGGAGAAGAAAATGCAGACTACCAGTGCCCCGCAGGTTGTCTTTAAATGACCACAAAACGTACCAAAACTGCTTCAGGTGCGTTTTTCAATGCCAATGAGGATGTGCTTGAAGAACGGCGTCCCATACTAACAAATAAGATGACCGATGCTTGCATCGCGTGTCAGTCGACGGCCAGAAGACCAGAGAACTAGTTTTAACCAGTCGATACTCCGCAGGTTTTCCCGGTTGGCTAGCCGCCATAGCACTTCCGGTGTACATACCAGTGCAGAACGCAAATTAGCCCATCCGTCTGCATTAACGGCCTCCCATATGACCAAATGGAATCCTCAGGCATACATGTAGCTTGCGCATCAGACCGTGGTACAAAGCTGTGGACAAGAAAGTGAAGACTACCAGTGCCCTGCAGGTTTTCTTATTTGATCACAAAACATACCAAAACCTGTATTAAGGGCGTTTTTCAATGCAAATAAGGGACTGCCTTGAAGAACGGCGTCCAGTACTAACAAATGGGATGATCGATGCTTGCATCGCCTGTCAGACGACGGCCAGAAGACCAGAGAACAAGTTTTAACCAGTCGATAGCCTGCAGGTCTTTCCGTTTGGCTAGCCGCCATAGCACTTCCGGTTTACATACCAGTGCAGAACGCAAATTAGCCAATCTGTCTGCATAAACGGCCTTCCATACGACCAAATCGACTGGTTAAAACTAGTTCTCTGGTCTTCTGGCCGTCGACTGACACGCGATGCAAGCATCGAAAATCCCATTTGTTAGTACTGGACGCCGTTCTTCAAGGCAGCCCCTTATTTGCATTGCAAAATAAGCCCCTGAAGCAGGCTTGGTGCGCTTTATGGCCAAACAAGAAGATCTGCGGGGCACTTGTAGGCTACATGCTCTTGTCCACGTCTTTGTGTCACGTTCTGATGCACATGCTAAGCTTGAGGATTCCATTTCGAGGTAAGGGAGGCCGTTTATGCAGACTGATTTGCTATTTTGAGTTCTGCAATGGTATGTAAACCGGAAGTGCTATGGCGGCTAGCCAAACGGAAAAACCCGCGGACTATCGACTGGTTAAAACTAGTTCTTTGGTCTTCTGGCCATCGACAGACACGCGATGCAAGCATCGATCATCCCATTTGTTAGTATGGGACGCCGTTCTTCAAGGCAACCCCTTATTTGCATTGAAAAACTCCCTTGAAGCAGGTTTTGGTACGTTTTGTGATCAAAAAAGAAAATCTGCGGGGCGCTGGTAGTCTGCACTTTCTTGTCCACATCTTTGTACCTCGGTCTGATGCGCAAGCTATGCCTGAGGATTCCATTTGGTCATATGGGATGCCTTTTATGCAGACGGATGGGCTAATTTGCGTTCTGCACTGGTATGTAAACCAGAAGTGCTATGGCGGCTAGCCAAACGGAAAAACCTGCGCGGCATCGACTGGTAAAAAGTAGTTCTCTGGTCTTCTGGATGTCGACTGACACGCGATGCAAGCATCGATCATCCCATTTGTAAGTATGGGACGCCGTTCTTCAAGCCCATCCCTCAATAGCATTGAAAAACGCACCTGAAGCAGGTTTTGATACGTTTTGTGGTCATTTTAAGACAACCTGCGGGACACTGGTAGTCTGCGCTTTCTTGTTCCAATCTTGGTACCACGGTCTGATTTGCACGCTATGCTTGAGGATTCCATTTCCAGGTATGGGAGGCCCTTTATGCAGACCGATTGGCTAGTTTGCTTTCTAGACTGGTGTGTTAACCGGAAGTGCTATGGCGGTTAGACAATCTAAAAAGCCTGCCGGGTATCGACTGGTTAAAACTTGTTCTCTGGTCTTCTTGCCGTCGACTTACACGCGAGGCAAGCGTCGACAATCACACTTGTAAGTATGGGACGCCGTTCTTCAAGCCCACCCCTCTCATTTGCATTGAAAAAAGCACCTGAAGCAGGCTTGGGTGCGCTTTTTGGCCAAACAAGAAAACCTGCGGGACACTGGTAGGTTGCATGCTCTTATCCACAACTTTGTGCCACGTTCTGACGCGCAAGCTAAGCTTTCGGATTCCATTTGTGGTATAGGAAGCCGTTTATGCAGAGGGATGGGTTAATTTGCGTTCTGCATGCAAAAAAACGGAAGTTCTATGGCGGCTAACCAAACTAAAAAGCCTGCGGTTTATCGACTGGTTAAAACTTGTTCTCTCCTCTTCTGGCCGTCGACTGACATGCGAGACAAGCGTCGACAATCCCATTTGTAAGTATGGGACGCCGTTCTTCAAGCCCACCCCTCCCTTTTGCATTGAAAAAAAACCCCAGAAGCATTCTTGGGTGCACTTTGTGGTCAAACAAGAAAACCTGCGGGGCACTGGTAGATTGTATGCTCTTGTCCATATCTCTGTGCCACGTTCTGATGCGCAACTAAGATTTAGTATTCCATTTCGTGGTATGGGGGCCGTTTATGCAGACGGATGGGCTAATTTGCGTTCTGCATGAAAAAAAAAAACAAGAAAGTCTGCGGGGCACTTGTAGGCTACATGCTCTTGTCCACGTCTTTGTGTCACGTTCTGATGCACAAGCTCAGCTTGATGATTCCATTTCGAGGTAAGAGAGGCCGTTTATGCAGACTGATTTGCTATTTTGCGTTCTGCAATGGTATGTAAACCAGAAGTGCTATGGCGGCTAGCCAAATTAAAAAACCTGCGGGGTATCGACTGGTTAAAACTTGTTCTCTGGTTTTCTGGCCATCAACTTACACGCGAGGCAAGCGTCAACAATCCCATTTGTTAGTATGGGACGCCGTTCTTCAAGCCTACCCCTCTCATTTGCCTTGAAAAAAAAAACTTAAGCAGGCTTGGGTGCGCTTTGTGACCAAACAAGAAAATTTGCGGGGCACTGGTAGGTTGCATACTCTAGGTCACATCTTTGTGGCACGTTCTGATGCCAAAGCCGAGCTTGAGGATTCCATTTCGAGGTATGGGAGGCCGTTTATGCAGACTGATTGGCTATTTTGCATTCTGCACTGGTATGTAAACCAGAAGTGCTATGGCGGCTAGCCAAATTAAAAAACCTGCGGGGTATCGACTGGTTAAAACCTGTTTTCTGTTCTAATGGCAGTCGACTGACACGCGAGACAAGCGTCGACAATCCCATTTGTAAGTATGGGACGCCGTTCTTCAAACCCACCCCTCCCATTTGCATTGAAAAAAGCCCCTGAAGCAGGCTTGGGTGCGCTTTGTTGCAAAACAAGAAAACCTGCAGGGCACTGGTAGATTGCATTCTCTTGTCCACATCTTTGTGCAACGTTCTGATGCGCAAGCTATGTTTGAGGGTTACATTTTATGGTATGGTATGCAGACGGATGGGCTAATTTGCGTTTTGAATGCAAAAAACCGGAAGTGCTATGGCGGCTAGCCAAACTATAAAACCTGCGGGGTATCGAATAGTTAAGACATGTTCTCTGCTCTTCTGACCGTCGATTGACACACCAGGCAAGCGTCGACAATCCCATTTGTAAGTATGGGACGCATTCTTCAAGCCCACACCTCTCAGTTGCATTGAAATAAATGCAAATGAGGCAGGCTTGGGTACGCTTTGTGGCCTAACAAGAAAACCTGCGGGGCACTAGTAGGCTACATGCTCTTGTCCACATCTTTGTGCTACGTTCTGATGCGAAAGCTTAGCTTGATGATTCCATTTCGAGGTAAGGGAGGCCGTTAATGCAGACTGATTTGCTATTTTGCGTTCTGCACTGGTATGTAAACCGGAAGTAATAAGGCGGCTAGCCAAACAAAAAGCCTGCGGGCTATCGACTGGTTAAAACTTGTTCTCTGTTCTTCTGGCCGTCAACTGACACGCGAGGCAAGCGTCGACAATCCCATATGTAAGTATGGGGCGCCGTTCTTCAAGCCAACCCATCCCATTTGCATTGAAAAAAAGCCCCTAAAGCAGGCTTGGGTGCGCTTTGTGGCTAAAAAAGGAAACCTGCGGGGCACTGGTAGATTGCATGCTCTTGTCCATATCTTTGTGGCACGTTCTGATGTGCAAGCCGAGCTTGAGGATTCCATTTCGAGGTATGGGAGGCCGTTTATGCAGACCGATTGGCTATTTGACGTTCTGCACTGGTATGTAAACCAGAAGTGCTATAGCGGCTAGCCAAACTAAAAAATAACTGCGGGGTATCGACTGGTTAAAAATTGCTCTCTAGATCTGTTCTTCTGGCCGTCGACTGACACGCGAGACAAGCGTCGACAATCCCATTTGTTAGTATGGGACACCGTTCTTTAAGCCCACCCCTCCCATTTGCATTGAAAAAAGCCCCTGAAGCAGGCTTGGTTGCGCTTTGTGGTCAAACAAGAAAACCTGCGGTGCACTGGTAGATTGCATGCTCTTGTCCACATCATTGCGCCACGTTCTGGTGTGCAAGCTATGTCTGAGGATTCCATTTTGTGGTATGGGAGGCCGTTTATGCAGACTGATGGGCTAATTTGCGTTTTGCATGTAAAAAACGGAAGTGCTATGGCGGCTAGGCAAACTATAAAACCTGCGGGGTATCGACTGGTTAAAACTTGTTCTCTGCTCTTCTGGCCATCGACTGACATGCCAGGCAAGTGTCGATAATCCCATTTTTGTAAGTATGGGACGCCATTCTTCAAGCCCACCCCTCTCATTTGCATTAAAAAAGCCCCTGAAGCAGGTTTGGGTGCGTTTGTGGCCAAACAAGAAAACCTGCGGGTCACTGGTTGCTTGCATGCTCTTGTCCACATCTTTGTGGCACGTTCTGATGCGTAAGCCAAGCTTGAGGATTCCATTTTGAGGTATGGGAGGCCGTTTATGCAGACGGATTGGTTATTTCGCGTTCTGCACTAGTATTTAAACAGGAAGTGCTATGGCGGCTAGCCAAACTAAAAAATCTGTGGGGTATCGACTGGTTAAAACTTGTTCTCTGTTCTTCTGGCTGTCGACTGACACACGAGACAAGAGTCGACAATCCCATTTGTTAGTATGGGACGTCGTTCTTCAAGCCCACCCCTCCCATTTGCATTGAAAAAAGCCCCTGAGGCAGGCTTGGGTGCGCTTTTTGGCAAAACAAGAAATCCTGCGGGGCACTGGTGGGTTGCATGCTCTTTTCCACATCTTTGTGCCACGTTCTGATGCGCAAGCTAAGCTTGATGTTTCCATTTCGAGGTAAGGGAGGCCGTTAATGCAGACTGATTGGCTATTTTGTGTTCTGCAATGGTAAGTTAACCGGAAATGATACGGCGGCTAACCAAACTAAACAACCTGCGGGGTATCGACTGGTTAAAACTTGTTCTCTGTTCTTCTGGCCGTCGACTGACACGCGAGACGAGCATCGACAATCCCATTTGTTAGTATGGGACGCCTTTCTTCAAACCCGACCCCCCATTTGCATTGAAAAAAGCCCCTGAAGCAGGTTTGGGTCCGCTTTGTAGCCAAACAAGAAAACTGCGGGGCACTGGTAGATTGCATGCTCTTGTCCACATCTTTGCGCCACGTTCTGGTGTGCAAGCTATGTTTGAGGATTCCATTTTATGGTATGGAAGGCCGTTTATGCAGACGGATGGGCTAATTTGCGTTTTGCATGCAAACAACCGGAAGTGCTATGGCGGCTAGGCAAACTATAAAACCTGCGGGGTATCGACTGGTTAAAACTTTTTCTCTACTCTTCTGGCCGTCGACTGACATGCCAGGCAAGCGTCGACAATCCCATTTGTAAGTATGGGACGCCATTCTTCAAGCCCACCCCTCTCGTTTGCATTGAAAAAAGCCCCTGAAGCAGGTTTGGGTGCGTTTGTGGCCAGACAAGAAAACCTGCGGGGCACTGGTAGATTGCATGCTCTTGCCCACATCTTTGTGGCACGTTCTGATGCGCAAGCCGAGCTTGAGGATTCCATTTCGAGGTATGGGAGGCTGTTTATGCAGACGGATTGGTTATTTTGCGTTCTGCACTGGTATGTAAACAGGAAGTGCTATGGCGGCTAGCCAAACTAAAAAACCTGCGGGGTTTTGACTGGTTAAAACTTGTTCTCTTTTCTTCTGGCCGTCGACTGACACACGAGGCAAGCGTCGACAATCCCATTTGTTAGTATGGGACGCCGTTCATCAAGCCCACCCCTCTCATTTGCATTGAAAAAAAAAACAAACCCTGAACAGGCTTGGGTGCGCTTTATGGCCAAACAAGAAAACTTGCGGGGCACTTGTAGGCTGTATGCTCTTGTCCACGTCTTTGTGTCACGTTCTGATGCACAGGCTAAGCTTGTTGATTCCATTTCGAGGTAAGGGAGGCCGTTTATGCAGACTGATTTGCTATTTTGCGTTCTGCAATGGTATGTAAACCGGAAGTGCTATGGCGGCTAGCCAAACTAAAAAACCTGCGGGGTATCGACTGGTTAAAACTTGTTTTCTGGTCTTCTGGCCGTCGACTGACGCGCGAGGCAAGGGTGGACAATTCCATTTATAAGTATGGAACGCCGTTCTTCAAGTCCACCCCTCTCATTTGCTTAAAAACGCCCCTGAAGTTGGCTTGGGTGCGCTTTTTGGTCAAACAAGAAAACTTGCGGGGCACTGGTAAGTTGTATGCTCTTGTCCACATCTTTGTGCCACGTTCTGATGCGCAAGCTAAGCTTGAGGATTCCACTTCGTGCTATGGGAAGCCGTTTATGCAGACGGATGGGCTAATTTGCGTTCTGCATGCAGAAAACCGGAAGTGGTATGGCGGCTAGCCAAACCAAAAAACCTGCGGGGTATCGACTGGTTAATACTTGTTCTCTGGTCTTCTGGCCGTCGACCGACACGCGAGACAAGCGTCGACAATCCAATTTGTAAGTATGGGACGCAGTTCTTCAATCCCAACCTTCTCATTGGCATTGAAAAATGCCCCTGAATCATGATTGGGTGCGCTTTGTGGCCAAAAAAGAAAACCTGCGGGGCAGTGGTAGGTTGCATGCTCTTGTTCACATCTTTGTGCCATGTTCTGATGCGCAAGCTAAAGCTTGAGAATTCCATTTCGTGGTATGGGAGGCCGTTTATGCAGACG
This sequence comes from Rugalucina vietnamica, assembly GCA_964017185.1. Classification (NCBI taxonomy): domain Eukaryota; kingdom Metazoa; phylum Mollusca; class Bivalvia; order Lucinida; family Lucinidae; genus Rugalucina; species Rugalucina vietnamica. Next base: position 31,545,258 of record OZ024873.1, on the reverse strand, counting down.
GATGTGCTAATTTGCGTTCTGCATGCAATAAAACGGGTGCTATGGCGGCTAGCCAAACTAAAAAAAACCTTCGGTGTATCGACTGATCAATACTTGTTCTCTGGTCTTCTGGCCGTCGACTGACATGCGAGGCAAGCGTCGACAATCCCATTTGTAAGTATGAGACGCCGTTCTTCAAGTCCAGCCCTCTCATTTGCATTAAAAAACGCCTCTTGGGTGCGCTTTGTGGCCTAACAAGAAAACCTGCTAGGCACTGGTAGGTGGCATGCTCTTGTCCACATCTTTGTGCCACGTTCTGATGCGCAAGCTAAGCTCGAGGATTCCATTTCGTGGTATGGGAGGCCGTTTATGCAGACGGATGGGCTATTTTTGCGTTCTGCATGCAAATGACCGGAAGTGCTATGGCGGCTAGCCAAACTAAAAAAAATCCTGCGGGCTATCGACTGGTTAATACTCGTTCTCTGGTCTTCAAGCCGTCGACTGACATGCGAGGCAAGCGTCGACAATCCCATTTGTAAGTATGGGATGCCGTTCTTCAAGCCCACCCCTCTCATTTGCATTGAAAAAGCCCCTGAAGCAGTCTTTGGTGCGCTTTGTGGCGAAACAAGAAAACCTGTGGGGCACTGATAGGTTGCATGCTCTTGTCTGCATCTTTGTGCAAAGTTCTGATGCGCACGCAAGCTAAGCTTGAGGATTCTATTTCGTGGTACGGGAGGCCGTTTATGCAGACGGATGGGCTAATTTGCGTTTGCTTGCTCTTGTCCACATCTTCGTGCAAAGTTCTGATGCGCGCACAAGCTAAGCTTGAGGATTCCATTTCGTGGTATAGGAAAACGTTGCGATACCCAGACATAGACGTCCGATGCAGGAGAAGGTCTGAAGACTGCATCGGGGTAAGTTATGTCAGGGTATATGCATTCATAGTTTCTAAAAGTAAAGCCAGGTTTCAGATGGTAATGTATAATGCGGATTTCACAGAAGTACATGCGTCATGAACAGAAAATGATTTTACGTGATGATGATGATGATGATGATGATGATGATGATGATGATGATGATGATGATGATGATGATCTTGAACTTCAAGTACTGGATTCGACAATTTTGTAGCCTTAAATTCATGATGAGTTCGTTTGAATGAATATATAAAAGTTCCTAATGTTGCTATATGATGTTTACTTGCAAGGCATAAATTCACTATTCACTAAATGCCGGTGCATTTGTGAGCCTCCTATCAGACTTTTCCCTTTTCCAAAAACGATACCAACGTCAATGATAGACTAAAATGTATGTTGACGCAAACATTGGCTATATATGGTATGTATCTTATTTCCGCTCATGAAGTGTTCACCGTAGAAAGTCGCTTCTTTTCCGGGCATAAAATGTGCACATTTGAGGTTAAAAAATATAAAAAAAAAAAAAACAACAAAACTAGTCATTGCTTTTCAACTTATGCTGCGTTTATTACATGGGAAGTACATATGGGAGCTCAGAATTAGCCATATGGAAGCTTAATCTATGGCTATTAAAACATGTGGTCATTTTAAAGAAATGTCAATGTTGTTAGCATCAAAACAATGCTACATGTAAATGGTTTTGTAATGTTATCATGAAACCGAAGTGATTTAGCATGCATCAAATGAATTATTCATATATTTTCGGCCTTAACTGACCAGGTTCACAATAATTACATGTAACACCAATGACACTGGTAACAACATTGACATAATTGGTAACAATATTGACGTAATTGCCACTAATTGGTAATGACATTGACATTTCATTACAAAATGTTGTTTATATCCTGTCTGGTGATCTTTAAAATAATAAAACTGTATCACAGTTATCGTGCCTCATTATTACGAGCAACAAATCAACATATTTTAGTAATATACCAACAAATCCTTTGTCGCTATGCTGGTCAATGTTGTTACTATGCTGGTCAATGTTGTTACTATGCTGGTCAATGTTGTTACTATGCAAGTCAATGTTGTTACTACCTTTGGGCAAGAATAATATATAAACAATGATAGAAATGCTTCCTGTAAAACTTGCATTATAAAACTGCGTACAATCGCGATAAATAAAGCCGATTTTTAACAAATTGTATCTTTCGTGCAACCTGCATGAGACAGAAAAAGTCATATTCTTCAAAGACGTTACGATAACAATAGTAACATCATTGACAGTAACAACATTGACGAATTGAAACAAAACCTTAAATGTAGGGTTTCTTGATATCTTTTCGAGCAAAATTAAAACCGGGATGTCTTTCGCTTTACGGTGCAATTGAACAATGCCCTGTATTTTAACATTTGATTAGTTACGAAGTTTGTAATGATAACAACATTTGACACACTTGCCGATCACATACCTAATGGCTATTAAACAATCGTCAAAAACCAAGGCATTACTGCTTTTTGGGGGAGTCAGTTTCTATTATGATTGTTACATTATATAATACACGTTTTAAATGACGCCAAAATACCAAAACACAGCAATGGGGGACAGACCTATCGAACGATTTATAAAGCAGTAACAGCATTGACACGATTTCACGGACAGACACTTAAGCTATGAAAAATTACACAAAATACGTGCTCGTACTTATGAATGTGCCTGAAAATACTTGCAGACGGTTCTTCAATATCTGTCGATCTCATAAAATAGCAGAAACTTTGGAAACATAGTGAGTTTAACATACTTTTTTACATCACCTGTTAGGGGCCAGTTCCGGACAGACCCAAAGTACTATACTGACGTCAACAAAAAACGCCTCAGTCAACTTTGACATGTCATACTGCCATGATTAACAACATAAATTATTTTAAATATTGGTCACATCTTTCACTAACCTTTTACGCATTTGGAAATGCTGAAATGGAATTGTTCAGACAACTGCTTGAAAAATGGCATGCTGCTGAATACGCACACCCCTCGCAAAATCCCTATTCTGTTCATAAGCCGGTCTATCAGGCATCGCTTCTTTCGATTACTGAAAGTCTTGTAATACCAACACGTATGCCATTGAGTGGGATATCCACACGTGACCATATGATGTTGAAACACATTTTTTGAAAATCGAATTTCGTTCTCTAGCGTAATTGACGTCACTGCAGCATATGAATGGTAACCACCGTCAAAATGGCCAAAAAGTTTTCAAATGCTATCCTGGCATGGCTATCTGACAGAGAATAATTTCTATTGTTATTTCTCCTACCTTTCAGCGTGAAACGAACGTCCTTACGGATAACGTGTATTTGACGTCTAGTGAAATAAGCGTCAGAATACCATTGCTCTATTCTTGGCTATTCATTTGATATAATGCGATTACGTTATGAAAATTAACTCAAGGTTTGCATCCGAAAATTACGTCATCGTTTCTGAAATGTTTCATCATTAAAATTCGTAAGCATAAGAGACGTCGACGTCAAAAAAGATTTTGCTACAGAAGCGGCAGCAAAAGAGGTAGATCACAAAAATCGATAAATGGAATCTTATACCATAGCGAACGATGGTCCCGGACTTTGGAGTCACTTCGAACGCCAGAAATCGAACAAGATCATTTTTTCCTTCGGTATGTTTCTTTCCTTGCGAAAAGTCCCTATGTTATTTTCAGTATTTCAACTTCATGTAGTCCAGTAATGTTACGTTTCAAAAAAATTGATATTCTTAAGTTTGTAAATCGACTTTGCACGGCTTTCAAGAATTTTTACGTCAAAAAACGTCTGTATATTGATGTCAGGATGCATTTTTAAAAAATGGTGCACCCATTCACCATTTTTGCATTATCAGCTGGTTTCCTGCTTACAAAAAATCAATATTGGAAAAACAGGTAACCAGAACCCCCCTCACCTCAAAGGTCAGGGGGGTTCTGGTTATCTGTTTTAACCATATTGATTTTTCTAAAGCTGGGAACCAGCGGATAATGCAAAAATGGTGAATGCAAGTTTTGAGATAACTGCGCATCTTAACCAAATTAAGTTTATGCTATATCATGAGAGGGAACGTAAAAATAAGGAAAATAAATATTTCGTTTATATTGTATATCTATTGACCAAGTTATGCAACGTTTTCAATGAGGCGTGTTTTATTGACGTCAGTATATAAATATTTGTGTACTCAACAGAGAATACTGTGAGCTTTACATAGGAATGTTTAACAAAAAGTGGTGTTCTGACATGCCCAGCACTGAACCTTTCGACTGACGAAAAGAAATTAATTAAAAAGCAGAAGGAAGTATGAAAAAATCTTAACGGACAGAAATATGCACATTGTATGAAAAAGACCAGTGCTTATTCTAATACCATTTGAGCCGTCTCGTGGGAAAACCAACAATGTGGTTTTTGACAAGGTCTGACACAAACCGGCATGTGCAGTCACAGAAGATGGCTAGAAGCTTGAAATTTTGGATTTAGAAAGTAGAGGAATTGTACAATCCGTGTAGCGAAAACAAAGGCGCCGATCAGCTGATCTGCGTCTTTGTTTAGGTCTATACACATTGTTGGTTTTCCCATGAGTCGGCTCATTTGTTGTGCACGTTTTGCTAACAACTAAAAGAAAAGAAACACTACAAAGTTTGCATTGATAACCACTTACTAATGATAATGAAGAGGCTTAAGTAGCTGAAACCGCGGTATAGCCCATCCCCTTTCTCATTAATATGTTTCCTGCTCTTAAAGGGATCTCAGTTATATTTTCATTTGTTTATACCGCAGCTGATTCTGTGTCGTGTTGCGGCCCTAAAAAGTCTCCTCGTACATCATTCATAGTGCAGATTATCTTTCTTCTTTTGGTCCTTAAATCAGAAAGTTATGATCGGTTTAGATTTATTTTCTAACCAACGTTTTATATATCTGACCGCATTTGGATTAAACCAGTCTTTGTACCAATTACCCTGCTAAAAGTTGCAATTTAAAGTAATTCTCTTTGACTCCATGTTGCCAAATCTATAGGGTCACTGAAGAGGCTATACTTAAGTAGCCACGGTATGACCCATCCCCTTTTCTAATTAATATGTTCACTGCTCTGTATAAAGGCTCTAAGTTTTATTGTTATTTATTGATAAAGCAAGAACAGCTGATATGGTTTGTTTACATTTTCTGCTACAAATGAACTCTGACCTGCTGTATTTATAATACTTGTGTGTAAATTGATGGAACTGCGAATAGGCTTGATTGATTTGTTTTCTGCATGAATCTCCTCTGACAGAAGATGCTTGCAAAATCGAGCCATCTTTTGTTTCATCTAGATTTTGTTGATTTTGTGTGTGTATTTGCTAATACAGGGATGACACTTGAACCCGGAAGGCCAACAGTTTTCATATTACACATGTAGCATCTAGAGTGAGTTGGGGGAATCGAATATTTTTGTTCTGATCGCTAACTCTGGTTGCTATGGCAACTTATGCTTCCCATAAACTATAATGGGAAAAAGTGAACTTTGCTAGTATGCATTATAGTTTGTTTACATGATTTACCTTATTTCTTGTTTATATCTGTGTATAATTGAACCACAGCACAAGCTGAGGGCGAGGTTTGGGTCCTGTAGAACCGGTCGAAGCCCCGAGTAATTTTATATTACTGATCGTTCGAAGGCAGTATTTCTGTTGTGTTTCTAATGCATTGTAATATGTTTTGGTGTTGAAGTTTTGTGCTTTTGTGTGTTTTCATATTTTGTTAAAGGTTAAAGGACCAGGTCCAGTACGTACACTAGATGCCTTGAATAGCGATTGTGTCGAACTTTGTACAGTTCTAAGCAAATGCGCGTGGCTTCTCCTTGAATTAACTCTACACACTTACAACCAGGCAAATAGCAGCTTAGCAATCCAGGTGTTTCAAACATCTCTAAACTAGTTGTCAAAAACATGAAATTGACATTTCCTGTCCAATATTTGTATCAACCTTGAAATGTACACCATCACCTAATTTATCTCTGATTGGTCACAGTAAGATGGAATTGACAGATGTTGATTTCTCTTTCCAAAAAATCATTGGTTGTTTGAAAATAATGAAACAGACCAAGGTGATTTTTTGACAGCTTTTGACTATTCTAAAGAAATGAACAACTTTTTCTATATTTAAATTGCACCTGGATGACTGTTGTGTACTATCAATTTCTTGTCTTTGACAACTGATTTTGAGATGTCTGAAAGTTGTGAATTGCTAAGCTGGTATTTGCGCGGTTGTATTGTACTCCAGATACACTGAAAAAAAATGTCCGCGTTAAATTCAAATCTACTAATCAAATAAAAAAAAAAACAAAATCTAGATCTATTTTTCCTTTCTTATCTTATTGTAATATCCTTTGACATTCCATAGTACTGACTTCTGTATCCCGGATACGGTGGCGTCGTCCAAAATTGACTGAAATATAGTTGACCGGGACTTCACTTGACAATGTCGGTACTAGTTTGAAGCACTGAGCATTAAATTGGCTATAAAATTTCAAGGGTATTCATCCCCGGCGGCGTTAGATCAGCTGGCTAACTGTCACTCCGCTCCACTTCGGCACCTCGTTCCACTTTCCTACGTGTATGGAACGGAATACCGATGGAAATATTCCGTCTACGGCGGCTTGAGCATCGACCACTGTTGTCCTTGTCTTGACGTTGTAATTGCCGTTTCCTGTAATTGCCGTTGCCTGTGTGATTGCCGACCAGGATAATAATAGTAATGATAATAATAATAATGTGTCTTTATTTTGAGATGATTACATATTAAGTACAAACATGAAATTTTGGTCCTACATGTAAATCATAAAACATACATAAAATATATATACAAACCTACTTGTATAGATGTATATAAACATGACAATTTGTTTGATTTCGTAATTATTATCGCATCAGTTGATGTACTTAAATATTGTTTTCTTTCGTAATATCTGATTCTCAATTGTCGAGTTTGATTCACCATTGTCTGATGCACAAGGTATGATCTATCAACAGAGTTATCTCCCATTCGATGATTGCAAAGATCGAAGTTTAATCCCCCCCCCCCCATAAAATATAGCCTATATAGTTCCATTTAATCAATCTACCTATTGATAAATTTTGCAGATAAAACTGATGAATAGATTATCAACATTATCATTATTATGATTAAAGATCCTTAAACGATCGTGTTTTATATATAGCTTGGCCAGCTCGCTAATCATATCATAATATTATACATTTATATTGCTAACTAAACGCTCAATAAAACCAATTATTCATTCGTTGCATACATTTATCCGTTCTTCAAAATTGACCACAATACGCAATTTCCGGCGGCCTACTTAATTGTGTGATGAACTTCCGGCGGCCAAGTTCAGTTTTATTCATGAATCTGCAAAATATATATGCATTTCAGAAAATTATTTCCGGTATAACAGAATTGTTCGAATTACAGACAACTCGCCACAAAGACAACTCGCCCCACATAAAACTCGCCCCACTTTAAAAGACTATCTATCTCTATATACTGCCATACGCCCTCGCGGACATTCTAGGCAGGCTCGCGCATCGTCTGTTAGTAACAGACAGAAAAAAGAGGGGATTATAGTACAGAGGTTTAAAGTAAAATTGTAAAGGATAAAAACAGATGATAGGTTAAAATTGTTAAGAATAGATAAAATCAGATAAAGCAGGTATCAGAGATCTATGGGAGTGAGTGTAGACTCAGACCTTCAGCTGTTATTTACAATCTCCATGCATGTTACACAAAAGGATTCCGAATGTGTCATACAGCCTCAGTGCCAAGCGTGTACTAACCGGTCAAAAATAGTTTTACTTTACACATCAAATTTTGAAACCCGAAATTCACTGTGAAAAACTAAATCCCGCTCACCCTCACTTCGCATACTGTTCACAGAGATATTAAATTTTCTCTCCAGGTGATGTTCCATAAGAAAATTCTCTGATTTCCTGCTTAAAATCCATAATTTTCTGTGAGATTTACACATTCAGCTAGCTCGTTTGCTCTCATTTTTTTACGCAACGCTAAGCCAATCAGAAAGAAGCTCTCCATGCTCACGTGACAAAGCGCGCACCGTGACGTCAAGGCACACACGTGACGTCAACAAGGTCAAGTTCGGATGCACTGACCAGGTGTCAACCATGCGTAATCCTGTTTTATTCAATCGGAAATTGTTTTGATCAAATAGAACCATCAAGGTCCGCAACGGAACGTAGTGGAGTGAGGTTCCGCAACTAGGAGTGAGTGCTGCAACTTGCAGACTTCAGCCTTGAATGCATCAAGGCTCTGCAGTGTTGCAACTGACTCGGGTAGGGAGTTCCACTGTACTACTGCTAGGGGGAGAAGGAATATTTATAATAGTTTGTGGATGTGGAGACCTACCTAAAGGTCATAAAGTGGCAGCACCGTGATATCCTGTTTGAGTACTGCACATGGTCCGGGAGGGGTACTGCAACCAAGCCGTGAACCACTTTGTAAAAGAAGCAAAGGAGGGCATCAGCCCGTCTTTGTTCCAATGTTCGCCATCCTAGTTTTACACTAGCCTGTGTGCAAAAGTTATCGACTGTCCAGCGAGCGACAACTCGCCCCATTGTCTTAGACCTCCCCTTTTTATCCCCCTTTGGAATTCGCTCCATATTATTAGAGAACTTACCAAACTAATGTTTTGTTGTCTCAATAAGTCTTTGTTTTCTTTCTGAAAGTAAAAATCCACAAGAAAAACTCGACCCGTCCTAGCATATGAAAAGGTTTATTATTTTTAATATACACACATACATATAAGTTGTTGTACGTATATTTATTTACAGCATACCTTTTCATAGTTTCCAGCCGGTGCCATGAGGAGGAGTGATAAGGACTTACTACCAGAAATTGTTGCATCTTAAATATTCAAAAACCAGTATTGTCATTTTTGACAGCCATTTACCGACCATTTTTAGTCCAGAGTCCATATACATGTATCTTCATTTCACTGGAGTAATATCAACATATTTGAATGCCACCTTTAAACCCGATTGCGATCAGTCACAGCATATATTTTATTTTCACACAGCAGCATACACTCTCATACACTTTTTCAAAAGATGATTGACTGAAATATCACCATTTTCGAATAATGTGTCCCATAAGTCAAACAGCCGTTCCTGAATAGCCCTGGTTTTCTTTCTCTGATACCGGCGAAGCTTTCCCTCCAATACCATTTTAACTTGTATTGGTGAACACTAGCCTGTTTGTAGAGCAACACGATAAGGATGAAAAATTGAAGATTCCCCTTCTTGGCCCTTCTATCTATTCAATACATTGAACAATCTACCTTTTAGATAAAAATGATAGAAATATGTATAACCCCGTAAACACCAGTTTTTCTATATAAAATTGGAGAATGAGTTGAGTAGAGTTGACTTATAGACCAAGTGGTGAGGGTTGTCTTCTAAAAGTGGGGCGAGTTGTCTTCTAAACTGGGGCGAGTTGTCTTCTAAAAGTGGACAAGTTGTCTTGGTACGAGTTTTATGTGGGGCGAGTTGTCTTGGGGCGAGTTGTCTTTGGGGCGAGTTGTTCCAGGTCGCCACGGCCCAAAACCGCCACGACCTAGGACGGTAACGGGTCGTTCGGCCTTGTCGTTTCGGCCGTGGGTCGTTTCGGCAAGGCGGATCATAACATAATCTATTTTGAATATGATTTTAAACAAAACGAATCGAACAAGCCCCGTAGAAGGTTTATCTCTATAAAAGAGCGGATATGGAAGGTCTCCGTGACCATGTGGGTCTGTTTTAAGCCAGAGGTTCTCGTGGCTATTGAAAGGTTCATACCAACAAAAATGACCAAGATAAAATATAGCTTACCATGGATCGACCATTCGATCAAAACGCCTCATTAGTAAACGTGAAAAACTGTACTTCCGTGTTCGAAAGTCAAGCAGTCCAGACATTAAGAACCATTACAAACGGTTCAAAGCACATGTACAGAAAACCTTCAGATAGTTCCAATATTTTCTCTTTCGAAACTGATATTGCCCCAAAAAATGAAAAATGTAAAATGTTTTGGTCAATTTTTAAGTCTCTCAAAAAAGACGAGTCAGGGATCACCTCACTAAGGGAAAACGGAATTTTAAAAACTGACACTGTTGATAAGGCGAATATCTGCAATAAACACTTTCAGTCTGCGTGAGACTGACTCTAAAATTCCCTCCAAAGGCACTAGCCCATTTATCCCCATGGGTGAAATCACGGTTGATCCTAAAGGGGTCCTCAAACTGCTGAATGGGCTTAAGGTTCACAAGGCAGCTGGGCCTGATGGCCTGAGTGCTATGGTATTAAAGGAATGTAGTTATGAAATTGCTCACATCTTGGACTTTATCTACAATGAGTCGCTTGCGCAGGGAACTGTACCAGATGATTGGCGACGGGCAAACATGGCCCAGGTGTTTAAAAAAGGTGAGAAATATGATGCAGCTAATTACAGAACTTGCATATGCTGCAAAAACCTTAGAGCATATAATAAATAGTCAGCAACATAAATAAGCATCTTTCCCTTGAAAACATCCTTGCTGACTGTCAGCATGGGTTTCCGTAGTCAGAGGTCTTGCGAGACTCAGCTGGTTCAGTTCTTTCATGATATGGTTAGTAACCTGGATCAAGCTCAGAACCAGGGTCACAGACAAACGGATATGATTATCATGGCTTTTGCTAAGGCCTTTGACAAGGTACCACGTAAGAAGGTAAAAAGGTAAAAAAGAGACTACTTTACAAACTACACTTCTACGGGATTAGAGGATCTACTGACAAGTGGATCGCTTCCTGTCTCTCTGAGCGCTATCTAAAAGTGGTGTTAGATGGCCAAACCTCAGATCCAGTCCCGGTCTTATCTGGAGTCCCCCAAGGATCGGTCTTGGGACCGGTCCTTTTCTTGATATTCATTAACGATCTTCCGGACAATATCAGGTCGTCTGTTCGTCTTTTTGCAGACGATTGTGTTCTATATAGGAATATCAATTCACTCACTGATTGCCAGATTCTACAAGATGACCTGAATAGCCATGCACAATAGGAGGCCGATTGGCAAATGAAATCCAACGTTGCCAAATGTCACTAAATGAGGGTGACCCGGCACCTCCCTAGCAATCAAATACACCTCAACTACTCTTTACATCAACAAATGCTGGAACAGTTTCGATCCACCAAATACCTTGGACTTGCTATCACTAACGACTTGGAATGGGGTCAATATGTTTCTGAAATTTCTTGTAAAGTGACTAAGACATTGGGTTTTCTTCGGTGCAATTTGGCTCTTGCACCTCGGCGTACAAAAAAGTTGCATACATTGGTTCGACCCCAGCTTGAGTATGCAGCTCCTATTTGGCATCCCTATGATTAAACTGAGACAAAAAATGGTGCAGAAAGTGCAGAGGACAGCAGCCAGGTGGGCCTGCAGGCGATGGAAGAACAGGAGTAATGGTCGACGACATGTTGGACGAACTCGAGTGGCCATCCCTGGAGGATCGCAGGGTGAAGTCCCCCTTAACTTTCTTCTACAAGATTGTCTCTTGATAAAGATAGGTATCTGACCCCAGCACCCAACTTAAGAAGTACCAGGACATCCCATGATTCACAATACAAAAGATATACGACCTATAGTGATGCTCTGAAGAATTCTTTTTCCTAGGACTATCCCTTTATGGAATAGTCTTCCTTCTTCAGTAGTCTCTTCAAATACTGCCGAAGAATTTATTTAGATAGGGGTTCAGAGATATACGTTTTAGTAGCTTCTTGCAAATAGTTTTAATGGCCCATCCCGAATGTTCTCCCAATCTTGCTAAATTCAAAATTTAGCACCCACCCCACACCTGAGATGTAGACTGCTCCACTGCGCATGTGTCGGATTTGAAAATCCAATAACACAAGCGGACAGCTGCACGTGTTTACATCCAACGACCAAGGATTCGTGAATGTACTATTTTTAGATGCGATATCCCAATACTATAATTATTCTGTTGCTGTCTGCTCGCAGATGTAGCCGATGTTTAACTATGTAGCCTTTTTATCAATGAAAACCATATCAGCTGGTGAAAACAATTAACCAGTTCATCGTTTCTTCTAGCATATTCTAACCACAGATAAATGTCTCGTTGATGGTCAGACTACGCTGCGGTCGCAGAGCAAGAAAAGCAAAAAGGGTCAGTGAGTTTATGTGTGTTAAAAACAAGCGTGTTTATGGCAACCGGTCGATGCACTAGGCGAATCTCAAGAGGTTATTTTCAATATATGGAAACAGCTATTTCTACCATTATTGTTAGACTGTTAGTTAACAATTGAACAAGCCTATTTTCTTTTACCGCGTGTTACCATTGTCGCTGTCATGTTAAATATATATATGTAAGTTACATGTATATGCAGCCAACTTAGAGGGCAAACCTTGTTTAAAAATAGAAAATTCGATTGCTGAACGGCTATGACTCAGGTGATGTAAACAAGTTTTGATTGGTTGAATCCCTGGCAACAGCGTGTAAACAAGTGGGTGTTCAGCTGGTGTGTGATTGATAATGAACTCGCCAGGTGAAGCGGGCTAACCTGAGATAATGAACAGAAATTGATCGACTCAGTATATGAAGATAGAGATAAACCGGTCCCCTCCGATCTTAAGCCCCATCCCGTCAATTTGACGTGTCACCAGTAAACCATTTGGATTCTGATTCGACTAGCGTTGAAATGGTACGAGTCGCCAAAGGACCAATGGCAGGTCGCGAACATTCAGACACCGGTTTCGCTGTTAGTACCAGCGAAATGTATGCATATCTTGTAGTCGTCTAGCTACCCATACCCCCCATGGCGAATTTTCTACACTATGATTTTCTAAAAGTACATTGAAAAAGCAATCAAACCATGTTTTCTGCCATCTGGAATTGGAAGCGTTTGCGTTTAAGCTATGTTTCATTATATTACCCTAAATATTCATTATTTTGCGTTTTAATAATGGGGGTACATATAGAAAATTGAAGATATCTCAATTGTTTTTACCCTAGACCATTGAACTTGGTCTCCTTTTAATGCTTAGACATAGCCCTTTTATCCTATGATAAGTAATGGAAAATATCTAATTTGCACATTCATGAATTTTCATTAAAACATTAAAATGTAAAAAGAAACAATTAAAAATCAATTATCTCCGTAAAAACTAATTTCAGGCCTAAACTATCATTGTGGCTCATTGTTATTGTACCAATAATACTATTTGACAAATTTGTTGACGCCATGGACCTAAATAAAAATTATCTCGTTTGCATTTTCATGAATATTAATGAAATTGACGAAAATGAAGATTTATTCTATTCCCATTTGAAGGGTTTTAGTGCGTTCTAGGATGTACCTTGCACCCTTAGAACAAATGCTCATGGGTGCCAGTTTGGTCAGAGGATCACTCTAATGCCCATTTGGGTCATGTAAAATCACAGAGTGTTCACCCCTACCCCTAATAAGCAGAGGAATTATTGTGGTACACCTCTATTACCACATGTATCTTGGCTACTGATAGACCTAGACAGCTGAAATAGGTATCAAATGATTGCTTTGGCAATGTTCTATAACCATGTACTAACCCATTAAACAAGCTGGCTATCTTAATGCTCAAATATTAAAAAGAAGTTCTGATATTAGAAAAGTAACAGATAAAGAAAGGGGGTATACCAACAAAATTGCTGATATCTCAGAAACCAAAACACTCTAAGAGAGCTGAAATGTGTATCAAATGATTGTTATGATAATGTTCTATAATCATGTGATAAAATACAGCAAGAATCTGGCTTTCTTGGTGTTCAAATATTGATGAGAACTTTCAATATTAGAGAAAAATCACAGAACAATGGAGGGGGTATACCTATATGTATGTTTATAGCTCAGCAACCAAAAGCCATAGAGAGCTGAAATTGATAACAAATGATTGCTTTGATAGTATTCTAAAACCCGGAAATAAGATACATATATAATCAGACTTTTCTGTTGTTCGAATATTGATGAAACCTTTAAATATTAGAGAAAAATCACAGAAAATGGAAGGGGTATACCTTTAAAAACGTATATATCTCAGCAATCAAAAGCCATAGAGAGCAGAAATTGGTGTCAAGTGATTGCTTTGACAATTTTCTATAAACTTGTAATAAGATATGTAAACAAGCTGGTTTTTTTTTTGTTGCTAAAATATTTAAGAAAACTTAAGATATAAGAGAAAAATGACTGGCAAACAAACGGAGTATACCAATAAAATTGCTAATATCTCAGAGACCAAAAGCTCTAGAGAGAAGAAATTGGTATTAAATGATTGCTATGACAATATTCTATAACCAGGTAATAAGATCTAAAAATAAGCTGACTTTCTTGTTGCTTAAATATCTAAGAAAACGTAAGATATAAGAGAAAATCAATACCAAAGGAAGGGGGTATACCAACGAAGTTGCTAATATCTCAGTGACCAATAGCTCTAGAGAGCTGAAATTGGTATCAAATGATTGGTAGGATAATGTTCTATAATCATGTGATAAGACATTTAAATAATCTTGCTTTCTTCTTGTTCGAATATTGATGAGAACTTTAAATATTAGATAAAAATCAAAAAAAATGGAGGGGGTATATCAGTAAAAACGTTTATATATCCTAGAGAGCTGAAAGTGGTATCAAATGATTGCTATGGCAATATTATATAACCAGGTAATAAGATTTTAAAACATGCTGACTTTCTTGTTGCTCAAATATTTAAGAAAACATACGATATAAGAGAAAAGTCACTGCCATAGGTAGGGGGTATACTAATATTTAAATATTAGATAAAAACACAGAAAAATGGAGGGGGTATACCAATGAAAATGTTTATATCTCAGCAACCGAATGTCCTAGAGAGCTGAAATTGGTATCAAATGATTACTATGGCATTATTATATAACCATGTAATAAGATATATAAACAAGCTTACTTTCTTGTAGCTCAAGTATTTGAGAAAACTTAAAATGTAAGAGAAAAATTACTGGTAAACGAAGAGTGTATACCAATGAAATTGTTTATATCTCAGTAACCAAAAGCTCTAGAGAGCTGAAATTGAAATCAAATCATTGCTAGGATTATGTTCTATAACCACATGGTTAGACACAAATATTCTGACTTTCTTGTTTTTCGAATATTGATAAAAACTTTAAATATTAGGGAAAAATCACAGAAAAATGAAAGGGGTATACCAACAAAATGGTTAACAACTCAGCAACCAAAAGCTTTAGAGAGCTGACATTGGTATCAAATGATTGCTATGATAATGTTCTATAATCATATAATATGATAAATGAATAATTTGACTTTCTTGTTGTTCAAATATTGACAAGAACTTTAAAAATTAGATAACAATCACAGAAAAATAGAGGGAGTATACCAACGGAAACCGTTCATATATCAACAACAAAAAAGCCTAGAGAGCTGAAATTGGTATCAAAAATGATTAATATGACAATAATTTATAATCATGTAATAATAAGATATAGGAAAAAGTTGACTATCTTCTCGCCAAAAAGATAAAAGAGAAAAAACATAGACAAATGAAGAGGATATACCAATAAAATTAACAATATCTCAACAACCATAAGCTCTAGAGAGCTGAAATTGGTATCAAATGATTAAGAGGATCATATTCTATACATAAAAAATATGAGAAAAAAATCAAACCCCAGAAATAATCAGATACAAGTCATTCTGTAGGTATGCCAGTTCATTTTTTTTTCTTTTTTTTTTTCTCTGTGATTTCTAGTTTTCATAAATATTCATGAAAAAAAAAATAGATGAACGTTATATCCTAAAATACATGTATTATATGTATTAGGGTGATAGAAAATGACCATAGCCTTCATTTGATACCACGTTAGTTTTCCATGTTTATCAACAGCCCAGGTACAAATGATACTATATACACACACCTTATTTTTCCAGGATTTTTTACGTTTTAGTTAATATTCATGAATATGCAAATGAGAGTTTTTACATAGGCTCATGACAACAATTTTATGAAATTTATCTAATTGGTGCAATATAAATGTGACACAAAGATAGTTTAGGCCTGAAATGAGTAAATTTATGTTTTTTTAATGATTTTCTACGATTTTCATGTTTTCATTAATATTCATGAATATGCGAAGTAGATATTTTGCATTACTTATCATAGAATGAAAGGACTATGTCTAAGCCTTAAATAAAGACCAAGTTTGATGGTCTAGGGTCACTAACAGCAGAGGTATGATACATTTTCTATGTCTACCCCCATTATTTCTATACCAAAGATGGTATCACAAATATTCTGACTTTCTTGTTTTTCGAATATTGATAAAAACTTTAAATATTAGGGAAAAATCACATTTCATCGCATAACTCTATGATAGCTTGTTTATCCTCTCTAATTATGTCTTCTTTCAAGTTACTAGTGGACTCCTGTACATTATAAAATGCTATATTGTCTTTTCGGGCCAATCTGGCCTGCATTTCATTAGCCGCTTTCTTGATTATTGTCTCTGTTGATACATTTTCAGTGGTCCCTGACATTAATGCGCCTTGAACCGTGCTACTGCTACCTGTACTACTCAAGTCACGAGTGGCACTATCTTTCAATAATGTGTCCTTCACCTCATTCACAATATCTACTTTCATTGTCGCGATAAAATCCTATAAAATCCATATTGTATCAGTATTATAAGTAATGGCCGAGTTGGATATGGGCCGAGTTTGTCATGGGCCGAGTTTGTATGGGCCGAGTTTGTTATGGGCCGAGTTTGTCATGGGCCGAGTTTGTTATGGGCCGAGTTGTCCAGTTACCAGGTCAGATAATAAAACATAGCGTAAAACGCAAACGCTTCCACTTCCAGAGGGCAGAAAACAGGATTTGATAGCTTTATCAAAATCAGAAAATCATGGTGAAGAAAATTCCCCTCTGGGAGTGAGGATTCGCCCTACTGGATGGCCTATTGGTTTTCGGCTGAGAAGACCCAGAATAATATTGGTGGCTTGCAATTAGGAAAGAAAAAGAAAAAAAAAATAGGCACCATAAAATAAAGAAATAATAAAGATAAATGTATTTGATATACAGCTAGGCCTTTTAATCATTTTTTTTTAATATTATTTTTTTCCACTATAAAGTCACGTGATATTTACTCCGAGACAATTTCATCCATTTCCTTGGATTGGAGCGAAAATCGAGAAGTACCGGTAAATATACGTTTGTTTTCGTGCAATCTCATACGAAAAAAGGAAAACAAGAGTTTTCAGAAAGAACAAATGTATTGAAACAGAAACAATATATCGGTTTGTTTGGTCTGCACATCACTTGGTGTTTGTAATTGATTCCAGCAAAATTACCCCACCCACACACATAAATCCATGACTCAACATTGGGTACTATCGCAGGTGAGAACTGCTTTAACTGTCACCGTGTGGTAGGAGAAATAAAGCCCTGTAAATAAAATCTTCCACTCAAAGCTGTCATTGAAATCGTATCACCAAAGTAATTTTATCAGGTCTGGATCATCTCGGAAAATCACGATCGAAATAACTGCGCAGATGCGCGACGGCCATACATGTGATATCTCCCGATCTCGTCGGGTTTTCCCGATTTTGGGCTTCCTAACCCGATTGTCCCCCGCCCAGCCCAGTAGGGCCCAAATCTCCCGATTTCAGTATTTGCCTATCCTAATTTTTCGGCAATGTTCCATTTTTAAGATTGCGGTAATATACGGTACGTGTTATTGATCATTGACCCGATAATACCTTGGAGTAATTTAGGAGACAATGCAGAATAGATGACATGTCACTTTATTGCGTAATTGGCGAAGTGAGAAGGGATTAATGATGCGACAAATTGTCAGTCTTACAGGTACAGTGTATAATGTCAACCGCTAATTTGATCAGAGTTCATCTTTAGAAAGATTAATGCGTCTTTAATTTGGAGGGCTTGGATTAAACATTGCCGATAATCGTAATAGGACAATTAATTCTGATTGTCCTTTAAAGATTATCGGGCATTTTGAACACGTGGGACCGATTTATCTTTCATTTTTGTGCATTTTAATCGGTCCGAGTAAAAACATTTTTTCCGATTTTTCCCTGATAAAAAGTTCGATCGGTCCTTCACAAGTTTCAGACGCAATATACCACTACTACACACGTGGCAACATGATAATTGCCCCTATTAATTGCCTAGTTATCAAAACAATTTTCGCAGAAAAGTGTGAAAGTTACTGAAACGTGAGGACTGGTAACCTTGCGGTTTTAATGTGTTGGGTAAACATTGCAGAAATTCGTGCAACACTTGCTGATTGGCCCATTCTAACTAACGCGTGGGCGGAGCTTCTCAATAATCTACCGAAGCCGCTTTGACATTGTGCAATAATGTCCGTCTGTCGTTTCAACACTGCGTAACAATTTTCTGATTTTGAGCTCGGAGCCAAAATCAAAATTTAATATTAAACTCCAGACAGATAGTGACCAGCGATAATTGGGTGGCGGCGCGACGTCAAATGATTAACATATAAGTTTAAAACAAACGCCATATAGTTCCGAAAGATCGGGTATTTCATACACATGAAAACGCCACTTGCATCGAACGTAGCGTAAGGCAAAAAGTCGGGTAAATTTTCCGACCTACAAACTATTGGAACGAAACGGTTATAATAAGGGGGAGCAACTGCGTTATCGAACCTGAAAAATGCGGGGTACCAGCTTATAAAGTAAACATTGGAATTACTAAAACTTGAAACACAAATTTCTGTGGAAAATGGAAAGAAATTAGTACGTTTTCTGCTTTTTTCTTTGTCTGTTTTATTTCAATACATTAAAATATTTAAATTTTCTCGAATTGACGTTGATACAATGGACATAAAGTATGAAATAATAAATGTCATTAGTTTTCGCGACTTCTTAGATACGCTTTGTACATGCATGTTGTATGTCCATGATGACGTCATCACTTAGCTAGACCGATTTGAGAGTTAAAATTTCCTCAGCTGTGATTATATTTAATTATGGAATTATTAGTTTGTTATAAAATTACCACCCATTAGCAAAATCATGAAGATGTAAGGGATAATAAGGCAAATGTAATGCATCGTTTTCACAAAAATGGCAAAAAATCTTCGCTTTTTAACCGCGCTAAAATCTCCCTATTTGAGACCCAATCTCCCTATTTCAAAACACAAATCTCCCTATTTGAGCCAAAGAAGATATCACATGTATGGCGACGGCGCCATATATTTACCGGTAGTACAGGAGGTTCCATATTTTAATAGAAATGAGACAATTTTATGGCGGTTCAGCATGATAAAAAGCTTATACGATTGCTATCATTTAGCCTGGTTTTCGACGATTCGGCTCGGCTTTTTTTTCGGATGTGATCGGACCACGTGGAAAGAAACTTCAGAGGTGTGCAGACGAAAATTTTACAAAACGAACAAGGATTTCAAACATCTGCTGACAGAATCATAGAAATTTTCTACGAACCATTTTTACAGATCTTTGACAGAGTTTGATACAGTGTTTTCCCTGGCGCACAAAAATGTGTGTTTTGACGCAATTTTAGACTGAATGTCCCCAAAAATAAACTCTGGCACGCCATGCGTGGCGCAATTTTTGTCGGGTCGAAACGTCCCGGTAATTTTGGTCCGGATTTTTCATCGCGGTCCCGTTTTAGTAACATCCATCGGACGCTTGTTTTTCCTTGAAGTTTCTGTACTCGATTTTATACAAAGCATCTAATTGACTTTCTGACTGGTTTGCTCTACTAAGAAGATGATTATCGTAATTTCGATAAACCCAGTCAGCTCTCTTCTTCAACATGGCGGCTCACGTCGGATGACACATTTAACACGGACTGAAATTCTGACTGAAAATAGCGAGTCAGCGGGGCCTGAGCCACCAGAAAAGCGAATTCCGCTGCCCCCAGATGCAGAGAAACAGGAACATGAAAAGGCTACCCTTTATAAAGAAGTTTCCGACGGGAATGGCTTGCTCAATTTTCCTGGCTTCGTTTTGTTGATAAAACTGGCTTCATGCATAGTGACATTTGCTCAGCTGATAAACTGGTCAAGACAACCCCAATTATTGAAATGTTGTGAATAAATAAAATAAGTACCTCACTTAACTTTGATCATGTTGAAACAAGGAACAAGTTTTGAAATCAAGTGCAACTTTTTGAAAAGATTTTGTCCCCTAAAATCATCCAAGTGTCCCCCATTTCGCCAAAGCAGGGGGACATTGTGTCCCCAAAAAATAAATCCTGAGGGAAAACACTGTTGATAGTAAAATATTTGTTTGTAATCTTTTATTTCTAGGTTGTAATCTTTTTTGAAGAGGGGACCTTACTTCTAGAGCCCACACCTGAAGTATCGAAGATTACTTTATATTAATTCAACCCTTTCTTTCTGGTCGCGACTGTTGTCGTTTTTGAGGGGTAGTCAACCATTACTGCTTGCCCAGCTCACTAGAAAACATTTTAACAACAAACTGTGTGTCTTTCAATTCAAGAGGAACCCTAGATTGACCACAGAACTACCCATTACGGGTTTCAGTTAAAGGTGGGACATCCAAGAAATAGGGACCGAAACCACCCGGATCCAATAGTTTCAGTTTTGAGGAACTCCACTGCCATCTTTGACCCGATTTTGTGGAAACCTGGCATATCACTTGGAAATCATTAATAGTCATAAAGATGCAGAATTGAATGAGGATTTCAGTTCTTAGTAAGTGCTAATCTTCTGAGTTTTTTTTTTTTGTGTGTATGTGTGTGTGTGTAATTGTCACCGGTTTGTCACATGACTGCTATATTAAGAAATCACATGACAGCTAGGGAATTATGGGTAGAATGGTGTCCTCCATCTGCTTGTTTACTGTCAAAATAAAAGCCTGATCAAACATTTCAGGGGCGGATCCAGGATTTCTGGAAGGGGGGTTCAAAGTTTCCAAGGGTTCGTTTTCCCCATTTTATCTGATTTTTCATAAATTTACCCACAATAAAATAAAATAATTTAATTCCAGGGGGGTGGGGGGGGGGGGGGTTGAGCGAACCCCCTGAACCCTCTCTAAATCCCGTTATCCGCCACTGCATTCTGTGGTGGCGTTATGGAGTCCCAAGCTTAGGGTACCCCCAATGCTAGCCCTATTTATCATAAATTCAGCAAGAGAAGAGTTAAAAAGTGTTATGACTGGTGTAAGCAGGTATACATTACACAGACATGTTATTGTTATGAATGTACTGTCCAATTTGGATAATTCGAATGCCGATTTTTAGAAACTACCGGATTTTTCGAAGACATCTGATGGTCCTGAAATTTTTCTCTATTGTTTATTGTTAAATTATTACCGATTTTTCGAATTTCGATTTTTCGAAAAAATTCAGTTTTTCGAACAATTTTGCTGGTCCCGATCAAAGAAATTCCTATCAAAAACCCCCTTGAAATTCGAAGCCGCAAACTTCCAATCAAAGTCACGCACGATGAACATGATTTCTTTGTAGAGCGAGATCAATTATTACACACTCGAGTGAATTCACAGGTATATTCGCTTCAGGTAACAGACATCAGATTAACGGTCACACTATTAGGTGTTGATCCATAAACTGAGTAATTGATGTCTTTAATTGAGATCAATTGCAACAACTACCATGTTTGATTAAAAAAAATCAGTGTAGAGACAATCAGTGATTTGTGATGTTAAATCAATACGAAAGAGGCTGTAAAATAAACTGGCTGTAGAAGTGTGGTTGTATCAAAAATACCAATTCCAATAAAAGTGATAATGGACAAATTTTTATCGGGCGTTTGTGATAGTGAAAGTAGGGGTAAAAAGTGTAAAAGGACTGTCTATTAGGCCAGACTTTTTTTATTTTCTGGTTCTCGGGAGATTTTTGACCAAAGTTTGGATAGGAGGAGAAAATAAAAATAAAAATATAAGCTGAAAAACCTTACAGTCGAAATAAAAATAAAAATAAAAGTCAGAAAATTGCAATTTTTTTTTTTTTTTTTTTTTGGTCTTTATCTATGACTAGGTTTATTTCAAGGTGTCTTGGGTCACACAATAAAAAGACATACTTTCCAGTGTAGAATGTAATCAGATAGGACTAGAAAACACTTTATGCTGACTAGTATTTTTGTATAACTAGAAAACACTTTTATGCTGACTTACATCAGGATAACAAGCCTATATGATGAATACCCTGGTAAACACCATTTTTACAGGGAAGTGGGGTTTACAGGGCATCTGCTTGAAAACATGCATTGTGGGTACTCATTAGAACCTCCTCGATGAGGTGGTTCTAACGAGTACCCAACATGTGTGTTTTGAGCAGAATTAAGAAAATTATCACCATTTTAGGCTGAAAATAAAATTTTGTTTGTTTGTCCTTTACCTACCTACCCACAATTTAACCCCCTACTCAAAAAATTATATTGCAGTTTCCTGAGGAAAAATATTTTTATTTTCCTGTGGCTGAAATTTATGTTAGTTTGCATAATTTTGGTTTATTAGACATTCAAATGATAGTATACATTGTTTAACAGTCAGGGACAAAACCTAAACAGGTTATAAAAAAAATAACTTTTAATTTGCCTTTCTTGGAAAATCAGTACACTTATTTTTGTGAAATATATATTCATTTAAATTCATACTTGGCTTACATTACACGTAGTTTTTAAGCAAAATAAAAGGTGGCCCTTACTACTAAGACTAAACTGTCAAAAGTTAACTTTCTATTTTCTAGAGAAAGCAAAATATAATATAATAATTTTCCTACCTACCTACCCAAGACTAAAATGCTGGGTAGGTAAAGGACAAACAAATAATTTTTTAATTCAGGCCTTATATATTTAAAAAAAATCATTTTTCAGCCATAAAAATCTAATGTATTTTAAATGGCAAACTTTCACTAATATTTTATGCTGACTAGAGTATTAAATGAGCCGCCCCATGGGAAAACCAACAATCTGCATAAGCAAAAACAAAGGCGCAGATCAGCTTCGCAGTAACTGCGAAGCTGATCAGCGCCTTTGTTTTCGCTACTCGGATAGTACAATTATTCTTCTACTTATATGCAAAATAAGTAGAAAACCAACAATCTGCATAAGCAAAAACAAAGGCGCAGATCAGCTTCGCAGTAACTGCGAAGCTGATCAGCGCCTTTGTTTTCGCTACTTGGATAGTACAATTATTCTTCTACTTATATGCAAAATTTCAAGCTTCTAGCCTGCTTCTGTGACTGTACAGGCCGGTCTGTGTCGGACCTGTTCAGAAACCACATTGTTGGTTTTCCTACGAGGCGGCTCAAATGTCTTCAAATTAGATATCACTTCTATAAAGGTAATGACTAGTGTAATTTCAAATTAGACTGAATTTCAGCGATACTCGTTACCCAGAGAATGAATTGAAATCTTAAAGTAAGATTCCGAGTCCGAGTCGGCCATGCTTCCTGCGTCAATGTTAAGAAATGCTTGTTGATACATACGTTTCTACTAATACAGAATCGCCAAGCGTCTTTGAAGACACGGATACTCCGGTGCGCAGGTAAATTATCGCCTTGACGGTGTTCCAGCACACAACTCTCCCGCGAAAAATGTCCGGTATTTTATTTCGCTATGGGGCGGAAAATTACGATCGGCGGCAATAAAAAAAATAAAATTGAGCGAGAGCAATTTTATTTTTATTCCAGTTTTTGAAAAAATAGGGTCGGCGCTCCCGAGAACCAGAAAATAAAAAAAGTCAGGCCTTAATGATATTAGACTTAGTTTTGTACCAATAAGTGTGCTGCAGTCTGATACTGATCTTTGCTATTTGACAATATTTGCCAATTAGTGCGGTACATGAATCCTGTACGACGCTTAAATCGAACGAAAAATGCACCTTTGTAGGGAAAGGTTGAAATTAGTCTCAAATTAAAGCTTATCATCTCTTCTTTCATTTGCCGGTTGTCGTAGTGTCCGGAAAGTGTAGCGTCATATTGTAAAATGGGGAGATAACTCTGTACTAAAATCTTATATAATGCAATATTCTAAAGGGTGCATAATGCTAAATCGTCCATATCTCCACTGTTAGTTATTCTAGATGACTAAACTTGGTCTCATTCTAAAGCGTAGACATCCCCCTTTTATCTACAGGTAAGTTTAGCAAATTATCTAATTTGCATATTCAAGAATATTGATAAAATCATTAAAAATGTCATGACAAAGCATGTTTCAATATCATTTAAAATAAAAAGTAAATCAATTAAGACCAAAATCACCATTGTGGCGAATTTTGATTGCACCGGTAGATCTTATATAATTTGACAAGTTCTATCGTGCTATGGACCTGTAGGAAAATCGTCTCATTTGCATATGTATGAATATTAGTAAAATCCGAGATCATGCAAAAATTGAGGGACTATACTTACAAAAACACATGTACCTGGGTTGTTGTTAGACATAGGGTTTTGAAAGTTATTTTCCAATGAATGCTCAGACAATGAACTTTTGCACAAATAGTCAGTTATACAATCATGAGATTTTAGTTTCATGAATATTAATGAAAACGTCAAAATGCAGAAAAAGGCGGAAAAAACTAAGCAGAATACTTACAAAAATGACTTGCACCTCGGCCAGAAATAGCAACAGAGTGCTAAAAAGCATGTCAAATTAAAGATTATTGTCCCTCCTATATGTTATTTCTTATTGCCGTATCCGGAATGTGTACCGTTATATCGTTAACTGGGGAGATAACTCTATACCATAACACTTAGAAATACATGTACAATATTTTGTATGTATTTTTTCGCTTTGAGTGCAAAATACTAAATCAATATTATTGCCACTGCTAGTAATCCCAGACCACTAACCTGGTCTCAGTTTAGAGCTTAAATATAGTTTTTTTTTCATCTGGTTAATGCAACTAATCTAATGCATATTCATGGAACATCAATAAAATATCTATAATGAAAGAAAAGCATTCAAACCCCAAATATTTTAGACCCAAAACATTATTGTGGCACATTGCTTTTGTACCAGTGATACCATTTGACACATTTGCTAATAACATGGACCTGAATAAGATTATCTTATATTTTATCTTATGATTATTTATGTTTTCCTGCTTCCAAAGGGTCTGACAATTATTTTTATTTGCTATTACTGGAGCTGGTGTTGTGCCGTGCGGCGGCCCTAAAAATCTCCCCGTACATCTGCTGATTATATTTTTCTTTTGATCCTTTGGGATCAGTGAAAATATTTGGAGTATTTCAAATACAGTGTATATTGTACGTTAAGAATCATCTTCTTAACAGTATTTTGATTATTTGGCCCCTTTGGGAATATGAGTCTTTGATTTAGACGACACAAATGTAAATTCTTGAAATTGCAGCAAAATGTCTGGCTTTCGCTGCCAGTTTTGTAAAGGGTCACTGATGAAGGTTCATTACCCAAAATTGTACAATATGACCCATCTTCTCACTTTGAATGTTTTCCTGCTTCCAAAGGGTCTAACAATTATTTTTATTATCTTATTTACATATCCATTAATATTTATCAAAACGTCGACTAATCAGGGAAAGTAATGGAATATCTGTCACTAAAGAGATTGGGCTGGTATATGGATATAAAATCTACCTTATAACTGTAGATCGATTCCTCGCATATATCAAATTGTTATTGTTCAGAGGGACCACCAAAATGCAAAAAGTATGTCCCTGGTAGCGAAACGTTGGAATGACATAACATTACAAAATTTCCATTATTTTCTACCCATAATATAATTCATTTGAACGGTGTGAACCTACTAAATTGCTAATTCTCCATTAACAATTGACAAAGTTACTAAGATTGGTATTATATTAATACTTGGAATTGACAATTTTACCTGGGCTGTACACAAACTTAGAACACTGAAAATAGTATCAAATACATGCTATGGTAATATATAAGTCTTACCTGATTTTCAATTTCATGAATATTAATGAAAAATAGAAATTGGTGATAATAAACTTGAAAATTAAATGGGTATACCTACAAGATGACATGTATCTCAGCAACCAAAAGGTCTGATGTACTGAAATTGGTGTAAAATATTATGTGTAAAATATTACATAGACAATATGATACACCCTGCACTATAAAATATATGTCATATGACTTTCGTTTCATGACTATGAATAAAATATTGAGAAATCGGAGAAATATTGCAGAAAAAAATAAGGGGTTTACCTATAAAACCAAACGTATCTTAGCTAGTAATAACCCTAGAGAATTAGACTTTGCATTTGATAATAGCTACGACAATGCACTATACACATTTAATCTTATTAATGATCATATGAATGTTTGCTTCATGAATTTTCATGAAAACCACAAAAATATGTGAAAAATCGAGGAAAATTGAAGGGGTATACCAACAAAATCATCTGTTTGTCAGTTGTAAACATCCATATATTATTCAAAATTGCATCAAATAATTTCTACGACTACTAGTCTTTGCCATATGGCCAGTTTTACAATATTAATTGGTTAAAAACAAATGTACAAATGATTTTGTTTGAGTACAACCTTATTTTTTTCTGTTATGTTAACATTCTCTGATGTTTTACGTATCATTCACTTAATGTTATCTAAAGTGGTTAATATATCATACTGCAGGGCAATAGTGCATCACATTAGAAATCCTTTGGTACCATTTACAACACTCTAAGGTTTTTGCTACTTGAGATATAAGCGATTTCGTTGGTATAGTCCCTCTGTTTTTGGTGATGTTTTCTTCAATATCTAATGTTCCAATTAATATTCGAACAAAAATACTCAGATGATTTATATATCTTATAACATGGATATAGAACATTGATCTAGCAATCAATTTGTACCATTTTCAAACGCTTAGACATTTGGTAGCTGAGATATTTGTGATTTTGTTGGCATACACCCTTCATTTTTCTGCGTTTTTTCTCTATCTATTTTGTTTTCGTTAATGTTCGAACTATAAAAAAAAGTCAAATAGCTTACATATCTTATTACATGATTATAGGGCATTGTCCTAGCAAGTACTTGGTACCATTTTCATCACTCTATAGCGTTCGGTAGTTGAGATATAAGCGATTTGGTTGGTATACCCTCTTCATTTTTCTGTGATTTTTCTTTAATATCTATATTTCATATTCAAATAAAACAACAAGAATTTCAGCTTATCAATATATCTTATTACATGGTTATAGAAAAATGTCATAGCAATCATTTGGTACCATTCACAAAAATCTAAGGTTTTACTAGCTGAAATATAATCGATTTTGTTGATATACCCCTTCATTTTTCAGTGATTTTTCTCAACACTCTTAAGTTTTATTAACAATTGAACAATACGTTAGTCAGCCGATGTATATTTCTTAGTATTTGGTTATAGTCAAGTGTCCTAGCAAACAATTTATTCAAATTTCAGCTCTCTGGGTTTATCAGTAGACAAGATGGGTGTGGTAATATAGGTATACCCCCTTCATTTTTCTCCAATTTCAACAGATTTGATTAAAACAAAAATTAAATGACTAAGATATTGTAGAATAAAGTGATATAATTTTGCTATAGCAATCGTTTGATACCAATTTCAGCACTTTAGGGTTTTTGGTTGCTGAGAAACAAGTCATTTTGTAGATATTCCCGTTTATTTTATTTTATTTTTTCTCTCCAATTTCAAGTTTTCATTAATATTCATGAAAAAGAAAATCAGGTTAGTTTTATATCAGACATGAGGGTGATCTATCATTGTCTTAGCATTCACTTGATACCACTTTCAATGTTCTATGTTTATAAACAGCTCAGATTCGAGTGACTCTGTAACTATTCCCTTATATTGTACCGATTTTCTTATGTTTTATTAATTTCATGAATATGCAAAACCAATGATTTGAATAATAATATGCATTTATGTAAAAGTTTTATGTCCATGTATTACTATTGGAAAAAATGATAATCTTCTAGAGAATAATGTTGATGGTATATGAGTAAGTACACCCCTATTATTTATGATCACATTCGGTGTGGGTTGAGAAACTATAACATTTACATCATATAAATGTGTTCAGTGTTGAAGGTAACACATTTGGGCATTCTGATATTCTTCTGGCAAAACTGGCCGCCATAAAAATGTGTCTAAGAGTGCAAGGTAGATCATATTACCCGCCCCAAAGTATTCAATGGCAAAATATTTTCCCCTAGTTTTTCCTGATTTTCTAAATTTTCATTAATATTCATGAAAATGCTAATAATATAATTTTCATTTAGGTACATGACATCAACAATTTTGTCAAATGGTATTATTGGTGCAATAACAATGTGTCATAGTAATAGTGTATATATGAAATAAGTTTATTTATTGTTTTTATGATTTATACTGTCATTTTGATGAATTAATTAAAATTCATGAATATGCAAATTAGATAATTTACATTTTTCTATCATACGATATCAGAAATATGTCTCCGCTTTAAAATGAGACCAAGTTCTGTGATCTATGATAAAAAACAGCTCAGATATGGCCCGTTTTCCTTGTGTACCCCCCATTATCTGTTCACTAAAATGTGCGTGTTTTTAAAGGGGGATGCCGTACTTCAAATGGATATAACTCAATAAATAAAAATTGTACAGAAACATAGTTTGTATGGCTGAAAAGCTTATAAAATTATCTATACGACTAAAGAAAATTCACTTCAAAACTGTGTATATGAAATGCGCAAATTAAATTGAAAATATTCATTTACAACGATTTTATGGGTATATTACGTAATATTACGTAATAACATCGTCTTGGCGTTCAAGGAACCTAAACAGCAACCAATCGCCGCGAAATACATGTTTGTATTACATAATTTGGAAATGCACGTTGTTCCAAAAATAATTCTATGACTTTTTCTAACGGAAACAACTGTCTGTCGAAACTTGCTTTGTTATAGTAGGGAGTTATCTCCCCTTTTTCTAATATGACGCTACACTTTTGGAAAGCTACGACAACCGGGAATCAATAGCAGGGGTAATAAGCTTTCATTTGAGACCAAGTTTGTCCTTTCCCCTTATGGGTGCATTTTATCGCCAAGTTTCAGTTTCATGTACCGTACTAAATTCATGCTCCTTTTTATATGTTAAATATTTCGTCAATAAATGATTCATTGTTTTATATTCAACCATCATGTGAGTCTCCATTGTCTTTTTTGTTTTGTGTTTGTTTTAATCTGTTGGTCGTAAATGACATTATGATAAAACTCTTATAAACACATTTTCTTCATTCCATGTGCACAGATTCTCATATACATGTATGCGCCAAAATGCCAGTGTTAGAAATAAGCAATTGCCCACTTACCCCCCACGGGTTGATATTGCTGGGGGCAAGTAGATTGACTTGTAAGGTCGCCCCCCTGGACAACCTAAAATTCCAGAAAAATAATTTTGTTCAAGTAGTTTTACTTATTAATACATTTTTTATCTCTTAATAGCAGTGTAAAAATCTTGAAACAGCTATTTAACTTATACAAAACTAAAAACCAAAATATAGCTTTCTTCATGAAAATTAGCGTTTTAGTATGGGCAAGTTCGAATCTCATGGGGCAAGTTAAAAACACTCTCAGGTTGCCCCTCGGACAAGTTACTGTATCGTTCTTATTTCTAACACTGAAATGCCGAATTGAAGCTGTCAAATCTGGCTATACCATTGTCTGAATGAAAATGACTGAACATTTCTGATTTTTTGATGATTCTCGAAAGTTCGAACTCTCGATCATTAGAAAGATTTCCTGCGGTCCCTTGCGTTTCGAATTATCGAACTTCGACTGTATAAGATTCTACACTGTCTTGTTAGCTTTTCGATCAACCCTCATATAGATGAATAGCTTTATCTGTAGATAACATAATTGAATAATTATTTTGACTAAATATTTGGCTTCCTTTGGCCAGATGTAACAAAGGCCAGGGCTCAGTTGTTCAAAATTAACGACATCGTTAGTTAACGATTCGTTAAAATTTCAAACATGAATATTACAAATACACTGTTATTTTTTGTTGATAAAATGTGAGAATCCTTTGCAATGCAAAGGATTCTCACATTTCATCAGCAAAAATAACAGTGTATTTGCTTATGTAGTGGGCATTTACTTAACGAGTTGAGGTCTTAACGATGATGTAAGCTAACTAAGTTTTGAACAACTGGGCCCTGGTATATTTATATATACAATGATCCATATGTTCTCAGAACTCAACAGAGAAGGCACATCATTTCAACTACCCTATTTGAGCCGCCTCGTGGGAAAACCTACAATGTGGTTTCCGAACAGGTCTGACACAAACCGGCCTGTACAAACACAGAAGCAGGCTAGAAGCTTGAAATTTTGGAGTTAAGGAGAGGAGGAATTGTACTATCCGAGTAGCGAAAACAAAGGCGCTGATCAGCTTCGCGGTTACTGCGAAGCTGATCTGCGCCTTTGTTTTCGCCCATGCAAATTGTTGGTTTTCCCATGGGGCGGCTCATTTGTTATAATTAGCGCACACTGCACTTAACTTTTCAGAATAACTTTTAAGGTAACAAAATATTATTCTAATAAGCGCACACTAGGAACGAAAACAACATACAGATTGCTGAAATAACCACATCAAAAATAATGTCATTTAAGTGTTCCAATCGTTGCGAAATAGTGTTTGGTCATCTAAGGTTAACTTTTAATGCGGCAAATAGGGTATTAATGTGTGCAATTGGTATAAAATGAAAATTTGCTAGTCGAGCAGTGTGTGTACCGGTACATGGTTTTCGGAAAGGGCCTTGATGTGCCCTTATTGGAGCATGTGTGCATATTAGAATGAATATGGTATTCAGTTTTAATACAATGACCTCTTCCCCCATCATTTTGCCAAGCAACTTGTAACTTAGCACTTGTAACTTACAACAATGATGCAATATTTTACCGACTACATAATGCTACATGCAAGTAGATGCATGTAAATTTGTATCTTAAAGGTTTCAATTTTTGGAACAATTACCAACTATACTTACATACAGGCATGTATGCTATGTGTCAATATGCAACAAACATTGTAAACTCAGATCAAGAGGCAGAATAGTCATAGATGTAAGAATTGCTCCCGAGAATCAAAATTGAAAAAAAATTAATGGGACACTTGCGTGTGTGCTTTGTAAATAATGTTACTGATCACAGTGATCAGACAAAGGGCTACATACAACTGATTTGTGCCTATGGTTTTTTGCGTATATCTGTATATGCATGAATCTGGTTTTCACATGATACAGCACACTGCGTGTGTCATGAGATAACTGGATTTTTGCGTATGCAAAAACAAAGGAGCAGATCAGCAGTGCAGTTACTGCACCTTTGTTGTCGCTGCAACTGATGTCCTTTCTACATGTACTTTAATTTGAAACTTCAAGCTCCTAGCAGTCTTCTGTCACTGCACAGGCCGGGTTATGTCGGACCTGGTCGGAAACCGGTTTGCTGGTTTTCTCGCGTCACAGCTCATTTGTCATCTTGTCACAGATGTTACCCAGTACTTTGATTTGTAAAACCAATCTATAAATAGTGAAAATGTGGAGAAAGTCTTCCGAAACGGATGCAGCTACACGTAGGAAACGAGCAATGGATCTTTGGAATAAGGCAAAGACGACAGTTCGGACACAGTCATATAGATGTCCGTATCATACATATTTGAATTATCATTCTTGTCACCCTATGTAAGTAATGAAGTGATGTTATTGATGATTGAATCATTTATCTAGGTAAAAGAAGGCAACAGTTATTGAACCATATTCGATAATAAATGCTCTATGTGTGCAATGTATCTTTCTTTTGCATGAATCATTTGAGCCGCATCGTGAGAAAACCGGATTTTTGCCTAGGCGAAAACAAAGGCGCAGATCAGCTTCGCGGTAACCGCGAAGCTGATCAGCGCCTTTGTTTTCGCTACTCGGATAGTACAATTCCTCTTCTACTTAAATCCGAAATTTCAAGCTTCTAGCTCTTTTCTGAGCTTGTACAGGCCGGTTTGTGTCGGACCTGGTCGGAAACCCCGAAGACCGGTTTTCTCGTGTTGCGGCTCATTTGTAACCATGGCACCTCCCTAGGCACCTCTGGGATATACTTTGATTCTTTCATCCATTAAACCTCTGCTATAAGATCCACACTGTATGGACCCCTCCACCCCGGGTCTGACATGACACTCCCATTTTTGCATGTATAGTGCAAATTATGGGTAGTTTTCCCAATTCTGGGGAATATACAAAGGTAAAAACCATCAGAAAAACATGTCCTTGACATTTATACTCCCTTGAACGCCACTTTAAAACCGAGGCGGTTCTAACACATACCAACAATCTATGTTTTGAGCAAAAATATTAAAAATATTGAACATTTTCCAATGAAAAGGGGTGGTCTCACGGTATATGAAATTTACATAGGGTTCTGCCCACGCACCGATTTTTATTATATTATGCATATTGCTTGCTTGGTGCATGACCACTTCATAAGTAGTTTAGATTTTCTCTTAACTACTTAAAATTATTAAATACAACATTTTGTATTAGAGGGGGTGTGAATATAGGGGTATGTGTGATTAAAGTCGCCCATAACCGTCATAAGAGTCTCTTCATAGTTCTGTTTGTTTGTAAAATAATCTAGAATGATCACCCATCATTTTTGTATTGCATTATTGTTGATAGCTGCAATATTAAATTCAGCTGATTATCATTTGTTTTGCAGATGACCCCAAATTTTAGCTCCATAATGGCGTAACCACATGTTTGATTTTCAATTTTAACATGTTCCAGGTTTTGTCAACCTATAATTTTAACCTCAAATTAGGCTACACGTATGTAGATTATATGCTGAAATTTTCGTAAAATTTGAAGACCAGTAACATCCTTTTCTAGAACATTAAATGATACAAGTCAGCATTCTGAAAAACGTAAAATTAATAATGATTTATCCAATTATAAGTATTTCATGTTATTAAAATGTTACATAGCAAAATTTTTGTGAATAATCTTCTAGGTAAACATTTTTTGTGTCTTGCTTGACCACCAACACTATTATATATATTTTAAATATTGATTTAAGCGAGAAAATTGCACCCTGTCTTGGACCTTATAAAGCATATCTGCCAATTATTTTTAGTTTTCATAATTAGATTTTAGAACATGATTATATCTATAATTTAGCCATTTTCTATGATTTATTCGTGTTTATGATGCAACTGCCTAATTTTTACTGTTTTGATTATTTTTTCCAAAAATTAAGTTGTTTAGGTATTAATTAATTTAATGAACTTAGACTGCTATATTGCTGATTTTCACATTCTGTAACTCATGCCATATGGAAAACCTAAAGGATGTAGCATTTTGCATGAAATAAGCAGATGAGGCTAAGGACAGTTCATTTCCTGCTGATTTTATCACGACCTCAGAAAAAACACCCCACCCATCCAAGTATATAATGAATCAAAACCAATAGGATGAAGAGAGAAAACGAAATCTCAATAGATAAAATTATATGATATGTTGCTAACAAGGGGAATCGGTTAACTACTTGTGTGTTTTTTTTTCTTCTTTTCTCCTCCATTTGAAGCAATATATGCATGTACTTGACAGCAATTTACAATATATAATAGCATGTTTGAAACAGGTTATACCATATATCAAATCTGAGATGAAAGTTATTAATCTTATGCATGCATTTAACCATCTAGGCAAACCTATTACTGGAAGTTTCAAACATACTTCCAACACTTCACAATTGGAAACCCATAATCGAAATGGGGCTTTTCAACTTATAAACTTACATGTAGCTGACAGGTTTTATTACCTAGCATATAATTGACAAAACAGCTAAGATTTCTAACCAAAGATAGGATTAAAGAAGAGTATCTAGACAACTATCATCATGAAATTACAAACATTTTGCTGCATTTATAATTGACTATTTATTAAAATAAACCCATGAACATTTATGGATTCATGAATGTGTTAAAGGCCTTGAGATTTTTATACATCAAGTTTTCAGTTGTTCAGTGTCATTATTCATTACTCTAATATTCATTTCAAAAATAGAAACCACATTTAAATGGTAAACAGATTGTCAATAATGGATATGTTTAATGAAGAATTAAAATAAATCTGATATTTAAAGTGAAAGCTATACCTGAGCATCACATCTGAACACTTCCAAAGAGTAAAGCCTGTCACATAGCTGAATTATGCACTTACTGGATAAGTATAAAGATAACAATGATCGAAACGTTAGAATGTGCCACTGTATTTGGTATTTTTGTCAATCTTTTAACTAAAGTTGGCATCAGCAACAATTAAATATTTAAAGTTATGAATAAGTATAATCTTATAAATGACAATACAAAGATGGTAAAACAAATGGAGGAATCAATCAAATGTCTTACCATTATGGTGGTCAGTCAAAAATTAAATTAATTTTTCTCAAAAAGAATTATCCAAATATATCTAAACCTAAAGAAATATTAAGTGATGAAATTATAGAAACAAAAACATTTCATTAATATATGTAAATCTGAAAGTGTTTTCTGATCACTTGTATTAAAAATTAACAATAATTTCGAAGTAGGTCACTATAAAATATGTCGAATTGCCAAATCAAATAAGCATTTTTATATTAAGAATTCATATTACTTATGTGATTTATCATTTCTAATGATAAAATTATGGAATGACATGATTTTACACGAAAAAACAGCTAAAAACGTTAAAATCCATTTTTGTCAAAAAATTGACCAACATGTATATCATGTACATTTCAACAATGTTACCGGTTTTGAAAATTTATAAAACTTTACCAACATAAAGAGGGTACCACTGGCCAATTTTATAGACAGTATCATAGGTTGACAAGCACTGGAACATATCAAAATATGAGACACAAATTGTCATTCTCGAAAATATTTTTGATAAAATTTTTACAATTTCAAGTTTAAGTTTCCATAAAAATGTTATCTGTTTATCTATTTAAGCCAAAATGGTATTTAAATAACCCATATGGAGTCCCTTTTTGAATTCCAGTTTTAATTTGTTTAATAAAAGTTAAATAAGTGATAATATATAGGCAAAATATGTCACAGGTATGGTCACAAAGGTGGAGTAAGTCAGGGTGCTATCCTGAGACTTGAAAATGTTTTTCAAAACAAATAAATGCATTTTTATGGGTGTTAGAATGAATGCATTCCCCATGCAAAGCAAAGACAAAATTGGTGCGTGGGCGCATATGAGACCCCCCCTTTCAATTTTTACAACTGAAAAAATTCTTGTATATTACATGGGCAAGTTTTCGTAATGTCCACTCATTTCCATGGCTTTTCTCCACCCTCCACTGGGTCTGAGGGAGCCGTTGACCCGTGATTACAAATGACTGGTGCGGCGGCCCCCGTGGCCGAGCGGTTAAGAGCGCTGTTTCTTAATCACTTGAACATCTTACTGCTGTGTCTGGTGTGGGTTCGAGCCCGGCTCTGGCCACATGTGAGACAAGCCAAGTTCTGCTTGCGGGTGTGTCAGGTGGTTTTTCTTGGGGTTCTCCCGTTTTCCCCCCACCTACTGATTGGCCCGTCTCATATGAGCTGAAATAATCTTGAAAGGGACATAAAACTGAATTAAAAAAAAAATGACTGGTGCAGTACATTAAATAATTTGAAGAAATACAGTGGCAAAGAAAATCCCTTTTCGGTAGGCATGTTGGAAATAATTGATAATACAGAATTGCCACTAGTGTTATATGCATTGATATTTCAATTGAAAAAAAAAAAGAAAGAAAGAAAATGAGGTGTGTCATGACAAACCTGTTTCAGGGTGATTCACCGTAGTATGATCATAATCTTACAGTATTTGCTGTTGAAAGAGGTATTGTACTGTTAATGTGGCAAAAGATGCTGATGGGCTGAATAATATTGCAGTAGCTGGCCCTGAGGTTATAAAACTTTTTTCAAGCTCAACTTGGCTGAGCATGGAATTTGAACTGCTCATAATTCATGAAATAACCAAATTTGGTTGAAATTTCATGTTCAGATTGCCAAAGCCTGTAATTAATCCTGCTAATAAATGTTAAAATGCCAACAATTGTTGGCATTTTAACATTTATGAGCAGGATAAATTTTAGTCTCAGCAGAGCTGAGCATGTTTTATAATCTCGGGACTTGATCTGTACTCTTGTTCTCATACACCGAAATATTCTAATGACATGTCTGAAATGAGCTATGACCCGAGAAAACTGGTCTTCGGGAGTTTCGACCAGGTCTGATACAAATCGGCCTGTGCATCTACATAAGATCGCTAGAAGCTTGAAATTTAGGATTTACGAAGAAGAGGAATTGTAACTATCCGTGTAGCAAAAACAAAGGCGCTGATCAGCTTCACAGTTACTGCAAAGCTGATCTGTGCTTTGTTTTCTCAGGATGTGGCTCAAATGTGAAATTCATTTCACCTTTGACCTCTCAAACCAATCAATATTTGAATAGTTGCACTAGTACAATACCATATCAGTAACACCCAGGTGACTGATTTTACTACTGGCCTCTCATGATAAGGTCTGCCACACCTCATACTTGATTTATTTTCATTAAAAAATATTGTGTGTCAAATATTTGGAATGGAGCCACAAATTTTCATAGTTCATTGGAAAATATTTTCACCTCTTTTACTACAAATGATATCATAATATGACATGTGTTAGTAAAAAGGCTTGTTTTCTGACAGGTTTTCTAATTAGTTTTACATGATATAAATATATTTGTTGTAGTAGTCTTATTCACAGTGGATTTATAAACAAGTCGTTTAGTAGAAAATTCTGTGTAAAAATGGGCAGGTGAGATTTTCAAAGATTTCAGTTGTTTTGGACAGAAAACTGGACCTAAAATCAGTTGAAATTTGTTTCAAATAATGTTGAAAGAAGCACCCAATTAATTTCCATCAAATTGTGCTTTAAGTTATTTAAGGTACCTATTAAACCTTTTTTGTAAAAGGAAAAAGGGGCACATACTTAAAAAGTAGTTCTATAACTGGTCTGAAACTGATTGAAGTAAACTACTCGTAGTGTATATAGTGGCAACCCAGTTACCCTAGATCAGAACAAGCAAAATGTCAATTTGACATCCTATGGCCACACTGTTTACCCAGCTACAACTACAGGTGAAATCAATACGAGTAGAGATGTAAATACTTTTTTTTTTAAAGAACAAGTTTGCCCCAAGTTGTTCCTAAACAGGTATTTACTCCCTATTGTTGCTAATTGATTTCATTGTTTTGGGTTGTTTTCAGTCACATTGTGTGTCTTTGGATAAACTCGGAGAGATAACCCCTGATCAGTAGCAGCAAAATGTCAATTGGAGGTTCTATACCATATCATTTGAGCCGCCACATGGAAAAACCAACAATCTGCATAGGCAAAAACAAAGACCCAGATCAGCTTCACGGTAACCGCGAAGCTGATCAGCGCCATTGTTTTCGCTACTCAGATAGTACAATTCCTCTTCTACCGCTTCTACTTAAATCCGAAATTTCAAGCTTCTAGCTCTTTTCTGTGCTTGTACAGGCTGGTTTGTGTCGGACCTGTTCGGAAACCACATTGTTGGTTTTCCCACGAGGCGGCTCATATCATTTGGTAACGATGCAGCTAAGAACCCTGTCATTTATGTATTTTCAGAAATTTTGAGGCCATGGCTACAAATGTATATAGTACAAGTGCGACACAAGATAACCTCAGTCGCCACGACATTCTAGCATGGGTTAATGACAGTCTACAAACTAGCTACTCAAAAATAGAAGAATTATGTTCAGGTAATGCTTCCATATTAATTTATGATAATGCAAGATTGGAAAAGGGTTAGCCTAGTGCTTAAGTCTGATTACATGTATACTCAGTGTGTCCTTTTCTGTGGTGACACTGAGATCCATTCTTCTAAAGGATCAGGGTTCAAACTAGACAAAAAATTTAGGGAGAAGTTTTGTCTCTCAAGAAAATTTGGGAGAAGTTTGGACTCAAATTTCAGGTTTGCCTAGATATTGTATATACATTTTCACTTCTCCCTCAGCTGAAAATAAGGAGAAATTTGTTCATTTAGGGAGAGTATTTCTCCCTAGTCGCCCTGTAGGCTATTTCCTGAAGAATTTAATTAATTGCCAGACTCACTGTCCTTGGCAGGGGTGCTTGATGGCTAAGTGGAAGATTATCAAACTCGGGTGTGAGATGTCACGACTTGTGTCCTTGAGCAAGACACTATGAGCACCTGTTAAAATTCTCATTAAGTGTAATAAGTGATGGTTTGATCCATGACTTATAAATTGTTGAATAGGATGTTAACTACAGCTGCACATGTATATGAATAGAAACAAATGTCTTGTAAAGTTTAACTGACCATAAAGCGCTAAAGAAACATAATTTGATACATTTATTGTTTTGTTTCTAGGTGCCGCCTACTGCCAGTTCATGGATTTGTTATTTCCAGGTAAGATAATTAAAATTTTGCACAGTGGCTAGAAATAATTCTTTCAGGGTTCTGACCAGGTCAAACACAACCAGTTTCATCTAGATGCAGAGGCAGAGCTTATTACATGAGCCACCTTGTGGAAAAACAAACAATGTGGTTTCTGAATAGGTCCGACACAAACAGGACTGCACAGTAACAGAAGCAGGCTAGAAGCTTGAAATATTGGAGTTAAGTAGAGGAGGAATTGTACTATCCGAGTAGCGAAAACAAAGGCGCTGATAAGCTACGCGGTTACCGTGAAGCTGATCTGCGCCTTTGTTTTCGCCTATGCAGATTGTTGGTTTTCCCATGGGGCGGCTCATATATATGCAATGAAAAACTAAGGTGTTTTGTTTTTGACACTTACATGTATGGCCTTAGTCTGCTGTGATTCAAGGCCTGCTTGCAGTTCCCAGTATCAGTCCAGTGCCTTGGTATTTTGGGACCACAATATCAGTTTGTACATAAAATGTCAAATCTCAGTCTAATGAGGCTATGCCAACTTTTGATTCCAACAGTTAAGAAAACAAACAGAAACCACTGACTAAGTGCCACAAAAATTAAAACATTGAAAATCTCTGGAGGCAGTCTTGTCTTGGTTTGTACTGTGTCCTGCTGGAATTTAGGAAAATTGTGTAAGTTTCTGACACAGCAATTTGGTCCATGTCCAATCATTACTACTCCAATATAATCAGTTTTTCTGATGACAAAGTTCAGTTTTAAAGACTGTGCCTCAATCAGTCCCTGTTGCCTGTTAATGTCATTATGTAAACTAGCCTCCTTATGGGAAAACATGTTATCGAATATGATCAGGTATGATTCAAACTGGCCTGCATCTGTCCAGCAGTTTCTCAATTCCAAATATAGGGAGCAAAGTCTGTCTCTACTCTCTAGGTTGAGGAGGGAAGTAAAAAAGTCTTTAATATACTTAAGAGAATCTGTGCATTTGTTGTTCACATTTATTTGATAAACATGTTTTCTCTGAATCAGGCTTGATCACTTTCTTGTTTATATCGTAACATGACTTGTGCCACATCATCAGAAAACAAACAATTTGATTTCCAAACAGGTCAGACACAAACCCAGCTGTACAAGCACAGAAGATGGCTAGAGGCTGGAAATTTTGGATTTAGAAAGTAGAGGAATTGTACTATCCGTGTAGCAAAACCAAAGGTGCTGATCAGCTTCGCAGTTACTGCGAAGCTGATCTGCGCCTTTGTTTTCGCATGTGCATAATGTTTGTTTTCTCATGACGTGGCTCATATGTAAAAGCGTGCTTTTGGTGTTATAAGACCAGGTTAGACAGTCACAAGCCCACATATCAGCGAATCTTACCGGTCAGACATTGAGATAATATTCAATCTGCCTAAAAATGATGCAGATTGAAATGCTTCAATGTGCAGGCTGTTCCTGAACAATGTTTTTGTTATAAACAGGTTTTCGTGAAGCATCTTGCATCCTAGCAAGAAATCAAAATATCTATGCACAAGAAATATTTTCATGTGTCAAATCAATATTTTGCATATCCGATACTCAAGCTGTATGACTGGGATCTAAATAGAATAAATGTATGTTTCTGTATAATCTTGAATTGACAGAGACTGACGAGTCATTGGCAAAAGCAGGCATTAAAGGAGTTATATAAGCCTATAGAT
Organism: Rugalucina vietnamica; assembly: GCA_964017185.1. NCBI lineage: Eukaryota > Metazoa > Mollusca > Bivalvia > Lucinida > Lucinidae > Rugalucina > Rugalucina vietnamica. The sequence continues at coordinate 31,505,116 of OZ024873.1, read as the reverse complement.
TAGAGGTGCACCTGTAATTTGAGAAAAAAATAGCAATGCATTTGAAGTACCACAGTCATGTTGACTCCTGTAGTGCGTAAATTGTGATAATTACGGACCTTCTGCGTTCCAGGATCCGTAATGCTGAAAAAAGTGAAGTTAAACACAAAGTTAGAACATGAATACATCAGTAATTTCAAGCTACTCCAGGCCTGCTTCAAGAAACTGGGGGTAGACAAGGTGAGAAGACTCATCAAGGGAGGCCACTACCATCTGTTGTATAACCAACCAGTTATCTTACATTATTCACTAACTCACACAGTTACTGTTCTTTTCAGCATGAAAATGGGAAAAATACACTGCATGAAATTGAATAGTTATGATAATCATGATAATCCTGTTTTTGATTATTCTTGATAATCATTATTACCATATTTAGTAGGAATTGGAAAAGGATGACATTTACTCCCCTGAATATAATCCTCACACTTCTAAACCAGCTGGTTGGAAAATGATGTGGAAATGATTTCTTATGTTCTAATTAAATGTTGCACATAAATTCTCTAGACCTAATTATGCATACATTTTTGCTCAATCACTGCAAAGTGCTGCTAAAATCAATGTGAAAAACCTATGTCTTTGGGCACTGAACATTTTTTTTATTATTCAGTTTTACGTCCCTTTCAAGATTATTTGGAATTGAGATAGTCCAATCCGTAGATGGGGCGAAACCGGAGAAGCTTGAACTTGGCTCACATGTACCCTGTGTGGGGCTGGAACCAACACCAGAGATGGGGGTGAGATGACTGAATGATTAATCAGCGATCTTAACCACTTGGCCAAGGGGGCCGCGCCAAACAAACTTTGTCGGGATGTTTAATTACAATCATTTATGCTAAGAAATAGGAAAGATGAGAAAACCAGAATCAAAGAAAACATTTCCATTTCTGATATAGCGATCTATGTTCTTATTTCTTTGGTTTAGCATGCTTACAGTACTAACATGTCAGCATATTGATTGGCAGCAGTGTCACACCCTGACTGGGCTGAAGCAAAGCAGTCTGGTTCTGCACAAGGATATTTACTCTCAAGCAAAAGAAACATTTTAAATCTTTATCTGTTTATTAAGAAGAAAGTTTCAAAGATAGAAAAAAAAAAAAAGAAATGTAATTGTACAAAAATATAAGATCTTAATACAGATGTAAGAAGTGGTTTTAGTATTTTTAAAAGATCTTGATGAGATGAAATTGTTCTACTTGCCACTGACAGCCTGTGGTTTGAGGAAAAGTTATGTCACAAATGTTCCTTGACTACTTAAAGTAGTCAAAATCATTGTATGCTGTATAGTTGTGTGTGACACTGCTGCCAACCTGCGCCAGCCATCAGCTAACGAGACCAATCACTGTTTATTTCCTGCCCTTGTATTTATTTCTTTATTTTGCTTTCAGGCTCAATACCACTTAAAAAAATAAAATACAACACAAATTTAGAACATGAATATATACAGAATTTCAAGATGTTACAATCCAGTTTTACGAAATGTGGCGTCGACAAGGTGAGTGGAGGCGTCGTGACGGACACTTGTCTCGAACGTACCACTTCGTGTTTGTCTGGAGACTGTATGGATGTAAGACAAAGATAAGGAAGGTTTATGTATCATTTTTAACACTTCAGCTGATTCAAGAAGAGCCGCCTCGTGGGAAAACCAACAATGTGGTTTCCGAACAGGTCCGACACAAACCGGGCTGTACAGCTACAGAAGCTGGCTAGAAGCTTGAAATTTTGGAGTTAAGTAGAGGAGGAATTGTACTATCCGAGTAGCAAAAACAAAGGCGCTGATCTGCGTCTTTGTTTTCGCCTGTGCAGATTGTTGGTTTTCCCATCGGGAGGCTCAGTTTTTGTCAGTCTGTTGTGAGAGAAATGTGCACTAAGTACTAGTAACATGCCTCTGGGAAGTTTGCCAAGGAATAGTGTGGTTAGGATAACTGACTGTCCTAACATTAACCAAGGATGTAACACATAAATCAAGTAAACAAAAAGCAACTTTGATATGATATTGAAATTTCAGAAATAGTTTGGCAATGTCCCCAACAATCAAACACAATTTTCAACAACTTGTCATTTCAGCAAAGAGTCAATAGGCAAAGTGTCATTTCAACAGTCCTTTTGGCACACTTATTATTTGAGCCACAGCAATAGGAAAACAAACAATCTGCATTATGCCAAACCAAATAGGCAGATCAGCTGTGCAGTAACTGCACACATGATCAGTGCCTTTGTTTTGGCTTTACGGATAGTACAATTCCTCATCTACTTAAATTCAAACTTTCAAGCTTCTAGCTTTCTTCTGTGTCTGTGCAGGCTGATTTGTGTCAGTCCTCAGGTCTGAAACACGGATTGTTGGTATTCTCATGCGAAGGCTCATTTTCAGCTTTGCTGATGCTGAAGCTTTCAGGTCTGAAGCCTGATAAACTCTGACCATATGTAGAAGCCTTCATTAGCCAGTCTCCAAGCTTCTTGCCTGGTAAACCAGGACTTTAATCATGGGCTTCTTCAATCTTTCTGAAGGGCTAGTATGGCTGTAGACTTGCTTTGGCCAATTTACAGATAAATGAAATAGGCAAAATGATGATAGTAATACCTACAACAAAAGATGTTGGTCCATGAGCCAATACCGTAAATTTTGGGGGTCGGTACCATCTGGCCTGAACAAATCCCCTTATGATTTTCATGTAGGACTATGTTTGTAGACTTGTAAAAAATCGGGGGGACTTGCATTGCTGGTAGCTTTAATGGTGAAACGACACGTTATTTACGATACCCCATAATTTAAAAACAACGTCATTTAACACAAAAACGGTAGGGAATAGTCTTCTAGCTATCCATATCCCCCTTTTCTCCCAAAGGGAAATTTCTAAACTACTGTTCTCTAAAAGTACAGTGAAAAAGCTATCAAATCCTGTTTTCTGCCATCTGAAAGTCGAGGCGTTTGCGTTTTATGCTATGTTTTATTAAATTACTCTAAATATTCAATTTTTGCGTCAATAATGGGGTACACATAGAAAATTGAAAATATCTCAATTGTTTTTTATCCTAGACCATTGAACTTGGTCTCATTTTAAAGCTAAGACATATTCCTTTTATCCTATGATAAGTAATGGAAATTATCTCACTTGCATATTCATGAATTTTCATTAAAACATTAAAATGAAAAAAAAAAAGAAGTTAAAAAATCAATTATCCCATAAAAACTAATTTCAGGCCTAAACTATCATTGTTATTATATCAATTATTCTGTTTGACAAATTTGTTGATGCCATGGGCCCAAAATGAAAATCATCTCATTTGCATTTTCATGAATATTAATGAAAATGACGAAAATCAGGATTTACAACTGTAGGGAAAATAATTATATTGCCATTTGAAGTGTTTGGTTTGGGTTAATGGATGTAAATTGAACCCTTAGAACAAATGCTCAAGGGTGCCAGTTTGGTCAGAGGATCACTTTAATGCCCATTTGTGTCACCTAAAATCACAGAGTGTTCAACACCACCCCTATTAAGCGCAGATAGTAAGGTGGTACACCTATATTACCACATGTATCTTGGCTACTGATAGACCTAGAAAGCAGAAATAGGTATCAAATGATTGCTTTTGCAATGCTATATAACTATGTAATAAGATATTATTATCAAACTGACTTCCTGGTGTTCGAATATTAATGAAAACTTTATGTATTAGACTAAAATCACAGAAAATGGAGAATACCAGCACAGTTGTTTATATCTCAGCAACCAAAAGCTCTAAAGAGCTTGAATTGGTATCAAATGATTGCTATGACAATTCTCTATAACCATGTAATAAGATATATAAACAAGCTGGCTATCTTAATACTCAAATATTAAAAAGAACTTCAGATATTAGAGAAAAATAACAGATAAACGAAGGGGAAAAACCAACGAAATTCTGATATCTCACCTACCAAAAACTGCAAAGACTTGAAATTTGTATTAAATTATTGTTATGATAATGTTCTATATTAATGTGTAAAAATACAGAATGATTTTAACCTTCTTGGTGTTCAAATATTGATGAGAACTTTCAATTTTAGAGACAAATCATAGACCAATGTAGGGGGTATACCTACAGAAACGTTTATAGCTCAGCAGCCAAAAGCCATAGAGAGCTGAAGTTTGTAACAAATGATTGCTATGATAACATTCTAAAACCACATAATAAGATACATTAATAGTCAGACTTTTGTGCTGTTCAAATATTGAAGAAACTTTAAATATTAGAGAAAAAACACAGAAAATGGAGGGGGTATACCTATGGAAACGTGTATTTCTCAGGAACCAAAAGTCATAAAGAACAGAAATTGGTATCAAATGATTGCTATAACAATATTCTATAATTATCCAGTTAAATATATCAATAAGCTGACTCTCTTGTAGCGCAAATACTGAAGAGAACTTCAGATATAGGAGAAAAATCACTGGCAAACGAAGGGGGTATACAAATAAAACTGCTAATATCTCAGTGACCAAAAGCTCTAGAGAGCTGAAATTAGAATCAAATGATTGTTAGAAATATGTTCTATAATCATAAGATAAGAAACATAATTAATTTGACTTTATCATTGTTGGAATATAGATGAGAACTTTAAATATTAGATAAAAATCTCAGAAAAATATAGGGGGTATACCAACGGAAACGTATATATCTCAGCAACCAAAAGTCTTAGACAGCTGAAATTGGTATCAAATGATTGCTATGACAATAGTCTATAACCACGTAAAGAGTATATCAATAAAATGTCTTTTTTGTTTCTGGAATATTTAAGAGAACTTAAGCTATAGAAGAAAAACATTTGCAAATGAAGGGGGTATACCAATAAAACTGCTAATATATCAGTGACAAAAAGCTCTAGAGAGCTAAAATTGGTATCAAATAATTGCTAGAATAATGTTCTATAATCATAAGATAAAGAACATGAATAATTTGACTTTCTCATTGTTGGAATATAGATGAAAACTTTAAATATTAGATAAAAATCTCAGAAAAATGTAGGGGGTATACCAACGGAATTGTATATTTCTCAACAACCAAAAGTCCTAGACATCTGAAATTGGTATCAAATGATTGCTATGACAATATCCTATAACCATGTAAAGGGTATAAAAACAAAATGTGTTTTTTTGTTTCTCGAATATTTAAGAGAACTTAAGCTATAGGAGAAAATACATTGGCAAACGAAGGGGGTATACCAAGAAAACTGCTAATATCTCAGTGACCAAAAGATCTAGAGAGCTTAAATTGGTGTCAAATGATTGCTAGAATAATTTTCCTTAATTATGTGATAAAACATAAATAATTTGACTTTCTCATTGATGAAATAGTGATGAGAACTTTAAATATAAGATAAACAATCTCAGAAAAATATAGGGGTATACCAACGGAAACGTATATATCTCAATAACCAAAAGTTCTAGAGACTGAAAATGCTATAATATGATTGCTTTGACAATATTCTATAACCATGTAACAAGTATATAAACAAGCTGACTTTCTTGTTGCTCAAATATATAAAAGAACTTAAGATATAAGAGATAAGAGAAAAATCACTGGCAAACGAAGGGGGTATACCAATAAAACTGCTAATATCTCATCGACAAAAAGACCTAGAAAGCTGAAATTGAAATCAAATGATTGCTAAAATAATGCTTTAAAACCACTTGTTAAGTCACTTAAACAATCTGGCTTACTTTTTTTGAATATTGATAAAAACTTTAAATATTAGAGAAAAATCACAGGAAAGCGGAGGGGTATACCACCAAAAAACTTAATACGTCAGCAACCAAAAGATACAGAGAGCTTAAATTGGTATCAAATGATTGCTATGGTAATGTTCTATAATCATAAGATAAGACTTATGAAAAATTAGACTTTCTTAGTGTTTGAATATTGATGAAAACTTAAAATATTAGATGAAAAATCACAGAAAAATATAGGGGGTATACCAAAGGAAACATATACATCTCAACAACCAAAAGTCCTAGAGAGCTGAAATTGGTATCAAATCATTGATATGACAATATTCTATAACCATGTAAAAGGTATATAGCAAGCTGACGTTTTTGCTGCTCAAAGAAAACTTAAGATATAGGAGAAAAATCACTGGCAAAGAAGGGGGTATATCAATAAAACTGCTGATATCTCAGTTACCAAAGGCTCTAGAGAGCTGAAATTGTTATAAAATGATTGCTATGACAATATTCTATAACCATGCAACAAGTATATAAACAAGCTGACTTTCTTGTTTCTCAAATATTTAAAAGAACTTAAGATATAAGAGAAAAATCACTTGCAAATGAAGGGGGTATACCAATAAAACTGCTACTATCTCAATGACAAACAGCTCTAGAAAGCTGAAATTGGTATCAAATGATTGCTAAGATAATGTTCTAAAACCACATGGTAAGACATACAAAAAACCTGTCCTACTTTTTTCGAATATTGATAAAAAGTTTAAATATTAGAGAAAAATCACAGAAAAAAAGTGGAGGGGGTATACCACAAAAAATCTTTATAACTCGGCAACCAAAGGTTATAGAGAGCCGAAATTGGTATCAAATGATTGCTATGGTATTGTTATATAATCATAGAATAAGATTTATGAAAAACAGGCGTTCTTAGTGTTGAATATTGATGAGAACTTAAAATATTAGATAAAAATGACAAAAAATAGAGGGGGTATACCAACAGAAACGTTTATATCTTAGCATCCAAAAGTCCTAGAGAGCTAAAATTGGTATCAAATGATTGATATGACAATATTTGATAGCCATGTTATATAATAAGACATATGAACAAGCTGACTATCTTGTTCATAAAATTGAAGAAAACTTAGATGTAAGAGAAAAAACACAAACAAATGAAGGGGGTATACTAGAATAAACTCGAATATTTTAACCATAAAGCTACCACCTAGAAAGGTCCCCCCGATTTTATCTAATTCTATACATGCCAAAATTGTCAAAAAGTGCGGGGGGATCTGTTCAGGTCAGGTGGTACCGACATCTTAAATAGCTCATGGACCATGTAGGTCTTAACCTTAATTTGCAGTTTATTGGAAACCACTGCATATGTCTTTTCCAATAAGTCTCATCTTTATGCTTACCATAATCTTGACTGATTTTTTTTTCTCAATTTTGCTTGCGCAAATTATGTTTCAAGTTAAATATTTTTGTCATGCTGTATTTATATGCATTTTTAACTAGAGAAAGCGAGAATGTGTAGGGTCAGCCATGTTTGACTTAGTATTTGCTGCTGAAGTACACGCTTTAAAAGACGTAAAAAAATGCTTGTGAATGGTAGAAGTACTTGTGTGTTGTCCTTGTCAGTTACTGTCCATGTGTCTTTGTTGTGTAACGTCTTAATTGAGCTCCCCATTAGATAGTCAACAATGTGCATATGGGAAAACAAAGGCTTAGAACAGCCATGCTGAGAACATTCTCTTATAAAATTAAGTGCGGTTACCCGAGAAACTAGGTGCTAACTCGGGTTAGATAAGGAAGTGCGGTTTTGAGGCTTCCTGCTGATAACAGGTGGTTTTAATTCAGCATGTAGTAATTATGGCAAAAATTCTGCAGCGGGCAGAGTCTGATATCTACTTGCTTTAAAAGATAATCTGATACCACAATCAACAGAATGGAAAAAATATAATTTTTTAGATTTTAAATTGTACAAAATTTGTAAGGCTATAGCTTTAAAGAGGGATAAACGTTAATAGACCTTAGTTTTTCAAACGTTAAATTTGACCAAAAAATAACATTTTTAGTCATTTGTTCTGGTAAAGGAAATGAGAAAAAATCAGGTAGATGTAGCTAAACACCCTAGGTGTTAATTAGTTCATTTACATAATAGGTGCATAACAGCAAGATAAGAATTCTTGTTTTCAAATATAAGAGATGTTCTCATCATGGCTTCGTGGTAACCGCGTAGCTGATCAGCGCCTTTGTTTTCGCTACACATATAGTACATGTACAATCCCTCTTCTTCTTAAATCCAAAATCAAGCGTCTAGCCTTATGTGTCTGTACAGCTCGGTTTGCTTCTAACCTGATCGGAACCCAAATTGTTGGTTTTCTCATGCTTAGGCTCAATGTTTCATGTTATAATACGTTTACAAAAAATATATAAACACGAGAATTTAATGTGTTATAACTATCAGTCCCAATCGTATTTCAGGTTGGCACATTTTAATGAAGGGGGGCATGGAGGCCTGGTGGTAGAGCTTCGGCCACTGAATCAAAAGATTCAGGATTTGATCCTCACTGGCGGTGCTGTGTTGTGTCCTTGAGCAAGACACATTACTTCTCAGAGTCAGAGTACTGGTTAATACCCAGGAAGCAGTGATTGTGTCCCAAGGTTACTGAGTGAAAAATGACATTAAACCTCAATACTAACATACAATCAAAATTTTAATGATGTTGATAAACATGTCTTGCCACTGACTTCCCTTACATTAATAAAAAGGAAAAAGTAGGCAATGATCAGGAAATAGTGCAATCAGAAAGAAATTCCTACTCCAAAACCGAGGTGGGAAGAAACAAAATTGACAACCAGGTACTTAGTACATACAAGAAAATATACCAAAAGCCGAGTGAGCAGCTATTTCCCAATAGGCGGCCACTCATTTACCCGAGCTCAGTTAACTATCTTAGATTAACTTGCACAATTTACCAATGGTGGCAGTCTTTTAGTTGGTGGAGTTTGGTTAAGTGCTTTCTGTTATTAAGAGGCAACATTAGTGTTTGAGCAGCATCAGTTAATCTATATTTATACGGCTATTTAAATTAATTATGTTTTTGTTTGCTAAAAATATAAAGGTAATATTAAATCTTGGCTTTAACTTTTAATATGTATTTTAATTTGAATTTTTAAATTTGAATGATGTTAACATAATTTCTTCTATGAAGTTAATATTGTAGATAAAGAAGTCTGTGTATATCCATTTATACCAAGCTATTTTCTGATCATCTCTAATATTACTTTACAGATTATCGCTGTAGAACGATTAGTGAAAGGAAAATTTCAAGACAATTTTGAATTTGTTCAGTGGTTCAAGAAATTCTTTGATGCTAATTACCAGGGTCAGGATTACGACCCTATAGCAGCTCGGGGTGGGGAGCCAGTGGGGACAGTCTCAAAACCAGGTCCCAAAGCTAAACAGCAAACGGGTATCTCAAAAGGGCCATCAAGAGGTAGGATTATTTGTTCAGTCACTATTCAGCTGCAAAGCTTCTCTGTATCCAACTGAAAAGCCTGTTTGATTTTGTGGATAGCCATTTACCATGTAAAATAGGATGGTGCATATCATCCCTTGATTTTCCAGTCTCATTACGAAAAACTGCCCATGCAATATACAGATATTTTTAAAGTTGTAAAAAATGAAAATTTTCAGAAGAAATTGTTTGACATTTTTCTTATTTTTGCTCAAAACATAGATTGTGGGTACAATAGATTGCCTTGGCGTGGCAGTTCAAATGAGTACCCACAATATGTTTTGGAGCAAAAATAAGAAAAATAGGTAAACCCCTGCGTACCCCAGTTTTGCTATATAAAAGGGGGTTATACCCGGTAAGGGGGTATTCATGGCATGGACATGTTTTCCTGTTGTTCAGATTAGACTTTAAACCTATGTCCAGTCTCTGTATGCTCATATCTGTTGCTGAGAACAACAACATGATCTCAGCTGTATGGTGATGGTGAGCATAATGGCCTGAACAGGTTTCAGAATAATGAGGTTTGGGTGTCCTACACCTACATGTAGCTTCTCCATGTTGTTTCTTTGAGCATACCATGTCATGTCCTCAGGCAAGATTCTTTAAGCTCCATTTAATCCTGGTCCCAAGGTCATAAAACATTTTTCATGTTCAGCTCAGCTGAGGCTAAAATTTATCCTGCTCATAAATGTTAAAATGCCAACAGTTGTCTTGCCACTGACTTCCCTGTTGGCATTTAAACATTTATGAGCAAGATAAATTACAGGCTTTGGCAATCTTAATATGAAATTTCAACCAATTTTGGTTATTTCAGTATTTATGAGCAGTTTGAATTTCATGCTCATCTGAGTTGAGCAAGAAAAAAGTTTTATAACCTCGACCCCAGGTTAAGTGATGGCTCTGTCCAGGCATCATTGAAAAAACTTTGACTGGATCACTTTACAACAACACAGCCAACCCAGCTGTAAAATTTCTGTTGCTTTAGTGAAATGAATACAAGTGTTGCTTTGCGTTCTTAATCGAGGATTGAAGGAATGGACAACACAGAGAAATTCTATAAGCATTTTCAATAAATTTCGATAAATTTTCTATGAATAAATGAGCCGCTTCATGAGAAAACCAACAATCTGCATAGGCAAAAACAAGGGCGCAGATCAGCGCAGTAACTGCGAAGCTGATCAGCGCCTTTGTTTTCGCTACACGGAGAGTACAATTCCCCTACTTTCTAAATCCAAAATTTCCAGTCTCCAGCCATCTTCTGTGCTTGTGCAGCCCGGTTTGTGTCAAATCTGTTTGGAAACCACATTGTTGGTTTTCCCACGAGGCGGCTCAAATGTCAGAGCCAAAGTAAAACGAAATAGTATGCATGGGTGAAAGTTTTCAGTATTGATCATATTGATACTGAATTCAGTATTGGGAAGATTTGTCCCCAATGTATTGGTATAGGAAAACCCTAGTTTTCAGTATTGGAAAAATGGTTTTTCAGTATTGAGATTTTTTGGAACTTTCACCCATGAGTATGTAGTCAAGGAGTTGACCCTATGCTTCTCCAGCCTTTCGGATGAGACTAGAACTCAGGTCCTGTCTCTATTTACTCTTAGCTTCTAGTGGTATGCCAGACCCCAAAATAGCAACAACAGCAACAAAAGAGCCGCCTCATGGGAAAACAAGCAATCTGCATATGCGAAACCAAAGGCGCAGATCAGCTTCGCAGTAACTGCGAAGCTGATCAGCGCCTTTGTTTTCGCTACATGGATAATACACTTCCTCTTCTTCTTAAATCCGAAATTTCAAGCTTCTAGCCTACTTCTGTAACCTGTACAGCCTGATTTGTGTCGGGTTCGAAAACCATGTTGGTTTTCTCATGAGACAGCTCAAAAGCTGACCATCTTGCAGTGTTTGCTATGCTTTTCTCACTGTTCCATTTCAGTAACGGCATCCAGTAGAACTACCACCACACAGAGAAGTCCAGTGGCGCCAGCACAGACAAAAACACAGCCTCCAGCCAGAGCAACGCAGAACCACGCAGGGGGAGACAATATCAAAGTAGCACAATTAGAAGCACAAGTGAGTTCTCTGATCTTGTTATGGTTGGAAGTTTACAAAACTGTTTTTTTTTTCTTGCTGAGCAACTGAAAACAGAGGTATTTTTAACAGCACATTTGATATACATGTACAACAACAGTTTTAGACTGCCAAAAAATGGTGTTTTGGCTTGCCAAAACGATGATGATGGAACATAAATTGAACATCCTTGATTGCCAACACACGCTTGTTGGCAATCCATAATGATATTTTTGGCAGTTGGGAACAAAATTTTGTTTAAAATTACATGTTTCCGATTTCCTTTAATACAGTGTTATCTCTATAAAGTTTTATAGTATGGCTCTCAAGTATTTCTGAAATTACATCAAAATAAACATTAGGGAATGTGTTACAAGGAGGCAAACACATGTATGAACTCATATAAGCCTGGCATCCTTTTTAAGGGACATAGGCAAACAGTATAGCCCCAGATGTGACGCCGCATGCTGCGGTGTCCCATCTGCGGCTATTTTGTTTGCATAGAGAAATTTCATCGAAAAATGAGATAAAAATTTAAAATCACGCCTGAAAACCCTAAAAACGAAAATGGACTCACTCAAATGAAAATGATGGTAAAGTCCATTCATCAAATATGTGTTAAGTAAAACCTTATGAATTGCCTGTTGTTTCAGTTACAAGAAACAAAATTGACGGTAGAAGGTTTAGAAAAAGAGAGAGATTTCTACTTTGGAAAATTACGAGATATAGAAATTATATGTCAAGAAGATGAAGAATGTGAAACCAACCCAAATAGCTATACTAAACGAATAATGGATGTTTTATATGCAACAGAGGTAAGAAAGGTTTACCAGACATGAATAATAGCTAACTAAAGTATTTAAAAACAACTTCCCTCAGAATCGTAGTTTTTATCACATCTGTTTAATTAAGGACTGACTGTCACCGGATGATGAAAAGCATTAAACTGTTTTTAATGTCGATGAAACTCTAGTTTATCTCTGTTTATACCTCACAAATTTGGGTATGAATATTCAGTTAACAGTCTGCCTGTCTGTTAACAGCCTGTAGAAGTTGTAGACCAATGATAGTTCGTCTCTCACTAATGAGAAAGACCATCATTATTTCTTGAATAGTGCTGATGTGTGTTGGTGAGTTCTTTGATGGCTGACTAGGCCAATTCTGGCTCTAAACTGTCGGTTGCAAGTAGAGCAAGTCAATGTCATAGAGTCTGCTGGTGGCACATTTGTTTTGGCTTTGCGCTCTCTTCGCTTTCTTTCAGTTTCACAGATTCTCTTCTTTTCATAGAGAGCTGCTCCTTTGTTGATGAGACCTCGCCACTTTGATCGCTCCTGTGCAGTCTGTTCCCAGGACCCCATTGGTATTTCGAAATCCTTCAGAGAGGCTTTGAGGGTGTCTTTGTAGCGTTTCTTCTGGCCACCTTGAGAGCGCTTTCCCTCCTGTAGTTCTCCATAGAAAACTTTCTTTGGAAGTCGCGCATCAGGCATTCTTATAACATGGCCAGTCCATCTTAGCTGTGCTAGCTTTAAGACTGTATGCATGCTTTGCATCCCTGCTTTCCTCAGGACCTCTGTGTCTGGAATCTTGTCCTGCCACTTGATTTTTAACAACTTTCTCAAACAGCTTAAGTGGAAATGGTTAAGTCTCTTTGCATGGCGTTGGTATACTGTCCAGGTCTCACATGCATACAAGAGGGTTGGCAGTACCACAGCCTTGTAGACTTTCAGCTTGGTGTCAAGCTTGATTCCATTTCGCTCCCAGACATTTGCACGGAGTCTTCCGAATGCCACACTAGCTTTTGCAATTCTGGCAGTGATCTCATCATCAATATGCTTTGCTCTGGAGAGAGTGCTTCCCAGGTAGGTGAACTTGTCAACAACTTTCAGTTTTTGCCCATTCACAGTGATAGTTGGTTCATTATATGGTTTTCCGGGGGCTGGTTGGTGTACAACCTCTGTCTTTTTTGTGCTGATTGTGAGATCATAGTTATCACATGACTGTGAGACTTGATCCATGGCTCTTTGCATTTTTGCCTCTGTGTTGGCATTCTTATCCATATCATCTGCATAGAGGAGCTCATCTAGCACATCAGTATGGACCTTAGTTTTGGCTTGCAACCTTCTGAGGTTGAATATGTTGCCATCAAAACGGTACCTGATTGGAAAACCAGTGTCACTGTCCTGAAAAGCATCCATAAGCATGGCAGAAAACATCATGCTGAACAGTGTTGGTGCCAGAACACAGCCTTGTTTGACCCCATTTGTTACTTCAAATGGTTCATAGAACTCTCCATCATTCTGCACACGTGCCTGCATGCCATCATGAAACTGCCGCACCATAGCTATGAATCTGGGTGGACAGCCAAACTTGGCCATGATTTTCCAGAGTCCATCACGACTAACAGTGTCAAAAGGTTTGGTGAGGTCAACAAATGTCATGTATAGATCTACATTCTGTTGTTGGCATTTCTCCTGAAGCTGTCTTGCTGTGAAGATCATGTCTATTGTCCCTCTGTCTTTTCTGAATCCACATTGACTTTCAGGGATAAGTCCCGTCTGATCAAGATGAGCATTCAGACAATTCAACAGAATTTTTGCAAGTATCTTCCCAGCAATTGATAGGAGGGAGATGCCTCTGTGATTGTCACAGACTTGAGGATTTCCTTTCTGCTTGTATAGGTGGATTATGGATGCATCCTTAAATTCTTGTGGGATAGCCTCCTTCCTCCACATACAGTGAAACAACTCTGTCAGTTTCTCTGCCATGGGTAGCCCCCCAGCCTTGTAAACTTCGGCAGGAATTGCACCTGCGCCTGGGGCTTTGCCAGATGATAGTTGTTGAACTGCTTTTCTTGTTTCCGTAACGGTAGGAAATTCATCTAACAGAACATTGCACTCTATCTGTGGAAGTCTGTCGATTGCATCCTGATTGATGCTTGATGGTCGATTAAGCACACTATTGAAGTGTTCTGCCCACCTTTCCAAGATGATTGATGCTTGATGGTCGATTAAGCACACTATTGAAGTGTTCTGCCCACCTTTCCAAGATAGCTTCTTTATCTGTGAGAAGAGTGTTTCCATCTGCACTGAGCAATGTGGTGGCTCCAGAACTCTTTGGACCATAAATGGTTTTCAGTGCATCATGAAATTTCTTCATGTCCTTTCTATCTGCAAAAGACTGAATTTCTTCTGTTTTCTTCCTCAGCCAGGAATCTTGCATGTCCCTAAGCTTGGTCTGGACTGTCTTACAAATGTTGCTGTAGGCTGCTTTCTTTGATACTGAGCTAGTATCATCTTGATGTGCCTTGAGCAAACGGTGCTTTTCTTCAAGAAGCCTCTGAATTTCATCATCATTCTCATCAAACCAGTCTTGATGTTTGCGAGATGGATGGCCTAAGGTGCTTGCAGCTGAAGAAAGAACTGTTTTATGGAAAACTGTCCAGTTTTCTTCGGGGTCCTCTGAACTGAGATTCATTGCATCCAGTTGGTTGCAAATGTCTGTTAAGAAATCTTGTCTCATGCTGTCTTTATTCAGCTTTGAGACATCCAGTCTCTTAGGAGCTTTCTTGCCTTGAGGTCGCCTCGCAGGCTGTATTCTTAGGTTGAGTTTGCTGACAACCAGTCTATGATCTGTCCAGCAGTCTGCACCACACATAGTCTTTGTCACTTTAACATCCTGCCTGTCTGTTCTCCGCACTATGACATAGTCTATGAGATGCCAGTGTTTGGAACGGGGATGCATCCAGGATGTTTTGTTCCTATTAGGTAGACGGAAGACTGTGTTGGTGATTAGAAGATCATGTTCAGCACACTTCCTGAGAAGCAAGAGACCATTGCTGTTGCACTTTCCAACCCCTTCTGGACCTATAACTCCTTCCCAGGTCTGGTGGTCTGTACCCACTCTGGCATTAAAGTCGCCAAGAAGGATAAGCTTGTCTGTGCGGGGTGTTGCAGAAATAACATTGTCTAGGTCATCATAGAACTTGTCCTTGACCTCATCTGGATTGGTCATTGTGGGTGCATAAGCACTGACAATAGTTGCATGTTTATTGCCTGACAGAGGAAGTCTCAATGTCATTAGACGGTCATTAATGCCTTTTGGCAATCCTGACAGCTTACCAACAAGTTCTGTTTTGATGGCAAAGCCAACTCCTGCTTCACGCCTCTCTTCACTTTTGCGTCCACTCCAGAAGAAGGTGTATCCAGCACCAACTTCTTTGATCTCCCCAACATCTGCGAACCGAGTCTCACTCAATGCAGCTATCTGTATATCATACCTCCCAAGTTCTCTGCCCACAAGGGCCGTTCTACGCTGTGGTCTATCTGACCCAGCACTATCCATTAAAGTGCGCACATTCCATGCGCCAATCCGTAAGGGGATTACTCTAGCTTTTTTTCTTTGTATTTCGACCGCTTAAGGGGATCCCCGCTGATCGCGGTTAACCAGCCAGGGGGTTTGAAGCAGGCAATTGTTTAGTGCACCTTTTCTAGTCCCTTCCCCATGCTACGGGGGTGAGCAGTGCGGTCCTAAATAGGTCTGCTCAGTCACTCAGCTGACTGCCGAATTCTGCTTACTGCTTCTCCTCACAGAAAACGACCATTAGAACTGAGCCGCCTGTGTGCAGGTCTGCAACTACAGCTCCCAGTGTGTCCTACACCTGCTGCTTCGCCACTCGCCCATCGCCACAGGACTTTGTAGGTATGTGGGTGCAAGTGTGATGAAATTGTTGTGTATGCAAGTGCTTGTGTGTTGAGAAATAAGATGACATGCGCTATGAAATTGGATTATAGTGAGGAAGAGGTGCGCAACGTCAACCTCACTCTCTAGTCCTCGCCCAGCTGCGCCCAGAGGCAAGACACAGGTCAAGACGTCTGGAGTTGGGTTTGGATGCAGTGGATGACCGTAACATCTTTAGTGCCTTGTCTCGCTCTGCATGTTCCACAACATGTTGCTGTATCGCTTTCTGAACCGTTGAATCAGATGATTTCTTCCGCTCCATCTACCGAAACAGTCTTTTCATAACTGGACTAGGCATATCCAGACACACAGGTTTGATTTTGGAGTTTCCTTCTCCTAGATGAATTGCTGGCCACAGCTGAAGAGCTCCATCTACCCTTTCTTAGGTTTTGTTTAGAGACCTGTAAACTCCTAGGAGGGCTGTCAACCAAGACTAATGAGTTCCCCCTGCCCAGCTAGATTTTGTGTAGAGAACTAGCTTAACTCCTAGATGAGTTGCCTTCCAAGGCTAACGAGCCCCATCTGCACCGCATGACAACAGGTAGTACTGATTACATGTTACAGTAGCAGTTAAACTGACCTGACCTGTAGACCAATAACACAGCTGAGAATCACATGGTACTGAATGTATACAAACCGATAAAATGGTCGGTGACCCACATTGCAATTCTTGCCGAAGTCGAGGTGAGATTTTTTCAAGTTTTCTCCTATAGCGTTTACTCCATTGACTGATAGATAGGTGCAGGCAGTGCAAAATTCAAGTTTTCTCCTATACTATTTACTCCATTGACTGATAGATAGGTGCAGGAAGTGCAAAAATTGAACATTTATTGACTGAAAGGTAACTTCGTTTTCGCAAACACGTCAGAAGAATGAACCCATAGTGACACTCATTACTTCCATCACTATAACATTGAAGTGTTTGCGAAAATGAAATAACAGGGATTTCTTATGTTACTTCCTTTCAATAAATTTTTAATTTCTGCATTGCCTACACCTATCTATCAGTCAATAGAGTAAATGCTATGGGAGAAAACTCGAATATTTAACCTCAACTTCGGCCTCAATTGGAATGTGTCACCGATCATTTATCGATTTGTATGTATACAATACCACATGATTTTCAGTAGTGAATAAAGGTGAAATTTTAGCTGAATCATTGCAATCACCTCTATAATCATGAGGTCTATGTCATGGAAAGCTTCATGTTGTTTAGAATTTGCAATATCTGAGTTGAAGACCTCATTCATGTCACCCAGATTGGGAGTTATTACATTTTGTATATGAACTTATTGCGTACAGTGCAAATATATGGTAGGTAACACAATTCAGTCTATCTTTGTAATTTACAAGTGCACATTTGAAAGCTTGGTTAACTTATTCAAATTTCAGATGCTTTTTAAAAAAGAACTGTCGAAAAATGATAATCCATCTTATTTGGCTAACAGCATGCCACTAATGCAAACAAGAAACATCTTAAAAAAAGAGATTAATATCTGTCGTATAGTATGGCATAAGGATGCGTGATGGAAAATTGACTTAAGCTTGCTAACACATAGAAGCTCAATGACATTGCCGTGACAGCTATAAACAACAATATAAACTATGGGGAATAAAATCTTTTTTTTCAAGGACACAAGATAATGACTTTGCATTGTATTATGACAACAAATGGTTGGGTATCTTTATATTCAATTCGTACATATTGGGGGTGCTGAAAAAAGCAAAGGCAAACCCCATACATGGTGTAGGCTAATAGAAGTTGGATGTGAGTTTCTCTACTCCTTGTGAAGAAATGACTTCTATTAAAACCACTAATTATAAAGTGCTGCATATAATTCTTGCGAAAGATGATTTAATCACATGCACAATCATGTAATGACAACGGACAGTAGTGTTGAAAACAGCCTCTATGCCCAATTTGGCCAAGTTTCTCACTTTAGAATGTTTTCACTGTTTCCAAAGGATCTAACCTATATTTTTATCTAATAAACATATATCCGAATAATCGAAAGAACCCAAATGCACTTGTAAATTAATGATGCGAATATCTTAAAAGTGAATGAATGATAGAAAAAGACGTTGAGTCGAAATGACTTGAAACTATTGTGGTAGCTTGGCTCGGCTCAACTCACATACACAACTAATGACATAGCCTACTGTGGAGAAAATTTTGAACGCATCTAATCTACCATGGCCCGCATGGATACGAAAGTTTTAAATCCACAGTTTTTAATTTTAATTTTTTCTTGAAATACTTTCGTCACACAAAATAGCAGGGCGCCCGGTAACCTATAAAACCCTATAATATCCTGTATTTTTGAGGTTTACCTATAAAAACCTATATTATCCTATATGTTTTCAAAATACCTATAAAAACCTATATTTTTGGATTTTGGATACACAAGAAACTAAAGGACTGAATAAAAGTCCCTTTATAGAACAAGATGTCAAATAAGTGGAGCTGCCTAACTGCATGTAATTCAATTTGAATTTAGTCTGTAGGAATTAATATTTCTTGCAAGTGTATTGACTTTTTAGTTAATACTGTAAATGTAACTATAATGATTTTAACATTTTGTTTATAATCAAAACATTTTTACAAACACCCTGGATCACATACTAACCTTAATTAAACCTTTGTGTATATGGAGAAAAAATGGAATGGAATACTAATTGTGGTCATTCTGGACTGAGACAGGAATGTGTAGCAAGTGAAAAAAGCAATACTGCTGTTTCATTAGTGGTGGCACAATTTCAAATAAGTAATTGGCATCTTTGACATAAAGGGCAAAGGCATATTCAAGTTCTGCTCTGAAATGTGTCATTTCCACTGTAATTGTGGGCATTTAAATCTGTTCTTTAGAGTTTAAGATAGTGCCATAAAAGATAGAGGAGAGACCTTTAAATTCTTGTTTAAATGTCCAAAGTAGATATTTAGTATGATAAAATCCAAACTTTGCTACCAATTGGCTAAGTCTTGTGATGACTATAAAGCTGAACCATGGTATGATGTGATATACTTAAATACTAAACATATCATTTCACCATAATGAGAAGAAACAGATTGTATAAACATAGCATAGAATACTGATTCTGAACATAATAACAACAGACTCTGAAATTTAATTTTAAGTGCTTAAATTATAATTTACTTCAAAGGTCTTTATAGTGACAATGATAGTGTTTTACTATTCACAACATGACAAGAATCTCAAGATGTTTACAGAAATTCAAGAACAGTGAAATTCTGAAAACATGAAATCTTTTACCCAAACCACAACATACTTCATATTTACTCATTTCTCTTTCTTGTATTATTGATAAACAGCATGTGATATTTCCTTTTCTGTTCGGAGGATCTCCCTACTTTGAAAACAATCTCCTCATCTCCTCATTTTCCAAGTAATATCATATAAACCTTTCGATTTGGAATTTCAGATCAAGAATTCCAGCTATCAAAAATTTTCTTCTTTGTTCATTCTTTCTTTCTATTTGGAAAGAGGAATATATGATATCTGGTTGCCTTCCCAGATGTATGACATGTGTGTAAAACAGAAGACTGGTGGTTGATAAACATAAATTTAGATTGTTTTCTTCATTCTATATACATCCTATTTTATCCTATATTTCTGGCCTCTAAAGACCTATATTTTTGAACCTGACCTATCTTTTTTACACCGAAAGTCACTGGGCGCCCTGAAATAGCAATTAAAATGAATAACAATGAGGACCCATGATGGCTTGTATAGTAATGAAAATCATCTTAAAGTACTTTTCAACGAGATGCAGTTTATTGTGTTTTTCACCTTCCTTATGGAAAAAAAATCCTGATGCAGGTAATAAATGCTCTGAGATGTCTTCGACAAAAACTTATTGGAATAAATAATATAGGATAAATGCTGTTATGTTTTTATTTTCCATTACAGGAGGGTTTTGCACCACCAGATGAGGAAGAAGTAGGAGAAAATGAGGAGGAAGAATATTAGACAATTTTTTACATTACCCACCCACTCAGCAACCGAGAATCATCTCAGCAGTTGAGCCATGACTACTACCTGTGCTTCAGTGCTGTTAGGAACAAATTCCACTCTCCATTCTGAATCTTCTGTGGTCTAATGCATTTTTCTTGAAGAAGTAAAGAGATTCTTTTTCTCCATAATACATGTGTATCTCATGGGAATTAGTCCATTGTACTTTACCGATTCTGTTCATTTTTTTTTTTTCAGTAATATACATGTACCTGAATTCCTACCAGAAATTTAAGGCGTAAAATTGGTAAGGGATAATTTGGTCAAAAGTTCTATTACATGCATGTAGACTTTTTGATATGAAAAAAAAAAATATAAGTAAATAAATAATTGGGAACCTACCAATTATCACCAACACCCTCTAATTATCACCAAATTTCTATCAGTCTTTTCTTTCTTCAGCTAACTTACATGCAAGTTTAGTGCTATATTATAAAACCAAGAAGACTGAGACTGGTCATTTGTACAGTATGACAAAACAAATAGACACTATCAAAGATAAACACTTTTAATGCCTATTATACATATGAGCCCAGTCATAACAAAACCTGCTTTTTGGCATTTTGACCAGGTCTGACAAAAATGAGGCTGTATAGTCATATAAGTTGGCCAGAGGCTTTAAATTAGGTAGAAAATATAACTTTTGTACTCTCTATGTAGCAAAATCATACAAAATCTATGTACACAAAGATCAGTTCTCATGATGAGGCTCATATGTTCAGTTTTGATATATGTAATGTTGTGAAGTCTGCCTTTCCAAGTCTACATTTATACCAGGCAAAAAAGATATTGTGAACGGTATACGTGTCTTTTTTGGTTGGTAGCTTTACTCTGCTTCACCTAAAATTTGACTGCCTTGATTGGTCATTTACATTTTACAGCTTAACATTTGAGCCATCACCTGATAAAACCATCAATCTGCATAGGCGAAAACAAAGGTGCAGATCAGCTTCGCAGTTACTGCGAAGCTGATCAGCGCCTTTGTTTTTGCTACTCGGATAGTACAATTCCGCTTCTACTTAAATCCGAAATTTCAAGCTTCTAGCTCTTTTCTGTGCTTGTACAGGTCGGTTTGTGTCGGACCTGTTCGGAAACCACATTGTTGGGTTTCCCACGAGGCGGCTCATTTTATTTATGGAGATTAATGCAAAACATATGAGCGGCGACATAAGAAAAGTTAACAATGTGGTTTCTGAACAGGTATGACACAAACCGGCCTGTACAGTCTCAGATGAAAGCTATAATCTTAAAATTTTGGATTTAAGAAAAGGAGGAGTAGTACTGTCTGTGTAGCGAAAACAATGGCACTGATCAGCTTCACGGTGACTGCGAAGCTGATCTGCTTCTTTGTTTTCGCATATGCAGATTGTTGTTTTTCTCATGGTACGGCTCATATCATTCTGTTCTCTGTACTGAAAAAGATAAACTTCTTCAGTGAAAGTTTCTGTTTTAGTTACATCTGTTTTTTTTTTTAAAAAGATCCATCCAGTTTCTTAAAAAAATCCTGTTCCACTTGTGTTCTTTTCATTTTCTGAAGTTCACCATATTTAAATGAAAGTCAGTTTATCAAGTTTAAAGGGCATGATTCATTGTTTCCCCATTAAGTCAATCAAACAATAATACATGTATTGTATTTTTTTTTTTGCAATAAGTTATTTAGCTGTAAGCACTAACAACATATGAGCCGCGACGCGAGGAAACAGGGCTTCGGGGTTTCCGACCAGGTCCGACACAAACCGGCCTGTACAGTCACAGAAGCAGGCTAGAAGCTTGAAATTTCGGATATAAGAAGAAGAGGAAATGTACTATCCGTGTAGCGAAAACAAAGGCGCTGATCAGCTTCGCGGTTACCGCGAAGCTGATCTGCGCCTTTGTTTTCGCATAGGCAAAAATCTGGTTTTATCACGATGCGGC
Organism: Rugalucina vietnamica; assembly: GCA_964017185.1. Taxonomy (NCBI): domain Eukaryota; kingdom Metazoa; phylum Mollusca; class Bivalvia; order Lucinida; family Lucinidae; genus Rugalucina; species Rugalucina vietnamica. The sequence continues at coordinate 31,483,105 of OZ024873.1, read as the reverse complement.
TCATATTGTACCATTACATTGATATACATGAGCTGCGATGCAAGAAAACTGGTCTTCGGGGTTTCCCACCAGGTCCCATATAAACAGACCTGTACAGTCACAGAAAAGAGCTAGAATCTTGAAATTTTGGATATAAGTAGATGAGGAATTGTACTATCTGTGTAGGGAAAACCAAAGGCGCTGATCGGCTTCGCAGTTACTGCCAAGCTGATCTGCGCCTTTGTTTTCGCATAGGCAAAAATCCGGTTTTCTCACTATGTGGCTCACATGTAACTAATTGTTTACTCGTTTATGTGATGTGTTTAGAGTATTAAGATTTCAAGAAGCATATGCGTTTTGTGTAACCGTGATTTTTTCTCAGTTTTTGAATGTCAAGACATTACAGAAGTCGTAGTCACTTAAAATTTAGAATTAAAATGGTAATTCCACCAAAACATTTTATTGCAAACGTAGTAGACCCTGATCAGACAAGCTTGGTTTTGAGTTGTGTTCAGTTGTTTTGAATTTTTACCTTCAAGGATAAAATTTTTGCAGTGTTCATTGTAAAAAAAGTGTAAGTGCTAGAATTTCAAAGCTACTTGAAATGTCATCAGTATTTGCATCTCCAAAAAGGCTTTAGGATATGTATAGAGGCTTTAGTTACCACCTCTAAATGTTGTTTAACACTGTTTGGGAGCTATAGGAGCTAGGGCATAGCTCTTTATTGGATTTATGAGAGGACTGCCTCCCCGCAGTCATTTTATTACCCAGCAGGCACATGACGTCATAATGATGTCAGATCGACGTCGATGACGTCGCATCGACGATATGACGTCACTATGACGTCATGTGCCCGCTGGGTATATTGTTCCAAGTTTAACTAATTTAAACCTGGCATCTGATTTATGGAACATAGGCAGACCCAGATGTGATGGCACAGAATTTGACATCAAATATGAGGCTATTCAATTTGCTTTATGGAATTTTGTCTAAAAATGAAATAAAAATCAAAAATCTCTCCTGCTCCCTAAAAATACAAGTGGGCACGTCCATTCATTATATATGAATTAACCTTTGAAAAGTATACAAGGACAGTCCAGGAATTAATACAATTAAATGAGCCGTCTCATGAGAAAACCAACATATTGCATATGCTAAAACAGGCGCGATCAGCTGAAGCTGATCAGCCCCTTTTTATCTGCTACATGGGTAGTAAAATTATTATTCTTCCTAAATCCAAATTTCAAGTTTCTAGCCTTTTTCTACTGTACTGGCCGGTTTGTGTCGGACCTAGTCGGAAACCCCGAAGACCGGTTTTCTTACGACATGGCTCAATTAAATATTAAGTCCCAACCCAGAAATCTTAAAGTGCTTGAACTTGAAATGAAAGTGTGTGATAAACTGTATTTGTCGAGAACTAATCCATGTGCGGGTGTTGTATAATAGTTGATGTGTCTTATGTACAGTTGTTAGCTGTGTATAGATTAACACTCATTTATGTATAGCTATGCACAGTTTTTAATGCATGAGAACGATGAGATGCTTAGCCTTTCCTAACAAAATGGACAGATCAAAATCTATTCTTAAAACCTCATTGTTCTATGTGAATTATTGGCTTCATACAAGGAATACATTTGAGCCGCGAAGCGAGAAAATCGGTCTTCGGGGTTTCCGACCAGGCTCGACATAAGCTGGTCTGTACAAGCACAGAAGATGGCTAGAAGCTTGAAACTTCGGATCTAGGAAGAAGAGAAATTGTACTATCGGAGTAGCGAAAACAAAGGCGCTGATCAGCTTCGCAGTTACTGCGAAGCTGATCTGCGCCTTTGTTTTCGCATAGGCAAAAATCCGGTTTTCTCACGATGCAGCTCATTTCTTATTAGCATAGAACCCTCCATAGGAATCAGACTCCCTTAAATATCAGTCTTATTGTATCTGTTCAAAAACAAATGAGCCCCCCCATTGAAAAACCAACAATCTGTATAGGCAAAAACAAAGACGAAGATCAGCTTCGCGGTAACCGCGAAGCTGATCAGCGCCTTTGTTTTCGCTACAATGATAATACAATTCCTCTTCTACTTAAATCCGAAATTTCAAGCTTCTAGCTCTTTTCTGTGCTTGTACAGGTCGGTTTGTGTCAGACCTGTTCTGAAACCACATTGTTGGTTTTCCCACGAGGCGGCTCAAATATAGTGAGTTCCCTTTTGAACACCTCATCAGGTTTGTTAAATTTTAGAGTTCCCATAACCTCTGTTAGCAGAGATTACATATCTGCATTCATTTTTACACTATACACAGTAAAACTCAAGAAAGAGCCAGAAAATCAGAATGAGGCTGATATACAAAGTGTAAAACGTGAAGTTTCTTCTTTTTTGACAGAACAATGCAAATAAATCAGGATGCTCTAAAAAGGGGACACACTGTTTTGCAGATCACCAAATAATTTTCAACAAAACCAGGCTTAAATTTCATTGCTCATGGCAATGTTTTAGATGTTTCAATCATAAAGCTTCTATGGAAGCAGTTATTTTCAAGAGTCATACAGAATAAGATTACATGTTTTCAGTCACAATTCTGAATCAGCAGTGTGCTAACTAGCATATCAGTGCCTTTATTTGCATACCAGTAGTTATAATTGGGCAGTGCATACACAATGGCGGTTTACAGTTTTGATTGAGAATTTTCCCTTCTCTTGTCCAAATACTTTCTCTTTTTTTTCCCCAGATATCTTTATCATCATTGAACCATGTCTTGAGAACCACTAGCATGAAATTTTCCACTGGGGAGTGGGTCATTCTTAACTGTGCTAATTGAGCTTTTGCATGAGAAAACCAACAATTTTCGTTTCCTGTACAGTCATAGGAAAAGGCTAGAAGCTTGAAAATTTGTATTTGAGAAGAAAAGGCAACCAGAAAGACACTGGTTTATGCTTTTGTTTTTGCCTATGCATATTGTTGGTTTTTCTTATGTTGTGGCTCTTATTTGAAAATGTCCAGAATACAGGATTGAAAGTTAAAGCTAGTCTGTAAACCTTTACTGAAATCTATTTTATTGTTAACAAGTTCACATTTTTATTTCAAAAGAGTATTTCTTTCATATGATACATACATGCATTTGTATCATGGAATTTACTAGGTGACTTGCAATTATGAACAACCAAAACAACATGTATATTTGATTTACTAAACTTTCTTCATTCATGAATTACCAGATTAAGGTATTCTTGAGACATGGTGCAACATAAGTGCTAGTTGTGTATTAATTTCAGGGTCTACACTGCTGTTAGTTCTGGTTCATTTTTATAGTAATCTCATTTAAGGGGAATATGTACATTTTTTTGGCCAACTTTCATGACAAGTCATTTCACATACTCTATTTGAGTAACAATAACAAGTGAGAATCATTTTCTTCCTTTGATAGTTTTTGCTGTTGATGAAACATGTAATTATGGCCAGTAAGATGTAACCATTCTCCTTAAAGGCATAACAGCTATATACTTGTATTTGTTTGATAAATGTTCATGTTGATATCTTTAAATTAAAATTCCAAACACCATATTTTGAGTTATTATGTCTATGCCATGCATCCATTTGAAGGAACTGATGTTAATCTGCCTTTGCAATATTTTTGGCTTTTATGGTTGGTTAGACATCAGTGGCAGATTTAGAGGGGGGTTCAAGGGGTTCGCTGGAACCCCCCTCCGGAGCCAAATTATTTCATTTTCATGTGAAATTTCGATAAGTTTTGTGAAAAACATGGCAAACGAACCCCCCTTTTCTACTTTCGAACCTTCTTTTCAGAAATTCTGGATCCGCCCCTGGACATTATGAAAACACGCCCATATAATTTTCAGATTTTTCTGAAGTTGTAAAAATGGAAAATTTTCATTAGAACATACACAAGTCTATATCTCTTGACCATGTTGATGGATCAAGTTGATACTTTGCATGTTGATAGATATTGGTCTGAAGTTTTACGCAGTACCATCATGACCCACCCTGGGTGACCTTGAAGTCAAGGTCACGGACTTAGAATTTTTGTGTTTAAGTTTTTGTTTTGGTTAAAGTTTTTGTAAGTCAATATCTCTTGACCATATGGATGAATTGTTTAAATACTTTGCATGTTGATAGATATTGGTCTGAAGTTTTACGCAGTACCATCATGACCCACCCTGGGTGACCTTGAGGTCAAGGTCACGGACTTAGAAATTTTGTGTTTAAGTTTTTGGTTAAAGTTTTTTTAAGTCAATATCTCTTGACCATATTGATGGATTGTTTTGATACTTTGCATGTTTCTAGATATTGGTCTGAAGTTTTATGCAGTACCATCATGACCCACTCTCGGTAACCTTGAGGTCAAGGTCATGGACTTAGAAATTTTGTGTTTAAGTTTTTGGTTAAAGTTTTTGTAAGTCTAGTATATCTCTTGATCATATTGATGGATTGAGTTGATACTTTGTATGTTGCTAGATATTGGTCTGAAATTTTATGCAGTACCATCATGACCCACTCTCGGTGACCTTGAGGTCAAGGTCACAGACTTAGAAATTTTGTGTTTAAGTTTTTGATTTAAGTTTTTGTAAGTCTATATCTCTTGACCATGTTGATTGATCGAGTTGATACTTTGCATGTTGGTAGATATTGGTCTGAAGTTTTATGCAGTACCATCATGACCTACCCTGGGTGACCTTGAGGTCAAGGTCACAGACTTAGAAATTTTCTGTTAAATTTTTTGGTTAAAGTCTAAATCTCTTGAACATGTTGATGGATAAAGTTGATACTTGCAGGTTGATAGATGTTGGTCTCAGGTTTTATGCTGTACATCACAACTCACCTGGATGACCTTGAGGTCAGGGTCACGGACTTGGAAGTTTTGTGTTTAAGTTTTGGTTAATGTTTTTATAAGTCTATATCTCTTGAACATGTAAATTGATCAAGTTGATACTTTGCATTGGTCTGAAGTTTTATGTTGTACCATCATGACCCACCTGAGTGACCTTGAGGTCAAGGTCATGGGTCATAGATTTTAACAGATGTAATGGCATAGCACAAGTCAGGCGAGCTACGCTGACAGCTCTTATTGATAATTTTCTTATTTTTGCACACATAGATTATGGGTACACGTTAGAACTTCCTGGACTAACGAGTACCCACAATCCATGTTTTGGATCAAAAATAAGGAATAGTTTACCCCTGTAAACCCCATTTTCACTACATAAACGTGGGGTTTAAGGGGGTATACATATGTTATCCTGTATATCTGGTTAGATTTGACAAATTTGATTGATTTGGTGCACAGTGTGATAAGTTTATTAGCTCACCTGAGCCGAAGGCTCACAAGGTGAGATTATAGTAAAGTAGTCGAGCCGGCGTCGTCCGTCGTCAACATTTTCAAACGACTTCTCCTCTGAAGCTGCCAGGCTGAATCTTTTCATATTTCACATATAGCATCTACAGGTGGGGGGAACGAATATTTGTGTGTTTTTTTATTTCGATTGGATTAGAACTCTGGTTGCTATGGCAACTTGAAGTTTCCATTGACTTGTATGGAGAAAAAGTGGAAATTTGCATTTTCCGTTGTCAGGCTGGGGATATTTGAATTTTGTTTTTACGTAAATGTTTATTGAGTAGTCCTTCACATTTAAGGCAACTTTTGTAAAAATCACTTTATTCATTTTGTTGCTATAGCAACATAAAGGGTAAATTTTCGAAAAAAATATTCAAAAATCTTCTCTCAGAAGCCGTTTGGGGGATGAAGCTGAAATTTAGCATTCATGCTTATGACATTATGGTAGTCTGTACAAAGTTTGTGTTTTTTATTGTCTTTGTCCAACTACTTTGGTTGCTATGGTAACTTGAAGTTTCCATTGACTTATAAGGCAAAAAGTGGAAATTTGCATTTTCTGCCGTTTCATTGAGGATATTGAAATTTTGTTTTTACATAAATGTTTATTGAGTAGTCCTCCCTGTTTTAGGCAACGTTTGTCAAAATTGCTTTATTCGTTTGGTTGCTATAGCAACGTAAAGGGTAAATTTTCGAAAAAATATTCAAAAATTTTCTTCTCAGAAGCTGTAAGGCGGATGAAGCTGAAACTTTGCATACATGCTTACCATATTAGCCTCTACAAAGTTTGTGTTTTTAGCTCACCTGAGCCGAAGGCTCATAGGTGAGCTTATAGTATACCCATGCTCCGGCGTCCGTCCGTCCGTCATCGTCCACAATTTCAAAGATCTTCTTCTCTGAAACCGCTGGGCCGATTGTTCTCATATTACACATACACCATCGACAGGTAGGGGGAAAGAATAATTGTTTTTTTTTTTGTTGTTTTGATCGGATAAGGACTCTGGATGCTATGGTAACTTATGCTTCCCATAGACTTGTAATGGAAAAAAGTGAAAATTGCCAGTTTTTGCTGTCTTGTTGGAGATATTTGAATTTTGTTTTTGCAGAAATGTTTATTGAGTAGTCCTTTACGTTTCATGTGACTTTTGTCCTAATTCTTTATTTTGATTGGTTGCAGGGGCCCCATATAGGGCAAAATTTCGAAAAACATTCAAAAATCTTCTTCTCAGAAACTGTCAAGGGGATTAAGCCTGTACTTTGTATACATGTTCCTGACAGTGGCCTCTACATAATTTGTATTTTTTATTCCAGGCGGATAAGAACTCTGGTTGCTATGGCAACTTAAAGTTTCCATAGACTTATAATGGGAAAAGTGTAAATCGGCTATTTTTCCGCTAAAATTGCAGACATTTGAATTTTGTTTTTGCAGAAATGTTTGTTGAGTAGTGTTTAACGTTTCTTGTGAGTTTTGTCCTAATCCTTTATTTTGATTGGTTGCTGGGGCCCCATAAAGGGCAAAATTTTGAAGAAAAAAAAACATTCAAAAATCTTGTCATCAGAAACTGTCAAGTGGATGAATCCTGTACTTTGTATACATGTTCCTGACAGTAGCCTCTACATAATTTGTGTTTTTTTATTCCAGTCAGATAAGAACTCTGGTTGCTATGGTTTCCATAGACTTATAATGGGAAAAGTGGAAATTAGCTATTTTTTCTAGACCAATTGTAGGTATTTGAATTTTGTCTTTGCAGAAATAGTTATTGAGTATATTTCTATGTTTCATGTGACTTTTTTCCTAATCCTTTATTTTGATTGGTTGCTGGGGCCACATAAAGGGTAAAATTTCGAAAAACATTTAAAAATCTCCTCAGAAATTGTCTACGGCATGAAGCCTGTACTTTGTATACATGTTCCTGACAGTAGTCTCTTCATAATTTGTGTTTTTTATTTCAGTCGGATAAGAAATCTGGTTGCTGTGGCTACTTAAAGTTTCGATAGACTTAAAACGGGAAAAGTGGAAATTGGCTATTTTTTTCTGATCCAATCGCAGATATTTGAATTCTATTTTTGCAGAAATATTTATAGAGTAGTCCTCTACAGTTTGGTTGACTTTTGTCCTAATCCTTTATTTTGATTGGTTGGTGGGGCCCCATAAAGGGCAAAGGACTAGGGCATTTAACACCTGATTTTGGCCTCAGATTTTGCTAAAAAATAAATTTTGGAATTTAGGTGAGGGAACTCTTCCTTAAAACAGCCATATGTCTCCTTTATTAAAAACAAGAACAAGTAATTCATTTATTCTACAAGCGTTGCCATGGCAACGCCCAGAAGAACCATAGATAGAGCATATTTTGCACTTTTTGGTCTATTTTTGACCATTTCTGAACACATTTTTTAATTTTTAAGTGCCAGCCCACACGACGAACAAAATGATACTTAGCATACAATATCTCTGGATGATACTTCATATTTATTTTATAATAAGAAATTGTTCGTCGCGTGGGCCGATAGTTGAAAATGATGCTGAATGGTGAAAAATAGACCCAAAATTGCAAAAAGTGGTATTTCTATGCTTTTCGGAGCGTTGCCATGGCAACATGTGTAATTTGAATGTGATAGTTGAGCTAGAATTTATAAGAAAGAACCTATACCTGCTATTTGCAGTACTTTTCTCCTCAAAATTCCAAAATTTAATTTTTTACCATCACATGAGGCCGAAATCAGGCCTTAAATTCCATAGGCCTTTTTTAAATAAATATTTGGTAAATATAGCAGATCTCAGGTGAGCGTTTACAGGACCATTGGTCCTCTGGTTTATTAGCTCACCTGAGCCGAAGGCTCACAGGTGAGCTTATAGGATAGGCAGGCATCCGGCTTCCGTCGTCGTCATCCGTCGTCGTCCGTCCACAATTTCAAAGAAGAATATTTCTGAAGCTAGTAGGCCGATCTTGATCAAATTTAATGTGAACCATAATTGGGTTGGGGGATTGATGGTATTAGGTTTTGGAGCAGATTGTATCAAAATTGTGGTTTCCATGGCAACAGATAGGTCCCATAGACTTACAATGGGAAAAACTAAAAAAATCTTCTTCTCTGAAACCACTAGGCCCACAGCTTTGATATTTGGTATGTAGCAATGGCTAATGGTCCTCTACATAAATTGTGCCATTCATGCCCCTGGGGACAAATTTGGCCACGCCCCGGGGGGTCGATAGTCTCCATAGACTTACTATGGGAAAAAAATTAAAAAATCTTCTTCTCTGAAACCACAGGGCCCACAGCTTTGATATTTGATATGTGGCAATGGCTAATGGTCCTCTACATAAATTGTGCCAGCCATGCCCCTGGGGTCAAATTTGGCCACGCCCCGGGGGGCGATAGTCTCCATAGACTTACAACTGGAAAAACTAAAAAAAACTTCTTCTCTGAAACCACTAGGCCCATAGCTTTGATATTTGGTATGTAGCAATGGCTAATGGTCCTCTACATAAATTGTGCCATTCATGCCCCTGGGGTCAAATTTGGCCATGCCCCGGGGGGTCGATAGTCTCCATAGACTTACTATGGGAAAAAAATTAAAAAATCTTCTTCTCTGAAACCACAGGGCCCACAGCTTTGATATTTTGTAGGTGGCAATGGCTAATGGTCCTCTACATAAATTGTGCCAATCATGCCCCTGGGGTCAAATTTGGCCACCCCCCGGGGGTCGATAGTCTCCATAGACCTACAATAGGAAAAAAACTAAAAAAAATCTTCTTCTCTGAAACCACTAGGCCAACAGCTTTGATATTTGGTATGTAGCAATGGCTAATGGTCCTCTACATAAATTGTGCCATTCATGCCCCTGGGGTCAAATTTGGCCACGCCCCGGGGGTTGATAGTCTCCATAGACTTACTATGGGAAAACAATTAAAAAATCTTCTTCTCTGAAACCGCAGGGCCCACAGCTTTGATATTTTGTATGTGGCAATGGCTAATGGTCCTCTACATAAATTGTGCCAATCATGTCCCCGGGGTCAAATTTGGCCACGCCCCAGGGGTCGATAGTCTCCATAGATCTACAATAGAAAAAACTAAAAAAATCTTCTTCTCTGAAACCACTAGGCCCACAGCTTTGATATTTGGTATGTAGCAATGGCTAATGGTCCTCTACATAAATTGTGCCATTCATGCCCCTGGGGTCAAATTTGGCCACGCCCCGGGGGTTGATAGTCTCCATAGACTTACTATGGGAAAAAAATTAAAAAATCTTCTTCTCTGAAACCACTAGGCCCACAGCTTTGACATTTGGTATGTAGCAATGGCTAATGGTCCTCTACATAAATTGTGCCATTCATGCCCCTGGGTTCAAATTTGGCCACGCCCCGGGGGTTGATAGTCTCCATAACCTTACTATGGGAAAAAAATTAAAAAATCTTCTTCTCTGAAACCACTAGGCCCACAGCTTTGATATTTGGTATGTGGCAATGGCTAATGGTCCTCTACATAAATTGTGCCATTCATGCCCCTGGGGTCAAATTTGGCCAGGCCCCGGAGGTTGATAGTCTCAATAGACTTGCTATGGGAAAAAAATTCAAAAATCTTCTTCTCTGAAACCACAGGGCACACAGCTTTGATATTTTGTATGTGGCAATGGCTAATGGTCCTCTACATAAATTGTGCCAGCCATGCCCCTGGGGTCAAATTTGGCCACGCCCCGGGGGTAGATAGTCTCCATAGACCTACAATGGGAAAAACTAACAAAAATCTTCTTCTCTGAAACCAAAAGGCCCAGAGCTTCTATATTTTGTATGTAGCAATGTTTGGTAGTCCCCATTATAAATTGTGCCAGTCATGCCCCTGGGTCAAATTTGGCCATGCCCTGGGGGTCAGTAGTGTCCATGCTTAGACTTTCATTGGTAGATTCTCAATTAATTTAAATCTCATGAGCTTACAATGTGATAATCTCTCAGGTGAGCTACAGGACCAATGGTCCTCTAGTTGTCCTTGTCCCACTACTTTGGTTGCTATGGCAACTTAAAGTTTCCATTGACTTGTAAGACGAAAAGCGGAAAAATGCAATTTTTAGCTCACCTCAGCCGAAGGCTCACAGGTGAGCTTATAGTATACCCATGCTCCGGCGTCCGTCCGTCGTCGTCTGTCCGTCCGTCGTCTGTCGGCCACAATTTCAAAGATCTCCTCCTCTGAAACCGCTTGGCCAATCAAAGCCAAACTTCATGTGGAGCATCCTTAGGAAGGGGGAACGAAAGTTTATATAAATGGTCCAGGTCACATGACCAAGATGGCCACCATTGCTATAAATAGCAAAAACCTTTAAAAATCTTCTTCTCCAGAACCAGAGGGCCGATTTCCACGAAACTTGGTATGTAGCATCGGGGACGCAGGCCCATGATAGTTTATATAAATCATGACCCTAGGATGACCTTGACCTATTTTACGGCAAGGTCAACTTAGTTCGCAATGCATTTGAATGGGAAAAAATGGTAAAATGCTATCTAATGGGTAAAACTTACTGGGAATAGGCAAATGGACAGAAGATTAATATTTATTGAAAATTTTAGCCCCTTTGGGGTTGTCTGCCCCTGCCCCGGAGCTATATACATGTATATTTCCATAATAATGAAACATCTTCTCCCCTGAAACCGCATGGCCAATCAAAGCCAAACTTCATATGGAGCATCCTTGGGAAGGGGGAAAGAAAGTTTATATAAATGGTCAAGGTCACATGACCAAGAATTGGCTGCCATGGCTATAAATAGAAAAAACCTTTAAAAATCTTCTTCTCCAGAACCAGAAGGCCAATGATTTTGAAACTTGGTGTGATGCATCAGTGTCTGGAGCTCTACAAAGTTTATATAAATCATGACCCTGGGATGACCTTGACCTATTTTACGGCAAGGTCAACGAAGGTCGCCAATGCATTTGAATGGGGAAAACTTAAAATGTCATTTAAAGTGAAAGTCTTGCAGGAAATGAGCAGTAGGACTGAATATTAATGATTCTGAAAAAAATTGGACACCAGGGGCTCATCTGCCCCCACCCTGGGGCATTATACATGTATATTACCATAATATTCAAACATCTTCTCCTCTGAAACTGCTTGGCCAATCAAAGCCAAATTTTATGTGACGCATCTATAGAATGGGGGAATCATTGTATATATAAATAATCCAGGTCACATGACCAAGATGGCCTCCATGCCCATATATGGTAAAAACCCTTCAAAAATCTTCTTCTCCGGAACCGGTGGACTGATTTCAAAGAATCTTGGCGTGAAGCATCGATGGCTTAAGTACTATAATGTATATATATAAATCATGACCCTGTGGTGACCTTGACCTATTTTACGACAAGGTCAACATAGGTCGCCAATGCATTTGAATGGGGAAAACTTTTAAAATGTCATTTTAAGTGAAAGTATTGCAGGAAATGAGCAGTAGGACTGAATATTAATGATTCTGAAAATAATTGGACCCCAGGGGCTCATCTGCCCCCACCCCGGGGCACTATACATGTATATTAACATAATATTCAAACATCTTCTCCTCTGAAACCACTTGGCCAATTAAAGCCAAATTTTATGTGAAGCATCTATATAATGGGGGAACAAATGTATAATCTAGTTCACATGACCAAGATGGCCTCCATGCCCATATATGGTAAAAACCCTTCAAAAATCTTCTCTGAAACCAATAGACTGATTTCAATGAAACTTTGCGTGAAGCATTGATGGCTAAAGTACTACAATTTGTATATCATGACCCTGTGATGACCTTGACCCAGTTTATGGCAAGGTCAGCATGGGTTGCCCATGCATTTGAATGGGGGAAAACTGTTAAAATGTCATTTGAAGGGAAAAGCAAGCAGAAAATTGGCAAATGGACAGAATATTGATTATTCTGAAAAAAAAAAGAAAATCTCCCAAGGGCTTCATCTGCCCCTGCACCGGGTTAAATACCATAATATTCAAACATGTTTATTGGTATATGCAGCAGATCTCAGGTGAGCGTTTACAGGACCATTGGTCCTCTGGTCTCAGAAACTGCTTAGCCAATCAAATCCAAACTTTATGTGGAGCATCCTTAGGAAGAGGAAATGAAAGTTTATATAAATGGTCAAGGTCACATGACCAAGATGGCCGCCATGGCTATAAATAGCAAAAATTTTTAAAAATCTTCTTCAGAACCAGAAGGCCTATGATTTTGAAACTTGGCATGAAGCATTAAGGAACGGAGGTCTACAAAATTTGTATAAATCATGACACTGGGATGACCTTGACGTATTTCATGGCAAAGTCAACTTAGATTTGAAAAAGACATTGACTCCAGGAGTTATTCTGACCCTGCCCTAGGATTATATACATGCATTGTACCATTCTAGTCTAACAAGTTTATTGGTACATGTATATATCTCAGGTCTCAGGTGAGCGTTTACAGGACCATCGGTCCTCTGGTTTGAAAACTATTGCAGCCTGAGACCTGAAAAGGGGTAGATGCAAACAACTAATGGAGTAGATGAAGGTATGTGATTAATTTAGGCCATGGTCATCTCTTTACCTCGAAGGGTCTGTCATCCATACACACTTTTCAAAGATCTTCTTCTCTGAAACCGCTAGGCCAATCAAAGTGAAATTTTATGTGGAGCATCCCTGGGTAGTGGGGACGAAAATTTGATCGCGAAATCTGGGTCACATGACCAAGATGGCCACCACGCCCATATATGGTAAAAACCACTCAAAAATCTTCTCCAGAACGGGCAGGCCGATTTTCACGAAACTTGGTATGAAGCATTTGGGACTCCAGCGCATCGTAGTTTGATCAAATAATGACCCTAGGATGACCTTGACCTATTCTACGTCAAGGTAAATTTTGGACACATTTTGGACACTCTTTTACATGGGAAAGAGTGAAAACTATGTTTTTTTTGAAAACTATTGCAGCCTGTGACATGAAAAGTGGTAGATGCAAAACAACTAATGAAAGAACATGTATGTGATTATTTTAGGTCAAGGTCATCTCTTGACCTTGGCCGATCTGTCGTCTATACACACTTTTCAAAGATCTTCTTCTGTGAAACCACATGGCCAACCAAACTGAAATTTTATGTTGAGCATATGGTAAAAACCACTCAAAAATCTTCTCCAGAACCGGCAGGCCGATTTTCACGAAACTTGGTATGTAGCATTTGGGACCCCAGTCCATCATAGTTTGATAAATGATGACCCTAGGATGACCATGACCTATTTTACGGCAAGGTCAGTTTTGAAAACATAGGCTTTTACATGGGAAAAAGTGCAAACAATGGATATTTTGTAAACTAAATGCAGACTGAGACCTGAAAAGTGGTAGATGCAAACAACTAATAGAGTAGATGAAGGTATGTGATTAATTTAGGTCAAGGTCAATTTTGGAAACATAGGCAAACATGGAAACATGGGGGAAAGTGACAACTAGGTCTCAGGTAAGCGTTTACAGGACCAATGATCCTATGGTAACTATTGCAGCCATAGACATGAAACATTACCAAGATGGCCGTCATACCCATTTAGGGTAAAAAAAGGAAAAAAAAAATACTTGTACTTCTTGACTCTCAGGTGAGCGATCGTTGCCCTTGGGCTACTTGTTTTTTTTATGTTATAACATTTCTTTCACCATAGTGCTATGATAGTTTTCAGTGCACATGTAAGAAGCAGAGAAAACAAAAACAACAAACTTTGTATTTTAGAGAATTGTTACTTTCCGAAAAATATCAATCCAAGTTACTTTTTACAAACTTGATCTTTTTACAAACTTGAAGATTGGAATATATTGTTTTTGAAAGTTACTTTGTGAATGATCAGTGTGCAAGCAAAATGCATTTTAAGGTTTTGGTAGATTAGCACATGCCCCAAATAACTGTTTTGGTGAGTTTTCTAAACATACTTGATATGAGTTAAATTGTTTTGTATACTTCCAGTTTGTAGCTACACATTTCGGTCTTTTAGGCTGCGTTCACATAGAAATATACGGTATACGTTATACGGTATTCGCTATACGCTATTCGGTATTCGCTATACGCTATACGGGCACGGCGGTTCACACAGAAGTAGCACGTGCTGTCAGTGTGCTCTTTTCGTGAGTATGAAAAAAGTTGCGAATTCGGTGTTTTACATATAAATGAGGATTCAAATATATGCTTTTAATGTGTAAAAATTATTTTTAGCTTAGTTTTCTAGCAAAACGCTCTATAACTCGTGTAAATACAAAATTCAGACCAGCAAAACCACTATACGCTATACGAAAATCGAACATGTTCGATTCCCACATTACTATACTATACGCACCTATACGCGCCTATAGGTGTCCCCCTATGTGACCATCATAATGTTTGATTTCAAGTATTCGCGTGCCCTCAAAAACGTACACCGTATACCCGAATAGTCTACTTCTATGTGACTGCAGCCTTAGGAATCATTTTAATGAGTGATGATTTCAAACAACTCGTTCAATGCTTGCTCCTCTTACAACTGAGAATTTAGAGCTCGTTACGAAAACATGCCCATGTAGTATTTAGACTTTTCCAAACTTGTATTTAAGGTCCTGGGTTTGATCCCAACAGGTGTCATCGTGTTGTGTCCTTGAGCAAGACATATTAACTCCTTATAGTACTGGTTAAACCCAGTATTGGCTCCATCCCGACATGACTGAAAAATTGTTGACTGGGACGTTAAGCCTCAACACAAACAAACAAACTTGTAAAACATGAAAATTTTCAGTAGATAATTTTTGATATTTTTCTTATTTTTGCTCAAAACATAAATTGTGGGTATATGTTACGAGTATCCACAATCTATGTTTTGGAGCAAAAATAAGAAAAATAGGTATACCCCAGTTTTGCTATATAAAAGTGGTGTGTAAGGGGGTATACATTGCACAGACATGTTTTCCTGATGCTTACATTGGTTCAGTCAGTCAAGGAACTCGACACTAAACGATTAATTAATATCCAGATAAAATTTCCTTTTAAAAGGAAGGCTTGCCCAGTTTTGAAAGGTAAACTGATTTATCTATGATATACTAGATTAAATTCAGACAGGTTATTGCTATTTATAGCCATGGTGGCTATCTTGGTCATGTGACATTGATCATTTATACAAACGGGAACTGTTGTTTCCACTTTTTAAGCATGCTCCACATTAAGTTTGGTCGGTAATAGCCAAATATTTTCAGAGATGTTTGAATATTACGATTATACGAGCGTATACATGCATTTAGACCCACACTGGGGCAGACAAATCCTTGGGTCATTTTTCTGGTCATAAACATAAATCATTTGCCTATTTGTTCCTTGCAAGGTTTCTGTCTTTTTTTTAAATGATTCATTTTTCTATTTTTACCCATCTAAACACATTAGCAACCTAAGTTGACTTGTCGTAAAGTAGGTAAAAGTCATCCCAGAGCCATGATTTATACAAACATGTTGCTTCAAATACACTGTTATTTTTTGTTGAAAAAAATGTGAGAATCCTTTGCAGTGCATTCTCACATTTTTTTTTTCAACAAAAAATAACAGTGTATCTGTAATATTAATGTTTGAAATTTTAACGAAACGTTAACTAACGGCGTCGTTAGTTTTGAACAACTGGGCCCAGGTTTATATTTCAGTGATGATTCTTTTGGTTCTTGTGTTTTTCGAATTTCACCATAGTAGGTAATGGGAATAGTTCAGTTCAGGAGCTTCTAAACAATGTTTTGGGCTGCTTAACCCATATTTGACGAATGGATTTTCCCATCATTTTCATTTGGGCGAGTCCACTTTCGTTTTAGGGGCTTTAGGTGTGATTTTACATTTTTATCTAATTTTTCGATGAAATTTCTCTAAGCAAACAGAATAGTCCCAGATGGGACGCCGCGTTCTGCGGCGTCACATCTGGGACTATACTGTTTGCCTATGTCCCACAAAAAGGACGCCAGGCTTAAATGAGTTAAACGAGATCATATGCAGCCTAGATAGGGCATTGTTCCATGCTGCAGTTAATTTAATACAATGTAACGTGTGGTTGCGTATGAAAATTTAGAGGAAACCTTGATTGCAACTGTCATTTTATTTCTATGGTGCCTCTTAACATGGGGCTACGGACTCTACAGGTCATGCAAAAATACATTTGACCATATCAGCTGTCTTATACAATCTTGACAAAACCTTCAGACATGTTTTACTAGTCCTCGGTCTGAAAAACAATAAGACCATTTTATCCTTGTTAATAGGAATCTAGCTTTGAACTTCTATTTTGAAAATAGGGGCTACGGACTCTACATAAAAATATGTTTTTTTAAGAAACAAGTACTCTTCACTGTGGGGATAAATTTAACTTCCATTGATTCTAAACTTTCTTTTGTCTTAACAATGAAAGACTAGATACCAAAAAATCATCTTCTAATCTTGGGTGTAGTTTTTTGACCTGCCAACTAAAGACACCAATAAAAACTGAAAAACATAACAAAAGTACAGTTTCACTTACAATGTCACATCTTCGTTATTTTTGTCCAAACTGAATTCCGTAAAAAGTATATTACATGGGACATTATGTGCCTTTGATATTACATTGAATATTGGACTTTTCTTATTTTTAAGCATAACAGCAAACCGGTTTAGAAAACACCCAAAATAAAAGTGCAACATCATAACCTGTGGAAAATGCTGATTTTTGGACATATATTGCCTTGCTATAGCAAAATGTTGCATAAAATATCATATTGTTATATATCGCCAGAAAGCTTATTACTTAGTGTTATGGTAAAATGAAAACATATATTCTTTGATAATATCCTGTTGAATTATATCCGTATAACATGACCTAGATGGTAAAAGCAACCCTGATCGTGACTCAGCCCCTAGTACATGTGTCCACTTCTTGTGTCTATTTTTTCCATGATAATAGACATTTCTTGCCTAACCCGAGATAGATTTGTACACCATACACTAACAAACAAACGCCTTTTAAATGGGGGTTTCTCAAAATTAAATGTCAGTTTCCATCTCTTTTGGGTTGCCGAGCAGGCTGACGCTAAACAGGAACTGCACAGTCACAAGCTGATAGATTAAATATTTTGTAAGGCGGCCCCCGTGGTCGCTGACTTCAGTGCTCTTGATCATAAATATAGACTTACTATGGGAAAAAAGGTACCATGCAACTTGATTTGTAGCAAACATATACTTTTACTCTCTATTGTAGGCCGCGCAGAATATTTCAGCAATCTAATTCCGGGCAAGGTTATCAAATTTTGGAAAGGAATGTTTTTTCCACTTTTGGGTAAAGAGGTTAGGAACCAAACATTTGAAGTACTGGTCACCAATAACCCTGGTGTATTGAGATGGGTTCCAGCTTCCTCAGGTATATTCTCTCTCTCTCACCCTTTAGGATAAAGGTGTTGCCAAGATAAGTGACCGTTGCGGCTTACATTAGCTGTTGACCAAGGACGCACTACAAATATTTAACATAAATGTTTCAACATTGCTGTTATTCAGCCAACTGCCGTCGCTGTTAGAGCTGGTAACTTGTGACTGACTTTCTGGCTATTCTGGCTTAAATCTGGAGGTTTTTTATGTTCTAGGTTTTGTAACCAAAGTAGACAATGCCAATTAGGTTATAATTTGAAGCAAACATGGTGTATCGAACGTCTTCTTTTTGTGGGTCCTTTCCTGATTCAATGATACCTTTTCTTTATGCGACCACATCATCAAACTGTAGAGCCGCGTCATAATAAAAGGCCTTCAGAATTTCTGATTAGCTCTGAAGCCGGACAGGACAGACACAGTAATGTATGGCGGTTTGAGAATCAGGATTAACAGACAATGCATTGTGCTTAATAATTAACAAAACAGGAGCGTTGCCTAAAAGCTGTATAAAAAGGCACTTTAGTTTTGGTTAAAAAACGTTAAATATATTTTCTTGAGGTGCGGCTCAGGTGTCATAAAACACAAGAATACCCCTAAAATGTTTTTACAGTACGTGTGTTAGAGCTTACCTTGAGGCATTGTTATGACAACTTACCTTTGAGGTGTATTCGTGTGCGCCAATCTTTGATAAACCGCGACCGAATTTGACTAAATATGCATTATAAAGATTTAAAATCAGGTACGCATGCCGTGTATACACAACAATAAATGTATTCGAGAATTGTTTGGTCCATGAACAGCTGTGACTGACTGAACGCATAACAGGTGTACTTAATCCCTTGGAGTCCTTTTAAAATTTCTTTCTGATCTTTTCTTTCTTTCATTTTCTTTTTTTTTTTTTTTCGTTTTTAACATTGCATTTTAGATTTTAGTGTGCGTCTTGAACTCAAATGTTTCTGTTGTTATAGAGCCACGTGTATATGTATTTGAGGGCCCCATGTAAGATTGGTGAAAACTTAATTGATCAACCGCACAAAATAGAGACGTTAATTTCTTCCTAAAAATCTTCATAAATTATTAATTTTGGTAGGTATATGTATACAGCCGTTACGCATAGCGTGTAGAAATGCAAAATAATGAATAAATAATTACGTCAGTGGACACAAGTCAGGCAATTTTTGGGCAAGTAATTACATTTTCTATTCTAACCTGGTTATCAAATCGGCTTCATTAATTCAAGTCAGATACTGGTTGTATTTTAACATTAAATTACTTTAAAATTTGTAGTCCTTATTTAATTTGCAAATGCACCCGAAAAATGCAAGTCCCAATCTCATAATTTTTCATTAGAATAACCCTCAGCTGTTGTTCCACATTGTTGTCAACTTTTAGCAGGGATTTTACCACAAATATGTCCCCGCAGAGCCGGGTTCTTTGCGGGGCTTTAAAAACTTTGAAAAGTTAAACGCCCGGCTATTCCCCGGCCCCAGTGAGGCCCTGGATACAAATGACTGGTGCATAAGGCTTATCTCATGTATGCAGTCGTTGTTGAAAAGGTTGTCAATCCAAAAGAGCTGCTAAGCCTTTAGAATCCGTATTTGAACAAATGCGGATAAAAGAAAGTAAGAAAGGGTTTTATGAAAAATTAAAAAAAAAAATCAGTTCTGTTTTTGTTGGATACTACAATGAGAACTGGCATACCTGCCAAGATTTCATTTTTATGTCATTCCCAGACATTGTTTTTGCCCAGGTCGTCTGTCCGTCTGTCAGCCTGTCTGTCACAAATGGTGTCCGCTCTGTAACTTGAGAGCCGTTTAAGGTATCTTGATGAAACTTCCCGTTTTTTTTTAACCAACATAAGACGACATGCAGAACACTGACAAGAACCATAACTCTGGACCATTAAAGATGCCTTAATGAAACTTCATAGGAATATCAACCAGAATAAGAGGATATGCAGAACACAAAAAGCGTAACTATTGATTACATTTTTTTCGAGTTATGGCCCTTTGAAATGGGAAATGGCAGAATTTGCTTTTTAGTCTTGTCCGCTCTGTAACTTTAAACCTGTTTAAGATATTGTTATGAAAATTCGTAGGATTACTAACCAACATAAGATAATGTGCAGAACATATGGTCCATAACTCTGGGTTGCATATTTATTGAGTTATGGCCCTTTGAAATAGAAAAAATAAGAATTTGCATTTTAGTTGTGTACACTCCGTAATATAAGAATCCTCAGTTAAAATACATGTTGTTTCATGAAACTACATACGAATATCTATCAGCATTTGACGATGTGCAGAATTTAAGAACTGATACTCTGTGCTGCATGCTTTTGGAGTTATGGCCCTTACAGATGCAAGATAAAGGATTTTGCCGCGATAGTAAGTTGTGTCCGCACTTTTAATAACTTGAAAACCCTGTAATGTATCATGATGAAGCTTTGTAGCATTTGTAGCATGAGACGATGTTGCAGAACTTAGGAACCATAACTTTGGATGGCATATTGTTTAGTTATGGCCCTTTGTTATGGAAAAATGCAGATTTTGTATTGTAATCAACTAATGGTATCCCCTCTGTAACTTGACAACCGATTAAGATAGCTTTCATGACACTTCACAGAATTATTGACAACGTCAGAAGACCTGCAGAACACATGATTTGTAACTCTGGATTGCATATTTTTGGAGTTATGGTGCCTTGAAATGGTAGATAATAGATTTTGAATTATGTGTCTGTTCTGTAACTTGGAAACCAAACAATGTTTCGTGTCGAAAATTTATAGCATTATTTACATCCGCGACAATGCGCAGAACGCAAAAATCCTAACTCTACAATATTGAATATGTTTGCACTTAGAAAGGGTGGATACATCAGTTTTCGCGTAGAAATTAAATTCTAGTAGGACGTGTCTTAGGACACATGGTAAAAATACTAACAACAAGATAGGCAGTGCATTTAAGTCTATGATTTAAGAGGACACAGGCAAAATATTTGAAATTCGTATTTTACGTAAAACTATTCCGTTTTCTTTGAGTGTCGATTAGTACAGTTTTGTGGTGTTCACTTAATATAATGTAATTTTAAGTGGTATAGAACACAAACAAAATCATGAGACTGTTGAATCTGTATCGTTTGCATACATGTTTTGTCTTGTTAAAATCTTCGGTTATTTGGTTTGCTTCTTTCAAACCGACTTCCGTGTTACATGCTACTCTTAAAATAGTTCAAAGATATTCGATATGACTTTCTTAATTATACGGTCGAAGTCGAATGCGAGCAGCGAAGACACTATCTGCACGTTTGTAACCTACACAAACCAGGCATGATTGTTCATATTTGTCAAAACAACAAACGCGCTGCTGCCAATTCATGATCTAATCACTGGTAATCCCCGAACGATTTGTACAGGAACAGTGTGGTTGGTATAGCAGAACACCCGGACATGAGATCAGCTGTTAATCGTGGTTAGCAATGCATTTAATCAAACGATAAACATTAATTCGAATTTCAGCCTGGCCGTCACCTGACTTGAGTTTATCCGAAACCCATGAGGACTGGGTTCCAATTAATGTGTCACATTATCTTAATGGTGAAAAGAAGATAAGAGCCACAAGTCAAAACACTTTTCAAGCAATGATAAAATTTCAAGTCTGACTGTAAATAGCCATTTAAACGTTTTTTGGCTAGTGACAGTTGACTGGTAATAGCCATTTTTACGTTTTTTGGCTACTGCCAGTTGACTGTAAATAGCCATTTTAACGTTTTTGGCTAGTGACAGTTGACTGGTAGTAGCCATTTTAACGTTTTTTGGCTACTGACAGTTGACTGTAAATAGACTCTTCCTTTTTCAAATTTTCCCAAAGTGTGTTTTAGACATAAAAGTATCCACATCTCGCCATGATTAGCAAAACAGTTTTGCAACTAAATAAACCAGTACGAGGGGATGAATGATGAATTTGGATAGAGTAGGCAGCTGTGATAACTAATTTCAGGGGCGTTCCATCGTTTCTGCAAGCCTGCGAGAAGTGGCCGCACCATAAAGTTTTGGTAAAATAATTCAGCACAAAATAATGAACACTTACTACAAATAAACTGACTCCAACTACACGTGGCTCACGGGGGCGTGACTTAGCAGAAATTTTAGTGTCGCCGTAACACGTTGTTTCAGACGAGCTGTTGATGATCTTCCCACGCTCAAACACGCTCAAACGTGAAACCATGCCGCTTCCACAAAATCTGTACTCGAGCATAGCTAAAGCGCTATTTAGCCTTAGCATCTATTAAAAATATCTGCCTTAAATTTTAGAAATGATTCTTTTTCAACAGGTACATGCATCAAAGCAATTAAATCCGACCGGATGCACAAGGCTTTTGGTCTGAGTCCTGCGTGTAAAATATTCCGAGATCACATTTTTTGTGTTTTAGTCGTCTACTTCAAACTATTTGTTGTTGTTGTTGTTGTTGTTGTTGTTGTTGTTGTTGTTGTTGTAGCGTTGAATAATTCAGTCAGTATATATTTTGTATAGGCATTCTTCCTCTTCCAAGGGTGGTCGGATGGAAATATGGGCCCCGCCCATTGGGGCCTAGGATAAATAGATTGGCTGCTTGTGCCTCAAGGCAAAGCTTCTTATCTACTTACTGACCATCTGATAACCGCTCGTCTGAGCCTGCCCAGGAAATGTGGTTTAGTCAAACCATCCATGCATACAAGCCTTATTGGTTTAGATGGGTGGTTATATTTATGAAGCACATTTTGAGTGTCATGGCATTCTAATGTTGGGTAAAAGTGCCATAAAATGGCGGCAACGTCCCGACATGACCATTCCTGTTGACTGGGACGTAAAACATCAATTCAAAGAAACAAAAACAATTTCCTCTTCCTTATAAAAGTGTATACATGTATTAGAGTAAGGATAACTGACAATCTCGACATGATCTTGGTCGTAAAGCTAGCTAACGAACAAATAAACAAACGAACGTGCGTGCTTGCGTACGTACAAACGAACGAACGAACGAACACACGTTTTATTTACAACTGAATAGTTGGATAAATGAAATTGTTTATAAGTGCGTCGATACAATGAAATATCTTGAGACAATCCCTGACTTTTTGACAATGTATGGTCTGGTGACCGCCCGATAGTCCGAACGCTCTTTAGTCCGAATGCCCACCGGGCCGGTCCGCTAGTCCGAAGGCCCGCTAGTCCGAAGGTCCGCCAGTCCGAAGGCCCGCTAGTCCGAAAAACTATTTTTATTCCAATTATATCATCATTGCAGATATAAAATAGGTTGTTTCGGTCTGCCACTAGTGGTAGCAGGATTTATTAAAAATTCTGCGTCGTGCGCGGACATCATATACACGTACGAACATTTATTTGTTAAAAAAAAAAAAAAAAAAAAAAAAAAAAACTTGCATGCATTTTATGTGAAAATCGTGCGAATTTCGCGCTTATTCTATTACGTGTCACGGACGGTACTTTTCCGTTCTTGTAAAATCGTTACAGTGATCGTTTAAATTCAAGTGATAGATTTACCGGAGGAGGATCAAGATATGTTACGACATTGACGAAGTTTAATAACAAATTCTTTTAGTTTCTTAATAGTTCGAGTTTTCTGCATGTTGCCGTACATCAAAGATCACTGTTTGAAAGAAATGCCATTCCAGGTTGATCAATCAAGAGTAAATAGGTAAATCTAAACAATGATCGGGAAATGGCGCCATCAGAAAGAAAGTCCCACTCCAAAAAACTAAATTAGCAATTAGGTACTTTTATACCAAGACAACATATCGAAAGCCGAGTGAGCAGCTATTTCCCAAAAGGCGGTCACTCAGTTACCCGAACTAAAAATATGAAGACATACCTATGATGCAGACGGCTAAAAACATCAACACCAAAACATAAAACAATTAGGACCACAACAGAAGTACCCCATTGAAACGATCAGTAATATAAAAGTACTGGGGTCCTAAACCGGTTTTACAGGCGCCTAACCTCACCCTCATCTTCTGCAGTTGATCACAACATTTTTAAATTAGTTGTTCGGTTCTCGTGGCGAATCTCTAACTAGTCAATGAATCATCAAATAAAAAGTGATAATCACCACCACCACGATGAATTACAAACACAATTAGCTGCCCGACGATGGAGTTCACTGGGCGCCAAGCAACTGAAAAGCGCGTTGAGTTTGATCTACGTATCCACTGAAAATCCGAAGCGAAAGAAAAATACCAGTTTAACCCCGGTGGGCCAGGCAACAGACAAGAAGCTCCGGTCCCAACCAACTAAAATGAATAGCCAATATAGAGTCTGACGCCCGAGCCACCGGCGTGCAATTAAAGAAGGCAACATAGCAGTAGCATTGTAGATATTTTAAAAGTTTTGATATGTACTTGATCCTACCGCGCGCCTATATCACAGTAACGGCACCACGAAGTGTCTCCTTTCAGTCTACATTGTATTTGTTTTGAAGCAGCGAACGTCATTTCTTAGATATGCTAAAAAG
The DNA here is from genome assembly GCA_964017185.1 of Rugalucina vietnamica. NCBI lineage: Eukaryota > Metazoa > Mollusca > Bivalvia > Lucinida > Lucinidae > Rugalucina > Rugalucina vietnamica. The sequence continues at coordinate 31,458,895 of OZ024873.1, read as the reverse complement.
AGGAGAAATTTGCGCTAACTCATCATGTTAATGTCTCACATTCTCGCAAATGATTTGTTGATTTTGTTGCTACGATCTTTACTTTTTTAAACTGGAACAAACGCAAGAAAATTCAAGTAATCTCTCTGTATCCTGATCAATGTCGTATATTTCTACATGCATTACCGTATGGGCGGCACCTACAGTAGATACTAAATACTGAGGCCCTGGAAGGAATGTCCCTGTATCCGGTATCCCTCTATAAAAGTTTCCGAAAAAATGTTCCCTAGATTTGAGTAAGTATCGCCAAAATTGGCATCCTAATATATTCTAAATATGCTTGCAGCACATCTTCAGTATCGCATATCCCTTTAAATTTTGAAAAAATATACCTTATGCATTTAATTGTTTTGCCGATATCCCTATATCCCAAAATACCCTTCCATGACCTAAATATTAGGCTTAAGCCGTGTTCATGTGCAACATTTGTACTTGGGTGTATTTTTGCACCTCTGGGCGGGTGTACATGTATTTTATGCCATGTGAACAAATAAACACCCGGTGCAAATTTAACCTAGTTTCGAAAACTATAATGATGTAGCACGCGAAATAAATGTCTGGATAAATTAGCTGACGTCGGTTATAGCAGGGACAGCAAACTCAAACCCTTTAACGTGCTTTACTCGTTTCTTGCGTAACAGAACCTACCGTGTATGGATGTTGTCGATATTAATTTGGAGACGTATTGCGTCGGATATGCAGTCACATTTCATAGACGTATATTTTCACGTTTACAATATTACACATAGTTTACACATTCTTGTGCTCTTGATCCCATTTGAATGGTATAGATTAGGAAATAAACAAACTATTTTCCTTAAATCACCCCCGCAACTTACGTCAGAGTGACGTCACAAGAAGTGATGTCGGGCGGTCGTTGTTTTGAGATTTTCTAAAATTTTCATAAAAATATTTAGTCCACTATATAATACGATGTCTTATGCACCAGTCATGTGTATCCCCAACCCCCACCGCCCCACCACTATGGCCGGGGAATAGCGGGATGTTTAACTTTTAGGTTTTAAAGCCCTGCTTAAAGAACGGCACTGTGGGGTCGTATTTGTGGTGAAGTCCCTGCTAAAAGTCACGACTCCCCGGAGACGAGTGACAACAATGTGGAAGAACAGCTGAGAGAGTTGTTCTAATGAATCAATATGAGAGAGGGGCTTAAATTTCTGCATATAAACATGATAAAAGTACAGATACATTTGCAAATTAAATAAGGACCATAAAGTAATCAAATGTTTCAAAAATTACAGCTAATATCTAATTTGAATTAATGTGACCGTCTATTTCGGCGGGAAATTAAAAGCCCTGGGGTATGTTTTGGAATTAATGCTACATTGTTTTGTGGCAACCTTTACAGATATGTTGGAGTATTCAATGAAGCAAAAACAACATTTCTAGTGGTCTTTGGCAACGACGAGAATCGACAAAATCCATTGTGGCCGTTTAAAACTTTTGACTAATATATACTATTGGCATAAAGTTAAGCATATCCCACTTTCATCAGCAAATATGATGAAATCAGATGTCCGAAAATAATATGCTCCGTACACCAGTCAGAGAAACTTATTTGAAGGTTGGGGGCAAATTTTTGGTTTTCAAAATGACAATTATCAACTCGAATGAACGGCATTTCGACATGTACTACCAGTAGGCGAAGTGCCAAAAGTTGATGCTGTTCTAAGATAACGACATAAAGTGGAACTAATTGTTTCAGAATTTAAGGGAAATTGTTCAATCTAAGATTTGACAGTCAAGTTTTACAGATCACATGATCATGTAGACAGAAAAATGAAATTAAAAAATTACAAATTTTTATCACAAAAAGTGCTATGGTTTCAAAGTTTTGTCTATAAATTTGTTGTTTGACTGTTTTTGCTGCCCAAACTTGGTTGAAAGTATTGTTTTAAGATGGAAAAAGAGGCACAGTCACATTTAAAGACAATGAAAACTGTCAAAGGTTTTTGCAAGCCATTATCATGAATACACCTTAAATCAAATAAGCAAAATTTCTTTACTGTTTTATCGCTGTATTTATTGACATGACTATTCAACTATGCCAGTTCCTTAAACTAGAGATGCATATCTTAAAACATTGATAGAAAATCATTGAAAAAAAATCCCGAATTTTAGAGAAATACACATGTTTGGCTATAGGGGGTGTCTAATTAGGCACATGAATTGGCCTGTCATGACGTCACAGAGATAAGTTGAAGGTCATGGTTTTGAATTTTGGAATGTTGAATAACAGTGCTTTCAAAAAGGCAATAAACAATTTTGGTAAATTTTACAATCTGAAAAATATATACACAAATATCAAAATATGCTTATTTTTATGTCATTAGTATATGATCAGAAGTGGCGTTCGACCCTTGACACAGTCGGAAATTTGTTTTACCGTGGCTCGAAGCGCAGCCATAAAACATATCCGACCGTACATGCATATAAAACGTTGCATGTAAATTTGCATTTTACCGTTTATTCTCACTACATGTACATGAAGTATCGATCTTCGTTGACGCAATGCAAGCTCCACGCTTCTTGCGTGAGAAATCGTCGCGTGAATTATACAATAGCTCTACATGTGGGCTGCGGGAAGCACTCAAGGATTTTGCACGATTTTTGCGTGATTTTTACATGAATTTTAATCACTTTTCCGCTGTTCCTCGCGACACGCGTGTAGGATTTTTTTCAAATCATTGCAGCATTCATACTACAGCTGCAATAATGATATAATTGATATAATTGGGATTAATATTAATTTTTCGGACTAGCGGGCCTTCGGACTGGCGGACCTTCGGACTAGCGGGCCTTCGGACCAGCGGAGCTTCGGACTAGTGGGCCTTCGGACTAGCGGGCCCTCGGACTAGCGGACCTTCGGACCAGTGGGCCTTCGGACTAACTGGCCTTCGGACTAGCGGGCTGTAACCGTATCCATTTTACAAAGCATGCTTAAGTAGCATCTGCATTCAAGACAAATTATCTTGATCTAAAAGCAATTAACTGTTTCTATAGATTCAATATCAGTCCATCTATGGTAAGCAGGATGAGTAATTACACATTTCTTGCCTTACCTGAGATGTATTCTGAAATTCAGAATACATCTCAGGTTAGGCAAGAAATGTGTAATTACTCATCCTGCTTACCATAGATGGACTGATATTGAATCTATAGAAACAGTTAATTGCTTTTAGATCAAGATAATTTGTCTTGAATGCAGATGCTACTTAAGCATGCTTTGTAAAATGGATACTGATGTGAGATACAGGTAGTTTATTATTTCGTTAACGACACAAGATTATCCCTTGTCATAAACAATATTAGAGCCGTCTCATGAGAAATCCAACAATGTGGTTTTTGAACAGGTCCGACACAAACCAAGCTGTACAAGCACAGAAGATGGCTAGAAGTTTGAAATTTTGGATATAAGTTGAAGAGAAAGTGTACTTTCCAAATAGCGAAAACAAAGGCGCTGATCAGCTTCGCGGGAAGCTGATCTGCGTCTTTGTTTTCGCCTATGCAAATTGTTGGTTTTCTCATGAGGCGGCTCATTAGCTAAGACATATCTGATCTAGACATATGCAACGTAGCGCTTTGCATTGTTTTACCAACAGATCAGTTATTTGAGTTTTACATTAATTCAGGGTTGCCACGCGTCAGGGAAATATCTTTTTTTTTTTTTTCTAAGTCTGGGAATTATTACGGACAGTCAGCAAACGTACAGGGTAATTTGGAATTGTTGCCAAATGTCAGTTAATAGTCCGGAGGATATGAAAATACCAGATTCAAGTCAAATTACTTAGGGAATTTGTCAACATCCCATCAATGTTTTGGGGACATTCTTAAACCAGGTATTACCCAGAAGTTTAAGTTCTGATTGGTGTGTTGTGGTAATAAATGGATTTCCAAGTTGTTAGAAATGCCCTATTAAACTGTTTATTAAACTGTCAATAGATACCACACGTCAAAATGTCTCTGTAAGCGAAATTTGAAATTTCGTAAGGGAAATGTCATGGAATTTCGTTTCCGTTCGAGCGTGGCACTCCTGATTATTCTATCAGGCAAGGCTGCTAGTCCGGTCTGCTGCAAAGTTGGCGGCAAGTCTTGGCCTACGTTCTTGAGTCAGGGGTATCTCACATTTGTACACATGGATACGGCATTTTCTGCTTTCGTTGGGACAGCCGGTTTTATACCTATACTTGCCGCAGTGCATGGTGGTTGACTCCTGGAGCCTTTGCAATCTTCATCAATCATACACTTCTTCACATTCACAAACAATGTCATTAAAACTATCTTTTAGATCTGCAACTGATTTAGTAACCATGGTTGGTCACAATTATTTCTTTCATTGTCAAATTGAAATCCAAATTCTGATTGTGATTTCAGTTCTTGCACAGGGTGTAACACTTTCTGCCAAATGTTCAGTTGATAAACACACTTAGGCATTGAAGACCACTATGGTATTTGAGCCGCCTCGTGGAAATACAAACAATGCGGTTTCCGAACAGGTCTGACTCAAACCCGCCAGGGCAGTCACAGAACCAGGTTAGAAGCTTGAAATTTTGGATTTAGAAAGTAGAGGAATTATATTATCTGTGTAGCTAAAACAAAGGCGCTGATCAGCCTTGCAGTTAATGCGAAGCTGATCTGCGTCTTTGTTTTAGTAAGTAAGTAAGTAAATACTTTATTTAAAGAGGGTAACCCAATTGGTTTAGCACCAATCTTCCTTGGGGCCCTCAAAACATACTACATACAAGCAATACATACAAGCAAAATACAAAATGTCATGGTTACATGTTTACAAATGAAACATCAAATAATTAACAAGATAGATAGACAGACAGACAGACAGACAGACAGACAGACAGACATCAGAGAGAGAGAGAGAGAGAGAGAGAGAGAGAGAGAGAGAGAGAGAGAGAGAATTTATGGCGGCAGAGGCTACTCATTAAAATATTTAATATTAGTTTAATCTTTAAGCCATATAGTGCATCTCTTTACAAAGTTATCTTATGTCGGCGACATTTTTATTTCTGCGGGAATACTATTCCAAACAATTACGCCAGAGAAGGTAAGACTACCTTTGAATAAGTGGTACAATATAATTATGTTGTGCAACTGATCTTAAACTTGAGGCGCTGTTGTTAAGATTTATGTCTCTCATATGGAATAATTCCTGCAAATAACTGGGTGCTACATTGTTATGGACCTTATACATAATCTTAGCCTTGTTAAGAAAAACAGACTGGTCAAATGACAAAATATTAGGTCGTTTCAATGATTCCTCAAGTCCACTGTATTCTTGTGATAAGATAAGTTTGCATGCTCGTCTTTGTAATTTGTTTATCTTATTTATATTACTATTTGATGTGTTACTCCATATAATGCTGCAATACTCAATGTGTGGTTTTATATAGATAAGCATTATAGAATAACGTATGTGGCTTGGTGACAAATAAGACCGTATCTTGCTTAAAAGCCATAAATATGATGCGACTTTCTTTAATATGTGGTGAAACTGATCATTCCATAGTAGATTTTCATCTACATAAACACATAGTATTTTATCACAGGTTGACATTCTTATATCAATTTCACTGTAATGCAACGATAAAACTGATTTTTGTAATGGTTGTCTCTTTTGCCTAGTCGTTATTAGCATTACCTTAGTTTTTTCTGTATTAATTACCATCCCATTTTGTCGACACCAATCTTGAAGTGAATTTAGTGTCAGCTGAAGGTTAGATTGAAGTTGATCAATGTTTGTTTGAAAGTCATAGAATATAGTATCATCTGCATAAAGATCAACAGCAGCTGATTGTTTAAGCGCTAAAGGCAAATCATTAATGAAAATCAAAAATAGTAAAGGACCTAGGATTGAACCCTGTGGTACGCCACATGTGATATAGGCAGGATCGGACAAATGACTACCTGAATAAACACGCTGGGTTCTACTTGTTAAATATGACTCAAACCATTTAAGGCATGTTTCCTGACACTTATAATATCTTAATTTTTTCAAAAGTATTCTATGATCGACTAAACCAAACGCTTTTCTGAAATCTACTAAGCCGCAGCCTATAAGTTTTCCGGAATTTATTGCCTCTAACCAGGAACCCACCATTTGCAATTGCAGCAGTGCAGATTCGGTTGAATATTTTGGTCGGAAACCGCTTCTGGGATTTATGCAAAAGATCAAAAGTGTTCAAGTATTCTAAAAACTGATTGTTCATCCACTTTTTAATAAGTTTAGCTATTGTTGGTAGAATAGATATGGGTCGATAGTTATTTACATCACTTTTAGCACCGGACTTGAAAAGAGGTTTGACTTTTGCTTCTTTCCAGGCATTTGGAAATTCACCAGATTTTATACTTTTATTTATTATGAAGGTGAAAGGTTCAGGATTTTTGGGCCAATATTATCAATTCCGGTGGATTTGTTGGTATTTAACAGGGAAAGAAAATTCCTTACATAAGTCTCATTTCTATATCTATCTATTTATATCTATACTGCATCACCCCCTCGCGGGGATTATGTGCAGGTCATTTGTCGGGGTAATTGTAAATTCCGTATCAATTGGGATTTTCGAATTGACGTATTCATTTAGAAGCTCGAAATTTTATTGCACAGTTGGCTCCTTTAGGTTTGAAGCAACATTAACAAAATAGGAGATAAACACTTCTGTCATATCACTTTCGTCCGTTGCGACACGATCACCTACATCAATATTTAAATTTAGACCATCACTACCACCTTTACGATTGGATCCAAGTTCCTTAAAAAGTTTTCTCATGAGGCGGCTCATATTTTGGGGGTACATGTCAACAATGTTGCCGTCACTACACTGATATAACAAACTTTTCTTTTTGTCCATAGAGTGCGGGTACGAACTTATAAGGAACTTATAACATGATGTCTAAGATCCTTATATAAAGTTTCACCTAGTTGTTACAGGCCTATAAAATCTTCAGGATTCTGCATAGGATGATTGAAAACTGTTATCCTCTCTTTGCCGACAGAACTGGGGCCAAATACTTAGAAAAGTATTCACATACACCACAGTTACCTATAATTGATGATTACAGGGTCAGTAGAAATGTGATGGTTACAATTACAATGATTTAGAAAAGTTTCACCTAGAAGTTCCAAGCCTAAACAATGTTAAGGATTCTGCATAGGATGATTGATAATTCTTATCCCCCCTTTAACGACAGGATTAGGACCAAATACTTAGAAAAGTATTCAAATACATTATAGTTACTATAAGGGATGAATGAATACAAATGCATTACAGTATAGTGCCTGTAGAAATGTAATGATTACAATTACGATGACTTAGATTGAATGATTTCATTTTTTACACTCACTTTTTATATAAAATGGTGGACCATTGCAGATGACCGACATGAGCCGAAGCTGATCTGCGTCCTTGTTTTCGTCTATGCAAATTGTTGGTTTTCTCATGAGGCGGCTTATTTTTGGGGATACATGTCAACAATGTTGCCATCACTACACTGAGATTACAAACTGTTCTTTTTGTCCATGGATTGCAGATACGAACTTATAATCTCTAAGATCCTGATATAAAGTTTCACCTTGATGTTACAGGCCTATAAAATCTTCAGGATTCTACATAGGATGATTGAAAACTGTTATCCTCTCTTTACCGACAGGACTGGGGCCAAATCCTCTCTTTGCCGACAGAACTGGGGCCAAATACTTAGAAAAGTATTCACATACACCACAGTTACCTATAATTGATGATTACAGGGTCAGTAGAAATGTGATGATTACAATTACAATGATTTAGAAAAGTTTCACCTAGAAGTTCCAAGCCTAAAAAATCTTAAGGATTCTGCGTAGGATGATTGATAATTCTTATCCCTCCTTTAACGAGAGGATTAAGACCAAATACTTAGAAAAGTATTCAAATATATTATAGTTACTATAAGGGATGAATGAATGCAAATACATTACAGTATATGACCTGTAGAAATGTAATGATTACAATTACAATAATTTAGAAAATTAGTGATTACACTCACTTTTCATATAAAATGGTGGATGATGACAGATGACCGACATGAGCCGCTTTATTTGTATCATACAAGCTTTCCCAATCAACTTGCTCCAATATCCATCCATGATAATATAATTATAATAGGATATTAAGCCCAAAACTCACCTATTATTTGGTTCATTCAAATACAGACCTCCATGTTTGCAGTTAGTTTACTAACAGTAAAGTCAAAATTAATTTCTAAATTGCCTAATACAGTGGCAGCCATAGATCAACTGATATGGAACTTATAGAAACAGTAAACAACATTTAAATCAAAATTATTCAGCTTTTCTGCTTTGTTAGACTGATACTGAGATAAGGTACAGGTAATTTATTAAATTGCCAGGTAATTTATGTAAATTATTTACTGCATGTAACATGTGTAATGAACACAATCAGGAACAACATTCATCATGATACATCCATGGACATATCTGATCTAGACAGATGAAACAGCTCTTGGATTATTTCGAAATAATTATGATCAGTTATAGCCCAGACCCCTATCTAATGTCTTGTAAGAAAACGAAAAAAAATAAATAAATAAATAAATAAATACATAAACAAAAAAATAATAAAAAAAAATAGTGAAGTAAGAAAACCATACATTTTGACAATGTGAACCGATGGTGACTAGTCTATTTTGCAGTCAGAGATCAAAGATGGGGACGAATTTTATGCAAACCAAAAAGCTTCAACCTGCGAAGTCATACCGGGAAAATATCCGTCAACATAAGTTAAGCCTACTCTTAAATTAATTAAATGCATCTATACCTTCTATTCCGCTTTTTTTCAGAAAAAAAAAAAAAAAAAAAAAAAAAAAAAACAAAAAAAAAAAAAAAAAAAAAAAAAAAAAACAACAACAAAAACAATAACACCCCTGTAATGTCGCAAAATAGACGCCTTCACCTGCATTGCATCGTGGATTTATATGTGACTCATATAAAACTTTTACATTTTGTGTATAGAAGCCTCCGTGGTGCAGTGATTATGTCACTCGCCTTGTAATCCAGGGGTCGCAGGTTCGATCCTGGGCTTCTCCAGTCCGTCGGATGGGACTAAAAACCGAGGTCCCGTCTCCATATGACCTTAGCTGTTAGTGGGACGTTAAACCCCAAATCAACCAACCATTTTGTGTATGTTCATGTGTAGTAAAATGGTATTGTAGTTTCTATTGTCCGATCATATAAGAACGTCCCTTTGGCGTATACCAAACTTCTGGCAAATTAAAAGTCAGTGTTTCAAGTGTCAGCGTTTGGTATAATGTAAGTTCTATTTGAGCCACCTCGTGGGAAAACCAACAATGTGGTTTCCGAACAGGTCCGACACAAACCGACCTGTACAAGCTCAGAAAAGAGCTAGAAGCTTGAAATTTCGGATTTAGGTAGAAGAGGCATTGTACTATCCGAGTAGCGAAAACAAAGGCGCTGATCAGCTTCGCGGTTACCGCGAAGCTGATCTGCGCCTTTGTTTTCGCATATGCAGATTATTGGTTTTCCCATGAGGTGGCTCAATTATATTTTAGACTCCTTAAAATTTCACCACATTCGCACAATATTTGAAGTACTGAAACAAGAGTAAACATACATCAATCATGATCTATATCTTTCATTACAGACATGCCAAGGAAGCCGAACTGCTCTTAATGTGAATTTACGTCATACGGAGCTCTTGCGTTCAGTAATTTGTTTCGTTGAAGTTTCTCTAGAATCATTATAAACCATCTTGATATTTTATTATTCACAATATTCCAATTAAATTTATTCATATATCAACAAATATTTAAATCAATATATGAGCCTCCTCATGAGAAAACAAACAATCTGCATATGCGAAAACAAAGACGCAGATCAGCTTCGCGGTAACCGCGAAGCTGATCAGCGTCTTTGTTTTCGCTACTCGGATAGTACAGTTCCTCTTCTACTTAACTCCAAAATTTCAAGCTTCTAGCCTGCTTCTGTGACTGTACAGGCCGGTTTGTGTCGGACCTGTTCGGAAACCACATTGTTGGTTTTCCCACGAGGCGGCTCATATGTATAAGAAGACCGTTACATAACTTAAATAAAAACTATATGCCTGTATGCGTTGCATGAGATGCAATTAGGCGTAAAAAAATAATAGCTGTGTTTCCGCTAACCCGACCGACCCTGTCTCAACCCGCCGACTCTGCTATTTTTTATGGTTAAAATAAAAAAATAGAAATTACGACATCCGACCCAGCATTTTCTGTAGCCCGACCCAAACATTTCGTGTCGCGGGTTTTGTTGTTTTTTCTGACACGTCTCTGATAGTTTCAGCGTCTATTCTGTTGTATCGTAGAGTTCCCCCGATTATTTAGCGAAGCTCCATCGAAATGACGTAGAATTTGGTGTCATTTAGAAGCCTCCGAGGCGCTGTGGTTAAGCAATTTGCCTTGTAAACCAGGGGTCGCATATACGATCACGGGTTTCTCCAGTCATTCGTATTGAGACTATAAACCGAGGCCCCATGACAATTTTCCAGGACAAACTGCTCACAAGGACATACCGTGACGAGGCTGGAGACTGTGCTGTGAATAGTCTTCAGACATGACTTACGGATAAAAACTGTACACACACGCACACACACTGACTTCATGCGTCTTCAACTGGCATACGAGTTAACTGAGCTATTCAGGAATTTATTCCACTGTGAATTAGAAAGGTCTTGTTCTAAAACTGAATATACCGAAGGCATGTCACAACACTTCAAAGTGTTCTTAATTAAACAAACTTTTCTCATCTGGGTCTTACCTGTTTTTCTGCAATAGAATAGAATAGAATTTTATTTACTGCACAAATATACCCTTTAAGGGTTATAGGCAAATACATATAACATAAAATGAAATACATGACATACATAAAACATTTACAATCATATAACATGAATAACATTAATGAAAAGTTAAAAAAAAAAAAAAAAAAAAAAAAAAAAAAAAAAAAAAAAAAAAAAAGTTAAAGGCATAAGTATCTTAAGTACAAGAGTCATGTTATGATACATTGCACAAGGACAAAAACATCCCGGTCCCGATAGCGTAATGGTTAGAGGGTCCGTTTCAGAAGCAGGAGGCTGTGGGTTCGATACCAGGTCGCGTCATACCAAAGACGTTAAAAATGGTACCAGTAGCTACCTTGATTTGCGCTCACTCATTTATAAGGCAAACACTGGCTTCTCTCCGACCCCCTCCCCACCTCCCCCGCATGATAAAATATAAAAAATAAATAAAATGACCTCAATGATAGAGAAGTGTAAATATGTTAAGATGATGATTAGTGGCGGGTAGTGTAGTTCTATCACCGGAGACTTGTGATGGTAATCATACCGTAACTCGGGGATAGCCGAGGCGCTCCTAGCGGTTGATAATACATTCAGAATAAACAGGTCACGGTTGCTTTCAGATAGTTTTTATGAATTACTAATTCAGCTGTGCGTTCTAGGGACTCCCCCATCCAAACCCTTGGTGAAATTATGTCATTTGGCGTGTCACCAGTAAACTATTCAGATTCAGTAGTCCCTTATAAAGGGAGTCCCTACATTTGGCATTTTCGTTGGTTCAGTTGCAGTTGCAGTTGTACAATGGGCCGAGGTGACCCGGTACAGATATGCAGTTACAGTTATAGTTTTTAATTCGTGAGTAGTCTTTCTATCGAAATTTATATGTTGATGGTTTGTTCTTCAGATTTCGTTTTGAAAATAAAGTTGTTTATTTCTTATTAGTTTGTCATTAATGGCTGTACCTGTTAAGTTGCATGTAATAAGAGTATTGTTGTGTGAAATATGCTAGGTTACCATCCCATAAATTGTTTGTATTTGGGTTTTACATCGTAGTCAACTTTATTTAGGTCATGTTGGGATGCATATGGGAGATAGATGGGAGAGGTTTCTTTCTGAAGGACAAGACCCAGTGCTGGTGGGATTCAAACACTGTACTTTACAGTTCAGCGTCTGAGGCTCTACCACTAGGTTACAGCCCGCTAGTCCGAAGGCCAGTTAGTCCGAAGGCCCACTGGTCCGAAGGTCCGCTAGTCCGAGGGCCCGCTAGTCCGAAGGCCCACTAGTCCGAAGCTCCGCTGGTCCGAAGGCCCGCTAGTCCGAAGGTCCGCCAGTCCGAAGGCCCGCTAGTCCGAAAAATTAATATTAATCCCAATTATATCAATTATATCATTATTGCAGCTGTAGTATGAATGCTGCAATGATTTGAAAAAAATCCTACACGCGTGTCGCGAGGAACAGCGGAAAAGTGATTAAAATTCATGTAAAAATCACGCAAAAATCGTGCAAAATCCTTGAGTGCTTCCCGCAGCCCACATGTAGAGCTATTGTATAATTCACGCGACGATTTCTCACGCAAGAAGCGTGGAGCTTGCATTGCGTCAACGAAGATCGATACTTCATGTACATGTAGTGAGAATAAACGGTAAAATGCAAATTTACATGCAACGTTTTATATGCATGTACGGTCGGATATGTTTTATGGCTGCGCTTCGAGCCACGGTAAAACAAATTTCCGACTGTGTCAAGGGTCGAACGCCACTTCTGATCATATACTAATGACATAAAAATAAGCATATTTTGATATTTGTGTATATATTTTTCAGATTGTAAAATTTACCAAAATTGTTTATTGCCTTTTTGAAAGCACTGTTATTCAACATTCCAAAATTCAAAACCATGACCTTCAACTTATCTCTGTGACGTCATGACAGGCCAATTCATGTGCCTAATTAGACACCCCCTATAGCCAAACATGTGTATTTCTCTAAAATTCGGGATTTTTTTTCAATGATTTTCTATCAATGTTTTAAGATATGCATCTCTAGTTTAAGGAACTGGCATAGTTGAATAGTCATGTCAATAAATACAGCGATAAAACAGTAAAGAAATTTTGCTTATTTGATTTAAGGTGTATTCATGATAATGGCTTGCAAAAACCTTTGACAGTTTTCATTGTCTTTAAATGTGACTGTGCCTCTTTTTCCATCTTAAAACAATACTTTCAACCAAGTTTGGGCAGCAAAAACAGTCAAACAACAAATTTATAGACAAAACTTTGAAACCATAGCACTTTTTGTGATAAAAATTTGTAATTTTTTAATTTCATTTTTCTGTCTACATGATCATGTGATCTGTAAAACTTGACTGTCAAATCTTAGATTGAACAATTTCCCTTAAATTCTGAAACAATTAGTTCCACTTTATGTCGTTATCTTAGAACAGCATCAACTTTTGGCACTTCGCCTACTGGTAGTACATGTCGAAATGCCGTTCATTCGAGTTGATAATTGTCATTTTGAAAACCAAAAATTTGCCCCCAACCTTCAAATAAGTTTCTCTGACTGGTGTACGGAGCATATTATTTTCGGACATCTGATTTCATCATATTTGCTGATGAAAGTGGGATATGCTTAACTTTATGCCAATAGTATATATTAGTCAAAAGTTTTAAACGGCCACAATGGATTTTGTCGATTCTCGTCGTTGCCAAAGACCACTAGAAATGTTGTTTTTGCTTCATTGAATACTCCAACATATCTGTAAAGGTTGCCACAAAACAATGTAGCATTAATTCCAAAACATACCCCAGGGCTTTTAATTTCCCGCCGAAATAGACGGTCACATTAATTCAAATTAGATATTAGCTGTAATTTTTGAAACATTTGATTACTTTATGGTCCTTATTTAATTTGCAAATGTATCTGTACTTTTATCATGTTTATATGCAGAAATTTAAGCCCCTCTCTCATATTGATTCATTAGAACAACTCTCAGCTGTTCTTCCACATTGTTGTCACTCGTCTCCGGGGAGTCGTGACTTTTAGCAGGGACTTCACCACAAATACGACCCCACAGTGCCGTTCTTTAAGCAGGGCTTTAAAACCTAAAAGTTAAACATCCCGCTATTCCCCGGCCATAGTGGTGGGGCGGTGGGGGTTGGGGATACACATGACTGGTGCATAAGACATCGTATTATATAGTGGACTAAATATTTTTATGAAAATTTTAGAAAATCTCAAAACAACGACCGCCCGACATCACTTCTTGTGACGTCACTCTGACGTAAGTTGCGGGGGTGATTTAAGGAAAATAGTTTGTTTATTTCCTAATCTATACCATTCAAATGGGATCAAGAGCACAAGAATGTGTAAACTATGTGTAATATTGTAAACGTGAAAATATACGTCTATGAAATGTGACTGCATATCCGACGCAATACGTCTCCAAATTAATATCGACAACATCCATACACGGTAGGTTCTGTTACGCAAGAAACGAGTAAAGCACGTTAAAGGGTTTGAGTTTGCTGTCCCTGCTATAACCGACGTCAGCTAATTTATCCAGACATTTATTTCGCGTGCTACATCATTATAGTTTTCGAAACTAGGTTAAATTTGCACCGGGTGTTTATTTGTTCACATGGCATAAAATACATGTACACCCGCCCAGAGGTGCAAAAATACACCCAAGTACAAATGTTGCACATGAACACGGCTTAAGCCTAATATTTAGGTCATGGAAGGGTATTTTGGGATATAGGGATATCGGCAAAACAATTAAATGCATAAGGTATATTTTTTCAAAATTTAAAGGGATATGCGATACTGAAGATGTGCTGCAAGCATATTTAGAATATATTAGGATGCCAATTTTGGCGATACTTACTCAAATCTAGGGAACATTTTTTCGGAAACTTTTATAGAGGGATACCGGATACAGGGACATTCCTTCCAGGGCCTCAGTATTTAGTATCTACTGTAGGTGCCGCCCATACGGTAATGCATGTAGAAATATACGACATTGATCAGGATACAGAGAGATTACTTGAATTTTCTTGCGTTTGTTCCAGTTTAAAAAAGTAAAGATCGTAGCAACAAAATCAACAAATCATTTGCGAGAATGTGAGACATTAACATGATGAGTTAGCGCAAATTTCTCCTCTTTTTAGCATATCTAAGAAATGACGTTCGCTGCTTCAAAACAAATACAATGTAGACTGAAAGGAGACACTTCGTGGTGCCGTTACTGTGATATAGGCGCGCGGTAGGATCAAGTACATATCAAAACTTTTAAAATATCTACAATGCTACTGCTATGTTGCCTTCTTTAATTGCACGCCGGTGGCTCGGGCGTCAGACTCTATATTGGCTATTCATTTTAGTTGGTTGGGACCGGAGCTTCTTGTCTGTTGCCTGGCCCACCGGGGTTAAACTGGTATTTTTCTTTCGCTTCGGATTTTCAGTGGATACGTAGATCAAACTCAACGCGCTTTTCAGTTGCTTGGCGCCCAGTGAACTCCATCGTCGGGCAGCTAATTGTGTTTGTAATTCATCGTGGTGGTGGTGATTATCACTTTTTATTTGATGATTCATTGACTAGTTAGAGATTCGCCACGAGAACCGAACAACTAATTTAAAAATGTTGTGATCAACTGCAGAAGATGAGGGTGAGGTTAGGCGCCTGTAAAACCGGTTTAGGACCCCAGTACTTTTATATTACTGATCGTTTCAATGGGGTACTTCTGTTGTGGTCCTAATTGTTTTATGTTTTGGTGTTGATGTTTTTAGCCGTCTGCATCATAGGTATGTCTTCATATTTTTAGTTCGGGTAACTGAGTGACCGCCTTTTGGGAAATAGCTGCTCACTCGGCTTTCGATATGTTGTCTTGGTATAAAAGTACCTAATTGCTAATTTAGTTTTTTGGAGTGGGACTTTCTTTCTGATGGCGCCATTTCCCGATCATTGTTTAGATTTACCTATTTACTCTTGATTGATCAACCTGGAATGGCATTTCTTTCAAACAGTGATCTTTGATGTACGGCAACATGCAGAAAACTCGAACTATTAAGAAACTAAAAGAATTTGTTATTAAACTTCGTCAATGTCGTAACATATCTTGATCCTCCTCCGGTAAATCTATCACTTGAATTTAAACGATCACTGTAACGATTTTACAAGAACGGAAAAGTACCGTCCGTGACACGTAATAGAATAAGCGCGAAATTCGCACGATTTTCACATAAAATGCATGCAAGTTTTTTTTTTTTTTTTTTTTTTTTTTTTTTTTTTTTTTTTTTTTTTTAACAAATAAATGTTCGTACGTGTATATGATGTCCGCGCACGACGCAGAATTTTTAATAAATCCTGCTACCACTAGTGGCAGACCGAAACAACCTATTTTATATCTGCAATGATGATATAATTGGAATAAAAATAGTTTTTCGGACTAGCGGGCCTTCGGACTGGCGGACCTTCGGACTAGCGGGCCTTCGGACTAGCGGACCGGCCCGGTGGGCATTCGGACTAAAGAGCGTTCGGACTATCGGGCGGTCACCCTACCACTAGGCCACCCTGCTCCCAGATAGTGGTCTATGAACAAGACAAGACTGAAAGTTTTATCAACCTCATTTGAGGCAAGGAGACTGAATCTTACAAAATATGTGGCCAGTCTTTTTTATTAATGGGTTCACATGGCTGAAGAACGTAGACCTCATACATTTGCAAGGCATTGACAATTTTGACCTTTTTCGATAAAAACTGTGTATAAAAAAATTACATTTACCTACCTACCCTGGATTTTTTCGCGTAAAAAATAAAATAAAAATAAAAAGATTTTCCTACCTACCTACCCTATTTTTTTTCAGACCGTTAGCGGAAACACAGCTATTTTTTTTTTAGGCCTTATATCGAAACTTTTAATAATCATGTCGATTTTTATTTCTAATCTTAGACACAAAGACTGGATAAAATTTTGGACAATATTTGCAATGTAGTTATATAAATACAATTTTATAGCTGAGCTGTACTGGGTGATCCAGAATATCTGATACCATTTCAAACTTATGTAATTTTTTTTGCAGCACATACATTATTAAAATCTATATCAAATGAATTGACACTGATTCAAGTTTTGTTTTGTATACAATGTTAGAGTATATAAGCCACTTACATGTTAACTAAAATTGGTCAAAGATTGTCACAACACTTACGTTAAAGCGTCAATTGACGCCCATATTGGATAATAACGGCGTCAAGCTTATTTTGATAGTTTGATTGAAACTGCATATTCACCTAAACCAAATACGCTTTGAAAGCCGAAATGCTATTTATTTAAGGGTTTGAAAATGAGCGGCACACATTGGTGCATCAGTGGTACCCAGCGTTCACTTGAGGATTGAACTTGACATAGTAATATACATAAATTGGACGTAAAATAACACATCATGCAAAAACTGTCAAAATGTTCTCTAATACTCAAAATGTTACTTTGTAAAGTACTTAACATTTTATACCAAACAAAACTGGAATTCTCACAGAGCATTGTGATTTTAGTTCTATAATGGTATGCGTTTGTGGAACAAAATTAAGTATGCTTAAAATGGTACCAGATATTCTGGATCTCCCTGTACCAATTAACTCGGCCACTCACTACAATTAACACCCGGAAATAATGCTGTTCCTCCTCAAAAAGGTTCAGGGGTGAACAGACGTTGGTATGCAGATTTCATATCTGGAAATTGCTGGACTCACAAGTGTCTACCTATTGTTCTGAATAGTACGTATCCTACCCGATTGCCTATGGTTTTTGTTGTGGTAATCATGTCTCCTACTAGCTCTATATTAACTGATACATTATGCTAGAAACAGCTAATTGCTTTTAAATCAAGATATGTCATATTTTCTGCAGATGTTCCTTAAAGCATGCTTTGTTACAATAATACCGAAGAAAGATATAGGTAATTTATTATATTGTTTACAACATGAGATTAAAACTGTCATAAACAAAATAAACTTAGACTTATCTGATCTGGACATGGTATTATTGGATTTTGCATTGTTTTACCAACTGATCAGTTTTTGTGTTATAAATTATTCTATCCTGCAGGACTGCCAGCATTCATGAGTCCGGGGCATCTCGCATTTGCGCACATGGATATTTCATTTTTTTGCTTTCGTCGGAACATCAGCGGCTTTACATGTATTACATGCCACAGTGGATGTCTGTCGACTCATGGAGCATGTGCAGTCTTCATGATATACTTCTTCATATTCAAATACAATATCCATTACGAAAACATGCCCATATGATATACAGTATTTTTTTCATGTCAAAAATCGATAATTTTCAGAGGATTTTTTTTTTATATTTTTCTTATTTTTGCTCAAAACATAGATTATGGGTACACGTTAGAATCGCCTCGCCGAGGCGGTTCTAACGAGTACCCACAATCTATGTTTTGGAGCAAAACTAAGAAAAATAGGTATACCCCTGCATACCCCAGTTTCACTATATAAAAGTGGGGTTTAGGGGGGTGTTCGTTGCACGGACATGTTTTCCTGATGCAATCAATAACTCCTAGAGCTGCAACTGATTGTGTACCTATAGTAGGTTGCCATTATTTCATTTCATTTACAAATTCAAACCCAAATTCCGATGGTGATTTCAGTTCTTGTACAAGTTGTAAGACATTCCGCCAAATGTTCAGTGAGCAGTTTAGACCAAAACTGTTATTTGAGCCGCTGCATAAGGAAACCAACAAAATGCTAAGGCGAAAATAAAGGTGCAGATCAGCTGCACAATAACTGCACATCTGATCAGCGCCTTTGATTTCGCTACTCGGATTGTACAATTCCTCTTCTCCACAATTTCAAGCCTCTAGCCTGTTTCTGTAAGTGTACAGGCCGGTTTTTGTCAGACCCGGTCGGAAACCCCGAAGAACGGTTTTCTCGCGTCGCGGCTTATTTATTGGTGTAGCTCATTTTGCCATCACCACATAGACTAGTGATCCAATCTCAAATTTTGAGACCAGGGAGGCCGGCTTTGTAATGGATGCAGACAAGGATATTTTGCTTGCCCAATATCTGCGGAACAGCGCTTGCCTTGTCTGCAGAGTCACAATCTGTTTTGTAGGTCAGTACAGAGGTCAAAGGTCATGGAGTGCAAAAAAATAAAAAATCTTAATAATGTACCCTCTTATTGATGGTATGTTCAAAATAAAACCAGATTTTTGGCAGTTTTAATGAGTACCTGTGCAAATAACATTTTAAATGATTATATACTTGCCATATGGCAACAAATAAGTCACTATTATAATCAAAGTACTAAAAGTACCCCAACTGAGCGCTTCCGTGAGAAAAGGTACAAGTTGGCACAAATTTATATTTTCTGGCAAATTTATTTCAATAGATTTGGTGTCATTTATTGCTTATATGCTTATCAAACATATATTTCAACCCTGGATATTAACTTGCATTGATGCATACTTTCATGAATTTTAATGAAAACTTTAAAAATGACAGAAAAGTCGATAACATTCATTAAAAACTTCAGGCCCAGAATATCATTGTGGCATTATGTTATTGCGCCAGAAATATCATAAAACAAATGTATTGATGTCAAGGGCCTAAATGAAAATTATCACATTTGCATATTCATGAATATTAATGAAAATGTCGAAGATCGAGGAAAAACGAGGGAAAACTACAGCCAATGTAAGGCTTTGGGTGGATTATAAGATCTATCTTGCATCCGTGAAACCAATCTCATGGCTGCCAGTGTGGTCAAAGGGATGACCTAAATGCCATTAAATATTGTCCTCCACAGTGAACACATTTGCATGATGTAAATTTACATAGTTTCCATGCGCACCTGTAGTGTGGCTCTAAAGAAGAGAGTGTACTCATAATATTCATATACTTACATAAGCATGCTCTAGAATACTATAATTGGTCTGATAGTGATGCATGGACCTAGCAATTTTACCTTAATACATAATTCAAATAGTTGAATTTGCTTATTCATAAAAATAAAAAAAAAACACATAAGAAATCGGAGGAAAGTCTTGGAAAAAAGGTGGTATACATACAAAATCATGTTTTATGTTTGTTTGTTTGAATCGATGCTTATCGTCCCAGTCAACAGCCAGGTTCATGTCGGGACGTTGCCTCCATTTTATGGGACTTTTACCAAAAATGAGGATGTCATGACATCCAATATGTGCTTAAAATATAACCACCTAACTAAATCAATAAGGCTTATATGTATTGATGGTTTGTCTTGAAACTACTTTTTCTGGGCAGGCTCAGACCTGAGCGATTAACCAGTATTCAGATGGTCAGTCAGAAGTGTATAAGCTTTGCCAGGAGGCCCAAGCAGCCCATTTATTTCTTTAGGGTCCAATGGGTTGGGGCCCATATTCCCACCCGACCGCCCTTATATCAGAGCTGTTAACAAAGCAAGATTGCTGAATTAAGTATCAAATTAATGCTATGGCAATTTACTGTAACCCTTAAGTCTGATACTTGCATGATCTGAATTTCAATTTCATACATTTTAATGAAAACTTCATAAACAGGAATGAAAAAGTGAAAAAAAAAAATAAATAAAAAAAATAAAAATAAATAAATAAACAGGTAAAGTAAGAATAAACTGGCAAAATGATTTGAATCTCGGCAACCAAAAGCCCTAACATGGTGAGAATGGCACCAAATGGTTGCTAGGACAAGGTTATACCTTTCTGTATTACAATATATATAAGTCATTCGGTTTTTTGTTTTATGAATATTAAGTAAACCTTTGGAATTAAGAGGAATTTTACGGAACAATTAAGGTGGTTTACATAGAAAATCACACATGTCTTGGCTATTGATAGACCTAGAGAGCTATAATTTGTATCAAATAATTGCTAGGACAATGTCCTTTAATTGTATAATCTAATATATAAATCTTCAACTGTGTCTGTAGTATGGATATTGATGAGATATATAGAAATATGTGAATAATAAACGAAAAATGAAGACGGTATACCAACAAAACGGCTTATATCTCGACTACCAATAGCTATTGAGAACTCGAAATGGCGCCAATTTATAGATAGGACAATGTTTTACTGTCATTTATTAAGATATACAAAGCATGCTAGTTGGCAGCCAAGATTTAATAAATGTTGATGGAGCACAAGCTTCAGTTTTCCGTTAATATTACAAATTTTGGAACTTTTATGTAACTTTCACAACAATTAGAAATATATGGTTATGCTATCAGACTCCATGGCAATAGTGCATTACCCTAGCATTCTACGGGTACCATATTCGGCACTCTAAAGAAAATTGCAGCTGAGATATAAGCCATTTGGTTGGTACAGCCCTTCATTTTTTGTTGAATTTTCTCTTATTTATAAAAATCTCATTAATACACATACATTTAAAATCATTGATGATTTATATATCAGATTTTATGGTTTAAGCACATTGTCCTAGCAATTATTTGGTACCAATTATAGCTCTCTAGATCTATCATTAGCCAAGATACATGTGATTTTCTATGTACACCACCTAAATTGTTCTATAACTTTCATCAAAATTAGAATAGTTTTGTTACTATTCATAAAACAAGAAATAGAATAACTTATCTATTGTAAAAAAGATGGTATATTGTTGCCCTAGCAACCAATTGATGCATTTTCAGCATGGTAAGGCTTTTGGTTGTCGAGATACAAGTCATTTTTTAGGTTTATTCGTTTAATTTTTCCAGTGTTTCATTTTTATTCATAAAGTTTTCATTAAAATTCATGAAACTGAAACTCAGATCATGCTAATATCAGACTTTAGGGCCATAGTTCGTTGCAATAGCATTCATTTTATACTACTTTCAGCATCCTTGGTTTGTTAACAGCTGTGCTACAAGTGATTTTGTACGTATACTCCCTGTTTTTTTTTTGTTTTTTTTCAAGATTTTTCTCCGATTTCTTATGTGTTTTATGAATTTTCATGAATAAGTAAATTTGATGATTTGAATAATAGGTATTAAGATTAAATTGCTAAGTCCTTGTATCACGATCAGACCAATTATATTCTAGAGCATGCTATTGTTGGTATATGTATATTTTTGTGTGTATACCTTATTCTATAGAATCACACTAGGTGTTGGTGTGGAAACTATGTTAATTTACATCATGCACATGTGTTCATTGTTGAGGACAATATTTTATAGCATTTAGGTGTTCCCTATAGCCACACTGACAGCCATGAGAATTAGTTTCAGGGATGCAAGATAGTCCAAAACCTTGCAATGGATATAGTTTTTTTCCCCTCATTTTCTTTCATTTTTGACATTTTTCATATTAATATTCATGAATTTGCAAATGAGATAATTTTCATTTAGGCCCATGACATCAATAAATTTGTCTTATGATATTACTGGTTCAATAACAAAGTGTCACAATTATATAGTTTGGGTTTGAAACTAATGTGGATTAAGGATTTTTCTGTAATTTTTAATGTCTTCATTAAAATTCATGAATATGCAAATTAGATTACTTGTATTACAAACCATATGATAAAAGGGCTATGTATGTGCTTTTGAATGAGATCAAGTCTAGTGCTCTAGGAAAGGTAACAGCGGAGATATGACCAATCTTGTATGTACACCCATGCTCAAAAAATAAAAAATGCACTTGATGACCTTTGACCTCTGTAATTTACATAAAAGTCATTTCCTGGAGTGCAGACAAGGCAGGAATTGTTTCGGAAAGGTTGATGAACAGTTTCCACCATATAACTTTGCATTACTATTCCGGCCTCCCTAAAATGATTTCTAGCGCTCTCCTGAAAAATAGTTACTTGTCTAACACGCAGTGAGTTTACAGACAAACTTTTCTTTTTGTCTAAAGAGTGTTCTTAAGTTTCACCTAACTGTTACAGACCTATATAATCTTCAGGATTCTGCATAGGATGATTGAAATATGTAACCCTCCCTTTAACGCCATGTCCGGGGCCAAATGCGCAGAAAAGAATTCAAATGCATTATAGTTACTTATAGTTACTTTCCGGGGATGATTACAAATATATTTCGATAACAGTGCCTGTAGAAATGTAATGATAACAATAACAATTCTTTAGAAAAGTAATGAAAGCATATAAAATGGTGGACGGCTGACGGACATAAGCCTGTTTATTGTTATTATATCATCGGGCTCTCCTGGATATCCATCCATAATGCACAATAATGTTTGCCTTTAGCTAAAATACTAACAGTAGAATCAAAAGAAATTTCTAAATCGCCTAATGCTAGAGCTGCCATAATTACGCGTCCTACCAACAGTCATCGACAGATATGGAACTTATAGAATTAGTAAACAACATTTAAATCAAGATATGTCATAATGTCTACATATGTCAACGCATTCTTTGTTGGACTGATCATGCGGCTGAAGTAAGATATGGGTAATTTGTTAAATGGTTTACAACATAATATTATGAACACTATCAGAGACAACATTAATCATGATACATACATACCCTGGATATATCTGATCTAAACATATGGCACATCATTACGAAAACTTGCCCATGCAATATACAGAGATTTTTTCAGCTTAAAAAATTGAAAATTTTCAGCTGAAAAATTTTGATATTTTTCTTATTTTTGCTCAAAACATAGATTGTGGGTACACGTTAGAACCGCCTCGCCGAGGCGGTTCTAACGAGTACCCACAATCTATGTTTTAAAGCAAAAATAAGAAAAATAGTTATACCCCTGCATACCCCAGTTTTGCTATCTAAAAGTGGGGTATAAGGGGGTATACATTACACGGATGTTTTCCTGATGGCACATAACGCTTGGGTTCTTTCCAAATATGATCTGTTATAGGCAAAGACCCCTTAATTTTGTCTTGAAAATAATTAGAATAGAAATTAAAACTGAGATCCTTTAAGAGCATGGAACACATTACTGAGAAAGGGGATGGGTCAAACCATGGTTTCTGTTACTTAAGCGTCGTCAGTGACCCTTTAGATTTGACAACATGGAGCCAAAGAGACACATCGCCCCTAAAAATATCTTTATAGTTCATCATGTCAATTTATATTCTCTATAGCTGCGTTCAGTTATTGATATACCCCTGCGATATTCAGAAATAAATTAACAACTCTCCTTCTTTCAAACAATCGTCACTGGCATGAAACGGACAAGAGGAAGAATTTGTTTATATAGTTTGTTAAGTATGAGTTGAAATATTTACTCTGTATATAAAACTTCCAGATGGAGCCCAGTTTTTAAATAAAGATTTCAAAGATTCCTCAAGGAACCATGGTTAATGGTTTGTGATTTTATTTATAATTTATGAAGGAAAAATCATTTTTGTACTGTGGCTGAAAATTTGGTGTATTTATTAGCCCTCTTTACAAAGTTTCAATCAATGTACATTTTAGAATTTCATGGTAAAGCGGTACAATATAAACTAAGCATGTCAGTGTTGGGAAGGCACAAGCAAATGGCTCTGGTGGGGAGCATGATATAATACTGCACTTTAAAGGACATGGATGAATCGTTGTCCAATGAAATGTATAAACAAATAATGTATGTAGATTCTTTCTCAACTTGTATATCTTCTTCTTAAATATGCTACGTATGCTTTTTTCAAAATTTGGACAAAATATTAGAAAACCACCCCAACAAAAACAAAATTAAGCATAACTATAGGGTATAATACCAACACTCTATATAACTATACATTAAATCCTACCTAAGTGTAACCACTTGCATTGTGTCAGTGAAAAGCTACATGTATGTTATTTGTTTTTAAAATTAAATGTTGTATATACATGTAAATATTATTTTCAATATTCCGTAAATTGATTCAATGAATAATAGTGCAAGTATACTGGACAAAAAATGATGGGGATCAACTCTTTAACGCGCAATCTCTACAAAATTTCGAACTGCTGGTGGAATGAAACAATTCTATCATCAAGGTAATTCATTTTGTAATCTTTGTACACCTGAGGATCAAAACAATTGTCTTTGCATTTGAAACAAGACCAAGCTTTAAGTCAGACTACCCTTAAAATGAAAGCGGAATGAAATTCCTATAGAGAATTGATGGTATTTTTGCTCATGCTAGAAATTTCCAAGCTTTTTGGCTCTCTGGCCTTGTGGATGTTGAATCTTTATGTCTGTCGTGCAAATTCGCAAAAATTTTCATGAATTGGAAAAATTGATTTTGTGGAGTCAGTTTTTGTCGACTTTTTATCACTTTGGTTTTTGGGGTGGTGTGGTTTGCGGGCGGCTGGGCTTAAGTCAGATGGTGCACAATTTCAAATTTGGTGGACAGGTATAAAAAGTGCGATAAAGCTGCTAAACCACCATATAAATGAAGAATTGTTGGTTATCGATTGGCCCAAAAGTGCATCCTTAAAAGTTTAATTTCTAACTTATTTTGACCAGTATATATTTAAAGGAGAACAAGAGCGCTACCGTCATCTGGACGCACGCTATACTGGATACCAGACATATATGACTTGAACGCTAAGATGCACAGTTAAAGCACGGCCGTTCGACGCACTTCGAAAGCGTAGCACAACATATTGTTTCTGATATGTTTACGAAATAACGGATATTTGGATAGTCCATTCCATCCTCATGAATGAAACTCTGTATGGAATATAGTTGTTTAATGCTTGAAATGGCATGAGGCGTGGGCGCAGACGAGCGGAAACGCTAATTTACATCACCAGTTCCTGTAAATGAGCCGCCTCGTGGGAAAACCAACAATGTGGTTTCCGAACAGGTCCGACACAAACCAGCCTGTACAAACACAGAAAAGAGCTAGAATCTTGAAATTTCGGATTTAGGTATTAGAGGAATTGTACTATCCGATTAGCGAAAACAAAGGCGCTGATCAGCTTTGCGGTTACCGCGAAGCTGATCTGCGTCTTTGTTTTCGCCTATGCAGATTGTTGGTTTTCCCATGAGGCGGCAAATAGTTTTCAAACTACCCCCTTCCCAAACAGGTAGATGACTCTGTCTTTCATTGACAGAGATTTTGTTTTTGTTGTCTTTGTATATAAATTGTGTGTAGGTCAGCAAAAATGGATGGGCTGGGTTTTATATATCTTTAAAAAGTCACTTTCAAAATTTTTGCCTTAAGGTTCGAAATTTACAAAGGAAAGATAATTTTTAAATGGGCAGCTAGTAGTTTGATAACCCTAATTATTAAAATGACTAAGAACTATATTATTAGTCTAGTAAGTATGAACTGTCCGGGCTGTCAGCTGCGGAAAAATTTTCGACTACGCTTATTTTTTTAAAAAAAGTAAAGGCCACTCAGTCTAATTTTCTCCAGGATACACATTTTACAACGAAAAAACAAAATTTTATACGCACACAATGGGGCTATGAGTGTTATTTCAGCAATTTTTCAAGCCAGGCAAGAGGAATGGCAAACATGTTTTATTTGAATTTAAGGTGTTAAAAGTATCATTGACGAAAATGGAAATAAACTTATTTTAGATACTCTTATAAAGGGTAAAAATTACGTTAATAAACATTTATGGGCCGAATAGAGATGATCCTGATTTTTATGAATGACTATATTAAAGAACTGGATAATCAAGTGATTTTTGTTGGCGATTTTGATATGGTTCTCGATCCAGATAAAGACTGTAGAGATTATGTGAATATCAATAATCCAAGAGCCCGCGACAAAGTACCAAATCTTGTTATTGCGTGTAATTTGATAGACCCTTGGCGTGAAGTTAACTTAGAAAGCATGCAATATACATGTAGAAAGAATAATACTTATTATAATTACGACAAAACAAGCTAGATTTCTTTTTAATATCAGAGTCTCTTTTTATGGATGTTACAAATTCTAAAATACTACCAGGCTATAGAACCGACCACTCCCAAATACTTCTCCAATTTGATTTTTGGTAAATTTGTGAAAGGTATATTGGAAATTCGACAACTCGCTATTGAGACATATAAAATTTATTGAGGAAATAAAATAACTTATTAGGACAATAAAATTAAATGATATCTTAAATGAGGGGATAGATGAAACAAATATCAATGAAATTTCTGCTCAGCAGCTACTCTTCTCAATTAGTGACCAATTATTTTTTTTGATACTTTATTGATGGAAATTAGAGGAAAAACCAAAGCTCACACATCATATAAAAAGAAAACAGAAATAAATCATGAAAATAGTTTATTAGATGAAATAGAGAAATTAGAAAAGGCAAACAATATTAACCATGAATTTTTAGACAAAGAAAGAAATGAACTCCAAGATATAAGGAACTAGAATTGTCGGAGGATCTGACTATAGCCCCGCTTCTGAGCTTTTTTCCAGTGTGAGAAAAACAATGACAGGTAACAATCCCAAGCTAGATCTTGTTAATGTTGATGCACGTAAAAAAAGATTGGTAAGATTCTGTCAATTCATTCTCTAGATATTGAGCGGAAACGAAATTCTGACGTCAATCAAGGGCCGTAACTCCCTCAAAATTTATCGAAAAATAACGGGCAATAATCCCAAGCTAGACATTGTCAATGTTGATGTGCATACAAAATTTGGTCTGATTCTGTCAATTCGTTCACAAGATATTGAGCGGAAACGAAATTCTGACGTCAATCAAGGGCCGTAACTCTGTCAAAATTTTGCGAAAAATGACAGGCTGTTAAACAATCCCAAGCTGGATCTTGTCAATGTTGATGTGCATACAAAATCTGGTCAGATTCTGTCATTCGTTCTCAAGATATTGAGCAGAAACGAAATTCTGACGTTGATCAAGGGCCATAACTCCGTCAAAATTTTGCGAAAAATGACAGGCAACAAGTCCAAGCTAGATATTGTCAATGTTGATGTGCATACAAAATTTGGTCAGATTCTGTCAATTCGTTCTCAAGATATCGAGCGGAAATGAAATTCTGACGTCAGTCAAGGGCCGTAACTCCGTCAATTTTTTGCAAAAAATGACCGGCAACAATTCCAAGCTAGATCTTGTCGATGTTGATGTGCATACAAAATTTGGTCAGATTCTGTCCAGCAATTCTCAAGATATTGAGCGGAAACGAAATTCTGATGTCAATCAAGGGCCGTAACTCCGTCAAAATTTTGCGAAAAATGACGGGCAACAATCCCAAGCTAGATCTTGTCAATGTTGATGTGCATACAAAATTTGGTCAGATTCTGTCCAGCCATTCTTAAGATATTGAGCGGAAACGAAATTCTGACGTAAATCAAGGGCCGTAACTCCATCACAATTTTGCAAAAAATGACGGGTTACAATCCCAAGCTAGGTCTTGTCAATGTTAATGTGTATGCAAAATTTGGTCACATTCTGTCAAGCCATTCTCAAGATAATGAACGGAAACAAAAATGTCGGAAGGACGGAATAACAGAATAACAGAATAACGGAAGAACAGAACGACGGAAGGACAGGGTGAATCCAGTATAGCCCCCACTTTTTCAAAGCGGGGCTATAATAAAAAAATAGAAGGAGTTAAAATACGCTCAAGAGCCATGTGGATTTCGGATGGTGAAAAAGTGACAAAGTATTTCTATAATCTAGAGAATAGGAACTTCGTGAGAAAATGTATGAACAGTTTGAAAAAAGAGGAGGGTGAAACAATAAGTGATCATTCGGAAATTTTAAAAGAAACAATGCAGTTTTATAAGAAATTATATTCTATAAAGGATAGAAACGCTACTGATTTAGAATCTCTTCTTGGCAACTATGATATTCCAAGGTTATATGAGTCAAATAAAAACAAGCTTGAAGGCCCCATTACTTACTCCGGGCTTCTTTTCTGTCTTAAGAAAACTTCAAATGATTCAAGCCCTGGTTTTGATGGATATACCTATGTTGTTTTTTTTTTAATTCTTCTGGAACGACATAGGAGCTTTTTTACTGAGAGCGATTAATGAATGTTTTGTTAAAGGGAATTATCGGATCCTTTAAAATATGGAGTTATAACATGCCTACCAAAGGGAAATAAGGACAAATTATATTTGAAAAATTGGAGACCTATATCATTGTTGAATACTTCATACAAATAAGCATCCGCTTGTATTGTTGAAAGACTTAAATGCGTTGTACATTATATTATTAATGAAGATCAATCAGGTTTTATTTCTGGTCGTTTTATCGGAGAAAACATAAGACATTTGTATGATGTTATAGAATATTCAGAGAAAAACGCAATACCAGGTATGCATTTGTTGATTTATTTCGAAAAAACATTTGATACTGCCGCATGGGATTTCCTTTTTGATGTTCTAGATTTCTTTAATTTTGAAAATGAGTTTAAACAATGTATTCATGTCTTTTACGAAAACATACAGTCGTGTGTCATCGTCAATGGGCACCTATCAGAGTGGTTTTATCTTCAACGTGGTTGTAGACAAGGAGACCCCCTTTCGCCCTATCTGTTCATATTATGAGTCGAAATACTAGCTGCTCTAATAAGAAATAATAAATATATTAAAAGTCATAAAGATGGCAACTACATCATTTGTTATTTCCCAATACGCTGATGATGCAACTTTAATACTTGACGGCAGTAAAACGTCATTAAAAATTGTATGAAAGTTTTAAAACTATATGGGGATATCTCCGGCCTTTGTGTTAATATGGATAAAACAAAGTTGATTTGGATTGGATTCGAAAAAAATTCTAAAGTAACGTTTTGTGAAGAATACAATTTATGTTGAGATAACTCTGAACTCACGGTCTTGGGGTAAAATTTCCTAAATATTTAAATGATATAACTGAAATATGACACTCTCCCAAAATATAAGAAATGACAAAAGTATTTCTAAATTGGTCAAAGAGAATCTTAACCCCCCTTGGGAGGATAACTGTTATAAAAGGCCTAGCTTTATCAAAGATGAATCACCTACTTATCTCTCTTCCAAAACCATCTGAAAAGCTAATAAGAGAGATGCAAAATTATGGAACGGGGGTCCCGATAAAGTTAAAAGATCTAAAATTATACAAAATTATGAAAAAGGCGGACTCAAAATGACAGTTTCATTAATTCCCTTAGGTTCACATGGTTTCGTAGACTATTAACTACAAAAAAGTAAATATTTTATATGTATCCTAGATAGGTATTCTGACATTAAAGATTGTATCAAATATGGGAGTCAATTTACAACAGAAAGAAAATTGTATAATGTCAGCAATAAATTTTGGAATGACATACTTGGAACGTATAAAACCTGCGTAGATTTAGTGATCCCTCCGAATTTTAATTACCTAATGGGTGTTATGTTATGGTATAATAAAACTTTAATTATAAAGGTCGGAGATACCTCGTTTTTTATAACTCATGGATTGATAACGGTATTTTGTCAATTCGAGACTTGATGAGTTCAAGCGGACAATTATTATAATATGAAGAATTTAGAAGGATATAATATATTATACAGTCCAAACCAATTTTCTAGAATTCTATGGTTTGATTTCCAGTGTGAGAAACCAGTATTAATGCTTTGAAATATTCGTGAAATATCAGAATTGGAGGTGGGCCCAGTACGGCCCTTACCACTAAGCATTATATACTCCTCAAAAAAATCTAAGGGCCACTGTAATATTTTCCATATATTCTTGTGTAAAGCACCCAATACTTAATCAAAATTTAATGGCACTACCCAAGGTCACAGAATGCCTGTTTCATTTGATTTGTTTCAGATAATGCTTCGAAGTAACTGACTAAAAGAAGTTTGAAAAAGCATATGTCTTCCCAAAGTCCATGGAACAGTTTTTCCATTTTTTCAAAAATCCTGAAATTATGGCATTTTTCTGAAAGTCCACAGATTCACGTCAATTCAACTTAAGTTTGATTTTTCCATGAAAGTCACTTTTAAAGGCATTGCAGCAAACGTTGTTACTGTGAAATTCACACTTGCGTGTAAATGTCACGTTTTAGCTGATTTTCAAAAATATGCCAATTTTTGGAAAAAACTCAAATTTGCCAAAAATTCCATACAGGTTTTGGCAGGGTGTTTTCTGTTTCAAATTTCTTACATTCATAACCTTCCAGGCAATATCAAAAATAATGCAAATGCAAAGGGGTATGTGCGTCCTTTGGGATTCCAATTTAATTTGAGCTGAACTTGGGGTACCTGAAACTACAATATATGGGAAATAATACATTGGCCCTTGAAATTGTGGTCGGACGACGACGGACGACGGACGGACAACGGGGCATGGCCGTTGAGCTAAAAATGGACAATGGAATAACATTTGGAACCAAATATTTCCTGGAGAAAAATTTTAACACTTCCTTATGCTTCAATAAAAGACACAAATTTAAGATGGTTTCAGTTCAGAATAATCCATAGGATTCTGGGAGCTAATAACCTCCTATGTAATATGAAAAAAAAAAAGTGACAATAAATGCTCCTTTTGTAAGGAAACAATTAAACATCTGTTTTGGGATTGTGAACATATACAATATTTTTGGGAAACATTGGTTTTACTGTTGGAAGATAATTGCCATTTTGAAAACCTAATATTAAATAAAGCAGACATTTTAATTGGAAATTCGAAATTTGATGAAATTTTAAATAACATTATACTTTGGGGAAAAACATATATTTAGGGCTAAAAGCGAAGGCAACCTGCAGTCATTCAACGCTTTTCTAAGATTAATCATCACACTATAAAACAGAAGCATTTATTGTAAATTTTGCTCAGAATTATTGTGGGTTCTGGACCGAGTGGCAAAATATATACCGTTGTTTAAATCTGTCATTTTAAGAGTAATTATATACAAACCAAAATTGCTCTTCCCATCCACTGTCAACTATTAAGTTAGAAGTGGCTCTGACCGATCTTTCTATATTTGTTTTCCTTTTTTTAGCTCACCTCAGCCGAAGGCTCACAGGTGAGCTTAAAGTATACCCATGCTCCGCCGTCCGTCGTCGTCGTCGTCGTTCATACTTTTCAAACATCTTCTCTGAAACCCCTGGGCCAATCAAAGCTAAACTTCATGTGGAGCATCCTTAGGAAATGGGAACAATGATCGAGGTCACACGACCAAGATGGCCGCCATAGCTATAAATAGTAAAAACCTTTCATCTATGATCTTGAAACTTGGCATGTAGCATTTAGGAATCAAGCTCTACAAAAGTAATATAAATCAATGGCCCTTCGATGACCTTGACATGTTTTACAGCAAGGTCAACTTAAGTCGCCCAAACATTTGAAGGGGGGAAATTAGTAAAATGTGATTTGAAGGGCAAATCTTGCAGAAAATGGTCATTTGGACAAAATATTAATGTTTTATGAACTAATTTTGTACCCAGGGGTTGTCTGTCCCTGCACCAGGGCTATATACATGTATGTGACCATAATATTCAAACAGCTTCTTCTCTGAAAGCGTTTGGCCAATCAAAGCCAAACTTTATATGGAACATCCTTAGGAAGAGTGCATGAAAGTTTGTATAAATGGTCATACAAGGTCACATGACCAAGATGGCCGCCATGGCTATAAATAACAAATACCTTTAAGATTCTTCTTCTTCAGAACGAGAAAGCCTATGATTTTGAAACTTGGCATGAAACATTTGGGTATAAAGGTCTACATAGTTTATATAAATCATTACCCTAGGATGACCTTGACCTATTTTACAGCAAGGTCAACGTAGGCCATCCATGTATTTGAATGGGAAAAATAGGAAAATGTCATTTTATGTCAGAATACTTGCTAGGAATGAGCAAATGGACATAAGATGTTCATGAAAATATTTTGGCCCCAGGGGGTTGTCTGTCCCTACCCAGGGGCTGTATACATGTATATGACCAAAATATTCAAACATCTTCTTTCTGGAAACGACTTGGCCAATCAAGGCCAAACTTTATGTGGAGCAAAATTTTGGCCAATCAAGGCCAAACTTTATGTGGAGCAAAATTAGGAAGGGGGAATGAAAGATGGCCATCGTGGCTATAAATAACAAAAACCTTTTAAAAAGGTACAAGTAGGCATAGATCAGGAAAAGGCGCAATCAGAAAGAGATTCACACTCCAAAAACCGAGGTGGGAAAAAACCAAACTAACAATTAGGCACTTATACCATGAAACATATCGTAAGCCGAATGAGCAGCTATTTTCCCAATAGGTGGCCACTCAGTTACCTTAACTTAATTAAAAATATGAAAACATATATAAGGCGCCAACAGCACAAAAAATTTTAAACACCAAGACATAAAACAAAAAGAACCACCACAGAAGTATCGCCTTGGAACGATCAGTAACATAAAGTTACTGGCGGGCTTAAACCGGTTTTACAGGATCCTAACCTCACCCTCAGCTTCTGCAGTGGTTCATAACATTTAGTAAGTTCTTCGGTCCTCGTGGTGAATCTCTAACTAGTCAATGAATCATCAAGAACAAACAAATAATTCATGATAAACATCCTGATGAATCAAAAACAAGGACTCACAGATTGAGTAAGTTGCCCGACGATGGAGATCCCTGGGCGCCGAATAACCTACTAACTCCGGAGCAAAAGAAAAACACCAGTTTTTAAAATCTTCTTCAGAACCAGAAGGCCTATGATTTTGAAACTTGGCATGAAGTATCAAGAAATGGAGGTCTACAAAGTTTGTATAAATCATGACCCTAGGATCAAACTACTAAAGGTGTTGCGGGTCTGAGATCAAGCCGGGGATGATCTGATTCAACGCTCTTGTAGTCTTGAATTAGTAAGTTGTTTGGTGTCATATTTTAAGTTGGTAAACTGCGCAGAGATAAGGAGTAGGTGCAGCTCGTCTTCGACGCGCTGTGTTCTGCTGCTCTTCTTTGCTCTGCACATATAACTTGGAATAATAATACATTGTATGTATGTTATTATTGTCTTTGGTTTCTTGCAGTTTAAAGCAAATGGCAAAAAGGCATGTCAGTGTTATTTTGCAAGACAAGTAATATTCCACCAGGAGGGTTGTAAAAAGAAAAAAATCCACGTGGGTTCCTTCATGAGATTAGCATGTCTTAAAGCACTGTGGAGTCACCTCTGACTTTGTATTTTGCCAAACTGTGGATTGGCATTTCATCATACAGTTTCATGATTTGTTCCTCCACAGAGAATACCAAAGTGGGCTAAATTTATTGTTAGGCAATGGCTCACATTCCTCTTCTTGATATTCCAAACCTCTTCTATAGGGTTTAAGTCATGGAAATTAACATGCCAATAAAGGATGGGAAAATATTATATGTGCAAGGCAATGTTCTTTGTATTAATTCTAAACCCACAAAACACATTCATCGCAGACACTATAAGTTAATTTCCAAATTTAATGTTGGGCTAAAGACGCTGGGTGAAGCCGCGATATGGCCCATCACTTTTCTTATTGATATGCTCACTGCTCTTAAAGGATCTCAGTTTGATTTTTATTTGCTATTACTGCAGCTGGTGTTGTGCCGTGTGGCGGCCCTTAAAAGTCTCCCCGTACATCATTCATACTGCAGATTATATTTTCATTTTGGTCCTTTGAGATCAGCAAGGGTATTCTGAGAAATTTATTATCGGTTTAGATTCATTTTCTAACCAAGGTTCAATATATTTGGCCCATTTGGATAATAC
This sequence comes from Rugalucina vietnamica, assembly GCA_964017185.1. Lineage (NCBI taxonomy): Eukaryota > Metazoa > Mollusca > Bivalvia > Lucinida > Lucinidae > Rugalucina > Rugalucina vietnamica. The sequence goes on along the minus strand of OZ024873.1, from coordinate 31,424,398 downwards.
TAGTCTTTGTATCGATTACCCTGTTGAATGGTGTAAAATTACAATTATTCTGTTTAGCTCGATGTTGCCAAATTTAAAGAGTCACTGATAAGGCTTGAGTCGCCGAAACCGCGGTATGGCCCATCCCTTTTCTCATTAATATGCTCATTAAAAGATCTCAGTTTTATTTTTATTTACGTGAGGGCCTTTCGGAACTAGAATTTATGGTGACTTGGTTTACAGATAATTAACTTATAGGAAGGAATGATTTTTCTTTTCAGTTCAGAAAAAGCCTGTAAAATCGATTTAAGCTCCCCCAGTAATGTTATATTACTAATCGTTCCAAGGCGATACGTCTGTTGTGGTTGCATTTGTTTCATGTTGTTTGAACCTTATGCACGTTTTCATATTTTATTTAAGTTCGGGTAACTGAGTGGCAGCCTATTGGGGAATAGCTGCTCACTTGGCTTACGATATGTTTTCCAAGTATAAGTACCTAATTGTAAATTTAGTTTTCCCATCTCGGGTTTTTGGGGGGGAGAATTACTTTCTGATTGCTGCTTTTTCTGATCATATTAATTAGCCCGAGATCCAAAATCCAGGAGATGTCAAAATTTTGGTTTACCCTACACGATCTTGGCCTTAAGGTTTGATGGCTTTTGTTGAAAGATATATGATAGTAGTCTATGAAACAGGTCCGTGTATAAAAATTTAGGCCGGCGAAAGTCTTCAAAATGGCCGCCATCCAAGATGGCCGCCAAAATTAGGAATTGTACAGGTTTGTGTAATAAACTTTTTCATTTTAGATTTTGTTACATTTAACTGCATTCAGTGTTGGTTTTCTATAAACTCAACATATGTTGAAGCATATTAAGTTTATTTAACACAGTTTGTATGTTCTCATGTGTTACATACATTACTTTTCAATCTATCTGCCATTAAATGATAGATTGGCTGTTATTGTTTGTTTGAGTGGTATCATTTAAAGGTTTAAGTGCGTTTTTGTATTTAGTGCAATGAAAGACATAAGGAGCATCTATATAAAGCAATTTTAGATACATAATCTTAACACTTAAGTCAGTAATGGGTCTTTGAACGCATAAATCCGGGTACACACTTGATCACTAAAATATCATAAATTCACATATTTTGGGTTTGAATACATTAATTGAACAGTTACTTATGTTTTATCAATAAAACATAAAATAGAAATTTGCATTTTTAAATTAATTTGATTTAGGACGATTTTGATGTTCTCACATGTTACATACGTTACACCATTAATGTTACATGCTACAAAATCATAATATCCATTGTTACTGTATATTTTAGTGTTATTCTTTAAAGTTTTTGTGTATTTTTGCATTAATATTTTTACAAAACACGAGGGGTGTCTTGCTATAGCCATTTTTTGGTGTTTTGTTTTCTTCTTTTGTTGGTCAGCAGCATGTTTTTTGAAGGCATAAATAAAGGTTCAACTCGATCACTGAATACTGATCCATTTGGGTTCTTAACACACAAAATTTCAACAGCTGCTGAATTTTTTATGAATTATAATACAAATGTCGTAGCAACATTTACCTTCAATTATATTTGAATGTTCTCTATGTTCTCAAGATGTTGACAACTGTTACATATGTTACTTGTCATAGGATATCCCATAATCCCATATAATTCCAACTTTACTTATTTCCTACATTCTGATTGGTTGTTTTGAAGACTTTATACTTCGATAAAAGCAATGCGTAAGAATACTCAGTTTTCACCTTAAAAACGGCGCGACGTTACGTGATTACGTGACGTTTCTTCGAAGAAACGTTGACGTCACCAAATCTAAACGTCATAAAAACAATGGAAGAACGCGTTTTGAAGGCGTCGAAATGAATATTTGGAATTTTTATTAACATGGGCGCTTTTTTTGTTAACAAAACATGGTACGGTAAGTGTTTTGATCTTCTTGTTGTGTGTTGAAATTTGACGTTTGAATTTCTAATGTTTCGAGACCCAGTTCAAAATCGACATGTCTTTCTGTCGGTCCAGACGGCGATATTGTCTCCCAAAAGAATAATTTTGAATGAAGGGGAGATGTTTTAAAGCTCCCGCTTTTACAGCCTGCCTATAGCAAGCCAGATATAGCTTCTATTAATTGCGAGAAGTGAGTTCGATGCTTTGGAAATTTTCAAGATGGCTGCCTCATGAAAATCCGTTTTGCTCTATTTTCCTTCCGCTGGCTAGAAAAATTCAAAACAATGTAAACAAATGCAGTGTAACGAGACAAAATTGGAATTATAAGGAATGAATTATTATTTTTGTTGATTTTATCGATGTGTAAACTCAGGCGAATCACTCACAAACTTTTTCATAAAGCCCTTCGGGCTTTATTTAGTTTGTGAGTGATTCGCCTGAGTTTACACATCGATAAAATCAACAAAAATAAAATTCATTCCTATAATAAAATCATTAATTGCCTAATCTTGTTTGTTTAATGGGCCCAATTTCTGTTAATGAAAGCCTATCTTGTATTTTCTTTATAAAAGATTGTGACAATTTTAATCAAAGTAAATTTGTGTAGTTTTGAAGACCATGTTGGTGTAGTATTATAGCAACACACTCCTAAACGAGTGCTCCTTGTTTTGAACCATGCTGGCACGGAGTTACATTTCCATAACCCATATTTGACGAATGCATTTTCCAGTCTTTATCATTCTGGTGAGTATTTAGTTCTTAGGGGCATCAGGTGTAATTTTTAAATTCTATTCAACTTTCGATGAAAATTCTTTAAGCAAACAGAATAGTCCCAGATGGGATGCCGCGTTCTGCAACGTCACATCTAGGCTATTCTGTTTGCCTATGTCCCATAAAAGGGACGCCAGGCTTATATGTGTTAAGCTAGTTAAGCTAAAGGTATCTGGTTAAATGATGTCTCTGTCAACACAATACTCAAACATTATTTGACTGGCATGTTAACCTACAACACAAATAAAACATTTGGGTGATCAAACTGGTTTTGTTTTCATTAACTTTTGTTTAAAAACAAACATTCCCCTTTACTTGAGGTAAACACATATAATCTTTGGTCTTAACTATTTACATTAAATGTACATATTGTTGTTTTATATATATTTACATGTATATATATATAATGTTACGTGTTAGAATATTTTTCTTTATTAACACAGTGTAGATGTTCTTAACTGTTATATATGTTTCTCTTATTGGTATATCCCCATAAAATCAAGAGTTTGACCATTTTTGTTCACCTTCGCAAACACCTGATCATACCTCCTGTTATTGGGGGATCCATGCCTGTATGGCTACATATCTCGTATTTGTCAATGTTATTATGGATTTTTACGAGCTAGGATTACGATTTCGGTACCTTGACCCCTTTACCTTATATTCTTTGGAAGTGGCATAAACAATTAAAAGGAGAAGTGTGGGTACATTATACAATTTCTGGCAATGAATAAAATATTGGAAACAGTGAACACCCTCAAAGGGGTGAAGTAATGGGCCATACTGCGCAATTTCAGGTAATGAACCCTCATTAATTGTATACGATAGCCAGATAAATACACTGCAAGTTCAAAAATTTACACAAAGGAAGTCTAAATTTAAGACACATGCCTAAATTGGGTCAGATAATTAAAACAATGTTTAGAATATGGCTCTCAATGTACATACTATGCATGATGTCATATTTAGACATTTTATCTTTTTATTCATCATCATCTGCTGTTTGGATATACATTTCAGACAATACCACTCAAAAAAGAAAGTGACATGGTGGGTTAAGCATATCAACATTTAAATGATTGAATCAGATAGGTAACAAAAAGACACTCATGGGAGACAAACCCCTTTTCCCGTAAAATCTGATCCAGTAAGTCATATATGTATAAATGAATTGTTCCCATTTTTAGGACTTTCCCAGTCTAAAGTTCTATACACAGTCCTCTTCAACTAAAAATAAAATTGAGATCCTTTAAGAGCAGTTAACATATTATTGAGAAAGGGGATGCTTGGATACTTAAGCCTCTTCAGTGACCCTATGGAGCTTTTGTATAGAATATTATAGAAAAGTAACGTATGTAACAGTTGAGTACACGTAGAGAACATTGAAATTATGTACTTGTATATTAAGTTTAAGATTCTTATAAATATATTTATGTGTTCCGACCCGAACTATTTGAGTTTACAATATGTAAGTGATCTAGTTTACCACTACCCATTGCTGACGTTCAAAGCCGATATCGCATCCAAAATGTCTTTATCAAAATGTCTCCCATGCCTTTTAATGCAATCAATATAATACCAATTCAAAAACCTAAGAGCATATAAACGCCATTTACAACAGTTGTCAATATATTGATTCTGTAGGATATATCATTTAAGAAAGTGATGAATGTAACAGTTGTCAACATCTTCAGAACATGGAAATAATGTTAATCGTGTTAAAGGCTCCTTAGAAAAGTAACGTATGTAACAGCTGGGTACATCTTGACTCTAAAACATTTGAGTTAAAATTCTATTACATATGTTCAATCTATAAAGCCCCATCAGCTGTTTTATCAATGTGTTTGACCCCAAATATGTGAGTGTATAATATTTTAGGGGTCAAGTTTAAACCTGGATTTATGTGTTTAAAGACCCATCGCTGATGGATGGAGCAAATAAAGCACACAAACTAACTTAATAAAGATATTTTTCATGTCTTTTAATGCATTAAATAAAAAAAAAATCAAAAACTTTAGAGAATAACATTAAAATAAACAAGAATAGTCAATATATTAATTTTGTAGGAAATATTATAAAAAAGGTAACATATGTAACAGTTAGGAACGTCTTGAGGGTATCAAAATTATATAAATGGAGTTAGCGGTTCTAATCCATATAATTTATTAACAAATCATCAACAGCTGTTGATTGTATGTATGATCAGACCCAAAATATGTGAGTTTACCCAAAATATGTGAGTTTACAATATTAAGTGATCAAGAGTGAACCTTGATTTATGTGATAAAAGACCTGAGGCTGACCACCAAATGTAGATAAACGACCCAAAGAAGCTTTATCAAGACGCTACTCAAGTCTTTTAAGGAACACTTTGCATAAACACTTCGAAAACTTTGAAGAAGGGCACTAAGATAAACACTAATAGTCAATATTTTCATTTCTCGCAAGTAACATTAATATAGTAACGTATGTAACACATGAGAACATCAAAACTGGGTTAATTCAACTTAATATGCTAAAGCATAATGTTGAGTTTATAGAAAATCTACACTGAAAGCACTTAAATGTAACAAAATCTAAAATGAAAACGCTTTTTACGCAAGCCTGTATAAATCCTAATTTCGGCGGCCATCCTGGATGGCGGCCATTTTGAAGACTTTCGCCGGCCTAAATTTTTATACACGGACCTGTTTCCTAGACTACTATCATATATCTTTCAAAAAAAGCCATCAAACCTTAAGGCCAAGATCGTGCAGGGTTAACCAAAAATTTGGACCTTGGATCTCGGACTAAATGTCCCGTTGATTCCCTTGACTTAAACCCTATACAACACTGAACAGGTTAGAAATACCATGAAGATGAATTGTGCGTCATAGCCTAACAATGAAAAGCTTCTCTGTGAAAGTTCAAGAGCCCTATGGTATTCTGTGCCGAGAAAACAAATCATGAAAATGTATGATGAAATTCCAATCCTCGTTTTGGCAGCATATAAAACCAGAGGTGACTCCACAGTGCCTTAAGTCATGCTTACCTCAAGAACGAAACCATAAGTAAGCTTTCGTCGTACAACCGTCCTTGTTGAATATAAGGACACTGACATGCTTAGTTTTATATTGTAACAATCACTTTAACACGAACTTCTAAAATGCACATTGAATGAAAATCAGGGTGTAGCTTTGTAAATAGTGCTCATAAAGACACAAAATTTTCAGCCTTAGTACCAATTTGAAAATGGTTATTCTTTCATAAATTATAAATAAAATCACAAGCCATTAACCATGGTTCCTTGTGGAATGTTTGAAACTTGAATATCAGCGACTTTTTATTAAAAAAAAAGTAAGCTCCATATATCATGTAATCTTAGGTATACAACGTCACAAGATCTGGAAGTTTTATATACAGAGTAAATATTAACACTCATACTTAACAAAATATATAAATAAATTCCTCTAGTTGTCCATTTCTTGCCAGTGACGATTGTACAAAAACAAGAAGAATTGTCAGTTTATTTCTGAATATCACAGGGGTATATTAATGACAGAACGCAACTGTATTGTTGCTTTTAGTTACATGTATTTTACCGTCTGAAGCCGGGAAAAGATTCATATAAGCTTCTTTGAAGCTTGTTTTCTGATCCATTGATTTATTGTTTGGCATTATTGTATATTGTGAATTTATTAATAAACTAGTGTTTCAAATTGTTCTAAGTCCCCAGCAAAACTGTCATATCTGTTCCTCAGCAAAACCTACAAAAATATCAAGTCGTCTGTCGTTATGCCTTCTCTTGTAGTTTAATGGAGCTTCTCTTGTAGTTTAATGGAGCTTCTGATCAGACTCTATTGTCTTCGATAATTGATTAGTTTAGAAAAAAAGCTTTGGACACTTGGATAATCATAAATGCTTACCAAAACCTCACAGATAGGTGCCATGCTTAAAAATAAAATTGTAGAAACAGTTAGGTTCAGCACAGCTCTGTTCTATACGAAATTGATTCGGTAAACATCAGGATAACATTTCCGTGTAATATATACCCCACTTTACTGGAGTATGCAGGGGTATGCATATTTTCTTATTTTTGCTCCAAAACATAGACTGTGGGTACTTGTTAGAAGCAACTCTGTGAGGCGGTTCTAACGTATACCAACAATTAATGTTTTGAGCAAACATGAAAAAAATGTCTCATGAAAAAATTTATTTATTACGTCTGAAAAAATCTCTGTATATTGCATGGGCAAGTTATCGTAATGCAATGTTTTATTCAATCGTTTAATAAGAGAGTTTGCAGCTGTAATTGACTTCCCGAAAGAGGCAAACCCCCTTCATAATTGACAACTCGAAAACTTTAAAATGACCAGCTATGAAAATTTCTAATCACAACGGATGAACTTAAGAAATACTTAAGCAACTTAAAAGGTATTCTAATTAACTGCTTGATTTAAAATTAAATTAATAACTTAATTTATATTAATTTTAAGCAAATAAGTAAACGCATATCTATATAGCAATAAAGGATTGAATAGTATAGATCTAAGAGATGAAGAAAACAGCTTTTAGATTACATTTACCAATTCAGTAGAAAGTATTTCTTCTAAATGAATGTGTGTTAAAATTTAAAATTAGAAGACAGATTTAAGAACAATAAATATTTTAATAGTGATCTTGGTCAATTTCAAATTATTTTTCTACTACAAAATGAAACATCTTTTCGGATTGAAATATCTTAGTTCAAACACATTATATGCGGAACAATTTAATCATAATAAGTTGATGCGGATTTAAGCGCATCATTACAGATCTATCTTGATCATGTTCATAGAAAGATTTCTGTCTTTACGTCCTCCAGATGTATTCTTCCATGACGTCAATTTCTGTCTTGGTATTGCTGATGCTTTTCTTTGGCGAATCAGGTTAGTTATCTTGATTGTAATGCACCTTGTCATGACACGAATTTCATTCTTAAAACAGCAAAAACTAATACTGATTGAGAAGCAAGAGTTTTAAACCCAGTTTTCGCACAACGCATATTTGAACGTGTAGTCGAAAATCATGTACAATGGCTGCGAGGCAAATTTTAGTATTTAGGCAAGTTTTCAAAGTTTGTATATTTTGTAATAAATGTTATTTTTATTATAACAGTAGATCTTTCTAAATGTAATCGGTTGTAATTACATTCTTCCGATAAACGCCTTTGACAATTATTTTTCCAGTGGGTCTTACATGTGACCCTGGAGAGACCCTCGGGGAGGTATACTGTAAACGAGATCTAAGTGAAGCTGTGACGGAATGTGCTGTCGGGCTTGGTGACGAAAGTGTGGTTGCCGTTGGGCCTAAAACCATAATTGATGGAGATTGTCTATCGGAGACCCATGACTATTATTATAACATCATTGAACTTAAAGGCGAATACTGCGAGGCAATTTTTAGTGTTTGTTTAGGCATGTTTATTTTTATGTATTTTGCAATGAATAATACCAAAAGTACACCTACATGTGTACGATGCCAAACGATTTTTACTCCTTAATAATCCTATAGATACACTGTTCACAATCCGTGAATGTAGAATAACCACTGAGTTGGCGCATTTTTTACCAAAGCGAGATAGTGGAAGTATTTTTATAGGATTTGTCTGTATGTCATATTTTAAACATGTATTCGTGCCATGTTATAGCAAAATTACCGCAAAAGAATTTTACTAGCATACGGAAGGCATTCCTTTTGGATGACAGTTGAGAAAAAAAGTCGTAAATCGCAGCATTGTCTCTTTATTTATACGTTTAGTTTGACAATCGAACATTTTTGGAAAAAAAGTATGCGTTTCTTTGGATCTTTCATCATGAAAAACCCGCAGTCTGGTGTGATTTGTCTATTTCGAGATTTTCAGCACGTACGAATTTCAATGAAATATTTTGCAGTAATTTTGCCATAAAATCGATTACCAGAAAACGTGCAAAATACTTACCACTAACTCGCAAATTTGGTAACAAAAATGCGCTCACTCAATGGTTACAGTACATTCTATGAATTTCTGGTGAACAGTGAATCTATATGGTGTTAATTGCATTTGTAGATCAGCCACAAGTAATCGTGCATTTTTCTTTTTCACAACCTCTTTAATATTTCTAGCGGTAAATTCCGTATTTATTTCCGTTAAAATATTTTACAGCACATTCTATAGATTTTTTTTTTTTTTTTTTTTTTTTTTTTTTCTATAGATTTTTGGTGAACAGTGAATCTATAGGGTGTTAATTGCACTTGTAGATCGGCCACAAGTAACCATGCATGCTTCTTTTTCACAACCTCTTCATATTTCTAGCAGTAAAATCCATTATTTCCGTTAAAATAATCACAAAATTGACAATACTTTACCAGGGGGGTGCGTCAGGAGGGAAATTAGTCCCTGGCATCTAACTTTAACTTGTTGAATAAGATCACAAATCACTGCCGATGCCCCCGTACTTTTCGTGTGATAATCGCATTTACCAGGCTACATATATCTTATATCAATTGAGCCACCTCGTGGGAAAACGAACAATGTGGTTTCCGACCAGGTCTGACACAAACCGACCTGTACAGCCACAGAAAATAGATAGAAGCTTGAAATTTCGGATGTTAGTAGCGAAAACACAGGCGCTGATCAGCTTCGCAGTTAATCTGCGCCGTTTTCGCCAAGGCAGATTGTTGGTTTTCCCATGTGGCCGCTCATTTATTGTCTGATTTCAGTAAAGCACTGTGTCACCGAACAGCGCTTAACAAGCCCCTGCGACGGCACCGCTGGTTTTGCGGAGTGTTATTTCCCCCACCGGCCACCTGGCATCGCTGGAACACTCATTTCTGTTCTCATTTTTTTTAATCCTACCAGTTCTGAATGTAATCCATTAGGCTACGGTACAAACCCTCCAGGCTATCCTATAACAGCTCCCGGGATATATGGATATGATTCGGACTCGATGTATGTCAACAGCGGCTGTACTTCATATTTTGAGAGCTGTTTTTCAGGTATTTTGTATAAAAGTTTAGCTTGGGTAAAATATTCGTGCTTCAGCATTACTGCCAAACAATGTCGCGATATATCATGCAATGTTACACCACATCAACAACCAACACGATCAAATAAAGTAAAAAAAAAAAAAAACTTTGACCGTACTGGTTAACCCTACGTTTTTTGTTTATTTGAATTGATGTTTTTCGTCCCAGTCGACAGCTCAGTATATGTCGGGACGTTGCCTCCACTTTATGGGACTTTTACCCAAAATGAGGATGTCATGACATCCAACAAGTGCTTAAAATATAACCATCCAACAAAGCCATAAAGGCTTATATGTGTGAACGGTTCGACTTGGAACCTCTCTTCCTGGGCAAGCTCAGACCTGAGCGGTTAACCAGTAATCAGATGGTCAGTCAGCAGCGAACAAGCTTTGCCTGGAGGCACAAGCAGCCCATCTATTTCTTTAGGCCCCAATGGGCGGGGGCCCTTAACCCTACGTGATTAAGTTTTGTAACTAATAGAAAAGGGGCACATATAGTGCAAATACTTTGACCGTGACCGTTGACCTCTGACATAGATAAACATTTGTTGAGCGGTTTGCTTAACCCATATTTGACGAATGGATTTTCCCATCATTATCATTTGGGTCAGTCCACTTTCATTTTTAGGGGCGTCAGGAGTGATTATTTAAATTTTATTTAATTTTTCGATGCAAATTCTCTAAGCAAACAGAATAGCCCCAGATGGGACGCCGCGTTCTGCGGCGTCACATTTTGCTTATGTCCCATAAAAGGGACGCCAGGCTTAAATGAGTTAAATAAGTATGTTTTCAATCATGCGACTCTTTGAAAGGTAAATAATATATGACCACGTGCTTCACATGGCTCTAGAAAAATGTATAAAACAAATAGGTGCCCCTTTTCTAGTGCCTCATTTTGTCAAGCGAGGTCAACCGTCATGATCAAAGTATTTGCACTATACTTGCTATAGACATTTTCCAGTGCCATGTGAAGCGCGTGGGTGTCTTGTTTTCCATAATAGAATTTCCTTGTTGAAAACAATCACGCCAACGTTATTGCCATTTTTAACGTCGTTGTCATCGACGTCGTGTGACGTTGATGTAATCATTCTCCATTGTTGTTTATTTATGTCCCTTGGTAAAGGTGATGCACCGAAACTTGTCGGGAAATAAAGAAAATCGAATAATTCAGTCTTGGAGTTTGATCTCTTATACCATATACGTTGAAAACATACAACTTTGAAGCAGTCCGATCAACAAATGCAAATCTATGTCAAAGGTAAACCGGCACGGTCAAAGCAACTTCATTATACTCGTATCACATTTACAATGAAACGCACCACGGCTAGATAGCCAAAATAGCATGCAATTTCCTCAATCTTTTTTCATCCATATTGGCGGTGTTCTTTTCATTTTAGCATCATATGAAAATCTATGGAAATAGCAAGGAATATTCGTGTAAGTCTTGGGTGGCTTGTGTGTATAACCTCAGTTGAGAAACCAAAGTATATGCCTACTGTATGCTTCGTGCGACCAGGTTGTCGAGATCTCTTATACCGTTTTGCTGTTGTTGTTGCTGCTGCTGCTGTTGTTGTTGTTGTTGTTACTACTGTCGTTGTTGTTTTATGCATTTGCAAGATGCTTACTTTTGTTTGATAGATTACAACTGTTCCGAAGGAGAGATAAGAACGATTGTTTGTTCAAGCCCGGACACCCCTTATGGATACAAAACGTGCAGTGTGCAAGACGGTAATAAGATCATCCGAGATGCCTGGCTGGCCACACTCTCTTCACCTGTACCGTGTCATTACTTTGATGGGCACTATCCATATTATACAGGGCCGGCTGGGGCGTGGGGCTATAACGACAACATCTTGTGGGTGTCAGGGGGATGCAGCGGAATATTTGGCGTTTGTTTAGGTATCATTTATGAATAATAGAATTTAAGTTGCACATACATAGTAATGAGGTTATAGCATGTTTCGCAAGAATAGCTTAATGACTGTAAAAACTGTATGCAGTTCCGATAAACTCAAGCTCCTGAGATTGCGTTGCTTATTGATTTGCGTTATTTTTATGGTTAAGTATAATATAACCGCACAACCAGGGTCAGTCAGATATTACACTGGCCAACTGATATTTTCTCATTTTCAAATAACATTTTTTGCATAGTTCATCTTTTTATTCAGTTTTCAAAGGCGCTTAATTTACGCTTGTTTAAAGAACTGAATTTGTTCATGTAAGCTTTGCACGCGACCCACCGTGGTTAATAGTTAACAAAAATCATCAAGAGGATCACATTTCGAGCAACATGAGAATTTACACACAGTGTGTGTAAGAGCGGAACTGCATCGATGACGTCATGGCGTTTACAACGTCCAATCACATTGGTGAGAGCCATGGTTTTATGACGTCAAGTTTGATCATGTGACGTCGCTTGACACGATGTTGTTCATGGAACGAACAATATTCCAGTTTTATAGATTCATTAAGACTTTTTTGATCAGAAAAATAAAAAAGGAAATCAATATAAAGGGTCACTGATGAGGGTTCAGTACCCAAAATTTCGCAATATGGCCCATATTGCTTCCATTTGAACGTTTTACTGCTTCCAAAGGATCAAACTGCTATATTTTATTTGCTATTACCAGGGCTGGAGTCAAATACTTTCAAAAGTATTCAAATACATTACAATTACTTTCAGTGATAATTGATTACAATTACATTACAATTACCAGACCATAAGAAATGTAATGATTACAATTACAATTATTTAGAAAAGTAATGATTACAATTACAATTACTTTTCATATCACCTTCATGTCTGTCAAAAAGTTTGATGTGGAATCTGTCCTCCCCGATATCAATGACGCACAGTGCTTGCATTTGGCTTTAACATTTCCAGTTATGTCAGGAGGAATTTCAAAATAGCTTGAAACTGGTGCAGCCATTTCAAATTGAGCGGAATGAATGCCTTGATACAAACTAACATTCACATCACATTATAGTAGATAAACTGTTATTTAGAAACTAGCCATTTTACAAGACAAAACAATTGTCATAATTGTGACAAAGCTCAATTGTATATACTAACAACAGGTAGCAATTTGGATGCGCACAGGTACTTTTCACATGAGCTGACTATTTTGATCTCTAACAAAAGATTTTTACACCTTTGTGATGTAGGGCAAGGCACAGAAAAATGTCATTTTAACCATGAAATCTTGTTTAGCTTTGCTCTTGATTTTTGTAATCTCTATAACCTGTAGACCATTTGGGTTCTAACTTCGGAACTGCATTAAGTCTTTCATCATGCAGAACACTCAAATGCTTCACTTGAGATTCAGATAAAAACAAACAGATAAGAACACATTTTTAATGCTCTGTCCGGCTTAATGAATTTACCTGTGAAATCAGCTATGCATGAAGACATGAGCAGAACTAATAATTGTTTGTCCAATTTCTTTAACTGCCCCCCCCCCCCCCCCCAGCAAATAAAGGAGAAAAATACAACATCATCTGCCAGACTTTCCTATAGTAGGATTAATTCATTTATTTTTATTATTTTTTTCTGATGTATCTGGGATCTAAAACATCTGATTTCGGCAAGTGAAAAATGTTTTAAATTTGTTCTTATTGAATATCATTGTAACCAAGTCTTAATATATGTAGCGGCTACCTTGTTCGGAATGGGAAAGATTTAGTCATTTTGCTCTCCATGCATTTTTAGTGATGTTTTCTGATCTTTGTTGTGAATGTCTGTGTTGGGATTTCAAATTTGATTGTACAATTGCTGTGCCTTCATGCTTGCTTTACTTATTTTTTGTTTCTCAAGTTTCACTATCTGTACCATTTAGTTTCTAGTTGTGGCTTAATTTGCAGTGGGAAAAGTGAAATGTATTTGAAAGTATTTGAAAGTAATTATAATTACAACTGAGAAAATTTTCAGTAATTGTAATCATTACATTACATGTATTTGAGCCAATTCATGATTACAATTACTTATAATTACTTTGAAAATTGTATTTAATTACAGTTGATTACAATTACTGATTACAATTACTACAGCCCTGGCTATTACTGCGGCTGGCGTTGTGCCATGTGGCTGCCCTAACTGAAAGTCTTCCCGTACATCATCCATAGTTTAGATTATGTTACGAGGGTCATTCAAGAATCGGTGACAATGATTCAATAAACTTTGTTCTTAACGCTTGTGTGATACTCAAATACCATCAACCAAATTTGAAGATGACTGCTATTCAATCGTTCCTCCAAAGGTTTGCTACGTTGCTAGTTCTGTGGTTGCTAAGCAACCAAAATTTGCAAGGTAAATGACCTTGGACGAGACACACTGTTCTTTATAAAAGCTAGTACTTGACTGGATGGTTCAAAGCGTAACACGACGTCACTGACGTTATCCTCAAAAATGGCAAAGAACGTTGAATATAAGGGCGCTCATAAGTCAATTGTCGCCGCTACAAGCCATTCTGTTTACAAATTAATCTATATGAGTGTTTAAATGTTTAAATGAACTCTCAAATGTTTTTTTCTGGTAGAAAATATCAATCGAAATTCAAATCAAATTACCGATGGTGATGATATGAACCGCATCATGTGAAAAGCAGATTTTTGGCTAGACGCGAAAACAAATGCGCAGATCAGCTGATCAGCGCCTTTGTTTTCGCTACATGGACAGTACAATTTCTCTGCTACCTAAGTCCAAACTTTCAAGCTTCTAGCCTCATTCTCTGACTGTATATGCCGGTTTGTATCAGACCTGGTCAGAAAGCCACGAAGACAGTTTTTATCGCGTCGCGGCTCACTTAACATTTCAATAAGATGCAATCTTTAACATGTTCAATCAGAATTTCACTGTATTATATGAGCCGCCTCGTGGGGAAACCAACCATTTGGTTACTTTACAGGTTACGGGGAGACGACAATAAACACTGTTACTTTATAATTATATCTAGTATCAGACATTTTCACTGCGGTATCATCGATCAATTTCTGTGGATTTGCTCAAGGCCACATGTTAAACACTGCCCCGACTGAGGCTTCAACACGGGACCTCTAGGACCAGAGTCCTAGACTTTATCACTACGCTATTCCGCTCCACATACAACATAAAGGAATATTTGTGATTTTATCTGCACTGTCATCGCTGAGCTAATTTGGGCCGTTGATCTTATACAAATGATTTTCCCTTGACGCAGCTTAACATTTGCAATTTAGCATAAAGATAGACTGAACGCAGTCTGATCATTGCGTCTTTCATTGTGTTTGCTGCTCAAGTATCGCCACATCAACTCTGTTATTGTTTGCCAAGATTCATCTTTATGAATTGATGTTTGATCCCTAGTATGAAACAACATTTAAGGTTATCTTCTCGTTTACTTAACAGTTTTTGCTTGTTTTTCTGTTGTTCACATGTATCAATAGAAATAAACAAGAGCAACATAAACCCGTAAATACATAGAGCTATCCAAGATGGCTATATGGAGTTCATAATGTAAAATTATTAATACAAAGCTTCCGTGTGTAAGGCTTTTGAAATCAGTTCTGAGCACTTGTGACAGCAAACGACGCCCGGTGGCGTGAAATATTAACGTCAGAATAAGAACGTAAAAATCGAAAAAAATTGAAATCGCTTTAGACACACATATTGCTTATTCGTTTTATCTTAATAACCATTTTGATATCAAATAGCCAGTAAGCGTGCTGTCAATTTAAATTACAAGGTAAAACTATATAAATCGTAGGAGTATACGTTGTCAAAAACGTGATGCAGAGTCATTTATTTGTCAAATAATATGGAATTTTAGCAAAATTGAATCTTAACTCTGTTTCGATTAGACATAAAACAACCGGTATAACTGAAACAACGTGTCTCAAAAATCCTATTTTTTCTCACCAAAATAATACGAAAAGAAATTACACTCGGCTTATACGCATTTTTTAAAGATGCGATTGTTGATTAAACCGTATTTTTACGTTAGCCGGCAAAATTTGGGTTATAAACATATATTTTTATACTATGCGGACAAAACGAAATTCACACCTTGAACGGCCGATTCGTCATATTTATCGCATTTGATAGCAATCATTTTCCCACTATTTAACGATAATACTATGCACCAGCTAATGTGTTGATTTCAGATGCTTTTAACAATCCGAACTAAATAAAAACTGTATATTTGCAACACAGGGGTCGGTATAACGTATCCAAAATAACGTCTGCGGACATTATGCAAGTTTAAAAAAAAATCGACCGATTTCATAAGCATTTTATTTTTTTTCGCAAATAAAAACAATATTCTGATGGGAATTTATAATTTGAAATGTAATATCAGAACAACTAACCCATATTTGACGATGAAAAACTTTCATTGGCTACCTCACAAAGGTACCCCCCACCATTTCTTCTTCTGGGGACAAATTTTCTTAAACTGCTTAAACGTGAATTTTACCGGAACTGAATATTTTTCCGATACGAAAAAGCATTTGATGTTTGCGGAAATGTTGTCGCTCAAATATAAAGGAAAAAATAACGTCCCTGTTAGCGCGCTTTCAATACCATCCAAAAATATGCACTGTACCCCCGGAGCATTTGTTACGCGGGGACAAGCAAAAATTGCGTCATTTGCAATTTTCGATGTTCAAAATTGAGAAAAAGAACGTTTTCTTCTAGTAAAATTGTACACCAGCGGAAAGTAATTTTCATAACCTTTTCAATGATATATGATAAAGCAAGGGTTTTACTAATATAATGCTAATTAATGATTAGAAACTATGAGCGATGACGCTTTAAACACGAGATGTATCAGTAGCGTGCGTGACGTCGTTAACACCCGTTCATGAAGATTAAATATGTGTTTGTTCTAAGCACTACCGTCAATGGTATTGTTCACCGTGACACTGTACACAGAGTTTCAAAATGAATCAGGACCGTTCAAAATTTAATTGTATCAAATCTAGCTAGTCTTTTTAAAATCTAATACTTGTTCCAAAACAATCTTAGATTTTTGAATTGTCGTTTTTGTTAAGAAGCCATTTGAATACCTTTAAGATTAAATATATCATAATCTGTTTGAATTTATTTGACTTTGTCATTATTTGGTTAAAAACACACTTTTAGGCTCAGAATGGGTTTATTTTTGTCCTGTTCTGCTGTGGCTTAGCAACCACACGAGCTGCAGATCAGAAAATTGACATGAATGATAGTGTTGCGGGCCTTTGGTGTATCATTAATCATTAAAAACTGATAAGACTGTCCGAGCAACTATCCTGCACGTTTTACTTACCCTACCCTCATACAGAAATGTGTAAACAAAATGCCTTTTTCGCGTCCATGGACGCTTCAGGGGTCATATTCAAATTAGCATAGCGTCAAATCTAGCCATGATAAAAGCAAAAAAAAAAAAATAAATAAATAAATATGAATGCATAATATATGTTTGCACATGCAACATATCAAATAAAACCGAGTGTAATTATACTTTCCGGGATATGGATCCACTGTCATTAATTCTTGAATGACCCACGTATTTCTTTCGGTCCTTTGAGATCAGTAGGAATATCCAGAGCGTTTAGAGCCATCTTCTAAACACTGTTTTATTTATCTAATGTTGGCGTGTGTCTTTGATTTAGACTTAACCTTGTGTATTTTTTTTAAATTGCAGTATATTTACCTGGCTATCGTCGCCGGTTTATAAATGCAGTCTAAGGACTAGATCCTTTTCAGAGCACAGATTTGTGCCCCTATATCTCAATAGAAAAGATATTGTCAAAATATTCTCTGGTTATCTTGAAGGCTTTCTTGTTCAGCCACTGTTTCTGTCACTACTGGGTTATAAATCACAATCATCATTTATGTTCAGTTCAATGAGTTTTCCCTTTTGCAAAATGTCAGTTGCAATGTCAATGTAAAAAGAAGTGACTAGACTGTTCATGCATGTGGAGTTCATTTTATGCATTTTTATATTCCAAAGGACTTGTTTTATGACAAATGCAGCTTGTTGTATTTCAGTTGATAAACTGTTTTCATACAATTTGTACCTAGAACTTTTCTATGCTAGGGTATATGGCTATCTAACAGCATTATCTTTCTGTTCTTGAAAAATTGTAATTGTTTCAAGATAAAAATTGTCAGCTGATTTGATTTATGAAATTGTGGCTGGGGCACTTAGTCTCTAGACTGAATGGTCACTGATGAGGGTTCAGTTACCGAAATTGCACAATATGGTCCATACTACCTCCCTTTGAATGTTTTTACTGCTTCCAAAGGATCAAATTTTTATATTTTGTTATAAATGGTTCAGTTACTTGATGATTCCTCTGGAAGAATAAACGGTCAGGCATGGAAGTTTTGACCGTGCCGTGACTGTCGTACCCGGGCTGCCTGGCCAGCTTGTAGTTTTTAAGATTGAATTAAAATATAGCATCATATAGCTTAAAGTGTGCATAGAAAAGCAATATTTTTAGAATATGATACACAAAGAGTATTTTAAAACGCTTTATTTCAAGAAAAATGAACACATAATACAATAAATTAATACACTGTATAGCACGGCTATGACTGTTTTACAACAACAACAACAAACAAAAAAAAAAAAAAAAAAAAAAAAAAAATCGTTTTTTTTTTTTTTTTCTTTTTTTTTTTTTTAGTAAGGAGTGAAGGAGTGTAAGAATTTTTTTTCCACTTTACAGCTTAAAATCAACTAAACGCCATCATTTTATGAACCATCCTTCATATTTTATTCAATAAAATATTCAATTAGAGGTATTACGGTACAAATAAACAAATAAGGCCAGATTTGCCTGCCAAATAAAAGTTTTAGTGTTTAACCCAATGTGACACTCTGGAGCCATTTTTTAACACTGCCCACACTTAACAGTACCACCTTTTAGCCGTAACATTGCTTAAAACACATTATTTTTTCAATCTGCATTATGCCGTCAATCTGCAGTTGTGACTAAGAGCCTAAACCAAGGCCAATCCGGAACGAGACAGGGCCAAATCGGAACAAGGGTGGGCCAAATCGGAACAGGGGAAGGCCAAATCGGAACAGGAGAGGGCCAGTTGGAAATTGCAGATAGAGTACTAGAACCGTGGTTTTCTAGGAAAAATGAGATATCAATATAGTAGAATATGATAAAGAAAACATGTATTCATTATATTCATATCCACATTTGAATCTATTATTCAAATATTTGAGGAAATATACATGCCCTTAATTTGCTAATACTAAAGAAGACCTTGATACATTCTTCAAATATTTGAGAAAACATATATTCATCAAATGTTTTTCCAAACCAGAAGGACTTGATATATTCATCAAATATTTGAGAAAACATATATTCATCAAATCTTTTCGAAATCAGAAGGACTTGATATATTCTTCAAATATTTGAGAAAACGTATATTCATCAAATCTTTTCCAAATCAGAAGGACTTGATATATTCTTCAAATATTTGAGAAAACATATATTCATCAAATCTTTTCAAAATCAGAAGGACTTGATATATTCTTCAAATATTTGAGAAAACATATATTCATCAAATCTTTTCAAAACCAGAAGGACTTGATATATTCTTCAAATATTTGAGAAAACATATATTCATCAAATCTTTTCGAAATCAGAAGGACTTGGTGTATTCTTCAAATATTTGAGAAAACATATATTCATCAAATGTTTTTCGAAATCAGAAGGACTCTATAAATTCTTCAAATATTTGAGAAAACATATATTCATCAATTGTTTTTCGATTTGTAGTTACACTTGAATCGTTAAAAGAGTAATATACATGTATTTTTCAAATATATGATAATATATATTCGTTTTACAACAAAAGATACAAGTAGTAAGTACATTACCCGTGTTTAAGCCATATAAGTATATGTAGTTATCAAATATTTTAAAACCATCTACATTTTATCTAGCGTCTGATTGCGAAACATTCTTTAATATTTGGAAAAATAAGTCAGTTGCATGTAAGCCTTGCCCAAGGCTTAGAAATTGAAAAAAAAACAATATTTCTGACTTTTTTTTTTTATTTCAAAATTACTATTTTCAACCTTTGTGGCTAGTCTATAGACCATGGCTCGATTTCTAATTCTCAGCCAATTCAACATGATAAACGTACAGAAATAGACTTGCCAACGGATGAAACACTTAAAGATGAATTAAAATATAGATACTGTTATATTGTTTTCATAGAAAAGGCAGTAATTAGCTGACTAGTAGCTAGTCTATTGCATGTGTATTTGCTCTTTTATAGCTTGACCACGAAAAATTGGCGGTGTTATGGTTATATTGTTTGTCAACATATAGCTTTTTATAGATCGCCGTTTATCAAAGGTGTTTTCCAAACAATTCACCGATCATTTACGGTAATGTATTGACATGCTGTTCTTAAAAATATTAGAGAAAGGAATTGGCTCAGTAGGTAGAGGAGCAGTTTAGTTCATTTGAAAGAGAGGTATTTTTGACAACCCGGGTTCGATTCCCATCAAAGACATTTTAATTATTTTATAGAGTGCTCTTCTTTATCTTCATTTTTTTTTCTTTCTTTGTCTTTTATGGTTATATTTTCTGATATTTTATTTATTTTCTTTGCAGATCATATCAATGCTAAATGGGTTCGATTCCCATCAAAGACATTTTAATTATTTTATAGAGTGCTCTTCTTTATCTTCATTTTTTTCTTTCTTTGTCTTTTATGGTGTATTTTCTTATTTATTTTCTTTGCAGATCATATCAATGCTAAACGGTCGTTCAATGTCGCGTCACCAGGCCGTCAGCGTATCTGCCGTCAACGTGTTTTTGTCAGAATACGCGAGCCAGACAGCGACTGATTTTACATTCTCATGTGAATTGCGAAAAAAAAAAAGATTATCATGTAAAACACGAACTGCATGAAAGTATGAGTGATGATTAGGGAATGGCGTGGAAAAAAAATGAAATTACTCTCAGAAAAATATCTAAAGGGATTCGAACCCGCGACGGTCGGATCCTACGTCCTGCGGTCTAACCATTACACCAAATTCTAATGCAGACGTTGCAATGATATGAGAATATTTGTTCAATACCACTCTTCACGAATTCCGATAAACCGATCAATACTTGTCTAAATACTCGCATAGGATTCCGTATACGTCATCAAATTTATAAATACACATCGATAACCAAAATATTTACCAAACACCCAGCCATTTTATGATGGTCAAGCTATACTCCCACAAATCTCGTTTGTATGTACAATTATTAAACTCCGTTATCAAACATCAAATGAGCCTGTGCCTGAGAAAACCAACAATTTTGGTTTCCGAACAGATCCGGCATAAACCAGGCTGTACAGACACAGAAGGTGGCTGGAGGCTGGAAATTTTGGATTTAGAAAGTCGATTAATTGTCCTATCAATGTAGGGAAAACAAATGCGCTGATCAGCTTCGCAGTTACTATTCTTTGTTTTCGCCATTACAGATTGTATGGTTTCTCATGTGGCGGTTCAAAAGTGCAAACAGTAATGCACTAGTAACCACGGCCGCCAGCCCCGGGGAATAGCGGGGACTTTGACTTTTGGTCCATCAAATCCGCGCTAAAAGGCCCACCCGGCGGGGACTGCTCTTTGGTAAAACACTGCTGTCTTCCCCCGCCTGCTATCTTTTCAATTCACGGCTTTTTTTATCAATATAAAGCAAACCCCGGGTATTACCCCCCCCCCCCCGCACTGTCGTGGCATCGCATTCAGAATTTTTTGTTTATGATTTATGAATTTAAGCAAATAAATGAATAAATAAATAAATAAATAAATAAACAAATAAATATAACTAAGCCGAGTCCATAGGAGAAAAAAACGCGCCAGCTTGTTTCTGAATTTAAATGTCAATACAGGAAAAATAGTAAAACGTGAAAGCAATGACCATGTCACAACAATATCTTTTACAGACTAGTAGCATCGCAGGTTCCACCCGCACAGGTCGTGGAACGAGAAACAAGCGTAGCCTCTGGTACCGTGTTTAGGTGAACACCAAAGTCACTGACAAGGGTGTGTCGATGCAACACGTTTCTGTACGCAAACACATGAATGCCCATTTGACATGTTTGAGAGCAAAGCCAAAATGCAAAAAACAGCGAACAGACAAACATTTGATTATGTTTGTTTGACTTGGTGCTAAATGAGTTATGGTAGTTTCTAGATGTTGCCTCCATTTAGTTGGCATTTAGTGTCAAAAATTGCAAATGTTTTTAAAATATACCCGACAAAAAACATTGATGAGATTTCCCTTTAAGT
Organism: Rugalucina vietnamica; assembly: GCA_964017185.1. NCBI lineage: Eukaryota > Metazoa > Mollusca > Bivalvia > Lucinida > Lucinidae > Rugalucina > Rugalucina vietnamica. The sequence continues at coordinate 31,402,380 of OZ024873.1, read as the reverse complement.
TCTTCATTGGTTAATGGACAAAATTCAAAATTTTCTTATTTCGTATCGAATTTTGATAAAATTCGCGTTTCGAGTACTCGAATATCTGTTCTTAACCAATCTATAAAGGAAAGACATCAACGCAGCCGGCAAACATGCTTTGAATATACGGAACCAATGCTGTTGTCTTTATTAACACCAATTTGATCGGCCATGATCGTATCAGATCATAAAAATATGCTTTAACGTATTGCGGTTTATAAGGTTTATCTCCGGTATGCAATTGTTGTTGAAAAACGCGTCAAATGACATGAGATGCCAAGCCCGTAGAGCCTGTGTTTGAAAAAAAAGAAAAAAGTAAAAGATGGAACGAATATGTGTCTCGGTATCTTAAGGTGTACTCAAAAGATTCCAAACATCATGAACTTTCCGATCACAACGACGTCCTAAAGTCACGTCGACATCATCTATTAGATATGCAACGTCACGTTTCTCGCGTAAACGTTGTGTACATGTAGTATTATGGTGATAAGTCAATAGAAATTATACTTTTTACATAAATTGTGACCAAATGCAATGTCTGTCAGGCATTGAGATGCCAGGAATAAGCATTTACAAACCTTCCTTTGCGTATTTAAGGGTATATAATAAAAACGTTATTGAATGAATATCGTAAATTCTAACACGACGTTATCGTTATCCCCAATGAATCTAATGGAAACGTCACCGTGTGCAAATTTGTGATAATTTACTAGAAACAAAATCACGCGCGTAAGTTGGAGTATTTTTGACGTCGCACAAATTCCAAATTTATTCATTAGCTCAGGTTATACAATACATGATAACAACATGAGCAGCAATATTATAAGCATAACAAGCACAGTTTTATGGTATCATTAAGGAAAGGAAAGAAAAAGAAAGAGAGAGAGAGGACAGCTTCTCCAGTCAGAGTTCTAATGAACGCACTAGTTTGTTTGTCGACCAGTATAATGTATATAAATACGACGTCTAAAAAGTCTTGCTCTGGTCCGAGAAATCAAAAACTTGAAGTAAATGCGTGCTTGTATATATGGTTAAGCGAAACGGTTAGTGTCTTGCCTGGTTGATGGACTTCCAAAGCGGACTATCCTGCAATTGCAATTCTTTATATAAGCTTCATACTGGTACTCTTATGAGAATCTGTGTGCGTGCGTGCGTGCGTGCGTGCGTGCGTGCGTGCGTGCGTGTGCGCGCGCGTGTGTGTGTGTGTGTGTGTGTGTGTGTGTGTGTGTGTGTGTGTGTGTATCTGAGAGAGAGAGAGAGAGAGAGAGAGAGAGAGAGAGAACATATAATAAACGTAGCACAACGATTCTACCTGTACGTTTGCTTAATTTGACGTTTATAGTAAATAGTCGTCAAAATGCAGCAAGATGCATTTCGTACGTCTTATAACTATCAAGCATTGAACTATCTTTGCTTGCTAGGAATTATCGCCAGTAAATATGTCTTGGATTTGGTTTGTGCCTGAATTGGTACTCATAGTGTTACAATATATAATATAACCAAGTCATGAGGGTTACCTAGTTCAAACAAACTACTGAATACAAAATCCACCAACTATGTACAGAAATACATGTATTACAAAATGTTGAGATTTTTCTTATTTAGGAATTTCGTCGTATCGTACACACAAAAAGCAAGTATGACATGTTATTTTACGAAATAATCTGGACCCATGAGGGTACTAATTCCAAATTTATACAGAAAACACGCATATGCTAAAATATCCTTAATTATTATTTTTTTTTTATTTAGATCCTCCTTTCTATTTCTGTCACGTTATTGAGTAGTAAATGTCAGTGCAAATCCAATAATTGTATAATGATGCAATTTCATAATTATGGTCACCTTTTTTGTAGCCAATAATCGTATCATGCTGTGCTCAAATAGCGAATGTGAAATGGTTTGTGGTTTGCGGCCCTTCAATGTTAAATATGTGCTATGAGACAATCTGTCAATAATCTCGTAATTTGAGGTTTTGATCTTCCTAACTCTGAGCATTTTTCAGTTGTCAAGCGAGTTTAGGATGGTAAAGGAGACAAACGGATGATATTCGTCGCTGTGTTTTGTTGCAATTTTATTAAAAAAAGCAAGAGGGTATGTGTTTCGATATTTATAGCTTTTGCACGTGGAGGGAAATGTATTATTAAAGTATTCGGTTTCGTGGAATTTTAGCTGTTGCTCTTGTGGGTGTCTGCATGGTAAGTAAATACTAGTACATACAGTTTTTCCCCCAAGAAGTCTATTATAATGATGATATACACAAGCGACAAGTAAGTATAGTTTAAGAAAATAGCCAACAGAGCGACATGAACTTGTTAAGAATGGTAAGTATCGATTAATGTTTAGGTTGGACAGGGAAGTTACTCTCCCTTGAGTCGTCTGTTTACTAGTTGCTCGGCGATATTCGCGCTATTTATTTAAAGGTTAATTAGATTTATTTATGCATTTATTTATTTGTTAATCTATTTATTTATTATAGTGTTTATCTATTAATTAATATGTTACAAGGGACGTCTGGTTTATAGTGAATGTATAAAAAGTGGTTTTAAGACCTATCACGGATTGTCTTCATGACATTGTCAATAAATTTGCATAGATTTCCTAGCACTTTTTTATTGTTACTGTTCATCAATAGGTTGTATTTATATGTATTTGGATGTCTTGTATAAAACGGTTTAATATACGAACTACGGCTTTCAGAAAACTGAGGGCACTTAAAAATATAGTGAAATTCATCGCCAAGTTCGGTGTCGCAGAAAAAGCACATTCTTTCGTTTAAAGGGATACTAGACCATCTTCCTATCTCTACTGGAAGGCGATGATTTCTAGTTCTGAAGGCAGTTAGTGTTTTCACTTGTTTGTTTGAGAGTACTTTAATATAATCGTTCATTCGAAACTTATCTTTGAAAATGCGATAGTTTGTGCCACTTGAAGATTGATCGACAAGGGAACTCCAAGTCTGGATATATTGATCTTGTTGCTTTTGTTTAAAGGATTTTGCAAGCCATTTGACGTTAATTGCTTCATTCGAGGTCCAAATATCTCCGTAACCGTTTCTGTTAACCAAATCTTTCACATTTATGAGCCATTTAGACTGCATTCGCCCCTGTTCGCTTAAAGTTCGTATGGCTCCGTACATGTCTGTAGCTATTTGGTTCTTGCGATTAAAATGCAGTTTTGCCCAGTAATTTACTATTCTGCTATTTATTTCAACTGAGAGCGGAAAAACTCCAACTTCGCCATATACCATGAAGCATGGCGTCGACTTTTTTAGGTTTAGTATATATTTAAGGAATTTCAGCTGCACTCTTTCAATACATTTAATATTTCCAAAGCCCCAGAGTTCGCAGCCGTATAATAATACAGGCTTGACCATTTTGTCAAACAGGTCAATTTGCATATGTATAGGCAGACCTAAGGTTCTAATTTTTCGTAAAAGAGAGAAAAGTGCCAGGTTTGCTTGATCAACAATATGTTTCTTCGCTCTCAGGAATGATCCACTACGTGCTACGTATACACCTAAGTATTTGTATTCTGTGACTATTTCTATTTCTTGATTTTTAAAGAAAAATTTTAAATTCTTAGGAATTCGTCCGCTGAAGAAGACAAGAACTTTAGTCTTCTGTATGTTTACTGTTAGTCTCCACTCATCACAATAGTTTTCGAAAACATTTAGTGTGGTTTGTAGGTCTTCCTTGGTCAGGCCAAATAGGACTGTGTCATCTGCGAAGAGTAATATAAAAAGTTTGGTGTATATATATATGTTTTCGGCATATGTTTCACATTCCACCGCAGGCGCATTATGTATTTCCAAATAAGTACTTAAGTCGTTTAGATATATTGAAAATAGCAAAGGGGACAGATTTTCCCCTTGTCTTACCCCTGTTTCACATGGGAAGAAAGCTGACGCGCCTTCGCGTGTTGATACCCTTGACTTAATATTGTTGTACATGTTCTTAATTATTCTTAAGCATTTACCATTTATTTTAGTTTTTAAAAGTTTTTCCCACAATCCATTTCTCCAGACCTTGTCAAACGCCTGTTTGAAATCAATGAAGGCACAATAAAATTTAGTCTTTTGGCTTTTTGAAATATCTATCAAATTTTGCAATATGAACAAATTATCTAGAGTAGAAAATCCTTCCCTAAACCCTGCCTGACAATGGTCTATTATGTTGCTTTCTTCGACGTATTTAGTGATTCTAGTATTTAATATGGAAGTAAATAATTTGCCAAGGCAACTGAGAAGCGTTATAGGTCTGTAGTTTACGGGATCTGTAATTGAGCCTTTGTTTTTATAAATTGGGATTATGTCTCCAAGTGTCCAACTTTCAGGCACCAAGCCCGAGTCAAAGATTATATTGAATAATTTGGTATATACACTTGCCATTATATTTATTGTTGCTTTAATATGCTCGTTTAGTATACTATCTGTGCCACTACTTTTATTGTTTTTGAGATTTTTTACTGCTTTTATTATTTCATTGTCAGTAAATGGTTGATTTACATAATTGTTTATATTTTGAGAATGCTGTTCATTTATAGTATCGTTTTCTAAATGAGTGTTTTCGCTCTCTTCTTCATTAGATCGATTTATATTTTTGAAATAGTTGTATAAATCTTGCAATGGTGCCATACTCTTGTTTTTTTTGTCTGTTGAATTTATCAGTTTCCAATATTCTCTAGGTTTTGCATGTTTAAGAGTTTTTAATTTTTCAATTTTATGATTTTTATATCTGCGTACATTTTTTGCCATTTTGTTTTTGTACTCCTTGCTGACCGATTTTAGAAGAGTTTTGTACTGTAGAGTTTTATGTTTATTGTACATTTTTCTTATTTTGTGATAGGTGCTGCGCGCTTCGCGGCATTCAGCATTGAACCATGCTTTTCTTTGGTAATTTTGCATGACATCCTGTGTATGCTGTTTTTTCCGCCCAAATGAAGATAGGGCTGTGTTTTTAAATAAGTTCTCTATCAGATTTACAACTCGGTCTACCCCTAGTGAATTTAAGTTGTATCCTGCCGCCATTAAATCTAAAGATGCTTCAATGTTTAATATTTCTCCATAATCTAGGTTTGAGGCGAATGATTCTTGTTTTGAGTCATCCCACAGTTTTATGTCTGGAGTGCCACACTTTAGTGTTTCTGTGCGTGCATTTTGCGTGAGACAATGTATGTCAATTTGTAATTTTAGTGCGCAGTGTGCATCAGAAAACAGAGAGTCGAATTCTAGCACCTCAAAGGACGAAAACATTGGAAAATTATAGGCTGATGACACGATATAATCAACTGTACTTGCATTTTTACAAGTTAACTTGGGTGCATCAAGACGTCCGTTTAAAATAAAAAGGTTGTTGTTTTTGCAAAACTCAATCATTTGGTAGCCATATGCATTTGTTCTTGTATCAAGATTTTGTCTATTCAATGTAATGTTATTTTGTTGTAAAACTTGAAACATATGCATGTTTTCTGCGTATAATGAGTCGTGACCTTGTAAATCAAAAATAAACTCGTCACATTTTGTGTAGTCACACAGTTTAGCAGTTCTCGAGTTAAAGTCACCCAAAAGAATTACATGTTTGCTTGTACCACATACTCTGTCTATTTCGTTTTGCAATTCAAGGTATGGGTCGGCATGGGCGTATTTTGAACCGTGGGGCGGTATATAGATCACTCCACAGACTAAATTTTCGCTTGTTTTTAATATCTGTTTGGAAATTTCAAACCAAAACACCAACTTGCTTTCTGCTTTTCTCACATGTATGAATGGTTCGTATTCTTCCTTTATTAGGAGCGCTATGCCCCCCGACCTATACCTTGCAATTGGCTTTCTATTATGCATAAATGTTTTATATCCAGGAAACGTAATTCGGTCTACATCGTCTAATCTGCTCTCTTGTATGCAGATTATATCAAAATCGTGCAAGAAGTTTGTAAAATCCGGGCAATTCATTTTTGATTTCAAACCGCATACATTTAATGATATTAATGACAGTTGTTTTGTATTTGCACTGTTTGTTTCTTGTTTTTCACACGTATTATCACTCGTATCATTGACTGTGTTAAAATGTACATCATGGATACTGCTGTCCTCTGCGCACCCCTAGTCAACGGTGTTCGAGGTCATCGTAGAGTTAGGCCCGATAGCAGGCCCAGGAGCAAATGATTCGTTAGTGGTGCCTCCTCCCTGTTGCATAGGCACCGCCATAATCGGAGTCTGGGGTAAGGTTCGTCCTTCATCCCTCGGGGGGTCTGACTGGGGAGAATATGCATCTGTTTGCATATCGATGGCTTCAGTTTCACTCTCAGTACCGGGGTTAGAATTTGAAATGCCATTTTCACGATATTTTTTTGAGTCTTTATCGGCATCCAGGGGCGAGCTTGCCTTGTGTTTACGTGACTCGGCCCTGTCTTTCCAAGCATTATCATTTTGCTGGAGGGGGGCAAACCGATTTCCTGTGGGTAATGTAAAGTTCAGAGTTTTAGCGACCGTTGTTCTGTCAGGAGTCCTTCCCATGGGGTGGGAGAAGGACTGATGAGGTCGCATTGGTTTTGTAGAGCGCTCGAATATTCTTGTTTTTGTGTAACGTTTATAACGGCCCTCATGTGCTCCGTTCTTAGCATTTTCATCATAGTTTTGTTCATCCTCAGGAGGGAAATATTCATTTTCATTAATGTAGAGTCTATCTCTTACTAAGCGAACTTTGTTGTTTTTGTCCTTTCGGTATTTTTTCATGATCGGATACAGTTGGCGCCGCTTGTCTTCTATAACCTTTGGGTATTGCTCCCTTACCCCAAAAGGTTTGCCAATTAATGTCTTAGGTGCTTGGCTTCTCACGTATTCTCTGTCACTAAAGCGCTCAAATTTTGCTATTATAGGCTTTGGCCCATCATTTCGACCACTTCTGTCTGTACTATTGAGCCTGTGGACTCTGTGGAATCCAATATATCTGTTGATCTGCATTTCTTCTTTCAAAAAGTGTCTCAGGGTTTGTTCTACATCTTCGGTTTCTGGTGCCTCGATTTCGAATTCATTTTGATTTTCATTTTGGGGTTCCGATATTCCGGTAAATATGAGGTTATCCCTCATGCTCCTACACTGAAGGTCGACTATGGTTCTGTCAGATTTTTCAACGGCTGCTTTCAAATCTTGGTTTTCGCGCTCTAGTTTATCTAGTCTTTCGTATATTTCGAAATTATCTGACCTGCATGTGGTTTGTTCTGACTTTATCTCATCGTACATGTCACTGTATGTTTGAATAGTGTTATCATACTCGACCACTTTGGATGACAATTGGTGAATTTCTCTTTCATTACACTCTGATGATATTTGCAGTTTTGTCATAGCTTGTTTCAGGCCATTCAGATTTGATACTTGATTCTCAACTTCATTAAGTCTATCATTCTGATTTTGCACAATCGCTTCCGTGTTTTGCCATTGCAAGCCTTGGGAGACAAGATGGTTTTCAATTTGCTGTAGTTTCGTATCAAAGTATTTCATTGTTTGTGAGAACCATGGCGGGGCATTTGCAGTGTTAATAGTTTGTTGAGGTTGTTGTTGCAACTGTTGTTGTTCTTCGTATGTCGACATGTCTTTTTCCGACGTTGTAGGGTTCTTACCCGGGGGCAACAGTGTACTTGCGCTCGTTGTGGCCCGCGCTCTGTTACTGTGTACACCAGCTGCTGTCGTTGTAATAGTAATGTTTGTCGTATTTGTGTTTATGTTTGTTGTCACTTTGTTTACACTGCGAGCACTAGACTGTAGCACGGGATATTGACTTGGCGCATACTGAATATAATGTCTACTTGGGTCTATGTTTTGATTTATCATTGTTGGTATTGCCTGATAGTACTGCATATTTTGTGACATTTATGTCCGCCGAGAAGGAGTCCACCGGAAAACATTTTAAAATGAAAGCATTTATTTATTAGTCGTGTTATAATCGAAATAATATTACTTAACGGTGAATTATATTTTATCAACACGTGATGTTGTCGGGCAGGTGCGATAATTAATTCACTCCGAGCCATTCACTCCGAGCTGCAACGTCGTGAACTAATCGCAATCTGCCCTCCAACATTCCGCGTTAATCACGGAAACCGTAAAGTAAAAGTATTTTTTAAATATTCATTTAATAACCTATTAATATTCAATAGACCAGAATGTTTTCCATGGAAACTTATGTCATATTCAATAGTTTAGAACGTTATGTCTATGGAATGTTCTATCACTTGTCACGGGTCCAAGGAAGCACGTTCCCGGCGGGACTACTTTCGCTGATCGGTCGCCATTGCAGCCATTTTCCTTTTCCACTTCAACTGAACAAACGGCGAAACTAGAATACTTAAGTGACGATCTCACTGAATCGTAAGCCATCTTACGACTGTGCAATCATAAGTGTTATGATAAAACTGCGTATGCAAATTCTGTAAAATGTTTTCAAACGTGTTTCTTCTTTCCTAAATTGCATATTGGGGTCAAAGAAATGACCCCGAAATTAATATTTAGACAAACTTATATTCTAACACACCTCGCCTATATAGCCAATGGTAAAAAACGTGTTATATTGTGCAACAATTTCACTGGGCGAATAAGCGTGACGTTACTTTGCGGCATTTGTGACGTCAGCTATCCCACAAAGCAGCGTTAGACGGTGAAACGTCATTTTAGCGCACAACAAACGTAATAAGTGTGTGTAGATACCAGCATTACAGTCAAATATTTGGCGGGATATCTGCAATGCAATGGCGGAAAGCTGAACGATATCGACGGTTTCAACAACATTTATTCCGTTTATTGTGTGTTAGAATCGAAATAGATCAGCTCAAGTGCGTGAATTGTTGAGTAATAATTCACTGTTTGTCGGTCAGTTGTAAGAAGATAAATCACTCGCGCTACGCGCTCGTGATTTGATCTTCTTTACAACTGACCTCCAAACAGTGAATTATTACTCAACAATTCACTGCTAGAGCTGATCTATTTCTTAAGTTATCTTAAGCGCAGAATTCGTCGCATAGTCAATACATAAAATTTCATCTTACTTGAAGACAAATTCCTGTGATTTTGGACAAAAATAAAGTGTTTGCACTCCAATTTTCTAACATTTTCATGAAATTTGCGACCGCAACATTGTCAAAAAGTCACATCAATTTTGATGCAACGTCACACTTCTCGCGTTAACGTTGATAAATATTTCCCGCCAGAGCGTTGCCAACTTTTTTATCATATGACGTCGCTGTTTTCCAGTGGATAACATCATGTAATAAAAGTGTTTTGACCAAACGTGTACAGTATTACTTGAATACTTTTGCGGGAATACGTAACGTCATTGGCGACGTCCGTAACAACAATATTAATTTTCATTGGAAGTATATCCACTTTAAAGGCGATAAAATCGTGTTTAAGAAGTCAGATGATAAAACGAATCTTAAACTCGTCATTTCATTGAAATGCGAAAACATGGCATAATCGTGTTTCGTTGTGTTTGGCTGAGTATAACTACCAAAGTAAGGATGGTTTGACTTAAACCAGTTTTCTAGGCAGGCTCAGACATTAGCCTAATCAGATGAACAGTCAGCACCCAGTATACCGTTGATGCAACTGAATTTGAAACGGCACAGGTTGATGCAATATTTCACGAAGGTAGTGGGGAATGGAGAACGGTAATTTGACGATTATGTCAATTTTACAGGCATTAATGCGAGAATGTCTGGGTCGTGACTATGTGGGAAAACAAAGTAAGGATGCCTTCAGTTTTTGCCACAAACCCTTACCTTGTGTCAGAAATTATATATTTCATTGAAAAATGATATTTCTTACGGTGGACACTTTTGTAGACTAGGAAATCCTGTGACCGTTAAAGCTTAAGTGAGAGGGGCTAAGTGATTTTTTGCATACTTTAGCACCCGTTTCTTGTATACGTCTTCCACACGCTTCCAAAACGTTTTGTTTCGTTTGTCAATGACAGCAAACGTCCCAGTCAAAATTTTTAGTAATGTCGGACAGAGCCAGCGTTTCCTAGTTGTTTATCGGCACTTTAGGGAACTCAAGTGTTTTTAAGCAATCTACACGGTGAAGGTAGATATCGAATCCAGGACCTCTCTCTCTGGTACCCTATTCTACCATTACGCCACCGCGCTCCCCACTTCCCAAAAAACCAAGGCAACTTATTAGGTTTTCCATCAAATGTCTGTTTTCGTCAGAAATATTGACATTATAAACTTGTAACGGTTTATACACAACGCAGACACTCGACAAATGTGACGTATGTGTTGTGTGCAATGTTACATGTGTCACTGTCAGCATCTTGGCATTTAATGTGTGTGTGTGTGTGTGTGTGTGTGTGTGTGTGTGTGTGTATACTCGCTCGTCAAAATTGTCTGTTGCCATGCAATAAGGTTGTGTATCTTAGTTTTACTCGGTACTCATTAAAATTTCTCGTAATGCATATTTCTTGATAGCACAGGTAAATGTACGTCTGAAATAGGTTTACATATTAAATTAGTTCTTGCTCATAGTGAACTAGCGCATGATACTAAAGACTACAGAAGGTCCCTTCTTGGGGACTCTCTGCACCTGAACGTAATGGATTGACTTCCCCGGCCATTGCTTACCCCATCTCCCTAAAAAGTACTTTGCACATGCTCCGAACTCCCCACCCCCACATATAAAGTGTTTGCTCTGTAACTCCCCACAAATGATCACTAATGCACTCTCTAGCTCATAAACTAGCCATTGTCTCCACCTACCTGGTAGGGACACAACTATGTTTGTTGCAATATTGCTATAAGACACGATCATCTTTTCTGAAACGTGAGGGGAGTAACAAACTGCAGTGTGCAGGACAACTAGTATCAGCCACATTGCAGAAAAGATTCCCAGGTCAAAAGCAAGGTGAAACAACATTCACATTGTGCAATAGATCGATCACCCATAAGAACGGACAAGAATATCAGAAGCTTTACTTGCTGCATTATGGAGAATAGGTATAGGGTTATACACTTTTGACCATGTTTGCATACACATGTAGATTAATTTAAAAAATCAAATATGTTTATCCAAATTAATACATAAGCTGTCAATTCACAGCAAAAAATGTTAAAAATTAAACATTTTCATTCTGCGAAAGTGTCCGCCGTAAGGAAAAACATATTTGGCCTAAAGATCCGCCGTAGTTAGCATCATTTTTCAAAAACACCTCTTGGACGTAGGTAGCATCCAGGCAATGAACTAACTGGTGTACGTTGCTTCCCAAACGATCCAACCTAGGTGTGTTAACACCATGTTGTGCAAAAGTCGCCTCGAATACATGATTGCTGTTTGGTAGTATGAAACAAGGAATGATTCCGGTATACATGTATATTGAAACTTTGATAATGACAAACGACGATGAAGGATTTGAGCAATAAACAAACTTAATCAATTTTCCTGTTTATGTTGGCATATTTCTTCTATAAAATGTATAATTTCTGTCACAATTTAAGGTTTTTTAACAAACTACTTATGGCAAAAAATGAAGCCATCCTTACTTTGTTTTCCCACAAAGTCACGACCCAGACATCCTAAAATTAATACCTGTAAAATTGAAATGATCGTCAACTTACCGTTCTCCATTTCTATCTACCTTCGTGAAATGTTGCATTAATCTGTGCCGTAACAAATTTGGTTGCATCAACGGTATACAGGGTGTATAAGGCCAGCACTGGTGTTTACGAGATCTGGTTTCCATTTGCATGCGAAATGGTCTAAAGCAATACAGTGAAATAGTTGGTAGATCTAAGTATTTGTATTTATATTAAAACAGAAAGAACAAAAAGAAAAAAGAAAAAAAAAGAGGGAAAAATGGATTCGATCTCGAATCGCCTGGTTCATATTCTGGCAACCAGTGAGCTATCACCAATATTGAATCAATACTATGATTTAACATACTTGAAACTAACTGTTTGGTGTATTTGACCTTGACATGAGACAAATCTTAAGAGCAAGTCACAACCTCAAACATTAGACAAGTCTTACCGATACGATAGATCATAAGTCACTACTAAGATCAGACTTGATCATAATATATGTCCTAAGAGAGCGCTTACGATCGTCTTACGACCAACTTGAGTATTCTTAGGGATTATGGAGCGTAACTGAAAAGAACCTTAAGTTACGGTGACAACTTAACAGCATCGTACATTGTAACTTAACGGTCAACTCAAGCCCACCTTAGCGTCGTCTTATCTTGCGAAGTGGCACCTTTCATTTCAAAAAGTTACGATAGCTTTAATAGAGTAACTGGAATATCAAGAGCGTTAATTTTTACGTGGTCATCTTGATACCATCGTTAAGTATGTCGTAAGTAGGGGAACTTAAGACACCTTCGTGTTACAAACCCCAGCTCCTGATCATTGTCTCATTTTAACTTTTCGGATGTAAATACTGGGATTTCTGACTTTCCTTAAATTAAATCAAAATGTATACATAGTTGAATGTGTTATTAAACATTCGACAAGGCGTTGTCGGACGAATTGGCTTCTAACAAACCGAAGGAGAAATAGTGAGTCGCTGTTTTAGTGAATTCATATCCGACCCTTTTGTTCAGTCTGGGCAGACAGGACACTTTCCTAGTCCTTTTTAGCATTACTTTGGTGTCACTGCATTTTGCTCAACAATATACGAAGGGCGTTCAAAAAGTTCGCGGAAAAGTGTCATCATATTCTTATTTTGTAAATCAGCTGAATTAAACTATTACAGTTATATAGACAAACATGATTTGTACTTATACAGCAAATTTTGCTTCTCTGGCATGAAAACAATGTTAACAGTGGTTGCTATGGAAACCGTACATCACGACTACCGGCCCACTTTTGTTCATGTTTGCAAAAAGTCGATGTTAAATGATGACGTTGCATTTGATAGTTTACCGTGCTTTTTTCACCAAACTTTTTATGAGCAAAGTTCAATAATGTTTGCGGTGAGCAAATGACGTTATATAAGTGTGTGACGTCACTTGTTGGCGTAAAGCGGCCATATTGTTTAGTGGGTACGCTTAAAATGCGAAGGGAACAACGGTATTCGATAAATTGTGTGTTTGGAACGGACTATAAAAGAAAGAAACACTACTTAGAGCAGAAAGCGCATATGGCAACATGGAAATTAAGAAAACGGCAATCAAAAAGTAGTATGCATTATTTCGACACGACCAGAAAAGCGTCCATGTTGACTCGCATAGCGTAACGTCAAATAACGTCATACTGTCGAAAAGAGTAGAATTCGTGAGATACACAACATATCGAATTGTAGTTTCGGCACAATCCACCGCATTATACACACAGAACCGACAACTAGACGCCCATATGCCAGGTAGATTCCAAAATGTTTAAAAGCTAGCCGACTGTGGCATGAATGCGTACAGCATGACGTTGTTATGACGTTGGGCCGGTTTTACTGTTGTTACCTTAGAAACGCACGTGATTTAATGCCTAAATTTCACTTTATTCAAATTTTGTGCATATGTTAACTATATGTTAATTTACAACATGCACAGAGAACATAAATTTCCAATGACAATTACAAATTTGGCAACACTTTTCCTCGAACTTTCTGAATCCCCCTCGTATGTCACGTTTCAGGTGAGCGTTCTCGTGACCATTGATTCTCTTTTATAAAGCTCATTTGCGTTGGACACCGTAGCCAAGAGGTTAAGAGCTCTGATTTCATAGCTTCGCTAAATAATTCATCACCTAACCGCAGTGTCTTGTTCGGGTTCGAACCACACACAGAGCATATATGAGAAATGAAATTATCTTGAAACGAAGATTTAAAATCTACTCTTAAAGTTTAAGCTCGGGATTCGAACTCTACAGTCTTATGATTGTATGAGAATAAAAAATATAATTGTCTTATAGACTACTCAACTCAGTTGAGACTGAAAATTATCATGCTCTAAATGTTTAAATGTCGACCGTATTGTTGGCATATTAACATTTATTAGCAGGATAATAAACTGGCTTTAGTAATCAACATCTGAAATTTCAATCAGTTTTATAGACTGTTTCAGTATCTATGAGATATTGAAATTTCATTCTCAGCTCCACTGAGCAGGAAAAAAGTTCAATAGCCTCGGAGCATGAGGTTAAACACTCAATACCCGAAGTAAAGTTTCTAACTCGAAACTCGGTAGTCGAATGCAAAGATGCGGGCCACCGAGGAATAAATTACAAAGCCCAAACCCTGGTCTGATACACTGCGTCGAACAAGAACGTGTTCAGAATATGCACAGGAGTAATTAAGCGACGAAAATATCGAATGAGCAACAACCTGCAGGTAGACAAGAAACACTTCGCTGTAGGTTGTCGCCTAGTCGATTAGGCTTCCCATCACCACTTTCTGCGTTGCAACATGTGTGATGTTGCATCAATCGGCGCTGTTAGAAACTTGGTTGCATCAAGGGCATACAGGGAGAAGATATTTGGAATAATTCATTCACACTGGCTTGTCTGGCAACTCAACGTTGGACATTAAAACTTGATTAGTGGTGGGCTGAGCCTGCCTATTTCGGATGCCATAATATATTTATGCAGGTAGAAGTCCCATTTAATGCAGACAGCATTTCGACATGACAAAAGCTGTTGAGTTGGACATATAGAATCAAATGAAATAAAAACTTAGGACATCCCAGACGCATGCCAACTTTGAATTGAGTCGTGGAAGTAATCATCATCATCATCATCATCATCATCATCATCATCATCATCATCATCATCATATCCGTATTATTGCCCTTTGTCCTCATCTTACGGTTGGACTTGTTTGACAAGTCGCCTTCTAAGACAACCTCTTCACTCTGGTCGATTCTGCGGATCAGTCTGCGTTTCAGCAATGTCCATTCCGAGCTTTTTCTGTAATTTTTCATGTGAATATGAAAATAAGTTTACAAAGACAGACACTGCTGAGGTCCTGTCAAAGTCAAAGAGAAAGGCATTATGACAATACTGTGAAATCCGACAGATGCTATTTACAATAACAAATGCTCATTTTTTCGTGGGTCAACCGTAAATTGCTTCTGTTCCTGAGATAGGATACATTGATATAACATGAATGCATAATAGACATTTTTCACTTTTGAACGCAACTGCTGCTGGCGCTTGCGGTTATGACTTTCCGTGTGATGGGGAAAGACTCGTGAGGGCATATTTGAGACGAAGACGAGGGACGATATGAAGAATTACTTAGTCAAAACTACCAATAGCCCGACGAAGACGAATTAAATAAGACATGCAATAAATGCTATAGCGTAGGACGTCTAGCTCTGTAGCTCAGTAGCTAGCGTGCTTGGAATTGAAAGGGAAAGGTGCTGGGTTCGAGTCCCGGACGCATCACTTTTTTCTTTTCTTTATTTGTCTCTCTTGTGACAAAAAAGCTTTGGAAATAAAACATATATTATCAGCTGATTATATTTTTGGCAAATGCAAGAATCATGAAATGTCCTACTACATTAAATTCTTAAATCGTAAAGGAATTGAAGTTTGAGACGGCAGCCCACATGTATGTTTTCTCTTGTATTGGGAGCTCGATCGTATTTTTGGTATAAGAGCTGATCTATCCTCGCGTCAATATTTCTTTCTGGGAGACATGAAAATATGAATATACTGAAGGCTTGTACAGGCATAATGTGGCTAGGATAAGGATAGCCACCCTGAACGACTTAAAAATGTTTTCCGCGGACGTAGGCACTAACTCAAACAGTACACTGTATAGTGTACATGTAAAGATATATGTATATTTATTAGGTGTAAGACCTACAGTTCCACGTGCTGTCTCGTGAGAGAACATAATTTATTTTGGCATGTTTATACATGTACTTCAAACAGATACTCGAAATCTTGATGTTATTTATACGGTTGATGTTTCGTTTTGAGTCCATTAGACAATCATCTGCAAGTCATAAGTGCGATATCCTAGCTACATTTTGCATAGACATAGAAATAAGTTGAGGTTTTGTAGACCTTCCACAGTATTTCAGCATTTTGAATGCGATAATTACGATTTTTGGGATGTTTTTCCAAGTCAAAGGCTTTCTTTCTGATCCTCCTTTATTCTCTTGAACTATGTGTGATGTTTATCTGGGTGAATTCAAATAAATACGAGTATAATTAAACTTCAAACTAAAACAGTATCATTTTCAAGAAAATGAATGTTTATAGACTGAGAAACATACAGTTCGTTTTTTTCATAACGTATCTTGCTTACCCTAAAACAGGACGACAATATTCTTTATGCGAGCACACACACACACACACACGCACACACGCACGCACGCACGCACGCAAGTTCCGTAGATGACTTCATGTCGCAGTGGTTCAGTCAGTCGCTTCGTAAAATCACATGTCGAGAATAAATACGTACATGTAGTTGATATAAGACTGGTACAAAATTATTAGGGAGCGCGGTGGCGTAGTGGTAGGGCGTCTGACTCCTGAGAGGTCCTGGGTTCGATCCCCACAGGCGCCAGACGTGTTGTGTCCTTGAGCAAGACACATTAACTCCTTACTACCTGGTTAAACCCAGGAAGCGTTGGCTCCGTCCCGACATGACTGAAAAAAATGTTGACTGGGACAAAACAAAAAAAAAATAAAATAAATAAAAACTTAAAACCTATATGCATTGGTAAAATGCAAAAATAAAGAAATCCAGACAGCAATTAAACATATAAATCGTAAACAATGTTATCATATGCAATGGTAACAATGATTATTGTTGTCTTCCCGTTTAACTGTCTGATTCTAATTGAACAATGAACCAGAAGTGGCCTTTGACACGACATGTTTACAAAATCGCATCATCAACTGCCATGATTGCCAATAAAGATACATTACGCGTTCAACGCGAGTCGGCCTTACAAATGCTTGGCGCGAATAAAACAGCTTCCAGTGCAGAATATTATTTTTGACACTCGTGTGTATAACTAGGGATCGCTTGTTCAATTCTGAGCTGCCCATGGCTTTATGGTGACACTATAAACCGAGATCCCGTCTGCATATGACGATAACTGTTGGTGGGAAAACAACTCTCAACTATTTGTTATCGCCATGTGACTTTCAACATACTGGTGCATGTATATACGTACATTGGTTCTGTTTAGCTACATTTCACATGTTTTTCGTGAACACACAGAATTCCTTTTACATGTAAACATGGCAAGATTTACGATTTGAAACATTTAGTTGATCTTTAATTTTATGTGCAGTTTTTTTTTTTTTTTTTTATTCTACGCCTTACAACGTTTTGACACATTTTAAGTAATATCGAGCATGGTCTGTTATCCTCATCAGGATAACATGTCCGTGACATGTTTACCCCATTGAACAACGCTTTTATAAAGCAAAACTTGAGTATGCAGGGGTATATCTAGTTTTAGCTCACATGAGCCCGGTGAGCTTATAGGATGGCCATGCCCCGTCGTCCGTCCGTCGTCGTCTGTCAACAATTACCATGATCTTCTTCTCTGAAACAGCTTGGCCAATCAAAGTTAAAACTGTTTGCAGATCATTCTTAGGAAGGGGAACGAAATTTGCATAAATGGACCAGGTCACATGACCAAGATGGCCGCCTTGGCTATAAATAGCAAAAACCGTTAAAATGTTTCTTCTCCAGAACCAGAAGGCCTATGATTTTGTAACTTGGCATGAAGCATCAAACAATATTAAAAGCACTACAAAGTTTGTATAAATCATTTCGCTGGGATGACCTTGACCTATTTTACGGTAAGATCAACTTACATGTAGGTCGCCCATGCATTTAAATGGGGAAATTAGTTAAATGTAATTAAATGGGTGGAAACTTGCTATGATAATACAAATGGGCAGATTTATTTTTATGAAAACATTAAGACCCGGGTGGTTGTCAGCTCCTGCCTGGGGGGATATATACATGTATATGACTATAATATATAAACATCTTCTCTGCAACCGCTTGGCCGATCAAAGCCAAACTTCGTGGAAGGGGAACGAAAGTTTGTATTAATGGTCAAGGTAACTTGACCAAAATGGCCGCCATGGCTATAAATTGAAAAACCTTTAAAATTGTTCTTCTTCAGAACCAAAAGGCCTATGATTTTGAACTTGGCATGAAGCATCTACAAAGTCTATATATGACCCAGGGACTACATTAACCTATTATAAGACAAGGTCAACTTAGGTTGTCTATGCTTCTGAAAACACAGATCGTGAGTATTCGTTCTATCTTGTGTCCACAATCTATGTTTTGAACAAATAAGAAAATATCAAAACTGTTGAATTGAAAATTTTCATTTTTTTTTCAACTTAAAAAAAGAAAAAACACTGTATTTTGCTTGATAAGGTTTTGTAATGATATCGTCATGATATAGGGTACCGTTTTAGTGCACATGTATTACACATGCTGACGGCAGATCTACAACATTTGATCATTCTCAACCTTACTCATTCGGACCCATCTTTGCGTCCGGAATCGGGCAAGCATATAAGCAAATAAGCTTCTAACTCAATCTGAATTTAAATAAATAATAAATTGAATCGGTTTGTTGATTTGAGCGTTAATCCAACAGCAAAGGTCATATGGAAACGAGACCTCAGTTTATAGTCTCATCCGACAGAGGCTCAAGAAGACCCGGATCAAACCTGCCATCTCTGGTTTATAAGGCACGTGAAATAACCACTGCACCATAGAGGCTTGCTTAATAGGTTCTTTTTCTGATTGCGCCTTTTCCTGATCTTTGCCTACTTGTACTTTTTTTTTTTCAGTATAAACTTTATCATGATAGAAATCGTACTTTTAAATGTTAAAAAAGGACAAAAGAGCGCATGCCCTTAACACCAACTGCGTTCGGCTTTCCAAGCTGCAATGTGGTTTGATAACTGATCCGGCTTGATATGATCTTTGTTTTGTCGATGGGCCCTAGGACAAAATTTCAATAGCCAAACACAACACAATTAAATTTCCCCTGTTACATGTATATATATTAGAATCATGAATGGCGGTACGTTTGTATAAAAGGTCGGTAAATGGACACGTGAAATGTCTGCGTGGTATACTGTACATGAATATGTGTATTCGGGTATTGTCTATCAGTGTCAGCACCATCGTATATGCTTGCGATACAATCAAAGTCCTTACAACAAAGATTGATGCAACATCACACAACATGTGATAAAATGGATTAAAACAACCTTCAGCGCAGCAATATCGCTTTGGCAACTACCAACACCAAGACAATGAACTCTTCGCCTTAGGTTGCTGCCCAATTGATCAGTCTTACAATCAAGGGTGACACAAAACCAAGTTCTGCTTGTGGGTGTGCAAGTTCGTTTTCTCAGGGTTCTCCTCTTTTCTTCCTGTTACTGATTTACCCGTCTCATATGAACTAAAATAATCTTGAACGGGCCGAAAATTGTATAAAAACGCATCATTATGATCAGAAATGAGCACAATGAGACCCTTATCTGTAATCAAGTAACAATAGAATGACCAAGAATCTATACAATTACATTTCCCATCCTAACATAGACACCAGGCGGGAGAGACATGGTGGTGCAACACATCACAAGCAATTTAACAACAGGCATAAAAAACAAAATTACTAGCTCTTTCCAAACACGACCAGCGTCCATTCTGTTAAAAGGGACAATACACGAGGCAATAATCTTAAGAAAACACGTGTCAATGTGAAGACTGTATACACCATTATTTGTGAAACAAATGAATAATTTGTGCACTTTGACAGAATGTGTAGTGTCCAAAATTGCTTCTACGTGTATGTGAAAATGGCGAACATCAAAAGTAAACTATGGGGCGACTGAAACACTATGCGTCCTCTACGGAAACACTTTAGAAACTCATGAAAATAATATAATTGTGTTAGTTTGATTTTAATTTATTTATTTGAATTCAACCAGGTGAAACAACACGCATACTATCACACAGAATAAATGAGGATCAGAACGAAAGCTTATGTCTTGCCAAATTAATTTTCTACATCGTAACCATTGCACTCGATATGGCAGAAATACTGTTGAAAGTCTACAATTAAACAAAAACAGTTGTGTGGCTAGGCATATTGTAGCTACATGTAGGGTATTGCCCTCATCGCTCTTCCTACTGTCGAATGGACTCAAAACAATACATCGATAAAATAAACATCGTTCGCTCACGAGATAGCACGTGAAACTGTAGTTTTACATCTAATACGTAATACACATATATCTGAACATGTACCGTGACTATACTTTTTGATTTGGTGTCTTGTGTATTTGTTAAAATTCAGTTTTACGTCCATTTCAAGATTATTTCAGCTCATATGAAAAGCGCCAAACAGTAGGTGGGGCGAAAACGGGAGTACCCCGAGAAAAACCGCCTGGCACACCCGCAAACAGAACTTGGCCTGTCTCACATGTGGCCATTGTGGGTCTCGAACTCACACCAGACACAACGGTGAGATGATTAAGTGATTATGAAACAGCGCTCTGAACTGCTCGGCCACGGGGGACGCTTGCGTATTTTTTAGTCATTAGAGGCGGTCAGCTTATCCTATCCACATTATCTGTACCAGCCAGTCAGGAAATAAATGTTGACGTTAGGATCGGTCGCTGATCCGTTCTTCTAATGACGATCAATATCTCGGCTTCCAACAAGACCTATAAAAAAACCTATACATGCGGTCTGCCTTCTCACTAGACAGTTTAATCCAGAAACTTACGATTTTAGTATTAAATGCAGCATTGCATTTTGTGATTCTTGCATTTGCCAATAGATAAAATTTTATTTTCTTTTTTCCTTTTTTTTTATTTCTTTTCTTTTTAATTTTTTAAGCTTTAATGTCACAGGTGCGAAAAAAGGAAGAAACAAAGAAAAGGAAAAATAATTTTTGTCCTACCCGGACTCGAACCCAGGACCTTTCGATTCTATGTCTTACTCTCTACCTACTGAACTATTCAGCTAGGCGTCTTGGACAATTTCGTTTTTTGCGTGTCTCATTTAATACACCTCCGGTGGGCTGTTGGTAGTTTTGACTAAGTAATTCTTCATATCGCCCCTCGCCTTCGTGTCAAATATGCCCTCACGAGTCGTCGCCCATCACACACAAAGTCGTAACCGCAAGCGCCAGCAGCATTTACGTTCAAAAGTGAAAAATGTCTAATACTAGGTAATATCAGTTGCCGCATTCGTGTTTCTCTGATGGAAATCAATTTGTCTCGGGTGAGTATAAATGTATTCAAATGAAAGTGTACATTGTCAGTTTGAAAAATTGTTATCTCATTTCCTTTCGGCGGTGACTTAGTCAAGGGAATTAGTATTTCCTTCCAGATGGTTCAACTTTTTAACAAGAAAGCCGTACGTAGCGAATTGACGTTTCTAAAGGTGCGTTCTCAATCTAAGCTATAAAAATAGTCTGCGTCGTGAGAAAACTGCCTCAATGCAGTGCTGTCTGGACCATGGACATATATATTAAGAAATCTATTTAATGTCATATATTTTAGTCTGCATTAGGAGTTGTCTTTTAGATATGCAATGCTTTTAGTTTTAGCACAAGTTATGTAACGGTACTATCATTTGGCGAGTTGTCTACAATAACAACAATCAATGAATGGGCACAGTTGAGTTTGACATCGTCATAATCACCAGTTGGTCATTGTCGATCTCTTTCTTGGTCACAAATGTTATGTTTGTTTTTCGCTATTGTCTTATGTATCCTTTTAGTCAGACCTTGGGTTCGTTCTGTATTATATACTAGAAAAAAAAGAAAGAAAAGATTCCTTTGATTGTAATATTTAGTTATAATTATGCAGAAAATAAAAAAATAAACCAACGTGGGATTATTTTCACTCAGCGTCGCTTTCAGTCTAAGCTTATGGGTTGTTTTCGTTCTTTTACTTTTTTTTTATTTTTTCTTCATTCAAATGCTGCCAGAGATACACAAGTAATATTCTTGTGTGTGTGTGTGTGTGTGTGTGAGAGAGAGAGAGAGAGAGAGAGAGAGAGAGAGAGAGATATTATTTCGCATCAAAATGGTTAAATATTTTGATGACAGTAGTTTAACATCACTAACGGCATTCAACATTTAAATACATCTACTAATTTGTCAGTTTTTAGACAAAATTTGGTCTGTAAAATCAAATATTGCGCAGATGACGCTGTGCTTAATTCCAATAAATCTATTACAACAGACCGTTCGAAAGCATATAAATAAGTTTTGCCCAACTAATGAGCATGGGTTACATTTGCACTATTTTTCGGAATGTGATTTTCATACGATTTTTAGACATAGTAGGTGATCGTGGGCTACGACGTAAGTGTTTACGATTCATACTGACATCGTGCGATTTTGTCGACGTTCTGAGTCAGAATTGTACGGAGATCGTACGGAAATCGTAGCTCTGTCACACTTTAAGTGAAAATCTTAAGGAGCCCGTGCGATGTCCGTGAGCAGTCCCTACGAGCCCTCGTGGCCTTCTTACAATCGCCACGTACTATTGTTGTCCCCAATTTATCATAACAAATCGTGCGATGACCGCACGATCACCGCAGGGTCTCCGTACGACGCCCGCTCGACGGGTCTACGGGCTACGGTCTTACGATTTTTTAAACATTTGTAAAAGTGCAGACAACTACAAAATCGTAGAGGCTACGGAGATCGCAGGAAGCCGTAGAATCGTAGAGACATCGTCATGGGGTCACCCTGCGGTGACCTTACTACAATGGCAAAAAAATGGCATCGTACGATTATCGCAAGCTAATCGTGGGCCGTATGTAACCTAGGCATTAGATACGATTAACACTTTCACTGCCACCGACGACTATAGTCGTTCTACGGGTATATATGCACGTTACATTACAGTCTGTTACTTTCTTTTGACTGTAAGTTTCGTTCTGATCAAGGCCTGTTTTGTGTAGGATTGCTACGGACACCGTGCAATTTTAAAGCACATTTGCGTCAGCGGCATAAGAATATGTCCACTGAAATAACAACAAAATAATAAAATAAAATATAATACCGGTCACTTACATTTTATCTATTTTTCAAAAAAAACTAAAAATATTTTGAAAATTCTATTGAAATCTCAAAATAGACCTAAGGGCAGTGAAAATTTTACAGAATTGTCCTCATAGCATGCAGGGCGCCCCATTAAAAACCCGTACCCCCATTTTCTAAATTCGCAAATCCCATTACTTTTTTTAAAATGCGACATTTTGAAACCCCCATTTTCGGCATTCAAACCTTTTCATTTCAAAAGGTAAACCCATATTGAACATGGTCGTGCAAAAATCTGGATTTCCCTAGCATCACTTTTGTCAATTATGGACAAAATGTGAAAAATTACCCCACCAAGCAATGCAAATTCTTGTTATTTTCTTAAATTGAGGGTATATGTGTTTGGCAGTCAATTATGCCAACCTGTTTAGTTGACTTCTCCCCCCCCCCTCCCTTAACCAGCTTCTAGCTATAGTCTGATTTTTTTCAATGTGCAGGGCGGAGCCTGTCAATTTTTGATTGACAATGACAAAGTTGACCATTACATTTAAAATAGGTGGTTCTCACTTGGACTGTTACTTTGACCCACTTGTTATTGTTGAACCAATATTTAAAATTGTCAAAATTTAACCTCATGTACCGAAAATGATGGGTAAACACATACTGTCACAGAAAAATATTCTGTACTGCATGACTGTATTTATGTATGACCATATTGAAAATTCCCTTTTCTATCCCTCCTATTACCCGAGTTATAGAGTAAAGTTCCCTGTCATCATTAAAAGAGGGAAATTTTCGTCGACATTTTTTTTTTGTATGGCTGTGAGCGCATTAGAAAACAATGATGAATGTCGCAAACATGTTTTTTCTATGCCGCCTGAAAGTTCTGAACAAAAATTCCCTGTCACTAGCATTAAAAGTGGATTTTTGTGGCCGATGTTTTAGCTTATCTATGCCCTCACAAGGTGAGCTTATAGGATCAAGGTACTTGAGCCGGCGTCCCTGCATCCGTTTGTGCGTTCATCCGTTTACCCTTTCAAATATGACTATCTCTAAGACCATGCTGAATGCGATCAAATTTTATCTGAAGCATCACTGAGGTGGGGGAATGATTGCATTAGATTGAACAAAAAAAAGTTTTCTAAACTGCAAGGCCCATAACTTTCATATTTAGTGCAAATCATTGTATAGTACTCCTCTTTATAAATACTGTCATGGGGTCCATACAAGGATTGTCTATCTTGAAGCTTACACTGATAAGCAAATCACTAAGGTGAGCTACGGCACAATTTGGTCTCTCGTTTTCGTTTAAGTCTGTCTATGAGCGCATACATATATATGAAACGATGAATGTCATCACAAACAGACATTTTATATCCCACCTTTTTCCCAGTCTATGGACACTTTTACTGCTGGCAGGGAACGTTTGTCCGGTGGGATAGAAAAGTCTTGTTTGCGGCATAAGTATTCGTTTCCTATAGCGCTCACAGACAGACAAAACTGTAAAAAATCGGCAACATTTTCATTAACATTGGTAATATGTGGTCTAGAAAAGTTCTGTTGCAACATTCATCATCATTTTCTAACATAGCGATCACAGCCAGACGAAACAAAATTTTATATATAATAATAAAAAAATGGCGTCAAACATTTCCACTTACATGGAACTTTTTGTTGAACGTTGGTCATCAAAAAGATGAGATTGTGTCATTAATTGTCATTTTCTTATGCGCTATCACCTAGATTAAAGCCAAAACAATCTGCTACAAAATTGTTCGCTGCAAGCGAAATTGCTGCTTACTTGACTGTTTTTTCGCTGTGGCAAAATAGCTGCTAACTTGACCAATTTCACTGCAGCAAAATTGCGGCTAACTTGACTGTATTTTCTATTTTGCTGCAGCAAATTTAATTCTAACGCTGCAAGCAAAATCGCCATTAACTTGACTGCTTTTGCTGTAGCAAAATTGCTGCTACATGTAACATGACTTTGCTGCAGAAAAATTGCTGCTAACTTGACCGTTTTTGATACAGCAATTTGCTGCTAATTTGACCGAGCTGACCTTGTAGGAAAAATAAGTAAAATCAGCTAGTTCTCTGAATCGCTTTATTTTTTAAGAATGGCACTTTATTGACCTTCTACTGCGGTCAAATACCATCAGTAAAGCAAAGAGTTGTTGACAAAGATAGAGGCATTGGCTAACTTGATAGAAATATTTGAGTGTTGCTGTATGGGCTGTATGGTTATATTTAAGAAACAAAATGTTTATGTTTTTGTGTGTCTACCATACACTTCACCTATTTTGAAATCATTCAGGTGAAACACAGGTAAATCACAGAGACAACAAGCATAGTCACCTTTACCTCAATTATACATTGTCAGCTCTGTGACCCTTTCTCAACAATGAAATCATCCAAGGCAGGGCTTAGCTAAGCCCTGCCCTGCACATTGAAAAAAATCCAAGTATAACGTATATTGTGTAAATATACATTAGGTGTCTCCAGTAAAAATGACTTGTTGGGTCTATGGGGGACATTGTTCAAAATTGATTTACGATCGGAAACAAAATGACATGAGAGCAGGTTCCAATGAAGCACATGCGCAACAACATGAAAACCAAAACTCGTTTATGTTGACAACATCTATTTTGCTTCGATTTATAGCAAGGAATTTGCAGTAAACTACATAGGAAACTTTATTATTTACTAAGTCATAAAATAAAGAGAAATATTTTTCGAATATAAGTTATTTAAAATGTTACATTTTCATGTGACAAAATGTTTTATTGTGAAAATATAACTTTTTTTGGATTGCCTCTGCTTTTTTCATTTGCTTACTGCATGTCACCTCAGAATTTCAAATGCCTATACTGTTTTATTTGTGAACGAAAACATAAAGTGTGGGTATTCATTTTCGTAATGAGACCATAAACATTTTGGTACCAAAATTAATATTGCTATTTTTTTCATATTTCACACCTCCTCACTTCTATGGTTTCTTTAACGGTTTAAGTTAGTAGTACCATCTAATCCATCTTCTTCTACTGAACGTAATTGTATTATAAAGAAATAAAAAGGCAGGACCGCGTCGCGAATGAAAAAAATATCCAGGCCCGAAAACATCTTCCAGCCCCTCCTACCCCCCCCCCCCCCCCCCCACTATGGTCACTCCCTTATGAACCGGACTTTCAGGCATCGCTTCTTTTGTGCACAGAAATTCTCATTCACAATTCCAGCCGTAAGTCATAGAGTGGGAGATGCTTACGTGGCATTTTACAGCGCCAATGGCTTTCACGAAGTTTCACGGCGAAAGCATCTGTATTTTGACGTCAGGGTGCAGTTTTTAAAATGGTGCACACACACAAGTTTTGAGAAAAGAACAAATCTAACCAATTTTGATTTATGCTATACAATGAGAGAGAACATTAAAAGAAGGAAATGTAATTTTCGTTCATATTTTGTATCTAATGGCCAAGTTATGCAACATTTTCGATGAGGCGTTTTATTGACGTTATTATACATAATAAAAGGGCTATTGCACTGATATCGAATTGCGTTTATCTACATTTTAAGTGCACATTTGGTGGCCAGTCACTTTTTGTTTAGTTAGGACAGCTATCAGGGGGTGAAAGGAAAAAAAATATAAAGACCACACTGATGTTTGTCAGCATTATAAATGCTTAATGCTATTTGCTAAATGCTTTTTTGGCGTCCTTTCTGACAATTTTTGTCCTAAATTTTGTACATGTACTAGAAATTGATTATTTTGGTGTTGTTCGTCCCAATCTCAAAAGCTATGGTCATATGGAGACGTGAGGTCGGTTTAAAGTCTCATCCGAAAGACGGGTGTGCCTTTCAATTGGTATTGGAGGCTGAAGAAGATGCTGACCTACCCGTGTCCTACATGCAGAAATTAATCTAGGTAACGTATTTGTTTAGAGAGGGACGCTCGTTTGTCATGACCAATCTTCCACAAAGCCCTCAAAATTCATGACATAATGTATAGTTAGGTCTACTACCCGTCGCTGCTGCTTTTAAAGAGACGTTAATTGGAGGCCGGTGATTATGTACATGCTCATTTAATCTTTGAGAGGTGGCACCGACGTCGTAAAACACACACAGATGAATGGACGACAGACAGAAGGACAGAATTAACCCAATCCTGAATTGGAAACCCTCTATTCATATATACAAGTACAATGCATCCTCATAAGTTTGAAAGATCGTCAATCTTAAACATATTTATATCGATATTTTGAAGTTGACTGTTGAACAACGCTAAAATTTCACAAAAAGAATTTTATTAAGTTGACTGTGTCAGAAATATCGAAAACATATCCAGTCGACGCTTAGACAACTTAAGCGTTAAGATAGCAACCACGTTTCAAACCCTACTAGAATTAAAATGCAAAAAATTGCTTTTTGTTAAACACGCATACGTACAGCCCCAAATACGGTTTTGTCCCAAAACAAATTTAAGAATTTTCTTGAATGTTTATTTATTCGAAAATGTACCCTTCTAAGTCACCACGACAACCTAATTATCAAAAACTAATGCTATAAGAAATGAAGTCAGTAAATATCAAATATCATCAATTAAACTGCTGAAAACATACATTTTCCACGTTTCACCCCAACAGTTAAAATGACGTTGGTATCAAGAATTTCAAGAGAGGCGGTTAAAACTTTGAAAGAGGGTTCTTTTTCATTTTTTTTTCAATGAAAACGAAATAATTTGGTCAAAAAGAGGGGTTCACTGTCAGTTTCATCAAAAAGTCCTTAAAATGTCCTACGGCCTTAAATCTGCGTTTCATCAAAAGTGTCCTACTTTAACTATGCTCTTCTGTTGGGTCCCATAATATCATGTGCTTGATCACGTGCGATCTTATTTTAGCTGTGTAATAGCCATAAAAGTTTTACCTTTTTCAAAAGTTTTAATCACTCGTCTAAATAACGTCGTGTTAGAATCATTCAATAACCTATAAGATTGGTCAGATTCTGTCTATTGGTTCTCCAGGTATTGAGCAGAAACAAAATTCTGACATCAATCAAGGGCCAAAACTCTGTCAAAATTTTGCAAAAAATGACGGGCAACAATCCCAAGCTAGATCTTGTCAATGTTGATGTGCATACAAAATATGGTCAGACTCTGTCAATTTGTTCTGAAGATATTCAGCAGAAACGAAATTCTGACGTCAATCAAGGGCTGCAACTCCGTCAAAATTTTGCGAAAAATGACGGGCAACAATCCCATACTAGATCTTGTCAATGTTGACGTGCATACAAAATTTGGCCAGATTCTGTCGATTCGTTATCAAGATATTGAGCAGAAACGAAATTCTGACGTCAATCAAGGCTGTAACTCCGTCAAAATTTTGCGAAAAATGACAGGCAACAATCCCAAGCTAGATCTTGTCAATGTTGATGTGCATACAAAATTTTGTCAGATTCTGTCTATTGGCTCTCAAGATACGGAGTGGAAACGAAATTCTGACGTCAACCAAGGGCCGTAACTCCGTCAAAATTTTGGGAAAAAATACAGGCAACAATCCCAAGCTAGATCTTGTCAATGTTGATGTGCATACAAAATGTTGTCAGATTCTGTCAATTCGTTCTCAAGATATTGAGCGGAAACAAAATTCTGACGGAATAACGGAATGACAGAATGACGGAACGATGGAAGGACATGGTGAATCCAGTATAGCCCCACTTTTTCAAAGCAGGGCTATAATAAACATTTTTGGCCACAAACCTCCATTAATTCAGTACGACGAATGTACTTCCAGTGTGTTTTGCGTGTTCACATAATCTTTTTGTTACTATTTATAAATTCAGCATTGAAATTTGTGTAAGTTTTAAATACATGTATGTAAACACTTATATATGAATATTCAAATGAGCTTATTTACATATCTGTATTTGCATATCTTGTTTTTGACAGCATTATTAGCTTAAGTTTGGTATCAGTCTTGTTACTAAATACTAAGGGTGCTTTAAAAGTACAGGAATTAGACTGTGGTATATTTACAGCTTTCATAAGATTTTCTTTTGACTAATGACAATCTAAGGCTACCATGGCGACAGCCAGGTAAAAAAAAACACAAAAAACAATAAGTTAACATTGTTGGCGTTATTGCCTTCTTACTTGAAACAAGTGCTCCCATTAGCATCATGCATGCAGATAAAATAAACACAAAAGTGTGTGCTCATGTGATCCAAGTGTGATGCCAATTTACAGAAAAACTAAGGTCGGAAAATGAATTTAATGAATATTAATGGCATTACCTTTATTAATATTCAAATGAGTATATTTGCATAAACAGAAATATCAACTGTGACAGTGGTAATGCTTGTTCAAATCGCTGTAATTCAATTTAAACGATGCTTATATTTTGAAAAGACACATATATACCGATTTTATACCAAAACTCATACCAATTTCCCAAAATTAACCAGTGTTGCCATGGAAACGATAAGATTTCAAATGAAATTGTCAAATATTACAATAGCTAATTGGTTCCAGCATCCACCTTGACAATCATAATACATCATCTATGGTTTGAATGAGGTCACTGACACATGAAAAATACTGTTTTAAAGCATTCTTTAAAATTTCATAAAATATCGTAAAAACGTCACCATGGTGATCTCGTTTGATGACGTCATTTACTAGTTATATTGAAAATGTGGCTATAAAATTACCTAAAAATTAAACTTATGATATTTAACTACTGTTTTATGCAAAAAACCAAATTTTGAATTTTGTGACCAACTTGTACCTTTTCCCATGGACAGGCTCAAATATATTATATTAACAAACTGTTAATTACGTACATAAAATGTGCAAACAGCAGAATATTTAACACCAAACTGTATATAAAACAAATAGAACGACAACAAAAGTACCGCCTTGGTACGGTCGGTGATATAAAATATATCAAGCTTTTAGTGTTTATTGTGGATATTTTGTACTTAATTCAATTGTCTTGCTCATAATCGATCAGCCAAATCGTATACTTAATGCACATGTATTAGTTGCATAATTCCCATAATGCCAGTCGGATAAGTTGCAACATGTATCACAGTGGCGAGGGTTCGGGGATGGGTGCCCGAGTAGGGCTCATGTGAACCCCTCTTTTTGACCAAATTATTTCGTTTTCATTGAAAAAAAAAATATGACAAAATTTAGGCGAAAATACGTATGAAAAAGAACCCTCTTTGAAAGTTTTAACCGCCTCTCTTGAAATTCGTGATGCCAACGTCATTTTAACTGTTGGGGTGAAACGTGCAAAGTGTGTGATTTCAGCAGTTTAATTGAGGATATTTGATATTTACCGACTTCGTTTCTTATAGCATTGATTCTTGATAGGTTGTCGTGGTGATTTAAAAGGGTACATTTTCGAATAAATAAACATTCAAAAAATTCTTAAATTTGTTTTGGGACAAAGCAGTTTTTTGGACTGTACGTATGCGTGTCTGACAAAAAGCATTTTTAGCATTTTAATTCTAGTAGGGTTTGAAACGTGGTTGCTATATAATATGAAAAGCGGGTTTCCAAGTCAGGGTTGGGTTAATTTTGTCCTTCTGTCTGTTCGTCCATTCATCTGTGTGTGTTTTATGACGTCGGTGCCACATCCTAAAGATAAACTGAGCATGTACATTATCACCGGCCTCCAATTAACGTCTGTTTAAAAGCAGCAGCGACGGGTAGTAGACCTAAGTATACATAATGTCATGACTTTTGGGGGCTTCTTGGAATATTGGTCATGACAAACGAGCGTCCCTCTCTAAACATATACGTTACCTAGATTAATTTCTGCATGTAAGACACGGGTAGGTCAGCATCTTCATCAGCCTCCAATACCAATTGAAATGCAGCAGCCATTTCTAGCACACCAGTCTTTTCGGATGAGACTTTAAACCGAGCTCGCGTCTCCATATGACCTTAGCTGTTGAGTGGGACGGAAAACACCAAATCAACCAGTTTCTAGTACATGTACAAAATTTAGGACAAAAATTGTCAGATAGGACGCCGAAATAGTTGTCCTACGTTTAAGACAAAATCTGAGAACTTCCTAAATTTCTTGAGTTTGATGAAACACGACTTTTGTATAAAACGTCCTGGAACATTTTCAAGGACAAAATTTTGTCTTAAACATTTTGATGAAACTGGCCCCAGATCAAACAGGGTCTAACAACTCGTCTTCGCAAAAGTCATTGTATTTGTATTTCGTCTATGATCAGATGATAGCGATAGTAGTACAGAAACTTTAAGTGTAATACCAGATGGACCTTCTGGCCTTAGTCGAAGTGATTGACATTTGAGCCGCCTCATGGGAAAACAAACAATCTGCATAGGCGAAAACAAAGACGCAGATCAGCTTTGCGGTAACTGCGAAGCTGATCAGCGCCTTTGTTTTCGCTACTTGGATAGTACAATGCTTCTACTTTCTAAAAACAAAATTTCCATTCTCTAGCCATCTTCTGTGCTTGTACAGCCTGATTTGTGTTGGATCTGTTCAGAAACCACATTGTCGGTTTTCCCATGAGGCGGCTCATTTATTGGTTGTTATTGAACCATATCTAATCACGAATCGTGTTAAATTGTGTATCAACTAGTGAATTGTTTATAAATTAAGCCATTGAAATCTTCCTTGCGTAATAAAGTCTGTGAATGAATGATTATGAAATCTGTCTGAATTCCGAATATGTAAACGTGTGAAAGATTTTTTTCTTTAAATTAAGTTTAACGTCCCTTTCAAGATTATTTCAGCTCATATGAGACGGGCCAATCAGTAGGTGGGGCGAAAACGGGAGAACCCCGAGAAAAACCACCTGGCACACCCATTATTTATGTCTTGATATTATAAATTAATATAATAATAACGATAATTAATTAGTTTATTTTAGTGTCACGTATCAAAAGCATAGGTATACATACTATTTTGAAACTAACATATTTGACACCCAGCCGAGTGTGGCTTATGTGGCACTTATTTACATATAAGTCATATGGGAGCGCGGTGGCGTAGTGGTAGAGCGTCGGACCCCGAATCGAGAGGTCCTGGGTTCGATCCCCACAAGCGGCACCAAGTTGCGTCCCTGAGCAAGACACATTAACTCCCAGAACGCATTTGCTCCGGCCGACATGACTGAAAAATTGTTAACTGGGACGTTAAGCCTCAATACAAAAAATATATACGTATATACATATATAAAACAGGCGGTATGGAATGGGTGACGCACAATGAAAAGTACACAATAACAAGAATAATAAAATCGCTGTAGGAGAAAACTCCAAAATCTTTAAGCCCCTATCTCACTGGAATGCGACAACTGGAGACTAGTTCGCGAATACTTCACGACTATTTCGCGACAAAGATTAACGATATAAACACAACTTTGCAGTCTCATTGAATAGACATTTATGCGACAAATTCGCGAATTTCGGTCTAATTTTGAAAATATATCTCGCGACTATTCGTACGACAGTCGCGCGACATACGTGCGAGTGTCGCACGCCATTCGTACGAATGTCGCTTAGTTTTTTTTTTTCTCGCCAGATAGTCGCGAGGTTTTCGCAAGACTGTCGCGCGACCGTCGTGCGATACTCGCACGACATTCGTACGAGAGTCGCGAAAATTTCGCATTGTAAATTCGCCATAATTTCGCGGCGACAAGTTTGCGACAGTCGCACGAACGTCGCACGACAGTCTTGCGAAATGTTTTGGCGAATTAATTCCCATAAAATTTTAAAACATGTTTAAAAACATTTCGCGACTAGTTCGCGACTAGTTCGAGACACAAGAAAATTCTCACGACACTCACGCGACACTCGCGCGAATGTCGTGCGAAAGTCCGCGACAAAATTCGCAAAACAGTCGCGAGAAATTCGCATTCCAGTGAGATACTAGCTTAACCTCAACTTCGTTGTCAATTGCAGCGTGTGTCACCGATCATTTATCAGTTTGCATGTCTACAATACCACGTGATTCTCAGTAGTGATTTAGTGAATAAACATTATTTACAGGTAATGACATAAAAATGACAAAGACGCCATATAAAGGTATAAAAGATTTAGAATATTAATTAATTATTTTTATTATTGTACACAAATAGACACGACCCTGAATGGACCAGATTTACTGGCTTACCACAAGGCTGGTACCGGGGCGTCAAATAATTCTTCAGCACATAACCACACAACCTCGAGGTACATTTGTGCCAAGAGCATACGGGGTCTAAATGTGCGCAGCAATGATGCACACATGCATAAACTGTGGCGGGTCTTTGTCGAAAGCAAACGATCGAGATGTTTGTGACAGAATGGTTAGAGTTCGTACATGTAACCCGAATTTGTACTATAAGGCCTTTGATATAATTTGTCATAACCTGTAAATAATGTTTATTCACTAAATCACTACTGAGAATCGCGTGGTATTGTAGAATTTCAAAGATCGGTGCGCGTTTCGTGAAAAGTTTAAACATTTTTTTTTATTTTATTTATTTATTTATTTTTTTTCTAAAAGCTCGGCGTGTCTCGGGTGTGTGTTTTATACGATTCGAATAAGTTCCACGTGCGCTACAGTGCGTTGAATACGCTTTCAACGCGTTTGGCACAGATTTTAGGCACACCAGTGTACGCGAGGTTACGAGATATTGCCCAAAGCGTGTATGAAACGAGCGTTTAACGTTTGTTAATAAACGTTGTGCAATATGACATGGCTCAAAAACTCAAGTCATTTCACGAGGAAACTTATTACGTAAATTGTGTGATTTGCACGGGGTTTAATGTCCGAGTCAACAATATTCCAGTCATGTGTGAATGGCTGACGAGGCATGGCCCATCACCATTCTCGAAAATATGCTCACTGCTCTTAAAGGATCTGTTTTATTTTTATTTGCTATTACTGCAGCTGGTGTTGTGCCGTGTGGCGGCCCTAAAACGTCTCCCCGTACATCATCCATAGTGCAGATTATATTTTCCTTTTGGTCTGTGATCAAAGAGGATATTTTGAGAAATCAGAAAATCATTATCGGTTTAGATTCATATTCTAACCAACGTTCAATATATTTGGCCACATTTTGATTATACTAGTCTTTGTATCGACTAGCCTGCTGATAGTTGAATAATTACTGTAACTCTCTTTGGCTCCATGTTGCCAAATCTAAAGGGTCATTGACGAGGCTTGAATAGCCGAAACGGTGGCATGGCCCCTCACCATACTCGAAAATATGCTCACTGCTCTTAAAGGATCTCAGTTTTATTTTTATTTGAACTGTAAGTATCATCTGAGACTAGTTAAGACTATCCCTCCTTGTAAATATATCAACTAACTTTATGATAAAGTTGCTTCATGCCATGCCAGGTTCCACCGGCGCATGTCGTGAGAGAAACCACGGTAGCCACTGGTACCTTTTAACGCCTTTGTTATGGCGTGACCCGGGATTGAACCCGCGACCTCCCGAATCCGAAGCGCACACCTCACCAATTGAGTAGCCTACTACTTGAGCTAAGGGAAGAAATGTCTCAGGTGAACACCAAAGACAGTTACCATTTTGTGCATAATGCATCATTGTTTTGCCTCTTTATGCACAAGTCATTTGTAACCACGGCCCCAGCCCCGGGGGGAGGGCGTGGGATAGCCGTGGAAATGAGTGGGGTTTGACCAAAGTTTTGCCACGGCAGTGCGGGGGTAATACCCTGGGTTTGCTTTATATAGGCAAAAAGGGCCGTGAAATGAAAAGATAGCAGGCGGGGCGA
The DNA here is from genome assembly GCA_964017185.1 of Rugalucina vietnamica. Classification (NCBI taxonomy): domain Eukaryota; kingdom Metazoa; phylum Mollusca; class Bivalvia; order Lucinida; family Lucinidae; genus Rugalucina; species Rugalucina vietnamica. The sequence continues at coordinate 31,367,604 of OZ024873.1, read as the reverse complement.
AACAGCAACGAGCAGTTCCCTCAAGGTGTGGCTTTTAGCGGGGATTTGCTGGACCAAAATTCAGTCACCAGGGCTTTGGGCCGTGGTTACAAATGACTAGTGCATTACTGTTTGCACAAACAGACATATTTTAACCGTCGCATAAGAAACCAAACAATCTGCATTGGAGAAAACAAAGACGCAGATCAGCTTCGCAGTAACTGTGAAGCTGATCAGCGCCTTTGTTTTCGCTAAATGGATAGTAGATTTCATCTAATTTCTAAATTCAAAATTTCCAGCCTCTAGCCATCTGCTGTGTCTGTACAGCCTGGTTTGTGTCGGACCTGTTTAGAAACCAAAATTGTGGTTTTCCCATGCTCAGGCTCATTCGATGCTTGATAACGGAATTGAATACGAGATTTGAGGGAGTAAAGGGGCAAAAGTTTAAATACACATGCAATTGACTTATGTATCCAAATATTAAAAAAAAAAATGTTTCGCAATCAGACGATAGATAATATATATATATATATATATATATATATATATATATATATATATATATATATATATATATATATATATATATATATATATATATATATATATATATATATATATATATATATATATATAAGTCCTTGTGTCGGTAATGATAGGAAGAAAGAATGAAATGAAGCAACAGCAACAATTTATTTCAGTCCTGTAGCGCTTTCACTTTACAGCTCTTCAGCAGGAACGTCGCCATATATATAATAATGGCTTTAAAATATTTGATAACGACATATACTTGTAGGGCTTTAACAAAGGTAATTTACTTTCTACTATTGTACAAGTAATGTACTTACTACTTGTATCTTTTGTTGTAAAACGAATATATATTCTCATATATTTGAGAAATATATTACTCTTATTAACGATTTAAGTGTAACTGCAAATCATAAAAACATTTGATGAATATATGTTTTCTCAAATATTTGAAGAATATATCAAGTCCTTCTGATTTCGAAAAGATTTGATGAATATATGTTTTCTCAAATATTTGAAGAATATATCAAGTCCTTCTGATTTCGAAAAGATTTGATGAATATATGTTTTCTCAAATATTTGAAGAATATATCAAGTCCTTCTGATTTCGAAAAGATTTGATGAATATATGTTTTCTAAAATATTTGATGAATATATCAAGTCCTTCTGATTTGGAAAAGATTTGATGAATATATGTTTCCTCAAATATTTGATGAATATATCAAGTCCTTGTCATTTCAAAAACATTTGATGAATATATGTTTTCTCAAATATTTGAAGTATACACCAAGTCCTTTTGATTTCGAAAAGATTTGATGAATATATGTTTTCTCAAATATTTGAAGAATATATCAAGTCCTTCTGGTTTGGAAAAACATTTGGTGAATATATGTTTTCTCAAACATTTGAAGAATGTATCTAAGGTATTCTTCAATGATTTAAGCGAGCCGATTAGCATATTAATTGCATATAAATCTCAAATATTTGAATAATATATTCAAATGGACCTAAATATAACATGTTTTCTATATCATATTTTACTATATTGATACCTCATTTATACTGGAAAACCATGTTTCTAGTACTCTATGTGAAATTTCCAACTGGTCCTCCCCTGTTCCGAATTGGCCCTCCCCTGTTCCGATTTGGCCCACCCTAGTTCCGATTTGGCCCTGCCTCGTTCCGGATTGGCCTTGGTTTTGGCTCTTAGTCTCAACTGCAGATTGACGGCATAATGCAGATTGAAAAAATAACGTGTTTTAATTTTTCAAAGTCTAAAACCTTGCCTCTGATAATGTCTTTTCGCAGAAATTTTTTGTGTGCAGGAGTAAGGGAAATTATTTTCATGTCAAAATCTTGATCCGAGTTTGTCCTAATAGGACCTGCAGAATTTTGAATATGGAGTTTGCATTGTCAAGGGAGATAATCGATGATCATAAAAATGCACTTTTTTCGAAAAAGTTTACATAAACAAGAAGATTTTGTCTCAGGTATGTCATTTTATACTTATTTTGAACAATCATGATAAAAAAAACTAAGAATGTAAAACATTTTGCGGGAAAATATTTACCTCCCTTACATGATATTTTTTTGTACAGGGAATCTCTATTCAAAAATGTTTTTTATTTAGAACATTTTTATTTGTCTTCCGATTTTCAAATTTTGCTGTGCCTATTGCGACAAACTAGATGCTCAAATGTACCAAGAAAAATATTTCATCTACATTTAAAAATGTAAAATATCTACGAAAAACCATTGTCAGACAATATGAAACACACTTTAATGATTATCTTATAAAGTAGTATTTTGTTTCGGTACAGATCGAGGATGTCCCGGTGGAGATACAGCGACCCTAAATTGCACAAGTACACCGGGTGGTTTTTCCGAATGCACCCTGTCCCATCCAACAGAGTATAAAATTCTCTACAGTGATCTTCGCTTTTTAAGTCCTGATTCTACGACCACGTGTTTAAATCAGGGTTTAGGGCCATATGATCCGACCATCCACACGTCAAGCCTGGGCATGTTTGGCTGGGTTTATGACAAGCTTTGGGTCGCCAATGGCTGTGATGGACAGTTCAAACTCTGTTACTCAGGTATAAACTATCGCCATGAAAATCAAGGCTTTGAGGTTATACGTACCGCATCGTGAAAAATACCTGATTTTAGCCTATGCGAAAACAAAGGCGCAGATCAGCTTCGCAGTAACTGCGAAGCTGATCAGCGCCTTTGTTTTCGCTACAAGGATAGTACAATTTCTCGTCTTAAATCCGAAATTTCAAACTGCTGCTTCTGTGACTGTACAGTTTGGTTTGTGTCAGACCTGGTCGGAAACCCCGAAGACCGGCTTTCTCGCGTCGCGGCTCATACAATGCTGTTCATGTTCAACTGAGCTGAGACTAGATAGATAGTAATAGCCCAAGTTAACTGAAATTTCAGATTTAATTCACAGAATCCAGTAATATCATATAGTTTTTCTTCCTTATAAATGCTAAAATGCTTACATTTGCTAGTTCTTTCTATTCAATTCTTTTCAATTCAGAAAATCATCACGCGTTACATACGTATAGGATATAACTTAAATATTATGCGACAGTCTGCATGCTTAGTTTTTAACCCAATCACGGTTGATAACTATGCTGCCTAATTGCACGCCGGTGGGTCGGGCGTCAGACTCTATGATGGCCCCGACATAAAGCTATTCATTTTAGTTGGTTGGGGCCGGAGCTTCTTGTCTGTTGCTTGGTCCACCGGGATTCAACGGGTGTTTTTCTTTTGATCCAGAGTTAGTAAGTTATTGGGCGCCCAGGGATCTCCATTGTCGGGTAGATTACTCAATCTGTGAGTCCTCGTTTTTGATTCATCATGGAATTTATCATGATTTATTTGTTTGTCCATGATGATTCATTGACTAGTTAGAGATTCACTACGAGGACCGAACAACTAACTAAATGTTATGAACCACTGCAGAAGCTGAGTGTGAGGTTAGGATCCTGTAAAACCGGTTTAAGCCCGCCAGTAATTTTATATTACTGATCGTTCCAAGGCGAGACTTCTGTGGTGGTTCTTATTGTTTTATGTCTTGGTGTTTTAAATTTTTGTGCTGTTGGCGCCTTATGTATTATGTTATCAATGAGGATGCTGTTGGCGCCTTATGTATTATGTTATCAATGAGGATGCAATCGACAGACTTCCACAGATAGAGTGCAATGTTCTGTTAGATGAATTTCCTACCGTTACGGAAACAAGAAAAGCAGTTCAACAACTATCATCTGGCAAAGCCCCAGGTGCAGATGCAATTCCTGCCGAAGTTTACAAGGCTGGGGGGCTACCCATGGCAGAGAAACTGACAGAGTTGTTTCACTGTATGTGGAGGAAGAAGGCTATCCCACAAGAATTTAAGGATGCATCCATAATCCACCTATACAAGCGGAAAGGAAATCCTCAAGTCTGTGACAATCACAGAGGCATCTCCCTCCTATCAATTGCTGGGAAGATACTTGCAAAAATTCTGTTAAATCGTCTGAATGCTCATCTTGATCAGACGGGACTTATCCCAGAAAGTCAATGTGGATTCAGAAAAGACAGAGGGACAATAGACATGATCTTCACAGCAAGACAGCTTCAGGAGAAATGCCAAGAACAGAATGTAGATCTATACATGACGTTTGTTGACCTCACCAAAGCTTTTGACACTGTTAGTCGTGATGGACTCTGGAAAATCATGGCCAAGTTTGGCTGTCCACCCAGATTCATAGCTATGGTGCGGCAGTTTCATGATGGCATGCAGGCACGTGTGCAAAATGATGGAGAGTTCTCTGAACCATTTGAAGTAACAAATGGGGTCAAACAAGGCTGTGTTCTGGCACCAACACTGTTCAGCATGATGTTTTCTGCCATGCTTATGGATGCTTTTCAGGACAGTGACACTGGTTTTCCAATCAGGTACCGTTTTGATGGCAACATATTCAACCTCAGAAGGTTGCAAGCCAAAACTAAGGTCCAGACTGATGTGCTAGATGAGCTCCTCTATGCAGATGATATGGATAAGAATGCCAACACAGAGGCAAAAATGCAAAGAGCCATGGATCAAGTCTCACAGTCATGTGATAACTATGATCTCACAATCAGCACAAAAAAGACAGAGGTTGTACACCAACCAGCCCCCGGAAAACCATATAATGAACCAACCATCACTGTGAATGGGCAAAAACTGAAAGTTGTTGACAAGTTCACCTACCTGGGAAGCACTCTCTCCAGAGCAGTGCATATTGATGATGAGATCACTGCCAGAATTGCAAAAGCTAGTGTGGCATTCGGAAGACTCCGTGCAAATGTCTGGGAGCGAAATGGAATCAAGCTTGACACCAAGCTGAAAGTCTACAAGGCTGTGGTACTGCCAACCCTCTTGTATGCATGTGAGACCTGGACAGTATACCAACGCCATGCAAAGAGACTTAACCATTTCCACTTAAGCTGTTTGAGAAAGTTGTTAAAAATCAAGTGGCAGGACAAGATTCCAGACACAGAGGTCCTGAGGAAAGCAGGGATGCAAAGCATGCATACAGTCTTAAAGCTAGCACAGCTAAGATGGACTGGCCATGTTATAAGAATGCCTGATGCGCGACTTCCAAAGAAAGTTTTCTATGGAGAACTACAGGAGGGAAAGCGCTCTCAAGGTGGCCAGATGAAACGCTACAAAGACACCCTCAAAGCCTCTCTGAAGGATTTCGAAATACCAATGGGGTCCTGGGAACAGACTGCACAGGAGCGATCAAAGTGGCGAGGTCTCATCAACAAAGGAGCAGCTCTCTATGAAAAGAAGAGAATCTGTGAAGCTGAAAGAAAGCGAAGAGAGCGCAAAGCCAAAACAAATTTGCCACCAGCAGACTCTATGACATTGACTTGCTCTACTTGCAATCGACAGTTTAGAGCCAGAATTGGCCTAGTCAGCCATCAAAGAACTCACCAACACACATCAGCACAATTCAAGAAATAATGATGGTCTTTCTCATTAGTGAGAGACGAACTATCATTATGTTATCATATTTTTAGTTAAGTTTAGGTAACTGAGTGGCCTCCTATTGGGAAAATAGCTGCTCATTCGGCTTACGAAATGTTTTCATGGTATACGTACCTTATTGCTAGTTTGATTTTTCCCGCCTCGGTTTTTGGAGTGGGAATCTTTTTCTGATTGCGCCTTTTCCTGATCGTTGCCTATTTGTACCTTTTCTTAACATTTATACGCTCTTTAAATTTTTGACAAAGCTAATTTGAGCATGGAAAATGGTTCATGACCGCGGGACCTCTTAATAATTCGATCATTTCACCACTGTGTCTGGCGCGGGTTCGAGCCCCGCACGGGATGCATGTGACTGAGACAGGCCGTTCTGCTTATGGGTGTGCCAGGTAGTTTTTCTCAGGGTTCTCCCGTTTTCGCACCACCTTCTGATTGGCCCGTCTCGTATGAGCTGAAATAATCTTGAAACTTTTTTTCAACTATTATCGCGCGATATTAAGATAGAAACTAAATTTACATAAGATTTTATTTCCACATGGACGCTTCGTTTATTTCAAACGCCAATAGTGTGTCTATCAACAAAGTGCACTTGCTAAAAATCTTTAAAGGACATTGCTTTTAATACTTCCAGGACCTTGTACGATCAGTGGTGACCCCCACTTCGTAACCAAAGACGGAAAACACTACTCCTTCCAAGGTGATTGTACGTACGTGCTGGTTACCGACCAAGACACATTTTTCGTTTATGGCGACTTTTTCAAATGCGGAAAAAACGGTCGTAGGTCATGTCTAGATTCACTCTTCATACAGTTGATGTCGCACAACGTAACGCTAGTGCGAATAGGGAAAATTTATGTTGACAACATTGACCGAACATCGGCGCTGCCTTTCGACACTACGGATGGCGTGATACATATTGAAAGGGTCTGGACATGGGTGAGAGTTGAACTGGCTAATGGGGTGTACATAATGTGGGACCAAGAAAAGAAGGCTGAAATATATCTTCCTATAACATTCCAAGGTGTTACTATGGGTAAGCAATAGGGTGGTGTGTGTGTGTGTGTGTGTGTGTGTGTGTGTGTGTGTGTGTGTGAAGAAATAAAGGAATAAAAAAAAGAGAAAAAAAACATAATTCACTATGCTTAATGTGCTAAACATTGAAAGGCACTCCTGCTTGTTGCTTTTGATAGATCATATCGGTCAAACAGACGCAAACACTAATGATGACGGATGAGGGTCTCAATGGGGTACCTCTGAAATCGCTTATCAGTAAAATTTTGGCCCCAAAATCGCGATTCAGTAAAAATGACCAAAAATTCGCCTATAAGTAAACCCCATTGAGACCCTCCTACATGGGTTCGATAGTCAATTTAACCCGAGCCCACATTTCAAACAACGTTATTCAAACTTGTTGAATCATTTTCTTCCACAGGTCTTTGCGGTACCTATGACATTAATATTCACAACGACTTCACAAAACCTAATGGCCAAGTCGTCCCAAATCCGAATGAATTCGGAAACAGTTGGGAAGTACCTGGATCATGCCCGTCAAAATAAGTGGATTGATGCACAGAATCACCTATATACAGTCACGACCCAAAACTTCCGGACAGTGTTCACAACGTCTATATATAGATGCTTTCGCTAAATATAGATAAACTGAGAAACCATCTACTAGCTAAATCCGAAATTCCTAGACTTTAGCCGTGCTTCTTAAAGACAGATGTACGTAATTGAAGGCGCTCAAAGGAACGTGCGTATCTAAGGGTCGAAACGTCATTTTTACGCCGCATTCGTAACGTCAGTTTTCGCTCCAAACGTCATTCTAGCGTCAGTTTACTTTCGGAATACGAAACTATATCCATACAATTACGCAGAGGACTTCAGAAATGTAAAATGTTTGATATTATTTATTATTTTTGCTCAAAATATAGATTGTGGACATGTTATCCCGAAGAAAACAACATTTCCGCGACAGTTAGCAATATTGAATTCTAAACAGTGTCGGAAATTTTGGCGCGAAATCGACGTCGCGCGTAAAATGTACTGAATTCAGCAACGACTACCTCTTTTCGCACGCTTATAGCAGGAAAACGAATCCGGTAACTAAGGACTTTCTCGTTATCTATATGTCGTTCAGGAATTTCTCTAATACATATCAGTTTTTTTTTAAATCGTACCGTGGATTTTTTGAAATATATCAAGAAAATTAACAAAAAGGGGGTCTAAAATCGCATTTTACGTTGACGTCAATGTATTTTCGCTCTCAAATTTGACAATTTTGAAGCCCGATATCTCGAAAATAAGCTCGGAACGGTATCGATTTCCTTTCATTTTCGTATGTAGGACATCAAAATACACTCACATGCAAAAAATAAAACAATTCTACCGTGAGGTCAATTACGTACATCTGGCTTTAAGTGCTACTTGCTTGTCGAAATACATTTTTTTATGACGCGACTCTCTGAACTGCGCCGCATTGCTGGACAAAGAAGTCATTTTTTCTTCATTACAAACTGTATTTTATTCTGGGATAAATGGAGAAATTTCTCCCAGTTTCACCCAGATTTCCCCCGAAATCATTTTACCTTCACAGATCAGTTTTTTCCTTACGGTTACTGCACAGCTAATCGGCACCTTTGTTTTCTCTGCTGCACTGTTGATCTGCGCCTTTGTTTTCGGATAGGCAAAAATCCGGTTTTCTCGCGACGATGCTCATTTTTGTCTTGAGATTCTTTTTTCATAAACCAGCATACCAGCATTGCCAGAAATGCATGTTTTAAGAATTGCATAGTATACCTAGCCCCTGGGTTGTGGCCACCCATTTGTCCATGGCAAATGTCTGACGCTTAGACTATATATCAATTTTAATGATTAATGCTATATCAATGTATCGTGCTATAAACATATTGTCTGCAATACATTTTCATTTGCGACTGATTGAAATAATAATAATAATAATAACATGAAGAATAAGAACTTTCGTTGAAGAGAAAATATTATTAAGGTTCAAACATTAAAGATGTACATGTAGCTTCAGAAGAAGCTAAAGTGGTTACCAATGCTTATTACCCTTGCTCTGATGCAATATGGTCCAGAAATCAAATGACTGTCATAATGACTGCCACTATAAGATATGTACAGGGGGTAATAAAGTTGCAACTATGGTATAATATGTGTGGTACCAGTCCACTCTACCATAATATGGCGAATTAGCTTGGAACATATATGTATTTCATTAAAATATGTACCGCATTATCCATTTTCACATCTTTCGTTCAAATAAAATCTTTCGGAACAATTTTCTTGAGAAATAAGCAAATATTTTGTTGAAAATTACATAATTGTGAAGAAGCAAATATTTTGTTGAAAATTACATGATTGTGAAGCTGATATAATACATGTCTAATATTCATAAGTGTGTTTTCGCACATTATATTGTGAAAAAACTCTCTTTTGAGCAGTGCTTGCACTAACTTTTTGAATCAGGAAGTCATGACTTCCACCCTTTAAGATTTGGAAGTCACAGGCCCAAAATCTGGAAGTCATAGATTACTCGCAGTGCCGCGTGTCAAATGTGCATCCGCACATTAAATTAATTTGTCACTACATCTAAGAAGACTTCCAAGGTGAAAATTCTGTTGTGGTTCTATTGTTTCATGTTTTAGTGTCGTTTTTGTAATGTTTGCACCTTTGATGCATGTATTCATATGTTACTAGTTCATGTAACTTAGTGGCCACCTTTAGGGGAATAGTCTCTCTCTTTGTTCAGACAGGGTATGTATTCTTTGTACCAATACAGCTAATGACTTTAAATATAGCTCATGAATATGTGAAAATTATTATTAATTTATGTATTTCATTTTTTTATTTTCATTATTATTATATATAGTTTTTTTGTTTTTTTTCATTATTATTGTTATTAAATCTATTTCATTTTTATTTTAATCCTTATAATAGTAGATCTATGTTATTTTTCATTTTCATTATCATTATTTGTTATTATTATTACTAGTGTCTGTTCGAGGTATTGAGTTACCTCCCTTAAATATTATTTTATTGAACATATTTTATTTTTATTTATTTTTTTTTTTTTTTTATTTATTTATTTTTTTTTTTTTTATCCTCAACTTACTTAATAACTTTTGAAAAAAAAATTGTGCCAATTAGTAAAGATGGAAATATCTAAGTTCAAAAAAAAAAAAAAAAAAAAAAAAAAAAAAAATATGCAAAGTTTAAATGTTTTAAAATTGTGTATTAAATAATTGTGATGAAATTCCTTCAATACTACAGTGGACTAGTTCAATTTTACCCAATATTTTACCCAATATTACAATGGATTAGTCCAATCTACCCTCTCTAGCAGTAAATATTGATCACGCTTGACCTTGATCTGTTAATTGTTTTGACACAAATTACTCTTCTCAACACTTTAAATGAGACACCTTTACACCCTGGAGGCATGGTCTGGCTGTCACTAATCCCTGAATAAACAGTTTTAAGATGGTTTTCAATACACTAAAATAGGTAAATTTTCATCTCTGACGATACGTCGCGTGCCTTGCTGCAGGACGTAGGAGGATTTTTGTGGAAGTCAGCTGACGTCTGCTGTGTCACTTTTCGACGTACGGGAGTCATTTCAGGACGTAAAAACGCCCAAAACGCCCACTAGTGCAAGCACTGTTTGAGAAGTAATATTGATATAGCTGATTTCAGCACAGATATGTCCGTATACAGCTGTATATGGTACTTGGCATACATGTGTTTCTGATTATTGGTAAATTCAATACAGCTGTATAGTGTTTCCTAACCTGTGTGTAGAGAGACCTTGCCTGTAATCAGAGTCCATCATGAAAATATGTCCGTAAAATGTATATCCCCTTGAACCCCACTTTTATATAACAAAACTGGGGTATACAGGGGTATACCTTTTTTTTTTTCTTATTTTTGCTCCAAAATATAATTTGTGGCGCTCATTAGAACCCCCTCGGCGTGTACACACAATTTATATTTTGAGCGTAAATAAGAATAATATAAATTTTTTTCAGCTGAAAACTCTTCAGAGGCCCTTGCCTGAAATCAGAGCCATTGTCAGTCCCGCCGTTTACCTAAATCACCATCCCTTACTTCTGATTAGCTTTTGACAACCAATATATATAAATATTGACCACTGACAACGGCATTCATTACACGTAGGGGTAAGCATAGGGAGGGAGTTTACTGCACAGGTAATCTAGGGCCATATAAGGCCAGAATTTTTTTCTGGTTCTCGTGTGAGCCTACCCAACAATCAATTTTAGGCCCTCCCAGAAAATAAAATTGGCTTTTTAATATTATTTTTTACGACATGCACATTTATTTAAGCAAATTATGCATATTTTACATGTATTTCAAATTATAAATTATTTTATTTTGATCGACTCCGCCTTTTCCTCTCTGTTATTTTTATTTTTATTTCCTCCTCCTACCAAGTACTTGTCCTGAAATTTCCCGAGAACCAAGTAATAAAAAAAACTCTGGCCTAACCAATAAGCAGTGGTACTAAACGTACTATTATAATTTGGGGGGCCTCTTTATTACCTCCTGCCAAGCTACGATGGCAGTCCTTTTATATCTGGACATCACTGCACCAGCATATGTCATAAACCCAAATAAACAGTGGTGCCAATTTAGATTCTTCAGAAACTATTTCTTTCAGGTGAAAATCACAGACATTGCTGAAATGTTTTTTGAAGGGATCGTGTTTTATTTTTCAACAATACTGTCACTGAACAGAGATACACAATATGCAAGTTCTGTATCAGTATCATACCATTATGTAACCATGCCCATGCAATATACAGTAGAAAATATTTGATATTTTTTTCTTATTTTTACTCAAAACATTGTCTGTGGATGGCGTCTCGCCACGGCGAGGCGGTTCTTACGAGTACACACAATAAATGTTTTGGAGCAAAAATAAGAAAAAAAAAGGTATGCTTCTGCAAACCCCAGTTTTTTTTTTCTATTTAAAACTCGGGTTCAAGAGGGTATACTTTTCATGGTCACTCTTTCCTGATGCGGTTGAGAGGAGGCTACCAGGCTTCAGTTGGAGACGTGGTACAGTGACAGTAACGTTGACAAGAGCTCATACTGCAAATACTTTGACCGTGCCAGTTGACCTCTGTCATAGGTAAACATTTGTTGATCTGCCTGCTTAAATACGTATGTTTTCAATCCTGCGACTCTTTGATGTAAAAAAATGACCAGGTGCTTCACTTGGCACTGGAAATTGTGTAAAACAAATATGTGCCCCTTTTCTACTGTTTACAAAACTTTGAACGTGAGATCAACCGGCTCGGTCAAAGTATTTGCACTATATCTGTGTTATATAATTTAATTTGTGGGGCGTATTTACATTTATTATCTATTTCGTATACATATATATTGTCAGCTTGACATAGATGCATATTTGCGAGTATTTTCTTTCAAAAATAAATTAATAAATATTAAAAAAATATCAGCATTTAAATTCCATTTGAAACTGTATTCTTTTATTACATTAATTTTATTCTATTCTCATTCTAGCTTATTTCTGGACTGGGACAGGCTTCAATGTTTTCTGACGCTGGCGCATGATCAAACGCCTCAAATATGGCACATATGCTTCTATATCATGACATGGGATTAGGTTTTTATTGTTACTCATGAAGTAGTCACTTTGAGCTATGAATGACTAAAGATCGGATCAGTCTACTTTGTTTGCTACATACGGCATGAATTCACAGAGCTGCAGAAGGTTTGAGTCCTGTTAAATAATCGATAAAAAGGCAAGGTCTGAATTTATTTTGAGTGCATAGATTTGTAGTATTAACGTGCTTATGCGTAACTTCTATCATGCATGTGCAAGTTTGGCATACACCTGAGAAGACAAATAAAGATATTTCCTTTTCCAAAATAGTGAAAATAGTTAAACAAAGAATTAAATAGAGAGATGTTTAAGACGTAACAGAAAATTCAAAAATTCCAAATTGGGAGATATCCTCAACCATAGGGAGATCCCTCCGAAATAGGGATATATGACATAATAAAATATATACTTCTAGTATCGCTTGGAGATTAAACCCATTGTAGCCGTAATGTTATCATTATAGACGCGGTGGAGTTCAGTGTCATAGTACCTTGATGGTTGATAGAACATGAAATAATCTCACCTTTAGTCATTCATAGGTCAAAATCTGACGATAGTGGGATATTAAACGGGTTTGTTTAAAAAAAATGAGGGATTCGATGCGGAAGCTTTTAAAATACACAAATATTTTAATTATCCATGATTGTGTACATACGTGGCGATTAAATTTCAATATCAATTTTCGACGTTAAGTCAGCAGTCGGCATAAATAAGCCGCATCGTGAGAAAACCAACAATCTGCATATGCGAAAACAAAGGCGCAGATCAGCTTCGCAGTAACTGCGAAGCTGATCAGTGCCTTTGTTTTCGCTACACGGATAGTACATCTTCTCTATTTCCTAAAACCAAAATTTCCAGCATCTAGCCATCTTCTGTGCTTGTACAGCTAGGTTTACGTCCAACCAGTTCGGAAACCACATTGTTGGGTTTCTTAGCGCGCGGCTCAAACGTATGCAACCGTTTCCAGAACACGAAGTGTTTATTTAGTTCAAATTATGCGGGTTTGTTTGGGCTGTTTTAGGTATATTGCTATTTTTGAATCGAGCCTAGTAACGCACAAACATGAATGTTGTTTCTGACAGAATAGGCCACCACCTGGCATGCTGCACATAGACATAGACATAGAATTGAATGCTTTAATTGTTTTAATTCATTTAAGCCCGGTGCCTAATTAATGAGATATAGGCAAACGGTATAGCCCACATGTAACACCGCAGAACGCGGCGTCCCATCTGGGGCTATTTTGTTTGTATGGAGGTTCACAAAAAAGAAAATAAATTAGAAAAAATCACTCCTGATATTCCTGACCATTTTTAAAATAAATGGACTCACCAAAAGATGAGGGTGGGCAAAATTAATTCGCCACAAATGAGCCGCGACGCGAGAAAACCTGTCTTCGGGGTTTCCGACCAGGTCCGACACAAACCGGCCTGTACAAGCTCAGAAAAGAGCTAGAAGCTTGCAATTTCGGATTTAAGTAGAAGAGGAATCGTACTATCCGAGTAGCGAAAACAAAGGCGCTGATCAGCTTCGCAGTTACTGCGAAGCTGATCTGCGCCTTTGTTTTCGCATAGGCAATAATCCGGTTTTCTCACGATGCGGCTCATTAATGAATTTAAGTGGCAGACTGAGCGAATGAGTAAAACAATCATCTTAGTTTGTAAACCATGCTTTTTTCATTATAAGGCTCGTTACAAGTACTTATATGTTTTCAAGTGGGTTAATAAAATAAAACAAAATATTTACATTTTTATTGCAATCGCCCTAGATGAAAGTATCTGTCTTGATGTTCTTCATTTCCCAATGAAAAACATTAAGTCACGTGATCTAGAGGCCACGCCTATGGGCGGGCCGACGTCAAAACCTATCCAGTGACGTTGTTTGTTTACTCTTGTTGTTGTGACGTTGGTCGCGTATCGCCATGACGTTAGGCGCGAAAATTTGACGTAATGTCTGTTCCAAAATTACGTTAAGTGGGATTTAATGTCAAATAACATGAAAATGAACGGTGATTTGCGAAATTAAAAATCTGATACTTGATTGATAATATAAAATGTAAATATAAGTATTGAAATTCAGATGTTAGCTTTCACTGGATGATGAAAAACATTAGCTGTTTTAATGTCTCCGAGAAGCCCTTCGGGCTTCACAGACATTAAAACAGCCTAATGTTTTTCATCATCCAGTGAAAGCTAAAATCTGAATTTCAATCCTTAAATAAACACATTTACCTTTTTATTACCGATTCCTTGGCAGCGTCAAAATCGGGTTGTGTTCTTTCCTATTAAGAACCAGATCATACCATCTTCTTTAGCTCACATGATCTGTCGTCCGTCCGTTGTCCATCCACAGAAGGATATTTCTAAGGTGAACCTGACTAAATTTTATGTGTACCATAATTGGTCATTGGTTGTTGGATTACTGCATCTAGTTTGGGGCAGATTGTAGAACTGTGGGTTCCATGGCAACAGAAAGCTTCTTGAGGCACAGAGTTTTTGATACGTTTTGTCTATAGTAAAGTTGAATAATCCCATTTCTGGCCACATGTGAGACAAGCCAAGGTCTGCTTGCGGGTGTGTCAGGTGGTTTTTCTCGGGGTTCTCCCGTTTTCACCCGGTAGCCGGACAACTCGGACCCAAGACAACTCGGACCCTTGGTATTTTTCGGACCCAAGACGAATCGGACCCAAGCCTGAGACAACTCGGACCCAATTTTGAGACGACTCGGACCCAACAACAAGGACGACCATGCAAACAATTTCTATTTAATTATGTAGATAAAACTTGTATAAAACACACACACACTTGCTAAAATCACAATGCAGCTCATGATATTATTTTGTGTAACCTGGGTTATTGAATATATTTGAACATTTGGTACATGTAACTACTTTGATATGATGACTCTGTGATAATATTTGCTGTAATGAGCATTTTTTTTTTCGAAAAAGAAAAAGGCATTGAGTCATTTATCTGTAATAATGCAGCTCATTATGTTATTTTGTGTAACCTGGGCTATTGAATTTTGCTTGGACATTTTGTGACTACTTTGATATGATGATTCTGTGATAATATGATAAGCAAAAATGTGTTATTTTTTCGAAAACAAATGCAAAAAAATGCATGAAATTGAGCCATTTATATGTAATAATGCAGTTCGTGATGTTATTTTGTGTAACCTGGGTTATTGAAGTTACTTGTACATTTGGTGACTACTTTGATTTGATTATTCTGTGATAATATGATAATAGTGATATTTCAATATTATCAACTTTTTCCAATACACAAAACTCGCCTGTAGGCACAAGTGACACCTCAACCAGCTGTCAACTAAGTATCTCGATTCATTCGATAATTTAATCAACGTCGATAATTGTTTATCAATCACGACCTGTAATCGATAAGCGATTATCAACAAACATAAATTAACAGAGGTGTTTTAGTATATCGGTATTTGGGATATTTTAGTGGTAAATCTGATAGATAGATGACTTGAGTATCTTTATATACGGAGCAGTGTTACTGCCTTTCAAATAAAATATAATTCACTTGGCTCGCAAATTTTGTGAGTCTTCATCGCATATGTCGTACAGATAAGGCTTTCCTGTTTTGGTCGAACGGTACTGTCACATTTGACACACAGATCAAACATTGTCTTAACTTACTATTGATTGATTGATTGATATTTATTCGGTAAAATCAACACATACATACATATATAGAAACATAAAAAAGTATAAAGCACATTATCTATCACAGTTAATTGTTATGAATAAATCAATCTTAAATATACATTAAGGACATTTTATAAATCAATCTTAAATGTATAAATAAACATTTTTGAAAAACACTATTTATAAATTAATATAAAAAATATAAATAGACATTTTTTGAAAAACGTCACTGTATAAAAAAATAATAGTTTGCTAAAAATAACAAGTTAAAGAGGCAAATTTAGATACCCTAGTTATAAAAAAATATATCACAGCATGATCATGTCTCACACTCCCGGACCAAGGGAGTGTAGCAAAGCGTCACGTCAAGCTTCTTCGCCTACACCCACCGTCTCTGGAAGTGACCAAGCCTGGTGCCGCCAGCAGAACGGTGCCCAAGTGTGTGAGACATGAAAAAAAAGGTTATGTATGAGTGTTGAAGTAACCCAGGATAGCCCATGAAAGCCCAAAGGCTTATTTCCAATGGGGTCCTGATGGTTAGATCCAAGACTACCAGACAACAAGCGAAAAAATGATCACTCTTCACAAATTTGCAGAAAAAATCAAAGTTAAAAACCAAGTTTACGCAGTTAAAATGCATAGTTACATTTTTAAAAATCATAAACCGACGTTTAAAATAAATTAAAAGTCTAAAACACATTCATTCTAAAACCATTGTGTTCATTCGTTCGTACTTAAATGGGTTGTTATACATGTAGCTGCATAATAAGTGTAAAGACTGCTCACTCATCGTATGAGTTTTATTAACATTTAAGATAATGCACTAGGTCATTTGTAGCCACGACCTTCTCGACCCCGTTGGATATCATGCATTGATGATATCGTCCGTACATCGTCCGTCAGTATGGGTCCGATTCGTCTTGGGTCCGAAAAGGTTTGGGTCCGATTCGTCTTGGGTCCGAAAAGGTTTGGGTCCGAGTCGTCCCAGAAATTTTGGGTCCGAGTCGTCTTGGGTCCGAGTTGTCTGACATTCTTTCGCCCCACCTACTGATTGGCCCGTCTCATATGAGCTGAAATAATCTTGAAAGGGACGTAAAACTGAATTAAAAAAAAGAATAATCCCATTTATAAATTCTGCACATACGGGGTCTGTCCCAGAAATACGTAGACATTTGTGATATAACAGTAATGTGTCTGCAGAATTTCATGAAATTTATATGATCTGTTTGCATACATCTAATAAACATTTCGTACAAATATGGATGATTTCACCCCTTACACAACATATTTATATGCATTTATTCCAAGAGGGGTAGGTGTCTACGGCGCACGTCAAAAACACTGTTTTGAAAATCATCAAGATCAAATTCAACAGTTCCTGTAATTGCGAGTTGAGGTGATACTATACAATTATTACTATCAGTTGCACGAGTAATTATGTAAGATAAGTTTTTGAAAGTTTGAAATAATTTCTACCATCAGCGTTGATTTTATAGAAATTTTCTTAAACCTACTGCAATTATTTTGTTGGAAAATAGTGACGTAATGTAAGTTTTGCGGCGCAAAATTAGACCTTCCCCAAGCTTTTCTTTCCAGTTAAGTATATTTAACAAAATTAATTTATAAAATCAACCTTCTATTGTGTCATTAATAATCCTGTGATGATTCTGTATGCATTTTTTCTTTAAATATTCTAAATGCTCGTTTCTTGTTGTCATTTTAAACAAGCGACATTTTTTGGTTTTATTTCAGTCTAAAATAAAATTAGTGTTCCCTTATATAAAATGAAACTGATCATGCTATTTTTTCTACTTATCATTTATAACTCAAATTATTGACTATAATTTTAACTAGGAATACTTAATAAATGCTTAGATGACAATATTCATCACCTTTACGGCTCTAATAAAGAGACTGCACACAAAACATTCAACCACCCCTCCACAAAAACGTAGCAAAATGATTTTCAACGTGCGCCGTAATCGCCGATACACCATTATATAAATCTCCATAACTTTTGCAATTTGTAAGCGTTTGAACTAATATTTTCACAGATTGCTCAGTACAAATGTAGTTTAAAAGCATGGACATATTTTTAAATTTCAACGAACCGTTCACGAAATGTCAGACATTTTTATGATTTCCCGGGACAGACCTCGTACATTCTGCCAACCATGTCCCTTCCATCCAAATAGGCTACAGGGGCGTCATTTTCCACTAGGAAAAGCATGAATATTGCCTGAAAGCTTTCAAATATGTTACAATGTACCCTACATAAATCTTGCCAATCATGACCAATCCTGTATCTGAGATCAAAATTGGCTACATCCCAGGAAGTCATAAGCTCCCATACTTACGATAGGAAAAATAACACAATTTCTCTGAATCCATGAAGCTCAGAACCTTTATACGTAGTTTGTCCGGAAAGTTCGTCGACACCATGAATGTTCACAACAGGAAAAGAAATGCAGTCGAAATGAATATATCTGGGGTTTGCAAATGTATTTCATGAGCAAATAGATGAAATTTTATGAAAATTTGACCAACACGACATCTTCTACGGCCGTTTCTGTGCACCTCCTTGACCGGGAGCGGGACAAGGGCACGTATACATGTATCAAACTTTACTAACGCCAAGACCCAAACATACAGAAAATGTTGCTGCTTGAAATTATACAAAACACTTCTTCAATAGCGCGTTATTTTTCTGATAGATTAAGTGTCCACGAACTTTCCTGACAAACCTCGTAGTTTATGTGTGACAATGTTAAGTAGTCCCTTTCGTAAATCATACCAAGCAAATCAATGTGATCCATATTAGCCGTGCACAAGGGACGTCAGTATCTACCTTAGTATGACATATATCATGTATGTGCAGTGTGCCTGACAGCATCAGTCTTGCGGCCACGTATCACATTGCCTGGTTGCTCATTTACATTCATGCGTAAACTAGGGCCCAGAATTACAATCCTTCCTAAAAGTAAAGGAAGACCTTAATTAAGGTGACGAATTTCAGCAGCCAAGAAGATGCATATACATACTTATCGCTTTTTATGTAAAAACATACCAATATATTTTTGAGATCTTCACCTGTAAACGTATGCAGATCGGTTCTTTCACTGTTGTCCTTTTCTGTATAAAACGCTCTTTGTCCAAAAGATGATGCTTCCTGTGATTCAAATCCAAGGTCATATTCTTGGTCAAAGATGTACGTATCTGTTGATGCATGGAGCCGTATTTCATCTTGTCCAAAAGCATGCGCAAGATTCTCATTCTCATCTATTCTATGTTCCATTCTTGGTAACATAGTTTGTTCACTTCTAAACAATTTCTTTACAGTCGATGCCTTCTCTGGTAAACCCAAATTCATCAATCTTCTATCCATGTCTACTATTTCTCGATCAACAACTTTTCCGAACGATTCTTCTATTACTGTAGACATGTTCATTCCGTTGTATGCCTCCACTTTGGCTAAGCATTTTCAAACCAGCTTGTGGTCGCTTCGGTATTGCCCCATACCCATAACCTATACTTCTATCCATTTCAAATTTCATCTCTATCCATTGTTAGCTCACCTGAGCCGAAGGCTCACGAGATGAGCTTATAGGATGGCCATGCTACGGCGTCCGTCCGTCGTCCGTCGTCGTCCGTCGTCGTCGTCCGTTCACAATTTCAAAGATCTTCTCCTCTGAAACCGCTCGGCCAATCAAAGCCAAACTTCATATGGAGCATCCTTAGGAAGGGGGAACGAAAGTTTATATAAATGGTCCAGGTCACATGACCAAGATGGCCGCCATGGCTATAAATAGCAAAAACCTTTAAAAATCTTCTTCTCCAGAACCAGTGGGCCGATTTCCACGAAACTTGGTATATAGCATTGGGGATGCAGGTCCATCATAGTTTATATAAATCATGACCTAGGATGACCTTGACCTATTTTACGGCAAGGTCAACTTAGGTCGCCAATGCATTTGAATGGGAAAAAATGGTAAAATGTTATTTAATGGGTAAAACTTACTGGGAATAGGCAAATGGACAGAAGATTAATGTTAATGGAAAATTTTAGCTTCTGGGGGGTTGTTTGCCCCTGCCCCGGGGCTATATACATGTATATGACCATAATATTCAAACATCTTCTTCTCTGAAATCGGTAAGCCAATCAAAGCCAAACTTCATGTGGAGCATCCTTGGGAAGGGGAAATGAAAGTTTATATAAATGGTCAAGGTCACATGACCAAGATGGCCGCCATGGCTATAAATAGCAAAAACGTTTAAAAATCTTCTTCTTCAGAACCAGAAGGCCTTTGACTTTGAAACTTGGTGTGGAGCATCTGGAAATGGAGCTCTACAAAATTTATATAAATCATGACCCTGGGATGACCTTGACCTATTTTACGGCAAGGTCAACTTAGGTCTCCCATGCATTGGAATGGGAAAAAATAGGAAAATGTAATTAAATAGCAGAAAACTTGCTAGAAATGAGTAAATGGACAGAAGATTTATGTTTAAGAAAATATTTTGGGCCCAGGGGTTTGTCGGCCCCTGCCCCGGGGCTATATACATGTATATAACCATAATATTGAAACATCTTCTTCTCTTAAACCGCTAAGCCAATCATAGCCAAACTTTTTGTGGAGCATCCTTATGAAGAGGGAATGAAAGTTTGTATAAATGGTCAAGGTCACATGACCAAGATGGCCGCCATAGCTATAAATAGGAAAAACGTTTGAAAATCTTCTTCTTCAGAACCAGAAGGCCTATGATTTTGAAACTTGGTATGAAGCATCTGGGAATGGAGCTCTACAAAGTTTATATAAATCATGACGCTGGGATGACCTTGACCTATTTTACGGCAAGGTCAACTTAGGTCGCCCATGCATTTGAATGGCAAAAATAGGAAAATGTCATGTAATGGCAGAAAACTTACTAGGAATGAGGAAATGGACAGAAGATTTATGCTTATGAAAATATTTTAGGCCCAGGGGTTGTCTGCCCCTGCCCCGGAGCTATATACATGTAGATGGCTATAATATTCAAACGGCTTTTTCTCAGAAACTGCTTGGCCAATCAAAGCCAAACTTTATGTGGAGCATCCTTAGGAAGAGGAAATGAAAGTTTATATAAATGGTCAAGGTCGCATGACCAAGATGGCCACCATGGCTATAAATAGCAATTTTTTTTAAAAAAATCTTCTTCTTCAGAACCAGAAGGCCTATGATTTTGAAACTTGGCATTTAGGAACGGAGGTCTACAAAATTTGTATAAATCATGATACTGGAATGACCTTGGCCTATTTCACGGCAAGGTCAACTTAGATCGCCCATGCATTTGAATGGAGAAAATTGTTAAAATGTCATTTAAAGGACAAAACTTGCAGTTAATTGGCAAATGGACTGAATTTTTATGATCCGAAAAAGACATTGACTCCAGGAGTTATTCTGACCCTGCCCTGGGGTTATATACATGCATTGTACCATTCTAGTCTAACAAGTTTATTGGTACATGTATATATCTCAGGTCTCAGGTGAGCGTTTACAGGACCATTGGTCATCTGTTCTTTGTTTTATATCAGCCTCACTTGTTTCTTTCAGAGCAGTGCCTGGTCGTTGTAAATACTCTCCTGTGTCAGTTTTTGTTCTAAGATGTCTTTTCTGCTCTTTCTCTTTATACATCTGTAATTCGTTTTCTTTTAGTCAATTTGACGCTGATAATACTCCTGAATCTCTTCAGCATTCTTTCGCAGTAAGCTCTGTTCTTCTTCATACTTTTGCTGGCGTCTCAATTCTTCCTCGTGATCAATTTCTTGACGTCTTTGTAATGCTTTACTGACGCGCATATTTATTTCTTTTTCTTTCTCTCTTTCTATCTGCCTTCTCCTTTCAGATGCTGCCTCTTCCTTTTGTCGTTGAATCGCTCGCTGGCGTTCAGCGTCCTTTAATCTTATCTTTATTTCGTCTTCATCCTTTTGTCTATTCAAAGTTTCCTCTCTGTACTTTATAAGCAACTGTTTCTGTTCTTACAACTGCTTAGTGTACTGTTGATTCATTTCCTCTTGTTGGCGACGTCTAAACTCGTTCTCTCTGTCTCTCTGCAATTACTGTTCATTCTTTTCTTTTTCGAGCTTCTGCATATGCTTTTGCAAAGCTTCTTTAATACGTTTCTCTAATTCTTTTTGTATAAGCAATTTATGTTCCTCATCTTCATTTCTTTTAATTTCCTCTTCTTTTTCTCTTTCTATTTTTAGCTCTTTCTTCCGCTTTAATTCTTCCTCTTCTCTTTGTCTCCTCAAACCATCTTCCTATTTCTTTCTAAAATCCTCTTCTTTCTTCCTGAGGTCCTCTTCCTCCCTTTTCCTAAATGCTTCTTCTTCTTGTTGCCTCTTCAACTCATCATATTTCTTTCTTTTAATTGTCTCTTCCTTTTGTAATTATATGTCTTTTTCCGCTTTGATTCTTCTTCTTTGCTTTGTCTCCTCAAATCATCTTCCCTTTTCTTTCTGAGATCCTCTTCCATCTTGCTCTTCAGTGCTTCTCTCTGCTTCTGCAATTCCCCTTCTTTTTATGGTCCTCTTCTTCCTTTAGCTTCTTCAATTCCTCTTCTTTCTGCTTCCTTAATTCCTCTTCTCTCTGCTTCCTCAATTCCTCTTCTTTCTTTCTACTGTCCTCTTCTTCCTTTCGCTTTCTCAATTTCTCTTCTTTCTGTTTCCTTAGTTCCTCTTCTCTTTGACTCCTCCATTCCTCTTCTCTCTGCTTTCTCAATTTCTCTTCTTTCTGCTTCTTCCATTCCTCTTCCCTCTGCTTCTTCATTTCCTCTTCTCTCTGCTTTCTCAATTCCTCTTCTTTCTGCTTTCTCAATTCATCTTCTTTCTGTTTCTTCCATTCCTCTTCTTTCTATTTTCTCAATTCCTCTTCTTTCTGCTTCCTCCAATCCTCTTCTTTCTGCTTCCTTAAATCCTATTCTTTCTGCTTCTTCCATTCTTCTTCCCTCTGCTTTCTCATTTCCGCTTCTCTCTGCTTCCTCAATTCCTCTTCTTTCTGCTTTCTCAAATCCTCGTCTTTCTGCTTTCTCAACTCCTCTTCTTTCTGCTTTCTCAATTTTTCTTCTTTCTGCTTCCTCAATTCCTCATCTTTCCCCCCACACTAGCCACCAATATAACCGATTCGGGTTCTTTAATGGTTCATGGCGACATATAGAAGACCCAAGTAGTTGATGATATTCTATTTACAACAATATGGCTGCCATCTGATGAACATTATGGCTTACAAAATGGCATGGCTGTAAATATATAGTAATATATATTTAAATCCATATAAAGATGGACTACAGAAAGTATAAACTTTCTAGTAAGAACGAGAACGGCGAGTGCATTATGAGCAAATGATACAAAATACAAATACAAACGATTTACACAAAGAGAATGAACAATACAATCAGAATCAATACACACAATGTATTGCACAAAACTTCATTTCACAAAGTTTCTATAAAATTCAAAAGAAATAGGCTTTACAAAATATCATGAAAAGTACAATTTACATCAAACATAACTGCTCATCTCTATCTAACATAACATGAATAGATCATACCTGTAAATAGTATAGAAATATATATTTAAATCCATATAAAGATGGAGTACAGAAAGTATAAACTTGAACGTGAACGGCGAAGGCATTGAAGCATGGGCACGCCGAGCTATTGTGTTAAAAACGAACAAAATCCCAATCACATACAGCAATGAAACTATGGTAAGGTATGAATTCAAAGCAGTGTCCAACGTCTGTGCTATACTTAGTGAAATTAAAAATGCACAGACGTACGCCCTGTTACACATGTGAAACTGATTCAGCTATTTCTCGAAGTATGCGATTATTTATAAGATCAGGGCCACATGCTTTACCCACTTGCAATGTTTTCAGGATATTGTGTACTTCTTCTGTTTCGGTGTGTATAGAGTCAATACAATTGATATGTGCAGCGAGAATACGTACATCTTTGTTTGAATCGTCCAGCTGAGACTGTGGTTGAAAGAAAAGGTTAAATATGTCTGCTTTATCATTTGGGATTACTTGGTTATTATAGTTCAGTGGCGTGATACCATCTTTTGTGTCCTTACCGATGCACATCTTAAAAATTTCCACCAGTCTTTGGACGCAAAGAACTTTCATTAATGTTTCAGTCAAATATGTTTTATGAGTCTGCTTGGCTGTTCTTAGAATTTTAATTGATTCATTTCGTAAACGCCTATATCTACTCCACGCATCCTCTGTTTTCAATCTTTTTGTACTTATGTGCACGCTTACGTTTGTTTATGAATCGCTCTTCTTACTGCTTTGGTAATCTAGGGAGGGGTCATGGGCTGAAGGGTTACAAGTTTATTTGTATTGTCATATTACAAAATTATAATATTTCATCAGTGAAATTCAATGTATAGCTATTGATATAATTACTTTTGATTACAGACCAATCAAAGTCATTAACAAGTTAAGAAGAATATAATCAGCACGATCGTACATCCAAATTTTCCTTTTATAACAGGATTGCTGGTATGTTTCAAAATTAAATACAGCGTAGACAGGACAATGATATCTTATATTTTGGATCAAAAATGCTTCACCAACTCCACTTAAAATTACGGAGTCTAGTTTTTGGGTGTAGACTAAATCAATCAAAGACCGTCTCGACAATTTGTCTGTGAAATGTGTCGGTTCTTGAATCAACTGTAATAATATGGTGGACGATGACAGATGCCCGACATGAGCAGGTTTAATATTTGAGTTGCGTCATGAGAAAACCGGATTTTATGCGAAAACAAAGGCGCAGATCAGCTTCACAGAAACTGCAAAGTTGATCGGCCCCTTTGTTTTCGCCACACGGATAGTACATTTCCTCTTCTTCTTAAATCCTAAATATCAAGCTTCTAGCCATCTTCTGAAGCTGCATAGACCAGTTTGTATCAGACCTTGTTGGAAACCCCGAAGACCGGTTTTCGCGGCTCATTTTTCCCAATGAACTTGCTCCCCTTGATATCAATCCATGATGCAAAATGTTTGCAATTAGCTATAATACTAGCAGTAGAGTCAAAATTAATTTCTAAATTGCCTAATACAGCGGCTGCCATAGTCACATGTCATGCTGACCGTAGATCAACTGATATGGAACTTATAGACAGCCAACAACATTTAAATCAAGATTACTCAGCTTTTCTGCAGATGTTGCTCAAAGCATACTTTGTTAGACTGATACTGATATAAGGTACAGTCTAACAAAGCTGATCGATTGATAAATTGTATAATGTAAACCAAACTTGTTCTAAGTCCCCAGTAAAACTGTTATATCTGTTCCTCAGCAAAACCTACACAAATATCAAGTCGTCTGTCGAACCGTTTATGCCTCCGTGTAGTTTGATGGCGCTTCTGGTCAAATATAATTGTCTAGTTACGAAAAAAAGCTTTGGGCACTTGGATTATCATAAATGCCTACCAAAACTCACAGATTGGTACCATGCTTAAAAATGTAATCGTATGAACAGTTAGGTTCGGCACGGCTCTGTTCTATACGAGATTGATTCGGTAAACATTAGGATAATATTTCCGTGTAATATATACCCCCTTTTTATATAGCAAAACTGGAGTATGCAGGGGTATGCATATATTTTCATATTTTTGCTCCAAAACATAGACTGTGGGTACTGGTAAGAAATTAACAACTCGGTGAGGCGGTTCTAACGTGTACCAACAATCAATGTTTTGAGCAAACTTAAAATAAAAATTCTGATGAAAAATTTTAATTTTTACATCTGAAAACATCTCTGTATATTGCATGGGCAAGATATCGTAATGCAGTTTTGGTCAATCGTTTAACCAGGGAGTATGCAGCTGTAATTGACTGCTCGAAATTGGCAAACTCCCTTTTATAATTAACACCTAGAAAAACTTTAAAATCACATGCTTTGAACATTTCTAATCACAACGGATGAACTTTAGAAATACATAAACAACTTAAAAGGTATTCTAATTTACTGCTTATTTTAAAATTGAAATAAATAACTTAATTAATTAATTTATATTAAGTTTAAGCAAATAAACACTTGTCTTTATAGCAACAAAGGATTGAATAGTATAGATTTAAGAGATGAAGAAAAGAGCTTTTAGATGACATTTACCAATGCAATAGAAAGTCTTTCTTCTAAATGAATGAAATTAGAAGACAGTTTCAGCAGAATGTAATCTTGTTCAAATTGTTAAATATTTTGTGAATCGTTTTTTTTTTTTTTTTTTTTTTTTTTTTTTTTTTTTTTTCTATAAAATGAAACCATTTTTTCGGATTAAACTCTTAGTTTGAACACATTAAAATGCGGACGAAAACATTAACTTCTAATAAGCTGATGCGGATGTGAGTGCATCATTACATTTAATAAGATCCTTTCTGTCTTTACGTCCTCTAGATGTATTCTTCGATGACGTTGACTTCAGTCTTGGTATTGCTGATGCTTTTCTCTGGCGAGTCAGGTTAGTTATGTTAATTGCAATGAACTTTGCCATGACACGTATTTATTCTACAAACAGCAAAAACAATAATGCTATATAACCATTATAGAACCATTTTTTGTAAGCACGTCGGCATCGTTTCAGATAGTTTTATTATAATTTAACCCTTATGATAGTCGTAAATGTATAATCACTTGAAATTAGACCCCACCGATAAACGCCTTTAATAATTATTTTTTTCCAGTGGGTATTACATGTGACTATCATGAGATCTACAGGGAGGTATACTGCAAACCAGATCCAAGTCAACCTTTTACGGACTGTGTTGTCGGGCATGGTCACGAAGATCTGCTTGCCTGGGAGGTTAAAACCATATTCAATGGAACTTGTGCACCTTGGACCTATTCCGTAAACACTGCCATCCCTATGATTCAAATTGTAAGCGACTACTGCGAGGCAATTTTTAGTCTTTGTTTAGGCAAGTTGATTTTTATATATTTTGCAATGAATAATACCAAAAGTACACATACATGGGTACGGTTTCTCCATAAGCTTTGACCACAATCCCACACTCCAGACAGAATCTACTCCTTAACCCACATTTGACGAATGGATTCTCCCATCGTTATCAATTGGATGAGTCCACTTTCATTTATAGGGGCATCAGGAGTGATTTTTATTTTTTATCTGATTTTTCGATGAAAACAGAATAGCCCCAGATGGGACGCCGCGTTGTGCGGCGTCACATCTGGGGCTATACTGTTTGCCTATGTCCCACAAAAGGGACGCGAGGCTTAAATGAGTTAATCACCCTGTAGATACACTGTTCACCAGAAATCCGTGGAATGTGCTGTGTCCATTGAGTGGGCGCATTTTTTACCAAAGCGAGCTAGTGGAAGTATTTTGCATGTTTTCTGGTTATAGGATTTGCCTGTGTGTCATATTTTACCATTGGTTGCTTTTACACATGAACATGTATTCGTGCCATGTTATGGCAAAATTACCGAAAAAGTTTTGTAGGAGCACACGGAAGGCATTCTGTTTGGATGACAGTTGAAAAAAGTCGAAAATCGCAGCATTGTCTCTTTACTTCTACATGTAATTTTGACAATCGAACATTAAAAAAATGAAGTATCCGCTTCTTTGGATCTTTCAACATGCGAAATCGCAGTCTTGTGTGACCACTGAGGGGAATTTCAAAAAAATATTTTGCAGTATTTTGCCATAACAGCGATTACCAGAAAACGTGCAAAATACTTACCACTGTCCCGCAAATTTGGTAAAACATGCGCTCACTCAATGGTTACAGTACATGCTATGGATTATTGGTGAACAGTGAATCTATATGGTGTTGATTGCACTTGTAGATCAGCCACAAGTAATCGTGCATGTTTCTTTTTCACAACCTCTTTATATTTCTAGCAGTAAAATCCATATTTATTTCCGTTAAAATATTAAGAATAAGCATAAAAGATGATGTGATAATTTGTAGTTTGGACCATAATGTAAAACCGCCAATTTTGCAAAATATAACTGCCATTTTGTTGATAAGGAGTTCATGGCATTGACTTTGTTCTCATCTAAACGGTGTAACGATTTTCACCCTTGTCGCATTCACGGGAATGCTTGGTGATATTCGCTTGGTGCTTACGTTGTCTGTGATGAAATGTACACTAAGTAATGCTCTCACCCTAGTGTGAGGACATAATGTAGCTGCTGAGTCGGCGTATTACTCAAGAAATGCACCGGTCAGTAAGTCGATCTGGCCCATGAAATGTGGGGGTCTGGCAATGGAGCTCCATTATATTTCTAGTGAACAAAGTTTCATTTAACAAACAAATGAGTGAATCTGAACAAGCAAACATCTTTTACAACCATTCATATGAAAATGAGAAAGTTCGTAATGCATGAAAGATGAACCTTGCCTCTAGACGCTAACTTATGAAAAGCCAATACTTGTAATTGTCGTAAAACGAGGTCACTGCGTTCAGGGTCAAAGAATTTAGTTGCAGCGTAAATAATTAGACAAAAATGCTTTAATCGAAAACTAGAAACTCTACAAACTTACTCAAAGACCAAATATCCGACAAGATTGATCTAATTCAAGCAATATTCCTGCTATAATCCGATTATTCTGTTCTATTCTATATCAGGAATGTATTGCGACAATTTAGATTCACTCTCAATAAACAAAGTACGTCAAAATGCGGGAAGAAATGTCAAAATAATAAATTCTATCAAAATAATTTAGATGCAGCAAAGTTTCAACTGCTCGCTTCGAAAGACAGGACAGGAATGACCATAAGGTTCCAAAGTACCGTCCGTACCGACTTTGGAACGAATTACGAGCTACGATTGGATGAACTGTACCAAACGGTGCAGCTGCTGGACCGACGGTACGATTCCAGGAATTTGGAAAGATAAGAATAGTAACACTGAGCTAAAAATAGAGGCAATAATTATTTTTGTCAATTACAAGAATAGCTTTCAAAAAGCCCATACACAACTGTGGTCCAACCAATTTCGTTACACTACTCCCTCCCTCTTAAAAGTTTGCCTCCGGCCAACAATGTAGAAAACAAAAACTGTGATTTCATTTACAATATTTAAAAACATGAAATAAATTCCTAAGACAATAGTATTACTAAAGTACAGGATTCATAAACTCTTAACACTAACATTTACATCATGTGAATACTGACATTAAAAGAATTACAACATCTCACAATATTTATCTCTATGTTTACAATAACAAAATTTGCCTTGTTACGAAAAGGTACAAGTAGGCAAAGATCAGGAAAAGGCGCAATCAGAAAAAGATTCCCACTCCAAAAACCGAGGTGGGAAAAAACCAAACTAACAATCAGGTACTTATACCATGAAACATATCGTAAGCCGAATGAGCAGCTATTTTCCCAATAGGTGGCCACTCAGTTACCTTAACTTAACTAAAAATATGAAAACATACATAAGGCGCCAACAGCACAAAAAATTTTAAACACCAAGACATAAAACAAAAAGAACCACTACAGAAGTATCGACTTGGAACGATCAGTAACACAAAGTTACTGGCGGGCTTAAACCGGTTTTACAGGTACCTAACCTCACCCTCAGCTTCTGCAGTGGTTCACAACATTTAGTTAGTTCTTCGGTCCTCGTGGTGAATCTCTAACTAGTCAATGAATCATTCTTCGGTCCTCGTTTCATCTATGTTTCATAAAAACCAGAAAAATTGAACTTCCAAAAATTTCACGTTTACCGTCGCCTATTATAACATGTGGAAAACATACATGTAACATGTTATATCTTTTTATCTAAAACGTGACAAAATTCGTAATTTGGATACCACACGAAACTAAATGACAAAAAGACCAGATTTTTACTGAAACAGCCAACTTGAGTGAAGATTTAAGGAAAACTTGCCTTGCATTTGCAATTAGCGCAAATTTATACAAGAATTTTGCTGATCTCTTGACGCATCGCCATGGAGCTCGAATGCCGAGGGACCAAGAGAGCTCATGATCTACGAAGTCAGGGTCTAAGTCTGCCAGCAGAGCTCAGTCCCTAGTCATAGAGCATGAAAAGAAATACTAATCACATTTTGTTCCTCAAAGATAAATGTAAAATTACAAATCTCATGTACAAAATTTAATGCGAGCGGCCGTTAAATTATCACATGGAAATTGACATATAGCTGCATGAAGGTTCAGAGCATCCAAAACAAGTTTGCAGAGAACATCGTTTATTTTGCCAGTCATTAACTGCTAATTACAATAACCAGGGCTCTGAAGCACTTCGCAACTAGTTCTTAACTTAATCCGATGTTATTTTGAAAAGATAATTTAAGAGATGAAAAATGATTATACTAACACAATGCGTAAGTACACTGAACATACAATCATCAAATACATTACATTTTTCTTTCAACAATTAAGCAAATCCTAGGATAACTATATACAATCTAAATATAAACAAAAACATGGCCATATGATTCTACTCAGAGTATGTCTGTCCAATACATGTGCACATGCATTAAAGCAAACACAGCTCTTCTTGTTCGAACATAACTATAATTATTCTAATGAGTACCATGCAATATTGCTAAATGCTGTCAATATCACAGCAATTCATGAATAATCTTTTCTCATCACTTGGTAATGCTATTTTCTGCACTATAATCGTCATCATTGTAAAGACATCGTAAGAGCCTCAAGTCGTAACTTGAAATTTCAATTGCTTATTTCAACATCGCAACACAGTTTAAGACTGGGTTCAGGACTAGTGCTGGAACACCTAACGTGTACGAATTTGAGAAGCAGGGGAAGAATACATTTTGAGTGCCGGCTTATGCTTCCTCCTGCCCTGCTCGTCGAATTCCATCAAGAAATATCATGTTCCCAGATTTACATACCACGTGGATCGCACGTGCAATATCTCGCGCGCGCAATTCACGTCACGTCAGTTGCTTCTCATCAAATACATGCTAGTCTAAATTTCCTCACGGCATGTATGAAAAACACAAAGCTAAAACACTCAAAAGTACATTTATCTCCACACAATAGAAAAATGCAAACACTACGTCTTATACGTTTGGTGAAGATTACACTGACTTTGATTCTTTAGACATTTGACCAGACATCCAAGACATAACTTAATGCAGCTTGATATTTCCAAATAATAGCAAAAAAAATATACTTTTATATTTTACAATACCTAGTTCGTGCCTGGACAGCCCGCATCATAATGCGTGTACATGTTTGTCACTGGCAGGCACAGAAGAAAATATAATTATACAAATTAAACAACAGAACTGAAATAACAGATATTCTACAGAGTTGATATCGTCATGTCTATCGTCTCAGCACATCTTGGTAGTCACTTCGGAATAGTGTCTCATCGAGGTCTGGTCATCTCAACAGCATCTGGTGAGTTATGAAACGGCTTCAGTCTATTATGGTGGACAATTTTGTCCTTCACTTGGTTATTTAGTCTTATTCTGAAGACAACGTCTGACAGCACTTCTACGATACGGTACGGACCGGTCCAACGACTGCTGAGCTTTTTATTCCTACGCTTTTTGACTGCGGGAGTGAACAGCAACACTTGACCGCCAACATTGTAATTGTTTTGAAATTGTTTCAGGTCGTATGTGCGCTTATGTCTTTCGTTTGCTTCCACGAGCTTGTCACGTGCAAGATTATGAATTTTCTCTAAACGATCGGACAGTTTCGTAACGTACGCGGGAGGTTCGTTAGCCTGGTTTGTCGCGATATCTGGGCTTCCATAAACTAGGTCTGCAGGAAGGTCCAGTTCCCTGCCATAAGTCATCATGGCGGGTGACAATGTCGTACTTTCATGAACCGATGACCTATATGCTAATAGCGCGAGCGGTATGTGTTCGTCCCAGCTCCTCTGGTTCTGGCTGACGTATTTACTTAGCATGTCAATGAGCGTACGGTTCATTCTTTCTACTTGACCATCGCTAGCAGGGTGATAGCTTGTGGTTCGCGTTTTGTGGATACCAAATTTCTGACAAACTTCTCTTACGATCTCGGATTCGAACACCCTGCCTTGATCGCTGTGCAAGATTTTCATAACGCCATGCTGCGATATCCAATCAAGGATAGCGTCCGCAACTTCGGTTGCCGTGGCTCGTGGGACAGCATATGCACTGGACCACTTCGTGAAACAGTCCGTAAGAACGATCACGTACTTATTTGACTTGTACGTTTCAACTAAAGGTCCTAAAATGTCGATTTGCACGCGTTCATTCGGAGTCCCGCTAACGTAAGTTTTCATTGGTGCTCTTGGACTTTTGGCTGGCGCTTTCTTCCTCTGACATTGCTCGCAGCGTTCGCAAAAACGTTTTACCGTTTCTGTTGCCCGGGGCCAGTACGCTCGTGACCGTATGCGTTCAACCGTCCGTTTCACGCCCAAATGACCTGCCCCCGGATCCGCGTGGAACATCTTGAAGATGTCACTTCTCCATGTTTCTGGTATGACCAATTCGAAAAGATCGCTCCCGGTTTTCTCACATACCCATCTACGATATAATATACCGTTCCTAATAACGAGCCTATTCCACTGCGACCAATAGGTTTTGCAGTCCGTGTCTGGATGTGATACATGTTCCCACTTTGGGCGATCGACGGACGCGTTTTTCCAGGCGAGGACCGTGGAAATTTTAGAGTCTTGACTTTGTTCACGTATTATGTCTTCCGTGCGTTTCGCATCCAACCATTGTCTCATGTCAGTGCTTGATTGCGTCTGACTTCTAGTGGTCACGCGACGGTATGACTGCACTGGCTCACGATCATTCGACTCATTATTCTCGGTTGTAGCACCCTGATTGACGGTTGAATCTCGGTGAACTCGCGTGCGTGTTTCGCCGACCTATCAAAAATGCTTCGTATTCCAACGCCAGTTTCAGTGCGTTTTCAACTGATTCTGGTTTCCCTCGTAGAACAGCCCATTCTAAATCATGATCATTTAGCGCGTCAACGAAATAATCTTTTGCCAACTGTTCACGTACATCTACAGTAGCTCTAGGGTAAGCAAGCCGAACCAACCTATTGATATCTTGTGCTAATTCGGGTAGCGTTTCATTGTCACCGCACGGCGCAACCGTGTTTTAAGTGTCACCCGGTGGAGCTCAGATTGCTGGACAGGTTCGAATCTGGCAGCAAGAGCTGACGAAAGTGAACGAAAATTTGTTCTCTGTTCATGTCTTAAATCTGCAAGCACACTCTGTGCTGTTCCTCTCAAATTGATAGCTAAATGTAACGCCTTTTCATAGTCATTCCAGTGCCAATAATCTGCTATCAAATTAAACTGTATAAGGTAGTCAGAGCAGTTGCCTGTTCCATCATAGGTGCCTGGTTTGATTCCTTTCGTGCTCGGGGAACCCCAAAATTGATCACTGCTTCCCAAAAATCTGTGGTACGCACGGTTCCCGAATGAAACTTGCGTGTCGCGTACCAAGCACGGATTGTTCATGAACTCACTTTGTGTTACGCTACACCGAGCAGCTGTACTGCCCGTGGGGTGCGTGTTTGCATTTAAATTTGCCGTTGCCCAATTTCTTATACCCGTGTTGACATAAGGTGAGCTACAAAAAACATTTACGCTCCCAACAGCTTGTCTTTGATGTGTAATGCCAGGCTGTGCTGTGGTGTACGAGTAACCACAAGAATCACTAGTTTGAGCACGCTCATTGAAAACTGGCACATCTCCCGAACGGAGGGTGTGGTCAGTATAAAACGAAGATTGAACAGTCTGAAGATTTGGTAATGATCCCCTAACAGGCGCTGCCTGTACATAAATGGGAGCCGAAGTGGTCGAAGAGGTTACCATGATACCCAATCTGTTTTGATTCCTGTCCCCTAGGAGTGACCGAGATTCCTCCCAGTTGTAGTCCATAGCCAGACCCTAATTACCAGAAATTGAAATTACCTGACTTTTTTTTACATACTAAGATTAAGCACCGAAATTCTGTTCAAGAAAATCCCACCGCTGCCACCATTTGTAACGATTTTCACCCTTGTCGCATTCACGGGAATGCTTGGTGATATTCGCTTGGTGCTTACGTTGTCTGTGATGAAATGTACACTAAGTTTTTTTTTTTTTTTTTTTTTTTTTTTTTTTTTTAATTCAGTTTTACGTCCCTTTCAAGATTATTTCAGCTCATATGAGACGGGCCAATAAGTAGGTGGGCGAAAACGGGAGAACCCCGAGAAAAACCACCTGGCACACCCACAAGCAGAACTTGGCTTGTCTCACATGTGGCCAGTGCGGGGCTCGAACCCACACCAGACACAGCGGTGAAATGATCGAGTGATTAAGAAACAGCGCTCTTAACCGCTCGGCCACGGGGGCCGCTCACACTAAGTAATGCTCTCACCCTAGTGTGAGGACATAATGTAGCTGCATGCTGAGTCGGCGTATTAATCAAGAAATGCACCAGTCAGTAAGTCGATCTGGCCCATGAAATGTGGGGGTCTGGCAATGGAGCTCAAAGTCTTATTTACAGGTCAGTGAGAAGAAAGCATTTTGACAAGATCTTGAATTTATATTTCTAGTGAACAAAGTTTCATTTAACAAACAAATGAGTGAATCTGAACAAGCAAACATCTTTTACAATCATTCATATGAAAATGAGAAAGTTCGCAATGCATGAAAGATGAACCTTGCCTCTAGACGCTAACTTATGAAAAGCCAATACTTGTAATTGTCGTAAATCGAGGTCACTGCATTCAGGGTCAAAGAATTTAGTTGCAGCGTAAATAATTAGACAGAAATGCTTTAATCGAAAACTAGAAACTCTACAAACTTACTCAAAGACCAAATATCCGACAAGATCGATCTAATTCAAGCAATATTCCTGCTATAATCCGATTATTCTGTTCTATTCTATATCAGGAATGTATTGCGACAATTTAGATTCACTCTCAATAAACAAAGTACGTCAAAATGCGGGAAGAAATGTCAAAATAATAAATTCTATCAAAATAATTTAGATGCAGCAAAGTTTCAACTGCTCGCTTCGAAAGACAGGACAGGAATGACCATAAGGTTCCAAAGTACCGTCCGTACCGACTTTGGAACGAATTACGAGCTACGATTGGATGAACTGTACCAAACGGTGCAGCTGCTGGACCGACGGTACGATTCCAGGAATTTGGAAAGATAAATAAGAATAGTAACACTGAGCTAAAAATAGAGGCTATAATTATTTTTGTCAATTACAAGAATAGCTTTCAAAAAGCCCATACATAACTGTGGTCTCACCAATTTCGTTACAACGGCATCTAACTTGAACATGTTGAATAAGCTCGCAAATCACTGCCGAGGCCCCCGTCCCACTTTCACTATACTTTTCCTGTGATGGTCACATTTTGCAGACTACATGTATCTTATGTCATTGATTGTCTGATTTCAGACAAGTACTGTGTCGAGCCTACGCGCTCAACAATTCACTGCGACGGCACCAATGGTTTTAAGAAGTGTTATTTCGACCGGCCACCGGGCATCGTTGGAACACTCATTTCTGTTGTCATTGCTGCGAATCCTACCAATTCTGAATGTAATCCATTAGGCTTCGGTACAAACCCTCCAGGCTATCCTATGACAGCTCCCGGGATATATGGATATGATTCGGACTCGATGTATGCCAACAGCGGGTGTATTGCATATTTTGAGGGCTGTTTTGCAGGTATTTTGTATAAAATTTTAGCTTGGCTAAAATATTCGTACTTCAGCATTACTGTCAAACAATGTCGCGATATATCATGCAAAGCAACAAACAACACGATCAAAATAAACACTGTACTCGTATGCTGCCAATATAAAGTAAAAAAAAAACTTTGACCGTGCCTGTTACCCATACGTGATTAAATCTTGTAGGTTCTAGTACCTATAGTGCAAATACTTTGACCGTGGCGGTTGACCTCTGACATAGATAAACATTTGTTGATCGGTTTGCTTAAATAACATCCTATAGATTCACTTTACTACAGAAAAAGAGAGAGGTAGCTGTCTCCAGTGGAGTAGCGCATTTTTCGGACATAATTTGCGCGATAGTGGTAAGTATTTTGCGTGTTTTCTGGTAATCGGATTTGTTTATGTGGCACTTTTTACCTTTGATTGCTTTTACACATGCATGCGTGTCGTGCTATGGCAAAATTACCACAAAAGATGTTAGTAGGAGCAAAAAGAAAGTTAGTAGAGAAAAAAAAGTCGAAAATCGCAACATTGTCTCTTCTAGTTTGACAATCGAACACTTATGTAGAAAATGAATGAAACCAGAAGTATGCGCTTTCTTGGATCTTTTAACATGCCAAATCGCCGTCTGGTTTGATTTGTCTATTATGAGATTTTCAGCAATTAGTGACTGTACAGTGATTTTAGAAGAGTTGCGCGATTGTAGCAGTGGAGTAGAGCCATTGTACGAAGTAAGTCATATCTACTTAGTTGTTTTGTACCCAGTGATACTAGAAATCGTTCGTGTATTCCATTAATAAATGAAGTGATAAATGCCCACGCGGCGAAAGAAATATGCGCAAATGGTATTTAATAGCTACGAAAGACCGGTGGTTTTAAACTTCACAGTTTTGTAAAACAGCATTCTACCCTTGGAAGACAACGGGAGGGGACATTTCAAACTTCACATTTCATACTTTACACTGCACACATCATACTTCACACTTCACAGTTTTGTAAAACAGCATTCTACCCTTGGAAGACAACGGGCGGGGACATTTCAAACTTCACAGTTCTTACTTAATTAACACTTCATACTTCACACTTCACAGTTTACACTTCATACATCACACTTCACAGTTTTGTAAAACAGCATTCTACCCTTGGAAGACAACAGGAGGGGACATTTCAAACTTCACAGATCAGACTCATAACGTTAGACGCCAGACCATGCGTGATGTGACGTGACGTCACGTCAACATATCTAACGTCAGTTGACGTGTATCAATGCCTGACCTGAAGTCATGTGATGTGACGTGACGTCGTGGCATGGCGCAAAATGACGTCAACAGCGACGTCACGCGATACGTGTGACGACAGTGACGTCATGTGACGTCACATGGAACGACATGCGGTCTCACACATAACGTCATATTGCGTCACCTGTAACGTCATGCAGCGTGACAGTTGACGCCAAATAACGTCAATTGTGACGTCAGATGACGCCACTTGTGGTTCCAGATGACAGCACTTGTGACGTCTGGTGACCGCGCTTATTATGTCAGGTGACGTCGCTTGTGACGTCAGATAGCGTCGAGTGATGTCAGGTGACAAAACTGTGTGACGTCAGGTGACGTAACTGTGTCAAATGACGTCACTTATTACGGCAGTTGGCGTCATAAAGGGACGTCAAAAGCGACGTCATCTGACGTTACAATTGAAGCAGCATGACGTTACATGTGACGCCACATGATGTTATGTGAGACGTCGCATGTCGTTTCGTGTGAATTCACATGACGTCACTGTCGTCAATCACACGTTTCGTGTGACGTCGGTGGTGACGTCATTTTGCACCATGCCACGAAGTCACCTCACATCAAATGACTTCAGGTCACGCTTCGTCTGACGTCTCTAGTTGTGAGGTGACGTCATTATTCGAGATATGACTCTCATGCGTATGAACTGTGAAGTTTGAAGTCTGAACTGTGAAGTGTGAAGTATGAAGTATGAACTGTGAAATGTGAAGTATGAAGTGTGAAGTTTAAGGGTAAACATTACTATTGTTTATGAGCACATTGTTTGCGCAACGTCGGCGTTTAGTATGTGCATGTTACGCGTAGTTTTTAACGTCATTTTGTTTTGATTTCTCAATGACGTTGCAAGCTGTAGAATATTATTCTGTTTGTTTCTGCATAATTAAGTCCTAAAGCGTGTATACATATTGTTTATTTTTATTTTAAAAGATGTTCTGTGGCAATTGATATACCCAAATTCGTGTTTAAGGTTAATTATATGTGAAAACGTTTATTTCGCTGTTGATGACGTCGCATAAATATACGCGACGTCAGTGCAACGTTTGGCGTTAAAACGAAAAAGGCGGGAATGTTGAACGTTTTTTCTTTATATCTTCCAACGCAATCCGGTGACCCCCACTTTTTATTTGAACTTTTAAATGGTTACCACGTTTCCTATCTGTTGGTGTAATTTAATCAAAATCATATGCGTAGTTTAAGAGATATCGTAAAAATACGTACTTTTTCCAGGTTTGAAAAGATGGCGGGAAAAATAATTTTGCATGTAACTTCCTCAATTTAAGAGCAAATAGTATCAAAATGTAAGAAAATAACACTCATCGTGTGTTTAAGTTGTTTTTGCAGTAATAACATATATATTAAACGCATGTCCGCTACGAGTTCGGTTTTCTGAAATGCACGAGAAACATCCAAAAAGTTCTGATACCATGGAAACGAGGCCGGTGACTCCCCACTTTTATTTCGATTTTAGTCTAAGGATACAATTATCTTGAAGCATAGGAAGTTTCATGAAAATCATATGCGGGAATTAAATAGTAATGTTTCCCTTTAAAATGTCCCCTCTCGTTGTCTTCCAAGGGTAGAACGTTGTTTTACTAAACTGTGAAATGTGGGTATGCCTTAGAAACGCCTCTTTGGCAAGGTGGTTCTAACAAGATCTATGCTTTGGATAAAAAATATACACATGGAAATAAGTTTAGGAACACCTTTAATAATGTGACTACCAACTTTGGACTGTATATGTCCCTTTTTGTAAAAATTATGAAGAATGTTTTAACAACTTGTCAGAATCTGTAGTATCCAAAGTCGCTTCTATGTGAAAATGGTTAGCGTCAAACATAAACTGCGGCGGAGAGCGGCCATCTTTGATTCAGAAAATGTTCGCTAAATTCAAGAAACGCACTGCTAGTCTTTTCGATAACTTCGTTATTTAAACTCACATTGTTGTAATTTTTCGTAAGCATAACGCTGAGACATTGCTTGTGGAACTTTGATCATAAATTCTTTATTTTGTGACAGACTGTCGGCGGTAGGTCCATACTTTTCCGGGATAAAAATTCTTATTTTGGCTGACATACTGAATTTTTGTCCGAAATTTATGCATATTTCTGGTGGTGCTGCGCAAATTTCCTTACCAACGATCTCAATATTTCACACAGTCTGTAGTCGCTACTGGGTACAAAAAATAAACCACCATCTACACCACTGCTACAATCGCGCACTTCTTCTAAAATCACTGTGCTGAAAATCTCGTAATAGACAAATCAAACCAGACTGCGATTTGGCATGTTAAAAGATCCAAGGAAGCGCGTACTTCTGGTTTCATCCATTTTCTGCAAAAGTGTTCGATTGTCAAACTAGAAGAGACAATGTTGTGATTTTCGACTTTTTTTCGACTGCCATCAAGAAATAATGCCTTCCGCATGCTCCTACAAACATCTTTTGTGGTAATTTTGCCATAGCACGACACGCATACATGTGTAAAAGCAATCAAAGGTAAAAAAGTGGCACATAAACAAATTCGATTACCAGAAAACACGCAAAATACTTACCACTATCGCGCAAATTTTGTCCGAAAAATGCGCTACTCCACTGGAGACAGCTACCTCTCTCTTTTTCTGTCGTACAGTGAATCTATAGGGTGAATAAGTCCCAGCGGGCACATGACGTCAAAACGACGTCATATCAACGTCGATGCGACGTCATGACGTCGATGCGACGTCAATCTGACGTCATTGTGACGTCATGTGCCTGCTGGGAGTATGTTTTCAATCATGCGACTCTTTGATAATATATGACTCTAAATAATATATGACCACGTGCTTCACATGTGTAAAACAAATAGGTGTCCCTTTATCTAGTGCCTCATTTTGTCAAGTGAGGTCAACCAGCACGGTCAAAGTATTTGCACTGTACTTGCTATAGACATATTTCCAGTTCCATGTGAAGTACGTGGGTATGTCTCGTTTTCCTTAATATAATTCCATTGTTGAAAACATACGAGGGGTGTTCTTTAATTCTTGTTATCGACTGGTTTTCTCCTAAACCAGAGTCTGTGCCAGAAGAAAGATACTTGGTAATTATAAGTAGGTTTCTTGCAATATCGAAAACACCCAACAATTTGCAGATGGTGCAATTAGTCATTGCAAACCGAGCCTCTTAAGAGGGACACCCTTAGGACACTGCAAATACCTACTTCAGTCTGTCCAAACAGAGAGTATAACCTTTGAATTAAAATGGTTGGAAGGAAGATTTTATACTTGTATGGTCTCCCTAACCGTGCTAACATATTGGTGAAAATATTAACCTAAAACAGAAATTGCAATTTTACGAGATCTGTAAACTTACCACTATGCATGTTTACTGTGAATCTTAAAGTGAAAAAAAAACAACAACATCAGAATAGAAGTTTCAGACCCTCAAAATTTCATGTCTATTTATGACTGGTCAATACCGTTAATGCTGATTTGTACCATATCTTTGCTAATTTCGTTGGTAGTAACTTTGGATTCTTTATGCTCTAAAACATTGATTCATGAGTAGTTACATTTTGAAAGAAAACACACAATTCCTTTAAAGGGGATGTCCATACTACTATAATACCATATGCTAACAATACTACAACTTCACAAAAATTATTTACTGGGTAATTTTAAGAAGGGGTTTGCATTAACGTTTTAACTTAGCAAATTTTACTTGGTTTCTTTTACAATAGAGATGGACGGCTCTGTTAGAAATTATGTGACTGCTTCACCTTAAACCTCACGCAATCGTTAAATTGCCAATTTGGCAATTTACAGAGAATATCCATATGGACCGTTTTAGACAAAATATAGATAACTGTAAATTTGAGATATTCACCATATAATCCACTTTGCAAAATATGAAAATCATGAAAGGTTCCATTCACAGTTTCGTACTTTTGAGGTGGGCCAAAAATTTCAATATTAAGGGGTAGGGCATGAAATTGGGCTGTTAATTATCCTCTTTCAATAATTTGCCGACATCTTTCCCCAAATCGGATCAATTATGCCCCAAACATGTGAAAAATACTTATTTTCTATTTTTAGACTGGTAAAAACCGGCATTATATAAGGATCCCGGATCGTTCGCCAGTCATAGCCGGTGACGCTCTTCACTGTCGTTTTTGCAGGGGTTATTTTTGTTCACAAATAGCGAAAAAAGTGGATGGATGGCACATATTTGTGCACTGCTCATTATGATCCTGGGTCGATTCTCTAAGTATTTGCATGAGATCTATGGGGCTTCCTTTTGCACAGAATTTGCATGGGGGCCCAGACTTCAGGCATATTTTACGAAAATTCACTGGTCTGAAAGAGGGGGTAGGGGAAAATATCTCCAATACAGGTAGGGTGATAGTTAGTGCTAGGCAATTTAAATGATGTTATTTTGTTGTTAGACATTTGATTTAATGATTTTATGGGAGAAATCGGATTGTTCACCAGATTGGACAGAGCTATTATCAATTTTGGCGGATCTAGCAAAATTAACTGAAAAATGCTCTAAAAACTGTGGATTGCTACCAAAGGCGTAAGCTGTGCAGTGATCTTAAATGGTATATATTGAAAATATTATGACGTCATTAAGCAGGGGCAATATTTCTAAGAAGCAAGTGAAAACATTTACAAAAGTGTTTTCTGAAGCCCGTATGAATGGTAGGTCTATGTTCGAAATGAAAACGGGCCTGTATAAATTGTTGCGAATGTAACCACACCCTGCTTACCAAAATCAATATCTCGCTTACGGTTAAGGGTACAGGTTACGGCTAAGGGAATGATGGTGGATATATTGAGTGAATTGTTCTTTCTCTGTCATGTTAAATTACATGTGTATTTCCAAACGCTGCAAACAGACTGTTCACCGGTGTATGTTCAATAATCTTCAAACAGATGCAATTTTTATGCAATATATAACTGCATAAACACGGCAACTGCATTTAAATACGTTACTATCTGTTTCTTCTTTTCCACCTTCATCTATCAACATATACTCGAAAATTCTACAAGTTGCTTATAAAATCCAAAATATTGTTTATTTTTATTTTTGGTAACAACATTTTCTATACAAGTGATCGAAATTACTTATTTTTAATTAACAGGAAAACAACACAGTGGCATCACTGTACTCTGTTTAAGAATGTGATTACTATATAAATGTGTGTCAGAAAGCAATAATTTGATACCAATCTGAGCTTTCACCACATATAAACAACATTCTCGTTGATTGTCCACAGAAAAAGTAATTAAGCAAATAACAAGAATTAAAGAACACCCCTCGTACAAATTTGAAGCAGTCCGATCAACAAATGCAAATCTATGTCAAAGGTAAACCGGCACGGTCAAAGACATTGCATTATACTCGTATCACCACGGCTTTGGAAATGAATGAATAGCCAAAAATATCATGTAATTTCCTCAATCTTCTTTCATCCATATTGGCAGTGTTCTTTTCATTTTAGCATCATATGAAAATCTATGGAAATAGCAAGGAATGTTCGTGCTTAAGTCTTGGGTGGCTTGTGTGTATACTACAGTATACTACATGCGACCAGGCCTCGTGGTTTTAAACTTTTTTCAAGCTCACTTAAACTGAGCATGAAATTTCAACTTCTCATAAATATTGAAATAGTCAAAATTAGTGGAAAATCCAGGTTCAAAACTCAAACACTAGTAATTTATCCAGCTCAAAAATGTTAAAATGCCAACGATTGTTGACATTTTAACATTTATGAGCAAGATAGTCTCAGCTGAGTTGAGCATGAAAAAAGTTTTATAACCTCGGGACCTGGTTGTCGAGATCTCATACCGTTCAGTTTTGTTGTTGTTATAACTATTGCTATTGTTGATGTTTTTTTTGCTCTTGCAAAATGTTTAATTTTGTTCGATAGTTTACAACTGTTCTGGAGGAGAGTTAAGATCGATGGATTGTTCAAGCCCGGACACCCCTCATGGATACACAGCATGTAGCGTGCAAGACGGTGGTAAGATCATCCTTGAAGCCTACATGATCATCCCCTCGACACCTGTACCGTGTCATTACTTTGCCGGACACTACCGAAATTATACAGGACCGGCTGGGGCGTGGGGCTATAACGACAGCATCTTGTGGGTGTCTGGAGGATGCAGCGGACTATTTGGCTTTTGTTTAGGTATGATTTATGAATAAAAGATTTAAAGTTGCACATATATAGTAATGAGGCTATATTATATTTCGCAAGAATAGCTTAATGACTGTAAAAAACTGTATGCAGAACCGATAAACTCAAGCTCCTGAGATTGCGTTGCTTATTGAAATGCGTTATTTTTATGCTTAAGTATAACATAACCGCACAACCAGGGTCAGACAGATATTTCTGACACAGGCCAAAACCTTAGATTTTATCCAGTTTTCAAAGGCGCTTAATTTACGCTTGTTAAAATAACTGAATGGGTTCATGTAAGCTTTGCACGCGACCGACTGTGGTCAAAAGTTGACAAAAATCATCAAGACGATCGCATTTTAAGCAAAATGAGAATTTACACACAGTGTGTGTGTTCAAATAGCGGAACAGCATCTATAACGTCATGGCGTTTACAACGTATGACGTCAAGTTTGTGACGTCGCGTAACACGATGTTTTTCATGGAACTATGAACAATATTCCAGTTCTATAGATTCATTCAGACTTTTTTCATCAGAAAAAGAAAAAAGGGAAATCAATATAAAGGCTCACTGATGAGGGTTCAGTACCCAAAATTGCGCAATATGGCCCATACTGCTTCCATTTGAACGCTTTTACTGCTTCCAAAGGATAAAACGTTTATATCTTATTTGCTATTACTGCAACTGGCGTTGTTCCATGTGGCTGCCTTAAAAAGTCTCCCGGTACATCATTCAGTTTAGATTATTTAACGAGGGACATTCAAGAATTAACGACAATGGTTCAATAAAACTTTATTCCTAACACTTGTGTGAGACTTATATACCATCAACCATATTTGAAGATGATTGCTATTCAATCGTTCCTCCAAAAGTTTGCTACGATGCCAGTTCTGTTGTTACTAAGCAAACAAAGAATGCAAGGTAAATGACATTGGACGAAACACTGTTCTTTATAAAAGCTAGTACCTGCCTGGGTGGAGAAGACCAGTATCTTAAATATGTTAACACCATTTCATGTAGATTAAATATGTGTTTGTTCTAAGCATTACCGTC
The DNA here is from genome assembly GCA_964017185.1 of Rugalucina vietnamica. Taxonomy (NCBI): domain Eukaryota; kingdom Metazoa; phylum Mollusca; class Bivalvia; order Lucinida; family Lucinidae; genus Rugalucina; species Rugalucina vietnamica. Next base: position 31,323,522 of record OZ024873.1, on the reverse strand, counting down.
AATGGTATTGTTCACAATGACACTGTAAACAGAATTTCAAAATGAATCAGCACCGTCTCCTGTTCAAATCTAATTGTATCAAATCTAGATAGTCTTTTTAAAATCTAATTATTGTTCTATAACAATCACATATTTTTGAATTGTTGTTTTTGTTAAGAAGACATTTGAATACCTTTAAGATTAAACATACCATATGCTGTTTGAATTTGTTTGATTTTGTCATTATTTGGTTTAAGGATGTTCGCTGCCAATGAAAAAGTATTCAAACTTTTTTTCTAACCACTCTTTTTTGATTCCAAAATACAACACAAGACATTTGAAAACAAAATAAATATAGGATAGTGTGCATTTTTTCAAGCTTCATGCCTCTGAATGAGACCTCTGAGCACCATGTTTTAAATTTGGTAAAATTAATTTAATTTATAATTCTTTGAAACATACCTGTCTTGAACAAAAATACACCTAGAATGCTTTCAAAAGTCATAATATTTACGTAGCGCAGACAATTTTGGACCAAAAGCATAGAAAAATTTGCAACTTGGAGTGGATGACAAAATTTTACGATTCCTTTTCTAACCCTACCCCCATACTTGAAAAGTCGGAAAAAATCAATATTTTGAAATGTACCAAACCCATATTTGTTGATTCAATCTTTTTCTTGTATTTTCACACAACATAGAACTTGGTAATGTTGTTCGAATAAAAGAAAGAAAAATATAGGGTAGTGAGCATATAAGAGAGAACCAACAACTTGAAAATCGCCATTTTCGGCCTTTTTTCGGCTGGTTTGTTTGTAAAAGCCCATTTCATAAAACCACCTTAAATTTGAAACCAGCACACCAAAGACACCAAAAATGACTTAGAATACCATGTACACATATACTGCTGCTGAAATAAACATCGAACTAGTGCAATTAATTTGAAGATGTGTAATATTCAAGTTTAATCTACCCTACCCCCTAAATTTTACTGACAACTAAAATTTTCTGAAAAGTTGCAGAAAATGGGGTGAAAATATGAACACTCTTTGGCTCAGAATGGGTTTATTTTTGTCTTGTTCTGCTGTGGCTTAGCAACCACACGAGCTGCAGATCAGAATGTTGACATGAATGATAGTGTTGCTCTTGCAGGCCTTTGGTGTATCATTAATCAATTAAAACTGATAAGACATCCTGCACGTTTTACTAACCCTACCCTTCGACAGAATTCTGTAAACAAAGTGCCTTTTTCGCGTCCATAGACGCTTCAGGGGTCATGTTCAAATTAGCATAGCGTCAAATCTAGCCATGATAAAAGCACAAAATTTTCAATATGAATGCATAATATATACTGAACAAAAAAAAAAGAAACGCAACAATAGGCCACCGAAAATTTTCGAGTTTAATGGTAAAACGTTGATAATTTCAGGTCTTTTGCTGTATGATTCCCGTTCATGGGGTATTAGGGTATACCATGCAAAAAACTGATTTTCATTTCGATAAAAAATGAATGAGAATATTTTGTCGTCTTAGATAATGCAAATCGGAAAAGATTTGCTCTGCGCATGCGCACACTTTTGAACCTCCAAATCATCAAGAAACAATGTCAGCTGCCCCCTTATTAAAATTCATGAAAAAGAAGTAAAGTTCCACGACACACAAGCCCGTAATTAGAACCATCAAAATCTCTATTTGTTTAATTGAAAGGGGGATAATTTCAATTTTATTTGTCTTATTTCTTTAACATGTGAGTTATCTGCTGAGTGGTGCATTGTGATTTTGAATGGGGGTTTATAGCGGATTTAAATCGTAAAATTATTTTAATGCTTGCGCATGCGCACTGTGTGGTTTTCTACTTTTAGCATGCTTATGATCGGCATCGAATAACTCCGTAAATATTCATCAAAATTAAAATCGGTTTCTTGCATTCGGAAGCCTGATATCTCATGCATAAGTAGAAAATGCAATGATTTTTGATTGTATCATAGTTTTCTTAAAATTCAGTGGAATATAATTGCTGCGTTTCTTTTTTTGTTCAGTATATGTTTGCACATGCAACATATCAAATAAAACCGAGTGTAATTATACTTTCCGAGATATGGATCCACTGTCATTAATTCTTGAATGATCCCCGTATTTCTTTCTGTCCTTTGAGATCAGTAAGAATATTCAGAGCATTAAACGTTGTACTTTTAGAACCATCTTCTAAACACTATTTTAATTAATATTGGCATGTGACTTTGATTTAAACTTCCCTTACGTATTTTTTTTTAAATTGCAGTATATAAGGGTGATCCAAGAAGTAATGCGAAATCTCTTATTTCTTTCACCGTCGCTACTTTTTCAAAATAGTTTACATCAAAATTATGGGCTTATACTTCATACCCCCGGTCCCGAATATCTACACAATGGAAGGGTACAGTGTTACATCTCAACTCAGCTCAACTTACTCAGCTCATCATGCTCAGCACATATGGACAAAAAGTATGCATATTTTGGCTGATAGTTCGGGTCTTTCTTGAGGCGAAAACGCAGCGAATTCTTAGCTTAGCTTAACTCATCTAGCTCAGCTTACAGCTTACCGTATTTATTCTTTGGACCGTTATATTCCTTATAAGCCTTTTTTAGGTATATTGAAGATACTTATACCATACGGGATGATCAAAGATGTAAGTTGAGTAGGATAAGTTGTTCAATTGCATTTAATTTAAAATACACCTATGACGTCATCCTTTTATAAAAACTGTCCATTATTTTTCGGGAATGGACAGTTTAGTGTCCATTATTTTTCGCATGAGCTCGTGTGAGCACAAAAGTCATGGTCACCAATGAAGTGTTCATTTTCCCTTTGCTGCACCCCAAAATAATGTGTTCGCTATGTTCAAAGACATTAAATTTTGTGCAGGCTGATTGGAAGCTTTTCTAGCAAATGGTTTAGAATCTACCTAATATTAAATACAATTTCTTCCTAGTATTTGAAATCCTTTGCGATGAAATAGTCAGTATCATAAATTCCCCAAAACGTTATATCCAACGAATCATCGCATATTTCTGTATGAAAAAGGTTCTTGCTCCCTGGTTTCATTGTTAGAAGGTTAGGATTAGTGTGAGGTGAATGAGAAACCTGGCAGTAGGAACAGACTTCACAAAGTTATTTATGACCAGCTGTTTCCCCCCAAAACAGCCGGACATTATAATGGTCCTCTGTCTTTCGAGCAGGGAGATTAGCCCTTAACAGATCCATGTACGCTGTCTCATCGATTAACACACATTATATATTTATACAAAATCATAATTAAATGGTATTTGAACATAGACACTACGTTTAACGACGTGTAAAAAGGGAAACTACTGTGAATGCTCTATTTGTATATGGATGCACGAGAAAGTGTTAACATCGTTCACAGTTAGTTTCCTCGTTATGTCCGTGGGATAGTTTGACCAACATATCATGTCGCGAGAAAAGAAAATTAAGCGGAAATATGTTGTGCAAGGTCTGGTCAACCGGCTTGCTGTCTAAAGATTAAAAGCGCTTGTTATAACGAAACAAAGGCGCCAATGTATGGTGTATTTTAAGTCGGAGAAAGTATTCGTAAGTATCCATTCCTGAAAAATAATGATTCCTCGGCCCCTTCGGGGCCTCGGATCAATTATTTTTCAGGAATGGATACTTACTCGGACTTTCTCCTATACATAACAAATAGTAGCTGATATGTAGGACGAACTATCCATGTATACTAAACAATGTAAGTTGAGTTGGATGAGTTATAATAGTTAGCATATAGGTTGGGGAACATAGGATATCATACTTTATAATATGTCTTAATATTTAAGTTAAGTGCGAAGAGTTCAGTAAGTTGAGTAACCTAAGTTGAATGTTAGGTAAGTTGCATGCTGAGTTCGCTGAGTTGGGTAAGTTAAAGAATAAGTTCGATGAGTTGGATAAGTTGAACAGTAATTTCGATGAGTTGGATAAGTTGCATAAGTTGAACAGTAAGATCGATGAGCTGGATAAGTTATACGATGAGTTCCATGAGTTTGATAAGTTGCATGGTGAGTTGGATGAGTTGCATAAGTTATACGCTTTCAATGAGTTGGATAAGGTGCATGCTGAGTTCGATGAGTTGCATAAGTTGAACTATAAGTTTGTTAAGTTCGATAAGTTGAACAGTAAGTTCGATGAGTTCGATGAGTTGGTAGCTGAGTTGGGTAAGTTGCATAAGTTAAAGAGTAAGTAAGATGAGTTGGAAAAGTTGTAAGCTGAGTTAGGTAAGTGGCATAAGTTGAACAGTAAGTTCGATGAGTTCGATAAGTTGAACTGTAAGTTGGATGAGTTTGATAAGTTGTAAGCTGCGTTCGATGAGTTGGATAAGTTGCATGTTGAGTTGGATGAGTTGGATAAGTTATACGATGAGTTTGATGAGTTGGATAAGTTGCATGTTGAGTTGAATGAGTTGGATAAATTATACGAAGAGTTCGATGAGTTGGATAAGTTGCATGCTGAATTGGATGAGTTGCATATGTTAAGTTCGAAGAGTTCAGTAAGTTGAGTAACCTAAGTTGAATGTTAAGTTCGATAAGTAGGGTAAGTTGCATGCTGAGTTCGCTGAGTTGGATAAGTTAAAGAATAAGTTCGATGAGTTGGATAAGTTGAACAATAATTTTGATGAGTTGGATAAGTTGCATAAGTTGAACAGTAAGATCGATGAGTTGGATAAGTTATACGCTGAGTTCCATGAGTTTGATAAGTTGCATGGTGAGTTGGATGAGTTGCATTATAAGTTATACGCTGAGTTCGATGAGTTGGATAAGGTGCATGCTGAGTTCGATGAGTTGCATAAGTTGAACTATAAGTTTGTTAAGTTCGATAAGTTGAACAGTAAGTTCGATGAGTTCGATAAGTTGGTAGCTGAGTTGGGTAAGTTGCATAAGTTGAAGAGTAAGTTAGATGAGTTGGAAAAGTTGTAAGCTGAGTTGGGTAAGTTGCATAAGTTGAACAGTAAGTTCGATGAGTTCGATAAGTTGAACAGTAAGTTGGATGAGTTGGATAAGATGTAAGCTGAGTTGGATGAGTTGGATAAGTTGCATGTTGAGTTGGATGAGTTGGATAAGTTATACGATGAGTTCGATGAGTTGGATAAGTTGCATGCTGAGTTGGATGAGTTGGATAAGTTATACGATGAGTTGGATAAGTTGCATGCTGAGTTGGATGAGTTGCATAAGTTGAACTATAAGTTCGCTAAGTTCGATAAGTTGAACAGTAAGTTGGATGAGTTGGATAAGTTGTAAGCTGAGTTGGGTAAGTTGCATAAGTTGAACACTAAGTTGGATGAGTTGGATAAGTTGTAAGCTGAGTTGGGTAAGTTGCATAAGTTGAACAGTAAGTTCGATGAGTTCGATAAGTTGAACAGTAAGTTGGATGAGTTGGATAAGTTGTAAGCTGAGTTGGATAAGTTGCATGTTGAGTTGGATGAGCTGGATAAGTTACACGAAGAGTTCGATGAGTTGGATAAGTTGCATGCTGAGTTGGATGAGTTGCAAAGTTGAACTATAGGTTCGTTAAGTTCGATGTTGAACAGAAAGTTGGATGAGTTGGATAAGTTGTAATATGAGTTTGGTAAGTTGCATAAGTTGAACAGTAAGTTCGATGAGTTGGATAAGTTGTAAGCTGAGTTTGGTAAGTTGCATAAGTTTAACAGTAAGTTGGATAAGTTGGATAAAGTGTAAGCTGAGTTGGGTAAGTTGCATAAGTTGAACAGTAAGTTGGATGAGTTGGATAAGTTGTAAGCTGAGTTCGATGAGTTGGATAAGTTGCAGGCTGAGTTCGTAAGTTGCATAAGTTGAACTATAAGTTCGTTAAGTTCGATAAGTTGAACAGTAAGTTGGATGAGTTGGATAAGTTGTAAGCTGCGTTGGATAAGTTGAAGAATAAGTTCGATGAGTTGGATAAGTTGAACAATAATTTTGATGAGTTGGATAAGTTGCATAAGTTGAACAGTAAGATCGATGAGTTGGATAAGTTATACGCTGAGTTCCATGAGTTTGATAAGTTGCATGGTGAGTTGGATGAGTTGCATTATAAGTTATACGCTGAGTTCGATGAGTTGGATAAGGTGCATGCTGAGTTCGATGAGTTGCATAAGTTGAACTATAAGTTTGTTAAGTTCGATAAGTTGAACAGTATGTTCGATGAGTTCGATAAGTTGGTAGCTGAGTTGGGTAAGTTGCATAAGTTGAAGAGTAAGTTAGATGAGTTGGAAAAGTTGTAAGCTGAGTTGGGTAAGTTGCATAAGTTGAACAGTAAGTTCGATGAGTTCGATAAGTTGAACAGTAAGTTGGATGAGTTGGATAAGTTGTAAGCTGAGTTGGATGAGTTGGATAAGTTGCATGTTGAGTTGGATGAGTTGGATAAGTTACACGATGAGTTCGATGAGTTGGATAAGTTGCATGCTGAGCTGGATGAGTTGGATAAGTTATACGATGAGTTGGATAAGTTGCATGCTGAGTTGGATGAGTTGCATAAGTTGAACTATAAGTTCGTTAAGTTCGATAAGTTGAACAGTAAGTTGGATGAGTTGGATAAGTTGTAAGCTGAGTTGGGTAAGTTGCATAAGTTGAACACTAAGTTGGATGAGTTGGATAAGTTGTAAGCTGAGTTGGGTAAGTTGCATAAGTTGAACAGTAAGTTCGATGAGTTCGATAAGTTGAACAGTAAGTTGGATGAGTTGGATAAGTTGTAAGCTGAGTTGGATAAGTTGCATGTTGAGTTGGATGAGCTGGATAAGTTACACGAAGAGTTCGATGAGTTGGATAAGTTGCATGCTGAGTTGGATGAGTTGCAAAGTTGAACTATAGGTTCGTTAAGTTCGATGTTGAACAGAAAGTTGGATGAGTTGGATAAGTTGTAATATGAGTTTGGTAAGTTGCATAAGTTGAACAGTAAGTTCGATGAGTTGGATAAGTTGTAAGCTGAGTTTGGTAAGTTGCATAAGTTTAACAGTAAGTTGGATAAGTTGGATAAAGTGTAAGCTGAGTGAGTTGGGTAAGTTGCATAAGTTGAACAGTAAGTTGGATGAGTTGGATAAGTTGTAAGCTGAGTTCGATGAGTTGGATAAGTTGCAGGCTGAGTTCGTAAGTTGCATAAGTTGAACTATAAGTTCGTTAAGTTCGATAAGTTGAACAGTAAGTTGGATGAGTTGGATAAGTTGTAAGCTGCGTTGGATAAGTTGAAGAATAAGTTCGATGAGTTGGATAAGTTGAACAATAATTTTGATGAGTTGGATAAGTTGCATAAGTTGAACAGTAAGATCGATGAGTTGGATAAGTTATACGCTGAGTTCCATGAGTTTGATAAGTTGCATGGTGAGTTGGATGAGTTGCATTATAAGTTATACGCTGAGTTCGATGAGTTGGATAAGGTGCATGCTGAGTTCGATGAGTTGCATAAGTTGAACTATAAGTTTGTTAAGTTCGATAAGTTGAACAGTAAGTTCGATGAGTTCGATAAGTTGGTAGCTGAGTTGGGTAAGTTGCATAAGTTGAAGAGTAAGTTAGATGAGTTGGAAAAGTTGTAAGCTGAGTTGGGTAAGTTGCATAAGTTGAACAGTAAGTTCGATGAGTTCGATAAGTTGAACAGTAAGTTGGATGAGTTGGATAAGTTGTAAGCTGAGTTGGATGAGTTGGATAAGTTGCATGTTGAGTTGGATGAGTTGGATAAGTTATACGATGAGTTCGATGAGTTGGATAAGTTGCATGCTGAGTTGGATGAGTTGGATAAGTTATACGATGAGTTGGATAAGTTGCATGCTGAGTTGGATGAGTTGCATAAGTTGAACTATAAGTTCGTTAAGTTCGATAAGTTGAACAGTAAGTTGGATGAGTTGGATAAGTTGTAAGCTGAGTTGGGTAAGTTGCATAAGTTGAACACTAAGTTGGATGAGTTGGATAAGTTGTAAGCTGAGTTGGGTAAGTTGCATAAGTTGAACAGTAAGTTCGATGAGTTCGATAAGTTGAACAGTAAGTTGGATGAGTTGGATAAGTTGTAAGCTGAGTTGGATAAGTTGCATGTTGAGTTGGATGAGCTGGATAAGTTACACGAAGAGTTCGATGAGTTGGATAAGTTGCATGCTGAGTTGGATGAGTTGCAAAGTTGAACTATAGGTTCGTTAAGTTCGATGTTGAACAGAAAGTTGGATGAGTTGGATAAGTTGTAATATGAGTTTGGTAAGTTGCATAAGTTGAACAGTAAGTTCGATGAGTTGGATAAGTTGTAAGCTGAGTTTGGTAAGTTGCATAAGTTTAACAGTAAGTTGGATAAGTTGGATAAAGTGTAAGCTGAGTTGGGTAAGTTGCATAAGTTGAACAGTAAGTTGGATGAGTTGGATAAGTTGTAAGCTGAGTTCGATGAGTTGGATAAGTTGCAGGCTGAGTTCGTAAGTTGCATAAGTTGAACTATAAGTTCGTTAAGTTCGATAAGTTGAACAGTAAATTGGATGAGTTGGATAAGTTGTAAGCTGCGTTGGATAAGTTGAAGAATAAGTTCGATGAGTTGGATAAGTTGAACAGCAATTTCGATGAGTTGGATAAGTTGAATAAGTTGAACAGTAAGTTCGATGAGTTGGATAAGTTATACGCTGAGTTCCATGAGTTGGATAAGTTGCATTGTGAGTTGGATGAGTTGCATAAGTTATACGCTGAGTTCCATGAGTTGGATAAGGTGCATGCTGAGTTCGATGAGTTGCATACGTTGAACTATAAGTTTGTTACTATTCAACTTATGCAACTTACCCAACTCATCGCTCTACTTACCTGACTCAGCGTATAACTCATGCAACTCATCGAGCTTAATGTTCAACTTATCCAACTTATCTAACTCATCACTCAACTTATCCAACTCATCTAACTCTTCGCTCAGCTTATCCAACTCATCGAACTTACTGTTCAACTTATCCAACTCATCGCTTAACTTATTCAGCTCATCAAACTTAGTCTTCAACTTAGCTTGCTTAACTTACTCTACTTAACAAACTTAGCTTGTCCTGTGATACATCTAACATATCTTACTCATATAGCTAATTAAACCCAGACTTCGACTTGCTTCACTTAACTCATCCAAGTTATCAATCTAAAACCTGTATAACTCAGCTTGCTTATCTTATTCAACTCATCAAACTTAACTTAGATGCAGACATGTAGGTGCATTGAGCTTTGCTATTGTGTGCAACTATTGTAACTTATCGAACTTAGCTCAGCCCTGGATGCAACTGTATAACTGTCTTGCCATGTTGTTTTAATCTAATGTTCTCAAGTCCAACTTAATGAACCTATCTTTTATCACTGTCAGCTATGACAACTTACAGAACTTAACTAACAATAGTGGTCTATCATACGTATGTTTGACGGCCGTTTCCTTGGAGCTTCAGGACTATCGTAAGGCCTGAAAACAAGATGACAATACGCAAAAATTTCTGTTATTTTTAGCTTTTTCCATCTACATTACGTTTATGTCGTCCTAACAAAGGTAACTATTATAACTCACACAACTCACGCAACTTAACTGCCAGATAGCTACATAGACAGCAGCATCAAATGTACAAATGTGTGACACAATCCCAATATACCTATATAGATATATGATTGTCCCGAAATTTGTGGCCCATACAAAATACATGTTTGCTATTTGGCTTCGTACTTCATACTCCGTGTCCCGAAATTAGACGCTCTTATAAACACAGGACAGATAATCAGATGTGCTTTCTTCAAAGTAAAACAGTATGTGCACATGCCTGGACACATTTCGGGACCGGGAGTATGAAGTACCTGCCAAATTATGGGGTATGTTCGACTCTTTCAGATCCGATAGCGTTTTTGACTGTATCGCATGAATCTTGTTGCCTAGCAACAAGAGAATACACGGTAAACGACCCTGGCCACGGTTAAAATGGGTTTTATTGATGCAAACAAATGTCACATGCAGATCACAATTATTACGTCAATTATCGTTTCATTTCAAAGTACAATTGCCCCTTTATTACAATTATTGTACATAGTTCGATAAGTTGTGTGCAACGCAAACTAATGAAGTTTGCTTATCTATACCCTTTGGAATCTGGGTCAATTTTGATTCCTCTAAATCGCCTTATTCTCAGCAACACCCCTATTACTTAAGTCAAAAGGGCAAATTCTACAAACTATTTATTTGTCGAATAGAAATATGTCGTTGTAATAGTGTATATATAGGCATTTAAAAAGACCGATATTTTTCTGCATAAGATATATGTCTGAATTATGGACAACGAAACGCCATCAATTTTAAGAACCATCCTTCATATTTTATGGAATCTCTTCAAAATATTAAATTAGAGGTATTACGGTACAAATAAGGCCAGATTTGCCTGTCAAATAACAGTTTTAGTGTTTTAACCCAATGTGCCACTCTGGAGCCATTTTTAAACTGCCCACACTTAACAGTACCGTAACATTGCTTAATTTTTCAAAGTCTCAAATCTTGCCTCTGATAATATCTTTTCGCAGAAAATTTTTGTGTGCAGGAGAAGGAAAATTATTTTCATGTCAAAATCTTGATCCGAGTTTCTCCTAATAATAGGACCTGCTGAATTTTGAATAGGGGTTTTGCATTGACAAGGGAGATAATCGATGATCATAAAAATGCACATTTTTTGGAAAAAGTTTACTTAAACAAGAAGATTTTGTCTCAGGTATGTCATTTTATACTGATTTTGAGCAATCATGATAAAATACTAAGAATGTAAAACTTCTTGCGGGAAAATATTTACCTCCCTTACATGATATTTTTGTACAGGGAATCACTATTCAAACATTTTTGTCTTTAGAACAATTTTATTTGTCTTTCAATTTTTCAAATATTTTGCTGTGCCTTTTGCGACAAACTAGATGCTAAATTCTAATGCACTTGAGAATGTAACGCGACGTCTGATTGGATAACGTCAAAAACTTGCGACGGTATATTCTGCGATATACCGTCGGAAACCCAACGTCATGAGCAACGTCGCTTGTGATTGGTTAACGTCGTGTTTTTCGTCGCTGGTGACGCTCACGTTTCGCAAAAAACAATGCATTTTTTTTTCGATGTTTATAGTTAAAAAGTACATTAGAATGGGGATAACAATATTCAAATTTTTCATTTGGGGTGGTATATCGTCGGATATACGGTCGGAAATCATGTTTTACGGCTCCGCTGACGCGTCGCCGTAAAACAAAATTTCCGACCGTATATCCGACGATATACCGCCCCAAATGAAAAATTTGAATACAGTTATCCCCTAAGTGTACCAAGAAAATATTTTATCTGCATTTAAAAATGTAAAATGTCTGTGAAAAAACATTATCAGACACTAGGAAACACACTTTAATGATTACGGTATCTTATAAAGTTGTATTTGTTTCGGTACAGGTCGAATTCGAAGATGTTGTGGAGATACAGCGATCCTAAATTGCACAAGTACACCGGATGGTCATACCGAATGCACCCTGTCCCATCCAACAGAGTATAAAATTCTCTATGGTGATCTTCGCTCTTTAAGTCCTGATTCTACGACCACGTGTTTAAATCAGGGTTTAGGGCCATATGATCCGACAATCCACACGTCAAGCCTGGGCATGTTTGGGTGGGTTAATGACAAGCTTTGGGTCGCCAATGGCTGTAATGGAAAGTTCAAACTCTGTTACTCAGGTATAAACCATCGCCATGAAAATCCAGGCTTAACAAGGACGTGATGAAACTGTCCGTTTGCATTCACTTAAAATCCTGCTACAGTCGTTAAGTTAAATAGGGTGTACCCTGTCTATGGATAAATTGTTGCTTTCTTGAAAATGATATTTTACCGTATAGTGTTAGTATTGTCCAAGATGCTGCACGTAATCAGACAAACTAGATTAGAAATCAAATGTGGTGCTGTATTTATCTTCGGTGAATGTTCGTTATTTTTTTTTTATTTCGGTAAGGAAACACAAGCGTCACTATCAAAGGGTTGAAGTCATGTTGTCAGCCGGACCTTTCAATACGGCATTGGTATTGATGGGAAGTCGGCATGTTCGTGACATATATGCATTGCATCGGTGTCTGCTACTGAAGTCATAGCGTTGTTGTTTCAACAATGTTCATTCTTTTGTCATTTTTTTTCTTTTTGTGCAGTTTTTCATTTATATTGTTTGTGTTTTGTATTTCTATGTACGCCTTTGTTTTCGCTTCAAGGATAGTACAATTTCTCTTCTTCTTAAATCCAAAATTTCAAACTTCTGCTTCTGTGACTGTACAGGTTGGTCGCGTCGCGGCTAAAACAGTGCTGTTCATGCTCAACTGAGCTAAAGCTAGATAGATAGTAATAGCCCAAGTTACGAGGGTCATTCAATAATTAATGACAATGTATCATCTTTAATTTTTTTAAAATCTAATACATAATTTTCTCAGATTTTTGAATTGTTGTTTCTGTAAAGAAACCATTTGAATACCATTAAAATCAAACATATAGATAGTTGTTTGAAATTATTTGATTTTCTCATTATTTAGTTTAAAACACACTGAATGGATATATTTTGGCTTGTTCTTCTGTTGCTTAGCAATCACGCATGCTGCAATTCAGGAAATTGACATAAATGATATAGTTGTTTTTGTTAGCCTCTGGTGCTACATGTATCATTTATCATCGCATATCACTAATGAAACTATCCAAACAGCATTCGTGCACATTTTACATACCCTACCCCCCTTACAAAACTGAGTTTTTCGCGTCCATAGACGCTTCAGGGCTTATATTAAATTAGCACAGCGCCACATTTAGCCAAGATAAAAGCACAAATGTGTAACACGTGTCCACATGTAATATATCAAATCATACCGAGTCTAATTACACTATCGGAGATATGGATCCAGTGTCATTAATTCTTGAATGACACCCGTAACCTGAAATTTAAGGTTTAAATCACAGAATAGAGTAATATCATATTGTACGTATTATTCAATAAAAAGTAAAAATGAGATCCTTTAAGTACAGAGAAAACATTCATGAGATAGGGGATATGCCCTATATAATAATAATAATAATAATAATAATAATAATAATAATGATGATGATGATTTTCGTTGTAGAGAAAGTATTTTATTAGGAAAACATGTCCGCGTAATGTATACCTTCTTATCCCCCATTTTATATAGAAAAACTGGGGTTTGCAGGGGTATACCTATTTTTCTTATTTTTGCTCCAAAACATACATTGTGGGTACTCGTTAGAACCGCCTCGTCAAAGCGCTTCTAACGTGTACCGACAATTCATTTTTTAGCTAATGACAACCAATACATATAAATATTGACCACTGACAACGGCATTTATTACACGTAGGGGTCCTTGAACAGGATAGGGAGGTAGTTTACTGCACAGGTAATCTAGGGCCATATAAGGCCAGAATTGTTTTTTTTTTTTTTTTTTCTGGTTTTCGGGTGACCCTACCCAACAATCAATTTTAGGCCCTCCCAGAAAATAAAATCCGCTTTTTTATTTTTTTTCCCACATGCATATTTATTTAAGCAAATTATGCATATTTTACATGTATTACTTAAGAAATATTTTATTTTTATTAGCTGTTTCCTCTCTTTTATTTTCATTTCCTCCTCCTACCATGTACTTTACATGAAATTTCCCGAGAACCAAGTAATAAAGAAAACACTGGCCTAGTTTGGGGGTCTCTTTATTATCCCCTGCAAAGATATGATAACAGTCCTGGACATTATTTCACCAACATATGTCATAAACCCAAATAAACAGAGGTACCAATTTAGAATCTTCTCCAACTATTTTTTTCCGGTGGAAATCACCGACATTACTTAAATTTTTTAACAATACAGTCACTGAACAGCTACACAGTGAGCAAGTTCTGTCTCAGTATCATACCATTATGAAAACATGCCCATGCAATATACAGTGATGTTTAAAGTTGTAAAAAATAATTTCAGTAGATAAGTTTTCATATTTTTCTTATTTTTGCTCAAAACATAGATTATGGGTACAATTAAGAACCGCATCGGCAAGGCGGTTCTAACGAGTACCCACACAAAATATGTTTTGTAGCAAAAAATAAGAAAATTAGGCATGCCTCTGCAAACCCCAGTTATATATATATATATATATATATATATATATATATATATATATATATATATATATATATATATATATATATATATAATGTAGGGTTCAAGAGGGTATACATTTCAAGGACATAATTTCCTGATAACAGGCTCCAATGTTTTCCTGATGCGGTTGTAAAGCTACCAGGCTCGTGTAGGACACGTGGTTTACAATGACAGCAATGTTGACTAGAGTTCATACTGCAAATACTTTGACCGAGCCGGTTGACCTCTGTCATAGATAAACATTTGTTGATCTGCCTGCTTGAATATGTATGTTTTCAATCACGCGGCTCTTTGATGTAAATAAAAATATGACCAGGTGCTTCATTTGGCACTAGGAATTGTGTAAAACAAATATGTGCCCCTTTTCTACTGTTTACAAAACTTTGAAGGTGAGGTCAACCGGCTCGGTCAAAGTATTTGCACTATACCTCTGTTAAATAATTTTATTTGTGGGGCGTATTTACATTTAATATCTATTTCGTATACATATATATTGTCAGCTTGACATAGATGCATATTTGCGAGTATTTTCTTTCAAAAATAAATTAATAAATATTAAAAAAAAATATCAGCATTTAAATTCCATCTGAAACTGTATTCTTTTATTACATTAATTTTATTCTATTCTCATTCTAGCTTATTTCTGGACTGGGACAGGCTTCAATGTTTTTTGACGCTGGCGCATGATCAAACGCCTCAAATATTGCACATATGCTTCTATATCATGACATTGGTTTATTTGTTGTTAAGGTCTCTATTGTTACTTAGAAGTTGTTTGTCATGAAGTAGTCACTTTGAGCTATGAATGACTAAAGATTGGATCAGTCTACTTTGTTTGCTACATATGGCATGAATTCACAGAGCAGCAGAAAGTTTGAGTCCTGTTAAATAATCGATAAAAAGGCAAGGTCTGAATTTATTTTGGGTGCATAGATTTGTAGTATTCACGTGCTTATACGTAACTTCTATCTTGCATGTGCAAGGTTGGCATTCACCAGAAAACCAAATAAAATTTCCTTTTCCAAAATAGTGAAAATAGTTAAACAAAGAATGCGAGATTTTAAACAGAGAGATGTTTAAGACGTAACAGAAAATTCAAAGATTCCAAATTGGGAGATATCCTCAACCATAGGGAGACCCCTCCGAAATAGGGATATATCACATTATAAAATATATACTTCTAGTATCGCTTAGAGATTAAACCCATTGCAGCCGTAACAACCCCTGTTATCATTATCTACGCTGCGGAGTCCAGTGTCATAGTACCTTGATGGTTGATATAACATGAAATAATCTCACCTTTAGTTATTCAAAGGTCGAAATCTGACAACAGTGGGATATTAAACGGGTTTTATTAAAAAAATGAGGGATTCGATGCGGAAGCTTTTAAAATACACAAATGTGTTAATTATCCATGATTGTGTACATACGTGGCGATTAAATTTCAATATCAATTTTCGACGTTAAGTCAGCAGTCGGCATAAATAAGCCGCATCGTGAGAAAACCAACAATCTGCATATGCGAAAACAAAGGCGCAAATCAGCTTCGCAGTAACTGCGAAGCTGATTAGCGCCTTTGTTTTCGCTACACGGATAGTACTTCTCTATTTCCTAAAACCAAAATTTCCAGCATCTAGCCATCTTCTGTGCTTGTACAGCTAGGTTTACGTCCAACCAGTTCGGAAACCACATTGTTGGGTTTCTCATCGCGCGGCTCAAACGTATGCAACCGTTTCCAGAACACGAAGTGAATTATGCGGGTTTGTTTGGTCTGTTTTAGGTATATTGCTATTTTTGGATCGAGCCTATTAACGCAAAAACATGTATGTGGATTCTGGCAGAATGATACAACGCCTGGTATGCTGCACATAGAAATGACTGCTTTTATTTATTTATTTTTTTTTTTTAGCTCGGTGCCTTATTAATGGGACATAGGCGAACAGTGTAGCCCAAATGAGACGCCACAGAACGCTGCGTCCCATCTGGGGCTATTTTGTTTGCACAGAGGTTCATCAAAAACGAAACTAAATTAAAAAAAAAAATCACTCCTGATATTCCTGACCATTCTTAAAATAAATGGACTCGCACAAAAGATGAGAGTGGGCAAATTCGTCACAAATAATTTAACATCAGGAAAACATGTCCGTGTAATATTTACCCCCTTATACCCCACTTTTATATAGCAAAACTGGGGTTTGCAGGGGTATACCTATTTTTCTTATTTTTGCTCCAAAACACAGATTGTGGGTACTCGTTAGAACCGCCTCGCCGAGGCGGTTCTAACGTGTACCCACAATCTATGTTTTGAGCAAAAATAAGAAAAATATTGAGATTTTTCTACTAATTTTTTTCATTTTTTACAACTTTAAAAATCTCTGTATATTGCATGGGCATGTTTTCGTAATGAGTGGCAGACTGAGCGAATGAGTAAAACAATCATCTTAGCTTATAAACATAAACATGTTTTTTCATTACAATGCTCGTATATGTTAATATATTTTGAAGTGGGTTAATAAAATAAAACAAAGTAAAACATATTTATTTTTCATTAACGAAACCTTGGCTGCGCCAAATCTGGAAATGCTCTTTCCTGCTAAAACATTGAGCCAGGTCATGTCAACTTATGTCGCCGTCCGTCCGTTGAGCTCACAATTCCAAGGAAGAATATATGAGCCGTCTCGTGGGAAAACCAACAATGTGGTTTCCGAACAGGTCCGACACAAACCGGGCTGTACAGTTCTAAGATGGCTAGAGGCTGGAAATTTTGGAGTTAAGTAGAGAAGGAATTGTACTATCCGAGTAGCGAAAACAAAGGCGCTGATCAGCTTCGCGGTTACCGCGAAGCTGATCTGCGTCTTTGTTTTCGCCTATGCAGATTGTTGGTTTTCCCATGAGGCGGCTCATATATCTGAAGCTAGTGAGTCTATCTTGAACAAGTTTCATGTACACCATAATTGGGTTGTTGGATTACATCACGAAAACTTCCCCATGCAATATACAGAGATTTTTTTTCTGCTGTAAAAATTGAAAATTTCATTAGAAAAAGTTGTTTTCTTATTTTTGCTCAAAACATAGATTGTAGGTACACGTTAGAACCGCCTCGGCGAGGCGGTTCTAACGAGTACCTACAATCTATGTTTTAGAGCAAAAATAAGAAAAATAGGCATACCACTGTATACCCCAGATTTTCTATATAAAAGTGGGGTTCAAGGGGGTATACGAGGGTTGTCCCAAAAGTTCCATTACACTCACTATTTTGCCACAATAGCAGCAAGTCAAAGCTTACAACACTTATGATCACCAAGTACTATATCTAAGGACTTTGGGTGCAAAGTTTCGTACTGCTACGTGCATTTATTAAAATGCAGTGGAAGTTTGAACCCTTGTTCCCCTACTTCAGCGGAGCAGGTCTGATGACGTTGCCGTTAATTTTGATTTTTCTTAATATTTTGCCGTTTGGATAAATACACTACAAACAAAAAAATATATTTCAAAATTAAATTTATATTTAGCTAAACGATACTGTAGCATATATTTGGAAATCTGAGTAAAATATTTATAACCAAATCGTCAAAATAATGTAATAAAGATCAGACATGCAAAATAAGAATAATTAACCAAATGCTATCCACTGTTAACTACTGCCCATGTTTCATTAGGTCAAGTAATATTACTGTCAGCTGATATATCGTTTAAAAGTAGGTGTTATGTAAAAGTACTGAAGTCACCAACTAATATCAAGCTGAACATTTGCTTGGTTTCCATTAAAGAACTGATTTTAGATGTTTAAATTTAACAACCCTGTTTGTTTGCTCCGCATGTTTTTGCCGACGTCGTAATTTTGTCATTGAATTTTTATAGGTAAGCTTCTTGATTTGTCTCCCAAACTATCAAATCTTCTTCAAATTTCATAAAATTATCACTAAATGATGATCATAGAATAGTAGTTAGGCTGGTATATTTTCTAAATTATCATATTATACCAGTGTTGATTTAGCAGATTGCGAAAAATAGAAATTTAGAAAACATT
The DNA here is from genome assembly GCA_964017185.1 of Rugalucina vietnamica. NCBI lineage: Eukaryota > Metazoa > Mollusca > Bivalvia > Lucinida > Lucinidae > Rugalucina > Rugalucina vietnamica. Next base: position 31,305,344 of record OZ024873.1, on the reverse strand, counting down.
TTGCATACTTTGACTTGCTCCGGTCATGCCTACTTATGGTAACCAAGGTAACTGTAACAGTGAGGTCATTGAAGTGAGTATCATTTTGTACAGTAAAATAAGTTCCAATATGGCCAATTATTCTGCATGTGTAACTGTTGTTGGTTCCTGCTATGCGTTCAGAATAAAATGTATTTGTAACGGGACTTTTGGGACAAGCCACGTACATTTCATGGACATGTTTTCCTGATATTACATATTTACTACCTTGGGGTTGGAGAAGATTGTATATCATCAGGAAAACATGTCCATGCAATATATACCCCCTTGAATCACACTCTTATACAGAAAAAAACTGGGGTTTGCAGGGGTATACCTATTTTTCTCATTTTTGCCCCAAAACATAGATTGTGGGTACTCGTTAGAACCGCCTCGCCGAGGCAGTTCAAACATGTACCCACAATCTATGTTTTGAGCAAAAATAAGAAAAATATCAAAACATTTCTTAGACTTATGAAATTTTAGATTTTTTACAACCCCAAAAATTTCTGTATATTGCATGGGCATGTTTTCGTAATATAAAGTATGGGTTCCATGGCAACAACATTCATATTATAGACTTATAATATGAATATAATAATCTTTATCTCAGAAACTACAAGGCAAATATTTAAAAATTATATATTGTGTGTAGGAATGTTAATTTCCTTTTTTATTCCTTACACCATGTCAATGAGGTAATGAAGACCCGTCCCAGGAGATTCATAAGGATCCCCCATGCTTGTAACTGAGAAAGCATTAAACACACATTCTAGTCATGTAGCGATGGTACCCTTCAAGATTCCAAGCAATTATGTCTCTGGGACCAAGTTATCTACATCCTAGGTCATTAGCTTCCAAACCCTTTCAATTCCATATATGGGCATGGTGGCCATCTTGGCCATTTATACAAACTTTAGTTCCCACTTTCTAAGGATGCTCCATATGAAGTTTGGCTTTGATTGGCCCAGTGGTTTCATGGGAGATGTTTGAACACTGTCAGTGGACAACGACGACGGACGACAGAATATGGGTTTACAATGTTAAGTCTTTTCATTGCTCGCAACAGAATTTGGATTTTGATACACTCTTTGATTAATAAGGTCATAAATATTGTTATTATGTAATAAATTTCTTACATGACAAATCAAAATTCTTTTAAATTTGGTATTTAGTTCAATCTATATTACAAATCTTTTTCTCTTTCAAGTTTGTGGAGTGGGTTTCCATTATCATGATTATGATCTCTGATAGTCTTTTGATTGTTCATATATGAAAGAGAGTCCGTTTTGATCAACTTTATGGTTTACTGAGATTATTAATATTGTTATCTTTGAATCACAAATTCATATTCGATTTCAATTTTGATTACAAAATGTTTCATTTCTCTTAGGAGAGTTGTTTTTCGTTTCGATTGTGAATTATGCTTCCTACTCATTTGCATGTAACTATGATAATATAATACTATTAAATAATACTTTGCCTATGCGAAAGCAAAGGCGCTGATTAGCTGCGCAGCTTACTGCACAGCTGATCAGCGCCTTTGTTTTCGCTATACTTTGCGGCTCAAATATGTCCGATGTGTTTGTTTTCTCTCCTTGGTCCCTGAATTTCAAAACATACAATATACCCTTAAGGCATCATGGTTTGCTTACATTGTTGTTTTGATAGTTGAACTATGAGTCTACGGTATACAAACCAATGTCTTCCATTTTTGTCCCCCGTCTAGAGGGACTTTTTTTTCTTCTTTCCGTCCTTCCATATGTCCGCCTTCGGTCCCTCTATAGTGGTATGTACCTTGTGCGCAAGTCCTCCTACAGTTTTATTCCGATTCTTTTGAATCTTTACAGATGCCTTTGCTATGACGAGACGCGCGATGTTCGTACAAATTTGTGTAACACGACGTTAACGTTCAGTTTGACTTATTTCGCGCTGAGCCGCGGGTAGATGTCAGGTTATTTGATTGTTCGCTTGCATGTTTGTACTTTCGAGAATCAAAATTTAATAATTCTTCTTTTCATTCAACAGATTTTTCTTTCTCAACTGGGCAGTTCTATTTTAAGAAGCTGAAATGTGTGTTCCAATAAAAGTACGGTATGGCGTTCTGTGACGTACTTTAAAATGCGTTTACGTCAAGTGCGACAAAAATTCATCCTTATTAAATAATTTATAAAAATAACATTATTTATTATACCTCATTAATATTCATTGGCTGAGTGTGGATTTTCATTGGTCCAGAGCAGGTCACGCGGAGGGTGCTATTCCGTCATGTCGCATGATCATATTACCCTCTGACCTCACATCTGCCTAAAACGTGCAGCTGCACTTGCAGTCACATACGTTTGTGGAGGGTGCTATTCTGTCATGTCGCATGATCATATCGCCCTCTGACGTCATATTCGCCTAAATGTGCAGTTGCACTTGGTGTCACATGTGTTTGTCCTATGGTATGTCGCTAATTTGTTTCAAAAATGGTTCGGTATAATAAAACAATTGTTGCCCTTGAGTGAGGGTGACATGACGATTTGTTCACCCGAGGCAGGTAATATTACCTGCCTCGGGTGAACAAATCGTCATGTCACCCTCACTCAAGGGCAACAATTGTATATTGTCGCACGGCAGTGAAAATAATATGATTCTAAAGCTTAGAAAATGAGCATTTTAGTAATAGTATCGTATGTCTTGTTTTCTTGCATCAAAGTTTGTTTATCTTACAATAAAGAGGATAACCCACTCAAAAACAACGCAAAAATCGCACGTGTGACATTTTTTCAGCCAAAAGCAAACATTTATAGAAGGGTACTATTCAAAGTTTTATAAGTATTTCTGCATACATTTCAATCAGCTTTATATGAGCATTTTTTTGGTATTAAAATTGTCATACTCGTGTGTACTGACCGGATGCATAACCCAACCCTCCATGAATTCAAAACACAAGTTTGGTACATGTACTTTACCTTGGGCATACCCCTAAAATAGGGGTAAGTGTATAAATGGCCCCATAGCATCTGGGGCAAATGCCATTCTGATAGTTCTGACAGATCAAAAAAAAGACACTGGTAAAATGTCGTCACAGAATAATTGTTGTTAAGGAGTAATTGTTACCTCAAAACCGTCTCCAGAATAATGTTAGGGTGATGCTTAACTTATGTCTGACTGTATTTGAACACTTGACTACCGAATAGATGAGTTTTAAAACATATGAGCCGCCCCATGGGAAAACCAACAATCTGCATAGGCGAAAGTAAAGACGCAGATCAGCTTCGCGGTAACCGCGAAGCTGATCAGCGCCTTTGTTTTCGCTACTCGGATAGTACAATTCCTCTTCTACTTAAATCCGAAATTTCAAGCTTCTAGCTCTTTTCTGTGCTTGTACAGCTCGGTTTGTGTCAGACCTGGTCGGAAACCACATTGTTGGTTTTCCCACGAGGTGGCTCATATTTATTTTCAAAATTTGGAGTCATCTGCTGACTGGAGTAGAGACCTGAGTCGGTCAGAGGTTTGTTAATCAACCCAGCAGGCACATGACGTCAGAATGACGTCAGATCGACGTCGATGCGACGTCATGACGTCGCATCGACGTTGATATGACGTCATTTTGACGTCATGTGCCTGCTGGGAAGTCAAATACACGTGTGGTCATAATAATTTTATTACATGGCGTTATCCACTGGAAAACTGCGGCAAGATATGATAATTTTGCATGTGTAAAGAAACTAAAGTCTAAAAACTTGCATCTGATAATGTTTTTTTTTTTTTTTTTTCCTCAGAAAATGTTTGTGTGGAGGACGATCTGAAAACTTGATCTTAGTTTGTCCTAATAGGACCTGCGAAAAGCTTAAAAATCGTATGCAGATAAAGTTTAATGGCCAAAATAAATTTTGTATAGGTATTGTGCATTGGCAAGGGAGATAATCGATGATTTTGAACATGCATATTTTTCGAAAATTTTTTACTTAATCGTGAAAATTTCGTTTCATATATGTTATTCGTGTCATTTTTTTAATTATCTTGAGCAATAGTATTAAAACAATAAGAATTTAAAATATTTGTGGGGAAATATTTACCTCCATGCCACGAGATTTTTGTACAGGAATCCCTATTCAAAAATGATTTGACCAGATTTTTTTTTTTTTATTTTTCAACCGATTTTCAAAATTTTTGCTATACATTTAGTGACCATCTGTTTGCTCAATTGTGCCGAGAAAATAGTTCATCTACATTTAAACATTATTAAAATATCCACGAAAAACTATTTTCAGACACTTAGAGAACACACTGTAGATCAAAGTCTCCAGGATGAAAAAAATAACAAGCGGTGACGAATTCAACTTAAACGTATGGAGCAAAATCAAGGTACAATTCGTAAAATAACTCGTTTTGACTGTTCAAATTTTAAATTTTAAGAGTAAAAATTATCTCTGATAATGGATTTTTGGCAATAATTTTTGTCTGTAGGAGTATTATTTTCTTGTCAGAATATTGAAATTAGTTTTTCCTAATAGGACCAAAAAAAAGTTTGAAAATCGGTCATGAGTTTTTATGATCAAAATAAATTTTGTATAGGGATTTTGCATTGAAAAAGGGAGATAATCGAAGATCCTGAAACTGCATTATTTACGAATTTGTTTACTTGATCATGAAGATTTAATCCCAGATAAACCATATGTGTCAATTTGAAATGATTTTGAGCAATCTTGATTAAATAGCATGAATTTTTAGTTTGTCTTTTTTTTTTTTTTTTTTTTTTTTGCGGGAAAATAATTACCTCCCTTCCATGAGATTTTTATACAGGAAATCCCTATTCAAAATGTTTTGGGCCACATTTTTTTTTAATTTGTCAACCGATTTTCAAAATTTTGGTGCACATTTTGCGACAATCTAAGAAACAATTTTATCCACACTCAAACATTTGTAAAATATTTGTGAAAAACCATTATCACACACTAAGAAACAAACTTTAAAAAATGTACTCTCCGTTCAAATAAAATTTGGTCGCACAGTCTGCAATGGTCAGAAAATTATAAGAGTTTTAACTCTGATCAGACCTCGCCAAGGACTTGATACAGTGGACTCGAAAACTCCTTTTATATGGGATGTAAATAAATAATTTTATACTGCAGTAAAGCAGCGGCAACGTCGGGCGTATGTACACATCAGAAGGGAACAAATTAAATGCATTGGCGATTGTAAGAGGCGTGTCTAGCATCAGAAATAAAATGCTGATCATCATGACGCGTACAAGCAAGTCTCTGTTCTCTCCATGAATTTGAGTGTGTCCGTTTGTCATTCGAGTAGTCGCAGTACAATACAGAGCCTTTATGAAAAAGACGTTTCCGATTAGAATGCATACTGCTGGGCATATTCCACACAGAATTGGAAGGATATACATCTTATACAGATCCGTATATTCCACCAAATTGATACTATCTGACGTACAAGAATAGACTGTGGTGTTATCAACTTTAGAAACAATGCCTTTCAGATCGTACCAGAGCATGTAGTGTGAGTTAAACAAATACCATATGGTCACTAACATACTTATGACGCATATACTAGTCATTCGACGACTAAACAGTTTGGTCATACGTGGACAATGCAGATAGATTAGTCTCTCGATGACCAGAACGATCACTAACCAGGTTGAAAAAGTGTAGGCAAAGTAATCTAGAGCCAATATTATCTTACACCCGAACATACTCGTCTCCTCAACAGCAAAGTTCATTAGACGGTAAAGCCAATCATAAACCATAAAAACTGTCAATTGAATCGTATCACATACCGCCATCACACCGAAATAGATAGTTGCCGAAGTCTTCTTTCCTTTATCCTTAATAAGCAACACCAGCAAGTACACATTGGAGATTGTGCCGATAATAACAATGATAATGTGAAAGATCTGAATAAAATCCCATCCATATCCTGAAAATGCGCTATAGTCATGTGGATTTATTGGCGACACAGTTGTGTACACGTCAGTTGCGTCACCGTTGTCCATGCTGACAGTTCAGTTACGTCTCGTATAATTGTAAAGGCACAATTAAGTTCTTATGCTTTAAGAAAAACTTCTTCAGTAAATTTAGTCCAACAGGCATTAGAAAATGTCGAGAATGAAGCGGTTTATGTATTGCATTAACGTTCTGTCAGCTGATATGTCATTATAAGACATAATTTCTTACCGTTCCAGCAAACGAGCAATAAACATTTTGTTTTCTGCCAATCAATTAATCTGAGAAACGCAGTTGACAAGCATGTAGGTGTTACCATGCACTTGCTCTCAACTTATTTTAGCCAGGCACTATTATGTAAGCGCCAACGTGATTGCTAAATGTGTTCCGTTTACAATCACTTTGATTTGAATATAAAACTATGATAGAGAGCAAATAGTTTGTTTCATTATATATATGGGTCATTATCAAAAAATGGAGCAATCCAGAAAGGCAAAACGAAAAAAAATAATTGTCCATTTTTTCTTTTTTAATGAGATAGTTTTATTAACAGGAGCATATAGAATATAGAAATAAAATATGCCGAGTTTAACTGAACAAATAGTGCACCAGCATTAATTAATTGTATGGTACCCTTGAAAAAATATCAGTGCTGTCACGAACAAACTTTCTTGCGTAAAACGCTCATTTGATAAGACTTCCCCAATCTGTAAGTGGGGGCATATATAACTTGTTACGAACAATAATCCACACAAACCTTAAATACTTTCAATGAATTAACGAGGAAGAGATCTTCAATGAAAATGCACATACTGTGATTTGTTCTGTTTCTGAAACGCTTTATTTTTGTAGACATTATCTTGTATGATTAAACCAAAAATTAGTTCTGCTAAACGTTTACTATTTCAATATGGTATCATTACATACCAAAGGCAATTACTTGTATATGATGCGTTTTAAGTATTATAAATAATTATGACCGTGACAGCACTGATATCGTGACAGCACTGATGTCGTGACAGCACTGATAATTATCCAATCTCGCCTTTTTCATTCCAATGTTTGCGGAAATGATTAATTTCTGACCATTTACCGATGAACTTAGAGGCAGTGACTCACTTAAGGTCGCAACCAACGAAGCCTCGGCTGACGCTCTAACCAAGGACACCTTTGCGTAGATCCAATGCTCTAACAAAGCACGTTCGCTTCACGCAAACCAAACGCGATGTAACACGCAAAGCACAGTAGAGGCGCTGAGAAAATGTGTCTTTGGGGCTTTCGACCAGGTCTGAGACAACCAGGATTGTTCACGACAAAAGACCGCATTAAATTTGGGACCCTATCACGGGTTTTAGGGAGCTGGGTAGCAGGGCCATTTTGTTTGTTTGTGTATGTGTTAACGTCCCAGTCAACAATTTTTCAGTCATGTCGGGACAAGCCCAACGCTTCCTGAGTTTAACCAGTACTGTAGGGAGTTAATGTGTCTTGCCCAGGACCTCTCGATTCAGAGTCCGACACTCTACCACTACGCCACCGCGCTCCCCAGGGCCATTTTGTTTTCAGGGAGCTTGGGAAAACTGGAAAACAATTGAAGGGAAATGGGGATTACTAGAAGAGAACACTCTTTGTTTTAGGAAGCTAGGAGCAAGGAAAAGATTTTTAGGGAGCTAGGGAGAAAGGTCATTTTTCTTTTAGTGAGCTTGGAGCTAATACCCCCTTGGATGGGCCTCAAATTTAGGTTAACTACATTTGCTTTCACATAATTATATCCCATTAAATCCCACATTTATGTAGTGAGGTACACATGGTAAAATGGGGTATACAATGTTACTTCTTTTTGTTTCTTAAATTTGACCCTAGGCGGTTCTAACGTGTACACACTCAGATATATTTTTTCTTCAATTTTTAAAGCTAAAAAAATCTCTGGGTAACATATTTTCGTAATGGTATGCAACTAACAAACACACTGAAAGACAAATGTGTCAGAGAAGGTTAAAATTTTTGTATTTTCATGTATCATAGACCCCTAGTGTGTATATTACCGGGTCCCTTTTTCGAGGTGTATGAATTAGGTAGGTTTTACGGCACATCCGTACCAGCATTACCCCGAGTTGCCCCTCAATCCCCTCGAGGAAAGGGATGGCGTTTTAAACAAAAAGGTGATTTTTTTCCGTATAAGTGGGGGCTTAAAATGTCTTTTTTTTACTGAAAAGGGGTAATCTAATTTGGAATGGACTACCGAAAAGGGCATTTATCGCGCGACATACACAAACTGTCTAAATATCATTATGGGAGTACCACCCCCGTGGCTAATTGTATACAGTGGTCGACGAAGCATTTTGAATTTGTAGTTTTGTATCACCCACACACACCTCAAATGATTTTTAAAGCTATATAAATTGGCCACTTCTGGCTGCTGGCGTTAGTAGCTGAGACCCTCTCGTGAAAGGCGACCTTACTCTTGTCAGCCTAGGAAATTAACTGAATCCACACCTGCTGACAGAAGTCAACTCAGTGCTGTCACATCATTACTGTCACGACCGTGACAGCACTGATCCGTGACAGTACTGAGTTTCGCACAGAAATTTAATTCTAATAACAGAATGCAGGATGAAAACTTTGCATGTATATTCTAACTGCTCCTAAGTTGGAATTCAGTCATGGTTTTAAAATGTATGTGATATTTGCAAGAAGCGGCAAAATGCACGTGATAGGACTGATGCTTGTAAAATTCCCACTCCAATTATGACATTTCTTTATGGTATAGGAACGGAGTAATGCGATTTGTTAAAAAGTTTTTTACCATTACTTCTTCAGCTTGGTGTCGTCTACAAAACGCGATTGTTTTGATCCGAGAAAATGACTCGTAACTCTGGTCAAAATCGATTTTCAATAACTGTGACAGCACTGATACGTTTTCCAGGGACAACACTATATATGTGCCCCCACCCTTAAATAGCACTTTATATATCATAAGATTTTTGAATTTGACTTCAATAACATTCTATGCAATAGATGGTCACAGAAAAAGTGATTTCTGTCAAGCTTCTTTTGCAATGGAAACACCCTGACACGGTAAAAATCGATAAAATAGCACTTCTAGCATCTCTTTTTTGCAAATAACGTACTCGGAAACGTGAAATCGCGTGTGGTTCTAGTAAAGCACCGCGGAAACTAATATTATACATGGAAAAAGCAAACCTCGGACATCGCGCTTGCGAGAAACCATCAAGGACAAGGATTGCTCCATTTTTTGATAATGGCCCATATATGCATATGTTTGAGAAATAGAGATGTACTAAATTGGCGTCGGTGGGTTCCGAACCTGCGGATTACCGCTTCTGTGCCTAGCTACATAATCAAAGGGTCATCGCCTATACCGACTGCGCTACTAAGCTCAAAGAAGAAGGAGTTTAATCATAGCTTAGTTTTTATAGGCAATTTTCCTGCTTCGAAAGGTTGCGCAAACACACTCGTGTTATCAATGAGGGCAATAGATTCACACTTCCATGTCGAAAAAACGCTGGTCAAATGTACCGTTTCCAAGTTAACCCGTCTAATTCGCCCGTTTAGTATTATAGATTTGGCTTCTTTCTGTATCCTACTGTATATTTTGTATTGTATGTAATACTGAATAAATATGTTTAAACCAAAGTAATACACATACAACAATGATCATTTTAGTAAATGCACATCAATATCATGTGTAATATAATAAGTGTATCCGCTTTATGAAATATCATTTTGTTCCGGGTAGTATAGATCAAATTTATTTGAAATAGTGTTTGACTACTTACATGCGTGTATTTGAGGACATATAAGGATTTTAAAAAGGTAATTTCCTGTTTTGAGACTGTTACTTTAATTAAAGTATGGATCATATGCGACTACCCGCGCTTAAACGGTGATAACAAACATAAGTTTTAATTTATAAAATCCTGAACGTCATTTACTAATTCATCTTATTTCATACTTAGCAGTGAAATTAATGTATATCAAAAATGGATAAAAGTGATATTTTCACTGCAGAATTGATATTGATATTTTCACTAGTGATTGATATCAGCCGATATTTTCACTGTAGAGTTTGGATTACTTCTAACGTTTCCATTCACTTGACGTCATTAAATGTGCCTCACTTCAGAAATTCAAATGCCTATAACTCCGTTATTTACGAACGAAAACATAAAGTGTGGGTATTCATTTTCTTAGTTAGAAAGTTATTCATTTTCTTAGTTAGAAAGTTAGGAACAATGTGGTACCAAATTTATTGGTGTTTTCAAAAAATTTTGGTTTTTGCATTTCCACCGCCTACTTTGTGAATAGGAAAATGCCCTTGTAATGTATATAAACTAAAAAGAAAATTTACTTTTTATTGGTAAATACCAAATATATTTCATCTCGTGACTTGAAAACATCTAAATTTTCACTCGTGCTACGCACTCGTGAAATTTTTTATGTTTTCAACTCACTCGATGAAATATATTTGGTATTCACCTCAAAAAAGTAAATATCCTCTATATCCGTTTGGAATACCGCTCAATCGCTAACAACAATGGTGCTGCTCCTAAGAAACATTATAAAAGCAACAGATAAGACTATACAGCCTAGTGATTTTTGAGCTGTAAAAATCACAATGTTTAATATTTTTCTTGTTTTTACTCAAAACATAAATTGTGGGCACACGTTAGAGCCGCCGCGCTTAGTACCCACAAGATAGGTTTTGGATATCAAAAAATAAGTAAAACAATGTTTACTCATGTACACCCTAGTTTCACTATATTATATAGAAATGGGGTTTTAACGGGGTATATATTTCACGGACATATTATGATATTTGGTCGAATTACAAGAGTCTGTTTTACCTTTTGTAGCAAGTTTTGTACGTTTCTGTACACAGAAGTTTTGAACGTTTCTGTACACAGAGGTTGAAAGGGGATACAGTGTCGCTGTGAGGTGGTGTACCGGGTAGTTGGTCGGGTACTTTCTGAGGCAGGACCATGGCGGTAACCTATGGGTCGGGTTCGTTTAAAACAGTCACTGAGAGAGGTAAGTACTCATTACGAAAACACGCCCATGCATATTTTTCTTAAATTGTAAAAATTGAACATTTTCAATAGAAATTATTTGATACTTTTCTTACTTTTTGCTCAAAACATAGATTGTGGATACACGTTAGAACCGCCTCGCCGAGGCGGTTCTAAATAGTACCAACAACCTATGTTTTGGAGCAAAAATAAGAAAAATAGGTAAACCACTGTATACCCCAGTTTTGCTACAATTATAAAAGTGGGGTATAAGGGGGTATATATTACACGGACATATTATCGTGATGTGAACAATCCTTCCAATACATGTCAGCTATACATAGAAAGTAACAGTTAGAAATCAGTTTACTCTGACTCACTTAAATTACATTGTTTGTTTAGTCTGTCTACTTTTGTTATAGTACATGCCATCGTTGGCACAGCTTTAGTTGAAACAAGCCGGATTGCAAACTTGATGGGTAAGAGCTAGTCGTGTTGTTTTTGGTGCATTAACGTAATGTCTAATTTATGTGACAAATTTCAGTTGAAAAAATGTTTTACTCAAAACATGGATTGAACTGTTTTAGTCAATGCATCTCCCAGGGCATGTAGAGCATATTTTATAATATCAAAAGCCTGCCGTGCATATTACACAGACAAGTTTGCGGGAAGTCATCAAGTTAACATTGATCTTTTATCAGGAATTGAGGAAGAAACCAAAGGTCTCGCCGATCATGAGCTGATTTCAAGAAATATACAGAAAATATCTCACAATGGTAAGATGTCGGTATTAACTTTCCAGTAGCTTTGAATCCGCTACACAACAGCCTAAATGTATTTATATGTGTGTTTGTTTGAATTGGTGCTTAACGTCCCAGTCAACAGCTAATGGTCATGTCGGAACGCTGCCTCCATTTTATGGGACTTTTACCCAAAATTAGGACGTCGTGGCATCCAAAAAGTGCTTCGAATATAACTACCCAACTAAACCACAAGGCTTATATATATAATCAAGCTCAGACCTGAGCGGTTAAACAGTATTCAGATGGTCAGTCAGGCGAAGAAGCTCTGCCTGGAGACAGCAGCAGCCCATCTATTGCTTTAGGCTCCAATGGGCGGGGGCCCATATTCCCACCCGACCACTCTTATAATATGTTTGTGCCACATGTTTATGCCATTATCAAATATATATCCATCATCGTATCATGAAAAAGGGCTTACAAAGAGGTAGTGTTTCGTTATTCAATGTAGTCAGGAAGCTAAGAAGAAGAAGAAAAAGATGATGATGATGATGATGATGATGATGATGATGATGATGATGATGATGATGATGATGATGATAAATGTAACTAAGGCTTGAAACTTTTATTTTTTTCTATAAAAATAATTATTCGTGATTATTCATTTTACAGTGCTCCAAATTAAGAGGATGGTTCAAAACCTAGACACGCCATTGGATTCCGAAGAACTTCGACATAGAATGTACGTACGAGAACATTTGAACTACATTTTGAGAAACCCGGGTTTTTGGAAACCAAAGACGAATATCAGCTCAGGTGTGCAGAAACTGCATAGCTGATTAAGCTGATCAGCGTCTTTGTTTTCGAATAGCAAATGTAATAAGCCTTCATCTTAGATCCGAAACTGATTATTTCGACATTCTAGCCGTCATCTGTGACTGCTTGGCCCGGTTCATGGGTTTGTGTCGGGTCGGGTCGGAACCACCGAGGACGTCGTGGGGCATTTGTTCCTAGTTACGACAAATCTTATTGTGGGTGAACACAATCCGGTTTCTCTAACCAGAGGCTTGTTTTTTTTTTTTTTTTTTTGTTTTTTTTTTTTTGTTTTTTTTTTTCATGATAGAGATTTACCACGAGGACCGAACAACTAACTAAATGTTGTGAACCACTGCAGAAACTGAGGATGAGGTTAGGCGCCAGTAAAAGTAGTTTAAGCCCCCAGTAATTTTATATTACTGATCGTTCCGAGGCGATACTTCTGTAGTGGTTCTTACTGTTTTATGTTTTGGCGTTGAATTTTTGTGCTGTTTGCACCTTATGTATGTTTTTCATATTTTAGTTTTGAAGTTTTGGTAACTGAGTGGCCGCCTAATGGGAAAATAACTGCCCACTCGGCTTACGATACGTTTTCTTTAGTATATATGTACAAGTATTGATTGTTAATTTAGTTTTTCCCACTCCGCGGGTTTTTGGAGTGGGAATTTCTTTCTGATTCGCCATTTCCTGATAATTGCCTAATTCTATTTTTTAAGAAAATGAAAATTAGGGATGAATTTAGAAGTTTTAAATCCTGACACTTATTTTACATGTCATTTGAAATTCTTTGTATTAAGATTTCGAATTAATTATTGTTAAAATCTAAGAATTTCTGTTATTGTCTATTTCACTGTTTACAGGAGCATTATTCAAGGTGAAACAAGCCAGCTAACAAAAAATACAAACAAGGCTTTAAAAGAAATTTTAATACCAACTACAGAAACAGAAGATAAAGAACAGGTGGTGATTTCAGTGTACTCACATCATCTACACATGTATAGGAGCAAATAAGAGGAGCAATATGCTCCCTACACAATTTGCTCTCACCAAGTATTCTTAAGGGACAGATCGTCTAGAAATAAGCGACAAATGATATTTTATTCTCAGAATCGTCTGCTAATTGTCATTTTACGCCCGAAATATTCAACACTTCCAGGAGTATACCATAGTAACATTAGCTTGAGAATACAGGGTGTCGATATAACAGGTTGTATGTAGTCCAGTGAATGGAAAATTCAGGAAAATAATTAAACCAACAGCATTTTAAACACTTTCTGGTCGGGTTTATTAAACGCCTGAAGCATTTTCTAAGATAAGATAAGGTGATACCAGAAGAGATATCTGAAGAGCCACACTTTATTGGCCCATATACAACGCACATGATTGTGTTTAGGCCTCATCATATGAGCCTGTGCGTGAGAAAACCAACAGTTTGGGTTCCAGCCAGGTCCAACACAAACCTAGCTGTACAGTCACAGAAGATGGTTAAAGGCTGGAAATTTTGGAATTAGAAAGTAGATGAATTGCACTATCCGTGTAGCGAAAACAAAGGCGCAGATCAGCTTCGCAGTATTTTCGCTTATGCAGATTGTTGGTTTTCCCATGCGGCGGATCGTATCAGGCCCCATATTATAACCACACGAAATACTTCTTTTCAGTTATATATATAAAAAACTACATTCTTTCAGGAAAAACTAAAGATCAAGATTCGGCTTCTACGAGAAAATTTTCACGATGTGCTTAAAGAGTACAACGACATCCAGAAAACTAGCAAGAAGAAACAGCGACAGACCATACGGAAGAAACTTAGAGATTCGGTAACTCGGGTAGGCTTTAATAAACCCAGTAACTGCAGTTTATTTATTTATTTATTATTATTATTATTTTTTTATTTTATTCTTTTTTTTTTTTTTTTTTTTTTTTTTTTTTTTTTTTTTTTTTTTTTTTTTTGATTCAGTTTTACGTCCCTTTCAAGATTATTTCAGCTCATATGAGACGGGCCAGTCAGTAGGTGGGGCGAAAACGGGAGAACCAAGAGAAAAACCATCTGGCACACCCGCAAGCAGAACTTGGCTTGTCTCACATGTGGCCAGAGCGGGGCTCGAACCCATACCAGACACAGCGGTGAGATGATCAAGTGATTAAGAGACAGCGCTCTAAACCGCTCGGCCCACGGGGGCCGCCAACTGCAGTTTAGATTGATTCTTTGGTTTATTCGGTGTCGTTACAAAAGTTGTAAGGATCTTTTTATCGTGGGGATGTTTTTTATTTTTTGTTGTTGTTGTTTTCAAATTATTAGAAAATAAGAAAGATAAAGTGCTTCAGTAGAACGCGCGAACCCTCGGAACAGAAGGTTGGCCCTATTGTCCTAAATTTGGAAGAGTTTCGAAATTTAAACTGTTACACTGTTCGTATTAATTGCAGGGAGAAGAATCAATGGTAGCACAGGAAGATGTAAAGTAAGATTGAAAAAAAAAAAAAAAAAAAAAGATACTAACTTTCCCTTATATGAGTCGTCGCATGAGAAAACTAACAATTCGCCTATGCAAAGACAAAGGCGCAGATCAGCTTCGCTGTAACTGCAGAGCTGATCAGCGCCTTTGTTGTCGCTACTCGGACAGTACAATTTCTCTTCTACCTCGACCCAAAATTTCAAGATTCTAACTTTCTTCTGAGACTGTACAGGTCGGTTTGTGTGGCACCTTGTCGGAACTCCCGAAGACCGGTTTTCTCGCGTCGCGGCTCAATTATTTAACCTTTTGTTAGTACGCGGAAATCGTTTCAGATATATGAGCGGTGTCCATGACACTGCAGTTTTCAACAGTCATCTCTCATACATGTAACTTAAGAAAAGATTTGCGAAAACGGTCAAGCATTTGAAAACTTGCGCGATTGTAAACTTCTCATGATAGCATGCACATAGTCATAGCACAATGAACGAAACAGCTTATTCTCAAAACAAGAAGAAAGAAAGAAAGAAAGAAAGAAAGAAAGAAAAATATATCTACATAATTTATCCTTGTATATCCAGGTCTGGTGAGATGTTACAGATTGAGATAGTACAAGGCGAAGTTGACCTTGAACTTATTAAAGAAAGAGAAGAGTCTCTGCGTCAACTTGAGGTAAATTGTCGTGACAGTTGTATTCTCTCCCGTATTCTCTCCGTTTTATTTAGCAACTACACATGTATCATCTTCAGGTTGGCGGAAAGAATGCCCAGTGTTTTAATAGACTACTTGGAAAGGGGTACCTTTTGACTGAACACATTGGGAATGTAAAAGAAAAAGAAAAAGAGCATTTGAAAAAAAAAAAAAGAAAAGAAAGTAACACGGTGAAAAGGCCGTCGTCAAAGTCATAATGTCGGTCACACTGTTATGGGAATCCTTTGTTCACGAAGCGACACACCGCTGACTAAAGAGAAGGCGTTATAATCTATTCCTCTTTTTTTCCAGCAAGACATCCTAGATATCAATGATATATTCAAAGATCTGGCGATAATGGTACACGAACAAGGAGAAGACATAGGTAAGGATTGTTTTGCCATGGTTCCAAACATATTCATTTAACATAGGCATGGAGGTGTCATAAAATTCTAAACAGGTGTAAAACATTCAGTTACGGGAGGAATCCGGACTGCCAGGCACCTAAGGATATGAACACGTTTAGTAATTTTTGGTTAAAGAAAATGTAGGAAGAAGTCTAAGAAGCATCGAAATAACTTGATCCGCATCATGAGAAAAATAAAAAATGTAGTTTCCGAATAGGTCCGACACAAACCGAGCTGTACAAGCACAGAAGATGGCTAAAGGCTGGAAATTTTGGATTTAGAAAGAAGAGGAATTCAAAGTTATCCGCGTAGCGAAAACAATGGCTCTGATTACTGCGAAGCTGATCTGCGCCTTTGTTTCCTCATGACGCGGCTCACATCGTGTAACTTACGTACATGTACTTGTGTACCAGTAAGTTTGACATGTACATGTATAATGTTTTTAAAACAATTAAAGTTAACTGATGATGTAAATTGAAAACTCGAACTTAGGAATAAGAGAGCATGTTATTTAAACGAAAATAATCGCGCAGATGGTAAATAGGCAGCCATCCAATGGATGAAAAAAATCTTTAGATGGCAAATTGGGGTAGAAGCTGGCATCCATGCTGATATTGTTCCTAGACATGTACTATGACATATAGGGGTGGATGCCAAGTCTGTAAATGGCCCTGGGTCTCAGATTTAGGTCAAAGGTAAACTGGGTGCAAAATAACAAGAAAATGAATGAAAACCCCTTTTCAGTGTCATCCCTTTGCTGTATTTTCCACAAAATTTCACCGAAACTACATTATATACACTTAATATGCATGTGGCATTTATAGCATAACAAAAGATTGTGCTTAGCATATGTCCTAGCAAGGTTAAAGGTCATTTCAGTGCAAAAATACGAAGCTATTCATAAAATCCACCGGGAGCTAATTTGACCAACCTTGCACCCCCAGGACAATTTTCATGGGTGCCAAATCATTCATTGGGATCCCAGAAATGCAAAGACTTTTGTCCTCAAAGATAAACTCTTTTGCACTATGAAAAAAAATGCATGGTTTCCATGGCAACCGTCGACGTGATTCTTGAGCATAGGGGTGGGCATACAAATTCTCCGCTGTTACTTATCCTAGACCACTGAGCTTGGTCTCATTTTAAAGCTTAGACATTACCCTTTCATTCTTTGGTAAATAATGCTAGTTATCTAATTTGAGTATTCATGAATTTTAATGAAAACATACAAAATGTCAGAAAAAGCGTTAAATATCAATAAATAAACTGATTTCAGGCCCAAACGATCATTGAGACACTTTCTCATTAAACCAGTTATGTCATTTGACAAATTTATTGATGTCATGAGCCTAAATGAAAGTTATCACATTTGCATATTCATGAATATTAATCAATATGTTGAAAATCGAGTAAAAACAAGGGGAAAACTATAGCAATTGCAAGGTGTTTGATGGGTTGCATGATCTATTTTGTATCTCTGAAACCAATTCTCAGAGGGACCACCTTACTGCCATAAAATATTGTCCTCAACAATGAACACATTTTCATGATGTAAAATTGTATAGTTTCCACCTCCACCCCCAGTGTAATTCTAAAGAATAGGATGTACTCACAAGCATATTCATATACCAACATTAGCATGCTCTAGAATACTATAATTGGTGTGATAGTGATGCATAGACCTGGCAATTTAACCCTAATAGCTTTTATTCAAATCACTGAATTTGCTTATGGGTGACATTTAATAAAACACACAAGAAATCAGAGACAAACCTTGGAAAAATAGGGGGTATACATACAAAATCACTTGTACCAGAGCTGTTAACGTATCCAGGATGCTGAAATAAGTATCAAATGAATGCTATGGTAATTTACTATGACCCTAAAGTCTGAAATAATAATGATCTGATTCTCAATTTCATGAATTTGAATGAAAACTTCATAAATGGGAATGAAAAATGGAAAAATTAAACGGGTTAACCTACAGAATGACTTGAATCTCGGCAACCAAAAGCCCTAGCATGCTGAAAATGGCATGAAATGATTGTTAGTGCAATATTAGACCACCCTGTACTACAATATATATGTCATTTGATTTTTTGTTTAATGGATATTAACAAAACTTTTCTAATTAAGAGGAAAATTATGTAAAAATTAAGGCGGTATTCATGGAAAATCACATGCCTTCTATCAGAGCTCTATTTGAAGAAACACTGAACATTATCTTTTTTAGAAATGTACTAGCAAAATGAGCCATTTACACAGATGTCCAAATGTTTTTAAACAGTCAGATCTTGATTAACTTTAGATAACTGGATGTAAGGTTAGCTCAGGAGTATGGTTCAAGATTCTTGTGTTACAAAATACCAACTCTAATGCAGGTTCAATTCCACCCACGCGTGAATCTTTGCATGTAGAGTGTATAATTTTAGCTGTCAAATCCTTGGTGTAGTGATTTCAGAGGGTATACCCCGGAAAGACAAAATATGCCCTGTCTTTTTAAGACCATCAACAATTTGCATTTGGAGGAAAGAAGATCTAGCATCATGTACGTCAACACTGTTAAGTAAAATTGACCTTGATTGCAAACAATGCAGTGCACCATACCCAGACAATGAAAGTCGTATGCCCCTGGCAAGCATTACAGAAGCAGCCAATACCACTTCCATTCTGCAATGGTAAATATGCAACCCTACCCCATACAACCACGAAATATTGTGAGGCATAAAGCTGAATACTCTCCTAAAGTACAGGTAAACACACAAAAATTGAACCAACAACTATAACTTGTTCCCCGACCCAACATCCATAAAAACTACAAAACTAAGACAAAAAGATTTTGTACGTAGTTACTAGAAGATGCAAGTCTCATCTTTAACATCCACGCCCACCCCTGTTGTACCCCGCCTATCTCTAATTGTAATCATAGGCAAAAGTTGACCTGTTACATTAGGTGATCAACGTTAAATGATCGACCCAATAGATAAGAGAATGTCCAGTCGAAGATGTAAACATGGTATAGCAGAGATTCGTTGACGGATGTAGATTCATTGGCGGATCTGAAATGAGAGCGGAATATATTGTGCATTGGTCTCAGGCATAATGCACAAATGCACATTTGTACAGGTTTGCTGTACAAGTCAGCTTTTACAGCCATGTAATGTAGTAGATTGGCTTATCACGTCCTGGTTCGATCCTTGCTCGAGGCAAACGGTAAAAAAAACAGTAACTTTTTCACCTGTTACAATATCCCAACCCACTGTTCCTTAACCTACCATACACCAGGGGACTGTGGTAGCCTGGTTGTAGATTACCAGGGCAAGAGAATTTTATCCATATTTCCGCCAAGTATTAAGTCCCTAATCAAGACACTTTAAAATCCTAGCTCATAGGTTTATTACATGGCTGAAAAATATTGCCTGGTTCATCAAAGCATAACCAAACCAAACCTCCACCATCCCCATATTACCGTTCGTAGTCTCGATAAATACAAACAGCTTTAAAACCCATTGCCATACCACATACCATTCATACTTTACCCTAGCCTAGCTTACCAAATCTGAGTCTACCATATCCCTGCCCATAAACCCTATCTAATACCTTCAAAACAGTTGCGGGGATCAAGGGATGTTGCAGGGTAGTAGTCGCCCATCTTAGATTGTTGGTTTTCCCAGGTTCTCCTGTTTCCTCCACCTCGTTTTGACCATATAACGGCAATATCTGCGCCTTCCATAATATGTATATAAATTTGAAACATTCAGTGTCAGTGAAATGCAGATAACAATTGTGTTTATTTGTGTCTACTTAAATACACAACTAGCTGAAGGCTCACAAGATGAGCTTATAGGATGGTACTCAAGCCGGCGTCCGTCCATTCGTCCAACACTTTTAAACTGGCATTAATATATTTAAGACCGCTGGGCCTATCACGATCAAATTATAACTAAAGCATCAATGAGGTAGGGGAAGGTTGCATTATGTTTTTGGTCAGGTCAGATCAGAATTCAGGGCTCCGGGGTATCATCATCTGATCTTTAAGCTAACAATGAGCAAATCTCTCAGGTGAGCTACAGAACCATTGGTCCTCTTGTTTAATGCAGCCATCTTGGAATTTAGAGGCCATATTGATTTTGTTTTAATTTCTTTTTGTTTCAAAATTATTTAAACATTAGTTTTATGTATTCTCCACTTTAAATGTCATATGTTTAGATTTTATCACACATGTGCATGAATTTCTATCAAAAACCCTTATTTTGGCAGCCATCTTGTAATTTGGCGGTCATCTTGAATTGCCCATGAATGTCAACCTGCATCATCTGAATATCCATGTGAATTTATTTCTATAGAAGTATTTTCTATAGACGCTATTGTACAGCAATTTGGGTTCATGGCGAACTATCTAAAAGAAGTTTTACCTTTTAGCAAATGTGTTGTTATGGGAATGGTAAAATAAATGTCTGAGACTGAGCTATCTATTTAGTGATGTTTTAAATGTGTTTGTTTCAATAAATTTGATATAAATTCGTCAATAAAATGAGTTAAAGCCAAAGATTTTCCAACATTCTAATGAACATTGGCGTATTTCACTGAAAAATTGCTAATTGCACTTATTGACCTTTTGACCTTTTATACCCTGGTTCAAACAAACATGCTTGATAAAGTGACATGTGCAACCCCTTAGTTTATTATTTAGTCCTAGTATACCAAATTTCAGCATTCAAATCACTAACTTTGGCCATGATTATACTTGTATATACAGCTGTGGTAACGTTTCTTAACTTTTGCACTCATTGAACTTTGACCTAATTTCTGACCTTAATAGGCGAATCTGGACATGGCATCCGCCCCTATGGCTTAAGGCATACATCAATTAATATGTATATGACAAAAATTGCTTCTACTCAATTTTGCCATCTTAAGTGAAAATAAGCCTCAAATGATTGATTGGATGGCTGCCTAATATGTCTATTTTCGCACATGTAGACATACGAGCCGCCGCATGGGAAAACCAACAATCTGCATAGGCGAAAACAAAGGCGCAGTTCAGCTTCGCAGTAACTGCGAAGCTGATCAGCGCCTTTATTTTCGCAGCACGGACAGTACAATTCCTCTACTTTCTAATTCCAAAATTTCCAGCCTCTAACCATCTTCTGTGACTGTACAGCCCGGTTTGTTTCGGACCTGGTCGGGGCCCAAATTGTTGGTTTTCTCACGCACAGGCTCATATAAGAGATTTCCCCCAAGACTCTCTATCATTTCAGACATAATTGAAGAAAACGTCGACCAAGCAGTGCCAGCAGTGGAAGAAGGGGTCCGACAGTTGGAAAAGGCTGAAGAATATCAGGTATAATATGGTCACTGGGGAACCATTTTTTGGGCGTTGTGATACAGTGACTTTATTGAACATTTGTGGTATGACTTTCTGTTTTTCCTTTGAAGTTTTAGTAACATTAAATCCAATACACGTGGATACCAAAGGAGGCGGGCCAACGTATTAATACACATGTAGGCTAATGGCCAGTAGGGCAAACCCTCCCCCCCCCAGGGGGGATTTTCTGCACCATGATTTTCTGAAAGTATAGTGAAAAAGCTATCAAATCCTGTTTTCTGCCCTCTGGAAGTGGAAGCGTTTGCATTTTACGCTATGTTTTATTATATGACCTGATACCATCTTTTGTATAGAAATAATGGGGGTAGGCGTAGAAAATCGATCATACCTCTGCTGTTACTAATCCTAGACCATTGAACTTGGTCTTTTTTTAAAGCTTAGACATAGCCCTTTCATTCTATGATAAGTAATGCAAAATATCTACTTTGCATATTCATGAATATTAATGAAAACAAGAAAATGGTAGAAAATCATTAAAAACCCATAAATTAACTCATTAACTCAGGCCTAAACTATAGTTGTGACACATTTATATTGCACCATTTAGACATATTTCATAAATTTATTGTTGTCATGAGCCTATGTGAAAATTATCTCATTTGTATATTCATGAATATTAATTAAAAAGTAAAAAATCCTCGAAAAATAGGGTGTATACATATACTATCATTTGTACCTGGGCTGTTGATAAACATGGAACACTAATGTGGAAACAAATGAATGCTATGGCCATATTCTATCACCCGTATACATATAATACATGTATTTAAGGATATAAGGTTCATCTTTTTTTTCATGAATATTAATGAAAACTAGAAATCGCAGAGAAATAATGAAAAAATGAACTGGTATACCTACAGAATGACTTGTATCTGATTATTTTTGTTATTTTCATATTTTTTGTGTATAGAATATGATCCTATCAATCAATTGATACCAATTTCAGTTCTCTAGAGCTTTTGGTTGCTGAGATACTGTCAATTCTATTGGTATATTCCCTTCATTTGTCTATGTTTTTCTCTTATATCTAAAGTTTTCTTAAATTTTGGCCACAAGATAGTCAACTTTTTCCTATATCTTATTTTATAATTATAATTTTTTGTCATATCTATCATTTGATACCAATTTCAGCTCTCTAGGATTTTTTGCTGTTGAGATATAAACGTTTCTGTTGGTATACCCCTCTATTTTTCTGTGTTTTTTATCTAATTTTTAAAGTTCTTGTCAATATTGGAACAATAAGAAAGTCTAGTTATTCATTTATCATATTATAAGATTATAAAACGTTATCATAGCAATCATTTGATACCAATTTCAGCTCTCTAGAGCTTTTGGTTGCTGAGTTATTAACCTTTTCATTGGTATACCCCCTCCATTTTATGTGATTTTTCCCTTAAATTTAAAGTTTTATCAATATTCGAAAAACAAGAATGTCAGAATGTTTGTGTGTCTTACCACATGGTTACAGAACATAATCCTAGCAATGACTTGGTACCAATTTCAGCTCTCTAGAGCTCTTGGTCACCGAGATATTAGCAATTTTACTGGTATACCTCCTTCCTTTGGCAGAGATTTTTTCTGCTATAACTTATGCTTTCTTAAATATTTGAGCAACAAGAAAGTAAACTTGTTTATATATTTTATTACATGATTGTAGAATATTGTCATAGCAATCATTTGATACCAATTTCAGCTCTCTAGGACATTGGGTTGCCGAGATATAAACATTTACATTGGTATACCCCCTCCGTTTTTCTTTGAGTTTTATCTAATATTAAAAGTTCTCATCAATATGTGAACAACAAAAAAGTTCGATTATTTATATGTCTTATCATATGATTGTAGAACATTATAATACCAATCATTTGATACCAATTTTAGCTCTTTAAAGCTATTGGTCGCTGAGATATTAGCAATTTTATTGGCATACCTCCTTCCGTTGCCAGTGATTTTTCTGCTATATCTTATGTTTTCTTAAATATTTGAGCAACAAAAAAGTAAGTTTGTTTATATATCTTATTACATGGTTATAGAATATTGTCAAAGAAATCATTTGATACCAGTTTCAGCACTCTAGGACATTTGGTTGCTGAGATATAAACGTTTATATTGGTATACCCCCTCCATTTTTCTTTGATTTTTATCTAATATTTAAAGTTCTCATCAATATTCGAACAACAAGAAAGTTAGATTATTTATATGTCTAACTACACAATTATAGAACATTATCATACCAATCATGTGATACCAATTTCAACTCTCTAGAGCGATTGGTCACTGAGATATTAGCAATTTTATTGGTATACCCCCTTCCTTTGACAGTGATTTTTCTCTTATATCTTAAGTTTTCTTAAATATTTGAGCAACAAAAAAGTCAGCTTGTTTATATATCTTATTATAAGGTTATAGAATATTGTCAACACAATCATTTGACACCAATTTCTGCTCTCTGTGGCTTTTGGTTGCTGAGATATAAACATTTCCATAGGTATACCCCCTCCAATTTCTGTGATTTTTCTACTATATTTATTGATGTCATCAAAAGTCAAACAGCAGAAAAGTCTGATTGTAAATGTATCTTATTTTTGGGTTTTAGAATGTTATCATAGCAATCATTTGTTATAAGTTTTAGCTCTCAATGGCTTTTGGTTGCCGAGATATAAACATATCTGTATGTATACCCCCTCCAATGTTCTGTGATTTTTCTCTTCTATTGAAAGTTCTTATCAATATTTGAACATCAAGAAAGTCAGATTCTTTCTGTATCTTATCACATGATTATAGAACATTATCACAACAATCATTTGATACACATTTCAGCTCTCTTAGAGTTTTTGGTCACTGAGATATTAGCAATTTTGTTTGGCATACCCCCTTCCTTTATCTGTTTCTTTTCTAATATCTGAACTTCTTTTTAATATTTGAGCATTGAGATAGACAGTTGTTTATATATCTTATTACATGATCAAAAAAATTGCCAAAGGAATCATTTGATACCTATTTCAGCTCTCTATGTGTATCAGTAGCCAAGATACATGTGGTAATAGAGGTGTACCACATTAATTCCTCTGCTTATTAGGGGTGGGGGTGATCACTCAAATGGACATTAAAGTGATCATCTGACCAAATTGGCCCCCATGAGCATTTGGTCTAAGGTTGCAAGGTACATCCTACAACCCACTCAAACCCTTAAATGGCAATAGAGTAAATTTTGATTTTTGCCATTTTCATTAATATTCATGAAAAGGCAAATGAGAAAATTTTCATTAAGGTCCATGGTGTCAATTAATTTGTCAAATAGTATTATTGGTACAATAACAATGAGCCACAATGATAGTTTAGGCCTGAAATTAGTTTTTACGGGGATAATTAATTTTTAAATGTTTCGTTTTTCATTTTAATGTTTTAATGAAAATTCATGAATAAGCCAATAAGATATTTTCCATTACTTATTATTGGATAAAAGGGCTATGTATAAGCATTAAAATGAGACCAAGTTCAATGGTCTAGGATAAGAAACAACTGAGATATCTTCAGTTTTCTATGTGTACCCCCATTATTAAAACGCAAAAATTGAATATTTAGGGTAGTATAGTGAAACATAGCATAAAACGCAAACGCTTCCACTTCCAGATGGCAGAAAACAGGGTTTGATAGCTTTTTCAATGTACTTTTAGAAAATCATAGTGTATAAAATTCCCCCTGGGGGGAGGGGGAGGGTCTGGGTAGCTAGAAGACTAATGAAGGAGGCGGAATTAAAACAGTACTGTAACTTCCTGATATTGGAAGTTACAGTACAGATCTGTCAATTTCTATTCTGTCATACTTCAAGTTAGTTAAAGACCTCGTAGAAAAAAATAAGTAAAAACAGCTCGTCTTCAACTCGCTTTATTTTACTTATTTTTTCTACTCGGTACTTTAACTCTAACTTACAACAATGTAAAACAAAACATTTAAATGGATTGGAAGTCTGTGAAAAATTATGTCGAGATTATTGTAATTGAGACGCCATATTTCTATTTCTCGCCCAGTGTTTAGCTACATGTATGGATATTCCCCCGCCCTCCCAAAGAAAAAAATGGGAAAAAGCAATACAATTTTCATTTGATACTTTTTATAATAGTGTTATATTTACTTATTTTTCTACCAAAAAACATCGCTTTCTTTTATATAAACTTATCCAAACGGAGCGACACCACTTTGCTGATATCGATTATATTCGAGCCTATGCGTGAGAAAACCAACAATTTGCATATGCGAAAACAAAGACGCAGATCAGCTGTGCAGTAACAGCACAGCTGATCAGCGCCTTTGTTTTCGCCACACAGATAGTACAATTCCTCTTCTACTTATATCCAAAGTTTCGAGCTTCTAGCTTTATTCTGTGACTGTACAGCCTGGTCTGTGTTGGACCTGGTCGGAAACCCAAATTGTTGGTTTTCTCACGCACATGCTCACTTTATCATTTCAGTCTTCAGCCCGGCGGAAGAAGTTATTCCTGGCCATCATATTAGCCGCTGTTCTAGTCGTCATTGTCGTTATTGTTGTAGTTGTTGTCACTCAGACAACATGACATAAAACACCACAGAATTAGTTACTTATATCTAGTTGCTGATCATGTTCTATAAGGAAGAAAAAAAACTACAAAAACAACTTATCCTTACGACCACCGTTTACGAGTCTATCTGTTTACCTACGTATGCCCCCAGGCTTAAATGATTTCATTGAATCGATTTGGGGCCGGCTGCTTAGGAATGGGATAATGGTTTCGATATATACTCCTCAAAAAATCTAAGGGCCACTGTAATATTTTCCATATATTCTTGTGTAAAGCACCCAATACTTAACCAAAATCTAATGGCACTACCCAAGGTCACAGAATGCCTGTTTCATTTGATTTGTTTCAGACAATGCTTCTAAGTAACTGACTAAAAGAAGTTTGAAAAAGCATATGTCCTCCCAAAGTCCATGGAACAGTTTTTGCATTTTTTCAAAAATCCTGAAATTATAGCATTTTTCTGAAAGACCACAGATTCACGTCCATTCAACTTAAGTTTGATTTTTCCATGAAAGTCACTTTAAAGGCATTGCAGCAAATGTTGTTACTGTGAAATTCACACTTGCGTGTAAATGTCACGTTTTAGCTGATTTTCAAAAAAATGCCAATTTTTGGAAAAAAACTCAGATTTGCCAAAAATTCCATACAGGTTTTGGCAGGGTGTTTTCTGTTTCAAATTTCTTACATTCATAACCTTCCAGGCAATATTAAAAATAATGCAAATGCAAAGGGGTATCTGCGTCCTTTGGGATTCCAATTTAATTTGAGCTGAACTTGGGGTACCTGAAACTACAAGATATGGGAAATAATACATTGGCCCTTAGAATTTTTTGAGGAGTTTACTTGTACACATAAACAGATGCTAATTTGCAGCACTGTGGATTATTGTGATCGTACTTATATTAAAAACTGGTGTCTGGATGTTTCGCGACCTGGTTCGTTCGCACTTAGTCCGTTCGCTACCCTCCCATTGGTCCATTCGCTACTCTGTATTTTTCGCACCTTATCGAACGCGGCTTCCCGACAATTATGACCGTTAATTATTCACTCACTACCAAACTTCACTGTTGCTTCGTAGCCTGCGCACGAGTAGGACTTTTGAATCTTAAAATGATGGTTTTAAATAATTCAATTTTAGAATGTTTATATATTAATGTTTTATCTTTGACTATATATTTTGAGTGGCAGCACCGTAAACGCAACACAGGTAAGGAACCGTTCATTGCGATATACAATATACAGCTATTTTTCATCAGTAAAAAATTGAAATTCTAAAGGATTTTTTTTCTTTGATATTTTTACTATTTTTTCTCAAAACATGATTGTGGTACCCATAATCATGTTTTGGGTTAAAAATATGTAAACCCCTTTAAATCCCACTTTTTCTATATAAAATGGGGTTCAGGAGGTATTTAATATATGCACATGTTTGCGTGGTGTATCACTTTATTTTTATGACAGTACGATTTTCTAATTCTATAAGTTTCTGAAGATTGTGGGTGGCTTTATTCAAAGTTTCAAATGAAAACAAATAGTTTGGTACATACAAAGAAAATGAGGCTGTGCATGACAAAATCAACAATTTGGATTTCCGACCAGGTCCGACACAAACCAGACTGTACAGTGACAGCATAAAGCTAGAAGCTTGAAACTTTTGGATATAATAGCAGAGGAATAGTACTATCTGTGTGGCGAAAACAAAGGCGCTGATCAGCTACTGAACAGCTGATCTGTGTCTTTGATTTCGCATATGCAAATCGTTTGTTTTCTCATTCGAAGGCTAACAAATTTATTTATTTATTTATTTATTTATTTCGTTCGTTCGTTCATTTGATTCCCTATATTTCATAGTAAATGTATCCTAAATTACATTTCTTCTCTTTTAAGATGTTTTAATCATTGCTCTTGTTTTAAGCTTTTTTATTCGGAGAATCATAATGTAAACTTCTTTTTAATATATTTTATGCTAAAATTATAACCTCAATCAGCAGATTTCATCTTTTAATTGTCTATGTAAGTAATAAAAAATAAAATAAATAATTATAATTGTCTACATTGAGTGTGTAAATATTTGTATGTAGATAATTATTGTTACCTCTAATTACCCTTTTAGGCTCCAACGATCATTATTCTATGTGTATTAAACCATATTTATGTATATAGTTTATAAAATTTCTGTTGTACATATTTTCATGAAACAAAATTAAATATAATATAGATCTATAGGCTACGACTTCACTATCACTTTTATTACCTATTATTTACATTTTAGAAAATCAGGTAGCGAAAATGTCAGGTAGCGAATATGTACATGTAGCGAAAGTGTTGGTAGCGAACAGGTCAGGTAGCGAACAGGTATATGGTGCGAACTGGAAGGTCGCGAATCG
Source organism: Rugalucina vietnamica (assembly GCA_964017185.1). Lineage (NCBI taxonomy): Eukaryota > Metazoa > Mollusca > Bivalvia > Lucinida > Lucinidae > Rugalucina > Rugalucina vietnamica. Next base: position 31,276,914 of record OZ024873.1, on the reverse strand, counting down.
ACCATAAATCTTAAAAACTGATCCCGTCCCTAGACTTTTGACATCGTTAATATAGCTTCTTACCGTTTCCTTCCTCTTGGTTCTGTGGTGACTCCCCCCCCTCTCTCTCTCTCTCTCTCTCTCTCTCTCTCTCTCTCTCTCTCTCTCTCTCTCTGGTACCTTCCTACTTCATTACATTATTTAAGCTGTGTTGTCATCACAGATACTGGCTATATTATGTACGGTTCAGTGATGTATTTTGACGCACATCTAATTTGACACGCCTATAAGCTTGTGTCATATATTGTTCTATTTGTATATATCGTTAATGAAGCAATCGGAATATATAGTTTAAACATAAAATGGGTGCGTTTAATGTTCGTTGCAAAATTGACGCTAAACTGAAGTCATTTAACCGGTGACGGGTAAATATTAATTTTATAAATGCATATTGATGAAGATCAAATTATAAAAGTATGGCAATTCAACCACCTGTACTTTTTCAATAAAGAAATTCAAACATCTGTACTTTTTCAACAAAGATAACAGTGAATAAATCAACAAAAATATCGACAGTTGCTCATCATCGTATGACCGTTTCTTTAATGACACATGGCGGGAAAAATAGAGAAAAAAAAACATAACCCAAATGACCGCACCGAACCGTATCATCGTATTATTTCGGTCAAAGATAGCTGTTTGGTTCTTGGTGTTGTACACACAGATCTATCAAATTAAAGAATAAAATCAGCAATATATGTTTATGCAAAAAAGGAAAACCAACGCCTGAAATTCTTAAAGTGATTTAAGAGCCGTAAAACTGCAATTATGTGCAAAAGGAAACTGACTGATCAAAGTTATAGCTATATCACCTTAGAGAATCCATCTAGTAGAACTTTCCTAAAGACTATTGATAAACAGATCATGGATTTTGACATATTTTTGTTGTACTGTCCAAAATGTATGTTCGTGTGATACATGTGCGAGTGATAGTCCTTTTTTTAGGTGATTTAAATTGCTGCTTAGAGCGAAAAATCATTATTTTTCACTATAATTAACAAAAATAACTGAAGGATTTATATTGTCACATGCAGACATTTTGTTTCATCCAACTCCACGAGAACTGTCCTCTAAAATGTATCTGAATATTCAGCCATCGTTTATTGATAGATGTAGCTATGCATCAACGGATGCTCCTCAATTTATAGTTTCAAAAGGCAGTAGCTGTACACATTCTTAACTTGTTTTGGTTGACCACATCTTTTGATAACACATAGTTTCAAAAATGCTTCAGTAAAATGATGTAGTGTTTTACAGACTGCGAACGTTGGGAGCTAAAATCTATTTTTGGGGAAAACATATGTCATAAATTTAATGCAAGTTGGTTAAAATTTATAGTCTTATACTGATACAAGATATCACAAGTATTTTTTAAAATTCCACTGTCCAGTCGAAATTTAATAAGTTCATGACTTTAAGCACATCAGGCACCTTTTCAGAGGCATGGCTTATTGTCAAATTATTTAGCAAGTGCTCAAAACGGTATGTATTATGTATATTAAGAAATCTGCGGCTGAGTGTTATACTGTTCTATCTCCATTTTGGGTCATATCTTAAAACTGTTTTATCATATGACGTCGTTGTTTTCCAGTGGATAACGCCATGTCATAAAAATCGTATGACCACACGTGTAATAACACTTTTGCGGGAATACGTAACGTCATTGACGACGTCCGTAACAACAATGTAAATTTTCATTGAAAATATGTCCACTTCGAAGGCGATAAAATCCTATTTTAAAAGTCATATGATAAAACGAATCTTACACTCGTGGTCATTTCATATGAAATTTATTAAACTCGCCAAAGGCTCGTTTAATAAATTTCATATGAAATGACCACTCGTGTAAGATCCTCTATATATACAGTTGGAATCAGAATCAAAATTATGCTCCAAGTGTAGTCAGGCGTTGATATTTCTGTCTATACTTTATGTTATTAACAGTTCTTTTATGTGCAAAAGTTACTCAATAATTTTGAAATGTACCTACAAAACATGTTGCGTCTTGGCTACGAATGGGTCTAGATTGCTAGAAGTGGTATCACATAATTACTAAGACAGTGTTCTAAGGCTATGTAGTCTTCTGATGGATAAATAATCTGATGTGTTGGTTCATAAATATAAATAGGAACTTCTGAAATTTTAGAAAACTGGTAGAAATTTGAAGAAGATATACATTCAAAACAACTGTATCTCAGCTTCAAATAGCCCTAAAGTGCAGCAAATGGTGTCAAATAATGGCTAGGACAACTTATTATTGTAAAGCTGTCCAATTTATTATCATATGAGTTTTAAGTTGCCGAGTAGTTATAAAAACTTTCGAAAAATTGAAGAAATGTCAGGAAAGATCAAGGGGCTGCACCTACAAAATCATGTCAATCTTCGCTTCATATAGTTCAAAAGTGCTGAAAAAATACATCAAATGGCTGCCATGACATAGTATGATTTACATGAGGTCAGATATAGAGGATCTTACACGAGTGGTCGTTTCATATGAAATTTATTAAACGAGCCTGTGGCGAGTTTAATAAATTTCATATGAAATGACCACGAGTGTAAGATTCGTTTTATCATATGACTTTTAAAATAGGATTTTATCGCCTTTGAAGTCGCCATATTTTCAATGAAAACTTACATTGTTGTTACGGACGTCGTCAATGACGTTACGTATTCCCGCAAAAGTGTTATTACACGTGTGGTCATACGATTTTTATGACCTGACGCTATCCACTGGAAAACAGCGACGTCATGTGATAAATATATTTAGGATACGAGTTGGCAGACATGTCTTAAAGACTTTGTTGCATGCTGAGAACATCCTCTTATAAAATTAAGTGCGGTTACCCGAAAAACTAGGTGCTAACTCGGGTTAGATAAAGAAGTGAGGTTTTTTAGGGTTCCTGTATATGTTGATAACAGGTGGCTTTGATTCATCCTGTAGTAATTATTGCAATAAAATGCTGCAGTGGTCAGTGTTTGATATCTGCTTGGTCATTAAAAGGTAATCTGATACCACAATCAAAAGAATGGAAAATATATAAATTGCACACAAATTTTAAGGCTATAGCTTTAAAGAGGGGGAAAAGTTAATTGAATTTTGTTTTTCAAATGTTAAATTTGACCAAAAATAATTTTCAATACTTTGTTGAGGTAAAGAAAATAGGCAAAATACAGGTAAATGTAGCTAAAGACTCTATGTGTTAATTAGTTCATTTACATAATAGGTGCATAACAGCAAGATAAGAATTCTTGTTTATAGATATAAGAGATGTTCTCTTCATGGTATAGCTCCTTACGTTCATGTTTCATCTGTTCATTATTTCCTACATTTTTTAAATCTTCCTTTATATTCATGAAACTAAAGCAGGTATGATTTGTATATCGGACCGTCATCATGTGATAGTAGTGCCATGTCCTGGCAAGTGCCATGTCCTGGCAATCATTTAATAACATTGTCTGTTCTCTGTCACTACTAGCAAACGAAAAGCAAGTGATTTTAGGCATAACACCTTGATTTTTTTCATTTTTCCTAATTCTCTAAAGTTTGTGAAATATAATATCATAAAACATACAGCCATACAATCTGTATATCAGTCATTTGATACCACTTTCATTGCTCTAGGGCTACTGGCAACAACGAAACAAGTGGTTTGGTAGATATTTCCCACACTTTTTTTCATCAAATTTACTCAAACATACAGGCTTTTCATTAATATTTATGAAAATTAAAACTAAATTAGTCTTATGTAAGATAATACCTCTATAGCAAATACTCTTATCTATTATTTGATATCATCTTTAGCACTATTTGCTGACCTACCTATTACTTTCTAAGAATACCACCAACATTTGCCCTTATTTTTTTCAATTTTAACAGTTTTTCAAAATATTCATGAAACAAATACCAGATTCTTGAAAAAATGAGCCTACATTATAATAGTAAATTGCATTCCAATTTACTTGATAACAGTTTGAGAACTAGATATCAGTAAACAGCCCATATAAGAGGCCTTATATTTTCCATTATTTTTCGCCGTTTTCTTAAGTATTTACTAGTATTCATGAATATGCAAATAGGATAATTGTCATATATGTTCATGATACAAGAAAAATTACATTATTGTCTCCTTGATACCATTTTAAGGACTACGAGTAAATATATGTCACTTACCAGCCCATAAACAAGAGGAATACCACCTTGCATTTTCCACGCTTTTTCGCCAATTTCTATGTTTTAATTAATACTTATGAATGTGCAAATGAGATAACTGTCATATATGTTCATGATACTAGAAAATATGCCAAATGGTATCAATGGTGGAAAAGCACCATGCCAAACAATAATGGTTTGGACATTTTGTAGCTATTTACCGGTTTTAATGAGTTTTCTGTAATGCTTAATGCATTTAATCTTCATGATTATGCAAATTATATTATTTGCAAAATATGTCAGTGAATGATAGAGCTACAGTTATGTGTAGTCTCATATATGAGACCAAGTTCAGTAGTCTAGCATACACCAAATCTACATATCTGTAGAGATATCTGTAGATATATACCACCATATGTCATTTGTTTCTCCTCCTTAATAGTTTTGCATATTGTTCAAACTTTACATTAATATTCATAGATATGCAAATGAGGTAATGCTCATAACTCAATTGCGAGAAAGAATTTGTCAGTTTCATTAATTATGTGATATACTTATGTGATTTCCCTACGTTTTAATATCTGTTTTAGGTTTTTAACTTTTTTATGATGATTAAAATTAATATTCATGAATATGCAAATACAATTAATTGCATGTGTTACCATAGGAAGTTATGCTAATGTTTTAGCTGTAATTTGGTATATAGTTCAGTGCTCTAGGTTTAGTGACAGCTGAATTATGACTGATTTTGTAGGTGCACCCCCATTTATCAGAGTTACGTTAGCGAATTTAGTGTAGGTGTGTTTGTTAGCTTATAACTTTCAAATCTGGCATCCATGGTTAAAGTGCCTCTTATGAACAATACTAACCCACTGTACCACTGAGATTTTTCTATCAGATGGGTTGAAATAGAATCTGAAATAGGGCTCTTTTTTGACTTAGCCCTTTGCCTATTACTCTAAATGTGAATATTTTGACCTTATATCCTTAGGACTACCAGGCATTTTACAAAATGAACATAAAAAGGGGGTAGGGTTGGTAAATCGTCCATAAAACCATTTCTGTGAGTCTTAGAAACACGCATTATGCCTGTATTGAAAGCAGAAAGACCGCTCTTTAACATAGTGTAAGCTGTTTTGGTTTTGCTACTGAAAGGTCACGGCGCAGGGGTCACCGTGGAAAAATCGATGCGCACGGACTTCTTTTTTTTTTTTTTTTGCGATTTCATTCCCAGTTTTTTTCCTCTTTTCTCCTCTCTTTCTATCTCTCGTTTTTCTCTCTTTTCTTGTGTCTTTTCTCAGCCCTAGCAGTTTGGTCGCACTTGTTTGGTTTGAGCGTGGTTGCGATTCGAAGATAACAGGGTAAACTCAACCTTTTTAACACAGAAAAATCACGTTTTTTCCCAAATTTCTGGACCTTTAACTCGCTTGTTTGATACACTGTGCAAATGAGCTTTATATCGGTTAAAGCCTACTAACTGGGCAATTGAAAAATATAAAATGATTGCACATGCTAGCTTTAACAATGCCGTGAGAGTCGATCAAAAAGTGTTTGGCAGCAATTACGCCTAAATACGCTCTGGTCGTGGAAAGGATATAAGGGTCTCAAACTTTTGAATTCAATTTTCTCGACATTTTGAAAAATGGAAATAGAGCACTATAGCACTCAGTTGACGAAATAGGAATCCGATTAATGCAAAAACGTTTCAGTGTCATGTTTTGAACATTGACTCCTTTTTGCGACTTTTGTTACAGAAAGAAGCATCGCTTTGTTAAGTGGCTGTTTCAGAAAGTGTCATGTAGTACTTAATTCTTGTGAATTGCTTGTCATAAACTTATCAGCAACATGGGATTGTGCATTAGGAAACCTATGGGAGTAACAATGACTCTGATTACATTTAGGATCGGGAGGCAATTTTACTGCACATGTTATCTAGGACAATAAAGAAAAACGGTGATACCACGGGTTACATCATAAAGGGAGCTAACTCTTGCAGAGATGCTTATAGGTACCTGATTACGTCAGTCTTTCAAGTTCGACCAAGTAGGGGTCATAAACCAAGTAAACAGTGGTACCAATTTAGTTTTTTTCGGAAGCTACATCTTTAATATCGTATCAATGCTTAACGAAATGAAGCGCGGTAGCTCAGTGGTTAGCGCACTGGCCTCTGCTGCTAGAGGTCCCGGGTTCGATCCCCGCCGGCGGCGAGGAAACTTTGGGTGTCCGAACACGCTTTCCTTTTTGTCATTTGCAGGCATGACATGAACACAGTACTACATGTATATCCTTCGGATCGGGCCGTTAACTGGATGTCCTCTGTGTAGGGACAGTCATCTCCTGTGCAAGTTAAAGATCCATACACGAGTTCTATCCTCATGCATGTAGGCTTATCCTGCAAACACATCGGAATGTAGAATGTCCGTACAACTCCTATAAATTATCAGAAATTGATTAACGTGAGTAACAAGAAAACAAACAAGAAAACAATGTACATGCACTCCAGGACAGGATGTAATCGTCGGTGTTCCATGATATTTCCTCACTCAGTCGAGGAAATCGAGCGAGGTCACGAAGGGTACTGTAGTGAGGGTTAGCGAAATGATCTCTAATATACACTTTGAAAACAGTTAAAAGACATTGTTCGAATGAAAAATAATAGGGTATAGAATAAAATAAAAAAAAATATTCAATGACGACAATAGTCATTTCACGACAAAACAAGTTCTGAAGAGCTCTTGGTCGCTTAAAATAGCGTTTGATTGTTTTAAAGAGCTTTTGTTCGAGGTAAAATAAATCATGACACATGGCCAAAATAAATATATCAGTAAATTTTGTACACCTGGACATATCTATGTCTGTGTTGTACGACACTCTCTCAGTGTTGACCATTATGTGTCGGGTGACCAAGAAAAGAAACGTTAGATGAATAAAGGCAAATAGAAGATTATGTAAAGGATAAAAGTGAAAATATACAAATATAATAAATAGATGGAAGAAGGAAGAAAGTTTTCCTAGTTGCATTTTTACCACTCTGAATAGACCAATCCGGTTACCACTGGGGCTAAGGGCACCAGGCCCACCGACACAGCTCTGGCAACTGACTGACGCAACTGACTGGACATAAGTCACATTAAAGTCATAGAGTATCACTTAAGCACCTGTATCAGTGTTATATATTTGCTCGGATCCAATTAACCGAGATATTTGCTGGAATATGTTTGTACGCGGTGTACCTCATCAACGGCTGGATTTCTGTAACAACGGCGCGGTACGGTCCTCGGTAGAGTTTTGTCCCTTGTTGATGACGTCAAAACATGGTTGACAAATTTTGGTAGGTGTGGGTACCTTTGACATATTTTCTTCATGCCGCCTCCTGTAAGATGTTATGATTTATGCAAATAAACTTTAAAGTAAGAAAATATATAATTTTCACGCTCGCATCGAAAACTGAATAAATTTAAGGGTTTTTTTCTTTTAATTTACTCTATTTCCGGTTTTGATTGATCATTTTATTTTATAAACACTGCCTCGGTTCTTTTGCTGAAATGTACTTGTTATTTTACATAATATAATTTAATAAGAAAATAAGAAATTGCAGTCACCGAAAATATTAGTATTCATATCATCCTTTGTGTATTGGAATAACATTTCAATATACGATGCTGTCCCCTTGAGTTCTATCCATCTTAGTATCATTGAATATCTTGTCCGTGAATATTCCAAGTTCGTGGGGTCAATGTTTGTGTGCCTCTCTGGCAGACATCTGCTTGTGCAATGAATGGAAAGGTGCCAAAATGTTTCAAAGGGTCAACTACCTTCATTTATAAATAAATTGTTTTAATTCTGATATAAATAAGACCAGTGTGTGCAGTTATTTTGCAAAGGTCACAAAATATTGAATTTTTCTTATTTCCAAATTTTGTACCTCTTTAAATGCTCTAAAAGCTACTAAATAAGAACTGTCAAAAAACCAGCATGTGTCTCAAGTTTGTTAACAATATGGCAGTCAAGGTCATGTGATTTCCAGGAAGAGCAAGGCCAAAGACATTTTTATTATTTGGTTTGTTGCAACCTAGGAGTGCTTACCCTTTACCTAAGAATGTGTAGGTTTTTAAAATAAAAACTAATGTATTTTAATTGCATACAAAATAAAAGTGATGGATTGATTTTGCATTATCTGACTTGTCAAAGTCTAAATTTTCATTATTAGTTATATTTAGTTTGAAAATATTGCTATTTCTTGGTATTCTTGAAAAGAAATGCCCCGAAGGGTGTAAGCTCACAAATGACTGCAGAGGTACCGTTGGGGATGAAATCATCATCACATTTGCCAAATTTTGTTTGAATTTCAGGGCTTTTCCTCATTGGAATCATTTTAATGTGCCTTAAGAATTTTCAGCAACCCAATAATTGATTTTTGCGGCCTATTTTTATGGCGGGAATTTCCAAACAAGCGACGTCACGGACTTAGGATATACAAAATGGCTGCCCAATGTAGCAGACAATGTTTGTAAAAAGAGTATTTTAATGAAAAGTTTGGCTTCTGAAACTTCAGATTTGATTTAGAAACAGAGGAAAGGAATGAATTACTCTTGATTATAAGGTAGGAAATTGGACTGTTTTTTCTCTGAAGATTGTGCAAGCTGTCTTTGACTTCTTAGCCCCATGAACTTAGCATACTCAAGGATATCTATCTTCCTTTACATCTTAACCTCCGAGGAGGACTTCAGACGGTGTTCCAGTAGTTGCGCACCTACAGTAAGCATTGATTGGCCATTTAGATAATCAGAGTCAGAATAGTTTACTGGTGAAACGTCACGTTACAATACCACACCAGGGTGTGTATAAATGTAACCTTGTCTGTTTAAAACAAATTATTCTTTTTTTTTTCTTTTTTTTTTTCATATGTATTTTTTTTTTTTTTTTTTTATATATATATGTATCTAATGCATGCTATAATTACGGAAAGAAATTAAGAAAATATTGAAAAGATGTCTCGGAATTGGTAGCTTAATTTAGATTTAGTCCAGGGGGAAAACATTTAGGGTGGGCCATTAAAACTATTTCATGCCTTAGATTAGGTGCCGGGGTCAGGTCTTTATCAAGAGACAATCCAGCTATAAATGAGCCGCCCCATGGGAAAACCAACAATCTGCATAGGCGAAAACAGAGGTGCAGATCAGCTTCGCAGTAACTTTGAAGCTAATCAGCACCTTTGTTTTCGCTACATGGATAGTACAATTCCTCTACTATCTAAATCCAAAATTTCCTGTCTCCAGCCATCTTCTGTGCTTGTACAGCTCGGTTTGTGTCAGACCTGGTCGGAAACCACATTGTTGGTTTCCCCACGAGGCGGCTCAAATCTTCAAGTATTTCTCATCCTAGTTTCTGGCAGCCAGCATAATCGAAACCTTAGATTATAATAAGGTGAAACTGTGATGATATAATTTGCTGTATTCATAAGCAAGGCAGCCAGCATAATCGAAACCTAAGATTAAAATAAGGTGAAACTGTGATTATATGTTAACTTGTATTCTGCTTTCACATACATTCATGGATTGTATTAAGAAGCAATAAAGACAGAGGTATTCATCTTTATCAAATGGTGCACCACAACCTCTATATAATTTTATTCTAATCTGTGTTCTAATGAGAGTAAAATGTATGTCATGTATATGCATATATAGCAAAACTAGTCTTAAATGACCATATGGAGTCCAGGGATGACTTTCAGGGTGGCTACACACTCTGGAAAACAGGGAAAACAGGGAAAATGATAAATAAAAATTCCCTGCAGATTTCATCAGGGAATTTGAAAATTTTAAGAAAATCAGGGAAAAATCAGGGAATTTTGAAAATCCTGTGTTGATTAGAAGTAATTTGTGAAGATGTCATATGGTTACTGGCAGTTTTTACCTGATTTAACATAGTGAATTTCTCAATTTAACAGTTGTAAGATATACAGTGTAATTACGGGGTATATGCAAAGCAAATAAGAATATGCCTTCTTTAACTATGCTTTCAAACTTTTGTTGACATGTTTACAATTCCAGAGGCACTGGTTTGTAAAAATCATTATATTTTTTCTGAGAAATAACTTTATTTCTATTTTTGAAAACACATTACATGTACCATTTGGCAACAGAATACATTGCAAAAATAACAAAAAGTTCATTTTGTAAATTCTGCTACTATATATATATAAAGAGGCATAAATGCAACAAAATCATATAATGTACTCAGCCCAGTTTTCAGGGTGGTTCCAGTTTTTGTGGTTTACATGTATTTCAGCTGAAACTGTGTTTTCCAGTTATCAAGTTTAACAGTGTCTACCCAGCAAGAAAAATAACAAAGATTTTTATGAGGGTTGTTCAATATTTCTCATTGATCTGAATTCAATATATGGAACTTACGCTTTATTCAAAATGGGTAGATACCTTGAAAATGCTTCCAGTATCACACGTGACAATGCATTGTATTTCAAAAGCACTTATTACAATTCACAATGTGTAATGAAATAATGAATAATTAAAATTTTACAGGAATTGTTTTAAGCATTGAAATTGTCAGTCATTTTTTGACTGACCCACAAATTTCGGTGCCTTGCTTTTAATGACGTCAAAGATCAATATGTCATTCAAAATAGCGTGTATACAAGCAAAAAACAAAACTTCCATGATAAGGAAAGCTGGACATCAAATGCCAAAGATTATTATGCATCATTGAATTTCCATAGTTATTTAAGATATGATTTGTTTCTTTCATCCTAGAGTTGCCATTAATACCACAAAAACTGGACCAACCATCATACTAAGAATGGTCAAAAGTTAAAGTTAGAAAGCTAAACAGAAATGGACCAGATGGCTAGATGCATGCATGCCATAAAGGTAGCGCCACCACCATATAGTAATGTTACATCTGTTGAATATTTTTGTTACCAAAGACACACCTTAGTAATGCTGCAGTACAAATTATCTTCATAGTTTTGCTTATGAATTTTAGACTTGATGCTAAAATGCTGACACTGTTATTTGATGATAAATTCAGTATACATGTAATTCTTGGGTCTAGGATATGCTGGGTCTAGGGAACACATCTAGAAATAAACTGTAAGATTGTAAATTAATGATCTTATGCACTAAGCTAACATTTCTTTCAAAATAAACTTCAAAACACAAAACAACAAACACATCAATCTGTGGACATTTTTCAGTATTCGTTGGCAAGTAAGCCCATATTTGTTTGCTTGAAAAGTGCTGTTGAGAAACAGCTGTTCTAATGGTTAATATTGGCCAAGTTTTGGGTGGGTTGTGAAATTATTTAGTTACATTATCTGGGTCCTGTTAAATCAGCCAAACTGTTTTTTAAACAAAAGTGTATATATTTCTTATCCTATACATGCTGAATTCAGCCCCAAAGTCATAACTTTGTCCTCCCAAATTTGTGATTTAGGGAATTTTGACATCTTATGCATAGAGACCCTTATTAGCACTTGTATAATTTTGATCCGTCTCGACTCAATGATGTAAAAATGCATTATTAACATAAGAAGCTACAATGTATTATTTAACATAATTGGAGGTTTTCATCTAGGATAATGAAAACACTTTTTGTCAAAATACCAAAGTTTAAAGTAAATTAATTTGTCATAATATGAGTAAATTTTATCAGGGAAAATTGAGTCCGGATCAGGGAAAATTCAGGGAAAAATCAGGGAATTTGATTTTCAAAATTGTGTGGCCACCCTGACTTTAAAGCCTGTAAGTATACTGTACTGTAATAGAAATGTTTCATGTATACAGTACATAAACATGTAATTGTAACTACTGGTTCCTGGTCACAAGGTTATACAACCTTTTTCGTGCTCAGCTCAGCTGAGACTAAAATTTATCCTGCTCATAAATGTTAAAATGCCAACAATTGTTGGCATTTTAACTTTTATAAGCAGGATAAATTACAGGTTTTTGTTATCTAATCCTGAAATTTCAATTTATTTTGGCTATTTTAGTATTTGGTAGCAGTTTAAATTTTATGCTCAGCTGAGTTGAGCATAAAAAAGTTTTATAACCTCGGGACCAGATCCTGTTGATATGATAAACCTGCCCTGGCTTTGTAAGTTTGTTTTCATTTTCAGGAAAATTTTCTTTCTATATTCAGATCTTAAATAAAGTGGAACAGAACTGTGAAGCCAGTTAAAAAAGTGCCAAAGGAATTGAAATAAAGATGGCAAGTTATGGGAGAGGGTCATTCAATGAGTTCCCATCCTATCAGGGTGCAGGATCTCCAGGTACTGTTTTACCAACCCACAGGAAAATCTTATATTCATACATTTGAATTTTGAAAGCTTGCTGGATTAGGCACTCTTACATGTAAATCTAAACCAAGAGTTTCTACCAGAGAATAATGTTACCAAAAGCAAAAGTTGAAGACAGAAGTGCAAGTGATGAAGAGTAGAGACCCTGATTAGACAACTCCTGTGGCAGTATCTAATCTGTGTCTACACAATATAGGCCTTGTCATTGTCCAAAAACCAGTGTGGGAAATAATCATACAAACCTGGAATGAAACACAATGAAATGCTTTACCATATGCATGTAATTTTAGTGAGTTGAGTTCAAAGAATCTACACATATCTACATGGTTTGATGAAAAATTACATGTAAGAATAGTATATCAATAATTTTGACTGATATGCTTCAAAAGAACTGAATGTGTTGCAAAATATGTAAAATTGCTGAACATTCATCACATTGCATATGCCTGCCTGTTATTGTATTGTATTGTTTTCATTTTATGTTCTGTATCATTACCAGGTGGGGATAGTGAAAGACTGGCCCAGAATGTTGGCAATAATATACAGAAAATATCTCAAAATGGTAAGTCATGTAGATTTTTTATATAAAAAAAAATCAAACACAAAATAAGGAGTGTATTTAATGATAATTGAAAGATCATGTTAGTTCTTGAGCCGCCTTGTGGGAATACCAACAATGTGGTTTCCGACCAGGTCCGACATAAACCGGCCTGTACAGTCACAGAAAAGAGCTAGAATCTTGAAATTTAGGATTTAAGTAGAACAGGAACTGTTCTATCCGAGTAGCGAAAACAAAGGCGCTGATCAGCTTCGCAGTTACTGCGAAGCTGATCTGCGCCTTTGTTTTTGCCTAGGCAGATTGTTGGTTTTCCCATGTGGCGGCTCTCTTCATGAAAAGCTATGTTGTGGGCACTCTTTTAAAATTATACTTGGTTTTTGGTTTTCATAATTTTTTCCTTACAGTTTGAATGGTCAAAGCATTGAGCATTTGATGGTTCAATACAAGAGTCATCTTGATTTCTATGTATTTTCAGTGTCCCAACTTGAAAGAATGGTTAAAAAGATTGGAACACAGGAAGACTCGGAGCAGCTCAGAGACAATGTGTATGTATTAAGCCGCATCTTAGAAAACCAGATTTTTGTCAATGCACATTTGTTTTCGCTACACAAATTGTACAGTTCCTCTACTTCCTAAATCCAAATCCTCAAGCTTCTAGCCTGCTTCTATGACTGTACAGCCTGGTTTGTGTCAGATCTGGTGGAAAATCCTGAAGATCGGTTTTCTCACGTTGCGGCTCATGTCATAATCACAACATATAAGAAGGATAAGATTAATCTTTTTGGAAATACCTCAGCTAGTCTGGCCCAAAAGTCAATGTGCCTAAAACATATGAGCCTTCGCATGAGAAAAACAACAATTTGGGTGTCCAACCAGGTCGGCCACAAACCAGCCTATACAGTCACGGAAGCAGGCTAGAAGCTTGAAATTTCAGATTTTAGCAGAAAGGGGACTGCACTACCCGTGTAGTGAAAATAAAGGTGCTGATCAGCTGTGCACTTACTGCACAGCTGATCTGCACCTTTGTTTTCGCCATAGCATTCTGTTGGTTTTCTTTTGGTATGTAATATTTAAGACACAAGCTTCTCAACTACTTTGTTCTTGAAAGACTGATGATTTTTATGGCTATGTTGAGAAACGTTTTACATTTTCTAGGTCCCAGACAACCCACTACACAAATCAATTGGCCAAAGAAACAAACAAAGATATGAAAGATTTAGCCCACCTACCCTTACCTTCTGATCCAACTAAACAGGTAAGCATGAGGATTCAGATGAAGTGGTATTAAATGTGAGCCGTAATGCGAGATAAATGGTCTTCTGACATGGTCAGACACAAACTGGCCTGTACAGTCACAGATTGAGGCTAGAAGCTTGAAAAATTAACTAAAAGTAAAGGAGGAATTGTGATATCCTTGTAGAAAAAACAAAATGGTAACAGCACAGCTGATCTGCACCATTGTTTTTGCATAGGCAATATAATATCTGGTTTTCTCGTGACAAGGTTCAAATAATCTTTGTCATCAATCCGAGTATAAAACAACATAGAAAAAAAAATCTAGCAGTCTTCATCTGCGTATACGAATCATGGTTCACATCATGGAAATATTTGTTAACATTCATTTTTTTTTGTGTGTTAAATGTTTGAAATTAGCCTTCAGTTCATTAATGTTTTGAAAAGTTGTTGCAGCCCAATGCCTCTTCAAAGATTTGAAATACGACATCCAAATGATCGGATAGAATCTTTTTCAATTGTCAGTCTAGTTTGTTATATTCTTATACATTTACACAGGTAAAATGTATTATTCTTGAAGCTGAATATATGTACATGTGTATCTGTTTTCAGCGACAAATGAAATTACAAAAAGAAAAGTTAACAGAGGAGTTCAGCAATGTTTTAAAAAATTTCCAAACTGCACAGAGAACAGCTGCTGAGAAAGAGCGGGCGAGTTTATCCAGGGCCCGGGCAGCGTCGGGTAGTGGTTATGTGAGTTTTGTTTTCACTTTGATCTTTAAATGAGCCACCTCGCGGAAAAACCAACAATTTGGCTTCCGAACAGGTCTGACACAAGCCGGACTGCACAGTAACAGAAGACAGCTAGAAGCATGAAATTTCGTATTTAGGAAGTAGAGGGATTGTATTATCTGTGTAGCGAAAACAAAGGCACTGATCAGCTTTGCAGTTACTGCGAACCTACTCCATACCTTTGTTTTTGCCTATGCAGATTGTTGGCTTTCCCATGCGGCGGCTCATATGAAATGACTGCAATTATTTTGCCAACTTCTCGATCATAGTTAAATTGTTTCTGTTGGCTCTCACTTTTCTACCAAGGAAATGGAGTTGTCGCGCATGGAAGACAAAAAGAGCCTTAAAATGGTGATGACGATAATGATGATGATGATGATGATGATGATTAAACATTCATGGAAATAAGTGCATTCAGACTGTGGGGTGGTTTAGAAGAGCATCGGACTCTTGTGTTGATGAGGCCAAGGGTTTGAATCAAACGGGTGACAAGTTGTGTCATTGTGGCTTTGGCAAGCCACATTTACTCACCATACTACTGGTTTGTACTACGAAAGGTTCTGCTCCATCCTGTAATGTATTAAAAATTGAGCCACCTCGTGGGAAAACCAACAATGTGGTTTCCGAACAGGTCCGACACAAACGGGCCTGTACAAGCATATAAGCAGGCTGGAAGCTTGAAATTTCGGATTTAAGAAGAAGAGGAATTGTACTATCCGAGTAGCAAAAACAAAGGCGCTGATCAGCTTCGCGGTTACCGTGAAGCTGATCTGCGCCTTTGTTTTTGCATATGCAGATTGTTGGTTTTCCCATGAGGCGGCTCAATTATTAGCTCACCTGAGCCGAAGGCTCACAGGTGAGCTTATAGTATACCCATGCTCCGGCGTCCGTCCGTCGTCCGTCGTCCACCATTTTCAAAGATCTTCTCCTCTGAAACCACTTGGCCAATCAAAGCCAAACTTCATGTGGAGCATCCTTAGGAAGGGGGAACGAAAGTTTATATAAATGGTCCAGGTCACATGACCAAGATGGCCGCCATGGCTATAAATAGCAAAAACCTTTAAAAATCTTCTTCTCCAGAACCAGTGGGCCGATTTCCACGAAACTTGGTATGTAGCATCGGGGATGCGGGCCCATCATAGTTTATATAAATCATGACCCTAGGATGACCTTGACCTATTTTATGGCAAGGTCAACTTAGGTCGCCAATGCATTTGAATGGGAAAAAATGGTAAAATGCTATTTAATGGGTAAAACTTACTGGGAATAGGCAAATGGACAGAAGATTAATGTTAATGGAAAATTTTAGCCCCTGGGGGGTTGTCTGCCCCTGCCCTGGGGCTATATACATGTATATGACCATAATATTCAAACATCTTCTCCCGTGAAACCGCTAAGCCAATCAAAGCCAAACTTCATGTGGAGCATCCTTGGGAAGGGGGAAAGAAAGTTTATATAAATGGTCAAGGTCACATGATCAAGATGGCCGCCATGGCTATAAATAGAAAAAACCTTTAAAAATCTTCTTCTCCAGAACCAGAAGGCCAATGATTTTGAAACTTGGTGTGAAGCATCAGTGACTGGAGCTCTACAAAGTTTATATAAATCATGACCCTGGGATGACCTTGACCTATTTTACGGCAAGGTCAACATAGGTCGCTCATGCATTTGAATGGGGAAAAGTGTTAAAATGTCATTTGTAGGGAAAAACTTGCAGGAAATGGGCAAATGGACTTATGATTGATGATTCTGAAAAAATTTGGACCCCAGGGGTCTGTCTGCCCCCACCCCGGGGCAATATACATGTGTATGACCAAATTATTCAAACATCTTTTTCTCTGAAACCGCTTGGCCAATCAAAGCGAAACTTTATGTGGAGCATTCTTAGGAAGAGTGAATGAAAGTCTATATAAATGGTCAAGGTCACATGATCAAGATGGCCGCCATGGCTATAAATAGCAAAAACCTTTAAAAATCTTCTTCTCCAGAACCAGAAGGCCTATGATTTTGAAACTTGGCATGAAGCATCAGGCAATGGAGCTCTACAAAGTTTATATAAATCATGACCCTGGGATGACCTTGACCTTTTTTACAGCAAGGTCAACTTAGGCCGCCCATGCAATTGAATGGGAAAAAATAAGAAAATGTCAATTAATGGCAAAAACTTGCTAGGAATGAGAAAATGGACAGAATATTCATGTTTATGAAAATGTTTTTGGCCCAGAGAGTTGTCTGCCCCTGCCCAGGGGCTTTGTACATGTGTATGACCATAATGTTCAAACATCTTCTTCTCTGAAACCGCTTGGCCAATCAAAGCCAAACTTTATGAGGAGAATTCTTAGGAAGAGTAAATGAAAGTTTGTCAAGTTGGTCAAGGTCACGTGACCAAGGTGGCCGCCATGGCTATAAATAGCAAAAACCTTTAAAAATCTTCTTCTCCAGAACCAGAAGGCCTATGATTTTGAAACTTGGCATAAAGCATCAAGCTTTGGAGCTCTACAAAGTTTGTTTAAATCATGACCCTGAGATGACCTTGACCTTTTTTACGGCAAGGTCAACTTAGGTTGCCCATGCATTTGAATGGGGAAAATTGTTAATACAATGTCATTTGAAGGGCAAAACTTGCAATAAATTGGCAAATGGACTGATCATGAATCTTTATGATTTAAAAAAGAAATTGACTCCAGACGTTGCTCTGACCCTGCGCTGGGGTTATATACATGTATATTACCATTCTAGTCAAACAAGTTTATTGGTATATATCTCAGGTCTCAGGTGAGCGTTTACAGGACCATTGGTCCTCTGGTTGATTGGGATGGTTTACAAAAATGAAAAACCAGAAAACACTTAGCTATATGTTTTTGTTCCATTGTTTGTTTCATTCACAACAGAGTCCATTCCAAGATGAGCCATCAGATGCTCAGTTTTCAAAGCAAGGTTTCTCACAAACGGCCCAGGTGTTACAAATGGAGAATGATGTTGATCTGAACTTGATAAAAGAAAGAGAAACTGCCATACACCAATTAGAGGTAAAGTGTGTTCAACTATTTAAGCTAGCCAATGGTATTTAGGCTCCATCAAAGTACACTTACATAAACTGATCAAAATAAGCTCAGCCGCAGCTTAAGATTTTCCCATAGGTTGCAACTGTTTTATCACAACAGTCAACTTTGAACGGATGTTTTAATGTGTGGAAATAGCCGGTCGCATAGTCGCCAAATGCGACCAAATATTCGTCTGGGCGACAAAAATTAACCGAAAAATTGCCCAGAACATTCGTCTTGGGTGACCATAATCTGATTCTAAACAAAGTGGGATAGAGGTTTACCACAAAATTATAATGTCTTTGGATGGTCAAACACACAAAAAAAACATGAAAATTATACATGACTGTTCATTATAATTTTGTTTTCAGAGTGATATTATGGATGTGAATCAAATCTTTAAAGATCTTGGAATGTTGGTCCATGAACAGGGAGAAGTTTTAGGTAAGTTTTACCATAATTATCAAATTTTTGACATTTAGATTAACCTACATGTACATATGAGCCGCTTCGTGGGAAAACCAACAATGTGGTTTCCAAACCGGGCTGTACAAGCACAGAAGATGACTAGAGACTGGAAATTTTGGATTTAGAAAGTAGAGGAATTGTACTATTCATGTAGCGAAAACAAAGGCGCTGATCAGTTACTGCGAAGCTGATCTGCGCCTTTGTTTTCACATATGCAGATTGTTGGTTTTCCCACGAGGCCGCTCATATCATTCTTAATTCTCTGAACAACATAGCGCCTTTCGTATTTAAAATATTAGAATGTTCTCTAAAGTAATAGAAAAGTTATTCTGTCTTTACAGATAGTATAGAAGCCAATGTAGAACACGCAGAAATACACGTACAAGAGGGTACACAACAGTTGTCTAAAGCCAGGGATTATCAGGTATTGTATAAACACGGGTCAAGTAAAGGTATAAAATTTTCATTGAAATCTGACAAAAAAGGAGTCATGTAATATGAAACGCTATTTTTTGCTTATGCTAAAACAGTGACTGGAATCAGACCTTGTTGGAGAAGCCTCTGTGGTGCAGTGGTTACATCACTTGCCGTGTAAATCACGGGTCGCAGGTTTGAGGCTTCTCCAGTCTGTCAGGCGAGTTCTTGTCTCCATATGACCTTAGCTTAGCTGTTGGACATTAAACCCCAAATCAACCAAGACCTTGTTAGAAACATTAATTCATCTATTATTTTGTGACCCAGTTTGTCAAAAGCGTACTTTTGTGTAGCTTTAAATCATGTTTATTATACCCCCGGCATTTATGCCGACGGGTATATAGTTTTCGCTTTTCCATTCGTATGTTAGTTAGTTAGTTAGTTAGTTAGTTAGTTCGTTAGTTTGTTCGTAGAATTTACCTCAAAGTTTTGGTTAAAGTTTCTCTAGTGGTGTTTATCTCATGAACCAACCATCAGAAATTGTTGTTTTTTTTTTTGTTTTCTTTTTTTTTTGTTGTTTTTTTTTTTTTTAAGGTTTTGTGTTATTTATTACCCCGCTATATACGACGAGGGGGTCGGGGATCCCCCTCACCCGTTTACAAAACATGCACTATAAAGAAAAATCTCACTCACACTTAGAATATACATATGTACATTATGAATATAAAATAGTATTCTTCAAAAGACATTTTACTCTTTACATACCCGCAGCAAAGTATTTGTAAAACTTTATAAGGAAATTATTTTCTTCTTTTCTGTATCTGTATTCTTCAATTACTTTTTTAAATTCTAGCTTTACATAAAATAAAACATCAATATATTTGCGTCTGTTTTCACTAATGCAATAAGCTTTGAATATTGCATAGCCAATTAGAGATAGGACCAGATTTATCTCCATGTATTTATTTGATCCAGGTTTGTATCCTATAACAATGTACTGTAGTTTATTCATCGGTCTATTAATTTGACATTTTGTAAAAGCTTCATTAACTCTTGCCCATAACCCATTTAAGATTGGACATTCAATAAACAGGTGGTCGTAATTTTCGGTCACCTTACATACTTCGCATAGGTCATCTCTTGTTATTCGCCATTTCAATAGTTTTTGCTTACAAGGTAATATGGCATTTACAAGTTTGTATCGAAATTGCCTAATTTCGTTTCGTTTAATGTCATTAATGGAGTGGTAGATAAGTGGCCATGGTCCGACATTAATATCTAAGTTAAAGTCTTTCTCCCAGGTTTTTTCCATTATAGGTTTAGTTGTATTCTTTTGTCGCAAATAACTAAGTATAAATGTGTTACTTATCAGCGTTAATGTTGGTAAAGTTACTGATGCTTTGTTTTCAGCATTGTGCATCGTAAATTGTGCACGTGTATTGACAATCGTATTGCGAGAGTCAATTGATTTTAAACATGTTTTCCATTCATTCGGAATCGAACGTTTAAGAGTATGCAATTCGCTTATCCAGTTACGTCGACTTGAAAGTTTGCCTAAAACTATGTTAGCGTCAATATCGCCGTCTTGGTTTAAAAGATCGTTTACATAGATAATATTGTCGTTTATCCAGTGTTTGAAAAGTAAACATTGACTATTTCGCTTTATAAACTTGTTTCCCCAGATTATTTGGTTTCTAATGTCCACAAATGTTTTAGGCGTGTTACGTGCTCCGCCACCATTATTATACCCCCCGCAAAACGAAGTTTTAGGGGGGTATACTGTTTTCAGCCTGTCCGTCATTCCGTCATTCTGTCATTCCGTCATTCCGTGATTCCGTGACTCCGTGATTCCGTCATTCCGTCAACATTTGGACATCTTTGCTGAATAACTTGAGTAGCTTTTGTCTGATTTGTTTCAAATTTTCACCACACTTGCACCATCAAACAATACATGTGTGGTATGAATTTAGGGGCCAAAGGGTCAGTATTGCAAGAGTTATGGGACTTTTTAAGTCTTCCTATAACATGTTTGCCATAGTACTGAAAGTACATACTTTGTGAAATCAACTCCTCTTACAGCTTTCAATGTTTCCTTTTAATATTTTGCTGGAATGTTTCAGATATATTGCAGATGTGCATGAACAATTGTCATGCTGAAAAAATCATTTTTGACAAATTTAAAGCATTTTTAACTTAGCAAATTTTCTATAATTGCTTATATTCAATAATGGTTGGTAGGGCATACTTTGTGAAATCAACTCCTCCTAGGGCTTTCAGTGTTTCTTTTCAGTACTTTGCAGACATGTTACAGACATATTGAAGATGTGCATGAAGAATTATAATGCTGAAAAAATAATTTTTGACAAATTTAAAGCATTTTTTAACTTTGCCATTTTTCGACTATTGCTTACATATACATACTTTGTGAAATCAACTCCTCCTAGGGCTTTCAGTATTTCTTTTCGGTACTTTGCAGACATGTTACAGACATAATTAAGATGTGCATGAAGAATTATAATGCTGAAAAAATAATTTTTGACAAATTTACAGCATTTTTTAACTTTGCCATTTTTCGACTATTGCTTACATACATACTTTGTGAAATCAACTCCTCCTAGGGCTTTTAGTATTTCTTTTCAGTACTTTGCAGACATGTTACAGACATATTGAAGATGTGCATGAAGAATTATAATGCTGAAAAAATAATTTTTGACAAATTTACAGCATTTTTTAACTTAGCCATTTTTTGACTATTGCTTACATACAATAATGGTTGGTAGTGCATACTTTGTGAAATCAACTCCTCCTAGGGCTTTCATTGTTTCTTTTTAATTCTTTGCAGATTTGTTCCAGATATATTGAAGATGTGCATGAAGAATTTTTATGCTGAAAATTTTAGTTTTGACAAATTTACAGCTTTTTAAACTTAGCCAATTTTGACCATTTCTGCTTATATTCAATTATGGTTGCTAGTACATACTTTGTGAAATCCAACTCCTCCTGGGGCTTTCAGTAATTCTTTTCAATACTTTGCAGACATGTTACAGACATATTGAAGATGTGCATAAAGAATTTTATTGGTGAAAAAATAATTTTTGACAAATTTACAGCATTTTTCAACTTAGACATTTTTCAACCATCGCTAATATACAATACGGCTGGTAGTGCATACTTCATGAAGTCAAGTCCTCCTAGTGCTTTGATTGTTTTATTTGAATTCTTTGCACACTTGTTCCAGATATATTTCAGATGTGCATGAAGAATTCTTTTTCTGAATAATTTATTTTTGACAAATTTACAGCTTTTTTTTAGCATAGCCAGTTTTTGACCATTTCTCATGATAAATAATGATCAACAGTGTACAGTGAAATCAACAATAATTTTACTCCCTGGGCTTTCAGTATATTATTAATTACCTTACAGACATGAGTCAGACATACGAGGATTTTCATGAAGGATTATAATGCTGAAAAGATATTTTTGACAAATTTTCTGCATGTTTCACTTAAAGGCCTTTAAGTTATTGGCCTTAGATAATTTTGCGGGGGGTATACTGAAAGCCTTGCTTGCAGCCAATTTCTAGTTATACCCCCCGCAAAACGAAGTTTTAGGGGGGTATACTGTTTTCAGCCTGTCCGTCATTCCGTGATTCCGTGATTCCGTGACTCCGTGATTCCGTCATTCCGTCATTCCGTCAACATTTGGACATCTTTGCTGAATAACTTGAGTAGCTTTTGCCTGATTTGTTTCAAATTTTCACCACACTTGCACCATCAGACAATACATGTGTGATATGAATTTAGGGGCCAAAGGGTCAGTATTGCTAGAGTTATGGGACTTTTTAAGTCTTCCTAAAACATGTTTGCCATAGTACTGAAAGTACATACTTTGTGAAATCAACTCCTCTTACAGCTTTCAATGTTTCCTTTTAATATTTTGCTGAAATGTTTCAGATATATTGCAGATGTGCATGAACAATTGTCATGCTGAAAAAAATCATTTTTGACAAACTTAAAGCATTTTTAACTTAGCAAATTTTCTATAATTGCTTATATTCAATAATGGCTGGTAGTGCATACTTTGTGAAATCAACTCCTCCTAGGGCTTTCAGTGTTTCTTTTCAGTACTTTGCAGACATGTTACAGACATATTGAAGATGTGCATGAAGAATTATAATGCTGAAAAAATAATTTTTGACAAATTTAAAGCATTTTTTAACTTTGCCATTTTTCGACTATTGCTTACATACATACTTTGTGAAATCAACTCTTCCTAGGGCTTTCGGTATTTCTTTTCGGTACTTTGCAGACATGTTACAGACATATTGAAGATGTGCATGAAGAATTATAATGCTGAAAAAATAATTTTTGACAAATTTACAGCATTTTTTAACTTTGCCATTTTTTGACTATTGCTTACATACATACTTTGTGAAATCAACTCCTCCTAGGGCTTTCAGTATTTCTTTTCAGTACTTTGCAGACATGTTACAGACATATTGAAGATGTGCATGAAGAATTATAATGCTGAAAAAATAATTTTTGACAAATTTACAGCATTTTTTTAACTTAGCCATTTTTCGACTATTGCTTACATACAATAATGGTTGGTAGTGCATACTTTGTGAAATCAACTCCTCCTAGGGCTTTCATTGTTTCTTTTTAATTCTTTGCAGATTTGTTCCAGATATATTGAAGATGTGCATGAAGAATTTTTATGCTGAAAATTTTAGTTTTGACAAATTTACAGCTTTTTAAACATAGCCAATTTTGACCATTTCTGCATATATTCAATTATGGTTGATAGTACATACTTTGTGAAATCCAACTCCTCCTGGGGCTTTCAGTAATTCTTTTCAATACTTTGCAGACATGTTACAGACATATTGAAGATGGGCATAAAGAATTTTATTGGTGAAAAAATAATTTTTGACAAATTTACAGCATTTTTCAACTTAGACATTTTTCAACCATCGCTAATATACAATACGGCTGGTAGTGCATACTTTATGAAATCAAGTCCTCCTAGTGCTTTCATTGTTTTATTTGAATTCTTTGCACACTTGTTCCAGATATATTTCAGATGTGCATGAAGAATTCTTATGCTGAATAATTTATTTTTGACAAATTTACAGCATAGCCAATTTTTGACCATTTCTCATGATAAATAATGATCAACAGTGTACAGTGAAATCAACAATAATTTTACTCCCTGGGCTTTCAGTATATTATTAATTACCTTACAGACATGAGTCAGACATACGGAGGATTTTCATGAAGGATTATAATGCTGAAGATATTTTAGACAAATTTTCTGCATGTTTCACTTAAAGGCCTTTAAGTTATTGGCCTTAGATAATTTTGCGGGGGGTATACTGAAAGCCTTGCTTGCAGCCAATTTCTAGTTTACCCATGTTTTGAGCATATTTTGATAAAACGGCGGCATTACTACTTGCCGTAAGTTACGTGTATGACCGATATTCATTTTGAAAATTACAAAGTCTTTACCGTACCGTTCGGTGTAGTATCGTGGTATTGTTTTCCATGCTGCGTCTTCGCCGCTTATTAGTCTGTTGACCCATTTTATTTGGAAGATTTCAAGTTGAGTTTTTACGTCTATCATTTTGATCCCCCCTTTTTCATATTCTTGCGTCATTTGTTTTCATTTTATTTTATCGTTACTATCGTTCCATAGGAATTTGTATAAAATGGTTTCGATTTTGTGTAAGATTTCCTTGATACCGTAATTGTTTGTAGTAAATAATTACATTTCGACATTATTAAAGTTTTTAAAACGGTAACTTTTCCAAATAGCGTAAGTTTTCTTCGCTTCCAGGAAGTAAGCAGGTTTTGTATATCAGCAAGTAATTTGTCCCAGTTTAATCTTAAACTCTCTTGTCTATTTCTGCTAAAGTTTATTCCAAGAGATTTTATTGTCGATTTCGAAAAATCTATGCCGCAAATATTGTTGCTTCGTCTTCCATTGTTCCCCACCCATAAGCCTTGCGTTTTAAGCATGTTCAATTTTAATCCTGATACTTTTGAAAACCGATTTATTTCTTGCATTAAGATTGGTACGTCTCGTTCCGTTTTAAGAAATGCTGTCGTATCGTCAGCTAGTTGCGATAATTTCGTTTCATGATTTCGCCCGATTTTGATACCATTTATGTTACTATTGTTACGAATATTTTCCGCCATTATTTCTGCTGCAATGATAAACAGGAGTGCTGATACCGGACAACCCTGTCTGATACCCCGTGATATCTTAAAACTTTCCGATATCCATCCATTGTTTATGATTCTATTATCGATGTCTTGATATAAAATACGAACCCATTTTCTGAAATTTGTACCGAATCCAAATTTTTCTAACGATTTATTAATGAACTGCCATTCTATACAGTCGAAGGCTTTCTGAAAGTCTAAAAATAAAATTATGCCGTTGATTCTATTGTCGTCCGCATAGTCTATGATATCTTGTATTTGTCTAATATTAAAGCCTATAAATCTATTTTTTAAATAACCATTCTGGTCGGTGCTGATAATTTTCGAAATGATTCTTTGTAATCTTAAAGCCAGTGCACGTGCGATTATTTTGTAGTCTACGTTAAGAAGTGTGATTGGTCGCCAATTGCTAAGATTAGGTGGGTCACCTGCTTTGAATAACAAAGATAATATCCCTTGTCTTTGGGTTTTAGACATTAGTTCATCTGAGTATATTTCTTGGAGTGAGTTAAAGAATGGGGTTTGCAGAAGATCCCAGAATGCCTGGTAAAATTCAACCGAGAGCCCGTCCGACCCAGGACTTTTGTTTAGTTTCATTGTATACAGTGCATTTTTTACATTCATCTATTGTTATTTCTTTTTCGCAGCCTTGCTTGTCCTCTTGTGATAAAGTTTTAGTTAATTCGGTCGAGTCTAAATAAGTTTGCATTTCTTCAGAACTAACGTTTTTCGATTTATATAGCTCTGTGTAAAAGTTTACTTCCTCTTGAGTTACGGTTTTACCATTGCTCGTATTTAGTTTTGAATATTTTTCTTCATCTGTTGGCTTTTTTCGAGGCCTAGGAAGAATTTTGAATTTTTCTCGCCTTTTCGGTCCACTCGACGCGCGCCCTTATTTGAGCCCCTTTTGCCCTGTATGCGTATATGCCATCAAGTCTATTTTCTATTTCCAACATTTCGTTCTGTTGCGTTTCATTTAGAACGTGATTTTCGTCTTGGTACTTGTGAAGTCGTGAGAGTTCTTTTTCTAACATGGAACAGGTATGTTGATGCGCAATGCTTTTTGTCGAGTGTAATTTTGAGTTATTTCCCTTATATTATTTTTAATATTCTCCCACGTCGCGTGGTGGCTTAAGCGTTCACGGCTTGCTTCCGCTGTACATCGGTTGATCGTTTCGCGAATTAATGCTTTGTATTCCGACTCTTGTATCACACTATTGTTTATTTTCCAAACTCCCCTCCCCCTATTTGATTCGTCTAACTTAATTTTTAGTGACACCGCCTGATGGGTTGTCTTACCTATCTGTGCTGACCGTATGTCGCAGGATTTAATTTTGGCTGATATAATGGTATGAATTAAAAAATAATCAATTCTACTTGCTTCTTGAAGTGTTTGCCTTTTCCACGTAAACTGTGACTTATCTTTATTTTTGTAACGCCAAATGTCTATCAAATCGTTATTTTTGCATAATTTCATGATAGAACTTTTTGGGCACGACCCTTGCTCTAGACCGCCTATCTAGTGCTGTATTTAAAACCTCGTTAAAGTCGCCTCCTACGATGTTTAACCTGACTGAATTCTGTGTTGTTTGGTCATTTACATGCTTAAAGAAAATATTTCTGTCCTTCTGATCATTTGGTCCATAAATATTTACAAAAGTATAACATTCTTTATCTGTTTCGATATTTGCGATTATGTATCTTCCGTTTTCATCATTAACAAAGTTTAATAGTTTATGTTGAAATGAAGAATGTAAAAGTATAGCTACACCCCTACTATTGGAGCTACCCGGGCTATGAAGCACCTTGCCATTAAATTTTCTGTCAAAACTAGAAAAAAGCTCGGGAGTTAAATGAGTTTCCTGAATAAAAGTTACATCCGCTTTTTGATTTTTACACCACTCAAATAATCGTCTTTGTTTGTTCTTATCCTTTATTCCTTGAACATTTAGTGTTAATATATGCAAAGATGTATTATTATCCATTAAAAGTGATATTTTTAAGTACTTGTTATTTTATCAATGACCATGAATTTTAAACCTCTCACACAGAAAATTGTGTCAAGTATAGTCCGTTTCTTATAATGAGACTCAATTATAGTCTGTTCCATTTCATTATATATAGTCAGTATCATAATTTGACACGCTTTTATAGTCTGTTTCATGTCTTTATGTATAGTCTGTTTCGTCGATTTATGTATAACCAAAATCATAGTTCGTTTCATAGTTATACAGTTAGCAGTTTATTATGGTAAGCAACTACTGCGTATCTGTTCCGCTGCTGCTGCTGTCGGAGTCTTCGTCATCACCGTCATCAATATAGTCGCCGTTGCCAGTGCCAGTGGTCTGTGTTACGTCACTGGCCTTGCTTTTCTTCTGAGCGATGAGTTCGTCGATCGGTGTTGGTGGGGAGCGGCTGCGGGGGCGATTACTGGGCTTTGGCGTACTTTCATCGCCCTTTCGCACCCCAGCCTGAAAGAAGCTGTCTATTGGCCTATTTCCACGGTCACCAGTTTTCATTTTATCTTTTTTCGTTCGACGTTTTCCCTTTTTAGCTCACCTGAGCCAAAGGCTCACAGGTGAGCTTATAGTATACCCATGCTCTGGCGTCCATCCGTCGTCCGTCCGTCCGTCCGTCGTTCACAATTTCAAAGATCTTCTCCTCTGAAACCGCTTGGCCAATCAAAGCCAAACTTCATGTGGAGCATCCTTAGGAAGGGGGAACGAAAGTTTATATAAATGGTCCAGGTCACATGACCAAGATGGCCGCCATGGCTATAAATAGCAAAAACCTTAAAAATCTTCTTCTCCAGAACCAGTGGGCCGATTTCCACGAAACTTGGTATGTAGCATTGGGGATGTGGGCCCATCATAGTTTATATAAATCATGACCCTAGGATGACCTTGACCTATTTTACGGCAAGGTCAACTTAGGTCGCCCATGCATTTGATTGGGAAAAAATGGGAAAATGTTATTTAATGGGTAAAACTTACTGGGAATAGGCAAATGGACAGAAGATTAATGTTAATGGAAAATTTTTGCCCCTGGGGGGTTGTCTGCCCCTGCCCCGGGGCTATATACATGTATATTTCCATAATAATGAAACATCTTCTCCCCTGAAACCGCTTGGCCAATCAAATCCAAACTTCATATGGAGCATCGTTGGGAAGGGGGAAAGAAAGTTTATATAAATGGTCAAGGTCACATGACCAAGATGGCCGCCATGGCTATAAATAGAAAAAACCTTTAAAAATCTTCTTCTCCAGAACCAGAAGGCCAATGATTTTGAAACTTGGTGTGAAGCATCAGTGACTGGAGCTCTACAAAGTTTATATAAATCATGACCCTGGGATGACCTTGACCTATTTTACAGCAAGGTCAACATAGGTCGCTCATGCATTTGAATGGGGAAAAGTGTTAAAATGTCATTTGTAGGGAAAAACTTGCCGGAAATGGGCAAGTGGACTTAAGATTGATGATTCTGAAAACATTTGGACCCCAGGGGTCTGTCTGCCCCCACCCCGGGGCAATATACATGTATATTACAGTGATATTCAAAGATCTTCTTCTCTGAAACTGCTTGGCCAATCAAAGCCAAACTTTATGAGGAGCATTCTTAGGAAGTGGGAATGAAAGTATATATAAATGGTCATGGTCACATGACCAAGATGGCTGCCATGGCTATAAATAGCAAAATCCTTTAAAAATCTTCTTCTCCAGAACCAGAAGGCCTATGATTTTGAAACTTGGCATGAAGCATCAGGCAATGGAGTTCTACAAATTTTATATAAATTGTGACACTTGGATGACCTTGACCTATTTTACGACAAGGTCAACTTAGGTCGCCCATGCATTTGTATTGGGAAAATTGTTAAAATGTCATTTGAAGGGCAAAACTTGCAGTAAATTGGCAAATGGACTGGAGTTTAATGATTTGAAAAAGAATTTGACTCCAGGGGTTGCTCTGATCTGGCCCTGGGGTTATATACATGTATATTACCATTGTAGTCAAACAAGTTTATTGGTATATATCTCAGGTTTCAGGTGAGCATTTACAGGACCATTGGTCCTCTGGTTCTTTTTCTGTTTCCCATCGGCATCTTTTTCGTCGACATCTTTGCCGTGGTCGAACGACCCGTTTTTCTGCACATCGTGATCGCCTACCGTTAGAAATTGTTCATATTTGGACCATAGGTACCCTGTAGGGTTTGCTTTGATTTCATGTGTTTGGACCCCACGGTCCATGCACGGGGTGGGGCTAGAGGTCAAAATCTAGGTCACCTTTAAATGTGTTGTTTTCAATGTTACTCTTTCTTATCTAAGTTCATATCTTTACAAAGAAGCCTCCGTGGCGCAGCAGTTATGTCACTCGCCTTGTGATCGAGGGGTCGCAGGTTCGGTCCTGGGCTTCTCCAGTCCTTCAGATTGAGACTATAAACCGAGGTCTTGT
The DNA here is from genome assembly GCA_964017185.1 of Rugalucina vietnamica. Taxonomy (NCBI): domain Eukaryota; kingdom Metazoa; phylum Mollusca; class Bivalvia; order Lucinida; family Lucinidae; genus Rugalucina; species Rugalucina vietnamica. The sequence continues at coordinate 31,247,227 of OZ024873.1, read as the reverse complement.
CTCCATATGACCTTAGCTGTTGGTGGGACGTTAAACCCCAAATCAATCAATCAATCATATCTTTACAAACAATTATAGGAATAGATTCCTATTTAGATCATAAGTACCCTGTGGGGTATCCTGGGTACCATCCCAAGGGGTGGGGCTAGAGTTCAAAATCTAGGACCCATTATAATATGATAGATACCATGATAAATTTTCTGTAAGTATGTATCTCAACATCCACAAAGTCTTGTAAGAAAGCATTCACATTTAGACCATAGGTATCTATTTAGGTTCAGACTCTAGGGTCCATGTGTTTGGGGTGGGGCTAGAGGTCAAAATCTAGGTCACCTTTAAAATGTGTGTGCTATTTACACAATGTTTTTTTTTTTAATTATTTTCTTAGTTCATATCTTAACGCTCTTATCTCATTGGAATTTCTTCCTTTTTAGATGGATAGATACCCTATCTGGGACACCTTTTTATGATATGATAGTTATCCAAGATTAATATTTTGTAGGTCTATATCTTGACAACCTTGATGTTGGGTTCAGACCTTTGGGTCCATGTCGGGGGGTGTGGGGTGGGGGGGGGGGGTGAGGGTCTAGAGGTAAAAATCCAGGACATCACTTTTTTTGTTTGTTTGTTTTAGAATGCTAGTCTATTTTTATTTTCCATCTAGGACTGAGGACCTGACCCTCAATGTCCGCGATTAAGTCCTAGATGGAGTGGAGTACACAAGTCAGCTCTGTGTACTGTTCTAAAGTAGATCTGTCGCTCTAAAGCTACACTCATCCGTGTATGTGGGCAAAGTACTTTAGGACGCACATGTCTAAAATGTATTTGATAAGGGTACTCTTTCGTTCGGGTATTTTCAGTGTCATGTCTGCATGTGCTGGGTCATTTCGAGAGAGGGGCTTAGGGGCTACCAGCCGGGGGTATACGTGGCTCTCAAGGCACTTTTTCTAGTGTTTTTGTTCAGATTGATTCGTTTTTAAGATAAATTTAGGAAAGTAATTTGCTGTTATTTTTGTTTGATTTGAAGCATGCAACACTGGATTTGAAGCATGTAGTGCCCCCACCAAAGCTTACGTTTGTGCTAGCTAGACTCGTTAGTGTAGAATGTAGTGTATGATTGTGTTAAATTGCATTTTCATCATTATAATTCTAAAGTCTTAAGCATTCAGCCACTAGCTATATGCTCCACAGGGTACTGACTAAAACCCAGGAAGCGGTGGCTTTGTCCTGGCATGACTGAAAAATTGTTGACTAGGGGCCAGTTGTTCAAAACTAACGACGTCGTTAGTTAACGTTTCGTTAAAATTTCAAACATTAATATTACAAATACACTGTTATTTTTTGTTGAAAAAATGTGAGAATCCTTTGCACTGCAAAGGATTCTCACATTTTTTCAACAAAAAATCACAGTGTATTTGTTACTTTAGCTGATATTTGCTTAACAAATTTATGTCTTAACGATATTGTTAAGCTAACGATGCTTTGAACAACTGGGTCTAGGACGTTAAACCGCAGTACAACATACAAAGTCATACATGGCCTCCAAGAAGTAGTATTAAGAATTGCTCTATAAAATATAAATGCTTATAGCTTGAAGTGTTTGAAGCAATATTTTTATTTATTTGCATATCTTATTTGTGGCATGTACACATTTAGTTCATGTTTTGAATTTTTCTTTTTATTTCAGTCAAAAGCCAGACGGAAAAAGTGTTGCCTGATAGTGGTTTTGTTGGTTATTTTAGCCGTTATAGGAATTATTATAGCCGTAGTTGTCAGTAACAATAGCTAAGCCTGACTTTTATTTGCAAGGTAGTTTATTCTTTTTATGTTTTCTTTCCTTTAATTTTTAGTTTAAAATATAAATATACAGAAGTTTAAAAGATCATTAAGAATGACATTGGAGAATCAGTTGTTATTCTTGCTTCATGTAATTCTCATTCATTTGTTTCCCCACATGAGTCTTACTTTGAGTAAATTCAGATGTGATCTAGTACAATGCCAAATGATGGTTGTGTTATTTTGCATTCCGCATGATGCAATTTGTTTTTTGCCTTGCATGAACTTAGTATTATTCAGCAAATAGGTTTATACTGTATGGGCGGCATCTCAGGAATACTCTTTAGACCTATACTACTTATGATACAGGTAAAAGCTAAAGGTATACAGTTAAAATATTCAACTCACAGGTTTTCTGTTAGAAAATAAGAATGAAATGGGAATTTGCCTTATTCACTGGATTGGAGAGGTAGCTGATTTCTAACAGAAAATATGTGACAGCGGTCTACGCTGACTGATTCGCCTTTTTTCTATAGATATGAATTATGAATATTTAATTTGCCACTTAAACAGTAACCTATTTGCCAAATGATATTAAGGAAAATCGATTTGGTTGTTCCCAATTTATGTTTGCTTGCACAAATGTAAAACAAGACTGGCATTTAGGTCTTTATTATTTCCAAACCGCTTGACGGATTTTGAATGTTTGGAATATTGAAGATGACAAGATTCTGCTAGGGTGCTGTTAGAACATCTATTCCCAAAATGTTATCCCCATGAATGCCTACTATGCCAAAATGTCTACTGTTATAAAATGGTTGCATCAATAAAATTTATTTTTTATAAAGGTTAAGGATGTTTGGTGCCAATGAAAAAGTATTCAAACTTTTTCTTCTGACTGCTCCTTTTGGATTCCAAAACATACAAGATATATGAAAACAAAACAAACATAGGGTCGTGTGCATTTTTCAAGCTACATGCCTCTGAATGAGACCTCTAAACAACTTGTTTGAAAATTAGAAAAATTAATTTAATTATCATTTCTTTCACACATACCTTCCTGGACAAACAATACATCATGAATGTTTTCAAAAGTTATTTTATTTCAGTAACGCCTACTATTTTGGACCAAAAACATACATAAATTTTCATCTTGAAGTGGATGGCAATTTTTTTCGACTCATTTAACAACCCTACCCCCTAACTTGAAAAGTCTGAAAAATTCCATATTTATAAATGTGTGAAATCCATATTTGTAGATTCTTTTTTTCATGTATTTTCACACAACATAGAACTTGTTCATATTTTTCGATTAGAACAGTGAAAAATATAGGGTAGTGAGCATATATTAAAGAGAGAACCAACAACTTGAAAATCGCCATTTTAGGCCTTTTTTCGGCTGTTTTATCTCTTAGTCTTACACCCCATTTCATAAAACCGTCCAAAATTTTAAAACTAGCACACCAAAGAAAGAAATACTGATGAAGACCTTGTATACACCTACTTCAGCTAAAATAAACATCAAATCAGTGCAAGTAATTTGAAGTTGTGTAGTATTAAAGTTTAATCTACCCTACCTGCTAAATTTTGCAGACACTTATAATTTTCTGAAAAGTTGCAGAAAATGGGGTGAAAAAATGAAGTTCCATAGATTGACAATTTTCATGACTCGTTCAATGCATATCATCAATATGTATTCAAATATGAAATAATAGGAAAATATCTGCAACCGTTTTTGAGATATTCAACAAAATAAAAAACGGAAGTTCCGAAATGTCAAATGTTAGCAGCAAACATCCTTAAATAAGATAAAAAATGAACTACATGTATTTTGAATGAAAACATAAAGTTAAAATAATCCACAATTTAACTGGCAATTAAAACTTTTATACAGTAGACATTATGGGAATTATAGATATTTTTAAACCAAGTTTGATAATATAATTTATTTATTGTCAGTTTTCTCAAGACTCAGTCATCAGGAAAACATGTCCGTGCAATGTATACCCCCTTGAACCCCACTTTTATATAGTAAAATGGGGTATGCAGGGGTATACCTATTTTTCTTATTTTTGCTCCAAAACATAGATTGTGGGTACTCGTTAGAACCGCCTCGCCGAGGCGGTTCTAACGTGTACCAACAATCTATGTTTTGAGCAAAAATAAGAAAAATATCAACTAGAGGACCATTGGTCCTGTAGCTCACCTGAGAGATTATCACATTGTAAGCTCATGAGATTTAAATTAATTGAGAATCGACCAATGAAAGTCTATGCATGGACACTATTGACCCCCGGGGCATGGCCAAATTTGACCCAGGGGCATGACTGGCACAATTTATAATGGGGACTACCAAACATTGCTACATACAAAATATAGAAGCTCTGGGCCTTTTGGTTTCAGAGAAGAAGATTTTTTTAGTTTTTCCCATTGTAAGTCTATGGAGACTATCTACCCCCGGGGCGTGGCCAAATTTGACCCCAGGGGCATGGCTGGCACAATTTATGTAGAGGACCATTAGCCATTGCCACATACAAAATATCAAAGCTGTGTGCCCTGTGGTTTCAGAGAAGAAGATTTTTGAATTTTTTTCCCATAGCAAGTCTATTGAGACTATCAACCTCCGGGGCCTGGCCAAATTTGACCCCAGGGGCATGAATGGCACAATTTATGTAGAGGACCATTAGCCATTGCTACATACCAATAAACAAAGCTGTGGGCCTAGTGGTTTCAGAGAAGATTTTTTTAGTTTTTCCTATTGTAGGTCTATGGAGACTATCGACCCCCGGGGCGTGGCCAATTTTGACCCCGGGGACATGATTGGCACAATTTATGTAGAGGACCATTAGCCATTGCCACATACAAAATATCAAAGCTGTGGGCCCTGTGGTTTCAGAGAAGAAGATTTTTTATTTTTTTTCCCATAGTAAGTCTATGGAGACTATCAACCCCCGGGGCGTGGCCAAATTTGACCCCAGGGGCATGAATGGCACAATTTATGTAGAGGACCATTAGCCATTGCTACATACCAAATATCAAAGCTGTTGGCCTAGTGGTTTCAGAGAAGAAGAGTTTTTTAGTTTTTTCCTATTGTAGGTCTATGGAGACTATCGACCCCCGGGGCGTGGCCAAATTTGACCCCAGGGGCACGATTGGCACAATTTATGTAGAGGACCATTAGCCATTCCCACATACAAAATATCAAAGCTGTGGGCCCTGTGGTTTCAGAGAAGAAGATTTTTTAATTTTTTTCCTATAGTAAGTCTATGGAGACTATCAACCCCTGGGGTGTGGCCAAATTTGACCCCAGGGGCATGAATGGCACAATTTATGTAGAGGACCATTAGCCATTGCTACATACCAAATATCAAAACTGTGGGCCTAGTGTTTTCAGAGAAGAAGAGTTTTTTTAGTTTTTTCCTATTGTAGGTCTATGGAGACTATCGACCCCCGGGGCGTGGCCAAATTTGACCCCAGGGGCATGATTGGCACAATTTATGTAGAGGACCATTAGCCATTCCCACATACAAAATATCAAAGCTGTGGGCCCTGTGGTTTCAGAGAAGAAGATTTTTTAATTTTTTTCCCATAGTAAGTCTATGGAGACTATCAACCCCTGGGGTGTGGCCAAATTTGACCCCAGGGGCATGAATGGCACAATTTATGTTGAGGACCATTAGCCATTGCTACATACCAAATATCAAAGCTGTGGGCCTAGTGTTTTCAGAGAAGAAGATTTTTTTATTTTTTTCAATTGTAAGTCTATGGAAACTATCCACCCCCGGGGCGTGGCCAAATTTGACCCCAGGGGCATGGCTGGCACAATTTATGTAGAGGACCATTAGCCATTGCTACATACCAAATATCAAAGCTGTGGGCCTTGTGGTTTCAGAGAAGAAGATTTTTTTAGTTTTTCCCATTGTAAGTCTATGGGACCTATCTGTTGCCATGGAAACCACAATTTTGATACAATCTGCTCCAAAACCTAATGCCATCAATCCCCCAACCCAATTATGGTTCACATTAAATTTGATCAAGATCGGCCTACTAGCTTCAGAAATATTCTTCTTTGAAATTGTGGACGGACGACGACGACGACGGACGACGACGACGACGGACGACGACGACGACGGACGACGGATGCCTGCCTATCCTATAAGCTCACCTGTGAGCCTTCGGCTCAGGTGAGCTAAAAATTTTCAGCTGAAAATTTTCAATTTTTAAAGCTAAAAAAATCTCTGTTTATTGCATGGGGATGTTTTCGTAATGGTCTATTTATGTTGCAGAGAAAAACAAGAAAGAAAAAGTGCTGCCTATTGGTGACATTACTTGTGATAATACTAGTGCTAGCACTCATCATTTGGTTAGCCACCAAGTGAAGGAGGCTAACAGAGGCTTCAACTTAGTTCAAGACACCAAGAGACACTAACAAGCATATAAAATTTAGCCAAGACATGCAAGAAAACCAGTCTTCTGGGTTTCAGACCAGATCCTACACAAATCAGCCTTTGCAGCCATTGAATAAGGCTAGAAGCTTGATTTTTTTTTAAAAAAATAAAAGAAGAGGAATGGTACTGGCTGTGTAGGGAAAATAAAGGTGTTGATCAGCTGTTCAGTAACTGCACAGCTATTTTGCAGCTTTGTTTTCGCATATGGAAAAATCTGGTTTTCTCTTGATGTGGCACTATTAGTGTAACCCAGATCATCTGGTTGGCCACCAAGTGAAGGAGGTGGGGCTTCGAGACACCAAGTAAAGCAAACAAGCCAATAAAATAACTATGACCTGGCCCCGAGGTTATAAAACTTTTTTCATGCTCAGCTCAGCTGAGACTAAAATTTATCCTGCTCATAAATGTTAAAATGCCAACAATTGTTGGCATTTTAACATTTATTAGCAGGATTAATTTCAGGCCTTTGCATTCTAAACCTTCAATTTCAATATATTTGGGATATTTTGGTATTTATGGTCAGTTGAAATTTCATGCTCAGCTGAGCTGAGCTTGAAAAGAGTTTTATAACCTGGGGACCTGGATCAGCAGGCCTTAATTGTCTGGTTGGCTATCAAGTGATGACAGATTTCATACTGAGTGAGCTTATTGGAGTGAAATGGCCTAGTGGTAGAGCTTTGCTGTTATTGTACAGCTGGTCTGCATCTTTGCTTATTTTCTCATAATGCAGCTCATTTGAAAAGACTATCCGGATTCCCATATATGTTAAACTCTGACCAAGTTTAATGAGGCTTATGAAAGTGGTTGTGTGCAATGATTTTTTTGAAACTATACCATCATTCTTTTTAAACATATATCACATTTTTTTTCTGAATCATGAAGAGAGGCAGGTTTATCGGATGATAAGTGAGCTGCTGCATGAGAAAACCAACAATTTGGGATTTCGACCAGGTCCGACAAAACTTGGCCTGTACAGATTGAGAATAAGGCTAGAAGTTTGAAATTTCAGATTTTAGCAGAAGAGGGATCATACTGTGTTGTGAAAACAAAGGCAGTGATCAGCTGTGCAGTAACACTGCACAGCTGATCTGTGCCTTTGTTTTTGCATATGCAGTTTGTTGGTTTTCTGATGCAGTGGCTCATTTTACTTAGAAAATATGATGGCCTTATGGTTAATGTGTTGGACTTCAGATTCAGGGGCCAGGGTTTGAACCCCAATGCTGTGGCATTGTGTTCTTGAGCAAGACAGATCAACCCTGTACTATTGGCTAATACCCAAGATACCTTGGCTTCATCAAGACATGACTGAAAATTTGTTGACTGAGACGTTAAACCAAAAAAAAAAAAAATAAAAACAACCAAAACACACATCTTACACAGAATGATGTGATAGTTTCCATACATTTACGCCTGTATATTATTTCAGTGATATTTAATACATGTATTTGTAAAATTTGTTATTATAGAGCCTATTTGTGAAAAACACTGTCAGGGTTCAAGCCAGTTAGGTCTTTGGCTTTCCTACTCAGTCACACAGCAGGGCTTTTTCTGACGTTTTTGGGAAATTTTTGGTACCGATGAAATTGGGAAAAAAATGTGTGATTTTGGGAAAAAATGCCACGATTTGGGGGAAAAATAGTGCAATTTTTAGCAAAATTGGGAAGTTTTCCTTTCAAATTTGGATTTTTCTGCTAATTGGGAATGTTTCAGGTCAATTGGGAATTCTTTCAGCCAATTGGGAAAAAATTTGGTACCGGAAACCGGACCCAGTTTTGTATAGAGAAAAAGCCCTGCACAGACTAGCTAAATGCTTGGAATTTTATATATAAAGTGATTATTTTACCAAGGATTTTACCGAGGGGAGCACAGTTACTGATCAGTCAGACTGTGCCTTTGTCTATGGCATTATTACAATATGACAGTGTTTCTTATGACAAGGCTCATAAATTGTTAAGAATTGTGTTGTATATAGTTGTTACATGTATATTGTAAAGTGCTGTATTTATGTGCCGCCTGTGGTTCATGTTGACACAATATATTTACTTCATGATGAAAAGTGCATTTGATATAAATGTGCCGCTGCATGGGAAAACCAACAATCTGCATAGTCGAAAACAAAGGCGCAGATCAGCTTCCCAGTGACTGCGAAGCTGATCAGCGCCTTTGTTTTCGCTACACAGATAGTACAATGCCTCTTATTTCTAAATCCAAAATTTCCAGCCTCTTACCATCTTCTATGACTCTACAGCCCGGTTTGTATCAGACCTGGTCGGAACACAAATTGTTGGTCTTCTCATGCACAGGCTCAAATAGAATTTTGTCTGCAATCTGCCAAGATTGGCCTATCTCACAGTGTTCAGAAGCGTAAGAATCATGTAATAGGGGTTTCTAACACAAATGCAAGCAAAACAGAGGACTAGAGTCGTAAAACCCTTTCAGATGTGTGGAAAAAAAAGATTGAAAATGTGAAGAAAAGTGCAAGCTTTATAATATGTTCATTGAATCCATAGGAATTTAAAATGACAAACTTGTGACTTTCATTGTGTACAAGCACAATGTACATTCCACCACATTCCCACCATGTATAGACACAGAGCAGAAAAAAGCTTAGTCAGTAGTGTTTACAAGCCAAAAAAATATTTTGGCCTGCTGTTTGCCTCAGCTATTCATCGTTAGATTTGCAAAGGCAAATTCTTGCTAATTTTGATATTAAGAAACTGCATTAGGGCCACATTTCAAACACAGTCACTGACCCTTTTTGCAAAACAATTTAGGTAACATGTACCTGATAAATGGAAAAATCAGTGATTTGATTAATAGCCTTTTCAAATAAAGGTTGTTACCAGTGACAAAAATCTAAGTGAAATTCAGCCGCAGCCTTGCAAAATAACAAGTCATAAATTCAGAATTTGGTTTAATATTACTTTCCTTTTATTTAAAATAAGAACAAAGAATGGTGTGTGTATTTACACTGACAAAACCACAAACATTATTTCAATCGTTTTTCTTGGAAATGCTGAGTGCCATCCACAGCGTTATTACTGGTAATTTGAACCACAAACTATCCAGGAATTTTGAGCTACATAAACATCACGAAAACATGTCCGTATAATGTATACCCCCTTGAACCCCACTTTTATAAAGAAAAAACTGGGGTTTGCAGGGGTATACCTATTTTTCTTATTTTTGCTCTAAAACATAGATTGAGGGTACTTTTTAGAATCGCCTCGCCGAGGAGGTTCTAACGTGTACCCGCGATCCGTGTTTTGAGCAAAAATAAGGAAAATATCAAAATTTTTCCTTCGAAAATTTCATGTTTTTTTTTTTCACCTGAAAAAAAAAATCTTTGTTTATTGCATGGGCAAGTTTTCATAATGATATTCCTGATGGGATTTTACACGTTATTTCACTGTCAGACTCAACTTTTGACTTTGAGCATGATTTAATACAAGTTCTACTATATTAATTGAGCCGCGACGCGAGAAAACCGGTCTTCGGGGTTTCCGACCAGGTCTGATACAAACCAACCTGTACAGCCACAGGAGCAGGCTAGAGACTTGAAATTTGGGCAATAAGTAGAAGAGATATTGTACTATCCGTGTAGCGAAAACAAAGGCGCTGATCAGCTTCGCAGTTACTGCGAAGCTGATCTGCGCCTTTGTTTTCGCATAGGCAAAAATCCGGTTTTCTCACGATGCGGCCTTTATGTGGCATTATGTTTTCATTTTAATTGTAAAACTGGCGTATTTCTTGCCCCAGCAAGATTATGAATAAATCAAAGAATATCTCTTGGCTTTTAGTTATATTCTATAAACCATTTTACTGTTTATCAAAGAGTTTTATATTTTCAGTTTTGAGTTGAAAATGATGTTTGAGCAAATATTCAAGTAATTGTCAGTTAGAAAATATGAGCTATGTTGGCATGATGAGCATATACATTCTATCTGTGACTCTGAAACCACACATCTTCTACCACACAGAGAGCATAAAGTTTTCCAAATTGCTCCCAATAGCTTGAGATTTTTTTTCTGAACAACAAGCTGGTTTCAGCTAGTTTTGTCTCTTAGTTGCCATGTTTCTTCAACTTCTTTCAACTCATAAAGCACGGAAAGTAGTTGTACCTTGAGAAAACATACTGCTTGGATTTCTGAGCCGGACTAACATAAACATATAAATGTGAGTTACATGTTTTAAATTCAGATTTAAGAAGTGAAACGTCAAGGATTACACTAGGTCACGGGGACCCAACTGTTAATCGTGATTATTGATGCGACGTGGAATGTTAATGCATGCCCCTTGGCCAATTAAAGTCAAGTTTTATAGGAAGTAAAGCATCTTTTTGAATGGAGGACCAATGTGTTTATATATAATTCAGGTCACATGACCAAGATGTCTTTCATGACCATAAATGTTTAAAACCCTTCAAAAATCTCCGGAACTGCTGAACCTATTGCAATGAAACTTGGCATGTAGCAACTGGGAATAGAGTAGAATACTACAATGTGTTTATAAATCATGGACCTGTGATGACCTTGACAAATTTTAAGGCATGGTCAACTTCGGTCATATATGCAGAAAGCTATTAAAATGTCATTGAAGAGAAAAACTTCAGGAAATTGGCAAATGGACAGAATATTTTTTTATGATTTTGAAAGGGGTTATTCTAATCCTGCCCTGGGGCTATTTATTTGCATATGACCAAAGTTATTTGTATATATCTCGGATCTCATGTGAGCGTTTACAGGACCATTGGTCCTCTGGTCAGGGGTTCTGATCAAGTCGGATATATACCAGGGCTCATAGGGCCCAGAATTATGGTGTTTCTTTTAAGTTGAGGACCACCCTACCTACCTACATACATACCTACCTTAAGCACATTTCGGATGTCATAGAAGTCCCATAAAATGCAGGAAACTTTTGGACATTATCATAGCTGCTGACGGAGACTTAAATCATCAAATCAAACAAAATCTGTCTTGGAATCTAAAGGTCATACTATTCAATGGACCTGGTTGCCGAATCGTATCACTAAGCAAGACCAATTAACTCCCCGGACGTGTTGTATTGTTAAACACAGCACAGGAAGTGGCTCTGTCTGGACATTGTTGACTGGGACCCTTAATGGAACATTAACCACTGCTTAAAAGCAGATAATTTCTCATTGGTCCATGTCAGAATACACCATTTGCCATGTATCTGACCGGGTAAATTTATGTTTTTACTTATCTCGAGATATTTGTCCCACATTATCCCACAAAATCAGAGGATAAATAAGCCATTTTCTCTGACTTTACAGAGAAATGACATGTACAGTTTTTACACAAAGCATTTATACTAAGGGATTTTAGAACCACCTTACTTAACATCGGTTTTCATTTGCTTAAAACTTTTTTAAAGTTGAGTTAATTTATAAAATTTTTAAAGTTGAGTTAATTTATAAAATAAACAAAATATCATGTATAACGGCAAAATTTACCATCCCTGGCTACAATAAGGAAACTGGGTATTTTTAAGGGAGATAATCCTGATGCAGAATATGCTGCGCCGTATTTGTATTTGTTTTCGTCTAGGCGAAGGATGGTATGTACTTCAAAAATGTGTATACAGGTGAGTATATATGCTCTTATTCACAAATAAAATCAGTAATTTTAAGGACTTCATGAATGTCCCTCGTAATTATGCGTCATTTTATTATGATACGAGTGTTTGCCTGAGCACTAAATGAATGTTTGAAATCAATAAATGTGGAAAATTTGAAGAAGAAAAAAAAAGTCAATGTGTAAAATAACGACGATTGTTAATTCTGAAAAAGGTGTTTTAATTGTAAGAAAGTAATCCAACATTTTGGCAGCATCAAGTTTCTTTTAAGCATAAGGTAGGACACACTACAGGTAAAATTGAGCCGCCGCATGACAAAACGACAATTTACAGTGTAGGTTTCTGACCAGGTCCGACACAAACAATTCTGTACACGCAGAGAATTTTCGATCTATAAAGCGAAAACAAAGGCGCTGATCAGCTGTGCAGTTTCGCCTATGCATATTGTTGGTTTTCTCGTACGGCGGCTCAAATTTGTTTAGCTAAGTTTCTTTTTTAGCTCGCCTGTACGAAAGTACAGGAAGAGCTATTGCAGTCACCCCGGCGTCGGCGTTAGCGTCGGCGTCGGCGTTGCTCAAAATGTTAAAGTTTTTGGTTAAAGTTTTTATGAGTCTATATCTCTTGAAGTTGTGGATGGATCAGGTTGATACTTTGCATGTTGGTAGATATTGGTCTGAAGTTTTATGCTGTACCATCATGACCCACCTTGGTGACCTTGAGGTCAAGGTCACGGACTTAGAACTTTTTGGTAAAGTTTTTGGTTAAAGTTTTTATAAGTCTATATCTCTTGGATATGTAGATGGATCAAGTTGATACTTTGCATGTTGGTAGATATTGGTCTGAAGTTTTATGCTGTACCATCATGACCCACCTGGGTGACCTTGAGTTCAAGGTCACAGACTTTGAAATTTTATGTTAAAGCTTTTGCTTAAAGTGTTTTGAACTGTATATTGCTGGAACAGATGGATGGATCTAGTTGATACTTTGCTGTTAGATATTATTCTTTTATTATGCTGTAGCATCTTGACTCACCTGTGGTCAAGGTCACAGACTTAGATTTTAGGTTATAAGTCTATATCAAATATGTAGATGGATCAAGTTGAACTTAGCATGTTGGTAGATATTGGTCTGAAGTTTTATGCTGTACCATCACGACCCACCTGAGTGACATTGAGGTCAATGTCTTTGGTCATAGATTTAATAGATTTAGTGTCAAAGCACAAGTCAGGCGAGCTACGCTGTCCTGCGACAGCTCTTACTAATACCTTCCTTCAGATACATTTTCGCATTATCATATACACAGCTGATAAACACGTGGTATGGAATGGGTGACGCACAATGTAATTCTGCCCGAAGTTGAGATGAAAAATTCGAGTTTTCTCTTATACCATTTACTCTATTGACTGACAGATAGGCGCAGTCAATGCAGAAATTGAACATTTATTGTATGAAAGTAACATTAGGAATCCATGTTATTTCGTTTTCGCAAACACTTCCGCCCCCTGAACATACTGTATAGTGCTTCCAACACAATAAAATTAAAGTGTTTGCGAAAACGAAATAACCGGCATTTCTTATGTTACTTTCTTTCAATAAATGTTCAATTTTGCATGGACTGCACCCATTTATTTTTCAGTATTTACATGCTATAGGAGAAAACACGAATATCTAACCTCAGCTTCTGTCTCAATTGCAGTGTGTGTCACCGATTGTATGTATACAATACCACGTAATTGTCAGTAGTGATATACTCAGAGGAAAAGTTTAGTCAGTAACTTCGACAAGCCCCAAAACTATCCAGTCCTGCCGCTTGCATAATTTTGTTTCACATTGTTAAATGCAGTTTCTTTCTAAATTTGATAAGAAAGTTCATCAGATGCTTAATTTTGCAGGATTGGCCTTATTCGCAAAACATCATTTTTGTAACTAGCTGATAAATCATGTAGTGCTTTGATTAATGGCGTTGTCGAACCAGTCGAAAACATCTTAGCAATATTCAGCCAATAACGTGTCAAAAATTCAGAATTTCGAGCTTAAGCCTAGGTTACATTTGCCCCGATTATCGTACGATTTTTCGGTCTGCGATTTTCTCTACGATTTTTAGACATCGTAGGAGATCGTGGGCTACGACGTATGTGTTAACAATTCATACGGACATCGTGCGATTTTTTGATCTGCCATTTGTCGACGTTCTCATACAAAAACGCAAGGCGATCGTACGGCAGTCGTATGTCTCCGCAGATAGTACGTAGATATCGTACGGATCCCGTGCGTTGTCCGTAGGGAGTGCCTATACGTTTTGATACAAAACGCAAGGAGGCCGCACGGTAGTCGTAGGGTCTCCTCAGACTGTTAGTGGGTATCGTACGGAGTCCCTTGGACTTCTGACTGATGCCTTGGTTACATTTGGCCTACGATTAGCTTGCGATGATCGTACGATGCCATTTTTTGCATTTTCGTGCGGCCTCCGCAGGGTGACCTTACGATGTCCTTACGACTTCCTACGATCTCCGTAGCCTCTACGATCTTGTAATAGTCTGCACTATTACAAATTTTAAAATCGTAAGACCGTAGACCGTAGACACGTCGTAGGGCATCATACGGGCTCCGTAGGGATACCCTGCGATAATCGAGCGGTCACCGCACGATTTTTTTATGATAATTTGAGAACAAAAATCGTACAGTGATCGCAGGGAGGCCGCAAGGGGTCATGCCTAGTAGGTTGCATTTGCCCCGATCATTGTACGATTTTTCGGTCCGCGATTTCCCTACGACTTTTTAAAAATCGAATGTGATCATGGGCTACGACGTAGGTGTTTACAATTCATACGGGCATCGTTCGATTTCTTGTTCTAGCTTTCTTCGATGTCCTGAGTCGGAACTGTTTGGAGATCGTAGGGAAATCAAAGGGTCTCCGCACAGTTTAAGTTGAAATCGTACAGAGCCCGTTCGATGGCCGTGAAGAGTCCGTACGATTTCTTGCGGTCTCCATACGATAGCCGTACGATGTTAGGTGTCCGTACGATTTTAATAAACTTGTGATATAACCGTACGGATGCCGCACGATCACCCTAAAGGTCTACGAAATATCTTATTATTTTAGTCCCCAAATTATCATAAAACCGTGCGGTGACCGCACGATCATCGCAGGGTTTCCGTAAGGCGCCCGTACGATGATGCTACCTACGACGTGTCTACGGGCTACGGTCTTACGATTTTTAAAATTTGTAAAAGTGCAGACTACTACAAAATCGTAGAGGCTACGGAGATCGTAGGAAGCCGTAGGAAGTCGTAGGAAGCCGTAGGAAGCCGTAGAATCGTAGGTGCATCGTAGGGTCACCCTGCGGAGACCGCACGAAAATGCAAAAAATGGCATCGTACGATCATCGCAAGTTAATCGTAGGGCAAATGTAACCTAGGCTTTACCTCACTTTCATTTGAAGTAAACGGTGTATGTACTGTGACAAAACCATAAACACGGTACTCGTATTTTAATCGTCTTTCTTGGAAATGTTAGGTTACATTCACGGCTTCATTACTGGCGATTTCAATCTAAAACTTTCAGGGGTGTGTGAAACAAATGAGATTTTATACACATTTTCATTGACTAAACTTTTGCCGCTGAGCATATTTTCCCGTTTCAGAATAGAGCGGGTTAGGGTATTTCCGAACAGCTAAGGCATAATTTCACCGCCGTAAAAACTGAAAACAAGACGAGCCTAACCTTACTTTGTGTCACATGACAGAAAATCCAATGCCGAACATTAGCGGCATATCACGGATGGTTAAATCATTCACCCCTTCCGATCACGTGACTTTAAATTACATGACCATCGCCGGGTATTTCCGAACGAGCCAGGTCATCCGAACGAATGCGTCGTCTAATTCCGAACAACTGTATATTCTTCAAAAACAAACATGAAGATGGAATTACAATTGAGTTGAAACGATATTTTATGTTGGAACTTAACTAGTTTGATATAAAAGACAATAATACCCAGATACCCATAACGCGGGTTTGTGACAGAAGTCTTTAGTGTAAATCTTTAGTATTTAGAAACCCATGGTAACCCGGAAAATGCCGTAATTTTTTATCAGCATTCTAAACATTCACTTGGTCTATCCAAGAGATTGAGATTAATTCATTTGATGATGAAACGCGAAAGATCAAGTCCCTTTCTAAGTTCCGACTCGAATTCATCAAAACATACACATACTTAGTGACACCGGTAAGAGTCGTTCGGAATTAGATGGCTAATCAATTTTGGACTCCGAACCGTTGACGATAACAGTAATTATGGGTCATAAGTAATGGCTGTAAATTGAAATCAAGAATTCATTTATTTGGTGGGCCGATTATGCGTGGCACAATGGATAACAACTCTGGGCATCAAAACGATAGCTTAAGCCCAATGACAAATGGCCTTATGTACTCGCGCAAGGCGGATGCGCGGTCGTTACTAACAAATTTTAATTTAAATTTAAAAGATATCCAATGCATGCAAAAGCAGCCGATGCAAGGCAGGGAGACAGAAAGGAACTAAAAAAAAAAGTATCATTTGCAAAGATAAGTCTGTTGAAGCAAACGTTGAACTAAATCAAGGACTTGATAAAATCGTTCGGAAATTACCGGCGTTCGGAAATAGACGGACCCGCTCTAATTATTATATTAGCGAATGGGTAAATTTCTTGAAAGTTCATTTCGAAGATAACAAAAATTAAAGACAAAGAACACAAAGTCTGTTTCTAATATATACTGAATTACGAAGTGCACTCAATCGATCAATCGAGACCTAACAAAAGAAGGAAGCTAAATAAACGAAGGTTGCTCGATAAAAAAAAAGAAAAAAAAATCTTAAGAATTTTATGTATAAAAGAGGGACAATCTTTTACATATAATATTAGCAATTACACAGTTTTAAAGTGGTATAGATTACAATAATGGATCATAAATCGCTGGTTGAAACACGCACCGTCAAACGACAGTAAATGTTCTTTTTATTAGGATGTAAACAAACTATGGCTAGAAGATTATTTGCGCTATTCAACAAGAAAGGTAAATCTATGTCTATATTTCAACAGCATCGCATTTTTTGAGCGTATGCTAACTTTTTTACCTTCTTAATGTTGCGGGAAAATCTGAGGTGCGAATTTAATCATACAACACTCATACAATATACATAAATATTATTTCATTTATATTACATTACGAACTTAAAGTATTTAAATTCCCCAGGTTCCTCGCCAACAATGTCAAGTGTCACAACTGGCATTGTAGGGTTTAAACATTCAAATTAAGCATTCATTTTCATTTCTATCGTTTGGAACTTTTTCAAAGATTAATAATTCCATCTTTTATGCTAACAAACGTCAGTCTAACTCATTGAAACCCAAAATGTAGATAATGAAACCTCGAAATGTAGAGAATCAGACCCAGCGGTTGATGAGGAAGAATCTGAAAGGCTTAATACACGTACCAGCAACACAGACACAGCTGAAAGCCTTACTCAAAACATTACAAGAGGCTTAGAGCAAATATGTCAAAATGGTAAGTAAAGTAATTATCGTGTTTTTTTTTTTTTTTTTTTTTTTTTTTTTTTTTTTGTTTTTTTTTTTTTTTTTTTTTTGTCTTTCAATCACAATGGACGAAACCCCCTTGTATACATGTAGGATGTAGGTCTTTTTAGATTTGAGGAGATTTCAGAAATTATGTAGGTTTTCTGAGTCTACTTTATTTTGGAACAGTCCTCGTAAAATTAAAGGTTTAGATGCCCCTGCATTGCATATTTTTCACAACTAAGGTTATAAAACTATTCAAGAAAATTTGTCATAAATCAAGTGGCTGCTATATAATGGTTAACCCCCAAATCGAAAGTAACGGTCTACCACGGTCCAATTATCATTTTCTTTTTTTTTCTCACTCTCTTTTTTCGTACTCAAAAGAACCAGGTACATGTTTTTATCTTGCCATATTCCTTCAGTTTCACAGGTGGAGAGTCTGGTCAAACAGGCGGTCTCATCACCAGATGCACAGGAGCACCGACATCGAATGTATGTATTACAAGGAAAGATAAGACTATGATGACACTCTCATAGTGTTTTAACTCTTTGAGATGAATATATCGTATTCACCACCAGCATAACCTTAATATATGTACTGATCGGTGGCCCCAGTGGCCTAGTGGTTAGGAGCGCCGATATTTCATGGACTAATCGATATGTGCTCGCTTGTAAAATAGATAATCATAAATACCTATGCCCTTGGTTAATTTTATTGCGCAGGTAGTGTCTTGGGGATTATCAATAAGACAATAAATATGACAGTAGTTGCTCTACCTGTATTACCTCTCAATAAAGGTATTAATCTTCTGCCACCCAGCGGGTGACTTAGGCCTTTAAGCTCTGTCATTACAAAAATGGCCAAACGACCGTGGTGGGTCATCTTGCATATCTGTCTAAAAATCCTATAATATAGACAGAATATACTACGGTATAGATTGAGTCTATAATAAAAGCTGTCGCAGGACACCGTAGCTCGCTTGACTAATGTTTTGCCACTATGACCCATGAGCTTGACCTAAAGTTCTCTGAGGTGGGCTGCGATGGTACCACATAAAACTTCAGACCAATACATGTATCTACCAACTTGCAAAGTATCAACTTGATCCAGCTACATATTCAAGAGATATATACTTATAAATAAACTGTAACCCAAAACTTGTTTAAAATAAGTCCGTGACCTTGACCTCAAGGTCACTCAGGTGGGTCAAGATGGTACAACATAAAACTTGAGAAGAATATCTAATAGCAGGCAAAGTATCAATTCATCCATCCATCTGTTCAAGAAATATACAGTTCTAAAAAGCTAAAGCTAAAATAACAATAATTTCAAGGTCTGTGACCTTGAACTCAATGTCACTCAGTTGGGTCATGATGAAACAACAAAACTTCAGACTAATATCTATCAACATGCAAAGTATCAATTTGATCAATCTGCACGTTCAAAAGATAAAGACTTACAAAATCTTTGACCAAAACCTTTAAAGGCCTAAGTCACCCGCCGGTTGGCAGAAGATTAATACCTTTATTGAGAGGTAATACAGGTAGTGCAACTATTGTCATATTTATTGTTTTATTGATAATCCCCAAGACACTACCTATGTAATAAAATTAACCATATGTAAGGGCATAGGTATTTATGGTTATCTATTTTACAAGCGAGCATATATCGATACAGCCACAGCCAATCAAATTATTGGATTTTAAGGAGCTGCTGGAGATGTTCACCCTAAGGTGTCTAGACAAATACTGAGATGAGTAGTAGTAGTAGTAAAGTGCAGGCCGAACGGACTTAATCCATGGTTCCACCTCAAGGACGATACTGAGATGAGCAACCTCATTTTGCCTTTTATAGCCCACCTAGGCCTTTAACACAAAAGACCTAGGGAGTTCAAGGCCCAATTTCGGCCTCAGGTTTAGGTAAAAAGTGAATTTTGGAATTGTGATGAAAACTGTATTGCAAATAGCAGGTATATGTCCCTGCTTTAAAAAAAAGATAGTACAAGTTTTTCATCCAAATAGTAAACGTTGCCATGGTAACGATCAGAAAACATAGAAATAACACTTTTTAAGCCTATTTTTCACAATTAAATGACACTTTCAACTACCGGCCCACGCTATGAACAATTTCTTGACATGAAGTATCATCCATACATACTGTATGCAAAGTATCATTTTGTTCGTGGCGTGGGCCGGTAGTTACAAATTAAAACTTGTGTTCAGAAATGACCAAAAAATGAGCCCAAAAGTGCAAATTGTGCTCTACCAATCGTTCTTCTATACGTTATCATGGCAACACTTGTAGGATTACCGAAGAATTTGTTCTGCATTTTATAAGAGGAGATACGTGACTGCTTTTAGGAATATTTTTCTCATCTAAATACCAAAATTTATTTTGCTACCAAAATATGAGGCCAAAAACAGGCCTTATACACCCTAGGTCTTTTTAAGTCCGTGACCTGACCTCAGGGTCATACAGGTGGGTCGTGGTGGTAAAGCATAAAATTTCAGACCAAAATCTGTCAATATGCAAAGTATCAACTTGATCCATCAATACATTCAAGAGATATCTACAAAAACTTTAACCAAAACTGACTTTAGCATAAAATTTCTAAATCCGGTCAACCAGGTGATTAGTGATGATACAGCGTAAAAGTTCAGGCCAATATCTATCATCTTAATCCATCAATATGTTCATATAGGCTATGGAGATATAGACTTATCATGAAAAACTTTAACATTTTAGCAATGCCGACGTGAACGCTAACGTCGACGCCGGGGTGACTGCAATAGCTCTTCCTGTACTTTTGTACAGAACAACTAAAAGGTGAACCACGAAAACATAATACATACTAGTATATATTCGATTTGTTCTTTCTGTCAACTTCTCTTCAAACTGAAAAAATAAATAATAAAAAAAATAATAAAAAAATAAAAATAAAAAAATAAATAAATAAATTATGATGTTATATGATTCAATATTTTTCAGGTTACAAATCATCAGCTACACAAATCAGGTTGCAAAAGATGCAACTAAGAACTTGAAGGAGTTATTTCAACAGCCCTTACCAAATAACTCCGAACAGGTACCACATTTTAGCTCACCTGAGCCGAACGCTCACAAGGTGAGCTTATAGTATAGGCATGATCCGGCGCCCGGCGTCGTTTGTCGTCGTCGTCCACAATTTCAAAAACCTTCTTCTCTGAAACCGCTTGACATGACCAGGATGGCCGCCATGCCCATATATGGTAAAAACCCTTCAAAAATCTTCCCCAGAACCGTTAGGCCGATTTCCACGAAATATATGTAATTTATTAAGGTCAATGTCATTTCTTGACCTTGACCCAAGGTCATTGAAATATCAAAATTAAGTCACAATTTCAAAGATCTTCTTCTCTGAAACCGCTTTGCTGATCAAGTTTAAATTATATGGAGCTTCCATGGGTAGGGGGAATGAACGTTTGTTCACGGGATCTTGGTCGCATGACCAAGATGGCAGCCGACACCCATATATGGTAAAAACCCTTCAAAAATCTTCAGAACAAGTGGGCGGATTCCCACGAAACTTGGTATGTAGCATTGGGACCTCTAGCCCATCATAGTCTGTTCAAATGATGACCCTAGGATGACCTTGACCTGTATTTTACGGCAAGGTCAATTTTGGAAACATAGGTTTTTACATGGAAAAAAGCAAAAACAATGGATATTTTGGAAAATATTGCAGCTTGAGACTTGAAAATTGCTAGATACAAACAGCTAATGGAGTCAATGAAGGTCATAGAAAGATCAAAATTTCGTCACAATTTCAAAGATCTTCTCTGAAACCACTTGGTCAATCAAGTTGCTTTTATGTGGAGCCTGTTTGGATAGTGGCATTGAAATTTTGTTCGTGATATCTTGGTCACAAGACCAAGATGGCCGCCACGCCAATATATGGTAAAAACCCTTCAAAAAATCTTTTTCTCCAGAACCGATAGGCCGATTTCCACGAAACTTGGTATGTAGCACCAGGGACTCCAGCCCATCATGGTTTGATCAAATGATGACCCTGGGATGACCTTAACCTATTTTACAGCAAGGCCAATTTTGGAAATATTGGCATTTACCTGGGAAAAGGCGAAAACAATGCCGATATTTTGGAAACTATTGCAGTCTGACACCTGAAAGTTGCTAGATGCAGACAACTAATAGAGTCAATGAAGGTATGTAATTAATTAAGGTCAAGGTCTTGACCCTGACCCAAGGTCATTTAAATATCAAAATTAAGGTTATCTCAGAAATCACTGGGTTTGGAAACTATTGCAGCCTGAGACCTCAAACTTGGCTGATGCAGACAACTTATGAAGTCAATAAATGTGTGTGATTATTCAAGGTCAAGGTCATTTCATGATGATTTAATGCTCCAAGATCAGGCTTCAGGTGAGCGTTCTCAGGACCAATGGTCCTCTGGTCTTTTCATAAGACGCACATACGGCTGGACAGACAGACAATTTTGTATAATTTAAGTTGCCGATATTCATGGCTATGTGTCTGCTTAAAGAAATTTAATCGAAGAATGGTATGAATGGTAAATCACTCCTGAAAACGGGCTAATGGGCGAATCCATTCTTCAAAAATGGATTACGAGGAGCAGATGGAAAATACGTAGTATGGCATCGTTATTTCTTAATGCGTTGGTAAATATATTAATTTAAAAGTAACACATGTATGGAAAGTAGAATTTCTTCTTCAAGATGATGAATTGAATGTTCTAGAAAGACCAGGCGTGCACGTGCCTCGCACTCTCAAAATGAAGGCATGTTTATATACTGGTGGAAATTTTCGAAAACAAAAAAATATTGCGAAAAATCGATAGAAAATTAGTGACCTAATTCGATATCATATTATAAATAATAAGCGAAATCTCACTGGGTGCTTCCTTGGTCCCGATATAAAAAAAGTTTTGTTTTGACTTTTTGGTAACGGATTTTGTTCTACTTTTTTAACACAGTAAATCTCAACAAAACACAGTCGACAATAACATAAATCGCTTGATTTATATCACTATTTAACGAATCAAATTAAATCTTACTATAAAATTGCATTCAAAGCACAATATTTTGACTTGAATTCTTTCAGTGACGTCATAAATTAGAATCAAATCAAATCTTTGACCAAATTCTAGGAATTATTGTAGAAAAAAAAAATCTTATACCGGAATCAAACAAAACCAAATCCTATCGGGATCCTATAGTAAAAGTCAAACAAAACCTTTTTATATCGGGACGAAGGAAGCACCCAGTGATATCTCTCGGACTTCTTTTTCTGTATATGTTTTCTGCGGTTATTGCTTGCACGGCCAGCATCATTAGATGCGAAAAATAGTGATTAATATAGAAATTGTACCGTTTCAAAAATTAGCATTTTACCTGTTTTTAGCTCAC
Source organism: Rugalucina vietnamica (assembly GCA_964017185.1). Lineage (NCBI taxonomy): Eukaryota > Metazoa > Mollusca > Bivalvia > Lucinida > Lucinidae > Rugalucina > Rugalucina vietnamica. Next base: position 31,224,422 of record OZ024873.1, on the reverse strand, counting down.
CTGAGCCGAAGGCTCACAGGTGAGCTTATAGTATACCCATGCTCCGGCGTCCGTCCGTCGTCGTCCGTCGTCCACAATTTCAAAGATCTTCTCCTCTAAAACCGCTTGGCCAATCAAAGCCAAACTTCATGTGGAGCATCCTTGGGAAGGGGGAACTAAATGGTCTATGTCACATGACCAAGATGGCCGCCATGGCTATAAATAGCAAAAACCTTTAAAAATCTTCTTCTCCAGAACCAGAGGGCCGATTTCCACGAAACTTGGTATGTAGCATCGGGGACCCTAGGATGACCTTGACCTATTTTACGGCAAGGTCAACTTAGGTCGCCAATGCATTTGAATGGGAAAAAATGGTAAAATGCTATTTAATGGGTAAAACTTACTGGGAATAGGCAAATGGACAGAAGATTAATATTTATTGAAAATTTTAGCCCCTGGGGGGTTGTCTGCCCCTGCCCCGGGGCTATATGCATGTATATTTCCATAATAATGAAACATCTTCTCCCCTGAAACCGCTTAGCCAATCAAAGCCAAACTTCATATGGAGCATCCTTGGGAAGGGGGAAAGAAAGTTTACATAAATGGTCAAGGTCACATGACCAAGATGGCTGCCATGGCTATAAATAGAAAAAACCTTTAAAAATCTTCTTCTCCAGAACCAGAAGACCATTGATTTTGAAACTTGGTGTGAAGCATCAGTGACTGGAGCTCTACAAAGTTTATATAAATCATGACCCTGGGATGACCTTGACCTATTTTGCGGCAAGGTCAACGAAGGTCGCCAATGCATTTGAATGGGGAAAACTTTTAAAATGTCATTTAAAGTGAAAGTCTTGCAGGAAATGAGCAGTAGGACTGAATATTAATGATTCTGAAAAAAAATTGGACTCCAGGGGCTCATCTGCCCCCACCCTGGGGCATTATACATGTATATTACCATAATATTCAAACATCTTCTCCTCTGAAACTGCTTGGCCAATCAAAGTCAAATTTTATGTGAAGCATCTATAGAATGGGGGAATCATTGTGTATATAAATAATCCAGGTCACATGACCAAGATGGCCTCCATGCCCATATATGGTAAAAGCCCTTCAAAAATCTTCTTCTCCGGAACCGATGGACTGATTTCAATGAGTGATTGATTGATTTATTTCGGTATCACAGATTAGCAAAACATACACATACATGTATAATATAAAACAGAACAATGTAGTAAAATGCTATCTTCACATATGGGTGCATGAAAACAATCAATTTTCCATTGTAAAGTTATATGGCTTGCCAATAAATACCAAGGATGACACAAAAAAGAAAGAGTGATCTCTCATATTTCCATTGTGGTCCTTAAGTGCTGATTTGCAAGTCATAGTGAGGCACTGTTGATAACTATTCAGATAGTCAAACATTATCAAATAAGCATACAAAACACCCAAGTTACATATTGCAATATACTTATAAAATATACTATATACTATTAAGAACAAATATATCCTAAAATACCACCTGCGATTACCTAATAAGTTAAATAACATTAAATTCATATTAAAACAGAATCTAAAAGATGAGATTTAACTGCTGTTTTAAAAGTCGTTAAGCTATTTACATTTTTAATATTTGATGGAAGAGCATTCCAAAGGGTACAGCCTGTATAGGCAAATGATTTTTTGCCAAAACTCTTCACTTTGGGAAGAAGGTAACATCCATTTTCTCGAAATCTTGTACTATAGTTATGGATAGACGAGGCAAGAGTAAAACGCTCACCCATATATTCAGGTGATGTTCCTGATCTGATCCTAAAAATGTGATTTAAAATCACCTGATCTACCCATTTGGAGACTGGCAACCATCCTAAAGATTTAAATTCCTCAGACCCTTCATGAGACTTTGTATCCAGGTTCAAAACAAATCTAACCATTTTATTTTGAGTAACTTGGAGTCTTTCTCTTAAGAATTTTGATAAACCTGGATACCAAAACGAACAAGCATAGTCAAAGTGACATTGAATAAGTGACATAACTAAAAGTTTTTTGGAATGCATGTTAAGAAAATTCTGTTTTCTGTATAAAAACTTCAATCGGGCATTTGCCTTCTGAACAATCGATTTAACCATGGTTTCACCACTCAAACACTGTTCTAAAACTGCGGCTAAATATTTCACCTCTTCTTTAGACTCAATCTGCGTCCCTTTACATGAGATTCTTAAGTTTGATTGCGACCTTAGTCTAGATTTAGAACCAAACAAAATGGATTCTGTTTTTCCTAGGTGCAACGAGAGTTTATTGTCAACAAGCCATTCACTTATCACCTCCAGTTCATTCTGTAGCAAAGATTCAATTGTTGATATTTTCTTATCCGCAACCAAGATGGCAGAATCATCAGCATATAAAAGAAGCTTGTTATTTATAGCATCTGACATGTCATTGACATATATTAAAAATAAAAGAGGTCCAAGGATTGACCCCTGGGGCACACCACATGAAATTGTAGAGCTAGAAGATAAAATTCCAGACACGTCAACAAGTTGCTTACGATCTGACAAATAAGATCTAAACCATCTAATAATGTCTTGATTAAAACCTAGTGCTTCCATTTTCATCAATAAAATACCGTGATCAACGGTGTCAAACGCCTTTTGAAGGTCCAGTAAAACCATGCCAACAAGATTCCCTTTATCCATTTCAAATTTAATGAAATCAGTCAAATGGATTAAACATGTATCAGTAGAGAAACGACCTCTAAAACCAGACTGGAAATCGTATAAAAGCTTCTTCTCATCGAGATAAGTCTCAATTTGCTCATACACAACTTTTTCAACAACCTTAGATATGATACTCAAAATAGAAACAGGACGATAGTTTCCAACCTCTGTTTTGTCATTTTTCTTAAATAGAGGAACAACTCTTGCTATTTTAAGGTCATCAGGAACAACACCTTGAATAATTGATAGATTGATTATGTGTGTCAGAGGAGATAATATAATAGAGGCACTGTCTCTCACGAAGCGCGAGGGTATACCATCAAGTCCCGTTGCTTTATTGATGCTCAAAGCGTTTAAGAGTTTTAAAACTTTGCCTTCAGTGACAATTGAGAAAGAATAGGCATTAGGCTTCACACCTTTTTGATAGTAGAACTTTTCTACAAAACCTTTTCCGAATTTATTAAGACCTTTAGGAAGTTTCGCAACCAACTTTGATGCTACGGTAGTGTAAAATTCATTAAATTTTTCTGCACAAGTTGCTTTATCGAAGCACAGTTCATTATCAATTTTAAGACCAATTGTGCTTGATGAGGTTTTATTTTTCTTTGATGGCATACCCAGATCTCTTAGTGATTGCCAGAGCGACTTTGAGTCATCACTTTCAATAAAACTTGGCGTGAAGCATCGATGGCTTAAGTACTATAATGTATATATATAAATCATGACCCTGTGGTGACCTTGACCTATTTTACGACAAGGTCAACATAGGTCGCCAATGCATTTGAATGGGGAAAACTTTTAAAATGTCATTTAAAGTGAAAGTCTTGCAGGAAATGAGCGGTAGGACTGAATATTAATGATTCTGAAAAAAATTGGACCCCAGGGGCTCATCTGCCCCCACCCCTGGGCATTATACATGTATATTAACATAATATTCAAACATCTTCTCCTCTGAAACCACTTGGCCAATTAAAGCCAAATTTTATGTGAAGCATCTATATAATGGGGGAACAAATGTATAATCTAGGTCACATGACCAAGATGGCCGCCATGCCCATATATGGTAAAAACCCTTCAAAAATTTTCTCTGAAACCAATAGACTGATTTCAATGAAACTTTGCGTGAAGCATTGATGGCTAAAGTACTACAATTTGTATATCATGATCCTGTGATGATCTTGACCCAGTTTATGGCAAGGTCAGCATGGGTTGCCCATGCATTTGAATGGGGGAAAACTGTTTAAATGTCATTTGAAGGGAAAAGCAAGCAGAAAATTGGCAAATGGACAGAATATTGATTATTCTGAAAAAAAAGAAAATCTCCCAAGGGCTTCATCTGCCCCTGCACTGGGGTTAAATACCTTAATATTCAAACATGTTTATTGGTATATGCAGCAGATCTCTGGTGAGCGTTTACAGGACCATTGGTCTTCTGGTATTCCTATTTGTATTGTAATAAAGGTTGGTACTGCAGTAAGATTTGTGCCATCCGAGTATATGTTTTGCGTTGCATATAGAGAATTTCGTCATGCAAAATATATCGTCTTATCTTGCTCAGTTCCTATGAAAATTAATCTTTATAACACTACCCCCTATTTTCAAGAAGTGGGTGGGGTAACTAACCCCCGCATATCTTCTCAACTGTAGAATATTGCGTCAAGATATCTTGTCAGTCATCACACTAGTAATTAGTTTCAACGCACAAACCATTCTTACCATTTTTATTTATTTTATTTTTTTTTATTTTTTTTGTTACACTTGTCAATTTATACAAACAAAACGATTTCCTCCTTGCTAAAATCACCCATACACGTGACCAGATTTAAAAAGTTATGCTCTGAACAACTTTTTGTTTGTCTTGTTAGAAAGCAGGGAAACTGTGCTTGGTATGAAACTAAACATGGTATAAATTTAGACAAATGTTGTTTTTATATTTTCAAATTAAAAGCATTGTGACGGGTGCTTTTTGACATAGAAAATGAACAAAATGCAGAGAATTCCAAGAGACATCGGTTTTGCCGTCTCGTTTATATTAAAGTTATAAGGAATTTGCAAATTCATTCAAGACTTGCAAAATAAATTGACTTTATTGTGGGTTACAAAATAGTACGAAATAATCTTATTCCAACAAGCAGTTCTCATGCACTGCTAAAGTCATTAATGATGAACAATTGTCTATTTTATTGAAATTTTACTTTTTCCAGTATACAAACAGTACCCATATTTGCAATAGTATTTTTCCTGATTGCATCATGTCAACTTCATAAAACTATTGTAAGAATGTAGAGGAAAGATGGATGCTTAAAATGATACCAAACATGTATTGGTTTGACGATCAGTTACTGAAATAATTGACCGCGCTACGTACTTTCCAGCTGCCTCTCGTAATTAAATATCAAATAGAAATCAAAATAATGACCATAAATGTATTATTTCAGCACCGGAGGGAAAACTTAGCAGCGCAATTATACGCTGTTCTTGAAAACTTGAAAAGAGTAGAAAAATCTGTGGCTGAAAAAGAGCGAGCAAGTATCCACGAAGATGACTGGGTCCTTATTACTTCTACACAAGACATGCCAAAGGTTCATGGCGGCCCAGCATCATTCCAGAGATATGCAGATGAAAATGCAAAGCTTGATGAAATAAAAGAAAGACAGGAAGAAATTACTAAAATAGAGGTCTGTGTTTCTATGACTTTGTGGTTAGATGCATTTTAAACGTTTTCTCTTTTTGCACTGAATTCGCTCTAGAGTTATTTTCCCAGCAGTTAAATCATATATAGATCCAAAGGTTTACGTGTATTCCTACTTTTAATAGTAGGTGTATGGTATATCTTATTTTGTGTTGTATAATAGATGAGGCACACATCCAAGAAAAGGTTCAAGGCAAATGTTTACTCTAAGGCTGACTTTATACGTTTTACGCCATTCCTTATTTAAAACCAGTACCTCATGTCTGTGAAATCACATTCCACCAAACTTGATCAAAACATCTATTTGGGGTCAAGGAAGCAGATATACGCTATCGCTAGGCACTCGTAAGACTGCATTATTCTGACACAACTTACCGTTTAGAAGAGAATTTCATTCTGTGTCAAGAGCTTCTAATCCTAACAAAGCTTTCGTCTGAATGGTGAGTCTACTGATTGAGAAAGCATGCATATTTTGTGTGCCTGGCGTTCGTTTACGTTGAAATGAATAGAATCTCAAACACTGTTTTTAAAAGAGACACAATCGAAATTGCTAAATAGGACTGGTGTTAACTTTTCACGTTAGATCTGACGTTTCAGCCGGTTCACAAAACTATCTAGTGTGAGTGTCTATCTAGTGGAACCAAAATGTGAAAATTGTCGCAAACTAGTCTGTAGTTTATCACATTCCAGGTAGATACTATCACAGGCATATATCTGACTTGAGCTTCTGTTTTGGCTACAAATATCCAGTAAACTGATTTTCATTTGTTTGTCTGCAGAGAAGCGTTATGGACGTGAATCAAATCTTTAAAGATCTTGCAAGCTTGGTCCATGAACAGGGAGAAGTTTTAGGTAGGCTGGAATGTAATTATCATTTTTAGTTTTTTTTTACATGTATATAGTATATACATACTATATACTGATTTAGAAAAAGTATGCAGCCCTAGATCTGACTGTCTGAAATGCTTTGATCAGGTTTTTTCTCTGTTTGCATCATTCCGAGGTATCAAGCCGCAACTCTATAAGGGCTGTGATATTATAGATGGGCATCAAATTTTGGGTAGAAGTTCCTTTAACAGGGAGGAAATAATCCAACATGACTGGAAAATGTGGGGTCATGACAAATCTAGTGACTTATTTCGCTCTCAATAACAAATCTTTACAGACGGAGTAGAAGTGAATGTAGAGCATGCAGCGATACACGTACAAGAGGGAATAAACCAGTTATCTAAAGCCAGGGTTTACCAGGTATTGCTTATCAAATGTTTTATAACTGTATATGCATTAATAGTAGACATTTTTCACTTTTGAACGTAAAGTTTGCTGGCGCTTACGGTTACGACTTTGTGTGTGATGGGCGACGACTCGTGAGGGCATATTTGAGACGAAGGCGAGGGGCGATATGAAGAATTACTTAGTCAAAACTACCAACAGCCCACCGGAGGTGTATTTAATGAGATACGCAAAAACCGAATTGTCCAGGACGCCTAGCTGAATAGTTCAGTAGGTAGAGGGTAAGACATTGAATCGAAAGGTCCTGGGTTCGAGTCCGGGTAGGACAAAAATTATTTTCCTTTTCTTTGTTTCTTCCTTTTTTCGCACCTGTGACAATAAAGCTTAGAAAATTAAAAAGAAATGAAGAAAAGGAAAAAAGAAAATAATATTTTATCTATTGGTAAATGCAAGAATCACAAAATTCACTGTTGCATTTAATACTAAATCGTAAGTTTCTGGATTAAACTGTCTAGTGAGAAGGCAGACCGCATGTATAGGATTTTTATAGGTCTTGATTTTTCACCCATTGAAGCCGAGAACTCGATCGTCATTTTGGCAGAAGAACGGATCAGCGACCGATCCTAACGTCAACATTTATTTCCTGACTGGCTGGTACAGATAATGTGGACAGGATAAGCTGACCGCCTCTAATGACTAAAAAAAATTACGCAAGCGTCCCCCGTGGCCGAGCAGTTAAGAGCGCTGTTTCATAATCACTTAATCATCTCACCGTTGTGTCTGGTGTGACTTCGAGACCCACAATGGCCACATGTGAGACAGGCCAAGTTCTGCTTGCGGGTGTGCCAGGCGGTTTTTCTCGGGGTACTCCCGTTTTCGCCCCACCTACTGTTTGGTGCTTTTCATATGAGCTGAAATAATCTTGAAAGGGACGTAAAACTGAATTTTAACAAATACAAAAGACACCAAATCAAACAGTATAGTGTACATGTTCATATATATGTGTATAGATGTAAAACTACAGTTTCACGTGCTATCTCGTGAGCGAACAATGTTTATTTTTTCGATGTGTCGTTTTGAGTCCATTCGACAGTAGGAAGAGCGATGGGGGCAATACCCTACATGTAGCTACAATATGCCTAGCCACACAACTGTTTTTGTTTATTGTAGACTTTCAACAGTATTTCTGCCATATCGAGTGCGATGGTTACGATGTACTGAGAAAATTAATTTGGCAAGACATAAGCTTTCGTTCTGATCCTCATTTATTCTGTGTGATAGTATGCGTGCTGTTTCATCTGGTTGAATTCAAATAAATAAATTAAAATCAAACTAACACACTGATATTATTTTCGTGAGTTTCTAAAGTGTTTCCGTAGAGGACGCATAGTGTTTCAGTCGCCCCATAAAGCGGGTCGCGCGTCACTTCGCCGCAGTTTACTTTTGATGTTCGCCATTTTCACATACACGTAGAAGCAATTTTGGACGCTACATATTCTGTCAAAGTGCACAAATTATTAATTTGTTTCACAAATAATGGTGTATCCTTCTTCACATTGACACATGTGTTTTCTTAAGATTATTGCCTCGTGAATTGTCTTTTTTTTTTTTTTTTTTTTTGATTCAATTTTACGTCCCTTTCAAGCCTCTCATATCGAGACGAATCAATCAGAAAGAGAGACGAAAACCGGAGTACCCGGGATAAAAACCACCTGACACACCTGCAAGCAGAACTTGGCTCGTCCCACATGTGAATTCTGCCCCGTGCGAGGCACGAACCAACAGCGGTGAGATGATCGAATGATCAAGAGCACTGAAGTCAGACTAGACGCTGGTCTTGTTTGAAAAGAGCTAGTAATTTTGATTTTTATGCGTGTTGTTAAATTGCTTGTGATGTGTGGGACCGCCATGTCTCTCCCGCCTGTTGTCTATGTTAGGATGAGAAATTTAATTGTATAGATTCTTGGTCATTCTATTGTTACTTGATTACAGATAAGGGTCTGATTGTGCTCATTTCTGATCATAATGATGCGTTTCGGCCAGTTCAAGATTATTTTAGTTCATATGAGACGGGTAAATCAGTAACAGGGGGGAAAGGGGAGAACCCTGAGAAAACGAACTTGCACACCCACAAGCAGAACTTGGTTTGTGTCACCCGTGATTGTAAGACTGATCAATGGGCAGCAAGGCTACGGCGAAGAGTTCATTGTCTTGGTGTTGGTAGTTGCCAAAGCGATATTGCTGCGCTGAAGGTTGTTTTAATCCATTTTATCACATGTTGTGTGATGTTGCATCAATCTTTGTTGTAAGGACTTTGATTGTATCGCAAGCATATACGATGGTGCTGACACTGATAGACAATACCCGAATACACATATTCATATACATGTACAGTATACCACGCAGACATTTCACGTGTCCATTTACCGACCTTTTATATGTAAACAAACGAACCGCCATTCATGATTCTAATATATATACATGTAACAGGGGAATATTTTGCCCTAGGGCCCATCGACAAAACAAAGATCATATCAAGCCGGATCAGTTATCAAACCACATTGCTGCTTGGCAAGCATGCGTTCTTTTGTCCTTTTTTAACATTTAAAAGTACGATTTCTATCATGATAAAGTTTATACTGAACCTATTAAGCAAGCCTCTATGGTGCAGTGGTTATTTCACGTGCCTTATAAACCAGAGATCGCAGGTTTGATCCGGGTCTTCTTGCGTCTGTCGGATGAGACTATAAACTGAGGTCTCGCTTCCATATGACCTTTGCTGTTGGATTAACGCCCAAATCAACAAACCGATTCAATTTATTATTTATTTAAATTCAGATTGAGTAAGAAGCTTATGTGCTTATATGCTTGCCCGATTCCGGACGCAAAGATGGGCCCTAATGAGTAAGGTTAAGAATGATCAAATGTTGTAGATCTGTCGTCAGCATGTGTAATACATGTGCACTAAACGGTACCCTGTATCATGACGATATCATTACAAAACCTTAACAAGCAAAATACAGTGTGTTTTTTAAGTTGAACAAAAAAAAAATGAAAATTTTCAGTTCAACAGTTATGTATTGATATTTTCTTATTTGTTCAAAACATAGATTGTGGACACATGATAGAACGAATACTCACAATCTATGTTTTCAGAAGCATAGGCAACCTAAGTTGCCTTGTCCTATAATAGGTTAGTGTCATCCCTGGGTCATATACAGACTCTGTAGATGCTTCATGCCAATTTTTAAAATCATAGGCCTACTGGTTCTGATGAAGAAGACTTTTAAAGGTTTTTTTCAATTCATAGCCATGGCGGCCATTTTGGTCAAGTTACCTTGACCATTTATACAGACTTTCGTTCCCCTTCCACGAAGTTTGGCTTTGATAGGCCATGCGGTTGCAGAGAAGATGTTTAAATATTATAGTCATATACCTGTATATATCCCCCAGGCAGGAGCAGACAACCACCTGGGTCTTAATGTTTTCATAAAAATAAATTTGTCCATTTGTATTATCATATAGCAAGTTTCCACCCTTTTAATAATTACATTTAACTTATTTCCCCATTTAAATGCATGGGCGACCTACATGTAAGTTGATCTTACCGATCTTTGTGGTGCGTTTAATCTTGTTTGATGCTTCATGCCAAGTTACAAAATCATAGGCCTTCTGGTTCTGGAGAAGAAAAATTTTAATGGTTTTTGCTATTTATAGCCAAGACGGCCATCTTGGTCATGTGACCTGGTCCATTTATGCAAATTTTGTTTCCCCTTCCTAAGAATGCTCCGCAAACAGTCTTAACTTTGATTGGCCAAGCTGTTTCAGAGAAGAAGATCATGGAAATTGTTGACAGGGGCATGGCCATCCTATAAGCTCACCTTTTGAGCCGAAGGGCTCATGTGAGCTAAAACTAGGTATACCCCTGCATACTCAAGTTTTGCTTTATAAAAGCGTTGTTCAATGGGGTAAACAATTCACAGACATGTTATCCTGATGAGGATAACAGACCACGCTCGATATTACTTGAAATGTGTCAAAACGTTGTAAGGCGTAGAATAAAAAGAACTGCACATAAAATTAAAGATCAACTAAATGTTTCAAATCGTAAATCTTGCCATGTTTACATGTAAAGAAGTTTCTGTGTGTTCACGAAAAACACGTGAAATGTATCTTAACAGAACCGATGTACGTATATACATGCACCAGTATGTTAAAAGTCATTTGGCGATAACAAATAGTTGATAGTTGTTTTCCCACCAACAGTTATCGTCATTTGCAGACGGGATCTCGGTTTATAGTGTCACCATAAAGCCATGGGCAGCTCAGAATTGAACTAGCGATTCCTAGTTATACACACGAGTGTCTAAAAAAATAATATTGTGCACTGGAAGCTGTGACTTATTCGCGCCAAGCATTTATAAGGCCGACTCGCATTGATCGCGTAATGTATCTTTAATGGCAAAAAACATGTCGGTTGATGATGCGATTTTGTAAACATGTCGTGTCAAAGGCCACTTCTGGTTCATTGTTCCATTAAATCAGACAGTTAAACGGGAAGACAACAATAATCATTGTTACCATTGCATATGATAACATTGTTTACGATTTATATGTTTATTTGCTGTCTGGATTTCTTTATTTTTTATATTTTACCAATGCATATAGGTTTTAAGTTTTTATTTTTATTTTATTTTTTTTTTTATTTTTTTTTTTTTTTTTTTGCGAAAAAAAAAAAAAAATTTAAAATAATTGTTCCAATAAAAATAGGCGTTTCCTACTCGCGCTCAACCTCCTGAGCTAACGAGTCAGAATCAAACCCCACTGAAAATGATCATCTAAAAGTCTCTTTTTTGGGTGGTTAAACTCTCATTTCACCGGGTCATAATCCAACAATGGTTCGCCTTTAAACTTCAAATTGTAGGAAAATACCTACAATTTTATTCATTTATGGACCATAAATATCATTAAAATCACACACCTTTTGAAAGATGGGCAAACACGATAGGACCAAAATAACTAGGTATTATCAGAGAAAGGTAACTCAGATTGTAGGAATATACCTACATTTTGAAAACATCGAAATTGTGTGTTCCGAAATGCCATGTTTTACAAATTGTAGGAATATACCTACATTTTTGAGACCCGTTGAGTCCTAGCTTTGACTCCATCTTGCAGGATGCAAATTATAAGGCTTTCTGGTAGGTAGGTGCCATGACAAAGTCATCAAAGGTTATCTACACTCTGCAAATTGTAGGAAAATACCTACGATTTTGTTTCTTTATATGAAACTCACTTTTAGAAAATTATGACCGACATAACCAGCAGGTTTTTATCTAGCAAAGGTCCCTCAGATTGTAGAAATATTCCTACAACTTTGAGGTCCATTATATCTCAGATCTTATAAATATCAAAGAGTTCTGGTTTGGGGTAGGTGTCGTAACATGTTGTTTCAGCTCTTTGAATTACCTACAATCTTCAGTTTGTTGGAAAATACCTACAATTTCATTTTTAGAAAAAAATATGACCAATATAACCAGCTTATCTTATCAAACAATGGCCCCTCAGATTGTAGGAATATACCTACATTATCAAAGACTTATGGTTTGGGAAGGTGCTCTAACAGTTACAGTTCTACAGTTTAAATATGATATTCAAATTGTAGGAAAATACCTACGATTTCATTTTTAGAAAAAAAAGTGACCAATATAACCAGCAAATATTATCAAACAATGGCCCCTCAGATTGTAGGAATATACCTACATTATCAAAGACTTATGGTTTGGGTAGGTACTCTAACAGTTACAGTTCCACAGTTTAACTATAATATTCAAATTGTAGGAAAATACCTACGATTTCATTTTTAGAAAAATGTGACCAATATAACCAGCAAATCTTATCAAAGGTCTCTCAAATTGTAGGAATATACCTACATGTCCCAGTCAACATTTTATTCAGTCATGTCGGGACGGAGCCAACGCTTCCTGTGTTTAACCAGTTAGTAAGGAGTGAATGTGTCTTCCTCAAGGACACAACACGGTGGCGCCTATGGGGATCGAACCCAGGACCTCTCGATTCGGAGTCAGACGCCCTACCACTACGCCACCGCGCTCCCTAAAAATAATTTTGTACCAGTCTTATATCAACTACATGTACGTATTTATTCTCGACATGTGATTTTACGAAGCGACTGACTGAACCACTGCGACATGAAGTAATCTACGGAACTTGCGTGCGTGCGTGCGTGCGTGCGTGCGTGCGTGCGTGCGTGCGTGTGTGTGTGTGTGTGTGTGTGTGTGTGTGCTCGCGTAAAGAATATTGTCATCCTGTTTTAGGGTTAAGCAAGGTACGCGGCACGTTATGAAAAAACAAACTGTATGTTTCTTAGTCTATAAGCATTCATTTTCTTGAAAATGATATTGTTTTAGTTTGAAGTTTAATTATATTTATTTGAATTCAACCAGATAAACATCACGCATAATTCAAGAGAATAAATGAGGATCAGAGAGAAAGCCTTTGACTTGGAAAAAAACATCCCAAAAATCGTAATTGTCGCATTCAAAATGCTGAAATACTGTGGAAGGTCTACAAAACCTCAACTTATTTGTATGGCTATGCAAAATGTAGCTAGGATATCGCATTTATCGTCTAATGGACTCAAAACCAAACACCAACCAAATAAATAACATCAAGATTTCGAGTATCTGTTTGAAATACATGTATAAATACGCCAAAATAAATTATGTTCTCTCACGAGACAGCACGTGGAACTGTAGGTCTTACACCTAATAAATATACATATATCTTTACATGTACACTATACAGTGTACTATTTGAGTTAGTGCCTACGTCCGCGGAAAACATTCAGTTTAAGTCGTTCAGGGTGGCTAACTTATCCTAGCCACATTATGCCTGTACAAGCCTTCAGTATATTCATATTTTCATGTCACCCAGAAAGAAATATTCACGTGAGGATAGATCAGCTCTTATACCAAAAAATACGGTCGAGCTCCCAATACAAGAGAAAACATACATGTAGGCTGCCGTCTCAAACTTCAATTCCTTTACGATTTAAGAATTTAATGTAGTAGGGCATTTCACGATTCTTGTATTTGCCAAAAATATAATCAGCTGATAATATATGTTTTATTTGCAAAGCTTTTTTGTCACAAGAGAGACAAATAAAGAAAAAAAAAGTGATCCGTCCGGGACTCGAACCCAGGACATTTCGCTTTCAACTCCAAGAACGCTACCTACTGAGCTACACAGCTACACGTCCTAGACTATTTCACTTTTTTGACTCTCTTATTTAATTCGTCTTCGTCGGGCTATTGGTAGTTTTGACTAAGTAATTCTTCATATCGTCCCTTGTCTTCGTCTCAAATATGCCCTCACGAGTCGTCCCCCATCACACGGAAAGTCATAACCGCAAGCGCCAGCAGCATTTACGTTCAAAAGTGAAAAATGTCTATTATGCACTTACTCATGTACATAAACAGCTTTAATAAAAGTGTTATAAACGCCTCCCCCAATTATTAATAAAGTTGATGTTTTGATAGTAGATTTGATTTTAAAATTGATGTCCTTTTTTGTAATTATAGCTAAAGTTACTTTCATATTAGTCATTTTAATTTAAAAGTATTGAGTTTACTTCCCTTTTTAATTAGAATAGTCATTTTACCATATTATATGTGTAACGAACAGCCAAGCCAAGCCACAGAAACCCCGTCGGTGGAAAAGCATGCTCACCCATCAAGGGTGGTTTACTGCGCTATATACCTAACACTTACTCGAATCACAAAGTTTCGAGTTTCTAATTTGCATATTACTACCCGCTAATATGCCGCTTATACGTTGCACCAACGTATTCTACAAGGGAGACTATCCCGTTACATTACTTCCCCCTCCGAGGTCTTGGCCTGGGGACTACATGGGTAAGGCAACTCCGTTCTGGCAGTTGTCATCATCCCACCGCTGCCACCAAATGTAACGAGCGGCCGAAGCAAGCCCCAGTAAACCCCGTCGATGGAAAAGCATGCTCATCCACCAAGGGTGGTTTACTCTAATCACAAAGTTTCGAGTTTCTAAGGATCTCGGAAGATTTCTTTAGTGAGATTGCCCAAGAAATCTTCAAAATCTCAAGTTCCAGGCACTTAAATGAAGTTTATTACAGTCGAAAAGTAAGTTTCTGTTGTATTTAGACATGTAATGTTGTGTGTAAGTCAAGAAGTGACTACTTTAAAAATTGGACAAAATCTTTGAATTTCATATAGGAGCATATAGGAAATAGGAAACTTTTTATAAGTCCACGTTCACCCCCCCCCCCCCCTTGCCCAATCAAAATATTTTGAACACAACTGTGTTTTTGTAAAGGACATATTATATCTAAATGTCATGTTTGGGCAAGGGGGGGGAAGGCTGTCAAAAAGCCCAAAAACCGATAAACGGGCTCAGCTCTATTATTTGTAATGCACCAAGGCTATGGAAATATACTGTATATGTATGTTCTACCTGAATGAACAGACTATCTGTCCTATTTTAATTGGTAAACACATTAAGTGTACACCTTACAATCCATATAAATATACTGTGCAAAATATGTTTCTCAATTTTTGACGGTTTATGTTGTACTTGAGATGTGCATCCGTGGACTTAAAACTTAACGTTACATTAGCAACACACAACTATGTCAACTATTGGTTTTACCTTAATTCGATACATGCAAGGCTCTGTCAGAAGAACTTCCCTAATGTCTACAAACCATATGGAGTCACTGTTCAAAATAAAAGTTGCTTAATATTTTTGCATAGTATATTTAAGGTACAGATTTTTGCAAAAGTGATGGGCAGTGTTATTTAGAATTATAAATCTGGTAAACATGATGTACCAGTTATTAGTCTATAAATAGTTTCTACCCACTATTTTAGGTTGCAATAAGCATATTGTAGTATTTTCTTGATGTTCTATGGCAAACAAGTTGTCTTCTGACAAAATAATTTTTCGAAAAAATCTGACCCCCTCCCCCTTTGGCACAGATTTATACTGCAGGTATGTAACATCAAAAGGTTTCCGCCATGTTGTTGCATTAAACAAACCTTTTATTTTATGGAGAATGCAACATTTTTTCTATAAGATTAACACAGAAGCTGCCAGAAACACTCAAACTTTGGGCGGAAAACCTATATTTTCTTCCGAGATCCTTTGCATATTACTACCTGCTAATATGCCGCTAATACGTTGCACCAACGTATTCTACAAGGGAGACTATCCCGTTACATTACTTCCCCCTCCGAGAAGACTCGTCCCGAGTCTTGGCCTGGGGACTACATGGGTAAGGCAACTCCGTTCTGGCAGTTGTCATCATCCCACCGCTGCCACCAAATGTAACGAACAGCCGAGCCAAGCCCCAGTAAACCCCGTCGGTGGAAAAGCATGCTCATCCACCAAGGCTGGTTTACTGTGCTATATACCTAACACTGACTCTAATCACAAAGTTTCGAGTTTCTAATTTGCATATTACTACCCGCTAATATGCCGCTAATACGTTGCACCAACGTATTCTACAAGGGAGACTATCCCGTTCCATATGCTTATTCTTTTAACTAAACTATGCATCTTACGTATCGTCAAATATGCATGCTCTAATTAATTGACAAGTTACACTTTGATTAATGTTTTTCCTGGAAAGAACGAATATTTAGTGGAGATGGAAGTGACATGAATCCTGCACTTCCGGATACAAGCATGAAACATAACACATATGTTCATAAGCATGAAGTATTTGAAAATTTCTCGTTAGCCAATCAAAATTAATCCAGTTTTCAAAATGGTAGCTCAAAATCCAAGATGGCTGCCAAAATAAATATAAAATCACAAAATGAGGTTCTGATCAATGAGAAAAATCTTAAGTATGATAAAAGT
This sequence comes from Rugalucina vietnamica, assembly GCA_964017185.1. NCBI lineage: Eukaryota > Metazoa > Mollusca > Bivalvia > Lucinida > Lucinidae > Rugalucina > Rugalucina vietnamica. The sequence goes on along the minus strand of OZ024873.1, from coordinate 31,207,877 downwards.
GACATTTCTGGATTATTCTTAACATCACCAATTACATAAATACTTAAATGAGTCATTATTGTCTTTGTGAGATTTTAAATTGGGGCCCACAATGGGGGAAAGTTAAGACATTTTGTTGAAACAGCTGTTATTCAACAAAAAACTCTTCTATACTTTAAAAGTAAAATCAAACTAAATTGAATTAGTATTGTTACCTTTAATATCATGAATAATACATTTTTAGTTTTAATACTGGAAATAATGTCTATTTGAATTATGAGGTTGCTGAGGGGCAATATTTGAAACTGATTAGAATGGATTTTATGCGTAATAATGAAGTCTTTAACCTTTGCTGGGAAATATAAAATTTATAAGGCAATTACACTTTGCTCTGCACACATAGTTTGATAATACAATTATCATTATTACTGCCACTATTATTATTATTATTATTATTATAAAATCTGAACATGAACTATATACAGCCGAAAAGTGCTACTTTGGATGGCTGTAAACTTTTGCTGGCTTCTGATGCTTCAAATATATAGTTATTGTACACACCAACAACGATAGCCTTGCCCAAGGCTTAGAAATAAAGAAAACGCCTTTCGTAATTTTCATTTTTTTAATCTCTGCGGCTAGTCTAGTCTATAGATGGGGCTCGATTTCTAAGTCTGTAAAACTCAGCCAAGAGGATTGAAGAAAAATTCATTGATAGACTAGCTTAGAGACTCGAGAAATTTCAATATAGAGAAAATGATAAAAATGATAACAATAATCATATGACATTAATATGTTTTACAGACTAGTAGCTAGTCTACAACAACGACAACAGAAATAACAACAACCACTGCTCACTACTAATATGTTTAATCTTTAATGTATCATATGCAAAATTATTTGCATATTTTTGAATCTTTAGATCAAAATGTTTGTCTCTCAGTAATGAGATAAACCATATCTATTTCTGAAAAAAAATAGTTGTCCCGGTTTGATGGTGGAAGAATAGCGGAATTTTTAAAAGCTCCAACTCTCCCTTGCCAGTTGATGAAAAAAGGTACAAGTAGGCAATGATCAGGAAAAGGCGCAATCAGAAAGAAATTCCCACTCCAAAAACCGAGGTAGGAAAAACTAAATTGACAATTAGGTACTTATCATAAGCCGAGTGAACAGCTATTTCCCAATAGGCGGCCACTCTGTTACCCGAACTTATATGAAAATTCGAAAACGTACATAAGGCTAAAACAGCACAAAAAATCGACTCCAAAACGTAACACAAATGGAACCACAACAGAAGTATCGCATTGGAACGATCAGTAATATATTATTATCGTGGGTCTTAAACCGGTTTTACAGGCGCCTAACCTCTCCCTGCGTTTTGAAATTTCCATTCAGTCTGGATTTCATTCACTGTGATTGCAGCGTCACGGATTCTATTTTTCTTCAAAATGAACAGCTGTTCTGTTGGAGAAGTAGCACCAATTGGATCGATTCGGCTTTGAAGGTGTCCTTGTAGCATTTCCTCTGATCACATTGAGTCTGCATTCCATCCTGTGAGTCTTTCTTTAGATGCTGCTCATCAGACATTTCTATACCAAAGTTGGTCCATATTAGCTGTGCAACTATATAACCTTTTGCATGTTTTGCGTCCTTGAATTCTTCAGGACCTCTGTGTCTGTAATCTTGTTATGCCACTTGATTTTAACAGATTTCTTTAGCACCTTTTTGAAAGTCATCTTTTTGAACGATGTTGGTTTAATAGCCATGTCGCTCGTGCATACAGGAGGGTTGACTGAAGCACTGTCTTTTGTAGACTTTCAGCTTGGTATCAATCTTGATTTCATTTCGCCTATACAATTGCATATATTCTTCCAAATGCCACACTGGATTGTGTTGTTCTAGTCATCAATGCGCACTCTTCAGGAGAAACTGCTTCCCGGGTAGATGAAATTATAAACGGAAACCAGTTTGTCCATTTACAGTTATTACGGTAGTTGTTCATTGTACGGTTTTCGAATCATTTCGGCCGATTGGTGTTCAACATTTGTCTTTTTGTGCAGATGGTAAGGTCCTACCTATCAAATGATAGTCAGTGTGGATCCATTGACCATGTATTTATACCTCTAAGCTGGCATTCTTAGCCATTTACCTTATTTATGTCATCTGCATAGTATAGAGTATCTCATTCAGCACATCTATGTGCACCTTAGTTTTAGCTTTCAACTTCCTTTGGTTGAATAACTTTCCGTCAAAACGGTACCTGATTGGAAAACCCACATCACAGACTTGAACGGCATCAATGAGCATTGCCGATAACATCATACACAACAGTGTTGTCGTCATTACACAACCCTGTTTGGCCTCATTGGTCATATCTCAAGATAAGGCTAATTAACTCTCCATCACTCTGACCATGTGCATGCATATCATCAGCCCACATCTTCAAAAATCCAAGTTTTGGTGAAGTCTGCAAGGTCTGCTCTCTGATCTTGACATTTCTCGTGAGAAGATCCGTTGTATTTATCAACATTGACTTTCTGGAATAAATCCTGTCTGTAAAAGACTTCAGGATTTCCTTTCTGTGTGTCTTCTGGGAATTCTTCCTTCCTCCACACACGGTGAAACAGCTCTGTCAGTCTTTCAGCCTTAGATAGACTGCAGCAGAAATTGCATGTGAACCTGGAATTTTGCAGGCTGGGAGTTTGTTGAACTGCTTGATATTTATGACAGTTTGGCATTTATCAAGCAAAAAGGTACAATCCAAGAAGGTACAATCCAAATCCAAAACTAAGTTTCTGTTGCTTTCTTTCTCAGCCAGGAGTCTTGCAAGTCTCTGAGATTGGACTATATCGACAAATATTGCTGCTGGTTGTCTTCTCGCATTCGGAGCTAGTATCATCGTAATGCTTGAGCTGTTCTTCAAGAAGCCTCCGAATATCTTAAGGACTTATGTGCGGTCACTATATATACATGTTTGAAGATTTACCTGTATAAAAACATTGTTTATTTTTGTCATAAATGCAACATTCTTTAGCATGCTTTATCATGGGGCTGTTGAATATGTTGCAAATATATGGATTTGTGTATACATGATTGTGAAATGAATGGTCAGCTCAGAGCAAGTGAGTCATTTTTCAGTCGGACCCATTTTTCTTAGTTTTTTGAAAAAAAAAAAAAGCCAGATTTTTCGATGTAGTCATTGACTTCAATCATATAAGAACCTGAAACAAAAGGCATGTCATCTTTCAGCAAACAATAAGCGAACACGAGCCGCCCCAAGTTACCCACTTTTAGAATTTTCCAGAAAAACATGTTTACACTAATAAGGGGCGAACATTCCTCTGTCAATCCTATATGGTATCACTACCATCTCAGTATTTTGGAAAAAAATATTAAAAGATTTACATAAATCCATGTAGAATATCACGTATTCCTACAATATTGACCTAGGAAGTGTGGTAGCCTTGTGGTAAATCGTCGGGTTCTGAAGGGCGCTGTGTTGTGTCCTTGAGCAAGACGCATTAACTCGCCACAGTACTGGATAATACCCACTGCAGGTAGTGTTGATTCAGTACAGACATGACTGAAAATATGTTGCCTGGGACGTTAAAGCTCAAAACAAAGAAGAAAAGCAATATTGACCATCCATACATGTTGACTGTAGCTAAATATACCCCTTTATTATATACCTAACAAAAATAACCATTGATACCACCCATTTTCCGACACAAAAATAAGGGTTCTTGTATCACCCTACTATATCTACTGATACGATTCCGTGTCACCATCCTCCATTTTTAGCCAACAGTACAAAATCCAGCACCTAAAGCCGGAGTCTAAATTTAACAACTGTTTCAGAAGTGTTAGAGGTTCGTTTGTCATTAAAGAAACAAAATAAACAAAAAATAACGACTTTTCTAGCTCTGACGTTAAAATTGGCACAATGTTACGTCATCAGAATTTTGGCACAACGTCGTATGGTACGCCGTCACAACGTCGCGAATTTACGATTTCGACGCCATTGCGAATTATTTTTGTAGGTATATAATAAACGCGTTATTGCTTCAGTAACTTGATCTGATTGGTCGGATCACGTCTCGCAGCTGCGCCAGGAAGGACCGGATCACGCTCGTCTTCGACTTGCGTGATCCGGTCTTTCCTAGCGCAGCTACTCGACATGATAGTCCGGCCCATCAGATCAAGTTACTGAAGTAATAATGTGTATATGCTACTATGATTAACAAGAAACATCATTAAAAAAAGATAATTGTCGACAGGATGCATTATGTACATTTTATTTATGCTTTATTCTGAAATATAAATTGTTGACAGTGCATAGAAGCTCAGTGATGTAGTAGTGATACCTAAGCAAAAGATATATAGTTTTGGGACTGAAATCCATCTTTGACGGACACAAGACTAGTCTGCTCTGTTGTTGAAATGACATCACTACCTTAGCCTGACAGCTAAACGCTCAGTGAAAAAAACTGTACCCATTCGTTTTAGCGTTGACAGTTTTAATGCATATATACCTACCACAAAATTCCTGGATATCAATCTGATGCAAAAAAAAAAAAATGTAGTAAAAATATCGTTATTGTGCGGTGAGCCCTTACTGGCGGAAACAACTCGTTCTGTGAAGCAAGACCTTTGATCCGAACACCCTATATTCAATGGAGAAAATCCGAACGCATCTTTTCTACGATGGCCTGCATGGATCATAAAATCTCAAAATCCACAGATTTTTTATTTTAATTTTTCTTTGCAAAAGCTTTCGTCACACAAAAAGTGATTAAAATGAATAACAATAAGGATTAATGATGACTTGTATAGTAAAAAATATCATCTTAAAGTACTTTTTAAAGAGATGCAGTTCGTTGCCTTTTTCATCTTCCATATGGAAAAAAACCCGGATGCAGGTCAAAAATGATCTGAGATGTCTTCGACAAAAAACCAGAGGACCAATGGTCCTGTAAACGCTCACCTGAAACCTGAGATATATACCAGTAAACTTGTTTGACTAGAATGGTAATATACAAGTATATAACACCAGGGCAGGGTCAGAGCAACCCCTGGAGTCAACCTCTTTTTCAAATCATAAACTTCAGTCCATTTGCCAACTTACTGCAAGTTTTGCCCTTCAAATGACATTTTAACAATTTTCCCCATTCAAATACATGGGCGACCTAAGTTGACATTGCCTTAAAATAGGTCAAGGTCTCCAAGGGTCATGCTTTATACAACTTTGCAGAGCTCCAGTGCCTGATGCTTCATGCCAAGTTTCAAAATCATAGGCCTTCTGGTTCTGGAGAAGAAGATTTTAAAAGGCTATTTATAGCCATGGCGGCCATCTTGGTCATGTGACCTTGACCGTTTATATATACTTTCATTTCTACTTCCTAACAATGCTCCTCATAAAGTTTGGCTTTGATTGGCCAAGCAGTTTCAGAGAAGAAGACCTTTGAATATCACTGTAATATACATGTATATTGCCCCGGGGTGGGGGCAGACAAACCCCTGGGGTCCAAATTTTTTCAGAATCATCAATCTTAAGTCCGTTTGCCCATTTCCTGCAAGTTTTTCCCTACAAATGACATTTTAACACTTTTCCCAATTCAATTGCATGAGCGACCTATGTTGACCTTGCCGTAAAATAAGTCAAGGTCATCCCAGGGTCATGATTTATATAAACTTTGTAGAGCTCCAGTCACTGATGCTTCACACCAATTTTCAAAATCATTGGCCTTCTGGTTCTGGAGAAGAAGATTTTTAAAGTGTTTTTTTTTTTTTTTTTTTTTTTTTTTTTTTTTTCTATTTATAGCCATGGCGGCCATCTTGGTCGTGTGACCTTGACCATTTATATAAACTTTCTTTCCCCCTTCCCAAGGATGCTACATATGAAGTTTGGCTTTGATTGGCCAAGCAGTTTCAGGGGAGAAGATGTTTCATTAGTATGGAAATATACATGTATATAGCCCCGGGGCAGGGGCAGACAACCCCCAGGGGCTAAAATTTTCCTTCAGGGTGGCCACACAATTTTGAAAATCAAATTCCCTGATTTTTCCCTGAATTTTCCCTGATCCGAACTCAATTTTCCCTGATGAAACTTACTCATACTGTGACAAATTGTTTTACAAAGTGTTTTCAATTTCCTATCAAAACCTCCAATTAATACATGGTACCTTCTTATATGCATTTTTACATACACTGATCAAAATCATTCAAAATCATACAAGTGCTAATAAGGATCTCTATGCATAAGATGTAAAAATTCCCTTAATCACAGATTTGGGAGGACAAAATTTTCAAGTTATGACTTTGGGGCTGAATTTAGCATTTTATAGGAAAAGAAATGTATACACTTTTGTTTATAAAACAGTTTGGCTGAAACAGAACCCAGATAATGCAACTAAATAATTTCACAACCCACCCCAAATTTGGCCAAAATGAACCATTAGACTTGGGACAGATTTGCAGTTGTTTGTCAACAGCATTTTTCAAGCAAACAAATATGGGCTTACTTGCCATACAAATACTGAAAGATGCATACACACTGATGTGTTTGTTGTTTTGTGTTTTGAAGTTTATTTTGAAAGACAAATTAGCTGAGTGCATAAGATCTTTAATTTACAATCTGACAGTTTATTTCTAGATGTGTTCCCTAGACCCAGCACATCCTAGACCCAAGAATTATACTGAATTTATCATCAAATAACAGTGACATCATTTTAGCACATAAGCAAAATCTATGAAGGCAATTTGTACTGAAGTATGTCTTTGGTAACAAAAATATTCAACAGATGTAACATTACTATATGGTGCTGGGGTTACTTTTTGTAATACCATTTTATGGCATGCATGCATAGCCTTCTGGTTCATTTCTGTTTAGCTTTCTAACTTTAACTTTTGACCATTCTTAGTATGATGGTCGGTCCAGTTTTTGTGGTATTAAAATAATTCATAGGCAACTCCAGGATGATAGAAACAGATCTTAAATAACTGTGGAATGATGCATGATAATCTTTGGCATGTAATGTCCAGCTTTCCTTATCCAGTCATGGAAGTTTTGTTTATTGCTTGTATAGATGCCTTTTTGAATGACATATTGATCTTTGATGTCATTATAAAAGCAAAAGCATAAGTCCCATATTCGAATTCAGATCAATGAAAAATATTGAACAACCCTCAAAGAAAAAATCTTACACGGTAGATGCTGTTAAAATGGAAAACTTGAGAAAACACAGTTTCAGCTGAAATACATGTAAACCACAAACTGGAAACAACTTCAGGGCTAAGTACAATATACGTGATATTTGTCGCATTTATGCCTCTTTAATAGCAGAATTTACAAACTGAAATTTTTGTTACTTTTGTCTTTTGCTTTGTATTTTGTTGCCAAATGGTGCATGCAATGTGTTTTTTTAAAATAGAAATAAAGTTGTTTCTCAGAAAAAATAAAATTATAATGATTTTTACAAACCAGTGCCTCTGGAATTGTAAACATGTCCATAAATGTTTGAAAGCATAGTTAAAGAAGGCATATTCTTATTTACTTCGCATAAACCCCATAATTACACTGTATACCTTACAACTATCAAATTGAGAAATTCACTTATGTTAAATCAGGTAAAAACCACCAGTAAGCATGATGAATACTTCACAAGTTACATCTTATCAACACAAGATTTTCAAAATTCCCTGATTTTTCCCTGATTTTCTTAAAATTTTCAAATTCCCTGATTTTTCCCTGCAGGGAATTTTTATGTATCATTTTCCCTGTTTTCCCTGTTTTCCAGAGTGCGTGGCCACCCTGTCCTTTAACATTAATGTTCTGTCCAATTTGCCTATTCCCAGTACGTTTTACCCATTAAATAGCATTTTACCATTTTTTCCCATTCAAATGCATTAGCGACCTAAGTTGACCTTGCCGTAAAATAGGTCAAGTTCATCCTAGGGTCAAGATTTATATAAACTAGGATGGGCCCGCGTCCCCGATGCTACATACCAAGTTTCGTGGAAATCGGCCCACTGGTTCTGGAGAAGACTTTTAAAGGTTTTTGCTATTTATAGCCATGGCGGCCATCTTGGTCATGTGACTTGGACCATTTATATAAACTTTCGTTCCCCCTTCCTAAGGATGTTCCACATGAAGTTTGGCTTTGATTGGCTAAGTGGTTTCAGAGGAGAAGATCTTTGAAATTGTGAACGACGGACGACGGATGGACGGACGACGGACGGACGACGGAGCATGGGTATACTATAAGCTCACCTGTGAGTCTTCGGCTCAGGTGAGCTAATAAAAAGAGCAGTTGATAAGCATTAAATGATCAGTTGAGCATATCATAAATATCTGTAATGCTTAAATCATCTTTTATCTTGTGTCTTTACGCACAGGGTCTTGTAATGACCCATATGAATGTGTACTTGTTGAGCGATCCTAAAATATGGCAATTTAGAGTAATACATTTTCACAAAAGCAGTTTCATGGCATCTTTTGCACCCAATGATGGGTCCCAGAGCCATGGATTGAGCAATCAGTAGTACAATAAAATCCACCCATTTACAAATCAAAGTAGTATAGTTTGTAAACTCTGATAATTTTGACGGTCATCTTGAAAATAGCGTTAGCCACCTTGAAAATGGAAAACAATGAGATGGCTAACGAGAAAATATTTACGAGAAATGTTTGAAGAACATATTCTGAAAGTCGCATGCTTGTATCCGGAAGTACAGCATTGCAATTGAGTGGCCACCTTAGGAAATAGTTGCTCACTAGGCTTACGATATGTACCCGATTGTTATTTAGTCTTTCTGATTGTACCATTTCCTTGTCATTGCCTACATCGTTAGATCACGTTTTGTTAATTAAAATTATTGACATCACCTGATCAGATTAAACTGAGCCTGTGCGTGAGAAAATCAACAATTTGGGTTCCGACCAGGTCCGACACAAACCGGCCTGTACGGTCACTGAAGATGGCTAGAGGCTGGAAATTTTTTATTTAGAATGTTCAACTTGATGAATTGTACTATCCGTGTAGCGTAAACAAAAGTGCTGATCAGCTTCGTCGTTACTGCGAAGCTGATCTGCGCCTTTGTTTTCGCCTATGCAGATTGTTGGTTTACCCATGCGGCGGCTCAACTGTTTCTGTTCATTTCAGAATACAGCTAAAAGAAAAAAACTCTGTTGCCTGATCGGAGGTGTTCTGTCTATTCTGACAATCGTTGGAATTGTTTTAACTATTGTTGTCAATCGTCTCTTCATCATAATGCCCATCACATCATTTCTGGGCATTACTGTAACCACCGTTTGCCTTTGTAGGAAAGTCCTATTTCAGTGCAAGTTTAAAAGTTCTGATGGAACGGACATTAAGTTGAAAGCAAAGGGTACACAAGAAGGTATCTCAGTTGACTTTAAGGCAAAAATGAAAGCCTAGAACAGATGTTTTTGGGTGCCAGGAATATTCAACAACCACAAAAATGTCACAAACGTTGAAGCTATGAGTTCATCAGGACACGGTATGTGATTGGCAAGACTCAATGCAGCATTTCATACTTGGGCAACTTAACGAATGAGTGGACAGCCATCTGAATCTCCATGAGAACTACAGACTGAAATTTCTATTAACACGATGCCGAACTTCACATCAACTTTGTTTTTGCCGTGCATTTGTTGAAGCTTACGCCAAACTTCATATGAACTTTGGTTTTGCCACGCAAATGTTAAAGTCCACGGTCAAGGCTTATGTCATGTCTAAAATGGGCAATCTTCCATATGCATATTACCAGTATTGTATGCACATTTCTTTCACGTTAATGGGCTCATGCTCTTCTTGCCCACTTTATCGTGAATTAAGAAACAAACACCTAAAACCATATTTTTTGTAGATGGCCAACCCGTAACAAATTTGACAAGCATCTTTCTCCAACCTCTAAATCATCAAGTCTAAGAATCACAAATTCATATATTTTGCAAATAAAATACACATTTAACCAGAGGACCAATAGTCCTGTTAAGGCTCACTTGAGATCTGCTGCATCTACCAATAAACATGTTTGAATATTATGGTATTTAACCCCAGTGCAGGGGCAGATGAAGCCCTTGGGCCATTTTCTTTTTTCAGAATAATCAATATTCTGTTCATTTGCCAATTTCCTGCTGGCTTTTCCCTTCAAATGACATTTTAACAGTTTTTCCCTTTTAAATGCATGGGCAACCCATGTTGACCTTGCCATAAACTGGGTCAAGGTCATCACAGGGTCATGATTTATATACACATTGTAGTACTTTAGCCATATGAGCCCTTGGGTCCATTTTTTTCCAGAATCATTAATATTCAGTCCTACTACCCATTCCCTGCAAGATTTTCACCTCAAATGACTTTTTAAGTTTTCCCCATTCAAATGCATTGGCGACCTATGTTGACCTTGTCGTAAAATAGGTCAAGGTCACCACAGGGTCATGATTTATATATGCATTGTAGTACTTTAGCCATCAACGCTTCATACCAAGTTTGTTTGAAATCCGTCCATCTGTTCCGGAGGTTTTTGAAGGGTTTTTACATGGCGGCCATCTTGGTCATGTATTATTTATATACACATTGGTTCCGCCTGCCTATAGATGCTTCATAAAAATTTGGCTTTGATTGGCCAAGCAGTTTCAGAGAAGATGTTTGAATATTATGGTAATAAATAGAGGATATTTGCTTTTTTGAGGTGAATACCAAATATATTTCATCGAGTGAGTTGAAAAACATCAGAATTTTCACGAGTGCGTTGTTTTCAACTCATGAGATGAAATATATTTGGTATTCACCTGAAAAAAAAGCAAATTTTCTTATTTTCTACAATAAATGGGCATTTTCCAATTTACAAGGCAGGCGGTGAAAATGCAAAAAAACTAAAATTTTTGAAAACACAAATAATTTTGGTACCACATTGTTCCTTACGTTCTAAGAAAATGAATACCCACACTTTGTTTTCTTTCATAAATAACAGATTTATAGGCGTTTGAATTTCTGAAGTGAGACACATTTAATGACGTCAAGTAAATGGAAACGTCAGAAGTAACCCAAAATCTACAGTGAAGATACAGACTGATATCAGTCACTGGTGACTTTTGATATCAGTGAGATTTGATATTGATCAGTGAGATTTGATATCAGTGCAGTTTCGTATCAATGAAAATACCAATTTTATCAAGTTTTGATATACATTTGGTTTTCACTGTAAAGTATAAAATAAACATGTATATTGTCACGGGGTGGGGACATATGAGCCCCTGGGGTCAATTTTTTCTCAGAATCATTAATATTCAGTCCTGTTGCTCATTTCATGCAAGTTTTTCCCTATAAATGACATTTTAACAGTTTTCCCCCATTCAAATGCATAGGCGACCTATGTTGACCTTGCCATAAAATAGGTCAAGGTCGTCAGAGGGTCAAAGATTTATACACACTGTAGTACTTGAGTCATCGATGCTCCATGCCAAGTCCACCAGCTCTGGAGAAGATTTTTGAAGGGGTTTTTCCATATATGGGCATGGCGGCCATCTTGGTCATGTGACCTGGATTTCTTTTATACACATTTGTTTCACCTTCCTATAGAGGCTTCCTCTAAAATTTGGCTTTGATTGGCCCAGGGGTTTCAGAGGAGAAGATCTTTGAAAATGGTGGAAGACGGACTACGATGGATGCCTGCCTATCCTATAAGCTCACCTGTGAACCTTCGGCTCAGGTGAGCTAAAAAGGTCAAGGTCATCACAGGGTCATGATTTATATATACATGTACATTGTAGTACTTGAGTCATCAATACTTCATGCCAAGTTTCATTGAAATCGGTCCATCAGTTCCAGATAAAAAAATTTTTGAAGGGTTTTTACAATATATGGGCATGGCGGCCATTTTGGTCATGTGACCTGGATTATTTATATACACATTGGTTACCCCATCCTATTGGTGCTTCACATAAAATTTGGCTTTGATGGGCAAAGCGGTTGCAAAGGAGATGATGTTTGAATATCATGGTAATATACATGTATATTGCCCTGGGGTGGGGCATATGAGCCCCTGGGGTCCATTTTTTTTTCAGAATCATTAATATTCAGTCCTACAGCCCATTTCCTGCAAGACTCACTTTAAATGACATTTTAAAAGTTTTCCCCATTCAAATGCATTGGCAACCTATGTTGACCTTGCCGTAAAATAGGTCAAGATCATCACAGGGTCATGATTTACATATACATTGTAGTGCTTGAGCCATCAATGCTTCATGCCAAGTTTCGTTAAAATCGGGCTTGGCCAAGCGGTTTCAGAGAAGATCATCTTTGAAAATGGTGGACGACGGACGGACGCCAGGTACCTGCCTATCCTATAAACTCACCTGTGAGCCTTTGGCTCAGGTGAGCTAATACCAGAGGACCAATGGTCCTGTAAACGCTCACCTGAGATCAGCTGCATATACCAATAAACATGTTTGAATATTATGGTATTTAACTCCAGTGCAGGGGCAGATAAGCCCTTGGGCCATTTTCTTTTTTCAGAATCTTCAATATTCTGTCCATTTGCCAATTTCCTGTTGGCTTTTTCCTTCAAATGACATTTTAACAGTTTTCCCAATTCAGATGCACAGGCAACCCATGTTGACCTTGCCATAAACTTGGTCAAGGTCAAAACAGGGTCATGATTTATATATACATTGGAGTACTTTAGCCATCGATGCCTCACGCCAAGTTTCCTTGAAATCAGTCTATTGGTTTCAGAGAAGATGATTTTTGATGGGTTTTTACCATATATGGGCATGGCGGCCATCTTGGTCATGAGATCTAGATTATTTATATACACATTGATTCCCCCATTCTATAGATGCTTCACTTAAAATTTGGCTTTGTTTGGCCAAGCGGTTTCAGAGGAGAAGACGTTTGAATATTATGGAAATATACATGTATATTGCCCCGGGGTGGGGGCACCTGAGCCCCTGGGGTCCAATTTTTTTCAGAATCATTAATATCCAGTCCTACTGCCCATTTCCTGCACGACTTTCACTTTAAATGACATTTTAAAAGTTTTCCCCATTCAAATGCATTGGTGACCTATGTTGACCTTCCCGTAAAATAGGTCAAGGTCATCACAGGGTCATGATTTATATACACATTGTAAAGCTTGAGCCATTGATGCTTCGTGCCAAGTTTCGTTGAAATCGGTCAACCGGTTCTGGAGAAGAAGATTTTTGAACGGTTTTTACCATATATGGGCATGGCGGCCATCTTGGTCATGTGACCTGGATTTTTTATATACATATTTGTTACCCCTTCCTATTGATGCTTCACATAAAATTTCACTTTGATTGGCCAAGCGGTTTCAGAGGAGAAGATGTTTGAATATTATGGAGATATACATGTATATTGCCCCGGGGTGGGGGCGGATGAGCCCCTGGTGCCCAATTTTTTTTCAGAATCATTAATATTCAGTCCTACTGCTCATTTTATGCAAGATTTTTCCTTTAAATGACAATTTAACAATTTTTCCCATTCAAATGCATTCGGGACCTATGTTGACCTTGCCGTAAAATAGGTCAAGGTCATCATAGGGTCATGATTTATATACACATTGTAGTGCTTGCGCCATTAATGCTTCATGCCAAGTTTGGTTGAAATCGGTCCAGTGGTTCCGGAGAAGAAGATTTTTGAAGGGTTTTTACCATATATGGGCATGGTGGCCATCTTGGTCATGTGACCTGGATTATTTATATACACATTGGTTCCCCCTTCCCATAGATGCTTCATGTAAAATTTGGCTTTGATTGGCCAAGCTGTTTCAGAGTAGAAGATCTTTGAAAATTGTGGACGACGGACGGACGGACGACAGAGCATGGGTATACTATAAGCTCACCTTGTGAGCCTGACGGCTCAGGTGAGCTAAAAATGCTTGTAATTGATAAACATTTTAAGTATCTACTGCAGTGCATTTACATTTGTAGCAATAATTTATGCTTAATGTTTTGTCATATAGTTTGTACATATTTACATTTACTCTTGTATGTCTTTGTGTTCTGACTATATTCTTGGAAATGGCTTATTAAAATAAATTAAACATTTTATTGATGTTTTATGCCCAATAAACTTGTATTGAATTGTATTCTTGACATATGCAGATATATGTTCATGATCAAATCTTCAAGTTATGCACCAGTCATTTGTATCCCCGGCTCCCCCGGGGCCGGGGATAGCGGGCAAATAGCGGGGCTTAAGTGCCAGGCTTTAACCTATGATGCGTCCCTGCAGTGCCGGGGATTTGCCGGGGTTATGATTTCCCGCCAATACACAGTCACATTAATTCAAATTAGATATTAATGGTATTTTTAACATTTAATTATTTTTATGCTATTTATTTAATTTGAAAATGCACATTAACATTCCCATGCACATATTAAAGCCCTTCTCTCATGTTTCAGTTTCATCAGAACAACTCTCAGCTGTTGTTCCACATTATTGTCAGCCTCTGGGGAGCCGGGGCTTTTAGCAGGGATTTTACCACAAATCTTGCCCGGCGGTGCCGGGCTTTTACCCGGGCTTTAAAAAATTAAAAGTTAAAAGCCCCGCCATTCCCCGGCCCCGGGGGAGCCGGGGATATAAATGACTGGTGCATTACAGGGTCAATAAAGAGCCATCTACTCTACATCTCAATAATGTGTTTGGAAAAACAAAACTAAAGGTTATTTAGGACTGGAATAGTTTTATTACTTAAATAATAAACAATGTTACATCACATTAACATGAAGAAACAATTACAGTAGAATAGAAAGCTGTTGTGTAACCTAAGAAATAAGGATTTTATTATTTATTGCCTATAAACAGACAGTTGTCCTATGAGGTACTTTAGGACTGCCTAATGATTTATAAATAAAACAACATTTATAAAATTTTGAGTTCTCTGTACTAACTTTCTGGATGTCAAGTTTGGCTTGTACATGTGCATGCTTTCAAAACATGAATAACTAAAAAGGTAAGAAAATCAGAGATAAATAATTAATTTTAGGCTAGATGGTCTAAATAATTCCAACTAATAACCCAGTGTAAGCTGACTTCGTAGAAGCCAACAATGCATCATCAAAGGTAGGCAAATGAGCCGCCTCGTGGGAAAACCAACAATGTGGTTTCCGAACAGGTCTGACACAAACCGGCCTGTACAGTCACAGAAAAGAGCTAGAAGCTTGAAATTTCGGATTTAAGTAGAAGAGGAATTGTACTATCCGTGTAGCGAAAACAAAGGCGCTGATCAGCTTCGCGGTTACCGCGAAGCTGATCTGCGTCTTTGTTTTCGCCTATGCAGATTGTTGGTTTTCCCATGAGGCGGCTCAAATTATAGACTAATATCACTTCATAAAGCTCACTGTTAACACATATCTAAATATGAGAATGAATGAAACACCCAAAAACAAACCTAACAAAGCCTACTAAGGGGTACATGTATATGCTCAGAAAAAAAATGGCCATGCTGAAAAAAATGCAAAAGAATCTACAGGCTAAAAAGCAAGATTAAGTCAAAATCAACAGAAACAAAAAGTACCATTTTTGATCTTTTTGATACTGAACGTTTTTATTGCCATAAAATTCATTATATGAGCCGCGATGCCAGAAAACCAGTCTTTGGGGTTTCCAACCAGGTCTGACACAAACCGGTCTGTGCAGCCACAGAGGATGGCTAGTAGCTTGAAATTTCGGATTTAAGAAGAAGAAAACAAAGGTGCTGATCAGCTTCGTAGTTACTGCAATGCTGATCTGCGCCTTTGTTTTCGCATAGGCAAAAATACGGTTTTCTCATGCGGCGGCTCATATATCACTTTAAAATTCAATCATTTCTAAATGGAGACCAAACACTACACTGCAGATTGTCTAACAGTGTAGATCTATCTGGATTTGACTGCAGTGATAGAATTAACAGAAATCTCTTACTGATATAAGTAGTAAAAAACTTTGTAAACATACCAAATACATATTTACACCAGGGACAATTTTGGAAGGGGCCATGGGCAAAAGTGCCATTTAATTTTCAAAATGGCCCCTTCAACATTGGAAACCATGGGCCATTTTTATAATGTAAGGAGACAGGTTATTTATCCCCTGTTTCTACATTGGAGTTTTTCTCAACATGACCCATTTCATTTTTAGCCAATAATATCCCATATGCACTGGTATAAAGTGGTGTATTTTATTATGTTAAATAAATGGATCAATACGTAATGTGCCTCACGCTGAGAAAAGTGCAACAAATGCTCATAATTATATAGTTTTTAGCCTTTATATACACACAGTTTTAAGCCTTCATAAGAAACTGAGGTCTGCAATTTTGGAACAATATGAAACATCCATTTTGTATCAATTACTAAACTATGTGAGCCGCGACGCGAGAAAACCAGTCTTCGGGGTTTCCGACCAGGTCTGACACAAACCAACCTGTACAGTCACAGAAGCAGGCTAGAAGCTTGAAATTTCGGATTTAAGAAGAAGAGAAATTGTACTATCCGTGTAGCGAAAACAAAGGCGCTGATCTGCGCCTTTGTTTTCGCATAGGCAAAAATCCGGTTTTCTCATGACGCGGCTCATGTATGTAAACCCAACAAAATCCAGCCAACCGCATCACCATAACACATGTGCTTGTGTAAAAACAACCATTCATATCCAAGTACATTCACAACAAAAATTTAACTGCACAAGACACTATTTTAAGAGATGGTGACTTGCACAACTAATTCTCTATAGATGAAATAAAGAAGGCATTGAATAATAATTCTTAGAAAATTATGAATATTTCTTAAGAAAACAACAGTGGACACTTGTTAGCATAGCTCACTAATTCATTTATAGAAGTGACAGACAGAATTCTCGAACTATTATGAAATGCCATCTTCATTTTTCAGTAGACGATATGATTTTCTACATAAAACAATGCCAAAACATTAACTATGGAAGTGGAGTTTCTAACAGTTTTGTTAACAGTCTAAGAAATTGGCCGCCATCAGTAACTCAAGTGCTATCTCGGGGGCTATAGGGAACTCGGGAATCTCTGTCGAACTGTTGGTGTAGCGCACTTTGTAGGTAAAATACATGCATACTTTCTGTAAAACGTGTGACCTGCAAGCAGAATACCATATACACTGTTTGAAATGAAGATAAAGACACTGTGAAACGATGCTTTAGGGTGAGCATAATTTACAAGTGGGGGGCAAGTGGTTCTGCTCATTCCTTTTTATGCATTATGATGTACATGTATATCTAATAAGCCAGCTACACATTTTTTTTTTTTTTTTTTTTTTTTTTTTTTTTTTTTTTTTTTTTTTTACCATCCCAACCAAGTATTAGTTCAGTCATGTAGGGGCTGATCCACCACTTTCAGTGTATTACGTCCTGCTCCTAGACACAGTTGGGACAAAGGAGTTTATTGTAATTTGTATTAGCCCCAACTTCCTGATTCCGATTGAAATGTTCAACTGCCAGGTCACCGCATTCTTCTAAATCATGTAAGTCTTTAACTAAAAATATTATTATACAGGGAAAAAAACTTACGGTATTTCTCTGAAATTTATTTCATTTGTTTCGTTCTCAGCAAACTGTCCTGTAACAAAATGGAAAATATGTGTACTATTTATTTACAGTACTGACCATTTAATTTAGGCTGTTTGAAATAGCTGGTAAATAGCTGCCCACTTGGCTTTTGATATGTGGTATTTGGGCCAACATTAAAATATTGTTGGTTTGCTGTTTACCTACCGACCCGAATTTTTCCTGCGACCCAATTATTTTGACTTCCAAAAAAAAATTTTTTTTTTCCGACTCGCGCCGGTAAGGTCCGGTTTTTAGTCCTGACGTTTTCGAAATACAATAGGTAGTTCGTGTCACTCATTTAATCGATCCGTATCAGCCAACCGCTTTCATTTCATTTGTACTGCAATTTTATTAAGCGTTTCTTAAACCGATATCAGGTAGACTGGACATCGAGAATTCTGATGTAATACACTTTAATGGACGTAAAAAAGTGAAAACCCATCTAGGACACATCTGACATGGCCGCCGAGAACGTTAGCTAGCATGTTTTCGATAAAAATCAACAAGATTGGCACGGACAATAGGGCTTATCCGATCATTAAGAACACCATTAGAAGGATAGATTCATCGAGTTGCTGGTTCATCTGTTCGATTACTCAGCCGATTGTCTAGACGATGATCTGCTACCTCGGTCTGCATGGGTCAATTTTGAAAAACTTGCGATGGTGTCAGTTGCCTCCTCGGAGAACAGTTTCAAGTAGACCCATATGAAAAAATAAATATCCTAATTCCTAACAGAATTTGACCCAGGTTTGAAATATGTAACAATCTATATCAATGTAGAGACTTCCAATTCCAATGATGAAAACAACAATACCATTACAGATGCTGGGTTCCAGAAATAACAAAAAACTGTCCAAACCTTTGGATATGGAGAATGGAAGATTGTATGTACGAAGAGGTGTGGCAAGTGCAATAACTGACCCATTACGGTGTAACATTGAGAATAAGGCTTATCTATAAGTCATTTGTAAACAAACACCCAGCCTAGGGGATCTTGAATTTTTGACCAGCAAACTCCTGCTAAAACTTCTGAATTACCCTTGCTATCTGTTATTTTCATTACACTGCTGTTTTTCCATCAAGTGCAGACCCCAGGTAGTTTCCCCGTTCTCTTCCCTCTTTATATGCATAAAGCAAACCTCAGGTATTTCCCCCACCCTGTGGTGCAAAACATTCTTGCAAACCACAGAATATCCTCCCTTAAAAGAAAAAAATTATATTATTGACCGACTGACCCAGTGTTTTGAAAGGAAAAAAAAAAAAAAAAGACCTACCGACCAGCATAAAAAATTCTGGGTAGGTAAACAGCAAACCAACAATTTTTTAAGGTTGGCCTTGTATAGGCAGAAGTGTTATCCAGTGAAAGCTAGAAATCTGAATTTTAATTCTTCAAGATTTTTTGAAGCAAAATCAATTGCCACACATCACAGTTCTCTTCTTTCTCAACCAGCATGAACCCTGCGAGGCATATTCATGCAAATGAACAGAAACGTAAACTACAGATTCATATGGATTTTTCTTCGAAGTCATCAAAATTGATTGGTTTTAACATTCAGTTGCTTTAACCTACTTAAACACATACACATTTCACCTTAAATTCATTTTAACAAGAGATTGTAACAAGTGATTTGAAAATTCCATTTTACAAACGTCACACAATGACATACAAATGAGCCGCGTCTTGAGAAAACCGGACTTTTGCCTATGCGAAAACAAAGGTGCAGTTCAGCTTTGCAGTATTACTGTGAAGCTGATCAGTGCCTTTGTATTCGCTACATGGATAGTGCAATCCCCCCTCTCTAGCCAGTAGCCTGCTACTGTGACTGTACAGGCCGGTTTGTGTCAGGCCTGGTCGGAAACACCAAAGACTGGTTTTCTCGCGTCGCGGTTCAAATTATAGCAAGTCTATGAATGTCTTACCTGGACCGCTCAACATAGCCTTAATTGTTCCTGACGTGAGTGCATGATCTCGCTTCACTATGAACTCGTGACCATCTGATGATATGAGCTTGACATACATGGCGTCGGGACCCTCACATCCTCCGTAGACCTTCTCCTCATCTCCTTTGTCATCTTTGGAGTCGGACATGGTCAGTCGGTGACTGCAGGGGTCACTGGGGGTGACTGAGAAGGTAGGGGAATGACACGCCTGTCAAAATAAAATTTTGTTTCTTGATTAGCATACACACTTAAACTTGACAGTGGTTTGGCAGGATTTATGTAAAACTCCACATAACAATGCTGCATACCAAATACAGAAGCTTTGGCTGATGTGAATTCAGAGAAGATTTTTTCATGTATTTTCCATTGTAAGCCTATGGCAGATAATGATGCCCCCAGGGCCACTACACGGTTAGCAGGACTTATAAAGAGGACCACTATACATTGCTACACACAATACAGTCCAACCTGTCTTAAGCAAGCACTGTATTAAGCAAGCACCTGTCTTAAGCAAGCACTTTCATTTCCCCCCAATTGATTTTACATGCAAATGAACCTCTATTAAGCAAGCACCTGTCTTATGTGGCCAGAGGCCACTAGTTTCTATCCCATTTTCGGCTTTAAGCAGCCACTCATTTCATCAATTGTGTAAAAAAGAAATATTTTCACATGGGTATTTAAACTCTGCCAGGTGTCAAGATTGTCTTCACACCTTCCAGATGCCATAATTCATTGTTTATTGTCTCAAAAGATAATTCCAGACAACTTGTCGTGAGAACTTGGTGACAATTACCACTGACAGAACAATAACAGTAGTAAGCAGTAGTAACAGACTATGCAGTCAGTTCCATCCCTTCATGTTTTACTTTTCAATCGAAGCAAACAAAAGTCTAAAGTGTTGATCTTAATTTGATGTAAATTTTCTGATTCAATAATATTTACTGAGAAAAAAATGCTTTCTCAAAAAGGCCAAATTATTCCTGCTTTATAACTCTTGCAACAGCATTACTATGTGCTACCACTTTGATAGAGGAAAACAATACCAAAAGCTAATCAAGAAGATGATAGTGCCTTTAGTCTGCATCTGTTTGCAGTTCCTTATGCATTTTAATTCTGTAGACAGGACAGTGCTATTATTTATTTCCAGTCATCATGGTTTGGTTAGGATACAGAACATAACCTCTATTAAGCAAGCACCTGTCTTAAGAAAGCGATTTTAGTGTTTCCCTTGGCCGCTTGCTTAAGACAGGTTTGACTGTATATGAAAGCTCTGTGCCTTGTGGTTTTGGAGAAGATTTTTTTATGTTTTTCCCATGACGCACCCAGGGTGGGGCCCGTATGGACCCCAGGAGAGGACCATTATACATTGCTACACAGAAAATATGAAAGCTCTGGGCCTTGTGGTTTCGGAGAAGATTTTTTATGTTTTTCCCACTGTATGACAAACTCTATGCCAAGCTGAAACAAAACAGATCAAATCCCAACATCCAAATAAAGTTCAAACTCCTTAAACATACCATCCAAAAGAAACTAAGAGAGTCTTACAATGAATACATTGAGTCCATAATCACAGACCAACAAAAATCGCCAGAAACCAAACGCCCAAACAAACGCCTCTTCACCTTCATTAAGCAACAAAAATCTGACAGTAAAGAAATAAACTCCTTAAAGTCCAATGGCATTAACTACTCTGACCCAGTTGACAAAGCCAATATCCTCAACAACCAGTTCCAATCTGTCTTTACTAAGCTTGTCCCTCTTAAATTGTGTCATCTCCTAAATCTGATCCTCCCTAGAAAACTCAACTTTCCAATTATGCCAGATATCACTGTAACCATCTGTGGTGTAGCAAAACAGCTCTCAAAGCTAAATCCTGGAAAAGCTGCTGGACCGGACAACCGAACATCAAGGATACTAAAGGAACTTCACAAGGAAATTGCCCCAATTCTTACAGACATTTTTAATACTTCTCTCGCTGAAGGTACCGTTCCAAAAGACTGGAAGAGCGCTAATGTAACCCCTGTATACAAAAAAGGACCAAAATCAAAACCCGAAAACTACCGCCCCATATCCCTGACCTGTATATGCTGCAAAATACTTGAACATATCATAACCTCAAACATCATGACACACCTGGACAAAAATAACCTACTCTTTCAAAACCAACATGGCTTTAGAAGCAGGGTGAAACACAGTTGATCCAGTTCACCCAGGACTTATATAACACTCTCAATGATAAGGGTCAGGCTGATGTCATAGTCATGGACTTCAGCAAGGCATTTGACAAGGTAGACCATCAGAGGCTCTTGCTGAAGCTCCATAGGCTAGGTATAAATCATGGGGTGATTACATGGATCCAGTCTTTTCTTTCGGACAGAAGTCAGTGTGTTGTCCTTGACGGTGATAAATCTGATACCTGTCCTGTCCTCTCAGGTGTCCCCCAAGGATCAGTACTGGGTCCATGTCTTTTCCTCATGTATATCAACGACATGCCTGATTCCATCAAAAGCAACATTAGGTTATTTGCAGACGACACCATTATGTATCTCACCATATCAAACCAATCAGACTGCCTTGACCTACAAAGAGATGTTACCAAACTGGAATCATGGGAGAGCGAGTGGCTCATGGCCTTTAACCCTGATAAATGTGAAGTAATCAGAATAACCAATAAAAAGAAACCTTTTATTTTTGATTATATACTCCATGGCATAAAACTCCAAACCACCAAAAACACTAAATACCTAGGCCTTAACATATCAGATGATCTCTCCTGGAGTAAACATATCAACCAGACCACTGCCAAAGGAAACAACACCCTGAAATTCATCAAGAGAAACATTCAAACAAACAACAGCAAAATCAAAGAAACAGCATATAAGACCTATGTCAGACCCCTCTTGGAATACTCATCGTCTGTTTGGGATCCATGGCAAAATAAATACATCAAACAAATTGAAATGGTCCAACATCGGGCAGTCAGGTATATCCTAAATGATTACGCATTTACCAGTAGTGTTACAGCAATGCTGAAAAAGTTAAAAATTCCAACATTAGAAAATAGAAGGAAAATATCTTCCCTGATAATGTTCTTTAAGATCAAAACAGGCCATGTTCGAATCCCTCTCCCTTCATACATCACCCCGTCACTACGAAACAGATATACTATCCCATACTCAAGGGTTAACACTCATTTACATTCATTCTTCCCTAGAACTGCCAGACTCTGGAATAATCTTCCACCTGACCTGACCTGCAGCCCAGACCTGGAAGCCTTCCGGGCTGGGTTAGTTCAACACTTTCAATAGAAACCCAAACACCAATCATCATCATCATCATCATCATCATCATCATCATACCCCCCTTTCATCATCATCATCATCATCATCATCATCATCAACATCATCATCATCAGCATCATTATCATCATCATCATCATCATCAACCTTGATACTCTATCCCTGCTAAACTATCAAATGGACCAAATTCCAAATTTTACTGATTTCCTCTACATCGTTATCGTTATCAGGCCATCCTTAAATGATTCTTTGTTTGCTGTGCTCCTACCCATCAATTTTAGTGTGGGTAGGTAGGTAGGTCATTTTTTTTTTTCTTTTGGAACCAGAAAAATATCTTTATAATTTGCTATATTAGTATATGTATATGGTTCAAAATAGGATATATTGAAGTTAAAATAGTATAATATTTAAGGGCTGTGGCAAGATAAAATGGTCATTTCAACCTTTTCATATGTACAAAAACAATGCTTTGAGATATAGAGACAGTTTATGCCTCAGATAATGGTACATGGTGGTAGCAAACTGGAAAGACAAATCCAATAATTTTGATTTAGTGACTGCGATGAAATATCAAAATAAATGTCTTAAAATGGCTAAATTTTGAGTATACAATGTTTCCTGTATATTTTCAACAAATTTCATTTGCATTTTTTAACCCCTATCTAGCTCCAAAGCAGCACATATATAGCTTTATAACCTGGAGATATTACTGATGTTTGTTTTGATATATATTGTTCATAATTTTATGGCAACTGATGCTCATATGACAAACGTTTGAACATTTGTGGTCGGATGTTACAAAAAGATTTTCAAAATTTGATAGCTTTTTATAAACCATTATAAAAATACCAAATATATGAATTGTGTAATTGAAACTGTGGTATGTAATAGTCATGACATGTCTTTTTTGATACTTCAGGCTTTGGAAAGCTGACTACTAAGAGGAAAATTAATATCACTTTTTATATGCTATTTTTTAGGGTGTCCGAAACGGCCTGTATCATCCGAAGAGTGGCTGTTTTCTCTTACGCACAAAGTTATAAACAGTTCATTTTACCTTTTTTTAATGGTAGATGAAAAACAGTATAAGAACACAAGGAAATTTTTTTGCTCTGTGTAAACCTTTGGAAAACATTGTTGCCGATATGTGTCCGAAACAAATTTTTGTATCATCCGAAGAGTGCTTTTCACAAAATGTTGGTCTGTGATTTTGTTCTCTGTTTCTCTATTTTGTTTTTTTACCTAAGCTTTTCACAAATTAAGATGTGATGATTTGTAAGCCAAAAATCTTCTATCATAGTATGCTGAACTTTGAAAAAATGATTTTTAGAAATTCGGCTTCCTAAGTTCATTCTTAGGACACACATATAAAAATCATATAAAATTAATATGCAGTGATGAATTAGGAAACATATGAGTGATCATTGTTATGCTTTGGTTTTATTTAAATAATAGATGCATACATTAAAATCTATATCATTCTTGGGTTAGTATCATCCGAAGAGCTCTTCGGACGATACATAGTACTCTTCGGACGATACAGCTCTTGAATTGTATCATCCGAAGAGTTCTATGTATCGTCCGAAGAGTTCACTTACAATTTTTAAAAAGATTAAAATGGAAAAAAGAAGCTTTTATAATAATGTAAGATATCTATCAAGTTGCTTTATGGTGTAAATTATGAAAAAATCATGAAATTGATTCATAAGCTGTATCGTCCGAAGAGCATTGTGTATCATCCGAAGAGCATTGTGTATCGTCCGAAGAGCATTTGTATCATCCGAAGAGCTGACTGTAATGCTTTACAAAAAAAATTGCCCAATATCTTTTGGAAAGGTTTGGGTTGTATGTCAGAGAAAACAATACCAACAACACATACTTGAGTAAGACAGATGTTTGCATTCACTTCTCTCAGAACTAACCTAAAAAAAACTATAAAAAATGTTACTTTGATACAGTACTTCAAAAGATGTGGAAATTAAATACATAAGCAAATTCAAAGCGACTTTGGTCCATGTTTGTTTTTTGGATGAAGGACTAAACTTATAATAAAACATGAAAAGACAAACAACACAGTTTTCATTCTTTCAGTTATTGGCTTTAAAAGGTGGTTGTAGCGTCCGAAGAGTTTTCAGGGGTTCATCTCGAAAAAAAGACACGGTGAGCAAATATGGCAAAAAGTTATCTTCTCATTACCATTTCTGGTTATTGCAGTGATTAGGCTATAACATAGTGCTAAAGAGATGATGATTTGAACAAGTTAAAAAATTGACACCCAGGAAACACTTTTTGTCCATTTTATCTTGCCACAGCCCTAAAACATTGTCAGAACATGAAAAAGGTTTTGGAAAGAATAATTTTGTAAAAATGAATCATTGTTTTTAGATTTTTGAAAAAAAAAAAAAGATTTTCCTCAAAATGGCCATAAAATTTTTTGGGTAGGGCCAATTTTGGCGGGTAGGTAGGAGCACAGCAAACCAACAATTTTTTATGGTCGGCCTCACTCTCTCTTTTTTTTTTTTTTTTTTTTTTTTTTTCGGCCATTTCCACACGCACTCCATGTAATACTCTTCTTGAGGTGTATGGAGTACCTGGCAGATTCAGATTCAGATGTCTATGGGGAACTAATGACCCCAGGGGGCCATTTTTGACTCCAGGGGCATGGCTGGCAGGATTTATAAAGAGGATCACTACACAATGCTACATACAAAATATAAAAGCTCTGGGCCTTGTGAGAAGAAGATTTCCCATAACGCCCCCGGGGTGGGCCCGTATGGACCCCAGGGGCACGGTTGGCAGGATTTATATATATAGAGGACCACTATACATTGCTACACACAAAATATGAAAGCTCTGGGCCTGGTGGTTTCGGAGAAGGAGTTTTTTTTTTATGTTTTTCCCATTGTATGTCTATGGGAGCTAATGACCCCCGGGGCCATTTTTGACTCAAAGGGCATGGTTGGCAGGATTTATAAAGAGGACCACTACACATTGCTACATACAAAATATGAAAGCTCATTTAAGATTTTTTTATGTTTTTCCCATGACACTCCCGGGGTGGGGCCAATATGGACCACAGGGGCACGGTTGGCAGGAAATACAAAGAGGACCATTATACATTGCTACTAGGCTGCTGGCCAGATGGTCGATTGCTCCCCCCCCCCCCCTAGGGAATTTTGCAGACATACCCTATCTTAAAGAACAATTCAAGCTGAGTAGAATAAGAGATGTTTGCACCTTGAGCGTTGGGGCGTTATCCTGTAACAGCCTGTTACATACGTTACCTAAACAAAATTAAGAAATTATGATGTGGTGTTTTCAGCTACAGAAAAATGACAATAGTTTATCATTTTACTCAACTTTTTCATACTGTCTGCTTGCTGTATGCCTATACTACATATTAAAATCGTTTGAACAAACATTTGACCCACATTTACTGTAACATACGTAACGTAATTTAAGATACCCTTTGAAAATACTACTTTTGACTGATTTCATTAATTAATACTGTTGCACTATGCATTTTTCCGAAGATATGAGATTTATTTCCATCAGCATGTTCAATTGGCAGATAGAAAAACCAAGGTTTGTTTTCCTATCATGTATATATTGCCTTTAATGAAGTATTTAGTAGCCCTACCCCCAGTTTCAAATGCGAACTATTCTATTGCAATGAACGTGAAGTATGTAAAATACTTGAAACTGGGGGATATATATCATAGTTTCTTGCTTATTTTATCATGAACCATGGCTCTGAGGATCTGTAACCAAGTATCTTTTGATCCAGAATGTAACATATGTAACAAACATGTAATGAACAACGAAGGGCATTGTACATAGCAAGAATGCCAGTACATGCCAGTCTAATGCTCTATTCCATTAGATATTTTGCAAACATATATCTTAAATGACAATTCAAGTTTGCTCCAGTAAGAGATGCTTGCTTTATGTACATTGGAGCATGTGTCTGTTACAGTATGTTACATATGTTACCGTAATAGGTTTAAAAATAATGATATGGCAATTTTAGCGTCAAAAAAAAAAAGATTTTTATTATTCCATTCACCCATCTCATATAGTCTGCATGAAACATGTCCATTCTCAACACTAATAAAATATAAAGGTTTGATCCTTTGGAAGCAGTAAAAACATTCAAAGGGAGATAGTATGGACTATATTGCGCAATTTCGGGTAATGAACCCTCGCTAGTAGCCCTTTTTAAACCGGCAACGAACGCCAGACTATAATTGTGCTGCAATTTCGAGAATTTACACGAGGAGTCTATATCAAAGACATATTCCTATATATAAAGCTGCTTGAGCAATAATCTGACACCTATAGTGTAATGTCTGTAACATATATTAAAATTACCCTTTCAAAATTAGCATTGTGAGTGACATCATTTGTTTGTTGTTTTTATTGTTACACGTTCCAGCTTTTTTCAAATATATGCAATTTTTACATTACCATGTTCAATGGAGGAGATAGAAAATTCCTATACTGTATATATTGTACTAAATGAGTTATTTAGCAACCCTTCCCGCAGTTTCATGAGCCAAATATTGTATTGCTAATTACGTAAAATGTGTAAATAATCGTTTCTAATGGCTATATCTAATGTTGTTAATAATTTGCTTATATTTCATGCTTATGGAGAACTATAGTTCTGAGTGGGTGTCACCAAGTATTTAGGCTCAGACATCTTAATGAGGAATGTAACGTATGTAACAATATGTAAATAAAGAATGACGTGGTCTACAGTAAATGTAAATCAGTGTTTTCCCTCGGGATTTATTTTTAGGGGACATATGTCCCCCTGCTTTGGCAAAATGGGGGACACCTGGATGATTTTAGGGGACAAAATGATGCTATTTCAAAAATAGTGTCAACACTTCACGTTTCCCTATGCATAATTTAGTTTTTGGTGTAAAACAAAACTAGAATTCTTATTCAGTTCTGATAATCATGTCTTTGGACCCCATAAATACTATTTTTAAACGTTTAGAAATCTCTTAAAAATGCAGAAAAATTAGGGTATTACTACAAAATCGTTTGTACCTGAACTGTTAATAGACCTAGAATGCTGAAAGGGGTATCAAATAACTGCGATGGCAATGGACTAATGCCCTCAGTCCTCTAAATACATCATCTGAATTTCAGTTTTATGAATATTAATGAAAACTTTAGAAATTAGAGAAAATGCATAACAAATAAGCAGGTATACCTACAAAATGATTATGTTTTTCAGCAAGCTAAAGTCTGAATGTGCTGAAAATGGCAAGGGCATTTTTCTATCATCCTTCTATAATAAAAAGTCATTTGATGAGCATTAATAAAATATAATGGTTAAATTAGATTTTGCCGATTAGCTGCCGAAGAATTGGGTCGGGGCCCCTATAAAACCAGATGAATCTTGGCTACTGGAAGACCTAGACAGCTGAAATTGGTATCGACCGGTTGCTAAGACAATGTTCTTTAACCATATGATGTTATGAATAAATCATATATGAATGTTTGTTTCATGAATTACAACAAGAACTTCAGAAATAGAGAAAATTTGCAGAAACATGAAGGGGTATACCAACAAAGTCACTTTTATCTCCACTATCAATAGCTGTCAAGTAGTCAAAATGGCATCAAATGTTAGAATTTGGTCACTTTAATAATGAATTTTTGTCATGTTATCACATAATATATGAATTATTGTCATGTTGTCATGTACATACCACAAAACACATGAGGTTAAAGCAAGGGTACACGCGTCCCTTTGCTGGACACCCTTAATTTTTTGCTGTCTACCAATTTTATCAACGTTTTATGAATATCCATGAAAGTAAATCTGATATGATTTGTATATAAGAGCACTGGGAAATGGTGCGTTGTCAAAGCAAATAACTATACCAATTAAGCCCTCTAAGGCAATGAGCAGCCGGGATATAAGTGATTTTGTTGGTTTATCTCTTCATTTTTCTCTTATTTATGAAGTTTAATTCTAATATTGGTGACCTTTATCAGATAAGGTTTATATATCAGGTTACAGTGTTATAATTCATTGTCATAGTAATCATTTGATACAAGATTCAGTACAGTAGTGGTATTAGTTACCTAGACACAAGCCATTTTGTAAGGTATACCCTCTTATTTTCCGTGATTCTTCTCCGGTCTGTAAAAATTGCATTAATATTCATTAAACTTAAAATAAGTTTATTCATTTATCAGACTAGAAGACAAATTGCATAGCCCAAAGCATCAAGCTGCTACAACTTTTATCATTCTAGGTCTATTGGCATGCCAGACACTAGTAATTATGTAAGTATAAATGTTATTTTTCCGTGATTTTCCAAACTTTTCATAGTTTTTTTATATCAATGTTGATACATGTAAATATGCAAATGAGATAATTTTCAAATAGACCCAAAACATCTGTAAAATTGTCAAATGGTATCACTGGTGTATAAACTATGTGCAACGATGATAGCATGGATCTGAAAGATGTTTTTTATGGGTTTTTAATGATTTTTTGGCAATTTTAATGTTTACATTAAAATTCACAAATATGCAAATAAGATAATATGCATAACTTACCTTAAGATGAAATGGCTATAGTGAAGAAGCTTTAAAATGAAACCAAGTTCAGTGGTCTATGATAAGTCATAACGTATATATGATCGATTTTGTAGGTCAAAATAACCCCATGCGGTATTGGTAACACTGTAACATTACATGAAATCTAAATATAAACAACTTGGCGTTACACCGTTACAACTGAGGCACTTCTAGCAAATGAAATTAACACAAGCATGTCATTCTTACCTTGCACATTGGTGTTTGCAGCTTTGTAATACCCTTATTTGTTTATAAACGTAAATTCGCATATTTTTGTTACATACATTACACAAATTGAGAACCATCTATGTCAACTTGATGAAATTATGTATCACACATATTGCCCTTGAAGAATCTTGCAGACAAATGGTAGAATTATGGTAAAACAACCTATTGTTCAATCCCAATCAAAGAATACTGCAAATATAATAAGCTGGTAACAGTTGTTATTTTTAAATAGCTGTTACACCGTTACGCCCCGGCGTACAAAGTGCAAACATCTCTCATTTGAATGCAAATAACACAAACATGACATTCTTACCTTGCACATTGATGTTTGCAGATTTATACTCCACAAAAACTATTACTGAAAACTTTATTTGTTTATAAATGTAAATTCGCATATTTTTGTTACATACGTTACATACGTTATACAGATAGAGACCCATATATGTCAACTTGATAAAATGATGCATCCCACATATTTTCCTCGAAGAATCTTGCAGAAAAATGGTAGAATTATGGTAAAACAACCTATTGTTCATTCTCAATCAAAGAATACTGCAAATATAATAAGCTGGTAACAGTTGTTATTTTTAAATAGCTGTTACACCGTTACGCCCCGGTGTACAAAGTGCAAACATCTCTCATTTGAATCAGAAAAGACTGCTCTTTAAGATAGACTATGTCTGCAAAATTCCCTGGGGGGGGGGGGGGGAGCAGGACCTTTTTCAGCCAGAAGTCTATACACACAAAATATGAAAGCTCTGGGCCTTGTGGTTTCGGAGAAGAACATTTTTTTATGTTTTTCCCATTGTAAGTCTATGGGAGCTATCTGTTGCCATGGAAACCAGTTTCTGATCGGACCTGGCCCAAAACCTAACACAACCTTTCCCCCTCCTCAATGATGCTTTAGATACAATTTGATCATGATTGGCCTTGTTTTCTTAGAGATATTCAAGTTGAAAATGTGGACGGACACACGGACGGACAGATGCCAGCTCGCCTACTAGCTCACCTTGTTATCCTTCGGCTCAGGTGAGCTAAAAAATAAAAGTGTAATAAGTGTTCTTCACTTTATGTAACCGGTCTATCATGTGGCTCGGTAGCTCAGTGGTAGAGTGCTCGCATGGTCAGCGAGAGACCCTGGGTTCGAATCCCGGTCAGGCCACATTCTTTTTTGTCCCCTGTGACATTTGGTGGCCAGTGTGGGTCTGTGCTCAGGCTGTAAGCAGCAAAGGGACCATCTCATCAGTTCCGGCATGGTTCCGAGCGCATTCAGGGACGAACCTAATTATGCAGGGGGAAAATGTAACTGGTCAGTCGTGTGTCACAGGGGTGGTAAAAGAATGTGGCCCGACCGGGACTCGAACCCAGGGTCTCTCGCTTACCATGCAAGCACTCTTCCACTGAGCCACACGATCGACCGGTTACATTTTCCCCCTGCATAATTAGATTTGTCCCCGAATCCGCACGGAACCATGCCGGAACCGACGAAACAGTCCCTTTGCTGCTCACAGACCCACACTGGCCACCAAATGTCACAGGGGCAGAAAAAGAATGTGGCCTGACCGAGACTCAATCCCACGGTCTCTTGCTTACCGAGCAAGCACTCTACAACTGAGCTACCGAGCCAGTCGGAGCCACACAATCGACCAGTTACATTTACCAAGGACACTCTATCGAGAGGACGGCACACTCTGATTATTTTGCCCTATATCTACTGTGACATGATTTTGAACCGAAACGACCTGTTGCCCCATGTGATCCCGCAAACGAGAGCGGTAGTTTTAAAATTAGAATTAATTGAATGGAATTATCTTCTCTGAGCCAGTATGTACAATCTTTTAACAATTAAATTCATTTAGCAGATTAAAGGCCTTTTAATTATCTTTCATCTGACATATTTATTTTTTCCCCTAATCATCACATTACAGGTAATTTTAGTGGTTTTCTTCACCCTTATTTTGTTTCTACTTTTGGCCTTAAAATGGCGTCATGGCCACCAATTTTCAGACAGTTGTCATAAATCGGAACCGATTACTCAGATATAAGCTGTGTGCTATTAGTAAGTATAATATTTTAAAAAGCAGATACATCAAAGTTTCGGAAAATTTAAATATGAGTTTGATATTTTGAAATGTCTTAGATTAATATTTTTCGAAATGTGTAGTAAATTTATAAGAAATTACAAAGTCCGCTTGACAAAATGGCGGACCTTTTTTTGAAAAAAAAAAAAATCGACGGTCGCGCTTCGGAACACTTTACAACTTTATTTGAGCTTTCTACCAATAATTATTGTGTTTACTTTGTATGTTCATGGCAAATCTTAGTTAACATATGCGAAACCTTAGTTCAAGCTATACTCTCAGTTCGTCAGGACGATTTTTTCCGGGAAATTTACGGCTCACAAATTTGTTTTAGGGGTTTCTTTTTCCTATATTTTTGTCTAAATCTTGGATTAATATTTTTCTCTAAATTGAAAGGTTTTCGTTTGAAACTTGGTTTTAAAACTGTCTGTTTTGATGGTGGTAGACTTTGTGCACTTAATTATAGAAAGTTATTTATCAATTTGAATGCAACCAATCTTTGTAGTTATTTAACAAAAAACTCCACCTTTTTATTTCAAAATGGCGACAATATCAACTGCTGCGGCTTAGCGGACAGGTAAAAGAGGCATAGATAGTCAATATTTCATGAGCAATCTCCATAGAGTGTGCCATCCTCTTGATAGAGGGTCCTAGCATTTACATACAATAAAACAAATCTAATAGGTCATAATTTAAAGAAATAGGCTAAGGAATTGGACATTTTTTCTCCCAGTGTCACTGAAAGTACAATTCAGACTGCGCAAGCCAATTCTCACACGCTACCTGGCGGTAAAATTGATTAGCTGAAATTCTTGGCTGACCAATCATAATTGCAAATATGAAACCACAATTCTTGATAAATTTATAACACAAAAATGGAAAATTTTCAGCTTTATTTAGAGCTTTAAACTTATTCTTTGAAAAGCCGCTTGCACAGGTATTTTAATTTCTGCATGCATCATTTCTCTGTATACGTTTTTGCTCGTAAGCGGCAGGTATTTTTTGCGTGCAGAGCAGTTTCTGTACGTGAATTACGTACTGCAGTAAGTGAATGGGCATGCTGCACATTAAGCAGATGAGTTTCTATATACTCCGGCTTTAACAACTCTGGGACCAGATCTATCTATCTTCTGATACTGAGTCGATCAATTTCTGATCATCACCTCAGGTGTGGGGTGGGTGGCTAAATTTAGAATTTAGTCAAGGGAAGAGAAAACATTTGGGGTGGACCATTAAAACTATTTACAAGATATAGATGAGAGGCATACTAAAACGCATGCCTCTGGGCTAATGATTTAAATAGAAGCCTTAAATTCCTCAATGGTCTTAGATAGGACCACTGAAGAAGGGAGACTATTCCAAACCGGAATAGTTCTGGGGAAGGAATTTTTCAGGGCATCACTATAGGCAAATGGTCTTGTGTATTGTGATTCATGTGATGCCCGAGTACGCCTTAGATTGGGTGCCGGGGTCAGGTATTTGTCTTTATCAAGAGACACTGTATCTGAGTGTATCTTGTAGAAGAAGGTTAAGGAGGACCGCTCCCTGCGAGACTCCAGGGATGGCCACTCAAGTTCGTCTAGCATTTCACCGACGCTACTGGTGTTCCTCCATCGCCTGCAGGTCCACCGGGCAGCAGTCCTCTGCACCTTCTCCACCTTCTCTGACAGTCTGAGTTTCATGATAGGGATGCCAAATAAGAGCTGCATACTCAAGTTGAGGCCGAACCAATGTTTTGTATGCAACTTCCTTAGTATATCTAGGTGCCAGTGCCAAATTGCGCCGAAGAAAACCCAAAGTCTTAGTTGCCTTGCATGTAATTTCAGAAATATGTTGACCCCAATCAAGATCGTCTGTGATTGTTAAACCTAGGTATTTAGCGGACTGAACCTGTTCTAATGTTTGCTGATGCAGTGTGTAATTGAATTCTATATGCCTGCTTGGATGTAGCCGCGTCACCCTCATTGAATGACATTTGCTAACATTGAATTTCATTTGCCAATCCATTTCCCATTTGGCCAAGCTATTCAGGTCATCTTGTAAAATTTGACAATCCAATGGTGACTTGATATTCCTGTATAAGACACAATCATCAGCAAATAGCCGAACAGATGACCTGATGTTATCAGGAAGATCATTAATGAAAATAAGAAATAGGACCGGTCCTAAGACCGATCCTTGTGGGACACCAGAAAGAACCGGGACTGGGTGTCTGGGTCTGAGGCACGGCCATCTAATACCACTTTTTGAGAGCGCTTAGAGAGCCACGAGTCGATCCACTTATGTGTAGATCCTCTAATCCCGTAGAAGTCAAGTTTGTATAATAACCTTTTATGTGGGACCTTGTCAAATCCATGACAATCACGTCCATCTGCCGGTGGCCACAACTCACTGCTCGGTCCAGATTACTAACCAAATCATGATAAAACTGAACTAACTGGGTTTCACAAGACCTTTGACTTCGGAACCCATGCTGACAGTCAGCAAGAATGTTTTCAAGAGCCAAGTGTTTGTTTATGTTGCTGACTATTATATGCTCTAGAGTTTTGCAACAGATACAAGTAAGCGACACCGGTCGATAATTAGCTGCATCGTATTTCTCACCTTTCTTAAATACCTGGGCTACATTTGCCTGTCGCCAATCGTCTGGTACAGCACCCTGAGCAAGCGACTCATTGAAGATATAGGTCAGGACAGGAGCAATTTCAGAACTACATTCTTTCAACACCCTAGCACTCAGGCCATCTGGCCCAGGCGCCTTATGTATATTCAAGTTATTCAACAGTTTAATGACCCCTTTGGGGTCAACTGTAATTTCACCCATAGCGGTGAAAGGACTTGTGCCTTTGGAGGGGATTTCATCATTTGATTCGCGAGTGAAGGCTGACTGAAACTGCCTATTACAAATATTAGCCTTATCCAAAATGTCAGTCTTCAAGATACCATTTTCTCTAAGAGTATTGATCCCTGATGCGTCTTTCTTAAGGGACTAGACAAATGACCAAAACTTTTTTGCCTTTTCATTTTTTCGGGGACAATCGGGATCAGGGTTATCATTTTCAAAGGAGAAGATATTGGTAATAGCAAACACACATGTGTGTTTGCTTTAGGATAAACGTACGTAAGAAATTTAGAATAAAAAATCTACATACCTTACCGAACAAAACAGACGGTTAGGCGGCCATTAATGTTGGGCACAGACATTTTTGTCGGCATGCGCAGACAATGTGTCGTTCAGATGTCGGGAAATTTGTACTTTCTTTTTCTTTTTTCGGCTGAACATTTTTCTTTGTCAAATATCCTATTTCAGATCATATTTGTTTCCAAAATGTAAAAATATAAGATAAATACACAATTTACAAATGCAGACGACGATGAAGATTGGTTTTTCGAAATTACACCGTTAAAATCCTCGTATTATAGCAAACCAGTCAACAAGGCAATATAAACGCTCGAAAAAACAAGCGTCTGCGAGGTGTACCTAAAGCAGGTAACCGGCGAAATTATCGAGACGTTTCGAACAGACGGAAATTACGCCGTGAATAGCGTGCCTGGTTATTTTTGGGGGACAATATTTGAGGTTTGAAGGAACAGAAGGAAAACATTTAAGGGAGCTACCTACCTAGGTCTACCTAAAAACTTAACTAGGTCTACCTAACTACCAAGGTCTACCTGCCTACCAAGGTCTTCCTACCTAACTAGGTCTACCAACCTAGGTCGACCTACCTAGGTCTACTTTCCAAGGTCTACCTACCTAAGTCTACTAACCAAGGTTTATCTACCTGGGTCTACTTACCAAGGTTCCCTTTCCTAGGTTTACTTACCTATGTCTTAGTCTACCTATCTAGGTCTACCTTCCAAGGTCTACTTATCTAGGTCTACTTACCAAGGTCAAGTTACCAAGGTCTACATACCTAGGTCTACTTCCAATGTCTACATACCTAGGTCTACTTACCAAGGTTTATCTACCTAGGTCTACTTACCTTAGTCTATCGAACTAGGTCTACTTACCAAGGTCTCACTTCCGGGGTCTACTTACCAAGGTCTGTTTACCAAGGTCTACCTTCTATGGTCTTCTTACCAAGTCTACTTACCAAGGTCTACCCACCTAGGTTGACTTACCAAAGTCTACCTACTAGGTCTATTAACCAATATCTACCTACCAAGGTCTACCTACCAAGGTCTACCTACCAAAACCTACATACTAAGTCTACTTCCAATGTCTACTAACCTATTTCTACCTACCAAGGTCTAACTATCTACGTCTGCTATCTGCTTACATACCTATCTATGTCTACTTACCAAAGTCTACTTACCTAGGTCTACCTACCTAGGTCTACTTCCCAAGGTCTACCTACCTAGGTCTACTTACCTGGGTCTACCTACTATGTCTACTTACCAAGGTCTACGTCCGGGGTCTACTTACCTAGGTCTACTTACCTAGGTCTACGTACCAAGGTCTACTTACCAAGATCTACCTACCTAGGTTTACCTACAAGGTCTACTTACTCAGGTCTACTAAAATGGATAGCTGGATACACTTATTGACAAAAAAATCCCAGCATACGGTTTTCCGTGTGTGTTTGCAGATAAGGCAGCGTGCCTTTATTTCATATTATGCTTCCAATATGCATCTCTAATGCTCTTTTGAACATGTGCTCTGAACCGTTTATAATGGTTCTTAATGTCAGGGCTGCTTGACTTGCGAGCACGAAAGTAAAGTTTAACACGTTTCCGGATCAATCTATAAATAAGTAACCCTTTGTGGTCACGTCCCTTATAGGCAGAGGAATGTGGTATATTTGGTATAGAAATGCAGATAAACATCTCTTCTATAAATCTGAGTACCAAATATTGGTCTTTTATATGTTGCGTAGACGTAGTTCTCACTGGAAGAGAGCAGGTTGATCGCGATTTCTCGCAAAAGCACCAAATCACTTTGCCGCTTTCAAGATCGGATTCACAGCAAATTTTCTCAAGTAGAAGACAAGTTTTTCTTCAAAAATAAGTCAGAATATTTCTCTGATATTAACGATGAATAACATAGTATTATATAAATCAAACATGTCTTCTTACCTTAGAATAATCTACTTTTTTCTCCGTTTGCACGATGTGCAGCTCTTTCAGCGGCCATTGTTTTGGTCAGTGACCTTCAACGTTCATGCGCCTGATTGATCTGGATGTTTCATTAACCAGTCAGCTCATTTGCATATAACCAAGGACGTTACAATAGATAAATGACACCAATATGCGACGTTATAATCCGCCAAGACAGGGTCACACCATAGGGGAATACACTCATTCCGTTTATTCACCATTTTTGCATTATCGGCTGGTTACCTGCTTACAAAAATCAATATTGGAAAAACAGGTAACCAGAAACCCCCCTCAGGGGGGTTCTGGTTACCTGTATTTCCAATATTGATTTTTTTAAAGCTGGAAACCAGCGGATAATGCAAAAAAGGTGAATGTTTCCACATTTTCGGCCCGGGCTAATAACACTAAGAAATAATGATGTTTCCACATTTTCGTCCATATATAGCGATGTTTCCACATTCAAAAAACACATGAAATCAGTATCTGGAAACATTTAATTTGTTTCCAGATTTTTGGCCCGGGCTAATAACACTAAGGAAAAATGATGTTTCCACATTTTTGTCCCTATATAGCGATGTTTCCACATTCAAATTCATAGTTCATTAGTGTTATTAGCCCGGGCCAAAAATGTGGAAACAAATTAAATGTTTCCAGATACTGATATCATGTGTTTTTTGAATGTGGAAACATCGCTATATATGGACGAAAATGTGGAAACATCATTTTTCCTTAGTGTTATTAGCCCGGGCCGAAAATGTGGAAACATAAACGGAATGAGTGTATTCCCCTATGGTGTTACCCTGTCTTGGCGGATTATAACGTCGCATATTGGTGTCATTTATCTATTGTAACGTCCTTGGTTATATGCAAATGAGCTGACTGGTTAATGAAAAGTTGCATTTATTGAATACTTTCATCAACAAGAGTAAAAGATTCCCAGCCATTCTGTTCTGTTTATTATGGCGCGGAGATCTTGAAAGGTATATAGCGTCCACGTGATCATAACGATTGGTCCAGTTTGCAGTCAAGGCCGTTTCTAATTCCCAGCTGTAAACCTTCTACTTGTCCAGCAAATAGCTCATTTTATGACATGGTTTATCGGTCACACTCAAATGGAGAAAAAAATCAGCATGTGCCTATTGTATTTTCTTTATATAAAAGACGATAATCAAACTATCCTTTTTTCATTGTATTCCCACACAACCAAATTTGAATGTTTCTCTCGGATAGACAGAAGAACGAAGAAAACAGTAAAGCTGCAGTTGTATCCCTTGGTCAAATCAAATCAAATCAGACTGGTTTAAAAGATTAATCGATCACCGTTACTAGACACTTGCAAGGGAGCGATGAGAATAAATGGACAGAAAAACGGCTCGACAGCATGAGTTTATTTGAGCCATGTTTCCACATTTTTAGGATAAATAAATATTGATGCTTTCGTGAATGTGGAAACAAATAGTGTTTCCTTATTTTCAGCCCAGACTATTAAATCATGAGGGTTTCCAAGTGTGAAAACAATGTGGAAACGAATGCATGTTCGAGCTAACATATTAGTCAATATGGCCGACAATGAAAATATCGACACCTACCAGTATAAACCTTCCACACTGGCCCAGGCATTTAAATCTCAGTTTGGTTTTGGAGAGGAAAGATGGATCTACAATTTAGTAAAAATGTTTCCACATTCCTCTGCCTATAAGGGACGTGACCACAAAGGGTCACTTATTTATAGATTAAGCCACGTTTCCTTATCAAGCGTTTGATCGAGCTCCCCCAGAAAATTGGCCGAAACGACCCACCTAATACACCCCTAAAATTGGCTGAAATGAAACAGGCCGAAACAACCCAGATTCCTACAACGAATTGTTGTTATCTTGTGGATAGCCTCAGCCCCAGACCAGCTCTACTTGGGATTATCTGTCGGTTCTGTTTCAGAAAAATGACCTAGTAGATCTACTCACAAGTCAAAACAAAAGCTTGAAAAATGCGTCATCGGAATTTTGGGAAGGAAAACGTGACTATTGTAAACAAAGGAGTTCGCACGGTTACGAAACGCAAATGTCCGTTGTGGGTGTGTGAAAATTAAATATAATGAATATGGGCGTGTTGGCTTTTAATTTCATTACCCTCAGCAGAAGAAAGTCGGGGCTGATCTTTTTCCCTGATGAAATGTAGAGCGAGCGAGCGCTTGTTCCTCGTTAGCTACGGTAAGACACCCGGATGAAATCTCGTGATATTTACAGATAAAATCCAATACTCGAGTGCCGACTTGGTACAGGTAACGGGTCGTTTCATCTATCTCAAATGATAAGTTGGCTAGTGTTGCAAAGTCAAAGCTTATAAAAAGATATAAGGCTGAATGGATGAATGCCTTATCAAAAAATAGGGACAATCAAACTGGAAAATTACGTACATATTCATTGTTCAAATATCGGCTATGTAGAGAGTCATATTTTAAATATATTAAAGATATTTCTGTAAGAAGAATTTTTACAAAATTAAGAGTAAGCTGCCATAAACTTGAAATTGAACTTGGTCGTTATAAAAAAGTGCAAGCAGATGCAAGATTATGTCCTTTATGTCAACTTGAAGTTGAAGACGAAATCCATTTTGTAACAAATTGTTCTTTATTTAGCACCAAGAGAAAACAGTTTTTTAATGACATAGGTAAATCATTTGTAAATTTTAGTGGCATGTCTGATGTACAAAAATTTATATGGCTTTTTAGTAATGAAAATGCTCATGTTATAAGAGAGTTGTCAGTGTTTGTTTATGACTGCTATATGCAACGTTTTGAGATGTTAAGAAAGTGAGTGTCCCTGATCTCATCGGGAAAGCATGTCCATGCAATGAATACCCCTTTAGACCCCACTTTTAGATAGTGGAACTGGGGTATGCAGGGGTATACCTATTTTCGTTACTTTGTTATGGAACGGGGATGGCGGTGCTAGTTGGAGCCGCCTTGACAGGGCGCCGTCTTGACAGGGCGATTCTAGCGTGTGCCCGGGGTCGGTGTTTTGGGCAAGAATATTAATTCTGCTATTAAAAAGATTGATGTATATTGCATGGGCATGTTTTCAAAATGTGATTTCAGTAATTGCTTCTCAAATGTTTTATATATGTGCTTTAGTTAATTGTTTTTACCTAATCAGAATCAAGCTTTTGTTACTTTATTGTTAATGTTATACTATTTCGTTTCATCATTATTTATATGTGATTCATATGCTACTATGTGGTGGCCCATAATTGGAAATAAATTCTATTCTATTCTATTCTATTCTATTCTATTTCGGCCTTGAGTCGTTTCGGCCTTGAGTCGTTTCGGCCGTGGGTCGTTTCGGCCTGGGTCGTTTCGGCCTGAGTCGATTCGGCCGTGGGTTGTTTCGGCCAATTTTGGTGAGTCGTTTCGGCCTGATTTTTTATTCCGTATATACTATATTATATACTTTATGCAAGATGTGTATGCTATACGGGGCTAGTTTTCCATGCAGCCAGTCTTGCAAGGGTACTTGGGTCTATTCTACAAAATTTTGCATGCTGTGATATACCTCATATTCTGTATATTCTCATATAAAATCAGTAAACATAGTACATACATCTAATAGAATTTGACTTTCAAACTTAAAGATTCAGCTGTAACAATCATTAAATGTTAACGGGAACTTCTGTCTGTGTGAGGCTGGAACTGTGACTACAGTACTTTCAAAACACCCCACATGCGTACATCATGTACATGTATATGTCCATGAAAACGCATGTACTCAAGAAGATCGATTTTTCATGTTATTACTTACCTGAAGATTTCCATATACTTCGGCCGAATCGACTCACCCAGAAAATTGGCCGAAACGACCCACCTACCAAGGCCGAAACGACCCACCCCCAAAATTGGCCGGAACGACCCAGGCCGAAACGACTCAGGCCGAAACGACCCAGGGCCGAAACGACCCGGATTCCTTGGTACCAAGGTATTACTAAAATGCGAAAGCTTTATTTCTCCAGATACCGAGTCGATTAGTTTCTGATCATCACCACACTCTGCTTGCCAAAACCGATATTTCACTAACGCTGGATAGTGAAGCTAACCCCGAGGCAATGTCTCCCAGTTGAAAGTCTGATGATTGGTTCAACACATTTAGTATGGCGCAGTCTAGATCTTAGTTGCGGACGTCTGTATCTGTATGGAGATACAACTGCTGGGCTGTGACCGAACCTGCTAACCGAACTGTGGCCGAACCTGCTAACCGAACTGTGACCGAACCTGCTAACCGAACTGTGACCGAACCTGCTAACCGAACTGTGGCCGAACCTGCTAACCGAACTGTGGCCGAAACTGCTAACCGAACTGTGACCGAACCTGCTAACCGAACTGTGGCCGAACCTGCTAACCGAACTGTGGTCGAACCTGCTAACCGAACTGACCGAACCTGGTAAGCGAACCTGTTAGCCGACAGGGTCCAAACATGTAAACCAAACTGGCACCGAACCTGTTTGCCGAACTTAGGCCGAACATATTAACCGAACTGTGGCTGAACCTGCTAACCGAAATGTGGCCGAACCTGCTAACCGAATTGTGGCCGAACCTGCTAACCGTATCGGTTAGCCGAACTGGGTCCGAACGTGTAAACCAAACCTATAAGTAACTGAGGCCGAACTGGGACCGAACCTGTTAACCGAACTGGGGCCGAACATGTTTACCGAACTGGGGCCGAACCTGTTAGCCGGACTGGCACCGATCATGTAAACCGAACTGGGGCCGAACCTGTTAGCCGAACTGGGGCCGAACTTGTAAACCGAACTGAGTCCGAACCTGTAAACCGAACTGGGACCGAACCTGTTCACTATTCCCGTTCCGACTACTCATTCAATATGAATGAATAACCAGAATAGAATGTTGTTTTAAAACATAATATTCTTTTAATATGCAAATATATTTTAAAGTTTACCATAGAAAAGTGAAATAAGTATTTTTAATTATTTCTCTTTTGTTTTTAAGGAAAAAATATTATTTAAAGGGTTTGTCAAGTAAATATACAACATTGATATGAAATGGCAGAAAGGGAAAAAGAAATAGAATCTAAAATAAATAAATAAATAAATAAATAAATACGCTGTATATGTGTGTTTTGTGTGTATAGTGTCTTGTGCAAGTTCGGTTGACTGGTTCGGCACGAGTTCGGTTAACAGGTTCGGTCATAAGTTCGGTTGACAGGTTCGGACTCAGTTTAGCGAACAGGTTCGGTTAACAGGTTCGGTCACAATGCGGCTGACAGGTTCGGCCCCAGTTCGGTTAACATGTTCGGTCCCAGTTCGGTTTATATGTTCGGACCCAGTTCGGCTAACAGGTTCGGTTGAAAGGTTCGGTCACAGTTCGGCTGACAGGTTCGGCCCCAGTTAGGTAAACATGTTCGGCCTCAGTTCGGTTTACATTTTCGGACACAGTTCGGATAACAAGTTCGTACCCAGTTCGGTTAACAGATTATATGAATTTGAATTTTTCGTTTTTCGGTTACATCTTGAAAGTGACGTATCTGTTGGGGCATAGTGTTTCATAAACATCTTTTTTTTTATCAAAATTTGTATGATTTTATTATTTGGATTGTTTGTTAAAGTTAATTGACATCTAGTATCAATTAAAAGAATAATAAGCGCGATATCAATCCGATAATAAGCTATGTTTGACGAGGGCGTGAAAGACATGATTATGAAAGTGACACCTGCGTTTATTAACAGTAATTGGATACCATCAGCTATTCAGTGAAGGTGGTCATGCATCACAGCAGGGGTTCACTGTGTATACACAGGTACAAACAATACGTCACAAACCACGTGGTCTATAAAATAGAGGTAAGTCATGTGACTACCACATGACCTTTTCCCACTTCCGGGTGGCAAAAAAGCGACCTCAGGTCAATGAATGTGTAATGAACTGTAATGTTTTGATGTATAAAAGTGTAAAATCATGTCGAAATATTACTCATTCATAAATTAATTTCCAAATATGTTTGCTCATTAATTGATGCTTGTTTCTAATTTAGTATTATAAGTTTTTAGCGCTTCTTCACGTGCGGAATTAGAAAATATGAATTTAAAGGGTTTGCATCTCGGTGAAAAGATGAAGTATTCCCACGGTATAAATCATAAAGCAATGTTCAATAATTTCCGTATTCTGGGTTTGAATCAATTTTTTTTAAAGTTTTATAAATACAAAAATAAACAGGAATATCTTTAAGCCGTCATTTGGTCGGTCTCTCTCTCTCTCTCTCTCTCTCTCTGAAGAGCACATGATTTAAATTTGTTTTGCATGCGGTGAAATAAAAAAAAACAAACAAAAAAAAACAAAACAAAACAAAAACAAAAACAAAAAAAAAAAAAACACTTACATTATCTTCATTCCGTGAAATAAATCTAATTTATTCACAAATTTAAATTTGTGTAGTGTATCCATTTTTATCTACGACATTGGAATCATAATTATATTTTGCTAATCCAAGCGATGTCAACACGTGTAATGATAATCGACTGACCACACAAGCCGGCTGCCCCGGGGGACTAACTTCATTAATCCCTTATCATTCATATTGTACCCCAAGAATGTGTCGTTTCTTTGATGAAGGTGTCATATAAAATAATTTAAAAAGCCGATTATCATGATTATGGGCATCGTAATTTGAGATAGTATGTCATAAAACTGTCTTCAATAGCTGAAACCGCCCCTCTTTCCTGATTATTACCTTTGAATAGTTTGGCATGTATCTAAACTGGATCAAGTTATATTTCAATGGGATTATTTAATATAATGTGGGCAAGAGTTGATGTTCTGAAGAATTAAAATTTTAAAGATGGATTAAAAGAAGAAACTTTCATTCATAAAAAGCGCTAAGATGAATCAAGGACCGTATATATCGATGTCAAGGACCGTATATCAAGCTCGAAATACGGTCCTTGAAAATCTCGATATACGGGCCTTGGATGAATGCACTTTTATTTCTAGTTTCGCTACAAATAAGGTAAGACCTATTTATTTGTTTAATTGCTTATGTTTATTACTTTTTTATTTTTCCATTATGAAATATTTTTTAGTCTGATTGCAGAGACGTGGCCGCGTGATTGGCCGCAAATTGTTAAAAATTTTAATTATAAAAAAACTATCTAAGTAATACATATTTTTGTTCGCGCGGTTGAAACATCTGAGATGCCCAAGAAGGTGTGAAAACTGAAAAGTGAAATTATTTATAAAAGAGCAAGCAAATCAATGAATACAAATGCCAAAAATTATAAGTAATTTTGTATAAATTTAGAGGTCATCATCGTTCACTGATTGAAATGGCATCACACATTTCAATTTAATTCTAACTAATGTATGTAAACAACATTGAACCGGAAATGGTTTTGCCACCCGGAAGTGAAAGTTTCAACCACAATGCAACGCGCACTACGTCATCGAGGTCAAGGTCAAATAATGTAAACAATAACACTGTATGTGTCTATAGAAAGATTTTGCTCTAAGTAATCTTTGAAGTATTTTAAAAATACAACCGCACGATTACAATAGGAAAGGAAAAGAAAATCCCAGATAGCAAATATCATTGGGCCAACATTGCATATTGATTAGGTAATTGGCGTTTGGTTGCGGTCGCATGTACATGATTGGGCCAATGTTGGCGTAGTAGTGCATTTACATGCAATATTTGCCGACGTTGGCCCAATTTTGGCAAATGATCTGTT
Organism: Rugalucina vietnamica; assembly: GCA_964017185.1. NCBI lineage: Eukaryota > Metazoa > Mollusca > Bivalvia > Lucinida > Lucinidae > Rugalucina > Rugalucina vietnamica. Next base: position 31,163,312 of record OZ024873.1, on the reverse strand, counting down.
ACTGCAACGGATCATGAAAGTGATTTTCTTTCACAGAAACAAGAGTGGCCGAATATTTGTTAGCCATTTTAATAAACGATGTACTTAAGCAGGCACACAACGTTCGTTGATATTGTGTGCCTGCTGGGATAGAAATATTATTTTTCTGCCAAGTACTCCAAACACCTCTATTGAGTATTACATGGAGTGTTCATATTATTTTTAGTTTAGTAGTTTAGATGACATTAATGCATAATAGTTTAAGACTTTAAGTTCGAATTGACATGTGTTAACTGAAGTGACCGTGTATGGCAAGGCTCATTCAAAGGGGCCTGAGAAAATAAATAAAAACTTGTCGTGTACACTTTCCGTTGGCCGATGGTTGGCATACCATTGGCCGATTCGTATATGATTAAATACTGACCGGTGTTAATCGATACATTAATTGTCTTTAACTTTTATTCAATAAAGAGACTTAATAAACAGTCTGGTTTCCTCATAGTTTCAATTTATATATCAATCATAAATAATTATTATGATTTTTATATATATATATATATATATATATATATATATATATATATATATATATATATATATATATATATATATATATATATATATATATATATATATATATATATAAATCAACAACAATGATTTTAAAACCATTATCTTAATTAGCAGTTACTTCCTTGACCAGGCCATTTAAATTTACTGTATATCTATTCTGTAAATATTTAGTAAGCAATGGGAGCAAAATTGAAGTTAACACCTTTTTCACTGTAACACCATAACATTGTGGTTTATTATTTGCTTCGCTGCTCCAGCCAGAGTACAAGAGAACATCAGTTGTCATAGCAACGAGAAAAATTTCTCAGGCATTTGAGAATTATGAACAGGTGTTTCGCATGAAGTTTTATAGACTGGCCCCAGTCGTTATTGTTTTTTGTTTTTTATTATAAATTTTATTTAAATAAGAAATCTTTCAGTTCCTTTGTGCCTCTTTAATCCAAACTCACCTGTTACTCATGGCTCAACAATAACGACTGGTTACAATTGAAAGAGGTTTGAAACCTGATACCCCCTCCCATCAGTTTAGAGATAATCTGCAGGCAATTACTGATGCCATAAAACAGCCTTGTGTAAACACAGATCCCTATCTCTAACAGTTCTCTAAAACCAATTGGTTCTGGCTATTAGAAATGTAGGAAAGTGTATTCACTGCTTGTAAAATGTTCTCCTTAGAAAAGGTTTTGTATAGAAAGATTGTGGAAGTGTTTATTCTAATAAAATCGGTGTATTAGGTTGAATCTACCTTGCTCTGAATGGGATAAAAACTACTGTGTATTTTGCTGTTCTAATTTAATGTTAATGTTAATATATCAATAAGACTATAATGCGATATAATATAATTGTATATTCTGTTTATCATTTAAAAAACTTAAAAGATGGAACCTGAATTTAAGACTCCAACTAAAGTTGACATTAAGATAAAACTTACGCCAACAACAAAACAAACAGTATGCATTTTGTGCGGAGAAAGAAATCCGAAGGAAAAAAGTCTATTGGTGTAAAAAGGTGTTAAATCTGAATTTTACATTTTGATTGAAAGACTTCTGCACATTACAATTACCGAAGATGAGCACAGTGATATTGTCTGTAGAAACTGCCAGCGTAGACTTACAACAATAGACAAACATTTGTCTCAGTTCAAAGCAGTTTATGAAGATGCTAGAAACACATTAAAGCGGACCCATGGACACAAAGTAACAAAACGACTTGCTTCCGACGATGTCGGTGCCAGCAGCAAAAAGGCTCTTTTCCCTGATGACATGACCAGTTTGAGCAGTGGAACAGATCCTGAATCAGACAGATACCTTTTACTGCAGGTGTGTATATTGGTCATTCCTTATTACATGTGCAGACCCATTTGGTATGCACATGTTTGCAGGAAAATGTATGATACATTTATTGCTTATTAATTAAACTTTCCAAGTGGTTGTACTTATATTGAGCAACGTCATGACAAAACCTGTCTTAAGAGCTTTAACAAGGTCCGACGAGGACAGCTGTTCAAAGTCTGCAAATTGGGATTAAGAACAATACACGTGATAAAAACATAAAAACTGCAAAGCTATTTTCAAACAAGGGCAATTTACACCCATCAGCTTTCTAAAAATTCATATTTACGATATGAGCCCCGACGAGAGAAAATCGGCCTTCAGGGTTTCTGGTTTTCGCATAGGCAAACTCCGGTTTTCTCATGAGGCGGCTCATAAAGCATGTCATATTAGAAATACTGCTTTTGGCAACGCAATAAGCCGTTAATAAGCTGCGCACTAGCTGTAAAGCTGATCAGTGCCTTTAGTTTTGTTACGTGCACAGAATCGTATAATCCTTACATACGTTTGAACCGCGTCATGACAAAACCAGCAATGTGTTTTCCGAACAGGTCCTACACAAACAAAGCTGTACAAGCACAGAAGAAGGCTTGAGGCTGGAAATTTTGGATTCAGAAAAAAGGAATTGTACAATCCATGTAGCGAAAACAAAGGCGCTGATCATCTTCGCAATTACTGAGAAGTTGGTCTGCGCCTTTGTTTTCGCATATGCAAAATGTTGGATTTCTCGTGGCGTGACCCATTTTAGACAAAATCTGCAGTAAGAACAAAAAGTCTAGGAATTGTAACAATATAAAAAAAGCATCGCATGGGGGACGAATGACATGACTCATTTTAAAGGCAAAACATTAAGGTTATTTTAATGCTATGCTCTACTACTTATTTTGCCAGAATACATAATACATCCATTTTTCTTTTGTTCAACACACAGGATGATTGTAGTATACAAACCAGAGCCGTGGATCCAAAATATGACAGTTTGCTACAAGCCCTAATGTACAGTTCAGATTCTGAAATTGAACAGGAAATTCTGAAGATTCCAAGTATTGTCACCAGTGTCAAAGATTCTGTGTTTAAATCTTTAGAGGTGGAAGTACGGCACTTGTGTTCTGTTAAAGCAGACAGCATCCTGCGCTACAATGATAAAGACAGTCTGCTGGCATTTTCGTTCAAACGAATTGAAGAGGAATGGAAAGAAAGAGCCCCTTTGTTTCACAAATTCTTGGCAACAGTCTCAGAAAATCCAAGTGCAGAACACAGAAATAAATTCAAAAAGGGAGAAGGAATCTTACATGGCCAAGTTTCAGCTGGATGTAAGCTGTTGAATTTATACAATAGAGAAATGAAAGCCTTACAGAATATCAATGATCTAATTCTTTTAAAGGGTGGATTAAAGAAATCTGCTTTCAACCGTATGCAGTCAACAGGCGTTTGTCACAGTTACAAGTCAACTATAGATCTGGCTGACAAACTTGCGGATAAATGGAATGAGGAGCTATTGATATGGCAAGACAGGAGCAAACATGACAGTGATATTGAACATGAGCTTATCCAACAAGCAGAATATTTAAAGGATACAATTCAATTAGTAAGCAGTGCTGGGGCGACGGCCATTGATTTGGTAATGGAGCAAGTTGCCATTGAAAATGAATTGGACAAACACAGAAAGGGAATGCATCCCGGTTATTATTTCGTTGGGGACAATGTGGATATGTTCACAAAGACACGACAAATGACTGTGAAAAATCAGAATAAAGATCAGCATATGTACCAGATATGTGCCTATCTGAACAGAGTGGATGGCAATGACCTGGACAACTCATGCCCACTACAGGAAGCAGCCACAGCTCCGTGTACCAGGCGATGAGGAATATGAAAAGCTGATGGACAATTTTTCATTCTTGACTGCAAAGCGATGGTGCAAATATATTCCATACTTTGCTCCATTTGCATGTGTGCTACCAGCTTTTATAGACCATCCGTTTATGAAAGAAACACAAACACGCACAAGAAGAGTAAGTTCTTTAAACAAGAATACCCTATGCAATATTGAGCTAGTAAAATTCACCGTTTCTCTTCCTCAAAGTATGAATTGATAACTTGAAACAACCATTTTCAAGATACTATGTCAAAATTTAACACACAAAAATATAATAGCTGAGTTGCTGCTATGCAGAGTTTGAATACGAATACAAAATATTTTGATGACTGAGGTACTAATTTCAATTATTTTAAAACATAAGGTATTTTCTACTATGTACATGTAGATACATCTACTAACATACGAGTTGTTGAGGGTAACTTTGTTTTAAAAAGGGTTTTGTTTTTCCATTTTATTGTAATTATGTTGATATTTTTAAAAACAGCTATAGTGATATGCCAGAAGGTCTCAAGGTATATTGTACAAGATTTAAGGTGGCCATGAATTACATTTTCTGTTTACAGATAAACATGGGGGTACTAAAAAAGAACGAGTCAAAGAATGAAGAAATGGCCGATATTTGCAAATTCTTGCATCTGTATGTGCCCGGCCATGACACCGACTCTGACAGTATACCCCTCAAGACGCTTAGTGGAGGAGACTATCTCACATTTGAGAGGCATAAACAGGCCCAAATGTCTGTACGGGATGATGAAACTCCCTCTTTGCGTCTTGAGGGTTTAGTACCAAAGATGGAGGAGTTTCATAATCAGGCAGAACTTCTTAAGGTAACTTCAAAAATTTTAAAGGAATCTATTTTTACTTAAAAGAAATTACGTTTTTAGTTTCGCCACATCTGTAGCCACACATTTGTATGATATTAAGATAAAATGTTTCGGGGAAATCATTGAAAGCACTGGCATGAGAGAAATGAGCCAAAACATGAGGACATATGTATATATGTTTTATGCATGTTGATAGAAATTTCTTGAAACTTGCAAAAGTTTTGGCTTGAAATTCATTGCAGCACAAAGTTTGCTTTAATGGCACCTTTTCTATTTGCCATTATTTGTTTATATTTGCAGGTTATTTGGCAGTGTCTGTATTCCACCAACTCATCAAGAGATATAGGAACTATGTACGCTGCGAGAAATGTGACAAATTCAAAGAATGTAACAGCAGATCCATCTGGAAACTACTATGCATCTGCACTGATGGCCGATAAATTTATTGACTCATATTTAGTGGCAGGGGCTTTGGATCATTTTGATATGGAGTTAAATGGTGAGCCAAAACAAGATGTGTATGTGGGTGCAGTGGGCGATATGAATGACATGAGGACATATTTATTACAACAGGCAAGGAAATTTGTTGAGAACAAAGTAGAATTTCAAGTTCGACCATTGCCAGACTATGGTGCTCAGTCAATGACGTTGAAATGTCGATACTGTGCGAAGGAATACAAGCAGGGTTTACGGTTGAGAAAACATGAAAGTCGAGAACACAATCACAGGGATCCTTTGTACAGCAATGACTGGGTACCCGACGTTGAGCAGTCAGATACTACCGACAGTGATATGGTCTTGAACTACACAAAACTGTCACTATTTCTTGGACTTCTTCGTTTGAACCATAATGATGCCATAGCAATGGGTGATGGAGAACGAATTATGTTAGTCAATCAGTACCTATACCTTCTGTACAAACAAAACAATTGTCCAAAGTATGCCTTTGGAATTTTAGAAACTGTCTGCCAGTCAAAGATTCTGTTAACACCACGACTTGCTCACAGGCTGAAGTGGAACAGAACAGTCAACCACAGAGGAAAAAAAGACACCAATCATCCAAACGACTTGGATTTAGAGCATTGCAACCGAATCTTTAAAGACGAAGCGCATAGCTTCAGAGGAACATTCACGGAAAAAACAATATCAAGGGTTAGTCGAAGTGCATTGAGTACATACAATATTGTAAAAAACTATGATAAGCAGACAAATGTTCATGAGGCCTCAGGGTTACACACTGATGCAGACCTGAGTGCAGACATTGAGTTGATAGTGAATCAATTAATCCAAAGCAATGTTTTCAAACGAGTTCCTGGACGTCGACATGGAGCCTTCCAGACAATATCACCAAATCCATTCGCAGAATTAGATATGGAACAGATAAGAGACTGGATAGCAGGTTCTTTGAAGAAATACTCCGCAAAACATTTTTATTGAATTTGTCAGTGTTTAAAGTTAATCTTACCCGATTGACAACTCTAACCAAACAAATCTGAGCTTTAATGATTCTGTTGCAGTGTTTGAAATCCAGGTTGTTTGTTTAAAAATATCTTCGTCCCTGTGTTTTTATTTACAAACATTTAGATTTGGTTTGTTTATGGCTTAATGCCCCAGTCAACAATTTAATAGTCATGCCAGGCAGAACCACCGCTTCCTGAGTATTAACCAGTACTGTGGGAATCTTAAAATTTATTACTAACTACAGGGCATCACATGTTAAGAAGCCTTGCACTTTACCACTACACCGCCGCACTTCTGTCCGTTAATAACGCAGATGAAACGGGGACAATGCTAACCAGGTCATGGAGGGATGACAATCAACACTGTGCCAATTGTACTGTAATTTATTAATGTAGACCATATGAAATGAAGAAGTAAATAAGGTCACAAATACATGGGAAGCAAACTCACATATAAACATGGAATGTCGTTTTAAATCATACATTTAAATGCTGTCAGTTTAGGCTATATTATAACAAAACATTGTATCTAACCAGCAGCCCATTAGGCAGTCTGAGCATAGTTTTCTATGCAACAGTGTACAACAGGTCCCAACGAACAAAATTATTCAGAATCAGAGCTTAAGGAAATATGTGGCTTTGCTCTCATGTACATTTCAATGTCACTATCACTAGAAAACTCCTCTCCAGAGGAAGATTCTGATACATGTTCAGTTGGTACGGTAAGAGAATTTCTAATACAATTCAGAATCTCTGAATCCGTTCCAGAACATGGGTGTGAACAGTCACAGTTATCACTGCATTGGCACAAACATTTACACTTTAGACTGCAAATGTCACAGCATTTGTGCCCTGGAATTATGGATTGAGCATCTTCTGAAAAAAGCTTCAGCAGCAAAAGTCGTCTACAGCTTTCTGCTTTTACATACTCCTTCATTTCTGTTGTGATATTCTGACTGCTCAAACAATATTTGTACCTCAGCATAAATGCACTGCAGTCTATCAGTGGGTCTCTTCCAGCTCGACCTGACTCTTGTAAATAGTCGTCTATGTCATTGGCAGGGCCATAGTGCACAACTGTATTTACATCTCTGACATCAAGGCCCATACTAAACGAGGTTGATGATAACACAACCCTGACACATCCATTTTTGTCTTGAAAAGATTGACATATCTCCCTTTTAATTTTTTCATTGGTTGTGAGATGAAACATTCCAAAGATTCTGTTCCAATAACCATTTTTCTGACTGTCGCTTGTTGTCACAAACTGGTCCATGGCCAAATTTGTTTCCAGATACTCATAAACTTCAGAAATCTGTTTAATTTGTCGAAAAAACACAATAATCCTAGGACACTTACTCCGGTATTGGCTCAAGAGATTAAGCAGCCATTTGAAAGATTCAGATATATCTTTGCCACAGTTCTCTACACTGTATTTTACGTTTGCTTTGCCCGGATTGATGACAATCTGTATACAATCTTTCATAGACTAATCCTTCATGATAGTGTCTCTTGTCCCTTTCGTTGCTGTTGCAGTGAGAGCTATAACTGGAATAGACCCATCCACAAGAGACCTCAACTCTCCTAGCTGACCATAACATGGGCGATAAGCTGGTAGTCTGCGTTTCTTATTGCCTTTCCCACTGAAAAAAGATTTAACATTAAATTTTTATGTGTGCCTATCAGACTGAATATGATATGAGCCTGAGCATGAGAATACCAACAATTTGGGTTCTGACCAGGTCGGACATAAACCGGGCTGTACAATCAAAGAAGAAGATTAGAATCTTGAAATTTCGGATTTAAGAAGAGGAATTATACTATTCGAGTAGCGAAAACAAAGGCGCTGATCAGCTTCACAGTTACTGCGAATTTGATCTGCGCCTTTGTTTTCGTCTATGCAGACTGTTGGTTTTCCCATGCGGCGGCTCATATACGTTTTCTTTTCATGATGATTATGCTATGATTTTAATATGCTAGATATGAATACATGCATTTGAATACCAAAACGCTGGCTGGATAAATGCACTGATCAAACGGTTTTGCTGAAATACATTGTTTTAATGTGTAAAGAGAAGTATTTTTAATTCTGCAATGTTAAATATTTAAACATTGAATCATACATCAATGAACTTAATAAAGTTGAAAAAAAAAATGTTGCAGATGTGTTTTTATTTATTTATTTTTTACTCGCTACTCTCTTCAATTAGGTTTTCCTCCCCACTGCACTCATGTTGTTATGAGCCACTTCATAGAAAATCATGTTTTAGCTTCACAGGAAAACCCGCTCTGAGCACAAACATAAGCTAATCTAATGAGTAGATACAATGTACCTTGTTAATTAGAGCATTCTGTCATTATGCACTAACAGACAGTCTAAATGAATCATAGGCCTGGGTAGATTTGAATCAGAAACAGAATCAGAGTCAGAAACCAGAACACAGATTACTCTCATGATGTGGCTCATGATACTAGAACTATTCTATCAGCTACACAGACACCACAGTTCTTATATAATGAAGAGCCTTATTTTTATTCGGCAGCCCAGGGCTAAAATGATAAAGAAAATCATCACTCAATGATAATGAAAGCAGCAAAGTAGTGTCTTTTCAAAAGATGGAAATAAATATGTATGCAGGTACTTACAATTTCTTGATGCAGTGTGCTTCATCAATAAAAATCGCCTTCAAAACCCTGTTCTTGGACATTTTGGTCATAAGCGCACGATGTTCACCCAGTAGCGACTCTGGACTGGCAAAGATAATATCACATTTGCCATTCTCTAAATCTTCAACTGTAACATTTGACTTAAGCAAGTCCTGTAAATACACCGCCTTGACTCCTTTCTTTTGAAGTCCTTCTGCTTGATATTGCATCAGCGCCACGAGTGGTGAGACAACAATGACAGATGCATTATTCACATTTTGCAGACATTGGAAAGCAAATGGTGCAACTTCAAATGTTAAACTTTTCCCACTGCCCGTGGGAGAGCAAAATAAAATATCCTGACCACTTAAGTATCCTCTGGTTAGGACGAACATTTTCATAATTCAGTTTTGCAGTTGCAGTTCTTATAATTTCTTCCATCTTCAGCAGTACACTTCAAATGAATAAAGATTTTGTCTGACTTTCAAGCAACCAAAATCAGAGAAATTTGATACAGGCCATTAGCTTATCAGTGCTTGCTGTAATGTTTACCTCTGCCAGTTTTATTGCTCTCAGCAGTGGGGCAAATATTGATAAGACAGAAGGGTGAAAGTTCAACTGGCAGAATTCCTCCAGTAGATTTTTCAATTGTTACCAGACCCTATCTTTGCAATCAGGAAACTTAAGCAAGCAGAGAAATTATTGGTGTTCTAGATTTGTGTCCCTTCATAAAAAGAAGAAAAAAAATGGATAAAAGGAAAAGATAGGGTCTGGGGCCAGACTAGAAGTTTTAGAGAAGTTAGTTTTGCATGTTAAGAAACAGACACTCTGAGGTTTAGAAGGTAAGTTTTATAAAATTTATTATTTTGCAGTAATTATTAAGCTCATTTCTCCATCTTGTTAAAGGCAGATGCGAAAATATAATTGATTTCATATTGTATATTTCGTTGTTTTATATTCTTCATTACAACAAAGAGGTTTTAGTTTTAACATGCATTTCTTTAACAGCTATTCCTTAATGAGCTAAATACATGCGTTAATTTGTTGCATAAATGAGGTTAGTTTATGTTTTTGTCATTGTGCTGTATTTATTCGTTTGTTTTCAGAAGACCAGATGTCAAAGTAATCCAGCACAGAGAAAACGAAAAATGAAGAGTTTACCTTATCCAAAGACAAGAGACCAAGCTCGACTGTCACCATGGTGCTGCAGATCAAGAAACTGTACCGAGTGGACATATGCGATAGAAATACATCGTCGATAGCTTGTAATGAGCACATTCAACCAGTGATGGGCCAACAAAATGCAAAACCTCAGCCATGATTGACCCAATGTCGAACCAATGTTATGGGCCTTGAATGGGCCGATGAGCAAACGCTACGTTGGCCCATTCAAGATTTACAACCATGGGCCAATCGTGCGGCGTCCGATGGGCCAATGAAGGGCCAATGTATACGTGCTATCTGGGAATACTATAACGCCATTATAAAATAGATACTAAAAGGATCTCCGTTTCAATTTTTATAAAACAAACAAATAAATAAACAAACAACAGACCTTTATGATCCTTCATTAAGCTTAACTTAGCGGTAACATTACATAAAATCCTTTGTAAATTTAAAATTATAGTGAAATAAGTGCTTGAACATCAAAATTTTGGTTATTTTAACAGGTAATGCAGTTAATTCCCGGTATCGAAAGATCATAATTGCTATAGGTCCGGTCCGGATGTTCGATAATTTCCGTAGGTTCGGCCGGATATGTTCGGTAATTTCCGTAGGTTCGGTTTGGTTCGGTTACAGGTTTTATACATAGCCGGTTACTACGGACACTACGGTGCTTTCGCTACAAAATTTGATGGAAGCGAATAAATTTCTTGTGTTGTTCAATGTTATATAAACGTTTGCGATGAAGTAAAACGCGTATCTAATAGAGAATTAACTTGACTTTTTATTTCTGCTTGAACGAAAAACTGCTTTTGTATATTTTTTCCAAACATTCGATTCAAAGTTGGTAAACAAGGTTCGGCCAAGGCCTATTCGGCCGATTTCTACAGAAACTGTTCGTATTTTCCAAAATACGCACAAAATATGAGCAAACGAGCATTTTAATATGACTTGTAGGCAAGATTGTGGGACGTTTGCATCGTTCTCGATAGATTTTCCCCCGAAAAATGCACAGGAAGAATTTTATGGCAAAAAGTAAACACAACGCCGGTTACTACGGTACCAGAATTACCTGGATTATTGGATAGATGGGCATTCTAGCTTTACAAGATGCGGATTGTGTTACTAATTCGTGCCCAACTTCTGCCTACATAACTCTTTTATGTAGTTTAGGGAACTATACGTTCATTGACATGGTTATCAACCCTAGAATGAAGAGATTCTAATGAAACAGTTCCGTATTGTTATGAGATAGAAGTGGTTCCAATAGGAAAACAGGGCTTGTCCATGACTCACCAATTGCACGTAATTATACTTTGAGGTACCTTGGTATTATAAGTTACACCAACCTTTCTGCAACCCTTATAAATTGAAGTACTTTCTTGCTTGTACTTACTTACTTACTGGCTCAATGACTCGATGACTGACTCACGCATTCGGAAGTTTCGAGTCGAAACATTATCCAGTATGTTATAATAATAATAATAATAATAATAATAATAATAATAATAATAATCTTTCGTGTAGGTTTCGGGAACTTTACTTTCATTGGCATGGACATCAAGTCTATAGTTTTTTTTTTTTTTGTTTTTTTTTTGTTTTTCTTTTTAATGAAACGGTTCCGTATAAGATAGATCGTGTCTCATTGTAGAAAAGGTTGCCGTAAGCCATATAAGACACTACTCATTTATAATTAAACTTCTTCGTATTTTTTCTTACTTCAGAACTGACTAATTCAGATTAAGATGTTTCTAACAACTCTTAACAAACTAAAAACCCTAAACAATAACAACAAATCTTACTGTTCTGGAAAATAATCATTCCTCTGATCAACCTGATTTTCTCCCATGAATTAGAGTTTTTAAAAGTATTTTAAAAAATGCATAAGCCATATAGTAAAATAACTTCTTTGTCTGGCTTATTGACAATCAATGATTAAAACAGATCATTTAAGAGCAATGAACATATTAATGAGAAAGGGGTGGGTCATACCGCGATTTAGGATTCTCATGTGACCCTTTAGATTTGGCAACAAAGAGAATTACTGTAAATTTGTAACATTCAAGAGGGAAGTCAACACAAAGACTAGTATCATCCAAATGGCAAAGTATCGTATTGTTTCTTGCAGAATAAGACAATATAAGTGGAGAATGCGAAAGGAGTCATCATTGACCTTTAAATAAATCAAAGAAAAAAAATTTACAAAGATCCGCATTCGTTTCAAACGCGAACCTTAGAGACTTTCATTGAAGAGCGAGCTCCAAGTGAATTAAGAAGTCTAGTTATCTGCTGAAAATATAATCTTCTCCCCATTGAAAATCTCTTGTTTGGTTGGGATTTTCTGACAAAAAATAAGTAAACATATACATATCAATATTTAGTGTATTTCGGGTATAGCATTCCAAATAACCATATGAAGCAATATACGGTTAACATAAGGTGCATGTATGATGTCACTGAGGGGGAGATAAATTATTTGTTTGTATATTTGTTCTTGCTTTAACGTTCCAGTCAACAGTAACTGTTGTGGCCAAATTGGAAATGGCTTCGACTGCTATTCTAGATTGGGGGGTGCCATTTGAAATCCTTTTTTGCTCCAACACAGCATACAATACAGCAACGCGAGTGATTTATCTGCATACATCTGACTGACAAATAGTGAATTGTTATTCAACAAATCACGAACTAGAGCTGATCTTTTTTTTTATTCTAACATGCAATAAACAAAATAAAATCATTTTAAACCTTCAGTTTCTCAATAACTTTTCGACCATTGCGCTGATGAAATTCCGCCAAACTTTAGACGCTACCGTAAATGTCTACACATTTTCAATATTCTATACATGTAGTTAAGAATGTTTTCGATGGAAACTTATGTCATATTCAATAGAAGCAAGTTCCCGGCGGGACTACTTTCGATAGTACAGTAGGTCGCCATTGAAAAAAATATCTGGCAGCCATTTTCCATTTCCATTTCAACTGAACGAACGACGAAACTAGGAAAAATACAGATGTCCTCGCACAATAAATACATAGGGCCTCGGGGAAAATAAATGAATAAATAGGGGCCTCGGGGAAGATTGGCTTAGCCAACCGTGTTACCCTCTCTAAATAAAGGAATTACTTACTTACTTTACTTACACAAAACTTCATTTCATGACAAATACCTCAAATTTTGGAAGAACGATGATTCAAAAGTGTTTGTACTCCGAATTTCTAACTTTGTTCATGAAATTTCCGATCGCAACGACGCCAAAGAGTCACGTCGACGTCAAAGTTCTCGCGTACACTAAGGCGAAGCCCTGCGTGTGTTGCAATATGGTGATAAGTCGCTAAAACCGATACCATTTTACATGAAATGTGGCCAAATGAAATGTCTATCAGGACTGGAGATGCCAGGAATAAGCATTTACAAACCTTCCATTGCGTACTTTAGGGTATATACATGTAATGAAAAGGTTACTGAATGAAAATCGTAAACAATTTGGAACTCGTTCATATGGCTGAGATTCACTCGCAAGCTCGTGCGTCCTCGCAATATGAACTCGTTCAGAATACTAGTAGTTTTCGACATTCATTCAATAACCTATTATTATTATTATTATTATAACATATTGTGTAATGTTTTGACTCTAAACTTTCGAATGCTTGAGTCAATCATAGAGTCAATGAGCGAGTAAGTAAGTACTAGCAAGAATCTACTTCAACTTAAAAGGGTTGCAGAAAGGTTGGTGTAACTTATAATACCAAGGTACATACACCTCAAAGTATAATTACGTGCAATTGGTGAGTCACGGACAAGCCCGGTTTTCCTATTGCAACCACTTCTATATCATAACAATACGGAACTGTTCCATAAGAATCTCTTCATTCTAGGGTTGATAACCATGCTAATGAACGTATAGTTCCCTAAACGACATAAAAGATGTATATAGGCAGAGGCTGGGCACGAATTAGTAACACAATCCGCATCTTGTAAAGCTAGAATGCCCATCTATCCAATAATCCAGGTAATTCTGGTACCGTAGTAACCGGCGTTGTGTTTACTTTTTGCCATAAAATTCTTCCTGTGCATTTTTTGGGGGAAACCCTATCGAGAACGATGCAAACGTCCCACAATCTTGCCTACAAGTCATATCAAAATGCTCGTTTGCTCACATTTTGTGCGTATTTTGGAAAATACGAACGGTTTCTGTAGAAATCGGCCGAATAGGCCTTGGCCGAACCTTGTTTACCAACTTTGAATCGAATGTTTGGAAAAATTATACAAAAACAGTTTTCCGTTCAAGCAGAAATGAAAAGTCAAGTTAATTTTCCATTAGATGCGCGTTTTGCTTCATCGCAAACGCTTATATAACATTGAACAAAACAAGAAATTTATTCGCATCCATCAAATTTTGTAGCGAAAGCACCGTAGTAACCGGTGTTGGGTCCGTTTCACCGGCGTCAACGTTGAACAGGGTGATTACCGTCGACTGTATCCAGCTGTCCAGTGAGAGGGGAAGTAGTTAGAGATGGGGAGCGAGGGAGGGGGAGCTATGGAGTAGTGTAAGGAGGGAGATAGGTAGGTAGTGGATGGAGGGAAGGAGGTAGGAAGTTTAGGGAGGGAGGTAGTTAGGTAGGGTAGGGAGAGAGGAAGATAGTTTAGGGAGTTATGTAGTGTATGTAGGTAGAGAGGGATCGAGCTATGGTGTAGTGTGAGGAGGGAAATATACGGAGGGAAAGAGGTAGGTAAGAAGTGTAGGGAGGGGTAGTTAGGTAGTGTAAGGAGGAAGGCAGTGTAGGTATAGGGTTAGGTAGGGAGGTAGTTAGGTAGAGTAGGGAGGGAGGGAGGTAGAGGAGAGGTAGGTAGTGGGAGGTAGGAAGGTAAGTAGGGATGGAGGTAGGTAGGTACGTAAGTAGGGAGGGAGTTAGTGTAGGGAGTAAGGTAGAAAGGAAGTGTAGGGGGTACTTAGGGAAGGAAGGAGGGATATAGTATAGTGTAGGGAGTGCGGCAGTTAGGTAGGTGTGTAGTCAATAGACAGATAGGTAGTGGTGGGAGGGGGTGATTAAGGTTGTACTGTGTGAAGGTAGGAAGGGAGGGAGTGGGAAGTTAGGTAGTGTAGGGAAGGGGTAGGTAGGTAGAGAAAGGCAGGGAGGGGTATGTAGTGTAGGCGAGGTAGGTATGCAAGTCTGTAGGGAGGGAGGAATGAAAGGAGGTAGGTAGGTATTTAGGTAGGTGGGAGATAGTGTTGGTAGATAGGTAGGTGGGTAGTGTGATAGGCAGGTACCTGGGTGCGGGTTGACCTGGGTGCGAGTTGACTCGGTTGCGGGATGACTCGGGTGCGAGTTACCGTGGGTGCACGTTGACCAGGGACAGGTGCAATCGCGAGTTGACCCGGTGACGAGTTGACTAGAGGACGAGTTGACTCGGGGACGAGTTGACTCGGGGACGAAGTGTGACAAGGGAACGAGTTGACTCGGGGACGAGTTGACCCTGGGCGAGTTGACACGGGGACGAGTTGACCCGGGTTCGAATTGACCCGGGGACAAGTTGACCCGAGGACGAGTTGACTCGGGGACGAGTTGACTCGGGGACGAGGGACGAGTTGACACAGGGGCGAGTGAGAGTTGACCCGGGTGAAAGTTGACTCGGGCGCGAGTACGTTATGGGGTTGTTTGGGGTGTTTCCACGGACCGGCCGAAACGACCTTTTTATGGGTGCATACTAATTGCCGGGAATGTCCGGGAAGATATGGTCGGGATGAAGGGGGTAGTGGTGGTTCTGGCTTTGTATCTCATTTAATATCTATCAGAATTTAATGATTTTGCTATCAACATAAAAGTATTGTTGTAATCTCAATGATGATATAATGGGATTTCGTAAAGATTCATTTTTAAATGCCATTTTTATGGTTTGAAATTTCCGGGAAGATCCGGGAAGGTCCGCCGGAAAACTGGGGTAATGATACTTTCGACTCTGTATCTCATCTTATGCTAACCAGAATTTAATTATTTTGATACCAAAATAAAAGTATTGTCCCAATCTAAACATCTATGTAAAGAAATCTGGTAAAAAATTAGTTTCAGATGCCGTTTTTAGGGTTTGAAATTTCCGGGAAGATCCGGGAAGATTCGCCGGGAAACTGGAGTAGTGGTGCTTTGGGCTCTGTTTTCCATCTAATAATCATTCGAATTTAAAATTGATTGTATCAAAATAAAAGTATTGTTCTAATCTATCCGAAAATCGAAGAAAATAATTTAAAAAGTATTTTATAATGTTTTTATTCGGGTTTGAAATTTCCGGGTAGATCAGTGAAAAAATATGTCAACACTAATATGTACATGTATGCTCATTGATTATGTGCAATTATTTACGGGTCATTAATTCGCAGTTCAATGTTAATGATCCGTGATCGGGACTAATTAGTTTGTTTAGCTCGGGAAGTGTGGCAAAAATTAAAGTGGTTAATATCGTCATTAGCAAACATTGAAAATAAGAATATTTGAAAAATAGCTTTTTTTTTTTTTTTTTTTTTTCTTCTAAATTTTGAGTTGGTTTCCAAATTTAATGTTTGGCTAAAGACGCTTTTACGTGAGGGCCTTTCTGAACCAGAATTTTACGGTGATTTGGTTCACTTTAAGAAACACCTTCTCAAGGAATGATATTCTTTCAGTTCCGAAAAATCAGTACACGTTATATGCGTATAGGTTATAACTTAAATGTTATGTAATCAAATCATAGTTGATAACTACGAGGGTCATTCAGGAATTAATGACAATGATTCCATTAAACTTTATTCTTAACACCTGTGTGCTTCTCATATACTTATAACCAAACTTGAAGATGTATGCTATTCAATGGTTCCTCCAAAAGTTCGCTAAGATGTCAGTTCTGTGGTTGCTAGGCAACCAATGAATACAAGGTGAATGAGCTTGGACGCGACATACTATTGTTTATAAAAGCTAGTACTTGCCTGGATGGAAGACCAGTATCTTGGATATGTTAACAACATTTCATGAGGATTAAATACGTGGTTGTTGTAAGCATGACTGTCAACGGTATTGATCACACTGACACTGTACACAGAGTTTCAAAATGAATCAGCACCGTCTCCAGTTAAAATCTAACTGTATCAAATCTAGCTAGTCTTTTTAAAATCTAATACTTGTTCCATAACAGTTTCAGTTTTTTTATTTTTTGTTTTTGTTAAGTAGCCATAGGAATATCTTTAAGATTAAACACATCACTAGCTGTTGGAATTTATTTGATTGTTTCATTATTTGGTTTAAAACGCGCTGTTAGGCTCAGAATGGGTTTATTTTGTCCTGTTCCATTGTTGCTTAGCAACCACGCGTGTTGCAAATCAAGAAATTGACATAAATATTATGGTTGCCCTTGTTGACCTCTAGTGCTTTCATTAATCATCAAAAATCACCGATAAGACTGTCCAAGCAACAATCCTACACATTTTACTTACCCTACCCCCATACAAAAATAAGTAAAAATTGACTTTTTCGCGTCCATGGACACTTCAGGAGCGATATTCAAATTAGCATAACGTCAAATCTAGACATGATAAAAGCACAAAATTGTCAGCATGAATGCATAATATATGTGTCCACATGTAACATATCAAATAAAGTCGAGCTTAATATTATACTTTCCGAGATATGGATCCATTGTCATTAATTCTTGAATGACCCCCGTATATGCTGCCTTCGTTAATTGCCCGCCGGTGGGTAGGGCGTCAGACTCTATGATGGCACCGACATAAAGTTATTCATTTTAGTTGGCTGGGGCCGGAGCTTCTTGTCTGTTGGTTGTCAGTTGCTTGACCCACCGGGGTTCAGCTGGTGTTTTTCTTTTGCTCCAGATTTCAGCAAATTATTCGGCGCCCATTGATATCCATCGCCGGGCAGCTTAGGGAATATGTGAGTCCTCGTTTATGATTCATCATGGTGGTTATCATGATTTATTTGTTTGTCATTGATGATTCATTGACTAGTTAGAGATTCACCACGAGGACCGAACAACTAACTAAAATATGTAAATCAGTACAGAAGATGAGGGTGATGTTAGGGTCCTGTAAAATTGATACATATACATGTATGTTTATTATTAATTTGCTCTTTATGTATTGCATAAAACACTGTCACGGTCACATATGCCATCTATTATGTAATTTATGTTGTATCCTCGTCGGCTTTATAGACTTTCGGAGTTCTGAATAAAATTCTTTTCTGTTCTATTCTGTTCCTGATTGTATTACATTTGCGCTTCAGTGATGACATTTTTGTTTGTTTACAAATACTTAATTTAGAGTTTGTAAATTTTATGCGATTTATGCTCTTGTGTTTTTGCCAGTAAAACTGCAACATCCTGCAGGTACTCATCAGAACCCTTTAAATGATCTGGATGCGAATAACAGGTATTTGTTATTAAAAATATGTTTAAAATAATTAAGGTTGTGGCTAACTTAGAACTTATGCCGATAAAAATTTCTTTTGAACAAATAGATAATTTATGCCTCACTTCACGAGTTAAACAAACTCATTAGTCCCGATCACGGATCATTAACTATCAATTGAGAATTAACGACCAGTAAATGTTTGCGCTTATTTAACTTTCAGTGTTCAGAGCATATATGTACATGTATATAACATTTTAGTGTATTGTAGTACTTAAAGTGATCGTCGAATTGATTAGATGTTGGGCTTTCAGAACGCTTAGCATTTCAAAAAGATATGATGTCAAAATTCAAAAACACAGAATATTTGTTAGTCAATATTTTAATAAAAATATGAAACATATATTCTTTGCATGCCTTTCTATATTAGAAAAGATGAACTATAGCCAGATCATAGTTATTCTAAAAACGTAAATGTAAGATGTATGGATGTGATCATCTAAATATGTTAATGTATTGTTCATGAAAGTTTTTAATCTGAAACATTTAAATAGCAGTTATTTCAAAATAGGATATAACTTCCCTATCGAAATCCGGCTGCGACCACAGCGGATCTCATAAATTTCAAATTTCAAACGTAAATATACCATAATTATTTAAATCTTCATATATTTAATTTTAATTTTATATCATATGTTAGAGCTGAGATAAAGATCTTTATCTCAGGTAAGAGTGATGCATTACCTTTAATATGGTACAAAATCATGGAAAACTGAACATTTATACTTGAGATATTAATACTGACGCAACACTACTTCAGTCACGGATTAGTGTTGACTTACAAATTTTCCCGGCGGAGAATTACTGATCTTCCCGGAAATTTCAAACCCGAATAAAATATTAAGGAGTGGTTTCATTAAATATTTTCTTCGATTTTCAGGTAGAGTAGAACAATACTTTTACTTTGATCACAACATTTTTAAAATCGGATGATTATTAGATGAGATACGGAGCCCAAAGCACCACTACTCCAGTTTCCCGGCGAATCTTCCCGGATCTTCCCGGAAATTTCAAACCCTAAAAACAACATTTTAAAATAACTTTTTAGAAAGTTTCTTTACATATACGTTTAGATTGAAACAATACTTTTATTGTGATACCAAAATCATTAAATTCTGTTAAATAACATTAAAGGAGAAACAAAGCCCGAATCACCACTACCCAATACATCCCGACCATATATTCCCGGACATTCCCGGCAATTAGTATGCGCCCTTTTTGTGGCTCCGGTAAATCGTGATACCAACAAAAATGTCTGCCCCCACATTGCAACAAAACATGACCGCGTTACCGTCGGTTTTGTTCGGTAAAGTATGTAGATTTTTTTTGTTTTGTAAATTTCTTACGTACGTTTATCGTTAAGCAAATGTGTTTGCTATTAACTCTTACTTGCAGGTTAAAGTCCTAGTTAACTTAATGGCAGCTTTAATCCTGTTGCACTTTTGTCTATGAAAATCGACACAAGTATCTATCTATCTATCTTCGTATACTGTCTTCGTATACTGCCATGCATACGCCCTCACGGACATTCTAGGCAGATGCGCTGTCGAAAAAAATGTAGGCTGAAAATTAATGAAGAGACAGATTAAAAGCATTCAGTAAGATGGATAAAAGATGATAGGATAAAATAGTTGAGATGAAATTAAAATCAGGTTAAAAAGCAACTATTTCTGGGTCTACGGCCTGGTGTGTTGCAGCCTTGAATGAATCAAGTGTAACGAACGGCCGAGCTAAGCCAGTGGAAAAGCATGCTCATCCACCAAGGGTGGTTTACTGCGCTATATACCCAACACTTACTCGATTCACAAAGTTTCGATTTTGAAATTTGCATATTTCCAAGGGAGGCTATCCCGTCACATTACTTCCCCCTCCGAGAAGACTCGTCCCGAGTCTTGGCCTGGGGACTACATGGGTAAGGCAACCCCGGTCTGGCGGTTGTCATCATCCCACTTCTGACACCAAATGTAACGAACGGCCGAGCTAAGCCACAGCAACCCCGTCAGTGGAAAAGCATGCTCATCCACCAAGGGTGGTTTACTGGTTTACTTACTCGATTCACAAAGTTTCGAGTTTGAAATTTGCATATTTCCAAGGGAGGCTATCCCGTCACACAAGGTCTGGTAAGCATGCAACATCTGCAGGGAGGGCATTCCACTGGACAATGGCCAGTGGAAAGAAGAAGTACTTGTAGTAATTTGTGGTAGTATGAAGTTGGTGAAATGTCAAATAATGGCAATGTCTAGAGATTCTGTGCGAAGGGTGAATATAATCAGGGAGGGATATAGCAACAAGGCCATGTACTAGTTTGAAGAATAGTACCGGACGCGCATCTGCCCGTCGTAACTCAAGTGTTCTCCATCCGAGGTTATTTACAGTGGCAGTAGTACCTGACCGGTAGTCATAATTGCTAGTGGTCCAGTGTGCTGCCCTTCGTTGAACTTTTTCCAGCTGGAGTACCTTTTCCTTAGTGTGTGGGTCCCAGACGGGGGTGGTGTACCCCAGCTGGGGGCGGACCAGTGTGTTATAGGCAGTCTCTCTAACCTTTTGATTTCTTGTTTTGATATTCCGCTGAACAAAGTTTAACGTCCTGGTGGCATTTTTAGTTATCCGGTCTATGTGGTGATTCCAGGATAGGCCACTGGAGATATCAACCCCCAAGTACTTTGCACTTGTGACAACCTCCAGGACTTGGCCATGTAGAGTATATGTTACATTAATGAGTTTCCTGGAAGTTGTCAACCGTACCACCTGGCACTTTGAGGGGTCGACGAATTCCATGTCCCACCTGTCCTCCCACACAGATAGTCTATCCAGGTCATTTTGTAGCACTTTGCCATCTTCCGTATGTCCTATTGTCAGGTACATGGCCGTATCATCTTCAAATAGTCGAACCTGTGATGACAGTTCATCCGACAGGTCATTGATATAGACCAGAAACAGGATCGGTTCCAGGACCGAGCCCTGGGGTACCCAAGAGACTCTGATTCCTCGTCATCAAGGACCACCGTCTGTGACCGGTTCCCCAGGAAGGCACGGATCCAGGCAAGTGCATTTCCTCTGATTCCATAATGGTGGAGCTTCCAAAGAATACTGGATTCTTCTTAACAGTATTTTGATTATTTAGCCCCTTTGGGAATTTGAGTCTTTGATTTAGACTACACAGATGTAAATTCTTGAAATTGCAGCAAAATGTCTGGCTTTCGCTGCCAGTTTTATAAAGGGTCACTGATAAAGGTTCATTACCCGAAATTGTACAATATGGCCCATCTTCTAGCTTTGTATTTTTACTGCTTCCAAAGGATCTAACAATTATTTTTATTATCCATAAGCTAATAAAGCTCCGCAGGTACTTTAAAATTACTTTATACAGCAGAAAATTAATACCATCTGTTGAACTTAATGACAACTTAAGGTTTAATGACAGCTTAAGTTTATGCAAAAGGGTCCGGGCTTTACACGACGACAGGAGTGCGCATTTAATCAAAATGGATAGTTGACACTATCAGAATTTACAACACTATCATCTAGTTTGTTCCAGTCGTAAACTGTTCTGACAAAGAATGAGTTTCGTCAGTTTTGGAGGGAATTGGTTTGAAGCACTTGGAGTTGTTAGTAATGTAGTTTTCGACAATGTTTTTGTGATCAAAGTCTGTGTATCTAGTAGCCCGTATAGTCCGCCTTTGTCTCTGAGGTTGTTTGTAGTAATCCTTGTTCATTGCCGGTACAAGCCCTTCCACCACCTTGTACAGTGGTACAGCGTCAGCCTTGAATCTCTGTGACGATCTTAAATTCAGATGTTTCAACATTGCAGTCACACAGCCTTCTTGTCTGGAGTGATAATCTTTCATGATGAATCTAGCAGCTGACCGTTGAACATTGACGTGAGAATGGGGATCCAAAAGGAAGGATTCTGACAGGGACCCGTCTGCTGCAGAAAAAGGGCAGAGACCTATAATTATCGTTCCCATAGACTCCCTTATTAATTTGCCCCAAAACAAGACTCATTCATATGCGTTACAACTTATAGTGGACCCCCAACACATACAACAGACGAGAGAACGCCCCAGGCCGTGTACAAGTGCAGCAGAAAAAAATAGGGTGTTAGCCAGCATTTAAGGACGATATTTTTCGCTGTTTAGGGACACCCCAAAATTGCCCAACAATGAAAAATTGATTATTCAAAAATCACTACATCTGCAATGTGGCCATTGTGTGACAAAACAGCAGTTGATTAAATCACAAAATCTAGCAAAATATTCGAGAAAGGTTATACTATCATGTGACAAATATGACCAATCGTAGGTAACGTTACATCTTAAATTTACCGCGGCAGATCTGCCCACACTTCGGGCCAATCACATGCAACGTTACAATTACTGGTCTCTGTCCAAAAAGTCGTGCCGATAAGCGGCGTTATCCGCACGACGGTACGACCCATCCCCTTTCTCATTAATATGTTCACTGCTCTTAAAGGATATGTTACATTTTTATTTGCTATTACTGCAGCTGGTGTTGTGCCGTGTGGCGGCCCCAAAAAGTCTTCCCGTACATCATCCATAGTGCAGTTTATATTTTCCTTTTGGTCCTTTGAGATCAGCGAGGGTATTTTAATACAGAAAATAAATATCATCGGTTTAGATTCATTTTCTAATCAATATTTAACATATTTGGCCCCATTTGGATTATACTAGTCTTTGTATCGACCACCCTATTGAAAGTTTGTAAATTGCTGTAATTATCTTTGGCTCCATATTGCCAATTTTATAGGGTCACTGAAGAGGCTTAAGTAGCCGAAACCGCGGCATTGCCCATCCCCTTTTGTCGTATTTATGTTCACTGCTCTTAAAGGATCTCAGTTTTATTTTTATTTGCTTTTACTGCAGCTGATATTGTGCCGTGTGGCGGCCCTAAAATGTCTCCCCGTACACCATTCATAGTGCATTTGAGCATTTAGAAAATTATTATCGGGTTAGATTAATTTTCTAACCAATTGATATTTAACATATTTGGCCCCATCTGGATTATACTAGTCTTTTTATCGAATACCCTATTGAAAGTTTGCAAAATTACTGCAATTCTCTTTGGCTCCATGGTGCCAGATTTATAGGGTCACTGAAGAGGCTTAAGTAGCCGAAACCGCGGAATAGCCCATCCCCTTTCTCATTAATATGTTTACTGCTCTTAAAGGATCTCAGTTTTCTTTTTATTCACTCGACTTACAATGTTTTCTTAGTATAAGTACCTGAGTGTTGGTTTAGTTTTTCCCACCTCGGTTTTTGGAGTGGAAATTTATTTCTGATTGCGCCATTTCCCGATCATTGCCTACTTTTACCTTTATGCACATTCGACTACACATTACATTAAATAAAATCATTATTATTCATATTTAAAAAGAAATGGCGTGCATTTTTAGTCTTTCATTTTAAGTTTGCATCTCTTGTGAGGACCAGGGACTATTTTCCCTCCTGACGCACCCCCCCCCCCCTCTCACGGTGAAGTGTTGTCAGTTTGGCGTGTCATCAGTAAACCATTCAGATTCAGAGTCTAAAATATGAGTGAAACAAGATGTCTTATATTCCATGTGTAATGTTATCCGTGCAAGATTCCATGACACAAGATCAGCATCATTTTAGGAGAATAAAATCATTACAAACTATAGTGGGAAGAAACATTTCTTGATAAAAAAAGATCACCAAACATTGAGAACACATTTCGGACATGGTAGCTGGTTATATTTCTTCTCTATTTTTTACTCTGGCTGCAGCCGTATCTTACTCCAGCGTAAACCTTACCCTTATTTCTTCACTGAAGAGGGCATGTTAATAAAAAGTTTGAAAATGCTCAAAATATACCAAATACAGACATGCTTCAATTCTTTTAATGGCAGGCACTGGTTGTTTCTTCTATATATGCGTAATGTCAACCAAAAGATACATAAGTACCGAAACCGACTGAAGAGCGTATACTTGCTATTTTCCTCAGGCGCAGGCTATATCCTCGGTGTTAGCTATCTCACTCCGGCGTTGGTCAAATATCGATTATTGGTATGCAGAGTGGGGATGAGTGGCTAAATTTCGAATTTAGAAAAATAGGGGAAACATTCGAGAAGGGCCATACAAATATTTACAAGAAGCTGAACAGAGGTATACCAAAACGTATACCTCTGGACCCGTGAATTATATAAGAGCCTTAAAATAATTCTTCTGTGGATCTTAGATGCGACCACTGAAGAAGGACAACTATTCCACAGTGGAATAGTCATTAAGAAGAAAGAATTCTTCAGAGCATCACTATAGGTCATGTATCTCGTGTACTGTGAATCATGAGATGCTATGGTATACCAGGGTCAGATATTTAAATGTATCTTTGTCAAAAGACACTGTACCGGAGTGAATCTTGAGGAAGACTTCAGCCTGCGGTCCTCCAGGGATAGCCACTTAAGTTCGTCAATCATGTCGTCGACGCTACTGGTGTTTCTCCATCGCCTTCAGGCCCACCTGGCTGCTGTCTTCTGCACACCACATCTTCTGTCTCCGTGTCATTCTATTAGCGGCTTCTTTCTTTGTGCCCAAGGTATTCTGGAAGTGTTTAAGTGTGAAGGTAATAGTCTGAACGCCATAGCTAGAATATATATATACGAATTTGGACACCCTCATACGCTACATGGTGAAACGCTTGAGGTGATAATTATATAGTCCGATGCCTGGTGATACTGCAACTTCACAACTTGTCCTCGAAGTCCTATCACCTTACATTTTTATACATTTCAGACATTAAATGCCAAGTGCTGGAGCAAATCACAGCAAAACTTTTTTTTTTGTTTTATCTCCAATACATCCAAACATGATAAATGATGAAATAAATAATGATAATGAAATAATAATAATAATAATAATAATAATAATAATGGTGGTGGTGGTGGTGCTGCTGCTGCTGCTAATGATGATTATAATGATGATGATAATGATGATGACACATTTAGTAATAATTTCTCTTTTTTAGAGGATAACATATTTAATTTAGTACAAATGCGAGTCTTCCATATGGTCCTACAGTAAATGCAGAAACTATAATGGAACAGGAACTATTCGTTAGTTGTGTGTCGTAAGATGCCGAGCACAAGGCACGGTATCCACTGGCAATGTTTGACGCCTTTGGCCCGAATGGTACGGTCTGGATTCGAATTTGCGACCTCCCGATCCTAAAGCGTACGCTCTACCACTTGAGCTAACGGGACCGGTTTACAAGCATCTTGTACTATATGAACTACAACATAAAATGTACCAAATTATTACTCTATATATACTCATATAGTGCGGAGGATTTGTTTGGTGACCGTTGACCAGTCAGTGTCCAGTGAACAATTATTATTTAAATAGTCCTTGACTTAATAGTTTACCTAAAATGTTCATAACTGTTTCATGCCACAGGAATGATTTTTCTTTTCAATTCAGAAAAATCATAACACGTTACAGACGAATATGTTATAACTTGAATGTTATGCAACAGTCTGCATGCTTAGTTTTTAACCCAATCATGGTGGATAACATTGCTGCCTTCTTTAATTGCACGCCGGTGGGTCGGGGGTCAGACGCTATGATGGCCCCGACATAAAGCTATTTATGTTAGTTGGTTGGGGCCGGAGCTTCTTGTCCGTCTGTTGCTTGGCCCACCGGGGTTCAACTCGTGTTTTTCTTTTGCTCCGGGCTTCAGTAAGTTATTCGGCGCCCAGGGATCTCCATCGTCGGGCAGCTTACTGAATCTGTTGAGTCCTCGTTTTTGATCCATCAAGGTGATTATCATGATTTATTCGGTTGTCCTTGATGATTCATTGACTAGTTAGAGATTCACCACGAGGACCGAACAACTAACTACATGTAAATGTTGTGAAACACTGCAGAAGAATGCGGCGTCCCATCTGGGGCTATTCTGTTTGCACGGAAAAATTTCATCGAAAATTGAGATCAAAAATAAAAATCACTCCTAACACCCCTCAAAATGAAAGAGGCCGGACTCATCCAATTGATAATTAGTCGGAAAGCAACGGAGTGGCGCAAGAATATTATCAAACATTTGTAACCAAGGGAAACGTTCGAAATTTTTCTGGCTTTTCTTGAATCGACAGACCACCACCTTTCTTTCCACAATTCAAAGTCGTTTTTTGATAGCGTTGCAAAGCTAAAAATATTCAAAGTGGCTTTACAACATATCGTCGCATCTATTTATCATAATAAAACATCTATTTAAGCCCCAAAATGCATCGAAATAATACCATTCAAAAATTGGAAATGGCCGTCGAAACAAAGCTCCACTTTGATTGTAAATATCTCAGTGTGTGAAATTGCTCCTACTGGCTCACCTATGTCACATAAAAGTTCAGGGTACCTCCTTTCAAACGACACCAAGGGTTCAGGGTTAGGCTCTGGGGGATTTTTATGTTCCAGTATTTACGAAAGGACCTCTCTCAAAAATTGAACTTTTTTTTTTTCAAAATGGCAGCAAGAGTCAAGCAAAAGGCTCAGCAAGCCATCCGCTTGTATAAGTCACATTCCAAATGAAAACACTTGTGAGCTATTTTAAAATGATGTGTTACCTTATTTGAGTTACTTTATAAATCCAAATGTACAACACGTTTGATGTTTAAAACACGATAAAATTCACACACTATGACACAGTTTCAGGTCTTGTTTTGATTTCATTTCTTGGAAGTCACAACATTTGGTGACGTAATCAATTAATTTTGCGTCACAGGTTCAGCTGTATCGATTTCACGGTGCATAACCATATCGGACTCTATCTGTAAAATCTGAACTCTATGCTGCCTTCTTTAATTGCACGCCGGTGGGTCGGGCGTCAGACTCTATGATGGCCCCGACATAAAGCTATTCATTTTAGTTGGTTGGGACCGGAGCTTCTTGTCTGTTGCTTGGCCCACCGGGGTCCAACTGGTGTTTTTCTTTTGCTCCGGAGTTAGTAGGTTATTCGGCGCCCAGGGATCTCCATCGTCGGGCAGCTTACTCAGTCTGTGAGTCCTGGTTTGTGATTCATCAGGATGTTTATCACGATTTATCTGTTTGTTCTTGATGATTCATTGACTAGTTAGAGATTCACCACGAGGACCGAATAACTAACTAAATGTTATGAACCACTGCAGAAGCTGAGGGTGAGGTTATGGCCATGTAAAACCGGTTTAAGCCCGCCAGTAACTTTGTGTTACTGATCGTTCCAAGTCGATACTTCTGTGGCGGTTCTTTTTGTTTTATGTCTTGGCGTATAAATTTTTTTTTTTTGTGCTGTTGGGGCCTTATGTATGTTTTCATATTTTTTAGTTAAGTTAAGGTAACTGAGTGGCCACCTATTGGGAAAATAGCTGCTCATTCGGCTTACGATATGTTTCATGGTATGAGTACCTGATTGTTAGTTTGGTTTTTTCCCACCTCGGTTTTTGGAGTGGGAATCTTTTTCTGATTGCGCCTTTTCCTGATCTTTGCCTACTTGTACCTTTTTCTATCTGTGTATTTTGGAAACATACGGATTGTAAAGGCGAATGTCCGCTGAAAAATACGCCTGAACAATAAATAGTCAATTACATACTAGGTATGTCCTTCACGTGCACGGGCACCTGCTAATTGACAAGTGGGTGTGTAGATGAGGGTAATAATGTTGAAAAATATGTTGGGGATACAGAGATAAAAAAAAATCCAGTTGCGACTCAAATTGTATACGTTTGTCAAATCTAAACAGAAAGAGATATGACAAGTAGCTCTTGAAGGGTATTTACAAATGACAAAGGAAGAAATTTTGGATTTTTCCAGAACATTCCAAGGAATAACCCCCTACCCACACCCACCACCCCGGATTTCCAACACAAGAAAGAGATCGCCATTAATTTTGTACATACGTTTCATTTCTTTTCTTTGTAAGCAACGTTAGACTATATATTATATGGTTACATTGTGAAAACATGTCCATGAAAATTATACTCTCTCGAATCCCAGTTTTATATGCTTCAAGTTCCGTTATAAACTAGTCATTTGTAATCACGCCCCCATTCAGACCAGGGGGGGGGGGGTATAGCCGTGGAAATTGGCGGCCATTAATTTACCCTCGATTTACAAGTCTCCCAGCGCGGGTTATATTTGCAAAACTCCAAGTGCAATGGAAACATAGAAGGCTGGGCAAATAAGTCTGTGTTTACCAAATGTGTGTCCCCGTAATGCAGAGCTTTAAATAGTGGTTTGCTGAATGAAAAATCAGTCACCGCGTGGGTGTGGTTACAAATGACCAGTGCATTATCTATCTACGAAATCATCACATTTATGCAAGCGATCTCTATTCTTTTGAGCTAATCAAACTGATGTGGAATGTCCTGCTGCTAATAGACATATAAGACCGTGACTGTGACAATATTTCGGCAGCAGCAGGTAAAATAAATGATCAGGAACTGGTCAATCAGAAGCAATTCAAGTTACTTCCTTCTAAAACATAGGTGACCATAGGTGGGGACCAAAATGGCAATTATGTAATATAAGCAAAAAACATGTCGCAAGCGCTGTTTTCCTAACTCTGTTACCTGAACTATGGATACATAAACGGGATCATAAAATCGACATCAAATTCTGAAAAATAGAACCACAATATTGCAACAAAAGTACCGCATTTGATTGGTCAGAAATACAGATTTTCAAGGGGTGGTGGTTTAAACCGGTCTTGTAGGCACCTAACCTCACCCTTAGCTTCTGCAGTGATTGAATCTTCCAAGAAAGCTAATTACATTATGCCACCACCGCGATTAAATCTTATTCAAACGGGACAAGTTTCAGAAGCCAGCAGCCAGCATTACATGTCAATTTATTACACAACTTTGCGATGCTTTGATTAAAACTGAGATCTACTGTTATCTGCACAGTGGTAAGATTACAATTCATTTTGCTGTTTGTATATAGTAAATACTAATTAACCTCATTATATGAGCCACCTCGTGGGAAAGCCAAGAATGTGGTTTCCGAACAGGTCCGACACAAACCGGACTGTACGAGCACAAAAAAGAGCTAGAAGCTTGAAATTTCGGATTTAAGTAGAAGAGGTATTGTACTGACAAGTAACGAAAACAAAAGGCGCTGATCAGCTTCGGTTACCGCGAAGCTGATCTGCGTCTTTGTTTTCGCCTATGCAGATTGTTGGTTTTCCCATGAGACGGCTCATTTCACAATTTCACTTATAACACGGTCCACTACTATGGACCCATAAAGATAGCATTATAATGAGGTTGACCTGTATACCATTTGTAGATATGTAGGTAATGAACGAGAAAGTGTTATAGTTAATAAATTGTTATGTACAAGGCAGAAAAAGATGTGTGAACGATTTTGGCATTTGTAGGAGAAAATGTGTAACATTATTATTTCTTGCCAGGAAATCTAACAAAGTAACTATGAGGAGGAACTGTCTGTTTGACTGAAAAAATATGATTTGAACTAAATATAATGTCATGTAAAGTAACAGGTGCTAATCCAACTGCATATAGATTGAGTTGGTTTTCTCATGCTGAGATTTGAATAAAAATGAGCCGCATCATGAGAAAACCAGATTTTTGCCTAT
The DNA here is from genome assembly GCA_964017185.1 of Rugalucina vietnamica. Lineage (NCBI taxonomy): Eukaryota > Metazoa > Mollusca > Bivalvia > Lucinida > Lucinidae > Rugalucina > Rugalucina vietnamica. Next base: position 31,133,402 of record OZ024873.1, on the reverse strand, counting down.
GCGAAATCAAAGGCGGGGATCTGCTTTTCAGTAACTGCACAGATGATGGGCGCCTTTGTTTTGCTACACGGATAGTACAATTCCCCTTCTTCCAAAAATCGGCAATTTCAAGCTTCTGGCCATCTTCTGGAGGTGCACAGACCTGTTTGTGTTAGACCTGGTCGAAAACCCTGAAGACCAGTTTTCTCATGATGCACCTCAAATGCATTGGGCTATGACTTTAAGAGCAACTTAGCCGGGATTTCCGACCAGGTCTGACACAAACCAGCATGTAGAGTCACAGAAAAAGGCTAGAAGCTTGAAATTTCTGATATAAAAAGAAGAGGGATTGAACTATTTAAGAAGCGATAATAAAGGTGCTGATCAGTGTGCCTTTACTGCACTCACATATCAAGGCAGACAAATGGCCAAATGTACTGGCTGTTGAAGAATATGACTCATAGACTAAAAGAAAATATATTTTGAAACTTAATATCTGTTTGCTTTGGCCTAATAATTTTAAAAGAGTTGTTTGTTGATTTCCCTGGTTTTTAACATTTTCATTTTGAGAAATTTTGTGTTCGTGAAAAATGAGCTCTAGAATTCTTTTGAAAATGTAGTCATGCCTGTTAAGTTGGATACTCATATCCCACTTTTCTAAAGTAGAATTTTGGTTTACATAGGTCAACTATTCATTAGATGCACATGATTAAAACTGCCACATTGATGCTGTCCTTTTCTCTCTCTCTCTCTCTCTCTCTCTCTCTCTCTCTCTCTCTCTCTCTCTCTGTGTGTGTGTGTGTGTGTGGAAAATGTGTTTTTATTTCTCATCTGAAAATTGCTTTTATCATGGTATATTGTGAAGGTTTGTCATCTTCATAAGAATCTAATGTTACATATGTTGAGCATTGTTAAAGCAACATGAAGGTTCTGTATTTTTGTAAACATACAAATGTAGAATTTGTTGACATGTATTTTGTACATGTACATTTCATATAGTGAAATAAATGTCAAATTGTTAAAAAAAAAAATGCAGGGGAAACAACCAATACGAATTATGGTACAAATAGGATTTTCTTTTTCTTTTTTTTTCTTTTTTTTTTTTTTTTTTTTTTTTTTTTTTTTTGTAGTCAACTCAAAATCTTCTGTTATTAATGTTTCTGTACAAGTTTGGTCAAAATCCATCCATTTGTTCAAAGATATAGCGGTGGATTTAAGGGACGTTGGCCTTGAAAATTAGGTCAAGGTCACCAAAATCTAATCAACTCTTTCTCCCTCCCAATCATTTATCTGTGAAAGTTTGGTCAAAATCCAGTCATTGGTTCAAAAAAGATATCGCACCAGAAAGAAGCTATATGCTGACACCGACAGAATCCGCACCCAAAACAATATGTGTACACATGTGTTCACGCGCGCGCGCGTGCGTGTGTCCGGGGCGTGTGTGTGTGTGTTGGGGGTATGTTTGGACGACTGGACAGTTTTATTCTTTTTTTTTTTTCTTTTTTTTTTAGATGGATCTAACGAAATTGCTTAAATTTCAATTCATTCGGGAATTTGTCCCTGCATGACTTAAATTATTTACTATTTGCAAATAAACGAAGGCATATTCGAGCTACAGTTAATCTCTGCGTAATGCTCAATAAATCATACACGGTTAGTCCCCGTGAAATTCCGAGAAATTGAGATGTAAACAAATGGCGAGTTCGACTAGCACCATGAGCACGCCATAATTGACACACAAACTGTTTATTTAGTACCACGCATTTAACGCATGTGATTGATTGATCATTGATTTGATATTGTCGGTATTGTCGGTATTCAGCCATAAAGCCATATAGCCACACAGGTATAGGTCTTCGTGAGTATAGACTTAACACTTGTATATTCACGCGGTTTATCGGTGGTGCGCAACCCTTATTTTGAACTTGGTGTGGCGAAACGTTTGGTTTCCACCACAAATGCCTCCAGCTCTTCTATTTACGATAACGGAACCGGTGGCGGATTATAATTATTATTTATTTTTTTATATATATAGAGGATATTCAAGGTTTTGGAGTGAATATGAGTTTTATTTCATTGAGTGAAGTGAAAAAATTTTATATTTCATGAGTGCCGAAGGCACGAATGAAATATATAATTTTTCACTTCACGAGATGAAATAAAAGACATATTCACGACAAAAACTTGAATTTTCTTTTTATTATATTGCATGTAGTCATTGTAACGTTGCGCGCTAAAGCATATGACGTCAAAATCTTAAATGACGTCATTACGTCACGTCATTACGTCGCTATTGTGTGTGAACGTTCATTGCGTCAACAATAGCCAGTAGAAACGCCAAGCTAGGGAGTAGTAATATTTTTAAAAGCATAGCAACCAAAAAACGTTCGAAATCTAGCTGATTCAAAATGAATCGACGATCAGTACCCTAATTTAACCCGTTCGTACACGATAAAAACACAAACAATCTTAACCAAACTCGCAGCCCATTTTGACAACAGCTAGATCCGCCTCATTATTGTACAAACTACACATACTGTGTATTGTAAAAATGTAAACAGACGTTTCTCGCTACGCGATCGGCGCTGCCGATACACACCCAATTTGAATCGTCTATTTCAGGAATATAAGACTTTCTCCAGCTTTGGCACCTATGCCAGACAAAAATTTGGAATTTCTTCTTTGCATTCAGACTGTATCATCAAAATCTGTGATGACACGTTGTGGCTTTGCAAAATAACTTTTGGGGACTGAAAATCATTGGAGACAAGATGGCGGCTTCTTGACAAGAATGCAGTGGCTTATGACACTTTATAAATGGTGCTTAAATTGCAAGAAATCAAAATCAAATCTTTACCAGTACATTTATCATAAGCAAAAATAGTGCAGAAACCAGTTTTTATATCAGAATAAGGTGACACCTTTTATTTATTTCAGAAAATCACACAATGTCTCTGAAATGCAACCAAAAAACTGTGTGACAGCCTACCTAGGCTGATTATAAATTGCTAATATTAGGAATACAAGACTTTCTCCAGCTTTGGCACCTATGCCAGACAAAAATTTGGAATTTCTTCTTTATATTCAGGCTCTATCATCAAAATCTGTGATGACACGTTGTGGCTTTGCAAAATAACTTTTGGGGACTGAAAATCATTGGAGACAAGATGGCGGCTTCCTGACAAGAATGCAGTGGCTTATGACACTTTATAAATGGTGCTTAAATTGCAAGAAATCAAAATCAAATCTTTACCAATACATTTATCAAAAGCAAAAATAGTGCAGAAACCAGTTTTTATATCAGAATAAGGTGACACCTTTTATTTATTTCAGAAAATCACACATTGTCTCTGAAATGCAACCAAAAAAACTGTGTGACAGCCTGCCTAGGCCTAGGCTGATTTTAAATTGCTAATATCAGGAATATAAGACATTCTCCAACTTTGGCACCTATGCCAGACAAAAATTTGGAATTTCCTCTTTGTATTCAGGCTTTTTCATCAAAATCTGTGATGACACATTGTGGCTTTGCAAAAAAACTTTCAAGGACTGGAGACAAAATGGTGGCTTTTTGACAACATGACACTTTATGAAAACTGCTTAAAATCAAAAGCAAATCCATACATGTGATACCTCCCTCATCATCAGGGAGACTCCAGGAAATGAGCCTTAAAAATGGACAAATTTCTTCTAAAATGAACCACTTTTTAACAAAAATTCAAAATCTCCCTGAAATGAATCAGAAATTTTCCTATATATTCTATACATTTTTCAAAACTCTCCCTGAAATGGAAGAAAAATCTCCCTGATTCCTCTTTCAAACTCATCACATGTATGCAAATCTTCACCCAAATATTTATTCTATGCAGTAAAAAATGTAGAAGCAAGTTTTTATTTTAGAATGTGATGACATTTTTTTTTTCTTCAGAAAAGGAAACTTTCTGTTCTCTTTAAAAGGCAACCAAAATCAGAGTGACAGCTTGCCAGGTTTATTTCAGGAATATAAGACTTTCTCCAGTTTTGGCACATATGCCAGACAAAAATTTGGGATTTCTCCTTTGTATTCAGGCTTTATCATCAAAATCCGAGATGACACATTGCGGCTTTGCAAAAAAACTTTTGGAGACTGTAAATCCTTGGAGACAAAATGACGGCTTCATGGAAAAGATTCTGGCATATGACACTTGAAAAAAAAATCACAAGCAAGTCTTTTCCAATACATTCAGAGTTCTAAACAACTGGAAACATTTAGAAGCGAGCTGTTCTCTTAAAATGTAATGACACAATTTATTTATTTCAGAAAATATTACTTTCTAGCATCAAATTAACAGAAAACTAAAAATTAAAACAAAAATAATCTGTAAAATGTGTTCAATCTGAATCTTTTTTTTTTTTTTAGGAATATAAGACTTTCTCCAGTTTTGACACCCATGCTGGGCAAAAGTTTGAAAATCTTTTTCATATTCACACTTTATCATTAAGATCCGAGGTAACATGTCACAGCTTTGTAAAATCTTTTTTGGGTGTAAATCCTAGAAACAAAATGGCAGCTTCGTCTGCATAACTGTTTCGGAGAATTAAATGTCATTAAAATTGTAGATGGACAAAGAGACAACAGATCACGGGTATACAATAAGCTCATCGTGTGAGCCTAAAGGCTTAGGTGAGCTAACAAAGAGGCCCAGCCAATGTATTCATTGTGTACCCCATTACCATGTGGATTTTCTTTAAAATAAAATTGTCTGTTGGAACTTCTGATATACATATAACATGCATTGGTTCCTTGCCATTGCTTACTTTTTTTTATATACATTTGTTTTTGTCCCACCCACTAGGGCTGTGACAAGTGAGAAGGCACTTAATGCTTGCCAAGAGTGTTGCTGACCGACTGAGTAGCTTTACCTTAGTGGTTAAGTCAACCCACAAAGGAATGTGATTGAAGTAAAACAGCCCTGCAACATATAAACCAGAAATTTTTCCCGGTAGAAGTTCGGCCATGTCCCAACATAATCATAGCTGTTTACTGGGATGTCTCAACATGATGATGACATTTTCTGGGACATTTAGACACAAAACAAACAAAAACATTCTACCGTTTTGTTCTAATTAGCGCACTGTGTGCTTAATTTTTCAAAATAACTTAAAGTTATGGTTACAAAATATAGAGGATATTCAAGTTTTTGGAGTGAATATGAGTTTTATTTCATTGAGTGAAGTGAAAAATTTTTATATTTCATGAGTGCCGAAGGCACGAATGAAATATATAATTTTTCACTTCACGAGATGAAATAAAAGTCATATTCACGACAAAAACTTGAATTTTCTTTTTATTATATTGCATGTAGTCATTGTAACGTTGCGCGCTAAAGCATATGACGTCAAAATCTTAAATGACGTCATTACGTCACGTCATTACGTCGCTATTGTGTGTGAACGTTCATTGCGTCAACAATAGCATCTCATTAAATTTAGTTATGTATAAATTAAAAATGAAACGGTGGAATCGTAATTTGCGTATTCCAAAATCTTATATTTTCACATGTGAAAATATAATTTTTTTATATTTTCACATGTGAAAATATAACTTTTCCAAATATTGGTTATATTTAATACATATTTCTCTATATTTCATCACTTGCCATATAATAAATTGTTCTAATTAAGCACACTTGGAACGACCAGAACACATAAATTGATGAAAACGTCCTGTCGAAAATAACATCAATTGACGATGTCATTTAAAGTGTACCAGTCATTACAAAATAACGTTTGATCATTTTAGGTTATAAATGCTTTAATGTCGTTAATAAAATATAAATGTGTAAAATTGCGGTAAAATATAAATATGCTAGTAGAGCAGTGTGCGCGTACACACATATTTTTCGGAAACGGAGAGGGTGTGCGCTTATTGGAGCATGTGCGGTTATTAGAACGAATACGGTAAATCTAAAATATCAAGGCTTGAAAAAGGTAAAAGTATTAAAGCAAGCCATGTGAATGGTGATGAAATGGCACAATCAGAACAAAAGTCTCACTCAAAAAACAGAGATGGGAAAATGAATCAAACACCATTTCCTTGTACATGTAGCGCTGTTTAACTTAGAAAGAATTAAAAGACACAGATGTAATGTTTAAAAGACAATATTCGATGATCATCCTGAATGCATAAGCCATTACATGAACACAGTAAATACTTTTCATTTTCTTGCCTCATATGTCCATAAAACATCACTGTCATGCTATTAACAGATAATCTGCTCGAGAACTGAGATGTCTTTCACAGACCCTTATGGAAAAATCATGTCTGAATCTGTCTGAATCATCTTCTGAATCAGTCTGAATCCATGTCTGAATTTGTCTGAATCCATGTCTGAATCTTTGCTGAAATTGGGACAGATTCAGACAGATTCAGCCATCTGAATCTGTCTGAATCTTGTCTGAATCTTCTTCTGAATCTGTCTGAATCCATTCTGAATTTGTCTGAATCATCAAATTACTGCATGTCTGAATCTTTGCTGAAATTGGGACATATTCAGACAGATTCAGACAGATTCAGACATCTGAATCTGTCTGAATCTTCTTCTGAATCTGTCTGAATCCATTCTGAATTTGTCTGAATCATCAAATCATTGCTTATCTGAATCTTTGCTGAAATTGGGAAAAATTCAGAAAGATTCAGACAAGATTCAGACATCTGACCCTCATCAGCATATTATTTTCAATGGGCTGGTGACCTTGGAAATTAGGTCAAGGTCTACTTAATCTAATCTACTCTAGTCTTCTCAAAAAATGTTTCTCTGCAAGTTTGGTCATAATCCATCCATTTATTCTGAAGATATCCGCTCAGAAAAGCTAATTCAAATACTTTTCATGAGCTGGTGACCTTGAAAATTAGGTCAAGGTCATCAAAATCTAAGCAACTCTTTCCCCTCTCTCAATCATGTATCTGTGAAAGTTTGGTAAAAATCCAACTACTGGTTCAAAAGATATCTGATATTCAAGCATATAACATGTATTTGATGTGGGTGGGGTAAGGATATTTAGGTACAAAAATGAATTTCAGAGCAATGCATGCATAATAGGTATGTTCAAGCAGCCATTTAATTCTTAAACATGTTCTTGACATGTTTCTGTTAGTTTCCCTCATCAGTCAGATCTTAAGATTAAGTAAAAGCCTACTAAATAGAGATTTCTGTTGAGTTTGACCTCTCTTCTGCAGAAGACATTTAGAAAAGGACAAGTCCCAGCATGCCTTAAAGTCACATGACTTCCTTCTGAATCATTCAGAATGATTCAGACAGATTCAGATGATTCAGACATATTCAGATGATTCAGACAGATTCAGACATAATCCAGAAGCTATTCAGAAAATAAGAGAGAAGTGTAAATAAGCTCGACTGCACTGCAAAGAGCTATTGTGGTCATGTGGTCCTTGTGTCCTTGGCTTGGGTGGGGCTAGAGTTTAAAATATAGAATACAGTTGTCAAAAATGTTTTACTGCTGTATAATTTCCTTTTACCCACACTTTGACAACAACTTACATGTATCATAAAGCATTTTTACTTTAAACTGATTAGAGGTTTTATGACATCCTACCAAAGGGTTTGAGCCTATATAAATTTGGCAGTGTAATGAAAACTTAACAGACTAGGGGGGGAATTAGCAGGGTTTTTACCCGTCATCATTAAATGACTGTCCCCCCCCCCCACCCCCCCCCCCACCCCCGTGAAAAGCTTGCTGGATGAAAAGTCAAACTCCCTGGTATCCCAGGTCTGGGTGTGTGTTTGAAGGGGGGGGGGGGGGGGGGGGGGGGGGCTGGTAACACACATTCATAACCAATGCATAAACTGAATAATTTTGAGAGGATTCATAAAGATTCAGACCTAAGATACCTTAAAATTAATGTTACATTATTTATATAAGGGAGCGTGGTGCCGTAGTGGTGGAGCGTCAGACTCCGAATTGAGAGGTCCTGGGTTCTATTCCCACAGGCGTCACCATGTTGTGTCCTTGAACAAGACACATTTACTCCCTATAGTACTGGTTAAACCCAGGAAGCATTTGCTCTGTCCCGACATGACTGAAAAAAATTATTGGCTGGGACGTTAAGCCTCAACACAAACAAACAAACAAACAAACAAACGTTATTTACAATAAGGCCCATTATTAATCTGAATCAATCAGGATTGTCGATTCAGACAGATTCAGACTTCAGATAACTAAATACTTCAAGTAATTTAACATTTATATCAGTCTGAATCATTCAGAAATGTTTTCAGACCGATTCAGATCTCAAGTAATATTCAGAATAGATTCAGACAGATTCAGATCATCTGAATTCTTCTGAATCAATTCATAAAGATTCAGATGGATTCAGCATGGATTCAGAGACCAGTTAAACTGATTCAGTCAGATTCAGATGGAGTAATAATCATTCAGACTGATTCAGACAAGTTTCAGAAAAATTCAGACCGATTCAGCTTGATTCAGAATTTTTTATTCATGAGGGGAGTCCACAACTGACTGAGAATCCACTGTTTAATCCTACATGTAATCTTAGTACACTAAAAGTAGTTGTGTACATTGTGGGCATGTACTCTTTGACCTTTCAACATCCAGCCACGAATTTCCTCACCATTGTTTATTATAACATTAATCCTGGCAGGTCACAATTTTACTGTCTTTCACAGATTTGGTCATTAAAATCATGGACTTTAGATTCCACTTGATATTTTTCTCTGTCCTGCATGGCACAAGATTCTGAAAAATAATATAGATGCATGGTGGTTATAATACATATAACATTTCTCTGTAAGGTACATGCATTTATGACTGCTGTTTAATTTAAATGAGCTGTGTCATGATAAAACCAACATTTTGCATATGCAAAAACAAAGGCGCAGACCAGCTTCGTAGTACATTGTAATTGCGAAGCTGATCAGCCCCTTTAATAGTAGACTTCCTCTGCTTTCTAAATTAAAAAATTTCCAGCCTCTAGCCATCTTCTGTGCTTGTACAGCTCGGTTTGTGTTGGACGTGTTAAAAAGCCACATTGTTTTCTTATGACATGGCTCAATTATTTTAAAAGAATGTGAAATTGAAGGGTAGATCAGCTGCACCACCAGAAGATGTGCAACTTCAATTTGCAAAGCATCCAGAGACAACCAACACTACTAAGTACAATCAAGGCGGATAATCCATGGTGGGATACTCTGGACTTTTGCATCTATAGGCTGGGCCCCAGCATTTGTTTCTGAGTGGGGGTGGGGCACTGAAAGCTGAAAAGTCATAATCCCCATACTTCCCCATAGGTGGGGGAGCAGTGGTTACAAATGACTGGTGCAGAGCAAGGGAAGTAATTATTTTCCTTGGAAAAAAAGTCAGACTTTGGTTACTTTTCTTTGAAATGCACCAAATCAAAACAAAATTGAAAAGTAACTAAGTTCCAAAAACTTAAAATTACAAAGATTTTGTCCAACTTTATGGTTGTTTGATTACAGAAGATCAGAGACAATAGAGGCAACAGAGAACAACCAACACAGATAAAATCAATTTTCATACGACATCAGGTTTTAATAATTGCATGTATAGATACCTGGCTGGGAACAACTTTTCATGGATCAAAATTATCTTTTGATAGTTGTTCCCAAAACGAAGCTGTGACTGTGTTTATGCAGACTTCTGTGACTGTTAATATTTATTTCATCCGTGTTAATTGTTCAATTGTTCTCAGTTGCAGTAGTTGTCTCTGGACGGGGGAGGGGATACCATGGGTATGCATATTAAATAGGGGGCATATGAGCCGCAACATGAGAAAAACTGGTCCTCGGGAGTACTGACACAAACTGGCCTGTACAGTCACAGAAGCTTGGAAACATGAATAAGAAGAGCAATTGTTCTATGCATGTAGCAAAAACAAAGGCACTGATCAGTTGTGCAGTTACTGTACAGCTGATCTGAGACTTTGTTCTCGCACATATTGCAAAATTCTGATTTTCTCATGACACAGCTCAAATAGATATGGCAAAGTAAGAGAAAACAATTTCTAGACTGCAATACTACATGTATGGGAAATGGCAATGATTGTTTTTCTCAGTTTTACGCCCCTTTCAAGATTATTTCAGCTCATGAGTCTGGCTAATCAGTAGGTGGGGCAAAAATGAAAGAACCATCTGGCACGTACGCCCACAAGCAAACTTGTGCCCTGATTGGGCAAACCCGACAAAGCGGTGATGATCAAATGATTAAATGCGGGGATCAAATTCAGCATTCTCAACCACAGGGGCCGATGACCATGATTTTGTCAACTGAATGTTCCTGCAGCAGGGGATGCTTGACAATGTCAAATCCAGCCCCACGCCCCCACCCCCCAACACACACACACACACACACAACCCCGTTTCCAATTACCCGGAATGGGGGGGGGGGGGGGCATGCATACAAATGACTGGTGCATAATTTACATCTCGAACAAACCTGGTAATTATTTTCTTGTGGCTGTGGCCAGGGGCTGTCCGTGTAAGTAAATCCACTAGAAATTAGAATTCATGGTTCCGAGACTGATGTCAATTATTATCCCTCTCTCAATGAATGAATGGTTTAAAAACAGCAGAACATGCACCAATTTATTTAAATAAAACAGTAATTATACGTTAAATCCACAAAAATCTATTTAATTTCCTTGTTTACACCATTTTACTGCAAATTACAGCTGAATTACAAAACAAATGACCAGCACATGTTTATATGCTGAAATTGTCAGCAGTACACGACTGCTGTGTAAATGAAAAATCGATTCCGAAAATATGCCATCAATCAGATGTCAATTTTACGATTATCAGGTCTTCTCCAGCAATTTTACAAAGCCGTTACACGGAATAGGTTTTAATGAACATTTAATGCAAAAATTAGCCGAATCTGCGATGACACGTTGTGGGTTTGCAAAATAACTTAGACCAACTAAATGCGACATAAACACGGAAGTCTTTCACCCCTTTCCGTATTTATTTATATACGTCGCCCCAGTGATTTGTCATGTGACATGTGTTTCGATTTTGATTTGACAAAAAATCGTAGTTGGCGGATCGAGCTTTGATTTAGTCCGTGTATTATTATTATGCCTTCTTTCAGCGCTGTATTTTAGTGGAAATTTCGACGTCAATTCGGCCGCCATTTTGATTAGGGACTACTTGACGTCGAGTAATTGCTTCAAAATAAAATACAATTACCGCTTTTTCGCTCTTGGCGCTCCTACTGAGCATAGATGATAAAATTGAGTTGTGTATAAATTAGAAATGAAACGGTGGAATCGTAATTTGCGTATTCCCAAATCTTATATTTTCACATGTGAAAATATAACTTTTTTATATTTTCACATGTGAAAATATAACTTTTTCAAATATTGGTTATATTTAATACATATTTTTCTATATTTCATCACTTGCCATATAATAAATATATTTATCTTTCTTCTTCTTCTTCTTTTTTTTGTGTGTGTATGTGTGTGTGGGGTGGTGTGTGTGTGTGGGGGGGGGGCACCGAAGCTACATGATGTGGGGGTCAATTAAGCCTAGCAATTAAGCCTGTCGAACCTCAGTATAGCAGTCACGACAGGATTAACGAAAATAAATCAATGTGTACAATTTGTAGATCTAAATAAAAAAAATCGCACAGTCATCCCACGATAGGTAAGTAGGCTACTCTCGTTATGTAGAGGTTTTACATTATATTAGCTGCAGATACGGTAATTAAGTAACTTTGTCGGGATTTTATTTCAACCTGTAGTATTGTCTACGCAACATCTTTTGAGCAACTGATTTCTCAAAGTGGGCTGCAGAAGTACATTTGTATTCTATTCTGTTCAAGTACTTGTAGACTAGTGGTTGAAAATCGAACGCAACTGATGACGTTTCAATGCTTACGTCACATTGAATTTGTAAAAGCATAACAAACAGACATGACAGTATCTTCCTTATGAAATAATTCTTGCAAGGTATGTCTTTGTGTGTTCATTTTATGAAAAATAACCCCAGAAACTTATGTTCGTATGCATGATGTGATCGTATTTAACGAGATACAAAGCTTCAACTTTGCAAGCGACTTGCTCAGCACAGGAAACTTCTCCCACGAAGGGGTTTAGCAGAAAGATGGCCAAGGGTTTCTTTGAGAGAATTTTGAAACCAACATCGACTTTCCCTCTGGGGGATTTTTATGTTCCATTATTTTCTGAGGCAGGTGTTTCACAAGAAGATTTTTTTTTGAGATTCTGCTGCTTCAGTTTTCCGTGCATTTAAAAAGCAACACATGACATAAAACTTGTATGAAAGTAACATAAAGCTGTAAAAAGGATTCCAAAACGTTATCAAATATCAAGAAAATGCTGTCAGTGCATGCGACGCACAATATAATAACATGAACTCAGCTGAAATTATGACGAATTTCGCGCCATTTTCATGACGCCATTTTGAAGGGATTATTTTTTGACGCGCTTGGTGACGTTTTGTAAATACTTTCACAACTTTTGACGTCGTTGCCGCTCGACTAAATGGGTGAGAATCCATTCGTCAAATGTGGGTTAAAAAGAAATTATCCGTGACTGCTGTACAATTCAAGTTCATGCAAGTACGTGGGGGGGTTATCGATAAAAAGCATAACCGGGCCGGACCCGGCCAAAATTACGGAAAGTACCGAAGGTACCGAAAATTACGGAAAGTACCAAAATTACGGAAAGTACCGAAGGTTCCGGGCCGGGTCTACGGAATTTATCGGAAAATGACGATCTTTCGGTACAGGAATGTAGCTCCGGGTCCGGTTCAAATAGGTAAACAGCTATTTTAAAGTCCTTATGGGGACTGAAAATCATTATTTATTGGAATCGAAATATTACGGTTAAAGCTTTGATTTATTTTAAACTACGTTAATCAAATCCTTTTTTACGGCAGCGGAACTATTTTGCTAAAATATTGCAGAAACGTAAGATTTTCCCGCGGTTCGCCGGGACGGGTGGCTGAACGATCTTTAGCATTTTTCATGATCTCAAGATCAAATGATCTTTCGGACGTGAAAACAATCCTACGATTTTGCGAAGTATACTAATATTTATAAAAGGATAGTGCATTATATATGCCCAAATGTGGTGGAAACAGTTTTGAACCGAGCGAGCAATTCTTGAAGCATCAAATTATTTTAGAATTCTTACTTATGGTTCTTATGCTGTGAACATCTAATTAGGCTCTGCAACCTTTGTCGATGTGCAACATGTCTTGTTTATTCGCCGGGGATATAGCATCAGGGGTTGAACTTATGGGGATGCCCATGCCAACACTTATTAAGCCTACTTTTAAAACTATTGAGAGTGGGTATCATAACTGCATGTTCTGGGAGCTCATTCAAAACGGTTTCTTGTGTAAAGAACGTAAATTTTCTTTTTATTTTATACAATGTGTTTTCCCATTCGTGCCATTGAAAATGTGGGCGGTGAAAATACAAAAACAATCAGTTTTAAAAAATGAGAAAACAAATTATTTTTGTATTACATTCACATAGTTCCTTACATGTCCGTGAAATGTATACCCCCTTATATCCCACTTTTATATAGTGAAACTGGGGTATACAAGGGTATACATTTTTTCTTATTTTTGATCCAAAACATACATTGTGGGTACCCGTTAGAACGGCAAGGCGGTTCTAACGTGTAACCCACAATGTGTGTTTTGAGCAAATTTAAGAAAATGAATACCCATAGTACATGTATATGTTTCCGTTCATAGATAAAGGACTGGTCCAACTATTCTTAAGATCGCTTAAGCCATCGTCTTACCACTAGTTTAGGACGACATTACATGCATTGTGGTAATCACAGGTCAACTCAGTGGATCGCAAGATTTTGGTCGGTCCCCCGAAATAAACAGTTCTCGTGGTTCTTATAAGGACCCATGTGCATTCTAAAAGTTTGATGGTTTGATGATGTAATTTAAGATGTACGGATGTTGCTGATTTTTTTTTTTTGTTATTTTTGAAATTTATAACACATACAACATAATGAAAATGAGCCAAGGCATGAGAAAAACAACAATATGCATGTGCGAAAACGAAGGCGAAGATCAGCCTCACGGTAGCCGCGAAGCTGATTCGCACCTTTGTTTTTGATTTACGGATAGTACATTCCCTCTACTTCCTAAATACAAAATGTATAAGCTCTAAACCGTGTTTGAATAATAATTTAGACCTCAAAACCTACTTTGAGAAAGACATTTTTCGAAAAACCGTAGGATTGTTTTCACGTCGGATTGATCTTGATATCATGAAAAATACTAAAGATCGGTCAGATACCCGTCAGAACCTCAGGAAAATCTTACGTTTCTGCAATATTTTAGCAAAATAGTTCCGTTGCCGTAAAAAAGGATTTGATTAACGTACAGTCAATAGACATAATTGTTCGCCACCTTCGGAAAACTCCATAGACTTCAATGTATTTTCATGTTTGCAAGAAAAAGTATCCTGCTTCTCCTGGTCAACACATTTTATTGTTTTCGGTGTCATTTGAAAGGTACATGAATAACGCAATAAACAAAGGTCTTTTCATTGAATTCCATGCATGTGTTTTCAAGCTACATTTTTTTAAAAAGTCGCAAGATTTCTTTGGCGATTTTGGGGCAACGTCACCATTGACGTCAGTGGAAAAGTGTATTTTTCAAAATTTCGCTAAACTTTAAACTTTTGTATTTCAAAAGTGAAAAGTCGAAACTTCACCAAATGACCTTTGTTTATTGCTTTATTTATATGGCTGTGTTTTTTTGGCACCAAAACGGCGTACGCCGCTGTCTCGCCGGTGCCTCCTTCACGCCGTACCGGCATACGCCGGTCTAAGCCGATCACGTGACCGGCTAAACGGCGCGTTCGAGTAAAAGGCTGTGTTTTTTTAGCACCAAAACGGCGTACGCCGCTGTCTCGCCGGTGCCTCCTTCACGCCGTACTGGCCTACGTCTGTCTAAGCCGATCACGTGACCGGCTAAACGGCGCGTTCGACTAAAAGATTGCCACCGGCGAATAAAGAAAATGGCGACCTCCTGCGCTAAAGAAAAAAAATAAAAGGGCTATACATGTAACACCATTACTAAATGCAATAACAACCACTGCAGTCCTTCTTAGAAGCCTCCATGGCGTAGTGGTAAAGCCATTCGTAAACCAGGGGTTGTAGGTTCGATCCCGGGCTTCTCCAGTCTTTCGGAATAGACTTCCTCTCCTATGACCCTAGCTGTTGAGTGGGACGTTAAACACCAAACCAAGCCCCCCCCCCACACACACACACACATACACACACCCCAAAAAGAAATAAATCAGGTTCTCAGGCCCTCCTTTGTCGATTTTGATTGCCTCTCACTGGTCTCTTCTTCTTGCTTCGATAAAAAAAGCACCCTCATCAGGTCAAGCTCAAAATTTAAATGTCATTATATATAATGTTTTACTGACCTAAACACACACTGAATAAAAGGTGGTTTTACCATATCTGAATGTACGAAACTGCATTTAAACTATAGTGTGTATTTGGCCTTGTGATAATGAAATTTTCGGGATTTTATGTGGCTGCATTATAGATAGACAAATTTGTTATTGTCAGAGTTTAGTACTAAATTTGTCGTAAAATATGCAACAAAAATTTTGAAAATCGGCCAGTAGATAAAAAAGTTATGCAAGAAATAATTTTTGAATAGGGATTTAACACTGACAGGGGAGACAATTTAGTGAGGCGAACTTTCAGGTCCTGTAGCCCTGTTGAATTTATTTGGAAGTTTTTGTCTCTGAAATGTCATTTATGATGCCCAGTAAACATTCAAAACATTTATAAGGAAGTTATCAGCTTTTTAAAATTTTCCGGGAAATTAATTACTTTCCTTTCCCTATTCAAAGATGTTTTTGCTTGTAAAATCCTTATTTGTTGACCGTTTTTGAAAGTTTTTGTTGCTCATATTGCGACAAACTAAGAATGATCATCCGATAATAAAAGTATGTGTCTTTTTCTTATTTAATTGCAAATTCTTTGCGAAAATCCAGTTTCAAAACTTGAAAACCAGACTATAAAACAAACAGCCTAGATTGAAACTAAATTCAACAAATCTGAAACCCCTTATTTTGGCCTTATCCGATTTCCAGACATCACGCTTTTAAAAAAGCTATTTCTTGTTTGAACAATGACAAATTAAAAACAGTTTCAATAATCTATTTCAACAGCACAAAATTGGTCACATATGACTGAGCAGTAATAGTTATTTAGGCAATATTTTTACTCAATATGGCGTCAATATGGAGTCGGGATTTCAACAAAATGCTGAAAATAAACTTCACAAATTTACCAGGCCATTTTTTGTTTCCCCGCTTCGCCGCTTCCACGCCTTGGTCAAAATTCGGCGAGAGCGGCGTACGCCGGTATTGCGCCGATTTGAGCCGCCGGTCACGTGACCTGACCCAATAAAATGCGCTCGCCGTTCGCCGGTCATGTGATCAAAATCAATCGAGTGTCTCGCCGGTTACGGGGCACAACCGGCGTACGCCCGGCGAGACCAAAAAAACACAGCCAAAGAGTGCCACCGCATTGTCGCCGCCAGGTAGCGCTGTAAGCACTGACGAGGTCTCGTCAGATCTCGCGAGAATGAGTGCCACCCGCGAATAAAGAAAATGGCGACCTATTACAAGTATAAGCTTTCACAAATAGCTTGGTCTACGCTACGCATAAATTAAATACCAGATCAGAAATGGGTTTACTTGTCATGCTAAAACGGGTCACCTACCCTTTTTTTACCCTAGAATTAACGAAAGGCAAATTGTGTTGTTGGTTTGTTTGTTGTTTTTTTCCTGGTGGGGTAGCGTGGTGGCTCAGTCCGACTCCAGAGTAAGAGGTCGGGTTCGATCGGAAGCGGGTCAACTCGGCCTGGTACCAACTCTGCCCCCGAGTCAACTCGGCCTCGGGTCAACTCGGCCCGTTTATGTTCAGTTTGATGACCAGACTTTTTAAATGGGGATTTACCATTCAGTGAGATCAACTCAGCCGGGTAGTCCTGTTGAATTTTTAAAGAAGTTTTAGAAATCAGATTTTGACAATACTAAATGCATGGGCATAATTAAAGGCAAACACACTAATTAATTAATAGCAATGCCTGTCTTTCTGAATCATCTAATGACATTTTTCACACTTACATGTCCAGCACGATTATTTAAAGATAATCTCTTATCCTGTTAATAAAGCAACCATCCTCTGTTGAATTAGTAAAAAGACATAGGTTGCAAATTCAATTGAGATCGTTGCAATCAAGATGAAATTATTACGGTGCCGTTCTTGTTTGAAATTATTGATTTGATGGAGTGAAACACGGAAGAAAATGATGAAAGAATCAATTGACATTTTGCGGCTACACCAGGTAAGCACCCTCATCAGGTCAAGCTCAAAATTTAAATGTCATTATATAATGTTTTATTGACCTAAACACACACTGAATAAAAGGTGGTTTTACCATATCTGAATGTACGAAACTGCATTTAAACTATAGTGTGTATTTGGCCTTGTGATAATGAAATTTTCGGGATTTTATGTGGCTGCATTATAGATAGACAAATTTGTTATTGTCAGAGTTTGGTACTAAATTTGTCGTAAAATATGCAACAAAAATTTTGAAAATCGGCCAGTAGATAAAAAAGTTATGCCTAATCAAAGATGTTTTTGCTTGTAAAATCCATATTTGTTGACCGTTTTTGAAAGTTTTTGTTGCTCACATTGCGACAAACTAAGAATGATCATCCGATAATAAAAGTATGTGTCTTTTTCTAATTTACGTGCAAATTCTTCGCGAAAATCCAGTTTCAAAACTTGAAAACCAGACTATAAAACAAACAGCCTAGACTGAAACTAAATTCAACAAATCTGAAACCCCTTATTTTGGCCTTATCCGATTTCTAGACATCACGCTTTTAAAAAAGCTATTTCTTGTTTGAACAAGGACAAATTAAAAACAGTTTCAATAATCTATTTCAACAGCACAAAATTGGTCACATATGACTGAGCAGTAATAGTTATTTAGGCAATATTTTTACTCAATATGGCGTCAATATGGAGTCGGGATTTCAACAAAATGCTGAAAATAAACTTCACAAATTTACCAGGCCATTTTTTGTTTCCCCGCTTCGCCGCTTCCACGCCTTGGTCAAAATTCGGCGAGAGCGGCGTACGCCGATATTGCGCCGATTTGAGCCGCCGGTCACGTGACCTGACCCAATAAAATGCGCTCGCCGTTCGCCGGTCATGTGATCAAAATCAATCGAGTGTCTCGCCGGTTACGGGGCACAACCGGCGTACGCCCGGCGAGACCAAAAAAACACAGCCTATAACTTTCCAATGACACCAAAATCATAAGAGGAGACAGGATAATGTTTATTGTAAATGTGAAAATACACTGAAGTATATGGAGTTTTCGAAAGTGACGAACAATTATGTCTATCGACTGTAATCTAAAATAAATCAAAGCTTTAACCGTAATATTTCGATTTCAATAAATAAGAGCTGTCGCAGGACAGCGTGCTCGACTGCTTCTGACCTTTGTCAAACATAAGGCCAAACCCGACCGGTAACCCAAAGCATTATGCTCATACATCTTTTTTGCCTTGATGCGATAAGGCAAATCACTGAACCATGAAAGTTAACTATAACTACCTAAGATTTAAAGGTCTCACTCATATTGTGAAAGAAGTGTGTTCATATACAAACTGAGTGCCAAGACACAAGGCAAAATCACTGAACCATGAAATAAGGTCACACTGACCTATAAGTATTTCAGGGTCAAAGCCTCAAAGGTCTAGTGATACTTACTCATAATGTGAAAGAAATATGATCATATACCCATTCAGTGTTGAGATATAAAGCAAAATCACTGAACCATGAAATTAGGTCATAGTGACCTATAAGTATGTTTGGGTTAAAGGTCTGGTCATACTCATTCATAATCAGAAAGAAGTATGAAAAAATACCAACTGAGTGTCGAGATATAAGGCAAAATCACTGAACCATGAAATTAGGTCAAAGTGACCCAGGAATACTTTACGGTCAAAGGTCTTGTCATACTCATACATATCGTGAAAGAAGTATGTTCATATACCAATTGAGTGCCGAGATATAAAGGAAAATCATTGAACCGTGAAATAAGGTCATATTGACCTAGGACTACTTTAGGGCCAAAGGTCTTGTCATACGCAAACATAGTGTCAAAGAAGTTTGTTCATAAACTACTTGAGTGCCGAGATATAAGGCAAAGTCACTGAACCGTGAAATTAGGTCATAGTGACCTATAAGTATATTGGGGTCAAAGGTCTGGTCATACTCACTCATAATGTGAAAAAAGTATGAAAATATTCTAATTGAGTGTCAAGATGTAAGGCAAAATCACTGAACCGTGAAATTAGGTCACAGTGACCTAGGACTACTTCAGGGTCAAAGGTCTTGTCATACGCAAGCATACTTTGAAAGAAGTTTGTTCATAAACCATTTGAGTACCGAGATATAAGGCAAAATCACTGAACCGTGAAATTAGGTCACAGTGACCTATAAGTATATTGAGGTCAAAGGTCTGTTCATACTCACTCATAATCTGAAAAAAGTATGAAAATATACTAATTGAGTGTCAAGATATAAGGCGAAATCACTGAACCGTGAAATTAGGTCACAGTGACCTAGGACTAATTCAGGGTCAAAGGTCTTGTCATACACAAACATACTTTGAAAGAAGTTTGTTCATAAACCATTTGAGAACCGAGATATAAGGCAAAATCACTGAACCGTGAAATTAGGTCACAGTGACCTATAAGTATATTGGGGTCAAAGGTCTGGTCATACTCACTCATAATCTGAAAAAAGTATGAAAATATACTAATTGAGTGTCAAGATATAAGGCAAAATCACTGAACCGTGAAATTAGGTCACAGTGACCTATAAGTATATTGGGGTCAAAGGCCTGGTCGTACTCACTCATAATCTGAAAGAAGTAAGAAAATATACTAAATGAGTGTCAAGATATAAGGCAAAATCACTGAACCATGGAAAGTAGGTCAACCGACCCTTACCGTCATGACACACAAGTCAGTGTCACAAAGTCAAAAGATGAATGACCAACCATCTTCCTAAGTTGTTTCTATTAAGAAATAAAAAGAAAAAAAAATCGGGGAGTTCTAGATTTTGACCTCTAGCCCCGCCCCCCTGACTCCGACCCAGAGGTCCGATGTCATGGAACCTAAAGTGTATGAAGTATGAATGCTTTATGATAAGTTGTTGTCAAGATATGGACTCCTTGTAAAAGTTACACAGCAGTACATCTATTTTATTTACAGTGTTCTAGTTTTTAACCTCCAGCCCCACCCCCCAGGCATGGACCGAGAGACCCGATGCCATGAAATGAAACTCAAGATATAGACTTCTAGAATACTAAATCACAGAAAAGCCATTATTATTAATGGTGTTCTAGATTTTAACCTCTAGCCCCACCCCCTGGCATGGACCCAGGGATCTGATGCCATGGAATGAAAGCCGACCCTACAGGGTGTCAATGGCCCAAGTATCAATGCTTTCTGATGAGTGGTTGTCAAGATATGGACTTCTAGAAAACTTTAACACAAGAATTGCCATTTTTTGAAGGTGTTCTAGATTTTAACCTCCAGCCCCACCCCCTGGCCTGGACCCAGGGGCCCGATGCCATGGAATGAAAGCTAACGCTACAGGGTATCTATGGTCCAAGTATGAATGCTTTCTGATGAGTGGTTGTCAAGATATGGACTTCTAGAAAACTTTAACGCAAGTGTGACGCGCACACGCACGCGCACGGGAACGGGAACGTGGACGACCGGGGTGACTGCAATAGCTCTATGCACTTCGTGCAGTCGAGCTAATAATGATTTTCAGTCCCCAAAAGGACTTTAAAATAGCTGTTTACCTATTTGAACCGGACCCGGAGCTAAAGTCCGGTACCGAAAGATAGTCATTTTCCGATAAATTCCGTAGACCCGGCCCGGAACCTTCGGTACTTTCCGTAAATTTGGCCGGGTCCGGCCCGGTTATGTTTTTTATCGATAGCCACGTGGGGGAGGTGTGTGTGTGTGTGTGTGTGTGGGGGGGGGGGGGGGGATCGGAAAATACGTATAAATATGTTGTCATTTCTTTACCTTTTGATATTTCAAATATTTTGACTATAGCGCGGGGACAATAACGGGAGATTGCAAAGTGACGTGCATGAACGTCTGACGTCATTGTTTTAAACTGGCAGTTTTACTAGTCAGTTAATTGAGAAAGGACCAATGTTTATTCGTACCAAATTTCAAATCAATCAGTTGACGCAAAATCATTTGGAAGCTTATTACACGTATTTTCCGATCGCCCCACGTATCGTACGTTTCGTAGTGCGCTTTTGACCGCCGTAAGACAAACGTACGGCTTTCTTTTTGGGCTGTCATTCAATTCCTTTGTCTCGCGAAGGTCGTACCACACCGTACATACGGCTCGTCAAATTCCAACTGGTACGTCAAATTCCAGATGTTTATGTCAGCGCGTGCGTTTTGGCGGGTAAGTTATTTTGCTGTATTTTACACAGAATACCTAAACTTTTCATGGTATAATCTTATTGAGGCTTATATTTTTTCAATCTCCATCGGAAGGATCATTGATAATCAACTTTTACAGTGTATGTATCCTTTTATTCTGTCGCTTGGCGACAAAAACAATACGCCAAAGTACAGACGGGCGAATGTCATATGATAAGTGAAATAACAGACGGCCGATACGGAATGACCCAGACGGTAGATCGACATTTTATGATACGGGTCTACTAAAACACTTCTTTGTTATGCAATAGTCAGTATATGATTTAATTTGCAGCGCTACTAACCATAAATTGCATAAAGAAAACATTACTTGGAAAGGAAATAAAGTGAAACGACTGTCTTTAAACGATTTTATATGCCGTTTTTTTTTTTTTTTTTGTTTTTTTACTCAAGATGGCCAGTCGATGAACAAAAAGCTGATTGTAATTTTGACTATAATTATAGACGTTTGGAAAAAATGAAAGCAGATAGTGTGAACATTTGATAATATTCCACATAACTTAACTGATACATGGCTACTGCAAATCAATTTTAAATATCCAAATAGAACACTACGCGACTCAGTACACGTAATGTATAAGCACCATGAGACGGGGAATTATTAACGAATAGCGCATTGCTTCTAGCTTTACTTATATGAATACCCCTACTTTTGATTATAAATTCAGTATGGCATGGGCCGGAACTGAACTTTGCGGTCTGTGCCTGGGCATACCAGGGTTCAAACTGATTGTTGGTTTCCTTAAGCTCCAATGTCCAGGGGCGTTGTTAAGCATCAGGTGTCTTCACGCATTCGCTCGGTTGAGTCTTCGCCCTAGAAACACCATGGCATAACCTGTGCTGTATTTGTTTGCCAATGTGCTTCTCAAGTTGATGGAATTTAATTTTTATACCAACGGAACAAATACATGTGTTTTTGATTGTTTGAATTGATGCTTTACAACCTCTGGAGGATGACGGGCACTAACTACCCACTAGATCAAACGACCACACAACAGGCCGTGGTTAAGGTCGTTGACTATCAGCGCCTTTATTATAAGATTAACCAAGGATCAAGAACTGAGACAATCAGGTTTCTAGAGTCTGCAATCATGTTACAGACTTCAACGCTCGAAATAAATGTTTAACGGCAAAACTTCTCCAACAGGGCTATCGATATCATAAACTTCGAAAAGCCTTTTCTAAATTTTATCGTAGACACTATGAATTGATTTCCAAATATAATGTTTGGTTAAAGACGCTTTTAAGTGAAGGCCTTTCGGAACCTGAATTTTATGGTGACTTGGTTTACAAATTTAAGAATTTACTTAAAGGAATTAACGATTTTTCTTTTCAGTTCAGAAAAATCATAACACGTTACAGACGTATAGGTTATAACTTGAATGTTATGCGACAGTCTGCATGCTTAGTTTTTAACCCAATCATGGTTGATAACTATGCTGCCTTCTTTAATTGCACGCCGGTGGGTCGGGCGTCAGACTCTATGATGGCCCCGATAGTCGCACGACAGTCGCTCAACATTCGTGAGAGTGTCTCACGACTTTCCCGCGAATGTATCTTATTTTCATTTTAATTCGTACGACAGTCGCGCGACATTCGTACGAATGTCGCTAAGTTTTATTTTCTCGCCAGATAGTCGCGAGTTTTTCGTATGTTGTCTCAAGACTGTCGCGCGACTTTCTGTTCTAGACGTACTATAATCGGATAATTTATCTATACTTTCGATACTTAATCCGTTTTGTAGTGGTGTTGATATTTGTTTAACATCTTTCACATCTTCAGTCCTTGTGTAATTATTGGCGTCTAATTTGCTACGACCTCCGTCATCATATATGTTTGGAAGGTCGGGATTCGCTTGATTTAGCGTTTTCAGCCTTGCCAACAGACCCTGCATCTTGAATATCAGCTTTATGAATATTTATAATCTAAGCCATAATATTTTTCAGGATTAATAAATATTTCTTTAGTATTAACACACCGAGGAAGCGATGCATCTAAATTGAGACATTTGAATAGACGATTCCGCTTTACTGATCACAAATTAAACCTTGTGGTCCAAAGTTTTTCTTCCTTTATAACCGTGTGATTCAGTTTCAGAATAATATTTCGGTTCTTTTACATCCTATTCAATGCACACACCACTTGAATATTTATTTCATATATTCCAAATAAAAGAATATTGTTTATTAGTATTCATTTCGCAGGTTATTGGTCTTTATTTATTATTTTGAAATATAAATCTTAAGCTGCATTTGAAGTTATTCCAAATTCACATATAAACAAGAATATCTTAATCAACAAATAGCAAGTAATGAATCGGTTAAACCATGTGGCCTTTTCAATATTTCTATCTCATTTGAATGTTAAACATTATTGAATATTTGTGCCAATGGAAATGAAAGACTATCTTATAGTCGCACTTTGCTGACAGAAAACACAGATATTTATACTACTAAAAGCCTATACTAACTATGATTGCCACTTAACAGTATAGATTAAGCTACTAAACAAGACCATATTTCATTAGTTTTTCCTATTGTTGGAATGCGGTATTTAAACTTTAAAGTGGTCGGTTTTGTCTATACATATCCGGTGACCACTTCGTTCATTACAGAACTTAAATCTCTGTGTCATTAA
This sequence comes from Rugalucina vietnamica, assembly GCA_964017185.1. NCBI lineage: Eukaryota > Metazoa > Mollusca > Bivalvia > Lucinida > Lucinidae > Rugalucina > Rugalucina vietnamica. The sequence goes on along the minus strand of OZ024873.1, from coordinate 31,109,156 downwards.
ATCATGGAGCTTTCACCCCTAATTGGAATTGCTGTCAATAAAAACGCGACAAATTCGCGAATTTCGGTCTCATTTTGAAAATATATCTCACGACTTTCCCGCGAATGTAACTTATTTTCATTTAAATTCGTAGGACAGTCGCGCGACGTTCGTGCGAGTGTCGCGCGACATTCGTATGAATGTCGCTTAGTTTTATTTTCTCGCCAGATAGTCGCGAGGTTTTCGCAAGACTGTTGCGCTACCGTCGTGCGACACTCGCGCAACATTCGTACGAGTGTCGCGAAAATTTCGCATTGTAAATTCGCCAAAATTTCGCGGCGACAAGTTCGCGACACTCGCACGAACGTCACATGACGCTCGCACGAACGTCGCGCGACAGTCTTGCGAAATATTTTGGAAACATGTTGAAAAACTTCGCGACCAGTTCGCCACTAGTTCGCGACACAAGAAAATTCTCACGACACTCGCGCGACACTCGCACGAATGTCGTGCGAAAGTCCGCGGCAAAATTCGCAAAACAGTCGCGAGAAATTCGCATGCCAGTGAGATACTAGCTATACTAGCTTTACTAAATGTTCTGAACCACTGCAGAAGCTGAGGGTGAGGTTAGGTACCTGTAAAACCGGTTTAAGGCCGCCAGTAACTTTGTGTTACTGATCGTTCCAAGTCGATACTTCTGTAGTGGTTCTTTTTGTTTTATGTCTTGGTGTTTAAATTTTTTGTGTTGTTGGCGCCTTATGTATGTTTTCATATTTTTAGTTAAGTTATGGTAACTGAGTGGCCACATATTGGGAAAATAGCTGCTCATTCGGCTTACGATATGTTTCATGGTATAAAGTACCTGATTGTTAGTTTGGTTTTTTCCCACCTCGGTTTTTTGGAGTGGGAATCTTTTTCTGATTGCGCCTTTTCATGATCTTTGCCTACTTGTACCTTCAAACCACAACCCCTATATCACTCTCATAAAGTTATACTGTGTTTGAGTGGAAACAAAACAGCAGACACACAAAGTTGAAACAATTTCGAACCAATGTTGATTCAATCAACTTTGAAACAATGTTGTAGAATAAATGTTGATTCAGTGAATCGAATTGATTCAACAATGTTTAAAGGTTGACCGAAACAACATTATCTTAATATTATTTTAACTATGTGTGTCTTAATGTTGATTCTACGGTTTCAACATTTTGTGCAAATGTTGATATTGCGAATCAACGTCGTGTGTCTTAAAGGTGGCCATTTTTGAACGTATACTTCCAAGTTGACCGCTTAAGAAAGCCAAACAATGCCAGGGTGCCATGGGTATTTGAAATGGAAGTGTCTCCCCGTCCGGTACCGGGCAAATTAGGCTAAATTCTCCGTGTCCGGCAATGCCGGACGCCGAGCCTATCCTCACTGGAATGGCTCCATGTCCGGCACTACATTTTTCCTACAAGTTTCTTGGTTGTAAGTAGTAAAAAGGAAAAATAAATTGCTTACTATCAATAATGTTTGGAGAATAAATGATTTTTCATTCGTGTTCCGCCATTTTGAAAAGGGGATGTAACTCTTAATTTGTTGATGTCTTGTGTATAGATGAAACTGTAGCGAATTCAATATCATGTTGCATTTTGGTTGTTGAATAAAAATATTGTAATATCTTGTATTTTTTATTTTTATTTTTTTTTATTTTTATTTTTTTCTTGAAGTACAAATATAATTATCTATCGAATAAGTTCTTTAAGCCCATGTATTTAACCTTGCGGTTAATGATGCCAATTAGCCTCTTCTCATCTTTAAGGCAGGCAGCAAACCGCGAATTGTGCGCCTCTTTTGTTCCTTTTGATGTCTGCTAATTGATCTTCCGACAACAAACGACCATTCTCAAATAAAGCAAACAAACAATATAATTACGTAAATTAGAAAACAATCCATCCATTAAGATGTGCAATGCTAAAATAAATATATAAATAATAAATTATATTTCTGTGTCACTAGCACTTATATCAAACGGTATACGGTGATTGGACAAACAGTCACTGTAAAATCCAATATGGCGGCGTTCGAAGTGAAAAATATCTAGCGAATTTATTTTGTGACACATTAGCCAGTATTAATCTGATTTATGTTTCTTTTTTTATCATTTAAAAACAATAACTTAGTAGGAAAAATGTAGTGCCGGACATGGAGCCATTCCAGTGAGGATAGGCTCGGCGTCCGGCATTGCCGGACACGGAGAATTTAGCCTAATTTGTCCGGTACCGGACGGGGAGACACTTCCATTTGAAATAATCGCACTCAACACGTCTGATGCGACACGTATCCAAAGTCGTGTTTACGTCTGTTATTTGACGTATCAAAAGCTATTTTCCATCTGGTCTTTCAAGTATAAAACGACTGTCGTGGTTCGTATCATGTAAAATCACACATGGTGCAAAAGAATGAGCTGCGCTATCAATAGTAGTGATTAATTTGAATAAAAGTTTAAATCAGGCTTTTAAATAGATACTAAGCTATATATATTCGAGCAAGCGGCTTTCAATTATTTCTAGTTATGGAAATATTTGGCAAAAAGTATGGATGTTTTCTGAACTGAAAACGTGCCATTTTAAGACTTTCGTGCAATGTTTTCGCCAATCCACTGATAAGCTGACCATGACACCTGTATGTACTGATGCATGGATGTCCACACAAGACTGTCGATTATTGTTTTCTTTTGAAACCATTAGCTAAAGTATAATAAAACAAGAAAAAACAACAAAAATAATTAGGGCTGCAGCGATATATCGAACACTCGAGTATTTGCGGTACGACGGCCGACGAACCAGCGTATCGTATCGCCACCTGCTTTTACACAAGGTTCGCGAACCTCCTTAGAAAAGATTTCATGAAGAAAACTCTCCTTTTTTTTTAAGAAAACTGACATGTTTTGAGCAGAATTGCGTCTATAATTGTCCTATTATTTACGCAATGTTTCTAGGAAGCCATTCTAATAATAAATATATGTCGGAAAATCCAACTGTATGCATTCCTACTCGGCTGAACGGTGCACTGTAAAATCACGAGGAGCTGGAAACCAGACAAGCTAACGCGACCTTGGGATTAGCACTCCAAAGAAGCATGCTTTATTGGCTGATTTATTTTTTTTCCGATATAGCGAGTGCTATACTGTACGGAATACACACCGAAAATAATGAAAATCCGACCAAATCGGTCCCGAAAACCTTGGACGCCAATTGTTTTTATGCGCAATTGTGTGCGCACAGCTCATTAATATTCATAAGTAGCTATATATTTTTATGCCGTTTTTGGTTGCTCCGCGCATGCGTTAATGAACCATTTTTGGTCGCGTAACGCATGCTCGCTATCGAAAAAAGAAGCAGTTCAGAGCATGCTCGGATTTACCTTAAATGGCATTAGTGCGCATGCTCGCAATTGCAAAATCCTATATTTTAGGAGCGGTCATGCTCCTTGTTGACTAAAAATGCCGTTCCGAGCATGCTCGGATTTACCAGTATTGGCGTCAGTGCGCATGCTCGCATTTGCTTCTAAGCATGCTCCGTGTCGAAGACAACAAAATGTTCCGACATACATGGGCAGTGCATACTTCCGAGCATGCTCGGAATAACATAAAATGGCATTAATGCTGAAATAGAAAACAAAGTGAGAGGGAAAGAATGCTGGCCAAAGATCATCATTGGAAAAACGGTTGCTCCGTGCATACTTCGAAGCTCCGAGCACGACTGATTAAATGGTTGCTCCGTGCATGCTTCGATGCTCCGAGCATGACTGATTAAACGGCTGTTCTGTGCACACTTCGATGCTCCGAGCATGACAGAGAAAACGGCGGTTGCTCCGTGCATTTTTCGATCCGAGTAAACAGTTGATCCGTGCATACTTCGATGCTCCGAGCATGGCAGAGAAAAACGGTTGCTCCGAGCCGAGAATGCCTGAGTAAACGGTTGCTCCGTGCATACTACGGAGCTCCGAGCATGACAGAGTAAACGGTTGCTCCGTGCATACTTCGATGCTCCGAGCATGACAGAGAAAACGGTTGCTCCGTGCATACTTTGATGCTCCGAGCATGACTGAGTAAACGGTTGCTCCGGGTATACTTCGATGCTCCGAGCATGACTGAGTAAACGGTTGCTCCGTGCATACTTCGATGCTCCGAGCATGACTTAGTAAACGGTTGCTCCGTGCATACTACAGAGCTCCGAGCATGACTGAGTAAACGGTTGCTCCGTGCATACTTCGATGCTCCGAGCATGAAAGAGTAAACGGTTGCTCTGTGCATACTTCGGAGCTCCGAGCATGGCTGAGTAAACGGTTGCTCCGTGTATACTTCGATGCACCGAGCATGTCTGTCGCAAAAGTTGCTCAGTGCGTATTTCCCTGATTTCTGTGCACCGCCTATCGGATTGTCAAAACGGCTGTTGCTTACACAATTTGATGCTCCGAGCTTGATTTTCAAAGCGGTTGCTCCGTGCACATGTTCACTTCACGCATACATATAGCACAAGGCTTCAAAAACGACGTCGGATGCTCCGAGAAAGACTACTTCGAAAATAGTTACTCCCGCTACTTCGTGCAAACTATGTATGTGCATTTACACGTGTAAGTGCAAGAGTGGTGTGTAGTACTTGTTCGAGAAATCAAAGCGGGTGGGGTATGAAAGTCCATGCCGAGCTTGTCTGCCGAGCCAGGTATTTTACTTATAATCGCCAATGTACCTAAAACAACAAAAATAAATGATTTTTTTTTCTTTGAAACCGATAAAATCGAGCATGTTTTAAAATATTTTCGTCATGATTAATACTTTTAAAACGAACATTTTAATGACATTTCTGTTCGACTGGAACAAAAGCTGAGATTTTTAAAATTCAGCAGTAATTACCCGCCGAGCGACATGTACGCTATTCGGGACCAAATGCAGCGATGTTGCGATACACAGACTGGTCAGGGTTCTGATGCACTAACTCGAAACCTGTTTAAGCCCCCAAGAACTTTGATGAAGGGGTTCTAATAATAAATTGTATTTTATTTGGTGTTGAAGTTTTGTTCTGTTTGCACACCTTTATGTACGTTTTCATGTATTTAGTTTGGGCCTCCGCCCATTTGGGCCTAGGAGAAATAGATGGGCTGCTTGTGCCTCCAGACAAAGCTTAATTCTAATCTACTGACCGACCATCTGATTACTGGTTAACCGCTCATGTCTGAGCCTGCCCAGGAAATGTGGTTAAGTCAAACCATTCATACATTGGCTTAGTTGGGTGGTTATATTTATGAAGCACATTTTGAGTGTCATGACATCCTAATGTAAAAGTCCAATAAAATGGAGGCAACGTCCCGACAGCTTGGGATAATTCTCATATATGGAGACAATGTCCAAATCGGGGGACTCTCTCCAGTTTTAGGAGACAAAATATGTCCAAAAAATAGCTACATCGCCAAAAAAAAAAAAAAAAAAAATAAAAAAAATAAAATAAAAATAAAAATAAAAATAAATAAAAAAAAAAATAAAATAAAATAAAAAAAAAAAAAAAAAAAAATAGATGTCCCTCGATCGGGGGAATGTCTCACGTTTTGGAGACAAACATGTCTCCGATTCTGGGGACATTCTCCCTTTCTCCCTATCGGGAGACAGTATGAAAAAAATGTCATATTTTAGGCATTGTATTTTACTGTCCTGCGTATTTTACTTCGAAAAAGCGCATGTTAAAACAAGTTGGGAAGACACCAGTCCATCAAGACCTAAATTTATTCCGTTGCATCAAAGAAAGTCACCGTTACGATTAATAGAGAGATGCTGGACAGACCCTGGTATAGTCACTAGATTAAAAACTTGGAAGAATTGTTTATTTTCTTCGGGATTTTATTGTTAAGCATGGTTACTTTAACGATAATTTATGAGCTTAACTGTCTTCCGATCGGGGGACAAAATTTCAACACATCGTGTATAAATTGATAAAAATGCATTATACTCTATGGCAGTGTCTTCCGATCGAGAGAATGTCTCCATTTTTGAGAATTATCCCCAGCTGCCCGACATGACCATTGCTGTCACAGTGACTGGGACGTAAAGCATCATAGAACAAACAAACAAATTCATTTAGTTAAGTCTAAGAAACGGAGTTGTCTATAGGGAAATAGCTGATCTCACGGCTTAGTACCTGCTTTCGTTCTGAATGCATCATTTCCTGTTTGATACTGTGGATACTACACTTGTGTAACGTGAATATTATGCATACTCTGATCCACATATATGCAACGAAGGAAACAAGTTGTGAAGTCAGAAATGTTTTTCATTTTTCTCATTCTATTGAGAAGCATTTGGTAGCTCTTGGTATCGCTATCCTCTGTACAGAAATTACATACTGGAAATAAACATTACAAAGCCCAGTCTACAATTTTACAGTCATGTCGGGACGGCGCCACCGCTTCATAGGTGTAAACCAGTACTCTGAGGAGTTAGTGTGATACTCAAGTGGTGACCCAGCCCAGGACCTATTGATTCGTAGTTTGAACCAAAAGCACTCAAAATTCCTAGAGGACTACCTTTGAAAAATCGCCAACAAAACATAATCTCGACTTGCATAACTGATATTTCTACACATCATAAAAGAACTGACATTCATCTATACAATACTTATTTTTGTAAAAAGTGTGTTACAAGATCTTTTTCAATATACATATGGTGGTCGTGGTGTTTTGTTTGTATTACGTCGAACCCAACATCCAATGTCGTATAAAAACAGGACCTCTTTAAAATGACATGCAAAGAAAATTGTATTCCACTCTTTGGTTGATGAACAGTCATATACTAGGTTAAACATATTTTACTGCCTTTTGTGGCCTCCTGTTTAAACACAATAAACAGTTATTTACGGAATAAACTGCATATGCAAACATAGTGCATAAACGATATTAGTGTAGAAATGGGCCGCCGAAACAATGCCAAAATGAAGGCAAAGAATGTGTAAATACAATGTACGAAAATCTATTTAGTAAATTTTGAATAGCAAGGTCAGGTCTATGTATGAAAAAGCAATAATAAATGAGTTTGGCCTTTATTTTACATACATTAAATTTTAACGACAAAAAGTACGTACTAAACTAACCGAAAAAGACAGTAATAATAGACCAATTACGTTCTCTGTACGCTATCACCCATACGCCAGTACAATCTCAAAATGTCTGAATAAACACTGGCAACTGATAGAACAAGATGCACCACTATCAAAAATATTCACAACGAAAATTGCCATGGCCTTAAAAAAGGAAAAACAATCTGTAATAAAATTACCTGCAATAAAGTGTAATTGAGAAAATACAATGTACGCAAAGTCAATAAGCTACTATTGTTTCAAACTGCAAAACAAACAAAGGCATACATAACATTTCAATATCAATTAAAATTCAGTATCAATTAAAATTCATTAAATCTACAATCGGCGACGTTCAGACACGTGCCGCATCAAACGGTACCGAAGAAAAACCGTTAAATTGACACATGCGTTTCACACATTTTGAATGATAACAGATTTACGCAAGGTGTTTGATAATGTACATCTACCGAACAAAGACAATGTTTGTCTTATCTTTTCATAAAAGACTCCTTAACGTAATAAAATATTGAAAAAGAAGTCTAATAAATTCATTCATAATGAATCATGTTTCTTTTAGACTTTATGAATATAAGCATAGCAATCGGTACATTATAAAAATTGCTATATTATCTATCTGCAAAAGTAGCAACAATACCATTTATTTTACACGTGTTGCACTTCTGATTAATTGATGTTTAAGATAGATAACTTAAACGCAAGATTTATTATTCACAAATATTGCGGATGACCTCTGATGAGATTCGCCGCGGGGTTCTTAATGATACAGTTAGCGCTGCTTGCTTTGAAATAATGACATGAAGAGAATAAAATGTAGCCCATAACTAGACCAAACCTCTATAAAAACGTTTGTTCATAGATCCCCAAATAAGAATCGAAACATTGCTACGAGAACGTACCGAGCTTGCATAATCTCAGCATGGAGTCTCTCGTATTACACAACGCGTAAATACAATGTGCGCAAATCTGTTGAGTTAATTTTGAATAGCAATGTCAGGTCTATGTATGAAAAAGCAATAATAAGTGAGTTTGGGCTTTATTTTACATATAGCCCGGTTTGTGTCCAACCTGGTCAAAAACCACAACGTTGGTTTTCTTACGAGGCGGCTCATATATTGTTTATTAAATTCTTTATTTATAGTTATTTGTTCCAAAGGAGCAGTAGTAACATTTGAACTCCATCTCTTTCTGTAGGTTCGCTGAAAATAAACCGGAAATATGAAAATAAGAGCATTAGAACGTATTGTTTATAAAATGTCTTAGGTCAGATATATATGTTATAAAAACGAAAATGTATCGTTATGATGGTGAATTCTCATCTCAAACACGTTTTTTAAAGAACAGATAGCATAACCAATCCGCACTCCTTGTAGCAAAAAAACTAATTCCAATCCGGGCCCTAAATGAAACCACTCCGTAGTCTAACACTTGCCAATCCGGGGCTAACGCGTGTGATTCGAAACTATGAAAATCAATTATTTTGATAGCAAATAATAAAAGTACGAGAAGTACAAATCACTTTCACAAAAGACAATACCCTCTTGTTGCATTCAATGCAGAAACAGGTTACAGAATGCCAAATAGGGCTAATTATTTGCCTCATTTTCTAGGTCACTGCTTGATTTGACTAATGCATTTTCGGCGAGCATTCACTTTGATAAACAATATTTCGCTCATGGACACTGGTATGCAAAGAATTATACGAGAAATAATTAACATATTTCACCCATGACATTATTCTGTAACATGAATTAAGTTAACCTACCTTACAACATTGTTCTATCCGAGTTTTGGAAATGTGTCAACACGTTTTTGGTATAGTGCCGCCATTTTGAAACTCTTACCAATCCTATTTTCACCGGAGTCTACAGTACCAATCCGAGCATATACGGAGTCGTTAGACAACAGTGATAAAGTTATAATGTAAAAATACTTTGGCTATATTTGCATGTAATTTAAGCACTTTTAGTCAAGTTTGTTCAAAGCGCAGTCTCAGTGCAAGCCCGTCAAATTATTCGAGGCAAGTGGGTACGAAATGACCTGTTTACCAAAGCACTACTGAGAATCGCGTGGTATTGATACAAACCGATAAATGATCAGTGACACACACTGTAATTGAAACAGAAGTTGAGGTTAGATTTTCGAGTTTTCTCCTACAGCGTTTCTTGTAATGACTGATAGATAGGTGCAGTCAATGCAGAAATTGAACATTTATTGAACGAATGTAATAGGAAATCCCGGTTATTTCGTTTTCGCAAGCACTTCAATGTTATTGTGATACAAGTACTTACTATATGTTCATGGGGCGGAAGTGTTAGCGAAAACGAAATAACCTGGATTCCTAATGTTACTTTCATTAGGACAATTGCAGGACAATTATAGTCTGGCGTTCGTTGCCGGTTTAAAAAGGGCTACTGACTAGGGTTCATTACCCGAAATTGCGCAATATAGTCCATACTATCTCCCTTTGAATGTTTTTACTGCTTCCAAAGGATCAAACCTTTATATTTTATTTGCTATTACTGCAGCTGGTGTTGTGCCGTGTGGCGGCCGTAAAAAGTCTCCCCGTACATCATCCATAGTGCAGATTATATTTTTATTTCGGTCCTTTGAGATCAGTAAAGATATTCAGAGTGTTCAAAACACTCACGTTTAGAAACATACTTCTAAACATTTTTTAATTATTTGACCCAATTTAGGAATATGTCTTTGATTTAGACTCCTCGTGTAAATTCTCGAAATTGCAGGACAATTATAGTCTGGCGTTCGTTGCCGGTTTAAAAAGGGCTACTGACGAGGGTTCATTACCCGAAATTGCGCAATATAGTCCATACTATCTCCCTTTGAATGTTTTTACTGCTTCCAAAGGATCAAACCTTTATATTTTATTTGCTATTACTGCAGCTGGTGTTGTGCCGTGTGGCGGCCGTAAAAAGTCTCCCCGTACATCATCCATAGTGCAGATTATATTTTTATTTCGGTCCTTTGAGATCAGTAAAGATATTCAGAGTGTTCAAAACACTCACGTTTAGAAACATACTTCTAAACATTTTTTAATTATTTGACCCAATTTAGGAATATGTCTTTGATTTAGACTCCTCGTGTAAATTCTCGAAATTGCAGGACAATTATAGTCTGGCGTTCGTTGCCGGTTTAAAAAGGGCTACTGACGAGGGTTCATTACCCGAAATTGCGCAATATAGTCCATACTATCTCCCTTTGAATGTTTTTACTGCTTCCAAAGGATCAAACCTTTATATTTTATTTGCTATTACTGCAGCTGGTGTTGTGCCGTGTGGCGGCCGTAAAAAGTCTCCCCGTACATCATCCATAGTGCAGATTATATTTTTATTTCGGTCCTTTGAGATCAGTAAAGATATTCAGAGTGTTCAAAACACTCACGTTTAGAAACATACTTCTAAACATTTTTTAATTATTTGACCCAATTTAGGAATATGTCTTTGATTTAGACTCCTCGTGTAAATTCTCGAAATTGCAGGACAATTATAGTCTGGCGTTCGTTGCCGGTTTAAAAAGGGCTACTGACGAGGGTTCATTACCCGAAATTGCGCAATATAGTCCATACTATCTCCCTTTGAATGTTTTTACTGCTTCCAAAGGATCAAACCTTTATATTTTATTTGCTATTACTGCAGCTGGTGTTGTGCCGTGTGGCGGCCGTAAAAAGTCTCCCCGTACATCATCCATAGTGCAGATTATATTTTTATTTCGGTCCTTTGAGATCAGTAAAGATATTCAGAGTGTTCAAAACACTCACGTTTAGAAACATACTTCTAAACATTTTTTAATTATTTGACCCAATTTAGGAATATGTCTTTGATTTAGACTCCTCGTGTAAATTCTCGAAATTGCAGGACAATTATAGTCTGGCGTTCGTTGCCGGTTTAAAAAGGGCTACTGACGAGGGTTCATTACCCGAAATTGCGCAATATAGTCCATACTATCTCCCTTTGAATGTTTTTACTGCTTCCAAAGGATCAAACCTTTATATTTTATTTGCTATTACTGCAGCTGGTGTTGTGCCGTGTGGCGGCCGTAAAAAGTCTCCCCGTACATCATCCATAGTGCAGATTATATTTTTATTTCGGTCCTTTGAGATCAGTAAAGATATTCAGAGTGTTCAAAACACTCACGTTTAGAAACATACTTCTAAACATTTTTTAATTATTTGACCCAATTTAGGAATATGTCTTTGATTTAGACTCCTCGTGTAAATTCTCGAAATTGCAGGACAATTATAGTCTGGCGTTCGTTGCCGGTTTAAAAAGGGCTACTGACGAGGGTTCATTACCCGAAATTGCGCAATATAGTCCATACTATCTCCCTTTGAATGTTTTTACTGCTTCCAAAGGATCAAACCTTTATATTTTATTTGCTATTACTGCAGCTGGTGTTGTGCCGTGTGGCGGCCGTAAAAAGTCTCCCCGTACATCATCCATAGTGCAGATTATATTTTTATTTCGGTCCTTTGAGATCAGTAAAGATATTCAGAGTGTTCAAAACACTCACGTTTAGAAACATACTTCTAAACATTTTTTAATTATTTGACCCAATTTAGGAATATGTCTTTGATTTAGACTCCTCGTGTAAATTCTCGAAATTGCAGGACAATTATAGTCTGGCGTTCGTTGCCGGTTTAAAAAGGGCTACTGACGAGGGTTCATTACCCGAAATTGCGCAATATAGTCCATACTATCTCCCTTTGAATGTTTTTACTGCTTCCAAAGGATCAAACCTTTATATTTTATTTGCTATTACTGCAGCTGGTGTTGTGCCGTGTGGCGGCCGTAAAAAGTCTCCCCGTACATCATCCATAGTGCAGATTATATTTTTATTTCGGTCCTTTGAGATCAGTAAAGATATTCAGAGTGTTCAAAACACTCACGTTTAGAAACATACTTCTAAACATTTTTTAATTATTTGACCCAATTTAGGAATATGTCTTTGATTTAGACTCCTCGTGTAAATTCTCGAAATTGCAGGACAATTATAGTCTGGCGTTCGTTGCCGGTTTAAAAAGGGCTACTGACGAGGGTTCATTACCCGAAATTGCGCAATATAGTCCATACTATCTCCCTTTGAATGTTTTTACTGCTTCCAAAGGATCAAACCTTTATATTTTATTTGCTATTACTGCAGCTGGTGTTGTGCCGTGTGGCGGCCGTAAAAAGTCTCCCCGTACATCATCCATAGTGCAGATTATATTTTTATTTCGGTCCTTTGAGATCAGTAAAGATATTCAGAGTGTTCAAAACACTCACGTTTAGAAACATACTTCTAAACATTTTTTAATTATTTGACCCAATTTAGGAATATGTCTTTGATTTAGACTCCTCGTGTAAATTCTCGAAATTGCAGGACAATTATAGTCTGGCGTTCGTTGCCGGTTTAAAAAGGGCTACTGACGAGGGTTCATTACCCGAAATTGCGCAATATAGTCCATACTATATATATATATATCTCCCTTTGAATGTTTTTACTGCTTCCAAAGGATCAAACCTTTATATTTTATTCATTCAATAAATTGTCAATTTCTACATTGACTGCACCTATCAATTAATAGAGTAAACGCTATATAGGAGAAAACTCGAGTTTTTCATCTCAACTTAGGACAGAATTTCATTGTGCGTCACCCATGCAAGACCACGTGTTTCTCATAGGTAAAAAATGACCGACCAGTGGTCACGAAACAAATAGTGTTACAGAAACTAAATTCTGAAAAAACGAATGATTGCAATTTTTCGAACAACGATTTCTCTAGAGATGCTGTTAAAATTAAAAATCAATTTTACCTACCTACCCCTGATTTCCCCCAATTTTTAATATATGTAGGTGCAAATCTGGATAGCTTCTATACGGGGATGTTTCCCTGATGTAAAGACAAATACCTGTAATTCTGAACCAAAAACTACAGTGTTGGCACTCCGATTTTCCAACATTTTTATGACATTTTCAACCGCCAACATTCGTTAGTTCTAATGATACTTTTTACATCAATGTTGCCCAATCAAAGATCGACCAGGCCTGGATAAGCCAGGAATAAGCATTTGAAATCCTTAAATTCGGCAATTACTGGTTATTGAATGAATATCGTAAAATATTCGGAACTCGTTCATATGGCGGAGACGCACTACGTAAGCTCGTGCGTCCTTACCATAGGAACTCGATTCGAATATTTTATTCATTCACTACTACTGAGCGTGGTTGTTAAATAGTTTATTTCAATTACACATATATAATATAGATCGGGAACTTATAAAAGCGTTCTAATTTTAAAAGGCGCGGTTGTTGCAGGCGTTAGGTGGTCAAACATGGTGTAGGGAACAAGAGAACCCCCCGGGAAACCAATTGACCTTCGACGGCGACCACTACCCTGCTACATGCTTTAACCCGGATTTTAACCCGGACCGCAGTTGTGACAAAAACGTGCATTGTCCAGTGCGCTATCCAAACGCAGTTTAAACAATGTCCTCTATGCATAATTTGATGCACTGCGCATGCTTACTAAAAGCAGTTGGACCGAGCATGATTGTTAAAAGCAGTTGCTCGGAGCATACTTTGTTGCATGCTTGTTAAAAGCAGTTGCTCCGAGCATACTTTGATATATGCACCGAGCACGATTGTTAGAAGTAAATGTTCCTTGAATATTTGAAGCACCGAGCATGGATGTTCTTGAAAAGCAGTTGCTCCGAGCATACTTTGTTGTACCGAGCACGAATGTTAAAAGCAGTTGCTCCGAGCATACTTTGTTGTACCGAGCACGATTGTTAAAAGCAGTTGCTCCGAGCATACTTTGATGCACCGAGCACGAATGTTAAAAGCAGTTGCTCCGAGCATACTTTGTTGTACCGAGCACGATTGTTAAAAGCAGTTGCTCCGAGCATACTTTGATGCACCGAGCACGAATGTTAAAAGCAGTTGCTCCGAGCATACTTTGATGCACCGAGCACGAATGTTAAAAGCAGTTGCTCCGAGCATACTTTGATGCGCCGAGCACGATTGTTAAAAGCAGTTGCTCCGAGCATACTTTGATGCACCGAGCACGATTGTTAAAAGTAGTTGCTCCGAGCATACTTTGATGCACCGAGCACGATTGTTAAAAGCAGTTGCTCCGAGCATTTTTTGATACTTTGATGCTCCGGGCACGATTGTTAAAAGCAGTTGCTCCGAGCATACTTTGATGCACCGAGCACGATTGTTAAAGCAGTTGCTCCGAGCACATTTTGGTTCACCGGACATGATTGTTAAAATCAGTTGCTCCGAGCATACTTTGATGCACCGAGCACGATTGCTAAAAGCGGTTGCTCCGAGAATATTTTGATTCACAGAGCATGATTGTTAAAAGCGGTCGCTCCGAGCATACTTTGTTGTACCGAGCACGATTGTTAAAAGCAGTTGCTCCGAGCATACTTTGATGCACCGAGCACGATTGCCGAGTAAAAGCAGTTGCTCCGAGAATATTTTGATTCACAGAGCACGATTGTTAAAAGCGGTCGCTCTTTGATGCACCAGGCACGATTGTTAAAAGCAGTTGCTCCCAGGCATACTTTGATGCACCGGACACGATTGTTAAAAGCAGTTGCTCCGAGCATACTTTGATGCACCGAGTACGATTGTTAAAAGAAGTTGCTCCGAGCATACTTTGATGCGCCGAGCACGATTGTTAAAAGCAGTTGCTCCGAGCATACTTTGATGCACCGAGCACGATTGTTAAAAGAAGTTGCTCCGAGCATACTTTGATGCACCGAGCACGATTGTTAAAAGAAGTTGCTCCGAGCACGCCGAGCACGATTGTTAAAAGCAGTTTCGCCGAGCATACTTCGATGCACCGAGCATGGATGTTCTTGAAAAGCAGATGCTCCGTGCATACTTTGATGCACCGAGCATGGATGTTCTTGAAAAGCAGATGCTCCGAGCATATTTGATTCACCGAGCACGATTGTTAAAAGCAGATGCTCCGAGCATACTTTGATGTACCGAGCACGATTGTTAAAAGCAGTTGCTCCGAGCATACTTTGATGCACCGAGCACGATTGTTAAAAGCAGTTGCTCCGAGCATATTTTGATGCACCGAGCATGGTTGTTAAAAGCAGTTGCTCCGAGCATACTTTGATGCGCCGAGCACGATTGTTAAAAGCAGTTGCTCCGAGCATACTTTGATACAGTTGCTCCGAGCATACTTTGATGCGCCGAGCACGATTGTTAAAAGCAGTTGCTCCGAGCATACTTTGATGCACCGAGCACGATTGTTAAAAGCAGTTGCTCCGAGCATACTTTGATGCGCCGAGCACGATTGTTAAAAGCAGTTGCTCCGAGCATACTTTGATGCGCCGAGCACGATTGTTAAAAGCAGTTGCTCCGAGCATACTTTGATGCGCCGAGCACGATTGTTAAAAGCAGTTGCTCCGAGCATACTTTGATACAGTTGCTCCGAGCATACTTTGATGCAGTTGCTCCGAGCATACTTTGATGCACCGAGCTTGATTGTTAAAGTAGATGTTTTATGCATGGTCTGATGAACCGAGCATGGATATTGATACGATGATTATTAAAAACGGTCACTCCGTGCATGTGTTGATGCGCCGAGCTCACATTGTTCAGTGAATAAAAGGTCGCTCCGAGCATATTTTGATGCGCCGAGCTGCTCACTTAGAGCATGCTCTCGGATGCGGAATTAGTGCACCAGGAAAATGCTCGGAGCACCCATTAATGGTAATGCTCTGAAACTATAGCCTTTTGCAGCTGCGAGCAAGCGCGGAGATACCATATTATGATTGTCAGAGCATGCTCAGGGTTGCCAATTTTATCGAGAGGGAGCATGCTCTGAGTAGTCAAAAATGGTTCATTAACGCATGCGCAGAGCTGACAAAAATGGTAACAATATATACCTGGCACTGGACAAAAAGTGCGGGAAATTTGGTGTGCATATTTGTGTACTGACATATTACACGCCTCAATAAACAATGTCAAAGGTGAAACTTAGCTGCATAATGCAGCCGTTTCAGCTGGCGATAATCATGTGAACTGATGCGTATAAGGATTATTTTTTGTAAGTGCTAATTTACAGGTAATTACAAAAGTTCACCGTATTGCAAACCGTATTGCGTATTGCTGTACCTGTATCGCGAACTGTATTGTATCGCCTCCTAGGTGGCAATACGCAGCCCTAAAAATAATTTACCCGCCAAAACGCACGCGCTGACATAAACATCTGGAATTTGACGTACCAGTTGGAATTTGACGAGCCGTATGTACGGTGTGGTACGATAACCGCGCGAACATCTTATGACCGTCTTGCGTTTGTCGCACGACGGACGACGGGTTCTGCTTAAAATTGCGACAGGCTTGATACCTATTAAAGTATTGTTTTAAAGCAAATTAACTGATACTACAGTCAGGCACTGTCAAAGATTTTGATACATTTGTCAAATTTCCTGGACAGGCTCAGGCCTTCTAAGCGGTAACCCAGTAATCAGAGTTATAATCTTTGTCGAGAGATACAAGCAGTCCACATATTTCTCAATGCCCCAAGTGCGGGCGCCTATCTCCAAGTCTGAACAGATCTATGATATAGAAAACCAGAGGACCAATGGTCCTGTAAACGCTCACCTGAGTCTGCTGCATATACCAATAAACATGTTTGAATATTATGGTTGGTTGATTTGGGTTTAACATCAAACCAACAGCTAAGGTCATATGGAGATGGGGCCTCGGTTTATAGTCCCATCCGACTGACTGGAGAAGCCCGGGATCGAACCTGCGACCCCTGGTTTTGAATATTATGGTATTTAACCCCAGTGCAGGGGCAGATGAAGCCCTTGGGCCGTTTTCTTTTTTCAGAATAATCAATATTCTGTCCATTTGCCAATTTCTTGCTGGCTTTTCCCTTCAAATGACATTTTAACAGTTTTTTCCATTCAAATGCATGGGCAACCCATGTTGACCTTGCCATAAACTTGGTCAAGGTCATCACAGGGTCATGATTTATATATACATTGCAGTACTATAGCCATGGATGCTTCACGCCAAGTTTCATTGAAGTCAATCTATTGGTTTCAGAGAAGAAGATATTTGAAGGGTTTTTACCACATATGGGCATGGCGGCCATCTTGGTCATGTGACCTAGATTATTAATATATACATTGGTTCCCCCATCCTATAGATGCTTCACATAAAATTTGGCTTCAATTGGCTAAGTGGTTTTAGAGGAGATGTTTGAATATTTTGGTAATATACATGTATATTGCCCCCGGGTGTGGGCATATGAGCCCTTAGGTCCATTTTTTTTCAGAATCATTAATATCTAGTCCTACTACCCCTTTCCTGCAAGATTTTCACCTCAAATGACTTTTTAAAAGTTTTCCCCATTCCAATGCATTGGCGACCTATGTTGACCTTGTCCTAAAATAGGTCAAGGTCACCACAGGGTCATAATTTATATACACATTGTAGTACTTCAGCCATTGGTGCTTCATGCCAAGTTTCTTTGAAATCGGTCCACCAGATTCGGAGAGGAAGATTTTTGAAGGGTTTTTACCATATATGGGCATTGCAGCCATCTTGGTCATGTGACCTGGATTATTTATATACACATTGATAACCCCTTCCTATTGATGCTTCACATAAAATTTGGCTTTGATTGGCCAAGCAGTTTCAGAGGAGATGATGTTTGAATATTATGGTAATATACATGTATATTGCCCCGGGGTGGGGGCATACGAGCCCCTGGGGTCCAATTTTTTCAGAATCATTAATATTCAGTCCTACTGCCCATTTCCTGCAAGACTTTCACTTTAAATGACATTTTAAAAGTTTTCCCTATTCAAATGCATTGGCGACCAATGTTGACCTTGCCGTAAAAAAGGTCAAGGTCATCACAGGGTCATGATTTATATACACATTGTAGTACTTGAGCCATCGATGCTTCATGCCAAGTTTCTTTGAAATCGATCCACCGGTTCTGGAGAAGAAGATTTTTGAAGGGTTTTTACCATATATGGGCATTGCGGCCATCTTGGTCATGTGACCTGGATTATTTATATACACATTGATAACCCCTTCCTATTGATGCTTCACATAAAATTTGGCTTTGATTGGCCAAGCAGTTTCAGAGGAGATGATGTTTGAATATTATGGTAATATACATGTATATTGCCCCGGGGTGGGGGCATACGAGCCCCTGGGGTCCAATTTTTTTCAGAATCATTAATATTCAGTCCTACTGCCCATTTCCTGCAAGACTTTCACTTTAAATGACATTTTAAAAGTTTTCCCCATTCAAATGCATTGTCGACCTATGTTGACCTTGCCGTAAAATAGGTCAAGGTCATCACAGCGTCATAATTTATATATACATTGTAGTGCTTGAGCCATCAATGCTTCATGCCAAGTTTCGTTGAAATCAGTCCACCGGTTCTGGAGAAGAAGATTTTTGAAGGGTTTTTACCATATATGGGCATGGCGGCCATCTTGGTCATGTGACCTGGATTTCTTATATACACATTGGTTCCCCCTTCCTATAGATGCTTCATATAAAATTTGGCTTTGGTTGGCCAAGCGGTTTCAGAGAAGAAGATCTTTGAAATTGTGGACGGACGGACGGACGGACGACGGACGGACGGACGCCGGATCATGGCCATCCTATAAGCTCACCTTGTGAGCCTAACGGCTCAGGTGAGCTAAAAATGGCAAGTAAAGTACTACATGGATAAAATGTTCGTTTTCATATCCTTTTTTCATAAAATATTCTGCGATCATCTTGATAGAATTGCCGTAGATCAGCTGGCTAACTGTCACTCCGCTCCACTTTGGTACCTCGTTCCTCTTCCCTGGTATGGAGAGGTTTAACGGAATACCGATGGAAATATTCCGTCTAGAATCGCCGCAACAAAGCAACATTATGACCTTATTTAAGCCAGATATACCTAATTGACATCATGGTAGAATTATTATTATTATATAGCTATAAATATCAAATGATTAAAATTTAGGGATAAAAGCCGAGTAACAAGTGTGCAGATATCAGGCGATATCTGCACACTTACTTGATATTGCACACTTTGTTAAAAGCGAAATATTCTTTTTATGATACATTGCCAAATTCTTGACTTGGGGGTAATCGTGCAAAATTATAAAATTGGGACTCAACTATAATGACGTCATCTTCATCTGACGTCGCGTGGAAAATGACGTCAGCTGAAGTTTGTCACTTTCAGATTTAAGCAATTTAAGCCGAAAAAAGAAAATAAAATGTCAGAAATATAGATTCAATTGCAAAATGTGCTTCCGAAAAGTAACAGTGCAAAAATGATATCATCTGATATTGCACTAGTGCAAATATAGGGATCAACCATGGTTTTCAGTGTTCAAACATTCGATGGATCACGAGGAAGGCGTTTGAACACAAGGCCGCAGGCCGCGTGTTCAAACGCCTTCCGAGTGATCCAGCGAATGTTTGAACACTGAAGCAAACCATGGTTGATCGCTATTCTTGCATTTTCCCTCTAATCCACTTAAAATCTCTTGAAAATAACATTAACAACGTAAAAACTCACCGAAACCCGCGGAGCTTCTTCAACGTCGGCCATTTTGTTTAGAACGAAACACATGACGTCACGTCGCATTGGCCAATGACGTCGGCCAAAACCCATGTTCAAACGGCACGTGAATTTCATGATTTGAACATGGGTTTTGCTGTTTGAACACGGCTTTCGACCAATCGAAAACGGCTTCAAACAGCTATGCGCATAGATTTCTATGCAAGAAAATGATATCACTTATGGATCTTATCGCGGCCATCGTGGAGATATTTCAATTTTGTAAGGCTAACTCCCAACAAAACATCATATCTGAGAAGCAGATATTTATAGCTATATAATAAAAGGGTTATCGCACTGATATTGGTGAATATTATCCCTCGTTGGGATATCTACGGACGCTCGCAAGCTCGCGTCCTTCGATATCCCAACTCGGGACAATATTCACCGATATCAGTGCAATAACCCTTTATTATTATTATTATTATTATTTTTTTTTTTTTTTTTTTTTTTTTTTTTTTTTTTTTTTGCGAGTGTATTTTGATGTCCTACATATGAAAATGAAGATATTGTTTCCGAGATATCGGCCTTCAAAGTCTTCAAATTTGAGAGCGAAAATACATAGACGTCAACGTACGTAAAATGCGTTTTTAGACCCCTTTCTGTGAATTTTCTAGATATATTTCAATAACTCCACGGTAGGACTTTTTAAAAAACTAATATGTCTTGGAAATTCCTGCACTATAGGTTAATAACGAGAAAGTCCATAGTTACCGGACTCGTTTTTCTGCTATAAAGCGTGCAAAGAGAGGTAGTCGTTGCCGATATCAGTACCTTTTACGCGCGACGTCAATTTTGCGCCAAAAACTCCGACGTTATTTAGTATGTTACAATATTGCTAACTGTCGCGCAAATGATGTTTTCCTCAGGATAACGTGTCCACAATCTATATTTTGGGCAAAACATTTAAATACTATCAAATTTGTCACATTTTTTAATGTTTTCTGTATAATTGCATGGACATAGTTTGTATTCCAAACGTAAACTGACGCTAGAAATGACGTTTCGAGCGACAACTGACGTTAAAAATGCGGCGTAAATTGACGTCTCGACCCTTAGATACACAAGTTCTTTTGGTAAGCTGGAAACCAGCGTCACCCGAATCTTGAGCTTCGAAAATTGGTAAATCTTCCGATTTTACCATTGGGAGAATCCCGAACGCACCCAATGCAGACAAAATACAGCATGGGAAAATCAGAAAATTATTAGCGGTTGAGATTCAGTTTCTAACCAACGTTTAATACATTTGACCCCATTTTGATTATACAGGCCACCTTCGCTATTTCGAAATCAAGGGGAATGGAGTAACCACTTCGAGATTTGCGAAGTTTGAGATAAGCAAATTGAGACCAGAATCTCTACTCTTTCACATCACACCGTTCATCCAGATACAACAAACGCGGAATGGTCTTCCGAACGCAGATAGAAACAATAGTATTTTGAACGGCAGGGAAAATAGAGTGTATTTATTATCTTTGATTATAATGAATATTGGCTGAGTTGATTTTTGTTTGACATACAATGAAAAAGTACATAACTTTGCAAATGTTTACCTAAAATCCTGTCTCATAAATTCTATTAGTTCGAGAAATATAGGCTTTTAAATCTGACTTGGATGCACGAA
This sequence comes from Rugalucina vietnamica, assembly GCA_964017185.1. Taxonomy (NCBI): domain Eukaryota; kingdom Metazoa; phylum Mollusca; class Bivalvia; order Lucinida; family Lucinidae; genus Rugalucina; species Rugalucina vietnamica. The sequence goes on along the minus strand of OZ024873.1, from coordinate 31,087,809 downwards.
AAGAGAAAAAAATCTTGGTAAGAATGTCTGTAAATCATTATTAAAGCACGATAATATGACCAAACTGATGTTTTTTGGAGGATCGGGGATCGCTTCAAGTGTTGCCATTTCAAGAACCCACACAAAATTATAGAGAGAGAATAAGCACTATTTGAAATTGGGTACTCTCATTTAATATGGTGCAACATACCACGGTTCAAATTCTCAAGCAGGTGAAACAAACTCGGACCATTCGGTGCAACGAACACGGATAATAAAAACCAATTCTCGCCTTATTTTAAGAAAAACTGGATGCAGTCATTGTTAAAGCCAAGTATGGTTTAGAGTCCATAGATGGTTGGTTGAAGACCAATTATGGCGTGATAAAACCACAGGGAACGTGGGTTCATGAGTACTTTCACTACACTTTGGCCACAACATTAGGAAACCTTGTTAACATGTTTTATAGAGCGAAAGGTCCATATCAGGTGCATGTTAACCGAGAAACTGTCCGTGCGAAAAGCCTTAGCTACACTGTACATGTAGCTTTATGAAGTGTGATAGTGTCAGATATATGCAGAGCTCCAAATGCTTTCGCCTTTCAGATTCAAACACCAACTAAATTACGCATGTTTGTAGATTATTGCATGTAAAACATATGGTGTAATGTATGGATGCATTTCTTTTATGAATATATAGTCAAGAATATATTTATCATGATTGTCTCTCTCACTCTCAAGTGTGGCGAAGTGATATCTTTTGGAAAAGGTCCTCTATGACAACATGTAAAACAAATTATGAATACAAACGTACATAGACTATGTAGATGCAGGAAGAGCATTTAGGAAGCAATACACAGTTTTTAGAGCATTTTTCAGTTAATTTAGCTAGATCCGCCAAAATTGATAATAACTCTGTCCAATCTGGTGAACAATCCGATTTCTCCCATAAAATCATTAAATTGAATGTCTAACAACAAAATAACATCATTTAAATCGCCTAGCACTGACTTTCACACTACCTGTATTGGGGATATTTTCCCCTACCCCCTTTTTCAGACCAGTGAACTTTTGTAAAATATGCCTAAAGTCTGTGCCCCCATGCATGTTCTGTGCAAAAGGATGCCCCATAAATCACATGCAAATACTTAGAGAATCTACCCAGGATCATAATGAGCAGTGCACAAATATGTGCCATCCAGCTACTTTTTTCGCTATTTGTGAACAAAGACAACCCCTGCAAAGTCGACAGTGAAGAGCGTCACCGGCTATGACTGGCGAGCGATGCGGGATCCTTATATAATCCCGGTTTTTATCAGTCATAAAATAGAAAATAAGTTGTTTTTTTTTTTTCACATGTTTGAGGCATAATTGATCCGATTTTGGGAATTATTGAAATAGGATAATTTACAGCCCAATGCCATGCCCACCTCAAAAGTACGAAACTGTGAATGGAACCTTATTAGTGGTGAAAGAAATGTGCACAACGCGGGGCACAACGAACTCGTTACCATGCCTCTGAGAGGCTTTTGGTGTGAAAATGATAATGACTGACCGTCTCTATATGACCTTAGCTGTTGATCCTGTAGTTTTAATTTAAACATTTTTATTCAGATTCACAAATAACATATCTGCATACATTTGCTAAAGGTACATGACGAAAATGATTAGAACGAAAGCAGAGCTTATAGAGTTCTTCTCCATGCAAACGTTGATCTTGTACGTAATGAAAGAACAACTAGAGGACCAATGGTCCTGTAAACGCTCACCTGAGAATTGGGATATATACCAATAAACTTGTTTGACTATTATGGTCATGGACGACCTATTTTGAACTTGCCGTAAAATAGGTCAAGGTCATCAGAGGGTCATAATTCATATATACATTGTAGTACTCTAGTCCACAACAAAATTTTTCAGAACACATAAATCTTCAGTCCATTTACCCATTTCCTATTAGTTTTTCCCTTAAAATGACATTTTGACAATTTTCCCCATTCAAATGCATGGGCCACCTATGTTGACCTTGCCGTAAAATAGGTCAATGTCATCCCAAGGTCATGATTTATATAAACTTTGTAGAGCTCCTCTCTCTCTGATGTTCCATGCTAAGTTTCAAAATCATAGGACTTTTGGAGATTTTTAAAGGTTTTTACTATTTATAGCCATGGCGGCCATCTTTTTTTTTTTTTTTTTTTTTTTTTTTTTTTTTTTTTTTTGTTGTTGTTGTTGTTGTTTTAAGGTAACCTAACACCGTAGGTACTAAAGGGCTACCCCATCTTTGTCATGTGACCTAGACCATTTATATAAACTTTCTTTCCCCCTTCCTAAGGATGCTCCTTGATTGGCCAAGCGGCTTCAGATGAAAAGATCTTTGAAATGGTGGACGACGACGGACGGACGACGGAGCATGGCCATCCTATAAGCTCACCTTAGGCTCAGGTGAGCTAAAACTTATAGCAACGTGGCATAGTTTGACTCCTGGTCCGGCGATGTCGTGGGGGTGGGGTGGGGGGGGCATGCTGGCACCAGTGTTTTGTCTTTGAGCAAGACATTTCAATTCCCGTAGGACTGGTTAGTACCCAGGAAGCGGCGGCTCCTTCTTGACACGGCCGAAGAGTCGTTCACTGGATGTTTATTCACAACACAAACATACAAACAAATACCTTTACAGGTGTATATCATTTCTCTGATTCTACGATTTAATCATCCATAGAAAAAAGGCTGTTAGCAGTTATGTTATAATATGGTGTTATATGCCACCCCCGAATTCGACCATATATCAAGTGAATAGCCGACTAAAAAGCCAACCAGAGGACCATTGGTCCTGAGAACGCTCACCTGAAGCCTGATCTTGGAGTATTAAGTCAACATGAAATGACATTGACCTTGAATACTCACACACCTTTATTGACTTCATAAGTTGTATGCATCTGCAAAGTTTCAGGTCTCAGGCTGCAATAGTTTCCAAACCCAGTGATTTCTGAGAAAAACATAATTTTAATTTTGATATTTAAATGACCTTGGGTCAAGGTCAAGAAATGACCTTGGCCTTCATTAATGACTTACCTTCATTGACTCCATAAGTTGTCAGCATCTAGCAACTTTCAGGTCTAAGGCTGCAACAGTTTCCAAAATATCCATTGTATTCGCCTTTTCCCATGTAAAAGCCTATGTTTCCAAAATTGACCTTGCCGTAAAATAGGTCAAGGTCATTCTAGGGTCATCATTTCAACAAACTATGATGGGCTGAAGTCCCAAATGCTACATACCAAGTTTCATGAAAATCGGCCAGTCGGTTCTGGAGAAAAAGATTTTTGAGTGTTTTTTACCATATATGGGCGTGGCGGCCATTTTGGTCATGTGACCTGGATTTTGGGATCAAACTTTCGTCACTCCTACCCATAGATGCTCCACATAAAATTTAACTTTGATTGGCCAAATAAATAAATAAATCACATACCTTCATCTACTCCATTAGTTGTTTGCATCTACCACTTTTCAGGCCTCAGGCTGCAATTGTTTTAAAAAAATCCATAGTTTTCACTTTTTCCCATGTAAAAGCCTATGTTTCCAAAATTGACCTTGCCGTAAAACAGGTCAAGGTCATCCAAGGGTCATCATTTTATCAAACTATGATGGACTGGAGTCCCAAATGCTACATACCAAGTTTCATGAAAATCGGCCAGCTGGTTCTGGAGAAGAAGATTTTTGAGTGGTTTTACCATATATGGGCGTGGCGGCCATCTTGGTCATGTGACCTGGATTTCGGGATCAAACTTTCGTCTCCCCTACCCATGGATGCTCCGCATAAAATTTCACTTTGATTGGCCAAGCAGTTTCAGAGAAGAAGATCTTTGAAAAGTCTGTATGGACGACAGACTGGCCAAGGTCAAGAGATGACCTTGGCCTAAATTAATCACATACCTTCATCTACTCCATTAGTTGTTTGCATCTACCACTTTTCAGGCCTCAGGCTGCAACAGTTTTCAAAAAATCCATAGTTTTCACTTTTTCCCATGTAAAAGCCTATGTTTCCAAATTTGACCTTGCCGTAAAATAGGTCAAGGTCATCCAAGGGTCATCATTTTATCAAACTATGATGGGCTGAAGTTCCTGATGCTACATGCGAAGTTTCGTGGAATTCGGCCCACCGATTCCGGAGAAGAAGATTTTTGAATGGTTTTTACCATATATGGGCGTGGCGGCCATCTTGGTCATGTGACCTGGATTTCGCGATCAAACTTTCAATGCCACTACCCAAGGAGGCTCCACATAAAATTTCAACTAGATCGGCCAAGCGGTTTCAGAGAAGAAGATCTTTGAAATTGTGGACGACGACGGACGGACGGACGGACGCCGGATCATGGCTATCCTATTAGCTCACCTTGTGAGCCCGGCTCAGGTGAGCTAACAAGATGCATTTATTGCACGTTCACTTTATAACAATCTAGATTCTTCGTTGTATTTTAATTAGAAAACGTTCCGTCAGTGTTTTGCACGTTAAACCCCGATTTTCGAATCCGTGTTTGTTTTACCCAAATTATGTGGGTCAACAAGATGCATTTATTGCACGTTCACTTTATAAAAATCTAGATTCTTCGTTGTATTTTAATTAGAAAACGTTCCGTCAGTGTTTTGCACGTTAAAACCTGATTTTCGAATCCGTGTTTGTTTTACCCAAATTATGTGGGTCATCCGCGTTATGCAGTTTCAACATCCGTGGTAAGATGTACCTTGAAGTAAACTAGGCTTATTTTTAAACATGGATATCGACACCCAAAAAATCTTTTCCAGTTTGATGCATGGTATTAATATATTCCATAGATGTCGAAAATAAGTTTTGAAGAGATATTTGCACGAAACCAAACAAATAAGTTCTACAAATATGAAAAAATTCGAGAAGTAGACGAGAAAATCATGATTTACGAAATAAATTCGATTGTATTTATAGTTTACACAAATCTTTTGTTATGATACTGTACCATTCTCAAGATAAACCATTTTGCATCAGCTCTGCATAAACACATTTAATATAAGAACAATTTAAATGCTGTTTGTTTATGTTTTCTTACCTTGTGTATTCCCGCGATACAGTTGTTTATATCCGCGTTTGGAAGACCTTTCCGCGTTTGTTGTATCTGGATGAACAGTGTGCACATTCTCAGACTGAGTGGTTCTCCTTTCCACCATGTTTACCACATCGATAGTGATTTCAAACGTATATTCCCCGACCTGACACATGATTTCAAAACGTTCTTTAACACTTCCAGTGATGAAAGGTTGTGTGTAGGTTTGACACAGGAAGGGTGAAACTAATGTTCTTTTTGTGTGGGGAGCGAATTATCACTTCGACACATCCGAGTTTTCGTCATAATCGTGTTCGACACAAGCAAGGTTAAAATACAATAACATACAGGGAGAGACGCGCTTGGGAGTGAGGGATCAATTCGACATAAGTGGGGTTTTCGAGACAACCGAGTTTGAGATAGCGCAGGTGGCCTGCCCTGTTGAAAGTTTTAAAATTACAGTTATTTTCTTTGGCTCCGTGTTGCCAAATTTAAAGGGTCACTGAAGAGGCTTGAATAGCCGAAACCGCGGTATGGCCCATCACCTTTCTCATAAATATGCTCACTGCTCTTAAAGGATCTCAGTTTTATTTTTATTCATTAATTTCGTAATTTTTTAAGCACTTTTTTGTCATACATATAAATTTTATAAATAACACGAATACGTGTGTAGAAAATAAAAAAAAGACAAAAACAAGTGAGGTGTATTGATCAATATGATAAAGGTTCCACAATGTGATCTACATGAGGCAACAGAAAAAAAGTTCAGGGTTTTGTGGTCACCATTGGTAAAAATGGTACCAATGATACCACTGGTAGATTTGCAGATTTTACCATTGGAAGAACCCCGAACATAGCATGTATCAATATTATGGTTATGGATTTTACCCAACTATGAGGGAGAATGCGTGCATTCGTAGTTCTTACCAATGGTAAAAATGGTACCATTGGTAGACAAATTCCGTTCAAGGTTTTACCATGGTAACAATGTTACCAACGTATGGCAGCAAATAATGCAGACAAACTACAGCATAGATAAATCTACCAACGCGGGAAAAGTCACGTGATTCAATATGGCGAGCCTAAAAATATTTGACGAATTTCGTAAATAAGCACTGCTTTTGTCAGATGTCTATTTTATATATACTGACGTCAACAAAAAACACCTCAGTCAACTTTGACACGTCATACTGCCAAGATTAACAATATTAATTATTTTAAATATTAGTCATATCTGCTTTTGCTAACCTTTTACGCATTCGAAATAGAGCTGGGTACCACGAAAAATAATGTACCACGGTATATCACGGTTTTCAGTCAAGTACCGTGGTATGTATCGCAGTGTACCAGAAGCTATATGTAGAAACAGTTTGGGCCTTCTGGTGCAGCACATTAAATGTGTGGGGGTTGGGCAATTCATTTGTTTTTCTTCCATTAACAAAATCAACATTAAAAAGATAGATTAGGACTTAAAGTGTAGGACTATTTTAGGGCATAACTTAAAGTGTAGGACTATTTTAGGGCATATCAGTTGTCATGAGTCTGTGTACATGATGTAATCAAATGATTGATTAATCTATATCTCTGGCCACCAGTAAATTGAATTGGCTTTTACAGATGTTTGGTTGATAAACATAACACTTAGCAACACACCACAGCTTGAGCTTACTGATATGTAACATTATCATATATGTACATATGTTTTCTAAGTCATTTCAAGCATGTGTCACCAGTGAAAATTTAGGTACATTTGCTTTATGAGTAAAGATGCATAGTAAGTAAGAATAGTAAGAAATATAAATAAAGTAAATAAATTCAAGAACAAACTGTGAGAAAGGTTTTTCAATTTTTATGTGTGATGTAAATAGATAATGGAGGGATGGTATGAGAGGATATTTTTCAACAGAAATAAGATAAAAAGTTAATTTTATATTTTCATAATTTTTGAATTTAGGAATTTAACATTTCTCAAGATTTCTGTTCATCAAATGCATTTTGGCAGTTTGGTAAAATTGTGTTCACAATTGAAGGTTTAACAAGTTATCACCATATAAGTAATTAAGATCTTTTGGCAGACAGATTGAGCTGGGATAAGACTTTGAAACTTTTAGCACTTCTTAACAAACAAAGCATTGGGCATTTAACTTAGGTAACTCATGTCAGACTTGGCTTTTAGCAAGATGCTTAAACAATTAAACAAGTGATAGGAAATCAGTTTGTCACTCAAAAAAGGGAGATTGTTTGGATAGAGCAGATTGTTTTGTATTTTTGACAATTTTGCTAAATTCACTCTAAGGGACAATTTGGCACCTTGAGATGGAACTTAGTACAGGGAATTTCATTGGGTTTTGCAAAAATGTTTAGGATTGGTCGAATCTAAGGGAACAATTTATTGGTTGATCGAAAAGGTGCAAATTTTTGGAAACACTAAATTTTAGTTTTGGAAAATCAGTTCTGATCTGGAAACGAAACTGGGAACATGTGATTTTGCAATGTAGACTCTGCATGAACCATTTGACAATTATTGGCTTTGTGCAAAGACTTCCAAATCTTTGCTAAAATCTTAGGTTTCAGTTTTGATATGGTGATGTTCTATTTAGAACTTGTATATAATGATAAACTAGGACAATAGTAGGAAACTGAAAGTTAATTTAGAGCAAAGAAAATTGAAAAAGTGATACAGAATAGAATGGAATATACAGAATTAACAGTTTGAATATTAAGGGTACAGGGAACTTTGATGAACAATTGATTTTGAGAAATTATATGCTGGTGACATCGCGTTTAGGACAATTACAATTTCAGTGTGTTATTCAGGACTCTTTCGCAAAACAACAGGAACATTTGAAAATTATAGTGGAGGACTTCAGAAACAAAGTGACAAAATTTGCATAGTGATTTAGGTAGCTAGATTTAGGACATTGTGAAAAGTGATTTAAGAACAATTTAGGACATTGCCAAAATACATTATCTGCATCTATTTTTACATTTTAGAAAACAATCATTAAAATTTTAGAAAACTACAAAATCTATCTTGAAGTTTTATTTTTGCGTTTAGACATTTAGGGCTATAAGCCAAGACATTTAAACTGTTCACACGGTGGTTGTTAAGCTTCAGTGTAAATTAGGGTCCTGTGTGCTACCAAACAGCTTGAGCTCAATTCCCCAAATCTGCCAAGCGAGTGCACTCACACAGTGACCTCGAAACAGACATTAGGCTATTACAAATAAGCCATAGCTACGACCGTTTCGCATTGTGACACATGTCTGAATTTTTTGGACTTTGGCTAATTTGATTTAGAATGAAAACAGCATAGCCAACATTTTAGTGGAGGAAGGGCAATTGAAAATTGTTCTCTGTAGATGTTTTAATATAAGATCATGATCATGATCAAATTAATAATTTAAGGACACATAATGGAAATATTAGCGATTTATCTAGCAAACAGCCTCACAATGGAGACTGCCTATATGTACCATAAAAACCGGTACAGTGAAAAAGTACCACGGTACGTACCAAAACAAAAGAGAACCACGGTATACCGGTATACCGGTTTTACCGCCCACCTCTAATTCGAAAATGCTGAAATGGAATCAATCAGACGTCTGCTTGAAACACGGCATGCTGTTGAAAACATACACCCCTCGCAAAAATCCCTATTCTGTTCATGAACCGGTCTATCAGGCATCGCTTCTTTCGATCACTGAAAGTCTCCTTTGCAATACCAACACATATGCCATAGAGTGGCAGTTGTTGGCGTCATGTATCCTCTGACTTCCAATTACATGCACTTAAACATGTTAAAGAAACCACATTGAGTAGATGCAAATGATAAAACAAAAGAAGTCAAGTCAAGTAGTGGTGTACAGAAATTGATCTCCTTTTGACATATTTACATTTATAAATATGAACGACACAGTGTAGAAAGGTATGACCTTTCTTAAACATTGCCAAATAAGACGTGAAATATAAACACAACGATACACTAGATACATTCGACACAACATGTAACATTGGACATATATGTGTGTGTAAATTTTAATATATGTACTGACTTAATGTCTACACAAGCTTAAAAAAAAAACAAAAAAAAAAAAAAAAAAAAAAAAAAAAAAAAAAAAAAAAAACTATAATCAGTAATCTTCATCTTACTCATGTACTAACACAGGGCCTCATTTGTGTGTCAACATTACTCCAGTAGTCGCCGCTGGACCATTAACATGCATCGTCCCTATTAACAAATCAGATTATCATTTTCAACAAGTGGCATATATTATGCCACTTGTTTTAAATTATTGTACATATATGTTTGTGGTGTCAAGCTGTTTTTCTACCTCTCTTCCTTTCTGTATAAAAATATGAGTTGAACTAGATAAATATATCTAGTAAATGCATACATGTACATCAGTATGCTTACACAGCACTTACTCAAATGGCTAATGCCTGAGAAAGTAACTGTGTGCCCAGAAAGAAAAGAGCTGTTTAATATTGTATATATATGAAAACACATAATGTCCATATAAATGTGCCCAGAAAGAAATGAGCTGTTTAATATTGTATATATATGAAAACACATAATGTCCATATAAATAAGTACATATGAATATTAAAATTAATAAATATTTGAACAAAAATAAGATAAATAAATAAACAAATAAATAAATAAACAAAAATAAGATAAATAAATAAACAAATAAATAAATAAATTCAAAACTTTACACGTCCCGACATGACCAAGACTGTTGACTAGGTTAACTACAAATCAAAATCAAATATCCAAATGGATCGGATTTTCTTTTTATTTTTTGTTTAAGTTTGATAAAAACACTGCAATCATTCTTAAATTTTCAATAAAAGAGACTATATAAATGCATAACGAAGAGTATTTTGTTCTTATATATATATATATATATATATATATATATATATATATATATATATATATATATATATATATATATATATATATATATATATATATATATATATATATATAATTCTTTTTTCAACCTTAGGCAGACAAATATGTAAAATCACCCTTAGGCAGACAAAGACCAGACTTAGGCAGACTTGAGCATTTTATTCAGAAACATTATGGCTGTAGTTAAATTAATCCTAAAATAAACTCAGGAAAAGGCTGTTTTAGTATCAAAGGCATGCGGCCATGAAGAACAGATATACATGCTTATGTGTCTGCCTAAATTTCAGTATATACAATTTAGTCATTAAGTAGACCATCATTATGAGGACTATATACATACATCATTCAGTCTGCCTAATGATGATCTTTTACTAATTAACTTCATCCAGGTTGCTTGATTAGTTGTTTTGGATGTTTTAACATACAATTTGGCTGCAGTCATTGCAGGATGAGCAGCGAACCAAACCACACTTTTCTTGAATCTTTATAGTCTGAAGCAAGAAGGGTAGTACTAAGTACTGGGAAATGAATAGTTTCAGCCAATAGGATAAAAGGCTTTAACAAACTATTCCATGAATATAAATTTACAAAAATTAATTCATGAGAGCAGTTCTTTGCATTGAAAATTAAAATAATAATAATTATGATCACATTAAAACATATACAATAAAAACAAACGGACAGACGACGACAAACGGACGCCGGATCATGGCTATACTATAAGCTCACCGAGTGAGCCAAATGGCTCAGGTGAGCTTAGCCTCACGGCTTAGTTGAGCAAATGATAAAACGAAAGCCTGGAAATTTTGTTCAATTCTTTATTTAGGTTAACAAAGTTAACAGTAGGAGGTCATGCATGCATATATATTACAATATTTGACATTGCAATATATAAAGGAGCCAGGGAATGAGCAAATGTATCAAAGCAAGATTCTAACAACATGCCAACTAGTCTCCAATTATTTCATGTACAAAATAGAGATATAATAATAGTTCATGGATCTAAGAGATATAATAATAGTTCATGGATCTTAGCAGCAAACAACAAAGGAATTTATCAGACTGTACAGATGTACATTTTCTCATGGCCTGGCTCAAAAGCATTTAATCACTAGGCGCCCACTCTAGTTTCACTCTGGCTACACAATGCCAGAAGGTCTCGACTGTTCCATGGAGTTCACACAACAGCTCAGGGTAACATCCAAGCTTATGGACAAGAAATTTTAATTCAAGAAATGGACAGCTCTCGTAGTGATTTGTCGAGCAACAAGAATGCCACAGAGGTCAATATCGCAACTGCATCGGGCGAAATAATCTAAGTGTGAATAAATATTGTCAATGTGCATGGTGGATGTAAAATTTATAGTCGTTGGACAATGAAGTACAGGTCAAGGTCACCAGGTCAAGTTGTGCTTGAACAGTATGTCAAGGACAATAACTACACAAGGTTTCACCCATCTTTGACATGTAAATTCACAAAGTCGATGGACCATGAAATATAGGTCACGGTAACTAGGTCAAGGTATGTCAAGGACAATTACTACACAAGGTTTCACACTCACAGCTATCAAAGGTGGAGAGAAACCCCAACTTAATTTGACGTAAAAATTCTAAAAGTCGGTGGACTGTGAAATATAGGTCAAGTTGTGTGCTTGAAGGATATGTTAAGGACAACTACAATACAATGTTTCACAATCGTAGCTATCACAGGTGAAGAGAAAACCTAACTTTGACCATCAAAATTCACAAAGTCAGAAAAGATAAAGATAATAAAGAAGCTTTATTTAACGTCGCGTTTTTAACAGACAACATTAGCTCATGAGCTATTATGCGACATAACAAATATCCTTAACAGATACTTACCTGCCTTCTTGTATCTTCCTGGAACTACCCTTTTATTGCGAGCGTCAGCAAGGGAGCTACCAGTACCATTTTTTACGCCTTTGGTATGGCGCGGCCGAGGATCGAACCTGCGACCTCCCGATCCCGAAGCGGACGCTCTACCACTTGAGCTATCGGGGCCAGTTAGTGGACCTAAAATATAGGTCAATGTGCATGCTTGAAGAGTATGTCAAGGACATTTCTATACAAGGTTTCACACTTGCAGCTATCAAAGGTGAAGAGAAAACCTAACTTCGACGTAAAAAAACACAAAGTTTTGAGTTTGTTTGAGTTGATGCTTTACGTCCCAGTCAACAGCAAAGGTCATGTCGGGACATTGCCTCCATTTTATGGGACTTTTACCCAACATTAGGGTGACATGACACTCAAAATGTGCTTCATAAATATAAACACCCAACAAAGCCAATAAGGCTTATTTGTATGGGTAGTTTGACTAAACCACTTTTCCTGGGCAGGCTCAGCCATGAGCGGTTAACCAGTAATCAGATGGTCGGTCGGACGATTAGAAGCTTTGCCTGGAGACACAAGCAGCCCACCTATTTCTCCTAGGCCCCAATGGGCGGGGGCCCATATTCCCACCCGACCTACCCTTAAAACACAAAGTCAGTGGACCGTGAACACAGTCAGTGGACCGTGAAATATAGGTCACGAAAACCAGGTCAAAGTGAAGGGTATGTCAAGGACAATTACTATGCAAGGTTTCAACCCACAGCTATCACATGTGAACAGAAAACCCAACTTCTACGTCAAAATTCACAAAGTTGGTTTATCCTGAAATATAGGTCAAGGTCATCAGATCAAGCTGCATGCTAGAAGGGTATGTCGAGGACAATTATTATGCAAGGCTTCAACGGAATTACGGAACCATGGAAGGACAGTGTGAATCCAGTATAGCCCCACTTTTCCAAAGCGGGGCTATAAATATAAGTTAATATGATCAAAACATCATTTGGGGGCCAAGTGACACAACTGCTATGGATCCTCTCCCATCAAGAGCAGCTCTATAGGATTCTTTATGGGGACAGTTTGGATGCAGAGAGAGAAAATTGAATTTATCTGTATAGAGCAATGCAAAAGCTATAGCCTACACGATCATCATCAAACCCTTGCAGAAACAAATGCAAGGATCAGACAAGATCTACAGTAATGCCAGCCAGTCAAGAATCCCAAACCTGTGAAAAAATGCATGTTACTAAGAGGGTCATCCAAAAGGTAATGCAAGAATTGTCAGAGAATCTGACTATAGCCCCGCTTCAGGGCATTTCAACCCATAAAAAGCCAAAGGATCAAACAAAACAGTCAAGATATTTAGTAGAAAAGAAATTCTAACTTCAGTCATGGGCGATAACACTGGCATAAATTTGCGAATAATGATGTTTTAACAATCCAAAGCCTGATCTTGTCAATATGGATGTGCATGCAAAATTTCATTTGATTCTGTCAATTCATTCCCAAGATATTGAGCGGAAACGAAATTTTGACATCAATCAAGGGCCATAACTCTGGTAAAAATTTGCATAAAATGTTGGGCAACAATCCCAAGCTAGATCTTGTCAATGTTGATGTGCATGCAAAATTTGGTTTGATTCTGTCAATTCATTCTCAAGATATTGAGCGGAACCAAAATTTTGATGTCAATCAAGGGCCATAACTCTGGTTCAAATTTGCGAAAAATGTTGGGTAATGATCCCAAGCTAGGCCTTGTCAATGTTGATGTGCCTGCAAAGTTTGGTTCAATTCTGTCAATTCATTCTCAAGATATTGAGCGGAAACAAATTCTGACGTCAATAAAGGGCCATAACTCTGGTTCAAATTTTCGAAAAATGTTAGGTAACAATCCCAAGCTAGATCTTGTCAACGTTGATGTGCATGCAAAATTTGGTTCAATTCTGTCAATTCAATCTCAAGATATTGAGCGGAAACGGAATTTTGATGTCAATCAAGGGCCATAACTGTGGTTCGAAGGAGATAAGCAGCCATGGAGAAGCTCTGCCATCCAAGACTAGCGACTTTGTGCTGATTTGTGTATTTGTGTATTTCTCGTGGTGCCTGCACAATGTGCCCTTGCATTATCATCTTGTATATAGTACCATAATTATTCTGGACATCAAGGGAGTAAAAGAAGGGCTTATCGACGAGAGTTGGTCCCGTTTCGTCTACTCCCATTTTACCTACTCCCATTTCGCCTACTTTCAACATTTGCTGGATTCCCGTTTTGCCTACTGTGTTTTTTTGTTTGTTTAATTATTATTATCATTATATGTTACAAATGCTTTACATGTATTTTTAGCTCACCTGAGCCGCCGTCAGGCTCACAAGGTGAGCTTATAGTATTGTTACGTGCCAGGCGTAACTAGAAGATTAAGGAAACCAACAAGTTGGTTAGCCAGCAACAAGCTTTGTTTAAAATTTAACAAATCTATTTAGAAGTGATTTAACCAGTAATTACATGTGAAACAATCAAAAGCATATATACAATCAAACAAAAATGAATGTACAATACCTTTCAAGATGTTAATTCCCTTAAAGAATGTCTGAATGTCCCTCAGAATTTTTTAACACAAGTCTGTATCAGTTTCTGATCCCAAGAATTAAAGTTTGTTTCAAAATAGCACTATGTCCCAATCCAGAATCGAATATCACAAAGTAATCCAAGAATAAGTTTAAATTCCAGTAAGATAGATTTTGACTTCTTAATAGTAACAGTACCCAAAGATTGTCCTTATGAAAATTTGTAGCCCTTATATAGCACTGAGGAACATTCAGGATTCTTCCAGCAAATTCTATGATATCATATACTAAAAATAACAAGTTGTTTACCAAAATTTAATCTTCTGGAATATTCTAGAGAGGCCATTATCCTTCCACAATATTCTCTTGACATAAAAAAGATTTTTCTAGAAGATTCTACATCTTTCCAGGTTCTTCCAGATTTTTCCGGACTTTTCTGTCAAAGAACAATTTGAAATTTCTAGAAAATTCTGAAGTAAACAACCTGTTTATGTCCAATATCTGGGACACTAAAAGTAAATAATTGCTAAGGACAACAAGTAAACATCATATGTACAACATCATACTTTCCTGGGCATACTCCCTTGGGAAGTTTACCAGTACTGAATGCACATCTTTCAACAAGTAACTGTCATACATAACACTTCCCCTCTTCAAAGAAAAGAAAGTTTTATAAAATAAAGCTTTCTTTTGCAATACTGGATAATTGTATACAATATGTTTAGCAAAATTTGTGCAAAACTAATCAAATACAACAGCACAAAGCTGGACATCAGCATTGTAGAGGCACTTAAGCTCTGCTTAGGGTGTCTGGAATGATATTATCTCTTCCTCGGATATGTCTGATGTCAAGATTGTGCTCTTGCAACATGAGACTCCACCTGAGTAAACGCTGGTTCTTGTTTTTCATTTTATGTATGAAAGTCAGTGGATTGTGGTCACTGAAGACAACAATTGGTGCATGTGAAGAAGCTAAGTAAACTTCAAAGTGCTGAAGCGCAAGGATTAGAGATAGGCATTCTTTCTCTATGGTAGAGTAATTTCTCTGATGCTTGTTAAACTTTTTGGAAAAATAACAAACAGGATGGTCAACACCATTGTCATCTTCTTGCAACAATACACTGCCTGCACCAACATCACTGGCATCTACAGCCAACTTGAACTCTTTGTCAAAACTTGGTGCTAAGAGAACCGGAGCACTTCTAAGTATGGCCTTGAGCTTATCAAATGACTTCTGGCAGTCATCTGTCCAAACATACTTGGCCTTCTTACCAAGCAAGTTTGTCAGAGGCTCAGCTATAGCCGAGAAGTTGTTGCAGAATTTCCTGTAATATCCAGCCATACCAAGAAAGCGCATCAGTTGTCTTTTGCTAGTAGGTACAGGAAAATCTGAGATAGCCTCAACTTTAGCTTCTACAGGTTTTACCTGACCTTGACCTACAATGTGTCCAAGAAATGTCAAGTTTGCATGGCAAAATTCACTTTTTGCCAAGTTCACAGTTAGTTTAGCATCACTTAGCCGGTCAAAGAATGTTCTGATTGTCTGCAAGTGTTGTTGCCACTCCTCACTGAAGATAATAGCGTCGTCGATATAGGCTTTACAGCCATCCAGATTGGAAATCAAACTGTTGACCAGCCGCTGAAAAGTCGCAGGCGAGTTCTTCATTCCAAATGGCATGACTTTATACTGGTACAGTCCATCTGGTGTAACAAATGCCGAGATCTCCTATGCTCTGTCCGTGAGGGGTATCTGCCAAAATCCCTTTAGCAGATCGAACTTTGTAACATACTTGGCATGTCCAATATTATCAATGCAGTCATCGATTCGTGGGATGGGAAAAGTGTCTGTTTTAGTGACAGAATTGACTTTTCGATAGTCTGTGCATATTCTAAATGTCCCGTCTGGCTTTGGTACAAGAATACAAGGAGAACTCCATTCACTTTGGCTGGGTTCAATGAAATCATTGTCCAGCAAATATTGAACTTCTTCCCTGAGATATTGCTGTTTTACAGGGTTCATTCTGTAAGGATGTTGCTTTACAGGTTTTGAACCTTCAATAATGTCAACATCATGATAGATTTTGTCAGTTCTGGATGGAATGTCCGGAAATAAGTGCTCATATTCGAGAACTAACTGTTTCAGTTCAAGTCTTTTGTCTGAATCAAGGTGAGACAGTTTCTGATCAAGATTCTGTAGTATGTCAGAATTCTGGAGTTTCGATGACGAGGGATCAGATTTCTCCAAGTTGAAGTCCTCAGAGTCCATTTGATTTTGTTCATGAGGGACAGAATTAACTATATTTACTGATGAAATAACAGAACTATACTTCTTGAGTATATTAATGTGACATAGCTGTTTTTGCTTGCGCCTCCCAGGAGTGTTAACAATGTAATTCACGTCACTTAACTTTTTATCAACAGTATACGGGCCATAATATCTAGCTTGTAAAGGTCTGCCAGGAATGGGCAAGAGAGCAAGTACCTTGTCTCCAGGTTCAAAATTTCTGTCTTTAGCATTTTCATCATAACGAATCTTCATTTTGCTTTGAGTAGATTTGAGATTGGACCGAGCTGCATCACAGGCCTTTGATAGTCTGTTTTTGAAATCAGACACATACTGAAGTAAGTTCAAAGAACTGTCATCATCTGAGAGAAATTTCTCTTTTAGAAGTTTTAACGGTCCACGTACAGTGTGCCCAAAAACAAGCTCAAATGGGCTGAACCCCAGAGACTCTTGTACAGATTCTCTTACAGCAAATAGAAGCAAGTGTATGCCTTCATCCCAATCTTTTTCAGTGTCAAAGCAGTAAGATCTGATCATGTTTTTCAAAGTTTGATGGAATCTTTCTAAGGCACCTTGGCTTTCAGGGTGGTAAGCCGATGACTTGTATTGCTTAATTCCAAGTTCGTACATGACTTGCTGAAAAATTCCTGACATAAAATTTGAGCCCTGGTCTGACTGGATAGATTTTGGGAGGCCTACAAATGTGAAGAACTTCACAAGTGCATTAACTATTGTTTTAGCCTTGATATTTCTGAGTGGGATAGCTTCAGGAAAGCGAGTTGAAGCACACATTATGGTCAGAAGATATTCACAACCTTTCTTTGTTTTGGGTAAGGGACCTACACAATCAATAATCACTCCGCTGAAAGGTTCATCAAAGGCAGGAATGGGCTGTAACTGAGCTTTAGGAATAGTCTGATTGGGTTTTCCTACCATCTGACAAGTGTGGCAGGATTTGCAGTGTTGAGATACATCAGATTTTATTCCTGGCCAGTAGAAATGATTAAGGATCTTGTGATAGGTCTTATTTACACCTAAATGGCCTGACATGGGTGTTTCATGAGCCAAGTTTAAGATTTCAGGGCGATAAACCCTAGGAACCACAATTTGGTGGTTAACAGTCCACTCATCTGCTGCGGAGACATCCGGAGGACGCCATTTTCTCATCAAAATGCCATTTTTGACATAATAGCAAACAGGAACCTGGGATATTTCATTTTCATTAAAAGCCCTTTCAAATAAAGGCGAGATCTCAGGATCACTGTGTTGTTCTTTACAAAGCTGTGACCTTGACAGCTGGTCATGACCTTGGTCATTTGAGTTGGAACGTGAAAGGTCATTTTCTGACCCTGACCTTGGATTGCTAGGGTCAGTCTGAATATCAGACTGACTAGGGGAAAGAGATGTTGAAATCTCTTTATTAAAGGACTGACCTATCAAAGTGTCAGTTAAATTTATGTCCTGCATCCCATCATATAATTTGGCTTTCTTAGCCATTGCCCTAGTAACAGCACAAGAAGGGTAAAGGTCAGGAATTTCCTGCTCAATGGGATCAGGCGGTTGATCAACACATGGTGTGCTGGTCAAAAGTGGGTTTACCACAACCTTATCTCCTGCCAAATCATTGCCTAACAGCAAATGAATACCTTTAAAGGGTAAGGAAGGTCTAATACCTACAGCCACAGGACCTTTAACTAAGTCTGAGGACAAATAGATATTATGGAGCGGTACATTAACAAATCCACACTCTGCGCCCTGGATAAGGACACTTGTCCCAGAAGAAGACTTCTCGGAAAATGGCAAGGTATCTGCCAAGATAAGGGATTGAGAAGCTCCGGTATCTCGTAAGATTTTGATAGGGGTAGACTGGGCAGAGTCACTGTTAAGTGACACAAAACCATCTGATAAGAATGGTTCATAAATCTCCATAATAGAATCCTCAGAGACTGACTCTTTACAAGTTCTGGTCAGTATAGGGTTTTCTTCCTGGATACAAGACTGTGGTTTAGCCTTTAAGGAGGTGAGGCCTGTCGGTTTAGCACTATCTATATTTTCTCTTTCTTTCTTTCGTTTCAGTGCCAAACATTCAGAAATAATGTGGCCAGTTTTCTTACAATAATTACAAATTGGCTGGGATAAGGGATTTTGTCCTTTGTTTTCACTAGAAAATTTGGGTTTTGGACTGGAATTGTCAGTTGGATTACTGGGATTGGCTTTGGGACCGGACTGAGGGGAATATGGTTTTGACTGAGGGGTAATTTGCTTTGATTGAGGGTTATATGGTTTCCTAGGATATGGCTTGTTGACAAATGAAGCCTTATGAGTCAAAGCATAGTCATCAGCTAAACGTGCTGCTGTTTCCAAGTTTTCAACTTCTCTTTCGTTCAAGAAAGCCTTAACATCAGAATTTATGCACCGTTTGAATTCTTCAACAAGCATGAGCTGCCTTAGCTTTGCATGATCAGAACCTACTTTCTTTGAAGAACACCATCTATCAAATAGTTGCTCTTTTGTTCTAGCAAACTCAACATGAGTCTGGTCATGTTCTTCTCTACAGTCTCTAAATTTCTGCCTGTATGCCTCAGGGACCAGCTCATAAGCCTTAAGAATAAATTCCTTTACTGTATCATAATCTGAGCTTTGCTCAAGAGAAAGCTGAGTGTAAATTTCTCGAGCTTTACCAATTACAACACTTTGCAAAAGCAAGGTCCAATGCTCTTTTGGCCATTTCAAGTTTTCTGCTACCTTCTCAAAATGTAAGAAATATTTGTCAACCTCTTTTTCTTGAAATGGAGGAACGAGACGAATGTGTTTTGTGACATCAAATACTGTACTAGTAGCCAAAGGCAAAGATTTTGATTTTGATTTGTCATGAAGTTCAATTTCCTTCATTCGTAACTGAAATTGCCTTTCTCTTTCTTTTTCTTCATTTTCAAATCTCAATTTTTCTTTTTCAATTTCGAGCCGTTCTTCTCGTTCTAATTTTTCTTTTTCAAGCCTTTCTTCTCTTTCTAATTTTTCTTTTTCTAACTCAATTTTTTCTCGTTCTAATTCTCTTTGTTTTTCCTTCTCTCGTTCTTCCATTTCTAACTTTTGTTTATGCATTCTTTCTTCCCGTTCTAAAGTTTCCAATCTTATTCTTTCTTCCCTTTCGGCCTTTTCTGCCCTTATTCTTTCATCCCGTTCTAAAGTTTCCAACCTTATTCTTTCTTCATACTCAAATTTTAGTTTTTCCATCTCAATTTGTCTTTTGATTTCTAGTTCCCTCAACTGCAAGTCAGTCTGAGTGACTAGAATCTGAGAAGTAGCCGAGGAATCAAAAATTTCCTCGTCAACAAAAAACTGAATCAAAATGTTCTTAATTTCATGTTTTAACATGGAAGTCTTGATATTTGACAACCCATAATGATCAGCTATGTCTAAGAGGTCACTCTTTTTGGCCTTATCTAACAGCTCCTGAGAAGGCGCAGCAATAAAGTCACTTAGTTTGAATGACATGGTTGCTTTTTGCTGGCTTTAGCTATTTAAACAGCAAACAGTGAAGATACTTTAGAATTTTAAATAAATTTGGTGCACAAGAAATTTCAATCCTGGACTCGAGCCCCCAATTCTGTTACGTGCCAGGCGTAACTAGAAGATTAAGGAAACCAACAAGTTGGTTAGCCAGCAACAAGCTTTGTTTAAAATTTAACAAATCTATTTAGAAGTGATTTAACCAGTAATTACATGTGAAACAATCAAAAGCATATATACAATCAAACAAAAATGAATGTACAATACCTTTCAAGATGTTAATTCCCTTAAAGAATGTCTGAATGTCCCTCAGAATTTTTTAACACAAGTCTGTATCAGTTTCTGATCCCAAGAATTAAAGTTTGTTTCAAAATAGCACTATGTCCCAATCCAGAATCGAATATCACAAAGTAATCCAAGAATAAGTTTAAATTCCAGTAAGATAGATTTTGACTTCTTAATAGTAACAGTACCCAAAGATTGTCCTTATGAAAATTTGTAGCCCTTATATAGCACTGAGGAACATTCAGGATTCTTCCAGCAAATTCTATGATATCATATACTAAAAATAACAAGTTGTTTACCAAAATTTAATCTTCTGGAATATTCTAGAGAGGCCATTATCCTTCCACAATATTCTCTTGACATAAAAAAGATTTTTCTAGAAGATTCTACATCTTTCCAGGTTCTTCCAGATTTTTCCGGACTTTTCTGTCAAAGAACAATTTGAAATTTCTAGAAAATTCTGAAGTAAACAACCTGTTTATGTCCAATATCTGGGACACTAAAAGTAAATAATTGCTAAGGACAACAAGTAAACATCATATGTACAACATCATACTTTCCTGGGCATACTCCCTTGGGAAGTTTACCAGTACTGAATGCACATCTTTCAACAAGTAACTGTCATACATAACAGTATACCCATGCTCCGTCGTCCGTCCGTCCGTCCGTCGTCCACCATTTTCAAAGATCTTCTTCTTTGAAACAGCTTGGCCAATCAAAGCCAAATTTTACATGAAGCATCTATGGGAAGGGTGAACCAATGTGTATATATATAATCCAGGTCACATGACCAAGATGGCCGCCATGCCCATATATGGTAAAAACCCTTCAAAAATCTTCTTCTCCGGAATCACTGGACCGATTTCAACCAAACTTGGCATGAAGCATCGATGACTCAAGTACTACAATGTGTATATAAATCATGACCTTGCGGTGACCTTGACCTATTTTACGGCAAGGTCAACATAGGTCGCCTTTGCATTTGAATGGGAAAAATTGTTAAATTGTCATTTAAAGCCAGATGTACGTAATTGAAGGCGCTCAAAGGAACGTGCGTATCTAAGGGTCAAAACGTCATTTTTACGCCGCATTCGTAACGTTAGTTTTCGCTCGAAACGTCATTTCTAACGTCAGTTTACGTTCAGAATACGAAACTATGTTCATACATTTATGCAGAGGACTTCGAAAATGTAACCAAAATGATATAATTTATTATTTCTGCTCAAAATATAGATTATATGCAGGTTTTCTCGAGGAAAACATAATTTGCGCGACGGTTAGCAATAGTGTATGCTATATAGCATCGGAGGTTTTGGCGCAAAACCGACGTCGCGCGTAAAACGTACTGAATTCAGCAACGACTACCTACGTTCTCAAGCTTATAGCAGGAAAACGAATCCGGTAACTATGGACTTTCGCGTTATCTACCTGTCGTTCAGAAATTTCTCTATCACATATCAGTTTTTAAAAAAATCCTACCGTGGATTTTTTAAAATATATCAAGAAAATCAACAAAAAAGGGGTCTAAAAATTGCGTTTTACGTTGACGTCAATGTATTTTCGCTCTCAAATTTAGCGATTTTGAAGGCAGATATCTCAAAAACAAGCTCGGAACGGTATCGCTTTCTTTTCATTTTCGTATGTAGGACATCAAAATACACTCGCAAGCAAAAAACAAAAAAATTCTACCGTGAGGTCAATTACGTACATCTGGCTTTAAAGGAAAAATCTTGCAGAAAATGAGCAGTAGGACTGAATATTAATGATTTTGAAAAAAATTGGACCCCAGGGGCTCATGTGCCCCCACCCCGGGGCAATATACATGTATATCTTCACTATATTCAAATGTCTTCTCCTCTGAAACCGCTTGACCAATCAAAGCCAAATTTTATGTAAAGCATCAATAGGAAGGGATAACCAATGTGTATATAAATAATCCAGGTCACATGACCAAGATGGCCGCCATGCCCATATATGGTAAAAACCCTTCAAAAAATCTTTTTCTCTGGAACCGGTGGACCAATTTCAATGAAACTTGGCATGAAGCATCGATGGCTAAAGCACTACAATGTATATATAAATCATGACCCTGTGATGGCCTTGACCTATTTTACGGCAAGGTCAACATAGGTCGCCAATGCATTTGAATGGGGAAAACTTTTAAAATGACATTTAAAGTGAAAGTCTTGCAGGAAATGGGCAGTAGGACTGAATATTAATGATTCTGAAAAAAAATGGACCCCAGGGGCTCATGTGCCCCCACCCCGGGGCAATATACATGTATATCTTCACTATATTCAAACGTCTGCTCCTCTGAAACCACTTGACCAATCAAAGCCAAATTTTATGTAATGCATCAATAGGAAGGGATAACCAATGTGTATACAAATAATCCAGGTCACATGACCAAGATGGCCGCCATGCCCAAATATGGTAAAAACCCTTCAAAAGTCTTTTTCTCTGGAACCGTTGGACCAATTTCAATGAAACTTGGCATGAAACATTGATGGCTAAAGCACTACAATGTATATATAAATCATGATCCTGTGATGACCTTGACCTATTTTATGGCAAGGTCAACATAGATCACCAATGCATTTGAATGGGGAAAACTTTTAAAATGTCATTTAAAGTGATTGTCTTGCAGGAAATGGGCTAAAGGACTGACTATTAATGATTCTGAGAAAAAATGGACCACAGGGGCTCATATGCCCCCACCCCGGGGCAATATACTTGTGTATCTCCATAATATTCAAACATGTGCTCCTCTGAAACCACTTGGCCAATCAAAGCCAAATTTTATGTGAAGCATCTAAAGGATGGGGTTATCAACGTATATTTAAATAATCCAGGTCACATGACCAAGATGGCCGCCAGGCCCATATATGGTAAAAATCTCTCAAAAATCTTCTTCTCCGGAACCAGTGGACAGATTTCAAGGAAACTTGGCTTGAAGCATCTATGGCTCAAGTACTACAATGTATATATAAATCATGACCCTGTGATGACCTTGACCCAGTTTACGGCAAGGTCAACATAGGTCGCCAATGCATTTGAATGGGAATAACTGTTAAAATGTCATTTGAAGGAAAAAGCCAGCAGGAAATTGGCAAATGGACAAAATATTGATTATTCTGAAAAAGAAAATGGCCCAAGGGCTTCTTCTGCCCCTGCACTGGGATTAAATACCATAATATTCAAACATGTTTATTGGTATATGCTGCAGATCTCAGGTGAGCGTTTACAGGACCATTGGTCCTCTGGTTTCTATTATTTTCTTATCTATTTTTCTATTTATAATTTGTGTTAGTGTGTGTGAGCAAACACAATTTCTATTTGCACAAGCCCATTAATCATCGAATTGCCAGTCAATCATAGTGTTTCATATCATTTATTGTACAAACTGTGATTTAAATGTCAAAATAAGTTATTTTATAGTACAAGTATTGTGTTTTAAATGTATATGGACCTCAACGCGACAAAACGTCCCTTTAGACATTCTGACGTTACTGTAAGAATTCAGCACAAAAGCCGGAAAATCATTTCATATACCATTTTCCATTAATGTTGTAGTTCTAATCCTTCAATTTTTGGATATCAAACCCAGTGGATTTAATACATGTTTATTTTCAATATATGGAGTTATCTGCCCTTGTTTTAGCCTGTTGTACAGTGTATTTACCTTATGTATCACTAAGGGGTAACCATAGCAACCAGGAAGTCCCGGGATAAGACAAAATAGTTTCGGTACAGTGACTGTAATGATTGTATGCTTCTTTTTAACAATGGTAGATCTACTTCAAGCAAATGCGCACAGTTCAGCCACTATTGACACACTAAATGCATTGTGAAACTTCCATGTCATTCATGAAAATGACGTTTGTGGGCTTCATTGGGGAACAAAGCCATATCTCTGTAAACAAATTGAATATTTCGGTCAAATAAAAACTATTTGGCTCAGGAATCATAACTCTTTCAAACTAAGCTAGTTTCTCTTTAAGTTAAAATTTTGTCTGAAGGGACATTTTCTTGCGTTGAGGCCCGATTATTACAGGCTTTGGACATAGGGGTACAATGTCATAGAATTAAAGCAAACCCTACAGGGTACCTATGGTCCAAGTATGAATGCTTTCTGGTAAGTTGTTGTCAAGATATGAACCTCTAGAAAACTATCGCATTGTGACGGACGGGAACACAAAAGACCGAGGTGACTACAATAGATATGCACAATATGCACTCCGTTCAGTCATGTAAAAATGAAATGTTCCCCTTAAGTAGAAAAGTGCAGCTAGGGGCTCATGAGCATGTGGAATGGCTCTGTAGCCAAATGAAAAAGACGTAGATCTTTAAAAAAAGCTTTATATTATTCAGCAAAAATATGAACAGGCTGCAAGAAAGGCTCAGAGTTTTGAACTTAACCAGAGGACCAATTGTCCTGTAGCTCACCTGGATTATTTTGATAATAAATCTTTTAAAGAAAAAGATTTCACCAGCAGAGATCGAATGTGGATACCCTAAGAGGTTTCACATGAAATCTGACTTCAATCTGTCAAGCAGTTTCGTTTCTGAGATGTCTTTTTAATATTTTTTCATTTTTTCCTTTTGGTTGCCATGACAACCACACAGAATATCTCATTTGGACAAAGGTGGTATATCATGTAGAGGATCGACTTAATAAGGAAAATTTCTGTGAAAGTTTTATCAAAATATATGCAAAAACAGCACTTTCGACCTTCCTGTAAAATAGATACAACCTCCAAGGTCACCATAAGAAATAAACTATGAAGGGACCAGGTACCCAAGGTCATCAGCAGTGGTTCCAGTAAAGATTTTTTTCAGGTTTTTGCAATATATTGGCATAGTAGCCATCTTGGTTATGTGACCAGGACTATTCCAAAAACTTTCGATCTCCTAATCCACAGGGTCATAATTTGTATACACATTGTAGTACTTGAGTCATCAATGCTTCATGCAAAATTTCGTTGAAATCTGTCCAGTGGTTCCGGAGAAGATTTTGAACGGTTTTTACCATATATGGGCATGGTGGCCATCTTGGTTATGTGACCTGGATTATTTATATACACATTGGTTCCCCCTCCCCATAGATGCTTCATATAAAATTTGGTTTTGATTGGCCATGCAGTTTCAGAGGAGAAGATCTTTGAAAATGTGAATGGACGGACGACGAAACATGGCTATACTATAAGCTCACCTTGTGAGCTAAACGACTCAGATGAGCTAAAAATTGCATCAACCAGTTTGATCTGTTAGCAAGATTAATAATGAGCTCCACAGCTGGTAAACATGTGATACGGATTGGATGACGCACAATGTCATAGAGAATGAAGTTGAGCTGAAAAAATCGAGTTTTCTCTTATAGCTTTTGCTCTATTGACTTATAGGTAGGTGCAGTTCATGCAGAAATTGATCATGTATTGAATGAAAGTAAGATGAGGAATATAGCTTATTTCGTTTTCGCAAACACTTCGTCCCCCATGATTATTTCACAATGGGGATGAAGTGTTTGCGAAAACGAATTGATCGGGATTTCTTATGTTATTTTATTTCAATAAATGGTCCATTTTTGCATGGACTGAGCCTATCTATCAGTCAGTAGAGTAAATGCTATAGGAGAAAATTCTAAAATCAAACCTAATTTTCGGTCTAAATCGCAGTGTGTGTCACCGGTCATTTATCGTTTTGTGTGTAAACAATACCACGTGATTGTCAGTAGTGAGCTCAGTCACTAGAAAAACGGAGTTTGCCCGTGCGAAAACAAAGGCGCAGATCAGCTGTGCAGTAAATGCACAGCTGATCAGCGCCATTCTTTTTGCTACATCAATAGTACAGTCTCTCCTCTTGTTAAATCCAAAATTTCAAGCGCCTAACCTTTTTCTGAGACTACAGGCCGATTTATGTTGCCTTGGTCGGAAACACCAAAGACTGTTTTCTTGCAATGCGACTTAATAATAAGTTCTGTCATGAGAAAACCTGTATCAGGGTTTCTGACCAGGGCCTACAAAACGGCCTGTACAACCAAAGATGGGTTGCGACTAGAAATATTAGAGAGAAGAGATAAATAGTTTAAGGAGAGCAGAGATGTCATTATTACAATAACGACTTCGTTCTTGTAAATACAAAATCAGTTTCTCTCATAAGGACGCTCAATTATGCTACATGAATTTATTCTAAACATATACAGGGTATTTTTAAATTCTTATTTTATGCATTATGCATGTAGACTATCTATTTTTGCTAATATATTCATGCAAGCCAGTTTGTACTACCAATACATATAAATAGATAACACATAGGTTATCATAGTTTCAAGTAAGTGACTTGAACAGAAAATTTTGAAGTAATTTTTGATCAGTAGTATGCAAATCCCAAAACTTAATAATTGAGCCTGTGCGTGAGAAAACCAACACTGGGTTCCGACCAGGTCCGACACAAACCAGGCTATACAGTCAAAGAATATGGTTAGAGGCTTGAAATTTTCCGATTTAAGAAGAAGAGGGAACCCCCGTGGCCATCATGCAAAATTTGAGAAAACACAGTTTCAGCTGAAATACATGTAAACCACAAAAACTGGAATCACCTTCAGGGCTATAAGTACAATATATGTGATATTTGTTGCATTTATGCGTCTTTAATAGCAGAATTTACAAACTGAAATTTTTGTTACTTTTGCTTTGTATTTTGTTGCCATATGGTACATGCAATGTGTTTTTAAAAATAGAAAAAAAATTATAATGATTTTTAGAAACCAGTGCCTCTGGAATTGTAAACATGTCCATAAAGGTTTGAAAGCATAGTTAAAGAAGGCATATTCTTATTTACTTCGCATATACTCCGTAATTACAATGTATATCTTATAACTATTAAATTGAGAAATTCACTAATGTTAAATAAGGTATTGCAGTAAGCATGATGACTACTTCACAAGTTACATCTTATCAACACAAGATTTTCAAAATTCCCTGATTTTTCCCTGATTTTCTTAAAATTTTCAAATTCCCTGATTTTTCCCTGCAGGGAATTTTTATTTATCATTTTCCCTGTTTTCCCTGTTTTCCAGAGTGCGTAAATAGCTTGCATTATTTTACTTGGTCCACAACCAATAATCCTGAACAAGTGAATTTTCCGCCTTGTCCTGTAAAGTCACCTCTAACACCCAACTTGGCATAACCGTGTAAACATTTTATGCACTTCCTCCAGGAGGGAACTGTCCCAGGCCCTACTCACACAGTAGGGGGTTACCATTAAAAACAACCAAGACTTTGACATTCTTTCATATTTAAAGCTTAATATATAAGCAATTAAAAAAAGTCAAATGTCCTTCCGAAAAAAAAAAAAATTGAAAAATAATTGAAAAGCCTCGAATAAATTTGTTTCTATTTTTTCTTCATGGTGAATAATCTTTTTTTCTTAGATTCCTTTTGTTCCTCTGTGCGCACAGGAAGTGTCTGTGACCGCCTGGGACTGGCAGACTCGGTTGTAGCGTTGATACGATTCACCCAGTGTACCATCTCAACCTGAGGGTAGAAAATCATAACGTTACTCAACAAGTTTACTGCCAGTTGCACAAAGAGTCTTCAAAACACATACTCCAAAGAAGTTACTTCTTGAAAAAGCTTTAGTCTGAAATTTTAAAATGTCTTAACAAAACATACAAACCTTAGTAAAAAAAAATGTTTATGACAAGTGATCTAGGTCACAAAGTCCTCAGAAAATGAAACACCATGCTTTATTCAGTGCAACATGCTCACACCTAAACTCTATTAAATAAAGCAGTTTTGGGGTTGGAAACAAGTTCTAATCATGTTACGTCATATCCCCATAGGAAACCTATGAAATGATATCTTACCTCATCTTTGGCCATGAAGAGGTACTCAGCACCTATGGCAAGTTTTAACCGGAACACATGTGGTCTCTTTGTATAGTAGGCCGCTGGCTGACACTCACCCCCAGCTAAATCCAGGGCTGGCTCATGGCGTATACGAACATTAGGCTCCTAGAAAAATGAAATTATCCCATCTTGTTGCCAAAAATAATTTAAATTTAGAACCGTATATTTCTAAAACATACATGAAAAGGACACGTCATACATAAGCGAAAATCCCTCGACATAGACTTGTGTTTTATTGCAAAAAGGAACTCTTGGTTGTTTGATGTATTGCTTTCCGTCCTTTTAAACAGCTCACACCCCAACATGACCATAACTGTTTACTGGGATGTAAAACAAGTAGCCCAAGGGCAACGATCGCTCACCTGAGGGATCTTTGAAATATAGAAGCTCTGGGCCTTGTGGTTTCAGAGAAGAAGATTTTTTTAGTTTTTCCCATTGTAAGTTTATGGAGACTATTGACCCTGGGGCGTGGCCCAATTTGACCCCAGGGGCATGGCTGGCACAATTTATGTAGAGAACCGTTAGCCATTGTCGTATACCAAATATCAAAGCTGAGGGCCTTGTGGTTTCAGAGAAGAAGATTTATGATTTTTTTTTTCATTAAAACATATATGTTGCCATGGCAACCAGAGTTCCAGTTTGATCTGCTTAAAAGCAATATGCAACCTTTCCTACTGCCCAATGACGCTGTGTAGATCCACCTACTGGCTTTGGGGATATTGAATTTTGAATGGTTTTCTATAGTAAGTCTATGGAGACTAACGACCCCTGGGGCGTGGCCACATTTGACCCCAGGGGCACGATTGGCACAATTTATGATAAGGACTAACAAACATTGCTAACTAACTATAGAAGCTCTGGGACTTGTGGTTTCAGAGAAGAAGAAATTTTAAGTTTTTCCCATTGTAAGTCTATGGAGACTATTGACCCCCGGGGCATGGCCAAAGTTGACCCCAGGGGCATGGCTGGCACAATTTATGTAGAGAACCATTAGCCATTGCCACATACCAAATATCAAAGCTATGGGCCCTGTGGTTTCAAAAAGATGATTTTTGATTTTTTTTCCATTAAGATTTGTATGTTGCCATGGCAACCAGAGTTCCAGTCCGATCAGCCCAAAAACAGTATGCAACCTTTTCTACTGCCCAGTGACACTGTGTGTGTAATCTGAACAAGATCTGCCCACTGGCTTTGGAGATATTGATGTTTGAATGTTTTCCCATAGTAAGTCTATGGAGACTATCGACCCCCGGGGCTTGGCCAAATTTGACCCCAGGGGCATGAATGGCACAATTTATGTAGAGGACCATTAGCCATTGCTACATACCAAATATCAAAGCTGTGGGCCTTGTGGTTTCAGAGAAGAATTTTTTTTAGTTTTTCCCATTGTAAGTCTACGGGACCTATCTGTTGCCATGGAAACCACAATTTTGATACAATCTGCTCCAAAACCTAACGAAATCAATCCCTCAGTCCAATGATGGTTCACATTAAATTTGATCAAGATCGGCCCACTAGCTTTAGAAATATTCTTCTTTGAAATTGTGGACGGACGGACGACGACGACGGACGCCAGACCATTAGTATACTATAAGCTCACCTTGTGAGCCTTCCGCTCAGGTGAGCTAACAGTAAATCAAACAAACAAAAACTATTTTTCACAAACGCAAGTCTGCGACGAGAGATTTTCTCCTATGTGTGACAAGGCCTTGACGTCAGAAAGTAATCTCTCAATTAAAATTCACTACTTTAGGTTTGGCTTACCGTCCCCTTCAACAATTTTTCAGTCGTCAGAACGTAGCCACTGCCTCCTGAGTTTTAACCCATTCATGCCGAATGGACTTTCCCATCGTTATCATTTGGACAAGTCTGCTTCATTTTTAGGGACATCAGGTGTGATTTTGAAATGTTATTCAATTTTTCCAAGAAAATGTTCAAAGCAAACAGAATAGCTACAGATGGGACGCCGCGTTTTGCGGCGTCACATCTGGGGCTATACTGCATGCCTCTGTCCCACAAAAAGGATGCCAGGCTAATATGAGTTAACCACTATACTGGGGAGCTTAAAGTGTGATTCTTGCTCTGAGTACACTACACAACAGACAAAGGTTCATTTCAATCCAAAGTCTGTGCTCTACACTCCCATGCTAGATGTTTGTTTTATAAATTCATTGACATAGATCTGAATAGTCATGCAGCGGCAATTCATATTGTGATTATCTATTGGGATACTATTTCTGGTGTCACTAACCTGTTTAGCATGTTTCTGGTCTTTATAACATGACAATGACGATCCATCTAGCACTACATATACCTTGTCCCAGTACCTACAAACAGTTACATTCATGGTTATTCACATTTATGACCACAAATCTTTTTTTCTATTTCCCCTTAAAATGGAGAAGCAAGCGAAGAATTTTTGTTGTTATCAGGGGAACATGGGGAAAGGACCTGCAAATTTGACTAGAAACCCAGACTACCCCAATTCAATTTTTGAGCTGCCTCGTGAGAAAACCAGCAATCTGCATATGCAAAAACAAAGACACAGATCAGCTTCATGGTAATCATGAAACTAATCAGCACCTATGTTTTCGCTACATGGATAGTACATTTCCTCTTATTTAGGCACACATTTTATAGTACTCAACAAGAATGTCACAGAGGTCGATATCGCACCTGCATTGGGCCAAAAATGCAAAGTGTGAATATTTCTTAAGTTACTGGACCATGAAATATAGGTCAAGGTCATCTGTTCAAGGTGTGTGCTTGATTTGTAAGTCAAAAATAAATTACACTGCAAGGTTTCAACCTCTCAGCCATCAAAGATGCAGAGAAACAAAACTATGACATGAATATTGCTACAGTTGCTTGACCGTGAAATATAGGTCCAGGTAACCAGTTCATGGTACATGCTTGATTGGTATGTCAAGGGCAATTAATATGCAAGGTTTCAATCGCGCAGCTATCTCAGATGCAGAGAATCAAAATTATGACATGAATTGTTGACAGATTGACGTACAGACGCACACACTGACGGAAATTTGAACTCCTATATCCAATCCTGCTACGTACATGCAATAATAAAAATATTCTTCCTTTTGCAGGCATTCTATAGTACTAACACATATATCCATCATTAGGCAGACTCATATATAAAATTATACTCATCCTTAGGCAGACAGTTTGTATTTTATTAAAACAGCATTAGGCAGGTACGAGCATGATGTAATCAGATTTTAGTTCTCTCCCATCAAACCATCTAAAACAAACAGTCTATTAGGGCTACTGTCTCACCTTTGACATGGTGTCTGTCTCTTCTTCCTGTGTGAGTGTTTCTATGTCTGTGTCATCCTGGTTTCCAGATTCTGGCTTACCAAGGGGCTGAAAGAGTACAACTTCATTATCCCTTTTAGTTATTATGCAAGGTTTCAACCTCACAGGTGCAGAGAAACAAAACTATAACATATATTGCTAAAGTTATTGGACTGCGAAATATAGGTCAATGTCACTGGTTCAAGGTGCATGCTTGACTGGTATGTCGAGGACAATTAATATGCAAGGTTTCAACCTCGCAGATATCACAGATGCAGATTAACAAAACTATGACAGTTGGACGTACGAAAATTGAACTCCTATAATGCATCCTGCTACGCAGGTGTGATAATAAAATTATTCATCCTTATGCAGACATTCCATAGTACCAACACATATATTCATCCTTAGGCAGACTTATATATAAAATTATACTCATTCTTGTGTTACGTCTACACTGGGCCACGTTCTCACTACGTCCTTACTATGTCCTAAAAAATTAAGGACGTAGTGAGGACGTGGTACATCTTGTAAGACGTGGTAGGAACGTAGTAAGGACGTAGCGAAGTCTTGATGGACACGGAGGTCTTGGTCAAATTTTGAACATGCTCAAAAGAAACGTGGCGAGGACGGGGTGGAATTAGAACGCAGTAAGGACGTAGGAAGGACGTGGTAAGGACGTAGTAGGAACTTGTAGGACGTAGAAAGAACGTGGAGCATGCGATGCAAAGTTGTTGCAGACCATCAAGACCTCACTACGCTTCTACTATGTCCTTGATACGACCATCAAGTTCTCGACAAGACCATGCCGTGCTTCTTGTACGTCCTTACCGCTTCCTAGAAGACTGCACTGCGTTCTTATCACGCCCTAGCGGTTCCTAACACGTCCTTGGTAGGTTCTTATCACGTTCACACCAGGTTCGAACTACGTCCTCTACGTTTTATTAATTTTGTATCAATTGTCCCGTACCCTCAAGCAATTGCTTTCGCTTTTATTTAAACCATATCGAACTCGAAACATGAACAGAGAAGTACTCTTGCAACTAGCTCTCCTTCAAGGACACCATGCCTTACTTGGTGCACAGGCTGCACTTGTGCTATTTCACAGAAGGAGGAACAGAAGGACAAGATCTTGTTGGGTGCGCCCTTGGCTATCAGCTGAAAGAAGGCTTCAGTATGGCATTTTCTTATTGCAGTTTCAAGCTGTTTCGCAACTTATCTGACTCTTATGTTTTACGTCAGATTAATATATTTACAGTTAGAATGTGCTGGAAACGTAGTTCACGCGTGGTATGAACTGCTTGGTCTTTGTGAGCATGGACATAGTGGAAACGGGATGACCTTGGTGAGCGCGTATTGAGGACGTAGTGGAAACGTGAAGAATGTATTAAGGATGTGGTACGGACGTAATAAGGATGTGGCGGAGACATAGTAAGGACGTAGTGGGAACTTAGAAATCCGAAATTGTTTCATTTTGACCCCGTCCTCGCCACGTTCTTGAATTTGTAGAATGTGGTAAGGATGTGGTAAAAACGTGGTCCAGTGTAGAAGTAACATTAGGTGGACAGTTCATTTTTCATTAAAACAGCATTAGGCAGGTATCAGCATGATGTAATCAGATCTTAGTGCTCTCCCATCAAACCATCTAGAACCAGAGGACCAATGGTCCTGTTAATACTCACCTGAGATCTGCTGTATATGCCAATAAACATGTTTGAATATTATGCCAAATAGCCCCAGCAAATGGGAAGATGACTTAAGCCCTGGGCTATTTTTTCAGAATAATCAATATTGAACTATGTTGACCTTGTTGAAAAGTAGGTCAAGGTCATCACAGGGTCATGATTTATATAAACACGGTATTACTTGAAGTCTGACATTGATGCTTCATACCAAGTTTCGCTGAAATCAGTCAACCAGTTCTTGAGAAGATTTTTGAAAAGTTTTACCATATATGGGCATGGTGGCCATCTTGGTCATGTGACCTGGATTATTTATATACACATTGATTCCCTCTTCCTACAGATGCTTCATATAAAATTTGGCTTTGATTGGCCAAGCAGTTTAGAGAAGAAGATGTTTGAATATTATGGCAATATTCATGTATATTGCCCCGGGGTGGGGGCAGATGAGCCCCTGGGGCCCAATTTTTGTTCAGAATCATTAATATTCAGTCCTACTGCTCATTTTCTGCAAAATGTTTCCCTTGAATGACAATTTTAACAATTTTCCCAATTCAAATACATATGCGACCTATAATGACCTTGCCATAAAATAGGTCAAGGTCATCATAGGGTCATGGTTTATATACACATTGTAGTACCTGAGTCATGCCAAGTTTCATTGAAATCGGTCTAGTGGTTCTGGAGAAGAAGATTTTTGAGGAGTTTTTACCATATATGGGCATGGCGGCCATTTTGGTCAAGTGACCTGGATTATTTATATACACATTGATTCCCCCTTCCTACAGATGCTTCACAGAAAATTTGGCTATGATTGGCCAAGCAGTTTTAGAGAAGAAGATGTTTGAATATTATGATAATATATATGTATATATTGCCCCGGGGTGGGGGCAGATGAGCCCCTTGGGCCCAATTTTTTTTCAGAATCATTAATATTCAGTTCTACTGCTCATTTTCTGCAAGATTTTTCCTTTAAATGACAATTTAACAATTTTTCCCATTCAAATGCAAAGGCGACCTAAGTTGACCTTGCCATTAAATAGGTCAAGGTCATCAGAGGGTCATGATTTATATACACATTGTAGTACATTAGTCATCTATGCTTCATGTCAAGTTTCGTTGTAATTGGTCCAGTGGTTCCGGGGAAGATTTTTGAAAGTTTTTACCATATTTGGGCATGGCAGCCATCTGACACATGACCTGGAATATTTATATATAATACACATTGGTTCCCCCTTCCCATAGATGCTTCATGTAAAATTTAGCTTTGATTGGCCCAGCGGCTTCAGAGAAGATCTTTGAAATTGTGGACGGACAGACGACGGGCGGACGCCGGAGCATGGGTATACTATAAGCTCACCTTGTGAGCCTAATGGCTCATGTGAGCTAACAAACAGTCTATCAGGGCTACTGTCTCACCTTTGACATGGTGTCTGTCTCTTCTTCCTGTTTGAGTGTTTCTAGGTCTGTGTCATCCTGGTTTCCAGATTCTGGCTTACCAAGGGGCTGGAAGAGTATTAATAACTATGATGTGAAATGTTGACAGACGGACAGACGAAATTTGAACTCTAATATCGCATCCTGCTACAAGGTGCTATAATAAAAATATTCATCCTTATGCAGACCTCAAATAGTACTAACACATCTTTAGGCAGACTCATATATAAAATTATACTCATCCTTAGGCAGACATTTCATTTTTCATAAAAACAGCATTTGGCAGGTACGAGCATGATGTTATAATGTAATCAGATTTTAGTGCTCTCCCATCGAACTCAAATATCGCATCCTGCTACACGGTGCTATAATAATAAGAGCTGTCGCAGGACAGCCTAGCTCGCCTGACTTGTGCTTTGCCACTACATCTGTTAAAATATATGCCCAATGATCTTGACCTCAAGGTCACTCAGGTGGGTCATGACGGTACAACATAAAACTTCAGATCAATGCAAAGTATCAACTTGATCAATCTACATGTTCAAGAGATGTAGACTTATAAAAACATTAACCAAAACTTAAACACAAAGCTTCCAAGTCCGTGACCCTGACCTCAAGGTCATCCAGGTGAGTTGTGATGTACAGCATAAAACCTCAGACCAATATCTATCAACATGCAAGTATCAACTTTATCCATCAACATGTTCAAGAGATTTAGACTTTAACCAAAAACTTAAACACAAAATTTCTAAGTCTGTGACCTTGACCTCAAGGTCAACCAGGGTAGGTCATGATGGTACTGCATAAAACGTCAGACTTGTTCTACTTTTAATACCCCAAATTCAAATCTCTAGCTATTCTCTGTGGCTGCACAGCCCAGTTTGTGTCAGACCTGGTCAAAAACCACAATGTTTGTTTTCTCGTGTCGCGGAATACCTTTATAATCGGATATATATTTAAACTCAAATCCCTCCTTGTCAATCCCAGCCTGAATGTAAAACTCAGCTTCCGAATCTGGGCACAAACGTTTCAGCTGCAATAAAGCATTAAATAAATTGAATGCATAAAACCAGTTCAAAAAAAGGAATATTGAAAAATCTATTCCGACATATCAGAGTTCTTGTGGTTGTGCCGTATGGCGGCCCTAAAAAGTCTCCCCGTACATCCATTTAATGCTCTTATTTTTCCAATCCTCAGGGATTGCTTGCAATCAGTTTGCATTTTAGATTTAAGCCCCCAGTAATTTTATATTACTGACCGTTCCAAGGCGGTACTTCTGTGGTGGTTCTATTTGTTTTATGTTGTCTAGTTTAACTTTTCTACTTTTTTAACCTTTTGTGCGTTTTCATATTTTAGTTAAGTTCAGGTAGCTGAGTGGCCGCCTAGTGGGAAATAGCCGCTCACTCGGCTTACTAAATGTTTTCAAAGTACTAGAGTTTCAATTTGGTTTTTTCCCACCTCGGGTTTTTGGGGTAGGACTTGCTTTCTGACTGCGCCTTTTCCTGATCGTTGCCTATTGTTACCTTTTTAAAAAAGTACCATTTATCTTGTGGCGGCCGCCATGGCCAAGTGGTTAAGAACGCAGTTTCTTAATCACTCGATCATCTCACCGCTGTGTCTGGTGTGGGTTCGAGCCCCGCACTGGGCAAAATGTGAGACAAGCCAAGTTCTGCTTGTGAGTGTGCCAGGTGGTTTTTCTCGGGGTTCTCCCGTTTTCACCCCATCTACCAACTGGTACCATCTACCAACTGTCTCATATGAGCTGAAATAATCTTGAAAGGGACGTAAAACTGAATTTAAAAAAAAAAACATAAATCTTGAAATTGTCCAGAAAATACTATTTAGAAAGATTCCTAATGCTTACCAGAGCACCAATGGTCCTGTAAACGCTCACCTGAGATTTGGTATATATGAAAATACTTTCATACCTGCACTGGGACAGGGGCAGACAACCCCCTGGGGACAAGGTTTTTTCATAAACACAAATCTTCTGTCAATTTGCATATTTCCCAGCAAGTTTCCCACAACAAATGTCATTTTACCAATTTTCCCCATTCAAATGCATATGCAATCCAAGTTGATCTTGCAGCAGGGCTGGGGTCGATTACATTGCAATGTAATTGATTAAATTACAGATTACTTTGTCCAAAAAATGTAATTGATTACAACTGATTACTTTAGATTTTGAATGTAATCAATTAAATTACAATTACTTTGACAATGTAATCAGATTACTTTTGATTACTTTGGTAAGATGAAAATAGTTTTTACATATTTTCTAAATTGGTTTCTTTAATGCAAGTAGCTGTTTGCCTCTCACTGGTATTTTATGTGGAAACAATAGCAACTCACTAAAAGTATCATTTGAACTCAATTTTATAAGAATTATCATATCCTTTACCTGGAAGCCGAACCAGACATGATTCGGTGAACCAGACATTGATTTTAAACCAAAGTCCCATCTCCATGACCTTGCATAAACCATCACACAACATACTGTTCAACAAATTGTTAAGTTTTGTCTTTCATTGAGTTGATGTTTTTTTGCTGAATTTTATCAAGTTGGCAAGTATGATAAATTGCTTTTTCATGAAAGTCCTGCAGAATATAAAACTGCATATATTTTTTAAAACACAGTCAGAATTAAGGCCTTTCATGAGTAAAACAAAAAGCATTGACCGGGAACAGACACAACTATAAACACGCCCTGATCCTTGAAAACCAAACTGGAAGAAGCTGAAATTTGTGTTAACTTCACTACCTTAATGATCTTTGGTTAACCTAACATGCCCCATTTGTAAAGTTGTCTATTTCTTGATTGTTCACAGTTTGAACAGGTATAGTCATAGGTAAATCTGACATTTGTTTGACTCAAATGTATAATCAGATTAGTTCCTCATCATATAACAAAAGAAATTGTTGACACCCTGAACAAACTTTGTTTTCAATAGACCAACAAACCAATTAAAGTGACACAACGATATAACCTAATAGGTGCATTAGACTGAGCTTTTGAAGAATCACTTAGTTGTAGGCTGTTGAAATGCTTGGATACTGCTGACTGTGATTGCTGTAATAATTCAATTCAATTCTTTATTCAGATTGCCAAATACATTTTAGAGCATCTACAAAACATTCAATACAAATACACAAATACACTATCTTGACATATTTTATGATTTGTACCTTAGGGTGTTAGATCATAAGAATTTTCAGGGAATATACAATTTCCATATCAGACTGCAAAAGGCAGCAAAATGTATATCAAATAAGTTTCATTTACAACTGTAAATTACAATAACATCTTTTACCTGTGCAATTGCAAACAAGAAAGACAAGTTTCATGAATTATGTCCTTTTTGGGGGTTGGAGGTGGGATTTTGCCCATATTCATGTATACCATTGATGCACATTGACATTTAACATAAAACCAGCCAAAGTTCATCTAATTGTAATCAGATGTAATCAGATGTAATCAGAATGTAATCATGATTACAAGCCATTTTTCCAATGTAATCGATTAAATTAAATTACTTGTAATCAGAAAAATGGCTGATTACTGATTACAACTGATTACTTCAAAATCTGTAATCGATTAAAGCTGCTTATGATTACAGATTACGATTACCCCAGCCCTGTCTTGCAGTAAAATAGGTCAAGGTCATCCTAAGGTCATAAATTATATACACATTGTGGGCCTTGAGTCCCTTATGCTACATGCTAAGTTTCAAGATCCTCAAGGCTTTTGGGTCCTGGAGAAGAAGATTTTTAAAGACTTTTACCATATATGAGCATGGCCCCCATCTTGGTAATGTGACCTGGATTATTTATATACACTTTCATTCCCCCTTCCTATAGAGGCTTCCTATGAAATTTGGCTTTGACTAACCAAGTGGTTTCAGAGAAGAAAAGGTTT
The DNA here is from genome assembly GCA_964017185.1 of Rugalucina vietnamica. NCBI lineage: Eukaryota > Metazoa > Mollusca > Bivalvia > Lucinida > Lucinidae > Rugalucina > Rugalucina vietnamica. Next base: position 31,049,089 of record OZ024873.1, on the reverse strand, counting down.
GAATATTTTGGTCATATACATGTATATATAGCCCCGGGGCAGGGGCAGACAACCCCCTGGGGCCAAATGTTTTTCATAAACACAAATTTTCTGTCCATTTGCCCATTTCCCAGCAAGTTTCCCCCATCAAATGACATTTTACCAATTTTCCCCATTCAAATACACAGGCAACCTAAAGGCCGTCTCACACAGAACACGGTTGGGCACACGGTTCCAATATGGTTTACTCGGTTATACACGGATTGACTGGTACGAGTATTGAGCTCCAACCGTGCCTGATGTACGATTTAGACTCGAATGTAGCAAGAGTGAGTACGAACAAAGCACGGATATACTCGATCAAGCAATGTTTGTCACGGTTTGGACACGATTTGCCTACGATTTTCATACGATTGTTTTACGGTTCCAAGTACGGTCTAGTTCGATCTGTTACGGCCTAGTACGATAAAACACGACGTTAACACGATTTATATACGGTCGATTCCATACGATTTATATACGATTTTGACACGGTTGAGCTTACTCGTGCTTTTTGCTTCATGTACGGTTATATATACGGTCTCGTACGGGCTCACACGGTCTCTCACGGTCTTGTACGATCGCTTATACGATTATACACGGACATCGCACCCGTGCTAGTTTTTTAAAAGTTTTAAAAATTATACACGGCTTACACGGATACACTCGAATGGCCCGAGTGCAAGTCGGATAAGGCCACGGTTTACTCGATTGTATGTACTGTTTACACGGGTGGCCAACCGTGTAAACCGTGTGTTCTGTGTGAGACGGGCTTAAGTTGACCTTGCTTTGGTGTTATAATGGGAAAAAATGAAAATTGCCAATTTCTGCCGTCTCTTAGCAGATATTTAAATTTTTTTGCAGAAATGTTAATTGAGTAGTCCTCTATGTTTTATAAGATCCAGGTCATAGCATGATACTGCACCAGAAATTCAACAATTTCCCCAAAATACTTGTGATCTATTGCTTAGTTTGGCTTTGTTTAACATTTACTCTAAGTATGTAAATTTTTCTTAACTTTTGTTTAAATCTATTGTTGAAAATAAGCAGTCAGTTAATAACCTAAACAAGTTATAAAAAAAATAACTGAAACAAGTTATTAATACACTTTAAATGATCTCCCTTTCCAAGATGTTAGAGTTCACTTTTCTTGGATATTTTTTTCAGATCAAAAAACCACTTATATAAGTTATGCTTTTTTTAGTAATTATGACAATATTAACTTGAATAGGTTATTAGTATCATTACCCCACTTGTCTTTGAAGTACCTGCGTACCACTTTTTAGACTATGCGTACTAAGAAATTCTTTTGTAGTAGCTACATTAAAGTTACATCATCCTAGGAAAATTGTCTAGACATGTGCCAAAATTCTTGTAAGGTGGGAACAGATGTTTTAAAATCAGGGATTTTGCCATTCTGATGCCAAAAAAATGCATAAAAAACTGAAATTTTCAAAATCTTAATGGTATATACTAACTTTCAGCCATGTGAGTATAAAGCTCTCATCTTGCTGCATCTCCCATTAACATTTTAATTATGTAAAACCCTGCATATTTCAATTAAATTAAGAAAAACTTCACAGATTTTGACTGATGCAGGGAAAATGAAAAATAACTTGTTTTGTTATTTTTTTTATAACTTGTTTAGGTTTTGTCCCTGACTGATAAGTGAGTATGAATATAAATGTTTCTGTTGCTATTCAAAACTGTATCTCAGACACAATTTATATACCATTTTCTAGGGCTGACTATCGCCCACTAAAACCGCATCGCGATATATCGCGGTACGGGAAATGCATATCGCAATGCGTATTGAATATATCGTACAAACAGGAAAGTCAATTTTCAATTTCTTATCGAAGCCAAAATTTGTTGCACTAGAATGGGAATCGATTTTACAACATTTGTAGTACATCTATGACTGATATTATTGTAAACAACATGCAAAATTTTTATGCGACGTCAGGTTGTTTTAAAGTGCCGAAATAGATGTATGTTCCAAAAATAACCACATGATTGACAGCTCAACAGGGGAGGCAAATACGCACATGTATTGGACTGGTTTCACGCTAATTACCTGTAAAAATTCGATAGCAGGACCGATTGTAAATACACAGTCTGTGGTTGTACTCGTTTGGATTATTTTGCACGGCTAACAAACCTTTAAATGCGTAACCGCCGGTTAAGAAAGAAAATCCGATTCACGTCCTTCCGGTTCCGCATATGAAGACCAAGAAAAGGTAAACAAAACATACACTACTAGGATCGATTGATAATTATATTTTTGTACAGAAATATATCGATTATCTATGAATGCTATTTTGTCACTTACTTACTATTGTAACTCAGCACCAAAGTAGCTCGCAAAATAATTTGATGGTCTTTGAGTTATTTATTCCCTTCTTCGAACCTGGTGTTCCAACAAGGCCAAAGTCGGTGAAATACAACTGAAAATTGGATAATTTGCTGGTAAATATCAAATTTTAGTGATTGTTCCACGACAAATTTACAGATTAACTAATTAACTAAATTGCATCTGATGTCTGTGCCAGTATTTCGTTGTGTTAGTGCCCGTCATTATCGATTTGAAGGGAAGGAAAAGATGGGTACGCATTTAATCATTAAAAGTTTGTATTATTTTATATCAAACATTTTCACTGCAAATATCACAAACACACCAAATTTGAGTAAGCAACTATTAAGAAAGGACGAGAGAATGTGACAATAATCTTCAGCGTAAAACAATTAACAAAAACAAAAACTTTAATACATGTTCTATAATGACTATATTGCTATCATGCTAATGATTAAATTCGTAACCGAAATGTTAACACAGCTTTTAACCACTTTTGCATAGAATGCATTGGCCAGAGGCAACGAAACTGTCACCAGACCTCACACAATGTTAAAATCATCTGCGCACTGTATTGCTTTCCGTTAAATATGTACGTAATGAGCGGAAATCTAAAAATGTCCCTGCGACAGACCCACATTTTCGTCGTGTACAATGCAATCCCAACATGTGTTTTGGGGTAGGGAATAAAAATCATAATTATAAAGAAGAATTTCTGGAAATCCTTTGGGGTCCAAATATAGCAATGTCTAACTAATAAAATAGCATTGAGAGAATAATAATATTTGTCTTCGAATCGAAATATTTTACTCGGAAACACGAGCTGCAAAAGTTTGTTTACCTTTTGTTGGTCATCTGATGTGAAACCGGAAGGACATGAATCGGATTTCTTTTCTTAACCGCAGTTACGCATTTAAAGGTTTGTTAGCCGTGTTTTGGGTGTTAGTATAAAACCCGGACTGTGTTACGATATACCGGAATCCTTGTATGGGCGTACCGGTATACCGTACCGCGAGCACCGTACCGCAGTATACCGATATATTGGTATATCGTTACACCCCTACCATTTTCAATAGTGTTGTGCCGATTAATCGAAATAATCGATAACTATCGGAATCTAGCTTCTATCGGTAGCTATCGATTGGAATTTTCCACTATCGATTAAATACATGAGTGTATAGTAAAAACATTTACTAACATAAAATGTTGTTACAAATTCAATTCATTTGTCACAATAATGCCTCCTTATGTCTGCCTTCATTTAGACTTGAATGCATTGTTAATATTCACTTATTAAAGCATCACTTGACAATCTTCACTGTTTATAGTTAGGTTTTTTCTATGCTATGTGCTACAGCAATATTCTATCACATGGTCACCTTATCATTTGTAGAAAATGTGGCCTTAATATATTGGCTATGTTCAATTTAAATACAGAGAAGGGGCATGATGCAGTGACTTGTCACTACATTGTCAAATACTGAGCATTTTTAATCACATCACTGGTTAATGTAAGGGGAACATACATTTCGATTGTACAATCGATAATCAATCGACTAATGTGCTCCGATAATCGATAGTGATTTTCACGACCGATACCCAACACTAATTTTCAAGTGCAAACATCTGGCTTTTAAGTCAACTTAACCGCTTATCTAAAAGCTTCCCTTTCAGAGAGAATTGTGAGAAACACAAAATACCCCGAATTTCGAATTGCCACAAATTTCGAATGTCCCGCCATAATCTTTTTTATTCAGTTTTACGTATCTTTCAAGATTATTTTTCTCTCATATCGAGACGAATCAATTCGTAGGTGGAGCGAAAGCGGGATACCCCGCGAAAAACCACCTGACACACCCGCAAGCAGAACTTGGCTTGTCTCACATGTGACCCGCGCCCAGAGTGAGGCGCGAACCCACAGCGGTGAGATGATCGAATGATCGAGAGCACTGAAGTCAGCCCACTTAACCACTCGTCAACGGGGGCTGCCCCGCCATAATGGGTAGTTTTTTTTTACTAAAGATGAGAAGCTAGGCAGCTCGGGCTCTGCATAGTCTTTTTTACCCAACCACACTGTTGTGCACACTATGCAACCCAAAGCCCGTTTCCCAGATACAACAGTGATGAGGGTTGCCTGAGGTGGAAGAAAGCCGGACAAATCTCGGCACCCCCCCCCCCCCCCCCCCCCCCCACCCCCTGAAATGTTCTGAAATGAAAAAAACACTAAAAGTGTTATTTTTTAATATTTTTTTCTTTTCTGAACAAAGAAAAAAGAATTGGATTTTTTTTTGTTTTGTGGGAGGGGGGTCTACGGTATGATTTGAGCACTGTGTTTCCGCCTGGCGACAGCCAGACCACATGCATACATTTCGACGGATTAATGCACCTATCAGTATTTTCCCCAGAGGGGTGGCGGCGGGATTACCCGGGGGAATTAGAAAAAACAGGTGTCTAATTCCAATCCCATGGGCTAATTTTTTGTGTCCAAAATCCCCAGGGCGGAGAGTCAAATTTGGTATATCCCTAATTCAATACAGAATTTCTTGGACTTGGGAAGTATCTATTTTCCCTCCCCAAGGTCGTCATGCTCTGTCTAGATAATCTTTGCTGTCTAATTCCCCCTGCACCCCCGCCGCCCCCCCCCCCCCCCCCCCCCCTCTGGTGGAAAATACTGATAGGTGCATAATTCATTTTTATTCTGAAAAACTTTTGCCGCTAGGGATTCTCTGATCTGCCGATGTAATCCGAGACTTCTCTGACATTAAATAGCCTTCGAGGAAGGATAGTAGACTTATATTGCTATACAAAGGTCTAAAGGGTAAAGCCAGAATACCCACAGATGACCTTATCCCAAAGAATAGGCGTTGTAGAAATCAACACTCTTTGGCTTTTCAGATACCTTCAGCTAGCAAAGAAGCATACAAAAGTAGTTTCTTTCCACAGACTATCAGGGACTGGAATGACCTCCCTGATTCACTTATCTCCTCTGCTGAAATGTCTGATGACTGTGTGTCCAAGTTCGCTTCACTCGTGCGTTCAAGGGACTAATCTCTCCCCCATCCGAACCCCCTGGTGAAATAATGTCATTTGGCGTGTCACCAGTAAACTATTCAGATTCAGATTCTTCGATTATCTTGACTGGCGGCTATTACTGTCAGACCCTAAGACTCGGGTTACTGCCGATGCTACTGTAGACTGTAGTTCTACACATCCCGCGGTTTCGAACAGCTCTTGACTCCGTATGTTGCAATGAATCCCCAAAATGTGACAATCTGCAGTAGATTGAATGAACATACAACAATATTTACATAATGAAACACTTTTTACCCTTTGATTTATGGCGTGAATTACTATTCAGAAAGAAGAAAGATTATTGTTGTATCCATTTTTTTTAATGGCCGCACTTGTACTTTGCAGAGTGACGTCACAGATTTATTGTATACAAGTAATATCTTTATAAAAAGATGTGTCAGCGAGGGTTATTAAGACAATAAACTTTTCAAAATTATGAACAAAATGCTGTAAAGCTATCAAATATTACATCTAAAACCAATTTTGAATATAATAAGGATAAAATAGCGACAACAGTGTTCACTACAGCTACGTTCAATGTTTGGTTCCGATTACCGGAATAAGGTCCGGCTTTTACCCTCTCTTGGTCGTGTCAGAATTTGAATTTTGAATCAATTAACCGATAGGTCACAAAATTTCAATTTCATAAATATTCTGTTTTTTTTATATTTTGATATCGTCAGTATGAAGTAAACACGAGAAAATGAAGTACCATAAAGTAAAAAAAACATCATATGCTTATCTTGGCTTGAGAAAATAGGTTTATAAATGGTCTGCCTAAGCTGCAAACTAACATTCTTGAATTTATACATTGTCAACTTTTAAGACTTCTGAAACCGGTATTGTTTTTTAATCAATTTTCAAACAACTCATTGAACTCATCAGAAATAATAAAAATACATGGAAAATACACAAAAAATGCACATCGAATCATTAATGTTATAATGATAGCCATTGAAGTATAAGGCAGACTCGATTTGGTATGCCTAATTTCCCAGTCTGCCTAATGCCTATATATAGTCTGCTTAAGGTTGAAGTTATATATATATATATATATATATATATATATATATATATATATATATATATATATATATATATATATATATATATATATATATATATATATATATATATATATATATATATATATATATGTGTGTGTGTGTGTGTGTGTGTGTGTGTGAATAAAAAAAAAAAAAGAATCAGAACTCAATCTCCCAAAAACATTACCGGAACATCTACATGCCCAACTAGTACATGCATGCTGTCACAGTAAAGAGCATGAGCCTGAGGCAAGTCTGGCATCTAGCGGCCTACGAATTTGGAAAAAAATAAAATCATTGAACAATAATGTCATTACCGCCAATTTACGTCATGACGTCAACTCTTGCACGCATGGACTTCGAATCGACGTCATGACGTCACGTTACGTCACCAAAAGTGACTGAAGACGCCATGATTGCGCGCTTTTGCAAGAAATTCAGATATTTTACGCAAACTTTTCCAAAGTTCATAGTGAGGCCACGCAGGTACCAAAAAGATATTTTGCACAGACATTTATACGAGGGAAATACGCAAAATAGTGAAGTTTCATTCTGGTACCTGCGTGGCCTCACAGTGAAATATCAACTTTTCGCATTTTTTTCTGTACAAGAATCCACATGAAAAGTTAGTTGCGAGATCTCACTCCGCTATATTACACATATATGTTCCATATCCCTTCAAAATAAGTACATTCGGAATGGTGTAGAGACGTTTCGCTCCATGGAGATTGTACTCATCAGCTGAGTGTACGAGTCTAATGAAAAGTGAGCCTATAGGCCTACCGCGTCTATTCGTTGAATGCTGAACTGAGATCGAAGGCAAAAATCGACAGAGTATTTGACAATAGACTTTTACCATTGTCAACTTGCTTCTGTAAGAGAATTTTTTGTTAGATTTACATAAATGTGTCATTTTTTTCGAAGCCAATGCACACCTACGCTATATGAGCCGCGACGTGAGAAAACCCGACTTTTGCCTATGCGAAAACAAAGGCGCAGATCAGCGTCGCAGTAACTGCGAAGCTGATCAGCGCCGTTGTTTTCGCAACTCGGATAGTACAATTCCTCTTCTACTTATAGCAAAAATTTCAAGCCTCTAGCCTGCTTCTGTGACTACAGGCCGGTTAGTGTCGGACCTGGTCGGAAACCCCGAAGATAGGTTTTCTCGCGTTGCGGCCCATATAATAATTAACCTACAGTTAGTAACTAGTTCGTCCCATTTTTTTTTTGTTTTTCATTGTGCATTGTGTACAAATGGTTGGCTTACTTACATGAATTACCGTGTTCGTCTGTACGGCTTTATGACAAATCTAACTTAGTTACTGCTAGCGGACGTGAGTAGGACTGCCTATTTTGAGGGGTGGTGAAATGGTATTGTCATATAATTAACTGGTCACTGCCAAACACTTTGCTGCTGTATTTTTTCCCTATTTTAGTCTAGTTTGTAACTTATTACTATATAGTGACAAATAAACATTCATTCAGAGGGTAGTGCAGTCTACAAATAACAAGCTGCAATCATTGAAAAGTCTGTTTTGAATTTAAATGAGAAAACTATTAGTACACCTCATTTGATTTGAAAAAAACTAGTCTGGTCATGAATAGTGAAATTATTTGATGAATGTGAAGTTTATGATCAATTTAACAACTTCATTTTGATAAGTTATAGTTGTTTCCCTTGAACAGATAGAATGTGAACATTTTCACAAAATACACCCGTTGCTGTGCGATCTCAGTGCGATTAGCACGTCGGATCAGGAAACGACCGCGGTTTTTGCTTCAAGCTTTTTTTGGGTTATGAATTCTAAAGACATGCATTTAAATCATGTAAATTGGTACGGCAAATGTGCAGGTTTCCATAGCCGTTCTTGCGCAAGCGTGTATTAATATATATTGAAGTTCTCTGAAAAAATGGCTGTTTGAGTCAGTCATACACGAAAGTGTTTGTTTGAATTGATGCTTTAGGCCCTGCGTAATTATCATGTCGGGACGTTGCTTCCATTTTTTTTGTACTTTTACCCAAATTAGGATGTCATGACACTCACAATGTGCTCCAAATATAACCACCCAACTAAACCAATAAGGTGGTTTGACTAAACCACTTTTCCTGGGCAGGCTCAGCCATTAACGGTTAACCAGTAAATCAGATGGTCCTGGGGGCAGAAGCGGTCCATCTATTTCTGCTAGGCCAAAATGGGCGGGAGCGGCCCCGTGAACGCTGTTTCGTAATCACTCGATCATTTCACCGCTGTGTCTGGTGTGGGGTCGAGCCCCGCTCTGGCCACATGTGAGACGAGCCAAGTTCTGCTTGCGGGTGTGCCATGTGGTTTTTCTCGGGGATCTCCCGTTTTCGCCCCACCAACTGATAAGCCTGTCTCATATGAGCTGAAATAATCTTGAAAGTGACGTATAACTGAATTTAAAAAAAAAAAAAAAAGCCGGGGTCCCATATTCCCACCCGACCACCCTTACACACGAAAATACAGTTTCTACAACAAATAATAACGGAAAAACTCGCATATTTCCACATAAATTTCATAAAAGAGTCGCCGAACCGAATATAAAGGGTAACATTATGCTGTTCACGTTCAAGTATGTAAGGTTTGACAAATTCATGTCTCGTGAATCACGCAAAATAATAGGTCGTGGAAAAGAGTACGGCTTGAGGCATAACTTCTGTATTCTGGCCAGATTCATTTTGGTATGAAATAGAGATGAAAGTTAGAGATAGAAGTGTTAAAGTCTTTTCATAGACACAAACTCCAATTACTGAATATTTAATAGAGCACATAAAAACAAACACTTTAGGTAGACATGACAGTTCAACTCTCAACATGTTACTATGGTTTCAATTGTGACCTCATCAAGTCACATGACGTCACTTAATGTGGTTTTCTAAAGAAGAGCATTTTTCATCAAGCAAATGCCCGCTAAAAGCCCAACCTTGCGGGGACTGCTCGTTTGTAAAACCACTGCTGTTTTCCCCGGTAGCCTGCTATCTTTTCATTCACATCCTTTTTGCATCCATAAAGTAAACCCCAGGTATTTTCCCCCGCACTGCCGCGGCAAAACTGTGGTTAAAGCCCCGCTCATTTTCATGGCTATCTCACGCCCCGCCCTCCCCCGGACCTTAAGAGGAGGGGGTGGGCAAAGTCATGTTTTGTCATTCTGCTGTGTGTGTGTGTTTCCGTGTTTTTAAACAGAATGTTATTGTCTACGCGCCAGCGCGTAGACTACTCTAAGGTTTGAGATTGACCTACTTACAAGACAACTCATACACCTCTCTACAACTGCAACTGCACGTTTGAGTCTAGTGGCTTGACCATCGTGTTAGTAGGATTCCGGGTCGTTTCTCCAATGACCATGTAAACACCCCCAGACACCCATGCAAACCTCCCTTTGGTTGGTAACATTACCAATGGTGCAGTAGGTACCATAAATGGGGCAAATTGTTAAATTCGTGGAACTGGTGCATGATTGCATTCTATCTAAGCAACAACGGAATGAAATGAACCGACGGTATTGTGACGCTATATGGTCAGGTATGAAAGCTTTGACCGCGCCCCACCTGCCGTGTAGCCAATTACATTCTATCCAAGCCACAACGGAATGAAATGAACCGACAGTATCGTGACGGTCGATTGTCAGGTATGAATGCTTTCATCGCACAGCGTTTTATTTCTGTTCAGTCAAATGCACCACGATGAAATGGGAGTACGTACGGTTCGATTCTTTGACATTCTAGTTTATATATGGGAAGCGTAGACCAAGCTTTTTGTTAAAGCTTATACTTGTTTTGTTAACTCACACATTCATTTATTAAGTGGGTAGCGCAGTCTACAAATAACAAGCTGCAATGTTTAGAATTTCGGTTTGAATTAAGATTTGAAAACTATTTAATACACGTAATTGAATTTGAAAATTATTCTGGATATGCATACTTTCAAAATATGTGATGAGTGCCGTGGCGTTAAGGATCTATCAGATAATTTACAGTTGTTTCCCTTGAAAAAAAAATTAAACAAAAAAATATATATATATATATATAAAAAAAAGACGGGAATGAGAACGTCAGACAGCCTACAACTGCTGTTTTTTTCCGTTTTGCTGGAAGAATCTGATCTATATTTTGTACAGCGCTGGGGTTACAAACAATGTGCAATTGTAAGCATACTTTTTATGAGCCTGTGCGTGAGAAAATCAACAATTTTGGTTTCCGACCAGGTCAGACACAAACCGGGCTGTACAATCACGATGCTTGAATTTGTGTCTATAAGTAGAAGAGGAAATGTACTATCCGTGTAGCGAAAACAAAGGCGTGATTCAGATTCGCAGTTACTACGAAACTGGTCTGTGTCTTTGCTTTCGCTTATGCAGATTGTTGGTTTTCTTGTGCAGCGGCTCAAATAAAATGTTTTTCAAAGTCATGTTTCATGCATCACGAAAATTTTAGCTCGTGGAAATCGTTAGGCCGACTTCAGGTAACATACATTCTGGCCGTTTTCATTATGGTATTCAGGTAGCCGTGCAGGCAGAAATGTGCGTGATCGGATGGTCCATCTATTCAAAAAGAGAGATCAAAATGGAAAATTCAATCAAAAGCGTAAACCACCGTCACGGCATGTTTATTTAGTCCTACCGTCAGAAATCAGCTACCTGTATTTTGTACAATTCAAATGAGGTAGCCTCGTAACTTACCGTATTTATGTTATGACCAAGTCACGGCTGTAGTCATGTCGGGACGTTGCCTCCATTTTATGGCACTTGTACCCAAAATATGGATGTCATGACATCCAAAAGGTGCTTCCGAAAAGTAACCACCAAATTTAGCCAAAACGGCTTCAATGTGTTGCTATATGCAATAATAACCATTTCTGTGATGTATTCAACGTCATTAACATACTTGGCCCCTGCTCACCAACCGGGTAGTGGAAGTGTATTTTGAACATGATTTTTATTTTATGAAAAGGTACAAGTAGGCAATGATCAGGAAAACGGCGCAATCAGAAAGACATTCCAACTCCAAAAACCGAGGTGGGAAAATCTAAATTGTCAAGTATCGTAAGTCGGGTCAGCAGCTATTTCCCAGTAGGCGGCCACTCAGCTACCCGAACTTAAATAAAACTATGAAAACATAAGGTTCAAACAGCACAGACATTTGACACCAAACATAAAACAAATAGAACCACAATAGAAATTAGAACGATCAGTAATATGAAGTTACTGGGGGTGGGCTTAACCGATTTTACAGTACCCAAACCTCACCCTCAGTTTACAATATAGCATTGTGTCGCAACATACACCGTAGCACAATTTAGATTTGCACACCTCAGTCAACATTTGTCTTTGTTCTCAATGGCCTTCAACAGTTCGAAAATGGGTCAGCTTATTCGTATTTGACACATTATAATTGTCTACCCGGATTTAAAGCTGGATTCGATCGGCTGCTTCAAAACCTTTCCTCATGATGTGGCCCATCTTCACATGTCTTTTCAACTCTTCTATTATAGTTATTTGGCTGGTTATGTAGAAGATGTAGATACAAGAACTTTGGACATTATTGCAATATTCCGGCATGAAAATGGCCCGTGGCATAATCCAGTCGCTATTTACTTAGCATAGGAAAGCTTATAAAATATTCTTTCAATGACACAAAGTGACACACAGTGACTATAAAATCTAGCGAAAAAAAACGGTTTTGCATTGCGCAGATATCGGCGTTTCAAGAGTAATCCGGTAGACTTTGTAAATAGAAAAACAGGTGACACGATCTATACTCTACACTCAGACAGGCCGATATGTGGCCAGACCGTCACTCCGATACGCCGACACATGTATACATGTATGTCCACACGATGTACAGGCCTATATGCGAGATCTAGATACTGCCCGGGAAAACTGGTTAAGTCAGCAATCCATAGATTAAACATTAGTTGTTTCCAAAATCAGGTAGAAATCCGCTATAAAATGGAGATCGTGCGTCCCGACATGATCATAGCTGTTGATGGTGACGTGATGCAATAATCAACAAACAAAGCTTTATGCAAAAATAAGTCTGAATTGAAGCGGTATAACTGTTTTCGTGTAACAATTACCGCACAACGCCTTTTTCAAAATGACTAAACATCATGTAACAAAATAGCCTACTTTATTCTGATGCGCATTCTGACGGAAATTCTCAAGTTCTTCATCGATTACGGTTTGAACTTCAAAAAGTAGATCTATTTACCATGTAAAAGTTTCTACGAAGGAAAACAGCATGCTAGATGAAATTAAAATAATAACGCGACGCTGTTGATTATGACGACGTCATATTCCACGCGTCACGTCACCGATATGTACATAACCCTCGTATATAGAAATAATGCTCCTGAGGAAGCGAATTGAGGTATTCATTTATTTTTTTCGGATTTGTTTTCTTGAAACATTGTAGAAAACATCTACGAAATCTCGAAGCAAACTAACGATAGGCCGGAAACGCCAAAAAGCGCACTTCGCCCAAATTTAGCTAATTAGATTTCCCAAAGTTTTGCGGACCCAGGCCTTGGGCTCCTGTGCCTCTGGCTGGGTGGGCTGAGCTTAGAAGTGGGAACAAGCACAAGAAAATAATTAATAAACCAGCTGAAATAAAGATCCATTAATAACATGCACCAATAGTTCATGCTGTGACAGTCGTGTCTGTCTTGTTTTGGAATGACCTGTTTCTGTGATGTGCAAAAAAAAAAAAAAAAAAAAAAAAGATCAAACAGTATAGTGTCATACTTACTTTAATCCCCGCTTTAATCATACTCTTTTTGTCTACTTCCATCCCCTTTCTCATTAATGTGTTCACTGCTCTTAAAGGATCTCAGTATTAATTTTTATTTCAGAATCGTGAAATCCCAAACAACTGTTGCACAGACCACGCCCTTTTCAACAAGAGACCTAAACCAGCGAGGAACAAAAAACAGTTGAAAAATCGATATTTCTTACATATAGCATCCGCATCATAAGAATCACTTCCTTAAATAAATATCCGAACTACTCAACTATATTCGACAGGTCGCCTGATCACAAACCGGTTTTTCCGTGTTTACACAAACAAAGTCAAGGTCATTGCAAATTTCCGGTTGAGTTCGGGAATTTTCGATCGTTCCGACTTCTATTTTTAGCCTATTCGGCAAGTCTCGGGTGTAATCGAGGTTCTCCGATCTATTTTAAGCATGAAATCGGTGAAAGATAAAACAATCTTTGTGATTGGCCATTAACTTTTTATGTTGATTTCGGAACCAATCAGATTGCATGTAACAAATGATCGTTGGAATCCTCAGCACATAAAGAGATTGACATTGAAAAGGGTACGGATAGTAAACCTTCAGACACAGAATCCCATTCAAGAGAAAATTGTACAGGGGGCATTTTGATAATAGATGGAATAAAAAATCCTAAAATATTTTCAGACAGTAGCACAATCAAAAAGGAATTAAAACTGCACAAAAATCTGAATATCAAATTCACATACCAGTTGAGCAGGGGCGGTATTGTAGTACATACAGAGAAAAAAGAGGAGATTGATATTTTGCAAGATAGTTGGCCACCAGAAGACAGTGGAGAATCATTAGAAGTACACAGTCTTAAATCAAAGTACAAGTGTGTCCTAAAAAACATCCCAATAATTGTCAGTGAGGCTGAAATAAGCGATCAGATAAATACTGTCACAAGGAACACGGTCCATATTAGGCGTCTTATGTACAAAGACTCTGGAAAACCTTTGAAAATAGTTGTTGTTGAATGTGAGAGTATACAAGATCTTGAATCTGTACAAAAGTCAAAATTCAGATTTAGAAATTGTACAGCAATTTTCTCAAATTTTCAGTCAAAAAGACAAATACCTACTAGATGCTTCAAATGTCAGAAATTTTCTCATATAGCAAAGCTGTGCAATAACAATATTATTTGTGAAAACTGTGGAAAAGAACACATAGGATTGTGTACAAATGAAACCTGCTGCGCCAACTGCCAAGGGAATCACAAAGCCAGCTACAGGTTCTGTCCAGTATACATGCTGTTGCTGGAAAAATTAAGCCAAAGAGAATTTTTTTTGTGACACTTACCCCTGAAATTAAGTGAAATGGACACCTACCCCTGAAATTAAGTGAAAGAGACACTTACCCCTTGAATTTATGTGAAAGCAACACTTACCCTTGAAAAGTGAATCAGACCCGTGAAAAGTGGAAGTGACACTTACCCCTGAAATTAAGTGAAATGGACACTTACCCCTGATTTAAGTGAAAGAGACACTTACCCCTTGAATTTATGTGAAAGCAACACTTACCCTTGAAAAGTGAAACAGACCCGTGAAAGGTGAAAGTGACGCTTACCCCTGAAATCAAGTGAAAGAGACACTTACCACTGAAATTAAGTGAAATAGACACTTACCCCAGAAATTAAGTGAAAGAGATACTTACCCCTGAAATTAAGTGAAAACGGCACTTACCCCTGAAATTAAGTGAAAGAGACAATAACCCCTGAAATTAAGTGAAAGTGACACTTATGCCGGATTTGAAGTGATATTACCCCTGAAATTAAGTGAAATAAGACACTTACCCCTGAAATTAAGTGAAATAGACACTTACTACCGAAATCAAGTGAAAGAGACACTTACCCCTGAAATTAAGTGAAAACGGCACCTATCCCTGAAATTAAGTGAAATAGACACTTACCCCTGAAATTAAGTGAAAGAGACACTTACCCCTGAAATCAAGTAAAAGAGACACTCACCCCTGAAATTAAGTGAACGGCACTTACCCCTGAAATTAAGTGAAAGAGACACTTACCCCTGAAATTAAGTGAAAGTGACACTTACCCCGGATTTGAAGTGATAGATATATTTACCCCTGAAAAGTGAAAGAGACACTTACCCCTGAAATTAAGTGAAAGAGACATCTACTCCTGATATTAAGTGATAGAGACACTTACCTCTGAATTTATGTGATAGAGTCAATTACGTCTTGAATCTGAAAATGAAGATTGCTCAGGCTAATATCAGATCTTTAAATACCTCCTTCAATACACTAGAGACAATTTGCTCTAAACAAAATTTTGACGTAATCTGCCTATCAGAAATATGGCACCCTAATTCAATGATTGTCAATAACATAAAAAGAAAATGGCACTGGATAAGTAGTGAAAGAAACAACAAAGGTGGAGGGGGAGTTGGATTGATGATTAGTAAAAATCTCAAAATTATTGAAAGAAAGGATTTGACTAGAAATGAAGTAGAAGCAGTATGGTGCAACATTTTCAACAAAGAATCTAAATTCCTCTTGGGATCAGTATATATACCTCCAAATGATGTAGACAGTTTAAAAGGGTTTTTTAAATCCCTCAACAGTATACTTCAAAATGAAAGACTACCAATAATCATAACAGGGGACTTCAATGCCCATCACCCTGCATGGCAAGTTGGAAGTGAAAATGATCTTGGTAAGATACTGCACGAGTTTTTAATGGACAAACCATTAAATATACTCAATAACTCTACACCAACTAGGAAAGACAAAATAATTGACCTTACTTTAGCAAGTAATGGCCTAATTGACCAAATCTCAAACTGGAAAGTGACAGAAGAGGTGTTTTTAAACACAGATCACAGATTGATATCTTTTGAGCTGGGACGAAGAAATGAGAAGGATACATGGGAAAGTTTAGATTTCAAAGCCGTTGACTGGCGTTTATGGGAAAGTGAATGTGACTTGGCCTTTGAAGATTGGTTAAAGGAAAATCAACAGGAAAAGGATGTAAATATTTTGTATGACTCATTTTGTCAAACTCTAACAAATCTCAAAGAGAAGTTAATACCAAAGAAAACAATATGTCCTCACAGTAGAGGTTGGTGGACGAAGGAACTAGGTGAACTTTCCAAAAAAGTAAAGAAAGCAAAAAGACTGTTCAGTAGAAGAAGTAATGAAACAAACTTCAATTCCTACTCCAGATTGATGAGTGAATTTAAAGAGTTAGAAAACGCAGCAAAAGACAAATATTTAGAGGACCTAACCAGCTTACTGGACCCCAAAAACCCTCAACAATTCTGGAATGTGATTAACAAGAACCGAAAGAATGAAGTCAAAGCCACCATACAACCAATAAAAAGACAAGATGGATCTTATGCCATATCTGATCTTGAAATAATTGAGGAAATAAAGTTGCAATATGGCAGAGAAAGTTTGGATGTGAAAAGTACAAATCCTGAATGGTATGATGAAGTAGAAAGCTTTGTAAAAAGCAAAATAGAAACCACAAAAAATGACATAATGAACACAGTTATCACTGATGACTTTGAAAACCAGGACATCTACCTTGAGGAAGTTACTCGAGCCATAGATAGAACCAACCCCTCATCAGCACCCAGCCCAGAGGAGAAAGTCTTCACAACACTCATCAAAAAAGGAGGTGATAATATGACAGAAGCTCTGGTATTCCTTTTTCAGAAATGCTGGTCCACCGGAACCCTTTGTGACAGCTTCAAGTTGGATCCAAAGATACTAATGCCAAAACCCGGTAAAGATAATTACAATACAGTACGTTCCTACAGACCTATAACATTAGAAAGTGTTATTAGCAAAATATTTCAAAGAACAATTGCTCGTAGACTGATCTGGAGGTTGGAGATATCAAATGGCTTTGCTCCTACTCAAGATGCTTACAGAAAACAACACTCGTGTGTCCAGTCTATGATCAGAGTTGTAAATAATATTCAAGAAGCTAAAAGTAAGAATGAGTACAGTATAGCAGTTTTTATGGATTTTGAATCTTGCTTTGAAAAAGTATGGAGAGCAGGATTGTTATACAAGGCAGCAAAGATTGGTATTTGTGGAAGAATGTTACTTTACCTGTACAATTACATCAGTGATAGAAAATTCTATCTCAGAGTTAATGAGGAAAGGTCAGAGTGGATAACGTCAAAGGTCGGAATACCACAGGGTTCTGTTCTCTCGCCGCTTCTGTGTAACCTCTACACAAGGGATGCCATGGACAACATCAAGTCTAAGACACATACAGAATTTGCGGATGATAATACTGTGGTGTCACACAGTGAAGATCTAGATGAAGCTTCAGATATGGCCACTCATGACACAGATGAAATTATCAACAATTGGTGTCCAAAATGGAATATGGGAATCTCAACAGATAAGACGGAAGTAGTTGTTGTCCCACCCCCAAATACACCAACACCCAAACTCAAACTGACACTGAAAATCAAAGACAAAGTCATAAAACAAGTTTCTCATAAAAAAAAGTCCTTGGAATCATAGTTGATGAAAATCTGGACTTCAACCTGCATATCCAGGAGAGGAAAAACAAGGGTTTTAAAGCACTCAAATGTATTGAACATTTCATCAACAATAACAATGGATGTTCACAAAACACTTTTGTGAGGCTATATAAATCCTTGGTACTACCTACTATGGACTATGGAATTGCTGCATCATCAACGGTTACAGATAAGGCCAGCAAGGAGTTGAATCAAGTTCAAAGAGCGGCTTTACTAAAGGCAACAGGATGCTTATCTAACTCCAGTACAGAAGCAGTAGAAATTTTATCTAACTGTAACCCACTTCACCTTCATCTGAAGCTAAGGCAGGCAGAAGAGTTACTGAGAATTCATAGTAAACATGACACAGAACCAGTTAAACAAGAATTTGATATAAGCATAAATGATCAAAAACTCAAAGGAAAAAAGACCACTTTCAATTTATTACTGTCTGCTTTTACTGAAATGAAAGCTAAGTTCAACCTTGAAAATGTAGCAAAGGAATTCCAGTATACAAAAGAACTTATGGGCCTTTGCAGACAGCCTAATATGTCATGTAAGTGGGAAGAATTTGAGAAAGGAAAAACTGTACAAGAGGAAAACATCAAACTTATACTAGACAATCTAGAACCTGGAACTGTATCGGTTTTCACAGATGGATCAGCTTTAGGCAATCCAGGACCTACTGGAGCCGGAGCGGTTATCTACCATGATGGACTGGACAAAGAACCCATATGTATATCAAAGCCAGTATGTTCCAATGGTAATAACTACATAGGAGAACTTTTTGGCATTTTAACGGCTTTACAACACCTTGTGGATCAAGAAAATCTGAAGAAGAACATACACTTCTTTATTGACTGTCAACCAGCTATAACTTCAGCATTTGGTACAGATATTCCCAGACACAATGTGGATGTGATTCTTAATATCAGACAACTATCATCACAATTGCAAAACAATGGCCACTGTTTCACTGTACATTGGATTCCGGGTCATAAAGATTTTAAGGGCAATGAGTTAGCTGACAAGTTAGCAAAAGAGGGAGCAAAACAAATGGAGGGAAAGAAAGAGGATTTCTATGAGGGGGTTGCTGACAGATCGGAACTTCTAAAACTAATGAAACATGGGCTGAAAGATAAATGGCAGCAGATATACACAAATTCTACAAAGACAGACTTGCTGCAAGAAATTATTTCAGAAGTTGGCAAATCACAAGTTACCATTGGAGACAGGAAAGTAGAGTCAATCATAAATCAGATAATTACGGGCCAAGTGGGACTTAATCAACTAGCATCTAAAATTGACCAAACCAAATCAGATCTATGTGAGACATGTTCAGAAAAAGAAACTATCCAGCACTATGTATTTCATTGTGAAAAATACAATAATCAACGGAATGACTTAGAGAGGGATGTTGAGGAAATTCTGGCCAGAAACGGGATTGTTCAGTCGGAAATCAACCTGAAAGTCTTGACGGGTAATCTAGAGGAAGCAAGCAGAAGCATCAACGGGGAGCTGAAGAAGGCATTCGGAACATTCTTGAGATCAACAGAACGACTTATAAAAAATCAAAATTAAATTCAAATTTTCAAGTAAATAAACTCGTAGTAAAACAAACACCTTTTGAAGTAAACTCGCTCGAAGATCTAACACTTTGTGAAAAGCACCTAGAGACAGCAAAAGAATTGAGAAGCACCTAGAGGATATAGCCAGTGTTATATTGGCAAAAGAATTACCACCACCACCACCAAATAAAGTCGAAACTGATTTTTCGATCGAATTTCATTGTTTCTTCGCGGTTTTTGCATCATAGGCTTTATAGAAAATTGCACAAGCGAATTTTCAATACATAAGGTATGACACCGTTTCAATTTTTCCTTGTTTTATGGGTTTAGTATCGGTAAATGCTAGCGGTATACCCCTTTTTTTTGGCCAATAACAAGTATTGTCTTTTTGAAAAGCTGCCAAAAATCTCCCTCCTAAAGAAAAAATCTCCCTCCTTGAAATTTTATAGGTCTTAAAGCGCGCGCGTAAGTTGCATGCTAATTTGGTCGAAACATCGCTGTTTCGCGCAATCTCCCTCTTAGAATTTTCAGGAGGTTGACAGGTCTGTCACAAACCAAAGATCAAAACATGGCTTAATCCCAAGCACAACATTCACGAAATTCACGGGCTAAATAAACACCACAAAACGCTGCCGTCATTGAAAATAAGAAAGTTATTTGCCGGTACTGACCGCCTACCATCATCCGCCAATGTAGGGTCACCTCATAATGAGTCGTCAAAAATGCTATTTGACTACCACAATCGATATATAAACCTCTCTAAATATAGGCTTTCCTCTTTATAGTATATATTAATTTGAATCTTAAAAATCTTTCTATTGTGTTTCAGATTGAATGGAATCTTTACATCCGGAGGCCAAACTACGACTATACGAAAATAGGACATGCAATTTTGATTGATTAAGTGTTATATATATATTTTTGTATAAAAAAAAAAAAAAATAGAGTGGCAGTATCCATACGTGGCCATATGTTGTTGAAACACATTTTTGAAAACCAAATTTCGTTCTCTAGCATTATTGACGTCATTGCAGCTAATGATCAATGCTTAAATGGTTATCGCCGTCAAAATTGTCAAAACGTTTTCAAATGCGATCATGACATGGCTACTTGACAAAGAATAGTTTCTATTGTTACTTCTTTTGCCTTTCAAAGTGAAACGAACGTCCATACGGATAACGTGTATTTGACGCCTTGGGAAATAAACGTCAGAATACCATTGCTCTATTCTTGGCAATTCATTTGAAATAATGCGACTACGTTATGAAAATCAACTCAAGGTGTACATCCGAATATAACGGCATCGTTTCTGAAATGTTTCATCATTAGAATTCGTGGGCATAAGAGACGTCGACGTCAAAAAGATTTTGCTACAGAAGCGTCGGCGAAAGAGCTAGGGTATCAAAAATCGATAGAGGGAATATTGTGTCGATGCGAACGATGATCCCCGACTATGGAGTCGCTTCGAACGCAAGAAACCGAGCAGTATCGTTTTTTCGTTCCGTCCGTTTCCTTTCTTGTGAAAAGTCCCTATGATAATTTCAGTATTTCAACTTCACGTGGTCCAGTGATGTTACGTTTCAAAATTTTGATGTTCACAAGTTTGTAAAACAACTTTCACACGGCTTTCAAGATTTTTTACGTCAAAAACGTCTGTATAATGACGCCAGGATGCATTTTTAAAAATGATGCACCCACGCAAGTTTTGAGAAAAGTGCGCGTCTTAATCAAATTTGGTTTATGCTGTACCATGAGAGAGAAGGTAAAAGTAAGGATGATGCAAATTTTGTTCATATTGTGTATCGTTTGGCCAAGTTAGGCAACATTTTCGATGAGGTGTTTTTTATTGACGTCAGTATATAACACAATATACAAGTAGAAAATAAAACAGACAAACACGAATGAGGTGTATTGATCAATATGATAAAATACCACCATGTGATCTACCAATGGAACCATTGGTACCATTGGCAAGGGCTTTCTGGTTACCATTGGTAAAAATGGTACCATTGGTAGATTTACAGATTTTACCATTGGGAAAACCCCGAACGTAGCCAATATATTTAGCACAAGAATAGGCTTTTTAAAACGCAAATTGGTTGTTAATCATTATTTGTTTGTATTGGGTTTCATGTACCAGTCAACAATTTTTCAGTCATGTCGGGACATTATTATGTACAGCTCCATTAGAGTATTACCTGAAATAAAACAGTCACCATCTGAAATATAATAATTATTCATAAGCTTGGCAAATTGATCAACCAAAGGTATATGTAAGTCTCACTAAAAGCAGTCGCTGAATCACTTTATACATTTGTGAGGCCCTCCCAGGGGTTTTGGGGATTCAGGGAGAAGGGCTATTTATTTTCAGGGATTTGGGGAGAAGGGTCATTTATTTTCAGGGATTTGGGGAGAAAGCATGGTTTTAGGGAGCAGGGAGCAGGGGGCTGAGGATAAACATTTTAGGGAGCTGGGGAGAAAGGTCATTTTTCTTTCAGGGAGCAGGGAGCAAAGACCCCCCCCCCTGGGGAGGCCTCATTTGTAGTAGCGGTGACCTGGCTGAATGTAGTAGGTCTACTGACGTACCGGCTCTAAAAAGACTACAGAATTTAATTCTCATGCGAAGTATCACTGTCCTAGTCCACATGGATACCGGTGGCATTCGTTTTACACAGATCGAATGCAACCTGTAAAGTGAAAGTAGGATCGATACCGTAAGTTTGCATGCTATGTGAATTCTTATCGTTTTTCTTAATTTAACGTTTCTACTGTATCAGTGATAAAAGGGTTCAGCTTCTGTTAGTGGACTTCTGGCCGTGTTAGATTCGTTTGCAACGGCCATATATTGCTGGGTGCATTCCATCACCGGAATGGGCCTAAATACCGGAACGGACTACCGGAATGGACATTTTTTCTACATGACATTCAGTACTTTTAGCGTATGTTATATCCCCCAAAGAATTATTTCAGTAGTCACATAAGTAGTTTGCATATAAAATAAGTTTCATCTTAAGCACAACAATGCTGACTCAGGCCTAAAGTGGTTACTGTAGTTGGTGTCACGGGGTCCATTGTTCAGTATTAATACTGAATCGGGGGTTTCTTTGCCCGTAAAAACATAAAAAATATTAGGAAGAACAGAGGCAAATATCAATGGAATGGATAACTTGGGTGGTGGCACATTGACAGTAAACTCCCGGAGTAAACTGTGCATATTTATATGATGATCTGAGCAAGGCTGCTATTCCATCGTTCGAAACAGAATTTTGTGGCACATAATCTTGTTACTTTTGGACCAAATACATGTACATTATGTGCTCTAGGTCACTTTCTCCTTAAAAGTGACAATAAAGATACGCCAGGACCCATATAAATGTTCATCATTCCGGTAGTCCATTCAGGTTAGGCCCATTCCTCGCTGCATCGCCATATAATTGCAGGGTTTTTTTCTCGAAGCTGGGTTCGGTTTCCGCTACCATTTTTTCCCAATTGGCTGAAAAATAAATATGACCTGAAATTTCCCAATTAGCATACTGAAAAATCCCAATTTTAAAAGTAAACTTTCTAAATTTGGCTAAACCTCGCACTTCTTTCAAATTCAAATTTGACTAAAAATTGCGCTATTTTCCCCGATTTCATTGGTACCAATAACTTCCCAAAATGTAAATTCCATACTTTCCAATCTCGTTATTACTCCAGAAGAAGTAGAATCAGTTTTAAAGAGTCTTCCACTTGGGAAGGCTGTAGGAACGGATGATATCAATAATCGCACTCTTAGGGAACTAGCTCATGAACTGTCTTACCCAGTATGCTCTCTCATTATTCACTCTTTACGACTTGGGATATTTCCTGATATTTGGAAAGATGCGTTAGGCTGCCCCATCCCCAAAGGTGGGAATACAGCTTCTGTCTCTAACTATCGTCCTATTTCCCTTCTCAGTTGCCTAGAAAAGGTTCCAGAAAGAGTAGTTTTCAAACATCTTTACAATCATTTTCGAGATAATGACATCCTTTCACCTCTCCAATCTGGCTTTGTACCTGGAGATTCCACTACAAATCAACTTACGTTTCTCTATAATACCTTTTGCAAAGCCTTGGACTCTGAAAAGGAAGTACGTGTTGTCTTTTGTGATGTCAGTAAGGCATTCGACCGTGTCTGGCATAAGGGACTTCTTTGTAAATTGAAAGCAGCAGGAATATCTGGAAGCCTTCTATCTTGGTTCAGTAGCTATCTCTCTGGTAGGAGACAAAGAGTTGTTCTTCCAGGCACCCATTCTGACTGGAACTACATTCAAGCGGGAGTACCTCAGGGATCTATTCTTGGTCCCCTCTTATTTCTGTTATACATAAACGATATCGTTAATGACATTGGTTCAAATATAAGACTCTTTGCTGACGATACTAGCCTTTTCCTCGTTGTTGAAAACCCTGACACTGCCGCTGAAACTCTTAATTCTGATCTTGAAAAAATATCGCAATGGGCGAAAACTTGGCTTGTGAAGTTCAATCCAGCAAAAACAGAATCTCTCCTCATCAGTAGAAAAATCATCCAACCAGCGCACCCGCCTCTCTTTATGCTAAACGAGCAAATCCAAGAAGTAGAAAATCATAAACATCTAGGCATTCACTTTGATAATGATGGAAATTGGCATACACATATAAATTATATCAAAGAAAAAGCATGGAACAGAATAAAAATAATGCGCAAGCTTAAATTTCAACTGGATAGGAAATCTTTAGAAACCATTTACACCTCCTTTATTAGACCTATTTTAGAGTACGCTAACGAAAATTGGGATAATTGTACGGAATATGAACAGGAAGACCTCGAAAAGATCCAAAGGGAAGCAGCTAGAATTGCAACAGGAACTACAAAATTAATATCTCTTGAAAATTTAAATAGCGAAATTGGTTGGGAAACATTAGATGTCAGAAGGAAAAAACAGAAACTTGTCCTCTTTTACAAAATGGTAAATAACCTTACGCCTAACTATTTAACTTCCCTTGTACCTCCAACTGTCTCTGAATCTTCTAGTTATAATCTCAGAAACTCAAATGATATAAGGACAGTTAATGCAAGAACAGCTCAGTATTTCTCCTCTTTTTTACCTTCAACTATAAGAGCGTGGAACACTCTCCCAGAACAGATCAGAAACTCGTCTACTATCTCTTCTTTTAAATATCAGCTGAACCAGCCTAATAATTGTATACCAAAATATATTTATGTTGGAGATCGTCATGCACAAATATTGCATACACGCTTAAGAACTAAATGTAGCTCTCTAAACTACGATATATTTCTTAGGAAATTAACAGACTCTCCTCTTTGCCGATGTGGCAATATTGAAAACGCAGAACACTATCTTTTACATTGTCACTTGTATCACCAGCAAAGAAATGTAATGATAAATTCTATTTCTCAACTATGTCGTGTATCAGTTGATGTGTTGCTATTTGGTGATTGTTTTCTATCTTATGACACAAACACTAAAATATTCCTTTCAGTGCAGAAATTCATCAAAGACTCAAAACGATTCTAACTAAATGCTGAATACAGTATTCATTCCATTTTCTTGGAATTTGCCTCGTCTCTGAAAATCTCTCATCTTGTCTTTATTTTGGATAGCACCGGACAACATGTCCTTACTGTCTACATTGTGCGCCATCTCGCTTGAAGAAAAGAAACTCATTATTGACCTTACTACAAACAACTCGAAATCTTTACATTACAACTACTTGGTAAGTTCAATCATGAGATTCTTACACATACATAATTGCGTTACATACAATTACAAATTTGCTTAGGATGTTGAACGGGAAGAATGAATAAATTTTTGCACCTTTAATCTCCCTGCTCCCACGATCTGTTCCAAAACCAGCCCCATGCTTCTTCTTTTTTTTCCATTTTATTTCACCATACTATTCTTACTTATATGTGTTTTTCTCTCTTCTTCTTTTTACTATGAATTTAGTTTACTCCTTTTTTCAATTTTCAATATAGTTAAATCCACGTTTTGGTAAAACACTAAACATTTATAGTGAATGTGATTTCGATCTCTAATTTTGAACACTACTCTAAATAATCACAGTAATGACCTGCCAATATTGTATATTCCATATCAGAAACCACAATAGGAAAGGAACTCTATAAGCTTAAAGCTTTCGTTCTAATCCTACAATTTGCTATTGTATGTATATATGTTTGCATGTCAATTTGAAATTGAGAATAAATATGTTTAAACCAAATCAATAACGGCTACTAATACATTAATTTTATGTGTAAGTTTTTTAACGTACGCATTGTCGAAAAAAAATAATAGAAAAATAATTATATTGACGACTGGACCCAGGCTAGTATCGAACATGAAGACCACAGATGCTCGACCCGCGCGTACACAAATGAGCCGCCTCGTGGGAAAACCAACAATGTAATTCCGAACAGGTCCGACACAAACCGGACTGTACAAGCACAGAAGATGGATAGAAGCTTGTAATTTCGGATTTAAGAAGAAGATGAAGTGTACTATCCGTGTAGCGAAAACAAAGACGCAGGTCAGCTTCGCAAAGGCGCTGATCAGCTTCGCGGTTACCACGAAGCTGATCTGCGTCTTTGTTTTCGCATATGCAGATTGTCGGTTTTCTCATGAGGCGGCTCAAATAAAGATAGCCTTGATTCGTAATGCGGCTTCCAGATGCAGAAGCTTTTTTTTTTTTTTTTTTTTTTTAATCATAACCCCTTGGCATTTACATGTCTGATGATCGACGGCATATACACTTTTGATAAATTTTCTGGTCCTGCCCGGCAGAATTTATACTGTCAGTGGTGGTGCATGTATGTATTCTTTTTATTTTGCTTTTAATGACATTCTAATGGATTCTTTTTTATTCTTCGCCAGTAGCTCGGAAGTTTGTAGCCCTCGCCAGAGGTATTACCCTAGAACCCGAAATCCTGTATCTCGCATATTTAGAGTTGGAGGTGACATCATCTGCTATAGTTGGTTTGAATGCATTTTTGGCTAGTCATAACCTTCCCTAACAAGGATTAGGTGGGCTGCTCTTGAAATTTTTTTGGCACGATAGTCTAATCAGGCGATGTTGTATGGTACTGCTAAGAAATAAGCTTTTTATCTAATAAACAGACAACTACATACTTCTCCATTATCCAGTCATTTTCCCTGTCTGTATGACTTGCTTTTGTATTTTAAACGATTTTAGAAACTATTGATTTGATTATGAAACACCTGTATTGCTAAAACATTTTTCTGTCTTAATATTTTTATCACTGTACATGTAAAATTACCCCACCCACCCTAATAATATACATGTATGCGATTTTAATGTTAATCTTCCTATGGTTAGTTTGTTTTTAACAATCTATCCTCTTTAACATGCTTAAACAATAGCCTGAAAAGCAATACAACTGTTAACTAAACTGTATGGACCTATACTTAAGGGTATACCTAAATGTGGTAATGCATCAATGGTATAAAATAGCGTAAAATCAACTACATGCACATTTGTCTAAGTGAATATTTTCAGGATGTCTTGGTTTGAAAGTATTTCTAAATTAGACATTCTTCCTTTTCAATGACTGATTCAAGTCAATGGCAAAAGAAATGTGAACTAAGAACTGGTAACTTGCCTCTATGCACAGGAGCGGTGGCTGCCAAGACCATAAATACTTACAGAGAAGAGCGTAATGCATTAAAACAACCAAGACTGTAACTAAAATGAAGTTTGTGGTATTTTCTTAGAGCTGAATGATGCATATTAAATCAATTTAGATTTATTTGCTTATGGTAAGGCTCAGTACAAACATAAGATACCAATTGTATGGATGCTTTAGCATTATTTTGGAATATTTCTGACGCTAACCTTACTATACACTGAAATCAAATATTGTTTCTTACCCTAGAACAAAGTATATCTCATATTTTGAGTTTGAGGTGACATTTCCTGCTGTAGTTGGTTTGAATGTTTTTAAGTAGTCCTCACCTTCCCGATGAAGGATCAAGTGGGCTGCTCTTGAATTTTTTTTGGCACAATGCTCAAATTCATTGATGTATGGAGGTAGTGCTATGACAAAAAGCTATATATCCTATGAAAAGTCTGCTAAAATGTAGTATATAAATTGGTTCTTTTTTTCTAATTTGTTAGTTACTTTCCAATGCATTGTATATTGTTTGTAAGCAAAAGTATAAAGTGCATTCTCATTTTACACTAAAAGCCTCATGATCTTTTGAAAGTATGGCATTACTTCACACAGAATTACCCCACCCCCTTTAAAACTCTGAATATTGTTGATTGTAACATGACAGTTAGCATTTATCAAATTATTACGATGTTTTCTTTGAAATGTATTATACATATATTGATAGAACATTACCTTTCACAATATTAGTCTGCAACCTCATTACAAAATACCTCGATATATATTTATGTTAAGAGAACTTGCTTAAGTTGGAGGTAAGTACTTTTGATAAAACTTTGTCTAAAATTTACGATGTATTACTCCCATTTAAATGAAATATTAAATTATATTATGTTATTATATATCACAGACAACAGTGCAGTGCCTTAGCAATACATATCATTGGATGCCATTTGAAGCCTTATAGGTCAATTAGCAGCCGATTTACAGGTAATTTTGTGAGTCAATTCCTAATTTGTCTGCATTTTGCTCTTATTTCTTAAAATTATTTAAATATAAAGTCGCACGATTTATATATCTTAATATGGACCAATAGAGCATTGCCTTAGCAATCTTATGATGCCATCAACATCTTTATAGGGCCATAAAAAGCCAAGATGCAGTAACTTTTGTAAGTATACCCCTTTAATTTTTCCTCATTTTTATAATGAAATCACATGATTAATTTATTTGAACACATACAAATAGACAATTGTCTTGGATATCATTTTGCACCATTTTCAGCTCTTTATGGCCATTTGAGGCGATGATAGAAGGACGTTTGTATGTACACCCCATTATCGTTTCCGCGTTTTTCCCTATAAGTTTTACGCATGCATAAAATTATTGAAACATTTAATCGTATGGTTAATATATCTGAATACCAGCTAATGTGCCTTAGTCAAAGCAATCATTTAACACCATTTTCGGCAATTTGGGGCCGCCATAGGCCGAGATATAAGAACTTATGTTAGTATACCCCTTCATTGTTTCCTCATTTTTTCTTTAAGTATTTATGTTTTCAATAATATTTTTGAAACTTGAAACCATATGAATAATTTATATGATTACACTCCAATAGATAATTGTCTAAACAATCATTTGATGCTCTTTATAGTCATTGGTTGACTAGAAACAAGAGCCTATGTACGTATATCCCTTAATTTTTCCTCCATCTTCTATGCCTTCACAAAACTTATTAGCATTCAGAGTCACTTTGATTTATATATATGAATACAAACTTATAGAACAAAGTGACAACAATCTTTTGACACCACTTTCAGCTATTCACGCCCACCATAGGTCAAGATATAAGATTTTTTTGTAAGGATACCCCATTTTATTTTCCTCAATTTTTCTTTAATCATATATGTTTTCAATAATATCTTAAAACTTGAAATCATTTTATTAATTCATCCGATTTCATACCAAAAGATAATTGCCATAGCAATTATTTAACACCATTTTCAGCTCTTAAAGGTCATCTGATGCCATGGTACAAGGACTTTTGTATGTATACTCGTCATCGTTTCCGCATTTTGTTCTATATTTTTTACGTATTCATAAAAATCATTAATACATCTAATCATATAGTTTATATATCTGAATACCAACCAACGTGCCTTGGTCAAAGCAATCATTTAACACCATTTTCAGCCATTTTGTGCCGCCAGAGACCGAGATACAAGAACTTAAGTAAGTATACCCCTTTATTTTTTCCTCAATTTTTCTTTAACTATTTATGATTTCAATAATATTTTTGAAACTTGAAATCATATGATTAACTTATCTGATTATAAACCAATAGATAATTGTCTAAACAATTGCTTGATGCCATTTTCTGCTCTTTTTAATCATTGTTTGACTAGAAACAGGAACTTTTGTAAGGATACCCTTTTATTTTCCCGACATTTTTCCTCCATCTTCTATGCCTTCATAAAAATTATCACCACTTTGAGTCATGTGATTTATATATATGAATACAAGTAGATAGAACAACGTCAAAGTAATCATTTGACACCATTTTAGCTATTCAGGCCCGTAAGAGACCAAGATACAAGCTTTTTGTACCAATACCCTTTTACTTTTTCCACATTTCCCCCATATCTTCAATGCTTTCATAAAAATATTACAACTTTGAGTCACATGATTTATGTATATGAATACAAGCTTATATATATAACATCAACACAATCACTGATTTGACACCATTTTAGCTATTCAGGAACGTCAGATGCCAAGATACAAGATTTTTTTGTGAGTATACCCCTTTTATTTTTCCTCATTTTTTTTCTTTAATTATTTTTGATTTCAATATTAGTTTTAAACTTTTAAATCATAATGATTTATTAATCCGATTTCATAATTATCTCAGCAATTATTTTACACTATTTTCAGCTCTAAATGAGCATTGAATGCCTAGAAGCAAGAACTTTTCTTTGTATACACCTTTTATTTTTCTGCATTGTTCATCTCTTTTAGTTCAAAGCGTTCATAAAAAATATTAATACTTTAAGCCATAAGATTTATTTATCTGAGTACCAGCCTATAGAACCAAGTCTAAGTCATCAAAAAACATCATATCAGCTGTTTAGGGCTATCAGAGGCAAATATACCAGAACTTTTGTAGGTATACCTCTTTATTTTTTTCCACTATTTTGCGTGTGATTTTTTTTCCATAACTTTTTCTTACACTTTAAGCCTCATGATTATATATCTAACAGTGACCATCTTTACATTGCTTCAACACTTTTTCGATACCATTTCCAGCCTTTCAGGACCGTGAGAAGCTGAAGTACAATTTAACTTTGGTAGATGTAGTCTTTTATTTTTATAGACCACACTAAAATACATCGATATGGACATACCTATAATGTATTTGAACAGGGATATACGAGTGTGGCCCATTTCGTACTTCTGATTTTGCCTTCCAAATGTTTCATTATAACTAGATGAAAATATAAATTGTTTAATCCAAAAGAACTTATTTCGGCAAACTACGTGCTACAGACACACAGTTGAACAGACCAAAACGGTCAGCTGTATATACAAATAACCAGATAGGCACAAAGACAGAGTGTAATCTCGATCAATGATAATGTTTCAAATAAAAGTATCTAAAAAGCAAAGCTATAGAATTTCGAACATGCACATTGCTTGAAAGTGGGTGGGGTAGCTTGGCATGACATAACCCTGCATTATAAAGGATTTATAACACTTTATGATCTTTAAATGCATTTTGAAATGTGTAAAGTTATTCATATTCAAAGTATTTGCATAAATGTGCATTGTTTTATTAATTAAAAAACACAACGTCCCCATAAATGATGTAAAAGTCTGTTTCGTATGGAATGCATATTTTCCCATGGTACCTCAGAACATGGTGTGAGTAAACCTATCTGCCAAAAAAATTTCCAGAGCAGCCCACCTTAACCATTTATGGGAAGGTTAAAACTATTCAAAAATGCATTCTAACCAACTATACCAGAAGGTGTCACCTCCTTCAAAAATTACCCTGGCTGGATTCTAGGGTATACGAGACCGACAGCGTTAAATGCATAACTTTTAACTAGTTTCTCCACATGATTTGGATCTCTGTTATTACAAAGTAGATTAGACGTTAATAATCATGATAATCAACCAATTAGCGTTGTAAACGTATTTCCGCAAAAGTGTTTTTTAAATATTTACAATGTTCTAAAACCTCCTTAGATGAACCATTAGATGTCCATCTGTGTTCATACTTCCATGAACAACATTGTGTCACGCGACGTGACGTAATCCAAACTTGACGTCAAAAAACATGAATCTCGCCAATCTGATTGGACGATGTAAACGTCGACGCCGTTCTGTGTGTAGATTCTTTGTTTGCTCTTGTAAATGTGACCGCCTTGGTGATTTTTCAACAAGCGATAGAGAGAAATGAATGTAAATATAAGCAATGAGTTTAATTTTTCTGTTGTTCATGGAGCTATGAACTGCAGTGGGTCGCTAGCAAAGCTTTCATGAATCCCTTCGGGTTCATTCACTTTGCACGCGACCCATTGCAGTTCATAGAGCTCCATGAACACCAGAAAAATAAAATTCATTTCTTAAATAAAATACACTTGTGGTCATAACACGTTATTACATGACGTTATCCACTGGAAAACAGCGACGTCATATGATAAATAGAGGATCTTAAACGAGTGGTCATTCCATATGAAATTTATTAAACGAGCCTTCGGCGAGTTTAGTAAATTTCATATGAAATGACAACGAGTGTAAGATTCGTTTTATCATAGGACTTTTAAAATAGGATTTTATCGCCTTCGAAGTGGACATATTTTCAATGAAAATATACATTGTTGTTACGGACGTCGTCAATGACGTTACGTATTCCCGCAAAAGTGTTAATACACGTGTGGTCATATGATTTTTATGACATGGCGTTATCCACTGGAAAACAGCGACGTCATATTTAAACTAAAACGTGATTGATATAAAAGAGGTATATTATAGGGATCAACCATGGTTTTCAGTGTTCGATGGATCACGAGGAAGGTGTTTGAACACAAGGCCGCAGGCCGCGTGTTCAAACACCTTCCGAGTGATCCAGCGAATGTTTGAACACTGAAACAAACCATGGTTGATCGCTATTCTTGCATTTTTACTCGAACCCACTTAAAATCTCATGAAAATAACATTAACAACGTAAAAACTCACCGAAAACCGCAGAGCTTCGTCAACGTCGGCCATTTTGTTTCTACAAAACACATGAGTCACGTCGCATTGACCAATGACGTCGGCCAAAGCCCATGTTCAAACGTGAATTTCATGATTTGAACATGGGTTTTGCTGTTTGAACACGGCTTTCGACCAATCGAAAACGGCTTCAAACAGCTATGCGCATAGATATCTATGCAAGAATTGTAATTTATGTTTTTCACGGCTCATTGCGATGTTGTACGTCCGGCTCAATAGCTAAGGGCATATGGCGACAGGGACATTGGCATTTTCCGAAAGACCACGGGAGAAGCCTAGGATCGAACCAGCGACTACTAGTTTACACCCGGCAAGTGGTTTAAGCGTTACGCCAAGCATGTTTCTCTCATTATATGTAACTTTTTTAAAACCAGAGCAGTATTTGAGGTTTCAACCAGTCCGTTATTGTGGTGGTCTTCTGAATGATTTTGATCAAGCCAAACATGCAACCATGCTACAGCAGTTTGATAGCGGTGGTTCCATTGACATAGAAACAGATGACTCAACAGGAATAGCGACGTTGCTTATCAACAACCCACAGAAGAAGAATGCGATGTCGGGTAACAATAACACTTCAGCACTGAACAAACTGACTATGCAGATTTCTAGTCGGTCTACCTTGCGCAAACAGCAAACAAACAGCGGTTAATCATATGGCGAGAAAGTTTTTGAAATATCTGGTCAATGCATTGGTTGAGGAGTATGTGATGCTGGCCAATTTTCGGTACCGGTTAATTATGTAGACCAAATACAGGGGCGGGTTCAAATCCATCAAGAGGGGGTTCGTTTTAATAATTGAAGGCGCTCAAAGGAACGTGCGTATCTAAGGGTCGAAACGTCATTTTTACGCCGCATTCGTAACGTCAGTTTTCGCTCAAAACGTCATTTCTAGCGTCAGTTTACGTTCGGAATACGAAACTATGTACATTCAATTATGCAGAGGACTTCAGAAATGTAATTTTTTTTATATTATTTATTATTTTTGCTCAAAAAATAGATTGTGGACATGTTATCCCGAGGTTAGCAATATTGAATACTAAATAGCGTCGGAGATTTTGGCGCAAAATCGACGTTGCGCATGAAACTTACTGAATTCAGCAACGACTACCTCTCTTCGCACGCTTATAGCAGGAAAACGAACCCGGTAACTAAGAACTTTCTCGTTATCTACCTGTAGTTCAGGAATTTCTCTAATACATATCAGTTTTTTAAAAAATCCTACCGTGGATTTTTTGAAATATATCAAGAAAATTAACAAAAAGGGGTCTAAAAATCGCATTTTACGTCAATGTATTTTCGCTCTCAAATTTGACGATTTTGAAGGCCGATATCTCGAAAACAAGCTCGGAACGGTATCGATTTCTTTTCATTTTCGTATGCAGGACATCAAAATACACCCACATGCCAAAAATAAAAAATTTCTACCGTGAGGTCAATTACGTACATCTGGCTTTAAACAGTTTACCTGAATTTTCACAAATTTCCCCATGCAATTAAAACAATCTGGCCTTAGTTGGGGGGGGGGGGGGGGGGGGGGGAGCGAACCACCCGAACCCCCTCTAAATCCGTCACTAAAATAAAACGTAAAATGTG
The DNA here is from genome assembly GCA_964017185.1 of Rugalucina vietnamica. NCBI lineage: Eukaryota > Metazoa > Mollusca > Bivalvia > Lucinida > Lucinidae > Rugalucina > Rugalucina vietnamica. The sequence continues at coordinate 31,015,212 of OZ024873.1, read as the reverse complement.
GCTCAACATTCTTTATTCACACAAATTCCCCTTTTGTTCTTGTACTTGACATTTATAGGAGTCGGGTTTCTTTTACGGATGATTATTTACGTTCGTTATTATTTCGGGGATTGTATAATCACATTAATCGCTTGGAGAAATGGAAGTCTGGAAGAGGCGTGGTCTTATCTGGAGAAGGCGGAACATTTTGTTCTGGCGGTGACCTGGATACCATATTCAAATTAGATAAAAATCGCGCAGAAGCTATGTGCATGTTTATGCACACGATCACCACCATATTATTAAATCTGCCAATTGTGAGTTTAGCTGCTATAGATGGCCACGCCATTGGAGGCGGGGCGGAGCTTGCGACAGCGTGTGACTTCCGGATTATGACACCTACAGCCAAAATAGGTTTTGTTCATGCTAAATTAAATGTATCGCCAGGCTGGGGAGGTGGCACCAGGCTTGTAAAACTTATCGGTAGAACCAATGCTTTGAAATTACTAATGAAAGGTTCAGTAATTGATGCAAATAAAGCGATTGAGTATGGACTGACAGATGAAATCGTTTCAAACAATGGCAACATAGTGAAAGAAAGTCAAATGTGGCTTAAACAAAATTTGGCTGGAAATGTGGAATCCATTAGAGCTTTAAAAACACTGGTTGCCACAGCTTCTGATACAGATACAAGGTCATCATTAGTAACTGAGAGACAGCAACTTATGACAGTTTGGGGCATGCCTTCTCATGAAGAAGCAAGGGAAAAGAAACAAAAGCACAAATGAACAAATTTGATAGGAAAATGTGTTTGACAAGAACATATTTGCTGTGTATCTATTACAATGGATTCCAGATCCTACTTTCTTTCTTTTTGCTTTTGCATGTGCATGTATATGTATATAAATCAGTGTACATAGTCTCCATATTTAATTTATGCATTTCACCTTATACATAACCATACATTACACCACCAAGGCAACAACGCCAACAATGCATTAATTTTGAATGCAAAAAAATCATATTCATCTGATTGATCAAATCCCAAACTACTTTTCGAAACCTGGCTCTACTGACATGATGAAGAATATAGAAAATAAGACAATTTTACTAATTTGCGGTATTATTTTAATTCTAAAAAATAAACAGGAATACATTTAATACAGGCCTTGATTCTGTAATAAAAACAAAAGAATGTAGAGGCTGAAATGTAAAACACTTGATGATGATATCCTAGAGATGGTAGCAGCCCCATGAAATATAAAAAAAAAAAAATTCAGCCATAATGAAAACTTGTTTGGAAAAAACGATACTTTTAATATTTTTGCTCAAAACATTGATTATTGGGTACACCAGTTTTAAATTATACTAAAATTTGAGTTCAAGTGGGTATACTTTTCATGGATGTGTTTTCCTGATGTTATTTCAAGCATGCTTCCTCACATGACCCAAACAACAATCATTTTTAATCAAAAATGAAAATGTTGCTTTTGATATCAAACTTTTATCTGATTATAATACGATCTCACTGCTGTGTCTTGTGCAGGTTTGAGCCCCTCATGGGACATTCATCGCGATGAGGCATCAGGAAAAGTTCCAAAAACGTACATGGAATGTTTACCCAATGTATGCCCAATTTTATATAGTAACACTGGGGTACCTTGGAGTGTACACATTTTTCTTGTTTTCGATCCTCATCATGAAGGAATTTTTCAATTTTTACAACTTCAGAAAATTCTGTATATTACATGGACATGTTTTCATAATGGTGAAATGACATGATCTGCTTGCGGTTATGCCTTGTGGTTTTTCTCCTAGTTGTGTGGTTTCTGCCACACCTACCAATAAGCCAGTCTGAAATGAGCTTAAATAATCTTGAAGGGATGTAAAACTAATAAAAAGGTAATACAACCAGAGGACCATTGGTCCTGAGAACGCTCACCTGAAGCCTGATCTTGGAGTATTAAGTCATAATGAAATGACCTTGACCTTGAATACTCACACACCTTTATTGACTTCATAAGTTGTCTGCATCTGCAAAGTTTCAGGTCTCAGGCTGCAATAGTTTCCAAACCCAATGATTTCTGAGAAAACCATAATTTTAATTTTGATATTTAAATGACCTTGGGCCAAGGTCAAGACATGACCTTGGCCTTCATTAATTACTTACCTTCATTGACTCCATTAGTTGTCTGCATCTAGCAACTTTCAGGTCTCAGGCTGCAACAGTTTGTTTTCGCCTTTTCCCATGTGAAAGCCTATGTTTCCAAAATTGACCTTGCCGTAAAATAGGTCAAGGTCATCATAGGGTCATCATTTCAACAAACTATGATGGGCTGGAGTCCCAAATGCTAAGAACAAAGTTTCATGAAAATTGGCCTGCCGGTTCTGGAGAAGTAGATTTTTGAAAGGTTTTTACCATATATGGGCGTGGCAGCCATCTTGGTCATGTGACCTGGATTTCGCGATCAAACTTTCGTCTCCCCTACCCATGGATGCTCCACATAAAATTTCACTTTGATTTGCCAAGCAGTTTCAGAGAAGAAGATCTTTGAAAAGTGTGTATGGACAACAGACTGGCCAAGGTCAAGAGATGACCTTGACCTATATTAATCACATACCATCATCTACTCCATTAGTTGTTTGCATCTACCACTTTTCAGGCCTCAGGCTGCAATAGTTTTCAAAAAATCCATAGTTTTCACTTTTTCCCATGTAAAAGCCTATGTTTCCAAATTTGACCTTGCCGTAAAATAGGTCAAGGTCATCCAAGGGTCATCATTTTATCAAACTACGATGGGCTGAAGTCCCCGATGCTATATACCAAGTTTCGTGAAAAAATCGGCCCACCGGTTCTGGAGAAGAAGATTTTTGAAGGGTTTTTACCATATATGGACGTGGCGGCCATCTTGGTCATGTGACCTGGATTTCGCGATCAAACTTGAAATGCCACTACCCAAGAAGGCTCCACATAAAATTTCAACTAGATCGGCCAAGCGGTTTCAGAGAAGAAGATCTTTGAAATTGTGGACGACGACGACGGACGGACGGACGGACGACGACGGACGGATGCCGGATCATGGCCATCCTATTAGCTCACCTTGTGAGCCTTCGGCTCAGGTGAGCTAACAACATTTGGATAACAAACAAATTTCAATGTGCATGATAAAATTTCAAGCAAATATTATATGCCTATAACAGAAAATTGAAATTGATTAAAATTTAACATGAAACACAAAAACATTTGAGCCGCCCCATGGGAAAACCAACAATCTGCTTAGGCGAAAACAAAGGCGCAGATCAGCTTCGCGGTAACCGCGAAGCTGATCAGCGCCTTTGTTTTCGCTAAATGGATAGTACAATCCCTCTTCTACTTATATCCGAAATTTCAAGCATCTAGCATTTTTCTGTGCTTGTGCAGCTCGGTTTGTGTCGGACCTGTTGAAAAACCACATTGTTGGTTTTCCCACGAGGCGGCTCACTTTGTTGTAGACACAGAGAACAAACCATGGCACTTTGATTTAGTTTGTTATAATTTATTCATAAGCTGTTTACGGAAATATTTAACATGATTTAACACTGATTTATTAGACTAATCCTTAACGTCTACACATTTATGCTCAGTTAAATTCTTAGAATTATAAAATATTTGTTTACATATCTCATTATATACACATACACTTTGTTGGAAAACACAACATACGTTAAACCGCTCGCCATTATGTCTGTTATTTCCTCATATGTGTCAGGAGAAGAATTAAATAAGCTTTAAGCTTCCATTCTAATCCTAATTTGTATTGCATGTTAATGTATGATTTATATATGTATGTGATTTATTAGAATACGTGGGTGATCCAAGAAGTAATGCGAACACAACTGTATTTTAGTAACCAACGCAGATACAATTAAATAATTTGGTATGTGTACACGTGTATATATATGCATTTATTAGGTGTAATATCATGAAGTTCGGATGACGAATTGAGATTTAATGATTATTTGATTTGTCGACCCGAAGTCGACATGGACGCGAAATTGACTGAAAACGTCAATTTTGTTAGGGGTACAGGGATTTTTTTTTTTTTTTTTTTTTTTTTTTTTTTTTTTTTTTTGTTGGGTACCTTTTATAGTCCAAAATCTCAAGATCGTTTACTTTTTGATGCATTCGATAAAAATATTGAAAAAGCACTGGAACTTAGTCAAAATATAATTATAGTTGGAGATCTTAATGAAGACTTGTTGAATGACAATTTTAGAAACCTTCGTGACATACTTTTGACGAATTCACTTCAAAACCTCATTAGTGTTCCGACGAGGGAAGGAGCAATCTTAGACCCAATTATAGTTCCTGATAATTTAACTGTCTTTGATTCTGGAGTGTTATCAAACCCTAACGAGATTTCAGATCATTCTGCTACCTACATAGTACTTCCCCATGACTATTCAACGTCGTCTACATATATTCGCAGAGTTTGGTCATATAAAAGAGCCGATCTTGTTAAACTTGAAGAATATATAAGGCATTTTGATTGGAGTTGTTTACTCAATGGAACTGTCAATGAAAGTTGTACCTTATTCATGAATAAGTTTATGGAGTTTGTAAATGCATGTATCCCCCATAAGGACGTAGTCATTCGGCCAAACGATAAACCATGGTACGACTCCGAAATTAGGAAATTCTCTAGAAAACGTGACCGCCAAAAAGCCAAAGCAGTTAGAACTTCATCTCAAAATGATTGGAAGAAATACAAAATCCTTCGAAACAAAGTAAATAATCTGAAGAAACATGCGAAAGAAACATTTCACAATAATTTAGAGCTCTCCTTACTGACTAGTTTTAACGATAACAAAAAAGACTTTTGGAAAATTGTCAAGCATTTCACCTCTAAGAAAGATTCAGTATCATCGATTCCACCCCTTTGTACAACGGATGCTTCTGGTAACCAAAAGTGGCATGTTTCTGATGAGCAAAAATCTGATTGTTTAAATTCTTACTTTGCTTCTGTTTCTTCTCTCGATGATACAAATGCGGAATTGCCACCCTTTATAGAACATACACATGAAGTATTAGAAAATATTAATGTAACAGAAGAAGAAATTAAAGACATTATACTTAACTTGGATCCAAATAAAGCATCTGGTCCAGATCTTATTAGTAATAAAATGATTAAACCTGTCGTAACTGTAATAGTGAAACCACTTTGTATATTATTTAATCGTTCATTACGTGAAGCCGTTTTTCCAGATATTTGGAAATTAGGCAATCTAGTGCCGCTGTTTAAAAAGGGTGACAGGTCTAAAACATCAAACTATCGTCCTGTTTCTTTGTTGAGTAACATTGGTAAAATTCAAGAGCGTATTGTATTTAAGCACATGTATAACCATTTTGTCAATAACAATTTATTATTTAAATATCAGTCCGGGTTTCGTCCAGGTCACTCAACCACTTACCAACTTGTTGACATTTTTCATCATATATGCCAGTCGTTTGATGAAAAACAATACTCATGCATGGTGTTTTGTGACATTTCAAAGGCCTTTGATAAAGTTTGGCACAAGGGTCTCTTATTCAAACTTCGCCAAAATGGAATTAAGGGCAATCTCTTATTATGGATATGTAACTATTTGACATCTAGGAAACAACGTGTTCAGATTAATTCAGCAACATCTTCCTTACTCTCTGTAAATGCCGGTGTCCCTCAGGGTTCTGTACTGGGACCACTTCTCTTCCTAATCTATGTGAATGATATTGCCGAAAACCTTTTAAGTTTAGTTAGATTGTTTGCAGATGACAGTTCCTTATTTTTTTCTGCAACAAATCTAAGGGATATTGAAGGCATAATTAATCATGACTTAGCTCAAATATCATATTGGGCAAGGAAGTGGCTAGTTGATTTTAATCCTGTTAAAACAGTTGCAATGTTGTTTACTCTTCGACCTCTCGACTTCCTGCCTCTTTTAAACTTTAATAACACTATAATTAATTTTGTAGAAAGTCATAAGCATTTAGGCATGACACTGACATACAATGGTAAATGGCATACTCATATAGAAACCATATTAAGTTCAGCATACAAAATGTTAGGTGTAATGAGAAAGCTCAAGTACACGTTTAGTCGACAGGCCTTAAACCAAATGTATATATCCTATGTACGACCTTTACTTGAGTATTCCTCAATTGTTTGGGATGGCTGCTCAGATCAAGATAAAAATGCACTGGAAAGATTCCAAAATGAAGCTGCTCGAATTGTTACAGGCCTTACCAGGTCTACGTCAATCATAAATTTGTATAATGAATGCGGCTGGGATTCTCTTGCCAAAAGAAGACTGTTCCAAAAAACTTGTTTCATGTATAAATGCCAACACAACCTAGTTCCCGATTACATATCTGATATTATCCCACCACTAGTTGCAGAAGTTACCAATTATCCTTTACGTAATCGTCATAATCTTGCAAATGTATATACCCGCACTGAGGTCTCAGGAAAATCATGCATACCTTCCGCTGTGTCAGAGTGGAATAATCTTAGCAACGAAATTAGGACGGCAGATTCATATATTTCCTTCAGAAATGCTGTTAAAAAAGATATATTTTGTGACACCCATATCCCTTCCTATTTCATTAAAGGACAAAGGCGCCTCTCTGTCTTGCACGCAAGAATTCGTAACAATTGTAGTGACCTTAAGGCCATCATTTTTTAATTTACTGGTTTACGAGAAATTTTTCAAAAAAATTGAGTCGGGGGGTCGAAATAAAAATAAAAATAAAACTTTCAAAATTGCAGAGTCGAAAAATAAAAAAAAATAAAAAGGTTGTCGCCAATCTTTTTTTTTTTTTTTTCATTCTAATTTTTTAATACAAGCGCATTGTAAAGTATGTTTTCATGTTCAAAATCATTGCACAAGATCAATAAAGGATGAATGTTATGTATCATTAGCAGGGTTTTCCCTCAGAGATTAAATTAGGGGACCAGTGTCCCGCAACTGGCAGCTTCTTAGGGACATTTGTTCATTGTCAAGAAATTGGGGGACATTTACTTCTGGAAACAGAAACATTTGTGAATTTTGGGGGACATCACTGTCCCCTCTGTGGACAGTTTTATGGGTCATCTGAGGCAAACAGGGGTCAAAATGCACATTTTTGTGCTCCAGGGAAAACCCTGCATTAGCAATGCACATGCATGTATTTTCCCCTTAAATAAACCAAAGACAGTTATGGTTAAAGTTGAATGGGTTAAACTAATGTTTTTTTTTTTTTGTTGTTTTTTTCTCCCTCTCATTTCTCCTACCTTTGAGTCACAAAAGAGAGTCTCAGTTAATTGGGAAGGTAACACTCAGCACACTCAGCAAGACCTATGAAACTGTTTGTTTGGCATTGCCAGATGGGTCCTTTGGTCGCGTTTTCCATTGTCTTTTTGTGAAAAGCTTAAACTTGTCATTCAATTCATTGCTTTTAAGCTTAAAATCAAGAAAGAAGAGTGGTTGTCATGTCCAAGATCGATGCTTGTTCGCATGAATATCAACCATTGTTGGAAAGGCTTTCCATGATCAATAGAAAAAAAGTCTCCTTGCATCCAGAAAAGAAGAAAACGAAAATCTATGCACTTGAATTGGCAATGCTTTGACTTTTTGACTTGTACCTACTCTTTCTATATCTCTATTGTGTTGACTGGGTACCAGCTTACATCGTTTTTGATTGGTTGACTAAATAGCCTAGTCTGGTTCACAGTATTTTACATCGATCTATTGCAGATATTTTCTGCCATTGAAAACCAGTCAAGATATAAAAACCAAATGGACAGAAATGAACGGAAACAGTTTCGGGACATTTCGATCCAAAAATGGGTCCGATTTTATTTCGTTCGCGGATAAATTGTTTGCAACGGCGGAAAAATAAAAAATAAAATATCAGTTCAGGTGTTTTATTTTTATTTGGATTTGGCAAAAAATACAGTCGGCGGGTTTGTAAACCAGTAAATTAAAAAAAGGATGGCCTAATAACGATCTTGTTCAAAATCACTTAAGAAATGATCCCTACTGTAGCTGTGGAAATGACATAGAAAATGCTCATCATTATTTTTTTGAATGTGTATATTACAATCAATTAAGAATAGAAATGTTTAATAAAACTCGAGCGTATCACACATTAAGCTTACACACTCTCTTATTTGGCAAATCTACCTTATCTGACGTTGATAATCATCTTCTTTTTCAGGCTGTCCAACAATTCATCAAAGACACCAGACGATTTTGAGATTCTAAAGTCACTCATATCCCATACACTGTTTTTACTTATCCGTAATGATGACTGGCACTGTATATCTCTCTCTCTCTCTCTCTCTCTCTCTCTCTCTCTCTCTCTCTCTCTCTCTCTCTCTCTCTCTCTCTCTATGTATTCATTATTTGAAATTAGTCATATGATGTTAGTTGTCAATTTTAGCCATGTTTGTCATTGTAAATTTATTTTGTAGGGGGCGGGCTGTAACTAATGTTGTCAGAACTTGGAGCCCAACCCCTTTGTCTTTGAGATGACAATAAAATATGTTTAAACTGAAAGATTTTGTGCTCCAATTTATTAAATTTACATTTATATGTATATAAATCATATCAGTTGTGTTATATATGCCTTATGTTTGGAAATAATAGAGACAGCGAAATGCAAAGATCAGCAGGGACTATTCTATGTTGCCTAGCAACGGCATCTGACAAAAATATCACAATTTCGACGAAGTACGACAAATACCTATAATTCGTGGGTATATTTGACTCTGATAAGATCGTATATATCGATATTTATGCCCACAGTCTATCACAACGAAGAATTTTTATTCAAAAACTAAATATTGTATGGAATTTAACCTTTTTGGTTAAGTAGAATAGGCGTTGATGAAAATGTGGAGATTTTGAGAGATCAAAATTGACTCAAATTCTAGGGGGTACAGATAGCCAAACCTCAATAATTTGCGCTGTGTTAAACTAATAAAGCTATGTACTGTAAATCTATTCAAGGGATTATTGTACTTTGGAATAAAATGCTTATTGACGTAATTGTGCTTTGCATATGACACTGCAGTACATAAATAAAATCAATTTTAACCGTGGCCAAGGTCGTTTACCTTGCATTCTCTTGTTGCTAGGCAACGAGGGTTGATATGTGATTAAGTCAAAATACTAATCGGATCTGGAAAATTCGATAATGCATCATAATTCTGATGTAAACTATATTGAAAAACGGCAATGGTGAAAGAAATTACACACTAGTTCGCATTACTTCTTGGATCACCCTCGTAAATATGTTTAAACTAACAAACCATGATACCTCGCTGAGAGGTTAAATAGGGTAGCTATAAACTTGTAAAAACAATGAAAAATATTGCTGCTTACATAAAGCATCAATCAATCCTGGTGTTGTCATTTATCAATTATATGAGCCTTCACATGAGAAAGCCAACAAATGAGTTGTCCGACCATGACAGAAACCAACTAGGCTGTACACACACTGAAAATACACGTAGTTAGAAACTTGAAATTTCATATTTAAGAAGAAGCCGTATTGTACTATCCATTTAGCAATACATGTAACAAAGGCGCTGATCAGCTGTGCAATTACTGCACCTTTGGTTTCACATATGTAGATTGTTGGTTTTCTGGTGTGACGGCTCCTTTTATAAAGGGAAATTAATACATGTACTTCCTAAATTTAATTAAAACACTATTAAAGCAATATTGTGGATTTGTGTAGGAACTCTACGGAAACAATGGAGTCTACACAGATCAAAACAAGCTGTGCAAAATCATATATGAAAAAAAATATATATTCAATTAAGGATTGAAATTCAGATTTTAGCTTTCACTGGATGATGAAAAACATTAGGCTGTTTTAATGTCTGTGAAGCCCGAAGGGCTTCTCGGAGACATTAAAACAGCTAATGTTTTTCATCATCCAGTGAAAGCTAAAATCTGAATTTCAATACTTATATTTACATTTTATATTATCAATCAAGTATCAGATTTTTTATTGCGCATATCACCGTTCATTTTCATGTTATTTGACATCAAATCCGACTTAACATAATTTTGGAACAGCCAAGACGTCAAATTTTCGCGCCTAACGTCATGGCGATACGCGACCAACGTCACGACAACAAGAGTAAACAAACAACGTCACTGGATGGGTTTTGACGTCGCCTCGCCCATAGGCGTGGCCTCTAGATCACGTGACATAATGTTTTTCATCGGGAAATGAAGAACATCAAGAAAGATACTTTCATCTAGGGCGATTGCAATAAAAATGTAAATATCAAGATATAGGCATTACCAACTTAACACCAGTACAATATTCATTATTTTGTCGCCTTTTAAAATATGTTGTGAAATTTGTGACCTTTAAGCAATGGATAAATACAAGCTCATACACTATTTTCATGCTCAGCTCATCTGAGCTTGAAATTTTAAATGTCTGCCACCACATCAGAAAACCAACAATTTACATATATGCGAAAACAAAGGTGCAGACCAGCTTCGCAGTAACCGCAAACCTGATCAGCCATTGTTTTCGCTATACGAATAGTAAAATCCCTCTTCTTCTTAATTCCAAGATTTTAAGTTTCTAGTCTGTTTCTGTGGCTGTACAGGCTGGTTTGTGTCAGACCTGGTCGGAAACCAAAATTGTTGGTTTTCTCATGCAAAGACTCATATAAAGTACCCAGCAACAAGGGTATAAAACAACAAAGCCAAAAATTATCCTACTGATAAATTGTCAACAATTTCAACACTTATAACCGATACATTTTCCTATTCAACTGGGTTGATCAGAAAAGTTTTATGATATCTAAAACAGATAACTTTTTCAGCATTAAGGAAATATATATAAAATATGTATTACAAATGGAATAATTTTGTATGACACCAGTAATTTCTCGTTAACAAATCTAAAACCTACATTTGAGCCGCCTCATGGGAAAACCAACAATCTGCATAGGCGAAAACAAAGACGCAGATCAGCTTCGCGGTAACCGCGAAGCTGATTAGCGCCTTTGTTTTCGCTAATCGGATAGTACAATTCCTCTTCTACTTAAATCCGAAATTTCAAGCTTCTGGCTCTTTTCTGTGCTTGTACAGGCCGGTTTGTGTCGGACCTGTTCGGAAACCACATTGTTGGTTTTCCCACGAGGCAGCTCATTTCATTATTCAATTTTTAAAACAATATCTAATCTAAAACAATTATTCATGTAGTAAAATCATTATGAATAAACACGTCCATGCAATATATACAGAGATTTTTTAAGTTGTAAAAATTGAAAATTGATATTTTTCTTATTTTTGCTCAAAACATAGATTGTGGGTACACGTTAGAACCGCCTCATCGAGGCGGTTCTAATGAGTACCCACAATCTATGTTTTGGAGCAAAATTAAGAGAACTAAGTATACCCCTGCAAACCCCAGTTTTTCTGTATAAAAGTGGGGTATAAGGGGGTATATATTACACGGACATGTTTTCATGATGTGACCAACAAAATCATCCTTGTGCTTATTGAATGTTTTTTAAGCGGGATGTTAAACCACAATACCAACAAATCTGAACCTCATCAAAACAAAATGTGACTGCAATAGCTCTTCCTGTACTTTTATACAGGCGATCTAACAAGAAAATCATACATTTTAGAAATAGCACTGTACCATAGTTCATAGCAATCACAAAGGCAATAAAATACACAAAACAAATTTGACCAACTGTCTGCAAGCATTTTATATTTCAACATAAACACAACTTTCTCACCAATGGAAACGCAATTTCAAGCATTCATACAAAGTTTTGCAGGTACCACCAGTATGAGGAAATGTAATACACAACTTTGACAACATTTTGCAGACAATGACATTGTTTTATGGTGAAATTGCAATATTTTACAAAATAATTTGAATAACACAACCAAATAAAAGTTATAAGAATCAGGCAACATCCCTCTTTTAAATTAAGCTTGTTTTTCTTAAAGTCAAATTTTGTCTGAAGGGACATGTTCTCAACTATACATTAAAATGACCCAGAGCTACATCTAATCAAAGATGCCCTATTATTCATGCATCTAGCCATCTTCTTTAACTGTAATGCTCATTTATGTCTAACCTGGTTTTGAGGTTATAATACTTTTTTCAAGCTTAACTCAGCTGAACACGGAATTTAAACATCTCATAAATGCTGTAACAGCTCAAATTAATTAACATTTTAAGTGTAGATCAGCAAAGTGAGTAATTTGAGTAATTTATCCTGCTAATTAATATTAAAATGCTAACAAATGAGCAGGATAAATTTTATTCTCTGCTGAGTTGAACCTGAAAAATGTTTTATAACCTCAACACTTGGTCAAAATACCAAAGACAGTCTTCTCAGAGAGTAGCTGACTCAGCCGTAAAACTGTTGATTCCTCTCTGTTTAACTGAAGCTCTGGGTCTATAACTCCTATAAGATGATATTCTGTGGTGATCTCTCTCTGGCCGTAGGTATCAACGTTTGCTGGCTCCCTGTCTCTGGTTCCCCCTCTCCTCCCAACAGGTCTGACGTGTCCGTGTCTAACACAGGCTCTGCAATACCAATATATCAGCAATGTTGTTGTGTGGGGATTTTATGGGGATTTTGACTCAATTTAGGTTATGATATTCATTCAACTTACAGTACCAAACAGGTCCTAGTGAGTCCACACCATGAATGTGCAAAACAAGTGCATAAGCATTACACTGCCAGGTCTGCATCTGAGGGACCTGCACTTGCGTTACCATTTAAATGTCTTAGTAGATTATACTTCTTCAGTAGTCTTCTAGCATTGGACAGATAAAAGCACAAACATTTGAACTTGCTTGAAGGTACTCAAGGAATGCTCAAAGTTATATGAGCCTCCTCGTGGGAAAACCAACAATGTGGTTTCCGAACAGGTCCGGCACAAACTGGCCTGCACAAGCACAGAAAAGAGTTAGAAGCTTGAAATTTCGGATTTAAGTAGAAGAGGAATTGTACTATCCGAGTAGCAAAAACAAATGCGCTGATCAGCTTCGCGGTTACCGCAAGTAACCGCGAAGCTGATCTGCGTCTTTGTTTTCGCCTATGCAGATTGTTGGTTTTCCCATGAGGTGGCTCATTTGAACTTGCTTGAAGGTACTCAAGGAATGCTCAAAGTTATATGTCAATTTAAAGATGCAGCATATGATGCTGCACCTTATATTGACAGCTTATCACATTTTCTCGTACACTTTTATTAATAAAGGTACTTTTCCTGGACAGAGAAATGCAACTGCTCTGCTCTAAAAGAAGGGGGTGCAGTGGCTTAGTGGCAGAGTGTCAGCCATTGGAATGCTGGTCATGTCTAGTTGTGTCCTTGAGCAAGATACATTTAACCCATATTTGACGAATGGATTTTCCCCATCATTATCAATTGGATGAGTTCACTTTCATATTTAGGGGTGTTAGGAGTGATTATTATTTTTTATCTCATTTTTCGATGAAATTTCTCTGTGCAAACAGAATAGCCCCAGATGGGACGCCGCGTTCTGCGGCATCACATCTGGGGCTATGCTGTTTGCCTATGTCCCATAAAAGGGACGCCAGGCTTAAATGAGTTAAAAGCGTGTAATACTGATTAAAATACCAAGGGCAAAAAGTGTTGGAAGTCCTGATTTGACTGAAAAATTGTTGATGGGACTTAAAAGCAATAACCAAATTAGATTACTTTCTGCCCTTTGATTATATAGCCTAGTTTATATTAGTCCTGATTAGAAACACCAAGTGCAAGCTCCAATTTTGTAGGCCCGATCATGAAAAACCCAGGGTTTCAAACCTGGTCTGACACAAACCAGCCTGTCCAGTCACACAAGAAGGCACAGATATATTTGAAAGAGGCTTTGAGCAAAAACAAAGGCACAAATCAGCTGTGCAGTTTTGTTTTCCATCACATACATAACTAGAGGACCATTGGTCCTGTAGCTCACCTGAGAGATTATCACATTGTAAGCTCATGAGATTTAAATTAATTGAGAATCGACCAATGAAAGTCTATGCATGGACACTATTAACCCCCGGGGCATGGCCAAATTTGACCCAGGGGCATGACTGGCACAATTTATAATGGGGACTACCAAACATTGCTACATACAAAATATAGAAGCTCTGGGCCTTTTGGTTTCAGAGAAGAAGATTTTTGTTAGTTTTTCCCATTGTAAGTCTATAAAGACTATCTACCCCCGGGGCGTGGCCAAATTTGACCCCAGGGGCATGAATGGCACAATTTATATAGAGGACCATTAGCCATTGCCACATACAAAATATCAAAGCTGTGGGCCCTGTGGTTTCAGAGAAGAAGATTTTTTAATTTTTTCCCATAGTAAGTCTATGGAGACTATCAACCCCCGGGGCGTGGCCAAATTTGACCCCAGGGGCATGAATGGCACAATTTATGTAGAGGACCATTAGCCATTGCTACATACCAAATATCAAAGCTGTGGGCCTAGTGGTTTCAGAGAAGAAGATTTTTTTAGTTTTTCCAATTGTAAGTCTATGGAGACTATCGACCCCCGGGGCGTGGCCAAATTTGACCCCTGGGGCATGGCTGGCACAATTTATGTAGAGGACCATTAGCCATTGCCACATACAAAATATCAAAGCTGTGGGCCCTGTGGTTTCAGAGAAGAAGATTTTTGAATTTTTTTCCCATAGTAAGTCTATGGAGACTATCGACCCCCGGGGCGTGGCCAAATTTGACCCCAGGGGCATGAATGGCACAATTTATGTAGAGGACCATTAGCCATTGCTACATACCAAATATCAAAGCTGTGGGCCTAGTGGTTTCAGAGAAGAAGATTTTTTTAGTTTTTCCCATTGTAAGTCTATGGGACCTATCTGTTGCCATGGAAACCACAATTTTGATACAATCTGCTCCAAAACCTAATGCCATCAATCCCCCAACCCAATTATGGTTCACATTAAATTTGACCAAGATCGGCCTACTAGCTTCAGAAATATTCTTCTTTGAAATTGTGGACGGACGACAGACGACGACGGACGACGGATGCCTGCCTATCCTATAAGCTCACCTGTGAGCCTTCGGCTCAGGTGAGCTAAAAACGGGGTTTTTTCATGATGCAGCTCATAGTTGTGATATACAAGGGGTACTCCAAATTTACAGTTCATTATTCTGTGAAACATTATATTACATGCATTTGTTGAACTATTGTATACGGAGTTCCTTAGCCAACGCAACTCGTCATTTAAACTTGAATAACTGTTTGTGGATTTGGTAAAATCATCAGAAATTCAGCACTTACCTAGCTAAACCATTCTCAGAGACAATTTGTGAAAACAAGTTGTCAGACTTGTTTCGTTCCCCTACAATTGCTTAAAACATAACAAAGAGGTCATTGAAATCAGTATTTTTGATGATTTTCTTGGAAAAACGTTCACAGCAAAATGCAATAGAAAACAAATTTCCCATAGCTGTGATATACTTTATTCAATATAAAGTCTAGATTGCTAACACAAAGTATAGCATATGGTTTTCATGTAGATGATGTAGACCATGTGACCATTTAGTGACATTGAACGCCAAAAAACAGGCAATTTATGGGTACCAAAACATAATGCCAATTTCTGGTATTGAGCCATAGAATTCATGACGAAAACATGCCCATGCAATATACAAAGATTCTTTTATCTTTAAAAATTGAAAATTTTTAGCTGAAAAATATTGATATTTTTCTTATTTTTGCTCAAAACATAGATTGTTGGTACACGTTAGAACCGCCTCGCCGAGGCGGTTCTAACGAGTACCCACTATCTATGTTTTGGAGCAAGAATAAGAAAAATGGGTATACCCCTGCATACCCCAGTTTTGCTATATAAAAGTGGGGTTTGAGGGGGTATACATTGCACGGACATGTTTTCCTGATGAAACATTGAAACTGGCATACACTCATAGGGCGATCTTCTTAGATTTGAAATGTATGCATGCAAGGCCATGTGCGCAGGGAATGGAAAAGGCACTTTTGTACTCTGAGGCAAGTTTCTGTGCATGCGCAGTAAACTCTTGGATTTTTGGACACAAATTTTTTTCGGGTCATTTTAATTGTGACTGAGCACAAAAGTTCCAGACCATTGACCAATTTAATGGATGAGAGGAAAAAGTAGTTGTCTGTGAACCTCCGTATAGAATAGATGTAAAATCAGTACACAGATTTTGCAGCTCAATGTTAGTGAAAAGAAAGCAAAACAAACATAATCAAACAGTAACTATCATGCACTAATAAAACATAACACTGAAAGCATTAACCTAACAATAATTGACCCGCGACGCAAGAAAGCTGGTCTTCCAGAGTTCTAACCAGGTCTGACACAAACCGGCCTGTACAATCACAGAAAAGGGCTAGAAGCTTAAAATTTTGAATTTAAGAAGCAGATGAATTGACTATCCCAGTAGCGAAAACAAAGGCGCTGATCAGCTGTGCAGTAAGCTGATCTGCGCCTTTGTTTCTGCATAGGCAAACCAGAGGACCAATGGTCCTGTAAACGCTCACCCGAGATCTGCTGCATATACCAATAAACATGTTTGAATATCATGGTATTTAACTCCAGTGCAGGGGCAGATGAAGCCCTAGGGCCATTTTCTTTTTTCAGAATCTTCAATATTCTGTCCATTTGCCAATTTCTTGCTGGCATTTCCCTTCAAATGACATTTTAACAGTTTTCCCAATTCAAATGCATAGGCAACCCATGCTGACCTTGCCATAAACTTGGTCAAGGTCATCACAGGGTCATGATTTATATATACATTGGAGTACTTTAGCCATCGATGCTTCAAGCCAAGTTTCCTTGAAATCAGTCTATTGGTTTCAGAGAAGAAGATTTTTGATGGGTTTTTACCATATATGGGCATGGTGGCCATCTTTGTCATGTGACCTAGATTATTTATATACACATTGATTCCACCATTCTATAGCTGCTTCACATAAAATGTGGCTTTGATTGGCCAAGCGGTTTCAGAGGAGAAGACGTTTGAATATAATGGAAATATATGTGTATAATTGCCGCGGGGTGGGGGTACATGAGCCCCTGGGGTCCAATTTTTTTCAGAACCATTAATATTCAGGGATTTCAGTCCTACTTCACATTCCCTGCAAGACTTTCACTTTAAATTACATTTTAAAAGTTTTCCCCATTCAAATGCATTGGCTACCTGTGTTGACCTTGCCGTAAAATAGATCAAGGTCATCACAGGGTCATGATTTATATACACATATAAAATTTGGCTTTGATTGGCCAAGTGGTTTCAGAGGAGAAGACGTTTGAATATTATGGAGATATACATGTATATTGCCCCGGGGTGGGGGCACATGAGCCCCTAGGGTCCATTTTTTTTCAGAATCATTAATATTCAGTCCTACTGCCCATTTCCTGCAAGACTTTCACTTCAAATGACATTTTAAAAGTTTTCCCCATTCCAATGCATTGGCGACCTATGTTGACCTTGCCGTAAAATAGGTCAAGGTCATCACAGGATCATGATTTATATATACATTGTAGTGCTTGAGCCATTAATGCTTCATGCCAAGTTTCATTGAAATCGGTCCACCGGTTCTGGAAAAGAAGATTTTTGAAGGGTTTTTACCATATATGGGCATGGCGGCCATCTTGGTCATGTGACCTGGATTTCTTATATACACATTGGTTCCCCCTTCCTATAGATGCTTCATATGAAATTTGGCTTTGATTGGCCATGCGGTTTCAGAAAAGAAGATCTTTGAAATTGTGGACAGACGCCGGACGGACGCCGGATCATGGCCATCCTATAAGCTCACCTTGTGAGCCTAACGGCTCAGGTGAGCTAAAAATCCATTATATTATGACGTGGCTCAATTATAAGTGATATTATAAGTGAAAACAACATAGTGAAAGTACTAAAAGAGAACAGTTGTAAAGCCTCTTGAACCTGTTGTTTGAAAAAGTCAAAATCTTAAGTAAATGTTTCCGAAACAAAGATACTTTAAACGGTTATACAATTGTTGCTTTTTTTGCATTGCGAACAGAATGATTCAACAAAAATGGTAGAGTATATGTCAATCTGTATTAAACTTAGTTAATAAGTAGACAATTCCATGGCTAATCAACAACTGGTCAAAAACAATAAACAACTACATTGTATTTACTTCTTCCTATATAAAATGTTTTAATATTAGCACTCCTTGTTCATCATACAATTTCATCACATCCCTTTCTAACGTTTGTCACTACACTCCGGTTTACTAGGTAAATGAAGAGATACACGTAATTCTTAAACATGACAAAGTCTCTTTATAAATTTTTCTGACCAGGTCCAGGAGTAACAAAACTTTTTTCACGCTCAACTCATCTGAGCATGAAGTTTAAAGTGATATAAATTGAGATTTCAGTTTAGAACACCAAAGCCTGTAATTTATCCTGCAATAAATAAGCCGCCCCGTGGTAAAACCAACAATGTGGTTTCCGAACAGGTCCGACACAAATTAGGCTGTACAGTCACAGAAGCAGGCTAGAAGCTTGAAATTTTGGAGTTAAGTAGAGGAGGAATTGTACTATCCGAGTAGCGAAAACAAAGGCATTGATCAGCTTCGCAGTTAACGCAAAGCTGATCTGCGTCTTTGTTTTCGCATATGCAGATTGTTGGTTTTCGGCTCAAATGTTAAAATGTCAACAAAATTACTGAGCAGGATAAATTTTAGTCTAAGCTGAGCTGAGCATATAATCTCGGGGCCTGGTCTGCTGCTAATCAAGCTACACAGCTGTTGACGATGTCAGTTTTATATCTAAGATGAAGAGGACAGCCCAATTTTTGTGGAAAATTCATCCAAGAGCCTTTAAGACAGCTTTTTCATGCTCAGGTACATGGTACAAGTATTAGGATAACTGTAACTTTTCTTTGTAAAGTAATAATGTAGGACCAAAATAAGGTTAGGTAACAAAGAAACATAAGATTTACTTTTGGCACTAGTTTTATTTCAGTAATATATGGCAATCATCAAACCTACAGATCTCTATATGTAATTCATTAGCGTTAATGTTAAATGTAAATGTAAATGTATGATATGTAAGTCTTTATTACTGTTCAATGAGTAATCAAAATGAGAATATATTCTTGCGGTTTCAGACACAGCAAGCTAGTCTTGCACCCAGTGATAAACAGGTTTATTCACCACATACAAAGTACAACCTTTTTATGGCCTAAAGCTTAATTAAGTCATTAAATCTTTAGTGGCTCTATTGCCTGGTTCGTGTCAGACCAATTTAAACAAATTTTCTGACCATGCAGCTAAAAATGCATGTTAAGATTCTGTGATGTAAGCAGGGTTATCTAAATTATTAACACAAGCACCATCGCCCCTGTTAGTAGTGTTAGTTGCATCGCTAAGCACTTGACCGTCTGCATAATTTTCAAGCACAATTTGTGATGAAGCGTTATTGCAACAATTACCTTTGGCGTCTCTTCTCTGTGGCAATAGAAACACTATCGACGATGAAATCACAACATGCCATACACTGTGTGTGTATTTATAGTTTTCCTCCGTCTCTAAGAATGCGAATATAATTAATCCTGTGCCGGCGAGAATAATGCCGGGTAGGATGTTTGTGAGATATCGTCTCTTTGTAGGAAATATTTGATGTCTTAATTTACATTGCCGTATCTGAAATGACAAAAATAAATTAACAAAATAGTACCATATATGGACAACTAAATCATATTTTAGAGACAAGTAAGAGTCCCATTGTCAGCTCTTCTACCTGTACTTTTATCTTTGAAGTTTCTTATCCAGTGGGACTTATGGAAACCTCCTCAGCTTGGGATCAAACTTGAGTCAAAAAGCACAAAGACTAGAAATTTCTTCCAAAGATGCTTTGATAATCACTGCAACCCATTATTTTATCTAAACACTTTAATAGGAAAACATACCCAGACCAAACTGCTCCTGAGTGAGCTATTTCATTCGCACCATTTGGAGGTATGAACCTCTTTATTTGCATTATATTCAGGAATAATAATTTTAATAATTTTTGAGAATGTTAAAAGAATTTCTTACCCAGGAAACAACCATGATAATAAAACCTAGCCCAGCTGGAATGGCAAACGACCATACTCCATGCTTCTGATACTCCACGGCTACTGCTACACCTAAAGCTCCTATAATGTGACATATAGTCCTTAGCCGGGTACCAATCTCCGACATAGCTAGTAACGTGACCCAGAAAGACAGGATGGAGCCGAGGAAGTCGGAGAAGCTGAGGACACTGTAGTCCATCATACAGTATTGCAGCCAGTTACTGGTATCACACGCATGATAAAACTGGAATGAAAAGGTAAGTTAAATCTGTCAACAAAGACGTATGGTGGACAGGAAGACCAAAACATCTAAAGTGATTGTGGGCTCAGGGAGAAAAAGTTGTCTATGTTGAAGTAGAATTACCTTTTAGAACTTTATTATACAGATTATATCTAATCAGAATACATAACACAAGATGTAGTTTGCATAATTTACTGACCTTAATTTTTCTTACAAAGTTCTCCATGTAATTGCTGAAAATATTGTCTTTGATGAGTGAAGCATAAAAATTCCACTTATTTTCATGACTGAATTTTTATTTTCATTTTAAATTTCACACACTGTAATTCATATGAAAAGCTTTGTTTTAATTTTAGAGTTAGTACATCCAAACATCACATATCTGTGAAATGTATACCCCATTAAAGCCAGATGTAGGTAATTGAAGGCGCTCAAAGGAACGTGCGTATCTAGGGGTAGAAACGTCATTTTTATGCCACACTCGTAACGTCAGTTTTCGCTCGAAACGTCATTTCTAACATCAGTTTACATTCAGAATACGAAACTATCTCCATACAATTGTGCAGAGGACTTCAGAAATGTAAAAGAAATGATATTATTTATAATTTTTGCTCAAAATATAGATTGTGGATACATGTACATATCAGTATTTTAAAAATTCCTACCGTGGATTTTTTTTTAAATATATTAAGAAAATTAACAATAAGAGCTGTCGCAGGACAGCGTGCTCGACTGCTTCTGACCTTTGTCAAACATTAGGCCAAACCCGACCGGTAACCCAAAGCATTATGCTCATACATCTTTTTGCCTTGATGCGATAAGGCAAAATCACTGAACCATGAAAGTTAACTATAACTACCTAAGATTTAAAGGTCTCACTCATATTGTGAAAGAAGTGTGTTCACATACCAACTCAGTGCCAAGACACAAGGCAAAATCACTGAACCGTGAAATAAGGTCACACTGACCTATAAGTATTTCAGGGTCAAAGCCTCAAAGGTCTAGTGATACTTACTCATAATGTGAAAGAAATATGATCATATACCCATTCAGTGTTGAGATATAAAGCAAAATCACTGAACCATGAAATTAGGTCATAGTGACCTATAAGTATGTTTGGGTTAAAGGTCTGGTCATACTCATTCATAATCAGAAAGAAGTATGAAAAAATACCAACTGAGTGTCGAGATATAAGGCAAAATCACTGAACCATGAAATTAGGTCACAGTGACCCAGGAATACTTTACGGTCAAAGGTCTTGTCATACTCATACATATCGTGAAAGAAGTATGTTCATATACCAATTGAGTGCCGAGATATAAAGAAAAATCACTGAACCGTGAAATAAGGTCATATTGACCTAGGACTACTTTAGGGTCAAAGGTCTTGTCATACGCAAACATAGTGTCAAAGAAGTTTGTTCATAAACTACTTGAGTGCCGAGATATAAGGCAAAGTCACTGAACCGTGAAATTAGGTCATAGTGACCTATAAGTATATTGGGGTCAAAGGTCTGGTCATAATCACTCATAATCTGAAAAAAAATTGAAAATATTCCAATTGAGTGTCAAGATGTAAGGCAAAATCACTGAACCGTGAAACTAGGTCACAGTGACCTAAGACTACTTCAGGGTCAAAGGTCTTGTCATACGCAAGCATACTTTGAAAGAAGTTTGTTCATAAACCATTTGAGTACCGAGTTATAAGGCAAAATCACTGAACCGTGAAATTAGGTCACAGTGACCTACAAGTATATTGGGGTCAAAGGTCTGGTCATACTCACTCATAATCTGAAAAAAGTATGAAAATATACTAATTGAGTGTCAAGATATAAGGCAAAATCACTGAACCGTGAAATTAGGTCACATTGACCTAGGACTAATTCAGGGTCAAAGGTCTTGTCATACGCAAACATACTTTGAAAGAAGTTTGTTCATAAACCATTTGAGAACCGAGATATAAGGCAAAATCACTGAACCGTGAAAGTAGGTCACAGTGACCTATAAGTATATTGGGGTCAAAGGTCTGGTCATACTCACTCATAATCTGAAAAAAGTATGAAAATATACTAATTGAGTGTCAAGATATAAGGCAAAATCACTGAACCGTGAAATTAGGTCACAGTGACCTATAAGTATATTGGGGTCAAAGGCCTGGTCGTACTCACTCATAATCTGAAAGAAGTAAGAAAATATACTAATTGAGTGTCAAGATATAAGGCAAAATCACTGAACCATGGAAAGTAGGTCAACCGACCCTTACCGTCATGACACACAAGTCAGTGTCACAAAGTCAAAAGATGAACGACCAACCATCTTCCTAAGTTGTTTCTATTAAGAAATAAAAAGAAAAAAAATTCGGGGAGTTCTAGATTTTGACCTCTAGCCCCGCCCCCCTGACTCCGACCCAGAGGTCCGATGTCATGGAACCTAAAGTGTATGAAGTATGAATGCTTTATGATAAGTTGTTGTCAAGATATGGACTCCTTGTAAAAGTTACATAGCAGTACATCTATTTTTTACAGTGTTCTAGTTTTTAACCTCCAGCCCCACCCCCCAGGCATGGTCCGAGAGACCCTATGCCATGAAATGAAACTCAACCCTACAGGGTACCTATGGTCCGGGTAGGAAAGCCCTCTGATAAAAAGTTTTCAAGATATAGACTTCTAGAATACTATATCACAGAAAAGCCATTATTATTAATGGTGTTCTAGATTTTAACCTCTAGCCCCACCCCCTGGCATGGACCCAGGGATCTGATGCCATGGAATGAAAGCCGACCCTACAGGGTGTCAATGGCCCAAGTATCAATGCTTTCTGATGAGTGGTTGTCAAGATATGGACTTCTAGAAAACTTTAACACAAGAATTGCCATTTTTGAAGGTGTTCTAGATTTTAACCTCCAGCCCCACCCCCTGGTCTGGACCCAGGGGCCCGATGCCATGGAATGAAAGCTAACCCTACAGGTAATCTATGGTCCAAGTATGAATGCTTTCTGATGAGTGGTTGTCAAGATATGGACTTCTAGAAAACTTTAACGCAAGTGTGACGCGCACGCGCACGGGAACGCGCACGGGAACGCGCACGGGAACGGGAACGGGAACGTGGACGACCGGGGTGACTGCAATAGCTCTATGCACTTCGTGCAGTCGAGCTAAAAACAGGGGTTTAAAAATCGCATTTTACGTTGACGTCAATGTATTTTTGCTCTCAAATTCAACCATTTTGAAGGCCGATATTTGGAAAACAAGCTCGGAACGGTATCGATTCCTTTTCATTTTTGTTTGTAGGACATCAAAATACACCTACATGCAAAAAATAAAAAATTTCTACCATGAAGTCAATTACGTACATCTGGCTTTAAACCCCACTTTTATATAGCAAAACTGGGGTATGCAGGGGTACACCTATTTGGGTATGCAGGGGTACACCTATTTGTCTTATTTTTGTTCCAAAACATAGATTGTGGGTACTTGTTAGAACTGCCTCAGCGAGGGATTTCTAACATGTACCCACAATCAATGTTTTAAACGAAAATAATAAAAGTATCAAATTTTTTCTGCATAACTTTTTTCATTTTTTAAAACTTTAAAAGTGTAGTGTCTGTATATTATATGGGCATGTTTTTTCTTAATGATTAAGACTTACTGTGGAGAAGAACATATTGAATGTGTAGACGATAGCCTCTACAAAGAATCGCCTATACACCGCAAGGATTATCCCGGGAATGAAGAATAGGTTACTCAATGTGAGTAGCAGGACGGCTGTCAGTTCAGTAGAGTAAGCCACAGCCTCGGTGCCATCTGTGCAGCCATAGCCTCTCCAACCTACAAAATATAAATCTAACCTTAGATAAAACAGCAAAGGTTATACCAGGAAGGATATTACAGACAGCAAGGGTTATCCCGCAATAAAGAATAGGTCACTCAGTGTGAGTAGCAGGACAGCTGTCAATTCCATAGAGTAGGCCACAACCTGTGTCATCCATAAAGCCATAATCTTGCGAACATAGAAAGTATAACTATTAAATGAATACATATGTTGTTTAAGTCTTTTCTGTTAACATTGTTTGACCGAGATAAATAGTTTCTGTAGAACTTTGTTTTTCTAGCCATGTTTTAGAATCTAAAACAAAACCAAATTGATGTTCACTTACCAAGACTGCATGCAAGTTGAGAGGCTTACCGTAAACTGACTATTTGGATAGAAAAAGTATTTCTAAAGATGTACATGTAAAAAATTGCAAAGATGTAACCCGAATGCAATCCATAATGTGCTATTGACTGCTAGGCGGAATTTGACAAATGAGCCGCCTCATGGGAAAACCAACAATCTGCATAGGCGAAAACAAAGACGCAGATCAGCTTCGCGGTAACCGCGAAGCTGATCAGCGCCTTTGTTTTCGCCACTCGGATAGTATAATTCCTCTTCTACTTAAATCCGAAATTTCATGCTTCTAGCTGTTTTCTGTTACTGCACAGACCGGTTTGTGTCAGACCTGTTAGGAAACCACATTGTTGGTTTTCCCACGAGGCGGCTCCAATGTTATCAATTGACATTCTTTGATTTATACATGTACTAGTTTTACCTGCTATGCAAGCACAAGTACTGAAGACATGTACACCACTGATGTATTCTTTGCAGTTGCCGAACTCTCCACATTGTCCATCAACACAGCTAGACAGCTCAACACTGAATGCAGCATCAGGGAAATGAACACAGCTCTCTTTCTTGCTGAAAAAAAAAATCAAATATGAAATGTAATACATGTACATAAAGTGCAAAAACATCTATGGACCATTAACCAGAGGACCAATGGTCCTGTAAACGCTCACCTGAGACCTGAGATACCAATAAACTTATCTGACTAGAATGGTAATATACATGTATATAACCCCAGGGCAGGGTCAGAGCAACCTCTGGAGTCATTTTCTTTTTAAATGATAAAAATTCAGTCCATTTGCCAATTTACTGCAAGTTTAGTCCTTCAAATGACATTGTAACAATTTTCCCCATTCAAATGCATGGGCGAGCTAAGTTGACCTTATCATAAAATAGGTCAAGGTCATCCAAGGGTCATGATTTATATAAACTTTGTAGAGCTCCACTGCCTGATGCTTAATGCCAAGTTTCAAAATCATAGGCCATCTGGTTCTGGAAGAGAAGATTCTTATATGTTTTTTGCTAATTATAGCCATGGCAGCCATCTTGGTCATGTGACCTGGACCATTTAATATAAACTTATTTTCCCTCTTCCTAAGGATGCTCCACATGAAGTTTGGCTTTGATTGGCCAAGCGGTTTCAGAGGATTATGGAAATATACATGTATATAGCCCCAGGGCAGGGGCAGACAACCCCCAGGGGCCAAAATTTTTCCATAAACATTAATTTTCTGTCTAATTGCCTATTCCCAGTAAGTTTTACCCATTTAATAGCATTTTACCATTTTTCCCCATTCAAATGCATTGGCGACCTAAGTTGACCTTGCCGTAAAATAGGCCAAGGTCATCGCAGGGTCATGATTTATATAAACTTTGTAAAGCTTCTTTCTGTGATGCTTCATGCCAAGTTTCAAAATCATAGGCCTTCTGGTTCTGGAGAAGAAGATTTTTAAAGGTTTTTGCTATTTACAGCCATGGCGGCCATCTTGGTCATGTGACCTTGACCATTTATATAAACTTTCATTCCCCCTTCCAATGGATGCTCCACATGAAGTTTGGCTTTGATTGGCCTAGCGGTTTCAGAGAAGAAGATGTTTGAATATTATGGTCATATACATGTATATGGCCCCGGGGCAGGGGCAGACAATCCCCCAGGGGCTAAAATTTTCCATTAACATTAATCTTCTGTCCATTTGCCTATTCCCAGTAAGTTTTACCCATTAAATAGCATTTTACCATTTTTTCCCATTCAAATGCATTGGCGACCTAAGTTGACCTTGCCGTAAAATAGGTCAAGGTCATCCTAGGGTCATGATTTATATAAACTATGATGGGCCCGCGTCCCCAATGCTACATACCAAGTTTCGTGGAAATCGGCCCACTGGT
Organism: Rugalucina vietnamica; assembly: GCA_964017185.1. Taxonomy (NCBI): domain Eukaryota; kingdom Metazoa; phylum Mollusca; class Bivalvia; order Lucinida; family Lucinidae; genus Rugalucina; species Rugalucina vietnamica. The sequence goes on along the minus strand of OZ024873.1, from coordinate 30,988,833 downwards.
TCTGGAGAAGAAGATTTTTAAAGGTTTTTGCTATTTATAGCCATGGCGGCCATCTTGGTCATGTGACCTGGACCATTTATATAAACTTTCATTCCCCCTTCCTAAGGATGCTCCACATGAAGTTTGGCTTTGATTGGCCAAGCAGTTTCAGAGGAGAAGATCTTTGAAATTGTGAACGACGGACGACGGACGGACGACGGACGGACGGACGCCGGAGCATGGGTATACTATAAGCTCACCTGTGAGCCTTCGGCTCAGGTGAGCTAATAAGGGCTGCCATGATGTGTCAATGTTATGTCAAAATAAATGTTTTGGCCTTTCTCTCTGTGATATCAGCCCTTGGTCTCAATTCAGTGAGTCTGACAGTCTACCTGGCTGATTTGTGTCTTTGATGTGCAAAAAAAGTCAAAGAATTTTCCATGCAGCTGGTTACATGCCATGTTACGAGCAAACCAGTCTAATGGGTTTCAACCACAAGTTAAACACTGACAGTGTTTTGTGATGCAATACAATGATACTTGGGATAGATCTTCCTTTCTCGCCCATCAGACAAGCATATCCCATTGTGTGCCTGTCCGAGATATTACTATCTCAGTTCTTGTAAATTTTAGCTGTCTCAAAATGCTATTCATTTCTGTATTGAGCCGATAGAAATGTACATCTTTATTTTTACATCTGTGACAAAAATAAACTTTAAGGTGTTAATTTCAGGAAGTTTACAGGAGTAATTGTAGTCTGCTGCTTTGATAAAAATCTCAAAATCAAATTTTGCTGAGAATTTTATGCACTAGACAAAATGTTGATTACATATTTTTTTGTAAGGTTAGTGCACAAACAATATTATTTTTATTTTTTCAATTGTTAATTTGCATACTGTTTCATGTAAAAACAAAATGGCTGCCTGAATAGCATTTGAAGCCTATTGAGAGTCAAAATGGTTTAAATGATGAGTGAGAAAAATAATCAATGATGGTGTTGAGGCCTCAACAAGGAAATCTTAGGCTTGTTTTCAGATTATTTGAGTCTCATCCTCAGCAAGGCCTCGGATGAGACTTGAATAATCTGAAAACTTGCCTGAGATTCCCATGTCTCAGCCTCAACCCCATCATAGATTCTTTTAATCTACTTCCCACACTTGTGTAATAGTGTTATAATCTTACCCAGTATGTTTGTTAAAACACTGACTGTAGAGCCCCAGAAACCACTCGCCAGGCTCAGGGTATGGTATAAAAGTATATTCCACTACAGGTGATGTGATATTCTTCTCCAGAAATATTCCACCCTCACATTTTAGTGCGTTGGCTGACCCAGGAATTCTGTGCCTCAATAGGCAGAGATGGATAGTAGCTGTTTGGTTTTTGTTCTATGAATGGAAATTCAAAGGAATCAGAGCAATTTCATGGGAAAACATGATTTAAGCACATTAGCCACCGCATCAGAAAACCAACAATTTGCATATGCAAAAACAAAGGCGCAGACCATCTTCGCGGTAACCTTTGTTTTCGCTACACAGATAGTACAATCCTTCTTCTTCTTAAATCCAAAATTTCAAGTTTCTAGCCTCCTTCTGACTGTACAGGCTGGTTTGTGTCAGACCTGGTCTGAAACCCAAATTGTTGGTTTTCTCATGCGAAGGCTCATATGTGAAAAAAGGCATAAATCAGCAAATGGGTGACTGCATAGTGTGTCATTGCCCTTTGTTTTTGTTATGAAATAGCTACTCGTAAATAGCACCTTTATACCAAAATTTAAATGTGTCTGGTCTTGTCCTATGGTCTTTACAATCAGAATATTAACATACAAAGTGTGAGTTACAAATTTTTCAATACTGTAAATTCAGAAAATTTCGCATGACTTTTATTTCCCGAATTTTCTATTTCAGAGTTATTCGTGAGGCAACAAATTCGCAAATATTCGCGAAATTATGTTCTCATGAACATTTACAAATTTACAGTACATCATATTGTGGCTGTATTTATTTTTAGTCATGTCAGGATGAACTCAATGCTTCCTGGGTATTTAACTGGTACTATATTGTTTTGACATGTACAATACACATCAGATGTCGGTTTGAAGCCCCAAACCTCTTGCTCCTGAGTCCAACAATCTACGGTACCACTGAACTACAGCACACCCTTACATCTGGACAAAGTGTCTATGAAATATTCACACTTACAAGAACTGAAGGGTTTGTAGAGGTCAGTCCTATTTTTAGGGTTCCTCCAATGTCTTCAACTGGGTTAACACGAAATCGTGTCACAATCGTAGAATAATCTGGCACTAACATAGAGTTTATAGGCAGTGGTCGTGGAAGCAACGAACTATCTGGCATTGCAAACGTAACATTGAAGTCAAATTCACTAAGAGCAAATCTGCCCAGGTCACTTATCAAGATGCAAGAATCGTGCGTTATATTGTGTATAGGATTTGATAATGAGCTCTGGAAATCAAAGGTTGGTAAATATGCTAACTGGTATACTGTACAACCTGCAATAGACAATAAAGAATGTTTTGATTGTGACAATTATGATGAAATGTGGCTCGGAGATAAAATTCTGAATTTCTAAGAAGCTTAGCTAAAATGAAATTTACAGTACATTCCTCATTTAATAATATTGTCAAATTCACTGAAATTCTAAAGCTTCCTGCGCAACTCAGTTATGCACGAAATTCTTATTGCTCCTAAATATCATAATAACAAAAATCACTAAAATGCTAAAAATTAGATTTATGTGAAGCATTGCAAAATGCTGATTACATACATGTACATTGTGTATACAAAAAGGGTTGTGTGACACTGTATCAAAACATAAGTACATTTATCACAGCCGTTTATATTAAATGTTATTTAAAATACTCACTTTTAACTCTAAAATCAACAATAACAGAAACATTTGTAACATTCCCCTCATGCTTAGGATCTATAGCTACACCAAGATATGTCCATTTCTTCAACACAGGTGAAAACACCTCAAAATGACAGCTGTCACTGTCATAGCAGTTCACACTACTTGTGTTTTGATTGGGCAAGGTTTCCTCTTGTAAACCTATTTTGATGGGACACTTTTGGTCAGTCACTGTAGTATTATCACTGTAGTGTACTGTGCACTCTGTCACTGTTAGGGAATAGGCCACAGTCCCAACTGGCACAGAATATCTAAAAGTATGTGATAATTAATGTACATATTAGAATGTAAGAACCAATGAAGATTTACACTCACCTCAAATAAACCATAGAAACAAAACATTTGCAACAAATTTTATGAAAATTGATGTAATTAAGTAGATAGCTGTTTAGGTTTGGTTCACCAATACTACAATCTTACACAAATTGCTGATTTCTTTCTTTGAAAAGACAAACTAAAATTGTATTCAAGCATTTCGTATAGCTACCATTATCCAATAAGATGAGCACAGAATGGTGAAATTTAGTCAAACAAGTACATGTAACTACGCTGTACTGTATCAAACCTAGAGCAAATATGAAAAGCAAATGACCATGCTAAATTGCATTTTTTAGTTAATCATCTGGATAACATCATGTCAATGAAATGTATACCCCCTTACACCCCACTAGTATAATTGGGGTGTTCAGGGGTACATGACATTTGCATACAGTTTTTCTTATTTTTGCTTCAAAATATAGATAGTGGGTACTTAAGCTTGTTAGACTTCCTCAGCAAGTTTTGAGCAAAATTAAGAAAATTATCAAAGTTTTTCAACAGAAAATTTTCAAATTTTTTAGTGGTCAAATTCTCTTATAAAATATATTTTGCTTGCATGTTTTCGTAATTTGTAAGTGAACTGACCTGTACAGAGCATCTCGTCTGGCCTTAGTATTGACGAGACTGATTTCTTGTGGCTGACCAAAGGCCATCTCCTCCACTACATCAAGGCCTTGTGACTCAATGAGAACAAACAAACCATACATACACGACCCTTTGGTGGACTGAAAAACATTACTTGGACCATGAGGTGAAAAAAATGTTTGGGGTATTCCAGCAAGGTCCAACACAACAGGGATATTGTTGGCTCAATAATGATGGAGACCATTTCCAGAAAAACTAATCCAGAAATAGCTATACCGGTATGTAGTAATAACATTATTCCCTATCTCCTTGAAGGGGCCATTTTAAAAATCAAAGGTAAATTTTAATGACACAAGCATGACTGTATATATGGTGTATACAGAAGATAGCTACAGGGAGAAGGTACCCACTCAGGCGTCTCTGCAGAAAAACAGCTGATCTACACAGCAAAGGTCTTTGCTTTTGCCTAAAATCGATAAGGTTGTGGGTAAAATCTGAGAACTCATTCAGAGGCACATCTACACAACTTATAAACTGTGCCATGAGATAATTGGATTTTTGCCAATCCAAAAACAAAGGTGCAGATCAGCTGTGCAGTAAATTCACAGCTGATCAGCGCCTTTGTTTCCACCAAACAGATAGTACAATTCCTCTTCTTCTAAAATGCCAAATTTCAAGCTTCTATCCATCTTTTGTAGCTGCACAGACCAGTTTGTTTGCCTTGTTTGTGCTACACGGATGCGATAGTACAATTTGTCTTCTTCTTAAGACTGAAATTTCAACCTTCCATCCATCTTCTGTGGATGCACAGACCGGTTTGTTTCAGACCTATTTGGTAACATTATTAAAGGCGTTTTCTCGCATCACAGCTCAAATGCCAAGTAAATGCTATTCAAATCTACAGCATATCATATATACAAGCAGTTATGTCAGTCTAAAGACTTCCCAAATAATATACATGTACATGCATCAAAATGCTATGAGAAACAATTAGCATAAGATAAACTCAAGATGCAACCAGATTTCTGGTATGATATTGTCAGTTTGGTGTTTCACTAAAGAACTATCATATTCATTCTAATTAGCGCACAGTGCCCTTAACTTTTTGACGCCTTAAAACAGAAACGTAACAAAATATCTTTGTGATTAATGAATGAAAACAACACTTGTAAATAACCATGTCAAAAATATCAAAGATGATGTCATCTATGTGTTCCAATCATTGCAAAACAGGGTTTGATCATTTAAGGTTAAGTTTTAATGTGGCTTATGTGGTATTGACCAAATGTGATTCATATTTTCGCTCTGCCTCACATTAAAATCCGGGACAAACAAAGATTAATTTGCATTCGTTTTTCATAATTGTAACATGTACTCACAATTAGCCACATGCATAGTTTGTCCTATGTTTCTGTCACAAATTTACTGGTCAGTGTTTATTTTGAGTGGCAGGTAGCTTTTGGTCAACGGATGTGTAAAATATCAACATGTGTGCTTATGCACATTTTTTTAAAAACAACCAGGGTATGCACTTATTGTCCAGAGCATGTGCGCTAATTAGAACATATACAATATTCAAACTGATTTCTAAAGACTTTAATATACCGGAAGTGATATCTTTGCATCCCCTGTCTTCTTTGGAATAAACGCTGCAAAGAACCAGGTCCCCTCACGTGGTGTGTCGATAAAATAGGTGGACGGAACATCATTGTTTTTTATGACTAGTTTATTGAGACTGCTTCTGTTTGTGTGGAACTTATCGGGGAATGTCTCATTATATGGATTTATAACTGGATAACTGCCATGCTGAAAATATCTGGAAATGAAAAAAGAAATGAAAAGTCCCTGAAAAAAAATGAGCCGCCTCATGGGAAAACCAACAATCTGCATATGCGAAAACAAAGACGCAGATCAGCTTCGCGGTAACCGCGAAGCTGATCAGCGCCTTTGTTTTCGCTATACAGATAGTACAATTCCTCTACTTTCTAAATCCAAAATTTCAAGCTTCTAACCAACTTCTGTGACAGTACAGATCAGTTTGTGTCGGACCTGTTCGGAAACCACATTGTTGGTTTTTCCACAAGTTGGCTCAAATGTCAAAATTATTTATGTGACATGAACATTGTTGTGTGTAGACTACATAAAAGTTCATCTGGGCAGTTGAAAGTTTTATTCCTGCTACATACAGTGTATGATTTGTGAATATGAGTAGGATGTCATAAATTTGTAATAAATGAGCCGCCTCGTTGGAAAACCAACAATGTGGTTTCCGAACAGGTCCAACACAAACCGGCCTGTACAAGCACAGAAAAGAGCTAGAAGCTTGAAATTTCGGATTTAAGTAGAAGAGGAATTGTACTATCCGAGTAGCAAAAACAAAGGCGCTGATCAGCTTCGCGGTTACCGCGAAGCTGATCTGCGCCTTTGTTTTCGCCAATGCAGATTGTTGGTTTTCCCATGAGGCGGCTCAAATGTTGTAGTGTCACATTTTTTTAAAACATATTCCCTCATGATATGGGTGTTAAGTTTTTATCAAGCCAGGGTGGACATTAGTCACCAACAAGACAGGCATTACCCAGACTCAGTGCTAGCTTTATAATGCGGAGTGCCAAGCAAGGTAGCCACTGGTACCACTTTTGTTTTTGATATGGCCTGGGATCTAACACACAACCTCCCCCTCCCAAAGCGGAGGCTCTATCTATTTCGATAATGTTACTGTTATTTTCATGCCTAGTCTTTGAACTTTCACAGCTCAAACAGCTACTTGAGCTGTGCCATGAGTAAATCTACTGATGCACAAAGGAAGATGCAGATCAAATGTGCAGTATCTACAGTTTGAATTAACTGCTTTTATTCCAGTTTCTGTTTGCACATATATGACTTACAAGTGATATAATAAATTACTATATAAACATGCCACAGCTAGCCTAATATACAATTCAACCTCATTATTTCAATATAACATGGCCATGTTATACTGCGTTTACACTATGTTCCCGGCGGTCACGGCGGCCACGTTTCAGACAACCGTGAGCAAAACGGGATAACCGTGAGGCGACGCAGGGGAACGGGATTGGCAAACGTAGCAGGCCGGGATAACCGTGGACACCGTGACAAATTTTTTGACAGTTTAAAAATCTGCCACGGCAGTCACGGCGGAAATGAGAAACGTAATGGGCCGTGATAAAACGGGCTGAACGTAACACACCGTAACAGAACGTAACAGTACGTAGCGAAACGTGGAGGCGGTCCGTAGTGCAACGGGAAGCTAGTGAATAGCCCGGCAAGCTACGGATCTTCCACGTTCTGTTGCGTTTGATCACGGTCGTCTCACGTCTCGTCCCGTTTTCTACGGAATACTCAACACGTTTTGTTGCGTTAAGTTACGGTGTGTTACGGTCTTTGACGGTGTTCACCCCGTTCTGCTACGTGTGTCATGTTCTGTTACGGTTATCACGGCGCGTGAAGTTTATAGATATTGAATGGCATATCATGGGGACAAGTTCCTTCATATTGGAGCAGTCACTATAGTGAACAATACAGACCATACGCTGAACTATGCAATTGAAGAAGAATTACAATTCCGAACTTTCAACAATTCAACTCTGCAGTCGGTTGTTGAGGAGCGCAATTGTTATTATTATTTCAAATGAATTATTCGTATACAAAAGGAAAAAATGTGCTTTATATTGAATGGTGTCTACGTTTCGTCCGTAGCTGACCTTGACAGACCGAAAAAACGTGTCACGCCTGGGTCAAAACGCAACTGACCGCAACAGAACGTAACAGGCCGTAATAGAACGTGCTAATAACCGTGATAGATCGTGGATAACCGTAACGTACCTTAGCGCGTCCGTGACATACCGGCTTATCACTACCACGGCTTGTTACGGATATCGTAATACAACGTAAGAAAACGTAACAAAACGTAATAGATCTTGAAAATCTGAGAAATGTATTATCAAAACTCCACGGCACGCCACGTTTCTAGCAAACGGGGCTGCCGGGGACATAGTGTAAACGCAGTATTATGGCTCCGAATGATAATGAGGTTATTTACTATAGGCATAAACAACAAAGTAATATTCGGAATCCGAATATTACTTAGCTGTTTATGCCTATAGTAAATAACCTCATTATAACAAGGTTCACTTACAATATGGCCCGTTTCTAGAAAGATAGCATTTTAATGAAGTTGGCCTGTATTTGAGCCACCTCATGGGAAAACCAACAATCTGCATATGCGAAAACAAAGACGCAGATCGGCTTCGGGGTAACCGCGAAGCTGATCAGCGTCTTTGTTTTCGCTACACGGATAGTACTCTTCCTCTTCTTCTTAAATCCGAAATTTCAAGCTTCTAGCCTGCTTCTGTTACTGTACAGCCTGATTTGTGTCGGACTTGTTCGGAAACCACATTGTTGGTTTTCCCACGAGGCGGCTCATTTATGACTTACACATGGACTTCTTGGAATGAACAGCCTTTCCCTGAGGTTTGCCCCTGGAAACTCATCACGGTTTGTAGCGTGTTCTCTGGAACTTTGAATGTGAGCAATGTGACTGATTTGTAGCTGACATACTCCGACAGTTTGATGGCCGTGGTCCAGTGGACATCGGTGAAGAGAGCAGCGGAGACATCTGTCAATATCAATGAAAAGAACAAGTAGCCCAGAGGGGTCCAAAATGTTTTCAGAATCATGAATCTTCAGTCCATCTGCCCATTTTCTGCATGTTTTTCCCTTCAAATAACATTTAAGCAGTTTTCCCTATCATCAAAATGCAAAGGTAAATTTTAAGGTAATCAATGGGGCATGATTTATGTTCACATTGCACTCTAGTCAACGATGCAGCATGACAAGTTTCACTGAAATTGGTCCAGCTGTTTTGGAGAAGATTTTTGGGCATGGCGGCTATCTTTGTCATCTGACCTGGAATATTTATACATACATTCATTCCCCCTTCTAACCTAGGCTCGTTAAAATTTGGCTTTGATTGACCAAGCAGTTGAAAAGAAGACATTTAAATATTATTATGGTAATGAGAGATTATCACATGGGCATTTTGCTTATCGCCTGCAGTATCAACCCGAGAATCCATTATCAAGACCCAGAGCTTTTGCTCGAGGACTGATAATGGTCAAGGGTTGATACTAAGGACGATGATCAAAATGACCATGTTATAATCTGTTTATCACATCTTAAAAACCTTCTATTCAAAGAATTTTTATATAGAAATGTGAAAAATTTTTGTGTATCAAAAGAAAATGGTGCCATTAAAATTTTAAAATGACGTAACATCATTTCACTTAAAATCACATATAGTAAGCAATGCCAGAAAATTTCTGGTTTATTCCACATAGAAGATGAGTTTGATTTGCGACATCACTTGATTTTTTCTTCAGATACTGAGTTCATCATTTTCTGTTCATCACCTCAGGTTTGGGGTGGGTGGCAAAATTTTTAATTTATCAAAATTGGGGAAAGACATTCTTATCAGGAAAATATGTCCGCGTAATAAATCCCCCGGTATACCCCATTTTCATACAGTAAAACTGGGGTATGCAGGGGTATACTTATTTTTTCTTATTTTTGCTCCAACAAATAGATTGCGGGTACTCGTTAGAACCGCCTCGCCGAGGCGGTTCTAACGTGTACCCACAATTTATGTTTTGAGAAAAAATAAGAAAAATATTGAACAATTTCTACTGAAATTTTTCAATTTTTACAATTTAAAAAATCTCTGTAGAGCGATGTGGGGTATTATCGACACCTTAAGCCTTATTTTGATTTTAAATAGTCCCTTTTGTAAATATCATACTGAATTTACCTGTTTTAGTTGGTACAACTATCTGTTTCGCTAATTAGAAGTAGATCTTTTGATTATTGTTTAAATTTTGAAATTGACCCTTTGATCATGTCATGTACCGTATGTGAGCAGTTATCAACACCCGCAGGTAGTTATCAACACCCCTGTTATCCCTAAATCCTGATGTTGAAAATAATGTTTTACTTAAGCAGCATTCTTAAATGCATGTTCTGCTCATATAGAATAGACAATAAATGAATAATTTTCCTGAAATTCAGATATAAAATCTCAAAATTTCTGTTTTCACACATTCAATGACAAAATCTGCAAAATTATGAAATCATAGCTAAAAAAAATAGGGAATTTTAGGGAAAAATACCCCCAAAATATGAAAAATTCTAAGTTAGCAAAAATATTTAGATTGTGTACATAAAAATGGTTTGTTTGCTTTCATATGAAAATTAAACTTAAAAACAAACCATTTTCCTGACAGATTTGTTTATCAAAGCACATTTTAGAGAAATTTAATTTAGGGGTGTTGATAACTACCCACGTGGTACATTCACGTAGGTAGTTATCGACACCCTGGAGGTCAAAATAGCATGTATGACTAAGAATAGTTTAACCAGGTCTGCTTTAAGTGATTGTTTATGATGATTCATTTTATGAATAAAATCTGCATGAAAATCTTTTATTTAGTGAAAATAACCCGGCGTTTTACGAATGCGCGAATCGATATATCAAATGCGCAGATTTTTTTTTACGAATGCGTGGAAAAAAGACTATCAAATGCGCGTTTAAATTGCGCGGAAATTAATTGTTTTTACAGGTATTTTAAGGTATAGCCATGCTATGATTGTATCTCGCTATCAAGACCAAAGAAATTTTAAAATCCATGATGGTTAAAACAATATTCTTGCATAAAATACAAGTTAAAAACACTTTAAAAACGTCTAAAACCTATAAAAACATGTTAAAATATGACTGACATAACGGTCGTACCTGTCCAAAGCCAGTGTGAACATACATGTAGGTTACCTGAGCTAATTACCCTAAAGGCCATTCGCGCATTTGATACCTCGATTTCACGCGCAATTCAAACAACGTCACGGTATGATTTTCGCGCAAATGATATACGGCCAAATAACCATATGACTGAGTTATCTTCCCTTACAACAATGCATAATAGACTGCAATTTTCACAAGTAAGGCCGACCTTAAAAAATTGTTGGTTTGCTGTGCTCCTACCTACCCACAAAAATTGGCCCTACCCAAAAAATTTTATGGCCATGCTGGGGAAATTTTTTTTTTTTAATCAAAAAAACCTAAAATCAAAGATTCAGTTTCTGGTAAATATTTAAATCAAAACTTCCAAATTTAGTTTAAACAATGTTTCAACAGTGACTATCTATAAATATATAGCTTTTCAACCATAATCAAGTACTGATATTAAGCAAATGAACTTTTTTTACAGGTTCACAAAAAAAAAAATCTACCTACCTACCCACTTCCAAAATGGTGGGTAGGAGCACAGCAAACCAACAATTTGTTAAGGATGGCCTAAATCTCAAAATGTCAATTTTTTCTCCAACTACCTAACTTTCCAGTATTTTTTGCACTAATTCATAATTATATGTGAAACTACAATACTGCAATACACTATTTTCATAAGAACATTATGAAATGGAAAAGATAACAAGGGGGTGTCGATAACTACTGGGTGTCGATAATACCTCACATTGCTCTATATGCATGGGCGTGTTTTCGTAATGGGGATGGGCAAATAAACCTGTTTACAAGAACATGAATAAGCTGAACAGAGGCATACTTAACTTGATGGTGTAAGACGCTAGTCAAAATAGTGAATGGAGAATGAGAGATCAGGTATTTCAACAGGGATGCCATAACCAAAAAAACAGCCAAACTGAACAAGGATAAATTATGATAAATATTGGTCCAGATCGCAACATCCTTACCATTTAAACATGATGCTTGTAAAACCATCATCACCCATAACATGCACCTATTCATCTTATCATATTTTCAGATTTTGATTGTAAACGTAAGAAATTCCCAAAACTTTCTTTCTGTCAACTTTCAGTTTCATTTTCAGCCATTCCGGAAGTAAAATTACAATAAAGTTGGATGCGGAGAAGTCTTACGAGTTTCCGCAAAATGTCGCTGTGGGTGCCTACTTGTACCTTTTTACGCTGATTTGGTTTGGTGGGTTTACACAAGTTTTATTGTGTTTAAAACGCAGTGTGAGTATCGATCAAGGACGAACGATCATCCAACAAGTGCTTAAAATAGAACCATACAAGTAAGCCACAAAGGCTTATAAATATGTATGAATGGTTTGACAAACCACTTTTCCTGGGCAGGCTCAAACCAGAGTGTTTTACCAGTAATTATATAGATGGTCAAGAATAAAAATAAAATAGAGATCCTTTAAGAACAGTGAACATATTCGTGAGAAAGGGGATGGACCATACCGCGGTTTCGGCTACTTAAGCCTCTTCAATGACCCTATAGATTCACACCCACTAAACGGTCAATTTGTACACCGTCGGAGTGAATCGTATATATAATTTGACCATTTCCGGAGTGAAAGTTGACCTGGTAAACAAACCGCTAAAAAGGAGAGAGAGCTAAACTAACGTAAGTTTATTTTGTTATTTTACTTTTGTTTAAAAATCCGAGAATGTCATATGATGGGTATTTGAATAAAGATCATACACGCACAAAAGCACGTCCAAAAGCTTATGCATTTTGCCAAAATCATTTTCGGCGTGGAAAATACTTACGTGAAAAATGTAGCATCGAGATGAAATGCAACCTGGCATTCCAATCTAAACAGTCTGGCTAGGTTTTTATATGCCAGGGATGCCAATAATATTGGGAAATAATTATTAATCATGCAGTTTTGGAAATCATGCGTTTGTGTAATCTGCGGAGGGGCCGTATTTCCAAAGCGTACTAATTGACCAGCGGAGCCCAATTTAACTAACAGAAAAATGTGTTTGAAATGTTTAAGCGTTTTTCATGAAACATATCAAACTCCAGAACTGAAATACAGTGGAATTTTCTTGATTATTAAATATATGTTACAATTCAAATCAAAAAAGAAAAGAAAAATGACACGAACGTTTAAGAGAAACGTTCATTTGTACTTCCCTTTGAGACTCTGCATGTCGCTTTATGTTTATATCTGGAGGTGTCATATTTTATCAGGCAAGAATTTTGGTGAGAAAAAAACGAGGGAAAAGATGCTTACCTTGCAGGAATTTATCTTTTACTTATTTGTGTACCATTTGACAGCTTGGTGTAAAATTTGACATATGGAAAATATTATAGCTGATATGTACCTCCCAGGTTCGGATTGGCAAGTGCAGCTGGTACCACACTATCGGTGGGGGGCAAGAGCCCAATAAATACAATTGCGATATGGAATATGAGCCGCCTCGTTAGAAAACCTTTTTCAGCGATATAAGAAAGTCCAATTACTTCACTTTCTATAGTGTCAGACATCTAGCCCAATTAGTTTTCTTTCTATATTAGATGTACTCAATATATAGCCATCTTCTGTGAGTATACAACCTGATCTGGCAAAATGCCCAAACCGCATTTTTGCTCATTTGATGAGTAACTTGAGCATCTTGAGATATTTTTAATTAGACGTCAGAACTCTGCAAACTGTGAGTGAACGAGATACTGAGTAACCAGAGTGTAGGTTAGCCTGCGGCTTCTTCCAAATTTCCAGTACACTGATTTCAGTGGCAATCCACAGGAAAACAGAGAAATAACATAAATAAAAAATAATTTACAAACGGTCTTTGCTTTTACTATATTGGATTTTTTTTTTCGCTTTGCATGCAGTGTCTGGATTATACTTAATCATTTGCTCACAGTATGAAATATTTGGTTGTCGTGTCGACCGGTATGTGAAAATAGGGTTTTATGATAAAAATAGAACCCCACAAATGCAAAGAATGCTATTTCTATGGTTCTTCTTTGCGCTACTACAACGTCTACTGGTCGAACGTATAACAATTGTACTTGATTTTAAAAGAAGATATTATGTACATGTAGATAGATGCATCTGGGAATATATTTTATTCTATTCAAAATTCTAAAAATCATTTTACCACAATCTGAGGGGAAAACGGCTCTTAAACACTTTACTCCTTTATTTTTAACGATTTGTTAAGTCCCGATGCCATTCGAATTTATGCAGGAATAATATATCAGAAGTTTGATGACATAAATAGTATATCATTTAAACGACTTCATTGTTTTATTTCAAGTTGTCTACGTGGGCCTCGCTGAGAAGATTTTGGTTTTAAATAAATAAGGCAATTGCATGCTTTATTTGTTTGACCCTGTTGATTCATTGACTAGTTAGAGATTCACCACAAGGACCGAACAACTTACTAAATGTTGTGAACCACTGCAGGTGAAGCTGAGGGTGAGGTTATGGCCATGTAAAACCGGTTTAAATCCGCCAGTTAAGTTTGGGTAACTGAGTGGCCACCTATTGGGAAATTAGCTGCTCATTCGGCTTACTATATGTTTTCATGGTATGAGTACCTGATTGCTCTTTTAGTTTTTTACCACCTTGGTTTTTGGAGTGGGAATCTCTTTCTGATTGCGCCTTTTCCTGATCTTTGCCTACTTGTACCTTTTAATTATTTTGATCTTTTCAACGTTCTTTTTGACCGAATATGATATTGACACGTTGACAGGCGAATTTCCTTGGTGGCTGACGACAGCGGTCTTGATCATCGATCATCTAACCATTGTCGCTCGTTCAAACGTGGCAAAACCAAGTTCTGCTTGTGGGTGTTTCCTTAGGTTTCGCCAAACCTATACCGATTGTTTCATCTCTATATAGCAGAAATAATCTTGAAAGGTACGAACTGAATAAAGAATATCTAATCGTGAAAACACTTAAATAAAAATTGTTAATTTCGAAGTGCAACATACTAAATGCTGTAGTCGTAGTTTGTTCTCGTTACTATAGTGTAACGCAGTCAGTTAGGAGTAGTCAAAGGTGGCCAATAAAATCAAAACCCCACATTAAGGCAGTTTAATTGAGAAAGAATGTCGAAGAGTGAGACACGTCAGTTATTGTGGCTGGATTTATAGGAGTCAAATTGGACGTTCCACTGTCAAATAGCACACCTATAAAATCTAAGTGTAAAGTTAAAGAATTCTAATTTCTCGCGCTTGATACCCATATTTATCGTGCATACATATCTATACTACATTGTAAATATACTGACAACCATTTAATATTAGATACCTGGTTGTACTGACCACCATTCAGTCACTTCCATGAGTTTGCAACAGAAAAAAGCAAGAAAATCTTATGATATCTAGACGTGTGAAACTGATAGTATGTAAGAATAGTAGCTTATCATAAACATACACGAAATACAACGTAGCGAAAATACTGATGACCCGAATTTAAACTAGGCCAAATAGCATTGCAAATGTCATAAGTTAAATTGTACACCACTAGTCAATTGGTACGCTCGCATCAATTTGGACCCATTTTCAAAACTGAGGGCAACCCTTTCACATTTAATGCCTTGAATTGAAAAAGTATTCATAAATCTTGGTATTTCGTTGCTAAGATCTTTTTGGGACTGTTAAAAAAGCTTTCCTCAGACAATTTTAGCTCGGTCTAGATTTTAAAATCAAAATATTGTATACGCCAAAAATGATATTTACATAATCTTATGACTTTTTTATGAAGTCTCGGTGTCTTAGAAGCCGCAAATTTATAGCCCATCATATGACATTTTCGGATTTTGTATAAAACTAAAATAGAAGAAATTATCTTACTTTGATTGCGATAGTCTTGATGTTTCCGTCCTGTTTATACCGGTCAACTTGTACTCCGGAACTGGTCAAATTATTTCATAATTGTACGCCTTCGGTGTACAAATTGACCGTTTACCCGGCGTGAGATTTGGCAACATGGAGCCAAAGAGAATTACTGTAGTTTTACATTCTTCAACAGCGAAGTCAATACAAAGACTAGGAAAAACCAATTGGGGGCAAAATATATTTAAACCTTGGTTTGAAAACCAGAAATTAGAATAGTTCACTGGTGAAACGTCAAACTGACAATACCACACCGATAACATTTTTCTGATTTATCAGAATACCCTTGCTGATCTCAAAGGACGAAAAGGAAAAGTAGCGTATAGGCTATGCCTGAAGGCACGAGCAGCCCAACTATTTCTTTAGGCGGCCCAATTGGGTGCATCTAGTTTTGTTTTAATTTCATATACATGTAGTATAATGAGCGTAAATGAAAAATATACGCTTTGACACCAATTAGCAACCGTTTAATAGAACGATACTCTTTTCATTGTTTTATAAGCTTGTGAAGTGGAATAATGCTTTTCGCCTTTAAAAACCCAAATCAATCCTCTATGACCGTTTCAGTTCATCAAAACTTTTCACTGTTTATTATGGTTTATCTCCAGTATGCAATCGTTGTTCAAATTGTTGTCAATCGACAAGAGGTGCCAAGCCTTTAGAACCTGTGCTTGAACGAAATGCAGATAAAAGATTAGAATAAATAGACCACAAGTAGGCAAAGATCAGGAAAAGAGGCGCAATCAGAAAAAGATCCCCACTCCAATACCCGAGATGGGTTAAAACTAAATTAACAATCAGTTACGTTACTTATACCATGATAACATATCGTAAGCCGAATGGGCAGCTATTTTCCCAATAGGTGGCCACCCAGTTACCTAAACTTAACTAAAATTATGAAAAAAATACATAAGGCGCCAACAGCACAAAAAATTTAAACACCAAGACATAAAACGAAAGAACCACCACAGAAGTATCGCCTTGGAACGATCTAAGTACCCTCATACGTATTCAAAAGATTCAAAGATTCAAAACACTTATAGTAATTATTCTAAAATATTGTGTATTTTTATGTGACTTCAACATTTGACACCAATTTGGTTTATGACTAAGTTTCTGGAACAGAATTTTGACGCTTGTTGTTGTTAAGAAATACAATGCATAGCTGAATATGCATAGTTGAATAGCAGGCCTTTGAAAGTGCCATTACTTGTGGTCTTTATGAAAAATTGATGAATGTAACCATTGCGTTTCTTATTTTGTCGGGTATATGTAATGAGCAGTTCCCATTTTCGTTCTTTCCAGAATTTCTGGACATGAATATATCAGATTGAACTGTTATTTTATCAAAGTCCCGATGCTTTTCGGACACAAGTACCTAGAACCAACATACACTCCTTAAACTTTCACCGAAGTCATTATGAAAATGATATCCCAAAATGGCCAAAACGGTATGATTATGCAAACTTTTGTGCAAAAATATTGGTCGAAGCCGCAGGCGACATGGGTCAGCTTTCCACAAGACAAATATATAGTATCAAAAACCTATTCAGTACAGTCCATAAAACGTAACACACTGTGGTTCGGAGCCATAATCTTATACACTGTGATTCGGAGCCATAATCAAGATTATTAAAGCGGCTGTAGAAATTAACAGTTTGCACAATTACGGTATGACAACCATGTTTCATTAATGTCATGAACGGAAGAAAAGGTACATGCTACAATGTATCGGATTGACTTTTTTTACTTTGTTATTGATTTTACCGCGGAGGAAATAGAAATGATTGTATTCTCAAATCAAAATGGTTGTAAATTTGCACCACGGATACAGATTATGAGAACGAAAATGATCTGGTCGTTCGTCTCTCACAAATTAGAAAGACCATCTAATTTTCTTGATTATTAGTTTGTTCATGCGTATCGGCGAGTTCTTTGATGGCTGACAAGACCAATTTTAGCTCTAAACTGTCGGTTGCAAGTAGTGCAAGGCAGTCAGTGTTGCTTCTTTGTTGATGAGACAGTGCCACTTAGATCGATAATTTACAGCCTGTTCCCAAGATTCTATTGATATGGTGAAGTCCTTCAGTGAGGCTTTGTTGCGTTTTTATTCTGACCACCTTGGGAGCGCTTTCTTTCCTCTAATCTTCCATAGAAAATTTTTCTTGGAAGTCGCCCATCAGGCATTCATACAACATGGCATGTCCACCACAGCTGTGCTAGCCTAAAGACTGTATGCACTCTTCACATCCCTGCCTTCTTTAGGACCTCTGTGTCTGAGATCTTGTCTTGACATTTGATTTTCAACCATTTTCTCAAGTCTCTTTGCATGACGTTGGCATACTGTCCAGGTCGTATGAGAGGGTTTGCAGAACCACAGCCTTGTAGACTTTCAGCTTGGTGTCAAGGCTGATTCCCTTTCGCTCCCAGTCATTTGCACGGAGTCTTCCAAATAGCACAATGACTTTTGCAGTTCAGGCAGTGATCTCATCACCAATGTGCCCTGCTCTGGAAACAAAGAGTCACGGATTCCCGGGTAGGTGATGTATACTTGAAAGAAATGTTCGAATAAAGCAGAAATGACAAAAAAAGCCGATTTTCAAAATTACCAGTAATTTCTCAAAATGTGGTTCATTCAAAATCCCTGTAAAGCGTCATTATTAGCAAAATCAAACATTTATTTTTATTTTAGTATTGGTTACTGTCTATTCACCATCTTCCAGAAACTGCCTTTTCAAAATCTCACTTTTCTGAAAGACCTCAAGAAAAATATTTTATGTCACCATTTAGCATACCAAAAGTCTTAAAATGTGCCGCAAAAGTTTTAAAAATCGGTTAAAAAAAATTACGATTTTATGCCAGAAAATAATTTTGAATAGGGCTTTTTCATTGTAAAAAGTCAGCAAGGGAAGTAACTATTTTCCCGGAAAAAAATCTAAATTGGTATTTTTTTTTATTTAAAATGCACCAAACCAAAACAAAATTGTATAGTATGCATAGCTGAGCACCAAACTCTTGAAAACATTCCACAGATTGGCTTGCTTTGCAATGCAATTTTAAGGTGTTTGGATTACCTCCCATGCACATGCAAAATGCTTATTCAAAATAATTTTGGGCATTATAATTTATTAGTTAACCAATTTTCAAAATTTTTGCGGCATTTTTTACGACTTTCGGATTGCAAAAAGATGACACGGTCATTTTTTCTTATGTTGTTTCAGGAAAGTGAGATTTTGAAAAAACGTAGTTTCTGAAAGATGGTGCACAGACAGTAATTCATGAAAGCTACGCTGATATCAAAATTTGATTAAACGGGTCTTTAAGGGAACTTTGTGGTTAAAATGATTGATTTTAGTGTTTTTCTCCCAAAAAACGGGCTCGATGCACAAATTTTCAACAAAACTCTGCCATGTGCTTGTTTTAAGAAGGTAAAAGCAGGCAATGGTCAGGGAAAGGCGCAATCATAAAAGAAACCCCCACCCCAAAAACCGAGGCGAGGAAAAACCAAACTGACAGTCAGGCACCCACACCCAAGAGAACGTATCGTAAGCCGAGTGAGCAGCTACCTCCCAAAAGGCGGCCACCCAGATACCCGAACTTAACTAAAACCACCAAAACCTACACAAGGCTTAAACAGAACAAAAAGATCGACTCCAAAACATAAAACAAATAGAACCACAATAGAAGTATCGCCTTGGAGCTATCAGTAATATAAAACTACTGGAGGGCTTAAACCGGTTTTTCAGGGCCCTAACCTCACCCTCATCTTCTGCAGTGGTTCACATTTAGTTAGTTGTTTGGTCCTCATGGTGAATCACTAACTAGTCAATGAATCATCATGGGCAAACAAGTAAATCATGATAACTACCATGATGAATAAAAAACGAGGACTCTCAGATTCAGTAAGCTGTCCTACGATGGAGATTCCTGAGCGCCGAAAACCTTAGTGAATAATAATCCAAAGCCAAAGATTGCTGTCATTTTGCAACTTTCAATAGGGTAGTGGTTACAAGGACTAGTAAAGTCCAAATGAGGCCAAAAATATTAAATGTTGTTTAGAAAATGAATCTAAACCGTCAATAATTTTCTAAAAAGGTACAAGTAGGCAACGATCAGAAAAAGGCGCAATCAGAAAAAGATTCCCACTCCAAAAAACAAGGCGGGAAAAAACCAAACTAACAATAAGGTACTAAGACCATGAATACATTTAGATAGCTTTAAGTCGGGACAATCACAGACTGACGCACGACCCACCGGCGTGCAATGAAAGAAGGCAGCGTAGTTATCAACCATGCAGCATGCAGACTGTCGCATAATAAGAGACGAAATAATAATAAAAAATAAAATAAAATAAAACAGCCGATGCGCTACCCTGCCTAGAATGTCCGCGAGGGCGTATGGCAGTATTCAGAGATACATGTAGATAAAATAAAAATCGTATTTCACGAAAAAAATATTTTGTTTTAAATCAATATCGGAAAGAAACGGGAATGTTGGCATTATTCATTATTGTTTTGGGCAGCCCAAAACAGTATAGTGGTCAGGTTGGACAGAGACCAGTAAATGTAACGTTGCCTGTGATTGGCCCGAAGTGTGGGCAGATCTACCGCGGCAAATTTAAGATGTAACGCTACCTACCATTGGTCATAAATGCGTATCTATCAAATGTCTTTTGTCACATGATAGTATAATCTTTCTTGAATATTTTGCTATATAGTTCTATTTAATCAGCTGCTGTTTTGTCGTGCAATGGCCAAATTGCGGATGTAGTGATTTTTGGATAATCATTTTTTCATTGTTTAGCGATTTTGGGGTGTCCCTAAACAGCGAAAAGTACCGTCCTTGGATGCTGGCTAACCCCCTATTTTTTGCTGCACTTGTACACGGCCTGGGGCGATCTCTCGTCTGCTGAATGTGTCGGGGTCCACTATAAGCTGTGAAGCATATGGATGAGTCTTGTTTTGGGGCAAATTACAATGGGAGTCTATGGGAACGATAATTATAGGTCTCTGCCCTAAAGAGAATATCACCTTCAGGCGTGCTCCCTGTTTCGACACTGATTCAGGAACCGGTACCCACTTTGTATCTCTTTATAATTTCACATCTGAAGCCCAAGGCGGAAAAGACAGAAACTGGACATCCTCGAATTTTTAAATAGAAAAATTCACATAAAAATGCACATACAAACAGATCGAAAAACAGACAACATAAAGATTATTCACAGCAGAACAGCACTGGAACAGTTATTTAAGAAATGACTTTGGTGCTTAAACCAAATTTACTGGACCAAACCTCACCCTTTGCATCAGTAGTGATTCCAAACACCTCTGGGAAGTCAACAAGGCGCAGTTATGACCCCTATAATGTATAATGTAATCATTAATGATTTTCAAGTTTTTCACGTTCTCTGGTCTAATAAGGTTAAACTCATCATGACAGTGCATCATAATGTTAAAATGAAAAGAACGATATACAGCACAGACAAATTGAAGGTCAAAGTCACAGCTTATACCCGTTATTTTGTCAAGAATAGGTAATTTTGGTGCAAAAATCCAAATTTAAGTGTAGAATTGTGACTATCATAAAGGTCAAAGGTCAAGGTCACTGAATTGCCTTATTTAACCTTTCCTGTCATAGTCCTTAATGAATAGATACCAGAATTGGTGGTGCGCCAATGCTTTGAATTAATTCAGTGGCTGTATCTTTACCATGTCGAGAGGCAAATTTGTCTTATTTCGGACTTATTGAAGTAGGGGGTCGGTTTACTTTTTGAATAGCTCCAAGACTATGATACATTTAACCAAGCATCACACAGCATCGTTGTTATTGTAAGAGCTCTCTTTATTGTATAATTGCAATATCTCGTCAAAATAAACGAAATAATGGGTGTCTTTAGGACAGAGACCAGTACATGTAACGTTGCCTGTGATTGGCCCGAAGTGTGGGCAGATCTACCGCGGCAAATTTAAGATGTAACGCTACCTACCATTGGTCATAAATGCGTATCTATCAAATGTCTTTTGTCACATGATAGTATAATCTTTCTTGAATATTTTGCTATATTGTTCTATTTAATCAGTTGCGGTTTTGTCGTGCAATGGCCAAATTGCGGATATAGTGATTTTTGGATAATCAATTTTCATTGTTTAGCGATTTTGGGGTGTCCCTAAACAGCGAAAAGTACCGTCCTTGGATGCTGGCTAACCTCCAATTTTTGGGGGCAAATTACAATGGGAGTCTATGGGAACGATAATTATAGGTCTCTGCCCGGTTGTAATGGATTTTTTTTTGCATAGTTTTCGTGCCACGAGGTGTGCCTAAAATGTGCACTGCATGCTCTTGTTTAAAAATCCTGCCTTAAACGGTGACAAAATCTTAACTTTTACTTGGGTTTAGAGGCGGTAGCCTGCATGAGTTATGGTCAACAAGTACTTTTAACCAACTTGTTCCTGGTAAACTCGTACTTTTTCAGTGGTCAACTCATACTGTCGTCAACTTGTACCTCAAGTCAACTTTGTTATTAGTCAAATATTATCATCTATTTTAAAATGTAAACACTAACTTTGAGGACATTTTTTCTCTGTATTTAGCATAAAAACGGAGATTTTCTATCAATTACTCTATCTTTTGCAAATTAACAAGTACATGTATTCTATTGTACAAAGGCCCTTTGACCTATACATGTAAATACCATTTAAAGTTTCATAAGAAACCAATCAGTTTATCATTTTCTTTAGCCTATGTAAAGTGTTTTTTGTTCACATCCTGTCAGCTCCAAGACTTCCGTTTCTTTATAAGATTTTTTAAATATTTTGCTGTAAAATATCATCTGTTTTTGCTGTAATGGTCATTTGACAAAGGTCAATAAAACAAAATATTTTTTTTCCTTTGCAAGGAAACACCATGCGGAATGGCTTTCATTGACCATGTAATTTCAAAGAAAAAATGTTTGAATATCATGGAAATGTATATGTATATAGCCCCTAGCAGCTACATACAACCACCCCATTAGGCCAATTTATTTCCTCATCATAAAACTACTGTCCATTTGTATCTACTCGACATAAACCAGACTAGCCCAAAACTTGGCTTCTTCAACTTGTTGAAGAATGTGGTATATAATGTTAAGAACGGTACTATCCTTTCCTTTTGTGTGTATTCTCCTTCTTAGCAGAAGCACCTCTTGCGTTGGCAAGAGTAAAGTAGTTACTAACAAATGTCTTTGGAACTCAAACTATCTACAACTCTATATACAATGGAGTTAGCCTCTGTGGACAACCATTTTTCCCGAACCATCAAGATTGTCTAATTGGAGTTTTCTTATGTGAATTTTATGGAAACAGTCTCTAGATATGCGTTCAATCTCGTCTTCTGAACCCCGAACAGCAGGTAACGCATTGACAAGCACTTCCGCACACACTAATGTCTTTAGGATAGTTGTCCAGTCTTTGTCATAACTGGACCAAGTATGAAGGTTTGTTTTTCTAGCAATAATGCCTTTTAGAGCTTTTACGGTACGGCTTCTGATGTCGAAATAAGCTGGGCATCGGGCCAGAACATGTAGCAGGTCTTCATCTTCAAGTCGACAATGACGGCACACTGGGTCCACTGTTCCACCGCTGAATTTGTGTCTGTTTGTCTGCAGTAGGTAGGTTCCTGTCAGGATCCTTGCTTTGGTGATTCCCTTTCTCACGTCCGCGACCGTGGGATCTAGACTGCGCCACACTAGATGTGCTGAACCGATCCTCAGATTTTCAACTGGGAGATATTTCAGGGTTGATTTGGTTATTATTTCACTAATGAATCTCTTAAGCCAAAATTTATTCACTGCTGTTACATATATATGTTTCCATTGAAGTTTACTATATTCTTTACACACAAGCTGTGTTAGAGATGGCAATCCATACATCTTTAAGATGTCACTCACAATGTAAAAGAAACTAATTTGGATGTTGAATGCACATGCCAGTTGTCTTTGAATTAAGCCCCTAAGACACTCGTTGTCACTGGTTATAACACTGTTTAGTAGACTCAAATGTCTCTTATGAAGCTCTGCTTCCAAGGGGAGAGCCCCTATGAGCATATACACTGCAGCGCTGGCTGTACGTTGTGGGAATGACTGTATATTACGTAAAGTTTGTATATGGTATCTGAATAGTAAGTCCAACTGACCCTGAGTGAGACTAAGTACCTCAAGTCCATAAAGAAGACGCGGTAACACATATGCTCTATAGATGACGTAGGAAGCCTCAGGGCTTAGGCCGTTGGTACCATGTAGTCCGGTGTTCATGAGAGAATATGAAGTTCTTCTAGCTAAACTTATTCTGTCGTTAACATTAAAAACTGATTCCCCTTTCCCAGCTCTTGTTATTCCGAGATGTATAGCTCTTTCAGAGAGACGTATTGGATTTTCACCAAGGAACCACTTTAGATCTTCATTAAGTTTATATATGAATATGTCAACCACTTTAGATTTCGTTGGATGAATTTGATATCTATTTTTCGTTGAATAATTGAGAGCTTCATAAATCATGATTTGAAGTTCTTCCGGGGTCAATGCCAACAGGGCAATGTCGTCCGCACATGTTGGGCATCCAATGTATACTGTTCCAATTCGAAGACCGAGGCGTTTTGATTTTAGTATTCTCAAAAGTTCATCAATATACACTTTATATAGAGATGTTGACAAAATAGCGCCCTGGCGTACACCTTGGCCTATCGGGAAACTGTCACTTAATCCACCTAGTAGTTTCACTTTAGCAGATATTTGTTGATACATGTCTCTGATAACTAACCAAGATGTGTCATGAATGTTTGTCTGAGTAAGTTTATCAAGAAGAATGGCGTGATGGACTACATCGAACGCCTTCATACTGTCCAATGTGGCGACATAGACATGTGTTTTATTCACTTGAGATTCTGCCTTAGCTTCACTGATGAGTAGCGCGGCCATAGACGGAGATAGTCCTTCAGTAAACCCGAACTGTAATTCCGACTGGGCAATACTGAGTTTATGTAAAAGGGCATATTCAAAGAGCTTTCCAAATATAGCTGTTACAGTGATTCCTCTGTAGTTTTCTAGAAGCTTTGGATCTTTGCCTTTTTTCAACACTGGGGTAATTACACTGGTTTTAAATACTGAAGGTATTGTCTTAGTGTCTAGGATTTGATTGAAGATCTTTGTGATTACTGGAACTAACTCAGATTTACCGGCCTTAAAATGTTCTGTTGAGATGCCATACTCATCAGGAGATTTACCATTGTGAAGTTTGTCTATTACTTTTTCAATGTCAGATTCACTGAATGTAAGTTTTTCACTAGAGTTACATTTATATTTCGGTAAGTTGTGACACTTTTCCGCTTTGCGTTTTATTCACGGGTTATGGTCAACTCGTACTTTTTCCAACTCGTCCCTAGTCAAGTCGTACTTTTCAATTGGTCAACTCGTACTGACGTAAACTCGTACCTTTAGTCAACTCGTTCTTTTTTTTTTTTTGGTCAACTCGTACTTTTGAAATAATCTTATATATGAATATTTATTTGACAAATATGATGTTTTGCATTTTATTGTGCCTTTTCTTGAAAAAAGAAAGATGTAATCACAAGCACTACATGCATGACGTATTTATGCTTTCGTTAATGGCAGATAGTAGTCAGTTTTCTCCCTTGAATGCTTTTCTGAAACTACCAGGTCCAACTATTTGGTTTCCTCTGCTTTTATCATTGCCTCCCATGCAAAATATGGAAAATATTTTTCTTAACATAGATCCAATGGAACAACAAAAAAGTTTAAAACCTCTAATTTTATGATCTTATAGTCTTCAATTCTGAGTTTATTCCCACCGGCATCTCTTAATTGGCACAGATGTTAAAATAATTACACTTATTTATCACCTGACCTGCATTATGACCCATTGATAAAAGCCAAGGATTTCAAATGACTGGACCCAGTCATCATTTGTTCCACCTTGGTAATTACCCTATATTTATCAAGGGCATTAATTCACTACTGTCTGCCATTAAATCATTGACCGTGTGAGCAGAATTTATCTGAATCTCATTCAGGCTTAGACATGCATGACGTAAATCACTTCGCATACTGTTCATAGAGATATTAAATTTTAACTCCAGATGCTGTTCTGTAAGAAAAGTCTCTCAACTCCTGCTTTAAATCCATAATTTCTGTGAGATTCACACATGTCAGCTAACGTATTTGCGCCCAAGTTTGGACTTTAACGCTAAGCAAATTAGAAAGCAGCTTTCCATGCTCACGCGCCAAAGCGCGCGCCGTGACATCATGGCACCCCGTGAGGTCAAAGTCGAGTTCGGATGCACTCACCACGTGTCCACCATGTGTAATCCTGTTTTATTCAATCGGATATTGTTTTGATCAAATAGAACCACCAAGCCCCGCAACGGAACGTTGTGGAGTGAGGTTTCTTAACTAGCTCATCCTTGTGTTAAAAATACATTCGGGTCGAATTCGTTTCCATAGGCAACTGTCACTGTGTTGCTCAATCATGTGCTTTATCATTTTTAAATGCTGTACATAATCTTGCATGAACTATATTTTATTTTTTAGAGATAAATCAATATTATTATACCTTATGTTTTGGCTATAAATTAACTCATTTTA
Source organism: Rugalucina vietnamica (assembly GCA_964017185.1). Classification (NCBI taxonomy): domain Eukaryota; kingdom Metazoa; phylum Mollusca; class Bivalvia; order Lucinida; family Lucinidae; genus Rugalucina; species Rugalucina vietnamica. The sequence continues at coordinate 30,962,696 of OZ024873.1, read as the reverse complement.
AGGTTGTGTCATCGAATTATTTTAGCAAATTTATCACTCAGCTGTGTGCTTTTATCATTTTAACGGTTGTAAACTTGCTTGTGCTGGCATTAAAACTTTTTATTTAGAATTAAACATTTTTCATATCTTAGAAAACGCACTTTTAACTTTTGCAAAACCGTTTTAGCTAGAAACAAATTAATTTTAAAATTGTGCCTTCCAAATTGTTTTATAAAAATAAGATTGTTTGTATGATTACTTGCATTACACATTTATTAGTTTGACATTTTATTATTATTTGTTTAAACTTCAGTAGAAAATAATGCTAATAAAGCTATTGTTGTACATTTTATGAAGTTGCTTTGATCTTTGTAACCAGTTTTGCAAGAATTAAATATATGAATAAATTCTTACTTGCGTTTATGTCTGAAAATCGTAGTCTAACCCCCAACAAAGACTCACTGATTGCTCCATAATAGGATACAATTATCTACTCTAATTAACCTCAAGAAAACAAAAGGGGTGCAATTTGGCAAAAGTACGACTTGACCAATTATAAAGTACGAGTTGACCAAAGTAAAAAGTACGAGTTGACTAAGGTAAATGCGGTACGAGTATTTTTAGTACGAGTCGACCACAGTACGAGAAAAAAAAGTACGAGTTGACCAGCACCCTTATTCACTACCCACGGTATCGGGTCGTTTCGGCCGTGAGTCGTTTCGGCCGTGAGTCGTTTCGGCCTTGAGTCGTTTCGGCCTGGGTCGTTTCGGCCTGAGTCGATTCGGCCCTGTGTCGTTTCGGCCAATTTTGGTGAGTCGTTTCGGCCTGATTTTATTCAATCCTTATATACTATGTAATATACTTCATGCAAGATGTGTATGTTATACAAGGCTAGTATACCATACAGGCGGTCTTGCAAGGGTACTTAGGTCTATTATAGGGTGACAAATTTACATCTTTATTCCATTTAAAACGATAGAGAAACTACAATGGTCATTTCTATGGCGTCAAAAACAAATTCAAAATAAATAAAAATAAAAACGGTTTTATTTCATATTTTTCCTTACATTTGCTCATCTCAAACTTAACATCATTTTGAAAAAAAAGTCAACTTAAAAGATTTCTGGAGTAATGCCTGTATCAAACATAAATGAAACCAGTTAATGCAATCTAAGCTTTACATGTAAAATGCAGACTGCAACTTAACAGTCCCATCATAGAGAATTCTATATAAAATCTGTAAACATAGAACAGGTATCTAATAATACTTGACTTTTAAACTTAGAAATTCAGCGGTAAAAATAATTTCTAAAGCTATTATGTTAATGGTATTCAAAATTTCTTTTCACTTTGAGCCGACCAAAGTCGCATTAGAAAACCAGCAGTATGCATAGGCGAAAACAAAGGCGCAGGTAACTGCACAGCTGATCAGGGCCATTGTTTTGGCTACTTAGATAGTACAATCATTCTTCTTCTTAAATCCGAAATTTCAAGACTCATGCTTATGTGACTGTACAGGCTGGTTTGCGATGGACTTGGTCGGATTCCAAAAAAATGTTAGTTTTCTTATGCGTAGACTCAAATTAAATTGACAAGCACACGTTTTCACACTTAAATTGAGTACATTAATAATCAATCACCATGGATTAGCAACGCTGATTACAGACACGAGTTTTCACACCATGATAATCGACCTTATAATTAGAGAACCGACAGCCGGTGCATCACTGAAAAGTTTTCCCTTGCATTTGCCAATGACATCATAACTGCATCCATAACACACTTCATTCATTCATTCATTCTTTCATTTTCTAAACCCAACCAATCCTTTCTATCGCCAATACTTATCATTAAATAATAATTGGATTTTTTTTATCCGAGACACTATGAGTATGTGAGGCTGGAGCTGTGACTTCAATACTTTCAAAACATCCCACATGCATACATCATTCAAAACGTCCACGAAAACGCATATACTCAAGAAGATCAATTTATCTTTGAATTATTACTTACCTGAAGATTTCCATATACTTTGGCCGAAACGACCCAGGGCCGAATCGACTCACCCAGAAAATTGGCCGAAACGACCCACCTACCAAGGCCGAAACGACCCACCCCAAAAATTGGCCGAAACGACCCAGGCCGAAACGACTCAGGCCGAAACGACCCAGGGCCGAAACGACCCGGATTCCTACCCACAGTATGGATGACGTCATCAAAATTTGCGATTTCATGACGTTTTTCACCACTTCCGATAATTTCAGTTCAGCTGCAGGACCAAATTGGATGAAAATTGGAATTTCATCTAAAGAAGAAACCTTTAAACATATTGGAAATAGAGCGAGCTGTCGGATTTCTACTTTAATTATTGTTTTTGTATTTCTATTGTTTTGTGCGTGTTATATTTATATGGGAGGCGGCTCATCAAAGAGCAACATGGCAGCTCCAGTAATTGTGAGAGAAACTGAGAAACATCTTGCCACGGTTTGTATATATCATATTAGGCTAGAATGCAATTAATTGGTATCTACTGATTCAGACTGAATTATGTTGATAGAGCTGCATCCAAATACAGAACTTTCTAAATGTTTATTTGGTGAAAATGTTGAACACATTTGAAGAAATTGATCTGGTTGACAAAATCCCCCTGGAGAGAGTCCTCCCATTTTTGTTTTTGTTTGTTTAAGAGGACAAACATTCCCCCTGCCCACCCCAGTATATCTCGCAAATAGGACAGAATCCCCCTCCTCCGAGACAGAATTTTACATAATCATATATTGTAAGATAGTGTTTCCCCCAGCCCTAAAAAAGGGCATTGTAAGGTTGCTAAAAAAAAGAGCACTTTCAGCGCGTGGCAGCATGTCAAAAGGGCACTTTCAGCACGCGACGACAAGCAAAAGGGCACCTTTTTAAGTGATCTATGGCATGCTGGGAGGGCACATTTAAGCACAGTCATTAGATTTAACACTGTTGTTACGGTATATTACTCTGTAATTTGCGTTTCATCTTTTGTTCATTTCTCAATCTCCATATTTCAGGATTCTCTTTTATCAAAGAAAACTTAGAAAATTTCTTTTCCCTCACTTTACTGACTTAACTATGCTTGTCAAAATAAGAGATAACCTCGATTTGTTTTAAGTGTAAACTATTGGCACACTTATATTACCAGCTAGGACATTCAATTTTCACACCAATTCCGATTAACTGCTCATTTGGTGTCATATTGGGTATTTTCATTAAGTATTTATTAATATTTGCCACTGCAATTAACTGACAATAAACAGGGGATTAAAGCAATCAATAACTGTAGAAGACATGATCATAAATTTTGCCAAATTTGTTCCTGCAGAGTTCATTCAAAAAATCTTGTAACTTCCTTATTTTTTGTCCGATTTTGACAAACTTTTTACCAAAATGAAGGGCACAGAATGTAGATTCAGAAAAAGGGCATGGCGCTGGAGAAAAGGGGCATGGCGCGGCGCCATAATAAAAGTGGCTAGGGGAAACACTAGTAACTGTTACCTGTATGTCAACTATTTTTATAAGGTATCAAAAATAACCATATTGTCATATTTAATTTTCTCTAATCACCACATATTATAGTCGACTAAATAATATCTAAATTAAAGATTGCTCAATTATAGAAGTAGATTCTGTCCTATTTGCAAGATATACTGGGGTGGGGGATTTTGCCCTCTAAAACAAAAAAGAGTGGGGGGGATTCTGTCCGGGAGGGATTTTGTCTGGATACCGATCTGGTTGGCATGTTGCCATCGCTCATTTGTATGGAGTTAATTACTTGGTGTTTATCCATACATGTATGTCAAATGATGTCATGCATGTGATGACCCCCAATTTTATCAGGTTTTCCAATTTTGGACTGTCAAATCTAGCCCAATATTAGATCATTTGGCCGTCAATATATTTTTATGTTCTTTTTATGTATAGACATTCAAAGCTTCATTTCTGTTGGTAGGTGATTCAGGCATACATGATTCTTAAAAAATAAGCTTTTACAGTTGCTAAAAGTTTAATTAAATGCTAAATACCCAAATAATTTTTTTTTTCGAGATCATTTTACTAGATGGATTGAACACAGAGTGGATTTATCATAATTCATTGAGCATACCCAGTTAAGATTTCTTTCAGATACCACTTGAATCAAAAAGGGGTGGGTAAATACACAATTGCACAAAAAAATGATTAAGGCACTGATTTCAATGGGAATGTCATAACCAAAAGTACTGTGAACCAACTTTTTTTCGCGAGCGATTTAAAATTGCGAAATTAAATCGCCACGAAAATTTTGATATATATATATATATATACTATTCTGTGTATAAAAAGTCTCTCATAATTCTTTTAGAATGGTTCTGTATAATAATAATTACTTTTTATACAGATGCCATGTTTTATGTACACTGTACAGTATTGTATAATTTTGTGTGTACGTACATTGTATCTGCATCAGAAGTCTATAAAATTGAATAGAATATTAATAAAATTCGCAGTAAAAAGTCAATAAAACATTAAAAACTATTTGTTTCACATTTTTATATTCAGAAACAATGTCATCAATGACAATTATCAGTAGGGGTGTAACGATATATCGATATATCGGTATACTGCGGTACGGTGCTCGCGGTACGGTATACCGGTACGCCCATACAAGGATTCCGGTATATCGTAACACAGTCCGGGTTTTATACTAACACCCAAAATAATCGAAACGAGTACAACCACAGACTGTGTATTTACAATCGGTCCTGCTATCGAATTTTTACAGTTAATTAGCGTGAAACCAGTCCAATACATGTGCGTATTTGCCTCCCCTGTTGAGCTGTCAATCATGTGGTTATTTTTGGAACATACATCTATTTCGGCACTTTAAAACAACCTGACGTCGCATAAAAATTTTGCATGTTGTTTACAATAATATCAGTCATAGATGTACTACAAATGTTGTAAAATTGATTCCCATTCTAGTGCAACAAATTTTGGCTTCGATAAGAAATTGAAAATTGACTTTCCTGTTTGTACGATATATTCAATACGCATTGCGATATGCATTTCCCGTACCGCGATATATCGCGATGTGGTTTTAGGGGGCGATACTCAGCCCTAATTATCAGTATGCTTGACAATTGTTTGTGTTCGCGCCCAGCCATTTATAATTGTCCTCTTTTGTTGGGAGATCATCTCACAATATAATCAAGACGGTACATGCATGTCAAATCATAGACTGGCTCCTGTCGTATGTTCATTTTGTTTTACCTCTATACTGTTTACAAAGAAAAATAACTAAAATAAGACTTTTTCTACCAGAGAGTTATCCTTCTTATCTCTTCAAAAACGTTAAAATCAGCCTCGTCTAGGAAATAGCATTTAGATTACCTGATGTTTTATCACACATGTATTTAGCTTTTCATTTTTGCCAAAATAAAACATTAAATTTAACGACGGTAGCCAGTCTAGGCAAATCACGAAAATTATTTATTCAATTTTTTAAATCTGTGAAAAATAAATCACTGTGAAAATGTCCCGTTTGATAAAATCGCGAAAATAAATAGTTGAGAAAAAAAAAATGGTTTAGCAGGTTTACAGTATCAGAAATACCCAACCTCTCATGTACATGTAATAGGAGTAGGGAGAGGATAGGTTTTGTTTACTTGTTTTAAGAATTCATGTCTGAGTCAACAATTTTTCAGTCATGTTGGGATGGGGAGAGGGTAGCGGCATAGTGTTTTACCTTTTGATCTGTGACACCCTCATTTCTTTGTTTCTCTGAGTATTATATGCATGTTTAACTAGGTTCTGTGTCACTTGGTCGCATCATCACACAACATTTTTTCTACACAAAACTGGTCCGGTTTCTGGTACCAAATTTTTTCCTAACTGGCAGAAAAAATTCCCAATTGGATTCCCAGTTAGCAGAAAAATCTCAAATTAAGTGTAAATTTTCCCAATTTGGCTAAAACTTGGACTATTTTTTTGCAGCATTGTGCTTATTTTTTCCCAAAATGTGATATTTTTTCTCAATTTTATTGGTACCAAAAATTTCCCAAAAGGTCAGAAAAAACCCTGCATCATATTGCTATGTTAGGTAATATTTTTAATGTCTCCTGAGAGCAATTATTACTGTGTAACAGCATTAAGTTTATTTTGTCATAATTCTCAAAGATATTACTTTTTTGATCTACACAGTGTCATTTCTGTTCTCAGTTTGTGCAGACCTTGTGCTACCTTAAAAAACATATTCATTCTAATTTAGTGCACATGCTCCATTAAGGTCACTGTCAGTTCTTTGATAACTCAAACTTCAAGGTCTTGTAAATGTTCAAGAAACTCGATGGGCTTTATTTTAGCTCACCACAGCCAAAGTCTCATTAAGTGAGATCATACATAAACTATCCCCAGGACCCATTGTCCGTCTGACATCCACAATTTCAAAGAAAAATATTTTTGTAGCCAGTTGTTCAATTTGAGAAGCGCATATTGCTTTCGGCTTGTCTGTGTGTGCGTGTGTGTGTGTGTCTGTTAGCCACTTTTTTTCAATTTTTGAATGGTGAATACTAGGGTTTTGAAATTTCATATACAGATTCCTCATGAAAAAAATAATTTTATACAGGTATTGTTTTTCATGTCTGTGTTATGCTTCTTTGAAAATCTTGTGTGCAAGATATCTCAAAAAGTGTTTAAACGAGAGCCTTTAAATTTGGTATACTTTTTGGAGCTGAGGAGTAGATCAGCTGATTAAGGTTTGAGGACAGTCTGTTACATTCTGACAAAAATACAGAATTTTGAAATTTTTACTCCATGACTGAAGCCCACATTATGTTTAACAAATATGCTGTGCCAGGTAATGGGCAAGCATACAGTTGGGGGCATTGTGTTTTACATACACACTTTCTAGTTATATATGTATATATGTATATATATATTTTTTTTAGAAAAAATAGAATGAAGGTTTTGAGCCCAATTTTACCAAAACTCTGTTTTCCATTGCAATGCATGTATATATATGAGTAGATGGATATAGATACATGTAGCTCCCATAAGGGTGCATGTATAATGTGGCAACTGTAGCTACCTGACCTGGCTTCTCTTTATAAGATCTGCATTTATAATCGGTAAAACATTTCATTAAAATATATTAGGGGTGTAACGATATACCGATATATCGGTATACTGCGGTACGGTGCTCGCGGTACGGTATACCGGTACGCCCATACAAGGATTCCGGTATATAGTAACACAGTCCGGGTTTTATACTAACACCCAAAATAATCCAAACGAGTACAACCACAGACTGTGTATTTACAATCGGTCCTGCTATCGAATTTTTACAGGTAATTAGCGTGAAACCAGTCCAATACATATGCGTATTTGCCTCCCCTGTTGAGCTGTCAATCATGTGGTTATTTTTGGAACATACATCTATTTTGGCACTTTCAAACAACCTGACGTCGCATAAAAATTTTGCATGTTGTTTACAATAATACCTGACGTCGCATAAAAATTTTGCATGTTTACAATAATATCAGTCATAGATGTACTACAAATGTTGTAAAATTGATTCCCATTCTAGTGCAACAAATTTTGGCTTCGATAAGAAATTGAAAATTGACTTTCCTGTTTGTACGATATATTCAATACGCATTGCGATATGCATTTCCCATACAGCGATAGTGGGCGATACTCAGCCCTAAAATATATACCCCCATAAACCCCACTTTTATGTAGCAAAACTGCGTTATGCAGGGGTATACCTATTTTTCTTTTTTTTCTCCAAAACATAGATTGTGGATACTCGTTAGAACCGCCTCCCCAAGGCCCACAATCTATGTTTTGGAGCAAAACTAAGAAATATATCAAAACTTTTCTTTTGAAAAATTTTATTTTTACAACTTTAAAAAAAGCTCTATATATTGCATGGGCAAGTTTTCGTAATGGTATAACAAGGACAATCATGATTACCTTGAGTTGGAATTTTGACATGATTCTCCCTCAGACTGTGGAGTTAACTGTCCTTGACCTGACCATAATTATGGAAAAATCACCATAGACTCATACACAATTAATTTTCAGTGGATCTAATATTCTTTATTCTTGAGAGTGCACTTAGATCTTGACTCAGTTTGACATTTGACCAGATCCCCCCTCACCTAGAGAAGCTTGTAAGGGTATCACACATTCTTGTCAAATTGGTATTAAAGCAGAAATGTGTTCAGTATTCTATTCTGCCAAGATTGAAATGGGATAATCAGCCCTAAGTCCCATATCCTCATCTAAGTGACTCATTTAATATCTTAAATATCTCACATATAAATGTTCTTTGCAAAAGTACAAGCAACATTTCTCCACAGAATCAGTTTGCTACTAAAACATTTTATCAAGGGCAGGGAGATGTAATGGTAAAAAAATGTGTGGGCCTTTTATGACCAGAAATTGAAAAACGTCAGTATTACATGTTTGAAACATTGGCATTAATAAAAAAGTGTCATATTCCAGACTGGTTGTAATGGAATACCTCATACACTTAGCTTTTATTACTGCTGTAGAAAACTGTAGAACTGTTTATTTTAATGGCTTTCCTGCCTGTCACTATACAAGCTCCAGTGAACAAAAATTGATACAAAGACAAAAGTTAATGACTCTGAGACAATTGTTGTAATCCCCCTGAGATTATTCTTGGTTCTAGAGTAATTTACAAATGTGACAATGGAGGTGATTACAATGTACCAATACAGGGTTACATGAGACACGTTCGGGGAAACATGGCATGTGGGCACAAACCAGCATGACCTTGTGTTTACTTAATCACACGACATGTAACATTCCATGCAATATGTACCCACTTACTCCCCGATTTTGTATTGTAAAACAGGGGTTTACAAGGGTATACCTATTTTTATCTTATTTTTGCTCTAAAACATAGATTTTGGTTACATTTAGAACCGCCTTACTGAGGTGGTTCTAATTGTACCCACAATCTATGTTTTGAGCTAAAATTAGAAAATGTATGTGTAAAATGAATTATAACATGGCTCATATTTCTTAAATATTTAAAAAAAACAACAACTAACATTTATTTCTCTTTTTTTTTTCAGTTGATATTTCTGCACGGCCTCGGAGATACGGGGTAAGTCTAGATGAGCAGCAAAGCCAGAAAACCAGTCTTCAAGGTTTCCAACCAGGTCCAACACAAACCGGTCTTTGCAGTCACAGAAGAGGGCTAGAAGCGTGAAATTTTGTATATTATAAGCAGAGGTATTATACTATCTGTGTAGAAAAAAACTGTCAGCTAGAGCATCACTTTAGAGAGTTAGGGGTGAGATACTTATTGCCCCCCATGTTCATGCTGGTTTTACTGTGTATTCAGATCTTGTCTTAATGTCAGAGGGTAAAAAGCAACATCTAATGTTTAATACCATGTTTTCCCATATGACTACAAAAACATGACCTGATTTAACAAAATTGCCTTAAATTGCATCTATTTTAATTAACAGAATGCAAGAGCATTAATTTAAGCATGGCAAGAGGCATATTAAATTTACAGAATTACGTCTATAGATAGAAATGAAAGCATGGTGGCATGAAATTGGATATAAAATTGACATACAAGTAATTTTGAAAAGATTTAGCTTTTGAAAAGGCATGTTGTCATCTAAAAAAAGATAGTACGAGGTACAGTCGGAAAGTTCCCGGACTGTTCTTGTTGTGTCATTTGTTTTCAAAGAAGAAAGTCAAAACTTCGCACACAAGTGGAGAAAACATTTTTCGACACAACAATATATACATTTAGGGGCTTTTTCATCAAACCACCTAAAATTTAGGGCTCAAAGTATGGACACTAACAACGTACGGAGCAGTTTGACGTTTACAAAGTTATTTTGATGTTAACAACGTTCATACCTGAGCGTGTCGTCAAACTCAGATTTCAAACAAGGAAAGATCCACAGGGGCTAAATCGCGGCTATTTGGTGCATGCCGTGGTCTCTTGTATCCTATGAAATCAATAGTCGTCAATGCATGTTACTATCGATGAGTGGATGGTGTTGTCTTCGTGAAAAATCCGACTTTTTATGTCAAACCCCGACATTTCCTCCCTATACATACCGCTTTTGCGATCGTCATTAATATCCGCGCGTCCTTAGCATATCAAAATGGGCCACAAGACTCCTCAGCATTTTCTATGCACTTTCCTTGAGTTTTATGAATTTCCAAGTGTTTCCGGTATTTTAGCGGTGGTAGACAAATCTATCTTACACTGCTCGCTTGGTTGCTCATACAAGATAAGAAAAGCACGCGACTAAATTCAATCGTTTCTAGCCCAAAGCAGCTGCTTCCAGCAATATTGTTCAACAAAACTAAACTACATTGGTGTGAATTCATTGGGTATATTCTTGATTCACACTCGTTTTCAACGAAAAACAAATCAAAACTGCATCTCTTTTCAATTTGACAACGATTTATTTACATTTGACGTCATATCCGCAATAAACACAACGTCATGAGACTGAGTTAATTAAAGCACGGTACCAGGTGACGTTACCGGTAAAATGAATTTAGGCTTAATCGGGGTATGTAAGAAAAAGAATCGATCATGGGTGGTCAGTGGAGAAAGGAAAATCCCAACCCTCGGGTCCACCGTTCCGGTGGGAAACTCGGCGAGCCTCGTTTCCCACTGGAATGGGTGGACCCTCGGGTTGGGATTTTCCTATCTCCACTGACCACCCATGATGGATTCTATTTATCCGAAAAATAAAGGAAATGGATGGGATTTGTTATTTGAAAAATTTCAAAGTGATTTGACGTCAAATATCATTTGAAATGAACCAGTCCGGGAACTTTCCGACTGTACCTCGTACATGTTTATAAGACTTGAGGACAATTTTTTCAATATTTGGGGTATCATTCAGACAGAATTGCAGAGCAATTCTAGTTAAATCTTGTTCCATGATCTGATTTTTGGCCCTAAAATGTGCAAATCTCTCCAAATTAGGTTTAGCATAAAGAAGTCTGCCCAATTTTATCCCAATTTAAGTGTGAGTTGACTCATGAGACAACAGTTACTATGCAACTGATCAGCATCTTTTGTTTTCACTGGTTTGATACTAGTAGTACATGAACAACAATCCCTCCACTTGCCAGGCATCTAGCCATGGCTTGATCAGCCGCTTTTGTGCCACTTCTGGGTGTAAGCTCCCCTAGATGGGCTTTACCATGGCAAGCTTTCGCCTGTGACTGCTCATACATGCAAGAAGAACCATTAACTTATGATCTGGCTGAGATGACTTTCTTGATTTGAGCCTCCTCATGAGAAAACCAACAATCTGCATATGCGAAAACAAAGACGCAGATCAGCTTCGCGGTAACCGATTTTTGCTACATGGATAGTACACTTCCTCTTCTTCTTAAATCCGAAATTTCAAGCTTCTAGCCTGCTTCTGTGACTGTACAGCCTGATTTGTGTCAAACTCGTTCGGAAACCACATTGTTGGTTTTCCCACGAGGCGGCTGATTTAAGCTTGAATCCATTCCTTCAGATGCCAAGGGAATCTTTCTGTATGAGACATTTGAGCCGCGACGCGAGAAAACCGGTCTTCGGGGTTTCCGACCAGGTCCGACACAAACCGGGCTGTACAGTCTCAGAAGCAGGCTAGAAGCTTGAAATTTCGGATATAAGAAGAAGAGGAAATATACTATCCGTGTAGCGAAAACAAAGGCGCTGATCAGCTTCGCGGTTACCGCGAAGCTGATCTGCGCCTTTGTTTTCGCCTAGGCAAAAATCCGGTTTTCTCACGATGCGGCTCATTTATTTCAATTACTCATCCTAAAATTGTCTTAAGAAAGACTGGTAGAAGATGTGCCCTAGTTTTTAAAATGCGTATTGTTAGAATTTATTTCACAATATGAGCCGCATCATGAGGAAACCAAGATTTTGCATATTCGAAAACAAAGATGCAGATCAGCTTCGCGGTAACCAAATTTTTATATAAAAATTATTTACCAACAGATCACGCGACAAAAAGCCATATTGACATTACAGTGATTACATCATCTAGAAGCCATGATGTGACGTCATCAAAATACAGCGCATGATTGAACAAGAAGAATCAATTAAGCTACTAATTGGTTTTGATTTTCTTACTCGCTATGAAAATGTATCCGCCATTTTGGAAAAAGTTGACTAATTTTTGTCACCTGAGTGTATGAAGTGAAAAACAAAGGTGCTGTCTCCTATGTCTTATGTCTCTTATGTTGTATGCCATTCTTTTCACATACACAAAATGCATACACAAAATGTGACTCAGTTAGAACCATATCATTATACCTAAGAAAATCATCCTTTTGCCTATGCGAAAAAACGAAGATGTTGATCAGCTTTGCAGTAAATGCACAGCTGATCAGCATCTTTGTTTTCCCTACATGGATAGTACAGTTCCTCTTCTACTCTGACTTGTATCCAAAATTTCAAGCATCTAGCCTTCTTTTGTGATATTATAGACATAGTGGAGCGGCTTAGTGAGAGATTTTGAGGAAATACTTCAGTTGATGATACAAGCATGAAATTTTTACCATATGTTCTTTACATGACACACATTAAATTCTGATCCCTAGCCACTTGAAATTCCGCCATTTTCAAGATGGCCGCCAAAAAACAAAATGGCCGACAGTTGTGAAAGGTGTACAAGTAGTAAATTGCCCATATCTTAGGTTCTTTTCATCATAGAACAACAATATTGATACCAAAATGAAGCCAAATAATTGTTCTTTCACATAAAGTACGAATATGCAAATTACCTAATTTGCATATTTATGATTATTAATGAGATCTTACTTTTTTGGCTAAAAATTGAGAAAAAAAAAACAGATCTTATTTTCTGAATGATGTAAAATGTTAAATGAAATGGATCACTGTGGCTTTGATATTACTAGACCATAAATTATCATAAATTGACAAAAGCTAATTAGCATGTTCATGAATATTCATTTTAGAATATCTCAAGACTTTGTATGTCCTTACCTATCAGTTTGGTTTAGAAAGTTCATACAGTAAATTGCTAATATCTTTGGTCCTGTTCATAATAGAACAACAATATTGATGCCAAAATGAAGCTAAATAATTGTTATTTCAAATAGAGTTCAAATATGCAAATTACCTCATTTACATATATATATGAATACAAATGAGGTTTTTGTTTTGCTAAAAACTTAAAGAAAACACATCTTATTCACTGAACGATGTAAAATGTTCATGGTGTAGATTGTCTATAAATACCACCTTTATTGTAAAATAAATGCCAATAATATAAGATCTATGCCATTGTGCTTTCCTTCAAAAAGTGAGAGCTAAGTCTTGAAGAGTTTAATTTCTACATTGCAAACAACATCATTCCTTTTTGTCACTATGACCTGTGCATAATTCTGCGCAAGAATAAATTTATCTACAAGAAACCCAAATATTTCCGTTTTGTTTTTATCACATCTGATGAAGTTGTTCCCTGATTTTGGAGGTCTGCAGTTACCAATTACTTTTCAGTATACACCAGTTTCTATTTTCTGCCTGGTCTCATCGTTGAGACTATCTTGGCGATAAAAACAAAAAGTACACCCTGGCATGTTTTCTGGCATATGACTTAATATGACTTAATATGAGGTCCGGGTTAGACTACTGTGACCAGGGAGTTCTGCACAGGATGCCCTTGGGTTCTGCTGTATGCAGATGACTTATGATATGACACTGTCGAGTCCATGGAAGAACTACCTGTAAGACAGAGATTGATAGGAAAGTTCTTTGAGTGAACATGAGGAAGACAAAGATCATGGTCTCTGTCCTCAATCTGAACCTTCTGAAAAAAATCTGGAAAGAATCCCTGTGGCGTCTGTCAAACAGGTGTAGGAAGAAATGCCGTCTTCTGTGGTGGACCTTTCTGTGGTGGATGCTTGTCCTGGATCAACAAGAGATGCAATGGAATCAAAGGCTCCTTGCGCCGTGATCCTGATAACAGTTGTGCTGGCTGCCTAGGAAAGGCGCGTCACATAGATGGAAGGCTAGTGAAAGAAGTTCTAGTTGATGGCGAAAAAGTTGAAGCTGTACCAGAGTTCTGTTATCTGGGAGACATGCTTTCTGCTGGCGGCGGTTGTGAACTGGCTGCAGTCTCGAACTGCAAACGGCTTAGGGCAAGTTCCGCCAACTACTCCCTCTCCACACCAATCGCAATCTGCAACGTTTGACCAGAGGTCAAGTGTATTCAACTTATGTACTGCCACATGCAGCAGAAACATGGGCAATGACTGGCTACACTTTGTCGCCTGCAGCGCAGTGATCATGCATTGATGTGCTGGATCTGCAATTTCAAGGCGAATGATGAAGTAAGCTCAGACTCCCTTCTCTCAAAGCTTGGACTTCAGGATATATATGTAGTGCTTTGCTCCAGCAAGATGAGATGGTATGGACATGTAGAGCGCATTAAAGGCTTTATTTCTCAAGTACGCAATCTAAATGTAGTTGCACAGAAGAGATCCGGCAAGCTAAGGAAATCATGGGATGAAGTGTTGTTGGACGACTAAAAGAAGGTTATACTGGATACTGCCGATCCGTAGAATCGCTCAGAGTGGAGAGGTCGTCTAAGAATAAAAATAAAACCGGGATCCTTTAAGAGCAGTGAGTATTTTTGTTAGAAAGGTGATGGGCCATACAGCGGTTTCGCCTATTCAAGCCTCTTCAGTGACCCTTTAGAATTTGCAACATAGAGCCAAAGAGAATTGCTGTAATTTTGCAACTTTTAACAGGGTAGTCAATAATAAAGACTTGTTTAATCAAAATTGGGCCAATTGCATTAAACGTTGGTTAGAAAATGAATCTTAACCGATAATAATTTTCTGATTTCTCAAAAAACCCTCTCTGATTTCAAAGGACCAAAAGGAAAATATACTCTGCACTATGAATGCTGTATGGGGAGACTTTTTAGGGCCGCCACACGGCACAACACCAGCTGCAGTAATGGCAGATAAAAATAAAACAGATCCTTTAAGAGCAGTGAGTATATTTGTGAGAAAGGTGATGGGCCATACCGCGGTTTCAGCTATTCAAGCCTCTTCAGTGACCCTTTAGATTTGGCAACATGGAGCCAACATGGATTTGGCAACATGGAGCCAAAGAGAATTGCTGTAATTTTGCAACTTTTAACAGAAGGAGACTTGTCAAACAAGTCCAACCCTCAGATGAGGACAAAGGACTATAAAAAGGATATGATGATGATATGATCAGTCGACAGACTTAGTAGATGCAAGCAAATAATTGATGGGAAATAACTGAATCGTGGGAAGCTCACCACAAACATAAATTGTCAATTTTTAGTTTAAATATATGCAAAGGTATGCACTATAGGGATCAAACATGCGTTTTTTATATGATTAATACGTTTTGATATTCAGTTAGCAGCTGTCTTGTATTAATGACATTTACTTTACAATGAAAGTGATATTTATAGACAGTCTACAGAATGAACTGTCTTTACTAAACTGATGCAGTCTTGATGTATTTAAAAAGGAATATTCATGAATATGCTGATTGGCTGTTGTTAATTTCTGATTCTTTATGGTGTAGAAATATCAAAGCCACAGTTATCAATCTCATTTAACATTTTACATCATTCAGGGAATGAGATGTGATTTATTGTTTTTTTCAAGTTTTTGGCAACAAAATAAGACCTTTTAATATTCATAAATATGCAAATGAAGTAATTTGCATATTTATGCAAATGAAGTAATTTGCATATTTGAACTCCATTGGAAAGAACAATCAATACGCTTCATTTTGGTAACAATACTGATGTTCTATGATAAACAGGACCTCCTAAGCTTTAAGCAATTAACTGTATGAACGTTTTAAACTAAACTGATAGAAAAGGGCATTCAAAGTCTTAAAATGTTTTAAAATGAATATTCATGAAGATGCTAATTAGCTTTTGTTAATTTATGATAATTTATGGTCTAGCAATATCAAAGCCATAGATATCCATTTCATTTAACATCTTACATCATTCAGAAAATAAAATGTGTTTTTTTATCTTCTCAATTTTAGCCAAAAAAGTAAGATCTCATTAATATTCATAAATATGCAAATGAGGTAGTTTTCATATTGAAACTTTATTACAAAGAACAATCATTTAGATTCATTTTGGTATCAATATTGTTGTTCTATGATGAAAAGAACCTAAGATATGAGCAATTTACTACATGTACTCCTTTCACAACTGTCGGCCATTTTGTTTTTTGGTGGCCATCTTGAAAATGGCGGAATTTCAAGTGGCTAGGGATCAGAATTTAATGTGTGTCATGTAAAGAACATATGGTGAAAATTTCATGCTTGTATCATCAACTGAAGTATTTTCTCATTAAGCCGCTCCACTAACAGGTTTGTTATGGACCTGGTCCTGACGTTATAAAACTTTTTTCATGCTCAGCTCAGCTAAGACTAAAATTTATCCTGCTCATAAATGTTAAAATGCCAACAACAAAATGCCAGCAATTGTTGGCATTTTAACATTTATTACATGTAGCTTGATAGACTTTGGTGATCTAAACCTGTTATTTCAATTTATTTGGGCTATTTCAATACAGGGCTGGGGTCGATTACATTGCAATGTAATCGATTAAATTACAGATTACTTTGTCCAAAAATTGTAATCGATTACAACTGATTACTTTAGATTTTGAATGTAATCGATTAAATTACAATTACTTTGACAATGTAATCAGATTACTTTTGATTACTTTGGTAAGATGACAATTAACATCTTTTCTAATCTGGTTTCTTTAATACAAGTAGCTGTTTGTCTTTCACTAGTTTTTTAGGTGGAAACAAAAGCAATTCACTAAAAGTATCATTTGAACTAAATTCTATGAGAATTTTCATATCCTTTACCTGGAAGCCAAACTAGACATGAATTGGTGAACCAGACATTGATATTAAACCAAGGTCCCATCGTCATGACCTTATTTGATGGATAAACCATCACAAAACATACAAGAAGCCTCCGTGGTGCCATGGTTATGTCATTCACCTTGTAAACCAGGGGTCGCAGGTGGCTTCTCCATTCCATCAGATGGGACTATAAACCGAGGTACCGTCTCCATATGACCTTAGCTGTTGGTGGGATGTTAAACCCCAAACAACCATCAACAAAACATACTATTCAACAAATTAATATTCAACAAATTAATAAGTTTTGTCTTTGAGTTTTTGTTATTTTGCTGAATTTTATTAAGCAGGCAAGTACGATAAATTGCTTAATTCATGAAAGTCTTGCAAAATATAAACCTGCATCTAATGAATTTTTTTATCAGTCAGAAGGAAGACCTTGCATGAGTAAAACAATAAGCAGTGACCGGGAACAGACACAATAATAAACATGCCCTGATCCTTGAAAACCAAACTGGAAGAAGCTAAAATTTTGGTTAACTTCACTAACTTAATGATCTTTCAAATTGGTTAAACTAACATGCCCCATTTGTAAAGAAAATAAAGTTGAAATGACTATTAATGCACATCTTGATTGTTCACAGTTTGTACAGGTGTAGTCACAGGTGAATCTCAAATTTGTTTGACTCAAATGTATAATCAAATTAATTCAACAAAAGAAATTGTTCACACCCTGAACAACCTTTGTTTTCAATAGACCAACAAACCAATTAAAGTGACACAGCCATATAACCTAAGTGGTGCATTAGACTGAGCTTTAGAAGAAGTTGTAGGCTGTTGAAATGCTTGGATATTGCTACCTGTGATTGCTGTAATATGATTTGTAGCTTAGACTGTTAGATAATAAGAATTTTTAGGGAATATACAATTTCCATATCAGACTGCAAAAGGCATCAAAATGTATTTCAAATAAGTTTCATTTTTAACTGTAAATTACAATAACATCTTTTGCCTGTGCAATTGCAAACAAGAAAGACAAGTTTCATGAATTATGTTGTTTTTGGGTGTGGGGGTGGATTTTGCCCATATTCATGTATACCATGGATGCACACTAACATTTAACATAAAACCAGCCAAAGTTCATCTAATTGTAATCAGATGTAATCAGGATGTAATCATGATTACAAGCCATTTTTCCAATGTAATTGATTAAATTAAATTACTTGTAATCAGAAAAATGGTTGATTACTGATTACAACTGATTACTTCAAAATCTGTAATCGATTACAGCTGATTATGATTACAGATTACGATTACCCCAGCCCTGTTTCAATATTTATAAACAGTTTAAGTTTCATGCTCAGCTGGGATGAGCATGAAAAAAAATAACCTCTGGGCTTCGTCAGAAACCCCAAAAGCAGG
Organism: Rugalucina vietnamica; assembly: GCA_964017185.1. Lineage (NCBI taxonomy): Eukaryota > Metazoa > Mollusca > Bivalvia > Lucinida > Lucinidae > Rugalucina > Rugalucina vietnamica. The sequence continues at coordinate 30,944,362 of OZ024873.1, read as the reverse complement.
TTTTCTTGCGTCATAGCTCTTGATGATGACTTTCTATTTTCAGTCATGGCTGGGCCCAGGCGTTCAAAGATCTGAAGTTGAAGCATATACGATGTGTTTGTCCAACAGCGTAAGTACGTACCACTGTGTGGGCAGGTTACAACACAGGATTAGCCATGGTAGCTCAGTCCATATTAGCTTAATTGCTCAACTGACAAAAACTTGATTTGTAATATTGCATAGTCTCTCATTAAAATCCAGGACAAACAAAGATTAAGCTGCATTCATCTTATTTGGGATTTATTGTAATATGTATTCACAATCAGCCATGTGCATTTGTTTATTTACTGGTCGGTGTATACTTTGAGTGACAGGTGGCATTTGGTCAATGAACTTGAGCCGCAATGTTAGAAAACCGGATTAACGTTAGAAAACCGGATCAACGCCCAAGTTTCTACACAATCCTGTTAGTTTCTGGTACACCATTACGCTGAAAGTGATTCAGACAAAATGGGATAAATCCCAGGCCTTGCTTTTACATCAAAAGCTTATTAATATGTAAGACTCTGTACACAATTCTCTGATTTTCTTTTCTTTATGGAAGATATTTCTCCTTGAGAATCAGAGATTTTGTAGGGGTGTTGCTGTAGGCGGTTGAGTTCTAGACTTCAAATTTGGTTTGAGTGAAGGTTGAGCATAAAGCCATAAGTAATTGAAGTGCCTCTGGGATGACCAGAGTTCAAAATTTCCTTGAAAAGTACATTGGTAAAGTCCTTGAAATTTTGTTAAGTCCTTGAATTTGACCTACCCACTACTGTCAAGAATCAAATTTGTAAGATCAAAAGTTTATTATCTTATGGTGATTTATCCATGCACATTTACTTAGTTGATTTTATTTAAACACACACGGCTGTAAAAGACAAAAAAATGCCCTATTTTAAAAACGTAAATATTTTATTATTTATATCAACCAGTTTTCAATACTTTTGACAGTGAAAAACATCTGCTACAGATTTTTAATTGCTAAAAATAGACTTGACACAAGGGGAGCAACTGGAAGTTTTAAATGAAAAAGTTAGTAGGGGTATTTAGGACATGGTCTTGTATGATCTTGTTGAACATTAAATCTAATAATTGTTGTTTCTATTACAGGCCAGTAATGCCAGTGACATTAAATGCTGGTTACAGAATGCCGTCATGGTATGTATGCATGTTAGGAGTACTGTAAATAAGGAAACTTTTGCGTGACCTTTATTTCGCGAACTTTCTACTTTCTATTTCCGAATTATTCGGAAGCACCCCCCCCCCCCCCCCCACCCCAAAGGTTTTTTATTCACGAACGAGTGTACACATAGTCTTCATGACCTATAAAGATTCTTTAAATTATTATACCCCTGGCATACGAAGTATTAGGGGGTATATAGTTTTTGCTTTTTCTGTCTGTTTGTCTGTCTGTAAACTTTTTTTGTGTCAAAGTTTTCTCAGGAACTACTTAACCTAGAATTTTAAAATTTGGTACAAAGCTTGGGTATGTCAAGTTGTATTGTGTATTTGAGAATCAACAATCTGCGGCTTATCGTTCCCTTTATTTATCCATTTTTCTCTCTATCCGAGAATTTTTTCCATCTTATCAGCTCAGTCTGTAAAAGACTTAGAGACTTCAAATTTTATATGCATGTTCAGAATGACCAACTCTCTTACTGAAAACAAGATTATGATTTTGTGGTTAACTTTTGTCTTCTTTTTTTACTTTGTTTCTTTTCCCATCTGTCACTCCTATACAAATCTGCACCTTTTTGTGTCAAAGATTTCCCAGGACCTACTTAACCTAGAATTTTAAAATTTGGTTCAAAGCTTGGGTATGTCAAGTTGTATTGTGTATTTGAGAATCATCAATCTCTGACTTATCATTCCCTTTATTTATCCATTTTTCTCTCTATCTGAGAAATTTTCCATCATATCAGCTCAGTCTGTATAAGTTAGAGACTTCAAATTTTATATGCATGTTCAGAATGACCAACTCTATTACTGAAAACATGATTATGATCTTTGTAGAAGCGGACAGTACACCTGGGTATTCATTTGATGACTAGATGTATACCTTTTTCTGTAATCTGCTTTTTGTCTTAAAGTGGTATGAACTCTGATGGCTACTGCCGGGGGTATGTGAGCTTTGCTCACTTTTGCTATATTTTATTAGCGAGGCCATTGAATTAGCAAGGCATCGAATTCACAAATATTTGCGATTATTAAGTTCTGGCGGACATTTTCAAATTAACAGTGCACTGGTTTCCTATTATATCGCGGCCCTTCTTTGTCAACAGGAAATAGCAAATACACAGGATCAATAATTAAAATTTATTCTACCTTAACAACTTCCAAAATCCTTCCCCTGCAATCCTGTTACTAATGAAATTACGAGAAATTTGGCAATACTGCATGACTTCCGCATTTATGCAGCCATGTTGTATTTATACCCATGTGGCAAAAGTGACTTCTGTATTGGGATGTTCACCTAAAATGTTTATATCAGAGTTTCTATATAAAGGAGATACTGTGACCTATCAATTGCACATGATTTCTGACATCCAGGTTACAGATTGCAGCTCAGGAAGAAAATAAAAATAACGCATGTTTGAGATACTGAGAAGACATTTTATGGGAAGGGGATAACCATAATATGCAAAAACATGTTTCTACATGATTTTTGTAAAGGTATCAATTTACTTAGATAAGCTGGCTAACTATCACTCCGCTCCACTTCGGTACCTTGTTCCACTTCCCTGACAGCTTAGAATAGGTTGCATTTAAACCAGTGTCGAACTGATTGCGGATTTCGTAAGCGACTTGCAGCTATGTTATTTTGCTATTAACGGCAATAGTTTTGTTATGTATTTGTACCAGTGCTGAAGATCTTCCAGTACACACAAAATTGCCTAAAACGTTTAAATTAATGTAGAAAAACAAACGATTTTCAACTTTAAGTCGCTAATTCTACAGTAGTCTCCCCCCCTGATCTATTTATAGACATCTTTTGACATTTTCTGTAGAAAAAGTTAATGACAGGGTTTCTGTGCCGGGGGGGGGGGGGGGGGGGGTGTAAAACACAGGTAATCAATTATTGATTTTTTGGTGACAGGAATAAGCCAATCACATTGCTGTATTTAGGACTATATATCATCTATTGGCTAAAATTCTGAAGTCTAGTGAGAAGCTAATCCCCTTTATATAGTCCAGCCCTGTCTTCAAGTATCTTATCGTTCTGTGTACTTTAACAACTAGATTTTTTAGAATTTATGTCATATATGCAAGAAAAGATCTAACATAAGTTAGAATAACACAGTTTTGCTGAATTTTCATGTTCGACCAAGGGCTGAATATATCCCATTTCCGTCGGTATGGAGAGGTTTAATGGAATACCGATGGAAATATTCTCTGTCTACAATTTACTTACAGTATTCTTGATATTTTGCACATTTTTTGCTGGGAATGAATGTTTGATATTTGCCTTGCAGGTGTCAAACGAAAATAATTGCTAGGGGGGCCCTGCGCTCGAAAATTCACGTTATATACAAATGCCGCGATATAGTAGATGCCGCTGTGTCGGAGTATATATAAAATTATGTTTTTCTAATATCTCTATTTTGTGAATTTTCAATTTATATTCACAAGTTTTTGAATTCTTCTACTCTTTAAAGAATGTAATACAAGTTAATATAATCTACCATTTTGAATACTAAATATACATGTAAGAGCCTATATGAACTTGCTCTCTCAGGTTTGTTACAATGAAGTTACAATGAAGTTAAAAAAAAAATGGGAGAAAAAGGATATTAGAAAGAAGAAAGCTAGTGCAGAACAGGATACAGAGCAACTCATCTGTGCATTTACCTTTATCTTTAGCAAGGCTGCTATTCTTCTAAACCAACAATATGCATAGGTGAAAACAAAGGTGAAGATCAGTCATGCAGTTACGTGCAGTGCCTTTGTTTTCACTCCATAGATAGTTTGATGCCTCTTACTAAATCTGAAATTTCAAGCTTCTTTCTATTTTATGTGGCTGTACAGTCTGCTTTTTGTCGGACCTGGTCAAAAACCCAATTTGTTGGTTTTCTCATTTTAAGGCTCAAATGTTATGTGGTTCATGTGGTTGCTGGATAATTGCAGGTATGATATTATTGCATTAACACCAGATGGTCCTGAAGACGAACCTGGTATCAAAAAAGCTTCCGAAATGTGTAAGTACATGTGAGCCGCGCCGAGAAAACTGGACTTTTGCCTATGCGAAAACAAAGGCGCAGATCAGCTGTGCAGTAACTGCACAGCTGATCAGCACCTTTGTTTTCGCTACTCCGATAGCACAACCCCTCTTCTTCTTAAATCCTAAATTTCAAGCTTCTAGCTCTTTTCTGTGCTTGTACAGCTTGGTTTGTGTTGGACCTGTTCGGAAACCACATTGTTGGTTTTCCCACGAGGTGGCTCATAATTTACATGTATGTGCCTTGGTAGTTGAAGCTTCTGTGGTGTAGTGGTTACCCCACTGGCCTAGTAAACCAGGGATCATTGGTTTGATATGGGCTTCTCCAGTCTTTGGAATGAGACTGTGAACTAAGGTGTCATCTTCCTAGAACCATAGCTGATGATGGGGTGTTAAACACCAACTAAGTAACAACAACATGCATGACTGTCTTCTAAAATACTGGATGTAGGTCATTTGAAACCCTGCTGAAAAGTGGTTCAAATTTATATGATTAAAGAATAGATGCTTAGCAGCTGCACACTTTATATATAATGCAGCTGAAATATTTGGTTTTGGGAGCGGGTGTTTTGGTGGTTAGTTTGTCAGACTCCTGATTGAGAGATTGAGATATTGATTCCTACTGGTTATGTGGTACCAGGTTGTGTCCTTGAGCAAGAGATTAACTCACCCGATAGTACATGCACAGGTTAATACTCAAGAAGCAGTGTCTCCATGCTGACATGACTGAAAATGGTTGACTGGAATGTTTATCTGATAAAACAAACAACGAAACAAAATCTATTTACAGTAAAAGAGCTGATCTCATCACAAGACGTACCAACAGACAAAGTGATATTGGGCGGTTTCTCCCAGGGTGGGGCACTAGCACTGTACACAGCGTTAACCATGGATAAACCTGTGGGCGGTATAGTAGGGCTCAGTACATGGATGCCACTGCATAAAAAATTTAATGAGGTAAGCTGTTTGTTATATTGTTTTGGCATAGTGTAATGTTGGCATTAGGCTTCCGGTAAGCAAATACAAGTCTGATAAGTGAGTGTGGCCAGTGACCACCTGGGATTATTTGACACTCTGTTGGATCCCTGTGCCTGGCAAAATTGACTGCAAATCTTGCACACATCTTTTGCAAAGATTTGGTTATGAAATTATTTCCATTCTTCTCTTCTGCTGATTCAAGAAGAATAAAACTTAATTTATCTGTTGATGACAAAATAAATATGAATACTTGATATCTGCCTCCAGAAGGCTTGTCCAGTAGTAGTAGAGTGAAAACTGTTCTTCCTGATATAACCTCAGCTGTTGTCAGTGAGAAGTTTTACAAAGTCACATCAATATTGTTAATATACATACTAAAATTGACAATTTTTAGTCACAGAAGTCAGTATTTGTATGTTTCTAATGCCCTTATGTTCATTGTGCATACTTTTTTCAGCAAACAAAATTGAATCGAGACATTCCAATGTTCCAAGCTCACGGTAACATAGACCCTTTAGTATCTCCCGTGTTCGGTGAATTAACGTCCAAATTCCTCAAAACAACGTCGTCAAAACATACATACAAAACCTACCCCATGATGCATTCCTCATGTGAAGAGGTAAGTGGTTATTTATCATATGACATGAGCCGCATCATGAGAAAACCGGAGTTTTGCCTTTGCAAAAACAAAGGCGCAGATCAGCTGTGCAGTAACTGCACAGCTGATCAGCGCCTTTGTTTTCGCTTCATGGATAATAAAATTCCTCTTCTTCTTAAATCAGAGATGTCAAGCTTCTAGTCATCTTCTGTGGATGCATTGGCTGGTTTGTGTTGGACCTGGTCGGGAACCACAAAGACCGGTTTTCTCGCATTGTGGCTCACAATCTGTAATCAAAATCATTTCTCAGAAACTGTAGGTCTTGAGGAACAGTATGAGTGACAACTGAACTGTCATTGGGAACGGTCAGTATTTAATAACTTGTGGGTGGTGCCTTAAACCAGTTTCATGTTGCCAGCTTTAGCCTGGATTCTGTCATGGAACAATCAAATGAACAAGCGTAGAGGTTAAGCCATTGGCCTTATAAACCAGGGGTGATGTGCTCAATCCCAGGTTACACAATGTTTTGAGTAAGTAATTCTTTAAACCAGGCTGTTGAGTGGGACATTTAACATGAAATCAAACCAAATGAAAAATATATAATGATAAATTTATAATGATAAATATATATGCAAAATACCACCACTAATAAATGAGCCGTCACATGGGAAAACCAACAGTCTGCATAGTCGAAAACAAAGGCACAGATCAGCTTCGCGGTAACTGCAAAGCTGAGCAGCGCCTTTGTTTTCGCTTCATGGATAGTACAATCGCTCTCCTACTTAAATACAAAATTTCAAGCCTCCAACCATCTCCTGTGACTGTACAGCCCAGTTTGTGTCAGACCTGGTCGGAACCCAAATTGTTGGTTTTCTCACACACAGGCTCAAATGCAAATGAACCGTTACAGAAACATCTGCTTCTTATCAGACTGTTAGTAGAAAACCTGTTTCTTGCATATTGGACAGCAAGGTTCAAAACAGATGCAAAGTCAAGTGTCATGCAAGCGGCTATCACTAATGTTATGCCGAAAAGATTTATAATTAAAAAAATGATTATCTTGTGTTGTTGTACAGTTTGGTTTGTGTCAAACCTGATAGTCAGCTTGACATGAAAACATGACATGGCAATATTAAAGACATCTGTTTTCAGTTGTCGTTGCTTAACTCTTCAAAAAGTACAAAATTTCCTGTGACATTTATCATTTGCTCTCTTTTTCATATTTTCAGGAAATGGCAGATGTGAAAAACTTTTTACTAGACTTAGTGAAAGAGTGATAGTCATGTTTTAATAAGACCTAATATTACAATTAACAGCAGAAACTACATGTATTAACCGAAAAAGAAAAGTTACAGAAGCCCAGGCCACAAGGTTATACAATTTGCATATGCTTAGCTGAACTGAGCATGAATTTGAAATTTAAACAGCTCATAGCAATTAAAGTACCATACTCAGATTCAGTGGGATTTTAAGGTTTTAATTTTGTAGCGCCATTTTTTTCTCAAGCTAGTAATTGAGCCTATGCATGAGAAAGCCAACAATGTGTGTTTCTGAACAGGTACTACACAAACCAGCCTGTACAGTCAAAGATGCAGGCTTGGAGCTTGAATTTTTTTATTCAAGTAGAAAAGTAATTGTACTTTTGGTGTAGTGAAAACAAAGGCACTGGTCAGCTGTGAAGTTACAGCACAGCTGATCTGTGTCTTTGTTTTCGCACATGCAGATTGTTCATTTTCTGGTGCGGCGGCTTAGTTATTATAATGTCCACTATAGCCAACCTTTTATGAAGCTAATACTTATTATAATGTCAACTGTTGTTGGCTTTTACTGATAATGAGCAGAATAAACTTCATGCTCAGCTGAGTTGAGCATGAACAAAAAAAGTAATCCTAAAGCCAGAGATGACAAAGTGTGAAGTGTTCAACTACACCATTGTGTACATCTAAATAGAAACTTAACACGAGACTGTCATGTGTTTAGTACATCAAGGAAAAATTTGGAATGGTTTCGTCTTAGTTATATGAGACTGTGTATAAGTTGTCTTCAGCATCAATGAAAAATTTGGAATGGTTTCGTCTTAGTTATATGAGACTGTATTTAAGTTGTCTTGTGCGAGAAGAAAAATCTGAAAGATTTGAGCACTTCATTTAAGTTAGTGCAAGCCCATGTCAATCCTCTTGCTTGGCGGGACCTCTAAAGACTATCAGCCATGCTGCAGCATATATCTCAAAATATGCACTATATCTGCCATCTGCTATTGTTTATCTACGCATCATCTCCACTATATGAGCCGTCTCGTGAGAAAACCAACAATGTGGTTTCTGAAGAGGTCCAACACAAATCAGGCTGTACAGTCACAGAAGCAGGCTAGAAGCTTGAAATTTCGGATTTAAAAACAAGAAGTGTACTATCTGTGTAGCGAAAACAAAGACACTGATCAGCTTCGCGATTACCGTGTTGCTGATCTGCATCTTTGTTTTCGCATATGCAGATTGTTGGTTTTCTCATGAGGCGGCTCAATTATGTTGAAGCGTTGTATATGTATAGGGTTGATGCTATATTTGCAGCATATGTACACGCACAACACAACAGTTCATCATGAAAAATGTTTTATGTCTGTGGATTTTATAGCAAATGAGCCTTTGCATGAGAAAACAAACAATCTGCATTGTTAATAAGATCTTACACAAATCAGGCTACACATCCACAGAAAAAAGTTAGTAGCCTGAAATTTTAGATTTAAAAAGAGGAGGAATTGTACTCTCTAAGGTGCAGATCAGCTGTGACTGCACAGCTGATCTGCACCTTTGGTTTCGCATATGCGTATTGTTGGTTCTTTGATGCAGCGGCTCAAATATAAATGTGTAGTTAATATGTATAATTTAGCTTGTGCTTTGTCATAGAAGATTTTTAGCTCACCTGAGCCGAAGGCTCACAAGGTGAGCTAATAGGATGGCCATGATCCGGCGTCCGTCCGTCGTCGTCCGTCGTCGTCCACAATTTCAAAAATCTTCTTCTCTGAAACCGCTTGGCCGATCTAGTTGAAATTTTATGTGGAGCCTCCTTGGGTAGTGGCATTTCAAGTTTGATCGCGAAATCCAGGTCACATGACCAAGATGGCCGCCACGCCCATATATGTTAAAAACCGCTCAAAAATCTTCTTCTCCAGAACCGGTGGGCCGATTTCCTCTAAACTTGGTATGTAGCATCGGGGACTTAAGCCCATCATAGTTTGACAAAATGATGACCCTTGGATGACCTTGACCTATTTTACGGCAAGGTCAAATTTGGAAACATAGGCTTTTACATGGGAAAAAGTGAAAACTATGGATTTTTTGAAAACTATTGCAGCCTGAGGCCTGAAAAGTGGTAGATGCAAACAACTAATGGAGTAGATGAAGGTATGTGATTAATTTAGGTCAAGGTCATCTCTTGACCTTGGCCAGTCTGTCGTCCATACACACTTTTCAAAGATCTTCTTCTCTGAAATTGCTGGGCCAATCAAAGTGAAATTTTATGTGGAGCATCCATGGGTAGGGGAGACGAAAGTTTGATCGCGAAATCCAGGTCACATGACCAAGATGGCCGCCACGCCCATATATGGTAAAAACCACTCAAAAATCTTCTTCTCCAGAACCGGCAGGCCGATTTTCATGAAATTTGGTGTGTAGCATTTGGGACTCCAGCCCATCATAGTTTGATAAAATGATGACCCTAGGATGACCTTGACTTATTTTACGGCAAGGTCAATTTTGGAAACATAGGCTTTTACATGTGAAAAAGTGAAAACTATGGATTTTTTGAAAACTATTGCAGCCTGATGCCTGAAAAGTGGTGGATGCAAACAACTAATGGAGTAGATGAAGGTATATGATTAATTTAGGTCAAGGTCATCTCTTGACCTTGGCCAGTCTGTCGTCCATACACACTTTTCACAGATCTTCTTCTCTGAAACTGCTGGGCCAATCAAAGTGAAATTTTATGTGGAGCATCCATGGGTAGGGGAGACGAAAGTTTGATCGTGAAATCCAGGTCACATGACCAAGATGGCTGCCACGCCCATATATGGTAAAACCACTCAAAAATCTTCTTCTCTAGAACCGGCAGGCCAATTTTCTCGAAAGTTTGTATGTAGCATTTTGGACTCCAGTCCATCATAGTTTGATCAAATGCTGACCATAGGATGACCTTGACCTATTTTGCGGCAAGGTCAATTTTGGAAACATAGGCTTTTTCATGGGAAAAGGCGAAAACAATGGATATTTTGGAAACTGTTGCAGTCTGAGACCTGAAAGTTGCTAGATGCAGACAACTGATGGAGTCAATGAAGGTAAGTAATTAATGATGGCCAAGGTCATTTCTTGACCTTGACCCAAGGTCATTTGAATATCAAAATTAAAATTATAGTTTTCTCAGAAATCACTGGGTTTGGAAACTATTGCAGCCTGAGACCTGAATTTTTGCAGATGCAGACAACTTATGAATTCAATAAAGGTGTGTGAGTATTCAAGGTCAAGGTCATTTCATGATGACTTAATACTCCAGGATCAGGCTTCAGGTGAGCGTTCTCAGGACCATTGGTCCTCTGGTTTTAAATTGCTGTTGTTTATATGTTTACTGTATTATTGTTTAGAATGCCACCAAAGATTATTAGATTCTTAAACAGACTTGGGACATTTTTTGGACAGATTTTAGTTGTTATTTATGTGTACAGGGCAACCTCCTTATAAAAGCCCTTGCTATAGTGTGGTTTTGGATATAACATGGTCATGTCATGGCTCCCAAAATGATATTTTTGCTGTATGACTATTGTAAATAACCTTATTATAACACAGGTTCACTTATAACCAGGCTTGGGCAATGCATTAAACTAATGCCAATGCATTAGTAATGCATTAGCTATTTCTGAACTAATGCTAATGCCAATGCTGTTATTAATTTTGGCATTAGAACAATGCTAATTCTAATGCATTACTTTTGCAAATTTTGCTAATGCATTAGCATTAGATTGGGCATTAGATACAAAGCTTTTTTTTCTATTTACATATATTAATTAGGATCCTGTTTACAAACTTTATCTAAAGGTGTGATAAATTGTCACTTTAATACATATTGTTACATGAGAAATTGTTTGTTTGTCTTTGGCTATTAGTATTGTGTTTATTACAAACAATGTCACTTAATAATCTGCAGTTACCTGTGGTCTTTTATGAAGATTTTTGTCAGGTGAATACAACCATTGAGGCATGCTATTGAACAGCACCATTTAACAATAAATGTAATTTAAGATTATAATGTACAGCCAGAAGCTTTATAATATGTTTCAGTATGCGAACTAGGTTTGAAGTTGAACAGTGATCAGTCATAAGCATTATAATATGTTCCAGTATGGGGACTAGGTTTGAAGTTGAACAGTGATGGATTCATAATTTGATACATCAGTTTCTCGGTCTTATACAGAGTTGAACATCTTTATCATGAATGCGTTAAATAACTTTGAAGTGCCAGTATCGGCAATGTATGATATCAATGCCCTATGGCAAAATAACCTGACAACTATTGCTAATGCCAATGCTTTATTTTGTCAAATAATGCTAATGCCAATGCATTGTTTTTATAAACTAGCTAATGCCAATGCTAATGCCAATGCTCCAGCTCAGTTTTAATGCTAATGACAATGCATTACTTTGCTAACTAATGCTGCCCAAGCCTGCTTATAACACGGTCTGTTTCCATGGACCCCAAAGATAGCATTATAATGAGGTTGACCTGTATATCTGGAGAGAAAAGATTCTATAATTTTGCTGGGATATATACACAAGCTACTTTAGTCGATTGGATATAAATTGATACACAGGGCATTCAGGTTCTTTACCAATAATATTTTGTCAAACTCTTATTATGTAGAAATTTGAAAGATATATAATATGTGGCATAGTTTGCACATGTGTGGTGTCGTGAGAAATTATGTTTTCTGACTTTTCAAAAACAAAGATGCAGATAAATGCCATAGTGCCATGCTAATCAGCATAGGCATTGTTTATAGCTGCATAGAAAGTAAATTCTCTAATTTTCATTTGGATTTTTTCATTTAAAGTCTCCAGCCAATCTGCCTGCCCTGTTCAAAAATTCCAGAACAAACATTTTCTCCCAACGAAGCTGATATTATAAATTCACATCAGTTATAGTTTTGTTTGAATCTGTTTAGTTTGTTGCTTTATAACTACTGTAAACAGCTGAGGTAATGTTGGAATGGTCATTTATCCTAACACAAGTTTAAGCTTTTCAAAAAAAAGTTAGCAGCCTTTCGGTCCTACCTTTCGCTGTTTAGTGTATGGTATACATGAGGCTGAAGCAACCAAGTATGAAAGAGATCCTTCACATATTAGGGTAACCACATGGCGCAAGTGGTGCAGTGAGTACGTACAGGGTCTCAAACCTGATCAATTACTATGGGTGGGTCCGAGGATGGCCACTATAACAACCATAAAATATTGTAAGCATTGTTGCCAAGTTCTTTGACCAAGCTACCTTGCCCAATGCAGTTATGCACTAGTCATTTATAAACACGGCCCCCACGTCCTTGAGGGAGAGCGGGGGATAGCTGTGGAAATGAGCGGGGCTTTGACCAAAGTTTTGCCATGGCAGTGTGGGGGAAATAACCTGGGTTTGCTTTGTATACACAAAAAGGGCCGTGAAATGAAAACATAGCAGGCTGGAAAACAACAGTGGTTTTACCAAAGAGCAGTCCCCACAGGGTGGGGCTTTTAGCAGGGATTTTCTGGACCAAAAGTCAAAAGTCCCCGGAGGGAGGGGGTCTTGGTTACAAATTTCTAGTGCATAATATTGTTTTGTTTTTCATTGAGAATATGTTGATCTCATTGCTCTATTGTTTATGATGATAATTAATTCTTGCCTACCACAGTCAATTTCTCATGGCATTTCCAAAATGATTTGATCCCAGTCAGATTGGAAAAGCCAGTATATCATAGTATTTAAACCGAACACCATGTTGAGGTTTTTAACTCTTTTCAAGCTCATCTCAGCTGAGCATGAAATTTCAACTGCTCATAAATGCTGAAATAGTCAGAAGTAGTGGAAAATTCAGGTTCAAAAATAACAAAAACTAGTAATTTATCCCTCTCATTAATGTTAGAACCTGCCCTATACTCACCGCTTGTGAATTCAAGCATTCCAGAATATTCCAGATAGAAAATGGTGAAATAAATGGTCACATGAAAATTTCTGAACTTCCAGTACTTCTTTGACCACAGATTTTTAGCACTCATCCGTCTTTTGTGGTTTGCAGCTTCATTTGTGTTAGACCTTGTTGAAACCCCAAAGACATTTTTTTCACATGGGGCAGCTCATTTATCGAATTGATTCTCTATAGCAATGTAAACTAGTCTTCAGAGTTTTTTTTTTTTTTTTTTTTTTTTTTTTTTTTTTTTAATACCCCACCACTTGAAAAAGTGTGGGGTATTATGCTATACCCTCTGCAGAGAAATTGTGTTCGAGTGTCTGCCTGTCTGTTGGTCTGTCAATCAGCACTTCGTTTCTGAGCTTTATCTTGGGCATTTTATTGACCAATTTTCTTCAAACTTTATATAAAAGTCTAGATCAGAAAGGAGTGGTTTGGGATAGAAGGTAGGTAAATTTTGTCAAACAGTTACAGAGTTCTGGCCCTTGATAAAAGTTAAAATTTTGCTTTTGCTCTCTATTTTGAGCATTTTTTGACTGATTTTCTTTGTATATGAGGTTATATCTGGAATGAGTGTTTTGCTATTTTAGATGGGAAAATTTTGTCAAATATGTACAGAGTTAGGGCCCATGGTTTTGCCTTAATTTTGAAACACAGTTTCAAAGCAATGTCATCAAGATATTCTACATGCATTTGTACTAAATTAAATTTGCATGGCAAGGTATCATGCATGCCTTCAGCGCTTTTATTTATGTTTAAAACTGCTGATTCCACTTTTTGAAATGTGCTCAAATAACGCTCGCAGTTCTATGAAAAATCTTTCGTGGACTTGAAGTTTTCTTTTTATATTTTTGCCAACTTTGTGATTACGGTAAAAACAGAGCTGGAGACTAATTTTCTTCATAAAACTTTTCTCATATAAGTTGACTTTTTAAAGTCTGAATGGCACTTTACAAGGAAACCCGATCACACTATATGAGCCGCGTCGTGAGAAAACAGGATTATTGTCTATGCAAAAACAAAGGAGCAGATCAGCTGTGCAGTAGCTGCACAGCTGATCAGAGCCTTTGTTTCACTACTTGGATAGTACAATCCTTTTATTTAAATCTGAAAGTTTAAGCTTCTAGCCTTCGTCTGTGACTTTACAGCCTGGTTTGTGTTGCACCTGGTCGGAAACCCTGAATACAGATTTTTTCGCGTCACAGCTCATATTTTTTTCCCCCACAAATGATGTATTAGAATTTATATTGGCTTTGCTTAGTCAGCTCAGTTTTAATGTAGACAACTGACATTATTGTATGTGTTTTTATTTTCTTCTTTGTCAATAATAGCAAGCAGGGATACCCTTACAGCGCTCTTCATTTTTAAGAGCAATAGACTATAGTTGGTAGCTCAAAATTAATGTTAAATAGATCACTGTAAAAAAATTGTTATACAAATACAAAAGTTAAGAAGAGAAATGTTGTTTTGGTTATTGTTACATTCCTGCTTTTTCATGCTTTTTGATTTGTATGTCATTTTAATGCATAAAAGCATGTGTGCGACAACATAGTTTTAAGATGGCAGCAACACATCTCCTGAACCACAACAAAATATTGCAAGATGGTTTCTTATTAGAGCAGATTTTAGGTATCCTGAAGAACCAATGGATAACCACCAAAATTCATAACATGCACAGGGTTGCCACGCATCAGGGAAAAGTCAGGGAATTTTTTTTTTCAAGGTCAGGGATTTGTCAGGGAATTTTGCAAACTGTCAGGGAAATTTGTAATTTATGGTAAATGTCAGGGAGTTTTGATGATTCCAGAATCAAGTCCAGTTACTGAGTGAATTCATCATCATCCTGTCAATGTTTTTGTGGAAGTCATAAGCCAGACGGTATCCAGAAGTGCATTTTATGTTGAATTAAGTTCTGATTGGTGTGTTGTAGTAATTTATGACATTCCAAAATTTAAGAATTGTTTTATTTTGCTGCCCATAGAGACCGCACTCCAAGATGTCGTTGTCAGGGAAATTTGAAATTCCGTCAGGGAATTGTCAGGGAAATGTTAGGGAATTTTGTTTCTGCCTGAGTGTGGCAACCCTGATGTGTTCAACTTATCTCAATAGTGTTGTGCTTTGTGAAGTTAATAAATTGTTCCATGATAAAATGGATGTCCACTTGACCTGCATTCCAGGGTTAGTGGTTTTACATATGAGCCGCCTCATGGGAAAGCCAGCAATTTGCATATGCGAAAACAAAGACGCAGATCAGCTTCTTGGTAACCGCGAAGCTGATCAGCGCCTTTGTTTTCGCTACTCGGATAGTACAATTCCTCCTCTACTTAACTCCAAAATTTCAAGCTTCTAGCCTGCTTCTGTGCTTGTACAGGTCGGTTTGTGTTGGACCTGTTCGGAAACCACATTGTTGGTTTTCCCACGAGGTGGCTCATATGGTAATAAGTAGGGCCACAAAATAAAGATAGGTCATTGTGTCCCATATTTCATGGCCAAGTGATTTTGCCCATTATTTTCAAACCTGAATCTAGATCAATACTAAAGCAAGCAGCATAATGTCTCTTATGGAAAAAGACAGCAATGCTTTTGAGTACCGTCCATTACGAAAACTTGTCCATGCAATGAACAGAGATTTTTATTGCTGCAAAATTGAAAATTTTCAGTCGAAAAAAATTGATATTTTTAACTTTTCCTCAACACATTGATTATGGGTACACGCTAGAACCGCTTTGGTAAAGCTGTTCTAACAAGTACCCACAATCTATGTTTTGGATCAAAAATAAAGAAAACTGTCTACCCATATATACCCCAGTTTTTCTATTTAAAAGTGGGGTTCAAGATGGACATGTTTTTCTGATGTGATTAATAATAATGAAATAGATAAAATTGGCTGTCCTTATTTTGGAGGATGTATGGTAGGTCATTTTTTATCATGTTTCTGATACTGATGTTAATAAAAAGATAAAACATTCAATGGTATGAAGTGCAGATTTTAATTGTTGATAAATTATGAAATAATCTGATGAATATTTTTGAGTGATATTTAAAGCTTCATTAAGGGTGGGTGTTACTTGTTATATTGGTCAGTTGAACAATATTCTGATTTCCTTAACAAAAACGTGAGAAGCAAAGTACTAATATATTTGATTTACAATGAGCATATTCTTCATTAGATGCCTTCTCAATATTTTGGATTCAAGCTAGGCATTGTAGCTTGATCAGTATTTGAGCCACCTCGTGGGAAAACCAACAATGTGGTTTCGGACAAGGTCCGACACAAACCGGTCTGTACAATCATAGAAAAGGGCTAGAAGCTTGAAATTTCGGATTTAAGTAGAAGAGGAATTTTACTATCCGAGTAGCGAAAACAAAGGCGCTGATCAGCTTCGCAGTTACTGCGAAGCTGATCTGCGCCTTTGTTTTCGCCTATGCAGATTGTTGGTTTTCCCATGAGGCGGCTCATTTATATGCTGTTTACCTTCTTTGATCCTCATGTTTCCTTTCCTTCACCTTTCCTTCATGAAGATTAGTCATGAAAATATTTTTACCTCTATAGTCTTTTTTCTGATGTTTCAAAAAGAGGACTTGTCCATGATTAAGAAAATATGCACTTAATACTGATAATCTGCTCCTGGTACACTTTCCCACAAAAAGTGTGGCTAGGATCACTCACCATTCCCAAAGATTGGGACATAAAGAATGAAATCAAGCAAAAAAAAAAAAAAAAATCAGGATTCGTAATGTGGAGAAACTGCCATTATCTAAGGAGCAAAAAGGAAGTGCGCACTGATTGTCACATTAAAGGAAGAAAGAAAGAAAGAAAGAAAGAAAGAAAGAAAGAAACAAAGAAATTTTCTCATGACTGGTTAAATAGTTTTAAGAAAAAAAGGAAGAGAAAAAAGAACTAGATATTCTCATGGCTTCGGTTAAATTGTATTACATCTTTGATATTTGACGTATACAACAGAACACCTACAGGCCAATCAAGATTTCCCTTAATGGTAAGTATGGCCTTTGAATTGAGCCGTGACGCGAGAAAACCGGTCTTAGGGGTTTCCGACCAGGTCCGACACAAACCGGCCTGTACAAGCTCAGAAAAGAGCTAGAAGCTTGAAATTTCGGATTTAAGTAGAAGAGGAATTGTACTATCCGAGTAGCGAAAACAAAGGCGCTGATCAGCTTCGCGGTTACCGCGAAGCTGATCTGCGCCTTTGTTTTCGCATAGGCAAAAATCCGGTTTTCTCACGATGCGGCTCAATTCTAGCAGCAGTGTGGGACTCTAATTGAGCCGCATTATGAGAAAACCAACAATCTGCATATTCGAAAACAAAGATGCAGATCAGCTTCGCAGTAACCACGAAGCTGATCAGCGCCATTTTTTCGCAACATGGATAGTACACTGGCTCTTTTTCTTAAATCCACAATTTCATGCTTCTAGCTGTCGTCTGTGGCTGTACAGCCCGGTTTGTGTCGAACCTGTTCAAAAACCACATTGTTGGTTTTGTCATGATGTGGCTCATTTGATGGTTTATATTCACTGATGATTTGGTTATTAGAAAAGTGGATAATATTGTTATAAGTATTATTTAGCCATAATCAACTGGAGAGAACCATCGTTGTCATTAGAAAGATTCAAAATTATTTCACACATGATGTGAACTGCTAATCAAGTATTTTCCAGTCCGCAAAAAAAAAAAAAAAACCCACAAAAATCTGACGCCATTATATCGTGTAAAAGTCCCACATCAAAATGCTTGTGGCCATCCTGACATTGCTACAGATGATTACTTGAACAAAAAACAACAGCAACACTACTCAAGTTCAATTGTTCACCAATCTTGTAACTATTTGAGCCGCCTCATGGGAAAACCAACAATGCATGTGCGAAAACAAAGGCGCAGATCAGCTTCGCGGTAGCCGAGAAGCTGATCAGCGCCTTTGTTTTCGCTACTCGGATAGTACAATTTCTCTTCTACTTAAATCTGAAATTTCAAGCTTCTAGCTCTTTTCTGTGCTTGTACAGGCCAGTTTGTGTCGGACCTGTTCGAAAACCACATTGTTGGTTTTCCCACGAGATGGCTCATGTGTGTCAAATAGTTTGATCTCAATTTGAAATTTTAGTTTCATGTACAATCTGTTTTTCAGGTGTACAATGTTTGGAACCATTTTGATATTGACATTTGTGACAAGCTTGGTTCTCAGTCAGCCTAGCAGTCCTATATGTGTTATCAACAACTCAACAAACCCAAATGGTAACTATATGAGGCTTTGCATGTGAAAACAAACAATTTGGGTTTCCTACCGGGTCCAACACAAACCGATCTGTTCAGTCACAGAAGCAGGCTAGAGGCTTGAAATTTTGGATTTAAGTAGAAGAGGAATTGTAGTACTATACGAGTAGTTAAAACAAAGGCGCTGATCAGCTGTGCAGTTACTGCGCAGCTGATCTGCATCTTTGTTTTTGCTTATGCAGATTGTTTTCTGGTGCGGCAGCTCAGTTATACTTGTGATTAAGCCTCATTGATCACTGTGTGGATTGAAGGAACATCACACACCATGTGACAAAATGGACTGTGGTGATTTGAATCAGGATGGATGGAGCAAAACATTACAAGAACATGCCCATGCAATATACTGAATTTTTGTAAAAATTGAAAATTTTCACTAGAAATTTTTTGATATTTTTGCTCAAAACATAGATTGTGGGTACACGTTAGAACCGCCTCACCGAGGCGGTTCTAACGAGTACCCACAATCTACGTTTTCTCACCGCTGTGTCTGGTGTGGGTTCGAGCCCCGCTCTGGCCACATGTGAGACAAGCCAAGTTCTGCTTGCGGGTGTGCCAGGTGGTTTTTCTCGGGGGTTCTCCCGTTTTCGCCCCACCTACTGATTGGCCCGTCTCATATGAGCTGAAATAATCTTGAAAGGGATGTAAAACTGAATGTTTTGGAGCAAAAAAAAGAAAAATAGGTATACCCCTGTTTTGCTATATAATAGTGGGGTTCAAGGGGGTATACATTACATGGACATGTTTTCATGATGAGTTTTCGAGGCAACAAACTCTTGGTTGATTTTTAGAAAATGGATAATGACACTTAAAAAGAGGTTGAAATCATTTTCAACCAAAATGGAACTACTCTTTCCCAGTTTCTGGCAAAGACAGGAAGAAGGTCTGTGACAGACCAAAATAGTTTCATGAAACAAAGTTAAATGTACTATTTTTGATTATGAGTTCTGTTTTTCCCCCAATATTTATTTGTTGATTAAGGTATTTGAATTTATTTTCTCACAGATCCCCCACTCCCAGCCCTACCTCTCCAGTACCAGACGGTGATTGAAGCCAACATTGTCAACAAGAATATGAGCCTCACAGCGTATGAATATTTTGATTACCATGGCGACAGGGCGGCACTCAGGACAACAAAGAAAGGGCAGATAAACATGTTGGTGTTTAATTATAAAACCAATGAGCTCTTTGATATTCAAGGTAGGTTTCTGAGCATTAAACTTCAATTGCTGCTTATAACCAAAATCAATTGCAAAAGAAGGTTTCAATCAGTAAAGACAGTCATTAAACAACTGTTGGCATTTTCACATTTATAAGCAGGATAAAGTTTAATCTTGTCTGAGTTGCGCATGAAAAAAGTTTTATAACCCCAGGGCCTGGCCACGAGGTTATAAAACTTTTCATGCTCAGCACACCCGAGATTAAAATTTACCCAAAATTGTTGGCATTTTAACATTTATAAGCAGGATGGATATGGTGATCTAAACATGAAAGTTCAATTTATTTGGGCTATTTCAGTAATTATAAGCATCCAAAATTTTAATTAAGCTCAGCTGAGTTGAGCATGAAAAAAGTTTTATAAGCTCGGGAACTGGTCTACTAATATTACTGTTGTAGGTTACATGGTTACAGATCTGATGTAGAACAACAACAACACTTTTTTTTGTAATAGGTAGTGCCACTTAACAGCCATGTCACGAGAAAACCTATCTTCGGGGTTTCCAACCAGGTCTGACGCAAACCCACCTGTACACTCGCAGAATATGGTTAGAAGCTCTTAATTTTGGATTTAAGAAGAAGAGGGATTGTTTTATCTGTGTAATGAAATTAAAGGCACTGATCAGATGTGAAGTACAGTCAATAGACATAATTGTTTGTCACCTTCGGAAAACTCCATAGACTTCAATGTATTTTCATGTTTGCAAGAAAAAGTATCCTGCTTCTCTTGGTCAACATATTTTATTGTTTTTGGTGTCATTTGAAAAGTAAATGAATAATGCAATAAACAAAAGTCTTTTCATTAAATTCCGTGCATGCGTTTTCAAGTTACAAATTTTTAAAAAGTCGCGAGAATTTTTTTGGCAATTTTTGGGCAACGTCACCATTGACGTCAATGGGAAAGTGTCTTTTTCAAAATTTCGCTAAACTTTAAACTTTTGTATTTCAAAAGCAAAAAGTCGAAACTTCACCAAATGACCTTTGTTTATTGCTTTATTTATTATACCCCCCGCAAAACGAAGTTTTAGGGGGGTATACTGTTTTCAGCCTGTCCGTAATTCCGTCATTCCGTCAACATTTTGACATCTTTGCTGAATAACTTAAGTAGTTTTTGCCCGATGTTCTTCAAATTTTCAACACACCTGCACCATTAGACAGCACATGTGTCATATGAATTTAGGGGCCAAAGGGTCAGTTTTGCAAGAGTTATGGGACTTTTTAAATCTATACATAAAATGTTTGCCATAGTGCTAATAGTGCATACTTTGTGAAATCAACTCCTCCTACAGCTTTCAATATTCTCTTTTGATACTTTGCAGATATGTGCCAGAGATATTGAAGATATGCATGAAGAAGTATTATGCTGAAAAAATGAATTTTGACAAATTTACAGCATTTTGAACTTAGCCAATTTTTGATAATTGGCATATTCAACAATGGTTGGTAGTGCATAGTTTGTGAAATCAACTCCTCCTAGGGCTTTCAGTATTTCTTTTCAATACTTTGCAGACATGTTCCACACATATTGAAGATGTGCATGAAGAATTTTAATGATGAAAAAATAATTTTTGACAAATTTACAGCATTTTTCACCATAGACATTTTTTGAACATTGCTTATATACAATAATGGTTGGTGGTTCATAGTTTGTGAAATCAACTTCTCCTAGGGCTTTCAGTATTTCTTTTCAATACTTTGCAGACATGTTCCACACATACTGAAGATGTGCATGAAGAATTATAATGATGAAAGAATAATTTTTTGACAAATTTATAGCAATTTTTAACATAGACATTTTTTGACCATTGCTTATACAATAATGGTTGGTAGTGCATGTTTTGTGAAATCAACTCCTCCTAGGGCTTTCAGTATTTCTTTTCAATACTTTGCAGACATGTGCCAGAGATATTGAAGATATGCATGAAGAAGTGTTATGCTGAAAAAATGAATTTTGACAAATTTACAGCATTTTGAACTTAGCCAATTTTCGATAATTGCCATATTCAACAATGGTTGGTAGTGCATAGTTTATGAAATCAACTCCTCCTAGGGCTTTCAGTATTTCTTTTCAATACTTTGCAGACATGTTCCACACATATTGAAGATGTGCATGAAGAATTATAATGATGAGAAAATAATTTTTGACAAATTTACAGCATTTTTCAACATAGACATTTTTTGAACATTGCTTATATACAATAATGGTTGGTGGTTCATAGTTTGTGAAATCAACTTCTCCTAGGGCTTTCAGTATTTCTTTTCAATACTTTGCAGACATGTTCCACACATATTGAAGATGTGCATGAAGAATTATAATGATGAAAAAATAATTTTTGATAAATTTACAGCAATTTTTAACATAGCCATTTCTTGACCATTGCTTATACAGTTATGGTTGGTAGTGCATTTTTTGTGAAATAAACTCCTCCTAGGGCTTTCAGTATTTCTTTTCAATACTTTGCAGACATGTTCCACACATATTGAAGATGTGTATGAAGAATTATAATGATGAAAAAAAATTTTTTTTGACAAATTTACAGCATTTTTCAACATAGTAATTTTTTACCATTGCTTATATACAATAATGATTGGTAGTGCATAGTTTGTGAAATCAACTCCTCCTAGGGCTTTCAGTATTTCTTTTCAGTACTTTGCAGACATGTTCCACACATATTGAAGATGTGCATGAAGAATTATAATACTGAAAAAGTGATTTTTGACAAATTTACATCATTTTTCAATATAGCCATTTCTTGACCATTGCTTATATACAATAATGGTTGGTAGTGCATACTTTGTGAAATCAGCTCCTCTTAGGGCTTTCAGTGTTTCTTTTAAATTCTTTGTAGATTTGATCCAGATATATTTTAGATGTGCATGAATAATTTTCATGCTGAAAAGTTAATTTTTGACAAATTTACAGCTTCCATTTAACTTAGCCAATTTTTTACCATTTCTCATGATAAACAATAATGATCATAGTGCATACAGTGAAATCAACCCCAAGCTTTCAATATATTCTTTTAATATCTTATAGATGTGACTGGCATACTGAGGATGTACATTAAGAATTATAATGCTGAAAAGATATCTTTGACAAATTTTCTGCATGTTTGACTTAGGAAGTTATTGGCCAGCTTCAGATAATTTTGCGGGGGGTATACTGAAAGCCTTGCTTGCAGCCAATTTCTAGTTTAACTTTCCTATGACACCAAAATCATAAAAATATGTCTACCAGAAGAGGCAGGATAATTTTTAATGTAAATGTGAAAATACATTGAAGTCTATGGAGTTTTCGAAAGTGACGAACAATTATGTCTATTGACTGTACATGTAAGCTGATTGGCTGTAATAGTCAGGTCAGATTATCTGCTACTGTAACATGTAATCAGTACTACCTGTTGCCATGCGGTGCAGATGGGGCTCGTTAGCCTTGGACGGCAACCCATCTAGGAGTTTGCTAGTTCTCTACACAAAAACCTAGCTGGGCAGGGGGAACTCATTAGTTTTGGTTGACAGTCCTCCTAGGAGTTTACAGGTCTCTAAACAAAACCTATGAAAGGGTAGATGGAGCCCTTCAGCTGTGGCCAGCAATTCATCTAGGAAAAGGTAATTCCAAAATAAAACCTGTGTGTCTGGATATGCCTGGTCCAGATATGCAAAGACTGTTTCGGTAGACGGAGCGGAAGAAATCATCAGATTCAACGGTTCGGAAAGCGATACAGCAACATGTTGTGGAACATGCAGAGCGTGATAAGGCACTATAGATGTTACGGTCATCCACTGCATCCAAACCTAACTCCAGACGTCTTGACCTGTGTCTTGCCTCTGGGCACAGTTGGGTGAGGACGAGTGAGTGAGGTTGACGCTGCGCACCTCTTCCTCACTATAATCAAATTTCATAGCGCACGTCATCTTATTTCTCAACACACAAGCACTTGCATACACAACAATTTCATCACACATGCACCCACATACCTACAAAAGTCCTGTGGCGATGGGCGAGCGGCGAAGCAGCAGGTGTAGGACACACTGGGAGCTGTAGTTGCAGACCTGCACGCAGGCGGCTCAGTTCTATATGGTCGTTTTCCGTGAGGAGAAGCAGTAAGCGAAATTCGGCAGTCGGCTGAGCGACTGAGCAGACCTATTTAGGACCGCACTGCTCACCCCCGTAGCCTAATGACATTGAGACTTCCTCTGTCAGGCAATAAACATGCAACTATTGTCAGTGCCTATGCACCCACGATGACCAATCCAGATGAGGTTAAAGACAAGTTCTATAATGACTTAGACGACATTATTTCTGCTACACCCCGTACAGACAAACTTATCCTTCTTGGAGACTTTAATGCCAGAGTTGGTACAGACCACCAGACCTGGGAAGGAGTTATAGGTCCAGAAGGTGTTGGAAAGTGCAACAGCAATGGTCTCTTGCTTCTAAGGAAGTGTGCTGAACATGATCTTCTAATCACCAACACAGTCTTTCGTCTACCTAACAGAAATAAAACATCCTGGATGCATCCCCGTTCCAAACATTGGCATCTCATAGACTATGTTATAGTGCGGAGAACAGATAGGCAGGATGTCAGAGTGACAAAGACTATGTGTGGTGCAGACTGCTGGACAGACCATAGACTGGTTGTCAGCAAACTCAACCTTAGAATCCAGCCTGCGAGGCGACCTCAAGGCAAGAAAGCTGCTAAAAGACTGGATGTCTCAAAGCTGAATCAAGACAGCATGCGACAAACTTTCTTAACAGACATTTGCAACCAACTGGATGCAATCAATCTCAGTTCAGAGAACCCCGAAGAAAACTGGACAGTCTTCCATAAAACAGTTCATTCTTCAGCTGCTACTACTTTAGGACATCCATCTCGCAAACATCAAGACTGGTTTGATGAGAATGATGACGAAATTCAGAAGCTTCTTGAAGAAAAACACAGATTGCACAAGGCACATCAAGATGATACTAGCTCAGTATCCAAGAAAGCAGCCTACAGCAACGTTTGTAAGACAGTCCAGACCAAGCTTAGGGACATGCAAGATTCCTGGCTGAGGAAGAAAACAGAAGAAATTCAGTCTTTTGCAGACAGAAAGGACATGAAGAAATTTCATGATGCACTGAAAACCATTTATGGCCCTAAGAGTTCTGGAGCCACCACATTACTCAGTGCAGATGGAAACACTCTTCTCACAGACAAAGAGGCTATCTTGAAAAGGTGGGCAGAACATTTCAATAGTGTGCTAAATCGACCATCAAGCGTCAATGAGGATGCAATTGACAGACTGCCACAGATAGAGTGCAATGTTCTGTTAGATGAATTTCCAACCGTCATGGAAACAAGAAAAGCAGTTCAACAACTGTCTTCTGGCAAAGCTCCAGGTGCAGATGCAATTCCTGCAGAGGTTTATAAGGCCGGGGGGCTACCCATGGCAGAGAAACTGACCGAGCTGTTTCACTGTATGTGGAGGAAGGAGGCCATCCCACAAGAATTTAAGGATGCATCCATAATCCACCTATACAAGCGGAAAGGAAATCCACAAGTCTGTGACAACCACAGAGGCATTTCCCTCCTATCGATTGCTGGGAAGATACTAGCAAAAATTCTGTTGAACCGCCTGAATGTTCATCTTGATCAGAAGGGACTTATCCCAGAAAGTCAATGTGGATTCAGAAAGGACAGGGGGACGATAGACATGATCTTCACAGCAAGACAGCTTCAGGAGAAATGCCAAGAGCAGAATGTAGATCTATACATGACGTTTGTCGACCTCACCAAAGCGTTTGACACAGTTAGTCGTGATGGACTGTGGAAAATCATGGCCAAGTTTGGCTGTCCACCCAGATTCATAGCATTGGTGCGGCAATTTCATGATGGCATGCAGGCACGTGTGCAAAATGATGGAGAGTTCTCTGAACCCTTTGAGGTAACAAATGGGGTCAAACAGGGCTGTGTTATGGCACCAACACTGTTCAGCATGATGTTTTCTGCCATGCTCATGGATGCTTTTCAGGACAGTGACACTGGTTTTCCAATCAGGTACCGTTTTGATGGCAATATATTCAACCTTAGAAGGTTGCAAGCCAAAACTAAGGTGCAGACCGATGTGCTAGATGAGCTCCTCTATGCAGATGATATGGATAAGAATGCCAGCTCAGAGGCAAAAATGCAAAGAGCCATGGATCAAGTCTCACAGTCATGTGATAACTATGATCTCACAATCAGCACAAAAAAGACAGAGGTTGTACACCAGCCAGCACCTGGAAAACCGTACAATGAACCAACCATCACTGTGAATGGAGAAAAACTGAAAGTTGTTGATAAATTCACCTACCTGGGAAGCACTCTTTCCAGAGCAGTGCACATTGATGATGAGGTCACTGCAAGAATTGCAAAAGCCAGTGTGGCATTCGGAAGACTCCGTGCAAATGTCTGGGAGCGAAATGGAATCAAGCTTGACACCAAGCTGAAAGTCTACAAGGCTGTGGTACTTCCAACCCTCTTGTATGCATGTGAGACCTGGACAGTATACCCACCCTGTCCAACGTTGACGCCGGTGAAAGGTTCCAACACCGGTTACTACGGTGCTTTCGCTACAAAATTTGATGGATGCGAATAAATTTCTTGTTTTGTTCAATGTAATATAAACTTTTGCGATGAAGTAAAACGTGCATCTAATGGAGAATTAACTTGACTTTTTATTTCTGCTTGAACGGAAAACTGTTTTTGTATATTTTTTCCAAACATTCGATTCAAAGTTGGTAAATAAGGTTCGGCCAAGGCCTATTCGGCCGATTTCTACCGAAACTGTTCGTATTTTCCAAAATAAGCACAAAATGTGAGCAAACGAGCATTTTGATATGACTTGTAGGCAAGATTGTTGGACGTTTGCATCGTTCTCGATAGATTTTCCCCCGAAAAGTGCACAGGAAGAATTTTATGGCAAAAAGTAAACACAACGCCGGTTACTACGGTACCAGAATTACCTGGATTATTGGATAGATGGGCATTCTAGCTTTACAAGATGCGGATTGTGTTACTAATTCGTGCCCAGCTTCTGCCTACATACCTCTTTTATGTAGTTTAGGAAGCTATACGTTCATTGGCATGGTTATCAACCCTAGAATGAAGAGATTCTAATGAAACAGTTCCGTATTGTTATGAGATAGAAGTGGTTCCAATAGGAAAACAGGGCTTGTCCGTGCCTCACCAAATGCACGTAATTATACTTTGAGGTACATGTACCTTGGTATTATAAGTTTCACCAACCCTTCTGCAACCCTTTGAAATTGAAGCACTTTCTTGCTTGTACTTACTTACTCGCTCAATAACTCTATGACTGACTCTGGCATTCGAACGTTTATAAGTCAAAACATTATCCAACATGTTATAATAATAATAATAATAATAATAATAATAATAATAATAATAATAATAATAATAATAATAGGTTATTGAATGAATGTCGAAAACTATTCTGAACGAGTTCATATTGCGAGGACGCACGAGCTTGCGAGTGAATCTCAGCCATATGAACGAGTTCCTAATTGTTTACGATTTTCATTCAATAACCTTTTCATTACATGTATATACCCTAAAGTACGCATAGACCTTCAGGAGCCAATTGACCCTGGTGCACCATGCCGGGGATTTTTGAAGGGTATAATATTCTGAAAGCCCATTCAATTCCCTTCAAAATGACACTTGTTAGCACTCTGATCGTTGGGGCGTTTGGACGTAGCGGCCTTTTGAATGCGTTACATATGTGACATAATGCAAATTTCATGAGAATTACCATAAAATCGACATTTGGTATATTTTTATGAAGTTTAGTGTTAAAGCAAACATACAAATTAGCAAATAGGAAAAAATTACTAAAACATATGCTTTTATATGAGCATAATTCATTGTACCACGTATGGTAACGTAAGTAACGAAATATGCAGTAGACGTTCCATATGAACAAACAGTACAACGAATTTCTAATGCAAATAAACAAACTGATTGTGTGGACATATTTTTGAATAAAGTCTGTTGTCCGAATTAGTTCACCCAAAAGCGTGTGCTTTGTTTGCATCTGTATGTCATATATTGAAACTCGTGTCGTCCCCACTTGCCAGTATACATATACTTATGTCTATAACTAAATCATACTAAGTCATTCTCAAAGGGACACTGGTAAATAGTACAATTCAGCAAAAGATTCAAATTAAAACTTGGCATTGTCTAAATGGTAAACTTATCATAAACCAATGACATCTTATTAATTGTTACCGAGTGCTTTTTCATTGGTAACGTAGATAACGGCAAAATACCGTAATAACATTCCCTTCATACAGAGGGCTGAGGTGGAATGAGTTGTGAGGATTTGCTTTCGAAATAATGAATTTAGAGTTTGCAAATAAGTCTGTTGTCCAAATTATTTAACCAACAATGTTTGGACTTTGTTTCAACTGTATCCCGTTGAGTGAAACTTGTGCCGTTGTTGCTTGCCCACATACATGTATTTGACAGAGACGTATTTGAAAATACATAATATACTTTCTTGAAGTGTCATTGGGGGAAACATTTGATTCAATGACGCGTTTTCAGTTTAAAATTGCCATTGTTTTAATGGTTACAAGCTTAATACTAACACAACCTTAATGCATGTCGCCTAGTGTCTTGTTATATGGTAACGTAGATAACGGTCAGTGTCGTAAAGTCATTTCCACTCATACAAAAAGGGCTGGGATTCCTAAACGCTTATGAATCTGAACAAAAAGTAAAACACATATTAGATTTTAGAATTTGGCTCTGAAATGGTTTCAGTGTTTTTTTATCATCATTATATTATTATAATGAGTCTTTCAATCAATCAATCATGAAATTCACTAGATATAATTACAATAGAACAATCAATCTTTGTCATATGTATGCAAGCAAAATGTGAAGGTGGATTGATCAACTTTAGCCTTAAAGCGGGTGTGTAACAAGGCACTATAGGGCTAAGCTTGTTGAATCTACATAAAAATGAGCCTTGCAGATATGTCTATTGACGTCAAGTTGGTGTCATCAAGGCTTTTAAGTGAGTGTGCTATCATTAGCAACCTAATCATGTTGGGTTTTGCAGATTTCATGCAAGTATCCATTTTTCACTAACCATCCAATGCATGTTAGGTGTATAACCAATCAAAAGGAACACAACCTCAAGGGGTCACGCTTAATGTTGTTCCCAATGGAGAAAAACGCTCACAGTGGTGGTGGTACAGTGTCGAGCCCAGGAGTGAGAACTTGGTTGTTTGAAACTTTCTTTACCGTGAATTTTCTACAAGTACACCGGGACAAAAACAAAAAGGGCAACAAAGGAACTATAACATCCAGTAAGAATTTAATCCAAACCATCACTTTAAAACAATCAGTAGCAAGCGACAATGTTCATATGTAAGTCAGGAATGAAAATCCCATTACTGGCGTGTCTGGAAATATTGTTTATGGGACAGAAAACACTTAATAGCTGCTCTTTTTATCACGAAAATTTGTCATTTTTGCGCATTAACTGTCTGCAATACCACAAGCTACATGTATTTTATTTAGACGGACACAGTTCTGCAGTTTACACGCATAAAGAAGAGCCAGATCAGAACAGAACTCCCGTTCCCATGACAATGTATATAATTGATGGGTGACCATCTATGGTACTATGGTCACCCTAGCGGTTATATCTTTGATCGCATCTCCTTTTAAGTACGGCATTAGCTGCCCTTGACAAAAAGACAAAGCATGTTACACCTAAGATGGTGAATTTGTAAGTGTGGCCATTCTATAGCACCTTCAATATCTTATTTAAACTTCTGTAAGAAGTACATGTTCATATGTAAGTCAGGAATGAAAATCCCATTACTGGCGTGTCTGGAAATATTGTTTATGTAGGGTGGGCTGGGGCAAAACCCTTCGTGTGTCTTGCTCAATCCTCTGAGGTTCATATGGCAGTTTTCGTTCGCTCCAAAGTTTCTTTGTTTGTTTGAAATGATGCTTAGCGTCCCAGTCAACAGCTATTGTCATGTCGGGAAGTTGCCTTCATTTTATGGAACTTATACCCAAAATTAGGACGTCATGACATCCAAAAATTGCTTCAAATATAACCACACAACTAAACCATTGAGGCATATGTATGAATGGCTTGACTTAACCATATTTTCTTGAGAGGCTCATACCTGAGCGGTTAACCAGTAATCAGATGATCATTCAGTCAGTAGTTTCAGTTGTGTTACCTGTGACCAGAAAAAGGTACAAGTAGGCAATGGTCAGGAAAAGGCGCAGTCAGACAGAAATTCACACTCCAAAAACCGAGGTGTGGAAAAACTAAATTGACAATTAGGCACTTAAACTAAGAAACCATATAGCAGGCTGTATCTATGGTGTAGTTTTCGTTTTTTTTTTGTGAAAGAATGGATACATGTAATAAGCAAATCCACACGAATACACAACTTTCATTGCTTCACAATGTCCCAGGGTCGTATTTCTTTTGTGGTCCTATGTGTATTTGTTTTAGGTTTTGGTGTCGATTTCTGAAGTCACACGGAAGTAGTCAAGTTCAGGTAGTTGTATGTCCACCTTTAGAGAAATAGCTGCTCACTCTGCTAACATACTGTTCTTTAGAGCCTTCATTTTATGATCCATTTGATACGTATGATATATTATATCGATAGTAGTAGACTGACCTCACAGATTTGACATGAACATGATGAAGGAAGTGAATGTATTTGACCAATCGCAACACTGGAGAGTCATTCAGTTTTATAACGGTAAATCTGTTACTTGAGTCCACGATCATAATAGAATAATAAATAATGTGAATACGCAAATAAGCTTTAATATTTGTATTTTAGCAGAATAGAACCGCAATTTATATTCCATTCCATTCCTGTTACTGATTTAATCCGTTTCAGACTTAATTGTTATCAGGTGAGCGATTGTTGCCCTTTTGGCTCTCATTTCTTTCATTTTTAGGACAGATATATTTAGTAAATTTAATTTTCTAATTGAAATAATTATGGGAGAAAAATGATAATCTGCTATACATTATAAGTATTTGATTCTATAGAGAAAATACAAAATTGTTACGTACGTTACCATGCCATTACGTAAAGTATGTGACCGTTATCAATAAGCATGTTCTGTAGTTGATTTTTGTGTGCTTTTAATACCTTTCAGGACAGATATTCAATAAATTTAATTTCCTAATTGAAATAACTGTGAGAGAAAAATGATAATCTGCAATTAATGATAAGTATATGATTTTATAGTGAAAATACAAAATTGTTACATACGTTACCATGACATTACATAAAATATGTTACCATTATCATGAAGCATGATCTGTAGTTGATTTTTTGTGTGTTTTTAATACCTATGGAAGTTTTTTTTCGAAAACTGGGATGTTGTTCAGGAAATTAAGTGTCTTTGTTCTGTTTTTGCTGGGATTTGTTTATTAAAAGGCATAGTATTTAAATGGGGGTAGGGGAAGACAATCGGCATCTGTGGAGTGATGGAAGGTCACAGAGATCTCTACTATATGTCATTTTAAAGGGCAAGGACTGTAGATAACTATAATATAAACTATATTTTGGTATTTTGTCTAACCTATATTTTATAAGAAACGAAACACGGTGGATATGCCAAAATACATGGGTTATTTACGTTACTTCTGTTGTACCAGTAGTCATGAAATCTAAATATTATTGAATATGGTCCCGTTAAATTAGGTAACATCTCTGCTACATATTTAAAGGTAAAGTTCTTGTCAAATATTTGCTTTTTGTCGTAAATTTTGGTGATCCCCTTAGCAGCTTGAATTTAAAAATCATACGTTGGTAACGTACGTAACACGCGCTGGCACGATAAAGTCCCAGCAGTCAGAGTGCTAACAAGCGGCATTTAGTAGCTTAGGGTACTGGCTTTCAAAACATATATGTCTACAAAAATCCCCGGCATGGTGCACCTCTGCCATATACTATGTGATAGCCTAGCAATGAAAGGTTTGTAAATGCTTATTCCTGGCATCTCCAGTCCTGATAGACATTTCATTTGGCCACATTTCACGTAAAAAGGTATCGGTTTTAGCGACTTATCACCATATTGCAACACACGCAGGGCTTCGCCTTAGTGTACGCGAGAACCGTGACGTTGCAGTAAAATTGATGACGTCGACGTGACTCTTTGGCGTCGTTGCGATCGGAAATTTCATGAACAAAGTTAGAAATTCGGAGTACAAACACTTTTAAATCATTGTTCTTCCAAAATTTGAGGTATTTGTCATGAAATGAAGGTTTGTGTATTTATTGTGCGAGGAAATCTGTATTTTTCCTAGTTTCGTCGTTCGTTTAGTTGAAATGGAAACGGAAAATGGCTGCCAGATATTTTTTTTCAATGGCGACCTACTGTACTATCGAAAGTAGTCCCGCCGGGAACTTGCTTCTTTAGACCCGTGCAAACTATTGAATATGATATAAGTTTCCATCGAAAACATTCTTAACTATTGAATATGGAAAATTCTAACACGTCTCGCCTATAAGCCAATGGTTATAAAACGTGTCATATTGTGCATCAATTTTACTGGGCGAATAAGCGTGACTTAAATTTTCGACGTTTTTACGCCTTTTGGTAAGATTATGACCTAAGCAATCTCATAAGTCACATTACCTTGACATTAGACGATAAAACGGAATTTCAACGCGTTAAAAACGTAACAAACATGTGTAGACATTTGCGGTAACGTCAAAAGTTTGGCGGAATTTCATCAGTGCAATGGTCGAAAAGTTATTGAGAAACTTAAGGTTTAAAATGATTTCATTTTGTTTATTGCATGTTAGAATCGAAAAAGATCAGCTCTAGTGCGTGATTTGTTGAATAACAATTCACTATTTGTCAGTCAGTTGTATGCAGATAAATCACTCGCGTTGCGCGCTCATGATTTGATCTCACAACTCACTGCTAGAGCTGATCTATTTCTTAAATATTCAATATTTTAAGCAATGTAAAGTGAACGGAGTAATTTCTTCGGTATAAATATAATACATGTATGCTGTGTTGGAGCAAACAATGGATTTGAAATGGCACCCCAATCTGGAAAAGCAGTCACACAAAATGTCGAAGCCCTTCCCAATCTGGCCACAACAGTTACTGTTGACTGGAACGACAAAACAAGAACAAATATACAAACAAATAATTTATCTCCCCCTCAGTGACATCATACATGCACCTTATGTTAACCGTATATTGCCTCATATGGTTATTTGGAATGCTATACCCGAAATTCACTAAATAATCAAACTGATACGTATATGTTTACTTATTTTTTGTCAGAAAATGGAATGTCACGTCTGTTGAAAAAAAAAATCCCAACCAAACAGGAGCTTTTCAATGGGGAGAAGATTATATTTTCAGTAGATACTGGACTTCTTAGTTCACTTGGAGCTCGGTCCTCAATGAAAGTCTCTAAGGTTCCCGTTTGAAACGATTGTGGATCTTTTTTTTATCTTTGATTTATTAAAAGGTCAATGATGACTCCTTTCGCATCCTCCACTTATATTGTCTCATTCTGCAAGAAACAATACGATACTTTGCCGTTTGGATAATACTAGTCTTTATGTTGACTTCCCTCTTGAATGTTACAAATTTACAGTAATTCTCTTTGTTGCCAAATCTAAAGGGTCACTTGAGTATCCTAAACCGCGGTATGACCCACCCCTTTCTCATTAATATGTTTTTAATCATTGATTGAAAGCCAGACAAAGAAGTTATTTTACTATATGGCTTACGCATTTTTAAATACTTTTTAAAAACTCTAATTCATGGGAGAAAAACGGGTTGATCAGAGGAACGTTTATTTTCCAGAACAGTAAGATATGTTGTTTTTATTTTGGCTTTTTAGTTTGTAAAGAGTTGTTAGAAACATCTTAATCTTAATGAGTCAGTTCTGAAGTAAGAACAAATACGAAGAAGTTTAATTAGAAATGAGTAGTGTCTTGTATGGCTAACGGCAACCTTTTCTACAATGAGACACTATCTATCTTATACGGAACCGTTTCATTAAAAGAAATCACTATAGACTTGATCATGGCCATGCCAATGAACGTAAAGTTCCCGAAACCCACATGAAAGATTATTGTTATTATTATTATCACCATTATTATTATGCTTCGACTCGAAACTTCCGAATGCGTGAGTCAGTCATAGAGTCATTGAGCCAGTAAGTAAGTACAGGCAAGAAAGTACTTCAATTTATAAGGGTTGCAGAAAGGCTGGTGTAAGTCATAATACCAAGGTACCTCAACGTATAATTACGTGCAATTGGTGAGTCATGGACAAGCCCTGTTTTCCTATTGGAACCACTTCTATCTCATAACAATACGGAACTGATTCATTAGAATCTCTTCATTCTAGGGTTGATAACCATGCCAATGAACGTATAGTTCCCTAAACTACATAAAAGAGGTATGTAGGCAGAAGCTGGGCACGAATTAGTAACACAATCCGCATCTTGTAATGCTAGAATGCCCATCTATCCAATAATCCAGGTAATTCTGGTACCGTAGTAACCGGCGTTGTGTTTACATTTTGCCATAATATTCTTCCTGTGCATTTTTCGGGGGAAAATCTATCGAGAACGATGCAAACGTCCAACAGTCTTTCCTACAAGTCATATCAAAATGCTCGTTTGCTTACATTTTGTGCGTATTTTGGAAAATACGAACAGTTTCTGTAGAAATCGGCCGAATAGGCCTTGGCCGAACCTTGTTTACCAACTTTAAATCGAATGTTTGTAAAAATTATACAAAAACAGTTTTTCGTCCAAGCAGAAATAAAAAGTCAAGTTAATTCTCCATTAGATGCGCGTTTTACTTCATCGCAAACGTTTATATAACATTGAACAACACAAGAAATTTATTCGCATCCATCAAATTTTGTAGCGAAAGCACCGTAGTAACCGGTGTTGGGGCCGTTTCACCGGCGTCAACGTTGGACAGGGTGATACCAGCGTCATGCAAAGAGACTTAACCATTTCCACTTAAGCTGTTTGAGAAAGCTGTTAAAAATCAAGTGGCAAGACAAGATCCCAGACACAGAGGTCCTGAAGAAAGCAGGGATGCAAAGCATGCATACTGTCTTAAAGCTAGCACAGCTAAGGTGGACCGGCCATGTTATAAGAATGCCTGATGAGCGACTTCCAAAGAAAGTCTTCTATGGAGAACTACAAGAGGGAAAGCGCTCTCAAGGTGGCCAGAAAAAACGCTACAAAGACACCCTGAAAGCCTCTCTGAAGGATTTTGACATACCAATTGGGTCTTGGGAACAGACTGCACAGGAGCGATCAAAGTGGCGAGGTCTCATCAACAAAGGAGCAGCTCTCCATGAAAAAAAGAGAATCTGTGAAGCTGAAAGAAAGCGCAGAGAACGCAAAGCCAATACCAATGGGCCACCAGCTGATTCAATGACATTGACTTGCTCTACTTGCAACCGACAGTTTAGAGCTAGAATTGGCCTAGTCAGCCATCAAAGAACTCACCAACACACACGAACCTATTCAAGAAATAATGATGGTCTTTCTCATTAGTGAGAGACGAACGACCAAGCTGATTGGCACTTTTGTTTTAGCATATCAGCGAAAATCTAGTTTTCTCATGACGTGGCTCATTTACAACAGGAGGGGCTCTGCACTTCTCAAAGTGTTATGGGTTATAAAGTACAACTTGGATTTCAAACTACTAATCTACCCCCAACATTACGAAAACATGCCCATGTGATGTACAGATTTTTACAAGTTGTAAAAAATTTGATATTTTTCTTATTTTTGCCAAAAACATAGATTGTGAGAACAGGTTTGAACCGCCTCGCCGAGACGGTTAGGCGGTTCTAACGAGTACCCACAATCTATGTTTTGGAGCAAAAATAAGAAAAATAGGTATACCCCTGCATATCCCAGTTTTACTATGTAAAAGTGGGGTTGTTGGATGGCTACCTTGTTGGGAAAGAACTGGCCATTCTGCTCTTCGAGTAGGTTGTCAGAAAAATGTTTTGTTGTGTTTTATATATTTTGTTTCCCACCTGGTGTCTATGTTGGGACTTTAAATTTAATTGCATTGATTCCCGGTCCCTCTATTCTTACTTTAAGGAGGTATTCATTACACGGACATGTTTTCTTGATGATATCTTGCAGGTATAGGTTGTAGGGTAACAGATCTGATGCAGGATAACAACAACATACTGTTTGGTAACATCACTGTCAATGGTATGCCACATGTATTCACAACAGGAGGAGCTCTGCACTTCTCAAAGTCTTTTGGAGAGGTTTGTCGCATTAAATTAATTTTGACATCATATAAAACTTGTCAGCATACTCATTTTGAGTACGACACAAACTGGGGAGTATACAGTTGCAGAAGCTTTTAAATAGCTTGAGAGATTGTATTTAAGTAAGTAAGTAATTACTTTATTTGGAGAGGGTAACACGGTTGGCTGAGCCAATCTTCCCTGAGGCCCTCAAAGCATATATACATACATGCAGATATACAATCCACAATATTCATAATAATATTTGAAATTAAGCAAAAGCATTGATCAGTTATTTGGTCACTGCACATATAATTTGTGAATGTTTGTCTGAGGATGATGGATCCTGAGTGAGAAATCCAGGCTCGAAACCTAATCAGCCATATTGTGTCCATTGACATTACACTTGATTGAGATTTCACTGTCCACAGTCCTTGACCTTAGGTTTTAGTGGACCCATTTTAATAGCACAAGGTAAAACATTTGATGTGCCCCATGGGAAAACAAACAATCTGCATAAGTGAAAACAAAGGCGCAGATCAGCTTTGCAGTAACTGCAAATCTGATCAGCACCTTTGTTTTCACTACACGGATAGTACAATTCCTCTTCTTCTTAAATCCAAAATTTCAAGCTTCTAGCCTGCTTCTGTGACTGTACAGCCTTATTTGTATCAGACCTGTTAGGAAACCACATTGTTGGTTTTCCCACGAGGCTCATTTATTAATTTATTCCAGCATTACAAAGGTCAAACCACAGTGAGAGGGATACAAGTAGATCACTGGCAAAGTTGCTTACACTGGCCCCAGCTCAAGTCTACATTCTTACTGGACTATTATTTCACTGGTTGGTATAAAAAAGCTTGCTCTTTGTGGGACTTTTAAATGCAGTAGATTTTGATTTCATATTTAAAAATCTTAATATTAGGTTTTGTCTTCACTGACATGAAAATTTTTTGCATGAAACTATGTGTTTATATAAAAGATTTTGTGTACTACCATGTTCACAAATTGTTTTAACAAGATATCGTACTTTGAAATTGCAGAAAAAAAAAGTCAGTCTAACCATGAGCAACATATCAAAGCTTTATGATTGAATTCTCTACGCTATTGTAATTACTTTGCGTTGTTATTAATATGTTTCTAATTACCTTTAAGTTAAGAGTTGGACAGATCCAATCAACTTCCCCCAGATCCCTGTTAGGGCTATAGCCAAGGGTCAGAGGACAAATGAAGATGGTGTCACTGTAGACTTTCTGCACTTTTATGATTATTTCAACTTTCGAACAACTATTACTGATCCTACAGTTTTTGAGGTAAGCGGAAAAATAGTTACGAAGCTCCTGAATTTTGTGATAAGAAAGTAATACCAGTAAATTGGAAGAAATTTTATCCTTAGACAGTCCACACAAGTGAATCTCAATTTTTGACACGTACATGTTCAAGCAGTGGATATGCAAAATAAGATTGTGTATATATGAGCCGCGTCATGAGAAAACTGACAATGTGGTTACCGAACAGGTCTGTCACAAACCGAGCAGTACAAGCACAGAATATGGCTAGTGGCTGGAGATGTTGGATTTAGAAAGTAGAGGAATTGTACTATCCATGTAGCGAAAACAAAGAGAGCAAACTAAGGTTCATTATAGGAAAAGTGGATTTATTACCCTTGGTCTGCAAAGATAAATTGTCAATTTGTCATTCACAGGCCCCTATCTGTTGTGTAAGCATGTATTCTTATGATTAGACCTATTTGTAGACTCCTAAAGGTGTAGTTTGTCTGAGGAAGAAGACAAAGCCTGTTCCACAACTACCCAGCTTCTACCACTTCAGAACACAAGTTACCTCTACCAGTTATGGTAAAAATATCATCACTCAAGATGTAAGTGTTGTTCTGTTTACCTATTAAAGCTTACCTAATTTCTTACCTAGCCTAAATTAAATGACATTTGAAAATTTGGATTTAACAAGAAGAGGGATTGAACTATCTGTGTAGTGAAAGCATAAGCGCTGATCATCTGTGCAGTTACTGCACATCTGATATGCATCTTTATTTTCGAATAGTAAAAATCAGGATTCCTCATGGCGCGGCTCATTTGATAGCAGATTTTAATAGCAAATTGTTTTCTGGAAAACTTGGTAGACAAGTGGTAATGTGTTTGACTGGAGCTCACCATAGTTAAGAAATAGATCAGCTCTAGCAGTGAATTGTTGAGTAATATATCACTGTTTGGAGGTCAGTTGTAAAGCAGAGCAAATCACGAGCACGCAGCGCGAGTGATTTATCTGCGTACAACTGACCGACAAACAGTGATATATTACTCAACAATTCACGCACTAGAGCTGATCTATTTCGATTCTAACACACAATAAACGGAATAAAATCATTTTAAACCTTCAGTTTCTTTAACTTTTCCACCATTGCACTGAAGTAATCCCGCCAAACTTTTGACTGTACCGCAAATGTTTACATATGTTTTTTACGTTTTGAACGTGTTGAAATGACGTTACACCGTCTAACGTCAAGGTAACGTGACTTGTGGGATAGCTGACGTCATGGTTTAATCAAAATGGCGTCAAAACGGCGCAAAGTAACGTCACGCTAATCCGCCCAGTGATATATCACTCAATATATCACTGCACTTTACCATTGGCTTCTATAGGCAGGGTGTGTTAGAATATTGAATAAATACCCAGGAAATAGTGGCTCTATCTTGATAAGACTGAAATGTTTTTAACTTGAGCACTTAAAAACAACACAAACAAATATATGTAGATGTTTTTAAATGCTGTAAAGTATTGCAATTGTAACTTTATAGTAATGGAAACTGTTTGCCTATTTAAGAATTTTACCATCACTAAACTTTCATGACTTTAAGAAAATAATCAAAGTGCTAATTTTCCTGTTTTCTAGGTGTGGTATGATTATACATACAAGTTGTTACGAGCAGACTACAGAATGCCAGTGGCGAGACCCCCACTGAATACCACAAATGCTGTTACTGAGATACATGACTTCAATACTGGTATGATCTCTTTGATTTTTTTCTGAACTTTGATTAAATACCATAAAACTTTTATACAAGACAAGAAATGAGCATGTATAATTGTAGATAAGTTTTATAAAATAAAATTAAATTATAAAGGACCCCCTCTTGAGACTACTACATTTTGAAGCTCTGCACCTGAAAAATTGTTAAACCAATATAGAGATTTTTTAAAAAGAACAAAAAGCAAGAGCACAAACTATGATTTGAAAAAAGGAATGTCAACTTAAACAATATACTAACAATCTAGGCTTTGAGTATTTCACAGTTTTTATTTGTACATGCAATTTAATGAGCCGCCTCATGGGAAAACCAACAGTCTGCATAGGCGAAACAAAGACGCAGATCAGCTTCGCAGTAACCGCGAAGCTGATCAGTGCCTTTGTTTTCGCTTCTCGGATAGTACAATTCCTCTTCTACTTAAATCCAAAATTTCAAGCTTCTAGCTCTTTTCTGTGCTTGTACAGGCTGGCTTGTGTCGGACCTGTTCGGAAACCACATTGTTGTTTTTTCCACGAGGCGGCTCAAATTTTGTACATGCAATTTAATTGTATCTTCATGTATCTTATTGTTTGTCTTCATGACAAAGCTGGGACACCTGAAAACCAGTCTTCAGGATTTCTGAACAGGTCTGACACAAATTGGCATGTGCAGCCACATAAGAAGGTTTTAATATTGAAATTATGTATTTAAGAAGAAGAGATATTGTACTATCCATGAAGCAAAACAAAGGCCCTTGTCAGCTCAATGATATTTTCCAGGTATCAAGTATTACCAAGACCAGGTAACAAAGCAGTGTATCATGCAGCCACTGAGCAACCAAACACATGATGCCAGCATCACTGGGAATGGCAGTTATAGTCTCTTTATGAAAGATCCTATGCAGATGTTTCGTCTCAGTAACAACTACACATACACTGGCCAGGTAAAACATTAGATGTTGCAGGCCTGAATGTCTAAGCAATAAACTGATTTTTTTTCTTTGTAAAAATGTCACTTTATGATAGATTTACATTTAGAAATCAAGAAATGAAAAAAAGATCTCATAGTTGACAATGATAATTTTTACCTGTCGTGCACTTATTAATATTTTCCCTCAGAGATGGGGGATGGAGGAATTAGATGACATATTTGTACCCATGGGTAGGGCTTCTTAGATCCTTAGTGTCCAAAATTGTCTAATTACCTCTAGGAGGTGCATAATATAGCATATTCGTTCTAATTAGCGCACATGCTCCAATAAGCACACACCCCAGTCGTTTCAGAAAAACACACACATAAGCGCACACTGCTTGAATAGTATATTGGTATTTTACATCAACACATCAATACCTCATTAGACGCATTAATACTTAACCATAAATGATCAAAGCTACTTTGCAACAATTTGAACACTTCAGTGACATCACCATTGATAGATTTGGCATGGTTATTTCAGCATGTTGGTGTGTTGATTTCGTTCGTAGTGTGCGCTAATTAGAACAATATTTTGTTACCTTAACTTTTTGTTATTTTGAAAAGTTAAGCACACTGTGCGCTAATCAGCATGAATACGATACAGTAATTTTCTTGCTCTGCTGAGAATTTTGGTGCCATAGTTTGGGGAAAAAAATGAATACCTCCCTAGCCGATTAATTCTCAATTAAAGTAGGGATTCTGTAGAAAATAAAGGTAGATAAATAAAAGCAATGATTTTAATGTTTGTGTATGTATATTTCAAAGCTATGGACTAAACAGAATTCAATATTTTTAAAATGGCCTTTTTACACCATTGTTAGGCTTACCATGCTATACAACAACTGCCGCCTAATATGATTGAAAAGTTATGTTTTTCTAATTTGGTATTTATACTATTTTCAGAGGGTGATCAGGGGTATATTGTGTGACGTCTTCTCCATGATCAGATATGACTTTGAGTTGTACAAAGGACAACCCGCTATTATGGAGTACTATTTTATGGCTGTAAGTATGAGATTTTTTTTTAGATTATTAGTATTTAGTGCTCATTTGTCAGTTAGTGGTGAAAGAAGTGTGCACAAAGTTTAGTCATGAAAGAAATGTACACTATATACAGTGGTGTTATGGCTAAAAACCCAAATTAGCCGTTTTAACGGCTAATTTGTTAACGGCTAATTGTAAAATTTCGCGGCGAAATTGTGTGTAAAATAAAAGTTAGCGCGGAATTTCGCTGCGAAATTCCACCGCGAAATCTGGAATTTCGAGGCGGAATTTCGCGGCGGAACACGGCGAAAAAAGTATACCTGTCATTACGCATAAAAATCAATTAACCGGCATTTCGCGGTGTTTCGCGGCGAAAAAGATGACAGTCACAATTTTTTGTTGTTGTTTAAATATAATTTTAAATTGGACGTTTTTGTTTCAGTTCAAGTTGTATCAATATTTTGTTTGCGTCACAATTTTGTATAATTATCGTTTTAGTCCTGACAGTCACAACAGTTTTATTGTTTAAATTTCATTTTAATTTGTATGCATCTATTGCTTTTCAAGTCGTATAAATATTTTGTTTTCTTTTCAATTTTATATAATTATCGTATTTCATTCGTGTCTTAACTACTTTGAAGTTTCTGAGATCCTCCTGATTATCGGCTTTGTGTTTTTTTCATGCTTTTTTTTCAGATTAATCAGACTTACCCAATAATATTAGATCCTGTTATCTAGCTTAATTAACAGAAAAAAGCTCATAAGCAATTTTCATGGTATGATTGCTCAGATTTGTTTGTTTGTATTGAGGCTGAACGTCCCAGTCACCAATTTTTTAGTCATGTCTGGACGGAGCTACCGTTTCCTGGGTATTAAGTAGTACTGTGGGTAGTCAATGTGCCTTGCTCAAGGACACAACACGGTGTCGCCAGTGCGGATCGAACTCAGGACCTCTCGATTCGGAGTCTGATGCACTACAACTATGCCACCGCGATCCCAACCCACATATTACAGTACAACCTCATTATAACGCTATCTTTGGGGTCCACAGAAACAGACCGTGTTATAAGTGAAACCGTGTTATAATGAGGTTATTCACTATAAGAACTATAGACAATTTAGCATTTGGGAGCCATGACATGGCCGTGTTATATTGAAAACCGTGTTATAATGAGGTGTGTTATAATGAGGTTGAACTGTAATACAAGTCTTTGGATTCAACATGATGAAGCAATCGGCTTCAACTCTGTTTTGGACATTTAATCGCCTGTGGCTAATGACACTGCTCAAAGCATCAATGATTTTCGATTACGTCAAGTGGATTCTGTTTTGTTGAAATCAATTTAGTCTAAACGACATTTGGTCGCATACGACCTTCACCGGGTCCATACGATATTCGGTCGAATACGAGCAATACAGCAACAAACATGTACAAAATTGTGTCGAAACTGTCGATTTTTGCTAACAGTTTTGAGTTAAACAGTGTGTTGTGTTCCTTCCGAAACCCACACGTACGGATGGCTTGGAACACGTACATGCATATCAAATGACAAAATCTCATTGTATACATGACACAATACACTAGAAAAGGGAGGATACTGTTTAAAACAAATTACTGACGTCAGTATATAAAGTTTTCAGTTTATTTTGGAACACATATATACAGTAAGGGTCGTGTACGCCCCGTGGCAATATGAGCGCATGCCGCATTTGATTAATTAGAACAAAGTTGAGCGCAGAAGCCTAGTGGTGGATGAAAGGAATTGACCGGAATCAAAATGTCCTGTGTTCGATTTCTATATTCGTTGGGTTTCGTACTTGAGCAAAACCGGTATACATATATTACCCTGAAAGTGTTGTCACCCTGGGACTGTTGACTGTTAAACTGATCTTCGCTAGTTGTACTTCTACAAGGCAAGTATAATGTATAAATCGATATGATTGCGATTAGTCTTGTGCTGGCATTCATAAACGGTGATCAGAGTGGTAATCAGCAAGCCCAAATGTCAATATGCCTCTTTTTGTTTTGTCGTTTTACATGGTTGAGCTCAAATTAAGTTATCGTAGTTCACCCCTTAAACGGTATAAAGTGAAGCAACTGAGGAAAATACAAAAAAGAAAGCTAGGAATCTAACTGTTTATACAGCATTACCATTTAGACAATGTTTGTGCTACAACACAAGGCACAAAGTTAGATGGCCCCTGCCCATTGGGACCTTAAGAAATATATAGGCTGCTTGTGCCTCCAGGCAAAACTATTGACAGATCATCTGATTACTGGTTTACCGCTCAGGTCTGTGCCTTCCTTGGGAAAATGGTTTCAAGTAAAACCATCCATACATATAAACAGTATTGGCTTAGAGTGATCGTTTATATTTCAAACACTTGTTAGATATCATGACGTCCCATAAAATGGAGGCATCGTCCCGACATGACCATTGCTGTTGATTACGACGTAAGGCATATATTCAAAAAAAAAAAAAAAAAAAAAAAAAGTTAGATTCAACGAGCTGGCGCATTACGTTATAAATATTTTCGTCTATCCGTGATTTCGCTATCGTACCACCTACGTAATACCAATGGAAAAGTCGCGTTATTTTCCCACCTCGGTTTTTGGAGTTGGAATCTTTTTCTGGTTGGGCTTTTTCCTGATCCTTGCCTACTTGTACCTTTTTATGCACGTTTTTCATTTCTATACATGCATAATCGTAAATATTGTTATGTGCACGTAATTAACGATCTATACATGGAACAGATGAATCATAGTGTGGTCATTAAATCAAAAATAAATAATTTTATGTTAACATTTACAGGTATTTCGCCGTGTTTCGCGGCGAAATAGGAAATTTTAACTTACCTGTTGTAAACGCCGCGAAACACGGCGAAATTTCACCTCGAAAATCGGAATTTCGCGGCGAAAAAATTAACCGATTAAACGTTTAAATTTTCCCTTGGCCGGTGAAATTTCGCGGTGATTTCGCCGCGAAAAATCACAAGTGATCAGCGCGAACTGTGCAAAAGTGGGTTTTTAGCCATAACACCACTGTACATATACCGATAATCTGCCTCTGGGAAGCTTGCCCTGAATCATTGCGTTCCAATAGGAAGCATGACCTCAGCTGTTGACCATGGACAAATAAGCATGAAATCAAATTAATATTATGTTTAGCCATACAATTGGAAGAAATCTTGCCTATTAAGTCCAAACCAGGTCTTAGACAAACCAGAAAGTACTGCCACATAATATTATAGTTACAGGAGAGGAAACATCTTTGATTTAGGTGGTAATAAACTTTTTAAAGGGCTTTGAAATGTTAGTGAGACATTATAAACATCATTTTTGTTACCAATGAATGTGGCAGATGCAGGAATCTTGTTGTTGCAAGCTTTGCTTCTAACTTCTTGTAAGCTGAACTGGTTTGTATTTTCAACCATTGTCATATACCCCTCATAGAACATTGCTCATCTATCTATCTTCCTGTACATCTTAACCTCCGAAGAGGACTTCAGATGGTGTTCCGGTATACCAAAAGCTGAAGGGGGTTAGTTGAAATAAAAGCGAAGGAAAGTGGGTGATAAGAATTTGTACAGTGCGAACAAAGGTGTTAGTATAGTTAAAAGGTAAAAACAGATATGCTGGTATTTAAGGAGTTTTGTGAGCTATCTGGCAGACAGCTATAC
Source organism: Rugalucina vietnamica (assembly GCA_964017185.1). Taxonomy (NCBI): domain Eukaryota; kingdom Metazoa; phylum Mollusca; class Bivalvia; order Lucinida; family Lucinidae; genus Rugalucina; species Rugalucina vietnamica. The sequence goes on along the minus strand of OZ024873.1, from coordinate 30,899,863 downwards.
TAAACTGCGCCAGAGAAGGTAGGACAGGAATATGTGGAGGTAGGGCATTCCAGTGTATTATTGTCCGTGGGAAGAATGTGTACTTGTAGTAGTCTCTCAGAGTTGTGATCTGTCGGTATGCATAGGAATGGTTTCTAGATGATGGACGGGTATTTCGGATCAGGTAGTCAGAGGCAGGGATGGCTCCAAGGTCATATGTGACCTTATATGAACCTCAACGCGACAAAATGTACCTTCGGACATTCTGGCATTACTAGTGGAAAGCGGCAAAAAGGGGAAAAATCATGTAATATATGTTTTAGAAATAACACTGTATTTGTAATCTTTAAACACTGGGCTACCAGATGAATGAGTTTCAAAACATATTTATTTGCAAAATTTGGAGTTATCTGCCCTTGTTTTAGCTCGTAATATACTTAATTTTCCTATATCTATTGTTAAACGGTATCTATAGCAACCGCATCGTCTTGAAAATAGACATAATAATTTCGACAAATTGTAAGGATAGCACGCTTCTATTTTGACAATAGGTTCTAACCAGTGCTAAAATAGTTTTAAGCAAATGCATCGAGTTTTTAGGCTCTACTAACATGCAGAAATGCACTACGCAATTTTGACGTCATATTTCAGAAGAATGATGTCCGTAGGGTTCATATTGTAAATTGGTCATAACTCACAAAATAACTTGAATAATCTGGTCAAATAAAGACTAACAGACTCTAGACAGATTATACATTTAAAGTAATATAGTTTTTCTAATACTCAAAAAATTGTCCGTAGGTACATTTTCTCACGTTGTGGCCCATATAGGAGGACCAACCGACTGTCAATACGTCATTGGTCAAGGGTGCGCCAGTTGAGATCCTGAAGCATTGTGGACACACTTGATGTTTGTCGGTAATCTCGTGTTACCCACCTAGCGGCCCTTCGTTGTACAGATTCAAGTTTACCAATATCTTGATCTGTATGAGGAGACCACACAGTAGAGGTGTATTCTAGCTGTGGGCGCACTAATGTCTTATAAGCTGTGGCCTTCAGGTCTCTGTTATGGACCCGGATATTGCGTTTGATGAAGCTGAGGGTCTGATTTGCCTTCTTGGTAATGTTATTGATATGGTCTGACCAACTGAGGTCTTCCGAAACAGTGACCCCAAGGTACTTTGCAGAAGATACACTTTCTAGAGCACAGCCATGGAGGTAATAAATAGTCTGGAAGGGTGTCACATTGCTTATGTCTGTATTATTTGAGCATTTCCATGAGAAAATGAACAATTTAGGTTTCCAACCAGGTCCGACACAAATCAGTGGGTGCAGCCTTAGAAGATGGTTAGTGGCTTGAAATTTTGGATTTATGAAGAAGAGAGATTATACTGTCTATGTAGCAAAAACAAAGGTGCTGATCAGCTGTGGAATTAGCTACTGCACAGCATTTTCGCATATGCAGATTTTTGGGTTTTTCTTGATGTCTGTGTTATTTTGTAGGATAATGTAACAGGGTTTCCTGATGACAGTGCTGCCAGTGTCAAACAAGTTCCAGTACATCAAGATATCAACATACCCAGGGTAGGTATAGGACCACTATTTTAAAGGCCTAGGGGATTTAAGGCCTGATTTCGGCATCATGCGTTGTTTAAAAATTGAATTTTGGAATTTTGAGGAGAAAGTATTGCAAATAGCAGGTATAGGTCCCTGCTTATAAATTCTAGCACAACTATCACATTCAAATTACACATGTTGCCATAAAAATACCACTCTTTGCAATTTTGGGTCTATTTTTAGCTCACCTGAGCCGTTAGGCTCACAAGGTGAGCTTATAGGATGGCCATGATCCGGCGTCCGGCGTCGTCGTCCGTCCGTCCGTCCGTCGTCCGTCGTTGTACACCATTTTCAAAGATCTTCTTCTCTGAAACCGCGTGGCCAATTAAAGCCAAATTTTATATGAAGCATCTATGGGAAGGGGGAACTAATGTGTTTATAAATAATCCAGGTCACATGACCAAGATGGCCGCCATGCCCATATATGGTAAAAACCCTTCAAAATTCTTCTTCTCCGGAACCACTGGACCGATTTCAACTTAACTTGGCATGAAGCATCGGGGACTGAAGTACTACAATGTATTTATAAATTATGACCTTTGGATGACCTTGACCTATTTTACGGCAAGGTCAACATAGGTCGCCCATGCATTTGAATGGGGAAAATTGTTAAAATGTTATTTGAAAGGCAAAACTTGCAGGAAATGGGCAAATAGACTGAAGGTAGGTAATTCTGAAAAAAAAATTGGACCACAGGGGTTGGTCTGCCCCCACCCCGGGGCAATATACATGTATATTACAAAAATATTCAAAGATCTTCTTCTCTGAAACCGCTTGGCCAATCAAAGCCAAATTTTATAGGAAGCATCTATGGGAAAGGGGAATCAATGTGTTTATAAATAATCCAGGTCACATGATCAAGATGGCCGCCATGCCCATATATGGTAAAAACCCTTCAAAAATCTTCTTCTCCTGAACCAATGGACCGATTTCAACGAAACTTGGCATGAAGCATCGGGGACGGAAGTACTGCAATGTGTTTATAAATTATGTCCTTTGGATGACCTTGACCTATTTTAAGGCAAGGTCAACAGAGGTCGCCAATGCATTTGACTGGGGAAAACCTTTAAAATGTCATTTAAAGGGAAAGTCTTGCAGAAAATGGGCAGTAGGACTGACTATTAATGATTCTGAAAAAAATTGGACCCAAGGGCATATTTGCCCCAACCCCGGGGCATTATACATGTATATTACCATAATATTCAAACATCTTCTCCTCTGAAACCGCTTGGCCAATCAAAGCCAAATTTCATGTGAAGCATCTATAGAATGGGGGAATCAATGTATATATAAATAATCAAGGACACATGACCAAGATGGCTGCCATGCCCATATATGGTATAAACTCTTCAAAAATCTTCTTCTCCGGAACCGGTGGACCGATTTCGAAGAAACTTGGCATGAAGCATTGATGACTCAAGTTACTACAATGTATGTATAAATCATAACCCTGTGATGACTTTGACCTATTTTAAGGCAAGGTCAACATGGGTTGCCTATGTATTTGAATGGGTAAACTGTTAAAATGTCATTTGAAGGGAAAAACTTGTATGGACAGTATATTGATTATTCTGAAGAGAAAATGGCCCAAGGGCTTCATCTGCCCCTATACTGGGACTATTTTCTGTAACATTTGTATATACAGCAGATCTCAGGTGAGCGTTTACAGGACCATTGGTCCTCTGGTTTTTAATATAGGGATCACACATGATTTTCAACAGTGTATCAACAGCACATGCGCACGTGAATTGCCTTATTAATACACAGCTTTTTACTTCGTTAATATACGCCTGTTAATATCTTGTGGCATGGGTTATGCAAAAAATATTGTTAATTTCCAAAGTTAAGTTATTTACTTCAAAACATATATGCCCATAAAGCCTGAAATGAAAACTTTGTCATTTGGTCAGTTTTCACAATAACTAGATTCTTATTTCTATTCATAGGCAGGCTATAAAGAAAGTATAGAGTTTTGGGACTTTGACTACGGCCACCCAAATCTGGATGTATTTGATGTGATGGCTTGTTACTCTGAAGCTTCCAAGTTGCAGTTCACAGTCACATTCACAGGTATACACAAGGAGTCAGCAGCATTTGACCTGCAGTTGAGGAAACATCTTCAGGGTTTCCAACTAGGCCGGACTCAAGGCTTTGAGGAGCCTGGTGGCATATGGTATAGTACAGGGCGGGCCCAGTTGTTCAAAATTAACGACATCGTTAGTTAACGATTTGTTAAAATTTCAAATGGCAATATTACAAATACATTATTATTTTTTGTTGATAAAATGTGAGAATCCTTTGCATTGCAAAGGATTCTCACATTTTATCAACAAAAAATAACAGTGTATTTGCTTATTTAGTCGGCATTTACTTAATGAGTTGAGGTCTTAACGAGGACGTTAAGCTAACGACGTTTTGAACAACTGGCCCCAGGACTTTAGCAAAAAATCAGGACCCAGTTGTTCAAAGCACCGTTAGCTTAACGATATCGTTAAGACATAAGTTTGTTAAGCAAATATCAGCAAAAGTAACAAATACACTGTTATTTTTTGTTGAAAAAATGTGAGAATCCTTTGCAGTGCAAAGGATTCTCACATTTTTTCAACAAAAAATGACAGTGTATTTGTAATATTAATGTTTGAAATTTTAACGAAACATTAACTAACGACGTTGTTAGTTTTGAACAACTGGGCCCTGGCTGTAATACCCATCTACCTTCACAATGTAGTGTCCTTGAGAAAAGCACTTTAAGCTCCAGATAGTACTGATCATAGGAAGCGATGGCTCTGACGGGACATGATTGAAAAATATATGCCTGGGTTATTAAACCATTACAAACCAAATAAAATATAAACGTAAGATCCTTTGGAAACAGTGAAAACTTTCTAAGGGAGGTGGTATGGGCCATATTGTGCAATTTTGGACACTGAACCCTTAACAGTGACCCTTTATAAACCAGCGACGATAGTCAGATAAATATACTGCAATTTCAAACATTTCCATGAGGGAAGTCTAAATCAAAGACACATGCCTAAACGGACTCAAATAATCAAAACAATTTTTAGAAGATGGCTGTAAGCATACTAAATTATTCAATACTTTGAATATTCTTACTGATCTCAAAGGACCAAATAAGAAAATATAATCTGCACTATGGATGAAAACTGAATAATAAATATCTTATAATTTTACAAGCTTATTGTATTATATGAGTATTGTTTTAATTTATTGGGGCTGGATAAACAGTTACATGCATCCCATTGTGACCATAAATTTAGCCGCCTCGTGGGAAAACCAACAATGTGGTTTTTGAACAGGTCCAACACAAACCGGGCTGCACCATCACAGAAGACACCTAGAAGCTTGAATTTTCGGATTTAAGAAGAAGAGGCATTGTACTTTCCGAGTAGCGAAAACAAAGGCGCTGATCAGCTTCGCGATTACCGCGAAGCTGATCTGCGTCTTTGTTTTCGCATATGCGGATTGTTGGTTTTCCCATGAGGCGGCTCTATTGAAACAAACAGACAAGGTAACTTCTCAACCTAATGCTATTTGATCATGGATTTTGATTCTCAAAGACAAGATAACAAACTTTGAAAATTGAGCACGAGAAAACCAACAATGTGGTTTCCGACCATGTCCGACACAAACCGGCCTGTACAGTCTCAGAAGCAGGCTAGAAGCTTGAAATTTCTGATTTAAGAAGAAGAGGGATTGTACTATCTGTGTAGCGAAAACAAAGATGCTGATCAGCTTCGCAGTTACTGCGGCTTTGTTTTCACATATACAGATTGTTGGTTTTCTCATGAAGTGGCTCAAATGCATTTTGTTAAATTCTTTACAGGAAAGTACAAACAGAAGAACCACAATGAGATACTAAACCAAGCAAGGAAGAAAATAACTGATGTCATGAATGTAATGCCAATCAGAGTCCAAGCTCCTAAACTGAAGTATGACAACTCGTTTGTCTATGTGTCGGCCATGCTGCTCGACAGGTCTCCATATGAAGGTATTTCGTTATTTCAATTATAGTAAAACTTTTCCACTGATGATACTACAAAAACTGAAAAGTTAATTACTAAATTACTGAGCAATTTCTCAATATTCAGGCATCACTTTGGAAAAAAACTTGTGTGCCTAAAAATGTCTTAATGAATAAGGTGACCAATTAGAGGTTCTACAACAGTGCACCAAATGCTTTCATAAGAAGCCGACAATCTAGCCAAAAATATGATTATATGGCTCTACTAGGAAATACTAATCAACAAGTACCATTTAGCCATTAGGACACTGTATAGTTAGTCTGTTATCTTTACAATATATAGCGGGATGTTGCATACCATGTGTCTATACATGGACTGTATTGCTGAAGAATTTTTCAGCCATGTTTACAAAACTCTTCAGAGACAAGATGACTACACCTTCCCCACTAACACAGTTACCAGCCTGTCTGACTGTGCCAGGGCATGTGTAGACTATACCAACTTACCATGAAATAGTTTTCATTAGGGTTATTTCAGTTCTTTACCATCATTTCAGCCCAGTTTACTCTGATCTCCAATAAAGCTCTCCAGAGACAAGATGACTACACTTTCCCCACCAACACGGTGTCCAGCCTGTCAGACTGTGCCAGGGCATGTGTTGACTATACCAACTTCCCCTGTAATAGCTTTGACTACTGTCAGAAGGATTCCAGGCCGTGTAGAATCAGCAAGAAACATGTGTCTGATGGGAATTTCAGAACACTGCTTGTGAATAGCACATGTGACCATTTCTCAAGTAAGTTATGTGACCAAGTTTATCAGTTTTATTTTGTGTTCCAAGCCTACAGTGTTCTTATGAAAAAAGGTTGCACAAAAATCTCAAATCAGATCTTGTTGATGAACTTGATGTCGATGGTCATATAAAATCTTGTCAAATTCTACCCATAAAAATTTCTGGCATCTGATAAGAATGTTACACTGTTCAAAGTCAGGTAGGGTTAAAATCAATAAAGCCCTGTTTTGAAAAGCACTGAGGCCGTACCTCTGTATTTCTGTGATCACAAACTTAGAAAATCTATACAGATAAACTTTTCAAGAATTTAAGCTTAATGCATGTCTGCAGTGGTTTTCACTGAAATTATTTTTTCCTCCCTAGGAACTGTCACAGGTCCCCCAGTTCCAGAGCTGACAGTATCAGCAGCCTACAAGAACCTTGTTTCTAGAATATATGACACTGGGATACAACTAACCATTCGTGAACCTTTTGTCTTTGATCCTGTAAGATTTTTTTATTGTATAGCTATAAATACCATCCATGAACCCTGTAAGAATTTATTTGAATGAATCATGTCATACAAAAAGCCTGTTTTATGGGTTGCTAACCAGTTCAGACACAAACCTGATGGTATCAGCAGTTTACAAATATCTTGTTTCTAGAATATATGACACTGGGATACAGCTTACCAACGTGAGCCTTTTGTCCTGAACTGTGTAAGAAACTTTTTGAATAAGTTATGTTGCAATAAAAAGCCTGTTTTGGGGGATTACAGAACAGATCAAACACAAACCTGACGGTATCATCAGCCTACAAGAACCTTGTTTCTAGAATATGAGCCGCCCCATGGGAAAACCAACAATCTGCATATGCGAAAACAAAGACGCAGATCAGCTTCGCGGTAACCGCGAAGCTGATCAGCGTCTTTGTTTTTGCTACTCGGATAGTACAATTCCTCCTCTACTTGACTCCAAAATTTCAAGCTTTTAGCCTGCTTCTATAGCTGTACAGGCCGGTTTGTGTCGGACCTGTTCGGAAACCACATTGTTGGTTTTCCCACGAGGCGGCTCATATATAACACTGGGATGCAACTAGTGATGTGTAAGTCTTTTGTAATGGATCCTGTAATTGATATTTTGGAAATAAGCTAAGTTGCAAGGAATTAATGTTATATATTTCTGATTATGTTTTAGGATGTGTATACTGCTGTTGATGTATCAGTCATATTTGGTAAGTGCTGATTTTGTTGTTGTTCCAATTTTTTATGCAGTTCAACATGCTGAAAAGGTATATATTGATGGTACAGGTTATTTTACAATGTTTTGTAAAATATGCCAACTTTAAGGCATTCATGATAGTGTTTATACTCTTTTATGTGAGCTTCATGAACTCTGTGTAATCCTAAATCAGACTGTGCATGAGAAAACCAACTATTTGGTTTTCCGAACTGGTCTGACACAAACCAGCCTTTACAATCACAGAAGCAAGCTAGAAGCTTGAAATTCCGGATTTAAGAAGAAGAGGGATTGTACTATCTGTGTAGCAAAAACAAAGACGCTGATCAGCTGTGCAGTTACTGCACAGCTGATCTGTGTCTTTGTTTTTGCATAAGCATGTTGTTGGTTTTCTAATGTAATCTGTTGTTTGTAGGTTGGCTGTATCCACAAGGACAACCACAACTCAATGACAGATTCTCCTATCATTCTGAGATAACCATGCCTTTCACCAGGAGTGTGATCAATGCACATGTAAGTTGCTTGATTTATTTTATTTTTTTTATTATTTTTCAAACATATTTTGATGCATCTTTGCACCAAAGCTTTATTTTTCATCTTTTGACATAACATGAGTATTCATGCAAAATGTTTATTTATTCAAAACACATTAAGGCACAGAACAGCATGGCGTTTACCACAGCTCAACAATTTTATTTGCCAAATGTGTTTCAAGAAAGATTTTTTAACATCACACATAAGCTCAACACCAGGTTTTCTCTGCAAACTACTTTTATATTTATTAAAATATCCTTCTTCGGTGCAATATGGTTGTACACATAAGCAAACTGCTTGTTACATAAGCAAAATGGTTGTGTACGATACATAAGCTGGCTGCAATAGATGGATTTGTGTAAATTTTCACTTGATCACACTGTCATATTCCAAATATGTCTAAATTTCAATTTGTATTTTTCTAGATCTGGTATGACTACCCCTATCAATTAGTGAGGTATGATGCATATCCTCTATCTACTATACATGATTTCAATTCAGGTGAGTTTTTGTTACAGCACATGTTTGTGATTAAGACAAATGGTATATTTTAGTATGAATAAGAAGAAATTTACAATCCTTTATTAGATCTAATTAAACTAGTAATATACATTCAAATGAAAATCGATTGGGCCCAAAGGACACTACTTATCTTCTGTGGTTACACAGCAAGGCTTGAATCATTTCATACATCTATTGTTTTTTATTCTCTAGGTATATCCTACACCACGGACATGACAACTGGCCATTGTACAGTTTCCCAGATAAATGCCGGAACATTTGATGTCAGTATTCCTGCCTTCCACAACATCAATGCATTCACACTCCAGCTGAAGAATCCTCTCCAGTTTTTCTACCTGAACAGTAACTTAAGATATGCAGGACAGGTTAGCAACACAACATTTACAGAATTGAACAACAATTTGAGCCCTTGCATGAGAAAACCAACAGTCTGGGTTTCTGACCACATCCGACACAAACCTGAGGCTGTACAGTCACAGAAGCGGGCTAGAAGCTTGAAATTTCAAATGAAGGAAGAAGAGGGAGCATACTACGCTCGTACCTATGTAGCAAAAACAATGGCGCTGATCAGCATAGAAGTTACTGCACAGCTAATCTGCACCTTTGTTTTCGCACATGCAAACTGTTTGTTTTCTCATGATGTGGCTCAATTACTTTATTACTCTCAGGTCATATGACATAACATATGAGATTCATACAAATATTTTAACAAATCGTTAACTAACGACATTGTTAATTTTGAACAACTGGGCCCAGGTGTTTCATCAGTACACAAAAAAGAAGGACAAAAGATGTTGGCTGGAAGACACAAGAAACAACAATAAAAATATTTGAAGGCCAAGTTGATATTGGCTGATGACATAGTGATTTTTATTTATTTTTTCTCTACTAACAAGAAAAATTAAAAACAGCAACAACAACAAAAAAACATATACTGTACCTCTGGCATAGTAAATTATTTTCTGTTCCTCATAATATGATATATATAAAACTACACTGATTCTCTAAAATGGGATAGATTGGTATATGTAGGCATGTAACTCTCACTATTTTTCTCACAGAAAACCATCCGAGGGATAATGTGTGATGTGTATGAGGGTGAACAGTCATTCACCTTCACTGATTAGTGTATTATAAATTTCATTTTTTACAGAAAACGATCCAAGGGATAATGTGTGACATGTATGAGGGCCAACAGTCATTCGCCTTCACTGATTAGTGTAAAATATATAGATTTCATTTTTTACTACAGAAACAATTCGAGGGATAATGTGTGACATATACGAGGGTCAACAATCATTCACCTTCATTGATTAGTGTAATATACATGTATATAGATTCCATTTTTTTCTACAGAAAACCATCCAAGGGATAATGTGTGATTTGTATCAGGGTGAACAGTCATTCACGTGTATAATATATAGATTTCATTTTTTACTACAGAAAACTATTCGAGGGATCATGTGTGATGTGTATGAGGGTGAACAGTCATTCACCTTCACTGATTAGTGTATAATATATAGATTTCATTTTTTACTACAGAAAACTATTCAAGGGATAATGTGTGATTTGTATGAGGGTGAACAGTCATTCACCTTCACTGATTAGTGTATAATATATAGATTTCATTTTTTACTACAGAAAACTATTCAAGGGATAATGTGTGATGTGTATGAGGGTGAACAGTCATTCACCTTCACTGATTAGTGTATAATATATAGATTTCATTTTTTACTACAGAAAACTATTCAAGGGATAATGTGTGATTTGTATGAGGGTGAACAGTCATTCACCTTCACTGATTAGTGTATAATATATAGATTTCATTTTTTACTACAGAAAACTATTCAAGGGATAATGTGTGATGTGTATGAGGGTGAACAGTCATTCACCTTCACTGATTAGTGTATAATATATAGATTTCATTTTTACTACAGAAAACTATTCGAGGGATAATGTGTGATGTGTACGAGGGTCAACAATCATTCACCTTCACTGATTAGTATATAATATACAGATTTCATTTTTTACTACAGAAAACAATTCGAGGGATAATGTGTGACGTGTATGAGGGTCAAGAGTTGTTCACCTTCACCGATAGTCCTCAGCCAGCTATCTTCCAGATGTACATAATGACAGTAGGTAAACAATTTACATGTATTTATATCTTTGTTGGCAATTACTAGAATTTTGCTATTAAATTAATATTGTACCCTCCTATGATGAAAAAAGTCCTTGGGGTTTCCTATCACTGAGCTATACAGCTTTTATTAGCAGATGAAATTTTAAATTTAAGAAGTACATGTTTATGATGTAGCTAGAGAGATTTATTTTAATATTAATACGCAAAATGGCAGGTTTTTCATGTCAGACTGAATTATGATGATTTTAATCAAATATGATTATGCTCTGTTAAGTTTGATATGTATCTTAAACACTTTATCTACACTATCTTCTCAAAGCCAGGCTGGCATGAGTTATCACAAGGCAGTGGTCTACCAGTACAGAGTCAACCTATCCAGCTGGTCATTAGTGCTACTGATGTGAGTAGTAATTAATTTTACCAAATAGCAAATAGCCATTTAAGACTGTACGTTCGGAAATTTTTCCGTGACTTTTATTTTGCGAATTCGATGTCTGAATTATTAGCAAGTTCTTGAATTCACGAGCGAGTACTAGTGCTGTCTATAAAGCTTATATAAGGATAATAGTATTTCTTTATTAGCGAGAACCTTACTTTTGTGAGGCAACGGAGTCTCGAATATTAGCCAAAATTAAGTTCTTGTGAACATTTCCGAATTTACGTCATCATCATCATAGCCAAATATATTGAATGTGTGATAATGTGTGTAATGGATAATAATATGTACAGATAACATGATTTAGCTTCCCAATTTTTAGCTCACCTGAGCCGTTTGACTCACAAGGTGAGCTTATAGTATACCCAGGCTCTGTCATCCGTCGTGGTCGTCGTTCACACTTTTCAAGCATCTTCTTCTCTGAAACCGCTTTGACGATCAAATTCAAATTTCATGTGGAGCATCCTTTGGAAGGGGGAACAAAAGTTTATATAAATGGTCCAGGTCACATGACCAAGATGGCCGCCAGGGCTATAAATAGCAAAAAACTTTAAAAAATCTTCTTCTCCAGAACCAGAAGGCCTATGATTTTGAAACTTGGCATGAAGCATCAGAGGGAGGAGCTCTACAAAGTTTTTTTTATAAATCATGGCCCTGGGATGACCTTGACCTTTTTTTACGGCAAGGTCAACTTAGGTCGCCCATGCATTTGAATGGGAAGAAATAGGAAAATGTCATTTAATGGCAGAAAACTTGCTAGGAATGAGCAAATGGACAGAAAATTTATGTGTATGAAAATATTTTGGGCCCAGGGGGTTGTCTGCCCCTGCCCCGGGGCTATTTACATGTATATGACCAAAATATTCAAACATCTTCTTCTCTAAAACTGCTTGGCCAATCAAAGCCAAACTTTATATGGAGCATCCTTATACTGCTCTCACATATACCGAATTTCCCTTGCGAATGCCCTTCCGAATGCAATTTTGAGCAAATTCGCATTAATCGCTAGAAATTCGGAAGCATTCGGTAGCATTTGTAAGCATTCGGATGCATTCGGTGAAAATTTCGAGTCGTTGCGAAAATTAGGAACATGCTCCTAAAATTCGCAAGGAAATCATATTCTTAACATATTCGTAAAGAATTCGTAAACAATTCGGATTGATTGCAAGACATTTGTAACACTCGCAAGCCATTTACAAGGATTCTGTAGCATTAAATTATATTGAGTTTTGATGTCCGTAAAGAATCGCTAGTGAATCGCAAAATTTTCACATTCAAGACTCAGTTTTTAGCATAGTTTATTTATTCTGACCCTATCCTTCAAGTAAAGACCATTATTTATGGTGTTTGGCTTTAAGCTATCCATCAATGTATGACAGGCTAATTGAAGTCCCGTGAATGTTTCATTTGCCCAGTAAAATTATCTTTTTTATTGTGTAAATCGCAATTTGAGAGAAACAAAAAAGTGGTGTGTGTTTCAAGAGTAGACTTGGACCAATAATTACATATTTTTCCATGCCCCATGGCATTGTGGGTGAATTCGTTTTAGATTGATATTATTGGCTGCAATGTTTGCGAATGAGTAAAAAATCTAAAGAATTCGGCAAGTATTCGCTACACATTCGCTTCATTTGTAAGGTGTTTGCAAGACGTTCGTATTATTTGTAACGGCATTTGTAAGCGTTCGGAACATTCGTAAGGCATTTTCAAGAATTCGGTAGTGAGCATGGCAATAAATCGCAACGTTCTTAAGAAATTTGTAAGGATCCGCAAGCATTCTTAACGCTTTCGCAAAGACATCGTTTTGTGCAAGCCCCGCCCTGTCCATTCGCATCATATTCGGTAATTTCAGCGCGAATTTCAATTTTTTGGATTCGCAAGGGATATTCGGTATATGTGAGAGCAGCATTAGGAAGAGGGAATGAAAGTTCATATAAATGGTCAAGGTCACATGGCCAAGATGGCCGCCATGGCTATAAATAGCAAAAACCTTTAAAAATCTTCTTCTTTAGAACCAGAAGACCTATGATTTTGAAACATGGTTTGAAGCATCTGGGAATGGAGCTCTACAAAGTTTATATAAATCATGACCCTGACCTATCTTACAGCAAGGTCAACCTAGGCCGCCCATGCATTTGAATGGGGGAATTTGTTAAAATGTCATTTGAAGGGCAAAACTGGACTGAGTTTTCATGATTTGAAAAGACATTGACTCCAGGGTTATTGTGACCCTGCCCTGGTGTTATATACATGCATATTACCATTGTAGTCAAACAAGTTTATTAGTATATATCTCAGGTCTCAGGTGAGCGTTTGTAGGACCATTGGTCCTCTTGTTTCTAGTTCAGCTCCACTATTACCTACAATGTTCATGATTTCTGTGATGCACATTTCTATTTCAAACTTCAACATCAAGTCTTGCTCCATTTCATCAAGTCTTACATCGATAGATGCACAGATTTTCATGATATGGGGCCTGAATTAAAAAATTGTTTGTTTGTCCTTTACCTACCCATCATTTTAACCTTGGGTAGGTAGGTAGGGTAAATATTATATTATATTTAACTTTCAACAGTTTAGTCAAGAAAACATAAAATATTACATGTTATATAGGCAAATTATGAATTTAAAATAATAGAATTTCACAAAAAGCATACAGATTTTCCAACAAAAGCAACTTTAATAAGTCTATTTACTGGCATAATAAAACACAAATCATGCGAACAAAAACACATTTCAGCCATAGGAAAATAAAAATATTTTTCTTTAGGAAATGGCAATATAATTTTTTGAGTAGGGGGGTAAATTGTGGGTAGGTAGGTAAAGGACAAACAAACAAAATTTTATTTTCAGCCTGGCATCGTTGTATTTTTTCAGTCCACCTCAACTATGATCTACGACTTCTATGACTTCAGTGATGCACACCCTGATCTCTCAAACTTCAACATACAGCCATGCTCTAACGGAACAGGACAGCATTTTCTTATCAAGTTTAATAGTATGTAAAGTTTTACACTTCATTCCGTAATTGTCTTTGATATTCTTAAAGGGTTTGAAAAATCTGTATAATGTAAGTGTAAATAAGATAACAATTTATGAGACAAGTAGCTTTTGGCTCAGTGGTAGAATATAAGACTAGGAGCATAGGTTGGCAGTTTGAAACCCACAGCATTCACACTGGTTTCTTAAAGAATATTCTACCTGTAGTAATACTGGTTGACTACCCAGGAAGCTTTTTAAACAGTGTCTATTCAATACAGTTACTGCCCAGCGGGCACATGGCGTCATAATGACGTCATATCAACGTCGATGTGATGTCATGACATCTCACCGACGTTGATCTGACGTCATGTGCCTGCTGGGTGTCAAAGATGTCATCATGAAATTATGTTCCAGAACAAATGTTTTTGTTTGTATGGTCACATGACCTTATCCACTGAATGATGGTAAAATATGGCATTGTTATCCCTTTTGTTGATATTCTTTATCTTTCTACAGAGACCTACCATCCGGTTCTGGATGGATACCTAAATGATTTCCAGAAGCAGGTTCAGATGACACTGTCTGGCAATACAGGCTCCACACCACTAAGGTTCCAGAATCCTCAGATAACCTTTAGTCCACAGTTTACTTACTATATTGGAACTATGGTGGAACAGGCACCTTCAATATGTGAGTATCTTGAACTTGTCAGTAGACAATGAAATGATTCGAAGCAGGTTCAGATGATATTGTCAGGCAAAACGAGCACGACCCTGCTAAGGAACTATGACGGACCAGTCACCTTCAGTATGTGAGTATCTTAGACTTGATCAATAGATTTGAAACACCTTCAGTTGATGCTGTCAGGCAGTACTGGCTCCACACCGCTAAGGTTTCAGAATCCTTACATAACATAGTCAATAATTGAGCCATGTTGTGAGAAAACGGGATTATTGCCTATGCGAAAACAAAGGCGCAGATCAGCTTCGCAGTAACTGCGAAGCTGATCAGCGCCTTTGTTTTCGCTACACGGATAGTACAATTTCTCTTCTTCTTAAATCCGAATTTTCAAGCTTCTAGCCATCTTCTGTAGCCGCACAGGCTGGTCTGTGTCAGACCTGTTCAGAAACCTCAAAGACCGGTTTTCTCGCATCGCGGCTCAATTTACATATAGGAACTATGGCACCTCTTATATACACTGTATCTGTATTTAGAAACATTAACTATTATATTTGTCTTTCCAGATGACTTCACAAGAACACCAAATAGAGTTGGTGTATACTCCGCAGATGCCAGCTACGTCAGTATTACAAGTGCTCAGAACTGTGCAGATATCTGTCGTAATATCCAGAGTTCCTACACATGTATGAGTTTTGATTACTGTACCAGTACAAAGCTATGTCAGTTGAGTCAGAGACGGACACCTGAGGGAAAAATGTTGAACCAGAGCATGCTCTGTGATCATTACTCAAGTAAGCCATTAGCAATAATTTTGACATGGAAGATTACATGACTTAATCCCAATTATTGCATAAATACCGGCGTCACACGATATTTATAGCTGTTTATTAATGAAGAGAAAGCCATGTATTAATATTGCAATTCATGCGCGCACATGCTGTTATTACATGGCTTTTACTTATGCTCGTTACCGGGCGCCATGCTAATAATGAGAAACTGAAGTTCGCCCAGAACGAGCATAAAAGTTAAAGCTTTTACGCATATGCAAAGCTAATTTATTATAGATCTGAACATAATGTAGATTATAACAACATATTTGTATATCCAACACTTAGGAATTTTATAATTATAACTGTTAATTGTATACATGTATTTCACTTCAAGGGACAGTAGACAGTTCGGTCCAACCCCAGCCGACTGTAGACGAAACTTTCACAATAATACAGGATCAGATTGCTCACAGTCTGTTCAATATCACACTGCCAACAAGGGAATACCAGGTAAAGATGACAAGAATCTGGCATTTTTATGATCCAACAAAACTGGTTTTTGGGGTTTGGACTAGGTCCAACAAAAATCAGCCTGTACAGTTAGAGAAGAAGACTAAAAGATTGAAATTTCGTGTTTATGTAGAAAAAGAATTGTACTGTGAAGAGAAAACAATGACGCTGATAAGTAACTGCACAGCTGATCTGAAACCTTGTATTTGCTTATACAGTTTGTTGTTTTTCCGATGTTGGGGCTAATTTGTTTGATTAAGTTAGTGCTTTGCTTTAATGATTGACAGCTATGATAATGTGGGGATGGTCAGTTATCCTACCCAGACTGTTCCTTGGCAAGACTCCCAGAGGCAGGTTACCAGTACTCAGAGCACATTTCTTTCACCACTAACTGATAAAAGCTTTACTTGCGTCAGCATGAGAACATGCATAGATCAACTGCAAATTAACCCTGGAAGTTATTGGCACCTTATATGGGCCACGAGGGAGAAAACTGGTCTTCGGGGTTTCCGACCAAGTCCGACACAAACCGGCCTATACTCCCACAGAAGAAAGCTGGAATCTTCAAATTTTGGAAATAAGTAGAGCAGGAATTGCACTATCTGTGTAGCAAAAACAAAGGTGCTGATCAGCTGTGCAGTTACTGCAAATCTGGTCTGCGCCTTTGTTTTTGCCTAGGCAGAAATCTGATTGTCTCATGATGCGGCTCATCTATTTAGTGTACAATCTTTCATGATATCAGTATCCATATTTTCATAAATCAAAATTATGATCATTTGCTTCAAGAATGTGATTATGATCATTTGCTTCAAGAATGTAAAACATTATGAAAGCCCCAAAATAGATAAATGTCAACAAGGTTCTGTTGAGAAAACAAAATGTGAATCAATTGTATGGTTTTGTTTAGTCTCATCTTAAGAACATCTGATTATTGCATTTGCGGAAACAGAAGATGCAGATCTGGTCAGCACCTTTGTTTTTGCTATGTGGATAGTAGAATTCCTCTTCTTTTTAAATCGGAAAGGCTCATGTGGTTTCTTTCGTTGCAGAATGTAACCTATCCAGCTATTCTCCTAGACAGAAATATCATGAGATATGATAGTGAAAGCATTGGAAGTAAGCATCTAACATTTTGAAAACTCGACCATGCAAAAATGCTGAAAATTGCATTGAATTTTTTTTTTGATAATTTTAATATCTTTGCTCAAAACATTGATTGTGGATACATGTTAGAACAGCAGTTCTAACAAGTACCCACAATGTATGTTTTGGATTAGAAATAAGAAAAATTGCATATCTCTATATACCCCAGATTCACTATATAAAGGTGGGGTTTAAGGAAGTATAATTACACAGACATGTTTCCCTGGTGAAGAGCCTTTGTATATTTCTTGTCCTGACTCAATAAGCGAAAATAGGGAGTAAAAACTTGTCTTGGAACAGCATGTCATGGATCATTTTAATCTGTAGGTAAGTTGTTCCCATGCATGTATCTTCATCCAACAGCATCATCATAGGCGTAACCAGAAAATTTCAATTTATACGCACCAAGGGCAAAAAAGCGAAATTTGTATCGAAAATTGACAAAAAACGCCATAATTTTAGCTCCTTTAAACTTTTTACATTACGCACTTGCGTACTGTGTGTAATGGGTGGTACGCCTATGAATCATACCGATTTCATCAGCATTGGTTGTTCTCAGTCAGGGTGTTGTCTCTTGATAGCCGATGTGAGAAGGGATCTTACTTTTCTAAATCAATGTCTTTATCAGAATATTGTAAATTGTTTTCTTGATCAGTGTCTCATTTCACTTCTTGTAAGTCCATAAGTACAGTTCAACCTCATTATAACACGCCTCACTATAGTGCGGTTTTCAGTATAACACGGCCATGTCATGACTCCCAAATTGATTATTTTGCTCTAATTTGTCTATTATGAATAACCTCGTTATAACACGGTTCACTTATAACACGGTCTGTTTTCATGGTTATAATGAGGTTGACCTGTATAAAATGCATAGCTACATGTATAGCTTCACATATGAGTCACTGTGTGAGCGTTACCACATGAATAGATTATTGGGTATGGTCTACTTTTGATATAGTATTAAGTGTGCAGTTAAACGACCCAACTCACAGATTTACAATTATGAAATACAAGATTGCCTAATTCATTGGATTGGACAGAATACAGGTAGATCATTTCTAAAGGTAAACGTGACTGTGGTCTACGCTTACTGAGTTTGACTTTTCTATGACCCCCTCCTTCAATAGATGGACAAGCAGATCAAGCCCAGGACCCAGTTGTTCAAAGCATCGTTAGCTTAACGATATCGTTAAGACATAAATTTGTTAAGCAAATATCAGCTAAAGTAACAAATACACTGTTATTTTTTGTTGAAAAAATGTGAGAATCCTTTGCAGTGCAAAGGATTCTCACATTTTTTCAACAAAAAATAACAGTGTATTTGTAATATTCATGTTTGAAATTTTAACGAAACGTTAACTAACGACGTCGTTAGTTTTGAACAACTGGGCCCAGATTTGAATATTTAAGTTGCCGCCTACACAGTAACCTATTTGACAAGCTATACTTTGATTTTCAGGTAATACACTTCAACATTTTACCCGACTGAAAAAGACTGTTGCACCTGGATATAATGCCAGCCCTATTAGAGGTATATCAGTGGACGACTGCGCTGCCAAGTGTCTCCAAAATATTGCCTATGAGTGCCAGTCATTCCAATACTGTGCTGATATTGGGATTTGTACGCTGAGTCAAAGTCATCCTGCTGATTCAATGACACCACCTTCTCAACATCAAATGTGTGATATATTTGCAAGTATGCTTTTTTTCTGAAAATTATTTATTGAAAGAGTGCAGACTTTTCTGAGTGGTATTCTTTTATATTTCCATAATATGAGCCAGGTCTTGAGAAAACAGGATTTTTTTCCAAGGCGCAGATCAGCTTTGCGGTAACTGCGAAGCTTATCAGCACCTTTGTTTTTGCTTCTCATATAGTACAATTCCTCTTCTACTTATTAAATCCAAAATTTCAAGTGTTTAGCTTTCTTCTGAGACCTAACAGGCTGTTTTGAGTTGGACCTGGTCGGAAACCCCAAAAACCGGCTCATAAAGGTAATGGTATTATAGCTGAACCTGATGATAACGCTCTTCATTACAAAAAAGTTTTCAATACAACATTACCATGTCATTGCCCTCAATATGATTAATTTGCTATATGTCTGTTGTTAGTAATCCCATTATGACACAATTTCACTGATAACATGGTCTGTTTCTGTAGACTGCAAAGACAGCATTATAATATGGTTTAATAAAGGGGTACATGTATTATTTTCACGGACATGTTTTCCTGATTAGTTGCTTTTTGTTACAGGAAAATATACAGACAATTATGTACAATATCCAGGGCAATATATCAAAGTTTCTGCCAGCGTAGCAATACCAAACATAAACAGTGCAGACCTGTGTGCCTATCAGTGCAGTCAGAATGTTACCTGTAAATCATTTGACTATTGTGTCAATAAAGTATGTAGCCTGAAAACAAAGCATTTCCTAGAGATCCCGCCAACATTGGTTGCTTCAAGTCTCACATGCTCTCACTATTCAAGTAAGATTTTTTGAAAACTATGACCTTTATACTCTTAATTCTGTTGATGTAATAATGAGACAGGTCACTCTTCCTTCTAAGCTTAATTTGGGTGAGCAAAAGCCAGTCAGTGGCTAATGAATGTGCATAGGGTACTAGATAACTGCCTCTTAGAGGGTTGTGTAGAAACAGTTTTGGAGGATAATTGACAGTAACACTACATCCTGCATTGTTTGGATTGGCTGGAAAACCCTGGTTTAATGACAATACAATCTTCATTTATACAAGTAATGATAAATAAAGACGAAAAACAGTAGCTTTTTTCCAGTGGTTATTTTCAAAATGTCTGCCAATAAATGCACATTTTATATGTTTGTTTTTTTTTCCAAGAATATATTGCAAAAGATCCTGTATAATATCTCATTTGTCACAGAGAGTTTATACTTGGAATTGTTTTATGCATGCATAATGTCAGATTAAAGTGGTACTTTTTACTGTGTATTTCAGGAAATTTTATAGCAGATTTCAACAAAACCCCACAAAGATCTCTGAACACTGGACAATCTGTTTCTATAACAAATATTTCTGCTGACAACTGTGCAAGACTTTGTGTGGAGAACACAGGATTTTCATGTCAAACATTTACATATTGCACTTCTTCAACAAGATGTATAATACTCGGGGACAGTGTGAAATCTTCAAGGTCTCAGATACAGACCAGCAAGTCGTGTGACTTATATTCTAGTAAGTACCTATCATATGAGCTGCGTTTTGGAGATAACCAGATTTTCGCATACACGAAAACAAAGCCGCAGATCAGCTTTGCAGTAATTGCACAGCTTATCAGCGCTATTGTTTTTGCTACATGGTTAGTACAATCCCTCTTCTACCTAAATTCAAAATTTCATGCTTCTAGCCTTCTTCTGTGACCAGTTTGTGTTGGACCTGGTCGGAAACCCTGAAGACCAGTTTTCTGGCATTGTGGATCATATGTTCTATACCCTAGAAACTTTTCTTGCACATGCACCAATAATGGCACATTTCTATAAGTGCACACTGCCTTTCTGGTATGGAACAGTTTTTTTCTTTGCATGAATGTTTTGTATGTAAGGTTTCAATTTTGTGTAAGAAAGTTTTCCTCAGGCATTCTGTATCAATATTGCAAGCATGCTTACCAGGTATATACCGGTATGTTGTCTTCTGTGATACATCATTAAAGAGCTAGGAAGTTTTAATTAGAACCAAACAAATCATTGTTTAAACCAAACCAGACAAAGAGCCGATGAAATTTATTTAATCTCCACAGTAATTTCTTTACGAACTGTGATTTATCTTACATCAAGAAAACATATTGGTAAAAAGTATACCCCCTCATACCACACTTTCATATAGCAAAACTGGGGTTTACAGGGGTATACCTATTTTTCTTATTTTTGTTCCAAATATAGATTGTGGGACTGCCTCAGTTCTGATGTTTTCCCACAATCAATGTTTTGAGCAAACTTTAAAATTAAGCAAATTTTCCCAATGAAATTTTCAATTTTTAATGCTGAAAAAGTTCTCTGTATATTGCATGGGCTGTGTTACCTGTTTGTTTTTTTCTGCCTCTCTATGAGTATAGTGCATAGAAACATAATCAAGCATGGTAACGGAAATATATACCAATACAAATATATGAACCTTTCTTTTGAGAATACCTAGGTTAAAAATGGTCAGTATTATACGAGTTGCATCAAGAGAAAACCAGATTTTTGCATATGCGAAAACAAATGCGCAGATCAGCTGTGCAGTAACTGCACAGCTGATCAGCGCCTTTGTTTTCACTTCTTGGATAGTACAATTGCTCTTCTACTTATAACCAAACTTTCATGCATCTAGCCTGCTTCCGTGACTGTACAGGCCAATTTGTGTTGCACCTGGTTGGAAACCCCAAAGACTGGTTTTCTCGTGTCGAGGCTCATGTTCTGTTTCTTTTATAGGACAAGGTGTTGCACAACAGCACCACACCCCTCCCACAACTCATACTACAAGGCAACCTGCCGCAGTGACCAGCAAAGGTTATACTACTGGTTAGTATATTATAAACAAAAATGAGTGTCATTTTGATCATAATCATCATCACTGTCATCATCACTGTCATCATCATCATCATCATTTAAATTTTGTTTTGCTCTTGAGTGGTAAGTTTAATACAGGGTAAAACTTTTTTTGGCCAAATATAAGAACAAGCCATGCCATCATAAACTGATCTGAAAGTGAATCATCTGTTTTCTGTATAGTTGATCTATAATCTGCATGGGTATTTTTTGACAAGTCAGTATAATATATGTTTGGTTCTTCTGTTTTGCAGTTAAGTTTTATTTTGAAAGGTTTAATGATGCAAAATAATGACATTCATAAATACTAGCTATCAGTGCCAAGCAAAACTAGCCAAAAGATGTAAAAAATGAGCTGCCTCATGAGAAAACCAACAATCTGCATTTGCGAAAACAAAGGCGCAGATCGGCTTCACGGTAGCCGCGAAGCTAATCAGCACCTTTACTTTCGCTACAAGGATAGTACAATTCCAGGCTGTCAACCAATTCCTATATTCCTATTAAACTCCTATATTTTGGGTCCAAATCCTATATTTTTAAGCACCTCCTATATTCCTATAAATTCTCCTATATTTTGAAAATATTTCCTATATTTTTTAGGAAAATTTGTTGCTGATGAATGATCATATATAGTAAATAGTAGTGCTCTGAAACTGCCTTTTGCCTTTTTATTCTTCATTCATTTTTTCAAATAAAATCATACTCATAATGTATATTATATAGTGCATAAATGGTCTTTATGTCACTCCTTAGTCAGGGTTACTTTAAGTCAAAAGCATGTCCCATTTTCATAATAAATATATATACTAGTTTCCATCAAAGTTGTCATGTTTTTTTACATTGTGTCTTTTTTTTTTATCTATTTTCTTTCTTCCTATATGCCTTAATTTTGTTGTAAATTGATGCAACTATACCACGGGTGGTAATCAGGGGAACTAGCTCCAAAAAGAGTCAACGAGATTTTGTTCCCTCGACACATCCGGGAACTCACGAGCTAGTCCTCTCGACGGAAAAACAGTAAACAAAGGTATGTCTCGAAGCATTTTATCAATATTTATTTCTTTATAGGCTGTCTGCTGCAAAATCCGGCAATGGTAGTCTGTGTAGGTATGATTTAACTCCACTCGCTGATAGGATTGGTACTTGGAATATGCACGGTGCGAATATGATTGTAAAAGAGCGTTGAAGACACGAAAAGAAAATATGTCAACACGAAGATTTGGGACCACTATTTTTTTCATTTGTCGTCAAATATATATCCTTCCAATCGCATGAAACATCATCCCTGATAAAACAAAGCCCCTGAAACCATATAAAAGCAAAAAAATCCGGTGGAAACATTGTTTCGGGAGGATATTGACTAAATTACCGTCCGAGCTAGTCCTCTCGACATGGAGGTAGGTGCCTCGTCAAGGAGATAGCACCCTCGTTGAGGTTTTACTGAGTCAAAAATGTCATTTCATGATAGCTGTCGTTCCTGGTTTTAGCACCATAGATAGGAAATGATCATAAATTGTATACACAATTAGCATGGGCCATGATGGTATACTATTTTGTAACTTAGACATTATGATTTACAATGTAAATATCACGAGAAATGTGATAGTTAACTGCAATTTTACAGATGTTTTACATAATAGTTTGTCATCACTGTGATGCTGTCGTGTGTGTTCTGTTAAGTCCTTCTTCGTAGCTAGTTTCTTCCCACATGTGTCGCATGAAAACTTCCGAACACCCTGGTGGACATGGGCGACATGACTTTTTAATGTGGATCTAGTACTGAAGTGTTTCTTACACTGAGAACAAGATGTTGTTGATTGATCTCCATGCATATTTCTCTTATGTTCTTGAAGTCTATACGTAGTACTTAGATGAGAACTTCTTGCAGCATTCTGTCACATCGCACGTGTTCACCTTTTTACTAGACATCATTGACTCTGAAAAATAAATGTCACAAATGCCTTTATGCTTTCGCACACTCAGAACATATAAGAGGGTCCCATTGGGGTTTACTGATTAGCGATTTTTGGCCATTTATTTTACCGATTAGCGATTTTTTGGCAAAAAAATTTACTGATTAGCGATTTTTGGGCCAACATATTTTACTAATTAGCGATTTTTGGGCAAAACTTTTACTGAATAGCGATTTTTGGGCCAAAATTTTACTGATTAGCGCTTCAGAGGTACCCCATTGAAACCCTCATAGAAGAGGTTTGTGTACAAGGAATACTAGACGACATGTTCGGTCGGTGTTCCGTGATACCTCCTTTCTAGGAGTGAACGAGGTACCGAAGTGTAGTGGAGTGCAGGTTAGCCAGCTGATCTATCGATCGCCGGTTTGGGCGTCAACAAAATGCATCAACGGGAATAGGGGAGCATAATTTAAAGACATCGATTGAGTAGATTCAAACAGAGATCAGCTGGCTAAGCTACACCCCGTTACACTTCGGTGGCTCGTAAAAACATTTGCACAGAGGCATCACGCACGGAAGACCGACGCTAGGATTCCGTCTAATTCCAACATTAAAACCTCAACGAGGGTGCTATCTCCTTGACGAGGCACCTACCTCCATGTCGAGAGGACTAGCTCGGACGGTAATTTAGTCAATATCCTCCCAAAACAATGTTTCCACGGATTATTTTGCTTTTATATGGTTTCAGGGGCTTCGTTTTATCAGGGATGATGTTTCATGCGATTGGAAGGACATATATTTGACGAAAAATGAAAAAATAGTGGTCCCAAATCTTCGTGTTGACATATTTTCATTTCGTGTCTTCAACGCTCTTTTACAATCATATTCGCACCGTGCATATTCCAAGGACCAATCCTATCAGCGAGTGGAGTTAAATCATATCTACACAGACTACCATTGCCGGATTTTGCAGCAGACAGCTTATAAAGGAATAAATATTGATAAAATGCTTCGAGACATACCTTTGTTTACTGTTTTTCCGTCGAGAGGACTAGCTCGTGAGTTCCCGGATGTGTCGAAGGAACAAAATCTCGTTGACTCTTTTTGGAGCTAGTTCCCCTGATTACCACCCGTGTATACAGCGTACAATTGATCCCAGGAAAGGCTGAGATCACAGGAGACTGGTATGTACCCTAGAGCTTCTGGGGGCCTAGGCGGCCCCTAGACCCCACCTCATTTCAAGACATTATTTCATACACAACATATATTAATAACATTCCGTATAGAATTTCAGCTAAGATTTGGAGTACCAGTTTCTGTTGTGGATTTATTCTTATTTTGAGAAAGAATATGATAACTCTATCATTATGAATGTTTTTATATTTTCTACTTTTATAAAGAAACTGAAAAATAAAAGCTGGTCAAAGTTTAGAAGTAGATAAAAAGTTGACCTCAATTTTCTCTTTATTCTTTGTATAGATATATATTTTCAATGAAAAAGCCTTTATTTTGCCAAAAGAATGCCTTTATATAAAAACCTTTTATTCTCTGAGAGACAGCTAATTAATGGGCCTGTGTTGTATCACCTTCCTGCATAATGCTTCATCACATGAACAGTCACCTGTCTTGATTGTGATGTTGTGGAACTGAATGATTACTTTATCTAGATATTTTAGACATTATTTAATGTAGAAAAAGTGAGTGTTGAGGTAAGGATTGTTAGTATAAGAGCATAGAATGAAGCGATTTGCAGGAGAAAACTCCTATATTTTTTCCTCAAAATGAGCTAAAACCTCCTATATTTCTGAGAAAAAATTCCTATATAAACTCCTATATTTTTTAGAAGACTTGGTTGACAGCCTGCAATTCCTCTACTTTCTAAATCCAAAATTTCCAGCCTCTAGCCATCTTCTGTGACTGTACAGACCAGTTTGTGTCATACCTAGTCAAATACCACATTGTTGGTTTCTCATGAGGCGGCTCAAATATGTATCTCTTTCACAGGTGCGATGGTAGGGGTCGGTGCTGGAATGTTGATCCTGGGGATACTTCTGGGGGCTCTACTATTGTATTTCATCATTTCAAAGAGACAAGCCAGTGATCAACCACAGTATGAAATGAGTTTAACAAATAAAAACTACAATATGGAAAATAAGGAAAATTTGGAGAGTGACAGCTAGCATTGAAAGTGGAAATAAAGATTTGAACTCTCATCACAAACGGTTCTGTTTCAAATCCTGAAATGAGCGAGACTCCAGGAAATAAGCTGTTGAATTCTTCCCAACCATATCAGCTATGTCACAGGAAATTTGGTCTTCAGGATTTCCAACCAGGTATGACACAAACCAGGCTGTACAGCAACAGAAAATAGCCAAAAGCTTGAAATTTCAGATTAAGAAATAAGAGTCATATTGTACTATCAATGGAGCGAAAACAAAATTCGCATAGGCAAAAATCGGGTTTTCTCATGAGGCGGCTAATGTATAAGTACTTGCCTCTAATATAGTGACATACTGTAGTTAAAAACAGTACTGACACAGAACAGTAACTCTTTTCTTAGATTAACTCATTTAAGCCTGGCGTCCCTTTTATGGGACATATGCAAACAGAATAGCCCTAGATGTGACGCCGCAGAATGCGGTGACGCCGCAGAATGCGGCGTCCCATCTGGGGCTATTCTGTTTGCTTAGAAAATTTTCATCGAAAAAATTGAATAGAATTTGAATATCACTCCTGACACCCGTAAAAATGAATGTGGACTCACCCAAATGATAATGATGGGAAAATCCATTCGTCAAATATGGGTTAATGCTTGGAAATGTCTTCAATTAAGGTGACAGATAAAAATCTTTGGCTCTCCCACAAATGTAATCAAATATCATCCAAGTCTCATTATGAAAACTTGCACATGCAATATACAGATTTTTTAGTGGTAACAATTGAAAATTTCATTGGAAAAATTTTGATATTTTTTATATTTTTGCTCAAAAACATTGATTGTGTTGATTGTGTTTCAATCTATGTTTTGGACCAAAAATTATAAATAAGAAAAAATAGTATACCTCTTACTATATAAAAGTGAGGTATGAAGGGGTATACATTTCACGAGCATCTTATCCTGATGTAATGAGGTATGATAAAAAGAAAAGTCAACAGTACCTGTTATATATAATGCAAATTATGCAATAAGGTATTTAAATGTACATAATAATTTATATTCATTTATGTTTTGTGCATCTTACATGTATAATATGTTTATGTTGTTATAATATTATGTATTTTAGTGCCCAATAAATGATTGGTGAAAGCCAAATAGGCAACCTTGGTTGAATAAAGAAGACTTTTTTATTACTGACACCATTTTATTTGCCTTTATTCCCTGCCAAACTCCCAAGCATTTACCAAATTTTGAAAGCTCTGACAAGCCAAAAGTATCCTATGTCTTCCAAACACCCACAGTCTATTTTTTGGATAAAGAATAAGTAAAATGTTAGTCTAGGGACTTGAAAATAGTATAAGAGGTCAAACCTCATGAAGTTTATCTGCTAAGATTTCCAACGGTTTGGCCAAAACTAGTAAAATGTGTACACACGTTAACCCCATTTTCACTATTATAGTGGGGTTTTAAGGGATATTTATTGCATGAGCATGTTTGCCTGGTGACCACTTCTGGCCGTCCTTGTTACAGGCCAGAGTGTTTCGACATTATAACAGTATAGGAGCTATCTGTTGCCATGGAAATCCAAGATCTGATTTGATCTGCTTCATAACCTCTGAGCAATGCTGAGTGAATAGGTAATTGGATGATTATTCAGTAGATGATATGCTTTGCTTGGATGCACAAGCAGCCCATGGGCCATGCAAATGATAATGATCCAATCAAATTAAATGGGCTAGAATGGTCAGAAGAATTTCCCATAAGTCTATGAGAATTTCCTGGATTCTATAGGGCAGCTAACGTTGTGAGGTAATCTGGCTAATTTTCAAATATATCCTAGATTTTATGGTTGTTCTCAATACCAGCAAGGATGAAGAAGACCCAATCAAAAATGATACCCCAGAAGCTAATTTGACCTACCTTACACCCCCTTGCCCCCACCCTATACAAATTTTCAAGGGAGGTAAATTGCTCATTGGGACCCCTGTGATTCTTGAGCATGGGATTGGACCTACAAATTGGTAATGTGTCAACTTTTACAGTAATTTTATTTGGCTACGTTGCAAAATCTATAGGGTCACTGAAGAGGCTTAAGGATCCGAACCCGCGGTATGGCCCATCCCCTTTCTCATTAATATGTTCATTGCAGGATAAATTACAGGCTTTGGTGATCAAAAACCAAAATTTCAACTTTTTGGGATATATTTCATTTATGAGTTGTGTAAATTTCATGCTCAGCTGAGTTTAGCATGAAAAAGTTTTATAATCTCAGGACCTGGTCTCATCTTCAAGCTTGGACACAGCCCTTTTATCCTTGGGTAAGTAATGCAAGATAACGAATTTGCATATTCATGGATTTTAATGAAAACATTAACCAGAGGGCCATTGGTCCTAAGAACGCTCACCTGAGGTCTTTGAAGAAATTACTTTGAACTTGAATACTCCCATAACTTCATTAACTCAGTAAGTTGTCTGTTACTACAGTATCAACTTTCAGGTCACGAGCTACAAAACTCACTGAAAAATGCAATGTTTCCTCTTCCCATTGAAAAGCCTGCACATATACATGTACATGTGACCAAATTTGAACTTGCCGTAAAACAGGTCAAAGCTAACCAAAGGTCATGATTTATACAAATTATGATAGGCCAGAGTCCATGATTCTATATACCAATTTTCATTGAAAGTGGTTCTGGAGAAGATTTTTAAAGGTTGTTACCATATATGGACATGGTGGCCATATTTGTAATGTGACATGGACCATTTATACAAACTTTTATTTTCCATTCCAAAGGAGGCTCCACATATTTAAATTTGATTGGCAATGCATTTTCTGAGTAAATAAGTTAAATTTTAATGTGTAAAATGACCTATGGCCAAGTTTAAGAAATGACCTTGACCTTGAGTACTCACATAAAGTAACATCATTAACTCAAAAAGTTGTCCCTACCTACAAACTTTCAGGTAAAATAAAACACAGAAAAAATCCAGTGTTTCTACTTTTTCTCACTGAAAAGTCTATGTGACTAAATTTGACATTGCTGTAAAAGGTCAAGGTCATGATTTATACAAACTATGATGGCTACATACTAAGTTTCATTGCCTGAAATCAGTCCACCGGTTCAGGAGAAGATTTTAAAGGTTTTACCATACGTGTATGTGGACATGGTGGCCATCTTGGTCATGTGACCTGCACCATGTATACTTGATTCCCCATTCATAAGGATGTTCCACATGAAGTTTGAGTTTGAATGGCCAAGTTGTTTCAGAGAAGATGTCCAATGTTCAAGGGAACATTATGGACTACGATGACGCGGGACGCCAGAGCATCCTATCCTATAAGCTCATCTGTGAGCCCTCAGGTGAGCTAACACCTGGGTTATTGCATCAGAAATAACAATTTTATGACAAATTTATTGATATGGGCCCACAAAGTCTGAGGTCAAAGCTGGCCGTAATTGGAACTTATTCGAGAGACATTGCCAAGAACTAAGAAGGATAAAAATGATGCCGCTTGACTGGCTACAACAATAAATGAGCCGCCTCATGAGAAAACCAACGATGGATTTTTGAACAGGTCCCGACACAAACCGGGCTGTACAGCCACAGAAGACAGCAAGAAGCCTGAAATTTCGGATTTAAGAAGAAGAGGGATTGTTCTTTCAGAGTAGCGAAAACAAATGCACTGATCAGCTTCGCGGTTAGGGCGAATCTGATCTGCGTCTGTTTTCGACTATGCAAATTTTAGTAGAACCGCCTCGCCTCAGCGAGGCGGTTCTAACGAGTACCCACAATCTATGTTTTGGAGCAAAAATAAGAAAAATAGGTATACCCCCGCATACCCCAGTTTTGCTATATAAAAGTGGGGTTCGAGGGGGTATACATTACATGGACATGTTTTCCTGATGGTTAAAAGTCTATTTTCCAAAATTGACATTGACGTAAAAGGAGAACGTCAAAACCCGTATTCAGTTTGCCTAGATTTTGAACGCCTGCATTGAGAAACTTGCATAAATAATGCCCGTAATTGTGTGATTTTGTGGAAGCCTGACACCCTGTGCACACAATAAAACAAGTTTGATTTGAAAATTTTACATATACTCGCCATAACATTAGTTTTTTGGGGACAGGGGTAATTTTTTGGACAAAAAAATGTTGATACCAAAAACCAAGATTTTCTCAAATATTGATAAATAATATTTGCAGCGTAAAACGATGCTGCAAATGGTCACATTTTGATAAAAAGCGAGTAAAAATATTTCAAAGTTTTTGTCAAATAATTATTTTATCTATAACTTTTGAACATTGCCTGTAATGCCTATATCATACACTGTCTAATTCAGGTGTATCACAAATACATATTCATACTGTCAACATGAAATTCAAGGTGAATACTCTGCATGTCTGATAAATGTACCTTCTTATTATACATGCAAGCAACAAAAATCGACTATTTGTGCTTTAAGGCTTGTAAATTTTGAGCAACACATTTTGTGTATAACATAACATTTAGCGCAGCCCCCGTGGCCGAGCGGTGCCGAGCGGTTAAGAGCGCTGTTTCTTAATCACTCGATCATCTCACCGCTGTGTCTGGTGTGGGTTCGAGCCCCGCTCTGGCCACATGTGAGACAAGCCAAGTTCTGCTTGCGGGTGTGTCAGGTGGTTTTTCTCGGGGTTCTGATCTCCCGTTTTCGCCCCACCTATTGATTGGCCCGTCTCATATGAGCTAAAATAATCTTGAAAGGGACGTAAAACTGAATTAAAAAAAAAAAAAAAAAAAACATTTAGCAAAACATAGAACCCGGTGACTATGTAGACCATGACTTGCCTCAAATGTGCTAACACAACCTTAAATGTTACTAAGCCAAGACAAAGGTATGGGTCACCACTTAGACATAAACAAACACATTGGTACAGACACTCTTTCTAAAACCTAATTAAGTAATGATCATCAAAGTTCACCACAAGTTCGTCTGGGGCGGCCCCCGTGACCGAGCGGTTAAGAGCGCTGTTTCTTAATCACTCGATCATTTATTTCACCGCTGTGTCTGGTGTGGGTTCGAGCCCCGCTCTGGCCATATGTGAGACAAGCCAAGTTCTGTTTGCGGGTGTGCCAGGTGGTTTTTCTCGGGGTTCTCCCGTTTTCGCCCCACCTACATATGAGCTGAAATAATCTTGAAAGGGACGTAAAACTGAATTTGAAGTTCGTCTGGTTGAAAAACAGAGTACAGACTTTCACCTTGTGTGGCTATTTTCAAAACACTAGGTCATGTTCAGCCAGGTAGAAAACAAGCTACAGTCCTAAACAAAATTATTGAAGTCACTTGATTTGATGAGCTAGCATTATAGATTGTTTTTGAGCATTTTGACAGCCTTCCCATCCGGGACCAAGCATGCCATTTTTGTATGATGTCTGTAATGTAAAACTATAAGATTTTCTTGGTCCCGGGGGGGGGGGGGAACACACCTGAAAAACTTTTTCTGTTTCCATTATGGTTAATTGCAGAAACTATGTTCAACGACTCGCCCATGCCTTCTCTTCTTCTGTATAAAATGTGGTGTAGACGCCTCCGTGGTGCATTAGTAAAGGAGCCGCATCGTGAGAAAACCGGATTTTTGCCTATGCGAAAACAAAGGCGCAGATCAGCTTCGCGGTAAGATCAGCTTCGCGGTAACCGCGAAGCTGATCAGCGCCTTTGTTTTCGCTACACGGATAGTACAAATTCTCTTCTTCTTAAATCCGAAATTTCAAGCTTCTAGCCTGCTCCTGTGACTGTACAGGTCGGTTTGTGTCAGACCTGGTCGGAAACCCCGAAGACCGGTTTTCTCGCGTCGCGGCTCAAAGGTTACCGCTTTGTATTCAGGGATCGTGCGTTCGATCCTGTGCCTCTACAGCCTTCTGCGAATAAATTTTCAGCATGCCCTTTCTCCGTATGACATAACCTGTTAGTAGGACACAACGATCTTGCAAAGCCCTATTAATTCTAGTTATGGGGTGGGAAAGAGTAGTATAGTAAAAGCATCTGTTTTAGCATATCTTTCCCATTTACCAATTTTTGTGTTTGTTTAAACACAAAACTTCATAAAAAAATTACCAAATGTAGATTTTATGGCGATTCTTATGAAATTGGCAACATGTCACGTACGTAACGCATTCAAAAGGCCGCTACGTCCAAACACCCCAACGGTCAGAGTGCTAACAAGTGTCATTTTGAAGGGAATTGGATGGGCTTTCAGAAAATTATACCCTTCAAAAATCCCCGGCATGGTGCACCAGGGTCTATTGGCTCCTCAACGATTCAAAGATTCATTCAAAGATTCAAAATTTATTCTGCAAATAATCCAAAACATATAGGATCATAACAGACATGACATGAAAAACATATATGTAATAACGTCACTAAAGTACATGTACTAACTAGTGTATCAAACCACTCAATCTCAAAAATTCGTCCATACTGCATGCGGCCCCACACAGACCTCTGTGTTACATTTATGCATGCCAGAAGTATATAAAAGGCCACAAACAACGGATGACATGAAACAAAGTAGTTGGATCCACCTTCACAAACATCACACAATGTAACTACCTGCTGGAATCGAACAGGGGCCAAATATAATTATATGTATGATATCATGTCTACATGCAAAATATGTCTATGTAACGACTTGAATAAATAGCTTTTTTTTTCTATTAAAACATTGAGTTGTATTTTCTTTCAATGACCAAGACAAAGGGTATGAGCACCCTCTACACCCGTCTCACTGAAACGGATCTAAAGAGTATCCACAACCAATCCCAAGAGCAAAAACAAGAACGAATCCCTGTTTTATTACTTTGTATCGTAATATGAGGCTGGAATCAATATTGACGTCACATAGACTAAATATTAAAAAACTACCAATTCAAGTTTGTTTGAAAAAGAAAAATTGAATGGTACTTCTATATATAGATAATAGTCTTGACATGACTACTCCTGATGCATGGCTCTAAGTTCAAAACATTTATTCACATAATTTACAACTAGCAAATTAACGTCAGATTGCTGAGAACTAAGTAACATCACAAATCGTTCGTGTAAGCTTAATGTATCAAAGTCAACAATAAATTTACCAATATCTTCGAAAAAAATATTTCTCAGATTAGCATACTTAGAAAAAATACATAGAAAATGAAATTCATCCTCGATTTCAGAAGAAGAACATATATTGCATGTTCGTTGAGTAACTGGTGTTCTAGAATATCTAGCAACTTCAATATTAACGTCTATAGGGCATGAGCATATCAAGTAAATTTATACAAAAATAGAGAAATATGCGGAAGCCGAACAAGTTTAACAATTCTCACAACTTTGGGTGACCGGACTGTTTTTTTTTTAGGAGGAGTATATGAGCCCCGGTGCCACACAATATTTTTTTTTTTTTGAAATCGGTCAACCTTTCCAGACGGATTTTAAATAGTTCTTAACATATAAGGCAGGGGCGGATCCAGGATTTCTGTAGAGGGGGTTCAAATCTATTTAGGGGGGTTCGTTATCATACTTTTACCAATATTTTCTCAAATTTCCCCATGAAAATGAAATAATTTGGTTGCAGAGGGGGGGGGGGTTCGAGCGAACCCCCCGAACCCCCTCTAAATCTGCCACTGTAAGGGCATGGCGGCCATCTTGGTCAGGTGACCGTGACCATTTAGATAAACATTGATTCCCCTTCCCAAGGCCGGAGGTGACATATGAATTACTCTACCTTCAATCCAGGTTCATGCGTTCGATCCCGGGCTTCTCTAGCTTTTCGGATACCAGTTTAAAACGAGGTCTCGTCTCCATATGACCTTAGCTGTGTGTGGAATGTAAAACACGGACTCAGCCAAAGAAGTCACATGAAATTGGCTTTGACTAGCCAGAAAGCATTTTGAAAATGGTTGAAGGACCACGGCGATGAACGCCAGAGCATGAATAGGGAAAGCTAACCTTTTGAGTCTGACGGCTAAACATGAAGAAGAATGTGGTATAACCCGCCCAGACTAACACAAAGGGATTTAATTTGTCTTGCTTTTAAAGCATACAATCCGTTTGAGTTGTGGCTTGGCGTCCTAATCAATAGCTATGGTCATGTCGGGACGTTGCCACTATTTGAGCCGCCTCGTGAGAAAACCAGCAATGTGGTTTCCGCACAGGTCTGTCACAAACCGACCTGTACAAGCACAGAAACGAGCTAGAAGCTTGAAATTTCGGATTTAAGAAGAAGAGTAAGTGTACTATCCGTGTAGCGAAAACAAAGGCGCTGATCACCTTCGCGGTTACCGCGAAGCTAATCTGCGTCTTTGTTTTCGCCTATGCAAATTGTTGATTTTCTCACGAGGCGGCTCATTTCATGGAAGTTCTATCCAACACATATGGTGTTATGATACCGAAAATGTGCATGAAAGAAAAATGAAACCTAAAAAGGCCTATATGTTCATGTATGGACCACTTTTCGTGGTGAGACTCAAACCAGCCTGAGCCGTTAACCAGTAATCAGATGGGCAGTCAGTAGTTTCATTGGCAAAGGCCTAGGGAATTTAAGGCCTGATTTCGGCCTCATGTGTTGGTAAAAAGTTGAATTTTGGAATTTTGAGGAGAGAAGTATTGCAAATAGCAGGTATAGGTCCCTGATTATAAATTCTAGCACAATTATCACAAGTCAAATTCCACATGTTGCCATGACAACGCTCCGAAAAGCATAGAAATACCACATTTTGCAATTTTGGGTCTATTTTTCACCTTTCAACATCATTTTCAACTACCGGCCCACGTGACGAACAATTTCTTATTATGAAATAATTATGAGGTATCATTCAGAGATATTGTATGCTAAGTATCATTTTGTTCATCGTGTGGGATGGCACTTAAAAATTAAAAAATGTGTTCAGAAATGGTCAAAAATAGACCAAAAAGTGCAAAATGTGCTCTATCTATGGTTCTTCTGGGCGTTGCCATGGCAACGCTTGTAGAATAAATGAAGTACTTGTTCTTGTTTTTGATAGAGGAGATATATGACTGTTTCAAGGAATAGTTTTCTCACCTAAATTCCCAAATTTATTTTTTAGCAAAATCTGAGGCCAATGCCCTAGTCCTTTCCTTCTAGTCAAAAACTTGATGATTTCAAGCTGTTGAATTCTTCCCAACCGTATCAGCTATGTCACAAGAAATATTGTCTTCAGGATTTCCAACCAGGTATGACACAAACCAAGCTGTACAGCAACAGAAAATAGCCAAAAGCTTGAAATTTCAGAATTAGGAGTCATTGTACTATACATGGAGTGAAAACAAAGGCGCTGATCACAGTTACTGCACAGCTGATCTGCATCTTTGTTTTCGCATAGGCGAAATCTGGCTTTCTAATGAGGCGGCTTCTGTTTGAGAACTTGCCTCTTCTATAAAGTGTCATATGGTAGTTAAAACAGTACTGACACAGAACTGTAGCTCTTCTTAGGTTAACTCATTTAGGCCTGGCGTCCCTGTCTATTAGATAAACATTGATTCCCCTTCCCAAGGCCGGAGGTGACATATGAATTACTCTACCTTCAATCCAGGTTCATGCGTTCGATCCCGGGCTTCTCTAGCTTTTCGGATACCAGTTTAAAACGAGGTCTCGTCTCCATGTGACCTTAGCTGTGTGTGGAATGTAAAACACGGACTCAGCCAAAGAAGTCACATGAAATTGGCTTTGACTAGCCAGAAAGCATTTTGAAAATGGTTGAAGGACCACGGCGATGAACGCCAGAGCATGAATAGGGAAAGCTAACCTTTTGAGTCTGACGGCTAAACATGAAGAAGAATGTGGTATAACCCGCCCAGACTAACACAAAGGGATTTAATTTGTCTTGCTTTTAAAGCATACAATCCGTTTGAGTTGTGGCTTGGCGTCCTAATCAATAGCTATGGTCATGTCGGGACGTTGCCACTATTTGAGCCGCCTCGTGAGAAAACCAGCAATGTGGTTTCCGCACAGGTCTGTCACAAACCGACCTGTACAAGCACAGAAACGAGCTAGAAGCTTGAAATTTCGGATTTAAGAAGAAGAGTAAGTGTACTATCCGTGTAGCGAAAACAAAGGCGCTGATCACCTTCGCGGTTACCGCGAAGCTAATCTGCGTCTTTGTTTTCGCCTATGCAAATTGTTGATTTTCTCACGAGGCGGCTCATTTCATGGAAGTTCTATCCAACACATATGGTGTTATGATACCGAAAATGTGCATGAAAGAAAAATGAAACCTAAAAAGGCCTATATGTTCATGTATGGACCACTTTTCGTGGTGAGACTCAAACCAGCCTGAGCCGTTAACCAGTAATCAGATGGGCAGTCAGTAGTTTCATTGGCAAAGGCCTAGGGAATTTAAGGCCTGATTTCGGCCTCATGTGTTGGTAAAAAGTTGAATTTTGGAATTTTGAGGAGAGAAGTATTGCAAATAGCAGGTATAGGTCCCTGATTATAAATTCTAGCACAATTATCACAAGTCAAATTCCACATGTTGCCATGACAACGCTCCGAAAAGCATAGAAATACCACATTTTGCAATTTTGGGTCTATTTTTCACCTTTCAACATCATTTTCAACTACCGGCCCACGTGACGAACAATTTCTTATTATGAAATAATTATGAGGTATCATTCAGAGATATTGTATGCTAAGTATCATTTTGTTCATCGTGTGGGATGGCACTTAAAAATTAAAAAATGTGTTCAGAAATGGTCAAAAATAGACCAAAAAGTGCAAAATGTGCTCTATCTATGGTTCTTCTGGGCGTTGCCATGGCAACGCTTGTAGAATAAATGAAGTACTTGTTCTTGTTTTTGATAGAGGAGATATATGACTGTTTCAAGGAATAGTTTTCTCACCTAAATTCCAAAATTTATTTTTTAGCAAAATCTGAGGCCAATGCCCTAGTCCTTTCCTTCTAGTCAAAAACTTGATGATTTCAAGCTGTTGAATTCTTCCCAACCGTATCAGCTATGTCACAAGAAATATTGTCTTCAGGATTTCCAACCAGGTATGACACAAACCAAGCTGTACAGCAACAGAAAATAGCCAAAAGCTTGAAATTTCAGAATTAGGAGTCATTGTACTATACATGGAGTGAAAACAAAGGCGCTGATCACAGTTACTGCACAGCTGATCTGCATCTTTGTTTTCGCATAGGCGAAATCTGGCTTTCTAATGAGGCGGCTTCTGTTTGAGAACTTGCCTCTTCTATAAAGTGTCATATGGTAGTTAAAACAGTACTGACACAGAACTGTAGCTCTTCTTAGGTTAACTCATTTAGGCCTGGCGTCCCTGTCTATTAGATAAACATTGATTCCCCTTCCCAAGGCCGGAGGTGACATATGAATTACTCTACCTTCAATCCAGGTTCATGCGTTCGATCCCGGGCTTCTCTAGCTTTTCGGATACCAGTTTAAAACGAGGTCTCGTCTCCATATGACCTTAGCTGTGTGTGGAATGTAAAACACGGACTCAGCCAAAGAAGTCACATGAAATTGGCTTTGACTAGCCAGAAAGCATTTTGAAAATGGTTGAAGGACCACGGCGATGAACGCCAGAGCATGAATAGGGAAAGCTAACCTTTTGAGTCTGACGGCTAAACATGAAGAAGAATGTGGTATAACCCGCCCAGACTAACACAAAGGGATTTAATTTGTCTTGCTTTTAAAGCATACAATCCGTTTGAGTTGTGGCTTGGCGTCCTAATCAATAGCTATGGTCATGTCGGGACGTTGCCACTATTTGAGCCGCCTCGTGAGAAAACCAGCAATGTGGTTTCCGCACAGGTCTGTCACAAACCGACCTGTACAAGCACAGAACTTGAACGAGCTAGAAGCTTGAAATTTCGGATTTAAGAAGAAGAGTAAGTGTACTATCCGTGTAGCGAAAACAAAGGCGCTGATCACCTTCGCGGTTACCGCGAAGCTAATCTGCGTCTTTGTTTTCGCCTATGCAAATTGTTGATTTTCTCACGAGGCGGCTCATTTCATGGAAGTTCTATCCAACACATATGGTGTTATGATACCGAAAATGTGCATGAAAGAAAAATGAAACCTAAAAAGGCCTATATGTTCATGTATGGACCACTTTTCGTGGTGAGACTCAAACCAGCCTGAGCCGTTAACCAGTAATCAGATGGGCAGTCAGTAGTTTCATTGGCAAAGGCCTAGGGAATTTAAGGCCTGATTTCGGCCTCATGTGTTGGTAAAAAGTTGAATTTTGGAATTTTGAGGAGAGAAGTATTGCAAATAGCAGGTATAGGTCCCTGATTATAAATTCTAGCACAATTATCACAAGTCAAATTCCACATGTTGCCATGACAACGCTCCGAAAAGCATAGAAATACCACATTTTGCAATTTTGGGTCTATTTTTCACCTTTCAACATCATTTTCAACTACCGGCCCACGTGACGAACAATTTCTTATTATGAAATAATTATGAAGTATCATTCAGAGATATTGTATGCTAAGTATCATTTTGTTCGTCGTGTGGGATGGCACTTAAAAATTAAAAAATGTGTTCAGAAATGGTCAAAAATAGACCAAAAAGTGCAAAATGTGCTCTATCTATGGTTCTTCTGGGCGTTGCCATGGCAACGCTTGTAGAATAAATGAAGTACTTGTTCTTGTTTTTGATAGAGGAGATATATGACTGTTTCAAGGAATAGTTTTCTCACCTAAATTCCAAAATTTATTTTTTAGCAAAATCTGAGGCCAATGCCCTAGTCCTTTCCTTCTAGTCAAAAACTTGATGATTTCAAATAAACAAGACTCCGTATAAGAAAATGGTTCTTTACATGCCTCCTGAAACATGACAAAGCAAACAAATATTATAAACATGAGTATGTTTAGAGTATTTTTCAAATGATGATCTCACTTTGGTTTTGAACTGCGTGGACCAGGCAGCGAATACCGGCAAAAGAGTTGAACACACTGACCTATCTGGATCTAAACGCCTGTTTTGTCAGAGTACGATTCATTCATTCAAAGTACATCTATTCAAACTACACACATTCGTAATCCACCGCCATTTCACGTGTATATATAGAAAAAGTCCAGTCTTCCACTCACACTTCATCCTCTTTTCCCTTTACAGATCTTCATTCTGTACAAGATCGTATAAGCGCACTGTCAGCCTCCTAATTTCTTTCATCTGTTTGTCTTTCCTGTGTATCTTTTCCTTCAGACTCTCAATTTTATCTTTCTTTGTCTCAATTTTCTTCTCAAGGTGTTCTATTTCCCTGACATCACTGTCGTGTATTTGCGTCGTTTTTCGTTGCAGCTTCCTGTAACGTTCCTTTTCGCGTTCCAATTTCTCGGCCAAGTGATTTATTTTATCTTCATTTTCTGCGTTCTCTTTGGCATTTAGTGAATCTCTGATTCTTCCGTAGTCAGATTTTAGAACTCGTATTTTCTCTATATATGTTGTCTTCATACTAATGTGCTCTTCTGTCTGTTTTCGCGAAATCTTTCTAGACTCTAAAAGTTGCAGTTCAAGATCACCGACTTTCTCTTCCAGCATCTTGTTTACTGTTCTATACTTGGACAACAATGTTTCCTTTTTATCTTCGTGTTGTAACGCGCCATCCGCTTTTGTAAGTTTCGTAAGCGCCGTCTTCAGCTGTTCATTTAAGTCATCCAATTCAGCTTCTTTTCTCTTCACAATCTTTTCATATTCATGAATAAGCTCACCTATGCTTTCCTCGGATTTTGCTTTTTCGTCTTTGCACTCTTTTCTCAATTTCGCGTTTTCACTTCTGAGATCGAGCACTAAACAATTCAAATGATTCAACTCGTCTTCATTTTCTGCAAGCGTACTTTTCAGTCTCTGTATTTTAGCCTCGTGTTCATTCAGGACTTTTCCCAACACTTGAATTACAAATGCGTACCTTCCCCCAGGATCTCGCCCTGAACGTATTTTCACTGACAAACCATCGTTTCTGCTTGTAAATTTGCCCTCTGGTATATAACTGACTACTTCCACCGGTAATGTTTCGATTCCTCCAAATTTTTCCAATTGTTTGAAAACCCAGAGTCTCCTATTATCCGCGGAAATCCATTTATCACCCGTCTTCAAAACTGAAATCACCGGAATGTCACTGACACGTGTGTGTCCCGTAATTAGATCATCCAATGTTTCACCAATTAGCATATCAGCATGGTGACTTTTCGGATCAAACTGATTACTGATGCTGTCCTGACTGAAACGTATTTCTGATGGCTTTAGAAACAACATTTCTATGATGCTGTATCTGTTGAGTTGTGCTATATCTATAAAATTATAACAGTTATATTACACACGTGAATCAACACACGACTTCACACCGTTATATACTATTCAAAAAATCTAATTGGATGTCGGGTGATTCTGGGTGAATTCTATTGATTATTATTATTATTATTATTATTCATGACAATTATTATTATTATTATTAACTCATTTAAGCCTGGCGTCCCTTTTATGGGACATAGGGAAACAGAATAGTCCCAGATGTGACGCCACAGAACGCGGCTTCCCATCTGCGGCTATTCTGTTTGCTTAAATAATTTTCATCGAAAAATTGAATAAAAATTAAAAATCACTTCTGACCCCCTAAAAGTGAATGTGGACTCATCCTAATGATAATGATGGGAAAGATGAGCAGAGCTGTGCGAGCTAGGTGCTCGATTTTATGTTATATTATACGACTTTTGATCACCATAATAATGCACAAAGCAAACTACAGGAAACGTATGTTATCAGTCACAGTTAGAGGATGTACATACTTGTTTTACTCTTTTTCTGAAATGTGTCTTAAATGTTTAAAAGTGTAATGCTTACCTTTCAATATTTATTCAACATGTACAGTTCTCGACATATTCCCATTGCATACTGACACGCTGACCTAGACGGCATGAATATCTCGTGCGCCAGAGCCCAGCCAACTCTTTATGTCGTGTCAAGAGATAGCGTGTCTTTTTACCAACTCGAAGAAACGAAAGCGAGGTTCAGAAAATGCCGTGTCCTTGTACAGTCTGGTCTTTACGTTTTTCGTTCCTCCAGTATTTAATGTTTTCTGCTATGACAGCCGATAGATCAGCGTGACATGATGCATATGTACTTTGGTAATATCTATGTAAAACTTTTCCTTTGACACGGTTCGTTTACATCACAAAGACAACACACACTGTATAAACGGTGCACCTAAAATAAACAGGGACTGGCAGAACCCAATCAACAATTTTGTTCATGAAAAACCCGCTGACTAAAATTAGGTACAAGAAACTAATTTCCGACGTTGGTCATAGTGTGCATTAGTGTAAGCCTGCCTTAGCCATCCAAAGTCTCTTGCATTGTAAGAGCCTTTACACGGTGGCAGAGACAGGACTGTGTGTCTCCAAACCTGGCTCTGTTCCTTTTCACTTTCGTTCTTTCGGAAAAGGGATTGAGTCCCACGTTGAATTTGACTAGGCAAAATTCATATGATTTGTACAGATATATCATATTATGTAATGTATTCTGGCGCTCCTTGTTCATACCCTTTCATAATTACTCATTTATTTATGTAATATATTCACCTAATTTTCTTTTTGAAATATTCACCACAGGTTTGTTTAGAAACCAGTTGTATTATGTACGAATTACTAATTTCTGCTTCTTTACCCACTTTCTACTCCTGCATCCTGGTCAGTACCTATGTTAAGAACGGATCAAGTAGCACATGATGAAATTGCCCGGTTTCTATGTTTTGACCCAATTTGACCTGCGGCGTGGCGTGGGGCGGGTGGATCCGTGGTGTGTCATGGGACGGGCGACTCGAATCTACAGTGTATAGTATTCTTTATATACGTATACAATCCGACGTTTCTCGTAATCTGTATTAAACAAATACAATGCCAAAGGTCGAGTTGCCCCTCGCGTGCTATGGGACGTTTCCCCCGGGTCCTCGCTCGGTCGCGGGTCAATCTGGGATAACCGGACAATTACTCCAAGGAAGACAAATTGTATCTGAAATTTTATTTCGGATTTTATTGCTAATTTATTATTTGTTACTTTCCTTCCTACATCCTATTCCATTTGACTGAAACTTTCTTAACCTCGCCTTGATATGTCTATTAGAAGGTTTTCTTCATATTCACACTCTTTTCAAATGTCACAAATCTACTATGTACTTGTTACAAATTCCTTCATCCCTTATTGTTTTTGATTTTGTATTTATGTTTTCTCAATCACTGTTTGTATGTTACTGTTGTACTGGGGGGATGCTCCACGGGGGAAATCAAGACGAACAC
Source organism: Rugalucina vietnamica (assembly GCA_964017185.1). Lineage (NCBI taxonomy): Eukaryota > Metazoa > Mollusca > Bivalvia > Lucinida > Lucinidae > Rugalucina > Rugalucina vietnamica. The sequence goes on along the minus strand of OZ024873.1, from coordinate 30,857,622 downwards.
AACCTCGTCTGCTACAATGATATATTCACTGTGGGTCCAATATTTGTATCCTCGAAAGAATATCGTTCTCTTCTTGACTGCATAACATAAATGAATATCGAAATAGCTGAATATAGGATTCATATTGGACTACACTACTGCAAACATTTTAAAGTCAAAGGTTTGTCCCATTTCACAGACTTTGAAATTCTTACTTTTTTATCAATGTTGTTACTAAATTGTGGCGATATTGAAAAGAATCCAGGCCCATTATCTGAATATTCGACTCCATCTGTCAGTTCTACCTCTTCTGCTAATGACTCGAGTATAAAAGACAAATTTTCACTTGCTCATTACAATGTTCAAAGTCTTACTGAGAAAAAAGATATCATATTTTCTGAACTTTCTGACTTCTCAGTCATAAGTATTACTGAGACGTGGTTTGACCAACGTAACTCGGATAGTGACATTGCACTCGAAGGCTACATAACGTACCGACGTGATCGTGGAGGTGAAAACCCCGGCGGAGGAGTGTGTGTATATGTTACGGATACCATTTTTTCAAAACGCAGGCAGGATCTTGAACTCCCGAATATAGAGTGTGTATGGGTGGAAATAAAGTCAGATAGTAGGAAACTTTTGATAGGAACCTTCTATCGTCCTCCTCGATCACCTGTTGCAACGTTTAATGCTATAGAAGATTCGATTGGAATGGCCATTGATACAAATGCATACGAAATACTCGTAACCGGCGATTTTAACATAAATATGGCAGATGATAGAAGCAATACAAAAATCAAAAACCTTTGCCAAGAATACCAAATTCCAAATTTATTCATTAGCTCAGGTTATACAATACATGATAACAACATGAGCAGCAATATTATAAGCATAACAAGCACAGTTTTATGGTATCATTAAGAAAAGGAAAGAAAAAGAAAGAGAGAGAGAGGACAGCTTCTCCAGTCAGAGTTCTAATGAACGCACTAGTTTGTTTGTCGACCAGTATAATGTATATAAATACGACGTCTAAAAAGTCTTGCTCTGGTCCGAGAAATCAAAAACTTGAAGTAAATGCGTGCTTGTATATATGGTTAAGCGAAACGGTTAGTGTCTTGCCTGGTTGATGGACTTCCAAAGCGGGCTATCCTGCAATTGCAATTCTTTATATAAGCTTCATACTGGTACTCTTATGAGAATCTGTGTGTGTGTGTGTGTGTGTGCGTGCGTGCGTGCGTGCGTGCGTGTGCGTGTGTGTGTGTGTGTGTGTGTGTATCTGAGAGAGAGAGAGAGAGAGAGAGAGAGAGAGAGAGAGAGAGAACATATAATAAACGTAGCACAACGATTCTACCTGTACGTTTGCTTAATTTGACGTTTATAGTAAATAGTCGTCAAAATGCAGCAAGATGCATTTCGTACGTCTTATAACTATCAAGCATTGAACTATCTTTGCTTGCTAGGAATTATCGCCAGTAAATATGTCTTGGATTTGGTTTGTGCCTGAATTGGTACTCATAGTGTTACAATATATAATATAACCAAGTCATGAGGGTTACCTAGTTCAAACAAACTACTGAATACAAAATCCACCAACTATGTACAGAAATACATGTATTACAAAATGTTGAGATTTTTCTTATTTAGGAATTTCGTCGTATCGTACACACAAAAAGCAAGTATGACATGTTATTTTACGAAATAATCTGGACCCATGAGGGTACTAATTCCAAATTTATACAGAAAACACGCATATGCTAAAATATCCTTAATTATTATTTTTTTTTATTTAGATCCTCCTTTCTATTTCTGTCACGTTATTGAGTAGTAAATGTCAGTGCAAATCCAATAATTGTATAATGATGCAATTTCATAATTATGGTCACCTTTTTTGTAGCCAATAATCGTATCATGCTGTGCTCAAATAGCGAATATGAAATGGTTTGTGGTTTGCGGCCCTTCAATGTTAAATATGTGCTATGAGACAATCTGTCAATAATCTCGTAATTTGAGGTTTTGATCTTCCTAACTCTGAGCATTTTTCAGTTGTCAAGCGAGTTTAGGATGGTAAAGGAGACAAACGGATGATATTCGTCGCTGTGTTTTGTTGCAATTTTATTAAAAAAGCAAGAGGGTATGTGTTTCGATATTTATAGCTTTTGCACGTGGAGGGAAATGTATTATTAAAGTATTTGTGTTATTGCACGTGTAAACATATTTAACCAATCAGGAAAGTGCGTGCGTGTTCTTGTTTGATCAACAAATGATTTTGTGTTGCTATGGATATCTAGAGCTTTCGCTGAGAGGGATAACACGTGGTTATGTTTGTTTCAAGTGTGTTTGCATTTACTTCGTTTCGTGGAATTTTAGCTGTTGCTCTTGTGGGTGTCTGCATGGTAAGTAAATACTAGTACATACAGTTTTTCCCCCAAGAAGTCTATTATAATGATGATATACACAAGCGACAAGTAAGTATAGTTTAAGAAAATAGCCAACAGAGCGACATGAACTTGTTAAGAATGGTAAGTATCGATTAATGTTTAGGTTGGACAGGGAAGTTACTCTCCCTTGAGTCGTCTGTTTACTAGTTGCTCGGCGATATTCGCGCTATTTATTTATAGGTTAATTAGATTTATTTATGCATTTATTTATTTGTTAATCTATTTATTTATTATAGTGTTTATCTATTAATTAATATGTTACAAGGGACGTCTGGTTTATAGTGAATGTATAAAAAGTGGTTTTAAGACCTATCACGGATTGTCTTCATGACATTGTCAATAAATTTGCATAGATTTCCTAGCACTTTTTTATTGTTACTGTTCATCAATAGGTTGTATTTATATGTATTTGGATGTCTTGTATAAAACGGTTTAATATACGAACTACGGCTTTCAGAAAACTGAGGGCACTTAAAAATATAGTGAAATTCATCGCCAAGTTCGGTGTCGCAGAAAAAGCACATTCTTTCGTTTAAAGGGATACTAGACCATCTTCCTATCTCTACTGGAAGGCGATGATTTCTAGTTCTGAAGGCAGTTAGTGTTTTCACTTGTTTGTTTGAGAGTACTTTAATATAATCGTTCATTCGAAACTTATCTTTGAAAATGCGATAGTTTGTGCCACTTGAAGATTGATCGACAAGGGAACTCCAAGTCTGGATATATTGATCTTGTTGCTTTTGTTTAAAGGATTTTGCAAGCCATTTGACGTTAATTGCTTCATTCGAGGTCCAAATATCTCCGTAACCGTTTCTGTTAACCAAATCTTTCACATTTATGAGCCATTTAGACTGCATTCGCCCCTGTTCGCTTAAAGTTCGTATGGCTCCGTACATGTCTGTAGCTATTTGGTTCTTGCGATTAAAATGCAGTTTTGCCCAGTAATTTACTATTCTGCTATTTATTTCAACTGAGAGCGGAAAAACTCCAACTTCGCCATATACCATGAAGCATGGCGTCGACTTTTTTAGGTTTAGTATATATTTAAGGAATTTCAGCTGCACTCTTTCAATACATTTAATATTTCCAAAGCCCCAGAGTTCGCAGCCGTATAATAATACAGGCTTGACCATTTTGTCAAACAGGTCAATTTGCATATGTATAGGCAGACCTAAGGTTCTAATTTTTCGTAAAAGAGAGAAAAGTGCCAGGTTTGCTTGATCAACAATATGTTTCTTCGCTCTCAGGAATGATCCACTACGTGCTACGTATACACCTAAGTATTTGTATTCTGTGACTATTTCTATTTCTTGATTTTTAAAGAAAAGAATACAATCTGTCTCAGCTCATCTCTGATTCTACCCACTTCACTGAAATATCACAATCAACCATTGACCTCATTTTAACAAACAAGAGTGAAACCATTTTAACAAGTGGTGTAGGTGAACCATTTTTAGATCAGAACATACGCTACCACTGCCCCATATTCTGCGTTCTTGACTTTAACAAACAGAAAACAAAACCATTTAAAAGGCATATTTGGTTATTTGATCAAGGAAATTATCAGGCATTGTCAACCGAACTAACGAATACGGACTGGAATAACATGAAAGATACGGACGTAAACAAATACGCAAACAACGTTACTGAACACATAAATAAATGTACGGCGAAACATATTCCCAACAAAGCTATCAATGTAAGACCAACGGACCCAAGCTGGTTAACTACGAATATCAGGAAATTAATAAGGAAACGTAAACGATTTTACCTCAAATACAAGAAAACTAAAGCAAACTCAGACTATGACGTGTACAAAAAATTTAGGAACCATGTTAATAATGAAATCAAAAAATCTAAACAAGCAGAAAACGACAAACTATCTGACAAACTAAAAAGTAATAACTTAGGGCCTAAAGACTGGTGGAAAACATTAAAAAGCTTCATAAAACCGTCACAGTCTAGTAATATGCCACCACTTATTAATCAAGGCGAAGTTACATCTGATAATAAAGGTAAAGCAGAAGTTCTTAATGACTTTTTTTCGTCACAAAATAACATAGATGAAGGAGAAGCAACCGTTTTAGACGACAATGTTGAAAATAGACAGGGAAATACTATTGATAGCATACAATTAACCCCACCAGAAGTAGAAACTTGTTTAAGGTCACTGAAAACTGGTAAAGCTGCTGGCCCGGATACAATTAACAACAGAATTCTGAAAGAAGTCTCTGGTCCTTTATCTTCTCCCCTCTGTGATCTCTTCAACTATTCTTTGACATCTGGTCATTTTCCCGATGAATGGAAGAAAGCCAACATTACTCCTATTTACAAAAAAGACGACCCTTCAGACCCTTCAAACTATCGCCCTATTTCTCTTCTGAGCGCAGTCGGCAAAGTCCTTGAAAAGCTTGTCCATAAACATGTCTTCAAGTTTTGTTGCGACAATGCAATTATCACTTCTTTTCAGTCTGGTTTCGTTCCCGGGGACTCAACCGTTAACCAACTTGTTGACATCTATAACACTTTTTGTAAAGCCCTCGATGATTGTAAGGAAGTTCGAGCTATATTCTGTGATGTGAGCAAAGCCTTTGATCGCGTTTGGCACAAAGGTCTCCTTTACAAACTTAATAAAGCTGGCATTACAGGTCCTCTTCTGTCTTGGTTCACAAATTATCTTAGTAATCGGAAGCAGAGAGTAGTTCTCCCAGGAACAAGTTCGAATTGGAAACCAATCAATGCAGGTGTACCCCAAGGGTCTATACTAGGGCCGCTTCTATTTCTTATTTATATCAACGATATTGTTGAAGACATACACTGCAATATACGCCTTTTCGCCGACGACACAAGCCTATATATAGTTGTTGAAGACCCCTTAACAGCATCCCAAATGTTAAATTCAGACATGGCAAAGATCCACCAGTGGGCAAACAAATGGCTTGTTAAATTCAATCCCGCTAAATCTGAATCTATGCTTTTCTCACGAAAAGTTATCAGACCATTTCATCCTCCTATCCTCATGGACAGCCAGGCCATATCTGAAGTTACTACGCACAAACACTTAGGTGTGACCTTTTCAAATGATTGCACCTGGCACGCCCATCTAGAGCAAATTAAAAAGAAAGCTTGGCAGAGAATTAATATTATGCGTAAACTTAAGTTTCTTCTGGATAGAAAATCACTCCAAACTATATACTTCTCCTTCATTAGGCCATTGCTCGAATACGCGGACGTAGTTTGGGACAACTGTACCGATTACGAAGTCGAAGAACTAGAAAAAATTCACAGGGAGGCTGCCAGAATTGTAACTGGTGCAACTCGCCTCGTGTCAACCGAGCGACTAGACCGTGAAACCGGATGGGATTCCTTAGCCTGCAGAAGAAATAAACACAAAATTATCATGATGCACAAGATGTATAATGGCCTATCTCCTGCTTATTTATCTGCTCTCGTCCCAGCTACTATTGGTGCTAATGTCCCTTATACCTTACGAAACCCAAATAATATTCGAACTGTTCAATGTCATTCCGAACTTTACTATAAATCCTTTTTACCTAGTGCAATACGCATTTGGAACAGTCTACCTGAAGATACAAGAAATATGACCAGCACGTCCCTGAAATCCCACCTTAACAGCAACCTAGATCCTCCTCCAAGGTATTATTACGAAGGTCCTAGACTCGCCCAGGTTTACCATAGCAGATTACGAACCAACTGTAGTTCGCTCAACCAACACCTTCATTCAAAAAAGATAGTTCCTAGCCCTCTCTGTCTATGTGGTAGTGTTGAAGACACAAAACATTTCCTTCTCACCTGTCCTCTTTATCACAACCTTAGACAAGAGATGCTTCAATCGGTCTCACAGTTTTGCCTGCCTACTGTAAATACACTGTTATATGGCGCTCGTAATCTGTCTTTCAATGTTAACAAACAAATATTTAAGGATGTACAAAACTTCGTAATTAAAACGAGAAGATTTCAAACTAACCGTTGAAGATGTCTTATCACGTCTCACGTTTTGCTATATGTGACTGTGACGTCTGTTTGGCGCTCCATGTTAGCTTCTTGTTTACATGCCGAAAACTGACTTTGACTCCGTGTTTTTTATCAATACTTGTGTTCTTTATAAACGAAAAGGTCACCATGGAAGTGCACGTGAATTGCATGTCTACCAATCCCCATGAAAAAGTACGTATATTCATTATTGCCACTACTGTCACAAGAATAAAACAAATAATTGGAACATTTGTTATTCAAATTAAACACAGCTATGTTCCGAAATGATCATACAACCTTTTGATAAATGTTGGCAGTATAAGGTATAATTGAAAACTGGCCCTCGTGGAGCACACCCCCCTCCAAATTCAACTCTATTTTATCTTACAAGTTTACAGCTTCTACCAAATTTTATAAGAAGAAATTCACTCCATCCTTATCTAACAATCACAAATTGATTACATCGACAATTATTTGAGGGATACGGATTAAAATAAGTCCCTGACTTTCTTCCGAATCCCTTTCGTTCAAATTAGTATATGTTGTATGTTATGTTCATCGTGCATATATGTATTTTGAATACGAATAAAATATGTTTAAACCAATGATGGGAAAATCCATTCGTCAAATATGGGTTAACCTTTTAGATTTTATATTTTGTCCGTATGTTAGAGGTGAAATGCATGGGAAGTCCAAATTTCACACCAGGAAAACATGTTCGTGAAATGTTTATCCCCCTCATACATGTACCCACTTTTATAAAAGTGGGGTTTACAGGGGTATACCTATTTTTCGTATTTTGTATCCAAAACATAGATTGTGGGTACTCGTTAGAACCGCCTAAGCGAGGCGATTCTAACGTGTACCCACAATCAATGTTCTGAGCAAAAATGTTGAAATTATCGAACTTTTTCCAATAAAATTTTCATTTTTAACAGCTGAAACAGGTTTCGATATGACATTTCAAAAACAAATCAGCACGATTTTATCTTTGGGTATGAAAATGAGCAAAGTCGAAAAAGGGAGAAGTTCCAAAAGGTCACAATTATATTTTGAAAACTGGGGGGGGGGGGGGGTTGCGTGAAACGATGAAAATCTAAGTGAAGCCTCAATAAAAAGTCTGCCGACTCACATACAGCTTTTGCGGCAATGTGGAACGACAGATTTTAATCAGAAAAAAATGCGTTCCTGGCTGCCAAAAAGGCGTTTTAGATCGCCAACAGGTACGTAGATATAAATAGCAATCGAGAACATTCAATTTACGTTCTATGATTGTCATTTTGGAAATCCAAAACGGATTTCTTGGCAATTTAGATCTCTTTTTGTTTATATGTATTTAATTGGTTGTTTGTGATAGCCGCTAATAAGGTGTGATTCAGGTATATAAAATGAGCCGCCTCGTGGGAAAACCAACAATGTGGTTTCCGAACAGGTCCGACACAAATTAAGCTGTACGGTCACAGAAGCAGGCTAGAAGCTTGAACTTTCGGATTTAAGTAGAACAGGAAATGTACTATCCGAGTAGCGAAAACAAAGGCGCTGATCAACTTCGCAGTTACTGCGAAGCTGATCTGCGCCTTTGTTTTCGCATAGGCAGCTTGTTGTATGGGGCGGCTCAATATGATTTGAAGAATATCGGCCGGTTAAAACTTTTGACCAGTATAATGTTAATTATCCGCGACGAAAGAAATCTGGTCTTCGGGTTTCCGACCAGGCCTGATACAAACCGGCCCGTACAGTCACAGAAGGCTAGAGACTTGACATTTGTACTATCCGTGTAGCGGAAAACAAAGATGCTGATCAGCTGTGCAGTTACTGTATAGCTGATTTGCGTCTTTGTTTTCGAACTGACAAAAACCCGGTTCTCTAATAATAGCGCTGGAGACGCACTATGCGTGTGTTCGGGGTTCTCAAATGGTGCCATTGGTTGGTAACATTTTATTACCAATGCCCAGCAGACACCTGACGTCTGTTTGACGTCAGATATTGGTTATATTTTGGTCGCGACGTCATATAACCAATTTCCAACGTCTATCAGACGTCATTTCCTGACGTATTTTGGACGTCTGGATTGGGCGTTGTTTTGACGTCAAACTAGTTCGTCAGTTAGACGTCGTAATCAAGACGTGATTTAGACCTTGTGTTTTTCATACTTCTGACCATGTGTGGTGTGCAAATTAATGAAACTTCACTTTGGGTAAAAATCAGATCATTCGTTTCGGTGTTTTTTTGCTTTTTTTCTTTCTTTTTTTTTCTATGTTACTTCCAGCAGACATTTGACGTGTGTTGGACGTCAGATTGACGTCAGACTCCAACGTCATAATAACGTTGGAGTTAGGTTGATTTTGAAAGTTTGTTTGTTGTCAAAACTAGACGTCAATCTGACGTGCTAAAGCCAACGTCGGTTTAACGTCTGAAAGCTGACGTCAATCTGACGTCCTAAAAACGACGTTTGAATTCATGTCATATAAATAGTTTAAGGTGAATATTTTTTCGCATTTTTGAATAACAGTGGATTCAGAAGAGCAGTGATGCACTTTTGATAGTCCCTTTCACTCCTTTGATAGAGTTTTTCGGAACATACAAAATGTTCAAGATATTAATTCAGCCTGATGTTGTTACATCTTATTTCAGCAAAATTTTATTGCTTTATGGTGCTATAACCAATACGACATTAGTAAGTCTAACGTCATATGTCGACAGAGTTAGCTGCCCTTGAACTGACATAATTTCTTGCGCAAATGTAACAACATCAAATTCAAATAATAATTTCAACATTGCCACTTTTAAAAAAGCCATATCTAGGTCTCGTATCGGAAATCACCATGCTTAATTAATTTAGAAAAAAAATAATTATTTGTTAATCAAAATAAAGTCTTTCACTAAATTATTAAACCTTCTATTAAAACGAAAATGAAATTTGTATATTTTAATACTTATTTCACCATTTTAAATTATTGATTGTTCACAATAGTCATATTATTTACACTAATGTCTTATTTGATTTAGCACCATATAGCAATAAAATTTGACATGAATAAGATATACCAACATCAGAGTGACCTATTACATCATATACATTTTGTATATCCCGAAATGTTTATCCAAGTACTGGTTAAGGTGGACCCAGGAACGGTGTCAAACGAAAAACAAAAACAAAAAAATCAACCTAGTACTGGTTTTTACCCAGGAACGGTAAAAAAGCAAACCCCGGTTTGAGCCTTCGGGTGCTCGCCGGGAAAAGCAACCTCCAAGTACTGGTTCTACCCAGGAAAGGTAACTAAAAGCAAACCCTAGTACTGGTTGGTTCCCAGGAAGAAAAAAACCGAATACATTATGTATATCCAAGTACTGGTTAAGGTGGACCCAGGAACGGTGTCAAACGAAAAACAAAAACAAAAAAATCAACCTTGTACTGGTTTTTACCCAGGAACGGTATTACAAAAAGCAAACCCCGGTTTGAGCCTTCGGGTGCTCGCCGGGAAAAGCAACCTCCAAGTACTGGTTCTACCCAGGAAAGGAAACTAAAAGCAAACCCTAGTACTGGTTGGTTCCCAGGAAGAAAAAAACCGAATAACTCTATCAAAGGAGTGAAAGGGAATAACAATAGTGCATCACCGCACTACTGAATCCACTTCAGGATTTCAGAATGTTAATTAAACTGCGAACAAACATTCATGATATCGATTTTAGCACGTCAGATTGACGTCTGTTTTTGACGTCAAACAAACTTTCAAAATCAACCTAACCCCAACGTCATTATGACGTCACATTTGAGACATCAAACCAACGTTGTTTTTCTGACGTCAGAATGACGTCTGTTTTTGACGTCAGAATGACGTCTGTTTTTGACGTCAAACAAACTTTCAAAATCAACCTAAATCCAACGTCATTATGACGTCGGAGTCTGACGTCAATCTGACGTCCAACCGACGTCAAATGTCTGCTGGGTGGTACCACTGTTAAAGACATTGTTGCAAATGGTCAAAATGGTAATACTATTCGTACCAATGGTACAAATGTTACCAACCAATGGTACCATTGGCACACTGTATTAGCGGCAATGTGGAACGTGTAATTTTGTACAAAATTGCGTTCCCAATTGCCAAAAAAGGCGTTTTAGATTGCCAAAAAGCACGTGTTGGCAATCGGGAACGATCAATTTACGTTCTATATCGTCATTTTGGCAATCCAAAACGCCTTTTTATGGCAATGTAGAACTCGTTTTGCTCAATAATTTTGTTGTTCGCGATTGCCGCTATAGTCCGATTTCACGCAGTGAGCCGTAAATGTACTTTTAAGATTTAGTCCATTCCTTGTTTAAGGTAAATCATCTTACCGATAGTTACTTGATAATGTATTATAATAACAACTTTCATTACAAGTCTGAATAGCCGTGATTGTTAGGCTATTTCGTTAGGCTCCTGCCTTCAATTCCGGATGTTGCGGGTTCGAATCCCAGCTTTGAATTTTTTATTTTTTTTTTTTTTTTCATTATTTTTATTTACAAATTATATTTATATTTTATAAATTATACAAAACATAACAAGGCCCGATAATTTCATTGCCATGCGAAACATTCACTTTAGAATTGGAAACATCAGAAATCTGACCAGCGAGGGCATACAGTCTATAACAGCACCCGAGTGGGAAAAATGCATGCGTCACGTCCTTGGTATTTAACGGCAATACTGGCAAATCGACATTGCCGTCGACAAAAGACAGGGGCCAATTGTCCTTTGCCCAGGAAAGACCGACTCCGAGGCCGAATCCAGCGATTCAGACCATCAGGAAAATATGTCCGTGCAATGAATACCCCCTTAAACCCCACTTTTATGGTAAAACTGGAGTATGCAAGGGTATACCTTTTATTCTTATTTTTGCTCCAAAACATAGACTGTGGGTACTCGTTAGAACCGCCTAGGCGAGGCGGTTCTAACGTGTACCCACAATCTATGTTTTGAGCAAAAAAAAAAAAAAAAAAAAAAAAAAGAAAAAAAGAAAAAAGAAAAATATCAAAAATTTTCCTCTGAAAATTATCGATTTTTGACCTGAAAAAATTACTGTATATCATATGGGCATGTTTTCGTAATGCAAAAGGGCGACTAAATTTCGATGATTTGTATCTGCCGAAATGAAATGAATAAAATATTGCAAAACGAACAAAATATAAAAAATAAAATAAATAAAAAATAATAATGATATAATCCAAAATAAAATTATTCTGTAGAAAAATCGAAAGCAAAAATGTGTTTCAGAGAATGGCTTTTTCCGACCAAAAACGAAAATTGGTTGAATGGGATTCGAACCCGAGACCCTCAACACATCCACTGCGCCACGGCTGCACATACTTTAAAACAGATTAATAAATGTTTTAGCGATATTCTGTTACAAAGGTAGGTAACTTCTTTCTTAAAAACCGAATTTTTAACGCGTTTTACCAATTACAGTGGACTCGTCCTGGAGGTCATGGCTCAGGGGTAAAAATCGGACTATAATACGGTGTGATTGGGAGAACCCGAACACACGCAAAATCAACCTGTAAAGAGACCTTGATATGAAAACACTATTTCGTTTTTCGAAATCCAATCCTTTCGATTGAACACGCCCTTCAGTCATGTGCTAGAAATAAAAAAATCGATTCCCAAAACTATTCCGACATGGAGGGAGGAAAGGTATATCAAAACTATATTATTATGATGAAAATCACACTGATATTCATATCACTCAAACTAAATCAAAGCCCATAAAATGGCGCAGGTCTCAAACCATATAAGCCATGGTGGCTTGCATGGGTGCCGGTAATATTTGAAGCACTATTTTGGATGTCTTGACATCCTAATTTTGCCGTGTAGAAGTCCCACAAAATGAAAGCAAGGTCCCGACATGGCCATATCTGTGGACTGTGACATAAAACGTTAATTCGAACAAACAAACCAACAAACAGACATACAATGAGACATGTATCCGATTTTAGTCTGTGGTTATCCAAGCTTTAAGCCATCCTTGTCTTGACACACCTCCGGACTAGCATAAGTAAGCCGCCTGATTTCCATCATCCGGTTATCTTTCTTGTGTATTTCTTGCTTCAGCTTACTATTATCTTCTTTGAGTGTCACAATTTCTTTGTGAAGTTTATCTATAGTGTTGATGTTACTAGTATAAAGTCGATATAGTTTCGAATACTCCTTTTCTGTGTCTTCCAATTTCAAAGTCATTGACTGCAGTTTTGCCTTGGTTTCTTTAATTTCCACCGCCCTTTGTGAATTTCTAAGACATTCATTCTCAGATTCTAGCTCCACTTGTTTCTCTTTATGTGTAGTTTCCATGTTCTTATACGCTTCCGCCCACGTTTTATTATTTTTCCTAGAGTTTGCAAGTTTGGTGTTGAGGTTTTTAATTTCGTCCTCTAACATAATTTCTCTTTTGTTTAATTTTTCTAACGAATTTTCGTAGTTGTTTTGGTTCTGTGTAATCTTTTCTTCGGAAGCAGCAATCTTTGTTTGCAATTTTTGTATTTCCTTGGTTAGAGAGTCAATATCAACTTTGTTTTCTTCTTTTTCAATCGCGCGTTTTGAATGTCTAAGGCGTTCATTTTCAGACGCTAGTTCCAGATGTTTCTCTTTATAGGCTGCTTCCATATTCTTATACGCTTCTGCCCACGCTGTATTATTTTTCCTAGACTTTGAGAGTTTGGTGTTGAGACTGTTAATTTCATAATCTAACATATTTTCCCTTTTGTTGTAGCATTTTTGGTTCTCAAAAATCACTTGTTCCGAATCCGAAAGTTTTGTCTGTATGTTCTGTAAGTCTCTAGAAAGAGTATCAATTTTTGCTTTTTGTTCCTTATCAGTATTCTTGTATATTGATATATATTTCTTGTAATCACTAATATTATCTCTCAGGTTATTTGATTCCATTTTCACTGTATGAAGTCTTCTCTCGTGTTCATCTCGTTCAATATTTTGATCTCTGATACATTTTTCAAAAAACAGGAAATGCTGCTCCCCCGGGATTACCACCTCCACGAATTTTCACCGACAATCCATCATTTTTACTTGAATTTTTGAATGGTGGAATGTGTCTTGTCTCTATCACCTGTATGGTTTCACATTTTCCAAACAGTTCGAGATGTTTAAAAACCCACAATCTCCTATTGTCCGCTGAAACCCAGTTGCCGTCCACATTTTTAACTGAAATATTTGGTATGTCAGTGATACGTATTTGCCCCTTAATTAGATCATCCAGTGTGTCTCCGATAGAATTATTAGGATAATCAAACTTGTTACTGATGCTGTCCTGACTGAACCGTATCTCAGATGGTCTTAGATACATCATTTTGATGCATGTTTTAACAGCTGGCCTTACTGATCTAGATGTGTCTTAAATTAAAATAGCTATTGCATATCCTCCTGTATTAAGAAGAAGAAAGATTTATTCACGACTTAAACATACAGTTTCTTGTTACAACACAACTTAAACATTTATTTACAGGAAGTTAAAACGCTGTGTTTCGTTTTTCGAAAATATAAATGTACTGAGAGACAAAAGAAAGTATACTTCTTTCGCATTTTGTTGTGAAATGACCAACAGTAGGCGCATTAATTATTTTTGTAGTGATATTGAGATGAATTTGATACGCTGCAATCATGGAAAGATTATAAACAACTCGCCGATGAAAGTGAAAATGGCGGGAAAATTACAAAAAAAATCCATACAGGTAAACTCATGAAAATTGGTTTTGTCTTTCTTTAAACAAACTCACATGGATCTGATAAATTGACGTTACACCACCTGAACACATGATATCGTATTTTATTGACTTACATGTAGCAGTTAAACTTGCGAAAACTAGTAAACAAAGTAAAAAAAATGAAATGAATCGGGGCTGGGGCAAAACAAAGATAAATTAGCATTAAAATGATTCAGTTGTCATTGAATTTCATTGCATTCAATCATTTATCCCAAATGTTCCCTTAGGGAACTTTTTAGATATTTCATAATTATAAAGGTCATGTTTAGTCGAAAATGTTGACTAAATTATGTCAGCTTCACATAGTCGCACAATGGTGTGATCAAAAGTTCAAAATTGTGATCTGCCGTAAAGGCCAACAGCGATATCAAATACAGATTTTCAGACCAATCTGGTGCACGTGCACAATATGCAAAATCGACATTTTGCCAGGGAATGGCTATTCAACCATTTATATCCATCGATATGTTATCGGTGTGCAAAATTTTAAGTCGATATGATGAAAATTAAGAAAAACGTGGACAACCAAAACTGTATACTTTCTTTTGCCTCTGAGTATATGTCTGAGTTTATTGTATAATATATTATAATAATTATATAGACCTATGTGCAATTTACAATCACAATGATAAGATATGGGAGATTTATGAATACATGTATGTTGGTTTTTCAGCCAAATGCATGTTGAATGGGATTCGAACCCGAGACCCTCAACACATCCACTGCGCCACGGCTGCACATACTTTAAAACAGATTAATAAATGTTTTAGCGATATTCTGTTACAAAGGTAGGTAACTTCTTTCTTAAAAACCGAATTTTTAACGCGTTTTACCAATTACAGTGGACTCGTCCTGGAGGTCATGGCTCAGGGGTAAAAATCGGACTATAATACGGTGTGATTGGGAGAACCCGAACACACGCAAAATCAACCTGTAAAGAGACCTTGATATGAAAACACTATTTCGTTTTTCGAAATCCAATCCTTTCGATTGAACACGCCCTTCAGTCATGTGCTAGAAATAAAAAAATCGATTCCCAAAACTATTCCGACATGGAGGGAGGAAAGGTATATCAAAACTATATTATTATGATGAAAATCACACTGATATTCATATCACTCAAACTAAATCAAAGCCCATAAAATGGCGCAGGTCTCAAACCATATAAGCCATGGTGGCTTGCATGGGTGCCGGTAATATTTGAAGCACTATTTTGGATGTCTTGACATCCTAATTTTGCCGTGTAGAAGTCCCACAAAATGAAAGCAAGGTCCCGACATGGCCATATCTGTGGACTGTGACATAAAACGTTAATTCGAACAAACAAACCAACAAACAGACATACAATGAGACATGTATCCGATTTTAGTCTGTGGTTATCCAAGCTTTAAGCCATCCTTGTCTTGACACACCTCCGGACTAGCATAAGTAAGCCGCCTGATTTCCATCATCCGGTTATCTTTCTTGTGTATTTCTTGCTTCAGCTTACTATTATCTTCTTTGAGTGTCACAATTTCTTTGTGAAGTTTATCTATAGTGTTGATGTTACTAGTATAAAGTCGATATAGTTTCGAATACTCCTTTTCTGTGTCTTCCAATTTCAAAGTCATTGACTGCAGTTTTGCCTTGGTTTCTTTAATTTCCACCGCCCTTTGTGAATTTCTAAGACATTCATTCTCAGATTCTAGCTCCACTTGTTTCTCTTTATGTGTAGTTTCCATGTTCTTATACGCTTCCGCCCACGTTTTATTATTTTTCCTAGAGTTTGCAAGTTTGGTGTTGAGGTTTTTAATTTCGTCCTCTAACATAATTTCTCTTTTGTTTAATTTTTCTAACGAATTTTCGTAGTTGTTTTGGTTCTGTGTAATCTTTTCTTCGGAAGCAGCAATCTTTGTTTGCAATTTTTGTATTTCCTTGGTTAGAGAGTCAATATCAACTTTGTTTTCTTCTTTTTCAATCGCGCGTTTTGAATGTCTAAGGCGTTCATTTTCAGACGCTAGTTCCAGATGTTTCTCTTTATAGGCTGCTTCCATATTCTTATACGCTTCTGCCCACGCTGTATTATTTTTCCTAGACTTTGAGAGTTTGGTGTTGAGACTGTTAATTTCATAATCTAACATATTTTCCCTTTTGTTGTAGCATTTTTGGTTCTCAAAAATCACTTGTTCCGAATCCGAAAGTTTTGTCTGTATGTTCTGTAAGTCTCTAGAAAGAGTATCAATTTTTGCTTTTTGTTCCTTATCAGTATTCTTGTATATTGATATATATTTCTTGTAATCACTAATATTATCTCTCAGGTTATTTGATTCCATTTTCACTGTATGAAGTCTTCTCTCGTGTTCATCTCGTTCAATATTTTGATCTCTGATACATTTTTCAAAAAACAGGAAATGCTGCTCCCCCGGGATTACCACCTCCACGAATTTTCACCGACAATCCATCATTTTTACTTGAATTTTTGAATGGTGGAATGTGTCTTGTCTCTATCACCTGTATGGTTTCACATTTTCCAAACAGTTCGAGATGTTTAAAAACCCACAATCTCCTATTGTCCGCTGAAACCCAGTTGCCGTCCACATTTTTAACTGAAATATTTGGTATGTCAGTGATACGTATTTGCCCCTTAATTAGATCATCCAGTGTGTCTCCGATAGAATTATTAGGATAATCAAACTTGTTACTGATGCTGTCCTGACTGAACCGTATCTCAGATGGTCTTAGATACATCATTTTGATGCATGTTTTAACAGCTGGCCTTACTGATCTAGATGTGTCTTAAATTAAAATAGCTATTGCATATCCTCCTGTATTAAGAAGAAGAAAGATTTATTCACGACTTAAACATACAGTTTCTTGTTACAACACAACTTAAACATTTATTTACAGGAAGTTAAAACGCTGTGTTTCGTTTTTCGAAAATATAAATGTACTGAGAGACAAAAGAAAGTATACTTCTTTCGCATTTTGTTGTGAAATGACCAACAGTAGGCGCATTAATTATTTTTGTAGTGATATTGAGATGAATTTGATACGCTGCAATCATGGAAAGATTATAAACAACTCGCCGATGAAAGTGAAAATGGCGGGAAAATTACAAAAAAAATCCATACAGGTAAACTCATGAAAATTGGTTTTGTCTTTCTTTAAACAAACTCACATGGATCTGATAAATTGACGTTACACCACCTGAACACATGATATCGTATTTTATTGACTTACATGTAGCAGTTAAACTTGCGAAAACTAGTAAACAAAGTAAAAAAAATGAAATGAATCGGGGCTGGGGCAAAACAAAGATAAATTAGCATTAAAATGATTCAGTTGTCATTGAATTTCATTGCATTCAATCATTTATCCCAAATGTTCCCTTAGGGAACTTTTTAGATATTTCATAATTATAAAGGTCATGTTTAGTCGAAAATGTTGACTAAATTATGTCAGCTTCACATAGTCGCACAATGGTGTGATCAAAAGTTCAAAATTGTGATCTGCCGTAAAGGCCAACAGCGATATCAAATACAGATTTTCAGACCAATCTGGTGCACGTGCACAATATGCAAAATCGACATTTTGCCAGGGAATGGCTATTCAACCATTTATATCCATCGATATGTTATCGGTGTGCAAAATTTTAAGTCGATATGATGAAAATTAAGAAAAACGTGGACAACCAAAACTGTATACTTTCTTTTGCCTCTGAGTATATGTCTGAGTTTATTGTATAATATATTATAATAATTATATAGACCTATGTGCAATTTACAATCACAATGATAAGATATGGGAGATTTATGAATACATGTATGTTGGTTTTTCAGCCAAATGCATGACATATAAGACCGCGTCAGTATTATATGTTTTAATTTACTTCTGGTTTTTAGCACGCCTGAGCTGAAGTTTTAAAGGATAGACATGCTCTGGCGTCCGTCGTCTTCGTCGACTCCAACAATCTTCAAACATCCGCTTGACCTATGAAAGTGCATCTTTATGAGGAGCCTCCATGAAGAAGGGGTACCGAAAGTTTGTTCGCCAAATCCGGGTCACGTACTAAACATCTTCACCATGCATGCTCAAATATGCTCAAAATCATTTTCTCTATAACCGGTTGGCCGATTTTCATGAAACTAAGTTTGGCACTCCAGCCTATCATAGTTTGTTCAATCCTATAGCCGTATGGGAGACTGACTAGTAAGCGGCGATCGATTGAACAAGTCTTGAAATCAAAGGCCTGGGGTGTTTAATTTATGCCTGCTTTGGCATCAGATTTTGCTAAAAAATAAATTTTGGAATTTAGGTGAGAAAACTATTCCTAAAACAGCCACGTGTCTCATTTTTTGAAAAACCAGAACAAGTTCTTCATTTATCCTAAAAACGTTGCCATGGCAACGCGCAGACGAATTTAGATTGAACACCTTTTGCACTTTTTGGCCTATTTTTGACCATTTCTGAACACATGTTTTCATTTTCAAATGCCGACCCACACGACGAACAAAATGATACTTTGCCCACAATATCTCTGGATGATACTACACAATTATTTCATAATATTAAAGAAAATGTTCGTCGCGACATCCGGTAGTTGACAATGATGTTAAATGGTGAAAAACAGACCCAAAATTGCCAAAAGTGGTATTTCTATGCTTCTCTTAGCTTTGTCATGGAAATCTTTGTAATTTGAATGTATTAGGTGTGTCAGAATTTATAAACAGGGACATACACCTGCTGTTTACAATACTTTTCTCCTCAAAATTCCAAAATTCATTTTTTACCAACGCATGGGGCCAAAATCAGGCCTTAAATCCCCTAGGCCTTTAGGCTCCGTAAGCCAAGGCACCAGGACAGTATAGTGCACTGTAATCATTTTCGAATCACACCATCTAAAATATAATAGTTGTTGAAAGTTTAAACTTGTTTTACTTTTCTAATGTGACAAAAATATTTCGTTCGTTTCAACGAATAGTACGAAAAAGTTGTCTTTGCGCTACGGTAGCGCAACAAAACTGTAGTGTACTTGCTTTATGCAGGGTGTATTGGTTATTGTAGTATGAATTTCTATTTTTCCTTTGAAAATTTTGTAAAATTGAATCCAAGTAAGTCAATATCAAAAGAAGCGGACCCGCATATCAATACTAAGCAAAGAGGCAGGATGAAAACCGTACAATAACTTCCTGATATTGGAAGTTACAGTACGGGTCTCCCAATTCGTGTTGTGTCATACTACAAGTTAGTTAAAGACTGGTCGTAGAAAAAAAAATAATTAGAGCTCTAAAAACAGCTCGTCTTCGACTCGCTTTATTTTATTTTTTTTTTCTACTCGGTACTTAAGGCACGGGTGATTAAGGTCAGTTTCTAGGCGGATCTCGAAGTGGGCAGTTTGTAGCAGCTAGAAAAAATCTTGAACGGCTATTTGGATGTTTCTGCTGGGCGGCGGGTATTCTGTACGGGGTCAAGATCATCCACAGTAGACCTCTGAAAGTGACCGAGCTATTCGGGCTAAATTTAATGCCTACAATACGGCCCGTTTCTCCACGAGCGATCTGCATTTTTAACCTCGACATCAAACCAAACGCTTTACTGCTGTCACTTTCTCATGTTCACTGTTCACTTCAATAGAGTGCGCCAAAATGCATCAAACGTGTTGTTTTGATTTGTTGCCGAAGCAAAGAAAAGACTACGACTATATTAATCCACCCTGTAATTTCTTTCCTGGCCATTCCGAGACGATTCCGTTGTGATTTAACTTCTTTGTTTTCCCCTTCTTTTGCACTTGTCATCTTTTTAAAATTGATGCTAGTCGGTTAACAAACTGATTTGGAGAGAGCTAGTCTTTTTCAAGCGTGTTGTAAATATTTTGTGCTGTCCTTTTTCAGTTTCGAGTCTGCCCGAGACGGGATTTTTAATTTAATTGTATCAGTTCCTGGGTCTTCTATTCTGACTAAATGAAAATGTAGGATGATGACTGTGGCATGCCTATAAAATAAGCTCATATGAATGACTTGAGTGTATTCAGCTCAGATGACCTAACGCTACAGTGCATCCCAGGTACAAAGAGGAAAAGGAGGTGACACAAACGGCAGTTCAAGTGTCCGTAATCCATAAAACTTACTTTGTACATTACAAAGACGTACGCTAACAAAAATAATCTTCGCAAAGGCCCCTCTATAAAAAATAGTATATTGATATTATATTCATATTAGACATATAACTGTTCGTTCTGCATGATTCTCATAACAGTGTTGGATGGGACAAAGATTAATGCTGAAATGTATAACCGGTACGGTTTTAGTTTCCAACCCTTCCAGCTGCTTGAAAGCTGCCAGTCCCTTGTTATATGGCGTACTTACCAATAAAAGCTACACAGAAGTCCCCAGTCAACAGCTATGGTTATGTCATTTAATGGAACGACTTCTACGCCACATTATAGGATGTCATGACACCCAATATGTGCTTGAGAATAACCACCCTACAAGTAAACATAAAACGTTTATATGTATTGATGGTTTGACTTGAACCACTTGTCCTTGGGAGGCTCAGACCTTCTCAGTGGTTTACCAGTAATCTGATAGTTAGTCAATATTTTATAAGCTTTGCCTGGAGACACAAGTAGCCCACCTACTTTTAGGGCCTTAATGACGGGGGGGGGGGGGCTTATTCCCATCCCGCCACCCTGGAGAAATAAATATAGACACTGTTACATACTATAAAAGTAATTGTTTATTTTAAACTAGAAGTTGACTTCATGATAATTATAGATTCATTAATCATAATCATTTAGATCAAGACAAATGAGCCGCCACATGGGAAAACCAACAATCTGCCTAGGCGAAAACAAAGGCGCAGATCAGCTTCGCAGTAACTGCGAAGCTGATCAGCGCCTTTGTTTTCGCTACTCGGATAGTACAGTTCCTCTTCTACTTAAATCCGAAATTTCGAGATTCTAGCTCTTTTCTGTAACTGTACAGGTCGGTTTGTGTCGGACCTGGTCGGAAACCACATTGTTGGTTTTCCCACGAGGTAGCTCAAATCTTGCAGTTCAGCAGGGAACTGCAATTAGCCTAAATATACGTTTGAGTTCGAGGTGACCGTCATTTCACCACACGTTTTTGTTACAACAAGAATTAATGATAGTTCTCCTATAATGATAGTTTTCCTTCTATATAATGATAGGTCTCCTTCTATGAGCACAGTTTTCCTTCCAAAATCACAATGTTTATCCATCTACCCTCCCATTCGTACGTCCAACATCAAAGCTGCAGACGTGTGTCAAAACAGACAACTACTTCACACCTAAGAACTACTTTTTTGAGTTATGGAAACCTCACTAATTTTATTCGTTTTATTATTATTATTTTTAAACTGGTGAGTTTAGATTTCTAGAACATAACCATAATATGAGGCTTATCCGTGTTTAGTCTTTTTGAAACTCACTTCATTCTAGTCTGACACCGTTTGTTTATCAATCCTATAAGTCATAAGTTAGCTGTCTGATTTCCAACATCCGTTTGTCTTTCTTATGCATTTCTTCTGTCATCTTACTATTACCTTCTTTGAGTGTCCCAATTTCTTTCTGGAGTTTATCTATCGTGTTTATATTGCTGGTACAAAGTTTTTGCAGTTTCGTATACTTCTCTTCAGTGTCAGCCAATTTCATAGTCACTGATTGTAGTTTTGCTTTGCTTTCTTTAATTTCCATCGCGCTTTGTGAATTTCTAAGACATTCATTCTCAGTTTCTAGCTCAGCTTGTTTCTCTATATGGGCAATTTCCACGTTCTTGTATGCTTCCGACCAACTTTCTCTAGCGACTGAGAAATGCGTTTTGAGATTTTTTATTTCATCCTCTAACACTTTTGTTCTTGTGTTTAACTTTGCTGACAAATTTTCGTACTTGTCTTCGTTCTGTTCTAGTTCCAGATGCTTCTCTTTATATGCCGTCTCCACGTTCCTGTACGCTTCTACCCACTTACTACATTTTTGCCTAGAATTTGCGAGTTGGGTGTTAAGGCTTTTTACTTCCTCTTCTAACATCGCTGCCTTTGCGTTTAGTTTTACTAACGAATTGCTGTAGCGTTCTTGTGCTTCCAGAAGCATTTCTTCTGAATCAGAAAGTTTTTTCTGCATTTTCTGTATGTCTCTAGAGAGAGAATCAATTTTTGCTTTTTGTTCCTTATCAGTATTCTTGTATATTGATATAAAACTTTTGATGTATTTTTCATAAACCTGGTAAGCCTCTCCTCCGGGATTACCGCCCCCACGAATTTTCACCGACAATCCGTCATTTTTGCTTGAATTTTTGAACGGTGGGATGCGTTTTGTCTCGATCACTTGTATGGTTTCACATTTTCCAAACTCTTCTAACTGCTTGAAGACCCATAATCTCCTATTGTCCGCTGAAACCCAATTTCCGTCCACATTCAGTTTAACTGAAATTTTTGGTATATCAGCAATACGTATTTGTCCCTTAATTAGATCATCCAGTGTGTCTCCGATGAAAACATTAGGATTATCAAACTTATTACTGATGCTGTCCTGACTGAACCGTATCTCAGATGGTCTTAGATACATCATTTTTGTTGTCATGTTCTAAGCCTAATCTCTCCTCAACGTGTCTTAAACGAAAATGGCTATTACATACCCTCTTATATTATTTCAAAAGAAGATGATTAAAAAAACTGTTTGGTTTCCCGAAAATATATTTAAAAATTACGCCAACCATGCCAAAGGATTCTTTATAAACACAATCTTATTGATCCAAATGGTGTTTTAAACAGGTATTGCATATGTCGACCAAACTAATCGCTAAAATAAGGAAGAGAAAAAATACCAAAATTAATATATTGCGTATTTTAGACAAGGTTGATCGTATTTACTTTTTCATACGCTTTACACTAGCTGCTAATGCATGTCTTACTTTGTCATACGCTTTACAGTCGATATCTCAATATAAAAATGTTTCAGAGAATCATCGACACTTTATTGAGAATGTAGGAAAACGCAGGACAGACAACGGGAAGATGAACGCCAGACGACGCTTTTACTATACGCTAACAGGGTGGGGGAGGAGGGTGGGGGGTGGAGAAGTTATTAAAATTACAAGGCGGAAAAATATATAAACTATCGTGCACAAGCTGATCCCGCAAGACTCTTCCGCAGGTCCTCAAATGCACGATTGGCTTTCCGGCACAAATATACCATTTAATACATTATTAGACAGCGTTATAATTACAAATTCAAAAACTGAAGATTTGAGACTACGAACACCGTGACTTCTTCAGTGATACCTCGCCACAGCCTTGGCTGATCCCAGTATCAACGATTTCACTGTGACCTCAATACATATCAGCCTCTCACCATTATCTTTCCATTGATTAGATACGGACGGACAGACGAACAGTTAACAGCTCGGGTTGACACGGAAAAGATGAAAGTTCAGTTATAATTACACAATGAAAACAAGAGTAATCAACTAAAATATATGGGATATATAGTGTTCCATTGTTTAAAGATCTGACATTTTTATACTAATTTAGTTGGTTTTAGCATTATTCGTGGATAGAACTTAAGCACGATAATGGTGAGTGAAACACAAAGGCATTTATATTTGGTTTCATTAAATTCGCAATGGTTGCAAGGTAGATAATTAGTAAGGTATGATTTTTTTCATTGCTTATTTTTGATGGTCAGTTTAGGTTGTAATTTTACCGGCTTTGAGGCCAATATAGAACTAGATACTATTTTGATACATATTTCGTAAAAACAGAAGACCAGAAAAAGGGAACATTTTATGATAATTGATTATAAAGTTTTGTAATATAATGTTTGTTAGTTCTTCATAAAAACCTAAGTAACGGATGGTCTTAAAAATCGCCTCCCAACATAGGTCTTTATGAAAAAAAAAAATACTGCTTGCGGGTGTGCCAGGTGTTCTTTCCCGGGGTTCTCCCGTTTTCGCCCACCTACTGATTGGCTCGTCTCATATGAAATGAAATAATCTTGAAAGGGACGAAAACTGAATTTGAAAAAATATATATATACCACCAGATACTCTCTTTTGTCGTCTTCTGGTGAAAGGAGGTATTCTCCAACGCTAATGATCCAAGTAAACACTATGCAGACTATACAGGTCGAAGGCATTTGTAATTGTTTTACGAGGGGCATGCAATATCCATGCCTGAGGAAAATTTAAAAATCTGAAGAAATTTATTAAAAGACAGAAAGGCGAATATATTCATGAAGCCAGTTTAATACAATCCATTTTATGACTAGTTCTGAAGCTGCTTGATGCAGATGGAAGGACTCCCTCGTGGGTAACTTATATCGTGGTTAATATTTAAACAATCATAGTTCAATGACGATCATATTGACGTAGCATCTTAAACAGACAGCGCACAGTGGTCTGCTTCGTCACTGAAACAAGAAAACATCTGACAACTGTCATGCAATTCCTAAACAGTTTACAAGACTGTGCAGGCCATGTAAGAGAAACTGAGTTGTTTCAACGTTTGTAGTGTAAGGATGTTATGCCATTCAAAATGCATCCAAAATACTCATGGACAATTGGAAAGAAAATTCACAAGCAAATGGCGACAGATGTGGAGAAACCTGTTAAAATCTAGAGGCGAGAAATGAGTTTTGATACGAACGCGCTGGAGGATACATGAACGCAAAGCATGCACACTATAAGTCAAACCATTGGTGAAGCTTAGGTGGACAGGTTACAGGTGGAATGCATGATGCGTGACTTGTATAACGTCCAGCGTTACAGGATGGAAATAACGCTGTCAATGAGACTAGTGAAAACGATTAATGAAACGAACGGTACGCTCAATAGATCCGTAGAAACGACAGAGGAAACGAACTTGAAGGACGCCTTAAAAAACTCACAGAAGCATTTCAATATGAACACAGTGCTATACTGACAGGATTAAGTATAGTGGCATCGTTGAACAGCAACTTTAACGAAAAAATAAAGGTGAATTTTGAAGCTGAAAGAAAGCATTAAGAACGAACGCCGCATTGGAATGTGAATTTATAGGCATCATAAAGTATGTCCAGATTCTGCAGCGTATGTTATCGTAGCGCTTCACTTATTTCAACCTATTGAAGAAGCCTATTTAATGCGCACTGACATGAATAATGCAGGCACTACTCATGGACACTCAAAAAGCTTTTTATCTTACAATATCATTCATTTGCATTTAAAGGGTCTTAAAACATGTGATGTTTTAAAATTGTTATCGTTTAGACAATAGTATTTTTCATACTGTATAATAGATTATTATTACAAAGTATACAAAAATAATTGCATACAGCTTCCCGTTTCATACCCTCATACGGCTGATAAGATAAGTTTTGATGATTGCTGTGTGTATTGTCATTTCAAGATTAACAGTGGACAAATGATAACCCAGTGTGATACATTTATTCGAATGCTGCTTTATGTTTCAAGCGAGAAGTTTTGTTTAAAGTAACCTTAATGCAAATAAATTAAAACGCGCCAAATGCAAATGAATTAAAATGCACCAAATGCAAATGAATTAAAACGCGCCAAATGCAAATGAATTAAAACGCACCAAAACAAATCTTTATAACTACAAGTAAGTTTATAATCATAATACTAAACCCAGGGAAACAGACATGCTAGTCTGTCATGCTTGGAAAGGTCTAGTACCAGTTGACTGGCAGCAGCGATTTTACGTTGAAATCGCTGCTGCCAGTTGACTGGCAATTTAGCGATTTTACGTTAAATTGGCTGCTGCCAGTTGACTGGTAATAGCGATTTTACGTTAAATTGGCTGCTGCCAGTTGACTGTCACCAGCCATTTTTACGATAAATCGCTGCTGCCAGTCAACTGGTTATAGCAATTTTACCATTAAATAGCAGCTGCCAGTTGACTTTCATATTCATAGTCAACTGGCAGCAGCCATTTTAACGTAAAATCGCTATTACCAGTTAACTGGTAATAGCCACTCCGTAATATTTATATATGAGGAGAACGTATTAACACACAGCAAGATTTTCCATTTAGCTAAGTGCTCAAGGTAACATTAAATAAAGCAGTGCAATTGTATATAGTAAAGAGCAACACAGACAGCTCTTTCTCAGCCATGTGGACATCAACTACACTAAACAATAACAACAACAACAAAAAAAAAAAAAAAAAAAAAAAAAAAAAACGCAGTCGTGAACAACAATGAAGTAGACAACAGTTAACATCACTAGACAAAACAACCTGGCGTTAGACTATTAACTCATTTAAGCCTGGCGTACCTTTTATGGGACATAGGCAAACAGAATAGTCCCAGATGTGACGCCGCAGAACGCGGCGTCCCATCTGGGGCTATTTTGTTTGCTAGGAGGAATTTCATCGAAAATTGAGATAAAAATTAAAAATCACTCCTAACACCCCTAAAAATGAAAGTGGACTCATCCAATTGATAATGATGGGAAAATCCATTCGTCAAATATGGGTTAACGACGGCAATGCCAACCACAAGCACTGCTCTGTTCGATATTGAGTCGCTAACATCATACGTTCAAACATTCTTTAGAAAATGTTTTCTTTTATTTCAGGTCCGAAAAGTTCCAATCGTGTTCTTATTTCTTGTGAACATTTACACAAGTCATCAGTTTATGTGTCCTAGTCCAACCCCAATACAGCCAGGTATGTGTCTTATTTACTTGTTACACCTTGTATGTTCCCTATTCCATAGCGAAATAGAAACCGCCTGTGAACAGCGAATCGTCCAGTTTAGTGTCAGTAAAATGGGCAGTCACCGGCTCTTGCTAGCAGTCTTACAGAGGTATCTCTTAGTAACAGATATGTTTCAGTTGGTGTTAGATTCAATTATTTTTTAGGTTTAACGGATTGACAAGATGCATATTGTTGAAAATGTTTGGGAGAGATTTTCAGCGATCCCCAAAATGAATGAAAATAGTTATAACGTTTCACGCGGATTTAATATTATTTTTCTGATACTCGTGTTTTCAGCTCCACCCTCTCCACAATTCCCTGACAGCTATTCCACAATCATAGAAGGAAATATCGTGGAACAGAATATTACAGTGACTGCACAGGAATACTTTGATCATGAAAATAACAGAGCTACTTTAAAGATGCGACAACAGGGCACCTTGCATGATCTTGTCTTTGATTACGACAATGACCAGCTATTTTATGTCGTTGGTATGTAGTCTTAAATTGAGAAGTTTTGCATGCGCACTCACTAATACATTTTAGACAAATTTTCATTCTGTGAATCACGATTTAAATTGGTTACGAAATTAAATTTAAATTTTCATGACATGTGTTGTTTTTAGAAAACAATTAACCATCTTATGCGAAAACCGGTTTCAATTTCAAGGGTGAGCCCCTTTGATTCGCACCTAGCACCCAATACATACATTTATGGATAATGATTATTCTGATATGTAGATGATTTTCCCATGTAGATTGATAGATCTGCACTCAAAATACATGTATATGTACATATAACTCTTTAAAGCATATCAGAAGTCACAGATATTTATAGAAGGGATCCTTGCGTTCACATTCAGTTAATAACATAGGCCACAAATGTCTTCAATTGGCTGAATTACTGGTAATCTGTAAAACAAAATCAACAATAACACATGTTTTTCAAGCTCGAAGTAATCATATCAACATATCATCATGCAATACTGAATAGTATTGTCTGAAGCTGCAAAAATGGAAAATTTTCAGAAATTTTTGGAGGTTTTTCTTATTTTTGCTCAAAAAATAGATTTTGGGTACACGTTAGAACCGCCTTGCCGAGGCGGTTTTAACGAATACCCACAATCTATGTTTTGGAGCAAAAATAAGAAAAAATATTTATACCTCAGTTTTGCTCTATAAAAGTGTGGTATAAGGGGGTAAACATTTCCCGGGCATGTTTTCCTCATGTCAAAGGCGTGTCTTACTACCTTTTATAGATCAGTCATGCACAATAACAGATCTGCGACAAGATAACAACTATGTTTTCTTTGGAAAGCCAAGCAAAACTACAGCCAGAGGCCAAGTTTTCTCTTCAAAAGATGCCTTGTTTTTCGACGGAACGGAGGTGATCATTTGATCTCTCAAAACCACATTGACGTCATTCCGCTACTTATATTTAGTTTCTGGTGTTGCTTTTATTTAATTGTCCTTTTAAACACCACGTTGGTGCCGATCAACCAAGATAAAAATTGTTCATTGTAGAACTCATATTTAAGATCAGTAAAATTGCGTATGCACAATTGCAAACTGCGATATGCCTTGCCGGAATGAATGAAATAAAGCTTGATGGATGAGAAATAAAGTTGTCCCTTAATGTACGCCATATACACAACTTACCTGAGACGCTAATGAAACGTTTATGTATTAACAGATATACCTTGGTCGGGATACAGTTCGAGGTATCTTGGTAGATCATTGGCAAAGCTGTCGATACTGGCCAGATCTGGTGTCCAATTTCACGTTAGACTCGTACTTTACAGGTATTTCCGTAAATAACTAAAAAATAAGTTCCAATTATATTCTAGGAAAATCAGATGCAGTCGTTTTCATATTTGCCAAATGTTTTATTAAATTTAAATAAACTCACGACTATCAAGTATGATGTATAAAAAACTCTTGTAAACCGGTCAAGAATATTTTGAAGACAATACGATTTCAGTGGTCAAATATAGTACTCTTTGAAAAAAAAAACTTAATATGTTATAAATAGCCGTTTTCACTTTGCCATTCTTTGATTCATTTGCATGCATAGTATTTTTTCATGTTAAAGTACCTAACTGGGGTGATCCTATTGGCCAGCCTCAGATCCCGGTTAGAGCAATAGCGAGAGGAGTCAGAAATGACCAAGGCCATGTATTCAACTTCACCCACTATTACGATTATGTCAACTTCGAACCAACAGTAGATGACCCAACCGTTTTCGAGGTATGCAATAAACAAAGTAAAACAATGCAAATTTGTTTTCATCATTACCTTCCCGATACACCAACATGTAATAAAAATGAAAACCAAGGTCCTTAAAGAGCAGTGACCATATTGATGAGAAAAGGGATGGGCCAAACCGCGGAAAGCATCTTTCTATGTCAAGAACAAGCCAGTATAGAGATATAATGTGAAAAACTGAGGTAGTGCGAGGTGTCTCTATTTGCATCCCATTAATCCAGTTAGCACGTATTAATGAATATTGTCTGTCTTTCAGTCTGGCATGCGTGGTTGCGTTTGCTGACAGCCTATACAGCTGTATGTACATTCCCTAACTCTCGTCAACATTCGAGTGTTTCACCCTCGTTTCGCCTTATATCTTCTGTCGGTGTACATGTAGGTACGCTCGACAGAGCATCTGCATTACCATGTTTGTGACCTGGTATGTGGGTCGAAATTAGATTGAAGGTACTGACTTCTTGAACCCACGACAGCTGCCTTATCAGTTCAGTCTTCAATAAAAGCCTCGAGCTCCTAGACATAAGATGGCACCATTATAGACAACTGATTAAAGGTGTATTAATAGGTGAACATGTAAGTTAAAGCATGATTATTTTGTTCCAGACCCCTAAAGGTGTTATCTGTCTGAACAGAAAGAAGACAAAACCCGTTCCGACACTACCACCATTTTATCATTATCGACAAGAGATAATTATGGATGGGGATAATGATGTTTATTTGGCAGATGTAAGTAGCACAATAAAGGCATTACAATCGCATGTGTTCAACATACTTGGGCGTGAAAAAGACATGTTCACTGTATGTGGAAGGGGATATGTTTTATTCTTTGGCCAAGCTAATACTCATTTAAACAATGTTTCGTGTATTTTACACCAGTCTCTGGATAGCCATTCTTCTGCAATGAAGTTCACTCACAGTCTTCTATGACGAATCATTACTAAATTTAGAAAATAATTACGGTATCATTTTTCAAATAGTCATTTATAAAATGCTGCATTTACCGGCACGAATTTATTTACATTCAGGTGTGGTATGATCAGGAATTACGCTATGTTCGTTTTGATTACCGTGTAAAGAACAGAGCTGCGCCACTCTTCACGTTAAATCCTATCACTGAGGTCCACGATTATAACTTTGGTAAGTTGAAACGGGGTTGTTGTCAAAATGTACAACATTTAAATTGAAATAATATTAGAGGTGGTAGAAGGGATTTTAAAATGTAGAAAATGTTTGTCAAAGATGACACAACTTGGCATGCAAAAAGTTTATCGCGCCTAAAAGTTTTCTGACTATAACAGTCAGATAGGTTATCCTATTTAAATTCAGTTCGACAGTGGTCGTCAGTTTGTAGCATTTTGATTGTAATGGTTATAATAAATATCAAACGACCTTAGTTATAAAATACAATAATTTGTTTCCATTTCCATAATAGTTCACATAAAACATAAATGTTATTGCAATGTACAGCAAACTAACGACTGTTTTAATTCAATAATGTGGGTTTAGATCGAAGATATCGGAACTTTTCAGATTATTGAAAGTGCATGCTGCTGCGTCATACATGTATATTCGCGCTCTGATTTTATGAGCACTGAAGCCGGCACCCGTTCATCATCATCGCCACTCGCTTGCAAAAGTGAAAATAAACTTTACATGATATAATGGCCTTGGTTGAGTAACTGGTCACAAAGTCCATTAATATGATTCCTTTTTGAAATTACAGGCCTACGATATGTCAAAGACCAAGTCAAGGGTAACTGCGTAGCAATGCCAATAAGCAATTCATCATTCGACGTGTCAGAAAATTCCACAATCTATGTCAATGGGAACAAATCAAACCCATCATATGTTATCCACATGAAGGATCCAATGAAGCTCTTCTATTTAGACCAAAATTACACTTACTCCGGACAGGTATGTAACATTAACGTAATTAATTAATTTCTATTGGTTGGGATATTCAGCAATAACAGACATTATTGAGCCGCGACGCGAGTAAACCGGTCTTCGGGGTTTCCGACCAGGTCCTACACAAACTGAGCTGTACAAGCACAGAAGATGGCTAGAGGAGGGAAATTCCGGATTTAGAAAGTAGAGGAATTGTACTACCCATGTAACGAAAACAAAGGCGCTCAATTCATATATGGAACAGTTAGAAATATTAGGGTGCTTAATCAAGCAGTTTCATGGCGTCATCTTGGCCCTCGTTGCCAAATTATTGTAAAATAAATAAATTAATGAATAACCATTGCTCTGTTCTTATGGTGATCCTCTAAGTTGAAATGTAGTCTTTGTCTCGTTCGCTAAATTTAATGAAGATGTCCAAAAATTTTACAAACGTTAAGGTGTTTGGCAGTTAATACCATCCCAGATATCTTATTTGTATTTCAGCGAGTTATGAGAGGGTTGCTGTGTAACGTGTTCACTGAGCTTAGGAATGACTTTTCGTTGGGATCAGGCGGTAATCACAAAGCAATCTTTGAGTACTACTTCTTGGCTGTAAGTGTCACGTCCGTCCAGAAATCTGTATTTTATTTTTATCACCTAGAAACTTAACCCATATTTGACGAATGGATTCTCCCATCATTATCAACTGAATGAGCACACTTTCATTTTTAGGGGTGTTAGGAGTGAATTTTAAATTTTATTCATTTTTTCGAAAAAAAAAATTCTCTAAGCAAACAGAATAGCCCCAGATGGGACGCCGCGTTCTGCGGCGTCACATCTGGGGATATTCTGTTTGCCTATGTCCCATAAAAGGAACGCCAGGCTTAAATGAGTTAAATTAATTGTAAAAAGGTTTTGGTTAAATAGGATTTATTTTCACTTTCATTATTTGGATTTGTTGCAGAACTACCGAATTTGTGCAGAACAGTTTTTCCGCGTTATCGATTTTAATTAATTAATCAACTAATTGGACAGTTTTTATACAAATTTCTGAAACTTAATTGAGTCTTTGATTTATTGTTTTGTTATTTCATTTTATTACTTGATTTCAGGATGGGTTTAATGTGTTCCCCGATGACGGCTCTACGTCGCCACAAGATGTTCCAATCTATCTCGACATAAATGTTCCGGGGGTATTTATCTTTGTTTTGTGTTACTGAAATACATGTGTATGAATGTTGAAGAAAAGAAGTCTTTGTTTAATATGATTTAAGCAATTTTTAGAAATTATAGTTAGTTTAATACTTTCAACAATAAAACATTTTAAGTATCTGAGAGTTCTACCTGTAAATTATAAAATGTATAAGCAATGTTTTCATGTATTCGAGTATATGCCATTATTACATCATGTTTTGTTCTCGGTCTAGGTTTACCATGCACAATATAATTTCCTTGATTTCGACGAGGAACATCCAGACCTTTCACTATTTGATGTTTCTACTTGCTTCTCAGAATCAGCAAAACTGCAGTTCCAGATAAGGTTTCCAGGTACCGTACTGCAATTTCTAATTAAAACTTCTGAGAAAAAGATTTGGACCACAGCTTTCCTGTTTATAAGAAGAGTTGAAATTGCATTAAAACGATCATGGACATGGTTTCCGAAGGTGTACTGTACTACCTACAGTACACTTATGCTTATAATGAAAATTAAGTCCTATTCCTGCCCTTTAGTCTCTACAGTGGAATACTTAACGCTACCAGCTAAGTTTTATTTTGATTGCCACTTTAGCAGTCCGATAAAAGTAAATAAACGGGCTTACCTTTTACAGCCATAAAAATGGTTTTCGCGGTGAAGTTTCACGGCGTTTCTCGGCGAAATCGAAATAAATGAGATACATTAATTAATGCGTAAGCGCTTCTTTCTCTGAAGATCCGTGGCGGAACGTCACGTTTGTTTGTCTTTACCAACATTGTAAATGAATAAATAAAACATTAACTGGTACTTCCAGGGTCCTATAAGACTGGTACATCTGGCTCGATTATCAGGCAAGCCAGACGCACATTCTACGAGCTAATGCAAGTTTCTCCTCTACGAGTGCAAGATGTCAGACTAGACTATGATAACTCTCAGATCTATGTATCTGCTACTCTACTCGATAGGTCTCCTGCACAAGGTAAGCGTATGCGATGTACTGTATTATAAGAATCTTATATGGGGTTCTGTTCTAGATGGAAGTTTCCAACCCAAGGGATGACCGTGCTGAGCGGAACCGAGGCTCCGCCGAGGTTCCGCTCAGCACGGTCATCCCGAGGGTTGGAATCTTCCATCTAGAAAAGAACACTATATTAGATTCTTTTTCTTGTACAACAACCCCCCAAATCTGGTTTATTTCAAGGTTTTGCGTATTTTTGGCGCACTTAGCCTGGGTGAGAACACCTGGGTGAGATGCAATTTTCTTGCACACCAGATAGAGAAATCCACACCGTTTTACCCCATGTGAGAAATTCTTATCTCACCCTCGTTATCTCACCCCGGTCGCACAATGCGTTCAAGTGTTCGTTTTTAACATTGGTTGTATAGGACGTCACGTTATTTCGTCGCTAAGCGCACACGTCACGATGACGTCAAAACGTTTTAATTCAAAATGGCGGACGCCGCGATTGTAGCATTTTTCTAGGTAAATAATATAAAAATCAAGCCTCGCCGCATTACGGCGTGCAAGAAAAAGAATCCATCATTCGTGTAAGGTATGGATAGACAAATCTGCCCCTCGGGTCACAGTTTGGCATCACTCGGCGAGCCTCGTGATGCCAAAATGTGACCCTCGGGACAGATTTGTCTATCCATACCTGACACTCATGTAAGATTCTTATATTATCACCCAGGCAAAAAGTGTGGCAATTTCTGTCTGGTGTGCAAGAAATAATTCTTCTCACGAATTATACGCTCCTGATCTGCCGTACGCTCTCTCTCTCTCTCTCTCTGCGTGTCTCTCTACCTGTCTTATGCGGTGACAGATTCACCACACATTTTATTTCATTTACATTAGTATCAGTTACACTGAGATCTTTATATAATGCTTTTTACCAGCCCTGGTATTTTCAAACCCACTTCTGAAGTATTGATGAATAGTTATTACCCACTCTGCGCATAATGTTGGACGCGTTTGTCCTGTAACTGGCTCTTTTTCGTTACTCTCTCTCCCTCCTCCCTCTCTCTCTCTCTCTCTCTCTCTCTCTCTCTCTCTCTCTCTCTCTCTCTCTCTCTCTCTCAGTATGTGTGGCAAGGGCAAGTGGTTGCAGTATTCTGTGTACGTTATGTTCGATCTCGTTTGTTTCCAGCCCAGTTTACCTATATTCCTGGCAAGGAAATCGAGAAGACTGGCGACCTAAGTTACGATTACACGTTTGCCCCCAACATATCTGAGTGTGCCAAGCTGTGTGTGAACAACCAGGGTTTCACATGTAACAGCTATGATTTCTGCTCTCTCGATCCTAACAATATCTGTCAGCTGAACAGAGGGCATATAGAGGATGGAACAACACAGCTGGTCAACAGCACGTGTGACCACTTTTCACGTGAGTGATCATACTGATGCGATTCTTTCAGATAAAAGCACTCATTGCAAGCGATTCAGTGGTAAAGATACAAGCTTCTTACTTTAAAATGAGCCGCGACGCGAGAAAACCGGTCTTCGGGGTTTCCGACCAGGTCCGACACAAACCGGCCTGTACAAGCTCAGAAAAGAGCTAGAAGCTTGAAATTTCGGATTTAAGTAGAAGAGAAATTGTACTATCCGTGTAGCGAAAACAAAGGCGCTGATCAGCTTCGCGGTTACCGCGAAGCTGATCTGCGCCTTTGTTTTCGCCTAGGCAAAAATCCGGTTTTCTCACGATGCGGCTCATTAATAATAACCAGTGAACAGAAAAAGAGTCTATCACAAAAGAATTTCAAGCAGGCATTCTTATTTCATACTTTCCTTTCTACAGGTTTTGCATCTCGTCAATCCTCTGAAGCAATCAGTATTAACTCTACTGAAGTTGACTTTAAAGTTTTGGCAAGCTCATGATAGTGTTCGTAATGCACGACTGTCTCGCTTTCAGTAGGTCACTGATTACTTACATAAGGTTCATTACTCGAAATACCTTCAGACTATATCTTTTTATTGCGTGTAAATGTCACAGGTACGGTAAACGGTCCTACTCAGGAAGAAGCCTCAATCAGTGTAGCCTACGACAGACTCAGACAGCTAGTGTACAGTAGCGGTGTGGCTATACAGATCATACTACCTTTCCAGCCAGATCCAGTAAGAGATTAACTTTCTGTTCGAGTATCATTCAGATAATTATATGACTTTATATCACTTACGGGAAATTGTAAAAAGAGTGTTCACACAAGATCGCCAGAACTTTTTTGTTTTTGCATTCCATTAATTTGGTGTTTCAAAATAAGCAGTCTGTTTATATTTGAAGAAGTTTATGTGATTGTAGCCATATTCCTCTTTTGATCAAGAGTACGCATATAGCCTTTTCAGCCTTTTCTATTAGATTTGTTCAAATAAAAGTTTTGTTACAGGTTATTTACACGGCGGTTGACATAAATATTCTGTTTGGTGAGTCTATTATTCCTATTTATGACGCCATTGTATTGTAAAAAATAAAACATGATGTTGACCAATAATGAGTTTAAGCTATACATTATGAGTCGTGCTTAAGGACATTTTTGGGGAACTGCTTTCTATCTTTTTTACGTCGACCATCTACAATGGTCAGATTTTTTTAAAGGTTCTAGATCTATGTCTGGAATTTCTGAAGATTCAAAATGTGCATGTAGTCAATCTGTTTTAATGAATGTTTCCCGACTAGCGTTTATTTTTAGTGTTTTGTACACATATGGAGCTAGGTGAAATTCCTCCCATTTTAAACGTATTATAAATAAGACACACGCGCCTTGTTATTTAGAACGAAACAAACACAAATCACTTAGATTTGACATTAAAATTTATCTGCCCCTCTAAACTAAACTATATTTCATTAACATTTTGCTACAGGATGGTTGACACCCAAAGAAGTACCATCTCTGACAGGGCAGTTTTCGTACCATCTTGAAATAACGGTACCAAGGTGGAAGGCGGTGTACGACTCGCACGTAAGTGCTGTACATTTAATTTCTGGATTGCTTATCATAATGCATAAGACTGCATTGCATTTTGCGAACCGTCGAAGAGACACATATAAATGTATTCTAAAAACTTCCAAGAAAATTAACAGGTGTATGTGCAACGAATATGTTTTTGTCCAAATTATAACGTCTACATTTGTACAAAATGTCTAGAAACAAACCACAAAACCCCTAAACTAATTTTCATGCGGACAGCACAACATTATTTTGCCTTTGCATTACAAAAAAGACAGCTACAAAAGATCTCAACGTCCTTTGAAGAAAACCAAACACACAATCGGCAACAACAAACAAATTATAATTCGTTTATTTTCAGATCTATTATGACGATGAGTACAAGTTAGTGCGATATGATCTTGTAAACACCCAGCCATCACCGCCTCTCTTCTCTGTAGACCCTATCACTGAAATACATGATTACAATACAGGTATACATGGGTTGTATGTGTTCTAAAGAAAAGGGATATAGGACTGCAAATATCCCTTTATCATACGATTAATTCCATTTTGTCGAGTATTGGCAAGTGCTAGAAATGCTAGTCTGTCTGTCTGCTCATCCGCCTGTGGACAAACTCTCTCGTCTGTGGACAAGAGAAAACGGCATGCTCAATGAAACCATGGGAAACATATTTGAAGAAATATCTGACTTTTTTTCAGATTTTTTATCTCTTTCAAATTCATTGTAAATATGACTTACATGTATATCATCTGTGTTTGCATAAAATTCATTGTTTGTATATTTTATATTTAAATTAAAAATTGTTTAACCTAAATGAATTAGAAATGAATATTTGCCAGCTTAAAATTCTAATGAATCCATCACCATATTTACTGATAGTTTTACATACACAACAAAATGTTAAAATTTTGACTGACATGCTATATATAATGTTACTTCCAGGCTTGGCTTATATGATAGATCATCAGATTGGGAACTGTTCTGTTACGCCCATTACCAACAATTCATTTGATGTTCAGTTTGGTAAAAATGCTGGTTATGTGATTAAGATGAAAAATCCACTAGATTTGTTTTATCTAAATGGATCGTATAGATACGCTGGTCAGGTAAATTCCAAGAAGTACATGCTTTTGTGGGTAACTTAACATGATACATAAAATTGGTGACTATTTTGACGTATTTCTATCCCTAGAACTAAAACAAATCTGATTTATTTATAAAATCAGCAGGCGATGCCACTTAATGATACAGTATTTTCATCTATAAACACACCAACAAGTTTCAAAAACATGCGACACGTGTTTGCATAATCTATGCCAAAACATACACGAGTAAATAATCTGAAAACCAGAGGTATTTGATGACGATTTTATTGCGACTGTAAGTATCGACATTTAACAAAATTATAATATCATTTCACATACCATTACTAAATTCTTATTTTATCATCAGGAAAACATGTCCGTGTAATGTATACCCCTTTATACCCCACATTCATATAGCAAAACTGGGGTATGATGGGGTATACCTATTTTTCTTATTTTTGCTCCAAAACATAGATTGTGGGTACTCGTTAGAACCGCCTCGGCGAGGCGGTTCTAACGTGTACCCACAATCTATGTTTTGAGCAAAAATAAGAAAAATATCAAAAATTTTCCTCTGAAAATTATCGATTTTTGACCTGAAAAAATTACTGTATATCATATGGGCATGTTTTCGTAATGTGATATTTACTGGACATGCTTGACCAATAATATCAGCAGCATACTCGAATGACTTGCAGAGAACGATCAGAGGGATGTTATGCGATGTTTTCGAAGCTTGGAGGAACGACTTCAGGTTCGGCGACAACCCACTTGGCCAATCAATATTTCAGTTTTATTTCTTATCGGTAAGATAGTTTCTTAACTTAATAGAAACGTAGTGCCAACCATTTCACGTAATGAAACCTGAACCTCGTGCAAAAATGCAAAAAAAAAAAAAAAAAACGAATGTGGAATGACGCAGTACCGCACAACTAAAAGCTTGAGAAAAATTACAGCTTTAAACATGCCACCAATGAGTGCTGTTGTGTGTACTTGTGATACTATTATAGAAGATGGTCTACCACTAACACATGATATTGGTATGTCAAAAGCTGCATCACCATAAAATGTAAAACGCCACTTTTAATATACCATCAGAGTTAACGGTGATACTTTACACTGTAGAGAAGTAACAACCACATTGCGTTTGTGAAAGATGTCCGACAAAGTTGTTTATGAAATTACCTTTCCTTTCAATTACGATACTGCTTTCTCCTTAGGACAACTGGCAGGAACTAGCCGAAGATTCGGGAACACCCGTCAATTCTCAACCAATCGCCCTCGTTATAAGCTCCACACAGGTATACCACGTTAAACTCTTATGATATAATCGTTGGCACAAATGTTTTCTTTGCTTTCTCGTATTTTGTTGATATCTACTTTAAAGCATTTACTTTTCATATAGAAAATCTACTTCTGATCAGACTTTTATATTTTATTTTCTCAGTTAATATAAAAATATCGAAACCGATATATCGCGCTTCCTTTAAATTTATAAAAAGGTACAAGTAGGCAAAGATCAGGAAAAGGCGCAATCAGAAAAAAGATTCCCACTCCAAAAACCGAGGTGGGGAAAAAACCAAACTAACAATCAGGCACTTATACCATGAAACATATCGTAAGCCGAATGAGCAGCTATTTTCCCAATAGGTGGCCACTCAGTTACCTTAACTTAACTAAAAATATGAAAACATACATAAGGCGCCAACAGCACAAAAATTTTTTAAACACCAAGACATAAAACAAAAAGAACCACTACAGAAGTATCGACTTGGAACGATCAGTAACACAAAGTTACTGGCGGGCTTAAACCGGTTTTACAGGTACCTAACCTCACCCTCAGCTTCTGCAGTGGTTCACAACATTTAGTTAGTTCTTCGGTCCTCGTGGTGAATCTCTAACTAGTCAATGAATCATCAAGAACAAACAAATAAATCATGATAAACATCCTGATGAATCAATGACATGCGCGGATCCAGAGGGGGGTACCGGGGGTCCGGACCCCCCTGGAATTCGAAAATTTTACCTAAAAAAAGGTCATTTCGGGATTTTTGGGAGGTTGGACCCCCCCCCCCCCCTCGTCTGTAACCAAAAATTACCATTTTCGTTGGACCCCCTCTCATGAAAATTTCTGGATCCGCGCATGAATGACCAGGACTCACAGATTGAGTAAGCTGCCCGACGATGGAGATCCCTGGGCGCCGAATAACCTACTAACTCCGGAGCACTACTAACTGCGTTGAAATTGGATATAAATAGAAAGAGTACACCCACTTTACATGTTCGCGTGTAGAGTTTATCACTTAGTTTTTGTTTACGTTATATTTGGAATTATCAACATTCATATTGATCACGTATTGTTTAAATAATTTAAGATAAAATGACGCTACGAATTAACGAACCTCTTAACTCATTTAAGCCTGACGTCCCTTTTATGGGACATAGGCAAACAGAATAGCCCCAGATGTGGCGGCGTCCCATCTGTGGCTATTCTGTTTGCTTAGAGAATTTTCATCAAAAAATTGAATAAAATTTAAAAATCGCTCCCTAAGCCCCTAAAAATGAAAGTGAACTCACCCAAATGATAATGATGGGGAAATCCATTCGTCAAATATGGGTTAACATTAATTTTTCATTCACAGAGTACCTTCACACTAACGTATGATTTCTACGACTTTAATGAACAGCACCCAGACTTGTCAAACTTTGACATAAGATCATGCTTTCCTGGAACCACACAGAAACACTTCCTTATAAAATTCAGAGGTTTGATTTATTACATTGTTGACCAACCAAAATGGTTTATATTCTGAATCTAGCACGAACGTACTGCTGTTAGAAATCGTATTGGTTATTACGTATTAACCTTAAGCGTTTTCTTGAGGACATCAGTTTGTATGAATATTATTAATTACGTACATGTGCAAATATTTAGTTTGTATCAATAGATAAATGGACATCATGATTAAAGAAATTTATTAACCTTCGTGTCAATTAAAGGGCAACTCAACATTTGGAAGACCTTTCATGAGCAAAATTAACCTGTAAATGCATAATATCACTGCGTGCATATTTATAACAGGAAACTACCATCCAACTCTGGACACGAAACTGAAAGAATTTATCAAGCAAGTACAGAGTACCATTGCCTTTGTAACTGCTGTTTCACCTTTGCGATATCAGAACCCTCAGATTACATACAATGGCGGATACACTTACTACCTCGGTACAATGGTTGAACAAGCACCTACTATACGTAAGTGGCTTTAGAGTCATACACCGCCATTATCATCATCACCAACACCATCTTCATAAAATAAAATTGATTGCTTAATTAAATCATATGTCTTTCAAGCCCGTTATTTGAAATGGAACTTAACTCACGAATCTGTGTTTAACTCAAATTGGTCTTCAAACGAGTCCAAAAAATAACGAAGGATCAGTTTATATATAAACAATGACGCATTAACCATTATCAAATACCCTTAATAC
Source organism: Rugalucina vietnamica (assembly GCA_964017185.1). Classification (NCBI taxonomy): domain Eukaryota; kingdom Metazoa; phylum Mollusca; class Bivalvia; order Lucinida; family Lucinidae; genus Rugalucina; species Rugalucina vietnamica. The sequence goes on along the minus strand of OZ024873.1, from coordinate 30,816,893 downwards.
GTAGCTATAGAAATATAAGAGACACCTCAAAGAGTAGAGTTAACTTTGCATCCTCTGATGATTGTTATTTCCCCTTTTTCAGTTGATTTTACAAAGACCTCTAACAACGTGGGTATCTTCCCAGCGGACAAGACCATAGACGGTGCCATGGATGATTTTACTTGTGCTGCTCTCTGTCGCAATGAGAGTACTTTCGTCTGTGATAGTTTTGATTACTGCGCGACAGCACAGAAGTGTCAGCTCAGCAGAAAACATGCCAAGTCCAGTGGACCCGCTACACAACCTAGTCAGATATGCGATCACTATTCACGTAGGTTATCCTTTTCCACATGTGGGTTTCCTACGCTCAATGATTTAAGAAAAGAATAAATGAGCCGCATCGTGAGAAAACCGGATTTTTGCCTATGCGAAAACAAAGGCGCAGATCAGCTTCGCGGTAACCGCGAAGCTGATCAGCGCCTTTGTTTTCGCTACACGGATAGTACAATTCCTCTTCTACTTAAATCCGAAATTTCAAGCTTCTAGCTCTTTTCTGAGCTTGTACAGGCCGGTTTGTGTCGGACCTGGTCGGAAACCCCGAAGACCGGTTTTCTCGCGTCGCGCTCAAATAATCGTTGAGATGTTTTCTACTGATACTATCTTTTGGCTTATGAGGGTAGCAAGCCAGCTCAGGCTTATCATCTTTTGTAGTCCATAACTATTTAACATTGAACTTGTGTATTACTAAAAGCATCTGGATAGAAATGTCAACAAAGTCGGTAGACAGCTGGCGTTGTGGCGGCCCTAAAAATTGTCATCCCGTACACCATACATAGTGCAGATTATATTTTCCTTTTGGTCCTTTGAGATCAGCGAGGGTATTCTGAGAAATCAGAAAATTATGATCGGTTTAGATACATTTAAACCAAGATTTTATATATTTGGCCCTCTGCGGATAATACTAGTCTTTGTTGAAAGTTGCAAAATTACAGTAATTCTCTTTGGTTCCATGTTGCAAAACCTAAAAGGTCACTGACGAGGCTTAAGTAGCCGAAACCATGGTATGGCCCATCTCATTTCGTATTAATATGTGCACTGCTCGTAAAGTATCTCAGTTTTATTTTTATAATTTATTTGTATTGCAGGCACCGTTGACAGTATACCAAATATTGAAACTTCCGTGGATCTTGCAATGAGAATGCTCAAGAACTATGTGTACGGTGCCCATGGTTTTAATATTTCGATCCAAACCGACCAGGGAACGGTAAGCATGCAATGACCCGAGGTTATAAAACTTTTTTCAAGCTCAGCTCAGCTGAGCATGAAATTTCAACTGCTCATAAATACCAAATAACCCAAAATATATTGAAATTGAAGGTTTAGAATGCCAAAGCCTGTAATTTATCCTGCTAATAAATGTTAAAATGCCAACAATTGTTGGCATTTTAACATTTATTAGCAGGATAAATTTTAGTCTCAGCTGAGCTGAGCATGAAAAAAGTTTTATAACCTCGGGGCCAGTCCGTAAAGAGACTAAACGTTTAAACAAAACTCAGCCTGATCAAGTTACCTCACGGTTCTTTGTGGAAGGCGAGCATTATGCAGTCATAAATGACACTAATTAGGGGTCATATCGTGAAATATTAAAAAGATTGAAGAACTGAGAAAGTAACAAAAGCTTCAAAAACAACAGTGGTCAAATGTTTTTTTTTCTTCAGTTCTTCACTACGGTACAATAGCATTTTCTCCACGTCTGTATTTGTAGATTCTAAAAGAAATTCATAATTGAACATAAAAATGTTTTCAGTGATCTTTTTTTTTCTTGGTAGTCAACGTTTAAAACAGAGAATTACCATCTAATGCAAAGGCTTTAACCGTTTCTGTGAAGTCGAAATTGTATAAAACTTTGCAATAATAATGTTTTAATTGTTTGCTACAGACCATGACGTACACTGCCGTATTGTTCGACACAGATATTCTGCGACCTGACACCCAGGCAACTACAAGTAGGGGCTTACGTTTTCCTTTCCAACATTCTAGAATTTTTTTCACAAAGAGAATAGTGCAGTCGCTGAAAGATAAATTTATTGTATACTTATAAATATGGCCAGAGGCATTCAGAGACAGATCAACATTATCAAGTTTTTGGTATGTATTTTGTTTGGCGAAGGTGTTTGCTTATTTATATAACATAAAGCCCAAATGTATATTGTTGTTTGGAAGGACAAGCGTTCAGATGTGTTTTTTCCATTAATTCCTTTTCTTCCAGGTGCTAATCTGCAGCACTTCATTCCCTCAAGACAGAAAGTGGTTTTGATGAACAATGACGCTCAGTTTAAAGGGGTGTCCGTCGACCAGTGCGCATCAAAATGCCTGAGCGAAATGACTTTTGATTGTTTGTCTTTTGACTACTGCTTTGATACGGGAATATGTCTACTGAGTCACATTCATCCGGACCAGAACCCGAAACTGGTTGTCACTCACCAAATGTGTGATCTGTATGCTCGTGAGTTATCAAACTTTATTATCACATTTTAGCTCATGCAAAAAGCTGTGTATTTATAAATATTGTTAGTTCGGTGATAAAGTCGATTACTATGGGCGCTCAAATGAAAATACGAAGAGAATATTGAACTTATTATCGCTGTGTTAACTGTTTTTAACAATATTAATCTGGATTTGAAAGGTAACAGTGCCTATAGTAAATTTTCAACGACCTAAGATTTTATGACTTTTCTAGGTAGTTACCTTGACGATTACACGAAGTACCCTGGGCAAGTGACCCAAACACAGGGCGACACAACAATATCAAACGTTTACAACGCCAACTATTGTGCACGGATGTGCTCTAATCCGGGCTTAAATGGAGGCCAGAATTTCACGTGCAAATCCTTCGACTACTGTAGCAACAACAATATCTGTACACTGAAACATACGCACGTGCTGGAACTTCCGAAAACAGCTTTATCTTCAAATAGCGTGTGCTCCCATTATTCAAGTAAGACTTTCTTCTACTTTGTATAGAATAGTGTTAAATTTGAAATATATTTATTCCAGCTAAGTGACAATGTACAAAATGTACTCATGTTTGAGCTCTTGTCTAGAAGAGTGTAAATGAAAACACGGCTTAGGGAGCGCGGTGGCGTAGTGGTAGAGCGTCGGACTCCGAATCGAGAGGTCCTGGGTTCGAACCCCACAAGCGTCACCGTGTTGTGTCCTTGAGCAAGGCACATCTACTCCCTACAGTACTGGTTAAACCCAGGAAGCGTTGGCTCCGTCCCGACATGACTGAAAAATTGTTGACTGGGACGTTAAGCCTCAACACAAACAAACAAACAAACAAAACACGGCTTATGTGTGCCTCGCATTGATTACATGCGTCTTGATAATGATTTATATAAATAAGTGACACGTCACATCAATTTTCCATCACCATTTCAGGAAAATATGTTCATGATTTCACTGTTACAAAAGCCCACGATGTAAAGACGGGCCAGTCACTTCAGTTCAACAATGTATCGCTTGATTCGTGTGCCAAACTGTGTGCTGAAAACAGCGGAATATCGTGCAAGGCTTTCTCATATGGAACTGCAGCGTCTTCATGCAAATTGCTTGGAATTGATCCTGTCAGCAATAGGGGCAGTATTGTCAACAGTGGAACCAGCGATCTCTATACACGTAAAGAAAATAATTATATTTAAAACACATGGAAATATACTGAAATTAGGCTAGTATAGATGTTCCAATGCCATCGTGTATGGCATTGAACATGTTGAATATAAACAAGACTTTTGTTGCCCTAAATTGTTATGATCTGTTATAATCCTGCTTAAAGAAAGAGTTATGTAGAAATACAATTTACTTTCATCCCACATCGAGACATTATTACGATACTCCAATTATATTTGTCTCACTCAAAACAATCCCAATGCTAATTTACTCCACTCCTGAAAAACCGGTCACTGTATGGGATGTTCGAGGAAGATTTATATATATTGTCGCGTCGCTCTTATGGTAGGAAAGTGGTAAAAATGTTCTATTCTGGTCTCATGTACATTAATTTGATAGAAAAAAAATGTTTTCTTCAAGCGGAACCGGAATTCGCGGCCCGATTCGCTGTAGCGGCTAGCAACAGTTTTTCACGTTGAAACATTCGAAATACTGCTTTGGCAAAATGTCGTCGACTATAGATGCTTTTCCAAAATCCATGAAAATAAATGTTCTGTCTCTCCAGATCCCCGCCCCAACTCCCAGTAGGGCGGTGAGGAAGCTATGTAAAATGTACGCTATTTCAAATTTTGTGCGCAATAAGAGGAGAGCGTCTCGACAAAGGCATTGTCGCCGACAGGTAGCGCTATAACACTGACCTGTCGCCTTTGGCTCGTTGCATGCTGGGAATGTCCGCCATGGAATCCATTTTGGAATCCATTTTATATGTAGATCATATTAATATAATTTTACATACATTTTATTTTTGTCATTTTGTTACGTCCTGTGTTTTACCTCTGCACAGCTCGAATGAAAGAAATACATTCTAGTCCAGCAAATTCAAGAAATCTATTAATTGATTCTCGCGAGAACTGAACGGGATTAGCCGATTTTGGCTAAATCCCATAATTCAAAGCGTCAAATGCGAGAGATCTAGATGAGATATCGTCAGATCTCGCGAGAATGCGACAAAGGTGGTGTCTTATTTCATATTATCAGTGTTTCAGCCGTTTTATGATTGTGGCATTATTAGCATGATTGATTGATTGATTGATTGATTGATTGATTGTGGCATAATCGATTATTATTACCTGACCATAGAATGTTTTTATTCAGCACCTTACAACTGTGTTTCTGTGTTTGCTAGGACAATATTACCCTGGCCAATCTGGCGGAAATGGTAAACCTGGTACAAATACTGGTTCTAACACACAACAGCAACAGGGTAACAACAGTGGCAAAACTGGCTATTCCGCAGGTAATACAGTTATGAAAGTATAAATATTCATCTGTTCACTTATGTAATTTCGTAATGGTTCTTGTTTTGCCATTGTTGACGTCATAACATATTTTGTTTTAACCCCTTGTTTAATATATTTTGTTTTGGATTTTAAGGTAAGGATTTGTGTCTTTCTGTTGTAAATAAAAAATTAACCGAGATCCTTTTCAGACGTATAGGTTATAACTTGAATGTTATGCGACAGTCTGCATTATTTATGCTTACATGTAGTTTTTAACCCAATCATGGTTGATAATTATGCTGCCTTCTTTAATTGCACGCCGGTGGGTCGGGCGTCAGACTCTATAATGGGCACAACTTAAAGCTATTCATTTTAGTTGGTTGGGGCCGGAGCTTCTTGTCTGTTGCTTGGCCCACCGGGGTCCAACTGGTGTTTTTCTTTTGCTCCGGAGTTAGTAAGTTATTCGGCGCCCAGGGGCAGCTTACTCAATCTGTGAGTCCTGATTTTTTATTCATCAGTATGTTTTTCATGATTTATTTGTTTGTTCTTTAAGATTCATTGACTAGTTAGAGATTCACTACGAAGACCGAAGAACTAACTAAATGGTATGAACCACTGCAGAAGCTGAGGGTGAGGTTATGGTCGTGTAAAACCGGTGAAAGCCCGCCAGTAATTTTGTGTTACTGATCGTTCCAATGCGATACTTCTGTGATGGTTCTTTTTGTTTTGTGTCTTGGTGTTTATTTTTTGTGCTGTTGGCGCCTTTTTCATATTTTTAGTTAAGTTTAGGTAACTGAGTGGCCACCTATTGGGAAAATAGCTGCTCATTCGGCTAACGATACGTTTTTATGGTATAGTACCTGATTGTTAATTTAGTTTTTTCCCAACTCGGTTTTTGGAGTGGGAATCTTTTTCTGATTTCGCTGCCTACACAACTTGTACCGTTTTAAGAGCAGTTCTTGATCAGTTATTGGTCATTAAACGTCTGTGGCTGTAGCTGAATCCAAATTATTACAATTACAGGTGCCATGGCTGGCCTAGCTATCGGTATGTTGATCCCGGGTCTTGTGATCGGCGCCGCACTTCTGTATTTCTGCAGAACAAAGCGTCTGGTTGAGGAGGAGCAGATGCGAATGGGATTTGTGAACATGTCACATGACAATGAGGATCATTTCAATGACGTCAAAACACACAATCCTGAGGAGGAGGAAACCCCCTCACATCTTACTCAGTATGATACCGTCAGCTAGTAGACAAAAGTGTTCTATTGTTAATGTTGGGTTGTGCAAATGACAATAATGTTTGTTAGATAGAAAGAGTCGCATGTAATAACATAAAGGAACGGAATAAATTAATGTCATAAAGATGTATTAAGCGGGTGTTATTACACAAACAAAGTATGCAACATCGCACATCATCGTGACTGGGACTTATTCCAATACTGAACTAAAATTCGTTCAGTTTTTATGACATTTTATTAAGATTTTACACGTTTTAAAAACACTGAAATTACAATTATGTAATTTAAACACGTCTCTTTAGAATTTCTTGAAAAATATCGGTGAAGTGCAATAATGAAATTAATTAATGTGTGACACCTGCAATGATTTCAATTATAATTTGATCTGCAAATAAACATTTTAGGACAATTACATTCAGTTGAAGAGAAGATTGGCTTGGGATTTGTGAACAACATGACAATGAAGATCATTTCAATGATGTCGAAATAATCCTGAGGAGGAAACATTTTTTTTTTTTTGATTCAGTTTTACGTCCCCTTTCAAGCTTTTTCACTCATATCGAGACGAATCAATCGGTAGGTGTGGCGAAAACCGGAGTACCCGGGGAAAAACCACCTGACACACCCGCAAGCAGAACATGGCTTGTCTCATATGAATTCGTGCCCCGTGCGAGGCGCGAACCCACATCGGTGAGATGATCGAATGATCAAGAGCACTGAAGTCAGCGACCTTAACCACTCGGCCACGGGGGCCGCCAGGAAACAATTTAAATCTTACCAAGTATGATGAATGTATTTTCCTCTGCAAGTAATACATACAAATTTAGTTGCGTATGAAATTAGCCACATGCTATAGTAGGGGATGTTACACAGAAGTAAATGATCATTTAACTTCTGAAGAAATGCAATATGATTCAAAGCCGGTGCCTTCCGCGTTGGCGTTTAGAGTTTATTTCAATGCTCTTCTGATTCGTTCATCTCAGTTTTTTATGATAAACAATTAAAAATACTGAAATATGCAATTGTGTTAAATACATATGGTGGTTATTAAATCATTTTGTATATGGGTCAAGTGCAATTAAATATTCATGTAATATGTTGATGATGTGTATTTATTTTTATGTGTAATTTAATGTGTTAAATAAAGCCCTTTGGTAGTGGGAAGAATGATCCTGTTTTTATTTTATTCCAAGATAAAAAGATCATCAAAAATAAAATAAAATAAAATAGTGGATACACATATGGTAAAATTGTAAAATAGTGCATTTTCTTGTAAAAGAGCCAGTTTTTCAATTTTCAAGCTACTTTTCTATGAAAAAAAAAAAAAAAAAAAAAAAAAAAAAAAAACTTTGGCATTAAAACAAAGAATGAAAAAGTGTATTGATTTTTCATAGTTCATTTCTTTTTTCACATTTTTTCAGTTTTAAAAAAGTACCTCCTATCTCATATGTAGATATCTGAAAGAGTTTGTTGTAATTCTTTTACAAAACATTGACCTTTTAATAATTCTTTGGATTACAATAACATAGTAAGCAACAAAGAAACACTCCATTGTTGCAGTATATCCTAATGCTTCATTCAATAATGCCATTTAAAGGTTTAAATTGAATTTATAAATGGATATTAATTGATAAACTTAAATACACAACCTGCTACATTTTATCAGTAGAAGTGACAACAATGTTTATACTTTAATTCATAAATTAAAGGGTTTGATAAAATTTGGGTTGGCATTTCGATATACATATTCCTTCTGCTAAATAATTGGTAAATGACAATTATTAACCTTGTAACAATTGTGATAAGACGCGAAAATACTTGAACGGAATCAAGTAAAAATAAAAATTCAAACAATTTATGGAAGTGTTCTTTTCCAATTGGAAAGAACAGGAATAATACTAATACACCAGAATTGGTTCATCAGGATGGAACTAGCAATGAGACAAGATGTAACACTGAGAGACGAATACCTGATGAAAATCTGGGACAATTATATCATCAACAATCTGATAGAAACCATGCCCTGTCGGATGGCTATTTATGACTTGAAGTCACGCAGGCACGTGATTTCTAGTGATGGGTTTTACCCTCTTGACAAGGAAATTGCAGAGATCGTTGAAGGGCTAAAGTACCCCGAAGTGGTCTATAGAAACGGCGTGACCGTCAAAGATCAGCACTATAATGTACGTCTCGCGGATGGAAGGAATGGGATTTTCGCAAAGGACGGTGAAGATGGATGTACGGCCTGCCAAACATTTACATTGCTCATATTGGGAACTAATGACAGTAGGGCGGACAGCACATCTGTGAATGAGCAAATCATGAGTCTTGGAGATTACTTCAGAAAATTAGGACTTTGATTGAGATTTTAAGTGTTCAAACGGTAGTTTTAGCCGTGTGACATTTTGTGTTCTTTTAATGGATTACACATCGACCATAGTTCCCCATAGTGAACATTTGCATTGCAGAAGCTTCGTTTTTAAATGTATTTCAAGTGTACATTCAGCGATTGCTCGCAACATTTAACAGTGACAATAACTATTTCATGATAGTGTTGTATTTACATGAAGGCTGTCTATGCTTTGTTGAATAAGTCATGTGTCTTCATTTCATTACAAGTTTAAGTGTTTTTTTTTTTTGTTTTTTTTTTTTTTTTTTTTTTTTTCGTTTTATGTACCAGAGATGTTTCAGTAGTCTAATAGCTTTCGATTCTGGGATCCACTGTCGGACAAATAAACGCAAGATGTTGATATCGATGGGCAGTAATTAAACACCCTTGATGGTTGATACAATATGAAGGGTCATGGCAATTTTTGACAGGACAAGGAAAACTAAACCTCAAAGAATATTGCTATTATTCATATATATTATTTTCAAACAGTTTGGGTATCATGGTGTATATAATAATTAAAACACTTAATATTAAGAATTTGTCAAATGTTCTGGCCATGAGCAAAGTTGTGCCTGCTGACACACGGATTGGCAATAGCTGAATGGCATTGTATTGGCCAATTCTCCATTAAAACATGGAGAACGACCATAAAATAATCATTCTTCACAAGACCTCTATTTCATTGATCTAATCTTCCAAAAGCAAATACACTTGGTGCTTCAAACCAAAGGGGTCAAAGACCGTACAATGATATCGTTTCTATCCTTGAAAGGTTTTGGCGAGTGTGGATGCGGACTATGTCGACCGTGAGTGAAGACAGGAGAATTTGGCAAACTTTGGATTAGATTTGTCTTGGTGTGGCGCAGGAATCGAAATGGGCCCGGACCCCACGGACACACTACGAAAGATTCCTCTTCGCGATGGGGGGAGTATGCGCTGTAGACTTTGCGGAAGTTGTCAAGGAGTTTCTTGGGGCGGATGACGTCCCCATATAATCTGTCCCAATGTTCCCAGGCGTTTTTGATCTCAGTTTGCCGAAGTTGGCGATAGTAACCATCAGTCGCATCTTTCGCCTGAGAAAGAAAGAAAGAAAGAAAGAAAGAAAGAAAGAAAGAAAGAAAGAAAGAAAGAAAGAAAGAATATAGCCGGAACAGGAACACCATATGGCCAGTCAGATTTAGAAACTGCCTTTTTTAGAAGACGTATATGACTAAAGGATCTCGGAAGACTATATAGGTTTTCCGCCCAAAGCTTGAGTGTTTCTGGCAGCTTCTGTGTTAATCTTATAGGAAAATTGTTGCATTTTCCGTAAAATTAAAGGATTTATTGATGCAACAACATGGTGGAAACCTTTTGATGTTACATACCTGCAGCATAAATCTGTGTCAAAGAGGGGGGTGTCAGATTTTTTCGAAAAATTATTTTGTCAGAAAACAACTTTTTTGCCATAGATTATCAAGAAAATACTACAAAATGTCTATTGCAACCGAAAATTTTGGGTTAAAATTATTTATAGACTTATAACTGGTACATCATGTTTATCAGATTTATAATTCTAAATAACACCGTCCATCACTTTTACAAAAACCTGTACCTTAAATATACTATGCAAAAACATTAAGCAACTTCTACTTTGAATACTGACCCCATATGTTTTGTAGACATTAGGGAAGTTCTTCTGACAATGGCTTGCAGGTATCAAATTAAGGAAAAACGAATAGTTGTGTGGTGCTGAAGTAACGTTAGGTTTTAAGTCCACGGACGATCAAAAATTGAGAAACATATTTTGCACAGTATATTTATATGCATTGAAAGGTGTACACTTAATGTGTATACAATACCTATAAAATAGGACACATATACAGTATATTTCCATAGCCTTGGTACAATATAAATAAAAGAGTTGAGCCCATTTATCGGTTTTTGGGCTTTTTGACAGCCTTCCCCACCCCCTTGCCCAAACATGACATTTTGATATAATATGTCCTTTACAAAAATACAGTTGTGTTCAAAATATTTTGATTGGGCAACGGTGGGGGGGACATGGACTTATAAAAAGTTTCCTATTTCCTATATGATCCTATATTAAATTCAAAGATTTTGTCCAATTATTAAAGAAGTCACTTCTTGATTTACAAACAACATTACATGTCTAAATACAACAGAAACTTATTTTTCGACTGTAATAAACTTCAGTTAAGTGCCTGGAACTTGAGATTTTGAAGATTTCTTGGGCAATCTCACTATTAGTAAAGAAATCTTCCGAGATCCTTCCACTGTTTACTTTATAGCATTCCCGGGGTTGCATTCGTAGCGAAAAGGACATATCAGACACATCCGATACAGTGATTTATTTACAGTTTTGAGACTATATAATTTGTGTCCTTGAGACTCACTGGATTCAATACCAATGGGTCCAGCTACCACTTTATGAGTCAACAGCACTATTTTTCATAGCAAACCTGCAAAAATCATTGCATCCTGGGACTCACCAGAATGAAACCTTTGAATCCCAGACCAAATTATGAGTAAAAGATGCAGGATGCGCAGATAAAAAAACACTGCCGATATATGTACAAGAAAATTAGAATCACGTATACGCCAGATGTAAACGCCTGAATATTGCATCAGATGAGTCGTGCTGAAACGCATTGCCACCTGTTGTTTCTTCATGTAAGTGAAGATGCAATCAGAAGCCACCCACGACGGACTATTTTTGTGTGGGGTCTGGACAGTCGGCTATTCGTGACCTGCGTAAGTCCAATTCGCATGCGCCAAAAATACACGTGTAAATATACTCCGGTGTGCAAATTTTACTCGGGGTAAGCAAATGGCACATGTGAACGCAAATACACACCGGAGTATATTTACATATGGGTAAATTTACTACTGGGTCTGAGCAGATGCAAATTTTATTTTTACAAATACACACGTGTAAATTTACTATTATGTCCCATGCGAACGCAAAGTAAAATTTACCCATGAGTATTTTTATTTCAAGTCAATATTCTGCTTTTAGATAACAAATTTTCACATTTTTTGTTCATAACTGATTATATGACAGTGGGTGAAAGTGTGGACATTGTTGATAAATAAGAGTTTATTGCCATTCGACACATTTTAGATCATATGGAGTGCAAACAGCCACACTATTTCTTCATCATTCTTGGTGAGGATTCTTTGGACATTTTAACAGTAATTGTAAACTGTATAATTGCTAAGGTCATGCCTGACCATTACATGATTCTCCTCTGCTGCCAAAGTCTACAAGAACACCTTGAAGCAGCCTCTTCTTGTTTTGCAAATACAGAAAACTTAAATGAACAGGTTTTAATCCAGAAATGATAAATTTACATACAAAAATACTCCTGGTGGTAAAACCCATGCGAACGCAATTTAAATTTACTCACAGGTTGATTTGCACACCGGAGTATATTTACTCACCGTAGTATATTTACACGTGTGTATTTTTTGCGTATGCGAATTGGACTTTAGTCTAAATGACTGGGCGCGATAGCTCGATCGGTAGCGTGTCCGATTCGGTACGAAGCGGTCGCGATCGATCCTCACGTCAGGCGAATTTCTTTCACTATTCAACATGAGCATTTGTTGCGTCTTCTACTGCTGATTTAAAAAAAATCAGTTAAGTGGTCAATGAAACGTGCATCATTACGAAAACTTCTTAATGCAATGTACAAAGATTTTTAAAGTTGTAAAAAAATGAACATTTTCAGTAGAATTTTTTTTATTTTTTTTCTTATTTTTGCTCAAAACATAGATTGTGGGTACACATTAGACCTTCCGCGGCGATGCTGTTCTAACGAGTACCCACAATCTATGTTTTGGAGCAAAAATAATAAAAATAGGTATACCCCTCCATACCCCAGTTTTGCTAGTATATAAAAGTGGGGTTCGAGGAGGTATACATGTCACGGACATATTATCCTGATGTCGTGTACACGTTTGTTATCATCGGTTTCTTGGAAGCTTAACCGCTCAGCGGGCACATGACGTCATAATGACGTCATATCAACGTCGATGCGACGTCACGACGTCACATCTACGTCGATCTGACGTCATTATGACGTCATGTGCCTGCTGGGTGAGAACTGTGTGGCTAGTAGTGTTGGGTATCGGTCGCGAAAATCACTATCGATTATCGGAGCACATTAGTCGATTGATTATCGATTGTACAATCGAAATGTATGTTCCCCTTACATTAACCAGTGAAGTGATTAAAAATGCTCAGTATTTGACAATGTAGTGACAAGTCACTGCATCATGCCCCTTCTCTGTATTTAAATTGAACATAGCCAATATATTAAGGCCACATTTTCTACAAATGATAAAGTGACCATGTGATAGAATATTGCTGTAGCACATAGCATAGAAAAAACCTAACTATAAACAGTGAAGATTGTCAAGTGATGCTTTAATAAGTGAATATTAACAATGCATTCAAGTCTAAATGAAGGCAGACTTAAGGAGGCATTATTGTGACAAAATAATTCTTCTCTAAGCAGCAAATTAAACTGTATCAAAGCAATTACACTTAATATTTGAATTGAATTTGTAACAACATTTTATGTTAGTAAATGTTTTTACTATACACTCATGTATTTAATTTCGATTAATCGATAGTGGAAAATTCAAATCGATAGCTACCGATAGAAGCTAGATTCCGATAGTTATCGATTATTTCGATTAATCGGCACAACACTAGTGGCTAGGATAACAGAATGTCTCGATATTTCCCAAGCTGTTGACCGTGGACGAAAAGCACTAACGCGGACGTGTAAATTTAGTCTCATTTACCTTCGCTCTGATGCTGGGTAGATCGTTGAACGTTGGTCTGTGGGCTTTACATTTCATCTTGATTCTGGGCAGTGGAACCTCGAGGTATATTATCCTTGGAGTTACCCAACCTTTGTGTGAGCGTCTCAGGTTAACCGCACCTGCTACTCAAATAAGTATAAATTAGCATAAAGATTTGTTTTGGCAAGCAAGTATGCCTACACAGAAATTAGATGACCATCAAAGTGTAAAAAAAGCAATCGTGCATTAAGACTCGGCGGGGGGGGCGGGGGGGGGGGGGCAGCTTAACCATGTTGACACGAATAAACAATATCTGTTAGTATATGTAGGGGGGATATACAATCATGAGGCGAAAAAAATGGAGTTCGGTATCAAAGTCTCCATATAATTATTATGAGGTACCAACCACACTGATTTAAAGTTCTTTCTTAGTATAATTTTGATGATTTGGAACTTTGGCGGCATCTATGACAATCGATAAACTATGCACACTGTTTGCTAAATCATGAGAACGGTTATGATACATCATACAGTATAATCTATTTTGTGGTATGATATTTAAGAAATTATGTATATCACTTTTAAGAACTTACGTTTCTTGTAATTGGTCGGACTCTTCACAGTCACGAAGGAATGTGTAAATGTTGAGGGCAGTTTTTTCGTCTTTGATTTAGACTTTGTAGCGTCGGGTAGAGGACCCAGAATAGGCGTGTCGGTGGTACATATCGTTGGCATCATCTCGGATCCTCTTCTCAGCTGAGCAGAAACTGGAAACCAGACTTTATCATTAGCACACCAATTAGTTTAATGTAATGACTCTAAAAGTGCAGCCACACAGTAGCGTATAGTGAAAAAAGTGCACCGGGATATGAAAAATCGCAACACGCTGAAGCTTTTGGACGTATAAGAATCAATTTGCTTCTTAAGATTTAATTAGCAGTCACCTATTAGCGTGTGACCCAGGCCGGACGTATAAAAAATCTCAACACGCTGAAAATTTTGCACGCTTGTGGCACGTTAAGAAACGTTCGGCATGCACCAAAACCGTAAAATCGGAACGCACGTGTAGCGTACACCGTGCACCAAACGAGTTAAAAGCATATTCAACGCGCCTGTAATGCGTGTTGAACTTATTCATAACGTATAAGGCACATCCGAGGCTCGCCGAGCTTCTAGAAAATTTTTAAGCATGCTTAAAATCTTTTAAACCAAACGCGCATGGAACGCTCGACGTATATAGCGACTTATATCAACGTACACCAATCGTATACCAAGCGTACAAGGCGCTTATGTAACGCGTTTCTAACGTATCTCGGACGTGCTTCTGATGCTCTCTCTAACGTATCTCGGACGTGCTTCTGATGCTCTCTCTTTTTTCAACACGCCCAGCGCTCGTTCGCCTTATACGCTAATCTGTGACTGCGATTTTAAATTGTAAAAGAAAAATGCAATATCCAAGCGCATGTTTCTGTCTATGGAAAGTCAAAGGCGTCCTCTGTTACCGACATAAAACATTACATGACGAAAACATGCCTATGCAGTATACAGATTTTTTTCTGAAACTGTAAAAACTGAACAAATTTAAATGAAAGAATTTAAGTTGAAAAAGTTTGACATCTTTCTTGTTTTTGCTCAAAACGAGATCCCTGATGAAACAAAATACCTTGCGTCATCTATTTATCAGCAGATTTTAAAAACAACAACAACAAACAAGTGCTAGATCTATATCAAAAGCTTACACAAGTGCACTTGTGAAAGACGAACTTTAAATTTCTTCCATACCAATATCTATATGATAAATCTGCAAAATTCTTACTATTCCTCCTCCATTCGACGAGTTTATGTGCGTCTGGTAGTTGTGCCGCTATACTCCCCCTCTGTGCAAGCAGTTTTATCTGATTCTGTATCTCCTTGCTTATCCCAAGCGCCTGGCTGTCCGCGGGACTCTTCGCTCTTTCTTTATCACCCTCTAATTCTGAACCTTGTATGGACGCCGTCCCTGCACGGCTGCGGGAGGTAGACTTGCGGCCCGATTTAACCGGCGATTTAATCCGCTTGACAATCTTGCGTGTCCCGAGGTGTACAAACATCAGTGGCTTGGCGTACGGCGAGTCATTCTTTTCAGCTGTTTTCTGCATTTTCTCCATTTCTCTGGTCAACTGACGTGTTGTGAGACCTATGAGCCGGGCCCCAGCGGTGTAATGGCTTATCACGTGCGGTGCCTCAACTTTTTTAAAGGTTTTCTCTAAATCGGCTAGCGTCTGTTTCAAGGAGAACTGTGTAATAGCGGAGTAGAACAAGCGTTTTCTCTTTGTGAAAACTGTTAAATGTAAAATGAAACCCGGTTAGTGCGAGATTCTATCCCAAGCTCGAGGTTGAAAACTTTAAAGGTGAACATGTACCATTTTGTCTTTTCATAATTTATGGTAACTTTAATTATTGCTTTGTTTTAATGGGGCACCAATTTATAAACCCGATTCTTTGAGAACAAAATAATAAAGCTTGACTGAATTCAATACATTGAATCAGTGAAACGTCACATTCGATAAATAATTATTGCACTTTCTCTGATTCTAATTATATTCCTATCTCTTTAAGACAGACAATTGATGTCTTTATTCTCCCTGTTTGTACAAAATAATTATGCATTATCTTAAGGTAAGGAATTAATGAAGATATGCCCCGTTATAACATGGTATTTCATGTTATAGTTTTTTTTTTCTCTTTATTTTTTATTCAGAAAAACAGATAAACGATTTTTTAGCTCGCCTGCACGAAGTGCATAGAGCTATTGTAGTCACCTCGGTCGTAAGCGTTTACGTGTGCGTCCGCGTCCGCGTCACACTTTCGGTTAAAGTTTTTTATAAGTCTATATCTCTTGACCATGTTGATGGATCAAGTTGATACTTTGCATGTTGCTAGATATTGGTCTGAAGTTTTACACAGTACCATCATGACCCACCCTGGGTGACCTTGAGGTCAAGGTCACGGACTTAGAAATTTTGTGTTTAAGTTTTTGGTTAAAGTTTTTGTAAGTCTATATCTCTTGACCATATTGATGGATTGAGTTGATACTTCGCATGTTGCTAGATATTGGTCTGAAGTTTTACGCAGTACCATCATGACCCACCTTGGGTGCCTTGAGGTCAAGGTCACAGACTTAGAAATTTTGTGTTTAAGTTTTTGGTTAAAGTTTTTGTAAGTCTATATCTCTTGACCATATTGATGGATTGAGTTGATACTTTGCGTGTTGCTAGATATTGGTCTGAAGTTTTATGCAGTACCATCATAACCCACTCTTGGTGACCTTGAGGTCAAGGTCACAGACTTAGAAATTTTGTGTTTAAGTTTTTGATTTAAGTTTTTGTAAGTCTATATCTCTTGACCATGTTGATTGATCGAGTTGATACTTTGCATGTTGGTAGATGTTGGTCTGAAGTTTTATGCAGTACCATCATGACCTACCCTGGGTGACCATGAGGTCAAGGTCACAGACTTAGAAATTTTGTGTTAAATTTTTTGGTTAAAGTCTAAATCTCTTGAACATGTTGATGGATAAAGTTAATACTTGCATGTTGATCTATAGATATTGTTCTTGGGTTTTATGCTGTACATCACAACTCACCTGGATGACCTTGAGGTCAGGGTCACGGACTTGGAAGTTTTGTGTTTAAGTTTTGGTTAATGTTTTTATAAGTCTATATCTCTTGAACATGTAGTTTGATCAAGTTGATACTTTGCATTGGTCTGAAGTTTTATGTTGTACCATCATGACCCACCTGAGTGACCTTGAGGTCAAGGTCATGGGTCATAGATTTTAACAGATGTAGTGACAAAGCACAAGTCAGGCGAGCTACGCTGTCCTGCGACAGCTCTTATTAATCTCAGGAAGAGGAAGGGCTATGAAGAAACATCAACACAAGCTTACATTCCCCTGTCAAGTCTCCCATCTGGGTAATATAGTACAAAAACTCGTCAAAATCTATCGTCCCCGACCCGTCACTGTCGACTTTCTTCAGGACATCTTCGACTTCTTCAAACGTGATTTCGCTGTCGACTCGTCTCATTTCCTCGAAAAGGTTCTCTGCCGTGATAACGCCGGTGTTGGACTGGTCCAACATTGTGAAAAGCTGGAATGATACGATTAGGACCAATAAATGATCATAATTACGGTTTTTTTTTTTTTTTTTTTTTTTTTTTTTTTTTTTCGGGAAAAAATTACGGTAGAAACAAATGAGGAAAAGGTATTTTCTTGTGTAAAATGGATCCGCGCTTTCAGTTGGCTCCGAAGTGTTTACGCAATAATTGAAAAGTTCTGACATACTTGTAAAAAACACGAATAGAAAACCTTGCATTCAGTCTCCTGTTTCTCGTTCCACCAAGACGTCCCATACATACAAATGTAGCATTTAAGCGTCCGACAGCCTTTTGTGACTGTACAGTCTGACTTGTGTCTGACAAGGTCGGGCATGTTTTCAAGGCTTACGAAAAGGACTCAAGACTATGAGGTTACAGATAAGAACTCAATGACCACGTGTATATTCTTAATAACACCCAATAAGCCTGGCTTTTAAAGTATAGTTTCTAAAGCCACACAGTCGGAAGCCATCAGAACATGGGGCCAAAACCGCTCATTTTATTCAGCGCCGTTCATTTTATGTACGTTATTTTACCTCTCGAAAAGAAGCCAGTTCTTCATCATCCAGCTCATCGCACACATCACTGATGTTGTCTTTCTGATCTGAAATAAGGCCAACACATCGGATTAATCCATATATGATGAATGGACTTGCCCATCATTTTCAAATGGGAGAATCAGCTGTCATTTTTAGGACATCTAATTTTTATTCCATTTTTCTATGAAATTCCTCTGACCGAACAAAATAGCCCCATATATGGCGCCGCGCTCTGCGGCTTCACGTTCGGGCTATTTTGTTTGCCCTTGCCCCGTAGCTTATATGAGTTCATTTAACAGAATTGCCTTCTTTTTCCTATTGTTATATATCGCAATAGAAATGGATTATTGCGCTTTCACTTTAGTCTTGACCAGCTCAATTGTTAACATGATTGCCACTTGAGGAAGTTAGAAAAGAAGTTCCTAACCATGATCTCAAATTCATTCATATCAAAATTGCTGCCTTACAAACAAATTGATGGTGTAATCTTTTTTCCTAGTGTAGAGTTAAAGCTGATAATGACCCATAATCAAGGTATTATGGGTCACACCTTGAGAAAACTTGTCTTCAGGTTTTACCATCCATTCATAAACAAACCTGAATGTGCAACAACAGGAGAGCTACAGGCATGCAATTTCAGAATTATAAACAAGAGGTCTTGCGCGCTGGTTATCCAGAGACAACCAATGTGACTGAGAATAACCAACGCAGATGGAATCAATTTATGACTATAGCATTCAAATACCTGCAGAAAGTTGTTCCCAGACAGGTATTTATTACCTAATGTTGCACATTAATTTCATCTGTATTTGTTTTTCTCAGTTGCGTTGGATAATCAGTTTTACTTGTGTAATCTATTAAGCGAAAACAAAGATGATGATAAGCTATGTTTAATGACAAATTTCAGGACAGGTCAGCTTGTTCTTGGTTAGTTAATAATGGCGTTGTTCTATTGTTACGTGCCAGGCGTAACTAGAAGATTAAGGAAACCAACAAGTTGGTTAGCCAGCAACAAGCTTTGTTTAAAATTTAACAAATCTATTTAGAAGTGATTTAACCAGTAATTACATGTGAAACAATCAAAAGCATATATACAATCAAACAAAAATGAATGTACAATACCTTTCAAGATGTTAATTCCCTTAAAGAATGTCTGAATGTCCCTCAGAATTTTTTAACACAAGTCTGTATCAGTTTCTGATCCCAAGAATTAAAGTTTGTTTCAAAATAGCACTATGTCCCAATCCAGAATCGAATATCACAAAGTAATCCAAGAATAAGTTTAAATTCCAGTAAGATAGATTTTGACTTCTTAATAGTAACAGTACCCAAAGATTGTCCTTATGAAAATTTGTAGCCCTTATATAGCACTGAGGAACATTCAGGATTCTTCCAGCAAATTCTATGATATCATATACTAAAAATAACAAGTTGTTTACCAAAATTTAATGTTTTGGAATATTCTAGAGAGGCCATTATCCTTCCAGAAAATTCCACAATATTCTTTTGACATAAAAAAAAGATTTTTCTAGAAGATTCTACATCTTTGGTTCTTCCAGATTTTTCCGGACTTTTCCGTCAAAGAACAATTTGAAATTTCTAGAAAATTCTGAAGTAAACAACCTGTTTATGTCCAATATCTGGGACACTAAAAGTAAATAACTGCTAAGGACAACAAGTAAACATCATATGTATAACATCATACTTTCCTGGGCTTACTCCCTTGGGAAGTTTACCAGTACTGAATGCACATCTTTCAACAAGTAACTGTCATACATAACACTATCCATGTAGCAAAAACAAAAGATGCAGATAAGCATCGTGGTTTTCTCATATGAATACATCAAGAAATTGTTGACTGGGACGTTAAACCTCCATACAATAAAAACAAACCATCATGTTAAGATGTCTGTGAAATGTATACCCCTTAAACTCCACTTTTATATAGAAAAACTGGGGTTACAGCCTTGCAGGGGTATACATAATTTTCTTATTTTTTATCCAAAAACATTGTGGGTACTCGTTAGCACTACCTCAGCGAGGCGGTTCTAACATGTACCCACAATGTATGTTTTGAGCGAAAATATATATAAAAAAAAATCAATGAAACTTGCACTTTTTGCTTCTTGAAAAAAATCTCTTTATATTGCATGGGCATGTTTTCAGAATGTAACCGTCAATACTTTTTACATGGGCAAAGCGATTTGATAAAGATATTAGGCTTAGCTCCGGTGAGCTAACAAGACTTTGCTCTTGTGAGCTGACAATGATCGAACATTTTTGTGTTTCATTACATTGTGTGTATAATCAGTGAGATTATTACTTATTTGCAAAAGAAACCTGATGTATTTCATCAAGTTGACAGTATCATTGGGTATTATATTGGCTATTCAAATGGTAAATTTGCCATAACATTGTCTAATCAGATGTCTTGCTTTATGAGCAAATTATTCATAAGAATTATGACTTGTATTCTTATAATCCATCTTTCATAAGCTCATGTTTTGCCTCTTCAGCTCAGGTGAGCTAACAAGCATTTGCTCAGGTGAGCTAACATTGACAAAAATGCTGCTTTTCAATACATGGTGTAAATTATTATCATGGAAAGTAGTACATGGTGTAAAATTTTTCATATTAGGCAATTTTCTCCCCTTTGACAATGATCTCTTCACACCTCCTATTCACGGGGTCTATTCTCTAAGCCTCTATAATCTGGTGTCGTCTAGGTATAAGCCGGTTCCGGTAGTGGATTTGTGAAATTGAATGTAAACAAAGAAATGGAGTAGACAGGTGAACAGGTAAGTTGCATTATTTCTGTTTTATCTTTTCATTTTGAATAAAATCCTGATGTGCAGTCTCAAGAGAATTTACAAACGCTAGTAGAAATCAAAACTAGAGTGGCGAAGATGCAATAGGAAACTAGATTTTGATGTTCAAAGTTTCGATACGTGACTGTTTTGATGTAACAGTTTCGGCCAGATTCACAAGTTTGCCCTACATTTTGAATATTTATGCACCGAACATTGTCCTATTCGACCCACAAACAAATATAACTAGTACGTACATTCCTGGGAATCGAAATAGCTTCATGAAAGCGAGTCCAAAATAAAAAGTCTTGGTATAAGCACATTTTTCAGGTGGCCGTGAATGTTAAGACGCTTTAGTACGGTAGACGTGCAATCTGACTGACACTGTACCAGGTACTCAAATTGCATATGCAATCACAAGCACTCTCAAATTTGAAATAATTGAGTTTGTTTATAGTGGCTGAGAGACATATTCGTTCAAAAGCTTAACAAGGATCTTATCCCATCCCAAAACATATAATGGTTCCTCATAATTCCGGCGTGAGTTGCATAACGCGATCCCTTGAGATATTGATGACGCCATTTGATCTTCCTTATTCCTTAGCAACGGCGGGTTGCTTTCAGAGAGGCAGCTCCTGGGAACGTTACGTAGTAGCGCTGGCGAACATTTTTTTTTGGTAACATACCGTTGCATAGGAAATAGTTGCGAAGTGCTTGCTAACCCTGTTTATGTATAACACGTATCAGCTAACGCGTATATTCATATCCTACATAATATTCACCATGCCCATTTGTGGCAAATAAAATGTCGTATGCAGGGTGCATAATTTTCTCAGTTATGAAATAGATTGTTCTAATTGAATGGACCAGTTGTGTAGTAGAAAATGAGTCTAGTCTATTCAACTGGCGATTGTTTTAATGTGGTTTGAAATTAAGTTGAGTTTTTATATGAAAATGAAAGGCGTATACTCAGTTCTATATAATAAACATGCCTAAAACAAAGAAGAAGACCAACTTGACAACAGGAAAAAAGCACATGCGCATGAGAAGAAGTCGGCCTGGTTTAGTCCCCCAAATAAACTGGAACACTGAAATTTTTGAACATGATGAATCATGTACATTACATTTGGCCTACGATTATCGTGCGATGATTGGAATTTTCGTCCGGTGTCCGCAGGATGACCCTACGATGTTCAACTATCATCATAGCCTCTACGACTTTGTAATAGTCTGCACTTTTAGAAAATTTTAAGAATCGCAAATCCGTAGCCCGTAGATACGTCGAGCGCGCACCGTACGGAGACACTGCGATGATCGTACGATCGTCGCACAATTTATTATGATAATTTATGGACAAAAATACTTCGGCGATCGTAGGGAGACCGCAAGAGCTCAGTCAGAATTCATAGGGACTCCCAGCGGACATCGCACGAGCTCCGTACGATTTCCAATTAAAGAGTGCGGATACCCTACGATTTCCATATGATCTCCATACGGTTCTGACTCAAAACATCGACGAAAGCCAGAGCAAGAAATCTTTGAATTGTAAACACATACGTCGTAGCTAAAGATCACTTCCGACGTCTAAAATCGTAGGAAAAATCGCAGACCGAAAAATCTTACGATGATCGGTGCAAATGTAACCTAGGCATAATCACTATACTTTCACTAAAATCGTATAAATTAGTTGTAATGCTTATAACGCCTATTACTCTTCGATCTACAGTAACAATTTAACGAAAGTCTTAATGTGTGCAACTGCACATATTAATTATGGTTTTGCCTGTTAAAAGAAACCATATCACGAACGAATCTCAATAATTACGAAAACTTAACAGTTTCATGTTTTTGGAAATATCTCACCACCCATGATTTTGTGCTTTGCATTCACACCACCCCTTCATTTTATTCTTATACGTTACATGTTTACATGCTGTTCTTCCTCCAAAGGAAAATGACATGTTATTTCTTGAATATATAAATTATTGAAGACCAACAAGTGTACTCACCTTCAGCAATCTGCTCAAAATCACAAGTGTGTCGACAAATCAACCAAAATGTACCGCTAGTTTATCTTCTCACGGATGAGGCACGTGCTTTTATGAGCTTTGAACATTTCCGCTGAACGCTTCTCAAACGTTTGCAAAGATTTGTTAATGTTAATTTGATGTTTTAACATATATCTAGAGACTGCACTTCAAAAAATGTACATTGCTGACCTAAGTTTTTATATTTTTTTCATTTTTTGAAGAAAGCAATGAAACACCAGACTAAACTGGCCTTAACCAGCACAACTCCCGAGCATATTGGCTTGAAGAATAGACCCCGTGCTATTGTAAACTTGTACACTAGGAATATATTATTGGGGAATTATCTCTATACCAATTCAATTGATTTACCAACTCCTCAGGTCAAGTTGTGAAAGGGACACCTGATGTATTCATGAACTTGACAAGGTAATTGCCTATTATATTGGAAACCCTTATTGTGAAATAGCCATAAGTATTGAATTTAAAACTTGTTTCTTGTCGAGATTTCTGGAAACAATCATAACTAACGTGACAAACTAGGAGACTATGATTAAGAGAGCAGTCGATAATAATTAATGGATAATCTTAGTTCTTCAAAGCAAAGCAAAGAAAAAGCAAAAGCAAAGCAAAGCAAAGCAAAGCAAAGCAAAGCAAAGCAAAGCAAAGGCAAAGGCAAAGGCAAAGGCAAAGGCAAAAGCAAAGCAATATACAATCATTGAATATGATGTGATATCCAACAGAGACTTGGTAGTCTCTGTTGGATATCACATCATATTCAATGACTCAATAGTCAACAATTGTTTTTTTATGTAACACTCTTTTTATACAAACATGATAAAATAATTTTAAAATAACTCTTTTTATCTGTAAATAAATTAGTGTATACATATAGTTTACATATAGTCCCAGCATGACTGAAAAATGTTCAAATAAGCTAAACAGTAATAAACATCATTTATTTTATAAGGTAGACCCATTTCAAATTTTCAATGGATATATCCAATCTATCATGGGCCATAAATCAACTATATACATGAACATATTGTGAATATAGTGATTAGTAATCTCTGGGACCATCACCTGACACCATTTTCTGTGGACACACACAACACACGAAGTTTTGTGCGAATGAAAATTGCTACAAAAAATCGTTGGTACATACGAAAATATTTTTCATATTGCTAGATATGCATGCGTGTGTATACCTGTATCACTCACCAGATTTGTTATTGTCTGAATCCTTCACTTTGTCTTTCCCCGGCTTAACTTCTTTAGGAATAGATCCTCTTGGTGCCTTTACGTTCTGGCTCTTAGTCTTGCTTGTCTTCTTGTTAGAACTGTTAACTGTCTTGAGGTCTTGTGTGGACTGTCAAAAGAACGAAATTTCTCACCCATCAGACAAGCATATCTCTTTGTGTGCCTGTCTGAGATTTTTCTGTCTCAGTACTAGTAGATTTCAGCTGTCCCAAAATGCCAATCATTTCTGTATTCAGCCAATAGAAATGTACATCTTCATGCGTACTTTCATATTAGGAAATGATAAGCCAGGTGTCAACTGTCAGTGACAAAAATAAACTTGGAGATGTTAATTTCAGGAAGTTTTAAGGAATAACTGTAGTCTGTCTCAAAATTTAATTTTGCTGAGAATTTTATGCACACAACAAAATGCTGATTGAATCTTTTTGTAAGGTTAGTGCATATACAAAATTATTTCTATTTTTTCATTGTTTAATTTGCATATTGTTTCATGTAAAAACAAAATGGCTGCCTGAACATGCTTTAAGGGATGGGGGAGAAAAATAATCAATGATGGTGTTGAGACCTCAACACGGAGATCTTAGGCTCGTTTTCAGAGTATTCGAGTCTCATCCTCGGCAGAGCCTCGGATGAGACTTGAATAATCTGAAAACTTGCCTGAGATTTCCTTGTCTCGGCCTCAACCCCATCATATACTCATCAAAAGAAGTTTTGCACCCTTAATATTTTTCTCGTTTTAAAATAATGATTAGTATAGATCTTTTTCAAAGAAAAATTAAAAACTTAATACCATTTTGTAGAGCTGGACTGTGTGAATAACAAAGCGATAATTTGTCTTGAAAAGATTCAGTTAAAATGTGCAAAACTGGATGTTTTTGAAAACACCAAAATTTGGGATGCAGCAAAAAGCCCACATCTTTATTTCTGGGCTTCCGAACCTGAATACGTTTCACATACTCACTCGAGATACTGAAAGCAATCATTTAAAGCAAAAACAATAAAAATGAAATTTTTTGGACAAAAACGCTATTTTTGACCAAAAAAAAAAACGATTTTAGAGATTTTGTTTAAATTCTCAGATAAAGCTTAGTAACTCATCTCTCCAATAAAATGGATTGTTTTTTCCATCAAACACAGCTTGTGGCACCCCTTAATGTTTAACTGGAGGTACTGCTATTCAACCCGTCCAAAACCTGCATATCTACAAAACATACTCATGCACTATCTTTTATTTGACATGAGATTGTCTTTAACAGAAAGAAAACAGGCGGTAGGTTTTGGTGTCAAAACATCTCAAAGTGATCACAAATTGAAATGAAATTTGATTTTACTCATTTTCTCCAATATTTATGATTTTTTTTCTCAAAAATTGCAATTTGTCAAAAAATGCATTTTACCCAAATTTTGAGATTTTTTAAAAAATCATTTTTAGCTTAATCATTTGCTTCGGAGCTCTTGTTTGTAAATTTGGAAACAAAACTGTATTCGTAGCACTGTGACATTTTTGGTGGATTTTTTCGAGTTTTCAATTTTCAGTATTGACAGAAAATGGGAATTTTCAATTTTTCTTAAAATCGTTTCCTCAACGTTTTTTGATCTCATCACTCACATTATCAAAGTCTTTCAGACTGTACAAATTCAAAAAGGTAGGTTTAAACTTTGTTAGTCAAAATGTCACTTAAAAGTATGAAAAAAATCCAAATGGTGCAAAACTTCTTTTGAGGAGTATATAGATTCTTTTAATCTACCGTACCCACTTTTTTTTCTTACATCACGGTAACATGTCCGTGTTATGTATATCCCTTTATACCCCACTTTTATATAGTAAAACTGGTGTGTTCAGGGGTATACGTACTTTTCTTATCTTTTATCCAAAACATAAATTGTGGGTTCTCATAAGAACCACCTCGTCGAGGGGTTAGATGCGGTTCTAACGTGTACCAACAATTAATGTTTTGAGCAAAATAATTTATATTTTTTTATTAAAAAATATATTTTTATTTCATATGAAACTTTCAATTTTTACAGCTGAAAAATATTTGTATATTTCATGGACGTTTTCGTTATGGTAAACCTTTCAACAAAAGCTGTTGGTTACAATCATTTATTAATTATCTCTCTCTGTCTGCCTGTCCGTCTGTCTGTCTCTCTGTCTCTCTCTCTCTCTCTCTCTCTCTCACACACACACACACACACACATCGATCACCATGAAATAAAGTGTAACTTACGAAAACAACATCGGTCACCGTGAAATTAAGTGTAACATACGAAAATAATCTAAAGTATACAGAAATAAAAATAAAACTGAGATTTTAAGAGCAGTGAACATATAAATGAGAATGGGATGGGCCATACCCCTGTTTCGGCTACTGAGGTATCGTCAGCGACCCTATGGATTTGGCAACATGGAGCCGAAGATAATTAGTGTAATTTTGCTTGTGGTAAACCTTTCAACAAGAAGTAAAAGCTGTTGGTTAGAATCACTTATTAATTCTCTCTCTCTCTCTCTCTCTCTCTCTCTCTCTCTCTCTCTCTCTCTCCGTCTGTCTGTCTGTCTGTCTGTCTGTCTCTCTCTGTCTGTCTGTCTGTCTGTCTGTCTGTCTCTCTCTCTCTCTCTCTCTCTCTCTCACACACACACATCGATCACCATGAAATAAAGTGTAACTTACGAAAACAACATCGGTCACCATGAAATTAAGTGTAACTTACGAAAACAATCTAAAGTATACAGAAAATAAAAATAAAACTGAGATTTTTAAGAGCAGTGAACATATAAATGAGAATGGGATGGGCCATACCGCGGTTTCGCCTACTTAAGCCTCGTCAGTGACCCTATGGATTTGGCAACATGGAGCCGAAGAGAATTAGTGTAATTTTGCAACTTTTAACAGTTTAGTACTTAGATACAAAGACTGGTAAACTCCAAACTGGGTCAAATATGTTCAAGTTGGTTAGAAAATGAATCTAATTAAACCGATGATAACTTTCTGATTTCTCAGAATACCCTCGCTGGTCTCAAAGGACCAAAAGAAAAATATAATCTGCACTATGGATGATGTACGGGGAGACTTTCTTAGGGCCGCCATACGGCACAACAGTTTAACACCAGCTGCAATAATAGCAAATAAAAGTAAAACTGAGATCCTTTAAGAGCCGTACATCATCCATAGTGCAGATTATATTTTTTCTTTAATAACGTTAATAACGCGAATGGGGATAGGCCATCTGTGGTTTCGGCTACTTAAGCCTCTTCAGTAATCCTATAGATTTGGCAACACGGAGCCAAGCAGAATTACTGTGATAGTCAAGGACCAAAAGTATTTTCACGTCGTCAGAAACTGCATAGACTTACGTGTACATGTATTTTCATGTTTACAAGAAAAATTATCCTGTCTCTCTTGGTCGACATAGGTGTCATTTGAAAGGTGAACGAATAAAGCAATTAACAAGGTAATAATTTTCTAGATCAATTCCGTGCATGCGTTTTAAAGCTACCATGTGATATTTATTTTAACAATTGATGGGCAAAGTCACCATTGACGTAAATGCGAAAGTGACTTTTTCAAAATTTCCTTAAAATTTCAAACTGTTGTATATAAAAAATACAACGTTGAAACTTCACCAAAATAACCTTTGTTTATTGCTTTATTTTTTAATCTCCAAATGACACCGAAATCATCAGATCATGCAAATATCTTGACCAAAAATCATGCAAATATGTTGATCAGATTCAGACCAGAAGACATAAGATAATTTCTTGTAAACATGAAAATACACGTAAGTCTATGGAGTTCCCGATGTTGTGGAAATACTTTTGGCCCTTGACTGTACATACGTATTTTCCCATAGGAAGGAAGCTTATAAAAGAAGGGAAAAAAGTATAGGTTTTACCAACCCTCAAGCATCTGTGGTAAGAATTAAACATTAGACTGCAGGGTATTTTGCATTTCAAATTTCAAACATTTATTTATTTATTTATTTATTTATTTATTTATTTATTTATTTATTTATTTATTAAAACACCGAAGTCTTGTCCGCTGCTCCTCAGGTTGGCTTTGCTGTTGGTTTTCGGGCTCTGTGTTTGGAAGTGGACAGCATCAGGAGATATTTTAGATGCGAACCAGGACTGTAGTATAGGATTTGGTAAATCAGTTGGTGGAATTGCTCAGAGCTTGGCTCTCACAAGGAAAATTGGTAACCGAAGAGGCTCCGAAGGATTACGCAGTTTCAATCCTTCAAAGGGAACAAACTTGTTGCTTCTTATTATTTTGGCTGGAGATATAGAAATGAACCCAGGCCCCAGGTTCCAGTGCCGCACGTGCAAGAAGTATTGTAAGGCGGCCGAGAAAGCAGTTAAATGTGAAGATTGCGAGAAACGCTTCCATGCGTCTTGCGTAAATCTTGGTCCCGTTGAGTTACAAAAGATTGAGTCGGGTAATGATTCTTGGTATTGTTCAAACTGCAAAGCTGAGTGCAGCCTATGCAGTGGAGCTGTTTTGAATTCCCATAAGGCTGTCCAGTGTGACAAATGTGAAATGTGGGTGCACAATAACTGTTCTTTTATGTCAGACTCGGAGTATGAAACGATGCAAAACTCAAACTGTACATGGATTTGCCCAAAATGTGACTTTTTCAATTTCTCAGACTCTTTTTTCAATGAACAGTTTAACTTGGAAAGTGAAAATAGGTTTGACCTACTTGCAAGAGGTCATGAAACCAAGTCCACTGAAACCTTGAATAGCAAAAACAGTTTTATTAGTGGTCTGAAATTTTCCAGTATCAACATAAACAGTATAAGAGGAAAAAAACTTGAGTTGTTGGCCTTCATTGATTTTCATCAATCGCAGATTTTGGCGATTCAGGAAACAAAAATTGACAATTCCATATTAACGTCTGAATTATTTCCGGAATCTTTTCCATACAGCGTGTACAGAAAGGATAGAACCTTACATGGTGGTGGTGTTATGCTTCTTGTACACAAGGACATCCCACACATGCCCCTCACAGAATTGGACAATGACTCAGAGTCAGTTTGGGTCAAACTTTTTGTAAATAAGAAAACTCACTTTGTGGCTAGCTGGTATCGACCACCTGTCGATGGTCATTTACCAGTATCGGACAATGGAAATGACTTATTGAATTCACTGGAAAAGTTTGACAATTTATTTAGAGAACAGCTTGACAAAATCAAAAATATTAATAAAGGCAACAAACCCCCCTTAATTCATGTTTTAGGTGATTTTAACTTTAGAGATATTGTATGGCCGGACAGACTCAGCAAATCTGGGTCATCATTGAGTCAGACGGAGGGTCAGATTTTGATAGATATCATGAATGACCATGGTTTGGAACAATTAGTCAATTTCCCCACCAGAGAAAGAAATACTTTGGACTTAATTTTGACCTCTCTTCCTGGTCAGTTTGTAGACATTCATTCCCCGGATAAGCTCAGTGATCATGACATTGTTTCTGGCACATTGAAAATTGCTATCCCCCCTATAAAGAAACCTAGGAGAAAAGTGTATCGTTATCAGAAAGGTGATTATGAATCTATGAGAGCAGAAACACTTAAATTTGCAAAGGAAAGATACTTCAACGGTTACTCAGATACTCGGTCGGTCCAGGAAAATTTCAATCTCATTACATCGTTTATTCAGGAATCGGCAGATAAACATATCCCCTCAAAAACTAGTCGCTCAGTTTCCTCTGTCCCTTGGATAACACCTGAAATAAGAAGGAAGATTCGCAGAAAAAATGCAACTCATGCAAAAGCTAAAAAGATTGGTAGTGCAAAATTTAGATCTAAATTTGAATCTTTACGGAAAGAGATCAAAGCTGATATCAGGAAGCAGCATGATCTTTATGTGAACAACTTGGTAGGAGATGTTAAGGCTAATCCTAGAGATTTTTACAGGTACATAAACAGTCAGAAAAAAGATACCCAAGGTATTCCCCCGTTGAAAAAGAGAAATGGAAGTGGAATAGCTCAATCTGAATTTGAGAAGGCGGAAGAATTTAATGGTCAGTTCTCGGATGTTTTCACTAAAAGTGAATACAAACAGGTCCCTCTTATGGATAGATCTGCCCCATTCATGCATGATATTGTGGTCACAAAGGAAGGGGTGACCAAACTTCTCAAAGGTCTAAACCCGTCTAAAGCCTTAGGGCCTGATGAGCTTCATCCCAGAGTCCTAAAGGAACTGGCTATGGAATTAGGGCCGGTATTCGCCCATCTCTTCCAGCAGTCAATTGATACAGGTGAAATTCCTAAAGAATGGTCTCTTGCTAATATTTGCCCCCTGTTTAAGAAGGGTGACAGGTCACTTGCCCGCAATTACCGCCCTGTTTCTTTGACATGCATTCCTTGTAAGCTTCTTGAACATATTGTATGCTCAAATATTATGGCCCATCTTGATGAACATGAACTCCTGTCGGACAGGCAACACGCATTTAGGAAATGGCATAGCTGTGAAACTCAGTTGACTACAGTGATAAATGACTGGGCCAAAATCTTAGACAAAAAAGGCCAGGTCGACACTTTTATACTCGATTTTGAAAAGGCTTTCGATACTCCTCCCCATGAACTCCTTAAAAGCAAATTGTTCAGCTATGGAATAGGTGGAACAACACTGAATTGGATAAATGCTTTCCTTTGTTTCAGACAACAAAGGGTAGTGGTTAATGGTATTAAATCGGATTGGGCTCCAGTTGTGTCGGGTGTCCCTCAGGGCACCGTTCTCGGCCCCTTGCTGTTTTCCTTGTATATAAATGACATCTCAGCAGACATCGAGTCTGAAATAAGACTCTTTGCTGATGATTGTGTTTGCTATCGTGAAATCAAGAATGAAGAGGATACATTGAAACTTCAAAGAGACATTGATCGCCTAGGCAGTTGGGCTAGAAAATGGGGAATGAGATTTCAACCCGTCAAATGCAACATGATGCAGCTGACAAATAAACGGTCTAGTAAGATACAGGCTAACTACACCCTTGAGGGCACTTTACTGGAAAACGTTGAAAGCATAAAATACCTGGGTGTAACTATCACAAATGATTTGAAATGGAATACTCATATTTCCAATGTTTGTACAAAGGCTAACAGAACTCTCGGATTCTTGAGGAGAAATTTGTATTCTTGTCCCCCAGATGTGAAAGAAGCAGCTTATAAAGGACTGGTGCGGCCGGTCTTGGAATATGGAAGCTCAGTTTGGGACCCTCACACTCATGGCCTCCAGGAAGAACTGGAAAAGGTCCAAAATCGTGCGGCAAGGTTTGTGACGGGAAATTATGTTTTTGAAACTGGGAGCATGACTGGCATTTTAGGTCAACTGAAATGGGAATCTCTTAAGAAAAGGAGGAAGGATAGTAGACTTATATTGCTATACAAAGGTCTAAAGGGTAAAGCCAGAATACCCACAGATGACCTTATCCCAAAGAATAGGCGTTGTAGAAATCAACACTCTTTGGCTTTTCAGATACCTTCAGCTAGCAAAGAAGCGTACAAAAGTAGTTTCTTTCCACAGACTATCAGGGACTGGAATGACCTCCCTGATTCACTTGTCTCCTCTGCTGAAATGTCTGATGACTGTGTGTCCAAGTTCGCTTCACTCGTGCGTTCAAGGGACTAATTTCCCCCCCATCCGAACCCCCTGGTGAAATAATGTCATTTGGCGTGTCACCAGTAAACTATTCAGATTCAGATTCAGATTAAATATTTACTTTAAATCGTTACCTTTTTCTTGCCGGCCAATCGCAATAAAAGGAGGTCTGCATCAATCTGTGATTTTTTCACAGACAACGAACTTTCTTCGCCTATTTCGGGATCACACTGCACTGAGTCCGTCTTCGGCACCTCCAGCGTACCTGACATTTTACTGCGCTTCACATGTTTCACATTTTAAAAATCGAAAATTGGCGGCTAATTACTTTTGGTTGTCATCTCTACTAATTGGATGACGTCACTGACAGCGACCTTCACCTTAAATAATTTTTACTTCCTCTTCCGGGTTTTATTCGGAACGTTCTGTTTTCACCCTCGCACGTGTCAAAACGTCAATAACACTCCAGTACTGCAAATTTCAGTAGTTTTCTTCAAAATCAAAAGAGATCCGGGGGTAAAACAACACCGGGACAATGTTATTATCTGCTTTAGTGCACGTTCATTCGTTGCGATGGGCTGTACCGGCGACGATTATGCTCGGATCTTCACCAACGTTTATCACAATATGGAGTGGGTGGAGAATGCTGTCGTCTATTCTACCTCGACGTATCTATATTTATGGCGATGACAAGCTGTACTCACTCTACCAGAGGCTGATTTTATATTTCTTTCACACATATACTACCACTGAAGTAAGTAATCGCTGTCCACTTATTTTCCTTTTTGTCTTTCTGACAGTGTCTTTATTTTTTATTAATTTGTGCTGGTTTCAGCTTAGTTCTAGAAAAAGAACCGATCAATTTCGTATTCACTACATGCTATCGGTTTAGTTTCAGCTTAGCCCTTAGAATAAGTTCAAGTTGGAAAAGATTCTTTTATATACTGATACTCAGTTGATCAGGTATATCTGTTTAATACATCCAGTGGCGGATTTAGAGGGGGTTCAAGGGGTTCGCTCGAACCCCCCTCCGGACCCAAATTATTTTATTTTCATGGGGAATTTCAAGAAATTTTGTGTGATTTTAGGAAAACGAACCCCCTTTTATTCATTTGAACCCCCTCTTCTGAAATCCTGGATCCGCCCCTGACATCAGTTGTGTGCTGTATTGTGCGATTTCGCTGCAGTGCTTCATGAACACAATGATATTTTGCAAGTTCACCATATTCTTGTAATGCTTATTCCACTTTAAGTTTTAAGCTGTGACAATATGATTTTGTTACACACGTCACAAGATGGTAGTCACACAAGCAGGCCACAGTGAAGCAATGCGAATTTCCAAAGCAGTATGCAATAAAATGGATTTCTTAGGACAAGCAGCAAGGGTAGCCCTTCTTCACTTAGTTTAGCATTAAAAGCACCAGAATACACTTATAATTACCAGAACACAAATACAGGCAACACAAAAATGTTTTTCTTTTTGATTATTAAAAACTGAGCATGTCAGTTCATTTTAACTAGAATTTTTACATAGCTGAATTGTATGATGACCCGTTATGACCTCTGATTATTACAGGTAGAGCTGTATGGTGATGCATCTTGTCTTGATGGCCCAAAAGA
This sequence comes from Rugalucina vietnamica, assembly GCA_964017185.1. NCBI lineage: Eukaryota > Metazoa > Mollusca > Bivalvia > Lucinida > Lucinidae > Rugalucina > Rugalucina vietnamica. The sequence goes on along the minus strand of OZ024873.1, from coordinate 30,783,529 downwards.
AAACATCATCTTAATATGCAATCATCAATGCACAGGTAAGACGCCTTAAACATGTTAAATAAGCGTGGAAGCTTGAAATTGTTTATAAATATCAATATAGCGCATATTACCTATAAATTTGAATATATTCAATCTAAAATAGTAAATATTATAGGGTTATTGCACTGATATCGGTGAATATTGTCCCGAGTTGGGATATCGAAGGACGCGAGCTTGCGAGCGTCCGTAGATATCCCAACGAGGGACAATATTCACCGATATCAGTGCAATAACCCTTTTATTATATAGCTATAAATATCTGCTTCTCATATTTGTTGAGAGTTAGCCTTACAAAATTGAAATATCTACACGAAGGCCGCGGAATATATCCATAAGTGATATCATTTTTGCACTAGTGCAATATCAGATGATATCATTTTTGCACTGTTACTTTTCGGAAGCACATTCTGCAATTGAATCAATACCGCTGACATTCTGTTTTCTTTTTTCGGCTTAAATTGCTTAAATCTGAATGTGAAAAACTACAGCTGACGTTTCGGCTTGGTATGACGTCATTTTCCACGCGACGTCAGATGAAGATGTCGTCATTAGAGTTGACGTCCCAATTGTACAATCTTGCACGTTGACCCTCAAGTCAAGTATTTGGCAATATTTCATTAAAAGAATTTTTTCGCTTTTAACAAAGTGTGCAATATCAAGTAAGTGTGCAGATATCGTCTGATATCTGCACACTTGTTACTCGGCTTTTATCTCTATGTTTTAATCGTTTGATATTTATAGCTATATAATAATATGCTTTATGCAATCTAAAATGCAACCCTTTTCCAGAGAGCTGAATACATACATATAAAGTGACAGAAATAATCACAATACCAAAATGTGTTAAACTTGGTGCCATTATGTAGTTTTGGTTGAACAATGAACACCTAGTTGAAACATATGTGCATCATTGTGCATGTAACAGTTTTCTAAAACATGCACATTATTATTTTCTGTTTCTGTCTAGTTGACTGGATAATAGCAGACATGTTGGCGTCGGCTCAGGGATCCATTGGTTCTATCAGATATATCCTGAAAAATGGACTTAAATTTTTCCCATTATATGGCTTTTACTTCAGACAGGTAAGTGAAGAATACCATTATGAAAACACACCCATGCAATACACATAGTTTTTCATGTGTAAAAATTGAAAATTTCATCAGATTTGAATATTTTTAATTTTTTAGCTCAAAACATAGATTATGGGTACATGTTAGAACCGCCTCACTGAAGCAGTTCTAATGAGTACCCACAATCTATGTTTTGGACCAAAAATAAGAAAAATATGTATACCCCTGCATACCCCAGTTTTACTATCTAAAAGTGGGGTATAAGGGGGTATTCATTGCATGGAAATGTTTTCCTGATGTTAACATTTTTAATGGCTAAGAAAACATTACAGCATTAAACTATGTGACAAAATTTTGTGGCACTAAAAGCTATTCAACAGCAATTAAATACACTGTGTTTTTTTGTCTGCTATAACTGCAAGCATAGCTTTTTTCAGTCTGAGCGAGATTGTGAGCTGCATCATGAGAAAACCAGATTTTTGCCAATGCGAAAACAAAGGTGTAGATCAGCTTTGCAGTAAATGCAAAGCAGCTTTGCAGTAAATGCAAAGCTGATCAGCGCCTTTGTTTTCGCTACATGGATAGTACGATATCTCTTCTTCTAAAATCCAAAATTTCAAGCTTCTAGCCTGCTTCTGTCAGTGCACAGGCTGATTTGGGTCTCACCTGGTCGGAAACCCTGAAAACCGGTTTTCTCGCATCACGGCTCTTGTTTAAGACTATCAGTTCTTGGCTGTATTGATTGGATATTTAAACGTGCCACAATATGATCTCCAACAAGGTTAAACTTATTCACAAAGTTTAGATTAATAATTGTTTCTGATAATCTGTGTATGTTAAATGTGCCGCCGCAAAAGAAAACCATGCATAGGCATAAACAAAGGCGCAGATCTGCTGTGCAGTAACTGCACAACTGATCAGTGTCTTTGCCTTCATTACACAAACAGTTCAATCCCTCTTCCCAAATCCAAAATTGCAAGCTTCTAGCCTGTTTCTGTCACAATTCAGGCCTGTTTGTGTGGGACCTTGTCAGAAACCCAGATTCTGATTGTTTTTCTCATGCCAGGGCTCAAATATTATTCTTTCAGCATAGTTGTATCTTTGTGAAGAGAAGTGGAAAGTTTGCTCAAGAGAAGACAGAGAAACAAATAAATGATCTCAAACAAAATAATATACCTGTAAGTTAGAAGCAAAGAAATGAACTAAAACTACAGTACATTGCCTAGTTTCACAAATGCTTCTTGAAGAAACTAGTATGCAATAACATTGTAACAAGTCTTTTATTGTAAACATCAAATAAATGTACATGTATTACTGAAATAATCCTCAATGTCAAATCTTTGTGTGTCAAGAAATACCTCCAAGCAAAACAGATGGAACAACAACAGGATCAATGATTTGTTTGTTTTTTTTGAATTGATGCTTAACATCCCTGTCAACAGCTAATGGTCATGTCGGGATGCTGCCTCCATTTAATGGGACTTTTACCCAAAATTAAGGATGTCATGACATCCAAAAAGTGCTGCGAACATAATCACCCAACTAAACCAACATGGCTTCTATGTATGGATAGTTTGACATGAACCACTTTTCCTGGGCAGGCTCAGATCTAAAGGGTTATATTTTGCATCAGGAAAACATGTCCGTGTAATGTATACCCCCTTGAACCCCACTTTTTATATAGCAAAACTGGGGTATGCAGGGGTATACCTATTTTTAGCTCACCTGAGCCGTTAGGCTCACAAGGTGAGCTTATAGGATGGCCATGATCCGGCGTCCGTCGTTGTCCGTCGTCGTCCACCATTTTCAAAGATCTTCTTCTCTGAAACCGCTTGGCCAATTAAAGCCAAATTTTATATGAAGCATCTATGGGAAGGGGGAATCAATGTGTTTATAAATAATCCAGGTCACGTGACCAAGATGGCCGCCATGCCCATATATAGTAAATACCCTTCAAAAATCTTCTCCTCTGGAACCGGTGGACCGATTTCAACGAAACTTGGCATGAAGCATCGGGGACTAGAGTACTACAATGTGTTTATAAATTATGACCTTTGGATGACCTTGACCTATTTTACGGCAAGGTCAACATAGGTCGTCCATGCATTTGAATGGGGAAAATTGTTAAAATGTCATTTGAAAGGCAAATCTTGCAGGAAATGGGCAAATGGACTGAAGGTAGGTAATTCTGAAAAAAATTTGGACCCTAGGGGTTGGTCTGCCCCCACCCTGGGGCAATATACATGTATATTACAAAAATATTCAAAGCTCTTCTTCTCTGAAACCACTTGGCCAATCAAAGCCAAATTTTATATGAAGCATCTATAGGAAGGGGGAACCAATTTGTTTCTTAATAATCCAGGTCACATGACCAAGATGGCCACCATGCCCTTATATGGTAAAAACCCTTCAAAATTCTTCTTCTCCGGAACCACTGGACCGATTTCAACGAAACTTGGCATGAAGCATTGGGGACTAGAGTACTACAATGTGTTTATAAATTATGACCTTTGGATGACAGGAAATGGGCAGTAGGACTGAATATTAATGATTCTGAAAAAAATTGGACCCCAGGGACTCATTTGCCCCAGCCCCGGGGCATTATACGTGTATATTACCATAATATTCAAACATCCTTTCCTCTGAAACCGCTTGGCCAATCAAAGCCAAATTTCATATGAAGCATCTATAGAATGGGGGAATCAATGTATATATAAATAATCCAGGTCACATGACCAAGATGGCCGCTATGCCCATATATGGTATAAACCCTTCAAAAATCTTCTTCTCCGGAACCGGTGGACCGATTTTGAAAAAACTTGGCATGAAGCATCGATGACTCAAGTACTACAATGTATGTATAAATCGTGACCCTGTGATGACCTTGACCTATTTTAAGGCAATGTCAACATGGGTTGCCTATGTATTTGAATGGGTAAACTGTTAAAATGTCATTTGAAGGGAAAAACTTGTATGGACAGTATATTGATTATTCTGAAAAAAAAAAAATGGCCCAAGGGCTTCATCTGCCCCTATACTGGGACTATTTTCTATATCATTCGTATATACAGCAGATCTCAGGTGAGCGTTTACAGGACCATTGGTCCTCTTGTTCTTGTTTTTGCTCTATAACATAGAATCTGGGTACTCGTTAGAACCGCCTCGGCGATCTATGTTTTGAGCAAAAATAAGAAAAATATCAAAATTTTTCTGATGAAATTTTCATTTTTTTTGCAACTGAAAAAAATCTCTATATTGCATGGGAAAGTTTTGTAATGTCTTATACTCAGTCCATTTTTACAGGTTTGGTTGGTAATATTTCCTGAAGGTACAAGGTTCAATCCTGAGCTCCCTTCTGTAATAGAGAAAAGTAAAAAATTCAGCAAAGAACAAGGTAATTACTAAATCACAGATAGCAATCCATCCCCTTAGAAATGATGGGAGTATAGTGGCCTAGTGCTAGCATGTTGCGCCTTTGTTTTGACTGCACATGAAAAAGGCCTGGACCGGAGACTAGTATCCTGCTCATTAATGTTTTTAACATTTGAGCCGCCCCATGGGAAAACCAACAATCTGCATATGCGAAAACAAAGACGCAGATCAGCTTCGCGGTAACCGCGAAGCTGATCAGCGCCTTTGTTTTCGCTACTCGGATAGTACAATTCCTCCTCTACTTAACTCCAAAATTTCAAGCTTCTAGCCTGCTTCTGTAGCTGTACAGGCCAGTTTGTGTCAGACCTGTTCGGAAACCACATTGTTGGTTTTCCCACGAGGCGGCTCAATTTTTATAAGCACAATAAATTACTAGCTTTGATGGTCTAAACCCAAACCTTCAATAAACTTGGGCTATTTCAGTACTTAGGAATGGTTGAAATTTTATGCTCAGTTGAGCTGAGAATGAAAAAGTTTTATAACCTTGGGACCTGGGGTTGAGTGAACTTGAGCCGTTTGTCAGCTGGGATGTTGAGCGAGATGTAACATTGAGCAAGATACATTTTTTCTCGATAGTACTGGCACTGTCCGGAAAGTGGTGGCTCATTTTGTACAGAGCTGAAAAATTGTTGATTTGGACATTATGACTCATATCAAGTTAACAAACAACATAAATGTAGAATAAATGCATGTGCACACACTAGCAGCTGGCAAGAAAATTTTGTTATTCTTTTTCTGAGTTTTTCTTTAACAGGACTCAATTTGCGAGTCTTTTATAGATTTTCTGGCTTATACCTCATGTAAAAATTCGCCTCTGCATTTCAAGAAAGCCTGTGTTTTGTCAGTTATACCATACCTGACAGAAAACATAATGCAAGCTGTACAACTTGATGCTTGATTCTTTGGCATATATATTTTACGAAGGAGAGGGGCTGTTTCATCTACATGTATGTTAATTCAAGAAATAACTATGGCCATTCTCATAGCTGAGAGACACAACAGTTGAACCAATATGTTTTTGAAAACAGAAACTGATTGTTTAGCTGATCTTCACTTTTTTTTGGCATACTCCGACTCATGATTCTTCATGTATAATTTCCCTTTTATTCTCCTGCAGGTTTTGAATCACTTGAACATGTACTATCTCCCAGACTGAAAGCATTCCAGGCTGCCCTGACTCAACTACAGGGTCACGCAGAGGCTGTATATGACGTCACAATAGGGTATGGCAATACAACAGACCCCGTCACAGGGGAGAGAACACCAGCCCCAGGGATGCCAGAGTACCTGATGGAAAGGTCGCCAAAAGTTCATCTATATTTTGAGAGAATTCCATTAACAGATATACCTCAGGAAGAAAATGATCTACATAGATGGTTGTACAAGAGATTTCAACATAAAGACAGGTAAACACAGCAGAAATATTTCTTAGTTTGATATGTGGTTTAATGGCCACAATTTCAAAATTTACAGTAACATAATGCCATTAACTTCTACACATTTATCCAAGAATAGCTAGGCCTATTCATTTCTTTTGCAGTCATTTTAAGTTGTACCAAGCCACTAACCACAACAACTGGCTTTCATACAATAGGATACAAATTTAATACTGAGACATTCTGTGATTAGTGAAATAACATGACTTCTATTTATTCCAGGTTAATGTCCCACTTTTACTCCAAAAATCCAGAAGAACATGGAAAATTTCCTGGCAACCACAGACCTCTAGTGATAAGACGAAGACAAACATTGCCAGCATTTATATTCTTCGGGACTTGTTTAGGATTTTTGTGGGGAACTAGTCAAGGGAGATCACTCTACTGGAAAATTGGATTGTTTGGTACTATAGGGGGTTGTCTGTGGATGTCTGTTAGGTCATGACCTCCGACACAGCAAAAGATCATGACAGAAATTCTACATTGTTGTAGAAGAGCCTAGAAGATACATCCGGTGAAAATTAAAATATGATACAAAAATTTTGCATTTGTGAGTTAGCAGATTTTTGTCAAATGACAAAGCCAGGAACAATTGGGGATGGCTAGAGGCTGGGAATTTTAGATTTAAAATGTGACAAATTGATTTATCAATGTGGCAAAAGCAAAGGTGCTAATCAGCTGCATGATTTCTATCTGCAAATCTATGCTTGTTTTTGGTATATTCAAAGACGGGTTTTCTCATAATGGTGCTCATATAAATATTTGTTCTGCATTGCCATATTGTAAATGTTCTGATAGAATTCTTAGTACATCATATAAAAAAAAAAACAACAACAACATTGGAAGTCATCTAACATTAACCTGAACCTGAATAAATTATGTTTGAATTAATATGAAAACATTCTGAGTTGCCATAATGTGTATGAGTAACAAGTCTTGAAGATCTGAAATTGTTTTTAGCTCGCCTGCACGAAGTGCATAGAGCTATTGTAGTCACCTCGGTCGTCCCCGTTTACGTTTACGTGTACGTTTACGTCCGCATCACACTTTCGGTTAAAGTTTTTTATAAGTCTATATCTCTTGACCATGTTGATGGATCAAGTTCATACTTTGCATGTTGCTAGATATTGGTCTGAAGTTTTACGCTGTACCATCATGACCCACCCTGGGTGACCTTGAGGTCAAGGTCACAGACTTAGAAATTTTGTGTTTTAATAAGTTTTTGGTTAAAGTTTTTGTAAGTCTATATCTCTTGACCATATTGATGGATTGAGTTGATACTTTGCGTGTTGCTAGATATTGGTCTGAAGTTTTATGCAGTACCATCATGACCCACCCTGGGTGACCTTGAGGTCAAGGTCACGGACTTAGAAATTTTGTGTTTTGATAAGTTTTTGGTTAAAGTTTTTGTAAGTCTATATCTCTTGACCATATTGATGGATTGAGTTGATACTTTGCATGTTGCTAGATATTGGTCTGAAGTTTTACGCAGTACCATCATGACCCACCCTGGGTGACCTTGAGGTCAAGGTCACGGACTTAGAAATTTTGTGTTTAAGTTTTTGGTTAAGGTTTTTGTAAGTCTATATCTCTTGACCATATTGATGGATTGAGTTGATACTTTGCATGTTGCTAGATATTGGTCTGAAGTTTTATGCAGTACCATCATGACCCACTCTCGGTGACCTTGAGGTCAAGGTCACAGACTTAGAAATTTTGTGTTTAAGTTTTTGATTTAAGTTTTTGTAAGTCTGTATCTCTTGACCATGTTGATTGATCGAGTTGATACTTTGCATGTTGGTAGATATTGGTCTGAAGTTTTATGCAGTACCATCATGACCTACCCTGGGTGACCTTGAGGTCAAGGTCACAGACTTAGAAATTTTGTGTTAAATTTTTTGGTTAAAATCTTAATCTCTTGAACATGTTGATGGATAAAGTTGATACTTGCATGTTGATAGATATTGGTCTCAGGTTTTATGCTGTACATCACAACTCACCTGGATGACCTTGAGGTCAGGGTCACAGACTTGGAAGTTTTGTGTTTAAGTTTTGGTTAATGTTTTTATAAGTCTATATCTCTTGAACATGTAGATTGATCAAGTTGATACTTTGCATTGGTCTGAAGTTTTATGTTGTACCATCATGACCCACCTGAGTGACCTTGAGGTCAAGGTCATGGGTCATAGATTTTAACAGATGTAGTGGCAAAGCACAAGTCAGGCGAGCTACGCTGTCCTGCGACAGCTCTTATTACGAAGAGCTTTCATGCCATTTTAGACTATTTTTAATGTGCTTCAGTATTTTCAGGTTAGCTTGCAGTAAAGGCTTTCCTCCTCACTCATCATTGTCTGAAAGCGTGTTGCAGTCTCCACTGTGTTGCAGTCCTCAGGAATACTGTAAAACAATTTATTTTTCGCAAGTGGTGTATTTTTGCGATATTCATGAGGGACAAGAAATCCTGAAATTAAATAGCCGCAAAAATCTTGGCTTTATGGAGACAGTTCATTATTTAATATGTGTCAAATTTCTAAATTAAAATTTTATCTATAACTTTCTTCTCCTGGGTGATAATGAGCCAGTTATGACGTTACTAAACAAAAAAATTATTTACACCTTTTTGCAAAATTTAACAAAACCTGTGCATTATATGCCACACAAGCATTCAAGCCCTAACGATTATAATGAAATGTCAAATTTGTTAATGTTACACCCTATGGGCGGTTTGCCTTTATTACGTCAGGGTGAACAGTTGTCACTAACATGACAGGCATATGTACCAGCCGGGTTTCGAACCCGCAACCTCTTGATTGCTAAGCGAATACGCTATCCATTACACTATCGCGGCTTTACATTTCACAACAAATAAGAAGCAATTTTATGTACCAGAGCACAGGAAATATTGATTTTTATCGCACCTGCTTATAGCAGGGTGCGATATAGGAGTTCAAATTTCCGTCTGTCCGTCCGTTCGTTCGTCCATCCCTCCGTCAACATTTATGTCGAAGTTTAGTTTTCTCGATATCAGTGATAGCTGCGAGTCAAAAACCTTGCATAGTAATTGTCCTTGACATACCCTTCAAGCATGCACCTTGACCTATATTTCACGGTCCACTGACTTTGAAATTTTTTATGTCGAAGTTTGGTTTTCTCGACATCAGTGATAGCTGCGAGTTTGAAACCTTGCATAGTAATTGTCCTTGACATACCCTTCAAGCACGCCCCTTGACCCGCTGACCTTGGCCTATATTTCACGGTCTACTGACTTTGAAATTTTTTACGTCGAAGTTTGGTTTTCTCTGCATCAGTAATAGCTGCGAGCGTGAAACCTTGCATAGTAATTGTCCTTGACATACCCTTCAAGCACGCACCTTGACCTGCTGACCTTGACCTATATTTCATGGTCCATTGACTTTGTTAATTTTTATGTCAAAGTTTGTTTTTTTCTGCATCAGTGATAGCTGCGAGTGTGAAAGCTTGCATAGTAAATGTCCTTCACATACCCTTTCAGAACACACCTTAACCTGGTGCCCTCGACCTATATTTCACCACGTTTTAAGTTATTTAGCCCGATGCAGGTGCGATATCGAACTCCGCGGCGTTCTTGTTTATTACAAATTTTGCAATCCCTGAAAATAATTCCCCGATGACTAAAACGTGGAAAATAAATAGCCACAAAAATAAGTTCGGATACAGGACTATTTGTTTTTTGTTTCTGCGGCCTTTTGAAATTGGTGTATTTTTGTTTATTTTTTCTGCAATATTTTAAGGATTGTATTGCCGTCCATGTAATTGCTGCTTTGATCAAGATATGTTGAAGTTTTTATTAGCTCACCTGAGCCGAAGGCTCACAAGATGAGCTTATAGGATGGCTATGCTCTGTCGTCCGTCCACAATTTCAAAGATCTTCTCCTCTGAAACTGCATGGCCAATCAAAGCCAAACTTCATGTGGAGCATCCTTAGGAAGGGGGAACGAAAGTTTATATAAATGGTCCAGGTCACATGACCAAGATGGCCGCCATGGCTATAAATAGCAAAAACCTAAAGTTAAAAATCTTCTTTTCCAGAACCAGAAGGCCTATGATCTTGAAACTTGGTGTGAAGCATCAGGGACAGGAGCTCTACAAAGTTTATATAAATCAAGACCTTGGGATGACCTTGATCTATTTTACGGCAAGGTCAACTTAGGTCGCCAATGCATTTGAATGGGAAAAAAATGGTAAAATGCTATTTAATGGGTAAAACTTACTGGGAATAGGCAAATGGACAGAAGATTAATGTTAATGGAAAATTTTAGCCCCTGGGGGGTTGTCTGCCCCTGCCCCGGGGTTATATACATGTATATTTCCATAATAATGAAACATCTTCTCCCTTGAAACCGCTTGGCCAATCAAAGCCAAACTTCATATGGAGCATCCTTGGGAAGGGGGAAAGAAAGTTTATATAAATGGTCAAGGTCACATGACCAAGATGGCCGCCATGGCTATAAATAGAAAAAAAACCTTTAAAAATATTCTTCTCCAAAACCAGAAGGCCAATGATTTTGAAACTTGGTGTGAAGCATCAGTGATTGGAGCTCTACAAAGTTTATATAAATCATGACCCTGGGATGACCTTGACCTATTGTACGGCAAGGTCAACTTAGGCCGCCCATGCATTAGAATGGGAAAAAATAGGAAAATGTCATTTAATGGCAAAAAACTTGTTAGGAATGAGCAAATGGACAGAAGATTTATGTTTATGAAAATATTTTGGGCCCAGAGGGTTGTCTGCCCCTGCCCGGGGGCTATATACATGTGTATGACCATAATATTGAAACATCTTCTTCTCTGAAAGTGCTTGGCCAATCAAAGCCAAACTTTATGTGGAGCATTCTTAGGAAGAGTGAATGAAGATTTGTATAAATGGTCAAGGTCACATGACCAAGATGGCCACCATGGCTATAAATAGCAAAAACCTTTAAAAATCTTCTTCTCCAGAACCAGAAGGCCTATGATTTTGAAACTTGGCATGAAGCATCAGGCAATGGAGCTCTACAAAGTTTATATAAATCATGACCCTGGGATGACCTTGACCTTTTTTACGGCAAGGTCAACTTAGGCCGCCCTTGCATTTGAGTGGGGAAAATTGTTACAATGTCATTTGAAGGGCAAAACTTGCAGTAAGTTGGCAAATGGACTGAATCTTTATGATTTAAAAAAAGAAATTGACTCCAGAGGTTGTTCTGATCCTGCCATGGGGTTATATACATGTATATTACCATTCTAGTCAAACAAATTTATTGGTATATATCTCAGGTCTCAGGTGAGCGTTTACAGGACCATTGGTCCTCTGGTTGTGTGTCATACATATTTTTTGTTTTATAATATTGATGGCATTTTTATTGTCTCCACATTGTTACAGATTTAACTGTTTAGCCAATGTCTATACCATTACAGTAGATTTTATTTAAAAGGTCTTTACGACTAAGTGAAGGTACATTTGTTTTATACTTATATGTAATAATTGTTTGTGTTGTTTTGTGAAAGCATTATTTGGAGATGTATAATATGAAAATACACACTTTGTTTGACCTATCTGTCACGAAGCATGTCACATATTATGAGGACAAGCTGGTCCTTGGATCTGGTCATAGCATGATGATCATCATGCTTACCTGGTAAATTTGACTTCCGTTACATAAAAGCATAGATTAGGCCATTATTTTTTTATTTTCTGGTTCTCGGGAGAGCCGACCCTATTTTTTCAAAAATCAGAATGAAAATACAAGTACTTTACTTCCATTTTATTTTTATTTTTCCCTCCTCTTATTTTTAGATGGAAAAAAATATTTTTCAGTCTGCAAGGGTGAGCTAATAAATAAACTATGCATATGTTATTATTCTGCTATTCTATCTTTTTTCAGTATTTGATGACTTAGTCTGACTGCAGTGAGTTATATACATGTACACATGTATATTTTTTTTGGTAGTCAGGGATACTTTGCTACAAAAACACATTTCTGAGCCTCATAGATGGCCAACTTGTGAATTGAAAATAATGTTGACAGCATTTGAAAAAATAAAAATATCTGGTAATTTTGGGACTTTTATTTTTTTTAATTTTATTCCAACTGGAGGATTTGAGACATTTTAATTTTATTTTTATTTCCTCCTCTTACCCTATGTCTAGCCACATTTTTCCCCCGAGAACCAGAAAATAAAATAATAATGGCCTCAACTTTCTTATTTCTGCTTTTGAAAGAAAAGTTTCAAGTAAGAATGATAAGGAAATGGCACAATCAAAAAGAACACTGCATCTAAGGTTATAAAATCTGTTTAAAACCACAGTGATAGCTTCTTATTGAAGCCGAGATCGTCTGCCTCGCCCCTCCACTACCTCCAAAGTCCAAAACATTTATCATGAAGATTCAGTCAAGAAAATGTTTACATGACGCCCAAAATGTTTCATCCTGTTATGCTTAATGGATGTCAAATGAATAAAGAAAATATTTATACTTGTTTATTATCAAGAATAAAATAAATTTTCTGAAAGAAAGAAAATGTAAAGCACTTGTCTGTAAAAAGCTAACATTTTGTATACATGTATTTAAACTTGAGACCAACTTCAGGCTGCAGTTTATCCCAATCAAACATTTTCCAAGCAGACTTATCTTATTGAATGACCAGTACTCCATGAAAATCTGACACCTCTTTCAGATCGAGAGCGCTGAACTCTTCGTCTGTTTTGCCAGAGGCAAACAGCTGGTTTCTCATGAGGCAGCACCCCAAAAGGAGCATGCACCAATACATCAAGAAAACATGTCCGTATAATGTATACCCCCTTATACCCCACTTTTATGTAGTAAAACTGGGGTATGCAGGGGTATACCTATTTTTCTTATTTTTGCTCCAAAACATAGATTGTGGGTACTCGTTAGAACCGCCTCAACAAGGCGGTTCTAATATGTACCCACAATTTATTTCTTTAGCAAAAATAAGAAAAATATCCAAATTTTTCAGCTAAACATTTTCAATTTTTAAAGCTCAAAAAATTATCTGTTTATTGCATGGACATGTTTTCGTAATGAAAGAATATGTTGGACACTAGAATAAAGTCTGCGACCACACAAAGACAAGCTGAAACTATCAACTGGACTTGGTGTTTTGGTGCCTTTGTTTAAATATTATTATCATATTACTTTGATTGCAATAATGTATATAGAAAAACTGTAAATATAATAACAATGAATAAGATGCAAATACACATAGTTACAAACAATAACATAGAAACCTATAACACCCGTATTGACCATCATAATGAAAATGCATGTCATATATACAGGGAAAAAGTAGTGTTCCAAAACAACACTGTATGAGGTATCCATAAACAAAATTAAAGCGTCAAAAAGTATGCAAAAATGCAGTTACATGTAAGCCTTACAGATATTTCTCACTGCCTAGAATTTCTCAAATACAAATTTCGAGCCCTTAGTCTCTGATAGGTTTGTGCTGACTTGATCCGAAATCAGGTCAATGGTATACTTGCAACCAGGCTTTAATAATTATGACATATTTAAATCTCAAAGCATGTTCCTCCTATTAGTCTTGGGATTCTGACACCAGCCTCACCATACCGTTTGGGTTTTATAACATATCAAGACAGGATCTCGGATTAAAGTCTCGCCCAACAGACAAGAAAAGCCCAGGATTAAACTCGTAAACTAGGGTTTACATGGTGACTGGACTTTTCAATATGTCACTAAGACTTTAACATCAAGATACACCATGTATCTATTCCAATTGTCATTATATGGCACATAAATGTACTTAGAGTAAGTAATAATGATGTCTTTAATATCATATTTTGCTACATCAATACATTGAAGCCAGTATCATGAGTTTATTCCCCAGTCATAGGGCATGTGACTGAGTTTGAAGTTATTTCCCTTGAGTAACTCTCCCAGTTGAAGTTTCTTTTCACCATCAGGCAGGTGCTTGTATACCCAGTCTACAATCTGGAAGGAGAAGGAACTTGTATTTCATAAACCCATTAATGACAAATGTATTTGCCCATTATCAGTTGGGTGAGTCCACTGTCATTTTTAGAAATTAGGTGTGATTTGAAGTTTTTCATTCCATTTTACAATGAAATTCCTTTAAGCAAACAGAACAGCCCCAGATGGGATGCTGCATTCTGTAGCGTCACATCTGGGTCTATACTGTTTGCCTATGTCCAACAAAAAGAATGTCCGGGTTATACGAGTTAAGACTGCAGAAATTTCTATACATGTATATACAATGACAATAAGCTGGCCATATTTACTATACAAAAGGGAGATTTTAAAAGAGGAAAAATGAGCCACGTCATGCAAACAACCCTCTTAGGATATGCCAAAAGAAAGCTTCAGATCAGCTGCAGGGTCACCTCAAAGTTTTTTTCTATTGCAGTAATAGCCCTAAGTCCACTACGTAGTTCCTCAATCTGATAGATCCGGCTCCGAAGACATAAAGCATTTACAAGCCTTAAACGGATAAGAATTAAAATTATCCTGCTCAAAAATGTTAAAATGGCATTTTTGCATTCATTAGCAAGATATATGACTAGTTTTGGTGTCCGAACTCAAACTAAAATTCCTCTCATTTTTGGTAATTTCAATATTTATAGGCAGTTTAAATTTCATTTTAAGCTGAGTTGAGCATGAAAAAAAAATTATAGCCTTGGGGCCAGGGCTACAGTCAAGATGAGTGTGTTCTGTGTTTGTACATCCCAGTTTGCATCTAATGTGGTTAAAGACCATCCAACTCAAATAACATAAATGTGCTAGACGATGCTGCCAAATAAGACCCTGGGTTACCAAAAACATCAGGATAACATGTCCCTGAAACTTATACACCCTTCCACCCACTTATACACCCTTCCACCCCCTTCCACCCTGAAACTTATACACCCTTCCACCCCCTTATACAGTAAACTGGGGTGTACAAGGGTAAACAATTTTTTTCTCATTTTGCTTCAAAACATAGATTGTTGTGCACTTTGCAGAACCAAGGACCGTATATCGAGAGGATGGCACACTCTGATTAATTTTCACTTTATCTAATGTGAAATGGTTTTGGACCGAAACGACCCGTCACCCCACGGGATCTGACAACAAAAGCGGTAGTTTCAAAAATAGAATTGATTGAATGGAATTATCATATTTAAGCCAGTAAGTAGAATCTTTTATCAATTAAATCCGTTGGCCAGATTAAAGACTTATTAATTATCTTTCATCTGACAAATTTATTTTCCCCCTAATTATCATGTTACAGGTAATTTTAGTGTTTTTCTTTACCCTTATTTTGTTTCTATTTTTGGCCTTCAAATGGCGTCATGGTGACCAATTTTCACACAGTCCTCATAAATCGGAACCGATTACTTAGATATAAGCTGCACGCTATTAGTAAGTTTAATATTTATGAAAAGCAGATACATCAAAGTTTCGGGAAATTTATATAAGAAATTGATATTTTGAAATGTGTAGTAGTAAACTTATTAGAAATTTCAAAGTCCGCGTGACAAAATGGCGGACCGTTTTTTAAAAACGAAAATCGACGGTAGCGCGTTTGGAACACTTTACAGCTTTATTTGAGCTTTCTACCAATAATTATTTTGTTTTCCATGTATGTCAAAGACAAATCTTCAAGTTAATATATGCAAAACCTAAGTTCAAGCTATACTGTCAGTTTGTCAGGACGATTTTTTCCGGGAAATTTACGGCTCATAAATTTGTTTTAGGGGTTTCTTTTTCCTACGTTTTTTCCTAAATTGAAAGGTTTTCGTTTAAAAATTGGTTCTAAAGCTGTCTGTTATGATGATGGTTGACTTTGTTCGCTTAATTTTCTTTATTTATCAATTTGAATGCAACCAATCTTTGGAGTTATTAAATAAAAACTCGAAGGGTATGATTTATCTTATTTCAAAATGGCGACAATATCGACCGCTGCGGCTTATCGGACAGGTTAAAAGTGCATAATACATAGTCAATATTTCATGAGCGATTTCCATTGAGTGTGTCGTCCTCTCGATATAGTGTCCTTGGCAGAACCAAAGCCATTCTAACATGTACAACCTATCTATATTTTGAGCAAAAATGAGAATCACCACATCCCCCCCTCCACCCCCCCCCCTCCCAAAACAAAATGAAAATTTTCATTTTTACAACTGTAACTGTGATCGTACTGTACTGTACCTCTTCCTTGTTCTTTCCGAAGTCTACACTGTACCACTTAAGTATCTGTGACAGTTTGACCTGTTTTTTGTTCATATCTACTTGACAACCATCATCACCCTCTATGAATGCCTCCGCAGCAAGGTTTAACTGCTCATAGATACCCTGAGAACAAAAGTTTAACAATTTAACATCATATAACACCGAAGAGAAAACTTGAATCATTTTGGGGATAAGCATTGACTGTGCTCTTGAAGAATTTAAAAGGACACTAAGTTCTTGGCAATTTTCGAAGACAACAAAATTTTCTAAATTTTAAATTCTAAATTTACGGTAATTGTGTCAGTTCCTGATAACACTTATTTTTCACCATAGGTATATCAATGGAGCTTAGCTTCAGTCAGACAAACACTGATTAAGCCCTGAGGTTTTTAAACTTTTTTTCTCAGCTCAACTGAGACTGTAAAATAACCTCTTATAATTGTTAGAATGTCAACAATTATTGGCTATTTAACATCTATCAGTCAACAATTGTTGACGTTTTAACATTTAATACTATAGCTGGATGAATGACAAGCTTTGGTGACTGAAGCTGAATACTTCCATTAATTCAGGCTATTTCAGTATTTTTAACAGCAGTGCTGAGCATGAAAGTAGTTCTATGGTTATATGGGGCAGACTGAACTGAACCCAAGATGAGTCAGTTGAACAGCCTATCAATCCCATCAAACTACACTCTCACACCAGTTTACTTCATTAGTTTAGCTTCTTACCTCTGCTGAGTATGTCTTGATAGGGGGACAGCTTTTGGCCCCACACACCAGAGCAAAATGTATCAGGGGTTCAGGTTCTGTAAGGGCCACTTTCAATCTGGGGTCTGATGTTCCAAAAGGTTTTGAGAACATACCTGAGAAAAAAATGAATACACATCACTTGTACAGCTCGGACTATTAATTGAAGACCTAATTATTTTATATGTCAAAGACAGTACATGTACTATTAATCAACCTAAAATTCTAGCAAATTGGCATTTCATGTTATGAAGGGAAATGCCCTCAAAGGCTACAGATAAAAATTAAAACAGACCCTTTAAGAGCAGTGAACACATTAATGAGAAAGTGGTTGGGCCATACCGTGGTTTCGACTATTGAAGTCTCGTCAGTGACCTTTTAGATTCGGCAACATGGAGCCAAAGAGAATAATTGAAATTTTGCAACTTTCAACAAGGTAGTTGATACAAAGACTAGTATTATCTAAATGGGGCCAAAAATATTAAACATTGGCTAGAAAATGAATAAAATCATTTTGCAAAGAAAATATGAAATGAGTCGCCGCATGGGAAAACCAACAATCTGCATAGGCGAAAACAAAGGTGCAGATCAGCTTTGCAGGCTCAAATTATTCTTTTTATTCAGCCTATGAGAAAGTCTGTCAAGAGTTACAATGTCACTCCAACTGTTTCTGATGTGTAGTCACTGTAGAACTCATGTAGTCTCAAAACACAGGTTTGACTGCATGATAACGAGCATGTATCCAAAATGTTTGGAGAACTTTGTAACTTTTCGAATGCAGAATCATATTTACCCATGCCTTTTCTGTTGGCCCTAAGCACTCCATTCTCAATATCTTGTAGTGAATACATGTATCCTCCTATCAGGTACTTCACTGTGTTGAAAAACTGAAATACATGTACAGAAATATGCCATTCAATGTAAAATATCTTTTGTTTTTGGCACCTGAGAAAAACATTTGGCAAAGGTCAGCTGAGCTTTGCTACCACACATGGTAATCTACAACTATTTTGTTGCCAAAATAAATCAATATAATTTCTTGATATTAATGTTCAAGCCTTGTTTTCATGGCATATAAAAGTCTTTCAAATATGGCAGCTGATTTTTTTAAAATTTGTACACACTAAAAAGTGGCTTGTAAGGGGGCATATAACTATCCTGATTGTACTGGAGCAATCCAGCATGTGCTTCTATCGTTCTTTACCTTGCAGACATGGGGTAATCATAATCAGTAATTTAATCATCAGTAATCGATAACAAAGGTTTTCGGAAGATTTCTTATGTAAAATGCCCAAGAAATTTTCAAAATCTCACGTTCCAGGCACTAAATTGACGTTTTTAGCAGTCAAAAATTAGTTTCTATTGTATTTAGGCATGTAGTGTTTTGTGTAACTCAAGCAGTGACTTCTTTAAAAATTGGACAAAATCTTTGAATTTAATATAGCATCATATAGGAAATAGGAAACCTTTTATAAGACCATGTTCCCCCCCTTGCCCCCCCCCCCTTGCCCAACCAAAATATTTTGAACATAACTGTACTTTTGTAAATGACATATTATATCCAAATGCCAAAAGGCCTAAAAACCGATAAATGGGCCCAGGTCCATTATTTGTAATTCACCAAGGCTATGGAAATATACTGTACATCATGTATATGTATGTTCTACCTGAATGAACAGACTGACTGTCCTATTTTAACAGGTATACACATTATACTGCATATAGATATACTGTGCAAAATATGTATATCAATATTTGATGGTTTATGTTTTACTCGAGATATGCCTCCATGGGCTTAAAATCAAATGTCACTTCAGCATCACACAAAGACTGGTTCTACCATAATTTGATACATGCAAGCCATTGTCAGAAGAACTTCCCTTATGTCTACAAAAAATATGGAGTCACTGTTCAAAGTAAAAGTTGCTTAATTTATTTTGCATAGTATATTTAAGGTACAGGTTTTTGCATAAGTGATGGACATTAGTGTTTACAGTTATAAATCTAATAAAGATGTTGTACCTGTTATTTGTGGATAAATAGTTTCTACCCAACATTTTGGGTTGCAATAAGCATGTTGTAGCATTTCCTTGATAATCTATTGCAAAAAAATATGTTTTCTGACAAAATATTTTTTGAAAAAAATCTGACCCCCTCCCCCTTTGACATAGATTTATTCTGCAATTATGTAACATCAAGAGGTTTCCACTATGTTGTTGCATTGATCAAATGTTGAATTTTACGGAGAATGCAACATTTTTTCTATACAAATCACACAGAAGCTGCCAGAAACACTCAAACTTTGGGCGGGAAACCTATGAAATCTTCCGAAAACCTTTGGAATAATCATGGATAATCAGTAATCACAAAATTTCAAAGTAATTTTAATCACAATTCAATCATAATCATGTTTTATTAGGCTTGTAATCATGATCATTTATTATTACTTTCATGATTACAGAAAAAAAGTTAAAATATCAATGTCATTTAGAAAATCTTCCTAAAGCAAGTTTGTATTGCTATGTTGTATTGATAATGCTTCACACTTAGAATGAATGTACCCTGTGCCATGCATTCTGTATATGAAGCACTGCTCAAGTAACAGATGGCCTGGCTGACAAACCATGTCTGGTCTGACATAACCACTTTCCTAGGAAGGCTTAACCTTGTACATGTTAATGGTTTGCTCTGTCATTTATCATATTACTAGAAAGGCATCTAGCAGCTAACAATTTTTCATAGCTTTAATAGACAGAGATGAGAAATACCATCATTGTGAACAATTGTTTTCATTTCAATTGTTGAAGGGTAAACAGTCAATTTAAACTTTACAAACAACCAATTATCTCTTATTTACTAAAACACTTTTGTTTCTCATTTAATACTCAAAATTTCCCCTAGAGTATTTAAAAGTGACTGTTGCAAAACAGCAGTGATTTATTAATAGGGAGTTAATGGACCAGAGTTTTTTTTACCAACAGGGACTAGTGAAACAGTTTTGATCTTCATCACAATGCTGTAGGTCTGAACAGGATATAATGTACATTTTTTATGCTAGAATGTACATCGTTTGAGAGGGGTGTCTATGACTATATTTCATGGAGATTTAGGATAACTACACCATGTACACCATTTGCTAGCATCCAAAAATATAGAAAAGATAAAGATGCAGTAGTAGTAGAGTTTTATGATCCAATTCAAATTGTCCCTTCTTTATTTTATTTAAAAAATTCAATGGCAGGTACATCTGTGTAATGGTCAGGGCAGCTATACCTGTGAGGCTTCTGTTGTACAGGATAAAGTGTCTGGTTCACATTTAACAACAGAAAAAATAAATAAATAATGCAACAAAATTGTAATCATTAATAATAAAAGTAATCTGATTACTTTTTCACATTAATCATAATTTAATCAATTACTCTTGAAAAACTGGGTAATCATAATTTAATCATATAGATAGCCCAGTAATTGTAATTTAATCATTACTGATACCCCAGTAATCGCCCCATGTCTGTTACCTTGTATCTCTGCCACAGTGACACAGGTGGTCCCATAGTTACATTGGCATGTATCACCTGAGCATTATAGATGTTGATAAAGAATGCCAGCTTCTCTTCCCGACTAGCCTCCGCTATCTGTACTCTGGCTAGTTCCTTAGTTAGTCGGACATATCTCTGGAACTCACTGCTGGCACCTATCCCTGCATAGTTCACTTTCTAAAGAAAAGAAAGGACATTGTAATTTTGTCAGGGTTTACAGGCAGGTCAGAAGAGGCCAAAGAAAATCAAAGTGGACTGGAAAGAGACTGCTATGAGAGAGACAAAAGAAATAACAGATTTTGCCTATGTGAAAACATAGACACAGATCATCTGTGCAGTAACTGCACAGACTGCACAGCTGATCAACACACTTGTTTTTGTTTCATAGACAGTAAAATCCCTTTTGCTCTTAAATCTGAAATTTCAAGCCCCTAGCCTTCTGTGACTGCACAGGCCGGTTAATGTCAGACCTAGTCGGAAACCCTGAAAACAGTTTTTCTTGTGACAAGGCCCATTGAGCAATGGTATCTACAGCTTTAATGGTCAAATATAACAGCAGCAATCATACAACTGGCTAGTGTATATGTAACATATTCAAAAGCATTCATGTGAGTACCTACAATCATTGTGTTGAGAAAATATCAGAAAATATTGTTGGGAAAGAGCTAGTCATCTTGCTCTTCATGTGTGTTGTAGCATGTTGTGGTGTTTTGTGATGTGCTTTCATTCCCACTTGGTGTATGGATTGTGGTTTCCAATAAAATCGTATAATCTCTGTGCCTCATTTTCTAACTTTTAATCTGACTAAAAAAATTGTCATTTTTACATCTACAAATTACAGTATATTGTGTTGGCATTTTATATGACTGCAATGAACAACACTTACCCTGCCATCTGATGAAAGGAATGCATTATAGATCTTTAGAATCAATTTCCTGATATCTTCACCGAGCTCTCCAGCTGTAAATGGACAAAGTTTCTATCATTGTTGTATGACTACCAAAGCCACATGGTTTGAACGAGCCTGTTTTTATAAGGTGTTATGTGTATGAATCAGAGAATTCTCATGTGCTAATGATGATATCTCCATGTGCATGTTATTCATTTATGCTTCTTTTAATACAAATTCTTTATTGAGTTCGTTTGATCCACATATTTTACTTATACTCATTATTAGAAAACACTCAAAGTCTCCAAGGTACAACATTGCAAAGTGGCATGACTTTCTGGTCAATAGTAATTGTCTATTCACTTCCAGTCTCCCACTTTTATTATGAATTATGTGCTAGAAAGAGTTTGAATATCCTAACTAACCCGGTCTGGGTTGACAGTCCGACAACTCTCCCGAGTTCAGAGCACTTGAGTCATCATCATCTAGCAGTCTAAAATAAGCATCAGAGTCTGTGAAAGTCTCCTGGTTCTTGATCTCATGTCCAAAGTGCTGATCAATAAGAGCCTGGCCCATCTCTATTGCACGACCTCTGTCTGAAATGAAACAGAGGAAAATAAAATGAGCTGCGACATGGTATCTGTGTAGCGAAAACAAAGGCTCTGGTCAGCTGTGCAGTTACTGCATCAATATTTTGAGCAAAAATATTAAAAAATATCAAATTTTAACCAATTAAATTTTCAATTTTTATTGCTGAAAAAAGTCTCTGTATATTGCATGGACAAATTTTCATAATGCTATTAAAGTAATCATAACCATTCGTGTCAGCCTGTCAGGTATGGATATCCATACCTGACACTCATGTAAGATTCTTATAATCCTCACCTAATTCTTTTGTTTTGACAACCCAGTCAACAAAATCTTTTCCTTTGAATGAGTTCTTGTAGGTTCTTAGTCCAGATCTGTGGTCTTTGATGATTCCTGATTTTCTGAGAGCTTTCACAAGCTCAGAATATTCATCTGGTTCACATTCTATATCACCTGGATCTGAAAAATATTTTTCAAATTAAAATGAAGTGAGCATGAAATTTATATGGGTGACCAATACTGATACAAATTAATGTAATATCAATAAGTTAACAACATCTGCATCAGGAAATGTATACCCCTTTAAACCCCACTTTTATATTGAAAAACTGGGGTTTGCAGGTGTATACCTAATTTTCTTATTTTAGATCAGAAACATACATTGTGGATACTTGTTAGAACCGCATCACCGAGGCGGTTCTAACGTGTACCCACAATGTATATTTTGAAGAAAATAAAAAAATCCTGTATATTGCATGGGCAAGTTTTCGTAATGTGTAGTTTTAAAACAAGATCACTGTCACAGCCCTAAGTTTAAAATCATGAGTTTTGTGTCATTCAGTATCTGCACACTGTGATATTTTCAATACTGTACAGGAATAAGAGTGATGGTTGTTCATCTCTCAGAAACGAGAATTACCATATGTATTTCTTGAAATATTAGATATGTTCATGTGTGTTGGTGAGTATTTTGATGGTTGACTGTGCAAATTCTAGCTCTTAAACTGTCAGTTGCCTCTTAGTAGAGTAAGTCAATGTCAATTAATCTGATGGTGGCACTTGGCCGTGACATGGGTTTCAGACTGATACATCTACCTGACAAACTGTACCACCTTTTCGTTGCATAGCGAAGATGACGGTAATTGTTTTTCAGTGGTTTCCCAGTCTAAACTGTTCAGTGAATATAGACTAGACAACCACAGAATAAATGACTGATTTTGTGTTTTTTTTTGCTACCACATTTCAAATCTAACAATTCCACAAGTTTATTTCCTCAATGCTACATGTATACTCATTTTGGCGTACAAATGTATATTTACCAGTAGACTCCACAGCTGTGCTGGGGTCAGGCACAGGGGGAGAGTCAGACCCAGGGCCAACTGTTTTCAGATCTTCAAGAGCCTCTTGGAATTTCTCCTTATCTTTCAGCTAAAAAGAAAAGAAATAATGTGAGTTACATCAGGAAAACAATGTTCAATGTAATGTATACCCCTTTAGACTCCTAATGTTTTGAGCAAAATAATGAAAAATGTTCAAATGAAAATTTTAAATTTTACATGATGAAAATTCACTAATCATTGCATAGGTGTGTCCTCATAATATATGTATATATAGCTTTATCAATAGAAAAGCTGGCTTACGGTTATATGAATATCATTACGGAAACTTGCCCATGCAATAAACAGAGATTTTTTAGCTTAAAAAAAATGAAAATTTTCAGCAGAAAAATGTTGATATTTTTCTTATTTTTGCTCAAAACATAGATTGTGGGTACATGTTAGAACCGCCTCGCCGAGGCGGTTCTAACGAGTACCCACAATCTATGTTTTGGAGCAAAAATAAGAAAAATAGGTATACCCCTGCAAACCCGTTTTACTATATAAAAGTGGGGTTTAAGGGGGTATTCATTGCACGTATATGTTTTCCTGATGTATGGTTAGCAGAAAAAATTGACCATATAAAATTAATAAATGCATGCAAAAACAGTATGGAAACAATAATTATTGTCAGTAAAATTGCGGTGACTGTAGTCACACAGTGTGCCCAGTGCACCCTTAAGCTTTACAAGTATGAATAAATATACCAATTCCTGGAGTTCGTCATTTCCACCAATATGTCTGGCATTGAAGAAAATCTGTGGCACTGTTCTTTTACCAGTCCGAATCTGAAGATCTTGCCTAGCATGAGGATATTTATCAAGACTAACATCTGTGTAAGGAATACCAAGCTCTTGTAAGCTATTCTTGGCACGCATACAATGTGGACAACCCAGAATTGAGTAAATCAAAACTCTTCCTTTTAGTTCCATAACTGGGGGTCTCAGAAATTGGATAATTTTTGATGGAAAACGCAAGCTTATTTTAGAAGTATCCTTCAGTCCCAGGTAATTATTTGCTGCTGTTATGTATAGATAATCAATCAATGCATTAACTACAAAGTTTGTTTGATTGTAAAGCCACCTAACTGTTGTTGAAACAACTGTTCTAAAACTTGACATTTCCTCACATTTTATAGTAAGAGTCACCTCCCTTGAGAAAAAACAAGAGCAAACAAACCGACAGGCCCTATTATTACTTGAATGTACCAGGGTTTCACTAATGACCGATAAGAAGTGACAAGAGTTGTCAGCTCTTTGGACTTATAAGGACTTACATGTATATAATATTCTTATTTATAACTAGAACAAGACTACTGTCTGAACACCATCTTTCAGAAACTGCATTTTTCGAAATCTCACTTTAATTTCTGAAAGACCTCAAAAAATATGAGCCTGTCACCATTTTACATTCCAAAAGTCTTAAAAAGTGCCACAAAAATTTTGAAAATCGGTTGACAAATAAAAATTTTATGCAAGAAAATATTTTTGAATAGGGCTTTTTCCATTGTAAAATTGCCAGCAAGGGAAGTAACTATTTTCCCGGAAAAAAATCTAAATTGATTATTTTTCATCTAAAATACACCAAACCAAAACAAAATTGTTTTGTATGCATATCTGAGCGCCAAACTCTTAAAATTATTCCACAGATTAGCTTGATTTTCAGTTTAAAGGTGTTTGGATTACCTCCCTTGCACATGCTAAAATGCCTATTCAAAATGATTTTTGGGCATAATTATTTTATTAGTGAACCGATTTTCAAACTTTTTGTGGCACTTGTTAGGACTCATGAATTGCAAAAAGATGACATGGTTATATTTTTCTTGTGGTGTTTCAGAAAAGTGAGATTTCGAAAAATGCAGTTTCTGAAAGATGGTGATTAATATAATCAATATATGCTGGTTCACCCTATAATCGGTGTACTAAACGTTTTTGGCACTGCTAAGACACAGAGTTTAATCATATAATCTATATGTGTCTTCAAAATCATGAAGTCAACATAAGGCATGTAAAACAATAGAAAAGTAACTGATGTCGGATTGCTAGTGATTTTGGTCAAGCAGAGTATGTCCATTTTGTTTCATAGAAATGAAAACCTAACGTTAACCGGTGTCTTTATATATGCTTGGGTATTTTTCTTAGCGATGTACATTTTGTTTAAATAAAAACCACAAAAGGGAAGGGATAGCCAGAAATTATGAAATAAGTGAATGTTCCCTCTCTTATATATAAAATAGAGTTCTGCTTCAAAGTAAGTGGTATGTTGCATTTTCCCGCGTTTTTCTGTCTTCACCAGAAGAAAGAGGGGGTGGAGGAGAATATGGGTCAGCCACACGTTACTCTTTTTCTCCCAAAGCTATAATAAAATCCTTAAATACTTACTACTCATCCTTGGTTTTATCAAACACATTCACGACCCTCTCTGCATTCGCTTTCATTATTTTATTTTGAATAAGAAGCTCCTACACAATTTATCTTTTTCTCGCATTTGAAAAACATGACGATAATAATGTAGTAAATGTTAGTGATTAATAAATGCACACAAATCACTTGACGAGCAAAACGAATATAAATAATTAAACGCGAACATCCGAAAAATATATATATTTCAAATTGAAGTACACTATGTTTGTTATCATTCTTACAATGGCAATGCATTGATAGTTTGTGGTTTCTAAAAGTGTCAAAACCAGGAAAATGCACACATTTCGAGAGAGCACGTGATTGTGAGAAGACTTCACGACAAAGATGGTAAGTAATAGTATATTGACACTCAACAACGCTCCGTGTCTATTGCCTGAAAAAAAAATTACAACCGTGAACAGAGAGACGTATAAAATATAGCCCATTAACGTTTTACACCGGTTAACGGTATACACCGGTTAACGGGTGAGTCACCATAATATAATAAACAAACGTCACTCACTGTGACATGGCCCACAAATATTTTGTAGAAGACGGTTGGAAGTCAATATCTTAATACATTCCTGGATTCCCATGAGTCGAGACCATAAGCATTAAATGGTATGTTAAAAATAAACTTACGGTAACTTACGGGTACCAGGCCGTCGTCTAAGCAGGTTGCTTGTTATGGCCGATCATAGCAACTTAACACAATCTTCTTAGAACATAATTAACTTAAAACTTTGGGAGTGCGCTAAAACTTGGGTTAAAACTATGTACATTCAAACTTCAGCGGATGATCTTTCCAGGCGACATTTAACGCAGACTTGAAGCTGTTGACTGATTCACTCTCCACACATGAAGACAGAAGATTATTCCAAGGATGTATCACTCTCTGAGAGAATACACTGGCCCTTTGCTTCGTTCTATTCATTCTATACAGAAGATAAAAAAAAAAAAAAAAAAAAAAAAAAAAAAAAAAAAAAAAAAAACCAAAGTACAGGCATGTTTCATAAAAAGGTACAAGTTAAATATGTAGGATTTGTTTCAAAAGAAGTGGCATACCAGTACCAGTACGTGGAGCTTTGCTTTCCTCCCTACAAAAAGTTTGCGAATAATACATCAGATATTCTCCTTCCTTAAGCGCTCAAAGCAAGACCAGCTTGGCACCCCCGCCTTAAACCACAGAAACCGACTAGTCTCAGAGACAGCTGAGAAGGCCGACGTTCACAATCAACAATTTCAGTCTGTTTTCACTGCCAAATCTCCACTCTCACTCTCCAGACTATGCACAATGACACTCCAGGACGCGACTGACTGCGGTATGATGCCCCCTAGGACCCTGCCCCCAGGGGTACTGAAGTCTACTCCAGTTATGGAGGACTTAAGTCTCTCTGTGGCTGGCATACTCAAGCTTCTGCAAAATCTTAAACCTGGCAAAGCTGCTGGCCCGGATAGACTCAAACCAGGCCTGCTTAGGGAATTGCGTGAAGAAATTGCGCCCATTATACAAGTTATTTTAGAGCGTTCTATCCAAACTGGCAAACTTCCGTCGGATTGGTGTCGTGCCCAAGTCAGTCCAATCTTCAAAAAATGTGACAAAGCATCGGCTGCAAATTACAGACCGATCTCTCTTACATGCATTCTCTGCATGATCCTAGAACATATTATGGCATCCAATATGGTTAAGCACCTCGACAAGCATGGCCTTCTTTATGATCTACAACACGGGTTTCGAGAAAAAAGGTCATGTGAAACACAGCTAACCATGTTGTTCGAGGACCTTGCTAGGAATGCAAGTGCAGGGAAGCAAACTGATCTGGTACTGTTGGACTTCTCAAAGGCCTTTGACAAAGTCAATCACTCAAAGCTCCTCTGGAAGCTCCACCAGTACGGGATCAGAGGAAATGCACTTTCTTGGATCCGTGCCTTCCTTGGTAACCGGTCACAGACTGTCGTTCTTGAGGGCGAGGAATCTGGATCTGTCCCGGTGACCTCTGGGGTTCCCCAGGGTCAGTCTTGGGGCCTATCCTGTTCCTTGTATACATAAATGACCTTCCAGAAGAACTGTCATCACAAGTGCACCTCTTTGCTGATGACACGGCCGTGTACCTTACAGTTGGAGGCTCGGACGATGAAAAAGTGCTACAGCAAGACCTTGACAGACTTTCGGTGTGGGGGGACCAGTGGGACATGGAGTTTAACCCATGTAAGTGCCAGGTGGTGCAGGTGACAACCTCCAAGACAGTAATTAATTCAGTGTACACACTTCATGGACAGATACTGGAAAGGTACAAGTAGGCAATGATCAGGAAAAGGCGCAATCAGAAAAAGATTCCCACTCCAAAAACCGAGGTGGGAAAAAACCAAACTAACAATCAGGTACTTATACCATGAAAACATTTCGTAAGCCGAATGAGCAGCTATTTTCCCAATAGGTGGCCACTCAGTTACTTTAACTTAACTAAAAATATACAAACATACATAAGGCGCCAACAGCACGAAAATATTTTGAACACCAAGACATAAAACAAAAATAACTACCACAGAAGTATCGACTTGGAACGATCAGTAACACAAAATAACTGGCGGGTTTAAATCGATTTTACATGGCCATAACCCCACCCTTAGCTTCTGCAGTGGTTCATAACATTTAGTTAGTTCTTCGGTCCTCGTGGTGAATCTCTAACTAGTCAATGAATCATCAAGAACAAACAAATAAATCATGATGAACATCCTGATGAATCAAAAACCAGGACTCACAGATTCAGTAAGCTGCCCGACGATGGAGATCCCTGGGCGCCGAATAACTTTCTAACTCCGGAGCAAAAGAAAATTATCAGTTGGACCCCGGTGGGCCAAGCAACAGACAAGAAGCTCCGGCCCCAACCAACTAAAATGAATAGCTTTAAGTCGGGGCCATCATAGAATTTGACGCCCGACCCACCGGCGTGGAGGTTGTCACAAGTGCCAGGTACTTGGGGGTCGACATCTCTGATGGCCTATCATGGAACTCCCACATAGATCGAATAACCGGTAATGCTAACAGGACCTTAGGATACATCAAACGCAACATAAAAACCAAAAACAAAAAGGTGAGAGAAACAGCTTATAACACGCTTGTCCGCCCCCAGCTGGAGTACGCCACCCCCGTTTGGGACCCAAATTCAGATGACAAAACACTCCAGCTGGAAAAAATTCAAAGATGAGCAGCTAGATGGACCACCAGTAACTATAATTATAGGCCAAGCGTCACAGCTATGCTCAGCGATTTAGGTTGGAGATCCCTTGCACAAAGACGAGAAGATGCTCATCTTTGCCTCTTTTACAAAATTGTTTACGGACTCGTGGCAGTACCACTTCCAGACTACATCAAGCCAACAAATAGGGTGTCCCGGTACTGCCACTCGATGACCTTCCGCCAACTCCACACAAGTACAAATTCTTATAAATATTCTTTCTTTCCACTGGCAATAGTCCAGTGGAATGCACTCCCAGAAGCTGTTGTCAGTTTGCAAGACCTTGATTCATTCAAGGTCGATGTAAGCAAACTGCAACACTCACGGCCCTAGATCCAGACCTTGTTGTTTTTAACCCCGATTTTAAACTCCACTTCACTATTTTAACCTATCATCTTTTATCCCCTGCACTATCCTGCTTTTATCTTTTTTCTTTTTCAGCTAACGAAGCTTGACAGCGCACACCTGCCAAAAATGTCCGCGAGGGCGTATTGCAGTATATAGAGATAGATATTGAATGAAAAAGAAAAGAGAAGTATGCCACAATATGCTGAATTTCGGAGATTGATATTTATGACATTTCAATCTGTCTGGACTAATTCCGCCCCCCCCCCCCCCACTGGCGCCCTCTCTGGTGAAGTATTGACAATGGTGTCACCAGTAAACCATTCAGATTGAGATTGAGACGTCTTTCCTTGTATACAGCATGCTGTCTTTTCATCAATGTTGTGTCCCATTAGCTTTGTAAGCCTGGGCTTCGATTGCATCAAATACCATACATAAAACTGTTTCGTCTATTTTACTTGCAAATACCACCGGGTGTATTACTTTGTAACATGGTAAACGCTTACTGAGTTACATGTAATATATGGTGTGCGGTAACTAGAGTGCTTCCTACGCCCTTACCACGTCCTAAAATCAAGGAAGTAGTAAAAACGTCGTAGGGTCTTGTAGGACGTGTTAGGTATGTAGTAAGGACGTAGCGAGGTCTTGATGGACGTGGGACCTTGGTCAAATTTTGAACATGCTCAAAAGAAACATGTCGAGGGCAAACGCTGTTCGATCTCCATGGCCATGGTATGCGAACCTCTTGCAGACCATGAAGTCCTCACTAAGTTTCCACTACGTCTCCACTACCTTGAATTGTTTAGGACGTAGTAAGGACGTGGTTGAAACGTGGCCCGGTGTGAACGAGAATTTATAAGATGGGACTCGAGCCGTTGTCCATCCCTGCGCCCGTCTGTGCCTCCGTCCGTTAACACTTTCAAATATGAAGATCTCGAAGACTACTGTCTGTAAACCATCTTTCAGAAACCACATTTTTTAAAATCTCACTTTTCTGAAACGACACAAGAGAAATATGACCATTTTATCTTTTGGCAACCCAAAAGTCGTAAAAAATGCCCCAAAAATTTTGAAAATCGGTTTACTAATTACGCTCGAAAATTATTTTGAATAGGCATTTGCATGTGCAAGGTAGGTAATCCAAACATTAAAATAAAAAATCAGGAAAATCTGTGGAAAATTTTCAGCTATCCATACGATACACTTTTGTTTTGGTTTGATGCATTTTAAATGAAAAATAACCAATTTAGATAGCTAGATTTTTTTCCGGGAAAATAGTCACTTCCCTTGCTGACATTTTACGATGGAAAAACCCCTATTCAAAATGATTTTTGGCATATTTTTTTTTAATTGTTAACCGGTTTTCAAAATGTTCGTGGCGCTATTTCAGACTTTAATCTTCATACTTGGTAGTATCAAAAACAACAATGATATCACGGACAACTGAGTTCGAATTTCGGCTAGATTCGACTGTGGAGTTACCTGCCATTGGGTGTTTGAAAAGTGTTGTGGCAAAACTAGGGGGGGCTGCATTTTTGATCCCATCTTCTTCATTTTGGGAGTATCAAGGACATTCATAATATCTCGGACGAGTTCGAATGTTGGTCAGATTTGACCTCAAAAAGCTAGTTAGCTGCCTTAGCTGATGACTCTAACGCCTTAACTTTTCAGTGAATCTTCTGCATTTTTGCATAACCATAAAATCTGAGATGAGTTAGAAATTCGACCAGACTGAACCACGGATTGCAGATTAGCTGCCCTTAAGAGTTTGAAAATCTATATTTAGTGTTGAGGCAACCCTACTAGCAAAGTCATTTTTGATTTGAACTTCTTCATTATTGGTAATAGGACAACCACACCATCTCATCTGACAGATGAGTTCGAATTTCGGCAAAATACGACGTACATTGAATTTTTGAGTAGGCGTTTTGAGTATGTTAAATTCAATGTCTTATCCTATTTCAGTTTTATATTATTAGATATTCCATGCCCAACAGAACTCTCTCTCTCTCTCTCTCTCTCTCTCTCTCTCTCTCTCTCTCTCTCTCTCATACTCACACTCTCGCCTTTCCTCCCTTCCTGTCTCTCTGTCTGCCTCCCTCCTTCTTCTCCCCCCTACTACCTCCCTATACCTACCTACCTACCGACCTACCTATCGACCGACCGACCTTTAATCAAGTTGAACCTCGAACGAGTTGTCCTACCGCTTTTTGCTGGTCAGGTGTGACAAAACATTGACAATGATCATTCTTTTGTAATTGACTGACTTTCTTTTACAAGTCAAGTCAAGTCAAGTAAAATTTATTTTACGTCGGTTTTCAATATAACATGTTAACACAAGCTCCTAGGAGCTTTTCCTACCGACTAACAAATGTAATATATCACAGGCTATAAACATACATATATATAAGATAATGCAATAAAATGTAATATTTATTTACAACATCTATGGGAGACCAGTTTGATAAATATTGCACTTTTATAGCCATCCTCTAGCCAGGCCCTGGTTTGACATATGAGATTACTCGTACATCAAGCCCGAGCATGGACTCGAGGATGGAGTATATAAACCTCTGAAATGCACCTTGGGCCAAAGGGCGAAAACGAAAGGCGAAAGCGAATGTATGTCCCAAGTTACATTAAAGAGATTCTTGTATATGACTTAGTTTGCTTTTAAGCCTAAAAACACCTTACCAGCAGGTGATAGATGACTAGGCGATAAAAGGGGAGTCCCAGTACCAAGAGAACAGGTTTAAAATTGAAATAAAATTCTACTTACATAGAGAGCATTTACATGAAGCACCATTCCAGGTCTTGATAAACTGCTTAAAATGGTTAAAAGATGTAATTTTCCTGGCTTCTTCTGGCAAAGAATTCCACAATTTAGCTGCCTGGTATCTAAAACTGTTTGTACCATACCTTGTGCTCTTGGTTCTGGGAATTTCTAACAGATTTGTATACCTGAAATTGTAAGAAGAGTCTTTAAAACATACAAATTCTTGTAAATAAGTGGGAGATAAACCATATGCAACCTTAAAGGTTTCAATGGCAAGAGTTCTGAGCCTTGAAAGATGAAGTGTAGTACTTCCTGCTTTGAGAATTAAATCTTCATAACTTGAATTAAAATCTTGGAATACAAATTTTAGGGCTCTAAAGTTAATTTTTTCAAGTTTGTCTGTGTTGGATTTTGAACAAAAATGCCAAATAAGAGGACAAAAATTAAAAATTGACATTAAAAAGGCATGGTAAACAGCCTTTCTAGATTCAAAATTTAAAAATTGACCAATTCTTTTGAGGACATTTATTTGTTGGGATGCTTTCCTGCACATTGCAGAAATGTGAACATCAAATTTGAGTTGAGAGTCAATCTCTACTCCGAGAAGCTTGACTGTCTCCTCGCACTCGACCTCCGCCTCACCAATCTTAAAAACTGGTTTCAGTGCAGATGTTTTTTCGCCAACAGCCAAGGCCTGGAACTTGTCCAGATTTGCCTTCATCTGGTTTCGAAAAAAACACTCAATCAAGATCTTACTTTCCCTAACAAGAATTTCTACAACTCACCATAACTCACCATAACTCACCATACTCGACATCGTAGTAAGTCATCTGACTTGTATTGATGCTTGTCGATACTGTGTGCGAATTCCTCTAGGTGGTTGGCCGGGTTGTTAACAGGTTGCCTCAAATTTGGTTGGGTGCCCTTGCCAGTGTTTATTCAGCCTACTCTTAAACGCGTTTACGGAGGGTGCATTAACTACATTTTCAGGTAAATTATTCCAAGTGTCCACTACACGGTTACTGAATGAGTTAGCTCTAACGTTTAGTCTTGATCTTTTTTTCTGCAGTTTAGATGAATGTCCTCTTGTGGCACGATATTGAGCCATTGTAAACAGTTTATCCTTATCAACATTGTCGATCCCATGAAGAATTTTATATGTTTGTATCATGTCTGCCCTCTCCCTTCTATATTCCAAGGTTGGTAGTCCAAGTTTTCGCAATCTTTCTGTATATGACAAGTTCTTGCACGATGAAACAAGCTTTGTTGCGCGTCTTTGAACATTCTCAATAATTATTTTGTCCTTTTTATACAGGGGGGACCAAATTGGTGTAGCATATTCAACATGCGGGCGGATCAAGCTTTTGTATAGATTCAGGAACATCCCTTCATCTATGTAGGTGAAGGTCCTAAATATGATACCCAAGTTTCTATTTGCTATATTGACTTTAGATGTGATGTGGTCTCGAAAGGTTAAGTTCTGATCTATATTGACACCCAAGTCTTTTTCATTTTTGACCTTTTCTAGTTCAATTTCCTCATTTTCTGATACCATCGTATATCTAGTCCCAGTAATGTTCTTCCCAATGTATAGATGGTGGCATTTAATTATATTAAATATCATCCTCCAAACATTAGCCCAGTCAACTGCTCTATTGAGACTGAATTGAACCCGGTTGTCGTTGTCACTGGTAACGATAGAATACAGTTTTGCGTCATCGGCGAATAATTTAATGAGCACATTTATAATATCCGGAAAATCGTTAATGAAGACTAGGAATAACACTGGCCCGAGTACACTGCCTTGTGGGATACCACTGGTGACGTTTTTCCAAGTCGACTGCGAACCGTTGACTATGACCCTCTGTTTTCTGTCGGTAAGAAATTCTTGGACCCAAGAATGAACTTTGCCACGGATGCCGTATGCATAAAGTTTCTGTAACAGCCTTCGATGTGGAACTTTATCGAAGGCCTTACAGAAATCAAGATATATTATATCTACTTCATCACCATTGTCAATGGCTTGGGTGATTTCTTCCATAAATTCTAAAAGTTGGGTGACACAGGATTTACCCTTTATGAAACCATGCTGAGCGTTAGAAAATAAATTATTTTCAGTCATGTGGTTCACGATTGCATCCCGAACTAGTTTTTCCATCAATTTACATGGGACGGAGGTTAGACTTATAGGGCGATAATTTGATGTTTTTTTCTTTTCACTTTTTTTGAAAATTGCGTTTACATTGGCCCTTTTCCAGATTGGTGGTGTTAAGCTCTCGTCCAATGATTTTTGAAAGATGGTGGTTAGTGGCTGAATGATGTAGTCTTTTGTTTCTTTTAGAAATTTTGGGTGTATCAAGTCAGGTCCCTGACTTTTGCCAGGCTTAAGTGCTGCTACTGCTTTTTCAACATTGTTTTCATTTATTATCAGATTGTCAGTTATATAATGGAAAGGCCTGTCTTCGAAGTTTGGCAGTGGGTCATCAGGCTCGATTTCAAATACTGTTGAGAAGTATTCATTTAATGTATTGGCAGTTTCTTGGTCACTAGATGATAGTTCCCCATTGGGCATTTCCAATTTTGAAACAACAGACTTTGTTTTTGTTTTGGTTCTTACATAGTTCCAGAAGAGTTTATTATCAGTTTTGATTTTCGAAGCTAGATTCTTTTCAAAGTCATATCGTGCTGATCTTAGTTTGTTGGTTACAATGTTTCTTGCTGCTTTATATTTTCTGAGGTTAACATCTGATTTAAGGTATTTATACTTTAACCAGCGTGTCCGTTTTTGTTTGATAGCGTCAAGACAAGACCGATTGATAAATGGATTACGCTTCCTGCCTTCAGGAGGTGATTTGCTCACCGGTATGTTATTCTTTATTAAGTTGTTAGTTTTTTCAGCAAATCGGTTCCATGATTGCATTAAATTTAATCCATCTAATTCCTGGTGCCAGTCAATGTCTACAAGTTGGCTTCTTAAGTTAACATAATCACCTTTAAAGAAGTTAAATTTTTCAGACGTGTTCTTTGACGTGTTCAGTTCTGTATAGCAGTCAAGACTAAAATCAAGGACTAAATGGTCACTCTTCCCTAGACCGGGGTAGTAACTTATGTCATTGACCATATCTTCTTCATTGGTAAAAATTAAGTCTAAAACTGATGACACATTTCCTTCACGGTATCTCGTTGGATTTGTTATATGTTGAGTAAAATATGTGTCTCTAACACATTCAAGAAATTGGCTTGCTATATGATGCTCATTTACATTAGTTGTCATCTCACACCAGTCTATATCCTTAAAATTAAAATCTCCAATTAAAAGCTTATGTGAGTAGTTTATATCTCTGCATTTATCAAGTAATAATTTTAATTCCTGAAAGTTGTCATCAGAAGCATTAGGGCTCCTATATATACAGCCAATGAGTAGATTGTCTCTGTCTTTTAGTTTAACTTTGCACCAGACAGATTCTTTGAAATTTGAGTCCATGAACACTTGTTCTGCATTCAGTATAGATTTGACATAGATTACAACACCTCTACCTGATTGGAGAGTCTCAAAAAACATATCATAGTTCTCAAGACAGTATATAATTGCTTGGTTGTCAAAAGTTTTGTTTTTAGGGAAAACTTCTGTTATTGCAATAATGTCTGGATGATGATGATAATTCAAGAGGTGTATCTTAAGCTCTTCTTTTTTAGTCATAGACAGACAGTCGGCATTTGTGTATAAAACTCTCAATGAATTAAAATTAGAATTGGGTGAATGATCATTAGAAACATTAAGAGACTCTGTTGTGTTCAGATTCACGGTATGATCATTAAAAGAATTGTAAGGGTTAAAAGACCCTGCAGTTTCATTGTTAGGATCAATATTTACAAAGTTAAAACTTGCATCCTAGACGGGGCTTCCAGCAAATGATGGGTCATGTGCAGCAACTTGCTGGGACAACCCACCCATGATGGTTGCATCTAAATTAGATAGGTTCAATACTGTTGACTGATCATAGACTCCAGCCTGAGATTCCAGTTGAGAATCTGTCAACATGTTCTGGTGGCTCATATGGGATGCCGCATTACATTGTATAGGGCTTGGCGGGTCATCTTGTATATCCATACCCACAGGAAGTGGTTTACGGTATAGATACTGCCTTGTGGGTGGGGTAACTGCTCTCGCCTCCATTGGGGATGGTGGTTGTTGTACTTCTCCTTGTTGCTGTGCTTGTTCGTCTTTTCGCCGCTTTTTCTCTTGTATTTTCTCTCTTCTTTCTTTTCTTTGTTCAGGAGTAAGATCTTTAGCTATAACCACACTTTGATAGATTTCTGATGTCTTAGAGCTAATGTGCCTTGCATTATCTAATAAGAATTTTCTTTGAGATTTGGAGTCGAGAACTACTCTTAAAGGGCGTGTTTTGGATTGCACCTTTTTGCCAAGCCTATAGGTTGTTACAATATTCAGAATTTCAAGACCCAAACTCGCACTGATAGAACGAACATCAATTTCATCTTTTCTTTTATTTTCAGAATTGTCATATGAGTTATGTTCAGGCAGATTAAAAAGTGTGATGTTTAGTTCTCTCCGTTTCCTGTCTTCAAGTTCTCTGTTTCTTTTATCAACAACTACATTTATGTCAGATTTGAGGCTATCAATAATATCTTGCTTCATAGATGAAATTTGTGATGTTACTTCTTGTTTTGTTGTATGTTTTATATTTTCAACTTTCTGCTCTAAGTTTGACATCCTATTTTCGTATTTTCCTTTAAAATCTTCTAAAGAAGCCGATATATTTTGGAGTGATGGAAATGTTGATTTACAGCTTTTGCATGACCAATGAAAGTCATTCATCTCACCAGCAGTTATACAGTTATATAATGTTTCTGATATTTTACCACAACGTAGGCAAAAAGTTAGTTTGCATCCTGAACACGTGATGGTTTTATCTACTGGAAGTTCACATCTGTGGCATAAGTAACCTGATTGATTCGAGTCAGATGAAGACTGCCTCTGCCTTTTATTTTCCTGTTTATCGCCCATTTTTGATATGTGATGCATGAAACTATTTAGACTGTTCATTTTAGAAAGTGGAAATTTAGCTTTTTAATTAACCCAAAGCTGCATGGCGAGGCGAGCCCTCACACACGCAGTATAAGTTATGCACATTACAAGACAATGAGAAACTGGATATACATATATACTGTTGTTAAAGTGTAGTCATGTTTCTACTTTGTATTTATTGAGCAAAATTCTTCATTAAAGTGTCAATTTCACTATTATATGAGAGAAAAAATAATAATAGTCATAGTCTCTCTCTATGAATACATTGACAAAGGTGTCATAGTCACTATCTATGTATCTTGGTTATTGTATAATGAAATTATATTTGTTGAGGGTGTAGTCAGAAACTACCATAGCATATACATTCACTGGAATGTTTATTTAGCCTTGTTATAAGGAAAATCTCAGTATATGTATATTAATGTTGATGGGTGGGGTAACATGTAGTCTGTATCTACATTGTGTAACTTAGCAGCCAGTTAGTCGTTGGATACTAAATTATATATATGTTATGGGGTATATGTAGTCAATGGCTACTTTTGAAACTAAAACTTTATCTTTTATTTAGTTTTTTTTTTATTCATGTATATTGAGCTTTACACTATCAGGGGGATATGTATAAGAACAATCACTGTAGTCTCTTTCAACTTTTTAGGCAATATGTGGATATTGGGATATCTTGTAGTCTCTTACTACTTATATAATCAATTTATGCAAACTCTTTCTCTACATATTTTCTAATTCACGAATGGGTAATGTTTTATAGCTTGTGGCGAGGCAAGCCCTCACACACAGTGCTTCAAAAATGATTTTTGTAGTCTCTTTCTACTTTTTGATGGGTAATGGGGTATCTTGTAGTCTCTTTCTACTTATTGAACAAATTTATGCAGTCTCTTTCTACACATTTATCCAATTTACAAAAATTGATGGGTAATGGGGTATCCTGTAGTCTCTTTCTACTTATTGAACAAATTTATGCAGTCTCTTTCTACACATTTATCCAATTTACAAAAAGGAAATCTATTGTAGCTTTGTGGCGAGGCAAGCCCTCACACACAGTGCTTCAAAAAAGTGATTTTAAGCTATATTGTTACCTCGGATGGAGGTAGTGTGGCGAGGTCAGCCCTCACACACAGACTACCATCGAGTACTTCAGTAACAGTCTTTTCTGATCTGGAGTGTTACTTTTCTGAGCCAGCATTTACTTAGCTCTGGGAGTGGGTGTATTCCATCTTTGTACAGGTTATGATTATAGAATTTTTTAGGTCTTCTTCCCTTATTTTTCTTTGTTAATTCCAAATCAACATTCAGTGATCTAAACTCAACTTGATTTAACCTGTTTATCCGGTGAAGATGTTCATTTACCACTTTTGTTCTTTTTTCCAGTACTTTGTCTCTGATTATGAATTTATCTGGGGCTAAGTGTCCTTTCAGCTGGTTCCATTTCCTGATAGAGTAGTAGGGGATTTCCAAAAAGGTTAATTTAAATTTCCTACGTCTGGCAAGTCTAGCGATACGCTCACAATCTAATATAAACTGGGCGCAGCCATGTCTGGGGTTAAGATACACATATTTCTTGGGTTTGACGGTCAAATTACAGGTTCCCAGCCACACATACAGATGAACCCGACCATAGGTCAAAATAGCATCTTCGATTTTTGATAATAAGTATTTACGCCCGGTAGTCGAGTCCCAGCCCGGGCCATACCACCACTCGATTTCGTTTTCAATGTAAGAAGATGCCTGTGCTCTTAAATAACCAACCTTGCTGTCTCCTAAAACAATGCGCTGGCGTTTGATGGGGGGCAGGTCATTGTCAAAACCCTCTGTATTCCTCAAGAATTTTCTACATTTTACATGGCGGAGTAACATTGTTTCTCATAGTAGTAAATTTATCCATTTTGGGCATCATACCATTCAAGGAAATCAAAAAACTTGTCTTGAAATGTCAGCTAAAACATGGGTCCCCAAGACAAATCACAAAACAGTATCAGAAAAAATCAAAATCAGAAAAAATCGTCATGAAATCTGTTTCAATCCTCGAAGATTTTCGACCATCCGACAATAATTAGACCTAAATCTAATTTGATAGATCCCTATTAATCCCTCTATAATGTTTAATCTGCTTTACAAGTTATGTGGAAGCATATTTTCATCATTTTAGAAACGCTCGTTATTTTGTCCGAATTTGCACCCTCCGTCGACATTCAGTTCGTCAAAGATTTACGGCACGGCACAAAATTGCTGAACAGAAACGCTCAAAATAATGTCAGGGCAAATGGAAAAGTAAATTAGCAATCAAATCAAATCGAAATCAATAATCAGCTCCTTCTCAAAACTCTAGAACTCCGGAAATTTTCGATGAATTTTCTCTCTCTGGAAAAATGGCTTCTCGCTCCGGCCACCACGCATGCGCCCTAAGTGTGGCGAAGTCCGAGTGCGAGAATGACAAGGTATTATCGTCTGCGTAATTAAACAATTTTGCTTTGTCAATGAAATAAAATAGAGCTCTATGTCATTTAAAAATATATTGAAAATCAGGGGTCCCAGAATTGAGCCTTGGGGCACACCCTTAATAATGTTTATAAAGGAGCTACATTTTTTTCTGAGATTTTAACACATTGCTTTTTGTCAGATAAGTAGCTTTCAATCAGCATTACTGCATCTTTAGACAGACCATAAGCAACTAATTTAGCCTTTATCAGGTTTGGAGGTAAACAGTCGAAGGCCTTAGACAGGTCCATGAGTATGGCTGCGACATACTCATTCCTGTCCAAGGCCTTACGCCATTCCTCTGTTATGGCAAGAAGAACTGACTGGCAGCTAAAACCCTTTCTGAACGCTGAAAGATAAGGGTTGAAAATGGTTTCAAAGTAATTGCTAAGTTGTTCTTCCATTGCACGTTCAAATAACTTGGAGGTGATGGGTAAGATACTCACTGGTCTCCAATTTTGGACATCAAGGGGATCTTTTTTCTTATAGATAGGAGATACCCTTGCATACTTAAGGGCATCAGGGAATTTTTTGTCACTAATCATTCTATTTATCAAAGATGTGGTAGGTCCTATAATGACCTTTTCTGATAAATGCAAGATTTTTGGTGATATGGTGTCCAGTCCAGTTGCCTTTCGGCGGCCAATCCTCCCCAAGTAACGTGAGACCTTAGCTTCATCCACAGGCTTAAATTTAAACTCTGATTCAACGGATGGATGGTTTGCCCGGATCGCACGGATACTTGGGTGGTCCTCCGGGGAAAGGCAATCTGCACCGTCACCAATATCCTTAGCCACGTTTACAAAAATGTATTAAATTTTTCACAAAAATACGCACGTTCATTTCTTTCCTTCTTTCTTTTCTCTTTCTTACAACTATGCCCATTATCGATAATAAACTCAGCGTAGTGGCAAACTCTGCAGAAATTGTTTGTTAAGGCTACAAATCTTAATATCAGTCATAACTTATTGAGAATATGGATTGTAAAACAGCCTGGAGTTGTTAATATGTGCCATCTTCAAACCGGGCTTCAAACATACTTATACTAAAAATGACATTTTCGATCAAATCAATGTTTATAATTTCCTATAGTACTCAGCAATGAGGTTGCCATAGCATCTAGTAGATAGGGGACAAGTTTGTATGTGCCGAGTTGGTATGGTCCTAGATTTGGTGGCCGAGTTTGTAACGGGCCAAGTTTGTCAAGGGCCGAGTTTGTCATTGGCCGAGTTTGTTATGGGCCGAGATGTCCCGGAATCTCGCAGACTAATGTTACCTTAAGCATGCCGTTAATTTAATCGAGATTCGGGCTATTACAGATCGATTTGGACAATAACTTGAAAGTTGTGGAATCTCAAATCTAAACTTTTCATCAGAAAAATTAACAAAAATACTTATCTATGGCCCAGTTAGACAACGATGAAGATCTTATTCCAGATGCAGACTTTCCTTTGCACGAATGTATTTTCAAAAATGATATTCAGAAAGTGTCACAACTGATTAGAGTCCATGATGTGTCACAGAAAGATATGCACGGTGAGGTTACCATAATATTTCAAGTATGAGCTTTTGAAAAAAAAGGTAGAAAATATTTATAAAGGATTGACAAGGACAAGGATTTTATTGCATCGAAACACATCCACAGTGAATGGTTATGGCAAACATGTAATGGCATATATCATTATCAAGTTAATGTAATAAAATATATCAAGAACACGTGACAGAGCACACGTGACAGAGCAGTGGTGACAAACTATACATACAGGCTATACATATATATAATAATTACTTTAAATTTTCACGTATATCAGAGATATTTCTAACATACTTAATAAACAACTTTAAAGATTGTAAATTATTATCATTAAAAAGGTAAAATAATTGAAACCTATTTCGTGCAATAAAGTTGCTAGAAAATGAAGTCCTATTCCATAGTTTGTTTATTTTATAGAAAAACTCTTCCCTTTCACGAGTGTAAGCAGGACATTCCAACAAAAAATGAACTTCACTTTCAACTGAAGCTGTACTGCAAACAGTGCAGACCCTATCTTGCCTAGATTTTTTAGCATATCTACCATATTCAGTATTTAATTTGTGGGCACTTACTCGTAATTTTGCTAAAGCAGATCTATCTGACTTATGACTTAAAATATCAACATATGAAGCACGAGTCTGAATTTTGTATAAATGTTTATAAAAATCTAACTTTGAACTATTGAAGATGGCTGAATCTTCTTCCTGAAGTATC
The DNA here is from genome assembly GCA_964017185.1 of Rugalucina vietnamica. Taxonomy (NCBI): domain Eukaryota; kingdom Metazoa; phylum Mollusca; class Bivalvia; order Lucinida; family Lucinidae; genus Rugalucina; species Rugalucina vietnamica. Next base: position 30,741,622 of record OZ024873.1, on the reverse strand, counting down.
TGATCATTAATTCGGGTTTGCATATGATTAATATAAGCGTGAATCTGTAAAACGGGATTGGTTTGAACATGATAAAAACCTAGTTTGCTAACAAAGTCTTTAATTTTCTTTGTCCATGAATTCGTGTCTTCTGTTGCAAAATAAATTTTGTTAATAAGTGTGTTGTTTGAAGAAAGTATATGTTCCCAAAACTTAAGTGCAGAGCACTGTATTTTAGCTTTTGAAGGTAATCTGTTCAATTCTGCTCTGCAAGCTACATTAGTTGATTTGTAATGAACACCAAGTATTTCCTTTATAAATTTAAGATGGAGATATTCATATGGATCAGAGTCTTTGAGTGGCAGATCAACTCCCCAAAGCTCACTGCAGTATAGAATGATTGGTGAAATTAATGAATCAAAGAGTTTTTCAAGTAATGAACACGGATTATCAAATCCAACACATTTTTTTATTTTGAAAAACGCCTTTCTTCCTTTTTCCATCAGAAGAGAGGACGAGGCATTAATATTTCCGTTATATTTTATTGTTACTCCAAGATAACAAAATGATTTCACTGTTTCTAAAGCATTTTTCCCATATCGAAAGTTGTTCATATATGTTTCGCCATTTGAATTAAATACCATTACTTTTGATTTTTCATGGTTTACATTAAGTTTCCAATTAGAACAAAATTCTTCTAAGCAATCTAGAGACTTTTGTAGACCTTCCTCTGAGTCAGACAGGAGAATAATATCATCTGCGTAAAGTAAAGAGTTAATTGACAGGCCATTAACTACCACTGGATTACAACCTACCTTTTCGAGTGACTTAACAAGATCATTTATATATAAATTAAACAAAAGGGGACTGAGAACATCACCCTGTTTGACACCACATGTGGATGGGAACTCTTTGGTTATTCCACTTGAGAACTTAATTTTACATTTAGTATCAATATACATAGAGTATATAATTTGGAAAAGTTTTGAAGGTATTTCAGCCTTGATTAATTTATGAAAGAGTCCTTCTCTCCATACAGTATCAAATGCTTTCCTAAGATCTATGAATGAGGCAAATACTTTCTTTTTCTGAGCCTTATAATGGTCAATAATTGATTTCAGAGTAAAAATGTGATCTGATGTGCGTGAAGATTCTTCAAAACCAATTTATAAATGTGTGACTTCACTTTTTGATTTATCAACAGTGACAGTGTCAACAATAATTATTAAGATGTGATTTTAGCAAATAATACTACTGCAACAGGCTCAGGACATCCCAAAATTTAGCTGCAAAGCTCAATTTACTACAGTAGTGGCTATTGAAAGGAGCTATTACTAGGAGCTTTAAAAGATGTTTATTTCATATATGTTTTATTAAACTTAAACATTATGAAAAAATGCAGGCAAACACTCAAAATTGTTAACAACTTTAACTATTTTGTGTAAACAACATTTTTGGGACAATCGGTAGAAGAAATTTCTGCAAAAAAAAAACACACACCATTTTTGTTTATTTCAGAAAATGAGAATTTTTATAACTCTGTTCAACAGTTAGATATGTATCATTTTATTTCTGCTGCATAAATTCTGTTCTGTGTTCGGCATTCGATTTTTTGCACTGACTGCCAGAATGAGGTATTTTATAGCATTTCATTTCCTGCAATTATAAAATGAAGTTTTTGCAAAAAAGTCATGGCTGAATTTTCTCAAATTTGATGTTTACACAATACATACAAAGTAGTTAACATTTTTTATTAAACATTTTCATACATGTGATTCCTCCCGCATCGTCCGGGAGTCTCCAGGAAATGAGGGCCGTCTACCGGCCTCCAGGATAGTGGCTAGAATCTCCCGGATGCTGAATTTTTCAAAAACAAATTTTTCAAAATGTCCAGTTTGTGTGAAAATTTACGGTAAACACTTCAGAGTCGTAAGTCAAAGGGATTAAGTAGTGTCCGTTTCGTAATTACCTGGCATGGAAAACAATAGTCACTGGTGTCACTTAAGGGGTATTGAATGCAGTGAGGTGTTAAATTGGCTAGTGCATCGATAAAGGTACCTGTTCAAAGTGCAAATACAGGTTATATCGGGGATAATATTTACTGGTAGCAGACCCAATTAACTATAATCGCAGCATAGTCACTGTTTCTGTGACCAAAATAAAGAACATTGGGCCAAAATACGTACTCAATCTAGTGGCAGAAATTAGAAGATACAAGTAAGTACAAAAATGCCGAGGAGAAAGAGAAATTCGGTCGTCATCTGTGCCATCATTTGGGAATTGCATGTAGGAAATTTTCTAGAAAATGACACCTCATTAACTCATAAACATGCTGTTTGTCGGCGCCTACCAACTATTAAGAGATCGTAGGACTAATTTTCGATCCATGTGTAAAAGAGTTTTTGCATAGCTCTTGTTTTTGTTGTTACTTTGTTGAGGTTGGATTGAGAAGCAAGTCCTTCTTCTGTTTTCAATTTTCTTTTAATGGATGTCACACAACTTTAGTTCATCTTGAAAACATTTTAAACACAGATGCCTGTTTGTAGCTGTACATGTCCTGCTTCCACATATTTTCTAGGCAAGGGCCGAAGCCCTTGCGTTTTCAAAATTTTAAAGTCACATTTTTTTGTATTTATTATTTTCTCCCCTTTTAAGTAAGATGTTGCCTTTCCAAAATCTAGCCTAAAACTGATCTGATGCAGAGAGTAAAACTTTCTTTACAAAGATTTCTTTTGTTTGGAGAATGGACATACTGCCCAGATTGTCACTTACGAATAATTTAGTATTTTGTACATTTTCTTTTGTTAATAGCTCAACACTTATATGTTATAAATTAGGTATCTTTAGAGTGCAACTTAAACAATTATTGTACATCTGTTTACCTTTTTCTGCTCATATTGGACAACTAGTACCACCATTTCTCTTATGAAATGTATAGATGTACCAACTTTACATCAATAGCATAGTTTACTATTTTTCCCTTGTCACAAATTTCCCGCCCCTTTTGAAAATGTTTTGTCCTCAAAACAGCATTTGATCAAATAAATTTGTTTATATTTTTCACAAAACATACATTTTATGCATTTTGTTAGAAGGGATAGTTTTATTGTCTGTGATATAGTATCGTTGCAAAACATTCAGGGTAACTTTCAGTGATCCACATTATTTATTCTTTATTTTTATTTTATATTAAAGGCATTTCTCGGCAGTGCCACCTTTAATCGACCCATGACTGCTCATCCTCTGCATTACAAACCATTACGTTTTAATTTTTATGTAATATCTTTAATCTAATGCATTAATGGCATCATCTTTAATTTTACTGAAAAGTTCACCCTTACTTCATTGTTTTGAACATCACATTTCACAAAATATATAAAAATTATGAGACAATTATCCAGCTCTTAAATCACATAAAAGATTCTTCTGTGATCAATATAATTATTGAGCATGGTATGAAGATGGACCAATTTCAGTTTATAGGCAGGATCATCAGTCCTCTACAAACCTAGTTTCAGATAACAACATAATTCTTTCACCCGCAGTATGAAAAATTATGCTGAAATCACCTTATACCACATTCAAAATCTAAAACTGTAGACATGTTATGAAGTTTACTTATTGCCATTTGTTTTTAATATATTCTGCATTTCACTAATTTACGTTCAAACTTTTAGTTACAATTATTTGAATTAAGGAGTTTGCTTTTTAATTTTGACTTAAAATGTTTTAATATAGCATTAAGGACGTGTAGGACATGTACAAATACAAATGAAAACATAGTCATAAAACATACAAGATAGAAAGCATACAAAAGTCATGTGTGAAAACAATAAAACATTGTCAAATAAGTCCTAGATATAATCAGAATTATGTATGAATTTTCCTGTATAGGTATTAAACAGTTTCTTAATTGTTTCTTAAATTTTTCTCATCAGTATCTTCCAAAGAAATGTCACTTTAAAATAGAATTTCTTCTCGACAATAGTCACATGTGTTGTTTGTCCAAAGAAAGTTTGTAGGTACTCCATCATTTTTAGCTTTAAATATCCTCTGCCTCAAAGTGAATCCTTGATCCCCAAAATAACACTGCGCATCACCTTCATTTTAAATTTTAGTCAAGTTCTCCACCTTATTTTTGTTGAATCTTTTGTCATAATAACACTGAAGTTTTGAGTCCTGAGGAATTAGAATTTCCAATTATGCTTGTATTTTTAAGTAGAGCTGTCCTGGAATCGTTGAAAGAGCTAAAAAGTCTTTCGACCCCGGTTCATCCACCAAAATTTGTAAAAGAGTTTTTGCATAGCTCTTGTTTTTGTTGTTACTTTGTTGAGGTTGGATTGAGAAGCAAGTCCTTCTTCTGTTTTCAATTTTCTTTTAATGGATGTCACACAACTTTAGTTCATCTTGAAAACATTTTAAACACAGATGCCTGTTTGTAGCTGTACATGTCCTGCTTCCACATATTTTCTAGGCAAGGGCCGAAGCCCTTGCGTTTTCAAAATTTTAAAGTCACATTTTTTTGTATTTATTATTTTCTCCCCTTTTAAGTAAGATGTTGCCTTTCCAAAATCTAGCCTAAAACTGATCTGATGCAGAGAGTAAAACTTTCTTTACAAAGATTTCTTTTGTTTGGAGAATGGACATACTGCCCAGATTGTCACTTACGAATAATTTAGTATTTTGTACATTTTCTTTTGTTAATAGCTCAACACTTATATGTTATAAATTAGGTATCTTTAGAGTGCAACTTAAACAATTATTGTACATCTGTTTACCTTTTTCTGCTCATATTGGACAACTAGTACCACCATTTCTCTTATGAAATGTATAGATGTACCAACTTTACATCAATAGCATAGTTTACTATTTTTCCCTTGTCACACATGTTCTAAATCTTCCATCAAAACAAAATTTTATTTTGACACCTGAACCATCAGAATCCCAAAGCTTGACTTATAAGACTAGCACTGTTTGAAAACATTGTATGAAATGGCCTTAGTTGATCATGTTTCCTATGCTGATGAAAGGGTATATAGTCACTGAAACAACGCCCAAACACTTTCCCGCCAAAATGTCAAACCGAATAAATTGATGGTGGATAACTTTTACGTACGCACCATTATAGTCATCCGGTGTTAAGGTAAACAAACCAATATTCTGACAGCTGTCAGCTGAAATCTGCTTTGGGATCGATTTTGCATTTTCTTGGTCAGTTCTGGCACAATAATTTAATTCCTTTCAATTTAAGGATGTTCGCTGCTAACATTTGACATTTCGGAACTTCCGGTTTTTCTTTTCTTGAATATCTCGTAAACGGTTGCAGATATTTTCCTAATATTTTATATTTGAATGCATATTGATAACATGCATAGAATGAGCCATGAAAATTGTCAGTCTAAGAAACTTCATTTTTTCACCCCATTTTCTGCAACTTTTCAGAAAAGTTTAGTTGTCAGTAAAATTTAGGGGGTAGGGTAGATTAAACTTGAATATTACACATCTTCAAATTAATTGCACTAGTTCGATGTTTATTTTAGCAGCAGTGTGTGTGTACATAGTCTTCTAAGTCATTCTTTGGGTCTTTGGTGTGCTGGTTTTAAAATTTAAGGTGGTTTTATGAAATGGGCTTTTAGAAACAAAACAGCCGAAAAAAGGCTGAAAATGGCGATTTTCAAGTTGTTGGTTCTCTCTTATATGCTCACTACCCTATATATTTCTTTCTTTTATTCGAACAATATTACCAAGTTCTATGTTGTGTGAAAATACAAGAGAAAGTTTGAATCAACAAATATGGGTTTGGTACATTTCAAAATATTGATTTTTTCCGACTTTTCAAGTATGGGGGTAGGGTTGGAAAAGGAATCGTAAAATTTTGTCATCCACTCCAAGTTGCAAATTTTTCTATGCTTTTGGTCCAAAATTGTCTGCGCTACGTAAATATCATGACTTTTGAAAGCATTCTAGGTGTATTTTTGTTCAAGACAGGTATGTTTCAAAGAATTAAAAATTAAATTAATTTTACCAAATTTAAAACATGGTGCTCAGAGGTCTCATTCAGAGGCCTGTAGCTTGAAAAAATGCACACTACCCTATATTTATTTTGTTTTCAAATGTCTTGTGTTATATTTTGGAATCAAAAAAGAGTGGTTAGAAAAAAAGTTTGAATACTTTTTCATTGGCAGCGAACATCCTTAAATATGTGAAATGAGATAGATACTTGTATGTGCACTTGCAAGTATTAATATAGAATCACAAAAGACTGAAAAAAGGACATTGACAGACTTCAGAGTGCATGCAATCATAGTGAATCTGAATCTGAATGGTTTACTGGTGATACGCCAAATTGACAATACTTCACCAGGGGCACAGCTTCAGCACAGCAGAATTGCAGATCAAGTAAAACAATAAAATAACCCTGCACCCGATAATTTTGCTGGTTATCAGTTTTTGATAATCAATCATGGCTATGCTGGGAACCAGTGATCAACTAACAACCTACCTTTCAACCTGAAACTTGTTATTTTGGTAGTGAGGGCAGTGGAATGGAGGTACGTAAATGCCTTCAATTTATACACAAATGTTATTTTTGCACTTAATCACGCAAAACTGCGCATTTTAGAAGCCGTAAGAAAATCTCCCTGAAGTAGACCCCAATCTCCCTGAAATGAAATCCAAATCTCCCACTTGCTCGCCTGGATCCCATCACATGTATGCATTTTCTTGCAATTTTTTCATATGATATATTGAAATACACACTTTACAGTTCTTTAAAGCTCCTTTTAGCTACTATAGCTAAATTGAGCTCTGTAGTTAAATTTTGATCTGTCCTGAGCCTGTGCAAGATTTTGAATTCATTAAATTTCGCTTTTTTTTATTATTATTATTTATTTATTTTTTATTTTTTGTTACTGTGAACTGGGTAGATCAATTTCTGACCATTACCGTAGGAGTTGTGGAAATTGGTCAGGTCACCAAGATATTCTTTTGTGAGAAGAAATATATATATTGGTCACCAGAACTGCTCCTTTCCCGCCTTTTTGCTCATTATGTCAAGGGCTCAATATCGTTATGATTTAATCATTTTTGAATGTTTCAAAATCATAATTTGCTTAGTCCATTTGTTTTCAAATGATCCCTTCATGGCGTTAAGTTAACATGGGCCTTTTTTATAATGTAAGTAGATGGGGGATAATGTTTCCACATGTTTTGTTTTTTTTTTCAAAATTTGTAGCTAACAATATCCCCGTCTTTATCAATGATACTACTAAATTTAAAGGCTGAGGCGCCATGATATTTGTGTATATAGCAGGGGTTTACCCATTCAACAATTATGTAATTAAATGGTGCAATCAGATGACTGTTGTGCAGATAGATTTGTCAGTTTTTAGCTCACCTGAGCCGAAGGCTCACAAGGTGAGCTTATAGTATAGTAGTCGAGCCGGCGTCCGTGCATCGTCCTCTGTCGTCGTCAACATTTTCAAACGACTTCTCCTCTGAAGCTGCCAGGCAGAATTTTTTCATATTTCACATATAGCATCTACAGGTGGGGGGAACAAATATTTGTGTTTTTTATTTCGATCGGATAAGAACTCTGGTTGCTATGGCAACTTATGCTTCCCATAGACTTATAATGGAGAAAAGTGAAAATTGCCTATTTTTGCTGTCTTGTTTGAGATATTTGAATTTTGTTTTTGCAGAAATGTTTATTGAGTAGTCCTCTACGTTTCATGTGACTTTTGTCCTAATCCTTCATTTTGATTGGTTGCAGGGGCCCCATATAGGGCAAAATTTCGAAAAACATTCAAAAATCTTCTTCTCAGAAACTGTCTAGGGGATGAAGCCTATACTTTGTAATTGTATACATGTTCCTGACAGTGGCCTCTACATAATTTGTGTTTTTTATTCCAGGCGGATAAGAACTCTGGTTGCTATGGCAACTTAAAGTTTCCATAGACTTATAATGGGAAAAGTGGAAATCGGCTATTTTTCCGCTAAAATTGCAGACACTTGAATTTTGTTTTTGCAGAAATGTTTATTGAGTAGTGTTTGACGTTTCTTGCAAGTTTTGTCCTAATCCTTTATTTTGATTGGTTGCTGGGGCCCCATAAAGGGCAAAATTAAAAAAAAAAAACATTCAAAAATCTTCTCCTCAGAAACTGTCAAGTGGATGAATCCTGTACTTTGTATACATGTTCCTGACAGTAGCCTCTACATAATTTGTGTTTTTTATTCCAGTCGGATAAGAATTCTGGTTGCTATGGTAACTTTAAGTTTCCATAGACTGATAATGGGAAAAGTGGAAATTAGCTATTTTTTGAAAACTATTGCAGCCTGAGATCTGAAAAGTGGTAGATGCAAACAACTAATGGATTAGATGAAGGTATATGATTAATTTAGGTCAAGGTCATCTCTTGACCTTGGCCGGTCTGTCGTCCATACACACTTTTCAAAGATTTTTTTCTCTGAAACCACTTGGCCAATCAAAGCCAAATTTTATATGAAGCATCTATAGGAAGTGGGAACCAATGTATATATAAATAATTTAGGTCACATGACCAAGATGGCCACCATGCCCATATATGGTAAAAACCATTAAAATATCTTCTTCTCCAGAACCGGTGAACCAATTTCAACGAAACTTTGCATGAAGTATGGATGACGCAAGTACTACAATGTATATATAAAACATAACCCTGTGGTGACCTTGACCTATTTTATGGCAAGGTCAACATAGGTCGTCAATGCATTTGAATGGGAAAAACTTTTAAAATGTCATTTTAAGTGAAAGTCTTGCAGGAAATGGGCAGTAGGACTGAAATTTAATGATTCTGAAAAAACAAATGGACCCCAGGAGCCCATCTGCTTTTAAAATGTTATTTTTTGAAAACTATTGCAGCCTGAGAACTGAAAACTGATAGATGCAAACAACTGATAGAGTAGATGAAGGTATGTGATTAATGTAGGTAAAGGTCGATTTGACCAAGATGACTGTCATACGCATATATGGAAAAAAAGAACACTTTGTCCAGTGACTGTACTTGTTGACTATCAGGTGAGCGATCGTTGCCCTTGGGCTACTTGTTAAGTTTTAAAATGGTTCGACAAACCAGCTCAAAGAAGCCAGATAGACTTGCGTGTGAGTCTTGAATTTTCAGGTAGAGGTCTGGAACTATCTAAGTTGTGAACTAAAATTTTGAGTCACAAACAGGATTTCTGGTGACAGTGTTTTATGTTTGTCTTGTTATTTCAGGTAACACTCCCTTGCATCTTGCTGTCATGCTTGGGCATAAAGGTATGTTAGTGTAACCTGCACAGTGGTGTATAAAGTCAGCATTTTCTCATCTAGATGCCTAAAAATTATACTTCCACCCCCAATTTGTAGGAAATTACCTAATGATTAATGTCCTTAAATTGTTATACATGTAGTTCAGCCTCAATTTTAAATCTGTGGTTTTTGAAGAGAAAAAAATGCTATATAATGTATATAAATATATTTATGAGAAACTTTGTCATAAAGAGGTTACTTACTATATATATACCGGTAAAAGAATTAAAAGAAAAATGACCATTTTCATGCCAATATTTTATAGGGCCGTGTTACATTCTCAGTATCTTAATGTGGGCCATTTTTTGTGGCATATTTTAAATGAGGTTACTTGTTGAACTTTACACCATTTTCTTTCATTCAGAGTGTGTACAGTTGTTGCTAGCCCATGGTGCCCCAGTGAAAGTGAAGAATATACGAGGCTGGACTCCTCTTGCTGAAGCCATCAGTTATGGTGATAGACAAACAAGTAAGTCAGGCTAAATTGAGCTGCTACAAGAAAAAAACAAGGGTTTCCAAACAGGTGAGACACAAACAGGTCTGTACAGTCTAGAAGCTTGAAAATTCAGACATTAGAAGAAGAGGGATTGTTCTATCTATGAGCATATAACATAGGTGCTGATCGGCTGTGTAATAACTGCACAGCTGATCTGCGTCTTTGTTTTCCTATATACAAAATATGTTTTTTCTCGTCGTTGCTCAGATGTTAAGACACTTGAGTCGCCGCATGGGAAGAAAGACGCAGATCAGCTGTGCAGTAACTGCACAGCTTATCAGCGCCTTTTTTTTTTTTTTGCTACATGGCTAGTACAATTCCTCTTCTACTTACATGTATATCCAAAATTTCAAGCCTCTAGCCGGCTTCTATGATTCTACTGGCGGGCTTTTGTGACTTGTGTCCTGACCAAATTGTTGGTTTTCTCATGCAAAGGCTCACTTAATACTTTCAGTTGATGTAATGAAGAGATTTTGGCATAAAAATTTTGCAGATGAATTTGCAAATAATGCTGTCTGATTGTGCTTTTTGCCCAAACCCATCTGTCCAAGACCATACAAACCAGCAGATGTTTGAGTGTTTGATAAGATATGTTCTGGCTAAATATTTATTGGCCAAGATAGGACTCAGTCTTGTCAGTTATATGCAAAAACTAATGATAAAATATGTTAGGATGTGCAAATAAGTAAAATCCAAGGACCAAACAAAAATGGCTGTGAAATTGTGTAAATAACTTCGTAATTTTGACATTTCATTAAATCTTTTGTTAATTAAATGTTTTCGTCTTTTCTTTTTGTCATCGTTGTTTAATTACAGTCCTGTGTTTACTAAAGAAGCTGAAGCAGCAGTCAAGAGAAGCTCTGGATGAGCGGCGACCAGCACTGATACAGGCCTTAACTGATATAGGAGACTTCTATCTATAGTCCTGTAACATTTCTGTTGTTTATTACAGTCCTGTGTTTACTAAAGAAACTGAAGCAGCAGTCAAGAGAAGCTCTGGATGAGCGGCGACCAGCACTGATACAGGCCTTAACTGATATAGGAGACTTCTATCTATAGTCCTGTAGCATTTCTGTTGTTTATTACAGTCCTGTGTTTACTAAAGAAACTGAAGCAGCAGTCAAGAGAAGCTCTGGATGAGCGGCGACCAGCACTGATACAGGCCTTAACTGATATAGGAGACTTCTATCTATAGTCCTGTAGCATTTCTGTTGTTTATTACAGTCCTGTGTTTACTAAAGAAACTGAAGCAGCAGTCAAGAGAAGCTCTGGACGAGCGACGACCAGCACTGATACAGGCCTTAACTGATATAGGAGACTTCTATCTAGAGTCCTGTAGCATTTCTGTTGTTTATTACAGTCCTGTGTTTACTAAAGAAACTGAAGCAGCAGTCAAGAGAAGCTCTAGATGAGCGGCGACCAGCACTGATACAGGCCTTAACTGATATAGGGGACTTCTATCTAGAACTCAAGTGGGATTTTCAGAGCTGGAGTAAGTTCTGTTGAAGACAGAAATTTTGGACACCCATAATGTTTCTGGAAGACAGAAATGAGCTGCCTCTTGGGAAAACCAACAATGTGGTTTCCGAACAGGTCTGACACAAACCGAACTGTACAAGCACAGAAGCAGACTAGAAGCTTGAAATTTCGGATTTAAGAAGAAGAGGAAGTGTACTCCGTGTAGCGAAAACAAAGATGCTGATCAGCTTCGCGGTTACCGCGAAGCTGATCTGCGTCTTTGTTTTCGCATATGCAGATAGTTGGTTTTCCCAGGAGGTGGCTCAAATTTTGGACACCCATCAGGTTTCCTGGAATCACACTATTTATGAGCTGCCTCATGGGAAAACCAACAATGTGGTTTTTGAACAGGTCCGACACAACTGGCCTGTACCATCACAGAAGATAGCCTGAGGCTGGAAATTTTGGTTATAGAAAGTAGAGGAATTGTACTATCTGTGTAGTGAAAACAAAGGCACTAATCAGCTTTGCAGTTACAGCGAAGCTGATCTGCGTCTTTGTTTTCGCATATGCAGATTGTTGGTTTTCTCATGATGAGGCTCTCTTATAAGCTGGAGTCTGGTTTATAGAAGAAAATTCCAGGCTGGGATTGCCTACCTATTTAAACATCATTTACTAACTCCCCTAGATAAATTGACTTAGATATAAGACACACATCAGCGTCCTTTTGTCCTGTTTATAGGACATAGGCAACATTGACTTAGACATGAGACACACATTATGAAAACCTTGACTTACAGTTTTTACATCAACAAAGATGCAGCTGGCTGTGCAGTCACTGTTTGCATGTAGCTGATTGTTTTCTCATGACTTTATTCAAATTTAAATAGAAGAATTTAACAGTAGTTAATATCATATTAAATTGTAGCTCTGTTTTGTCTGTTTCAGTTCCACTGTTATCGAGAATACTGCCTTCTGATTTATGCAAAATTCATAAAAAGGGATCATGTATAAGGTAGGTACACTGCCTAGATTAACTATGTTAGCCTGGCGTCCCTTTTATGGGACATAGGCAAACAGAATAGCCCCAGATGGGACGCCGCATTCTAGCGGCATCCTATCTGGGGCTATTCTGTTTGCTTGGGGGAATTTCATCGAAAAATGGAATAAAATTTTAAAATCAAACCTGAAACCCCTCGAAATCAAAGTGGACTTCCCCATATGATAAAGATGGATGTTTCCATTTGTCATATATGGGTCAACCCTCAATGTGTCAAAGTACAAGAAAATCAGAATTGTGGCCAACAAAGAGACTGACCCTGTCTTGTTTATCTGAATACTATAGCACCTGTAATCATTTTGAAAATTCGCCCATGCAATATACAGCGACTTTTGTACCTTCAAAAATGGTGAAAATTTCCTTCGAAAAAATTGACAATTTCAATATTTTTACTCAAAACATTGATTGTGGGCACATGTTAGAACCCACACGTTAGAACTAGTACCCACACTCTATGTTTTGATTAGAAATAAGAAAAATTGCATACCCCTGTATACCCCAGTTTTGCAACATAAGGTTTAAGGGGGGTATTGCACAGACATGTTAGCCTGATGTGTTTACATGAGGCCGCCACTTGACCTGCATTGTGTTGTTTACCAGTTGAGTTAATGGAACATGGAACCAAAAGTCATCTTTGACAGGACAATAAACATTGCATGGAGTACAAATGAGCCATGACCAAGAAAAATGGTCTTGGGGGAATCCAACCAGGTGAGACACAAATCGGCCTGTACAGTCACACAAGCAGGCTAGAGGCTTGAAAAAATTTGGCTGTAAGTAGAAGAGGAATTGTACTTTCAGAGTAGCGAAAATAAAGGCACTTATCAGCTGCGCAGTTACTGCACAGCTGATCTGCGGCATTTGTTTTCGCATGTGCAAAATCCGGTTTTCTCATGATGCGGCTCAAATGTAAAAGTGTAATGTAATAATGCATTAGCAAGTCATGTTGGCTATGAGTATACTGCCTTCTGTAGGAGCTGTCTATTCACCCAAATGATAATGAAGTACAATTCCATTCGTGACAAATGGATGAAAAATATGATTTATTTCTATATTTCAGATTAGATTCTACTCTGGTAGATTTCAATGACATGAGATGGGAGAGAGGGGACGTAACATTTATATTTGATGGAGAGGCGTCCCCACATGAGGCCCTCATGGTACTAGATAACAAATTACAGTGTTACCAGAAAATAAGATATGAGGTAAGATTTACTAAATATTAGTGTTAGTATTACTTGTCTTAGAAAACTCTTTGTTTTCTGATTTGTCAAACTTTGAAAGGCAAATAACATACAGTTCAATCTCATTATAACACGGCCATCTCATGGCTCACAAACTGATTATTTTGCTATATGTAAATACTAAGTAACCTCACTATAACATGGTTTTACTTATAACACAATCTTTGGCTATGAACCCGGAAGATAGCGTTATAATGAGGTTGTGCTGTATATCCGCATAAATATTGATATTAAGATAGAAGAGCAGCAAAGCCATGGTGCAGTAAAGTCATGGTGACGAACACTAATTAAAACTATGTCACTCTAAATGAAACAACAACTTTATTATGATGTTATTAATGGCAGTAAGTTTGTTTTGCAAAATTGTTTTTCACAATCAGACAGTATTGATACATAGACATAGTTCTCAAAAGAGCTTCTTGCTAGAAGCTGGTATAATCCTTCACAATCTATTTGACCATTAGTTTTTTCTGTTTTCACAGGAAACTGACCAAGAGATAGATGAAGAAATTGACATATTAATGCGTAGTGATATCATGGCAGCACAGATGTCAACAAAGAACATCACCTTCTCCCGGGCTCAGAGTGGCTGGCTCTTTAGAGAGGATAAAACTGTAAGCAGATTTTTCACCACAACGGTTGTATGAAGTGCGTTATGAGAATACCATATTTTCGCTACGCGGAGAGTACAATTTCTCCTCTACTTATACCCAAAATTTCATGACTCTAGCTTTCTTCTGAGGATGTATAGGCCGGTTTGTGTGAGACCTGGTCGGAAGTCCCGAAGACCAGTTTTCTTGCATCGCGGCTCATATGTGGCAACGAGAGGTGTGTGGTACAGCACAACCTAGTGGTAATGTGTGGGAATCAGAGTGACATTCTGGGTTTGAACCATACCTGTGACATAGAAGCCCCTGTGACGTAGTCGCTAAGTAACTCGCCTTTTGATCCAGGAGTTGCAGGTTTAATCCCTGCTTCCCCATATGTTCTTAGCTGTTGGCAGGACGTTAAACCCAAATCAGCCAACCATACGTGTGACAGATTGTGTACTTGAGCATGACACATACACTCCCATTCTCCTATTGGAGCCACGACACGAGAAAACTGGTCTTTGGGGTTTCCGACCAGGTCTGACACAAACTGACCTGTCCAGTCACAGAAGAAAGCTAGAATCTTGAAATGTTGTGTATAAAGTAGAGTAGGAATTGTACTGCCCGTGTAGTGAAAACAAAGGCGCTGATCAGCTGTGCAGTTATTGTTTTCGCATAGGCAAAAATCTTGTTTTCTCTCGACGTGGCTCATTGGTAGTTGTTAATAGCCAAGAAGCGTTGGCTGCATCCAAACGTGACTGAAAAATGTTGACAGGGATGTTAAGAATCAAATTACATCATTTGTTTGATATTACAGTTATTTCATTAGCTTTACTAGAAGAGTAGAATCCAGATTATCTATCTATTTCTGTATTCTGCACCATAATGGGCAATTTATTCTGTGAGAAATGTTAACACAAATATATTTCTTTTAGTCTATCATTTTGAAATTTTCCTGTTGTTTGTGAAGTTCAATCCAAGTTGCATCTTTGAAGCAGCCTACACAGCTTTCTGGTTAAGCCAGAAGTAACGGTTTTGGCCCTGTGCTTCTGTGAGCTTATTTGAGTATTAATAGAACATATATGCTCTGATGCTTATGAAAACAAACAGCATGATGCATAGGCAAAAACAAAGGTGCAGATCAGCTGTGCAGTTACTGCACAGTTGATCAGCGCCTTAATTTTCGCTCCATAGATAGTATGATGTCTATTTTGCACCTGGTCGGAAACCCAGATTGTTGGTCTTCTCATCGAAGGTTCATATGGTAATTCAAAACATATGTTATGGTTGACATTGCAGGAGATGATAGGGGAATATGAAAGTGAATATTTCCATGTGAATGGTCTCATACTGGAGTCCCAGAAAAGGTAGACAATATTAGTTTGTTTATTTAATTCAATCAAAGTTTTGACACCTCTGATCAGTAGATTTAAGCTAACAGAATAATGCTAATACAACAGCAAATATTGAAGACGGTCTCAGTCACTAATTACTACACGTATTTATTGAGACCCCTCTTACTCTTTATCTTCATTTACTGTTTCACATATCTTCATGTCATCAAGCTACTCTTCTAATTGAGTGAAGCTAGTTATAGATGGATATTTAAGTGTCATTATACTAAATTGATTCAAGTGACAGTGTGGCTCGTGAAAAATTAAAAACTTTACTGGAATTGTTATTGTTACAGACGGGAACATTTATCACCAGAGGATGTAGAGAAAAACAAAGTAATGATGGCCAACCTCAGCAAAGGATCATGGGACAACAAAGAGGTAAACTACAGAAGTTGACCAAAAACTTTATTGACATGGAATTTTGGCTGTCACACCAAAAAAACAATAATCTGCTTTAATATGCGATAAAAGGCACATATCAGCTGTGCAGTTGGGAACACAGTCATGTGAAGGCTTATTTTGACTTTTCGAAAAGATGTTTCTGGAACAGTCTTCAATCCACTGTTAAGAAATTTCAAAAAAAATATTCAGTAAATCCTATTAAAACACCATCTGGATTTTCAGTTAAAGTTTGTTGCCTAATTATTTGTAACCTCATAAAAATTGAGAAAACCAGGCGGTACAGATACAGAGAAATGCTATACACTTGAAATTTCGGATTTAGGTTAAGAAAAGGGATGGTACATACTCTGTATGACAAAAACAAATGTCACTGCTCTGTGGTTTTGGTTTTGTATAAATTTACAACAAACAAAATTTTTCATGACACATTTTCTAAACTGTCTTAATTCTTACATTTCAGTTTGAGAGACGACCTTCATTACCTCCACCCCCAGCCTGTGAGATCACATGGTCTGAGTACAAGTCAGCGTTACCAGGGCAACCACCATGTCTGGGGAGATCACAGATATCAAAGGGCAGTAACAAGGCATTTAAAGCCACTATAGCTATGGTAAAGTCTTTTATACTTGTGCATTCAAAATATTTCCCGTGGCCGAGTGGTTAAGAACGCTGATATTTCATTATCGCACTTAACCATTCGATCATCTCACCGCTGTGTCTGGTGTGGGTTCGAGCCCTGCTCTGACCACATGTGAGACAAGCCAAGTTCTGCTTGCGGGTGTGTCAGGTGGTTTTTCTCAGGGTTCTCCTGTTTTCGCCCCACCTACTGATTGGCCCGTCTCATATGAGCTGAAATAATCTTGAAAGGGACGTTAAACTGAATCCAAAAAAATATATATATATATTTCCCTGAATTTGACATAATGGAACTTTATCTCGCATATACCTTGAGCCACAATTATCTGTCATAGACTTTTGCTACCGGCATTGTAGAATTTCATGTTTGTTTATTGGAAACTCAAGTCCCTGACTTCAATAATTTTTTTCTGACTTCCTATTGAGCCATGTCATGAGAAAACCTAATTTTTGCATATCCAAAAACAAAGACATTTATGACATTTCAGTGGCTTCATATAAAGGCATAATTTTCAAAAATTCTTATGTACCTATCATATCATATTGATTTTTTCTTCCAGAGTCGTGATTTTCCAATGACAGTAGATGTGTAAGTATGACTTTGCAAATTGTTTGAAGTAAAATTAATAAGCATGTTGACACTGTCAAGAAAAATCTGCCTCAAGTCACGAGTTTTACTGTTGCTAAAAAACAATGTTTAATCAATTCAACAATGGGAATACATTTTCTGGTTTAAGCTAAAAATATAAAAAAACTAGGTATTTACACCTCAGTAATGTTCAATGTTCAATCAATTCAACAATGGGAATAAATTTTCTGGTTTAAGCTAAACACACAGGCTCAGGTATTTACACCTCAGGAAGGCTCTTATTCTTTGAATGCATTAAATATCTCTGCTTAATATTTAATCAAACTGTTCACATTTTAAGTTTTTCTTAAATGTATAATCAAGTTTGTCATAAAAAAACAATACAAGCCCCATCATTAGAAAACCAACATTTTGCATATGCTATCGGAAATTTCCAGTCTCTAGCCATCTGTGCTGGTACAGCTTGATTTGTGTCGAACCTGTTTGCAAACCACATTGTTGGTTTTTTCATGACATTGGCTTTTTCAAGATTATTGTCTCCAATATTCCAGATTACTAGATGTATTAGAAGTTGTAGCACCGTTCAAACAGTTCCAGAAACTCAGGGAATTCATGGATAACAAACTGCCTCCTGGGTTTCCAGTCAAATTAGGTAAGGACTACGCTCATATAGAATTATTTTGTGCTTAATTCTGCTGTAAACTGCCTCCTGGGTTTCCAGTCAAATTAGGTAAGGACTACGCTCATATAGAATTATTTTGTGCTTAATTCTGCTGTATACTGCCTCCTGGGTTTCCAGTCAAATTAGGTAAGGACTACGCTCATATAGAATTATTTTGTGCTTAATTCTGCTGTATACTGCCTCCTGGGTTTCCAGTCAAATTAGGTAAGGACTACGCTCATATAGAATTATTTTGTGCTTAATTCTGCTGTATACTGCCTCCTGGGTTTCCAGTCAAATTAGGTAAGGACTACGCTCATATAGAATTATTTTGTGCTTAATTCTGCTGTATACTGCCTCCTGGGTTTCCAGTCAAATTAGTTAAGGAAAATTATTTTTATGCTTAATTCTACTGTCGGAATTACAAATTTATCTTACTCATTAATATTTTAATGCCAAAAATGTGATACATACTTTTAATATGCTTTGGTCTTTATGACATTGAATTTCATGCTTTGTGAAGTAGGGGGTTGTTGTCATTTCAGATGCATTATACTGTATCATTTGAGCCTTGTCTCGAGAAAACCAGACTTTTGCCTATGCGAAAACAAAGGCACAGATCAGCTGTGCAGTAACTGCACAGCTGATCAGCACCTTTGTTTTCGCTACACGGATAGTACGATTCCTGTTTTTCCGTAGTCCAAAATTTCAAACTTCTAGCCTGCTTCTGTGACTGTACAGGCCGGTTTGTATCGGTCCTGGTTGGAAACCCCGAAGACCGGTTTTCTCGCATTGGGGCTCATTTGTAGGCCGATTATTCACTTTCAGGGTAGCGCAGTGGTCTAGTGGTTGAGCATTTGACTCCAAATAAAGAGATCCTGTGTTCGATCCCCACCACCGACAGCAACGTGTTGAGCAAGACACAATAACTCCCCAGAGTACTGCTTAATACCCAGGAAGTGGTGGCTCCATCCCAATATGACTGAAAAACTGTTGACTGGGACATTAAACCTCAATACAAAGAAACAAAAAAATCACATGCAGCTTTGGTATTTGATTTGATCATATAGGTAGTATCTAATACTCTACTCCGAAAACACCTTTCATGAAGGGCCTGTTTATACTGCTAATACTTGTACTAAGGGCAGCAGATCATATTGATTCCAAAACGGATTACTTTTCTGTCACAAAGTTACTTGAATAATATGCACCAGAAAACCAACAATCTGCATAGGTGAAAACCAAGGTGCAGATCAGCTGTGCAGCTCCTTTGTTTTCGCTTCTTGGATTATAGAATTCCTCTTTTTCGTAAATCCTAAATTTCAAGCTTCTAGCTTGCTTTTATGACTGTATAGCCTGGTTTGTGTCGGTCCTTTTTGAAAACCCAGATTGTTAGTTTTCTCATGCGGTAGCTCATATACATGAATGTTTCAGAACTACCTGTCTTTCCAACCGTTACGGCCAAAGTGACATTTAACTACTTTGAGTGGCGGGACAATCTCGACGATTCCTTATTCCTGTTGCCACGGAACTACCGAGAGGATCCAAACAGATTCCCCGACTTATGACTCCTCAAGGACATCTCATTCCAAGAAATCATATCTAGTCTTCGAGAAATCCCCGAGTACCGCTACAAGATGGAGAAGAAGGGAGATTCATGGGAAATGTCTACGGAAGAATTGGTTTGTTATGTTAGGGTAGGGCTGGATCTGCCCATGACCAATTTTGGTAATGCTAGTACAGAAATGACATTGCTTTTTGATAATGATAGTATTGATAAATCCTGACCCCACCTTTCTTTACAGGTGATGTGATTTTTTAATTGATTGATTGATTGATTGTGAGTCTTGCAGCACATCAACATTTTAGGTCATTTTGAGCATATTTAGTTGACCCTTTCTGAAATTTTTGCACAAGCTTTTCTGAAGCTGATTTCCAATAACCTGTGAACATGAAAGGAATACTAGTAATAGAAGTACAGCTACACATGTATATCATGGCCCAGTCTTCAGAAAAGATTGTGGAATGAGCTTAATTTAATGGTCATCTCCATCTGAGTTAATGTGCCTCAAAAAGTGATATGAACCAAATTATGATAAAGATTTTTTTTGAAGCATGGTGGCATAGTGGAAGAGTGTTAGACTCAGAATTGAGAGGTCCTGGGTTCAAACCCTGCTGGTGTGCCATTTTGTGTCCTACAGCAAGACACATTTACTCACTAAAGTACAGGTTAACACCAAGGAAGTGGTGTCTGTTCCAATATGACAGAAAAATTGGTGACTGGGATGTTAAACCCCAATAAAAACGAATATACAAAGACTTAAGAATATCATAAATATTTTGCAGGGACATACTAGCTTGAAATATTCATCATCAATTTTTGTTTGTTTGTTTGTGTGTTTGTTTAAATAGATGAGTATTTTTGGAGTATTTCTAGCTACTGTGAACCTATAAGGCTCCAGCAAATCTTTATTTAAACACAGGCAAGTTTGAGTCAAACCAGGCTTGAAGACTAGAACGATTTTCATGCTCGACTAAATCTTCGCTTATATCCAAGTACTTGTAGTAGCAATAAATGAGCCGCCTCATGGGAAAACCAACAATCTGCATATGCGAAAACAAAGGCGCAGATCCGCTTCGTAATCGCGAAGCTGATCAGCGCCTTTGTTTTCGCTACTCGGATAGTACAATTCCTCCTCTACTTAACGCCAAAATTTCAAGCTTCTAGCTCTTTTCTATGCTTGTACAGGCCGGTTTGTGTCGGACCTGTTCGGAAACCACATTGTTGGTTTTCCCACGAGGCGGCTCAAATAATGCTCGCATCCCACATCTGGCATGAGGAAACACAAATTATATCACCTGGATAGTTGAAAAAAGTTGCTGATATCTGGCATGAGGAAACACAAATTATATCACCTGGATAGTTGAAAAAAGTTGCTGATATTTTTGAAGTAAAATTTATAATCCATAAATGCCATAATTAGAAGTCTTAGCTCCCCCCGGAAGCCGGCAAGGGCCCTCATTCACATACATTCGGGATCTTTTGGCCAGACATAGCATTTTCCAACTTCAACTATTTACTAGCACCTCACCCTGGGACAGAGGCTCCAGTGTTGAACACAACAATATTGAATGGACTGTACCCTCATCCATTACCAGTTACCTGCTTTAGACCCATGTACTTACAACCTTTTGCTGTACCCTTGATTGTGACAATGTATGAGATTTCCAAAATCTGATAAATGAAGTCCGTCATTGACAAATAATTCATTCATATACCAAAGGATATGTGGCTTAATGACCCTTCCGCGAGAGAGATCTGTAATGTACTGGTGTACGACTCTGTTTATTCTCTGGGCTTTTAGGTTAAGAATTTTGGTGTCATCTGATTTATTTATTATTGCGCTATTTCAGCCTAGATAAAATGTTGCACCAAACAATCTGAGTTTTATAAAAGACAGAATGGACATAAGTTAGATTTTCCTTAATTGACTTCATAAGAGAAAACTGAGGAATTGTGTCAATATCATTCCCACCTAAATGAATTATGAGCATCTTGGGGTGGCCTCTTGTTGTCCCCCACCTTTTCGAAGAAAAGCGGAGGGACATAGTTTTTGGCTTTCCGTCTGTCCATCCTTCCGTCCCCTATAGGAGTATGTACCTTGTGGAAGCAACTCCTCCTACAGTTTTATTCTGATTCTTTTATAACTTTACAGATGTTTTAATCATGCTTTGAAGATGTGCATGTGATTTGGATATAATCCTCAGATTAATTTTTGACACTTTTTTTGCAGTTTGAACTTAGTCATTTTTTCGGACATTTTGACAATGAAAGTATAAAATGGATGGTGGGTACCTTGTGCAGGCAACTCCTCCTACAGTTTTATTCTGATTCTTTTATAACTTTACAGATGTTTTAATTATGCTTTGAAGATGTGCATGTGATTTGGATATAATCCTCAGATTAATTTTTGACACATTTTTTTGCAATTTGAACTTAGTCATTTTTTCGGACATTTTGACAATGAAAGGGAATAGACAGTGGGTACCTTGTGCACGCAACTCCTCCTACAGTTATATTCCGATTCTTTTGAAACTTTACAGATGTCTTGACCATGCTTTAAAGATATGCATGCGGTTCGGATATAATCCTCATTTGAATTTTTATCATTTTTTCGAAATTTGAACTTAAGTCATTTTGCAGGAATTTACACTAAGAAAGTGCATGTGGTTTGGATATTATGTTATTCTAAAATTATATTTGTGTAACTAAACTATCAAGGCGGGGGACATAAATTCTCTGAATTTGCTTGTAATCATCTGGAGTTGTAGAGCTGGTTAGAGTTGATCCCAGTGCATACCCCTCAGACCCAACCACATGATTCTGTATTGACTGTGCCCCAGCTGATCACATCCGTGTTTGAAAGCATAATCACCCCCATGTCTCACAATTGAGTCCCCAATAATCCATACGTCTGGAAATACAATATGACATTAATATCCAGCAATGACAATTGATTCATGGAAGTTCCTCTCAAAACTTATCCATGGAAAATACTTTTTGTCACTGTAACCCTCCTTGTTTTGTTAGAGAAATTAATGCAAAAACAAGTAAAAATATTCTAAGTTATATTATTGATTAATTTTATTCAGAAAAAGAGAGAGGAAGCAGAATGAACAATTTGAACTCCTGTATCACACTCCAGATAGGGCTTGAAATACACACTTCTTGAAGTTTTTTACTGAACCACTGTAGTGTCAGTGTTTCGGGGCCTTGGACGCAACAGTTTTATTGAAACTCTCGTTCGCCTGTGTGCTGCCAAAGGTTGATAATTTCAATCCCTGATCGGCATAGCTTTGTAGCTCTTTCTTCAGGGCTTCTTGAAGAATTTGAGTCTCAGGCTGACAGAACCACTGTAGTAATGGTGTTTCGTGGCCTTGGATGCAAGGGTTTTATTTAATTCCCTTTGTCCATTCTATCTCTATGTAATATTTGTTTCTCGTTGTTAACACTTTTTACTGGCCCAGCTTGTAAAGTGTGCTGGCGTGCCATATCTATTTTCCAAACAGTCAGTCCGGGAATTTTTCTTTGTAGTTCTGTTTTTGTATAAGAACTGGCAATCATATTTATTTCAACATAGACAAAAACTGTTGACTTGTTCTTTAACTGGTTTTGTTTAAACATGAAAATTCAACAATATTTACATCATCTGCATGGCTAGAGCTATCACTATTGTTTGTTGGCAAATGGTTGCACACAAGTGGCTAGAAATCTAAACTAATCTAAACTAATTCCCTTCGGATGCTGTCTGATTTTTAGCTCACCTGAGCAGTAGGCTAATGGGGAGCTTATAGGATGGTGCATGATCCGGTGTGCATGTGTCTGTCCACTGCTTGGCCAACCAAAGCCAAATTTTATATGAAGCATCTGTAGAAAGGTGGACCTTATGTGAATATAAAAGATATGGTGAAATGAAGGCTTGAAGAAAACCCTAAGTGCATGTTCCAGTTTCACTTTGTACATTCTAGCTCTATGTAATTAATGTTTCTCAGCATTAAAACCTTTCCCTGGCCCAGGAACTTTTCTTTGTAGTTCTGTTTTTAGCTCACCTGAGCCGAAGGCTCACAGGTGAGCTTATAGTATACCATGCTCTGGCGTCCGTCCGTCGTCGTCCGTCCGTCGTCCACAATTTCAAAGATCTTCTCCTCTGAAACCGCTTGGCCAATCAAAGCCAAACTTCATGTGGAGCATCCTTAGGAAGGGGGAACGAAAGTTTATATAAATGGTCCAGGTCACATGACCAAGATGGCCGCCATGGCTATAAATAGCAAAAACCTTTAAAAATCTTCTCCAGAACCAGTGGGCCCATTTCCACGAAACTTGGTATTGGGGATGCGGGCCCATTATAGTTTATATAAATCATCACGCTAGGATGACCTTGACCTATTTTACGGCAAGGTCAGCTTAGGTCGCCAATGCATTTGAATGGGAAAAAATGGTAAAATGCTATTTAATGGGTAAAACTTACTGGGAATAGGCAAATGGACAGAGGATTAATGTTACTGGAAAATTTTAGGCCCTGGGGTGTTGTCTGCCCCTGCCCCGGGGCTATATACATGTATATTTCCATAATAATGATAATCTCCCCTGAAACCGCTTGGCCAATCAAAGCCAAACTTCATATGGAGCATCCTTGGGAAGGGGGAAAGAAAGTTTATATGAATGGTCAAGGTCACATGACCAAGATGGCTGCCATGGCTATAAATAGAAAAAAACTTTAAAAATCTTCTTCTCCAGAACCAGAAGGTCAATGATTTTGAAACTTGGTGTGAAGCATCAGTGACTGGAGCTCTACAAAGTGCATATAAATCATGACCCTTAGATGACCTTGACCTATTTTATGGCAAGGTCAACATAGGTCGCCCATGCATTTGAATGGGGAAAATTGTTAAAATGCGATTTGAGGAGCAAAACTTGCAGGAAATGGGCAGATAGACAGAATATATTTGTTTATGAAAACATTTTGTCCCTAAGGGGTTGTCTGCCCCTGCCCCAGGGCTATATACATGTACATGACCGTAATATACAAACATCATCTGCTCTTAAACCGCTTCGCCAATCAAAGCCAAACTTTATATGGAGCATTGTTAGGAAGGGGCAATGAAAGTTTGTATAAATGGTCAAGGTCACATGACCAAGATGGCCACCATGGCTATAAATAGCAAAAACCTTTAAAAATCTTCTTCTCCAGAACTAGAAGGCCTATGATTTTGAAACTTAGCATGAAGCATCAGGCAATGGAGCTGTACAAAGTTTATATAAATCGTGACCCTCGGATGACCTTGACCTATTTTATGTCACAGTCAACTTAGGTCACCCATGCATTTGAATGGGGAAAATTTTTAAAATGTCATTTGAAGGGCAAAACTTGCAGTAAATTGGCAAATGGACTGAAGTTTTATGATTTGAAAAAGAAATTGACTCCAGGGGTTGCTCTGACCCGGCCCTGGGGTTATATACATGTATATTACCATTCTAGTCAAACATGTTTATTGGTATGTATATATCTCGGGTTTCAGGTGAGCGTTTACAGGACCATTGGTCCTCTGGTTGAATAAGAACTGACAATCCTATTAGCCCTAGTGGGTATTTCATTTTCCCCATCTTCGCTGTCGGATGAAACCGACGTGTCTGAATCATCTGAAGACGAATCTTGGGATGAATCGTCCCAGGCCGAACTGTCTGTAGATTCGGAAGTTTCACTTGACCCCGAATCATAACAAGATCTCTTTCTCTGGTGCCTACTTTTCTTAGAACCCTTTCGTTTTCTAGAAGGAGTACTAGCATTACTTGGAATGCTTCTTTGTGCGGTATTCGCCCCGGAATTATCCGGGCCTTGGCCATGTCGCTGCTGGTTTGTAATGGCAGCATCGGCTGCAGAAGCTTCTGAATCCGACATAAATAAATAATGTGGATTATAAGCCTGTGGAAAAGCAAAATGTTATCCACAGATAACGTTGAGAAAATATAAATATTTGTGGATATAAAATTGACTTGTTTTGTTAGCATGAAGCCATTTTGTAGAATGACGCTCCCGCATTTCTCATGAGACTTTGAAGATGGCTTACTATTAGCACGATTGCCATGTAATACATGATTATATCTGATGGAGGTTTACGAAATGAAATCCTATTTATTTCACGCTGGATAAAATAAAACGATCAACACGAGTTCTTAGTATGGTTTTGTTTAAACTTGAAAATTCAATGATATTGACATCTTCAACAATAATTCTTAACATGACTAGGACAATCAAAATTAATACAATGTTTGTTGGCATCTTGATATTTTATGATCAGTTTATAGTAATAATTTCATAATTTCATTCAGTTGCTAGCACTACAGTATTGTTGTTTTAGATCAAGACCATATGTCTGTTCCAATGTTTTGTTTTTCAGACGCCTTTTTTCCCATGCTGGATTCCGATTTTTTTTCTCTCAAAAACACACAAACAACATCAAATTTGGAAATAAATTGAAAATTTAAGGTACATGTTTCTTGATTTCTCCCACTGAACTGAAAATCAACGAACAGCCGACGATTTAAGCTGATAAAACTTTTATTGTTCTCTGCCGCAAATTTTCCTTCTTCTGTTCATGGGACAGGAGCTGAAAGTGAGCTCAAAAGCTTAAAGCTTTCAACACTAAAATATAGTAGAAAGCGGTATGACTTAATACAGCAATATAAGATAGTTAAATGCTATGAGGATATAAACCAGAGAAATTCTTTTAATTTAATGATAATTGCACGAGAGGCCACCAGGTCCTGTTCAAAATACAGGAAAAAAAGGACGTAAAAAGAATCAGGGTTTGAATTCATTCCCAATGCGACGCATAAATCAGTGGAACTCTCTGTATCCAGAGACATGGTGCTGAAATTTAAGACCAGACTTGACAGAGTTCTCCTGCCAGATAGATACAATTCGGCAGATACACACTAATTGGATATCCCTTAACCCGATAACGCGAAAAAGTATAGAGTGAAGAGAGAGTATTCCAAAGAGCTTTTGCGGCTCTTCAAGAATCAAGAATCAATAGTACTCCTCTTTATAAATCCTGCTCGTGTCTACAGCACTAGCTGAAGCACTGCTTGTAGACGGCCCTGCCCATTGGAGCCTAAAGAAATAGATGGGCTGCTTGTGCCTCCAGGAAAAGCTTATCCACCACTGACTGACAATCTAATGATTACTGGTTAACCCAGGAAAAGAGGTTCAAGTCAAACCATTGATACATATAAGCTGTAGTGGCTTACTTGGATAGTTCTATCTGAAGCACTTTTTTGGATGTCATGACGTCCGAATTTTGGCTAAAAGTCTCATACAATGGAGGCAATGTCCCGACATGACCATAGCTGTTGACTGGGATGTAAAGCATAAATCCAGTAAAAATGCTTGTAGATTTCCTGTTATAAATATATTTTGTACAGTAAGTAATAACAGTCTTGATCTTAAGGTCTTTGTAATTGGTAATTACACCGTCCACCATTTCTGGAAGTTCCCTGTCTGTTTTCCTGTTAAGTATTGATTTAATTACAACATCGCAATTGTTCCCTCAGCAATAGTATTGCTTTGTAAAAGATAGATCATTTGCGTGAAGCATGAATTGATGTGTCCTATTTTCTGCTCTGAAATATCTGGATAGCATTACAGTAGCCTGCTGTTTCTACTGTTCTGTTGTCAACAATTCCCCTGTTGAAGTAGGAGCCATCTCTTCCACTTCATCTTTAACTTCATCATACATGTAATTGCAATTATCACAGCACAAATGTATTGTCACTTTCATGTCATCATGTACAAACCCAAAGTAGTCAGAAATGAATTTTCTGCGGCACTCCTTAGTAGTTATATATTTTCGCATGGCATCATCTAAATGTGCCACATTTTGGCCTATGTCTGATCTATTGAAATATAAGACAGCTTTCCCGGCCTCTCCATCTCTTCCACATCTGCCAATTTCTTGAATGTGAGCTGCAGAAAATAAGAGTTGTGGATATTACTTAACCCAATTATACAAGTAGTTAATAAAGCATTAACAGTTGTCCCATTTTCTGCTCTGAAATATCTGGATTGCATTACAGTAGCCTGCTGTTTCTGTTGGTTCCATTGTTGAAGTAGGAGCCATGTCCTCCACTTCATCTATTACTTCATCATACATGTAATTGCAATTATCACAGCACAAATGAATTGGCACTTTCATGTCATCATGTACAAATCCAAGGTAGTAAGAAATGAATTTTCTGCAGCACTCCTTATTTGTAATATATTTTCTCATGACATCATCTAAGTGTGCGACCCACATTTTGGCCTATGTCTGCTCTATTGAAATATAAGACAGCTCATGAACTCTCCATCTTTTCCACATCTGCCAATTTCTTGAATGTAAGCTGCAGAAAATAAGTGTTATGCCTATTACTTAACCCAGTTATACAAGTATTTAAAAAAGCATTAACAATTGTCCCATTTTCTGCTCTGAAATATCTGAATAGCATTTCAGTAGCATGTTTTTTCTGCTGTTCTGTTGACAACAATTCCTCTGTTGAAGTAGGAACCATGTCTTCCACTTCATCTATGTTATTGCAATTATCACCGCACAAATGTTTTTCCTCTTTCATGTCATCATGTACAAATCCAAAGTATTCAGGAATGAATTTTCTGCGGCACTCCTTAGTAAGAATATTTTTTTTTTCATGGCATCATCTAAATGTGCCACATTTTGGCCTATGTCTGATGTATTGAAATATAAGACAGCTCATGGCCTCTCCATCTCTTCCACATCTGCCAATTTCTTGAATGTTAGCTGCAGAAAATAAGAGTTGTGTATATTACTTAACCCAAATATACTAGAAGTTAATAAAGCATTAACAATTGTCCTATTCTCTGCACAGAAATATCTAGATAGCATTATGGTAGCCTGCTGTTTCTACTGTTCTGTTGTCAACAGTTCCTCTATTGAAGTAGGAGCCATCTCTTTAACTTCATCTTTAACTTCATCACACATCCTTATAACAATTATCACATCACAAATGTATTGGCACTTTTATGTCATCATGTACAAACCCAAAGTAGTCAGCAATGAATTTTCTGCGGCACTCCTTAGTAAGAATAAATTAAGATGATTCATTGACTAGTTAGTTAGAGATTCACCATGAGGACCGAACAACTAACTAAATGTGAACCACTGCAGAGGCTGAAGGTGAGGTTAGGTACCTGTGAAACGGGTTTAAGCCCGTCAGTAATTTTATATTACTGATCATTCCAAGGCGATACTTCTCTGGTGGTTCTTATTGTTTTAAGTCTTGGTGTTTAAAATTTGTTTTGCTGTTGGTGCCTTATGTATTTTATCATATTTTTATGTTTCCATGGTGCAACTCAGTGTGGATGTGTACTCTTGAGTACTGCGGTCTCTTTCACTGTCCTTTTGGTGTTCTTTTCAGGCATTCTTTTCAGGTGTTTCCTGGTCTACTAGAGGCCTCTAGATCTGTTGCACCTTGTTCTGTTTCTATGGTTCACCTTAGTGTGGGCATGTTCTCTTGTCCTGTGGTTGTTTCTGTCACCCTCTTTTTTGTTGTCTTTCTCCTAGCTTCCCATTGCTTTTCACTGGCCTCCCGACTGAGGGCCCGCATAATTTTTATCCTTCCCAAAGATACGGAATGAGACCCAGCGATGTTTATGAATGATTGGCTGTTGAAAGGCCCATCCAGTTGTTATGTCATCTATAAACCAACAGTTGTTTTAAGTATGCTGTATTTAACACAATTTAAATATAGACAACATCACTTTTGAAACACTAGCATCTAATACAGCTACATGTAGAGCTGGGTACCACCAAAAAAATGTACCGCGGTATACCACGGATTTTGGTCATGTATCACGGTATGTATCACGATATACCGCAAATTGTGATATATATATATATATATTTCTGACTTTCCCAGTCACAAATTACTCAGAATTAGTAGCTCAGATAATCAGGAATAGCTATGCAGTATAACTGCATGTTCAGCAGTGATTCTTATGTTATTATTAATTGTTTTCAATTGTTGTTTTTCCTCTATGCTTGGTAGCTCTTGTGATAATGGCACAACCTGCTTGTCATGAAAATCCATGAATTGCCAAAAAAGATACTGGTTCTGAATGAGCAGAGAGCTTCTGGGGGATGAACAGCTGGTACAGACAAACTAAAATGCTCCCACCAGCATTTTTTTATACCCCCGGCATATGCCGACGGGTATATAGCTTTTGCTTTTCCGTTCGTCTGTTCGTCCGTTCGTATGTTCGTTAGTTAGTTAGTTCGTTCGTAATTCCGGAACGTTCGTAGAATTTACGTCAAAGTTTTGGTTAAAGTTTCTCTAGTGGTGTATATCTCATGAACCAGTGGTCAGAAACCATTCATATTTGGACCATAGGTACCCTATAGGGTTTGCTTTGTTTCCATGAGTTCGGACCCCAGGGTCCATGCCCAGGGGTGGGGCTGGAGGTCAAAGTCAAGGTCACCTTTAAAATGTGCTGTTTACAATGTTAATGTTTCTTCTTTTAGTCCATATCTTAACACACAATCATAGGGATGTGCTCTTATTTAGTTCATAGATACCCAATAGGGTTTGCTTTCATATTCCATGTCACCATCCCAAGGGGTGGGGCTAGAGGTCAAAATCTAGGACACATTTGTAATATGATAGATACCATGATCAATTTTCTGTAAGTCTATTTTCTTGACATCTAGGATCACAAAGTCTTGTCAGAAAGCATTCATACTTAGAACATAGGTACCATGTAAGGTTCAGACTCTAGGGTCCATGTGTGGGGGTGGGGCTAAAGGTCAAAATCTAGAACTTCTTTAAATATTTTATTTTCTGTACTTTTCTTCACCACCATGTTTAGAAATGATTCATACTTGCACCATAGGTACTCTATAAGGTTTGCCTTGTGCCTAATGACATTAGACTTTAGGGTCAGTGTCCAGGGTGGGGCTAGAGGTCAAAATCTAGGACATCTCTTTTTTTTTTTTTTTTTTTTTTTTTAATTAATTAATTAATATTATTGAAGAATGACAGTCTATTTTCCATCTAGGACTGAGGACCTGACCCTCAATGTCCGCGATCAAGTCCTAGATTGAGTATACAAGTCAGCTCTGTATACTGTTATGAAATAGATCTGTCATTCTACTACACTCTTCCTCCCCATGGTTTTAGACAGTGCTTTTGCAAATACAAATTTATAAGTAGTACTTGTTGAGGTTGCTCTCTTTTATTCGGGAATGCAGGTTCATTGTATTAGCATCAGTGAGCATGGGTTGGGGGCTGTGGGCCTAGGGGTGTAGGGGAGCTACCAGCCGGGGGTATACGTGCCTCTCAAGGCACTTTTTCTAGTTTACGACAGCGTCACAAGTCCTACAAACGGCTTCATTTTGCACTAACAAGCAATTATTGTCCTTTCTCAGGGCAAAGTATCGCCATATTGGCGATTTTCTAATTGCGGGTTTGCAACAAGCATTGCGGCCATCTTGAAGTCGGAAGTGGGCGACTGCGCAGATGCAGAAAGCATGTTGCGATATTTTGTCCTTATTTTTTACGAAAATGCATTCAATAAAAGTCTAGAGTTTATTAAAATAGTATCCATATTATTTCCAATAATGTAATTAACCAAAACAAAACGTTTGACTCAATTTTTGGACGTAATCGAACTCTGCAATTTCCGTGAAAAGTCTGGTCATGGAGTTTACCGAAAAACCGGTACTGTGCCGAAATACCGCAGTACGTACCGCAATGACTAAAAACTGGGGTTTGCCGGTACACTGGTTTTACTGCGCACCTCTAGCTACATGTACTATAAAGGTGAGGAGGTAAAACCAGTACAGATACCAATATCATCAGCCAGCTGCATAATTTGTTTTAAGGTACAGATGTTCGGAAAAAGCCTCTGATTATGCTTGTGTGCTAAAATGAATGAATATGTTATAATACCATCAGTTACACAGGGCCATTAGTTGTATCACTTTAACAGATTTTTTTACTACTTCACAGTGTTGTTTACACATCCAAGACTGGCACAAAATGCTGTTGTGTATTACTTATGTAAATATTTCTTTTTGACCTGCTGATATGCTGTAGGTCCCTCTTAATGTTCCATATTTTATCCATTTTCTTGAACATCCATGGTCAATGTACACATAAATTTCTGTTGCAAACAGAGAGGCAGTGGCGATGATTTCAACCTCTGTAGCCAGGGTCATTCATACTAGATTCATTGATGTTAAGTCACTGTTATTGTGAATGGTCTTAAATACTTTAGAATTGTCTTGGAAGTATTCCACAACCACGTCTCACATTTGTCTTCCTGTCACTAAATAGCTTTTGGTTCTGACAAAAACAAAACAAAAAAAAAAAAGAAAGAAAAAAAGTTTGCATCTCCCTTTATCCTCACCAAACTCTTTGGCAGTGCTGAAATGTCTGTGTCCCATTATGCAACAATGGTGTGATGTTTTTCACCATTTCATTGAAAATTTCTTGCACATTTAATCCTGCCAGTCCATATTTACTGGATGGAATGGTATTGTGTGTCTATCAGAGACATTATAAGAATCTTACATGAGTGTCAGGTATGGATAGACAAATCTGTCCCGAGGGTCACATTTTGGCGTCACGAGGCTCCCCGAGTGATGCCAAATTAGGACCCGAGGGACAGATTTGTCTATCCATACCTGACACGAATGATGGATTCTTTTTCTTGCTCACCTTAATGCAGTGAAGATTGATTTTTATACTATTTACCTAGAAAAATGATAAAATCGCGGCGTCCGCCATTTTGATTTAAAACGTTTTGACGTCATTGTGACGTGTGCGCTTAGCGACGAAATTACGTGACGTCCTATACAACCAGTGTTAAAAAAGAACATTTGAACGCAGGGTGCGACCGGGGTGAGAAAACGAGGGTGAGATAAGAATTTCTCACATGGGGTAAAACGTTGGATTTCTCTATCTGGTGTGCAAGAACAGTTATTATAACATCCTCAACTTCTGTTGCTTTCTGGGTTTTTTAGCTCACCTGAGCCGTCAGGCTCACAAGGTGAGCTTATAGTATACCCATGCTCCGTCGTCCGTCCGTCCGTCCGTCGTCCGTCCGTCCGTCCGTCCGTCGTCCACCATTTTCAAAGATCTTCTTCTCTGAAACAGCTTGGCCAATCAAAGCCAAATTTTACATGAAAAGGTACAAGTAGGCAAAGATCAGGAAAAGGCGCAATCAGAAAAAGATTCCCACTCCAAAAACCGAGGTGGGAAAAAACCAAACTAACAATCAGGTACTTATACCATGAAACATATCGTAAGCCGAATGAGCAGCTATTTTCCCAATAGGTGGCCACTCAGTTACCTTAACTTAACTAAAAATATGAAAACACACATAAGGCGCCAACAGCACAAAAAAAATTTTATACACCAAGACATAAAACATAAAGAACCACCACAGAAGTATCGACTTGGAACGATCAGTAACACAAAGTTACTGGCGGGCTTAAACCGGTTTTACATGGCCATAACCTCACCCTCAGCTTCTGCAGTGGTTCATAACATTTAGTTAGTTATTCGGTCCTCGTGGTGAATCTCTAACTAGTCAATGAATCATCAAGAACAAACAAATAAATCATGATAAACATCCTGATGAATCAAAAACCAGGACTCACAGACTGAGTAAGCTGCCCGACGATGGAGATCCCTGGGCGCCGAATAACCTACTAACTCCGGAGCAAAAGAAAAACACCAGTTGGACCCCGGTACACCAGTTGGACCATGAAGCATCTATGGGAAGGGGGAACCAATGTATATATAAATAATCCAGGTCACATGACCAAGATGGCCGCCATGCCCATATATGGTAAAAACCCTTCAAAAATCTTCTTCTCCGGAACCACTGGACCGATTTCAACCAAACTTGGCATGAAGCATCGATGACTCAAGTACTACAATGTGTATATTATAAATCATGACCTTGCGGTGACCTTGACCTATTTTACGGCAAGGTCAACATAGGTCGCCTTTGCTTTTGAATGGGAAAAATTGTTAAATTGTCATTTAAAGGAAAAATCTTGCAGAAAATGAGCAGTAGGACTGAATATTAATGATTCTGAAAAAAATTGGACCCCAGGGGCTCATATGCCCCCACCCCGGGGCAATATACATGTATATTACCATAATATTCAAACATCATCTCTGAAACCGCTTGGCCTATCAAAGCCAAATTTTATGTGAAGCATCAATAGGAAGGGGTAATCAATGTATATATAAATAATCCAGGTCACATGACCAAGATGGCCGCAATGCCCATATATGGTAAAAACCCTTCAAAAATCTTCTTCTCCAGAACCGGTGGATCGATTTCAAAGAAACTTGGCATGAAGCATCGATGGCTCAAGTACTACAATGTGTGTATAAATCATGACCCTGTGATGACCTTGACCTTTTTTTACGGCAAGGTCAACATAGGTCGCCAATGCATTTGAATAGGGAAAACTTTTAAAATGTCATTTAAAGTGAAAGTCTTGCAGGAAATGGGCAGTAGGACTGAATATTAATGATTCTGAAAAAAAATGGACCCAAGGGGCTCATCTGCCCCCACCCCGGGGCAATATACATGTATATTACCATAATATTCAAAACTCTTCTCCTCTGAAACTGCTTGGCGAATCAAAGCCAAATTTTATGTGAAGCATCTATGGAATGGGGGAATTAATGTATATATAAATGATCTAGTTCACAGGACCAAGATGGCTGCCATGCCCATATAAGGTAAAAACCCTTAAAAAATCTTCTTCTCCGAATCTGGTGGACCGATTTCAAAGAAACTTGGCATGAAGCACCAATGGCTGAAGTACTACAATGTGTATATAAATTATGACCCTGTGGTGACCTTGACCTATTTTAGGACAAGGTCAACATAGGTCGCCAATGCATTGGAATGGGGAAAACTTTTAAAGAGTCATTTGAGGTGAAAATCTTGCAGGAAATAGGTAGTAGGACTAAATATTAATGATTCTGAAAAAAAAATGGACCCAAGGGCTCATATGCCCACACCCTGGGGCAATATACATGTATATTACCATAATATTCAAACATCTTCTCCTCTAAAACCACTTGGCCAATTGAAGCCAAATTTTATGTGAAGCATCAATAGGATGGGGGAATCAATGTATATATTAATAATCTAGGTCACATGACCTAGATGGCCACCTTGCCCATATATGGTAAAAACCCTTCAAATATCTTCTTCTCTGAAACCAATAGATTGACTTCAATGAAACTTGGCGTGAAGCATCCATGACTATAGTACTACAATGTATATATAAATCATGACCCTGTGATGACCTTGACCAAGTTTATGGCAAGGTCATTTGAATGGGAAAAACTGTTAAAATGTCATTTGAAGAGAAAAGCCAGCAAGAAATTGGCAAATGGACAGAATATTGATTATTCTGAAAAAAGAAAACAGCCCAAGGGCTTTATCTGCCCCTGCACTGGGGTTAAATACCATAATATTCAAACATGTCTATTGGTATATGCAGCAGACTCAGGTGAGCGTTTACAGGACCAT
The DNA here is from genome assembly GCA_964017185.1 of Rugalucina vietnamica. Classification (NCBI taxonomy): domain Eukaryota; kingdom Metazoa; phylum Mollusca; class Bivalvia; order Lucinida; family Lucinidae; genus Rugalucina; species Rugalucina vietnamica. The sequence goes on along the minus strand of OZ024873.1, from coordinate 30,706,641 downwards.
TGGTCCTCTGGTTGTTGGCTCTTTTGTTTCTCTTGGAATTGTGTTTTGCGCTCTCAGATTACATTGATTGTCATATTTCAATTTGTCATTCAGCATCAGTAACTCTCTTTATCGTTTGATCTGTGTTCCACTAACTTTTCTTTTCAACACCATCTTAGTCTGCAAGACATTGTAGTCCCTATACCACTTTCTTGCCACTCAGTGCAACTAAGTAGGGCCCTGTCCATCTAGGGCCATGGTTCCCCCAACATGGTTCTTGTTCTGCAATTCTGTTTGAGGGCCTGAAAAACAGAACAAACAAATGCATGATTCCCAGAGCTGAAAATACGTGTCTAGCACTTGTCTGGATGATATTGCTGACTATTCCAGCATGCTGAGTCTGGACTAAAGTACCAAGGTAAATGATGGTGCAAAGTATGTCTCAGAAGACGAGTAGTTACAGCCAATCCACGTAAGGTACAATTAAATTTCCTAATCTGATGCTTCCCTCCAACTCTCTCAGTCGCTTCATGCAAACTGTTTTTTGGCTGGCGGTGACTTTGACTACATGGAATCTGAAGATAGTGGCCTTGACCTTTTACATCTGCCAATTTTAACCATTTACCTGAAAAATGAAAAAAAAAATCAAAACAAACAAAAAAAGTGAAAGTAGATTTGTTATGTTAGATATGGTAAGTAGAATTTTAAAATTTTTGATTAAGAAATTTAAATATCCTTTTCATTCTTTTGTTGTCATAAATGTACCGTAGACTCTCATTGGCTGGTCTGTCAGATAGACTTCATGCTCTTGGTGTTCGTGAATTTTGACGGTACTGGGTAGTGGTTTCTGTAGTTTACAACAGGCTCATCTCTAGTTAAGCAGCGTGCTGGTAATGTTCATATCTGTCACATTGCTTCTCTAAATATAACAGAATATATCTCTAATAAGTTGAAGAACATGTGACCTGTAGTTATAAATATAATATATCTCTAATAAGTTGAAGAACATGTGACTGGTAGTTATAAATATACAAGACATGAAATCGCAATAAAAAGGTTCACACTTTCAAGAAAACATGCTAGTGGTTACAACCCTCTTTTTTGGCTCACCTGAGCCAAAGGCTCACAAGGTGAGCTTATAGGATGGCCATGCTCCGTCTGTCGTCGTCGTCCGTCGTCGTTCACAATTTCAAAAATCTTCAGCTCTGAAACTCCTAGGCCAATCAAATCCAAACTTCATGCGGAGCATCCTTAGGAAGGGGGAACAAAAGTTTATATGAATGATCCAGGTCACATGACCAAGATGGCCACCATGCCCATATATGGTAAAAAAACATAAAAAATCTTCTTCTCTGGAACCGGTGGACTAATTTCAACGAAACTTGGTGTATAACATTGGGCACTCTGGCCCATCATAGTTTATATAAATCATGACACTGGGTTGACCTTGACCTATTTTGTGGCAAGGTCAATTTTAGTTACATAGGCTTTTCAATGAAAAAAGTAAGAACATTGAATTTTTCAGGAAGTTGGTAGCTAGTGACCTGAAAGTTGGTAGATACAGACAACATGTTGAGCTAATGAAGTGTTGTGAATATAAAAGGTCAAGGTCATTTCTTGACCTTGGCAAAAGGTCATATATAAATGAAATGTAAAACTTAATTTTCTCAGTAACCACTCGACCAATCAAAGCCAAATTTTATATATAGTATCCTTGGGATGGGGGAATGAAAGTATATATAAATAGTCAATGTCACATGACCAAGATGGCTGCCATGTCTATAAATAGCAAAAATCTTTAAAAATCTTCTTCTCCAGAACCAGAAGGCCTACGATTTTGAAATCTGGCAGGCAGGAAGCATCAGGGGGGGGAGCTCTACAAAGTTTACATAAATCATGGCCCTGGGATAACCTTGACCTATCTGATGGCAAGGTCAAACATAGGGCACCCATGCATTGGAATGGGGAAAATTGTCAAAATGTCATTTGAAGGAGAAAACTTTATGGAAATGGGCAAATGGACTGAATATTTATGATTCTGAAAATAAATGTACCCCAGGGGCAGGTCTGCCCCCACCACGGGGCAATTTACATGTATTTTACCATAATATTCAAAGATCTCCGTCTCTGATACCGCTTGGCCAATCAAAGCCAAACTTCGTATGGAGCATTCTTAGGAAGGGAGAATGAAAGTTTATATGAATGGTCAAGGTCACATGACAAAGATGGCCACCATGTCTATATACAGCAAAAACCTTCAAAAAATTTCTTCTCCAGAATCAGAAGGCCTATGATTTTGAAACTTGACAGTGTTTGAGGATTCTCATTACCCTCAACCATCCAGCTGTATTATCCAGGCGTTGCCTTTGAACACGATTTTCAGCCAATCAAGACAGGTGCAATGTCCATGACATTTTATTTTAAACACTATTTTATTCTAAAAAATACATACATTCATACATAACAAAAGTTTTTTTTTTTTTTTTTTTTTTTTTTTACATAAACTATATATAACACACAATAACTGAAATGACACTATGTACAGTCTTAAAAATAGTCGGCGGTGGTGTAGATCTATGGGTTGTAGTAGAGTAGTCTGAATACCTGGAAAAAAAGTTGAGAAAGCATGTTTAATCTGGAGCATGGGTATATATACATATTTTCCCCTCTTATAAAACTCTTGTAAAACAATAACATAATTTCATAAAGGATAAGAAAACAAGCTTCAATGATGCTTATATGAATCTCCTTGACCTTTTTTTAAGTTTCTTATGATTTCAATATGACCTTGCCCAAGATTGGAATCTTGAAGCTGGTAGACTTGTACACATGAGACTGTCTTGGACCATTGGTTATTTTTTCCACACTCCAATTACACTGAGACATTAACTATTTATCCTTCATTCAATCCATGTAAAAGTAGTCCTAGGCTGTCTGTCTTTTGATAATTAAAATAGTACTGTGTCCAATCTGGTCTTCTTCTAATAGGCCGAGGTTCTGATTTATTGCATTAGACTTTGGTAACAGAAACCATTGGCACAGAAGTAGGAGGGGCATATTTTAAATTTAAGAACAAATTTTCTAGCTGTGGGGGACAGCTTCAAGTCAACAATCCAGTTCATTTCAAGTTGTAGGATGATCATGTTTTATTACTATCAAAGTTCCTTATTATTCTCTTAATGCAGTCCCCTATATCCTGCTCACCAAGGCAGCTCAAGAACTCTTTGCTGTTGTGGACAGCATCACATCCTCCTGTTTTTATCAGTTGCTGTGTCCTTCAACTAGTTGTAATTGTCATGCGTCATTCCAAACTTGGAGGTTCTGTGAAGAGGTGCAAAGCAGGGTCGAACCAGAAAATTGTACCTGTCATGGAGGTCCTTCTTTTGAAGAAATCGAGAACCCAGATAGGTCTGAATCCAGAAGAGCACTTGTATGCTCAAAGCACTGAAGCTTTCTCTTAGAGGTGAAAACCTGACATGTCAGAATTTTTATATAATCTTTTATTGCTCTCATTAGGCACAAACTAGTTTTCCTTTATTTTTTTCTATACTTTCTCTACTTTCTCCATGTTTACACAAACAAATTATGTATTTAACTTGTAACTAAATACATGTACTACAAGAGGCATGTTGTAAACAGTCGTACGTCTCGATACAATGCGCAACGATGATTATCAGGATTATCTCTTTTAAGTTTATCAAACACACAAACCTGTATCGATAGTGAATTTGTGAATTTGCAATCTAAGAATCTCCAACTTGTCTTGTGGTGTCAAAAATACAAAATGGTGATGCGTAGTTACCTGGTATCCCGCTTCTCTCCGGTTCTCATATCTTACAATCCATGCGATGACGGGAACCACCGTGCTAGTAGGCGGAGTTTTGTTTGGCGCGCTTTTCGTTATGCTGCTGTCACACTATTCAAAATTAATAATATCGCTCAGGGTCCATTCGGTCCGACACCGAGCCGATCAGCTATGCTGTGTAATTGATAGATTAATTGACGTTTATTTGGTAAAACCAACACTTGTCTCTCAGCTAGTTCGCTATGCTAGAGCTTGCTATAACTACGAAAACTTTGTTGATAGGGGGAAGTTACTCACCAGTAAATTGTTGTCACAAGGATATCGCAGGGCGAAGCTTGGGTCAACTCTTAAAAAGTTCTATGGGAGACATCATGATCTCGTTCATCCCTACAGTGTGGCCGCATCTAAACTTGTGTCTGACCTGATGCCAATTGCCAATAAATAATACGGCTTTCAATTACCGGACATTCATTTCTTACCAGATATTCATTTCTCGGCTTTGTAATCAGTCATATGGACATGGCGGGTGCATTATAATGGGCAGGTGATGCTCATTCTTACGCGTACACCTGATCACACTTCCTGTTTTTCGGTGGGTCCATGCCTGTGTGACTACATATCTCGTATTTGTCAATGATTTTATGGATTTTTATGAGTTAGGATATACGATTTAGGTACCTTGACCCCTTTACTTTACATGTACACAAATCACGGACCCTATATATTTTAGGTCCGAGACAAATGCAAAATTATAAAATGTTGAAACATAAAACGCGTCATCATGTACCCAACTTGCTAAATTCAAAATTTAGCTACCCACCAAACACCTGAGATGATGATCAGAAATTGATCGACTCAGTATATGAAGATAAAAAAAAGATAAAAACCAGAAATTCATACCAAAGTACCAAGTTTGCTCAATATATCACATGTCAGATCTCACACTTGTTTTCTAAAATGCCTTCAAAACTAGCACTCCATACAATTCATTAAATTGCGAATTGATCATGCAATGTATTCTTAAATTTTCATGAAGCGGATAAAAAGGGTAAAATTTCAATATGATAACCGGGTATACTGTCTTGTAAAACATTTGTACGTACAGCCAATCTCGGACCTAAAATACTAATAGTAATTTAATAATGAGTCTTTAAACTTTGCGTATCCTTTGTCATTTCAAGTTTTTCAACCTAGCCGAGACACCATTTTTCCAATAAACACCAGGCATACACTGTAGTTACCTGTCTGGAGTTTACTGCGTCCGAGATTCAATGTTACTATACTAAACTGATGCGTACACTACGATGATAAAAAAGCAATGTATTTAAAAAGAAATCGATCCTCCTTCCGTGGTACCTCCCTCCACACCGACTGTGAATGGAGTAAACGAGGTATCGAAGTGTTAGCTAGCTGATCTATATACTACATGTACCATGATAAAAACCTTGTATACTGACTTGTAAAACATTTGTATGTACACTGGTTGACTGGCTTACCGCGGTACTAGTGATGCGTATGATGGGCAAAATTAAACAAAATTACCTACAATTCTAAAAATAAATAGTCATATCACTTCCGCGTTATTTTTAAAGAATTTTTTTTTTTCGTCGGCTTCAGTTTGCAGGCACGTGATTGCCGCTGCATGTTATTCAAGGTTGCTAAAATTTTGCTTCCTATATTACCGCGGAGTTCATTTAAACAAAGGTCAGCACAGTCGGGGCGCCTATCTCAAACGTTCAACATTTATAAGAACAGGCATTTTCAAGTAACAAATTGTCCAGAAAGCATATCTGAAAACGTTACTATGCCTGAATCATGAGCTAAAAAAAATCAAGGATGGGCATTTCATAAGTCGTCAATCTTGTACAGTGGGCAATGCAATAAATCAACAGAATATATGCTGTAAATTCAGATAAATTGCATAGTTTTATTAAGTCTTCTGATGCCGTGGTAACGGCGAACCCGCGGTAATATAGGCTACTATACTAAGCTAATGTGTATACTACCATGATGAAAAAAGCAGTGTATTTAAAAAGAAATAGATCCTGACCTCATTATGCGTTAATAAACAAAAGCCATATGAATTTGCACAAACTTGTACAGGTTGAGCTGGTGTCAATTTGTGGGGTAGACATCCGCATTGAATTTTGGGATAGTGTGCCGCCTGCATTAATTTTGGAAGTAGTGTGACATCCGCATTGAATTTTTGGAATGATAATTGCTATATATATATATACTACAATTATTAGCATTCTAATTCTTTGAACGACTTTACCAAACGTTTATTAAAAGACGTTTATCTGGAGGGTTATTAGCCTATTAAAACAAACATTCAAAGATCGGAAGGAAAAATCAGTACTTCAAAGACACAGGAACAATTTAAAAACCATCAAAGTAAGCACGTCGCTGATGCGCCGTGCTAATAATTGTATTCTTGACAGCTTTCTCACGAATAAGGACTTTCATCTGGCATCCATATCCTGATAAGCAGCAGCAGACTTTGATCATTTGTGTAAAAGGGGCAAAATATGGATGCCACATGTTTTGTTCGATTATCTGGCTATAAATGCCACACGAATCATGTGAGCCTGTGCGTGAGAAAACCAACAATTTGGGTTCAGACCGGGTCCGACACAAACCAGCCTGTACAGTCACAGAAGATGGCTAGAAGCTGGAAATTTCGGATTTAGAAAGAAGAGGAATTGTACTATCTATGTAGCGAAAACAAAGGCGCTGATCAGCTTCGCAGATCTGCGCCTTTGTTTTCGCATAGGCAAAATTCCGGTTTTCTCATGGCGCGGCTTATAAAAACTAATCCATTGTATAAGAAGCATGTCATGCCATATAAATACACATAATTGTCATACTTTAAAATATTATTGTGATTGTTCCAAGTTTGCCTAAACATAACCCAACGAAGGAGAGCTATGGTGCCCTGGATTTAATGCACTCTTCCACACAATGGAAAATTTCCTTGCATATATTCTACGGATATGCCACTGGCCAAGATAAATTGTTAGTATTAACCTCCAAAATGAGTAGGCGTGCAATAAGTTTACTAATCAAAGGAATATCATTCCACTACAATTTGTAGGCATGAAACAATTTCCACACCATGCCGAAATACAGACATCCTGTTTCGATCAAGATTCAAGTTCAATTTCTGATTGTCATAGGCCCATTCGCGCAGATGCCTCACAAACAAATGTCCCAAGAAGTAAACATTATTTTAAGCTCACTTGGGCTGGGGTCTTCACGGGAGATCATTAACTCCATCCTGTGTCCCTACGGTGCACCTTAGCGTCAGGGTGTTGGCGTTCCCCGTGGTCTCTGTGACCGTTCTCTTCGTATCTTTCCTTCTGGCCTCCCACGCTTTCTCGCTGGCGTCTTGGCTCAGGACAGCATAATGTCCATCTTTTAAGAATACTGATCGGCCCCCTGCGATGTTGACAAATGATTGATTATTGAAAGGTACCTCCAATTTAGCTACATTTCGCTAGTGGTCCTGTCCCACCAGGTGTAAATGATGGTGCTGTGGTCACTGTTCTTGTGTTGGTTCTTTTCCTCTTTTACCATCGTTTTCACTGCTTTCCGAAGACAGTGCCAAAAATGTGTTGTGGTCACTGTTTTTGTGTTGGTTCTTTTCCTCTTTTCCCATCGTTTTCACTGCTTTTCGAAGACAGTGCCAAAAATGTGTTGTGGTCACTGTTTTTGTGTTGGTTCTTTTCCTCTTTTCCCATCGTTTTCACTGCTTTCCGAAGACAGTGCCAAAAATGTGTTGTGGTCACTGTTTTTGTGTTGGTTCTTTTCCTCTTTTACCATCGTTTTCACTGCTTTCCGAAGACAGTGCCAAAAATGTGTTGTGGTCACTGTTTTTGTGTTGGTTCTTTTCCTCTTTTCCCATCGTTTTCACTGCTTTCAGAAGACAGTGCCAAAAAATGTGTTGTGGTCACTGTTTTTGTGTTGGTTCTTTTCCTCTTTTCCCATCGTTTTCACTGCTTTCCGAAGACAGTGCCAAAAAATGTGTTGTGGTCACTGTTTTTGTGTTGGTTCTTTTCCTCTTTTACCATCGTTTTCACTGCTTTCCGAAGACAGTGCCAAAAAATGTGTTGTGGTCACTGTTTTTGTGTTGGTTCTTTTCCTCTTTTCCCATCGTTTTCACTGCTTTCAGAAGACAGTGCCAAAAAATGTGTCCCTTCCTGCAGGTAGATGCTGCATTTTCCACATGATGTTAACAAATGTATCACTGTTGAAGGGGCCCTCTAACTTCTTCATATTAGATTTATGGCCTTCTGTGGTATGATGTGCACTGAGGCCCGGTAAACTCTCCACCGCATACTCGCATAATCCGCAATAAAAGGGGATGTTGTTCTTCTCTAGATGATTAAGGTAGTAGTGTCTCTTTAGCTGCCAAATTTTGACGTTATGGCCCTTGATTTACGTCAGAATTTTGTTTCCGCTCAATATCTTGAGAACAAATTGACAGAAATTCTGAATCTGACCAAATTTTGTATGAAAATCAACATTGACAAGATCTTTTAAGAATACTGATCGGCCCCCTGCGATGTTGACAAATGATTGATTATTGAAAGGTACCTCCAATTTAGCTACATTTCGCTAGTGGTCCTGTCCCACCAGGTGTAAATGATGGTGCAGTGGTCACTGTTCTTGTGTTGGTTCTTTTCCTCTTTTACCATCGTTTTCACTGCTTTCCGAAGACAGTGCCAAAAATGTGTTGTGGTCACTGTTTTTGTGTTGGTTCTTTTCCTCTTTTCCCATCGTTTTCACTGCTTTCCGAAGACAGTGCCAAAAATGTGTTGTGGTCACTGTTTTTGTGTTGGTTCTTTTCCTCTTTTCCCATCGTTTTCACTGCTTTCCGAAGACAGTGCCAAAAATGTGTTGTGGTCACTGTTTTTGTGTTGGTTCTTTTCCTCTTTTACCATCGTTTTCACTGCTTTCCGAAGACAGTGCCAAAAATGTGTTGTGGTCACTGTTTTTGTGTTGGTTCTTTTCCTCTTTTCCCATCGTTTTCACTGCTTTCAGAAGACAGTGCCAAAAAATGTGTCCCTTCCTGCAGGTAGATGCTGCATTTTCCACACGATGTTAACAAATGTATCACTGTTGAAGGGGCCCTCTAACTTCTTCATATTAGATTTATGGCCTTCTGTGGTATGATGTGCACTGAGGCCCGGTAAACTCTCCACCGCATACTCGCATAATCCGCAATAAAAGGGGATGTTGTTCTTCTCTAGATGATTAAGGTAGTAGTGTCTCTTTAGCTGCCAAATTTTGACGTTATGGCCCTTGATTTACATCAGAATTTTGTTTCCGCTCAATATCTTGAGAACAAATTGACAGAAATTCTGAATCTGACCAAATTTTGTATGAAAATCAACATTGACAAGATCTAGCTTTATATTGTTACCCATCCTTTTTTTTTTCAAATATGACAGAGTTTTTTACTCATCCTTTTAACGTAGTTATGGCCCTTGATTTACGTCAGAATTTCGTTTCTCCAGAACCCTAAGGCCCATGATTTTGAAGCCTGGCATGAAGCACCAGGCAATGGAGCTCTACAAAGTTTGTATAAATCATGAAAAGGTACAAGTAGGCAAAGATCAGGAAAAGGCGCATTCAGAAAAAAGATTCCCACTCCAAAAACTGAGATGGACACATATGTGTAGTACTGATTTTGTGACCTTGGGATGACCTTGACCTATTTTACTGCAAGGTCAACATAGGTCGCCCATGCATTTGAATGGGAAAAATTGTTAAAATGTGATTTGAAGGGCAAAACTTGCAGGAAATGGGCAAATGGACAGAATATTTATGTTTATGAAAAACTTTTGTCCCCAGGGGTTTGTCTGCCCCTGCCCCGGGGCTATATAGATGTGGCTATATACATACATGTATATGACCGAAATATTCAAACATCTTCTCTGAAACCACTTGGCCAATCAAAGCCAAACTCTATGTGGAACATTGTTAGGAAAGGGGAATGAAATTTTTTATAAATGGTCAAGGTCACATGACCAAGATGGCTGTAAAAACCTTTAAAATTTCTTTCTCCAGAACCAGAAGGCCTATTGACAGGACCATTGGTCCTCTATTTTTGGTTTTTATTACTTTTCAATTTTCACCCATTAAAATTTTCACTTCCTAATTTATTCTATTATACATACCTTGATTATAGTCTACTGCTTGCAAACCATTTCTTGTTGGTTGAGGACCTCACCTCTAATTCCTGACATATAAGAGTCCTTGAAGTTTTTTTTCCCTAAAAAATAAAGAAAAAATAATTTGTAAGTTTCAAGTGTAGTAGATTATTTCCTTTTTAAATAATTTTTGATCTGCATCGACTGTTGTAATCACATGATAAATCATTAACAAGCTATTAGAAAAAAGCCAGCTTTCAAAGACTTTACCTCCATGTTTCTTACTGTTGGTATGGCCTGTGTAAGCTTTAAAATCAATTTATAAAATGGCAACAAAAACTTCAAGAGAAATAATATTGATTACTTTATCAATATTTTTTTTTTTACATTTTTTTTACATAATCCCGTTCATGTAGTTGTAGTAGTTAGTTGTTGTTTCTTTGACTTTCCAATCTACATTACATTTTGTGTTTTCAATGCTAGACCCAGAACAAATTAAACCACCATTTGCTGGGGTAGGGTTGGTACAATAACAATTTCTGGTGGTAAGGTACTGAACAGATGAACCAATGTGTCCATTCTGTCCAGCCGCCATTTACTGAAATGAGAGGGACATATCAGGTATACTGATTTGTGATTAGTGTTAATTATTCTGACAGAAGAAATGTGACTTCTTATTCACAGTTTTTACAAAAGTCTTTCCACTATCAAAAATAAATCAACACTAGACTTAAAAAATATTTAACCACCGTTTGCTAGGGTAGGGTTGGTACAAGAACGATTTCTGTTGGTGTGTCTGTTCCCACATGTGACTGAACTGATGGACCAAAATGTCCAATCTGTCCAGCCGCCATCAACTGAAATGCGGCTTCTTGAATTATTATTTTATACATAAGTGTCTTTCCACTATCAAAAATAAATTACATTTTATTCTGTGTTTTCAACGCTAGACTTAAAAAAAATATGTAACCACCGTTTGCTAGGGTAGGGTTGGTACAAGAACGATTTCTGTTGGTGTGTCTGTTCCCACATGTGACTGAACTGATGGACCAAAATGTCCAATCTGTCCAGCCGCCATCAACTGAAATGCGGCTTCTTGAATTATTATTTTATACATAAGTGACGTCTTTCCACTATCAAAACTAAATAAGACTGTTAGTGTAATAAAGTCTTCAGCAAATTGAATTAATGCAGAAGTATGTTTCACCAAAGGTATTGCATGCATTATGGCATTGTGCCTTACGAGATGTCTTTGAACCATATTCTTTATTTGATTATTTCCCAATTAATCTCTTCCTCGGGCTTCTAGTAACATAGCATTTTGTGTGTGCAAAGCTTTGCCCAGAACAAAGAAAAACACTGTTTGCTGGGGTAGGGTTGGCACAAGAACGATTTCTGGTGGTGAGTCCATTCCCACATGTTACTGAACAGATGAAGAAAAGTGTCCAGTCTGTCCAGCCGCTTTTAACTGAAATGTGACCTCTTGAATTATTATTTTATACATAAGTGACGTGTTTCGACTGTCAAAAATAAATAAGACTGTTAGTCTAATAAAGTCCTCAGTAAATTGAATTAATGCAGAAGTATATTTCACCAAAGGTATGGCATGCATGATGCCTTACATGATGTCTTTGAACCATATTCTTTATTTTATTATTTCCCAATTAAACTCTTACTCGGGCATCTAGAAACATTGCATTTTGTGTGTTCAATGCTAGGCCAGAACAAAGTAAACCACCGTTTGCTGGGGTAGGGTTGGTACAAGAACGACTTCTGGTGGTGAGGCCGTTCCCACATATTACTGAACAGATGAACCAAGGTGTCCAATCTGTCCAGCCGCCATCAACTGAAATGAGATGTTCATATCAGGTATACTGATATGTGACTAGTGTTAATTATTCTGACAGAAAAAAATGACTTTTTGAATAATTATTTTTATTACAAAAGTCTTTCCACTATCAAAGCTAATTAAGGCTGTAAGTTTAATATTAATAAAGTCCTCAAAAATTGAATTAAGCATTTTCCACCAAAAGTATGGCATGCATTGAACCATATGCATTGTTATTTTATTGACTAAAGACTTATATGGGGAACTAGTAACATTGCATTTTGCGTGTACAACAGATGAACCAAGGTGTTCAATCTGTCCAAGGTGTCTATGTGACTAGTGTTGATTCTGACAGAAGAAATGTAACTTCTCTATCTCTTATTCACAGTTTTGCAAAAGTCTTTCCACTATCAAAATAATTTACATTTTATTCTGCGTTTTCAACGCTAGACCCAGAAGAATATTTAACCACCGTTTGCTAGGGTATGGTTGGTACAAGAACGATTTCTGTTGGCGAGTCTGTTCCCACATGTGACTGAACTGATTGACCAAAATGTCCAATCTGTCCAGCCGCCATCAACTGAAATGCGACGTCTTGAATGATTATTTTATACATAAGTGACTCTTTCCACTATCAAAACTAAATAAGACTTAGTGTAATAAAGTCCTGAGCAAAATGAATTAATGCAGAAGTATGTTTCACCAAAAGGTATGGCATGCATTATGGCATTGTGCCTTACGAGATATCTTTGAACCATATTCTTTATTTGATTATTTCCCAATTAAACTCTTACTGAGGCTTCTAGTAACATTGCATTTTGTGTGTACAAAGCTTTGCCCGCAACAAAGTAAACCACCGTTTGCTGGGGTAGAGTTGGCATAAGAATGATTTCTGGTGGTGATTCCTTTCTCACATGTTACTGAACAGCTGAACCAATGTGTCCATTCTGTCAACCCGCCATTAACTGAAATGTGACCTCTTGACTTAATATTTTATACAAAAGTGATGTTTTTCGACTGTCAAAAATAAAGAAGACTGTTAGTGTAATAAAGTCCTCAGCAGATTGAATTAATGCAGAAGTATATTTCACCAAAGGTATGGCATGCATTATGCCTTACGTGATGTCTTTGAACCATATTCTTTATTTCTCAATTAAACTCTTACTCGGGCATCTGGTAACATAGCATTTTGTGTGTTCAAAGCTTTGCCCGGAACAAAGTTAAACACCGTTTCCTTGGGTAGGGTTGGCACAAGAACAATTTTGGTGGTGAGGCCATTCCCACATGTTACTGAACAGCTGAACCAATGTGTCCATTCTGTCTAGCCGCCATTAACTGAAATGTGACCTCTTGACTTATTATTTTATACATGTGACGTGTTTCGACTGTCAAAAATAAATAAGACTGTTAGTGTAATAAAGTCCTCAGCAGATTGAATTAATACAGAAGTATATATCACCAAAGGTATGGCATGCATTATGCCTTACGTGATGTTACATAAGTTACAACAAATCTAATAAATGCAGAAGAATATTCCACCAAAGGTATGACATGCATGCAACCATATTCTTTATTTTATTATTTCCTAATTAAACTCTGTTAATATTTAGAGAGATACCTGGTGAGGTGTTGATGATCTGTTGAAGCTTTGACATGCTATAATCACTGGGGTCTTTGAAGGTGACGTTTTCTGGAAAACCAACTACAGTAACCTGGGTCTGTCCTTCCTTTTATCTCCTAATACAGTACCCTAAATTTTCCCCTAGTTTTTGGTCCATGAATCACTGTACAATTTGCACACCTTATATACTTGGTCTTCAGTTGACTCTTTTTTGATTGAGCAGCTGGTGTGACAAGATTGCCTCCTGTGATTTTGAACTCAAATTCCAGGGGTTTGTCCTTAAAAAATGAGAAGCCCCAGCTTGAACCAAAGACACAAGGAGGATCCTGCTCCTTTGGGTCCACAGCAGTTCCTCCAGCCTCTACCCCAAGCTGTTCAAGACACTGAATTGGTAAAGGCCATTATGTGATGTGCTTTTAACTTGACCCGGCTCGACCCCTTTGTAGGGCTATCCCTCATCATCTGCTTTGCAGCCACTCGATATTCTTGTTTATGTTCTGCTGTCAAATCAGACCATTTTCTGTTCTGCTGCATATAGACATTAGTTTTACCAAGCAGTCACAAATGGTACTATACATGTAATACATTCCACAACAATTTGGTGGCATGAAACGATTTCTTCTAGGTGACCGTTCTTAGGGTACATTGTTCAACGCTAGACCCAGAACAAATTTAACCACCGTTTGTTGGGGTAGTGTTGGCACAAGAACGATTTCTGGTGGTGAGGCCATTCCCACATGTTACTGAACAGATGAACCAAGGTGTCCATTCTGTCCAGCCGCCATCAACTGAAATGAGATGGACATATCAGGTATACTGATATGTGACTAGTGTTAATTATTCTGACTGAAGAAATGTGACTTTTTTATTTATTATTCACATTTTTTACAAAAGTCTTTCCACTATCAAACATAAATCACATTTTATTCTGCGTTTTCAACGCTAGACCCAGGAAAATATTTAACCACCGTTTGCTAGGGTAGGGTTGGTACAAGAACGATTTCTGTTGGTGAGTCTGTTCCCACATGACTGAACTGATGGACCAAAATGTCCAGTCTGTCCAGCCGCCATCAACTGAAATGCGACTTGTTGAATTACTATTTTATACATAAGTGACGTTTTTCCACTATCAAAACTAAATAAGACTTAGTGTAATAAAGTCCTGAGGAAAATGAATTAATGTAGAAGTATGTTTCACCAAAGGTATGGCATGCATTATGGCATTGTGCCTTACGAGATAGATGTCTTTGAACCATATTCGTTATTTGATTATTTCCCAATTAAACTCTTACTTGGGCTCCTAGTAACATAGCATTTTGTGTGTGCAAAGATTTGCCCGGAACAAAGTAAACCACTGTTTGCTGGGGTAGGATTGGCACAACAACGATTTCTGGTGGTGAGTCCGTTCCCACATGTTACTGAACTGATGGACCAAAATGTCCAATCTGTCCAGCCGCCATCAACTGAAATGCGACTTCTTGAATTATTATTTTATACGTAAGTGGCATCTTTCTACTATCAAAACTAAATAAGACTGTTAGTGTAATAAAGTCCTCAGCAAATTGAATTAATGCAGAAGTATGTTTCACCAACTGTATGGCATGCATTATGGCATTGTGCCTTTCAAGATGTCTTTGAACCATGTTTTTTATTCGATTATTTCCCAATTAAACTCTTACTCGGGCTTCTAGTAACATAGCATTTTGTGTGTTCAAAGCTTTGCCCGGAACAAAGTAAACCACTGTTTGCTGGGGTAGGGTTGGCACAAGAACGATTTCTGTTGGTGAATCCGTTCCCACATGTTACTGAACAGATGAACCAAGGTGCCCAGTCTGTCCAGCCGCCATTAACTGAAATGTGACCTCTTGAATTATTATTTTATACATAAGTGACGTGTTTCCACTTTAAAAAAATAAATAAGACTGTTAGTGTAATCAAGTCCTCAGCAAATTGAATTAATGCAGAAGAATATTTCACCGAAGGTATGGCATGCATTATGCCTTACCTGATGTCTTTGAACCATATTCTTTATTTTATTATTTCCCAATTAAACTCTTACTCGGGCATCTAGTAACATTGCATTTTGTGTGTTCAAAGCAATGCCCGGAACAAAGTAAACCACCGTTTGCTGGGGGAGGGTTGGCACAACAACGATTTCTGGTGGTGTGTCCATTCCCACATGAGACTGAACAGATGAACCATAATGTCCAGTCTGTCCAGCCGCCATTAACTGAAATGAGATGGACATACCTGATATACTGATATGTGACTAGTGTTAATTATTCTGACAGAAGAAATGTGACTTCTTGAATTATTATTCACAGTTTTTACAAAAGTCTTTCCACTATCAAAAATAAATCACATTTTATTCTGCGTTCCCAGAAAAATATTTAACCACCGTTTGCTAGGGTAGGGTTGGTATAAGAACGTTTTCTGTTGGTGAGTCTGTTCCCACATGTGACTGAACTGATGGACCAAAATGTCCAATCTGTCCAGCCGCCATCAACTGAAATGCGGCTTCTTGAATTATTATTTTGTACATAAGTGACATCTTTCTACTATCAAAACTAAATAAGACTGTTAGTTTAATAAAGTCCTCAGCAAATTGAATTAATGCAGAAGAATATATCACCAAATGTGTGGCATGCATTATGGCATTGGGCATCTAATAACATTGCATTTTGTGTGTTCAAAGCTTTGCACGGAACAAAGTAAAATACCGTTTGCTGGGGGAGGGTTGGCACAAGAACGATTTCTGGTGGTGTGTCGATTCCCACATGAGACTGAACAGATGAACCAAAATGTCCAGTCTGTCCAGCCACCATTAACTGAAATGAGATGGACATACCTGATATACTGATATGTGACTAGTGTTAATTATTCTGACAGAAGAAATGTGACTTCTTGAATTATTATTCACAGTTTTTACAAAAGTCTTTCCACTATCAAAAATAAATTACATTTTATTCTGCGTTCCCAGAAAAATATTTAACCACCGTTTGCTAGGGTAGGGTTGGTATAAGAACGTTTTCTGTTGGTGAGTCTGTTCCCACATGTGACTGAACTGACGGACCAAAATGTCCAATCTGTCCAGCCGCCATCAACTGAAATGCGGCTTCTTGAATTATTATTTTATACATAAGTGACGTCTTTCTACTATCAAACCTAAATAAGACTGTTAGTTTAATAAAGTCCTCAGCAAATTGAATTAATGCAGAAGAATATTTCACCAAAGGTGTGGCATGCATTGTGGCATTGTGCCTTACGAGATGTCTTTGAACCATAGTCTTTATTTGATGATTTCCCAATTAAACTCTTACTCGGGCTTCTAGTAACATTGCATTTTGTGTGTTCAAAGCTTTGCCCTGAACAAAGTAAACCACCGTTTGCTGGGGTAGGGTTGGCACTAGAACGATTTCTGGTGGTGAGTCCGTTCCCACATGTTACTGAACTGATGAACCTATGTGTCCAGTCTGTCCAACCGCCATTGACTGAAATGTGACCTCTTGAATTATTATAAATAATATATTATATATTTTATATGACATGCATGCAACCATATTCTTTATTTTATTATTTCCCAATTAACTCTTACTTGGGCAACTAGTAACACTGCATTTTGTGTGTTCAAGGCTAGACCCGGCTAGGCCCGGAACAAAGTAAACCACCGTTTGTTGGGGTAAGGTTGGTACCATAAGCTTTCTTGAGGTCTGAACGTCCCCACATTTGACTAAACAGATGAACCAAGGTGTCCAGTCTATCCAGCCGCCGTCGACTGAAATGAGAGGGACATGTCAGGTATACTGATATGTGACAAGTGTTTATTATTCTGACAGAAGAAATGTGACTTCTTGAATTGTAGTTTGTTTTTGTTGTTTTTTTACATAAATGACGTCTTTGTCTTTCCACTTTTAAAAATTAATAAGGCTGTTAGTTTAATAAAGTCGTTAACAAATTGAATTAATGCAGAAGGATATTTCACCAAAGGTGTATCATGCACTTTGCCTTACAAGATGTCTTTTAACCGTATTCTTTATTTTATTATTTTCCAATTAAGTTCTTTACTCGGGCAATTAGTAACATTGCATTTTGTGTGTTCAATGCTAAGCCCGGAACAAAGTAAACTGCTGTTTGCTGGGGTAGGGCTGGTACAATAAAATTTCTTGAGGTCTGAACGTCCCCACATTTGACTGAACAAACGTACCAAGGTGTCCATTATGTCCAGCCACCCTCAACTGAAATGAGATGTACATTTTGACTAGTGTTTATTATTCTGACAGAAGGAATGTTACTTCTTATTATTATTATATTTTACAAAAGTCTTTTTTACTATCAAAAATAAATAAGGCTGTTGGTTTCTAAGGTCCTCAACAAATCAAACTAATACAGAAGCATTTTCCAGCAAATTATGACTTGCAGTATGTGTTAAAAAGCTGTATATACATGATGTATAGTTTTAATTTTTAATTGGCATCTCCGCTCGTGTTTCGAAATCAAAATCCAAAACATAACATGAAGAGCGTGGTCAATCAATCAGTATATATGATCTGATCACAATATATCACCTGTGACTGCATATTTTAATCCTAAAATAAGCAATATGAACTTATCATATTTGATAAGTGCACAAAAACGCAATACTTCTAGACGCTTCTGCCTACCTGCATCTTTTATATTTCTAAATATGCAAATTACCTAATTTGCATATTTATGAATATTGATGAGGTCTTATTTTTATTGCTAAAAACTTGAAAAAAAATCACATCTTATTCTCTGAACGATGTAAAATGAGATGGACATTGGACAACTGTGGCTTTGATATTGCTAGACCATAACTTATCATAAATTAACAACAACTTATTAGCATATTCATGAAGATTCATTTAAGAATATTTTAAGAGTTTGTATGTCTTTAACTATCAGTTTAGTTTAGAAAGTCCATGCTGTAAATTGGCTATAGACATCACTTTCATTGTAAAACATATGGTATTGCAAATTATGTTCAGGTTCTAAAGTCTCTGCTTTGTAGCCAGTCCATTTTATCATAAAACATTTTTTGCCATTGATCAACTTCATCCCAGTTATACGTTCAAAGGTATAAGTTTTTGTATCAGAACCAGTTATGTCTTTTTTTTTTTTTTTTTTTTTTTGGCAAATGCTTGGCAGCTTTTTTTTTCTTTTTCCTGTCTTGCCTCTAGATCCAGGCTCTTCTTTTACCAATATATCTGTTTTCAATTTGATGATTCTGTTCAATGTTTCACCCTCTGCAGACATAACTTGCTCAAGTTATCCTGGCTCCTCTGCAATTTGAGTAACTATATCTTCAACAACTTTAGCTGCAGATGCTACTTGAAGGGTCACTATAGGATTTGTATCTCTGTGCTGATGCTATAGAATGTGCCGCTGCGGAAGGTTTAATTGTGGAAGGCGTAGCTATAGAAGGTACAGCTGTGGAAAGTGGAGCTGTAGATGGTACATCTGTAGAAGGTACAGCTGTGGAAGCTACAGCAGAATGTGTCCCTGGTTGTGCTCCTGTTTGAGGCTGCCGTATATCAGAGCTGCCATCAATCATCTCAGCAGTAATAGTAGCTGTAACATATCTCTTTATAGGCAGTTTCTTCTTTTAATCTTTAGAGAGATACCAGGTGAGGTATTGATGATCTGTTTAAGGATTGGCATGCTATAGTCACTGGGGTCTTTGAAGGTGACGTTTTCTGGAAGACCAACTACAGTAACCTGGGTCTGTCCTTCCTTTTATCTCCAAGTACGATACCCTAGATTTTCCCCTATCTTTGGCCCATGATTCACTGTCAATTTGCGTACCATGGTCTTCAGTTGACTCTTTTAGCTCACCTGAGCCGAAGGCTCACAGGTGATCTTATAGTATACCCATGCTCCGGTGTTCGTCCGTCGTCCGTCCATCGTCCACAATTTCAAAGATCTTCTCCTCTGAAACCGCATGGCAAATCAAAGACAAACTTCATGTGAAGCATCCTTAGGAAGGGAGAACGAAAGTTTATATAAATGGTCCAGGTCACATGACCAAGATGGCCGCCATGGCTATAAATAGCAAAAACCTTTAAAAATCTTCTTCTCCAGAACCAGTGGGCCGATTTCCACGAAACTTGGTATGTAGCATCGGGGATGCGGGCCCATCATAATTTATATAAATCATGACCCTAGGATGACCTGTACCTATTTTACGGCAAGGTCAACTTTGGTCGCCAATGCATTTGAATGGGAAAAAATGTTAAAATGTTATTAAATGGGTAAAACTTACTGGGAATAGGCAAATGGACAGAAGATTAATGTTAATGGAAAATTTTAGCCCATGGGGGTTGTCTGCCCCTGCCTCGGGGCTATATACATGTATATAACCATAATATTCAAACATCTTCTTTTCTGAAACCGCTAGGCCAATCAAAGCCAAACTTCATGTGGAGCATCCTTGGGAAGGGGGAATGAAAGTTTATATAAATGGTCAAAGTCACATGACCAAGATGGCTGCCATGGCTATAAATAGCAAAAACGTTTAAAAATCTTCAGAACCAGAAGGCCTATGATTTTGAAACTTGGTGTGAAGTATCTGGGAATGGAGCTCTGCAAAGTGTATATAAATCATGACCCTGGGATGACCTTGACCTATTTTACGGCAAGGTCAACTTAGGTCTCCCATGCATTGGAATGGGAAAAAATAGGAAATGTAATTAAATGGCAGAAAACTTGCTAGGAATGAGCAAATGGACAGAAGATTTATGTTAAATAAAATATTTTGGGCCCAGGGGGTTGTCTGCCCCTGCCCCGGGGCTATATACATGTATATGACCATAATATTCAAACATCTTCTTCTCAGAAACCGCTAGGCCAATCAAAGCCAAACTTTTTGTGGAGCATCCTTAGGAAGAGGGAATGAAAGTTTGTATAAATGGTCAAGGTCACATGACCAAGATGGCTGCCATGGCTATAAATAACAAAAATGTTTAAAAATCTTCTTCTTCAGAACCAGAAGGCCTATGATTTTGAAACTTGGTATGAAGCATCTGGGAATGGAGCTCTACAAAGTTTATATAAATCATGACCCTGGGATGACCTTGATTTATTTTACGGTAAGGTCAACTTAGGTCTCCCATGCATTTGAATGGGGAAAAAATAGGAAAATGTCATTTAATGGCAGAAAACTTGCTAGGAATGAGCAATTGGACAGAAGATTTATGCTTATGAAAATATTTTAGGCCCAGGGGTTGTCTGCCCCTGCCCCGGAGCTATATACATGTAGATGACCATAATATTCAAACAGCTTTTTCTCAGAAACTGCTAGGCCAATCAAAGCCAAACTTTATGTGGAGCATCCTTAGGAAGAGGAAATGAAAGTTTGTATAAATGGTCAAGGTCACATGACCAAGATGGCCGCTATGGCTATAAATAGCAACATTTTTTAAAAATCTTCTTCAGAACCAGAAGGCCTATGATTTTGAAACTTGGCATGAAGCATTTAGGAACGGAGGTCTACAAAATTTGTATAAATCATGACACTGGGATGACTTTGACCTATTTCACGGCAAGGTCAACTTAGATCGCCCATGCATTTGAATGGAGAAAATTGTTAAAATGTCATTTGAAGGACAAAACTTGCAGTTAATTGGCAAATGGACTGAATTTTTATGATTTGAAAAAGACATTGACTCCAGGAGTTATTCTGACCCTGCCCTAGGGTTATATACATGCATTGTACCATTCCAGTCTTACAAGTTTATTGGTGCATGTATATATCTCAGGTCTCAGGTGAGCGTTTACAGGACCATTGGTCCTCTGGTTTTATTGAGAGCTGGTATGACAAGATTGCCTCCTGTGATTTTGAACTCAAATTCCAGGGACTTGTCCTTGAAAAATGAGAATCTCCAGCTGGCACCAAAAACACCTTTTGGTCCACAGCAGTTCCTCTAGCCTCTACCCCAAGCTGTTCAAGAGCACCTACAGAATGGGTAAAGGCCTTTAAGTGGGGTGCTATTAACTTGACCCGGCTCGACCCCTTCGTAGCGACATCCCTCATCTGCTTTGCAGTGGTATTCTTGTTTCTGTTCTGCTGTCAAAGCAGACCATTTTCTGTTCTGCTGTCAATAAACATTAGTTTTACTGAGCAGTCACAAATGGTACTATACCTGTAACTCATTCCATAACAATTTGGTGGCATGAAACGATTACTGCTAGGTGACTGTTCTGAGGTTACATTGTTCAGTTGAACAAAAACAACGCTGCAACACCATGCAAAAACACAAGACATCCTGTTTCGATCAAGATTCGTTCAATTTCTTATTATTAAAAGCCCAATCGCGTAGATGCCTCACAAACAAATATCCCATTAACAACACATTTAATCTCTCCAGTGCATCATTGGTCGTCATTCAGTAATGACTGCGAGACTAAAGCCTGTCCTGAAGGCAAATACCAAATAAAAGTTATATTTTTCAAATTTCAATATGGAAGCCACAACAACTATTAAAATCGTGTGTAATTGCGAATTAAATAAAAAATAATGAAGCAATGTTTGAAAAACTAGTCCCGGGCAAATAATTGGCGGCGACAATGAGAGCTACATTTAGGTGTGACTTTATTTTAACTGTTGATTAAAACAATATCTAAAAGCTGCAACATTATACACTCTGTAAATATAATCGGTAAATGAAACACGCAGCAAGAAAATGGAATCTGAAAGCAACATATGCTTCTTATGAATATAGACTTATTTTTGACAAAATTGTAATATGATATTATGATATTTGAAACACAGCAAGTGATATGTACTTAATCATTTAATGGATTTATATAACAATTTCGATGTCAATGACGATGGGTCACAACAGTGACCATGTACATGTAAATTGCAATGAAATGCAAGACAATATCAAAACACAAGCATTCAAAACACAATATTTATATCATGACATACATGTGCTAAAGCATTTACGACCTGGTGGTGATGCCGTTCCCACACGTTACTGAACAGATGCACCAAAATGTTCAATCTGTCCAGCCGCCATCAACTCAAATGAGATGTACATATCAGGTATACTGATATGTGACTAGTGTTAAGGTAAAGAACCATAAAATGCTGTAGACGGAATATTTCCATCGGTATTCTGTTAAACCTCTCCATGTCAGAGAAGTGGAACGAGGTACCGAAGTGGAGCGGAGTGACAGTTAGCCAGCTGATCTAAAAAAGCTGATCCATAGATTTTTTTTATTTTATTTTTACATATTTTAGAGAAAACATTTATATCTATAGATTCATGTAATTAAAAATGGTTACCGTGTTTGTTTTCTCGCAAATCGCTCCGCTAAAATGGCTAAAAAGCCTTAATTTGTATGTGACCTAATGGGAAGTGGAAACACATTTGTTTTCAGGGAGACGCTTGCCTGGGTCGTGGCCTTGAAGTGGCACCATGGCTAGGTTGGGTCATTTGTTGCTGAGGTTGGGGCTGATACATGTAAGCCTGTACCAATGCATGTTTAACAGGATACGATGGTGCTGACATTTGGGGCGGCGCCCCTCCGTAACACCAACCTGGAGCAAGAGTCATAGCCCCATCATGGGTACCCTCCTGGATATGGCCTTAGTAGCCTTGGTGCGCCCAGAAATAACTCATGCAGTCCTGCTCGTTTGCCTTGTGCTCTTTGCATAGTACGCTTTCTTCGTCTTTAAAAGGAATTTTGCGCTAAGTCCACGAAGGATTGATTGCTGTTGACATTTTTATGCACATATAACCTCTTCAACACCATATCTAATTTGTCCTTATTCTTATATTTATTTTTCTTGCCTCCCACTCCAAATAGAGCAACCTCGTGCAGCATGTCGATATTTACCTGCGCTTTCACTGCCTCTTCTTTCACCTCCCTGCCTCTTCTTTCACCTTTTTCTTGTCGTATTCTCAATCGGATGTATTTATACATCTTTCTTTCCTGGAATACCAGGAACTACTCATCAACACTGACATTTTCCAAAAGTAACTCAAGTTCAAATGGGAATTTTTATATTTAAACGCATACTAGTTCTTCTACAAGGCTTAACATTTTTCTAAAAGTATTGAACAACACTTCATCTACAGCAGTCAACTTATTTAGACTTCCCTATACGTCTATATGATATTTAACTTTGTGACTGCGCTACAACTTGAATACAAATTAAAGATCAGTACCAAATCCCGTAAGAAAAGCCTCATTCAGATATTCTTTGTAGTTATCCATAATTTCACAGCACTCTTCCAGTTTGCTTTCTTTTTTATGCTGGATATGCATAAAAATCTCTTTCTTTTTCACTCTTTTGCCTCTCACAAGGGAATTGCAACTTTGGGATAACCATCCTCAACCATTCAAAACTGTTTCCATCAGAAGGACTGAATTTCATTTCTTCTTTGTTTTCGTCGAATCAGCATGTGTTTCTTTTTTGTTCTTGAACTGGCACTTATTTTGGTGTCTCCACAGATTATTTTCAATAACAGCATTTGCAATACTCATAATGGAGGAAGTCTTCATTTCATCGTCTTTCATTGGTTGGTCTCCGCTGGAGGATCAATGAACATTTATTTTGGCGAGTAAGCACTTTAATGTTGTGCTTTTAAGCCTCCTTGAGTCTTATTCTGCCATAGTTTCTGTCCATTTTCTTTTACCATTTTGGTTTGAAGTTTCATTTTATATTTCCTGTTTCTGCTCCTCAATTTCTCATCATCACAGGAATCTGGAGATGTCCTTGCCCTAATATACACATGCATGCTCCTATCTTCCTGATCTCTCATGATATTTAAGGGCCAGGCTCGCATTAAGCTCAACTGAGCCGAAGGCTCACAGGTGAGCTTTTAGTATACCCATGCTTGGACGTCCGTCGTCCGTCCGTTGGCGTACACCTATTCAAAGACCTTCTCTGAAACCACAAGGTCAATCAAAGCCAAACTTCATGTGGAGCATCCTTAGGAAGGGGGAAAGAATGTTTATATAAATGATTCAGGTCACATGACCAACATGGCCGCCTTGGCTATAAGTAGCAAAACCCTTTAAAAATCATTTTCTCCAGAACCGGAAGGTCTATGATTTTGAAACTTAACATGAAGCATCAGAGAGAGGAGCTCTACAAAGTTTGTATAAATCATGACCCTGGGATGACCTTGACCTATTTTACGGCAAGGTCATCATAGGTCGCCCATGCATTTTCTAAACAAAAAAAAAGGTAAAAGAGAATACTATTGACCAACCCCGCATGACTGATTAGCCATTCTCTTTTGTGGTAGACCTCATTTTGATTTGAACCTCACACATACTAATGCGCGGAGGTCTAACCATTTAACATTCTCCTTCCTGCTCTCCTGTCTCTACAGTTAATAAAGGTGTGAAAATTTATTAAAACACAAACTTAGGAAACTCCATATAACCATTTGATAATAAACATAAAATAGAAAATTATTGTATGAAAAAGAAAGTGTGTAGTTTTTTATTATAGTGCATGTATTGTAAACGGGTGAGTGGGTCCCCGACCCCTTCCTCGTATATAGCCGGGGAATAAATTCACAACACTTAAAAGAAACTCGACTCTGCAATGGAAATGTATGATGATATATCCTTCCAGCAATCTCTGGCCATTCGTCCATGGGATATTTGTAGCGTGATGATTCGGTCTTCTTTTGTTGCATTCTCAACACTACTAGATAATGCATTCGATTAAAAACACTTGAAAGCTCCATGGTGATTTTAAAATGTATCCTTTGTCTGATACTGTTTTGGGATGAAAATACAAGGAAGACAAATATTGCTTCCAATCAGTCATGCTTATTTTTCAACTCCAATCTCATAGTATGGTTCTTACATTTTATAATAATCGAGAAATCCAATACAGTGGTAAAGCGATATATTACTTTTTTACAATACAGCGCTATACAGGTGTGGTGCATTTTTATTCTGTCTCAAACACTTCTGTCAACCATTCCGCAGCCTCCCAGAAGGCATAATAAGTTCATCTCCCAGATTGATTTACATAACACAAAACACTAATGGTACTTTGAACCTCACTCACATCACCACATCATGAGAGAACTGATTAGGTTGTGTCATTAAACCTAATTAGCTATTGGTCTACTGAGAACCATAATCAATAAAACTGTCATCACGATCACTAATCACATGACTGTCACTACACACACCTTCATCATCTAATATCAAGCATTTTTTCTTTAGAATAGCTTTGATGTTTATCATAACCCGACCACTAACCATGTAACGGCCGGCAATATCTGAACGTCATAAAAAATCTTTATCTAGTAGTAGTTAAAATAATTACATAAATCCGTTGTATACTATTCAGATCCGTTAATTTGACTTTCGACACGCTGACAATGATCGTTCACCCGGTCAGTCCCGTGGCCTCATTTCCAGTACACAGCGCGTCACATGTCCACAATAATCGAACAAACTCCAGTGTGATTACTTGAGTCTGATGATGGAAAATCGTCTGGATTGCACTCTAGCGCTCAGCTGATTCATATGATCGCTATGGAGGAAGCAGGGTATCACAGCGTTAAGTCCTGGCAATGCTGTACATCTATACCTGGTAAAAGCTCTTTTAATCAGTTGTATTACTGTGGTCTCAAACGCATTCCCGTTTTCGTTGGTACGACGTCATCCTGCGGTTTCCAGAACTGTCTAATACCTACGCACACGCTGTTTTCGTCGATCTTGCAGAAGACGTCTTCAACCGTGTGATAGCTAAAACGAATGTTTGTTCTGTAGCGCTTTATCCACGTACTCCATTTGATCAACCCAATTCTTCCAACGCATCAAATCCAGATGCCTTTCTTTGTGGGTTTGTCGTCCATCCATCCGTAGTTAATCCACTCGCTGGTGCACTTGCGCGAACCGGTTTTCCCCGAGAGTGAGTCGAACTCTTTCCAGCGTAAATGACACAACGCTGGTGTATCGCGATAATAAGTATACCACGAGATCAAATCAGATTGGTCCGTCAATGGTCGACTGATTGGTCTCCGCATGCCCGATGTATGGTCGCCTGCTATCGGATAATCTGTAATGACAAATATCAACCTTTTACTTTTCCCGTTTTGTTTTAGTATACACCATTTTGATGGTATACACCATTTTGGTGGTGTTGCTCGATCTATTGGAATATGACATCATCGATTTTACGAAGAAAAAGTTTTGGTGAGTTCATATCTTTTGCCACAAACGACCATTACATCGTGTTGGTTCAAACACTCTATGATACTGTCTTGCATGATTCTTTGATTATAAAAGACGGGCGCGTGAACAATGTTTTCCATAGCGTGGATTGACACTGAATACGATGGCTTCATTTTGATTAAAGATTGTTAACGTGTTTCGGTGAGCTCATAGGGGCTGTTGCATAGAATCTTCGTAAAGTGGTCACGTTAACTTAAATTCACGTTACGAGATTTTACGTTGTTTGATTCAGTGCCGTTAAATGTATAAACTATACCTCAGTTGTTTTTTCCTTGGCTAACCTGGCGGAAATACGTTCTGTGTGCAGTGTATAAAACGGGAACATTTTAAATTTCGAATTATTTCTTTGTTGCCAACACTTAAAGGTATGTGTCTTATTGTAGGGTTCCATGTTTTTGTACTTGTATGGCTGTTCGCATTCGTAATTTACTAATTTAATGCTTGTTTGGCCGATATACAGTTCATTGCATTTCCTGACATTAGGTCAGGCTCTTCTTCATTACTTCTAGTTTCTGTTCCTTTGTAGTCAAACAAGTGTTGACAAACGTGTAGGCAGCTGAAAGGTTGGAGCTTTGATGGCAATAGAAATGTCTTCCAACGTCTTCATCTACCTCTCCTAATGCTGGTTTTGGATCTTTTTGGTCTGACTATTCATTTCTTATAGGTGACAAACCTGTTGGTAGCTGAAACGATGGAGCCTTAAGGGCAATAGAAATGCCTTCCAAAGGCTTCATCTACCTCTCCTAATGCTGGTTTTGGATCTTTTTGGTCTGACTATTCATTTCTTATAGGTGACAAACCTGTTGGTAGCTGAAACGATGGAGCCTTAAGGGCAATAGAAATGTCTTCCAAAGTTTTCATCTACCTGTCCTAATGCTGGTTTTGGATCTTTTTGGTCTGACTATTCATTTCTTATAGGTGACAAACCGGTTGATAACTGAAACGATGGAGCCTTAAGGGCAATAGAAATGCCTTCCAGTTTTCTTCTTCCTTTCCTCCTGTTCCACCCTCACTTTTTTGATCACCAGCAACTCCTTCATAACGAACAGTTTTCCTCTTCAACCTGAGGATACGCATGGATCTGAAACGGAGACAAACCAATCAAGGGATTCTTTTGACTCAAATAATTGCTGGTAGTTGAATAAGCTAAGCTTATTGCATATAGTATATGTTTATTTGGTTCTCATGTGGACTTTGTGCTTTTCATATTTTGATTCAAGATAAGGTTCAATTACGGTTCTTTTGGAAAAGAAATCAATCCCAAACCGGCCTCTACGATATTTCACAGTGTTCAGAACACTGCCACGCAGCAATGCATTTTCTTGAATTTATAGCACGAACAAACACGAAATCTTTTACACTTTTTCACACTTCAGTAATCCTTTTAAACGCAAATCAATATGACGACCGGTAAAGTATATTTGGTCACCTGCTGCTGTTTGGACTGTTAGCGATCCAGTTGTCTGTCCCTGTGTGGTGGATTTGGCATGAAGGTTGGGGGACTCTTATCATCATCACACTGTACAGACCGTTCCCGTCCTTCTATACCGGTACGTAGCAACAGTTTTGGATGCCATACGTCTGAAGAGTTACTCTTTTCAACAAAAGTTGATAACTCTGTTAGTATTGGCTTGTTATTTATCATATCATACTTGTCTGACTTGTTATTTATCATATCAAACTTGTTACTGAATAGGTTTTTCCAGCAACATGATTATTCCTTATGGTACGGTGCGCAGGCCTTTGGCCAGTCTGGTACTTTTGTTGTTATTTCTTGATGTCGTTTTGGATATGTCTACACCGTAGGGTAAGATCGATTCCTCTTCCAGTGTTTCTGATCTGTGTGACGAGACAGGCTTTGGAGTTTTTAATTGTTTTTCGGTTTGGCTGATTTCATTCTTTTTGTTAGTAGACGTAGCTGCCAACGTAGCTGCACAAATTAATGATTCCTCCGATAAGGCATTATCCCTGTTTATGATCAACTGGGTGATTCAACTCACCATCATGATGAAACGCTCTATTTCACGAAAATATGAATGGATAATATACTAGTATACAGCATTGCTGAATGGGTGATATAAGAATTTTATCTGAGGAAATGGTTATTAACCGAGGCGACTATATAGTGATTTTTTTTATATAAATGCTATTTAAAAGCTTTTCTCAAATGTATTAAACCAAGTTTTATAAAGGGTCACTGATGAAAGTTCATTACCCGAAATTGTACAATATGGCCCATCTTCTAGCTTTGTATTTTTACTGCTTCCAAAGGATCTAACAATTATTTTTATTTGCTATTACTGCAGCTGGTGTTGTGCCGTGTGGCGGCCCTAAAAAGTCTCCCCGTACATCATCCATAGTGCAGATTATATTTTTCTTTTGATCCTTTGGGATCAGTGAATATACATATGAAGTATTTCAATTTTTTATATGTTAAGAATCATCTTCTTAACACTATTTTGATTATTTGGTCCCTTTGGGAATTTGAGTCTTTGATTTAGACAACACAGATGTAAATTCTTGAAATTGCAGCAAAATGTCTGGCTTTCGCTGCCAGTTTTATAAAGGGTCACTGATGAAGGTTCATTACCCGAAATTGTACAATATGGCCCATCTTCTAGCTTTGTATTTTTACTGCTTCCAAAGGATCTAACAATTATTTTTAACTGCATTCTCTAAACACAACTTTTTGGAACATCATTCTTTTAATTCTGAAATTATAGTTGATTTTTCTGGAACACACTTAAATGTCGGGTTGCTTACCACAAAGGTAAGCAGATACAACAAGCATGATGTATGTTGAAATGATCAACGACGATTATTTGACCATAAAAGCATCGACAAATTATGATGAAATCTTGCTACTTATATAAACATTAAATATAATACTGTAAATACAGCATAATACATATTGTGTAAACAATTGACAAACCACGTTAAACTTAAAACAGCACGGGTGACTTTAATCCACAGTGATATTAAGGAGAACGTTGTTATCATTAATATCACCCCCCCCTCCCATGCAAGAGCCCCTCACCTGCGAAGGGCCAAGTTTTAAATTTTCACATTCAGAATGCGGATACCTTTGAAGCTTCACCACAAACGAGTGCCCCAATATTACCACCTCTGAATCAGAGGAATTCATGGTACTCAGTTAAATTAAGAAGTCACTTACTGTTCCGAAAACTTATATCCGCCAACTAACGTCGTCTGAACTGTCTCACAGAATAAACTGGAACACAATCAAAATTGATGACCGTCGTAGTCTAATTCACCTTTATTGTCCTGAAGCACCTCAAAAAGCTCTGTTCATAAGACTCTTATTCACAAAATTTAAATTGAACTTCCTAAAATAATGTCTACGTATGCGCATTGCTTGCCAATGCTGTTACTAGACGATTTACTCTAAATTTAGACCCACAACTCTTGTTAAGCCAGCCCCCGACATAAAAGTACTGTCAAGTCCTGTCTTTATAACCATACAACATTTAATAAAACTATGTTGGCGTGATGAGGTTGTTTGCCTTGGTGGGATAGAATTAATACTTATTTACTCATGAAAATAACAAAAACAAAGAATAAAAATAATAAGCAAATAACATTTTAAGATCAACCTTTTTAGTAATAAGCCTGACAGACAATTATTTATGCCGTGCCCGAGAAACCATTTTTCTTTATTGACGGATGATGTTAGACTCAAACTTGCCTGTGCATCTAACAAGACTTATGAGAATCTTTAAATTAGCAGATGGATTTGTCCAGTTTTAACACAAACCAGGCAATACATTGACAAAAGATAGAGCATTGACAAAATAATTGTATTTTTCACGTCTTGATAAATGGTATGGTGACCATCCATATTGCATTTTCTACATTGAGGCTGGAAGCAATGATCAGAAGTATGGATGCGCTAGGTGATCAGTGTGTTTGTTGTTTACATGTGACATGAAGGTCTATTTACAGCAGGGCTATTTTCGCTTATTCCAGATTCACTAGTCTAGCAGATTTTGATCAGATTGCTAAATGTCATGAGATTTTTTTTTTTTTTGCTTGATCTACATATGCTTGTTTTACCTCAAAACTTGAATATGTTAAGACTTTGTTTCTGCTTTTTTCTGACATTATAGCTAATTTATGATGCTTTCATGTATGATATACTTTGTTATTTAAGAGTTTTAATGAATTATTTGTTGATGAGTGAGATTATGGTCCATATTTGTTTGTGTATTTTCATTGCACATGGCTTATGTATTTCTATTTTTAGCATAGCAATCAACCTGATGTTTACTATGATTGACTGAACATTGGTAAAACATTTGAGGCTAGTGTTTATTTTTGTGGCATTTGTCATGTGTGAATATCTTTTGTATGATATTGCTAATTTATAAATTTTGTTCTCATTTTCCAATTTGAAGTTACTGTAATCGTTTGCATTTAACCCTCTTAACAGATTTATTTTTTGACAATGCTTTGTGTAGGCCAGCCTGCTAAAAACAGTGCCCATGTCATGAATTGAATTTGAAGATACATAAATTTATTTGATTATGATGCTTAGGCTGTAAAGCCAGTCAGTTTTTGGGAAAAGTTTGTACTTATCTGTGCTGAGAGTCGTATGACTTGAGTTTCTAAAGCCTCAAGCATAGCTGGGCCTCCATGCTGCACGTTAATTATACATGCGATTAACACACTTTTGTTCTCAGATGTTATTTACATGTACTATGGATATCATAGACACTACTTCATACTGATTTATTTTTATTTTGCGTCCCTTTCAAGATGATTTCAGCATATATGAGACGGCGGGTCTGTCAGTAGGCGGAATCCCGAGAAAAAACACCTGGCACACCCGCAAGATGAACTTGGCATGTCTCACATGGTGTAAGACTCGAACCCACACCGGATACAGCGGTGAGATGATCGAATGATATATGAATGTGTGTGGGGGGAGGGGTCAAAAAGTATCTGGAAAAGGCCTTTAAAATAGACCTGTTGCTTTTTAATGAAACAGGTCGCATTTGATATTTTTCCGGATACTTTTTGAACCCTTTTTGTATAATCATATGTCGCCTCTCTTTTGTAAATCTATGTGTCAGTGGCGCTTATAGTTGAAGATTTTCTCTATATTATTTGACATGGTCATCTTTACATTGATTGTTCTTATAAAACATATATTGATTGTATGAAAATTAACAATGCAAGAATAAAGTTCTATAATGTTAAAACAT
This sequence comes from Rugalucina vietnamica, assembly GCA_964017185.1. NCBI lineage: Eukaryota > Metazoa > Mollusca > Bivalvia > Lucinida > Lucinidae > Rugalucina > Rugalucina vietnamica. The sequence continues at coordinate 30,674,792 of OZ024873.1, read as the reverse complement.
GATTTATTTACCTATATCACACCAAACATACTTAGTTTAGCTCACCTGAGCCAAAGGCTCACATGATTAACTTATAGGATAAGACTCGAGCTGGCGTCTACGTTAGTCTGTCCACAGTTTCAAACGTGTTTATCTCGGAGACGAGCAGGCCAGTGGCAATCCAGCTTTATTAGAAGCATCATTGTATCGCATGTATTAGGTTTTAATACAAATATGATCAGAATTCTGGTTTCCATGGCAACAGATAGCTCTCCATACAGTTATAATGGAGAAAACCCTGTCAACACTATAGCCCCTACATGTTTGATCGGACATTGCAGGGAAAACAATCCTAATATCTCGGTTGATATTTCCTGATGTAATAATAATAATAATAATAATAATAATGATAATATGTCATCATCTGTGTAAAAACTGTTTTCGGCACTTTCTTTGTAGATTTTCGTAACATAGGATAGTACTAATGAAGAAATTGGTACTTTATAAATGTAGGCAAGTCTCTTACATCTTCGCTTATGTTAAAACTTTTGAGAACCTCTTGAATAACATGAATGATATAAAATCTTGGAGTATGAACGTAGTTCAAAAACATATTTCCATATTTGATGCTTTTGAAACTATAGATGAAACTTCAACAAGATTAAAATAAACATTAAAATGTTAACATCGTTTACATCATTGTATTTATAAAGTTTGCATAAACAAATTTTGTATCAATTACAGCTGTGTTCAGTTATTAATATACCCCTGCAATATTCAGAATTAAATTGACAACTCTTCTTGTTTTTGAACAATCGTCACTGGCAAGAAATGGACAACTGGATGAATTTATTTATACAATGTGTTAAGTATGAGTGTAAATATTTACTCTGGTATATAAAACTTCCAGACGGTTGTTACAATATAAAACAATGCATGTCAGTGTTATTTTGCAAGAAAACTAATATTCTACCAGGAGGTTTTTACGAACAAAGCTTGCTAGTGGGTTCCTTCATGAGGTAAGCCTGTCTTATTCTGCCAAAACGTGAGTTGGTACTGAAAATTCAAAGATGCATGGTAATAAGGCTATACCATTTTTCACACGAACAGGTAAATAACGGTAAATGCAATCTGTAGAGGCGAACTCAAAAACTTGGAATAGCGTTGCACACTGAAACAAGCAATAATATCTAAAAGTTTGCAGTAAATACTTCACACCTTTAAACCCTAAAACGCGGGCGAGTCGATATTGTTTGTTTATAACGGTTTCCTTAGATCTTTAAACGATTTATATTTCATCATAGAATTCATGGTTTGTTTCCTCGGTGGAATTTTGTTGTTTTCTCGGCACATAATAACAAAAAGACTGGGACTTTCACAGAGAAGCTTTTATTGTCAGGCTATCTCTCACAGCTTATCTTCATGATATCCCCCTTCCTCTTGTATAGAATTTATCAATATTGCCATGAGTGAGTGGGGTATGTAAAACAGAAATCTACTGTTTTCTTGAATCTTTCAATCAAATGATGATGTGTATTTATCGCTAATAGACAGATATTAGGAATGACTCAATGTATTTATTATTTTAAAATTTTAAATAGCTTGGTGTAAAATTGGAAATGTAACTGGTTTTCCATTTCCTGGAAAACGGAATGCATTAAATAAAAATTACGCAAAGCCTAAATGTCTAGGATACATAATCTGACAAATTAAAGATTATTTTGGGGTCATAGAAATGCATTTCTCTGGGAAAAGTTAGTGTAAACATGTTTTTCTGGAAAATTCTGAAAGTGGGAACTTGGGGCGGCTCGTGTGCGCTTATTGTTTGCTGAAAGATGACATGTCTTTTGTTTCAGATTCTTATATGATTGAAGTCAATGACTACATCGAAAAAATTGGCTTATTTCTTTCAAAAAGCTACGAAAAATGGGTCCGACGATTTCAACCCGGAAGTAACTGAAAAATGACTCACTTGCTCTGAGCTGACTATGTATACACAAATCCACGTATTTGCAACATATTCAAGAGTCCCGCGATAAAGCATGCTAAAGAATGTAGCATTGTTGACAAAATTAACAATGCTTTTTATACAGGTAAATCTTCAATTATAGAAGCCTCCGTAGCGCAGTGGTTAAGCCACTTGCCTTGTAAACCAAGGGTCGCAGGTTCGATCCCGGGCTTCTCCAGTCCTTCGGATTGAGACTATAAACCGAGGTCCCGTCTCCATATGACCTTAGCTGTTGGTGGGACGTTAAACCCCAATCAATCAATCAAATCTTCAATTATGTATAAAATTATACAGTTACCACCCATAAGTCCTTAAGTCAAGGGAATCACCAGGACATTCAAAGACAGACATTCTTCTAATATCAATAATGTGTTTTGCGGATTTGGGATAAATACAAAGAACATTGCCTAGCGTATAAATACGCACCCTTTATTGGCATGTTTACTTTCATGACTTAAACACTATAGAAGAGGATTGGAATATCACGAAGAGGAGATGTGTTTCATTGCCTAACACTAAATTTAGCCCACTATGGTAATGATGGCAGAATACAAAGCCATTTATTGCCCGGCTATCTCTCACAGCTCATCTTCATGATATTTCAATCCTCTTGTATAGGCTTTAAGTCAAGGGAATCACCAGGGTATTCAAAGACAGACATTCCTCTAATATCAATAATGTGTTTTGTGGATTTGGGATAAATACAAAGAACATTGCCTTGCATATAAATACGCATCCTTTATTGGCATGTTAATTTCCATGACTCAAAAGAGGTTTGGAATATCACGAAGAGGAAATGTTTGTCATTGCCTAGCAATAAATTTAGCCCACAATGGTATTCGGTGCGGAGGAACAAATCATGAAACTGTATGATGAAATGCCAACTCACGTTCTGGCAAAATACAAAGCCATTTGAGCCGCCTCGTGGGAAAACCAACAATGTGGTTTCCGACCAGGTCCGACACAAACCGACCTGTACAGTCACAGAAAACAGCTAGAAGCTTGAAATTTCGGATTTAAGTAGAAGAGGAACTGTACTATCCGAGTAGCGAAAACAAAGGCGCTAATCAGCTTCGCAGTTACTGCGAAGCTGATCTGCGCCTTTGTTTTCGCATATGTAGATTGTTGGTTTTCTCATGATGCGGCTCATTTATCGACAGACTATCTCCCACAGCTCATCTTCATGATATTTCAATCCTCTTGTATAGGCTTTAAGTCAAGGGAATCACCAGGACATTCAAGGACAGACATTCCTCTATCAATAATGTGCTTTGCGGATTTGGGATAAATACAAAGAAAATTACCTTGCATATGAATACGCATCCTTTAGTGGCATGTTAATTTCCATGACTTAACCACTATAGAAGAGGTTTGGAATATCACGTAGAGGAGATGTGTGCCATTGCCTAACAATAATAGCCCACTATGGTATTCGGTGCGGAGAAACAAGTCATTAAACTGTTTAATGAAATGCCAACTCACGTTCTGACAGAATAGAAAGCCATGGGTGATTCCACAGTGCTTTAAGAAATGCTTACCTCATGAAGATGAGCTGTGAGAGATAGCCTGACAATAAAAGCCTCTCTGTTTTTGTTATTATGTGCCGAGAAAACAACAAAATTCCACCGAGAAAACAAACCATGAATTCTATGATGAAATATAAATCGCTTAAAGATCTAAGGAAACCGTTATAAACAAACAATATCGACTCACCCGCGTTTTAGGGTTTACAGGTGCGACATATTTACTGCGAACTTTTAGATACTATTGCTTGTTTCAACGTGCAACGCTATCCCAAGTATTTGAGTTCGCCTCTACAGATTGCACTTATTTACCGTTATTTAGCTGTTCGTGTGAAAAATGGTATAGCCTTATTACCATGCATCTTTGAATTTTCAGTACCAACCCATGTTTTGACAGAATACAAAGCTATTTCTTGCACGCCAGATAGAGAAATCCAACGTTTTACCCTATGTGAGAAATTCTTATCTCACCCTCGTTATCTCACCCCGTCGCACGCTGCGTTCAAGTGTTCTTTTTTAAGACGTCACGTAATTTCGTCGCTAAGCGCAAACGTCACGATGACGTCAAAACGTTTTGAATAAAAATGGCGGACGCCGCGATTTTATCATTTTTCTAGGTAAATAGTATAAAAATCAATCTTCGCTGCATTAAGGTGAGCAAGAAAAAGAATCTTACATGAGTGTCAGGTATGGATAGACAAATCTGTCCCTCGGGTCACAATTTGGCATCACTCGGCGAGCCTCGTGATGCCAAAATGTGACCCGAGGGACAGATTTGTCTATCCATACCTGACACTCATGTAAGATTCTTATAGGGTGACTCCACAGTGCATTTAAGACCACCGTGTCCATTCGAAACGCATGAAAAGAGGTCGTAACGCATGATCGGCGGCATTTTCACGTATGATTGCGGTAGTTTCCTTCGGATTCGCCGCCATTTTTGGAGGAAACTTTAGCGGTAAGTTTTTACAAACTTTTATTTGAATTATTTAAATAGACCTTTCCATATTTGTAAGAGGTATGCGCGTAAATTTTGTTTGTCCTCTTTTTCGTCAATCTCTGTGTCAATCTTGATGAGATAAACATAGGTCATATTAACATAGTGTGTTCATGTGCCAGGTGCATGTGCGAGTTGGTTATGGACCCCTGGTCTAGAGCGCATTGCATAAATAGTCACGCCGCATATACGCTCAATCATCTTTGCACAATGTATATTCAACAAAAGTTAAGCTTTTCCAAGAGATGCTCGCAATCTCTCCACATTAGGGGCAACCTGTGTAGGGTCGGTCTGATTTTCGTACGGAAAATTGGAGGTCTGGTGTACTAATACTTGGTAGCTGACAGCTAGCAATGCATTCCAGAGTGTGTCTCTCTATCATTTTCAGCAGTACTGCATGTACATAAGATTTTGAATTGGGAACAGTGTGTCTGTGCAGACTTTTGGCCTGTTTATAGGTTTTCTAGGAGGGCAGGTGGCGTTGACTAGAAAATAGTCCAAAATAACTGTCCCCTGCTACCATACTGAGCTTGTAGTGGAATTAGGCTATTGGCACTTATATCGTGCAACATTCCTGGTCTTTCCGCTCCCTTTTTTGATGGGCCCGTGAGATTACCTTGGTTAACTGGAAATATTAAAGAATTCAAGCCTGACCAGAACGTAAAAACACATAGCTTTAGCTAAACGTTGACCAGCTTTATGAAAAGCTAATACTTCTTTAATATCTCTGAGATCAACCATTCACTTGGATTCTGTTGAAAACGAAAGTAGAAATCCGGAAGTTACAGATACAATGATTAATATGCGTCTGGCTACAACAATGTGTTCTTACAATGGAACCGAAACCAATAATGTCAGTCAGATAATGAGGGGGATGGGGAAGTGTTTCCTTCCTTTCCAATATTAATTGTTTGCAATTTGCCGGTTTGTTCAATATCCAAAACAAGATTGTTGTAACATTGTGCATCATGAGAGTAATTTGTAACCATGACACCGCCAAGCCCAAGGTGAGAGCAGGGAGCCATTAAGGCGTAATCTTTATGTTACATACTGAAGGGCAACTATAGGGTATTGCAATAACATGCATGATAGAGCAGACAAGGGGAGAACTGAACAAAGTTTTGCCTAAAGTAATACTGGGATTTCTGATGATTAATCATTCGATAATCAATCGGTACTAGCATTCCGATAATAGATGGCTACTAAATCTGATTTGTTTTCTTTTCGGGGACCACGTAAAGCCTTAACGCTCCTGTCTTAAAGAAGGCGAACAGTTATAAATTCATGTTACATGTATATACGCAGGTAACACACAGTTACATTTTAGCAACATTTTGTCAACCCTATTACGTTAATTCTTAAGCTCATAGCATGTCTAGACCAGCCTTCAGATGTTCGAGGGCTGGATTCTTGAAGTTTTAGTCGATGTTTGGACCCGGTTGATGCCTTTTGTGAAAAAATACAATTTAGAGTAGTGTGAGCTTTAATTTGTAGGCGATCATTTATATAGTTAGTGTGTAGTTACAGAGTAGATGGTGGGACCGAACCTCTTTATAGGCAAAATCTCAGAGTACCCCCTCCCCCACCCCCGAGACAATACCTCAATAGGGGAAGTGCGCCTGGGAAAATTAGTCTCTCACAAGAGATGAAAAGTTGGACACACAGTCGTTTGACATTTCAGCACAGGAAATCAGAGAATGAGAGGTAATTCCCCCGGGGGCTAATCTGAGAGTTGCTGGATTCCAGCACCTACCTTGCTCTGTACAACCTTAAAATAGCGGGTATGACGGGCTATCCCCCCCCCCCCCCCCCCCCCACCAATTAATGAAATCTTAACCTTTTCAAAAAGATATTTGAAATTGCAGAAAAAACAATGAAAAACAACTTAAATTTGACATTAAACAAACCCCCGCCCCCCCCCCCCCCCACACACACACACAAAAAAAAAAAAAAAAAAAAGAAAGAAAGAAAGAAACAATGGGCAACAAAGTATCCATTTAAATCTCCCTACCCCCAAGATAGCCATTTTTTCTGAAAACCCCCAAAATACCGAAATTCGAAATGTTGACTAAAAAAAAATAGGCCATGCCTATGTATAGAGATGGCGAAAATGTCAGAGTACCCACTCGGGGTCATTCCAGTAATTTATATGACTCGGTCAACATCAGAATATAGATAAATTGTAGAAAGGGAGGAGGTTTGTCCATATATTTGATTTAATCTCTCTGTAATTTATTACTGACAGTCTCAAAGTAATGGACTAACTATATGCTCAAACGGTAAGAGAGAGACCCTTGGTTCGTGCCCTGGTCGGGCCACATTCTTCTTCAGCTTCTTTGATAGCTGTGCCAACAGAGCTACCGAGCAACATGGTCAGCAAATTACTGTTTTACAGCAAGGATTCAGCTTTGTACAATTGACGAACACCAAACGTGTAAACTGGAGACAAATGAGCGTTTGGCTTGCTTTTACCCCTTAAAATATGCTATTCATTGTAAATACTTGCAAAGTTCGAAAGACCAGGTTGCCGTATTATCGTGCGTTACTTTAATTTTGACGTATTTTGTTTTAACCCGTGGTTGTTCGGGAAAAAATCATGAGAAATTGGCTTCTTAAGTTAAAGTGTGATGTCAAAAAGCAAAATCATCCAACAGTTAGTCAAAACTTTGAAGAAAATGAGAAAAGTACGAAATGTTTTTGGGCGAATGTTATTTTCGTGTATGGCCGAACTTGCAAAACAATAATCTCCTCGAATGTTTGCGAGTCCTATCGAAGCCTATGCATCAGTAGAACACTCGGCAATTAGAGGCATGTATGTAGATCCGGATAGGCTAGATCGTTCGTTGGAAAGGTCTATTTAAATAATTCAAATAAAAGTTTGTAAAAACTTACCGCTAAAGTTTCCTCCAAAAATGGCGGCGAATCCGAAGGAAACTACCGCAATCATACGTGAAAATGTCGCCGATCATGCGTTACGACCTCTTTTCATGCGTTTCGAATGGACACGGTGAAGACAGGCTTACCTCATTAAGGAACCCACTAGCACGGCTAACAAACCTTTAAATGCGTAACCGCCGGTTAAGAAAGAAAATCCGATTCACGCCCTTCCGGTTCCGCATATGAAGACCAAGAAAAGGTAAACAAAACATACACTACTAGGATCGATTGATGATTATATTTTAGTACAGAAATATATCGATTATCTATCAATGCTATTTTGTCACTTATTTACTATTGTAACTAGCACCAAAGTAGCTCGCAAAATAATTTGATGGTCTTTGAGTTATTTATTCTCTTCTTCGAACCTGGTGTTCCAACAAGGCCAAAGTCGGCGAAATACAACTAAAAATGGGACAATTTGCTGGTAAATATCATATTTTAGTGATTGTTCCACGACAAATTTACAGATATGTATTAACTAAATTGCATCTGATGTCTGTGCCAGGATTTTTGTTGTGTTAGTGCCCGTCATTATCGATTTGAAGGGAAGGAAAAGATGGGTACGCATTTAATCATTAAACATATGAAGGATATATTTCAAGATACGTTTGAAAACCTCAACCTGTTCAAGTTATGGTATTTATTTCCCTGTAAAGCGTTTTGAAAGACATAAAACCAAGAAAAAACAAATTAAAGTATACAGAATGCTGTAAAATCGTCTTCATGAACAGGAATATCATGCATGTGAACTATTGTATTACATGTATTTCATATGCAGTTTGTATTATTTTATATCAAACATTTTCACTGCAAATATCACAAACACACCAAATTTGAGTAAGCAACTATTAAGAAAGGACGAGAGAATGTGACAATAATCTTCAGCGTAAAACAATTAACAAAAACAAAAACTTTAATACATGTGTTCTGTAATGACTATATTGCTATCATTCTAATGATTAAATTCGTAACCGAAATGTTGACACAGCTTTTAACCACATATACATAGAATGCATTGGCAAGAGGCAACGAAACTGTCACCAGACCTCACACAATGTTAAAATCATCTGCGCACTGTATTGCTTTCCGTTAATATGGACGTAATGAGCGGAAATCTAAAAATATCCCTGCGACTGACCCACATTTTCGTCGTGTACAATGCAATCCCAACATGTGTTTTGGGGTAGGGAATAAAAATCATGATTATAAAGAAAAATTTCTGGAAATCCTTTGGGGTCCAAATATAGCAATGTCTAACTAATAAAATAGCACTGAGAGAATTATAATATTTGTCTTCGAATCGAAATATTTTACTCGGAAACACGAGCTGCAAAAGTTTGTTTACCTTTTGTTGGTCATCTGATGCGAAACCGGAAGGACATGAATCGGATTTCTTTTCTTAACCGCGGTTACGCATTTAAAGGTTTGTTAGCCGTGCACTAGCAAGCTTTGGGCGTGAAACCGTCATGGTAGAATATTAGTTTTCTTGCAAAATAACACTGACATGCTTAGTTTTATATTGTAACAACCGCTTTACCATGAAATTCTAAAATGTACAATGAATGAAAGTCAGGGTGTAACTTTGTAAATAGTGCTCATAAAGACACCAATTTTTCAGCCTTACTACAAAAGGTTATTCTTTCATAAGGCTTTACAAATACAAACCATAAACCATGGTTCCCTGTGGAATATTTAAAACTCGAATATCAACGATTTTTTGTTAGATTTTTGCTCCATTTTTTATGTAATCAAGGAGAACGTCCATTCTGTATGGGAGACTGCCTATAGAAAAGGCGAAATAAGTTTTTATTTCAAAAACACTTTTTTGTCGGTGAATTAAATAGTTTGAATATGCCTTCATTGATTCCTAGAATGTTTTCCTCCAGGAAAAACTACCAATTAAATTTTTTGGTGTGAAAACATAGTTTCTGCAATTAACCTTAATGGAAATTGAAAAAGGGTTTTTTTTTCAGGTTCGTTCCCATCTGGACCAAGAAAATCCTTTTGCACACAGTTGTAGTTTTACATTACAGGCATCATATAAAAATGGCATGCTTGGTCCCGGGTGGGGGGGGGGGAGGCTGTCAGAATGCTCAAAAACAATCTATGATGCTAGACCATCAAATCAAGTGACTTTTATAATTTTGTTTACGACTGTAGCTTCTTTGTATACATATTTCTACCTGGCTGAACATAACCTAGTGTTTTGAAAGTAGCCACACCAGGTGAAAGTCTGTCCTCTGTTCTTCAACCAGACACACTTATGGTGAACTTTGATGATCATCACTTGTTAGGTTTTAGAAATTAGAGTGTCTGTACCAATGTGTTTGTTTATGTCTAAGTGGTGACCCATACCTTTGTCTTGGCTTAGTAACATGTAAGCTTGTGTTAGCACATTTGAGGCAAGTCATGGTCTACATAGTCATCGGGTTCCATGTTTTGCTAAATGTTATGTCATACAAACTGTGTTGCTCAAAATAAGTGGGCAAATATTTACAAGCCTTAAAGCACAAATAGTCGATTTTTGTTGCTTGCATGTATAAGAAGGTACATTTATCAGACATTTAGAGTATTCACCTTGAATTTTATGTTGACAGTATGTATTTGTGATGCACCTGAATGATGACAGTGTATGATATAGACATTACAGGCAATGTTCACAAGTTATAGATAAAATAATTATTTGACAAAAACTTTGAAAAAAAATTTACTTGCTTTTTATTAAAATTTGACCATTTGCAGCATCATTTTACGCTGCAAATATTATTTTACCATGTATTTCGATCAATACTTGGGAAAATCTTGGTTTTTGGTATCAAAATTTTTTGTCCAAAAAATTACCCCTGCCCCATAAAAATAACGTTATGGCGAGTATATGTACAATTTTCAAATCAAACTTGTTTTATTGTGTGCACAGAATGTCAAGCTTCCACTAAAACACACAATTATGGGTATTTTTTATGCACGTTTCTCAATACTGCCTTCTTTAATTGCACGCCGGTGGATCGGGCGTCAGACTCTATGATGGCCCCGACTTAAAGCTATTCATTTTAGTTGGTTGGGGCCGGAGCTTCTTGTCTGTTGCTTGGCCCACCGGGGTCCAACTGGCGTTTTTCTTTTGCTCCGGAGTTAGTAGGTTATTCGGCGCCCAGGGATCTCCATCGTCGGGCAGCTTACTGAATCTGTGAGTCCTGGTTTTTGATTCATCAGGATGTTCATCATGATTTATTTGTTTGTTCTTGATGATTCATTGACTAGTTAGAGATTCACCACGCGGACCGAAGAACTAACTAAATGTTATGAACCACTGCAAAAGCTAAGGGTGAGGTTATGGCCATGTAAAATCGATTTAAACCCGCCAGTAACTTTGTGTTACTGATCGTTCCAAGTCGATACTTCTGTGGTGGTTATTTTTGTTTTATGTCTTGGTGTTCAAAATATTTTTGTGCTGTTGGCGCCTTATGTATGTTTGTATATTTTTAGTTAAGTTAAGGTAACTGAGTGGCCACCTATTGGGAAAATAGCTGCTCATTCGGCTTACGATATGTTTCATGGTATAAGTACCTGATTGTTAGTTTGGTTTTTTCCCACCTCGGTTTGTGGGAATCTTTTTCTGATTGCGCCTTTTCCTGATCTTTGCCTACTTGTACCTTTTTTCAAAATCTAGGCAAACTGAATACGGGTTTTGACGTTCTCCTTTAGGCATACATCACAAGATTTGGAAGTTTTATAACAGACTAAATATTTATACTCAAACTTAACACATTGTATAAACAAATTCATCCAGTTGTCCTTTTCTTGCCAAAAACAAAGAGAGTTGTCAATTTATATCTGAATATTGCAGGGGTATATCAATATTAACTGAACACAGCTGTAAATTCTCTTCTTTATTTAGGCAAATCGATGCAAGAATTGCACGATGTCTTCGTCAATATGTTCTAAACAAAGACGCTGCTAGGTTGCTCGGTTACCTCTTTCCTCCGTCAGACACACGCGGGAGCGCACGTGCCAATTTGCTATTTGTTGTTCAGTACAATTTGATGGTCCAGGAGTTGAAAAAAGGTACAAGTAGGCAACGATCAGGAAAAGGCGCAATCAGAAAGAGATTCCCACTCCAAAAACCGAGATGGGAAAAAACTAAACTGACAATCAGGTACTTATACCATGAAAACATATCGTAAGCCGAATGAACAGCTATTTACGCAATAGGTGGCCACTCAGTTACCTAAGCTTAACTAAAAATATGAAAACATACATAAGGTGCAAAATGCACAAAAAATATAACACCAAGACATAAGATAATAAGAGCCACCACAGAAGTATCGCCTGGGAACGATCAGTAATATAAAATTACTCGTGGGCTTAAATCGATTTTACAGGTACGTAACTTCATCTTCAGCTTCTGCAGTGGTTTACAACATTTATTTAATTGTTCGGTCCTCGTGGTGAATCTCTAACTGGTCAATGAATCATCAAGGACAAACAAATACGAACGGCGTTCAAAAAGTTCGCGGAAAAGTGCCATCATATTCTTATTTTGTAAATCAGCTGAATTAAACTATTACACATATATAGACAAACATGTTTTGTACTTATACAGCAAATGTTGCTGCTCTGGCATGAATACAATTTTAACAGTGGTTGCTATGGAAACCGTAGATCACGATTACCGGCCCACTTTTGTTCATTTTTGCAAAAAGTCGATGCTTAATGATGACGTTGCATTTGATAGTTTACCGTGCTTTTTTCTCCAAACTTTGTACGAGCAAAGTTCAATATGTTTGCGGTGAGCACATGACGTCAAAGGAGTATGTGGCGTCATTTGGGCGTAAAGCGGCCATATATTGTTTAGTGGGTATGCCTAAAATGCGATGGCAACAACGGTATTCGATGAATTGTGTGTTTGGAACGGACTATAAAAGAAAGAAACTCTGCCAAGAGCAGAAAGCGCATATGGCAACAAGGAAAAGAAAACGTCAATCAATAAGTAGTATACACGACCAGACAAGCGTCCATGTCGACTCGCGCAGCGAAACGTAAAATAACGTCATACTGTCGAAAATGATCGTCGTTGTAGAAAAGAGTATAATTTGTGAAATACACAACATATCGAACTGTAGTTTCGACATAATTCATCGCATCATACACACAGAACTGACTGTAGACAATTAGACGCCCGTTTGCCAGGTAGATTCCAAAAATGCTTAAAAGCTAGCCAGCAGCGGCATGAATGCGTATAGCATGACGTTGTTATGACGTTGGGCCGGTTTTTCTGTTGTTACCTTAGAAACGCACGTGATTTAATGCCTAACTTTCATCCGATTTTGTTCAAATTTTGTGCATATGTTAAGTATATGTTAATTTAGAACGTGCACAGAGAACGTAAATTTCTCATGACAATTACAAAAAGAAAATTGGCAGCACTTTTCCTCGAACTTTTTGAACCCCCTTCGTAAATCATGATAACCACCATGATGAATCAAAAACGAGGACTCGCAGATTCAGTAAGCTACCCGACGATGGAGATCCCTGGGCGCCAAATAACTTACTAACTCCGAAGCAAAAAAAGAAAGAAAAAAAAAAAAAAAAAAAAAAAAAAGTTGAACCCCGGTGGGCCAAGCAAAAGAAAGTAGTGTTAAATTGTGTTCGTGGACATAGTTGTTCGGAACAATTGAGTGGATTTGAAGTTGATTTTGATAGGTTTGTTGTATATTATTATTTCAAGATAACCTTTTGAATAAAATAGATCTATCAAACTTTGATGTTTGTTTGAAATCATATTAATGTTTGTTTTTAACTATACTGAACAAAAAAAAAAAAAAAAAAAAGAAAAAGAAAAAAAGAAAGAAAGAAAGAAACGCAACAATTATTTTCCACTAAATTTTGACAAACTATGATACGAACAGAAATCTTTTCATTTTCTACTTCTGCACTAGATGTCAGGCCACCGAATGCAAGAAACCGATTTTCATTTTGATATAGTATTTACGGAGTTATGCGATGCCGACCGTGGGCATGCTGAAAGTTGTAAACCACACAGTGCGCATGCGCAAGCATTTAAATAATGGTACGATTTAAATCCCCTATAAACCCCCATTCAAAATCACCACTCAGCAGAGACCTCACACGTTAAAGAAATAAAAGGAGTAAAATTATAATTATCCCCCTTTCAATTAAACATATAGGGATTTTGATGGTTTTAATTACGAGCTTGTGTTTTGTGGAACTTTTTTTCTTTCTTTTTCATGAATTTTAATTAGGGTGCAGCAGACATTGTTTCTTATTGATTTTGCGGTTCAAAAGTATGCGCATGCGCAGAGCAAATCTTTCTCGATTTACATTATTTAAGACGACAAAAAATTCTCATTCAATTTTTTCAAAAAAATTCTCATTCAATTTTTTTCAAAAAATTCTCATTTAATTTTTATCGAAATGAAAATCAGTTTTTTGCATGATACACCCTAATATCCCATAAATTGGAATCATACAGCAACAGACCTGAAAATATCAATGTTTTACCCTTAAAGTTATATTTAACCATTTTGCAAAACAGCACATGGATATTTGTTTATAGCCGTTTTGAGGCAACTAAAAGATTCGTGTTAAAGTATGTTCCACAACATTTGAGAAAACACTTGACTTTGTTACATGTAAATTACCACAGCTGTGGGATAGTTGACCGTTGTCAAGCTGTCATTTTGGTAAACACTGTAACAATACCACCAAACCAAGTCAAAACGATTTGCAAAATTCACAGGTGCGGAGTCGTCATGGTATTTGTCTCTGTCCTTCGTACAGAATATTTCTCTATCATAATGTAGTGTAAGTGAACCCCGTGTGCCTCTTGAATGTTCACCAAAAGTTACGCGATAACCTACAGTCTCGTCGGATAATGCATTATACGATAATTACATTGTCTGACCATTGTTACATTATCCCAGTCCTTGAGATATATATTCGCATCAGATGTCATTTGGTGTATTGCGTCGTTTCCTAATCATCATTCCCAAATTCAAATCACATTATCATCCCTTGTAGTAACCATGAACGGTATTGGTATGTTGTGAAAGCCAAAAACTTACAATAACTAGCACAACTGATTCACAAGGATTTTGTAAAAACAATCACAAACAAGACAATCCGACAAGATGTGTGAACAATTAGTGATAATTTTGTAGACGATCACCTTTGTGTGTGTATTCTCTCTCACACACACACACACACACACACACACACACACACACACACACACACACTATTATACATTTGAATCTCACACAAATGAAATACATTTCATATTTTAAAATAACAGCGTCTGATCATATGAAGTACGAAGTATTTCTCAGTTACAATCTGTAAAATTTCACTCCAATTAAGTCGAGTAGGCACCCGCTTAGAACATCAGATACTGTTCCTCCAATGGTTACTAGATATAGTCCACTTGAATCATCGGTGCCCTTTTTATTCCTTCGTCTTGTGCTGTCTTAAACATTTGTATAGAATATTTGTGGCCATCGTCTGTTTTAAAGTATTTCAAAAGCACGGTGTATCCACCAATATCCCCCTCTTTCATAACATTTCCGTTTATAATCGCAATGTTTTCACGATAATTCGTAATACTGAAGTCATATGGACCTAGTAAAGTAAAATCATTTTCAGCCCTTTCCTTTCCACCGTATTTTCGGTATTTCATAAACAATGGATTTGCGTCGTAGATTGTAGCATCTTTCGCAAGCACGCGTTTCGATCTCAAATAGCGCAACGAAGTCATTGTATATTTCAATCTTCTTGAAAGTACCTTGCCCACCTGTCTGAAAATTCCGCGTCTATGTCTCATATTTTGTGCGTCTATCCAAAACATGGCTATTGCCGACGCAATGATTAGACTAAAGACCACTTTGTGAGCTAATCGGAGAATCATACTTTTTCCGACAGTCGAGCTGAAAACAACAAGACACCCCGAAATATGTTTACTGAATGCACATTTGATATACTAGTACCTGAAATTTAATAACATGATTATTTTTCATTATTCACCTTTTTTCGTGTACGGCACATTTGGTTTCATCCAGTTTTCGTGAAAACGCGTAAACGTTCAAATTTCGACCTTGGTTTCATCCGTACTGGTTTGCAGGTATATGGTATCTGAGTCATACTTATATGTGTCATATTACGAACGAGCACTAATCTAACTCTGTACAAAAGGCAAGAAGAACAACAAAGCAACAAAATGGCACTGTATAAAAACTACCTTACTCCGCGTTTTAAGATTTGTGTCAATTTCATCTCCACAGGCATAACGATTACTGTGTCGGATACTGACGAATTTCGGTGATCGGATATTCTCACCCATCACCAAGCATATTCCTTTGTGTGCCTGTCCGAGATATTTCTTTCTCAGTACTAGTAGATTTCAGCTGTCTCAAAATGCCAATCATTTCTGTATTTAGCCAATAGAAATGTACAGCTTCATGTGTACATCCATATAAGGAAGTGATAAGCTAGGTGTCAATTGTCAGTAACAAAAATAAACTTGTAGATGTTAATTTCAGGAAGTTGTAGTCTGCTGCTTTGATGAAAATCTCAAACTTTAATTTTGCTGAGAATTTTATGCACAAAACAAAATGCTGATCGAATATTTTTTTAAGGTTAGTGCATATACAAAATCATTTTTATTTTGTTCATTGGTTAATCTGCATATTGTTTCATGTAAAAACAAATGGCTGCCTGAGCCCGTGCCTGAGCAGCACTTGAAGCCTATACAGAGTCGAAATGCTTTAAGTGATGGGTGAGAAAAATAATCAATGATGGTGCTGAGGCCTCAACACGGAAATCTCAGGCTCGTTTTCAGATTATTCGAGTCTCATCCTCGGCAGAGCCTCGGATGTCACTTAAATAATAATCTGAAAACTTGCCTGAGATTTCCTTGTCTCGGCCTCAAACCCATCATGGATTCTTTTAGTTTCAGACATCCCGATCCTTCAACAATATCAGACATGAACAGCAGGATATTTGTGCGTGAAAATGCTTTGCCTTCATGAAGAATTGGCTTCAGCAAGAACCCATAAGACTTGGGTTCTCGATCATCTATTGCCATCCCTATAACTTCGATACACACGTCAATATGATAGAGATACCACTGACTCAGATCATTTCGCACACTGTCCAATGGATGTCAATATTTTCCCACGACAGTATTCAAACGTTGATGCGCTCTAATTATCCCTTTTTATACCTGTACTGTGTATTACGACTAATTGGTTAGCAGGATATACAACTTTAGTCGGGACAGCTGA
This sequence comes from Rugalucina vietnamica, assembly GCA_964017185.1. Taxonomy (NCBI): domain Eukaryota; kingdom Metazoa; phylum Mollusca; class Bivalvia; order Lucinida; family Lucinidae; genus Rugalucina; species Rugalucina vietnamica. The sequence goes on along the minus strand of OZ024873.1, from coordinate 30,658,049 downwards.
AAATCGATACAAAAATGTTACCTTTTCCGCAAGTTTATTGCAAACTTCGATCATGAAAGCCAAGAAAACAGTACAGATCTATATCAAATGGTCGATACTCTGAGTGTGATGGAAATGTCGGATAAAACAAGATAGCAATATGGTAAGTAGTTAAAAATGCAACTTAAGTTTTTTTCTTAATTCATGACGCCAGGTGATCAAGTTTCATTTTGAATATCAACAAAGGAAGTAAAACACATTCAAAATATTTAGTTGACTATTTACTTGTGTAGATATTACAGGTCTAGCTGATATTTTAACGTGATTGAAAGACAAACCACCACATACCAATGCAGTTGTTGGCATTTTCTTCTAAATTATGGAAACATTAAAGACTATTTAAACAGTGCTATCAAAAAAAGTCAAATCACCCAATCAGCACAAATACTACTTACATTTGTTCGTGTAATTTTGAATGGAAATGCTTTCAGCTGGACTGAACTCAACGTAAACAATGGCTTTACCAAAGATTCCGCCAAAGTTCGTGGTTGAACTCAGCAGACCTACCATTCTAAACCTGGCAGCTCTCGTCTGCTACTGTCTCGCCATGTTGTTCCACGTAATCGCCTACACGACTACCAACTGGAGCACACTGATGCTAGAGGGCGTTGAGTGGCACATGGGATTGTGGTATGGCTGCAGACGTAACGCTACAGACGACACCTGGTTCTGTTCTAGTGATGTCTTCAATGACAAAGTGTTCAAGACAGGTGAGAGTAAGTTTTCTTACAAAATAATCAGATGCCAGATAGGGAGTTGTTAGATCCTCTGAAGTTTTATCTTCATGTTTCTTGGACCTCCTGAATCAGCTGGTAAATACGTATACTGGTGCTGTCAGACTTGTATATCCATAAGTTAACTGCGGACTACCCTTCTGGGTCAAATGACTTTCTGATATTAGAGAGAGAGAGAGAGAGAGAGAGAGAGAGAGAGAGAAAGGAGAGAGAGAGCGGACTTCTAATTACTGCATTCTTGCATTGTGCCATTCATTTCATTGACGTACGTACTCTTGATACGTTAAAGAAAAGTTGCCAACACTCAATCTATTTTAAGCCCACGGAATAAAATAAAACTTCTGCATTTGCACAATAATCCTTAATTTCTTTCATGAATTACTAATCGCCATATAGTTCTGAAACATTCATTCTATTTCTATCCAGCCTGTCTCAATCTTTACAGGTAGCAACTGGCATCTCGGTAGCCAAATCATGATGACGTTTGCCTTGGTAGTATTATTCCTACTGGAGTTTGCTGTCATTGGCTATGCTTGCATCAAAAGATTGGAAAGACATAAAGACAGAATGGTCGGAACAGTAATAGCACTGTCGGTTACTGCAGGTTGGTGAAACGTTGTGTTTAAATTAAATCTTTAGATGCCCCCGTAGTATCAAGTAAATAAAATAAAATGAACTAGTAGCATTTTGTTTAGCGCTTTGGTGGTTGTTTTAGCATACTATAGTGTACAGCTCCGTTTCAAAAATAATATACCCCTGTTATGTCGCAAAATAAGTTGACCCCGTCACCTGCATGGTATCTATTATTGCCGGATGGCTATAATTCTGGCCTGAATGAAATTTCTGTATTTTGTGTATACATTCATGTGTGTTAAACTGGTATTTAGTTTATATTGATCATGAGCAGTCCGATTTGACAGGCAGCTACCTCCGGCATGTACCAAAATTCTGGTAGATTTAATGTCAAGTTTTCAAGTTTATGCGATTGGTATTATGTAAGTACTGTGAATATTGCCACTTCCTGACATGAAATTTGTTCATTGACATCTATTGCACCACATTCGCTGAAGTACAGAAGTAGAAATGGAATACTTATTATTATTATACCGTTCAATTGCATGTTATTGTCAGCAAGTTCATCAAATTCAAAAACCTTTTCGTCTGAGAATACCATTAACAGTTGACATGATTATTAAAGAGAGTTATGATAGAATTATGTCTAATGCAATGCATACCTACCTATGAAATGTTTAAGTCATATAATGACATTCTTAAACATACATATGTTAAGAACACGTGATGTTTTTTGAATACACTTGATTGAAACAGTGTGACAGGCGATTTTATGAAGACGGTTTATATAAGTAATTATCCAAGAGAAACTTCAACGAATCAAATATCAAATGCACAAGAGCACAGTAAGATGGAAGTAGATAATAAGAGCAGTTTTGCTTCTTCAAAACATGCCTATAATGAAGGAAATAGTGTGTTTAATCATTATTTCAGTACTATAAATGTATTGCGAATGCAGTGCAAGTTTTAAGGTATATAACATAGATGTCAATGAATAACATTTCAGGTCAGAAAGTGGCAATATTCACAGTACTTACATAATACCAATCGCCGAAACTTGAATCTGCCGGAATTTTGGTACACGTCGAAGGCAACTTCCTGTCAACTCGGACTGCTTATAATCAATATAAGATAAATACCAGTTTAACACACATGAATGCATACGCAAAATGTAGAAGTTTCATTCAGGCCAGACTAATAGCCATTCAGCAATGATCCTAGTACTGAATCTAACATACCTTCAGAAAAACAAATACATATAAACACTTATGACCAGATCTTATCTTAACAGAAGGATATTAAAACCATTCCATTCTTTGGCTGAAGCTGATGGCATAACTTAAGAATTTGGTGTGCGACCGTATCTAAAGGAGAATCATTCTTTATCTTGTCTATAACTTCCATTTGTGTCCATGTGAGTGTTAGGAATATCTTTCTCGTGTTTGTCCGAGGGCCTCTGTATAACTGTCTCACAATAAATAAGTCGATAAACGTAAACAATAGTTTGTTATTCTTTGGAGGTTACTTGCTTTAGTTGTACTGCTTTACATGTTACTTTATTGATAGATTTGGAGTCTATGTCTTCTTGTTTGTTGATTGACGTTTTCAATGGACTATCCTCTAAATTATTATAATATCCGGCTTTCCGTCTTCTGAAAAAGTCCTGAGATAAGTATGGACCCCACTTAAAACGGACAACAAATTGTACATAGGATATTCTGGATTCTGTATCAATGAAAATGTTCCAAAATATCTTTACTTTTATTTTACCCAGTCGAACTATTTAGTACTCTGTCATTCCCATAGTGTGTGACCGAAAATAAACAGGCTGGGAGGGCGATCCATCAACCCTCTTGCATGGTGTTACCATATTTTGGAGATACATCGACTATTGTTGTGTCAAATTCGGGTCTAGGCAGTGTGAGCAATGAAAATTTCTCATTTGTCAATTTGGGCTTCAAAAGACGCCATAACAGCTTCGAAAGGTTGTGATTCCATGTTTGATTAAGTTTCTCATCTTACTGACTATTATCCTTTTTTTCCTTTCCTTACTAAGCTGGTGTTGGTTTTACTTTCGTTGTAGGAGCTTGCTCCGTGGCGTCCATGTTACTGGTTGATGAATCTTTGAAAACTGTCGGGACTCAACTTGGATGGTCGCTCGGAATGGAAGTTGTCTCCTTTATATTTATCTTGGCTACTGTTGGAATTGTTTCATTTGACCGATTCAGGAATAGGAAAGCTGGAAAAACAATGAGGAAATCAATGGACTTGAGTTTGATTCATACTAATAGCGCGACGTCTTTCACATCCTTCACAAACACAAGTACTGTTGCAGACTTGACAATTGATGATGCGGATTTGTAGCAGTATTCTCGCTTTTGTAGACTTTTGTAGACTTAACGTGCCAATTTTATTGCCAGTGATCAAAATAGTTTTACTGAATTAGTTAATCGAAGTTAAGCAAGAATAACTTGCAACAAACCATATATTCTAAGATGCTTGCTGATGATGTGAAGTGTATAAGACAAAGTCAAACGTTAATTGGAAGATCAGAACATAGTGCTTCGTTACTTCATAAATCAAAAGATGAAATCATTAATACTGGAATAGTATTACCAATTGACAGTGCCAAAGTCGCAGATATAAGCTTATAGAAACCAAAGTATAAACAAGATAGGTTTACTAGTCAAACACGCTGCTTTCTTTACAGTATAAAAATATTTCATATATGCATATTGCTTGTAATGTGTATTGATAAATTCTAATTTCATTCCATGTGGGGTATGACCCACCCCTTTCTCATTAATATGTTCGCTGCTCTTATAGGATCTCAGTTTTATTTTTATTTGCTATTACTGCAGCTGTTGTTGTGTCGTGTGGCGGCCATAAAAAGTCTCCCCGATCATCATCCGTAGTGCAGATTATATTTTCCTTTTGATCCTTGAGGTCGGCGGAGATATTCTGAGAAATCGGAAATTGATTTTGTTGGTTTAGATTCATTTTCTAACCAACATTTAATATATTTGGCCCCATTTGGATAATTCTAGTCTTTGTATTGACTACCCTTGAAAGTTGCAAATTAACTTTAATTCTCTTTAGCTCCAAGTTTCCAAATCTAAAGAGTCAGTAGCCGCAACCGCTGTATGACCCACCCCTTTCTCATTAATATGTTCGCTGCTCTTAAAGGATCTATTTTATTTTCATTAATGAGTTTAGCCATATACAGTGTATACGTAAAAATGAAAACTATTTCAAGATAGGCTCACGCCACAGATTTTCAGTTATGAATATGAATGACAGGTCTGCTCTGACTAGACAAATATATGCCTGTACATGCATTTTATTCATACTTGTATTATAAATGCTAAAGCTGTGATGCGAGTCTACGACGGGATATTTTCATGTATACACGTATATATTTATTTTAACTGTCTATTAGTTTTGAATATAGTGTATATAATATCAGGAGTACAGTATATGGTTGTAGAAGAGATGCATGGTGAGAGTTCCTCTTTTGTTGCTGATTTACTAGTTTTGGAAAGGGTTGTCTGTGCTATTAATATTAAAAAGTTATTCGTTATTAGCTATGCCATTTTTCTTCATTTATTTTCGCCAAAGTATGTGCCAGAAAGTATTTGCTGTAGTTAATACTAAATAATACCACTGAACAATGACAATGGGCGCCTGCTTCATTTCAGGTTCATTTACTGCCGCTAGCTTGGGGAAGTATGATTCAGACGCTGCCGCGTTATTCCAAGAGGGTCAACACAGTACTAGCTGGTCTTACGTCTTTGCCGTCTTTTCATGCATAACTGTGTTCATCACTCCATTCTTAGTTTGCACGAACTTGATACGAAGCAGGCGTCTTGATATTGAAAACGAACGAGCTTATTTACCTAGAACTTTAACTGAATCTACTGTTAGATCTATGACAACAATAGAATCTCAAATATAGTTGATGTTAAAACTTGTCGAAGATTTCTATGAAGTGCAATATGATTTTATCTAATGACTAGTGATGAGAATAATAAAGAACATGATCTAAAGTGAATATTTTTATTGTTACAAAGCGTATCTTTATAAATGGCAAAATAGTCAGAAGAAGATGATGAAATGACGGGCGACATGATGATTTTTCTACCTTTTGCAGCGTTTTGCCATTTCCTGGTGCTCATCATGTATGGAACAGAAGTAGACAAGATCAGAGATTCGTATGTGCAAGGATCCTTTGGAGTAGTGATTATAAGCATGTTTCTTGAGATTATTCTTCCTGTTATCATTAAAATTGACAAACACAAACGGTTTCCAAAAGATGGTGCATTGAAAGAAATAAGGCGCCAATTGAGACAGGTCGGGATAAGAAAATCTGATTTGGATCCCGATAAACGTGAAAGTGTTCCAAAAAGAGCTTTCATCCCAAAAGGTCGAAAAGATGAAGCAGAAGGTGAGGACAGACATAAAATAAGAAAGTTGTCTGCTTCGGAATTGGAAAAACGTTTCCCGCCATACGAGTTCGACAATCTAGGATATCATCCGCCAGTTTCAATGCGCACGTCTGTGTCGTCTGTAACAGGCGGAAGGACTAATTCGGTTGGAGGAAGTGCCCCGTCATTGTTAACGCAATCAACAGTTGTCACAGGTGTTTCATATGATCCTAAAGCTTCTGATATGAGCTCGGTGGAAAGTTTTGAAAGTTTGGTATAAGGTGAGATTTTGGGATGTTCTGAACAGTATGACATATAAAATGAAGAGCGGAAAACATTAGTGTGTGAGTATTTCAGGAGCAGAATTCAATTGATATAATTTAATTCAAGCAGTTACACGGATTTTATAATCGATTAAAAGGGGTAAATCCAACAGTCCTGACATTCAAACTACACTTGTAAGAGGGAAACTCGTCCTGATAACTTAATAAAACCGGTTTTACTGGGATATACGTATATGTATCCAGCCTGCTAAATTCAAGTTGCATTTATAGATTACAGCAATAGCAATACAAAATATGAATTAATACACACATTTTATTAAGCAATAAAGGGATGTTTCCTTTTCTTTTTGCCTGCTTTGCCGGGAATTGTTGTATAGCAATAAGTAATGTAAACGATATTTTGAAGGAACATTTTAAAACCTATTTATTCCAGTTTTCACAAGCGCATTTTTTCATACTCATAACATTTTTACTTGTGCCATTAACCGGGAAAGGCCTGATGAGATTATTTTATTAGGATAACTATTGTCTTCTTGCTTAGTTTAGTCATTGCCTGCACGTTTTCGTTTTATGTACATATTTCATGTATTATTGATTTATTTTACAACATGATTACCATGTTTAATAAATATGACTCTTCACAGTATTTAACTTTGGCTTTGAATCTAAAGCCATCTCATGGGAACATGGTGTTTTACACATTGCCGCCCAGTAGAAGATAAAATCCCCACGAGTTTACTCAAATACATGTTCTCATAATCGGAATGTTACATTATCACGTCATATGAATTATTAACATATTTGATACATGTATGTCTGTCTCTAACAAAATAAAGAAACCCAATCAAGTTTAGCATGTTCTTAATGTGTTCTTTCTTTTTCTCCAATGTACGTGTACTTTGTTATACAAGTGTATTTTGACTATATCAATGCAATTTATTGAATGTTAGGTCTTTAGCCACATCTAAGGTCCAAATAATAAACCTGACTCAGACAAGCTAACTAACTAAACTATGATGAATATTAAAACATCAAAACCATCAAAAACAAAAAGACCAAACAATTTTCAAAGAAGTCATTATTTTTACTGAAAAAGCAAGATTTACAGAACAATGAAACTTTGAGAACATATTGCAATATTATCTAAGACATAGGGTGTGATGTAGACAATGCATTGTAAAATAATAGATAAGCAATGGTCGTTTCACTTTATCTTTCTATATTCAGTTTTGGAGGAGCCATTCGGTCTTTTTCTTACCCCATCTACCTTTCACTGTATCATAACCGTAATACATAAAGGCATGACGGGCAGTTTAACCAAATCCATTTGTTTGGGGCGTGGATTAACAGATTTTTAGTTCTGATGTGGTTCCTTTGTTATTGATTTCCAGCCTCTAGCCATCTTCTGTGACTGTACAGCTCGGTTTGTGTCAGGCCTGTTCAAAACGCACCTTGTTGGTTTTCTTGTGTCACAGCTCATATGCATTCTCAACCAAATATATATATATACGTTATTTATGTTATACGTCGGTACCTATTTTTATATCACTTAACATGATTTCCTTATTGCTTGTTTATATGTGTGTATATAAGCATTATAAGGGCCACTGCAGAAGCTGAGGGTGAGGTTATGGCCATGTAAAATCGATTTAAGCCCGCCAGTAACTTTGTGTTACTGATCGTTCCAAGGCGATACTTCTGTGGTGGTTCTTTTTGTTTTATGTCTTGGTGTTTAAAATTTTTGTGCTGTTGGCGCCTTATGTATGTTTTCATATTTTTGGTTAAGTTTAGGTAACTGAGTGGCCAAATAGCTGCTCATTCGGCTTACAATATGTTTTCATGGTATAAGTACCTGATTGTTAGTTTGTTTTTTTCCCACCTCGGTTTTTGGAGTGGGAATCTTTTTCTGATTGCGCCTTTTCCTGATCTTTGCCTACTTGTACCTTTTCACTATTTTCCAAATAACCTTGTGAAAAACACTCGTAGTTTAACCCACATTTGCCAGCAACTCACAATGACCCAGAATGTCCATTTTTGTACCCTGTGGGTAGTACCTTGTCTTTAGGACTACATGAAATTTTGAATGGGAGACGTCCTGCAAAAGCCCACACATCATCTTATGAATTTTTCAAAAATCCTGAAAGAATGGCATTTTTCTGAAAATGCATAAATTAGTGATAATTCACCTTAAATTTGATCTTCCTGAAAAAGTCAGTATGAAATGCATTGTGGAAAAATGAAGTCAGTGCAAAACTTGATTGCCATGTTTATGTATGAGCTCATGTTTTCGGAAGATTTCTTTTGTGAGACTGCCCAAGAAAGTTTCAAAATCTCAAGTTCCAGGCGCTGAAATGACTCAAGCTGTGTGTAGTTTATGTTTTCCTTTTGGTCCTTTGAGATCTGTTAGGATATTTCTGAGTATTCAGAAATGTATTATATGTTAAGATTCATTTTCTAACATACATTCATAATATTTGGCTTCATTTTGATTATACTATTCCTTGTATGGACTATCCTGTTGAAATGTGCATTACAGTAACTAATCTGGCTCCATTTGCAAATGAAGGGTCACTGACGAGGCTTCAGTAGCCAAAACCCAGCTTTCTCTTTAATGTGCTCACTGCTTTTAAAGGATCTCAGTTTTTATTTTTATCCTTTAAAAATTGGACAAAATGTTTGATTTACAGAACAATGAAACTTTGAGAACATATTGCAATATTATCTATGACATAGGGTGTGATGTAGACAATGCATTGAAAAAAAAATAGATAAGCAATGGTCATTTCACTTTATCTTTCAATATTCAGTTTTGGAGGAACCATTTGGTCTTTTTCTTACCCCAGCTACCTTTCACTGTATCATAACCATAATATTGAAAGGCATGACGAGCAGTTTAACCCAATCCATTTGTTTGGGGCGTGGGTTAACAGATTTTTAGTTATGATGTGGTTCCTTTGTTATTGATGTCAGTTATATATTTTTCTTTAAGTGTGAATATTATACATATTTATCTATTTATGTTCAAGTGTGAGTGCTCAGAAACCAACTTTCCACTTTGGATGACCATATATAAATTTGTCTAACGACCAAAGTTAATTGTAAATTTGGAACTGCTTCTGATTGTATCAATTGATGGTTATTATTTATATTTTACCTTTTGTTGAAATCATTATGAACTGTTCAGAACAATATGTATGATTCATGGATTAAGAATGCCATGCCGTCAATTTTTTTCTAACATGTAGTGATGGAGCCCATGCTTCATGTGTACTTAATCAGAACTAAGTTGAGAAGATAAGTATTGCTCAAGAACCATAACCCTAACATTGTTTGATTTGTCGTTTTTGTCAAAGAGCTGAAGTCATGTACCATATCCTGCATTTAAGTTTAAAATTCAGAAAATTTGATAAAATATCTCTACAGCATTGTAATTCTCGAGCTCTACAGCATTGTAATTCTCGAGCATATCCTCATTATCTCTGTCAAATACATGTACCTGCAAAGTATTAGAAATATACATTGAAAACACTAGGAGAAGTTGATTTCACAATATATGCACTACCAACCATTATTGAATGTAAGTAATGGTTGAAAATTGGCTAAGATTTAAATGCTGTAAATATGTCAACCAGAGGACCAATGGTCCTGTAAACGCTCGCCTGAGACCTGAGCTATATACATGTACCAATAAACTTGTTAGACTAGAATGGTACAGTGCATGGGGCAGGGTCAGAATAACTCCTGGAGTCAATGTCTTTTTCAAATCATAAAAATTCAGTCCATTTGCCAATTAACTGCAAGTTTTGTCCTTCAAATGACATTTTAACAATTTTCTCCATTCAAATGCATGGGCGATCTAAGTTGACCTTGCCGTGAAATAGTTCAAGGTCATCCTAGTGTCATGATTTATACAAATTTTGTAGACCTCCGTTCCTTAATGCTTCATGCCAAGTTTCAAAATCATAGGCCTTCTGGTTCTGAAGAAGATTTTTAAAATTTTTTGCTATTTATAGCCATGGCGGCCATCTTGGTCATGTGACCTTGACCATTTATATAAACTTTCATTTCCTCTTCCTAAGGATGTTCCACATAAAGTTTGGCTTTGATTGGCAAAGCAGTTTCTGAGAAAAAGCTGTTTGAATATTATGGTCATCTACATGTATATAGCTCCGGGGCAGGGGCAGACAACCCCTGGGCCAAAAATATTTTCATAAGCATAAATCTTCTGTCCATTTGTTCATTCCTAGCGAGTTTTCTGCCATTACATGACATTTTCCTATTTTTTCCCATTCAAATGCATGGGCGACCTAAGTTGACCTTGCCGTAAAATAGGTCAAGGTCATCCCAGTGATTTATATAAACTTTGTAGAGCTCCATTTCCAGATGCTTTATACCAAGTTTCACAATCATAGGCCTTCTGGTTCTGAAGAAGAAGATTTTTAAACGTTTTTGCTGTTTATAGCGATGGCGGCCATCTTGGTCATGTGACCTTGACCATTTGTACAAATTTTCATTCCCTCTTCCTAAGGATGCTCTACAAAAAGTTTGGCTTTGATTGGCCTAGCGGTTTCAGAGAAGAAGATGTTTCAATATTATGGTCATATACATAGCCCCGGGGCAGGGGCAGATAACCCCCTGGGCCCAAAATATTTTCTTAAACATAAATCTTCTGTCCATTTGCTCATTTCTAGCAAGTTTTCTGCCATTTAATTACATTTTCCTATTTTTAGCTCACCTGAGCCGAAGGCTCACAAGGTGAGCTTATAGGATGGCCATGCTCCGGCGTCCATCCGTCGTCCGTCGTCGTCCGTCGTCGTCGTCCGTCCACAATTTCAAAGATCTTCGCCTCTGTAAACCGCCTGGCCAATCAAAGCCAAACTTCATGTGGAGCTTCCTTAGGAAGGGGGAACGAAAGTTTATATAAATGGTCCAGGTCAAATCACCAAGATGGCCGCCATGGCTATAAATAGCAAAAACCTTTAAAAATCTTCTTCTCTAGAACCAGTGGGCCGATTTCCACGAAACTTGGTATGTAGCATCGGGAACGCGGGCCCATCATAGTTTATATAAATCATGACCCTAGGATGACCTTGACCTATTTTACGGCAAGGTCAACTTAGGTCGCCAATGCATTTGAATGGGAAAATAAGGTAAAAATGTTATTTAATGGGTAAAACTTACTGGGAATAGGCAAGTGGACAGAAGATTAATGCTAATGGAAAATTTTAGCCCCTGGGGGGTTGTCTGTCCCTGCCCCGGGGCTATATACATGTATATTTTCATAATAATGAAACATCTTCTCCCCTGAAACCGCTTGGCCAATCAAAGCCAAACTTCATATGGAGCATCCTTGGGAAGGGGGAAAGAAAGTTTATATAAATGGTTAAGGTCACATGACCAAGATGGCTGCCATGGCTATAAATAAAACCAGAGGACCAATGGTCCTGTAAACGCTCACCTGAGATCTGCTGCATATACATGTACCAATAAACATGTTTGAATATAATGGTATTAAACCCCAGTGTAGGGGCAGATGAAGCCCTTGGGCCATTTTATTTTTTCAGAATAATCAATATTCTGTCCATTTGCCAATTTCCTGCTGGCTTTTCCCTTCAAATGACATTTTAACAGTTTTTCCCATTCAAACGCATGGGCAACCCATGTTGACCTTGCCATAAACTGGGTCAAGGTCGTCACAGGTCATGATTTAGATATACATTGTAGTACTTTAGCCATCGATGCTGGTTTCAGAGGAGAAGAAGTTTGAATATTATGGTATTATACATGTATATTGCCCCAGGGTGGGGGCATATGAGCCCTTGGGTCCATTTGTTTTTTTTTTTTTTTTTTTTTTTTTTTTTTTTTCAGAATCATTAATATTTAATCCTTATGCCCATTTCCTGCAAGATTTTCACCTTAAAGGACTTTTTAAAAGTTTTCCCCATTCAAATGCATTGGCAACCTATGTTGATCTTGTCGTAAAATAGGTCAAGGTCACCACAGTGTCATGATTTATATACACATTGTAGTACTTGAGCCATATATACTTCATGCCAAGTTTCGTTGAAATCGGTCCACCGGTTCTGGAGAAGATTTTTGCAGGTTTTCTACCATTATGGGCATGGCGGCCATCTTGGTAATGTGAACTAGATTATTTATACACACACTGATTCCCCAATTCTATAGATGCTTTACATAAAATTTGGCTTTGATTGGCCTAGCGGTTTCAGAGGAGAAGATATTTGAATATTATGGTAATTTACATGTATAATGCCCCAGGGTGGGGGAAGATGAGCCCCTGGGGTCCAATTTTTTTTCAGAATCATTAATATTCAGTCCTACTGCCCATTTCCTGTAAGACTTTCACTTTATATGACATTTTTAAAGTTTTCCCCATTCAAATGCATTTGTGACCTATGTTGACCTTACCGTAAAAAAGGTCAAGGTCATCACAGGGTCATGATTTATATATACATTGTAGTGCTTAAGCCATAGATGCTTCATGCCAAGTTTCGTTGAAATTGGTCCACCGGTTCTGGGGAAGAAGATTTTTGAAGGGTTTTTACCATATATGGGCATGGCGGCCATCTTGGTCATGTGACCTGGATTATTTATATACACATTGGTTCCTCCTTCCTATTAATGCTTCACATAAAATTTGGCTTTGATTGGCCAAGCGGTTTCAGAGGAGATGATGTTTGAATATTATTGTAATGTACAGGTATATTGCCCCGGGGTGGGGGCAGATGAGCCCCTGGGGTCAAATTTTTTTCAGAACCATCAATATTCAGTCCTACTGCCCATTTCCTGCAAGATTGTTACTTTAAATGATATTTTAAAATTTTTCCCCATTCAAATGCATTGGCGACCTATGTTAACCTTGCCGTAAAACAGGTCAAGGTCATCACAAAATCATGATTTACATATACATTGTAGTACTTAAGTCATCGATGCTTCATGCCAAGTTTCATTGAAATCGGTCCAGTGGTTCCGGAGAAGAGAGTTTTTGAAGGGTTTTTACCATATATGGGCATGGCGGCCATCTTGGTCATGTGACCTGGATTATTTAAATACACATTGGTTCCCCCTTCCCATAGATGCTTCATGTAAAATTTGGCTTTGATTGGCCAAGCGGTTTCAGAGGAGAAGATGTTTGAATATTATGATAATATACATGTATATTGCCCCGGGGTGGGGGCGGATGAGCCCCTGGTGCCCAATTTTTTTCAGAATCATTAATATTCAGTCCTACTGCTCATTTTCTGCAAGATTTTTCCTTTAAATGACAATTTAACAATTTTTCCCATTCAAATGCAAAGGCGACCTATGTTGACCTTGCCGTAAAATAGGTCAAGGTCACCACAAGGTCATGATTTATATACACATTGTAGTACTTGGGTCATCAATGCTTCATGCCAAGTTTGGTTGAAATCGGTCCAGTGGTTCCGGAGAAGAAGATTTTTGAAGGGTTTTTACCATATATGGGCATGGCGGCCATCTTGGTCATGTGACCTGGATTATTTATATACACATTGGTTCCCCCTTCCCATAGATGCTTCATGTAAAATTTGGCTTTGATTGGCCAAGCTGTTTCAGAGAAGAAGATCTTTGAAAATGGTGGACGACGGACGGACGGACGACGGACGACGGACGGACGGACGGACGACGGAGCATGGGTATACTATAAGCTCATCTTGTGAGCCTGACGGCTCAGGTGAGCTAAAAAAAACCTTTAAAAATCTTCTTCTCCAGAACCAGAAGGCCAATGATTTTGAAACTTGGTGTGAAGCATCAGTGACTGGAGCTCTACAAAGTTTATATAAATCATGACCCTGGGATGACCTTGACCTATTTTACGGCAAGGTCAACATAGGCCGCTCATGCATTTGAATGGGGAAAAGTGTTAAAATGTCATTTGTAGGGAAAAACTTGCAGGAAATGGGCAAATGGACTTAAGATTGATGATTCTGAAAAAAATTGGACCCCAGGGGTCTGTTTACCCCCACCCCGGGGCAATATACATATATATTACAGTGATATTCAAAGATCTTCTTCTCTGAAACCGCTTGGCTAATCAAAGCCAAACTTTATGTGGAGCATTCTTAGGAAGAGTGAATGAAAGTTTGTATAAATGGTCAAGGTCACATGACCAAGATAGCCACCATGGCTATAAATAGCAAAAACCCTTAAAATCTTCTTCTTCAGAACCAGAAGGCCTATGATTTTGAAACTTGGCATGAAGCATCAGGCAATGGAGCTCTACAAAGTTTGTATAAATCATGACCCTGGGATGACCTTGACCTTTTTTACGGCAAGGTCAACTTAGACCGCCCATGCATTTGAATGGGAAAAATAGGAAAATGTCATTAAATGGCAAAAGACTTGCTAGGAATGAGCAAATGGACAGAAGATTTATGTTTATGAAACTATTTTGGGCCCAGAGGGTTGTCTGCCCCTGCCCCGGGGCTATATACATGTGTATGACCATAATATTGAAACATCATCTCTGAAACCGCTTGGCTAATCAAAGCCAAACTTTATGTGGAACATTCTTAGGAAGAGTGAATGAAAGTTTGTATAAATGGTCAAGGTCACATGACCAAGATGGCCGCCATGGCTATAAATAGCAAAAACCTTTAAAAATCTTCTTCTCCAGTACTAGAAGGCCTATGATTTTGAAACTTGGCATGAAACATCAAGCAATGGAGCTCTTCAAAGTTTGTATAAATCATGACCCTGGGATGACCTTGACCTTTTTTATGGCAAGGTCAACTTAGGTTGCCTAAGCATTTGAATGGGGAAAATTGTTATAATGTCATTTGAAGGGCAAAACTTGCAGTTAATTTGCAAATGACTGAATCTTTATGATTTATTAAATAAATTGACTCCAGAGGTTGCCCTGACCCTGCCCTGGGGTTATATACATGTATATTACCAACAAAAATATGGTCTCAGGTGAGCGTTTACAGGACCATTGGTCCTCTGGTTTCCCATTCCAATGCATGGGAGACCTAAGTTGACCTTGCCGTAAAACAGGTCAAGGTCATTCCAGGGCCATGATTTATATAAACTTTGTAAAGCTCCATTCCCAGATGCTTCAGACCAAGTTTCAAAATCATAGGCTTTCTGGTTCTGAAGAAGAAGATTTTTAAACGTTTTTTGCTATTTATAGCCATGGCGGCCATCTTGGTCATATGACCATGACCATTTATATAAACTTTCATTCCCCCTTTCCAAGGATGCTCCACATGAAGTTTGGCTTTGATTGTCCTAGCGGTTTCAGAGAAGATGTTTGAATATTATGATCATATACATGTATATAGCCCCGGGGCAGGGGCAGGCAACCCCCCAGGTGCTAAAATTTTCCATTAACATTAATCTTCTGTCCATTTGCCTATTCCCAGTAAGTTTTACCCATTAAATAGCATTTTACCATTTTTCCCATTCAAATGCATTGGTGACCTAAGTTGACCTTGCCGTAAACTAGGTCAAGGTCATCCTAGGGTCATGATTTATATAAACTATGATGGGCCCGCATCCCCAATGCTACATACCAAGTTTTGTGGAAATCAGCCCACTGGTTCTGGAGTTGAAGATTTTTAAAGGTTTTTGCTATTTATAGCCATGGCGGCCATCTTGGTCATGTGACATGGACCATTTATATAAACTTTCGTTCCTCCTTCCTAAGGATGCTCCACATGAAGTTTGGCTTTGATTGGCCAAACGGTTTCAGAGGAGATCTTTGAAATTGTGGATGGACGACGGACGGACAGACGACAGAGCATGGCCATCCTATAAGCTCACCTTGTGAGCCTTCGGCTCAGGTGAGCTAAAAATTATTTTTTCAGCATAATTTTTCTTCATGCATATCTGCAATATATCTGAAACACATCTGCAAACTATTAAAAGGAAACAGTTTAGGAGAAGTTGATTTCACAAAGTATGCACCATCAACCATTATTGCATGGTTGAAAACTGTCAATGTTAAAAATACTTTATTTGTCACAAATTATTTTTTTCAGCATAAGTCTTCAAGCACAACTTCAATATATTTGGAGCATATCTGCAAAGTATTAAAAGGAAACATTGAAAACTGTAGGAGTTGATTTCACAAAGTATACACTTTCAACACTAAGGCAAACCATGGAGGTGTCATTATTGCTTCATGGGCAAACTTGATATACTTAAAACTGGTCCCTAAATTCATACCACACTAGCCTTGTTGTCTGATGGTGCAGGTGTGGTGGTAACTTGCACAAAATCAGGCAAGTGCTACTAAGATATTAAAAAAAATATCGATTTTATGACTGACATGCTGAAAACAGTATACCCCCTAAAACTCCGTTTAGCAGGGGGTATAATAAAACTCCATTTTGTTGGGGGTATAATAAATAATGCAAGTACTTCAAAAGCTGTGCATCATTTTGCCAACTGTTGAAAAACTGTTGATCTGGAATTAATAAACATGATTAAAGACTGAAGCAATATAATTTTACGAAAGAATAGGCAAGGGGTGTCAATCTTGGTATGTTTTGCATCACTGGACAACTTGCTAGCTATTGACCGAGAAACTATGTCTAGCTTGTCATATGAGCAGCGATGCGAGAAAATGGTGTCTGGGGTTTTCAACAAGGGCCCATAAAATACGGCCTTAATAGCTGATCAGCGCCATGCAAAAATCCAATTTAACTCCTGATGAAGGGAGTAACATCAAACAATACAATGAATGAGGATGTAACATTTTCTTTCAAAATATATTATTTTATTTAACAACAATATATTTGACCGCATTAACAGACTGATATGAAGAAAAGATCCCCAATAAAATGAGAATTATGATAAAATACAAAATGAATCATGCTGTAAGCAAAAGCTCTATTCAATGTACATGTATGCAAATAAATTTGTAAAGTGCAAAATAACAGTGCATCAATGCTGTTTCATATTATGTTCGCTGTCTTAATGAAAAGTATAATTTGATTTTCTATACCTACTAAAGCTAAGTTTTTGGACCCCCATCTTAACTTCTGTACATGAGTAGACTACCAGTAGTTCTAATTCAATAATTGTTTGTTTAATTCTTAATAGCCCAGTCAACAATTTGCAGTAACATTGGGATTGAGACCATGCTACCTGGGTAGTAGAATAAGTCAGAGTAAATGTTCTTGCACAAGGATATGACCACACAGGGTTATGATTTGAACCCAGGACCACTCATTTCAGCATACATGTGATATCTCCCTATTTCGGAGGGATCTCCCTATTTTTTAGCTAATCTCCCTATTTAGAATTTCAAAATTTCCCTATATAACTTATACATCTCTCTATTTCAAATTTCAGATCTCCCTATTTGAAATCAAGAATTTCCTTCTTTGTTTAATCATTCTCCCTATTTCAAAAAGAAAATCTCCCTATTTGGCTTCTCGGATGTATCACATGTATGCATTTCAGTATGTATCACATGTATGCATTTCAGTCCTACATTGTACCACTACACCACCATGCTCCCCTAATGTAATTTTGGTTAAAGCAAAGTGCTTAATTAAACACCATATAAAGCGGATGCCATGAGCTCGAACTGAGGCTTCTCTTTTCTTTTGTACAAGACTTTTAACCAAGGTCTCATCTCAATATGACTTGAGCTGTTGGTAGGACATTGACAATAATACAAAGCTTACCCTATAGACCTGTTTTAACACTTTGCTTTAACCTTGTCAATATCGGCAGGGCAAAATTGACAATGATTCAGCATAAACAAATAGATGGTGCAAATGAAAGATATATGACTGAGGCTTACCTAAGCTTCTAACTTTCCTATGAGCCAAACATGAATTAGCCTTGGGCTCTTGTAAAAATGACTTTCCATGATTTTCGGCAAGGCACAAACAAATAACAATTACAACAGTACAGTGAGCTGGAAATGGTATGAATTACATCATGAGAAAATTGGACTTTTGCCTATGCGAAAACAAAGGCGCAGATCAGCTGTGCAGTAAGTGAACAGCTGATCAGCGGCTTTGTTTTCACTACACATATAGTGCAATTCCTCTCCTACTCAAATCCAAAATTTCAAGCTTCAAGCTTTCTTTCATGACTGTACAGGCCAGTTTGTGTCAGACCTGATCAGAACTCTGAAGACTGGTTTTCTCACAATGCAGCTGGTATAGAATCTGAAACATCAACAGACAATTTAATATCGATACATGTATACTCAACAAAATAAGTCAAGAGGCCACTTAACTATTTTCCAAATAATTTTGTGAATTTGAAAACCACTTGTAGTTGAACCCACATTTGCGGGCACTCAAAAATGACCCAGAATGTCCAGTTTTTGTATCCTCTGGGTAGTTGATTGGTTGGTTGATTTGGGTTTAACGTTCCACCAACAGCTAAGGTCATATGGAGACGGGACCTCGGTTTATAGTCCCATCCGGTGGACAGGAGAAGCCTTGGATCGAACCTGCGATCCCTGGTCTACAAGGTGAGTGAAATAACCACTGCACCACGGAGGCTTCTATCTGGGTAGTACCTAGTCTTTATGACTACATGAAATTTGGAAATGGGAGACATCCTGAAAAAGTCCACATAGCATACATGCATTATGCTAATTTCGAAAATCTTGTAATGTTGGCATTTTTCTGAAAATGCATTTATTTGTGGAAAGTCACCTTGAATTTGATCTTCCTATTAAAGTCAGTATGAAATGCATTGTGGCAAAATGAAGTCAATGCAAAATTCAAACCTGCTTGCCATGTTTATGTACATGAATGATCTAATTCAAAAAATCATTGATTTTTACTGGACATTCTCTATATAAATTTCCTTGTAGTCAGTGACTTTGTTGTACTACTCTAACCATGCAAAAGAAGTGAATATTCCACACCTGATGTGTTTTTATTGAATGTGGGTTTATCTATGGTTGCTTTAAAAAGTGACATAAAGGAAAAAAAAGTATAGTGGCCCTCAAATATCTCTTTGGGTAATACTAAATAACAACAGATCATGGTGGTCAAACAGCAGATAAATTTTTAGCAAACGATGCTCTGAGTGGATCAAAAGCTAGTTATATTTTGATGACTTGCCTCCACCGCCAATCTACGCATTTTTTTTTCTCCTACTATTATACATCATACATTTTTTTTCCTTTGCTCATCACATTAGATCCATTACTCTACTTAACATTTATTGCATAAAATGATTTTGTACAATTGTTGTTTATATGTTAACTTGTTTCAGAGGGCCCCAAGGAAGATTGGTATTACCAATTGGGTTATCCTCTTAAAATAAAGAATTTACTTACTTACTTACTTACAGATAAAGTACCAACAAAAACATCTTAAAGACTAGACATAAATAATAACTGGTAGTATGTGCTTTCACTGGTGTCGATATTCAACAGTCAACATTAGCATTATAACAATGATATGGCAGCACAATGAGCTGATCATAAGCAAAAAAATAAAATACTCTGAAAATTAATAATTAATCATAGGTATATATAAGAAACAGGTATGGATAATAATTTTCCAGCGGCCAAAAAAAAAAAAAAAGTTTGCTGAAAACTTGAAACATTTCTTATTTACCAGCACTACTTTCATATTTCTCATTTTGAGACTTCGCATGGGAAAATCAACAATTTGGGTTTGAGATCAGGTCCGACACAAACCAGCCTGTACAGTGATAGAAGCAGGCTAGAAGATTGAATCTTCAGATTTAGGAAGAGGGATTGCAGTTACTGTACAATTGATCTGTCTTTGTTTTCACATATGCAGATTGCTGGTTTTCTTGTGCGGCGACTGGCGGACTCATTTCTTAAAAAGAACTGTATGGCACTTAATAATTGTTACCTTCACCCTACTTATTTAATTTCAATTCTTGCTTATCATTTTCAATTTCAATTCTTGCTTATCATACAATCTTAAATAATACTTTCCCTCAGTAGTTAATCATAATTTTGTGCATATCTTTTCACCAGTAACCTTCAATTACAAAAAAGACTGTACCAGAACAAGTACCAGAACAAGGTAGCCGATGATTGAGACTACCAGTATGCAAATCCTAAGGTGGGCACACTATCAACTGTTCCAACCTATAATCTGTTATACTGTAAAAAGCTGTTTGAATATACCAATACCAAGGTAATGAATAACCCACCAAGCCATCAGTTTCATAATAGCGCCAAATTCACACACTGGTAAACGTAAACGCAGTGGCTAAGGCACGAACGTATTGGCTAAGGCAATTTCAACGCTATGGCTAAGAAAGAAAATGGCGGACAATGATACACATGTGCAGGTTTGTTGTTGTTTTACACTTTCATTTTCCGGTTATCAATGATGACAGCTACTGGCTTGGCGGCGCGGGACCCACAAATGAGTCACAAACCTACGTTCGATGGTCAGATGTCGCCAGCTGCAGCCAGTAAAAGTGTAACCTCGACAAAGTGGAGACAATGAACCACGAAATCTCATGATTTTTCACGAAATACTGTTTTTCTATGATATCGAACGCTGTCTTGTAGTTAACACACATGCAAATGATAAATCGGACGCATTTGAGCACGATTCGTGAAAAAAAATGAAATTGAAGGAGCCTCAGCGTGTCACAATACTTGAAGTTTCATTACAACGCTACTGGCTAAGGAACTGGAAACAACGTAGTGGCTAAGACCCCAGAGTTTCTCGGTGGGGAAATGTTATAGTATGGTAGTAAGACTCGTAAGTGTCTTTCTCAAAGTAGGTTTTGAGGTCTAAATTATTGTTCAAACATGGTCTAGAGCTGCGTTAAACCATTTGAAGTTCGTTTGAGGTTACCCCCCCCCCCCCCCCCCCAGCCGAAAAATATCAAAAATTGCCAAAACGCATTAAGAATAGTCCCTTTTTCGACATTAAACACCCAAAACATATACGATGTTTTATGAGACCCCCAAAACATCTCCAAAAATCTCCCTGACCAAAAAAGAAAAACCGGGGGGTAACCTCAAACGAACTTCAAATGGTTTAACACAGCTCTAGACCATTTGAAGTTCGTTTGAGGTTACCCCCCAGTTTTTCTTTTTTGGGCAGGGAGATTTGTGGAGATGTTTTGGGGGTCTCATAAAACATTGTATATGTTTTGGGTGGTTAATGTCGAAAAAGTGACTATTCTTAATGCGTTTTGGCAATTTTTGATATTTTTTGGCTGGGGGGGGGGGGGGGGGGGGGGGGGGGGGGGGGCGGTGGCGGGGGTAACCTCAAACGAACTTCAAATGGTTTAACGCAGCTCTAGACCATGTCTGAACAATAATTTAGACCTCAAAACCTACTTTGAGAAAGACACGAGTCTTACTACCATACTATAACATTTCCCCACCGAGAAACTCTGGGGTCTTAGCCACTACGTTGTTTCCAGTTCCTTAGCCAGTAGCGTTGTAATGAAACTTCAAGTATTGTGACACGCTGAGGCTCCTTCAATTTCATTTTTTTCACGATTCGTGCTCAAATGCGTCCGATTTATCATTTGCATGTGTATAAACTACAAGACAGCATACGATATCATAGAAAAACAGTATTTCGTGAAAAATCATGAGATTTCGTGGTTCATTGTCTCCACTTTGTCGAGGTTACACTTTTACTGGCTGCAGCTGGCGACATCTGACCATCGAACGTAGGTTTGTGACTCATTTGTGGGTCCCGCGCCGCCAAGCCAGTAGCTGTCATCATTGATAACCGGAAAATGAAAGTGTAAAACAACAACAAACCTGCACATGTGTATCATTGTCCGCCATTTTCTTTCTTAGCCATAGCGTTGAAATTGCCTTAGCCAATACGTTCGTGCCTTAGCCACTGCGTTTACGTTTACCAGTGTGATTCAGAATATTTTAGTAAACAGCAGTAATAGATTATGGTGCCCCAGCCAGAACAGCAATAATCAAACTTTGAAAATGCATAGCTGTTATAAATTGAAATCAGTAATCATTTTACATATTAAAAATTGCTAGCTGTTTTAAAAATAATTTTCTGCTGTCGGTTCAAATAAATTTATAAACTAGAGGACCATTGGTCCTGTAGCTCACCTGAGAGATTATCACATTGTAAGCTCATGAGATTTAAATTAATTGAGAATCGACCAATGAAAGTCTATGCATGGACACTATTGACCCCCTGGGCATGGCCAAATTTGACCCAGGGGCATGACTGGCACAATTTATAATGGGGACTACCAAACATTGCTACATACAAAATATAGAAGCTCTGGGCCTTTTGGTTTCAGAGAAGAAGATTTTTGTTAGTTTTTCCCATTGTAAGTCTATGGAGACTATCTACCCCCGGGGCGTGGCCAAATTTGACCCCAGGGGCATGGCTGGCACAATTTATGTAGAGGACCATTAGCCATTGCCACATACAAAATATCAAAGCTGTGTGCCCTGTGGTTTCAGAGAAGAAGATTTTTGAATTTTTTTCCCATAGCAAGTCTATTGAGACTATCAACCTCCGGGGCCTGGCCAAATTTGAACCCAGGGGCATGAATGGCACAATTTATGAAGAGGACCATTAGCCATTGCTACATACCAAATGTCAAAGCTGTGGGCCTAGTGGTTTCAGAGAAGAAGATTTTTTATTTTTTTTCCCATAGTAAGTCTATGGAGACTATCAACCCCCGGGGCGTGGCCAAATTTGACCCCAGGGGCATGAATGGCACAATTTATGTAGAGGACCATTAGCCATTGCTACATACCAAATATCAAAGCTGTGGGCCTAGTGGTTTCAGAGAAGAAGATTTTTCTAGTTTTTCCTATTGTAGGTCTATGGAGACTATCGACCCCCGGGGCGTGGCCAAATTTGACCCCGGGGACATGATTGGCACAATTTATGTAGAGGACCATTAGCCATTGCCACATACAAAATATCAAAGCTGTGGGCCCTGTGGTTTCAGAGAAGAAGATTTTTTAATTTTTTTCCCATAGTAAGTCTATGGAGACTATCAACACCCGGGGCGTGGCCAAATTTGACCCCAGGGGCATGAATGGCACAATTTATGTAGAGGACCATTAGCCATTGCTACATACCAAATATCAAAGCTGTTGGCCTAGTGGTTTCAGAGAAGAAGATTTTTTTAGTTTTTTTCCTATTGTAGGTCTATGGAGACTATCGACCCCCAGGGGGTGGCCAAATTTGACCCCAGGGGCATGATTGGCACAATTTATGTAGAGGACCATTAGCCATTGCCACCTACAAAATATCAAAGCTGTGGGCCCTGTGGTTTCAGAGAAGAAGATTTTTTAATTTTTTCCCATAGTAAGTCTATGGAGACTATCGACCCCCAGGGCGTGGCCAAATTTGACCCCAGGGGCATGAATGGCACAATTTATGTAGAGGACCATTAGCCATTGCTACATACCAAATATCAAAGCTGTGGGCCTAGTGGTTTCAGAGAAGAAGATTTTTTTAGTTTTTCCAATTGTAAGTCTATGGAGACTATCGACCCCCGGGGCGTGGCCAAATTTGACCCCAGGGGCATGGCTGGCACAATTTATGTAGAGGACCATTAGCCATTGCCACATACCAAATATCAAAGCTGTGGGCCCTGTGGTTTCAGAGAAGAAGATTTTTTAATTTTTTTCCCATAGTAAGTCTATGGAGACTATCGACCCCCCGGGGCATGGCCAAATTTGACCCCAGGGGCATGAATGGCACAATTTATGTAGAGGACCATTAGCCATTGCTACATACCAAATATCAAAGCTGTGGGCCTAGTGGTTTCAGAGAAGAAGATTTTTTTAGTTTTTCCCATTGTAAGTCTATGGGACCTATCTGTTGCCATGGAAACCACAATTTTGATACAATCTGCTCCAAAACCTAATACCATCAATCCCCCAACCCAATTATGGTTCACATTAAATTTGATCAAGATCGGCCTACTAGCTTCAGAAATATTCTTCTTTGAAATTGTGGACGGACAACGACGGACGACGGACGACGACGACGACGGACGCCGGATGCCTGCCTATCCTATAAGCTCACATGTGAGCCTTCGGCTCAGGTGAGCTAAAAACAACATTTACATGAATAAAAGCAAAGAATTTCTATTTTGATTGAATTTGCAGGTTTTGTTTTCAACATGCAATTATAGAACAACTTCAACGAAAACTGTTTATCATTGGGCACTTTTTAAGTGCAACTACAAGTTATATATACCTATGTGAGCGGCCTGGTCCAGATAAAAGACATGTTGTTTATGACTGGCTTCTTCTTTATGGATTATGACCAACTGTTTTAAAAACTGATTATGAAGTAAGTCAGAATTACATGTACATATTATGAGAGGGAATTATACAAATATCTTATAGATTGAGAAATCAAAAAAATATTTATAGATTAACTCACAAAAAAAAAAAAAAAAAAAAAAAAAAAAACACCCCACCATACATTGTCCACTTTAGGAGGTTTAAGTTAAGTTAACCCTTCAAACTTTGTGAAGGTAATTTTATTATCTTTAAATATTCTTACATTTGCAAACATAAAATTTGGCCACATTTAGCTGTTTTTGTAATTAGCTGTTATTAATACTAACATCAGTGTACAAATACCAGTACTTAAAACCTTAAAAAAGTGCAATATATACATTCAGATTTAAGAAACTTAACAATCGCTGTATTATATGCATAATCAGTACAAAATATCACATTATTTTATGCAAAACTTAAATATAAAATTAATATGTCTAGGCAAATACATTTAAAAGGTCAAATACTAAATTCAAAATGCAAATGGCTTAAGGGAAACTGAACACATATTGAAGTTCAAGAGGACAATTGGGGGAAAATAATGAATTCTGTAAAATTGTGATGTCCATAAATCTCAAAACTCAATCGCTTACATGTAAAAAAATTACTGAAATACTACATATACCCCAGTTTTACTAATGAGCCATAGCATCAGGAAACCAACAATTTGCGAATACGAAAACAAAGATGCTGATCAGCTGTGCAGTAACTGCACAGCTGATCTGCGCCTTTGTTTTCGCATAGGCAAAAATCCTGTTTTCCCATCACGCAGCTCATATGGTGTTTATGGCTGGCTTATTTATTATCAGTTTTGACCAAGTGTTAAAAACTGATTAAAAAGTAAGTCAAAATTTAATATTATGAGAGGGAATTATGCAAATCTGTTAAAAAGTGTGAAATCCAAAAAATATTTATATATTAACTGGCAAAATCTCTCCATCCATTGTCCTTTTGGGAGGTTGCTGGTTCTTCCCCTGGCCAGGCCATACCACAGATGTTCAAAATGGTTCCAGTGGCTAAGTTTCCTTAGCACACGGCATTACAAGGTCATTATGAAAACTTGCCCATGCAATATATAGAGATTTTTTTTCAGCCATAAAAACTGAAAATTTCATAGGAAAAAAATGACATTTTTAATATTTTTGCTAAAAACATTGATTGTGGGTAAACGTTAGAAACGCCCCCACATAGGCGGTTCTAATGAGTACCCACAATCTATGTTTTGGATCAAATTTAAGAAAACTAGGTATACCCCTGTTAACCCCATTTTTACTATATAAAAGTGGGGTATGAGGGGTAAACATTTCATGGATATGTTTTCCTGATGGCATTACAAGGCTATCACTGGGAAATGCCTGTCACGTTAGTGATTAATGTTCATCCTGACTAAATGCAGACAAACTGTCCATATATGAGGGGGAACATATGCTTTTAATATGTTTAAAGCTTGAACATTTGAGTAAGTTAACCCTTTAAAGTTTGAGAAGGTAAGTTTATTATCTCGAAATATTCTTGCATGTACAAACATAAAATTTGGCCACATTTAGCTGTTTTTGTAATTAGCTGTTATTAATACTAACATCAGAGTACAAATAGTGAAATTTCAGTACTTAAAACCTTAAAAAGGTGCAATATATACATTCAGATTTAAGAAACTTAACAATCGCTGTATTATATGCATAATCATTACAAAATATCACACATGATTTTACGTAAAACTTGAACATAAAATTAATATGTCTAGGCAAATACATTCAAAAGGTCAAAATGCTAAATTCAAAATGCAAATGGCTTAATAAGGGAAACTGAACACATATTGAAGTTAAAGAGGACATGTGGAAAATAAAACCTGTAAAATTGTATTGTACATAAACCTCAAAACTCAATCGCTTACATGTAAAAAATTACTAAAATGCTATATATATCCCAGTTTTACAAATGAGCCATCGCATCAGAAAACCAACTATTTGCAAATGCGAAAACAAAGACACAGATCAGCTGTGCAGTCACTGCATAGCTGATAAGCGTTTTTGTTTTCGCTATCCAGATAGTACAATTTCTCTTCTACTTATATCCGAAGTTTCAAGCTTCTAGCTTTCTTCTGTGACTGCACAGGCCGGTTTGTGTTGGACCTGGTCGGAAACCCAGATTGTTGGTTTTCTCATGCAGAGGCTCAAATTATTTCTATTTGAGCTGAGCTTTATCATGCCAGTCAACAATCTTCCAGTCAAGTCGGGATGTGGCCACCACAACCCGGGTGCTTATCCAGTACTTCTCAAGGACACAACATGTAATAGTTGGATTTTGAAACCACTTGCCTCTCACTAAAGAGTCCATCCCTCTACAACTACATCCCCAAGCTCTGCCTGACAGGTAACAATGATATGGGCATATTATTGTAATAAAATTAATCTTGTATGAATTTGTTCATGCACAAACAAATTTCAATCAATATTTCTCACTTCTTATCACAGCCTCAAAACTGCAGCACCGCTGATATAAACTTCGCAACAAAAATTATTTCAAAAGAAATACCTTACAGATCATGCTTTTTGCATATGCAAACTCCAAGAAACAGATTAACAGCTCAGTTTTTCTGTATCTTTTTCTTCACTATACTCAGTAAAATCTTTCTACATTCTAAATCCAATAATTCATAGCTCTATATCAGGAAAACATGTCCATGTAATGTATACCCCCTTGAACCCCAATTTTATATAGCAAAACTGGGGTATGCAGGGGTATACCTATTTTTCTTATTTTTGCTCCAAAACGTAGATTGTGGGTACTCATTAGAACCGCCTCGGCGAGGCGGTTCTAACGTGTACCCACAATCTATGTTTTGAGCAAAAATAAGAAAAATATCCAAAAATTTCTACTGAAAATTTTCATTTTTTACAACTTTAAAAATCTCTCTATCTTGTATGGGCAAGTTTTCGTAATGTCAGAACTGGTTGGAAACTCTGGAGATAGGTTTCCATATTCAGAATAGTTAAGGCACATATTTTTAAAAAAGATGATTAGTAGATAACTTTAGCTAATTTACCATAGAACCCTTTACTGTCAGTGCCAGTTAGAAAGAAATGATTCTATTGGACACCCACAACACTGGTTTAAAGGGAAAATGTTACGGTCCATCCTGCAATAATCATGATATACACACCTAATCTGGGTTTCTGCTATCTTCAGTTTAACATTCTTGGACAACAATATTTACGTTGCGATGTAGGCAATGCTTCTTGGGTAGAGCAACTAATACTGGTAGAACCCCAGGACCTTTCAATTCAGAGCCCTACTCTCTACCACTAGGCCACTGTGTTTCTGTTTTAGTTAATAGTTATGGCTGGCATGATAATGATCAAACATCATACACCGAATGTGTTCTCGCATGTACATTTTGTTCCATACTCTCTCGTCGATCGTAGTTTGCATCATGTGGATTGTGCGAGACAGGAATAAGAGTAACCTGCTCACTCAGTTCTGGGTTTTGAAACAGTATGTGATCGTGAACAAAGCCATTCTGTTTTAGTTTAGGGTCGTTGAGATTCATCACGGACATGGAATGTGGCACAGGGTGTTTATGTTCCAATACTTGCAAGTCACTTGCACTGTGAATAAATGGAAGCGCTTTTTGTCGACTAGCTGCACGATTTTGGTCATATTTGGCCTGCAAAATAAATGAAATCACAGATACAACAGCAAACACAAATTATTACATGAAAAGAGTATTAGGGATATCCTCTGGTTGAACATTTTTAAAACTGAGTTGTCATAAAGTAATGCTTGACAATCTGTTATTCTGTTTGACAAAGTGCCTTTTATGAGCACACACATGTAACAATTACATGTGTGGGCTCATAAATGATGTATGCTGTAATTCAGCTAAATTATAGAGGATCTTCAAAATTATGAAAAACATCAGTATGTTGCAACTTGTAAGAACACAAATAATAGTTTTTCAACATAAACACTGCTCATAAACATGCATTTCTTAAAATGGTAGAAGAGAAGGATAGTAATTTACCATTTTATTGTTTATGAAATACAGCTTGTTGTATTTGAAATGTCGCAAAAAATCCTCAAATGATGGCTAAAAAACCATCATTTCATGTCTGTTAGAGAGTAAAATGACACCAACCTTATTATAACAAAGAACTCCGAACACGGCTATTAACATTCCAACAACATTCATTAACGTCACTGGGTTCCGAAGTAAAACTAATGAGGCACCAATAATAACCACCCTTTTTGTTGCATTGGCAACAGCATAACTTAAGGCATTCACCATAGATAGCACCGTGAATGCCAAAACATTTTGCATCATGTTGAATAGACCATCAATTAAAATCAAGAATATCGCAAAAGCTTTGCCATCACGGTTTATCTGGAAAGAAACGAAAGAGTTCATTTTCATATACATATGTAACAGAACACTTATCTTTGCTGTGAAAAAGAAATGTATACATAATCCATATCTGTTTGTTAGTATTACTGTTTAAAATCCCAGTCAACAATTTTTCAGTCATGTCAAGACTGATTTTATGGGTATTAACCTGTAATGTGTCTTGGTAAAGGACAGGACTAGGCACCAATTGGGTTCAAACCTGGGTTTTGTAGTTTTATGCTCTACCAATAGTCCAACACAATCTCTATCTCCATGTTTGACAAACAAAAGTAACATCATGGTTAAGCTAGTAAAATTTGTTTTTGAGGGTATAGGGATGGTCCTCCCCGACCCTCTGCAAATCATTTTATGGGGAGAATAAATGAGCTGCCGAGAGGTAGCTGAAAAAAGTTTTGAATCTGTTTCCCAATCAAAACAGGACAAAACTTATAGATGTTAAATATAATTCTATATAATGCTTCAAAATGGATGCCACCTAGTTGCAGAAATTTAAAGTTACTTTCCTGATGAAGGCCTAGTGCCGAAAATTTGAAATAGAGTGAAAAATTAACCTAGTGTTTATCATCTATTCCCTCTGGAATATTTATTTGAGAATATCTGCATAAATTATTATATTTTAACATTTAGGAGTTAGGAGGAGCAAACATCAAGGCAATGCCCCAGTATTAAAGGGAAACAAACTTACCACATTTTCATCATAGACTATTCTGGTAACATCTAACAACAACCAAACTGGCAGAAAACACAGAGCAGACAGTCTTGATAATGTTAGCAACAGATTCATATGGTGAAGGCCTGTATCTTTTAAAGCCTGAAATTTATTTTGACACAAATACTTTAACAGCAACTTACGATAATGTCAGTCTGGTTTTCTGCTTGTGTGGGAACTGGAAATTTTTATTGAGCACTACTAAAGTAGACAGTATGGTCGCTCTTTTTCATGATAAATCCTAATTTCTAACCTCTAGACATCTGCAGTTGTATAGACAGATTTGTGTTGCTGATGATAGAAATAGAATAAAACATCAAAGTAGCCCAATGTTTCATCTTCAATAGCTTTATCACACAAAATTACATGTACATGTATCTTTTTTTTTCTTTTGCTTTGCTTTTTTTTGTATTTCAACTATTTCATGGTGTTTTCAATCATACTTTGCAATAAAATGTTAAAAAATCTTGTTTCATGTGTGTGTGTGTGTGTGTGTGTGTGTAATAAAAAGTATTTGATAGTGCACAAATTTCAGTTTTGATATTCATTCAAATCTAAGTTTAAACTGAAAAAGAATTTACAAAATAAAATCTGTTGGGGTTTTTCTTACCTTTTTAGAGAATATGGTTTGTAAAGAGAACCCAAGTGTGGCAAAAAGAGCACTGACTAGACCGAGAATATCAAATGAGATTTCTGTCACCGTTGCTATGATGACTCCACCTATAATTGGCAGTAGGGACAAATATACCTGAAATAGGAATTAATATGTTAGAGAAATTTAATGTTGAATTATAACTATCAAAGGCACAGCAACTAGCAAATATATTATGAACTTTATAAAACTGATACTATACTATAACTGAGTTAAATCACACCAGAAGGATAGTTCTACATACATTTTTTTTATAATCATTTTTCAAACGTTTTTATTACTAATTTTTGTTTTTGTTTGAATTTCTTTTAATGTGCAAACATTAAACAACAGTGAAGGTCACTGCAGTGAGTCAGAATCACACAATCCTGTACATATAAAGCTTTTTTTCTGTACTGCTATAATTTACAAATGCTGATATAATATCCAAAATACTGTATGCAGCGAGGCACAATATTTTTTTTATTATTGTTTTTGTTCCATACTTACAGACCATGTTTGCTTTTCTTTCATGAATACTCTTAGTAGAATAACAGTAAACATTGGTAATGTAGCTTTCACTGTAAAAAGAGAAATACAGTAAGTGATGCAATAAACATGTTATTTAAACCAGAAGATACACAGCATATCACATGAAAATTCAGAGTATTTTTTTCTCTAACAGCAGAGAGAAAATGAGTTAATATAAAATTCCATTATTTCCATATAAAACTTTCGTGTTGAAATAATGGAGCGGATACATTCTTTAGATTAGTCTGAGAGAGCCTTTTATATAAATACAGAACAAATGGTGACCTGACTAAGGCTTGAACCAGAGACCCCTCAGCCCGAAGTCTATCTATCTTTCTATACTGCCATACGCCCTCACAGACATTCTAGCACTTGGCATTTCCACACAGCCAGTCTGCCCACTGTGCTGAATTGCACTTAAGGGAGAAACTGGACTAAATCCATGGTGCTTTTAGATGTTCTTCTAGCCAGTAGTGTCAGTATTATCAAATATCAAGTTACCTGTATGAGCATATGACACAGAAACTTTCCATATACTGATATGTGATGAGAGGGACGAGACAAATTTTCCAAAGGCCAGTGGAATGATCATAACATAATAATAGTGACGAGGTATTTCCGCAGCATTTGGAACATCCATAAGTTTCAGAATCGGTCCCAGGTATAGAGCAGCTGATGCCAGTTGAACCATGGTCATTGTCACTGGATATGGAAACTCATTCAACACAAGTTTGCCAATCACGTTTCCACTTGCACTTGATGTGTACCAGGCCATGCACACAAGAACCAGCTTTATCACATATAGAGCGTCTAAGTGCTTCATGTTCTTTATTTTCCACTAATGATTTCAAAAATCCGAGCATCTGGTAAAGAAAGAATTGAAAAAGATCATCAGATTTGACAGCAGCTGTCAAAAATTCAGGATGGTGTACACGTTTCTACAAGTGAGAAGAAAACACCGGTATTGAATTGTGATTGGATAAAAATATTTTATCATTTCTTAATAATTGTTATTTTCATAAAGGACATCTTAAATAAATTTTTAAAGATTATAAATATGATTTTTACTGTACAATTTTGACTGAAATAATTATTTTCAGTGTCAAAATTTTTGGAAATTCCGATATTTTCTGCAGAACAGTAAAATGGCCGCGCCCTTCGAGATAAATTTTCCGTCACCATATTTCGGTATTTTTTGATGTCAGCGAGACAATAATCAACATGAAATCCTGCCATGAAAAAGTCGAGTGTCTTAAAATTGCTACTTACATTAAGCATTGTGTTTTTGACTTTCCAGTTTGCGGTTTTACCTGTCATTTTTCAGAGAAAGGTAATCCGGTGTTAATAGATTATTACACCCGTTCATTTCATCCGGCGCTTCTTGGTGGGTGAGGTATGAAAGCCCCTGCCGAGCCGAGCTGGGAGAAAGACCCTGCCGAGCCAGGTTTTTGACTTGTAATCGCCAATTTAAACTCAAAATACCAAAAATGAATGATTTCATATGTTGAAATAGATAACATAGCACAGGTGTAAAAGATATTGTTCGTCATGGTTAATTTTAAAACAAAATTTGATGGCATTTTTCTATTCGACTGGTACAAAAGCTGAGCTTTTCTATCAATTCCAATAAATTTGGCAAATTATCATAACTGAGTTTATGTAAAAGGTTTCCAATCATATAAAATCATTTCAAATGCTATAAATTATCATTCTGTATATTATTTGCCATGAAGATATCCAGCTTTAATCAATAATAAGTCCCGTAATAAGTAAAAATCCTGGCTCGGCAGGGTCTTTCTCCCAGCTCGGCTCGGCAGGGGCTTTCATACCCCACCTTCTTGGTGTTATTGAATAAAGTTTCAACTGCTGTGCATCCACAACAATAAAATGTCAGTTGCTTGAATATATAAACTGTTGCTGACTGGCTGTGGTATTAATTTCATGTATTATCATCATGGCACAGTACCATCAGCATTATTTTAGCCAAGTGCCACTGATATTCTGAATCTGAATAGTTTACTGGTAGCATGCCATTATTTCACCTCTCGTCGGTGTTCCGTGACTTTCCACACTGACATTGACAGGAATGACCTGCATTGAAGCCTAGGTTGAAAATGCGAAATCACTGAAAATAATATATCTTTTCAACGCATATGTCTATAATTACCAAAATTAGAATCCGGGACGTTTCGCCCCCAAACCATTTCGCCCCCTAGTCGTTTCGCCCCCAAGACGTTTCCCCCCTAGTCGTTTCCCCCCTAGTCGTTTCGCCCCCACTAGTCGTTTCGTCTCCCTAGTCGTTTCGCCCCCCTAGTCGCTTCGCCCCCTAGTATATAGATATAGTATAATTACCTTATGTACATCAGTTTGCTTCATGTAAATTATTAAACTAGGCAATAAAAATTTCAAACTTGTATAGTAACGACGAAACCTCCATAGAATTCAGTGTATTTTAATGTGTACTAAAACTATCCTGTTTCTTATTTTAAACTTATTTTCATGAGTTTGGTATCATTTGATAGGCAAATGAATTATGCAATAAATCACATATTTTCGTTAAATTCTATCCATGCATTTCAAAGCTGCAAATAATTAAAGAGAATGTAAGAATTTTTCGACAAATGTTGGGCAACGTTGCTATTGACGTCAATAAATAATAATAATAATAATAAAATAACAGCCAGGAAATCGTGAAAGAGAGTAGAAAAGAAATACAAGTAATACATATACATATCCCTAAAATATATCGCAGTACTTATGAATACATTAATAAAAATTGACAGTTTAACGCAGCTGTTTCTATCAAGCATTATACTATAAAGAACTAATATTATAATAAAACATTGTAAGTTTTAGATCCTGTAATCTATGAAAGACATTACGAAAACACGCCCATGCAATATTAAGAGATTTTTGTAAGTTGCAAAAATTAAGCAATAGTGAGATATATACTGTGACGAATATCCATTTCAAAAACCGCAGTTTGTGTTGAAATTTCTTTAAAAGTTCTAAGTTTGATATTCGCCATGTAAAAACGCCTAACTCTGACAGTTTTCCCGATTAAAATTGACGTATCCGCTGTTTTACAAGGTGATCGCTTTCGCACCTGATTCACCTACTTAGTTTCTAGAATGGACTTTCCTGTTATAATGGAACAACCCGGATATTGCACGTGACTGGATGCGTATAAAAGGAGCAAGCGAGGCAGTGATAGTCATTATTGTGAAAGAAGTCGGACGGTTTAGATCGAAGAGAGAGAGAGACTGCAGGCAGTTGATGATGTAGTAGTAAATAGGCTTCGTGGCACGGAGCTCAGGCTTTGGGATAACGAGAGATCATTGCGATAGCTCTTATCCCCTAGTGTTGAACCTCTTAGTGCTGAACGAACATTTGAGACTCTTTGGCGACAGAGATTATTGCGATAGCTGGGCCTTGGTCACAGAGATCATTGCGATAGCTGGACCAATATGGAGTCTCAAATAAAAGTTCCTGGGAAGCCAGTGATTTAGGCTATAGTGGGATAGCCAACGAAACCATAGGGGTTTCAAGCCTGTCAGTGTTGAGCAAATGACGTTTTTAATTACGAGTTCCTGAACGTAGACTTGGTTTGAAACCATTCAGTCACATATCAAGTATTGCATTAGAATTATTATCCAGCATAGTCAGACATCATTTCTAATGCAAGGTGTATGAACCACACCAAGACCTAGGGCGAGGGTTGGGATCCCATAAAACCGGTTTAAGCCCCCTAGTAATTGTATTACTAACCGTTCCAAGGCAGTGCTCTTGGTGTGGCTCATCTCGTTCTCCATCAGTATAGTCGTTTAAATAGCATCTTGCTCGGTACGTGTTTCGAATATTATAGTTTTCGTAGTCTATGATATACAGAAGTACACAGCTCGGTCCTTAAAACGTTACATTTGGTGGCAGCGGTGGGATAATGACAACTGCCAGACCGGGGTTGCCTTACCCATGTACCCAGGCCAAGACTCGGGACGAGTCTTCTCGGAGGGGGAAGTAATGTAACGGGATAGTCTCCCTTGTAGAATACGTTGGTGCAACGTATTAGCGGCATATTAGCGGGTAGTAATATGCAAATTAGAAACTCGAAACTTTGTGATTAGAGTGAGTGTTAGGTATATAGCGCAGTAAACCACCCTTGGTGGATGAGCATGCTTTTCCACCGACGGGGTTTCTGTGGCTTGGCTCGGCTGTTCGTTACAATACAAAATCCCTCGAAAAATGTTAATCCAAAACAAAATATACAAAAGCATAATATAACGAATAATTTATTATTAAATATTTATTACCTGTATCACATATGCGATGCTGCCATCGGTCACAGACGTCGCAGGTAACGCCATGCTGGCGTTTTCCGACAACCTTATTACATGCAATGCACAGATCAGACATTATAGAGAATTCAATGATAAATGATGCTTAATGAATTTGAACATCTTACATACCCGATAATCGGTCTATTAAAAGAAATCGCTGAATAAAAGATAATTAGATTCCATTGAGTCATTAAGTTCTTTTAAAGACAAAGCCTGTCTATCTATCTATCTATCTTCCTGTACATCTTAACCTCCGAAGAGGACTTCAGATGGTGTTCCGGTATACCAAATGCTGAAGGGGGTTAGTTGAAATAAAAGCAAAGGAAAGTGGGTGATAAGAATTTATACAGTGCGAACAAAGATGTTAGTATAGTTAAAAGGTAAAAACAGATATGCTGGTATTTAAGGAGTTTTGTGAGCTATCTGGCAGACAGCTATACTAAACTGCGCCAGAGTAGGTAGGACAGGAATATGTGGAGGTAGGGCATTCCAGTGTATTATTGTCCGTGGGAAGAATGTGTACTTGTAGTAGTCTCTCAGAGTTGTGATCTGTCGGTATGCATAGGAATGGTTTCTAGATGATGGACGGGTATTTCGGATCAGGTAGTCAGAGGCAGGGATGGCTACAAGGTCATATGTGACCTTATATAGGAGGACCAACCGACTGTCAATACGTCGTTGGTCAAGGGTGCGCCAGTTGAGATCCTGAAGCATTGTGGACACACTTGATGTTTGTCGGTAATCTCGTGTTACCCACCTAGCGGCCCTTCGTTGTACAGATTCAAGTTTACCAATATCTTGATCTGTATGAGGAGACCACACAGTAGAGGCTTATTCTAGCTGTGGGCGCACTAATGTCTTGTAAGCTGTGGACTTCAGGTCTCTGTTATGGACCCGGATATTGCGTTTGATGAAGCCGAGGGTCTGATTTGCCTTCTTGGTAATGTTATTGATATGGTCTGACCAACTGAGGTCTTCCGAAACAGTGACCCCAAGGTACTTTGCAGAAGATACACTTTCTAGAGCACAGCCATGGAGGTAATATATAGCCTGGGAGGGTGATTTACTTCGGGTCACATGAATGACCTGGCATTTCGAGGGGTTAAAACTCATATCCCAGAGCTTTTCCCATTTTTCTAAACTTTCAAGGTCTTTTTGGAGGATCTCTGAGTCTCCTTGCTTGTCAAGGGCAAGGTACATGGCTGTGTCATCAGCAAATAGCCTGACTCTTGACTTTACCTGATCCGGGAGGTCATCTATATATGCTAGGAACAGTATGGGCCCGAGAACCGAGCCCTGCGGGACACCGGAGGATACTGGAATACTGTCAGAATTAGAACCATTTAAAAGGACGGATTGGGATCTGTTGTCTAAAAAGTCCTTTATCCAATTTAGTGTATTCCCCCTTATGCCATAAAAGTGGAGTTTTAGGAGTAACTTTTCATGTGCAACTTTATCGAAAGCCTTGCTAAAATCAAGGAGTATGAGGTCAGTCTGTTTTTTGGCTTGCATGTTTTTAGCAAGTTCATCAACAAGCATAATTAGTTGTGTCTCGCAGGATCTCTTTTCTCGGAACCCATGCTGCAGATCAAACAGAATGTTTTGTTCAGTAAAGTGTCTAGAGATGCTAGAGGCCACAACATGCTCAAGAACCTTACAGAGGACACAGGTCAGGGAGATGGGGCGGTAGTTGGCCGGGTCGGATTTATCCCCTTTTTTGAAGATAGGGGATACATTGGCTTCTTTCCAAATGGCTTCTTTCCGCATGC
Source organism: Rugalucina vietnamica (assembly GCA_964017185.1). Classification (NCBI taxonomy): domain Eukaryota; kingdom Metazoa; phylum Mollusca; class Bivalvia; order Lucinida; family Lucinidae; genus Rugalucina; species Rugalucina vietnamica. Next base: position 30,621,348 of record OZ024873.1, on the reverse strand, counting down.
CGACAAAACCATATGATTCGGAAAGCAATCCTTTATTAAAGAATCTATTTTTCACACTTTAGTTAATCATCCTTCAGAAGTTGGTGTCAATAATTAATGACATTAATTCTGCATATTATTATACCGATAGTTTTTCACACCTTCACTTTATTACCACATCAAACCTGATATCTATCTATCTATCTATCTATCCATCCATCCATCCATCCATCCATCCATCCATCCATCCATCCATCCGTTTGTCTATCCAAATAAACTTTGACCTTAATAAATAAATAGATAAATAAATAAATAAATAAATAAATAAATAAATAAATAAAAATTGGGTGCGAAACGACTAGGGGGGAAATGGTATTGGGGGCGAAACATCTAGGGTATTGGGGGCGAAACGACTAGGGTGGAAAATAGAGGCGAAACGACTAGGGGGGAAACGACTAGGGGGGAAACGTCTTGGGGGCGAAACGTCTTGTGACCCCAAAATTATATTAAATTATATTATAAAATATAAATAAACCAAATGTTAAAGTACATAGAGCGTTAAATGGTTCATGTTTTATGTTGGAAATATTACATATGTTTTATTACATATGTTTATGAATAGATCAGGTGAAGCAACTGTAGAATAAGTGACTTGAAGTAAAAAAATATTTGTTTTTTTTCTACAATTATTCAAACTTTGTAATCTTATGTTTTACTGGAAGAATTTTGCTACTGCTACAAATACATGTATAACACAAAACGACAGCGTTAAGCTAATAAGTTTTGGACAACTGGACCCTGATATTTAATAAACAGTATGATCTTCTACTTCCAGGAAAGTCAAGAGTTTGTTCCTGACTATAAAGGACAGGTACATGTATGTGTAACTATAATGTATTTTTTTTTTTTTTTTTTTTTTTTTTTTTTAACTCTAATGTAAAAAGTTTATGATGATCTTAACAATATTTTTTTTTGGCCAAAAGTGTACAGAAGCTATTTAAAATAAACAATGAACATAATTTGTAAATAGTTTCCTTCATATATGACAGAAATATGGTCATGATGGTACATGTAATCTGTAGTAGTGATATTTGGTATTGACCATTTTGCCGAAAATATTAAAGATTTAAAAAAAATGTGGCTTCATTTGATTTTGTAGAAATAAAAAAAAATATAGAAAAAAAAATACCTCCCTCCCTCATCTGATTTTTCAAAAAGTGGCCTGAGAAACAATTATATAATTGTTTTGGCCTAATATGCAGTTTGTAACCTCCTACAGATTTGTTACATTATGAAGACATGTCTTTATTTCAAATGCCTTTTTTTTTTCTTTTTTTTTTTTGGTTTCTCTGTAAAAATGAAAATTTTCTGTTGAAAGATTTTAATATTTTTCTTATATTTGATCCAAAACATTGATTGTGGGTACATGTTAGAATCGCCTCACCGAGGTGGTTCTTAAGGGTATCGGTACTCACAATCAATGTTTGGGATAAAAAGAAGAAAAACTTTGTACACCCGTTTTACAACAAAAAAAAAAAAAAAAAAAAAAAAAAAAAAAAAAAAATGGATGAAAGTGGCTATGCATAGCATGGACATGTTATCTTGATAAAATGGATTTTTTATTTGTTTTCAGTTTCCTGTGAGGGCTTTCCTATCTGTCTGCAACTCCCACAATTCTCCAGTGTTCCTGGCTGATCCTGGTATTCTCCAGAGCTTAGATTTACCACTAGTTGACCCTGCAGACATTGATAAGCTGTTACAGAGTGCCAGGGTCATTTCATTTGGTGTGTTGGACAACCAGTGGACCATTGCACAAAAAGTATGATTATTGCTTAATTCTTTTAAAATTGCAGGCATCCAGTGAATTTTGGCATCATTTTGATTTTTTGTGACATCAAGTAATGTAATCTTGACATTAAAGTAAGATAGGTTAACATCATTCAGTGAGTAATATATTAAAATGTGTATAAATGCATGTATTCGCATGGCAGTCAAAAGTTTGGCTTGTACAGATATCTGTTGAAACAATTGTTAATTTGACAAAACCAATGAAATCCAATCTTTAGAATCTCATTCAAGACATCATCTTGGTCTGAATGGAGCTACTGTAAAGTCAAAAATTTTTGTTTGACATATTTCTCTAATTTTTTATAGTGTATGTTCGAATTATTTGCAAACAAGTGCTGGTGTAATCATAATGCCTTATAGAGCTTCTTTGTTAGTGAGAACCATGAATTTGTGAGGCATCAAATTTACGAAAATTTAATTAAGTTCTCCAAACATTTCCAAACTTACAGTATCACTATACACATTGAGTACCCTAAAGTGTTGGATGACTGTATTCATTCTTTCTTGTTGTTGTTTTTATGTTTGTGAGTGTGAACACATTTTCTCTGATCTGCTTGAAAAGATGTCCACACTAGTTTAAAACGTTAAACTTTTTTCTATGTATTTGACTTCTTACAGGAAGTGCTCTTCAAAGATCTTCAAACAAAAGACTTCTATCTTCAAGGCACGAATCAACCAACCAAGAAACCATCAGATGGTCATGTGACATCTCATTACTTCCTGTCCAGAGATGGAGTTGTCATCCATATTGTAGTATTTTACACCAGAGCTGCTGGATACTTGTGGCATGACAGTATTGAGGTGAATGAAATCTACAGAGGTGTGGTCCGAGATGATGAGCTGAAGCACTGGAGACACCAGGGTGCATTTGATAAGTAAGGATGCTTGTTTTTGTTCTTTAGAAAATGAGCTGAGTCATAAGGGTGCGTATTTCAGGTTGGCTGGAAATCATTGTTGGAATTTCAAAAGCTTTATTTTAAACTTTATATTTGATTCACATGAGAAAAGCACCTGTGTAGAATGACATGCTCTATTGTTTTTTATATATATTTAATAGTACAGACAATTATAATTAATCCAATAAGACAATAAACTTAAATCATGGCAAGAAGTAGATATATTTATATGATTAACATTTTCAGGTTTTCACTAAAACAAGCACCGCAGTTCACAGAAAAACTGCTGATACCAACTCCCATTCATACCTTCTTGGAGCAAGTGAAACATTCCCTATTCACACCTTGCAACCAGACGCGAGCCACACAGTTCCTCAGGACACACCCACAGGATGGGAGTGAGGAGGGGAGGAGGTTCACCAGAAAGTCTCGACAGATTATTGCACGGGCCAAACAGTACCTGGATGATCTTGATATACCCTTCTGGTTGAGTAGTGGAACTTGTCTGGGTATGTTGAGTAAAAATAAGATTTGATCAAGTGAGTCTGTAATTAGAAACCATTTCTTTATGGCTGTTCAGATGCAGAGGATGGTTAAAGATTTAAAATTACATTGTATAAAGGAATTGTACATTCCACCTTAACAAAGCCCTGGCTATCCAATATCAAATATGCTTTAAATTGAAGTTTACTTTTTATCAGATAATCAACAGTCCCCTGTAAATATAATTATGTTTGATCCAAGTCCTTTCAAGCATCATAGCAGACTTCAAACCAAGTTTCTGCCTTAGCTGTTTGTGGGGCATCAGCCCAAACACAACAACATCAGAAACACAGCAGTATATGCAAACATGTACACTGTATTATTATATAGGTTGGTTTCGACAGTGTGACATCATAACATACAGCCAGGACGTAGATCTTGGAATCTTTATCAAAGACTATAAGCCAGAGCTGGTGCCCACATTTGAAAGAGGAGGATTCTTCCTACATCTGGTGTTTGGAAAGGTAATAATAAACTATCATGAAAATCCTACAAAGTTCCAAGTTAGATATTGTCATTGTTGATGTGCAAATAAATTTTGGTCAAATTCTTCATTGACAAGATATTTAGTGGCAACGAAATGTCTGATGTCTGTCAACTTGTCAAGGGAAGTAAATCTGTACAAAGTTGGGAAAAATGATAGGTAACACACCCAAGCTAGAAACATGTATTATAAATGTCAATGTTATAAGAATCTTATATGGGGTTCTGTTCTAGATGGAAGTTTCCAACCCAAGGGATGACCGTGCTGAGCGGAACCGAGGCTCTGCCGAGGTTCCGCTCAGCACGGTCATCCCGAGGGTTGGAAACTTCCATCTAGAACAGAACACCATATTAGATTCTTTTTCTTGCACAACAACCCCCAAAATCTGGTTTATTTCAAGGTTTTGCGTATTTTTTTTTAGCCTGGGTGAGAACACCTGGGTGAGATGCAATTTTATCACCCAGGCAAAAAGTGTGGCAATTTCTGTCCGGTGTGCAAGAAGTATTTGGTATAGCCCTGCTTTTTCATAGAGACTCTAAAAACAAAAATATTTGGTCCACTTTGTCAGAATAAACATAACCAGTACCAAATATCTGTAGAATATTTCATTTAAAACCTCTTCATTTTAGGTATCAGACAGTTATGAGCTGTCATTTCAAGCTGGTGATATCAAGCTGGACTTGTTTTTCTTCTATGAGGAGTCTGACCACATGTGGAATGGGGGCACTTATGACCAGACCGGACAGAAATACAAGTAAGAAATTTGGGACAATTCGGACCGTGGCTATTTTGGCCCTGTCAATTCGGACCATAAAAAATTTGGCCATAGTCAATTCAGACCACGGCCACTAGTCAATTTGGACCGTGACCACTGGTCAATTCGGACCTTTTTTCCCTATGGTCAATTTGGACCTCAATAACAAAATTTCTTTGGTCAATTCAGAACTTTTGTGTTGGTCAATTTGGACCTTTTCAGTTATACTATCCAGATCTTAATTAGTAGTTAGTAAATACAGACCTTTTCAGTTATACAAATCCAGACCTTAATAGTTAGTAAAACATACTCTATTGAAAGACACCTTGAAAACAAATAATGTTAAGCATACATGTATTTCATATAATAATCTTTGTCAGATGACCAAATAAATAAAACAAAGCAATCTTTCAAATTTACATTATACAGTTCATTGATTCGAAATGAATGTTAAAAGAGTTAAATTAAAAGTATGTATGAATAGTTATCCTCTTCAACAACAAAATCAAAATGACTCTGCTCACTTATCAAAATGGTCACAACATGAATTTCTACTGGTAAAATGCAGTTGGTGCTGGCCTAATACCATTTACCAGCGCGTCGTGTACTTCACTCACAAATTCTGAAATAATGGCATGAGTACTGTAAGTTCGGAAATTTTTGCATGACTTTTATTTCGGGAATTTTCGATTTCTTAATTATTAGCGAGTCTTTTGAATTACCGAATGAGTACTCGTGCAGTATCTAAAGCTTACTGTAATTCTTTATTAGCAAGAACTTTATTTTTGTGAGGCAATGAATTTGCGAATATTAGGAAAAATTATATTCTCGCGAACATTTCCGGATTTACAGTATTACATGAATTTTCATTCCAATGATTTAAAGACACATGCAATCCTTCCATTTTGGCGAGTTGGGACCTTGAATCGATTTCAGCATTGACTGTTTCGGACCTTATTTCGGTTTGGTCAATGCAGACCTTAAACAGATTCCGATATTGGCTAATTCAGATTTAAATCCAAATTGAACCTTGGCTAATTCAGACCCAATTTCAAAAACCTTGATTTTGCAGGGTCCAAATTGACTAGTGGTTGAGATCTGAATAAGTAAAGGTCCAAATTAGTCAAGGTCCGAATTGTCCAAAGCTGAGGTCCGAATCAAATCTAAATTAGCCAAGGTCGGATTTAGCCTAGGTACGAATTGTCCACATACCCAAGTAAGACATTCACCATAAAATGACAAAACTAAGATATTAAAATCCTAAAACTTTAACTTGCAAAGTATTGGAGTACCACCCTAACTGAATGACAAACAAAGCAAGTCTGATCTGAGTCTACTATATATGAGCCGCCCCATGGGAAAACCAACAATCTGCATAGGCGAAAACAAAGGCGCAGATCAGCTTCGCGGTAACCGCGAAGCTGATCAGCGCCTTTGTTTTCGCTACTCGGATAGTACAATTCCTCTTCTACTTAAATCCGAAATTTCAAGCTTCTAGCTCTTTTCTGTGCTTGTACAGGTCGGTTTGTGTCGGACCTGTTCGGAAACCACATTGTTGGTTTTCCCAAGAGGCGGCTCATATGTAGAGCACAACCTGTCTGAAAATCATGTTTATTCTATGTCTGTTGTATCCATATTTCAGGTATATTTTTCCCAAGTTTTCTCTCAGTTGGACTGAGTTCCTAGGACTAAAGGTCAGGGTTCCCTATCCTTCTCTGCCCTATATTGAGGCAAATTATGGTGTAAATTGGAGTGAACCTGTCAAGCACTGGGAATGGAACAAAAGTCCTCCAAATGTCAGAGAAAATGGCTACTGGCCGAAAGAGGAGTGGGATGAAGTGATTCAAATTTACTGAGATTGGTTTTGCTAGGAAGAACTGATCTTTGGAGCATGTTCTCACATTCTCACAAAGATAACAATAATTTATGATATAGTGTTATATTATAAAGCAATCTTGGCTTATGAGACTTAGTGGGAACATTTTAGTAAAGAATCAAGAGGTTTTCAACTACTTTGAGTATAGTTTGCGGAGTGGGAGGTTTTAAACTAAACTAAATTGTTTGGGCCTCAATTTTTGATTGGCAATAAGAAAAGAGTAACATTTGAGAAGGCCTGTCTTAGTGTTGAGTCCTACACAAATAGTCACAGAAGATTATTAGAGGCTAGAAATTTTAGAGAGTTCAAGTGAAGTTAAGTAATATTGTGATTTCAAAGGTTTCCAACCAGGTCTGACACAAAAGATGGCTGGAGGGAGCATGGTGGCCTAGTGATAGATTGTCAGACTTGGAATCAAGAGGTCCTGGGTCCAAACCCCACTACCTAGGATGCTGTGTTTCCTCCTTGAGCAAAACACATTTACTTTCTAAAAGTATTGGTTAATATCAAGGAAGTGCTGCGATGACTGAAACAAACAGAACATGGCTAGAAACTTTAAATTTTAAGCCCCGTTTACACATTCACGATTTTTGGCTACGGTGTCGCTACGATTCGCCACGATTTGTAAAATCGTCGTGTACCGTGGTGCACCGTGGTCATTCGTAGTAGAACCGTGGTGAATCGTGGTGAATCTTGATGAATCGTGATGATTCGGGAAACTCTACGGCAGCGCTACGTAAGTTTTAAACTGTTTAAAACATTCGTGGCGTACCGTGGCGAATCGTGGTGGTAAATGGGCGTGGCCTAATTCTTAGCGCAACCGTAGCGGAATCGTGCTTATTCGTACTGACACCGTAGCTATATTCGTGGCTATTCGTGAGAGATCGTAGCCAATCGTGGAGCTCTGTAGCGAAACCGTGAAATCTTTAACACCACAAACTCTCACGATTCACCACGAATTGTGTACGGTTGTCCTACGAATCATCCACGGTTTTGCTACGGAGCTCCACGATTGGCCACGACGGCTACCACCGTGAATCGTACTAATACCGTATCGAACCGTACAAGCACCGTGAGCATTCGTTGTGCCACCATGGTTAATCCTCATTGACCGTAGCATTGCCGTCATGAATCGTCATTGATTCGTAGAGACTCCTTACAGACACCGTAGTAATACCGTGGACATTCTTACTAGAATCGTAGTGATACTGAATATTTCCACTTTTCGCCACGATTCACCACGATTCATCCCGATTTTTCTGACCATGAGAAACCGGGGTGAATCGTGGTGAATCGTAGAGGAAACCGTGAATGTATAAACGGAGCTTTAGGTTAAAGAAGTGGAAGGATTATTTTACTTATGAAGCAAGAATTCAGGCACTGATCAGCTGCACAGCTTCTGTTCAGCTCAGTTTCTTTTATAAAAAATTTACCATGAAATGCTGGATTAAAGACATTAAAAGGTTTATTGTTTTCATTTTATAGGTCACCTGATCCATTAGGCTCACAAGATAAGCTTATAGTATAGCAATGCCCTGGCATCTGTCTGTCGTCATCCACCATTTTCAAACATCATCGGCTCTGAACCTTCAGGGCATTCATGTAAAAAAATCATATTAAGCCCATCCTTTGAAAGGGCAAATAAAAGTTTCTTATCATGAAAACATGTCCGTGTAAAGTATACCCCGTCAAACCCCACTTTTATATAGTAAAACTGGGGTATGCTGGGATATACCTATTTTTAGCTCACCTGAGCCAAAGGCTCACAAGGTGAGCTTATAGTATAGTAGTCGAGCCGGCGTCCGTCCGTCAGTCCGTGCGTCCGTCCACATTTTCAAACTTGAATATCTCTAAGACAACAAGGCCAAATGTGACCAAATTTTATCTAAAGCATCATTGAGGAGGGGGAAAGGTTGTATTAGGTTTTGGGCCAGGTCTGATCAGAACTCTGGTTTCCATGGCAACAGATAGCTCCCATAGACTTACAATGGGAAAAAACATATAAAAATCTTCTTCTCTGAAACCACAAGGCCAAGAGCTCTCATATTTTGTGTGTAGCAATGTCTAGTGGTCCTCTTCATAAATCCTGCCAACCGTGCCCCTGGGGTCCATACGGGCCCGTCCCGGGGGCGTCTTTGGGAAAATATAGAAAAACCTTCTTCTCTGAAACCACAAAGCCCAGAGCTTTCATATTTTGTGTGTAGCAGTGTTTAGTGGTCTTTATAAATCCTGCCAACCATGGCCCTGGGGTCAAAAATGACCCCGCCTCGGGGGTCATTAGCCCCCATAGACTTACAATGGGAAAAACATAAAAAAATCTTCTTCTCTGAAACCAAAAAGCCCAGAGCTTTCATATTTTGTGTTTAGCAATGTCTCGTGGTCCTCTTTATAAATCCTGCCAACCGTGCCCCTGGGGTCCATACGGGCCCCGCCCCGGGGGCCTCATGGGGAAAATATAAAAAAATCTTCTTCTCCGAAACCACAAGGCCCAGAGCATTCATATTTTGTGTGTAGCAGTGTATAGTGGTCCTCTTTATAAATCCTGCCAGCCGTGCCCCTGGGGTCCATACGGGACCCGCCCAGGGGGCGTCATGGGAAAAACTTAAAAAAATCTTCTCCTCCAAAACCACAAGGCCTAGAGCTTTCATATTTTGTGTGTAGCAATGTATAATGGTCCTCTTTATAAATCCTGCCTACCGTGCCCCTGGAGTCCATACGGGCCCCACCCCCGGGGTGTCATGGGAAAAACATAAAAAAATCTTCTTCTCCAAAACCACAAGGCCCAAAGCTTTCATATTTTGTATGTAACAGTGTTTAGTGGTCCTCTATATAAATCCTGCCAATCATGCCTCTGGGGTCAAAAATGGCCGCGCCCCGGGAGTCATTAGCTCCCATAGACTTACAATGGGAAAAACATAAAAAAAAATCTTCTTCTCCAAAACCACAAGGCCCAGAGCTTTCATATTTTGTCAGTAGCAATGTATAGTGGTCCTCTTTATAAATCCTGCCAACCGTGCCCCTGGGGTCCATATGGGCCCCGCCCCGGGGGCGTCATGGGAAAAACTTTAAAAAATCTTTCTTCTCCGAAACCACAAGGCCCAGAGCTTTCATATTTTGTTTTTAGCAATGTATAGTGGTCCTCTTTATAAATCCTGCCAACTGTGCCCCTGGGGTCCATACGGGCCCCGCCCAGGGGGCGTCATGGGAAAAACGAAAAAAAATCTTCTTCTCCGAAACCATATGGCCCAGAGCTTTCATATGATGTGTGGACCAATGTATAATACTCTCCTTTATAAATGCTGCCAACGGTGCCCCTGGGGTCCATACAGGCCACACCCCAGGCATGTCATTATCTACCATAGACTTATAATGGAAATCTTCTCTGGAACAGCATGACACAAAGCTTGTATATTTGATATACAACATTGTCATGTGGAGCTCTACATAAATCCTGCCAATCTCGCCCCTGGGGTCAAATATGGCCCCACCACGGGGGTCATTATAGGACCCTGACCTTGTTAGATGATTTTTTCAAGTGAACCAAAATGGCAGAAAAGAGGATATACAATCCAGACAAGAGCTCTTCTGCTGATTAAGTAGGGTTTCAAGGTCACATGACCAAGATGGCCACCATACCCATATATGGTAAAAACCCCAATTACTTTGTCCAGTGACTGTACTTGTTGACTCTCAGGTGAGCGATCGTTGCCCCTGGGCTACTTGTTCTTATTTTTGCTCCAAAACATAGATTGTGGGTACTTGTTAGAACCGCCTCAGCGAGGCGGTTCTAACGTGTATCCGTTCTAACATGTATCCACAATCTATGTTTTGAGCAAAAATAAGAAAAATATCAAAATTTTTCTACTAAAAATTTTCATTTTTTACAACTTTAAAACTCTCTGTATATTGTATGGGCATGTTTTCGTAATGTGTAAATGGTCCAGGTTGAGATGGCTGCCATGTCTTTATATGGTAAAATCTTTTTACAATCTTTAGAATCTTAAGTCCTATGATCTTGAAACTTGACATGAAGCACTAGGGGCTGATGCTTTACAATATTTGTTTGAAGGATGACCTTGAGACCTTGACCTATTTTATGGCAAAGTCAAACCCGGTCCCCTGTATATGCATTTGTATAGAAGAAAAGTATTAAAAATAATGCACCTGTAATGCAACCACTGCCTTTCCCACCTATGTTGGAAGGGCGGGTATTATGAGTTTTCAGCTTTCAGTGCCCTGCCATAAGCCCCAAACTAGGGACAAACTGGATCTCCCTTGGCTTGGGTACGGATCCTTTATGTTAAAACACTGTCATTTCCCCTGCACTGCGGGTACAATCAAAAAGTAATTGCCCCGCATTTTAGCCAGGCTATCCCCCATTCTTCCGTTTTTAGGTGTGTGTCTGTGTGTGTGTCTGTGTGTGTGTGTGTGGGGGGGGGGGGGCGAGGTTACAAGTGACAGGTGCATGAAGTTCTAAAAACAATAACCAGAGGACCAATGGTCCTGTAAACGCTCACCTGAGATCTGCTGTATATACAAATGTTATAGAAAATAGTCCCAGTATAGGGGCAGATGAAGCCCTTAGGCCTTTTTTTTTCAGATTAATCAATATACTGTCCATACAAGTTTTTCCCTTCAAATTACATTTTAACAGTTTACGGTTACCCATTCAAATACATAGGCAGCCCATGTTGACCTTGCCATAAAATAGGTCAAGGTCATCACAGGGTCATCATTTATACATACATTGTAGTACTTAAGTCATTGATGCTTCATGCAAAGTTTCTTCGAAATAGGTCTACTGGTTCCGGAGAAGAAGATTTTTGAAGGGTTTATACCATATATGGGCATGGCGGCCATCTTGGTCATGTGACCTTGATTATTTACATGCACATTGATTCCCCCATTCTATAGATGATTCACATGAAATTTGGCTTTGATTGGCCATGCGGTTTCACAGGACAAGATGTTTGAATATTATGGTAATATACATGTATAATGCCCCAGGGTTGGGGCAAATGAGCCCCTGGGGTCCAATTTTTTTCAGAATCATTAATATTCAGTCCTACTGCCCATTTCCTGCAAGACTTTCACTTTAAATGACATTTTAAAAGTTTTCCCCATTCAAATGCATTGGCGACCTATGTTGACCTTGCTGTAAAATACGTCAAGGTCATCCAAAGGTCATAATTCATACACACATTGTAGTACTCTAGTCCCTGATGCTTCATGCCATGTTTCGTTGAAATCGGTCCATTGGTTCAGGAGAAGAAGAATTTTAAAGGGTTTTACCATATATGGGCATGGCGGCCATCTTGGTCATGTGACCTGGATTATTTATAAACACATTGATTCCCCCTTCCCATAGATGCTTCCTATAAAATTGGGCTTCGATTGGCCAAGTGGTTTCAGAGAAGAAGATTTTTGAATATTTTTGTAATATACATGTATATTGTCCTGGGGTGGGGGCAGACCAACCCCTGGGGTCCAATTTTTTTTCAGAATTACCTACCTTCAGTCCATTTGCCCATTTCCTGCAAGATTTGCCTTTCAAATGACATTTTAACAATTTTCCCCATTCAAATGCATGGGCGACCTATGTTGACCTTGCCATAAAATACGTCAAGGTCATCCAAAGGTCATAATTTATAAACACATTGTAGTACTCTAGTCCCCGATGCTTCATGCCAAGTTTCGTTGAAATCAGTCCAGTGGTTCCGGAGAAAAATAATTTTAAAGGGTTTTTACCATATATGGGCATGGCGGCCATCTTGGTCAGGTGACCTGGATTATTTATAAACACTTTGATTCCTCCTTCCCATAGATGCTTCCTATAAAATTGGGCTTTGATTGGCCAAGCGGTTTCAGAGAAGAAGATCTTTGAATATTTTTGTAATATACATGTATATTGCCCCCGGACGGGGGAAGACCAACCCCTGGGGTCCATTTTTTTTTTTCAGAATTACCTACCTTCAGTCCATTTGCCCATTTCATGCAAGATTTGCCTTTCAAATGACATTTTAACAATTTTCCCCATTCAAATGCATGGGCGACATATGTTGACCTTGCCGTAAAATAGGTCAAGGTCACCGCAAGGTCATGATTTATATACACATTGTAGTACTTGAGTCATTGATGCTTCATGCCAAGTTTGGTTGAAATCGGTCCAGTGGTTCCGGAGAAGAAGATTTTTGAAGGGTTTTTACCATATATGGGCATGGCGGCCATCTTGGTCATGTGACCTGGATTATTTATATACACATTGGTTCCCCCTTCCCATAGATGCTTCATGTAAAATTTGGCTTTGATTGGCCAAGCTGTTTCAGAGAAGAAGATCTTTGAAAATGGTGGACGACGGACGGACGGACGGACGACGGAGCATGGGTATACTATAAGCTCACCTTGTGAGCCTGACGGCTCAGGTGAGCTAAAAAGTGGCAATGACAAGGCCAGTACCCTCTTAATAATGTATGCATAAATATTGCATAAAGAAAGTTCTTTCTTACACATTATGTCCAGTTACTCAAAGTATACCAGTAAGTATTCAAAACTGCCTTTGACATGAGGACCAGAAATTTGCGCAAAACAGTAACACAAGTTGCGCAGTCACTGAAAATATAAATTCAGGTGATGAAGAAAAACTTAAGCAAATGCTAGGCTGTCGGGGTGCCCTTGTGTGTTATGAATTATGAGCCATGCTGAATGCGAAAACAAAGGCACAGATCAGCTGTGCAGTTACTGCACAGCTGATCAGCAGATTTGTTTTCACTACACAGATAGTACAATCCATCCTCTACCTAAATCTGAAACTTTACCATCTCCTGGGACTGTATATGCTGGTCTTGTCTGTACTAAAACACCAAAGACAACTTTTGTCATGTCATGGCTCATTTATAATATGACCTCACTTTGCTTTTGTTGGTGCATTTGCATTTAAGAATATGGTATTTCTGCCTCTAATCAGCTTTTGAATGTATGATTAAATAAGATTATCATTTATTATCAGTCAATCTTTTTGCATGTAGTCAACTTGAATTAAGGCCATGGATTAATTGTCTTTTAATAGGTCGATTTACAGATTAAAATATAGATTCCAATTTATGTAGTACAATACAAACTTCTGCAAATAGAGCTACTGTTTGTATATTATACAGCTTTATAGGACTTAATGCCAAATAAATATTTGGGAAAATAGAGACTGAATAGTCATTGTTGAAAAACATAATTGATTATGAAATTGTGATTCAGACATTTCATTTGGTAACTTGGGACATTTGTAATCGGTGTTTTGAATTAGAGAAAGACAGTCATTTCCATGGTGTATTTGTGAAACTATCAAATTAAATGTGCCATTTTAAGACTTTGGAAGGTGACCATCACAATAAAAGGATAACTGATACCTTCTGAAATTTAAAAACAGTGGTTTTATACTATGATATCGTGCACCTAGTTTCAGAAATAGTGATTTAGTTAAAACAGTTTATTTTTAAGACACAGAAAACTTTAGGGAGAAACTACTCAAAACTCAACATGGCATCATTAATGTCTTCCCTAGGAGATTTACTGGTGTGTCCAGTCTGTAAGGAAGTTTATCGTCAACCAAGGACGTTACCATGCCAACATAACCTATGTCAGGACTGCTTGACAACCCTGATTTCTAAAGTTAGTGACCTTGAGCAGAAGGGGACAGATTTTCCATGTCCGGTGTGTAGAAATGTTACAAAGCTAACGGACGGGACAATAGATGTTCAAGTTGCTGCATTTCCTATAAATAGACTGGTTCTGTCAATGATGGATGCAGTAATGGCCCATGAAGATGACTGGCCGAAATGTAAGCTCCATCCCGACAAAAGTGCAGACTTGGTCTGTGTCACTCATGATATCCTGGTCTGCAGCAAGTGTATACTGAAGGACCACAAGCATTGTAGAGTGCTTGATATGGGAGATTATGTCAAAAGTGAGTTTTATAAGGTGAAATGTTCGGAAGTTAGTGATAGACTCAAAAGATATAAGCAACATTTAAAGACAATTGTGTCTGAAATAGCCTACAAGATGGAAGATGTTACAAAAGATGAAGAGAATCTGCTACTTGATCTAAATAGTATGAGAGAGACTATAAATAAAACATTTGACTCAATGCAAGAAAAGCTAACTGCAAAATCAACTCAGTATAGAGCAAACGGGTTAAACACATTGCAGAAACAGAAAGCCATGCTTGAAGAGTTGGTTTCTGATATTGAAACATCTATGGGTGAAATGGGCGAATGTAAAGAATCTGATGTAGCATCTAAGAGACTGTTATCCCTAAGGACTGCTGAAGCTAATCTAAAGATGGTTGATGTTGAAATAGGGTCAATAACATTTCTTCCCGCAAGTTTCAGACTGAAGGCGACATCAAAGTTTGAGACGGCCATGACAATGCTCCGAGATTCAATTGACATTGAAACCATTGATACGAAAATTGAAATTCCCCCAGTGCCACCTACAATTAAAACACATCCTGTGTCTCCAAAGAGGGAAAAGGCTATAGCACCACAGGATATCTGTGCTGTGAAGATCAAAGAGTGTGGCATGAGACTACATTCTGATGAAAGTCCTTGTGACGTGACAGGAACTGCCATTATGCCTGATGGACGACTTGTGTTGGTAGATTTCAATAATAAAAAGTTGAAAGTTGTTGATAAAGACTTTAAGCTTCTAACTGATTTCAAGATGGATCACTATGTATTTGATGCCACAGTAGTTGATGAAAATCAAGTTGCTGTCACGATGCCAAGAGAGAAAATGATCCATATCATAAGCTTGCAAGATGGGTCAAAATCATCAGAGAGCATAGCAACACGACTGGAATGCTGGGGTATAGATACTTTTGATGACAAGTTTGTTACTGTTACAAGCAATGATTGTCATATGGTTCTAATTATGAACAGAAAAGGAGTGGAACTAGTTTCAGCAAACCTAGGCACACATGATCCGAACTTGAAATGGCCAATATCGGTTTGTGTTGACACAAGGGACAGAATATTCATTGCTTGTCAGGGTGAAGGTCGCTCAGATGAGGTTAAAGGGTCACTGATAATGATTGACAGGGCTGGAGAGGTCAAGCACATGTTCATAGATGATAATCTGATAAAGCCAACATCATGTACAATGGATGACGATGCAAATGTGTATGTGTGTGGGCTAGACTCGGCTAATGTGTATCAGGTTGTGAAGTCTGGAGACCAACTTTGTCCTGTTATTTCAGGATTGTACAAACCTATTCACATTAATTTTGAGAATGTAACGAACAGTTTATTCATCACAGAAAGATTTTGTGATATTATAGGGGTGTACAACCTGCAGTGATAATGCTTTTCTGTCTTAAGATACTGAACACTGCTAACAATTTTGGTAATTCAATATTTCAATATTCAATTCAGTGTCAGTTTTCTGGATGGTTTATTTATTGTTAAGACTGAAATGAAAATTGGCTGCAGTCTAGTCAGTGTGTAAATATTAAATATGACAAAAGAAATATAGATTATTAGAAAATTTTGAACAAAGTGGACATATTGAGGATTTTTTCTGTCAAGGCTGATTTTACATATCATATCTTGTGTGTTTAGCTAGGCAGATCAAATTCTCTAAAAAAACAGTTTGTAGGTATTATCTAGTAGTGTGAACTAAATCATGAACAAAGCTTTCAAACTGACTTGTCTGGGTTATTTACCTTGTTGACATTTTGTAAATACATGCTATGAAAAGAATGTAAGATAATCTATGATAATCCTGACTGGTTTATAAGATTAATGGATAATGTAAGCCTCGACGCGAGAAAACCGGTCTGCATGGTTTCCGAGCAGGGCCATCACAAACCAGCCTGTACATACATAGAAGCAGGCTAGAAACTTGAAATTTGGAATTTAAGAAGAGGGATTGTACTATCTGTATAGGGAAAACAAAGGCGCTGATCTGCAGCTTTGTTTTTGCATAGGCAAAAAATGTTTTCTCATGACGCATCTCGTATTATAAAGCAGGATTTTGGGCCTTGTCATGATGTTATGTTTGAATTTAAAAAGGTTAAAGTAAGCAATGATCAGGAAATAGCGCAATCAGAATGAAAGTCTCAGTCTAAAAACTGAGGTGGGAAAAACTACATTGACAACAGAGAACATGTAGTAAACTGGGTTAGCAGCTATTTCCCCACAGGTGGCCACTCAGTTGCCCCAACTTAACCGAATATATAAAAACACACAAAGTTTGAAAACAATAAAAAAACTCAACACCAAAACATAAAACAATTAAAGAGTGTTTCCTCGTGTCTGGATCTGAATTTTTACAGATATTTTGCAACTGTTTAAATGTAGATGAAATATTTTCTTGGCACAATTGTCGCAAACTGTACTTATGCATAAACAGAACTCAGCGATTACATACATGTATATAGATCCAGACAGGCTAGGTCTGATATAAACTCTCTTTGTGCAGCTAATAAACATGTTTTTGAAGTCACCCACCGAAAAGTACCGCAATCCCCTTGTCAAAAAGGATGCAAATACCATCATGACCCACCTGAGGGACTTTGAGGTCAGGGTCACAGACTTTGAAATTTTATGTTAAAATTTTTACTTTGAAGTTTTTAGAAGGCTCTGTCTCTTGAACTTGTGGATGGACCTGGTAGATTCTTTATCTACTGTAAGCTATTTGTCCGATTCGTGTTACCTTGAGCTGAAAAGTAAATGGCTTGCAAACATAAATTCATCTAAATTTACTTTGGACAAACAATCAGAAGCAAGGCTCGGCTATGTTCAAAATTTTATTCCAAATTCTATAATGTAGACACAGTACAGATTCGTACATGTATAATATAATTAGTGCAAAATAATGCCAATTATAATACCTGTAAAGTTTACATGTCACCTCTATGTGACCTGCATTGTCCCCTTTACCTATTAATGGAACACGGAACCAAAAGTCACCTTTGACACAATAAATAAACATTGCAAGAAGTTTAATGTGATGCTTTGTCAGAACCGAGTCAGAATGTCTCTTTTTTCAATAATTTTTGTAATGTTAGGATGCGGCCATCACATGCCGGGTACTTAAGGGTAACCAAAAAACAGTGAAGTAGGTTTAAAATCCTGGGGTAAGTAACTCAATAGGCATCATAAGTTCCCCTACTTACGACATACTTACAATGGTCTTGAGATGACCACCTTAAAATTTACGCCCTTGCTATTCCAATTACTCTTAAGTTATCATAACTTTTTGAAATAATGGTGCCACTTCCTAAGATAAGATGGTGCTAAGGTGGGCTTCAGTTGACCGTAAAGTTACAATGCTGTTAAGTCGTCATCGTAACTTAACATCCTTTTCAGTTATTCACCATAATCCATAAGAGATTGATACTTTGGTTGTAAGTTGATCTTAAGCTTAAAATGGTTTTGAGTTACCAACCCCTGATCTCTACTCTACCACTGAGCCTCTGCACTCATGGGCCGACTTCGACTGGAACTATTCTAACTATGGTGTTACTATGGGAGATGTGGTCTGGTACCCGACTTCTCCATAACAAATGAGATTGACCAATCACAGCCATCGTTAGAAGCCTCCATCACAGAAGAGTTTTACCGTCCCCAAACTAACCATGGTAGCTACCAAAACTATGGGCTGGGTTCCTTTGGTAATAGCCTTTTCTATCTCCAATACAGAAGAGCTTTACTATAGCATGAATCCAACAACAATGGTAGCTACCATAGTCCCAATCGAAGTCGGCCTTAATAAGTGTGACATTCTCAAGTTCAAGGACAGATAGATCTATTCAAACAGCACAGAATCTGATACATGACTGTCTGATTAGAGTTTACACTATTTTCCATTAATTTTTATAGGCATGTTTTGGAGGCTTTTTTCTACCACTGAACCTCTTTAATGCCATTTCTGAGAAATTAACAATATTTATTCAACATAACACTCAAGAATGAAGGAAGACTATAGTTTCCAGACGATCATAGTAGACTTTTGTCACAGATTTACTGTTATCAGTATGAAAGACATGCCTGTTCCTATTGGTCAAATACATTCATTTCATTCATTTGTATAACTGTAAACCAGTGACGTAATCTACTACGATTGTCCGGGATCTATACATACATTTTTGCTAATTTTGAGACTATAATGCCTTAGGATTTCAAAGTTCTTGTTTATTTTTCTTGCTTATTTTTCTTGCTAAGATTACTACGAGGTACAAAGACTACTAGTACCCACTTGCGAATTCAAAAACTTGTGAATAAGCCAGTATTAGAAAATTCAGCTTCAGATCATGCTAATGTTTCAAAACTTGCTGTACAACCAAATGTGCTAAATGTACAACAAATCAAATGAGCCGCCTCATGAGAAAACAAACAATCTACATATGTGAAAACAAAGGCTCAGATCAACTTTGCAGTTACCTTTGTTTTCGCTATACGAATAGTACAATTCTTCTCCTTTCTAAATCCAAAATTTACAGCCTCTAGCTGTCTTCTGTGCTTCAGCCCTCTTTGTGACGGACCTGTTCCGAAACCACATTGTTGTTTTCCCATGAAGTCGCTCAAATGATGCAGCAGAAAAAATAATAGACCAAACTTGGAGAACAAACGTGAAATGAACACAAACAATAAAAAATGAACACAACAATAATTCACATAAAATATCACAGCTAACTTTGTACATTAATAGTCAATATGAAATTTTACCATAGAGAACAGTCGGGACTATGACATGCATTTTTCTACATATTATAATAGAAAGTTTTGATTTATTTGCTAACAAAAATCACAATATCCTTTTGTAGTAAAATTGTTCACCAATATCTTGGTGATACTTGTAATGAATACAACACATTGTAAACCAAGAGAATATTCATATTGTGGATAAACATATGTATGACATGTGAGCCACATCATGAGAAAACCGGAATTTTGCATATGCGGAACAAAGGCACATAATTATCAGCTGTGCATCAAATGCACAGCTGATCAGCGCCTTTGATTTGGTTACATGGATAGTATAATTCCTCTTCTAAATCTGAAATTTCAAGCTTCTAGTCATCTTCTGTGGCTGTACAGGGCAGTTTGTGTCAGGCGAGGTCGGAAACCCCAGACCAGTTTTCTCACATCATGTATAAATTGAGCCACAAGAAAACCTGATTTTTGGCGTAAGCAAAAACATAGGGTCAGATTGGCTACGCAAAGATTGTACAGCAAATCAGCATGTTTGATTTTGCTATATATTGATAGCAAAGTCCTTTTTTTCTAAATATGTCACAATAACTTAAATATTAATTGTGGATGGCCTCTAAAACTGTGTCCTAATTCTGAGATTATACTGTTTGTATAGTGTCATTCCTGTTAGGAAACCCCACAAAGCGGCTCATTGACTTAAGAACAAGCTATTTTCTCTTTGTGTGTGATATAACCCTGCACCACTAGTGACTACTCTGTTTATATTCTGTAAACATTTTAGTGTATCTGCACTCTGCATCTTCCAACCAATTTGCACCATTTTTAGTGTATTTGCACTGATCTAAGTACATATGCACCCTCCTCAGTGTACATGCACTACAATTTCAGTACAGTGTTATCCTGTCCTTCTTGGGCATCCATACACCTACAGCCACATCACTCCCTGCACTGGCCAATACACCATTGTTGTAACTTATCTGGAAATAAAACAAAATCTTCAGGTTAAGCTTGTAGCTTTTAGCAATCTGATAATGATTTAACAGTCCTCTTAAAAGCAGATAATGTCAAACCCCCTATAGAATGAACACATCAGGTGATTCCAGTAGTTACCCTACTGATATTTGGAGAAAAAGCAAAAACTTTCTTCAATATTTCATATTTTTCCTTCTATCCTATTTATCATGTTTCAATGCATGCAGATGTGAAATATTTTCAAAATTTGCAAGGGCTCAGTTCTAAAAGGGTTTGTGGGTACCTTTTCAATGGGGGTAATTCTATAACATTAATTATTTACATATACGTTCTAAGCAAAACTAGGAAGTATTTTTAGTCTTTCAAATAAAGCTTTATCAAATTTTTCAAAGATGGTATGAGTATTGAAATAATATTGAAATGACCACAAATCTTGAAGTGGTATGGCTAATATTACTTACCCTGGCGACTGGTGCAGCATGTGCAGTGAGATTAGCTATAGTGGTCGGCTCTAGAACTGGGTCTGACACCTTGACATGGTTATCGGTTGAACAGGTGAATATTCCCCCATCTGTGTGTATAACGCCTGTCAATCTACCAGAGTGCCCCACATCAATCGTCTGAAATATGCACAAGAACAGGTAAATATTCTACTTTGCTTGATTTGGTAATGGCCTAACATACCAGTGACAGCTTTTTTGACATAGCAACCACTTCCTAGGTGCTAACCAGGCCCCGAGGTTATAAAACTTTTTTCATGCTCAGCTCAGCTGAGACTAAAATTTATCCTGCTCATGAATGTTAAAATGCCAACAATTGTTGGCATTTTAACATTTATTAGCAGGATAAATTACTAGTTTTTGAGTTTTGAACCTGAATTTTCCACTAATTTTGATTATTTCAACATTTATGAGCAGTTGAAATTTCATGCTCAGCTGAGCTGAGCTTGAAAAAAGTTTTATAACCTCGGGGCCAGTACTCTGGGGAGCCAAAAAGTCCTACTCGAGGACTGCATACCACAGACGTAGGTATCGGAACCAAGGACCTATGTACTTTACCACAATGCTACAACTCTCCCTGTTCCACAATCTACATGTATCACACCAGTTCCCTATACCAGTGTGGTAGAAGTCAATGGTCAGAAATGTATAAGAATCATGGAAATGGACGTAGACTTTCGGCATACATAATTTTGATAATGCACAATGTAAGTTAATATTAGAGCCTTTTAAATGAAGTGCCTTTGCTTGTTTAAGTTATTGTCAAACTTTTCCACCAGTCAACTTCTCTTCACTCATGTATGGATGGTCAACGCTTCCTGGGTAATAAACCAATACAATGAACCATGGAGAGCATAAAGTGTCTTGCTACAGGACATTACAAAGCAATTGGAAACTCTTACTCTGGAAACCTACGATGTATATCTAGGCCATTGTGTTCCATATGAACGATGCTATCACTTCAATGGGCTTGATTAATGTCTACCTATTATGTGTAGGAGAAAGCTAGACTAGGGTAATCAAATTTTTATTACCTGTTTCCCTACCCACATTTGAGGCCTATAACAGTACAGGTTTAATGGGTCTTCAAACTAACAAAGTCTGTTACCTGCATTGTAGTTTCATCAAATAATCCATCCCTGGCATCTAGGAGCTGTAGTTTCCCCTCTTTGTTCCCCGACCATAACTGACCATCACTGTAACTCAGGTCCAACACAAAACTCTCGGTCTGAAAAACAAGGCTGTGCACTTCATAGGTTCTGGAAATCCAGACAAATTTACATATTTATGATGCAAACTTATCAAAGCAGCAAAGTTAGACACCAAGTTCACTTTGTCTCCCTATTTGTCTATTTTCCAGAAAATATCACCATATTTGGATATTCAAATTTGTGTATCACAAGTAAATATACAAAATAATTCAAAAATGAGGAGAGTATATCATACAATGAATACCCATGTTAGACTGCTCTTTTGAAAGCAGTCTTATATGAGACGTGTCATGAGAAAACCAGATTTTTACCTAGGCGAAAACAAAGGCACAGATCAGCTTCGCAGCAACTGTGAAGCTGATCAGCGCCTTTGTTTTCGCTACAAGGACAGTACAGTTCCCCCACTTTCTAAATGCAAAGTCTCTAGCCATCTTCTGTGACTGCACAAGCCGGTTTGTGTCGGAGCTGGTTGGAAACCCCGAAGCCAAGTTTTCTTGTGTCACGGCTCATATTGTTTTGGGCACGGTCTATTTGTATAATACTTTGGTAAGAGCAAAGCATAAATACAAAAACCAAACTCTAATACCTGTATCCTTTTATAATTTTTCCCAGCCACTCTGTCGTATATAGATATGACTTTATCCTCACTGCCTGTTATCACATATTTATCATCCGCCGCTATACTTAGTATAGGCTGTGTGTGGTACCGTTTCAATATGAAGTCGTCGGGAGCCCGAGGATCCACCATGTAAAGGCGCTTGTCAAACCCGCCAGCCGCAATGAAGTTAGGCTCAAAGTGTAAGGCCAACAGTGCTGATTTGCACCTGAAAGAAAAGGAATGATCCATTTGCTACGTCTAGACCTCTATAAATCTAATCAGCCCGTATCTCACGGAATGCGACAACTGGAGACTTGTTCGCAACTACTTCATGACACTTTCGCGACAAATATGAGCACTATAAATGCAATTTTCATGTTGCAATCTCATTAACTCAATTAAGCCTTGCGTCCCTTTTATGGGACATAGGCAAACAGAATAGCCCCAGATGTGACACCGCAAAACGCGGCGTCCCATCTGGGGCTATTCTGTTTGCTTAGAGAACTTTCATCGAAAAATTGAATGAAATTTAAAAATCACTCCTGATGCCCCTAAAAATGAAAGTGGACTCACCCTAATAATAATGATGGGAAAATCCATTTGTCAAATATGGGTTAAATGGACATTTATGCGACAATTTTGTGCATTTCTGCCAGATTTTGCATATACATGTATGTCTCACGACTGTCCCATGACAGTTGAGAGACACTCGTACAACAGTTGCAAGAGTGTCTCACGCCATAAAGATAAATGTTATTAAATTTTATTTTCGCTCATATGACAGTCACATGACATTAATGAAAGTGACTTACCACATTTGAATGAATGTCATGAGAATTTATTTTCTCACCAGATAGTCATGAGTTGTTCTCATTTATTCTCAAGACTGTTGTGCGACAGTCATAAGACATTCATGCGAGTATAGCAAATTTTTTCGCATTGCAAATTCATAAAAATTTGTGGCGACCCAAGTTGTGACAAAATTCTTGACAGTCAACACTCACATGAATGTTGTACCACTGTTGTGTGACACGTTTGCAATGACTATATGATGCTTTATGCCAACATTTTATCGTATAAATTTTAAAACATGATTCTTTCGCAAATGTATGGTAACTAATCTGCGACACATAAATTTGCATACCAGTGAGATACTAGCTTTACATTTGATTTTGCTACAAGTATCTTAAAAGTATGTTTTGATACTAAATAAAGGAATTTAGTGATGGTTATAGAAGACACATATACAGCCTTGCTGTATGAGCTAGATTTTAAAGCTATGCATAGTGTGTCTGCACGGGGACCCAACTGTTAATCGTGATTATTGATGGGACGTGGAATGTTAATGCATGCTGTTATGAAGTTTCGTATGCGTCGGCGAGATCGTTACGAATGCGACGTTCCACATCCTCTGCCCTTGGACCGTAAGTAGCATATGTTTTGCTCTCGTGAAAATAAACAAAGCCGAGTTTGCAAAATCGGCGTCCACTATGATCTGCAAAATTCTTCTATGTTCCCACCTGAAGTCAATTGGAATACTTACGGCACTTGTGTTTTTCAGCTAATGGTTTATAAAGTTGACCTGTAGATACAATTTTGCCACGGAAACTCATTACACTCTTAAAATCCTTTTGTTTTTCTTTGTCTTGGTCGTAAACTAAGAAGTATAACACAGTCCTTTGGGTGTCTTTATTGAAATTTGTATCCAAACGGCTTTGTAAATGCACATTTATTTACTGAGCATGAAAAACAGTAAGATAAACATCTTTTGTATGCATCAGAAGATTATAGTGGACGCCGATTTTGTAAACTCGGCTTTGTTTATTTTCGTGAGAGCAAAACGTTCAAGGGCAGAGGATGTGGAATGTCGCATTCGTAACAATATCGCTGACGCATACGAAACTTCATATTAGCATGCATTAACATTCCATGTCGCATCAATAATCATGATTAACAGTTGGGTCCCCGTGGCCTGGATATTGTTGCAAGTTAAGCAACGCTGAGCTCGGTTAGTGGCTGGATGGGAGACCCAAGGTGGAGCAGGGATGATTGAGTAGACAGCTGCTCATGGTGGTTACCATCAAATATTTCTACAGCAACAGTCGAAACAGGTATAAAGCAGTACCTTCTATATTTAGAATCAAAATATCTTTCATGGATCTCCTCGCTGAAGTGTACTAATTGAGCGTATAAGATAAAATCACTGAACCATGACATTAGTTCACATTGACCTATGACTACCGGTTACTTTGGGGTCAAAGGTTTGGTCATACTTACTCATATTGTGAAAGAAGTTTGCTTACTGTGTGATGAAATATATGTTGTGAAAGAAGTTTGCTTACTGTGTGATGAGATATAGGACAAAATCACAGAACCATGAAATTAGGTCACAGTGACCTATAAGTATATTAGGGTCAAAGATCGGCAATATACCGTCATCCTCCCCGCGCTATATTTCCACCACCTCCCGCCATACCCATCCACCCTCCAGATTTCTCAGATTTATAGATATGAAATATTGAATACGGAATAAACCTAATTTGCATATTATTTGCTCATTAAATTGTAAAGGAGAACAACTTTGAATGCAGTTTATTCCGTAGCGGGGACGATGACGGTATATTGCCCAAATCCAGTCATACTAACTCGTAATCAGAAAAAAGTATAAAATATAATAATGAGTGTCAAGATATAAGGCAAAATCACTGAACCATGAAATTAGGTCACAGCGACCTCAGACCAATATGGGGTCAAAGGTCTGGTCATACTCAAATTGTGAAAGAAGTATGCTCATATACTGATGAGAGATGAGATAAGGCAAAATCACCTGCCATGAAATAAGGTGGCAGTGACCCAAGACTGCTTTGAGGTCAAAAAGGTCTGGTCATACTCACTCATATTGTTAAAGATGTATTCTCATATACTGTCACAAGCAAGTTCTATAACCTAAGTATATCAGGCATCTAGCTTCATAATGTTTCATAGTGACTCCAACTGTTTTTTCAAACTCAACTTTTCTGCTCAGCTTTTACAAAAATGGTGTCTCCAGTCCTCTAGAAATATAGAATTACATCACTTTTCCACAAAGAAGTTCATTTAAATGAGAAACTATTGCCTTGACAACAGGAACATGCACTAAATCCTTCACCATTGTTGACAATGGTTGACAATGACTGATAGCCTCAAACCCAAAATAATACCTTGCAATTCATTTTTACTTTTATTGTTCTATTGCAAAACATTGCATGAAATAGTTTTTTAAGTAGTCAGACAACCAAATTAAATGCTAGAAAATTGTTCAATTTGAAAAATAATAAAAAAAATCAAAAGGTCAAATAGTCTCAGAGCATGGGTCAAGCAGTGACCTGTAAGTGACCTCACAGGTTCCCAGCTATGCAATGGCCATGGCCATGGAGCAAGGTACCAAATCCAATATGGCCACTGAGCAAGGTATGAAAATGAAGTAAACAAAATTTATTTTGGCTTGCGCTTCAATGTGCTGCTATGTATTCATTTCAAACTGGTCACATATTGTTTCTAACATGCACAGCTTCGTTCTATCACATACGGATTGATTCGGAATGAAAATGCGAAAAAATTAAATTTTCAATCAAGTCATCGCAACAGAGATAATCATCGAAAATGGTACTTGCTGATACATTTATTCATTTATGGATAAGATCCACAAAAAAGAAAAACATCAAAAGTCGATTTTAATGTCAAAACCACGCACTTCCATTTGACACGATTTGACTAAGAAAAAACGCTGGGTTATTCCGCCTGATTTCCGGTTCCCGGCTTTTACTGATCTCACTATGTTTCAAAATATGAGCAATCATAACTGTTTCAAACACATCTATAATACAACAATGCAAGATAATTTTATGCATTGTTCAACAGCAAATTTTAACTCTTCAATGTATTCTTAGAACAGAACAGGGAAACTTACGACATTTCCATTAGAATTTCTCCAATAAATGAAGTTGGTTTCTTCTTCATATATAGAAATTCAATTCATATCATCTCACATGTTTTCTGTCACAATCTTTGCCTCAGAATGAACAACTGAGTTCTAAAATAACTGTTCAATTAAGTCACACAAAAGGCCTCAGCAAACAGGTGAGCTGTTTTCACACATGCTTTCTTAACTGCAATTTACCTGTCCAGGGTTACAGTTCATCAAACCCATAGAGCCTACCTGATGAAAGATAAAATGAGCCGCGACGCGAGAAAACCGGTCTTCGGGGTTTCTGACCAGGTCCGACACAAACCGGCCTGTGCAAGCTCAGAAAAGAGCTAGAAGCTTGAAATTTCGGATTTAAGTAGAAGAGGAATTGTACTATCCGAGTAGCGAAAACAAAGGCGCTGATCAGCTTCGCGGTTACCGCGAAGCTGATCTGCGCCTTTGTTTTCGCCTAGGCAAAAATCCGGTTTTCTCACAATGCGGCTCAAATGTAATTGACTAAGGTTATAGTCAACAATTTTTCGTGGCATATACTTAAGGATTGAAATTCAGATGTATTAGCTTTCACTGGATGATGAAAAATATTTATTTAGGCTGTTTTGATGTCTGTGAAGACCGAAGGGCTTCTTTGAGACATTAAAACAACTAACTGACTGACTGGCCCGTCTCATATGAGCTGAAATAATCTTGAAAGGGACATAAAACTGAATTAACAAAAAAAAAAAAAAAAAAAAAAACAAGTTGCCCAAGGGCAACGATCGCTCACCTGAGAGTCAACAAGTACAGTCACTGGACAACATAATTGGGGTTTTTACCATATATGGGTAAGGTGGCCATCTTGGTCATGTGACCTTGAAAGCAGAATAGCTCTTGTCTGGATTGTGTATCCTCTTGTCTGCCATTTTGGTTCACTTGAAAAAATCATCTAACAAGGTCAGGGTCCTATAATGAGTATTGACCCCCGGGGTGAGGCCATATTTGACCCCAGGTACATGATTGGTAGGATTTATGTAGAGCTCCACATGACATTGTTGTATATAAAATATACAAGCTTTGTGTCATGCTGTTGCAGAAAAGATTTGTTCATGTATTTCCATTATAAGTCTATGGTAGATAATGACATGCCTTGGGCATGGCCTGTATGGACTTCAGGTGCACTGTTGGCAGCATTTATCAAGGAGAGTATTATACATTAGTCCACACAAAATATGAAAGCTCTTGGCCATATGGTTTCGGAGAAGAAGACTTTTTTATGTTTTTTCCAGGGGTGGGGCCATTTCTGACCCCAGGGGCATGCTTGGCAGGATTTATGTAAAGCTCCACATAACAATGCTGTATACCAAACATAGAAGCTCTGGCTGTTGTGGTTTCACTTAAGATTTTTTCATGTATTTTCCATTGTAAGCCTATGGCAGATAATGAAGCCCCCAGGGTGGGGCCTGTATGGACCCCAGGGCCATGGTTAGCAGGATTTATATAGAGGACCACTACACATTGCTACACACAAAATATGAAAGCTCTGGGCCTTGTGGTTTTGGAGAAGAAGATTTTTTTATGTTTTTCCAATGACGCCCCCAGGGCGGGGCCCCGTATGAACCCCAGGGGCATGGTTGGCAGGATTTATATAGAGGACCACTATATATTGCTATACATAAAATATGAGAGCTCTGGGCCTTGTGGTTTCAGAGAAGAAGATTTTTTATGTTTTTCATGTGATGCCCCCAGGACGGGGCCCGTATGGACTCCAGGGGCACGGTTGGCATGATTTATATAGAGGACCACTATACATTGCTACACACAAAATATGAAAGCAATGGGCCTTGTGGTTTTGGAGAAGAAGATTTTTTTATGTTTTTCCCATGACGCCCCCGGGGCGGGGCCCATTTGGACCCCAGGGGCACGGTTGGCAGGATTTATAAAGAGGACCACTATACATTGCTACACACAAAATATGAAAGCTCTGGGCCTTGTGGTTTTAGAGAAGATTTTTTTTATGTTTTTCCCATTGTAAGTCTATGGGAGCTATCTGTTGCCATGGAAACCAGAGTTCTGATCCGACCTGGCCCAAAACCTAACATAACCTTTCCCGGCTCGACTACTATACTATGAGCTCACCTTGTGAGCCTTTGGCTCAGGTGAGCTAAAAAAAAAGATTGTGGCGGAAAACATGTGACATGATTAAAATTGAATTTCTACAAATGAAGAAGAAACAAATTTCATTTACTGGAGAAATGTGGAACTGGATGAAAGTTATGGACTTTTAAAAACCTTTTAACGCAAGTGTGACATGTATGCTCACGGAAACATGTACAGGAAGGTGATTACAATAGCTCTTTGCACTTTGTGCAGTTGAGCTAAAACCAATAGCAAACAAAAAAGATTGTGTTCTCAATATCTGCCCTGTTTTGCTTGAAACTGTGTAATATCCTAAAAGTGGAGCTGAAAGTGACATGAATCCTGCACTTCCAGATATAAGCATGAAACTTGGCAGATGTGTTCATAAACATTATTTATTTGACATTTTCTCATTAGCCAATCAAATTAAACCAATTTACAAGATGGCAGCTTGAAATCCAAGATGGCTGCCAAAATAAATATTAAATAAGGTTCTGATTAGTGACAAAAAACTTAATATACTAAAAATGACATTTCTTGATTATTTTCAACAGTATTAAATAAATAAATATTTAAATGAGTCATCACTCTCTTTGTGTGATTTTAAATGGGGCCCATAATTGGGAAAAAGTAAGGAAATATTGTTGAAATAATTGTTTTGCAACAAAAACTGTTCTATACTTAAGTAAAGCCAAACTAAATTCTATTGTTATTGTTACCTGTAATCATATCATGAATAACATAGTTTAATTTTTAATGGGTACTGGAAATAAGGTCTGTTTGAAATATGGGGTTGCTAGAGGGCAGTATTTGAAACTGATTAGAATGGCTTTAATGCAAAATCATGAAGTCTTTAACCTTTACTGGGAAAATGAAATTTATAAAGCAAATACACTTTGCTCTGCACACACAGTTTGATAAAACATTATTATTATTATTATTATTATTATTATTATTATTATTATTATTATTATTATTATAAAAATCATGATAAAAGATTTAACATGAAATTAACTATATATATATACAGCTGAAAAATGCTACATATACTTAGGATGGCAATAAACTTATGCTGGCTTCTGATTATATTTTCTTTCAGGTCCTTTGAGATCAACAGTGTTGTAAAATCAGTACACTGTTGTAAAATCTGATAATTTTGGCAGCCATCTTGAAACTGCGTAAGCCACCTTGAAAATGGAAAAAAATTAGATGGTAACGAGAAAATACTTACAAGAAATGTTTGAAGAACATATTCTGAATGTCTCATGCTTGTATCTGGAAGTGCAGGACTGTCTAAAAATCTTGACGTTTCCAGCTCCACAAAAAAAAATTTCAAGAAGTAAATCTGCAAGGTTCACAATGCTGGGCTGATAGCAATACAACTGCCATAACCTGATTCCAAATAACACTGCAGACCTCGATCACCTTAAGCAAAGCCAAATTTGTTTTGTCAAAACTGTTACATATGATACGAGGTATGGCAGGAAAGTTTGTAGACACTTCAGCTATCAGAAAATGTAACGCGTTGTTGAAGAAGCGTTTTGCATAATTTCAAGCAGCAATATCTTATGGGTATATTTCAGAAATTTTGTGCAATTTGAATAACACGCTTGGTATGGCCACTTTTCTGTTTGAGGGTAGGGCTGTGCGGGGCAGGTGTCAAAACGTGATAAAATGTGACGATTTTTACATTCTGTTTTTCCTTGTGAAATGGCACGGAAGTGTGCTGTAACAATAAAATATTTTGATCCTGAAAGAATGTTCAACCAACAACGTTTTCTGAATGTTTGGGCCTTGGTGGCAGTACAGTTTGATATCTGTGAATAAAATTTCAAATGCAGTCCGAAAAAATTGATTGAAAAAAATGGCGTAATTTTGACGTCGGAGAACAGCCGATAACCATAAAATTGTGTGTTTTTGTTTTGGAAATGGCCAACAAACACGATGGAAATGATATAAACAACAACATAAAAACTATCAGCTTGTCTGTTACCAGTTTACAAGTGGCAGAGTTGTTTTTTGGATGCTCGATAGATCATCTAAGATGATAAACAGCGGCGGAAGGGCACTTGTCTTACATTCTCAGCGACTGAAAATGGTTTCATATGTTCAACCGGTCATCAGAGAACCTGAGGACAGTTGGCACAGATCTGCATTTGACAGCTGGATACACATAATAAAATTGTACCGATATCCAAGGACCCTATGTGGAATAACTCTGTAACATGGTTAAACTTGTTACAAATATATAAAGCACTGACAGCAATAAACTTCAAGTAACGTCACCGAGACGTTGACCCTTGCCCCGCTCCCGGTTAGGGAGGTGCACATAAAAGGCTGTAGAAGATGTCGTGTTGGCCAGATTTTCATAAAATTTCGTATATTTGCTCATGAAATATTTTTGCAAACCCAGCTATATTTTTTTTGACTGAATTTCTTTTCCTGTTGAAAATACTAATGGTGTCTACGAACTTTTCTGCCATACCTCGTACTTGATTTGGTTTGATTATGACTAAATGTCCCAGTCAACAATTTTTCAGTCAGGTCAAAACAAAGCTACCTCTTCCTGGGAATTAACCAGTATTATGGTGAGAATTAAGTGATTACTTACTTGATATGAGACAAGAACTGGACCCCACTTTCGCCCAGATTCCACAGCCTAACATAGGTGTCCCATGACCCAGTAGCCAATACATTATCACATGATGCCATTGACCATACCCAACCCTGCAACATATTTTTTTTTTTGAAATCTTAATGATAATTATAATAATGAAAATCAGGATTTTTATCTTTCAAATTACAGCAAGCTTATTGCAGGAGCAAGTCACAGTAACAGCAACTTACATATGCCTGATCTTTTTTCATGACCTTAATAAAACATGAATGAATATTTACCCTGAAAGTTGAAAACTCATGTATTAAAGAAATTGATTCAATGCTATGAAAAAAGAGTGATCAGATTCGTATGTATCCAGAAAATATTTCTTGATTTTAATTAATATCTTTGCAATCATTTTAGAATGTACTCAATAAGCAGAACTTAGATTTCTCAAAAATACAACTACATGTATTATGATGTGACTATAATTCACCTTATGTATTTTTTGGTCGGCAAAGATCTGCATATCTTTACATGGATTTGGTTTATCACAGTCATATTTTCTGAGATCAACTATATTGAGATGGCGATCACGGGAACCAATGGCCAGCAGATCACCTCCCTAGAACATACATGTGTACAAATAACAAGATTAATTCTAAAGTCTGAAAAATAAAGGTTGAAATTCTTTACAATTGATCAGAGTGAATTACCATTTGCAAGCCGCTGCACCAGAAAACCAACAATTTGCATATGCGAAAACAAAGGCGCAGATCAGCTGTGCAGTAACTGCACAGCTGATCAGCACCTTTGTTTTCACCACACAGATAGTACAATCCCTCTTCTCCTTTTAAAAATCCTAAATTTCAAGCTTCTAGTCTGCTTCTGTGACTGTGCAACCTGGTTTGTGTCGGACCAGGTTGGAAACACACATTGTTGGTTTTCTCACGCACAGGCTCATTTTTGAGCCACATCGTGACTCATCTGCTTGATTTGGGCATTGGCATTGTCCCAGTAAAGTATTAAATCAGCCTTGTCTCAGCGATTCAAAAGCTTACATTTTCACGTGTTAATAAAATCATATAACTGATCCTAAAGTTTAAAAAATAACCTCATGACTTAACTGCTGAGTAATGGAAAGTGTGCAAGCCAGTATCAACATGCTCTGTTATAAATAGTCTGATCTGAATCTGCACTATAAGCAGGACAGGTTTCTGAACACACACTATTTCTTCAAGTACTGTATAATGATAAATGCAAAAGTTTTGACACTAACATATTACAATTAAAGTTTTATTTCTGGAGGTTTGTATTATAATACCTGGAATAAATGCACCACATCAACAGGAGCGAAGAACCCGTCCTTGTACATGAAGTGGTGAAAGTTTTGTTGTGTATCAGACCACTGTGAATGTATCTCCTCTCGCTCCATACAGGCTTTCCTCCAGTTGAAATCCTCTCCTGAAGCACATTATGAAAACATGCCCATGCAATGAAAATTTTAAGTTGAATTTTTTTTTACATTTTTCTTATTTTTGCTCAAAACATAGATTGTGGGTACACGTTAGAACCGCCTCGGTGAGGCGGTTCTAATGAGTACCCACAATCTATGTTTTGGAGCAAAGTAAGAAAAATATGTATACCTCTGCAAACCCCAGTTTTTCTATATTAAAGTGGGGTTGAAGGGGGTATACTTTTCACGTACATGTTTTACTGATGCAGGCAATGAAACACTGTACATTTACACAATGTTTCAAACTAAACAGCAAAGTCTGATACAGACTAAATGTTGCATGACACTGTTTCTTGATCTCAACATGGTTTTGTATTCAAGTTCTTAACTCATTTAAGCCTGGCGTCCCTTTTGTGGGACATAGGCAAACAGCATAGCCCCAGATGTGACGCCGCAGAACGCGGCGTCCCATCTGGAGCTATTCTGTTTGCACAGAGGAATATCATCGAAAAATGAGATAAAAATCACACCTAACACAACTAAAATGAAAGTGGACTCACCCAAATGATAACGATAGGAGAATCCATTCGTCAAATATGGGTTAAAGCCTATTCATAACAAATAACAAAATTAGCTCTCAATATATGATTGATGAATTTTTTACCAAAAAATATTTTACATAAACTGCAAAACTTACTGTCTAGAACTGGATATTTCCCAGGCCATCGCAGACTGATCCGAGTCTTCCAGTAATGATCGTGGGAGAAAATGTGATACAAGGACTTGCACACCTGACACAAAGTACATATGATATCCTTCGGAGGCATGAACGATGCCACATGAAGCAGTATTTCCAAAGGTAAATCTGTTAGAGTCAGAGAACATTCTGTGTCGGAGGACTCGTATTGAGATCCTTGCTCAGTTTCAGAAATATGTACATTCATATCTTGATCAACACTCAGTTCCACTCCAGACATATCATGTTCAGTGTTAAAATCAGGTTCATCTGTTGATTTTTGTACCCGCGTCACATGCTCATCCACAGAAGCATGTTCAAATCCTTCAGATACACAGTCTCTGGTTTTTGATTCAGCATTGTCCACACTACATGTATTTGGTCCTTTATCCACAGTGAGATCAACTAATTCTGACGAGTTAGCATTATTACAAGAGTTATCTGCAGTATACCCTTCACCAAAATTGTCACCAGAAGCCTCCTGATCTCTCTCATCTGCTTGATCCATTGCTTTTGAGATAAATGTTCACTTATTAAGACCACAGTAGTTCATATCCCTGTAAATAGGTTATAGGCATGAGTCAAGTTCTATATTTGATATTTAGTAAAGTTCTTAACTTATTAAACATTCGCAAGCTTTACTGTAAGCACTCTAAATTTCTGCCATTGTGTGACACCTAAAAATAATGCAATTTGAAATGTAAACATGGTAAATCGTAAATAATCTGATCTGACTACTGGAGCAGTCTGACCTACATATGCATTGTTCACAAAGACTGTTTCCTTTTGTTTATAGATATGAGGACTTTATATTTTCACATATGTACAACTAAAGATCTTTACAACATAAATGAGCAGCATCCTGAGAAAAACAGATTTTTGCCTATGTGAAAATAAAGGAGCAGATCAGCTAAGCAGTAACTGCACAGCTGATCAGCGCCTTTGTTTTCACTTCACAAATTATTCTTTTATTCAATTATTCAATTATTCTTCTACTTAAATCAAAATTTCAAGCCTTAAGCCTTTTTTTGTGACTGTACATGTACATGCCGGTTTGTGTCAGACCTGGTCAGAAACCCCAAAGACTGTTTTCTCGCCTCATGACTCAAATCATAATCCTTAAATTATATCATTTTGGTAATATGCCAATTTAATAAAATGTTGCATTTGCAAAAGTAAATACAGCAGAATGACTAACATTTACTAGACTTTTCCAAATGCTAACTAGTATGGCGGAACCTTCGAAATTCGGGGCAATTCGAAATTCGGGGTAATTTATATTTTTGATAGTTTCTCTCTCTCTGTGAAGTGTTCTGAAAAGATTTTAACCTTAGTTTAAACCTTGATGTTTGCACTTTAAAATGGTATAAAAATGTATCTGAACAACAATGTTGTGCAAGTTCACAAGCATTTAAATTCACACACTCATTTTTTCAACAAGGAAAAAAAGCAAATTCTTAATAAAATATAGTCCCTGAGATTAAATTCATCCCAAATACAAACCAGACAGGATAGATATGTTTAATTACCATGACTACTTTGGGGATATCCAGCTCTACAAATTGGTAAAAATCAGACTGTTCTGGCACCGCTGGATAATTTTGTTTTGAGTATTGTTTATTACTACACCGAATTTAGAAGGGACTTTTCGTCTGGCTGAAAATCCTACCTTAGTGATTCTAATCAAGGATAGTTATGTTGACACATGAAAGTGACCAATTTCTCAACTCTGTTTTAGTTCAGCAGGTGTCACTGCATGTGTGCAAGAACTTAAATAAACCTGAGATTTTACAGAGAGCTATAAATTACAACTAAACATTAACTACACCGAATTTCGAAGGTACCATCATAATTATATATAGAAACTGAGTAAGTAATGTTTACGGGTACTGACTTTTTTCTTTCTAAATTGCAAGTCAGCTATTAAATACTACAGATACACTGTATACATAGTGTATGATCAGGGCTTTTTCTCTGTACAAAACTGGGCATGGTTTCCGGTAACGACTTTTTTTTTTCAAATTGGCTGAATAAATTCCCAAATGACCTGAAACATTCTCAAACAGCAGAAAAATCCCAATTTAAAAGGTAAACTCCCAATCTGGCTAAAAATATCAGGAAAACATGTCCATGCAATGATTACCCCCTTAAACCCCACTTTAGGTAGTAAAACTGGGGTTTGCAGGGGTATACCTATTTTTCTCATTTTTGCTCCAAAACATAGATTGCGGGTACTTGTTACAATCGCCTCGCCAGTTGTTAAAGGTTCATATACACTTTCAGATTTTAAAATAATTTTTTACATCTACTGATGCATTGTTGTGTTAGCACACTTTTTGTTTTGTATGTATTTTCCCATTTGAAGATTTACTGATTATTACTAATCATTGTTTACTTTGAGAATACCCCAGTGGGAGGTATCTATACTCAAGGACACTCTATCGAGAGGACGACACACTCTGATTATTTTGCCCTTTATCTACTGTGACATGATTTTGGACCGAAACGACCCGTTGCCCCGTGTGATCCGGCAAACGAGCGGTAGTTTCAAAATTAGAATTAATTGAATGGAATTATCTTCTCTGAGCCAGTAAGCAGAACCTTTAACAATTAAATCCATTTACCAGATTAAAGGCCTTTTAATTATCTTTCATCTGACATATTTATCTTTCCCCTAATTATCACATTACTGGTAATTTTAGTGGTTTTCTTTACCCCTATTTTGTTTCTATTTTTGACCTTAAAATGGCGTCATGGCGACCAATTTTCACACAGTCGTCATAAATCGGAACCGATTACTTAGATATGAGCTGCGTGCTATTAGTAAGTATAATATTTATGAAAAGCAGATACATCAACGTTTCGAAAAATTTATATAAGAGTTTGATATTTTGAAATGTGTAGTAGTAAACTTATTGGAAATTACAAAGTCCGCGTGACAAAATGGCGGACCGTTTTTAGAAAACGAAAATCAACGGTGGCGCTTTTGGAACATTTTACAGCTTTATTTGAGCTTTCTACCAATAATTATTTTGTTTACTTTGTATGTTAAAGACAAATCTTCAAGTTGACATATGCAAAACCTAAGTTCAAGCTATACTGTCAGTTTGTCAGGACGATTTTTTCCGGGAAATTTACGGCTCATAAATTTGTTTTAGGGGTTTCTTTTTCCTACGTTTTTTCCTAAATTGAAAGGTTTTCATTTAAAAATTGGTTCTAAAACTGTCTGTTATGATGATGGTAGACTTTGTGCACTTAATTTTCGTTATTTATCAATTTGAATGCAACCAATCTTTTGAGTTATTTAATAAAAACTCGAACAGGTATGATTTATCTTATTTCAAAATGGCGACAATATCGACTGCTGCGGCTTAGTGGACAGGTAAAATGGGC
This sequence comes from Rugalucina vietnamica, assembly GCA_964017185.1. Lineage (NCBI taxonomy): Eukaryota > Metazoa > Mollusca > Bivalvia > Lucinida > Lucinidae > Rugalucina > Rugalucina vietnamica. The sequence continues at coordinate 30,584,717 of OZ024873.1, read as the reverse complement.
ATATTACATAGTCAATATTTCATGAGCGATTTCCATTGAGTGTATCGTCCTCTCGATAGAGTGTCCTTGCTATACTAAGTGACAGAAGGGTGTGTATTTATGTGAAATTCAAGGGGTTGTCTCATACACATCTTAAATGCATGTTTCCTTCAAAATGATGCAGAAAATGCAATGGCAGAAGTTGAAAATTATTTAAAAATCTGAAAGTGTATAAGAACCTTTAACAACTGGCCAAGTATGGTTTTGCAACTCTTTCTCTTTACTGTGTAAAGTCATAATTTAGTTTTCTGCATTGATTTTCCTATCTCTTACTATAAGCTGCTATCCTTAAAACTAAGTATCACCGGTCCCGATAGCGTAATGGTTAGAGCGTTCGCTTCGGAAGCGGGAGGCGCGGGTTCTAATCCGGGCCGCGTCATACCAAAGACGTTAAAAATGGTACCAGTGGCTACCTTGCTTGGCGCTCAGCATTAATAAGGCAAGCACTGGCTTCTCTTCTCTCAAAAAGATAACTTCAATGATGGGAGCTCCATGTAATACTCTGTTTATGAGGTGTTTGGAGTACTTGGCAGATTCAGATTCAGAGTATATACTCAAAAATAGGTATTTACTCATTTCCATGTTTCAACTCAACCTGATGCATCAGCTCAAATGGAATCAATTGAGAAATAAACATTTTAGTATAAAGATTTCCTGTCGTGCGGATAACGCCGCTTATCATGCTGATAAGCGGCGTTAGTGGCATGACCATCTTGCGGATAGCCAATGTCTGTATAGACAACTGGAAAATTTAACTGGCAAGGAAGACTGGATTTGTAAAGAAATGTAACCTTAAGCTCCAATCTTACTGGAATGCAAATGGCAAGCCCCGTGACTGTTTTGCAAATTGAGTCGCAAAACTGTCGAAACCTTTGAGTTCAAACAAGCGCTAAAGCAGTCACCAGGTCACTGTCACATTTAAAATTAGAAAATTCAAATAAAATGACTCATCTGATTCAGTGATTGTTTATCTATTTTTTGGACGAGTTTGTTCTTCTCAACTTTGTGTACGCCGCTCGATTTCGGGTCAACTCGGCAAAAGTCTCTCTTTTGTATGTATTTACCTCCAACCGCTGGGAGCTCCCACGTAATGTGTTATTTTTTTTTTTTTTTTTTTTTTTTTTTTTTTTTTTTTTTTTGATTCAGTTTTACGTCCCTTTCAAGCTTTTTCACTCATATCGAGACGAATATAGCTTACCATGGATCGATAGCTCGGTCAAACGCTTGATAAGGAAACGTGATAAACTTTACTTTCGTGCTCGCAAGTCAAGCAGCCCTGACATTAAGAACCATTACAAACGGTTCAGAGCACATGTTCAAAAGAGCATTAGAGATGCATATTGGAAGCATATTACCAATATCTTCTCCTTTGAAAATGATAACCCTGATCCCGATTGTCCCCGAAAAAATGAAAAGGCAAAAAAGTTTTGGTCATTTGTCACTGATATAAAGATAAAGTCTTTATCTTTATCTCAGTTTGTCAAGTCCCTTAAGAAAGACGCGTCTGGGATCAATACTCTTAGAGAAAATGGTATCTTGAAGACTGACACTTTGGATAAGGCTAATATTTGTAATAGGCAGTTTCAGTCAGCCTTCACTCGCGAATCAGATGATGAAATCCCCTCCAAAGGCTCAAGTCCTTTCACCGCTATGGGTGAAATTACAGTTGACCCCAAAGGGGTCATTAAACTGTTGAATAATTTGAATATACATAAGGCGCCTGGGCCAGATGGCCTGAGTGCTAGAGTGTTGAAGGAATGTAGTTCTGAAATTGCTCCTGTACTGACCTATGTCTTCAATGAGTCGCTTGCTCAGGGTGCTGTACCAGACGATTGGCGACAGGCAAATGTAGCCCCGGTATTTAAGAAAGGTGAGAAATACGATGCAGCTAATTATCGATGCAGCTAATATTACTTGTATCTGTTGCAAAACTCTAGAGCATATAATAGTCAGCAACATAAACAAACACTTGGCTCTTGAAAACATTCTTGCTGACTGTCAGCATGGGTTCCGAAGTCAAAGGTCTTGCGAAACCCAGTTAGTTCAGTTTTATCATGATTTGGTTAGTAATCTGGACCGAGCAGTGGGTCGTGGCCACAGGCAGACGGATGTGATTGTCATGGATTTCGCTAAGGCCTTTGACAAGGTCCCACATAGAAGGTTATTATACAAACTTGACTTCTACGGGATTAGAGGATCTACACATAAGTGGATCGACTCGTGGCTCTCTGAGCGCTCTCAAAAAGTGGTATTAGATGGCCGTGCCTCAGATCCAGTCCCGGTTCTTTCTGGTGTCCCACAAGGATCGGTCTTAGGACCGGTCCTATTTCTTATTTTCATTAATGATCTTCCTGACAACATCAGGTCATCTGTTCGGCTATTTGCTGATGATTGTGTTTTATACAGAAATGTCAAGTCACCATTGGATTGTCAAATTTTACAAGATGACCTGAATAGCTTGGCTAAATGGGAAATGGATTGGCAAATGAAATTCAATGTTAGCAAATGTCATTCAATGAGGGTGACGCGGCTACATCCAAGCAGGCATATAGATTTCAATTACACACTGCATCAGCAAACATTAGAACAGGTTCAGTCCGCTAAATGCCTCAGTTTAACTATCACAGATGATCTTGATTGGGGTCAACACATTTCTGAAATTACATGCAAGGCAACTAAGACTTTGGGTTTTCTTCGGCGCAATTTGGCACTGGCACCTAGGCATACTAGGGAAGTTGCATACAAAACATTGGTTCGGCCTCAACTTGAGTATGCAGCTCCTATTTGGCATCCCTATCATGAAACTCAGATTGAGATGGTGGAGAAGGTGCAGAGGACTGCTGCCCGGTGGACCTGCAGGCGATGGAGGAACACCAGTAGCGTCGGTGAAATGCTAGACGAACTTGAGTGGCCATCCCAGGAGTCTCGCAGGGAGCGGTCCTCCTTAACCTTCTTCTACAAGATACACTCCGGTACAGTGTCTCTTGATAAAGACAAATACCTGACTCCGGCACCCAATCTAAGGCATACTCGGGCATCGCATGAATCACAATACACAAGACCATTTGTCTATAGTGAAGCCCTGAAAAATTCCTTTTTCCCCAGAACTATTCCGGTTTGGAATAGCCTCCCTTCTTCAGTGGTCCTATCTAAGACCATTGAGGAATTTAAGGCTTCTATTTAAATCATTAGCCCAGAGGCATGCGTTTTAGTATGCCTCTCATCTATATCTTGTAAATAGTTTTAATGGTCCACCCCAAATGTTTTCTTTTCCCTTGACTAAATTCTAAATTTAGCCACCCACCCCACACATGAGGTGATGATCAGAAATTGATCGACTCAGTATCAGAAGATAGATAGATAGAATCAATCGGTAGGTGGGGCGAATACCGGAGTACCCGGGGAAAAACCACCTGACACACCCGCAAGCAGAACATGGCTTGTCTCACATATGAATTCGTGCCCCGTGCAAGGCGCGAACCCACATCGGTGAGATGATCGAATGATCAAGAGCACTGAAGTCAGCGACCTTAACCAATCGGCCACGGGGCCGCCATGTGGTAAAATGTCAATTATACATGTATCAGTGAAAGTTTTGCACAAAGGATCTTTACAGTTTTGTGTAATCGATCTTCCGATACTGAGTCGATCTGTTTCTGATCATCACCTCTGGTCTGGACCACAGGGGGCCATTGCTTGTTATTCACCATTTTTTGCATTATATGCTGGTTCCCAGCTTAAACATAATCATTATTGGAAATACAGGTAACCCCCCCACCCGAGAAAAAAATCAATAATCCGAGGGGGTTTCGGTAACCTGTACTTTCCAATATTGATTTCAGTAAGCTGGGAACCAGTAGATAATGGTGAATGGTGATTTGGCACACGTATTGTGCGAAAACAGTTACACATGTTTAGTTAAAATATCTGAATCTGCCAGATACCCCATACACCTCAAAAGGTGTATCATGTGGAGTGCGTGTGGAAATGGCCAAAAGAAAAAAGAAGAGACATTCATGACTTTAAAACCATTTAGGACAGTAGAATTTGGTCTGTTTTTGTTTTGTGGATAAAGCGGTGGTAAAGTAGTTCAAGGTATTGGGATTGATGATGATGATGATGATGATGATGATGATGATGATGATGATGATGATGATTTCCAACGAATAGAGATCCAGCTGACTCATAGGGGTAAATAAAGTAAGGTGATGATAATGATTATGATGACGATGATGATGCTGATCAATGGAAATGAGAAGCCAGTCCAGTCCGGACATTTTCCAGATCTGGACAATTGGTCGTCAGAGGGAAGATTGTTTCAGAGTCTCGCTGTTCTTGGAAAGAAAGAGTACATGTGAGCATAAATTCTTGAATATGGAAAAGGAGAGCCTGTTACATATTGAGGGAGTGATGTATGGTGGAAAAGTGATTCAAACTTGACCTGACTGAATCTTGTAAAGCATTACCAGTGATTATTAATTTTCTATAGGTTTGTTATGTTGGAAGACCTGAGTTTTTCCATGACACTGCTGGTTCTTGCGTAGTTATTTAGGGTGTATCGAGCTGCCCTGTGTTCGACCTTTTCGAGCTGTACTATATATTTCTTCTGTCAGTGATCCCAGACTGACGACAAATCCACGACGAATGTTCTAAAAGGCGTCCGACATAGGTTTTGTATATGGTTTCTTTTATCTTGCTGTTGTTAGTTTGGATGTTTCTTTAAATGAATTTCAGAGTATTGTTTCATTTGGCTGTAGTCTGGTTGATGTATTTGTCCCAAAAGAGGTCTTATGATATATTCAGTCCCAGGTACTTGACATTTTAGTGTGTTTGAGTAATAAATTGTGCAGTTTGTAGTCGAAAATAATGGGTTTCTATTTATTTGTGATCCTTGTTACCTCACATTTTTCTGGGTTAAAGGCCAGTAGCCACTCACTCTCCAATGCTTCGAGTTTGGAAAGGTCTTTTTGTAGGTCAAGACACTCAGATTGATTTGATATGGTGAGATAGATGATGGTATCGTCTGCAAACAGTCGAATGCTACTTTTTATGGTATCAGACTTTCAGCCATATCATTTATGTACACGAGGAAAAGACACGGGCCCAGTACTGACATTTGGGTGACTCCTGATAGGACAGGACAAGTATATAAGTTTTCACCGTCAAGTACTGAGAACTGTCCGAAAGGAAAACCGGATTCATGTTATCACCTCATGGTTTATACCTAACCTTTATCATTTAGCGTATCAAATATGTAACGAGTTTCACCGCTGACTCGGCTTCTGAAGCCATGCTGGTTGTGAAATAAGAGATTAATCAAAGTGGGCATTAATGTTGGAAGTTAAATTATGTGCTCTAAGACTTTGCAGCATATACAGGTAATTGATATTGGGCGGTAATTTTCAGGTTTTGATTTAGGCCCTTTATGTCTACTTGGGTAACACAGGCATTCCTCCAGTCTTTGTGAACTGTACATTGGGAGAGAGATGTAAATACTATCTCTGTGAGGATAGAGGCTATTTCATTGTGGAGTTCCTTCAGGATCCGTGATTGTCTGGACCTGCTGTTTTTCCTGGTTTGAGCTTTGAGAGCTGTTTTGCAGCTCCATGAACTGTTACCAAATGTTTAGTGGCATCACTGGGAAACTGATTTTTGGGGAGATTGGCACAACTAAAATGGTACAAGCTTGGTAAACACAGACAGAAACTGGTTATTGAGAATATATTTGCCTTTTCAACATGGTCATTGTAATTTATACCATTGCTTACCACAAGAGAGAGAGAGAGAGAGAGACAGACAGACAGACAGACAGACAGACAGACAGACAGACCACGGTATGTCCCATCCCATATCTCATTAATGTTTTCTCTGATTTTAAAAGAACTCAGTTTTAGTTTTTATTCTACCTTGCGTTTATGTTTAAATCGCAAAAATATCTTAGTTACACATTGCTAATACATGTATATAATGAGTTAATCCATAATTTGCTCGCGCAATTCCTTAGCAACGGCGCGGGCACTGAAACTTTTCTTTTAACATTCAAAATTTGTTCTTTGACGCACGTAGATCACCGACAATTCAGAAAAGCACTTTATGCACATGTATTTGTAGTACAAAGTCAATTAAAAGACTTAGAAACTGTATCAAGACATTTTTAATTGCACAAGTAATTCGACAAAACGCGGGAAAAGGAAATTTTATCCTGCATGCCACATATAAAACAATAAATAATAAATTAAAGATACTAATTATATACATGTATGATTACGCTTGTTACGAGAATTTTATTTAAGATGAACAGGAGTACGACAACAGCATGTATTACTTATTAACTTTTGATCCAAAATAACTGCTTATTGGATCCGATCTTTGATATCCGATTTTTATTCACTGTCGTGCTTAAAGCCCCTAGTGTGACAGTGTGAATACGGAAAGTGCGATATTTTACGCCCGGATTATTAAAACAACACTGGCCAATCATTAATGCCATGAGGTGATAAAATAAAATAAAATACACGGTCAAAACGAACATAATGGTAACATGAAAAAATAATAATAATAATAATCCTTTTCAGTCCTGGATAGCCCTTTTCATTGCGTTATCCAATGGCCTGACTTAAATTTATCGGAGTTGTAGGAGTTGGTCAGCGGAAAAACGGCCACAACCGTTCATTCGGTTCCGTAATGCAATATTCAATTTAACACAGGAAAATGAATCCCTCCTCATACCCCACTTTTATATATCAAAACTGGGGTATGCAGGGATAAACCTATTTTTCAAATTTTTGCTCCAAAACATAGATTGTGGGCACTCGTTAGAACCGCCTCGCTACCCAAGCAAAAATTTGAAAAATAAAAAAAAAATCTACTGAAAAGATTATAAATAAAAATTAAAATTCAGATCCTTTAAGATTATTATGTTAACTGATCGATATATTCGTATTGATATACATGCATAGACAAAACACTGTACAAAGGCAAACAAACGTGAATCAATCGATATCGTAACTCATGTTGTAAGATATTTAATTCACCGTAAGATTGAACATGGAGTAAATGTTTATGATAGTTAATGAAAAGAGGACAGGTATCAAGCCGTTAAATACGTACCACTGATCAAAATGGAGTGGCGACCTACAGAGGATGGACTAACTCAAATAATGCAGCTATTGAAAGACACACAGTCACCATGCGTCGCAACACAGATAAGGGTTCAAGAGGTAAAGCTATATGGTCAAACAAGGATTGATGATAGAAATTATAGAGAGTCTTGTGCATAAAACCTTTGCTTGCTACGGGCATAGGTTCTCCTATAATATACAGGAGAGCAATGGTCATTTTTTTAATCATTCAAAACACCCTTAATGGAAACAAAACGGACATATATACTTTAGTATCTTGGGCTCACAAAACGAACTCCTTCTATCCATCGGGGAAATCAACAAGTGGAATGCGTTTGAAATATCCAAAGCAAATGTCATATGAATCATCTTTTCATCGTTTCAGAAGCTGGTTGAAATGAATGAACACTTAGACTTCAACAACTACCTGATGTTTGTTCTAACACAGTTGAAACAAGAAGGTTAGCCGCTTTTTATTCCACCATTTGCAATGTTATTGGAGTGACTCGGGACATTTTTAAAAATCTTTATTGACATAGTTAGGGATTCGTTATTCATGCCTATTTTTCATTTTTTTTATTTTATTGTAAGTTGTAACCTAGCATTTGTATATTTTGTTACAGATGACCCTACACGATCACTCAGCGGGCTGATCTTAAAAAATAACATTCGCTCCAACTATAAAACGATACCATCAGAGGTTTGGACATATATCAAGCAAGAATGCCTGAATGGCATAGGAGACCAATCACCGTTGATTAGAACGACAATTTGTATTATTATCAGAAATATATTAGAGAAAATGGGACTGCATTTCTGGCCAGAGTTATTCCCTACTCTGTGTGAGGTTCCGGATTCAAGAGAGCCTAGAGTTTGTGAGGTAATGCATTAATTTACCACTCAATATAGTTTACTCTCACAATTTTGGGCATTCATATCTCCATTTTATCTAGGGTGTACAAGGGTGTCCATTATTTTCTGATACAAAAAATAAGTTACGGATAACAATTAGCAAAACGTTGGGAGATAATCTTTAAAACCGAAATTGATTCAAACCTCATCAGTGACCGCTAAACGTTATTTTGATTTTGAAGATACACTAGGTAGTACATAAAAGGTAGACATTTAGCAAATACGATTACGAATTACGACCATCATGAAACAGAAACAGACGACTATGCCTGTTCTTAAGTTGATTCCAAATGATGCTGTGAGTCAATTAACAATAAAACGTGATTTTGCAGGCGTCTGTTCTGTAATCATATTCCTAATATTACCCTTATAGACACTACACTAGTAAGTGATGTGTTGCAGGGAGCCGCATCAGCACTGAAGGCGGTATGTGAGGTCTCTATTGAGGAACAAGATGTTGTGCCACGACGCAGTGTGAATTATATTTTGAATGTTCTTACACCAAGGTTCATAAAGAATTTCAAAGAAGCGAGCACACAAATAAGGTATGGCGTCGTTCGGATGTACAACAATCAAGGACCAAAAGTATTGTTACAACGTCAGAACTCCATAGACTTATGTGTATTTCGTGCTTACAAAAAATATCCTGTCTCTACTGGGCAACACATTTTCATTATGTTGGTGTCATTTGAAAGGTAAAAACAAGGTATTTTTCCATCAACTCCATGCGTGCGTTTTAAAGCTACCAATTTTTAAACAACATGTGAGAGTAATTTTGACAATATTTGGGTAACGTCACCATTGACGTCAGTGGGAAAGTGGCATTTTCAAAATTTCCTAAAAATTCAAAATAGAAAATGCAATGTCGAAACTTAATCAAATAATTTTGTTTATTGCTTTATTTAACTTTTAAATGACGCCAAAATCATGCAAGTATGTTAGCCAGAAGACGCATAATAGTTTTTCTTATAAGCATGAAAATGCATGCAAGTCTATGGAGTTTCCGATGTTGTGGAAATACATTTGGTCCTTGGTGTATATTTCTGCATGTTCTTTCCAAACCTTTGTGGAAAATGGCATGTTTTTGTCTTTGCTTGCTCTTTAGAATGAAAAAGCACCGTTTCAATAAAATTATACATGAAGTGTCTCTCAGCCTCAAGGCCAAACAAAAAAGCTCTTTACCAAACTTAAAAAAAAATGACAGGTATTTTTTTTTCTTTGTAAAAAATACGATGTACTAACACAATTATATTTTATTGCAGGTCTGATGCTGTAGAGAATGTGAGACAGTTCAATGATGTCATAGAACTAATTAAGAAATTCAGTGCAACTGAACATTCGTTGAATGACAGAAAGAAAAATGTCACAGCAACTAAAACGAAACAATTCAAAGCTATCAACAAAAATTCAAGAAGTCACAAAACATCGAAGCTAACAAAATCAAGCAGGCCATATAAAACACGAAAGAAACAGTTACACAAAGGGAAATGTGCAGCCGACACAAAAACAATAAAGCAAAAAAAACATGGAACAACTATGAAGAAACTGAAAGAAAAAGGAAAGAAAACAATTCCACCAAAAGCTCTCATTAAGAAGGTATGTACAGAGGATGGTTAACCATAACACCTTTTAATCTGTCTTCCATGTTTTACACATTCAACGCATATGAGCAATAAATCGAAATTAGAAATATATCGATCATTTGATATGTTTATCAATAAACTTCGGTTAAACGCTATCATTAAAGAACCTATTACTCTAATATATTTTGATTTTGTTCTTGTTGTTGCCTTATATGTGTGGTTTATTTATCTCATCATTTTAGATTTTTATTAACGCTATTTTCTAGACTTTAAATTAAAAATTTAAAGTTTAGAAACGGAAGATTATGTCGTACTAACTTGACTGTATTTCTTTTAGAAACTTCTGCGAGAAAGGACAAATGATGCAAAGCTTTCTGATGGTCCATTAGAGAAATTGGACTGGTCCGATTGGCATTTAGCAATTTGTCACACAGATCAACAGTCAATCACCAGCAAAGATTTCAAGAAATCCCCCATATTTGGTGCCTACCATCGCAAGAGTTTATTTAACAAGGACACGATTACACCAGCTATTTATGAAATAGGTGTGAAAAAGCATTCCAAATTTAAAAGAAAGATACACGTCATGCTTTTTCGTACTTGTACAGGATACAGAGGCAATAAAAATCTCATTCCATATCTTCTTTACAATAAGAACATACGCAAAGAAGTAAAAAGGTTGTTACGGGATAAGTTCGAAATACATATCCGTCGAGGAGTTGTAAAAAGGAGTGCTCGTGGGTCTGTGGAAGGACTTGGGTGGTATATATGTTATAATTATGATTATGCATGGTGCAGACACGGTAACAGGGGTCACAGGAAGTTGTCAAGGGATAATGCATTGCTGTCAGATCCATTGTTATAAGTTCCCACCAGTTAAAATAAATTTAGGAATATTTCAGGACTTTTTACGTATATCTTTGTTTTTTTCATTCATGTATGTTTTTAAGCAATGAAAGCATTATGCTAGTATTTTTGTTTCTTTGTAGATATATATTTCAGTTTTATTCCTGACCATTGCTTATTTTAACCTTAAGGTTGAAGACAATGCTAACTTCAGTGATTTACAGAAAATCGCAAATTGATTGTGATCCAATCCTGTTTTTGTTCTTAGACTTTCAGTAATGGGAAATACCATTTCATTTCTTGAATAATATATAATATAAATGTTGATGTATGAAGGTGAGTTCAGCGATGACTGACTACGTTAATTTAAGCTCTAAACTGCTAGTTGCAAGTAGAGCAATGTAATGGTGATGCTCCATTTGCTCTTTCAGCTTCAAAGATTCTCGTTATTTCATGGGCTGCACTTTAGTTGACGGCACAACAGTCGTTGCAGTGTCAACATTAAAGCAAGTTATACACACTATATATATGAGTTCCATCATTGATGACAATAAAAAAAGACATCAGGATAGCATGGCAATGTAATATATACCCCCCACATACCCCACTTTTATATAGCGAAACCGGGGTATACAGGGTTATACCTATTTTTCTTATTTTTGCTCTAAAACATAGATTGTAGGTACTCATTAGAACCGCCTCGGCAAGGCGGTTCTAACGTGCACCCTCAATCTATGTTTCAAGTGAGCAAAAATAAGAAAATATCAATTTTGTTTTCTATTGAAATTTTTCAATTTTACAACTTACAAAATCTATATGCATTACATGGGCGTGTTTTCGTAATGGAAAAAGAGTGGACCAGATAGACCTGTTTCGAATACACTAATCTCTACGCTACAGTTGCAATAGCCACGTCATATGTGGCCTCTTCAAATAAAAGTTTTGATCGACCGGATAACATTACCTACCTAAGGCCGCGTCTCCACGGACAATGTTTCTTTGACGAAGATTCTTTGTCACAGAAACTTTGGCAATGAGTTTGTGTTCACAAACAGTAAAGATTACTTATCCTACTTTACTTAGCTCGCTCGCCTTTGTCACAGATATTTGACAAAGAAACTTCGCCACAGAATTGAGTTTACACGAGCATATTTTTCTGCGACACACCTACTTTGTCAAAGAAAAATTGTCCGTGGGAACTTGGCCTAACTGCTTGACACATTGTACATGTATGTAAAAGGGATCTTTGCTACATTATAACGGCGAACTGATATTTATTTGGACGATAGTCCAATACCCTGCGACAGGCTTAGGTCCGCATTCGAACCCGTAAGTGTGTATTAATTATTACGCTATCCCATTCCCCACTTTTCGATTGTATTGTGTCACCCCTTTATTTTAGCAGGTACATGTAGTACTTACTTGAGCAAATGCAGAGTCATAGTTTCGAGAAAAAAATCGCCGTTCCCTATATAATATATCTAAATAAATTGTATCCTGCATTTCGTCAGGGATTTTCTTAAAACGCAAATAGTTTTACTTTATAGTCAGTAGATTTCTACTGCAGAAGCTGAGGGTGAGGTTAGGTACCTGTAAAACCGGTTTAAGCCCGCCAGTAACTTTGTGTTACTGATCGTTCCAAGTCGATACTTCTGTAGTGGTTCTTTCTGTTTTACGTCTTGGTGTTTAAAATTTTTTGTGCTGTTGGCGCCTTATGTATGTTTTCATATTTTTAGTTAAGTTAAGGTAACTGAGTGGCCACCTATTGGGAAAATAGCTGCTCATTCGGCTTACGATATGTTTCATGGTATAAGTACCTGATTGTTAGTTTATTTTTTTTTCCCACCTCGGTTTTTGGAGTGGGAATCTTTTTCTGATTGCGCCTTTTCCTGATCTTTGCCTACTTGTACCTTTTTCTAAAGCTGAGAAACTTTTAGAAAAACGATAAGGAAAAACATGCGAGTAATGCTAGACTAGCTGAGCTTTATAAAATGAAAGAAACATAATGGTTTTCTTAACATATTTTACCATTTTACAGACTGGCAGCATGTCTCAATATGATTAAAACATATTGATAAACAGAAAAAATGAATCAATATTGATATCATATTTCATATTTTAAGCATGTAAAACATGAATCATTACCTACTTGTACCTTTTTAACACACGATAAAATGTTAAAAAGATTTATGAAGGACAGGTATTAAGCAATTTAGCATGGCTCATCATGGAGTTTCAGCCTACAGAAGATAGACTAACTAAGATATTGGAACTGTTAAAAGACATACAGTCACTAAGCTTTGGAACACAAAGGAAAGCTCAAGAGGTAAGGGTTTTGTCATTTAAAATTATCCGTACGCGAATATACTTTATGACCCGACCAGACTCTGGAGGGGATCCGGGCAAATTCAGGAACTAGGCTTTTCTTTTCTTTGTCAAAGGTTTGGTTGGATCAAACGAGCAATGATCAAAATTAAACCCCATGTTCGGAAATTTTATTACAAGAGTATGATTAATCAGTATACTGAAAATGACAACTATTCTTGCATCTTGGACACTGTAAACGTACATGTACCTTGCTGTTTCGGGGGTTTTAATTATATGTTAATCAAAAAATAGACATATGTAAATTTGAATATCAAGAATAATAACCCCACTGGAAATATACACTAATCCCTCTCAACGGTGTTTCAGAAGATACATGACATGAATGACTATTCTGATTTCAACCACTATCTGATGTTTGTTCTGACGAAGTTAAAGAAGAAAGGTGAGTCGATATCCATTTCACAAGAGACTGTCTTGAAACAGTAATGTGCTGTTGACAGAATTTGGATTAATAATAAAGATAGTATGTCATATAATACCATTTTTTATTTGTACTTTGTATTTTTCTCGGTACGAGAGCGTCTTATACCTGATGTCTGAAGCTGCCATGTCTCGCATCAGTGTAAGTAAGTTAGTAAGTAATGACGTTTGCTCTTAAAGGATCTCTGTTTTATTTTTTCACTATTTATAGAGGGTAACATCATTAAGAATTCACTAATATTCCATGAAGCCCTCAAAGTGTATGTGCGTGTTTGTACAGGTTTTCTCGAAATTGCAGCACAATAGTCTGGCGTTCGTTGCCGGTTTAAAAAGGGCTACTGATGAGGGTTCATTACCCGAAATTGCGCAATATAGTCCATACTATCTCCCTTTGAATGTTTTACTGCTTCCAAAGGATCAAACCTTTATATTTTATTTGTCTGTAAGCCAGGCCTGAAGAGTACATCCCTTGTAATTAACGCATCAGGAACAATCTAGTCTCTAGCCTCGTCACGGTATGTCCTTGTCACCAAGCACGGGGGTCGAACCTACGAACCCGGTTTTTGATATTGCTCTTGTTTTGCTACAGATGATTGTACTCGATCAGTCAGCGGAATGATACTGAAAGACAACATCAGCTTCAATTATAAAACGATACATTCGGATGCTTGGACTTATATCAAACAAGAATGTCTGAATGGCATCGGAGACCAGTCATTTTTAATTAGGACGACAAACTGTGTTATAATTAGTATTGTATTGGAGAGAATGGGTCTGCATTTCTGGCCAGAGCTATTGCCAACTCTATGTGAGTTTCTGAATTCAAGTGAGCACAGCGTTCGTGAGGTAATTCAGCATGCTTTTATACGCGCGAATCTTCGCAGCTCAATTCCATATACAATACTTTCAAATCTATTTTTGTTTCTACTAATGAATATTTTATATAAAACAAATACCACCACGCATACTCGCCATAATTTTTCAATTAGCTGACGTTCCAAACAATGGAGCATAAAATCTATGTGTTGTGCATTTAATGGTAATGAAATACAATAAGAATAAATGGGAGTAGACGAAAAATGTACAATAAGAATAAAATGGGAGTAGACGAAAAATGTTTGCAATGTCAAAGTGCGCTTAAATACACTGTACCGTTAATTCTATATCAGCTGGCTAATTACACTCCATTAAACTTTCATAACCTCGCTCTTTCCATGTTCATTATTGTAAAATATTCTGTTTCAGGGCGCCTCTGCAGCATTGAAGGCGGTATGTGAGGTATCTGTTTCTATCGATGCACAAGAAGATGCTGTGCCACGGCGCAGCGTGAATGTGTCTCACATGTTGACTATTCTCATTCCAAAGTTCATACAAAGGTTCAAAGAAGCGAGTCCAAAAACAAGGTATTGGCATTATGTTGGTTGTAGCATTCCCTGGAATTTCATAAGAAATAATGACGTTGTGTTAAATGCTGTTTCAGTTTTGAACCGTATTGTTCCATCTCCAAACTCTCCAAACTTACAATGTTAATGTATGTTATATAGTTGGCAACTCGGTAATATTTATTATATATAAACACTAGAAAACATTAAGACTTTTGTGACCGTGTATATGGTTTCTTGACATTACAGCACAAGTTTCTGATTTGCAAAGGAACACTTCGTGATGATGGCCCATTGCTCGAAATTGGCAGTATGGTCCACCTTCTCCTTTTGGATATTTCTATTGTTTCCATATGACCTTATAATTATTATTTTATTTAAGAGTAATAATGTCTACCATCTATTGCAGGATTGAAGTTTTAGAGAATGTGGAACACTTTAATGATATCATAGAACTTGTTCAGAGATTCAGTACTCCTGAACATTCATTGATTGACAAAATTGAATATGTAAACGCAACGAAAGGGAAATCTTTGAAACTAGTCACCAAAGAATCTAGAAGTCACAAAAGAGGGAAGCGATCAAAGTCAAACAAGCTAACGAATCAGCTTCACAAAGGGAAGGCTGTCACCAAAACAGTTTCAAAGCAAGATCTGCCGAGAGCAAATACTGCAACAAAGGGAAAGAGAAAACTTCCACTGAAGCCTCTCAGAAAAGTACATGTATGTCATAGGAATTGCATTTATCAGTCATATTTCTATGTATTTTTCATCTCAAACAAGAATGTTTTATTTAAAATCTCTTCCTTGTTTAAACATTTCTAAGCAATACTTCTAACATCAATTATTTTTAAAATAATATTGATATGTTTTAGTAGACTTCACGTATACGTTGTTATTTGTCGAAGACATCTCAGATCTTATTTGTCGAAGACATCTCAGATCATTTTTGACCTGCATCCGGGTTTTTTCCATATACAAACCATCATTGGTCCTTATTGTTATTCATTTTAATCGCTTTTTGTGTGACGAAAGCTTTTGCAAAGAAAATTTAAAATCTAAAATCTGTGGATTTTGAAATTTTATGATCCATGCAGGCCATCGTAGATAAGATGCGTTCGGATTTTCTCCATTAAATATAGGCGTGTTCGGATCAAATGCTCTGCTCAACAGAACGAGTCGTTTCGGTCCAGCGACTCTTAAGGACTGTCGCCGTAAGGACATTTGAAAAGCATTTCCTCTCAGTCATGTCTGGAGTTGGCTCTGCAAGAGTCATACTGTCAGTCTGTCTGTCTGTCTGTCTGTCCTGCATCTTGTACCCTATTGCAGAACAGATATTAATCTTCGACAATTATCTTTTTTAAAGATGTTTCTTGTTATCACTAAAATTCTTTTGCTCGATGGCTTTCATTCAGCTTTCTCGAAATATTTAAACAAATTAAATAAAAACGTTCAAAAACAGAAATTAAGGATGTTCGCTGCCAATGAAAAAGTATTCAAACTTTTTTTCTAACCACTCTTTTTTGATTCCAAAATACAACATAAGACATTTGAAAGCAAAATAAATATAGGGTAGTGTGCATTTTTTCAAGCTACAGGCCTCTGTATGAGACCTCTGAGCATCATGTTTTAAATTTAGTAAAATTAATTTAATTTTTAATTCTTTGAAACAAACCTGTCTTGAACAAAAATGCACCTAGAATGCTTTCAAAAGTCATTATATTTACGTAACGCAGACTATTTTGGACCAAACGCATAGAAAAATTTGCAACTGGAAGTGGATGACAAAATTTTACGAGTATTTTTCCAACCCTACCCCCATACTTGAAAAGTCGGAAAAAATCAATATTTTGAAATGTGCCAAACCCATATTTGTTTATTCAAACTTTTTCTTGTATTTTCACACAACATAGAACTTTGTAATATTGTTCGAATAAAAGAAAGAAATATATAGGGTAGTGTGCATATAAGAGAGAACAAACAACTTGAAAATCACCAATTTCAGCCTTTTTTCAGCTGTTTTGTTTCTGTAAGCCCATTTCATAAAACCACCTAAAATTTTAAAACCAGCACACCAAAGACACAAATACTGACTTAGAAGGCCATGTACACATATACTGCAGCTAAAATAAACAAAGAAATAGTGCAATTAATTTGAAAATGTGCAATATTCAAGTTTAATCTCCCCTACCCCCTAAATTTCTCTGACAACTAACTTTTTCTGAAAAGTTGCAGAAAATTGGGTGAAAAAATGAAGTTTCTTAGATTGACAATTTTCATGGCTCGTTCAATGCATATCATCATTATGTATCCAAATATGGAATATTGTGAAAATATCTGCAACCGTTTACGAGATATTCAACAAAAGAAAAACCGGAAGTTCCGAACTGTCAAATGTTAGCAGCGAACATCCTTAAGATTGCCCTTACTTGATTTTATTTATTTTCCAGAAACTCCTACGTGAAAAGACAAGTGATGCAACGCTTTCGTTTGGTCCACTAAAGAAACTCAACTGGTCCGACTGGTTTTTAGCAATTTGTCACAGAAATCATCCGTCAATCACCACTAGCAATGATTTCAATAAATCGTCCATATTTGGTGCTTACCATCGCAAGAGTTTATTTAACAAGGATTCGACTGTCCCAGCTGTTTATGAAATAGGCGTGAAAAACCATGCCAAATTTAAAAGAAAGATACACGTCATGCTTATTCGTACATGTAAAGGATACAGAGGCAATAAAAATCTCATAGCATATCTTCTTTACAACAAGAACGTACGCAAAGAAGTTAAAAGGTTGTTACGGAATAAGTTCGAAATATATATCCGCAGGGGAGTTGCAAAGAATTGTGTTTATGGGGCTGTGGTAGGGCTTGGAAGGTATATACGTGACAATTATGATTATGCGTGGCATAAACATGGAAAAGGTGGACACAGGAAGGTAACCAAAGATGGTGTTATGTTATCAGATCCATTGTTATGATTTTTACAAAAACTTGTCCATGCAATACGATATACAGAGCATTTTTCAGAAAAAATGAACATTTCATTGAATTTTGATATTTTTAATATTTTTACTCAAAACATTGATTGTGGGTACACGTTAGAACCGCCTCGCCGATGCAATTCTAACGACTACCCACAATCTATATGTTTTGGATCAGAAATAAGAAAATATGTATACCCCTGCAAACCCAAGTTTTTTCTATATAAAAGTGGGCTTCAAGGGGTATACTTTTCATGGCATGTTTTCATGATGACTGTCAAATTGATTTTGATCGGTTCTGGCAAGGCTTTGATATTTTGTACAGATGATCCATGGTCCTTTAAACTATTGAAGTTACTAGATCTATAGTGATTTTATTTATGCTGCAGAAAATAATGCAAGAAATAAAGAAATGACATGCTTTTTTGTAGAATTGGCAGCCATCTTAAATGCCACCTTGAACGCTGAAGTTATACAGGGTGTGCAAACTTTTATCTGAAATGAACAAAAGGTGGTATTATTGATATAATGAACATTATTGCATAAATACCCGAGTCACACACGATATTAACAGCCATATATTAATGAAAAGAAAGTCGTATATTAATATAGCAATTCTCGCGCGCACTTGCAATTAATACATGGCTTTTATTTGTGCTCGTTACCGGGCGCACCGCAAAACGCGTGCTAGTAATGAGTGACTGAAGTCCGCCCAGAAACATGTAAGCATAAAAATGAAATCTTTTACCCGTATGAAAATGTGGCGAGGCTGTTAAATATAGTGCATCATTATTTCTTTCGTTTGTGCAGAATTTATGCAAAAATAGTGATCAAAAATGATTTTGTCATTCATTATAATTCGCTAGGTCCGTCGGGAGTGTTGAAAGTCTCACTTTACGTTTTCAACGCTCCCTCCACTCGGGACTAAGCGAATGTTATTGAATGGAAAATCATATTTGATCCCTATAATAACACGGGTTTTTTTTTTCATGTATTTATGTATATTATTTCAATGATCTGCACGGTGTGCATGCTTTTACCTCTTACGCTACCTGTGCGTAGCCTGGAGCCCTGGAAAGCATTTATCCAACTCAGTGTTGTTCCACCTATTCCATAGCTGAACAATTTGCTTTTAAGGAGTTCATGGGGAGGAGTATCGAAAGCCTTTTCAAAATCGAGTATAAAAGTGTCGACCTGGCCTTTTTTGTCTAAGATTTTGGCCCAGTCATTTATCACTGTAGTCAACTGAGTTTCACAGCTATGCCATTTCCTAAATGCGTGTTGCCTGTCCGACAAGAGTTCATGTTCATCAAGATGGGCCATAATATTTGAGCATACAATATGTTCAAGAAGCTTACAAGGAATGCATGTCAAAGAAACAGGGCGGTAATTTCGGGCAAGTGACCTGTCGCCCTTCTTAAACAGGGGGCAAATATTAGCAAGAGACCATTCTTTAGGAATTTCACCTGTATCAATTGACTGCTGGAAGTGATGGGCGAATACCGGCCCTAATTCCACAGCCAGTTCCTTTAGGACTCTGGGATGAAGCTCATCAGGCCCTAAGGCTTTAGACGGGTTTAGACCTTTGAGAAGTTTGGTCACCCCTTCCTTTGTGACCACAATATCATGCATGAATGGGGCAGATCTATCCATAAGAGGGACCTGTTTGTATTCACTTTTAGTGAAAACATCCGAGAACTGACCATTAAATTCTTCCGCCTTCTCAAATTCGGATTGTGCAATTCCACTTCCATTTCTCTTTTTCAACGGGGGAATACCTTGGGTATCTTTTTCTGACTGTTTATGTACCTGTAAAAATCTCTAGGATTAGCCTTAACATCTCCTACCAAGTTGTTCACGTAAAGATCATGCTGCTTCCTGATATCAGCTTTGATCTCTTTCCGTAAAGATTCAAATTTAGATCTAAATTTTGCACTACCAGTCTTTTTAGCTTTTGCATGAGTTGCATTTTTTCTACGAATCTTCCTCCTTATTTCAGGTGTTATCCAAGGGACAGAGGAAACTGAGCGACTAGTTTTTGATGGGATATGTTTCTCTGCCGACTCCTGAATAAACGATGTAATGAGATTGAAATTTTCCTGGACCGACCGAGTATCTGAGTAACCGTTGAAGTATCTTTCCTTTGCAAATTTAAGTGTTTCTGCTCTCATAGATTCATAATCACCTTTCTGATAACGATACACTTTTCTCCTAGGTTTCTTTATTGGGGGGATAGCAATTTTCAAAGTGCCAGAAACAATGTCATGATCACTGAGCTTATCCGGGGAATGAATGTCTGCAAACTGACCAGGAAGAGAGGTCAAAATTAAGTCCAAAGTATTTCTTTCTCTGGTGGGGAAATTGACTAATTGTTCCAAACCGTGGTCATTCATGATATCTATCAAAATCTGACCCTCCGTCTGACTCAATGATGACCCAGATTTGCTGAGTCTGTCCGGCCATACAATATCTCTAAAGTTGAAATCACCTAAAACGTGAATTAAGGGGGGTTTGTTGCCTTTATTAATATTTTTGATTTTGTCAAGCTGTTCTCTAAATAAATTGTCAAACTTTCCCTGGGAATTCAATAAATCATTTCCATTGTCCGATACTGGTAAATGACATGTAATGTAATGCATGTAATTTTGGTGCATTTTATGTGCGCATTCACATACATGTATTTGGTGTCAGGTAACTGCTGACTTAGCTTATAATATGTTCTTTTTGTTTAGTCATTTTTTCTCACCTCGGTTTTAGTGTGGGATTTTAGATTGCACCAGTCCCTGATCATTGTTTACTTTTACATTTAGAATGTCATTGGATTAGCCAGAAGTTCGGCAGATGGCCTTATCCAAATAAAAAGATATTGCAACAATTACCGACATTTCGGTGTCCTAAGCTGGTACTTACTTTTCCGGGCCCTAGACCAGCAGGGACTCGAAGGACCTCTCTTAGATGATTGTGTGTCTATGTTTAAATTTCTTGTCAACGATTTTTGAGTGCTAACTTAAGTACGAATTTATCCCTTCCGCTCAAACCTCATCCCCTGGGTGTAGTATCAGTTGGCGTTGTGCCACAACGTTCGATCTGAGGACTAAACGACTAGGACGATCCGGGTCATGTGTCGTTTCGACCTGGGATGTTTCGGCCAATTTAATGTTGAGGCGTCACGGCCTTGATTCAACCGTTGGTGGGTCGTTTCGGCCAATTTTCTAGGTTAGTCGTTTCGGCACTGAGTTGTATCGGCTAAATTATACTCGTCTAAATAATTCTGTCAGACACATATAGTCCCTAAGCATAGGCAGGCAGGTAGGTAGGTAGGTAGGTCGGTCGGTCGGTCGGTCGGTCGGTCGATCGGTCGGTCAGTTGATAGATAGATAGATAGATAGATAGATAGATAGATAGATAGATAGATAGATAGATAGATAGATAGATAGATAGATAGATAGATAGATAGATAGAACAAATGCAACCACAACAAAAGTATCGCCTTGGAACGATCAGTAATATGAAAATACTGTGTGTGTGTGTGGGGGGGCTTAAATCGATTTTACAGGCGCCTAACCTCAACCGCATCTTCTGCAAGGATTCATAACATTTAGTTATTTGTTCGGTCCTCGTGGTGAATCTCTTAACTAGTCAATGAATCATCAAGGACAAACAAATACAGTAGATCATGACAACCACCCTGATGAATCTAAAACTAGGATGCAACAGATTCAGTGAGCTGCCCGACGATGGAGATCCCTGGGCGCCGAATAACTTACTGAAAACCGGAGCAAAAAAAGCCTTAAACTTTACCCTATTTCAATGTACTTTAATTGTCGTCAAAGGTGTTTCTGATAAAAAGACACAAAAATTAACATATTTTTATCGAACAGCACACTAGTACTAAAATGTGCCGACATGAACAGACTACACAGGTGCAAAGTTTCTTTCCGGCGACTTAATTATTCAAATAAGCAACCCCTTCATAGTGATTATCGTTTTATAGAGCATTGTCGACTTCCCAACGCAATAACTCGACTTTTATTACCCAAGTAACAGATCCGATCAACATGAACTACGGTACCATTGCATGTACATAAGGTAGATGCGCATGCGTTTTACAATGGCTCGTGTTGTAACTCCGGTTGTCATGTCGAAAATGTCCGAAATGAATTCAGTAGTCTCGTTTATATGAACATTTCAAGTGTTGCGCCTTTTAAAATTGGCGAAAAAATAAGGCCGAAATGACTAACAACACCTGTAAGAAACGATCATTTTATCATTTTGCATTATCTGCTTGTTCATAGCTTACGTTTGTTAGTGGGAAGAAAAAGCTACTGAAAGATTGTGTTATTTTGTTGTAAAACAAATCTGACGTTAAATAAATAGTACTTGACTTGACTTGGATTGCCTTACACATTTGAAATCTATATTGGAAATACAGGTAACCAAGCCCCCCCCCCCCCAACCCTTGGAAAAATAATCAATAATCCAAGGAGGGTTGGTTACAAGTGTTTCCAAAATAATTGATTTTAGTAATCTTGGATCAGTGAGTGGTGGAAAAATGAAAAGGTCGGCTTAGGTCGTGGGACTCGGGCTGGGAGGGTGGGGGGTGCGGGGGGCTGCGGCCGGGTGGGCCTGCGGGGGATGGGGGAGCTCCGGTGGCGTCGGTGGTGTGCTTGACGAGCTTGGGTGGCCATCCCTGCAGTCCCGCAGAGAGCTGTCCTCCTTGACCTTCTTCTACAAGATACACTCCGGTGCAGTGTCTCTTGGTGGGGACGGGTGCCTGGCCCCGGCGCCCGACCTAAGGCGAACTCGGGCATCGCATGAGTTGCAGTATACAAGACAGTTTGCCTGTGGTGATGCCCTGGGGGGCTCGTTTTTCCCCGGGGCTGTTTCGGTTTGGGATGGTCTCCCTTCTTCGGTGGTCTCATCTAAGACCATTGAGGAATTTAAGGCTTCTATTTAATCATAGGCCCAGAGGCATGTGTTTTAGCATGCCTCTATCTATATCTTGTAAATAGTTTTAATGGTCCACCCCAAATGTTTTTTTCTCCCTTGACTAAATTCTAAATTTAGCCACCCACCCCACACCTGAGGTGATGATCAGAAATTGATCGACTCAGTATCGGAAGATAGATAGAAACGACCCGTTATCGACTAGGCAAGCGAAACGACCCTAAACCGGAAGCCGAGAAAGTTCTCTTGAAAAATCCAAAATGGCGTGGCAGCCTGAAGAAAACGGGCTACGTCAGATTTTACAGCTTTTAAAAGAGTCACAGTCACCGGACACTGCTACACAAAGAGCAGTTCAACAGGTGTCATTTCTTGTAAAACATCCTGCCCAAAAGAAGCTCCTCTAGTCTTCTAAAAGTCACAAATTCCAATCTGATTGAGTCATGCCCACGTGCTACGAGTTTCCTTTAGTTTTTTCACAGGCGCTTGAAGTCCTGTATATAATTAATATGAACTTAGGCACTGCCTAGAACGGGCATGCCATCATGATTTTGAAATTATTATTGATTTAACAACTACTAAACTCCGTGGTGCAGTGGTTAAGTCACTCGCCTTGTAAACCAGGGCTCGCAGGTTCGATCACGGGCTTCTCCTAAAACAACAACAAAAATCAACCTCCCGGTTGAGCCTTCGGGTGCTCCCGGAACAACAAACCCATAAAAAACAACCTACTATAGTACTGGTCTCGCCCAGGAAAAAAAAGTATAAAAAAAAAAACAAAAAAAAAAAAACAAAAAAAAACTACTAAACAAAACTTACTGTAAAAGTATATGTTGTGCCATTGTCCTGTCCTCCCCTATCCAATACCCTACCCTACCCTTACTCCTACCCTAACTTTACTCCTACCATTACACCGAACCACCTACCCAACACCTTACCTCCTACCCTATCCTTACGACTTTCCCCTACTCCAAATCCTTCCCCTACCATACCCTTACTCCTACCCCTACACATAACCTCCTACCCTACACATAACCTCCTACCCTACCCTACCCTACCCTACTCATACCCATACTCTACCCTTACTCATACTCTTTGCCCTAACCCTTACTCCTTCCCTTATCCTACCAATACCATACCCTAACTTCTACCTACCCAAACTCTTACCCCTACCAGGCTACCCTTACTACCATTGCTGCTACTCCTCAACCTACCATACCCTTACTCCTACTTCTACCCTACCAGTATTCATATCCTACCCTACCAAACCCTATCCTTACTCATACTACTTACCCTACTCTACCCTACCCTTACTCATTACTCTACCCTACCCTTACTCCTTGCCGTGCCCTACCCCACCTAACCCTACCCTACCAAACCCTATCATTACTCCTACTACTTACCCTACTCTACCCTTACCTTACTCATTACTCTACCCTACCCTTACTCCTACCCCTCTCTTCACTATCCCTACCTTACCTAGTACCAGGGTGTTCCCCATCGACCTCAGAGTATTAATTTAGGGGACCAATGTCCCACTACTGACAACTCCTAAACAACATTCTGACAAAATAGGACAATATCAGGAACAAGAAATATTTATTAATTTTGGGGGACATCATGGTCCCCTCTCTGAACAGAACTGGGTATTTTGGGGGTCATTTTTGGGCCAAAACGTTCATTTTGTGCGCCAGGTAAAACCCTCGGGTAGCTGACTGAAGAACGAACGACTCACGGAGCCGAAACGACCAGTTACTTGCATTTGGATGTCCGATTTAAGGTTGTATCGGCGATTCGCGGCCGAAACGACCGGATTTCGCTATTTAGACGCATCGTTCCGGCCCGTTCTGGTTCCGGTAAATAGTAACACCGGATATTAGAAGAATTTCGCGCGTGACTGTGACGTAATTTTTATTTATTTTTTGTAACTTTAGAAAGAAAGTTGATCTGAATCTGAATAGTTTACTGGTGACACGCCAAATGACATTATTTCACCAGGGGGTTGGATGTAACGACTCGCGGCCGAATCGACCCACTTTCGCTATTAAGACGCACCTGTTTCGCTAAATTGTGATACCCGATTATGGCGATAATCGAGCATTCTCGCGCGCTGAAGAAGTGACGTAACCTGTTTTTTTTTTTTTTTTTTTTTTTTTTTTTTTTTTTTTTTGTAATTTTGCAAACAAAATTGATCTCAAGTGAAACGAAAAAATATATTGTCCACAAAGAAGCTAAACTGTATAATCATGGGTGGAAAAAGGATGTATATTTTATCTAGAACTACCGATGGGATAGCGAATTATCGCGAGATAGGGAGATTAGCGATATCCCCCGAGACTAGGACCGGACGTTCAGGTGCACAAAGTTAGTTAGGTAAACAACATCAGAGTTCATTTACCCGTGTGTACGCGTTACCTATAGGCGGGCACGCAGCTGGGCCTTCGGCCCAGCCTCAGTGCGCTTCGCGCACTTCGTGCCATGCCCGTATAATCATAGTGTAAGTCAATATAGAATATATTGACCAGGTAAGCAACTGTCCAAACGACCTCATTCCCTCCATGAGTTCCGTTGACGCGCCCACTATTCTGCAGTAAATTTTGCGGGTGAAGACGATGTCAAAACGTTCGATTTGGAGGGAAATTTGTCTGAATGGCGACATTTTGAACTTCAAACAGGCTATATGTTTTTAGCGATGTGTGACTACTTGGCTTCCATCTAAGTGCAATGTATCAGGAATATGTTTATTGTTATTTCAAAAATAAAAATTCAACGCACGATCTTCTCCTAACCAACACAAACACTGAACAAAAATGTCCTACCTCACTCGATCTGTTTCGCTGCCAGGATGAATGACGACGATTTCACAGTTTCAATTTTAGAAAAACGTGCTTGAGGAGATTGTAGCCATTCGAATATCATTTATCCACCTGGTTGCAGCACATATGTTCAAATATTTCACAAATTGTTGTTCTTTCCGTGAAATGGCCTCCATTTTTCTGACAAGCCTTGATGACAAGTGATGTCATGATGACGTTCCGCGTGACCTGAGTGAGTGAGGCCCCAAGCGGGGTAAATAAGTAACTACTGTCCATACACCGTCGTACAGAAACTGTTTTTTTTTTCAAAATCTTATATTCCAAAAAAAAACCTTGAAGAAAAAAATACGACGCAACAAACAAACAAACTCATTACAGAGATTATGCGTCTTTTCATGAAAAAGGACATCTAAGCATTAGATTGGGATAGTCCCTAAATGACATATATGTCTCTTTCAAAGACGAAAATGCCTTGTTTGATAAAATTATTGTGTTCTTGCATACTTTAATTGTCAATGACATAATTTATGTCAATTTTAACATAAAATTGGGAATCACATTTCTAAGCATTAATGCAACACGCATAGATTGAAAGCAAATTTACTTTTGAACCTGAACTGTATCTCTATAAATACATCTACATGACCTACATATGCTCACCCTGACACCGGTTTGACAAGAAATACGACCATGGATGTTTACAATTCTACAGTTGATGTCTTTAAAATTGTCCATAACAACTGTGCTTATTTTAGTTCAGGGAAAATTTCAGGAAATTGTACATTTTCGCCTCGCTGACCCTGTTCCCCCCCCTAGACCCAGGATGCCACTTTGATATGTTGTGTGAATGTGAAAAACACATAAACTGACGAAAGGGCATGTTGGGTCCCGGGGGGGAACACACCTAGAATTAAACTATAAGATTGTAAATTAAAGATCTTATGCACCATGGTAACATTTCTTTCAAAATAAACTTAAAATTACATAACAATAAACAATCAATGTGTGGATATTGTTCAGTATTCATATGACAAACGAGCCCATATTTATTTGCTTAAAAAGTGCTGTTGACAAACAAATGCAAATCAGTTCAAAGTCTAATGGTTCATTTGTCCCAAAGATGGGGTGGGTTGTGAAAATATTTAGTTGCATTGTCTCGATTCTGTTAAATCAGCCAAACTGTTTTGTAAACGAAAGTGTATATATTTCTTCGCCTATAAATGTTAAATTTAGCCCAATAGTCATAACATGAAAATTTCGTCCTCCCAAATCTGACATTTAGGGACTTCTTACATCTAAGCCATAGATCTTCTTTGTCTGACATTTTGGAGGTGTGTCACTTTCATAAAAACAGATTGCACTCGATTGGTTCACTACACATGGCCTGTGCAAGGTCTTTTATTTTTCAGACAGAATGGGTAGCCGTAGTGTTCTGATAAAATGTACCTTCAGTAAAGCCTACACATTTGCCCCGATCATCGTACGATTTTTCGGCCTGCGATTTTGACTACGATCTTTTAGACATCGTAGGTGATCGTGGGCTATGACTTATGTGTTTACAATTATGGGCATCGTACGATTTCTGAATCTGCCTTTTGTCGACGTTCCGATACGAAACCGCAAGCCGATCGCATGGGCGGATCCAGAGGGGGTGACAGGGGGTCCGGACTTCTCCCCCCCCCCCTCCCACCTGGTAATAATTGCCAGATTATTAGTTTTTGCCATGTTGAAATTTTCCGTAAGACCGGTCCTTCTGGGAATTTGGACCCCCCCACCCCACCCCTGAGAAAATTTTCTGGATCCGCGCATGGATCGTACGGTAGTCGTAGGTCTCCGCAGATTTTAAGTGGATAGCGCACGAAGCCCTTGCTTCAGGAAATGACTTTGACAAAAGCTTTATGCTTAATGTCAGATCCTGTCTCACATGACATTGTATATATACCCATGTACTTTATACTAAATAAACCAAGCCCTTGCTTTGTCCATACGGAGTAACTTTACGTTCTGATACAAACCACTTTTTCTTGGCAGTCGTACGGTAGTCATAGGGTCTCCACAGACTTTAAGTGGGTATCGTACGGAGTTCCTTAGACTTCTGACTGATGCCTTGGTTATATTTTGCCTACGATTAGCTTAATTGCGATGATCGTACGATGTCAATTTTTGCGGTCTCCGCAGGGTGACCCTATGATGACCCCACGATTCTACGACTTCCTACGATCTCCGTAGCCTCTACAATTTTGTAAAAGTCTGCACTATTACAAAGTTTAAAAATCGTAAGACCGTAGCCCGTAGACACGTCGTACGTCATCATACGGGCGCCGTAGGGAGACCCCGCGATGATCGTGCGGTCACCTCACGATTTTTGTATGATAGTTTGAGAACAAAAATCGTACAGCGATCGTAGGGAGTCCACAACGGGTCATGTCTACTAGGTAACATTTGCCCCGATAATTGAACGATTTTTCGGTCTGCGATTTTCCCTAGGAATTTAGACATCGTAGGTGATAATGGGCTACGACGTAGGTGTTTACGATTCATGTGGGCATCGTACGATTTCATGTTCTGGCTTTCTTCGAATTTCCGAGTCATCAGAACCGTACGGCGATCGTAGGGAAATCGTAGAGTCTCCACCACTTTAAGTGGTATCCCTACGATAGCCGTGCGATGTTAGGTTCGTGTACTACCAAACGTGTACAACCTCACAGTGCATCATGGCTCCCCCGAAAGGAAAATGCAGTGATCCTATTGAAACCTAATGGTGAAATGCAACTGTATCCCATCAAAATGCTTTAGCAATCATATTGCGGCCGCGCGATAAACGTGCGGACGCCTTGGTATTCTTTATAATGACCGCACGCACGATATCCGTACGATAAAAAATAACCTTGAGAAATAGCCGTACTGGTGCCGTACGATCACCCTAAAGGTTTACATTCATCTTACGATTTTAGGCCCAACGTTATCATATAAACCATGCGGTAACCGCACAATCATCGCAGGGTTTCCGTACGGCGACAGTACGGCGCCCGTACGATGCCACCCACGACATGTCAACGGGCTACGATTTAACGATTTTTAAAAACTTGAAAAAGTGCAGACTACAACAAAATCGAAGAGGCTACGGAGATCGTAGGAAGCCATAGGAAGCCGTAGAATCGTAGGGACATCGTAAGGTCACCCTGCGGAGATCGCGCAAAAATGCAAAAAAATGGCACCGTACGATCATAGCAAGCTAATCGTAGACCAAGGTAACATAGGCTTAAAGATATTAATCTTAATTAAAGTCACACTTGAATTGAGCAGCCTCATGGGAAAACAAACAATACGCACAGGCGAAAACAAAGACGCAGATCAGCTTCATAATAACCGCGAAGCTGATCAGCGCCTTTGTTTTCGCTACTCGAATTGTACAAATCCTGTTCTACTTAAATCCGAAATTTCAAGCTTCTAGGTCTTTTCTGTGCTTGTACAGGCCGGTTTTGGACACGACATTGTGGGTTTTTTCACGAGGCGCTCAGATAATCATTGCATTACACACCCAATTAAAAATGTAAAGTTCTAAGAAAACAAAAGTAACTTAAAACACCTGGTCCGTGCGGCCCCCGTGACCGAGCGGTCTTTACCACTCGATTATCTCACCGCTGTGCCTGGTGTGGGTTCGAGCCCCGCACTGCTTGCGGGTGTGCCATGCGGTTTTTCTCGGGGTTCTTTTCGTTTTCGCCCACCTACTGATTGGCTTGTCTCATATGAGATGAAATAATCTTGAAAGTTACGTAAAACTGAATTTAAAAAAAAAAATCTGTTCCGTATTATAGCAATTATCCTTCCTTACTTCATCTGCCACTTTTTGCAATCATTCAAGAGTATCGCCAGTAACTTCCGCACGAGATATTGCCTGCATTTTAATTACAAAGAATATTCTTTATCTTTGTTTATAAAGACGATTAAATGCATGGAAGTCTCGCCGCAGACAAAAATACCCCATTCCAAGAACGTTAAAAGGGAAGAAAAATTCCTCTCGCACTCAATGTAGAAAATTCAGGTTGCTTACAAGCTAGCTAGATCTGTGTCTTCCTTTTGTTTCTTTTTTTTTCTTCATTCGTTAACTATCAAATAAGCCAGAAATAAGTCTGATACTTCTTTTGCGTCGAGTACGAGAAAATCAAACTAACAAAATACAAGAATTTTGGTAACACCCTGTTCTCATTGTCTCGCCTTAGTTCCCCGGTTCATCCCTGTTTGTTAAACCAGGATAAAACTGAGTAATATGGTATTGCTAGAGTGGACATCCTTGACAAAACGGTGCAAACCTATGAAAACCGGCGATCCTGTCCAACACCACACATACCGCAGTCCTCTTCTTTTGGATTTACACTTGTTTTTTTAGCTCACCTGAGCCGAAGGCTCACAAGGTGAGCTTATAGTACAGTAGTCGAGCCGGCGTCCGTCCGTGCGTGCGTCCGTCCGTCCGTTCACATTTTCAAACTCAAATATCTCTAAGACAACATGGCCGATCGTAATCAAATTTTATCTAAAGCATCATTGAGGAGGGGGAAAGGTTGTGTTAGGTTTTAGGCCAGGTCGGATCAGAACTCTGGTTTCCATGGCAACGGATAGCTCCCATAGAATTACAATGGGAAAAACATATAAAAATCTTCTTCTCTGAAACCACAAGGCCAAGAGCGTTCATATTTTGTGTGTAGCAACATCTATTGGTCCTCTTCATAAATCCTGCCATACGTGCCCCTGGGGTCCATATGGGCCCCGCCCCGGGGGGGTCATGATGAAAATATAAAAAAATCTTCTTCTCTGAAACCACAAGGCCCAGAGCTTTCATATTTTGTGTGTAGCAATGTTTAGTGGTCCTCTATATAAATCCTGCCAATCATGCCCCGGGGGTCAGAAATCGCCCCGCCCCGGGGGTCATTAGCTCCCAAAGACTTACAATGGGAAAAACATAAAAAAATCTTCTTCTCCGAAACCACAAGGCCCAGAGCTTTCATATTTTGTCAGTAGCAATGTATAGTGGTCCTCTTTATAAATCCTGCCAACCATGCCCCTGGGGTCCATACGGGCCCCGCCCCGGGGGGTTCATGGGTAAAACATAAAAAAATCTTCTTCTCCGAAACCACAAGGCCCAGAGCTTTCATATTTTGTGTGTAGCAATATATTGTGTTCCTCTTTATAAATCCTGCCAACCGTGCCCCTGTGTTCCACACGGGCCCCGCCCCGGGGGCGTCATGATGAAAATATAAAAAAATCTTCTTTTCTGAAACCACAAGGCCCAGAGCTTTCATATTTTGTGTGTAGCAATGTTAAGTGGTCCTCTATATAAATCCTGCCAATCATGCCCCTGGGGTAAAAAATGGCCCCGCCCCGGGGGTCATTAGCTCCCATAGACTTACAATGGGAAAAACATAAAAAAAATCTTCTTCTCCTAAACCACAAGGCCCAGAGCTTTCATATTTTGTGTGTAGCAATGTATAATGGTCCTCTTTATAAATCCTGCCTACTGTGCCCCTGGGGTCCATACGGGCCCCGCCCCGGGGGTGTCATGGGAAAAACATAAAAAAATCTTCTTCTCCAAAACCACAAGGCCCAAAGCTTTCATATTTTGTGTGAAGCAATGTTTAGTGGTCCTCTATATAAATCCTGCCAATCATGCCCCTGGGGTCAAAAATGGCCCCGCCCCGGGGGTCATTAGCTCCCATAGACTTACAATGGGAAAAACAAAAAATCTTCTTCTCCAAAACCACAAAGCCCAGAGCTTTCATATTTTGTCAGTAGCAATGTATAGTGGTCCTCTTTATAAATCCTGCCAACCGTGCCCCTGTGGTCCACACGGGCCCCGCTCCGGGGGCGTCATGGGAAAAACATAAAAAATCTTCTTCTCCGAAACCACAAGGCCCAGAGCTTCCATATTTTGTTTGTAGCAATGTATAGTGTTCCTCTTTATAAATCCTGCCAACAGTGCCCCTGGGGTCCATACAGGCCACGCCCCAGGCATGTCATTATCTACCATAGACTTATAATGGAAATATGTGAAAAAATCTTCTCTGCAACAGCATGACACAAAGCTTGTATATTTGATATACAACATTGTCATGTGTTGCTCTACATAAATCCTGCCAATCTTGCCCCTGGGGTCAAATATGGCCCAACCTTTGGGGTCATTATAGGACCCTGACCTTGTTAGATGATTTTTTTCAAGTGAACCAAAATGGCAGAAAAGAGGATACACAATCCAGACAAGAGCTCTCCTGCTGATGTAAGTAGGGTTTCAAGGTCACATGACCAAGATGGCTATCATACCCATATATGGTAAAAAACCCAACTACTTTGTCCAGTGACTTTACTTGTTGGCTCTCAGGTGAGCGATCGTTGCCCCTGGGCTACTAGTTTTATATTATTATTGTAAATCGATTTGATTCTTCTCAATTAGGGAGGGCCCTCGCCCTTTTGGGCCTAAAGAAATAGATGGGCTGCTTGTGCCTCCAGGTAAAGCTTAAACACTACTTACTGACCATCCGATTACTAGTTAACCGCTCAGGTCTGAGCCTCCCCAGGAAAAGCGGTTCAAGTCAAACCATTCATACGTATATGCCTTTTGTGGCTTAGTTGGGTGGTTATATTTCAAGCACTTGCTTGATGTCATGACATCCTCATTTTGGGTAAAAGTCCCTTAAACTGGTGGCATCGTTCCGACAGGACCTTAGCTGCTGTTGACTGGGACGTAAAGCATCAATTCAAAAAAAAAAAAAAAAAAAAAAAAAGACAAAAAGAAAATGATAAACGCGATGAAATTGATTTTGATATTCTGTTCATATCTGTGATTCGTGTTATTTACACTAATTGAACTTGGTGCCAATCGGACGCAAGTGTGAAAGACAAAAAGAAAATGATAAACGCGATGACATTGATTTTGATATTCTGTTCATATCTGTGATTCGTGTTATTTACACTAATTGAACTTGATGCCAATCGGACGCAAGTGTGAAAGTGAAAACTTGTATGAAAAGTGGTGATCAGTCTTTATATACATACATGTATATAAATATTTCACGTGTTACTTCATGGACACGTCGATCTTTTGACGCGACTGAGGTCAAAGTCGAGCTACATGAAATAAAATGGATCAAAATTATTGCATAGATACCCGTGCCACGCGATATTAACAACCATTTATTAATCATACAAGAAAGCAATGCATTACTAAATGCAACTCACGCGCACATGTGCTGTTTATAAATACAAGGCTTTTACTCATGCCACGCATTTGCACGTGCTAATAAAGAGAAACTGAAGTCCGTCCGGAACGCGCATTAAATTAAAGCTTTTACGCGTATGAAAATCTGATTAGGCTGTAAAATACAGTGCAACATCATTTTTTTCGTTTTTGCAGAATTTATGCAATAATAGCGATCAAAAATGATTTTGTCATTCATTAACATTCGCTAGGTCGCTCGGTGAGTGTTGATGACTTTGGGCTACGCCCTCAGTTTTCAACACTCTCCTCGGAACCTAGCGAATGTTAATGAATGGACAATTACGTTTGATCCCTATATTAAAAACTATTACCAAGCAAAGATCGTGACTCGACAAATATAAAATGTCCGGCTGATAATCACTGAGGCTGTACATCACCGAGAAGTCAAGGAACGCCAACGAAATTTGGTGCACACGAGAATCATCAGGTGAGTAACCATGGATCAATCGAAAGAGGAAACGCACCGGTTCCAACAGGTATAACAAAAAATATATAAAAAATAAATGAAAAAAAATAAAAATCTAGTATAATAAATGATAAATTGTCCGAATAGTTTCTAAGTCAAATCCTTCTGATAGTCTTACACCTGACCCTCCAACTCCCCAGACGGAGAATCGTGTTGTGTCCTTCAGCTCCCCACACTATTGGTCAAAACACACGAAGCGGTGGGTCCGTCCCCACATGACTGAAAAAGGGACGATAAATTTCAAAAAATCAATATCAGAGTGCAATCGAGCATGCAGAATCACATTAAAGGGACCAACAACTACAATCAGGGGATTATTCGGGTTGTGGGCTGGTACATGTCGTCTTGGTAACAATTGTGCATCCTGACACAATAAAGCCAAACCACAGCGCCCACAGAGAAAGTCACAATTCCAGGATCCCCATCCCCACCCGTCCCGACGACTGTTGAAATGATAGCACCATCAAGTCCATAGCAGGGTGATCATCATGCTGACCAACCTTTGTACCTGTTACGAAAAAATCGACATCCTTTCTTTCTGTTCGTCTTGGTTGTCGACGGTCGACATTTACCACATTTACCGAACCACAATCTCCACCATACAGAGGAAAGTTGTAGTTGATAAATGGAATTCTTAGGTCTTCTTCAGCTCCGAACTTACATCAGGCGGAATGGAACGAATATTACGTTAAAATCCTTTGTGTGTGTGACCGTAGAAGCGACCGACATTTAACCGGGTCTATATGGTGGATCGCGGATCACTTCGGTATTAAACAGGTAATTAAAAGTTTAAGTACTCCTGCGACAAGGTGCAAATTGTGACTTATTCATGAAATATCAAATTATCAAATTTATATTGAAGCTGGTGATGAAGGCTTTCACCGCTCTTTGGAGCCCTATCGATCTCGCTGAAAAATACAATGTTCCGTAATTAATTAATTAATTAAAAATTTATTTAATTTATTTATTTATTTATTTATTCATTCATTCATTCATTTATTTATTTATTTATTTATTTATTTATTTATGTGAAAGTCCATTAAAAATCTAATAAGATTATCAAATGTTTGCGTACTGTATATTAATTACGTCGGGAGTGATTTTCCCTCAGGCGCCTCTTTTGTGTTCAAAATAAAGTCGTTGCGCGCGACGATTCAAACGTCATGGGAAAACCCAAAAATAAATTCAAACAAACAATCGTTGGAAGGACAAAACATGATGGATTTATGCAAATTTCATGTTTTCTAGCAAAATGGAGTATGTTAAGTGTAAATAGACAGGACGATTCGACATTGTCTAATATTGATTTAACCCAAGCTGTGCTCAGAATTCATTCGGCCCGGATCAAAGGACAGAACCGGAAATGGAGCTGGTGAGGAGGAGCTCCTGATCGCGATTATTTTTTTGACACGATTACAGCCTTCAGGAAGGCATTACTGGCAAAGTTATCCATGCCTCGTTCGAAACTGTGATTCCATCTTTCCAGAAATATACAAGGGGCCTACGGAATACGACAGGTAAATTCACAATTGACATGCCAAAATTTTTGCATTATTGGTTGCTTACCTGGTCAATATATATATTGACCTTAGACACTACCGTAAATCTGATGCTTTTTGGGTCACTAATGTAACTTCAAGCGCCTGTGGTTTTTTGTGAAGGTGAAATGGCACCGAGCGCCAAATGATCATTACAGACAAGCTTACTTTGCTGTGTTGAATAATGAATCATCTTTTACATGTTACCATATCCGAGCTTCTGAGCTCTTATGCCGAACAAAGTTTTAATTATTGCTGTTAATCCAGATTTCTTCGGCTGAGGCTAGCCAATCGGCATGATGGTTGTGCCAGTAACGCCGCTCATGAGCACAAGGGTCGTGCCCATAAGCAGCGTTATTGGCAAGGCAGTCATGCAGATAGCCAGTGCTACAAGTATTGGCTATCGGCACAGTATGAGCTTTTCTAACAAGTTTTATGTATGCAGTAATAGATAGTAATAGATTAATTTTCTTTTAAATAAAATAGTAACTAATGTGCCTAGCTATTGAAAAACATACGAATAATCAGTTACACATTTCTGTAAATGATGAGTTGGAAAACTAGAAATGGTTACCGGTCCCGATAGCGTAATGGTTAGAGCATCCCCTTCGGAAGCCAGAGGCGCAGGTTCGATCCCGGACACCTTCATACCAAAGACGTTAAAAATGGTACCAGTGGCTGCCTTGCTTGGCACTCAGCATTCATAAGGCAATCACTTGCTTCTCTTCTCTCATAAAGATAGTCTGGCGGGTCAGCCGTCAAAATGAATTTTTGATAACTGATTTATCATTTTGGCAAAATGAACCACTGGGTATGATACTTCATTTTGACGGCTGACCAGTCAGACTATAAAAAAGATAATTTCAATGATGGAATTACGGTAAATATGTTAAGGTGATGGTATAAGAAAACCTGTTCTTTCAGTTTTAAATATGCAAAAGATAATAAACATTAATTGTTCTCAATGTATAATATAGAGAAACTGTTAGAAAATAGCACCTTGGCAAACGCCTGACAACTGCTTTTAATTTTTTTCTCTCGAGTACCATAAAGAGAATCTGTAAGAAAACTGAACCTTGTTGAATTCCCTGCAAACGATCTTTTTAACAGTGAATTCATCCGCACATAAACGCCTTAAACTGTAATACAGTAAAGGAATATATAAGGGTAAAACGGCGCCTTTGCGTCGCCACGATTTCTTTTTTTTTTTTTTTTTTTTTTTTTTCTTTCTTTCTTTCTCAAAAGTGGGTTGGCGAAATTTTAGGATCCAAGGTGCCCTGGCGTTATATCCAACACCGCGTTAATTCAAGGCGCGGTATAGCGGGTCTGTCCTGTACATACAATTGCATTTTCACATAATATGGTAAAGCAATCAAAAATAGTAAAATTTTGTAATAAAAATAAATGTGAGACTCAGCTTCTTCCATTAGATGCCGCTTGAAAGTACTGACTTCCTGTTTTTCAAGCTTAGTGCAAGCACTGACAAGCTGTCAGTAATAATAAATCAAATTATTGTAATTTCAGAAATTAGAAGAATTAAACAAGTTCCCAGATTTCAACAATTACCTGATATTTGTATTGACCAAGCTGAAAAATGAAGGTAAGTCTTGTGAGATGTTAAAATGTTGAATGACAGTGTGATTTAAACCTTCGCGTAAGATACCAACAATTTGTGTTGTGTCCAGGTCAGACACAAACCAGGCTGTACAGCCACAGAATCCAGCTAAAATCTTGAAATATCGGATTTAAGAAGACGAGGAATAGTACTATCGGTGTAGCGGCAACAAAGGCGCTGATCAGCTTCGCAGTTACTGCAAGGCTTCACAGTTATGTGAAGCTGATCTACGTCTTTGTTTTCGCATATGCAGATTGTTGGTTTTCTTATGCAGTAGCTAATTTGTGGTATGTGTTGGTCTTAATGAAAAAATGCAAGAATTTCCCAACCAGATGCCAAGAATGAAGATGCAAGGTAATGAGTATCCTTATAAAGGGTAAATAAAAAAATCTGTCAAAAATATGCCCTCAGTTGAGGCTTATCATGAGAAAACCTGAAGATTGACAGCATCTCTTAATTTTGGAAAGAAGTTTGGCCAGTCTTTGAAGTTGCATTTTAAAGTTAAAGTTTAAAACGCTAAAGTGTTTTCTTTAGGACCCAAGTATAAGCTTGATTTCTCTCTATATTTTCTTTATAGATGACCCAACAAGATCACTAAGTGGACTCATACTGAAGAACAATGTTCGGGCCCACTTTGAAAAGTTTCCCCCGGAGGTTTCAACCTTCATCAAACAAGAATGTCTGAGCAGTATAGGGGACCCTTCCCCACTGATCAGGGCTACCATTGGTATTCTGATCACGACTATTGTAGCAAAGGGAGAGCTGAGGAACTGGCCAGAGTTGTTGCCCGCGCTGTGTCAGTGTCTCGACTCAGAGGATTATAATGTTTGTGAGGTAATTATGAAATGAGCCTTCACATGAGGAAATTGGCAATCTTTGTTTCCCACCAGGTCACACACAAACCAGCCTGTACAGTCACAGAAGCAGGCTAGAAGCTTGAAATTTTGGATTCATGAAGAAGAGGGATTGAACTATCTGTGTAGTGAAAACAAAGGCACGCAGATCATCTGTGCCTTTGTTTTCGCTTGTATGCATGTTGTAGGTTCAGAATTTGTTGCCCAAATCCATTGCTATTAAAAAGACAATGAAATAAATTTGTCAGAGATTCTGTGTAATAAATATGTGGAATAAAATATTTGTATAAGGTTGTCACATTTCTGACGTGTGTTTGTTTTTGTAGGGAGCATTTGGAGCACTACAGAAGATCTGTGAAGATTCAGCAGAGGCCCTTGACAATGATGCCTCACGACCCCTTAATGTTCTCATACCAAAATTCTTACACTATTTCAAACAAGCCAGCCCTAAAATAAGGTATGTAATAATAGGTCCAATGGAGACATCATTTGAGCCGCCTCGTGGGAAAACCAACAGTGTGGTTTCCGAACAGGTCCGACACAAACCGACTTGTACAAGCACAGAAAAGAGCTAGAAGCTTGAAATTTCGGATTTAAGTGGAAGAGGAATTTTACTGTATCTGAGTAGCGAAAACAAAGGCACTGATCAGCTTCACGGTTACCGCGAAGCTGATCTGCGCCTTTGTTTTCGCTTATGCAGATTGTTGGTTTTCCCATGAGGTGGCTCATTTTATGAATAAAATAGGTCTTTCAGAAAAAAATAAAACAAATGAGACTATGCTATATTAAAAGAAATTAGAGTTAAATTAAGTCTTTCAACATTGAGTGCTTGTATAAGTGTTTTGACAATGATATTAGCATGGCTTAACCATGCTTGTATTTCTGTGAGTTTTTATAAAGGGGTCTTTTGTACTACTTTTCACCTAATCAGCAAAGTTTTAAATAGGAAAGCCAAAGTTTGAAATTTCGATGTAAGGCGTATGCACTATGTGCTCATGAGATTGCTCATTGGGTGGTAGCACAATCATGTTTGTCTGGATGGTAGGACTTTGTGCCACTATTGCATTAAAAGTATCACTCAGCTGCTCACGCACTGTATTATAGGGTTTTGGCACTGGTATGACTGAATGCTGTCACTAGTTGGGATATCAAAGGATGATAATGTATTACAAAAACATTCTGCATTAAAGAAAGTGTAAAATATTAAGGAAGTGTTTCAATATCGAGTGATATCAGTACACTTGTTACTCTGCATTTATCTTTATGTTTTAATCATTCTCAATATTTATAGCTGTGTAATATTCTATTTTCTTCAATTTCTTGCAGGTCTCATGCTTTGGCATGTGTTAACCAGTTTATCATCAGTAGAACACAGGCATTGATGGTGCATATAGATAGTTTTATAGAGGTAAGAAGTACTATGAATAGCATAATATTTATTAATAATCCTTGTAAGCCTGCATGGCATAGAAGTTTGGCCACTCGCTTTGTAAATCTATGGTCATGGGTTTGATCCTGGGCCTCTTTCAGATGAGACTTTTAGCCTTGTCTCCATATGAGCCATGTCAGGAGAAAACTGGATTTTGGCCAATGCGAAAACAAAGGCGCAGATCAGCTGTGCAGTAACTGTTCCCAATATTTCCAACATTTTCATCAAAACTTCGTTGATTATGATAA
Source organism: Rugalucina vietnamica (assembly GCA_964017185.1). Lineage (NCBI taxonomy): Eukaryota > Metazoa > Mollusca > Bivalvia > Lucinida > Lucinidae > Rugalucina > Rugalucina vietnamica. The sequence goes on along the minus strand of OZ024873.1, from coordinate 30,545,863 downwards.
GGACGCCATTAGTCTGAAAGCTGGGGCTGGACAAAAAATAGTGTGTGAACAGGTTTCAGTATGAATGACTTGTTAACCAGCTTCTGTTCAACTCACTCAAACACGAGTCTGTCAAAGGCCATCTCTTGTATGTTACAGAATCTGTTTTTCCTGGCGTCTGATGAGGATACGGAAGTGAGGAAGAATGTGTGTAGAGCTCTCGTGATGCTGGTGGAAGTTAGGATGGACAGACTCATGCCACATGTCAACAGTATCATAGAGGTAATGTAACACTTTATTGCATGTACTTTGTGCAGATTTGAACATTAACTCATATAATAAGCCTGGCGTCCCATTTGTGGGACATAGGCAAACAGTATAGCCCCAGATGAGACGCCGCAGAAAGCGGCGTCCCATCTGGGTCTATTCTGTTTGCTTAGAGAATTTTTATCAAAAAATTGAATAAAATTTAAAAATCACTCCTGACATCCCTTAAAATGAAAGTGGACTCACCCAATATAAGGATAGGAGATTCCATTAGTCAAATATGGGTTAAAGTAACACATACTGCAATGAAAAGAAGTTTGCAACCTTAAAGACCTTGACATATGTCAGCTAGATCACTTGAAGTTTTATTGCGAAAAAGAGTTTTTGTTTGATTTATTGCTTTATGTCCCATTTAAGTTATGGTCATGTTGAGACGTTAGCTGTTGACAGGGACCTAAAGCAATAAATCAAACAAACAAGATTCCTTTTTGCAACTAAACACATTTCTATGTTAAGGGACTTTAGCTTATGTGTGAAAAGCCTTAAAGACAAATTTGAGTCAAATTCTTCTTATGGGTGTGCTAGATAGTTTTCTCAGGGGAAATTTTCATCCCACCTACTGTTTAGCCCGTGTCATGTGAGCTAAATAATCTTGATTTGGGCATGAAGCTGGAAAAAAGATTACCCGGTAGTGCATTTAAGGATCAAATACTGCAATTTAAAGGAGTTAACAACGAAGGACAGGAATGGCTATGATATTACTGGCCTTCAACAACATAATACACTTAAATGTTGACTCCACACATTTAGAAACTTGTACAAAACATTAATCTTAACAGTTTTAATAGTGTATTTATAATTTCCATATATATTTCATAGTACATGATGATGCGTACAACTGATGATGATGACACCGTGGCACTAGAGGCCTGTGAGTTCTGGCTGTCCCTGGCAGAGCAACCTATCTGTAAAGAAGTTCTTACCCCACATATAGAGAAACTCATACCCATTCTTATCAAGGGAATGAAGTACTCAGAGATTGATATTATTTTGCTGAAGGTAAGTAAAATATTAAAAAGTTGTTATACAGAATATCTCAAACCACATGAAACTTAGCTTTGTGGCTTCTTGCCAGTTCTTAGAGAGCAGTGTACATCATTATAAGAGTGTCAGGCACTGAGTCAAAAGATAGTTGAGCTTGAATCCTACTGCTGCCATGTTTTCATCTTGGGTTCTTTGCTTGAATTTGTTAAAGAAACAAAGTGGCTCATGCTCAGCAGAAAAATTGTTGACTTGGTCTCCAAGCCTATTGACTCTGATAAAGCCCAGCTTAACCAGTAGGCGCAACTACGGTTCTTATCCATTGTGTGCATTATTGGGGCGATAATGTTGAAATATGCTAAACAAAAGTTCTTTCTTCCTAGGGAGATGTTGAGGAAGATGAAATGGTTCCAGACAAAGAGTCAGACATTAAACCCCGGTTTCACAGAGCCAAGTCTCACACACACAAACATAATGATGGAGAAGAGGTAGGATTTACTGTATACCAAATTTATGTTCTCCTGCATTTTATTTCTATGATTTTATGTTTATATAGAGAATTCTGATGTGCACATGCAGCAGTTGTAGGATGTAATTTACAAGGACACAATGACCAGTTTGTGTCTAATACCTAATGTGTCAAAAAGGACTAGAACATTATAATGTGGTTGTTCTGAACTAATTTAATTAGACTGTGCATCTTGGTATTTCAGGGTGATGGTGATTCAGATGATGATGGAATGGATGATGATGACAGTTTGTCAGACTGGAACCTTAGTAAGATACACCTTCATTTTCTCACTTTGTGAAAACAAACCTCATTGGTACAGGAGACAGAGTTTACTCTCGTCTACATGAGTAGCACTGATTCAGTATTGAGAAAATAGTGTTTAATAGGGGTTTAGCTAAAACAGAATAATTTGCTGTTATGTACTAGATCCATAGTGACCTTTTTGGGCTGTTGAAATTCTAATTAAAACAAAGCTTTTAAGTTCTGTTGGTACTTGGTAATACTTGGCCATGTTTGATCATGTTTGTAAATTCAAATTTTTCTTGGGGAAAAAATTCTGCATTGACGCACCCAGACAAACTTACCTCCAAAACTTGCCATACTGAGACACTTTCTATTTATTTTACCATCTAACCTTACATGTCTACATTCAGTTTTTTATGCCATTTACAGAACATGTACATGTATACAGATATATCTCTTTTGCAGGAAAGTGTTCTGCTGCAGCCTTAGACGTGTTAGCCAATGTATTTCGTGAAGACATCTTACCCACAGTTCTCCCCATACTGAAGGAGATCCTGTTCCACTCAAACTGGGAAATCAAAGAGTCTGGCATCCTGGTCCTTGGCGCCATAGCGGAGGGCTGTATGAACGGGATGATTCCACATCTACCGGAGTTGATACCGTACCTGATCAGCTGTTTGGCTGACAAGAAGACACTGGTCCGGTCCATCACGTGTTGGACATTGAGTAGATACGCCCACTGGGTGGTAGGGCAGCCACATGAACAGTATCTCAAGCCACTGATGACTGAGGTATTTATTGAAGACATGTTGAGTTCACATATGTATGCCAATAGCCTGAATAGGGCATATTTAATATTGAGGTTTGACTGATAGATTTGCTTTTTTCGAATCAATAAAGGAAAGCTATCTAGAGTTATTGCAGTCTTAAGAGGTTCCATTGGGTTTGTAATCAATATGGAAGTAATTTGCTCACAACACTGAAATTTAGTTTTAAATGTAATTGCAAGTGCATACGAAATCCAGTTTGAATTGATTCCTGAGTATCTGATGTCTGAAAATGGGCAGGTTTTTTGTTCCCTAAAATATGGGAAATAAATGTCAGAAGAACAAATAAGTTGGTTGGTTCCTTGATTTAATGTTTTACATCCACAGTTAATGCAGCTTTCACACTTATCACGATTCGACCACGATTGGTATCGTGGTGCTCATCGTGGACCAATCGGGACTATCGTATCCAATCTTATCAGATCGTATCACATCTTGATGTCAATCGTGACAATCGGGCTAATCGTGGAAAATTTTTTGGCTGCCAAAAATTTTGCCACGATTACCACGATTGGAGGGACCATCGTGGCTATCGCATCAGATCGTATGATATCGTAACAAATCGCAACGAATCGTATCTCATCTTGTTCCTGAATCGCGGTTATCGGGATCGACCAAAACACTACGATCTGTTGAGATGAGTTGCGATCTCCTACGAATTGTTACGGTGTGTTACGATTCGAGAAAATTGCCTGGCCCGATTTGCTAAGAGACGATACGAATTACTCGCGATATGATGCGATCTAATACGAGTAAATGAGGATGCTTACGATCTGTTACGAATTATAAATACATTGAATACATCGGGCACGATAACTGACTTTTATTCTTTGATTATCAATAGAAAACTTTATATTAATACGGTCATTTTCATTTTAATTACAAATCTGAAGGTTGCCAGGAAATGGCAGCAGAGGCAGGGGTAGAAAGGGGAAGGATAAGGCTTTATCATAAACATACATAAATAATGTAAACATCGCATTCTCTTCATTCTCAGCTCCTTCCATCACCAGTGTTATTTCGTCTTCAGAGATTAAAAACTTAATGAGGTAAATGTTTGTTTTCGAGGTTTATATACCAATCGTGGTCTCATCGTGACACAATCGTGACCACAATCACCAAAAATCAAGCCAACAGTCGTAATCTATTGCAACACATCGTATCAGTTCTTGAGACTCGTACCAGAACGCATCTGCGCGTATCAGTCCGTATCAAATCGCGGTCAAGTATCGTGATAATCGTATCAGATCGCATTGGAATCGGGGGCTTAATCGTAATAATCTTATCGGAACGCAACTAATCGTATCTATCCGGGACCAAAATCGTGTCCCCAAATTTTGACCGATCACTACCCTATCGTATCAAAACGCAACAACTCGCAGCAGAACGTATCAGAATGTGAAATTTTGGCAAAATGTCCCGATTAGCTACGATTTGTCAATTGTTGCGATCGTAACAGATCGTGCTCTAGTGTGAAAGCCGCATAATGACTTGGGTCATGCTGGGGAAGGTGAGTTATCCTAGCCACACTGTTTCTGGGCTAACATTGAAAACTAATCAGACAGAAGCTTTGGGTTGTATGAAGTCCTGTATGTTGAAACATCTTTTTCAGTTACTAAAGCGAGTGTTAGACTCTAATAAGCGAGTACAGGAAGCAGCATGTTCAGCGTTTGCTACACTGGAGGAAGAGGCTTGCCAAGAACTAGTACCATATCTGGGTTTTATCTTGGAGACACTTGTCTTTGCCTTCAGTAAATACCAGGTAAGTGAGCTGGTAGAAATCTATGATACCGAGATCTTTCTTATGATAAAAGCTTTGTCATGAGAGCACATCAGGGGCCAGTTGTTCAAAATTAACGATGTCATTAGTTTACGAGTCGTTAAAATTTCAAATGGCAATATTACAAAAACTCTTATTTTTTGTTGAAAAAATGTGAGAATCCTAAAAATAACAGTGCATTTGCTTTTGAAGTTGATACATGTATATAGTTAACAAATTGAGGGCTTAATGACAGCGTTTTGAACAACTGGTTTGATTCTTTCTGGACACACAAACCAGGTTGTACAGCGGAATATTCCAAAGAGCACAATTCATGGGTAATGAATATGACAGAGGCCAGATAAGCTACACCTTTAAAGAGAGAAAGTTTTGCTCATCAAAGTCAGTTTTCTAAAAGCAGGTGTGATGAAAAAAATGAACTCTCTCTTCCTGAATATATCTGAAGATGACTGTTCTTCTGATCTGCTTCCTTCCTTACATTTCCTTATTTAAAGATTGCACTATAATAAACATTCCTCTCAACTATCATTGAAGTAGACTCAGCAACTTCTGTTGGAAAAAAATGAAAAACGGCTTTTAAAAACTGCTTCAGCATAGTTCTCAAGTGATGACACGGTATAGCTCATGACCAGCCATGAGTGGTGCTCATGTATTCGTACTGTCTGATGGGAACTTCTTGCATACTGAGACATGGATTAAACCCATATTTGACAAATGGATTTTCCCATCATTATCATTTGGGTCAGTCCACTTTCATTATTAGGGACATCAGGAGTAATTTTGAATTTTTATTCTTTTTTCGATGAAATTTCTCTATTGAAGCAAACAGAATAGCCTCAGATGGGACGCCGCAGCATTCTGCGGCGTCCCATCTGGGGCTATACTGTTTGCCTATGTCCCACAAAAAGGAGGCCAGGCTTATATGAGTTAAATAATTTCTAACAATTGGTACATTTAAGGGTGAGCAAGTGCCTAGTGATAGACTTGGATGTAAACTTATTATTGTAAAGGTCGCTGGTTTAAACCCCACTGGTGCCAAGTTTTGTCATTGAGAAAAGCATATCTAACTCCCTATTGTAGACCCTTTTTAAAGAAATTAACATTTGATCCTTTCAAACTAACATTTGATCCTTGATCATTTGAAAATGTCACAGCTAAAATATTCGAAGAAAACACAGTCATGATGAAAAAAATGAACTCTCTCTTCCTGAATGTTTTTGAAGATGATTGTTCTTCTGAGCTGCTTAATCATATGAGCCGCCCCATGGGAAAACCAACAATCTGCATCATAGGCGAAAACAAAGGTACAGATCAGCATCGCAGTAACTGCAAAGCTGATCAGCGCCTTTGTTTTCGCTACAGGGATAGTACAATACCTCTTCTTCTTAGAATCCAAATTTCGAGCTTCTAGCCTGCTTCTGTGACTGTTTGTGTCGACCTGTTGGAAACTCAAACTGTTGGTTTTCTCACGCACAGGCTCATATTGGAGTTCTGTCTCTATAAACTAGTCTAATGTGTCCTCGATGTGTACCATTGAAATCTTTTGATTAAATTTTTGTATTGATATAAAATGATCAATTTTGGTTACATTATCATATGAGGGGCAATGCAAAGAAAACCAGTCTGTGGGGTTCTGACCAGGTCCGACATAAAGTGGCCTTTACAGTCTTGGAAGAAGACTAGAAGCTTGAAGTTTTAGATTTAAGAAGAGGAGGGAGTATACTATCAGTGAAGCAAGAACTAAGGAATTGATTAGCATTGCAGTCACTTCACAACTGATATACCTCTCTGTTTTTCTCTAGGCAAAAATCCACATCAGGATGTGGCTCAGATATTAGAGGCAATATCTTTAAAGTAAAAATACAATTAACTTAATTGAGCCACGACACGAGAAAACCAGTCTAATGGATTTCTGACCATGTCTGACACAAACTGTCCTTTGTAGTTACAGAAGTGTTAGAAGCTATAAATTTCGGATTTAGGAAGAAGAGGAATTGTACTATCCGTGTAGCGAAAAACAAACTAGCCTAGACACCCTCAGAAGAAAGCTAGAATCTTGAAATTTTGGGTAAAAGTACTAATAAAATTGTACTATCCGTGTAGAGAAAACAATGGCGATGATCAACTGTGCAGTTACTGCAAAGCTGATCTGTGCCTTTGTTTTCTCGTTTGCAGAAATCCGGTTTTTAGCTCGACTGCACGAAGTGCATAGAGTTATTGCAGTCACCCCGGTCGTCCACGTTCCCGTTCCCGTGTGCGTTCCCGTTCCCGTTCCCGTGCGCGTCACACTTGCGTTAAAGTTTTCTAGAAGTCCATATCTTGACAACCACTCATCAGAAAGCATTCATACTTGGACCATAGATACCCTGTAGGGTTAGCTTTCATTCCATGGCATCGGGCCCCTGGGTCCAGGCCAGGGGGTGGGGCTGGAGGTTAAAATCTAGAACTCCTTCAAAAATGGCAGTTCTTGTGTTAAAGTTTTCTAGAAGTCCATATCTTGACAACCACTCATCAGAAAGCATTGATACTTGGGCCAATGACACCCTGTAGGGTCGGCTTTCATTCCATGGCATCAGATACCTGGGTCCATGTCAGGGGGTGGGGCTAGAGGTTAAAATCTAGAACACCATTAATAATTATGGCTTTTCTGTGATATAGTATTCTAGAAGTCTATAATCTTGAAAACTTTTTATCAGAGGGCTTTCATACTCGGACTATAGGTACCCTGTAGGGTTGAGTTTCATTTCATGGCATCGGATCTCTGGGTCCATGCCTGGGGGCTGGGGCTAGAGGTTAAAAACTAGAACACTGTAAAAAATAGATGTACTGCTGTGTAACTTTTACAAGGAGTCCATATCTTGACAACAACTTATCATAAAGCATTCATACTTCATACACTTTAGGTTCCATGACATCGGACCTCTGGGTCGTCGTCAGGGGGGCGGGGCTAGAGGTCAAAATTTAGAACTCCCTGATTTTTTTTTTCTTTTTATTTCTTAATAGAAACAACTTAGGAAGATAGTTGGTCATTCATCTTTTGACTTTGTGACACTGACATGTGTGTCATGACTGTAAGGGTATGTTGACCTACTTTCCATGGTTCAGTGATTTTGCCTTATATCTTGACACTCAGTTAGTATATTTTCTTACTTCTTTCTGATTATGAGTGAGTACGATCAAGCCTTTGACCCCGATATACTTATAGGTCACTGTGACCTAATTTCACGGTTCAGTGATTTTGCCTTATATCTTGACACTCAATTAGTATATTTTCATACTTTTTTCAGATTATGAGTGAGTATGAACAGACCTTTGACCCCAATATACTTATAGGTCACTTTGACCTAATTTCACGGTTCAGTGACTTTGCCTTATATCTCGGTACTCAAATGGTTTATGAACAAACTTCTTTCAAAGAATGTTTGCATATGACAAGACCTTTGACCCTTCAGTAGTCCTAGGTCACTGTGACCTAATTTCATGGTTCAGTGATTTTGCCTTATATCTTGACACTCAATTAGTATATTTTCATACTTTTTTCAGATTATGAGTGAGTATGACCAGACCTTTGACCCCAATATACTTATAGGTCACTGTGACCTAATTTCACGGTTCAGTGACTTTGCCTTATATCTCGGCACTCATGTGGTTTATGAACAAACTTCTTTCACACTATGTTTGCGTATGACAAGAACTTTGACCCTAAAGCAGTCCTAGGTCAATATGACCTTATTTCACGGTTCAGTGATTTTCCTTTATATCTCGGCCCTCAATTGGTATATGAACATACTTCTTTCACGATATGTTTGCGTATGACAAGACCTTTGACCGTAAAGTATTCCTGGGTCACTGTGACCTAATTTCATGGTTCAGTGACTTTGCCTTATATCTCGACACTCAGTTGGTATTTTGTCATACTTCTTTCTCATTATGAATGAGTATGGCCAGACCTTTAACACAAACATACTTATAGGTCACTATGACCTTATTTCATGGTTCAGTGATTTTGCTTTATATCTCAACACTGAATGGGTATATGATCATATTTCTTTCACATTATGAGTAAGTATCACTAGGCCTTTGACCCTGAAATACTTATAGGTCAGTGTGAACTTATTTCACGGTTCAATGATTTTACCTTGTGTTTTGGCACTCAGTTGGTATATGAACACACTTCTTTCACAATATGAGTGAGACCTTTAAATCTTAGGTAGTTATAGTTATCTTTCATGGTTCAGTGATCTTGCCTTATTGCATCATGGCAAAAAGATGTATGAGCATAATGCTATGGGTTACTGGTTGGGTTTGGCCTTATGTTTGACAAAGGTCAGAAGCAGTCGAGCATGCTGTCCTGCGACAGCTCTTATCTCATGATGTGGTTCAATCAAACATTTTCTGTTCTCAAGTGATGACACACAATTTAGCTCATGACCAGCCATGAGTGGTGCTTAATTGTATTCGTACTGTCTGATGAGAACTGTTTATGGTCATAGGAGCGATGAAGCGAGAAAACTTGTCATTGGGGTGTCAGACCAGGTCTTACACAAACCAGGCTGTGCAGTCACAGAAGAAGGCGAGAAGTTTGAAATTCCAGATTTAAGAAGAAGAGAGATCTTATTATCTGCATAGCAAAAACAAAGGTGCTGATCAGCTGTGCTGTTACTAGCATCTGCTAATTCTTGTTGTTTTGATTTTTTGCAGCATAAGAACCTGTTGATTCTGTATGATGCTATTGGAACACTAGCTGACTCTGTGGGACACCACCTCAACAAACCTGTAAGTTAAAATATATGAATAGGTCAGTTCAAATGGTTATTGAATGTTAATCAATATTGGTCAAATTGCTGGCTTGAGAAAACATTATGACTAATTTGCTTGAGTCCCCATTATGCTGCTGCAGGTTATGTGAGGATAAAGTGATTATTGTAAACGATTTCAAAAATAAATGCTGGAAAAAATCTGTTTGTATAGATGGAATTTGAACTGTGAGTCATTATTTCCATATTTTTTTCTTTTCAGGAGTATGTGAACATGCTGATGCCTCCACTGATAGACAAGTGGAACTACCTGAAAGATGAAGACAAGGACTTGTTCCCACTTCTAGAGGTAGGTGCTCTCTGTTGGGATAAAACTTTGTCCAGCTCAAGAGGTATGGGATTCAAGGTCCATCATCACAGTATTTTGTCCTTGAGCAAGACACTTCACATGTGGTACTTGTTAAACCAGGAAGTGGTGGCTCTGTTCGGACGTGACTGTAAAATTCATGGCTGGAAAGTTAAAGCACAGAACAAAGACAAATCTTGTTTTTCTGGCCAGTTTTGAAGAAAATAAAGGTTGTACATCTACAGAAAATAGCTTGAATAACTTGTAAGACCATTGCAAGATAGCCATTTATTTGAAAAGTAAGCTTTGTTGACAGGAAATTCATTGAAAGTCACTATTGTTTTCAGTGTCTATCAAGTGTGGCTACTGCACTCCAGTCTGGCTTTTTACCCTATTGTGAACCAGTATACAGACGATGTGTATCACTTGTGGAACAAACCCTCAGCCAAAATATGGTAAGTTGACATATTACTATGTCATAGTCAGCATTCGCTTTAAAATAGGGATGTCAACGAATGCCAAAATTGGTATTCGAATATTTGCGTAGGATATTAGAATATATTCGAATATTCGAATGATATACACATCTATGCCCAATAGACCCATTACAATGACTTACTTGGTGGTACATGTATTGAAAATATGAGGTACATGTATATGCATGGTATCGTATCTGGGCTATCAACAAATTTTGCACAGAAAACTAGACAATCTGGAGGCGTTTAATTATGACAAATCTCTGGGGTTCTGTCTGAGAAAGCAACGACACACCATGATTGTCAAGCCAAGATTAAGTTCTGCATGCATGTCATTGATATCCACCATCAAGAATGCTTTGGGTCTATTGTAATCATGTGGCCTACATGTACTTTGTGAAAGGTCTGATGTGACTGTGTTGTTCCTAAAGGATTGAGTTGTCAATCTATCCAGCCATGTTAAGTTTTCAAATGACACAGTTCAAATTGTAGGACTTTCACACCTTAAAAACATTTATTGAAAGCAAGCAAATGATGCTTTCTTCTTAACTTGAATCAACAAAGTGTCAAACTGTTAATTGAGCAATCTCAATTTGCAAGTGTGTCAAAATGTTGACCAACAGACAAGCAGGGTTAATGGTCATATTATTTTTCAACCTTTGGCCTTAAATTTGAGTCCTTATTTACACTGATACATGACAATATTGCATGTTAGAAAATTATGCGAATATTCTAATCCAGAAATCGCATTCGAATATTCGTATGAAATGCAAATATTCGAACATTCGAATATTCGTTGACATCCCTACTTTAAAATGTAATCACAGCACTTGATTTGTTTTAATATTCAAGATTTAATTTGATCTTTGCTGTTAAAAGCCCACTTCAGCATTATTTGTTTTTTTGTGATGTTCAAAAGTTTTTTTCCTGCAATTACCAAAAAAAGCTTCTAAGCCTTTTGTAGTTTGGGATTCATCCCTGTAACCAGATTTTTTATTTGAATACAAAATATAAAAAAAAAGGTTTCTTCAGCAGCATACTCTTGCATAGGTATCTATGCGCATAGCTGTTTGAAGCCGTTTTCAATTGGTCAAAAGCCGTGTTCAAACAGCAAAACCCATGTTGAAATCATGAAATTCATGTGCTTTTTGAACATGGGTTTTGGTCGACGTCATTGGTCAGTGCTACGTTAGGTCACAGTGTTCGGTAGGAACAGAATGGCCGACATTTAAGAAGCTCCTCAGTTTTCGGTGAGTTTGAAATTTTAAATGAATTACTGTGAAAATGCACGAATAGCGATCAATCATGTTTTGTTTCAGCGTTCAAACATTCGCTGGATCACTCGGAAGGGGTTTGAACACGCGGCCTTTGGCCTTGTGTTTAAATGCCTTCCTCGTATTATCACATAACATGTTCATAAATTAATGCAACAATGTATTGGAATAAATCTGAAAGAATATACCATATCAAGGTTTCTCCAGTCTAGCTACAAAGTATAGCTATAGGTGGGACTTTCAACCCTAAGAAAAACGAACAAAATAAACTCTCTTTTCATTTCAGATGAGTGTTCAAAACCCAGAGCAGTATGACCCTCCAGACAAAGACTTTATGATCGTTGCCCTAGATCTCCTGAGTGGCCTGGCAGAGGGACTGGAGCAACATATTGAGACCCTGGTGTCCAACAGTAATATACTCAAACTGCTCTACCAGTGCATGCAGGTTAGTACAGCAGTTGCCCCCCACCCCCTTCCCTCCCCCACTATGACATGATCTCTTGAGTGGCCTGGCAGAGGGATTGGAGCAACATATTGAGACCCTGGTGTCCAACAGTAATATACTAACTGCTATACCAGTGTATGCAGGTTAGCGAATTATTGACCTTGTTAACAGAAAAAGAGCACTGTTTAACATAACAAAATGACCACAAAATGTAAATTACCGGTTAACTGTAGAGCATTGGTATGATGACAACACTTTTCCACAAGATTGAATAGTGAGTGTGGAATGATATTCGTACTGTCTAACCATGCTCCAACTGACAGTTCTCTTTGAAAACATTTTGAAACATTTTGAAAACCCGCATTGTCCAAAGCAAGGTCTGCATCTCACTTGAAGTTGGATTTCTTTACATTGATGTTACTTTGTGATCATCTGCCACATTGTATCAAGATGCAAAAACAAGTAGCTTCAGACAAACTTCATTTAAGAGAGCATCAACGATCAACAAATCATTTCGAATAGTTGTCAAGTGAAAAAATAGAAGTTTATTAGTAATGAAAAAAAAAACAAACAAACAATACTTTCAACAAAAAACTGTGCCCTTGATTAAAACATTGATCCTTCAGGGAGAACAATCAAATAAGAAATTTAATTTTTCAGGATCCGATGCCAGAAGTGAGACAGAGCTCTTTTGCTCTGTTGGGAGATCTGACTAAAGCCTGCTTCACTCATGTCAAACAGTGCATAGGTAAGTTGACTATATCGAAACTTGACACTTAAGATTATGTTATGGAGTGCTTCAGAGCTATGCATTTTCTCATTTCGTGTAGGTCGTGGAATTACTTCACTCTCCTTTGAGGATTTGATCTCTTCTTCCTGATATAGCACATCCTTTTATAATGTGTCAGTTAATATTTAAAATATGGGTACTGAGTACTGGTAAGCTGCAATGGGTAAGCCTACCTAGGAACAGTGTTGTTAGAGTAATTAACCATCCTGGCACTTTTCAAGCTATTCACCATGAACATGAAGCAATAAGTCAAACAAACAAATCAATCAAGTGCCTTAGTGCCAGAAAATGAAATTTTGTAGTGTTTATTGCAAACTGCATGCAATTTACCATGTGAGTCACTGCATAAGAAAACCAACAAAATGCTTGGGCGAAAACAAAGGTGCAGGAAAGAGATAGAAGAGATCAGTGCCTTTGCTTTCGCTACATGGATAGTACAATCCCTCTTCTACTTAAATACAAAATTTCAAGCCTCTAACCATCTTCTGTGACTGTACAGCCCGGTTGTGTCAGATGTGGTCAGAACCCAAATTGTTGGTTTTCTCATGCACATGCTCATGTATTAACAAAAGCAAAAGAAGGTGAAACTTCTGATTTTTATTGACAAAATGTAATTTTGTTGATAAGATGTAATTCTTGTTTCTATCAACTTGTTATACTCTAAGGAATTTCATTTTGCTAATGGTATTCACCAATATTTCAGCTGATTACATGCCGATCCTGGGGGCTAACCTGAATCCAGAATACATATCTGTATGCAATAATGCCACCTGGGCTATAGGAGAAATTTCTATCAAAATGGGTAGGTATTCTATTTGTTGCCTCCTCAGCAGATGCTTTGTATTAGTTGTGAAATACTTAGCTTGTCTGTACTTTACTGTAGAAAAAAGTCAATTATTGTATGCACAAGTTTGTATTATGCTTTTGCAATTCTTTTTGGTCCCTTACTGGGTTTCAGAACCCTCTGTGCTGCACTAGTTGGACGGAAACCCCGAAGACAGGTTTTCTCACGGCGCGGCTCATATGATGCTTAGCTGTTGATGGTATGTTAAATTCCTTTCAACGTACATGTATGTTATAGGAGCTGAGATGAAGGACTATGTTCCCCATGTTCTCAACCCACTGATAGAGATTATTAACAGACCCAACACTCCTAAAACACTACTGGAAAACACAGGTATGGTATAGACATTAACACTCAGTCTCTTAAGGAAGATTTACTGATTGCAATTAACTGGGTCCAGTTGTTCAAAACTTTGCTAGCTTAACGTCATTGTTAAGACAACTTGTTCAGTAAATGCCGACTACATAAGCAAATACACTGTTATTTTTTGTTGAGAAAATGTGAGAATCCTTTACACTGCAAAGTTTTATCAACAGAAAATAAAAGTGTATTTGTAATATTTATGTTTGAAATTTTAACAAATCATTAATGATGTGGTTAATTTTGAACAACTGGGCCCAGAAACATGGGTCTATATGGCTAAGAGCTTTAAGTAGCTTATTTTCATTATTGCTGTTCTAAAGGCTGGGTCCAAGACTCTTCGAACAAGCTAAAGTGTTTTTTACTAGTGTGTCAGGTGGCTTTTAGGGGGGTATACCCATATTTGCCTCAGCTACTGATTGGCCTAATTCATGAATGAAAACTGGAATGGAACATTTAACTGAATAAAAAATGTTAGTCCCTCTGTAGCATTAATATTGTGTCCAATGTTAGATATTGTTATTTATAGAATATAAGCCTTGATCCTTTGTAATTTGCTGGAAAATACGCATGTTCTGGAGTTTTCATAAATCAGACTCAAAACATTCCCACAAAGATGGGAAGGGATGTTTTGAAAATATGGACGTACTACCTACAGATATCATGCCAAATCAGAAAGAGAAGACAACATTTTGTGCCTTTGTTGTACCATGTACTGTTTAAATAGGTTTTCTTATTACATTTATTTTGGTATGCAAGAAATAGTGTGTGTATATTTATGCTGAGATTCACTTTTGAACCTATAAAATAATGCTTTGTATATGTCAAGCTTATTTGCCTTGAGCAGTACAGTTAAGTGTTGCTTTCAAGTATTTTGTTTGGTTTTATGGAAACCCTCTTACTTTTAATAGCATTTTGTGCAAGTGTGTATATAATATTTTTGAAGATACTTTTCTTTGCCCATTCATGTAAAACTTGGTATGGATGATCTTTAAACAAACATTTCATTAACGCGACTAAAAATCATCCATAAAATAAGTCTGTGTGGAGAGTCCATCATGTTGCACTCTACTTGTTTAACCATAGGCAGAATAGATTTCGTTTGTATAATTATTGCTTTAACTTTTTTGTTGATGGGTTGTGTTTTGTTTTCTTTCCTATTTTCTTCGCCTTCCTGTGTGTGTGCCTGTGTGTCACCGTGGTAATGTAGCCATAACGATTGGTCGCCTTGGTTTAGTCTGCCCGGCAGAAGTGGCTCCCATGTTGCAGCAGTTTATCCGCCAGTGGTGTGTATCAGTTTTGTTTTTTCCATTTCTTGTTTCAATATTCAATAGACTGGGGGTCTGTTAAGATAATGATTTTATTCTAAATTTAACTCGGCAAAAAATAAAGATAACCATGTCATTTTATTACCATAAACATATACCTTGCTTAAAGCGTGTTTTATTTCTAGCAAGCCTACCAAATTGAGTTTGCAATGGTGTAGTCCTGCATTACTTAGTTTTCAGACAAAAAATGCCTTTTTATTTTCTAAACAAAATCCAGTTATTGATGTACTATTGTGCTGTAGTGCTATTGTACAATATAGCATGACATTTTGTTTTTCACTATATCCTCACTACGAAAACATGTCCATGTAATATAAAGATTTTTCTAAAGTTGTAAAAATTGAAAATTTTCATTAGAAAATGTTTGATATTTTTCTTATTTTTGCTCAAAACATAGATTGTGGGTACAAGTTATACCGGTTCTAACGTGTACCTACAGGTTAGAATGTACCTACACGTTAGAACAGCCTCAGCGAGGCGGTTCTAACGTGTACCCACAATCTATGTTTTGGAGCAAAAATAAGAATAGGTAAACCCCTGCATAACCCCAGTTTTGCTATATAAAAGTGGGGTATTACATGGACATGTTTTTGAGATGTTCCTGTTGTATTAAAGTAATGTCACAAAATGATCATAATCAAAACATACATGTATTTATGTTGAGGCTCAAAACCAATCTACTTAATACAGGTGTACATCTCTTCGTAATATTCGAGATAATGAAGAGAAGGACTCGGCGTTCCGTGGTGTATGTCACATGATCAGCGTGAACCCCGGCGGTGTCGTACAAGACTTCATTTTCTTCTGTGATGCTATAGCTTCCTGGGTACATCCTAAAACAGACCTGAAGGAAATGTTTTACAAAGTATGTAATATATCTACTGCAGTAATATATTTTCTCTGATGGCTGCCAGAAACTTCCTTAACAACCCTCATGACATAAAAAAAAAAAAAATACATGATCAATGATTCCACACAGAGGTCCAGAAATTGGAAGCAACAAGAACAAACACTATCATCATACGAGAGTGACCAAAGCTCTTGAGCTTGAAAAAGGCTTTGCGAAAGAGAAAAGAAAAAGAATTCAAGTAAAACAATGAAAGAATAAAATTAAGTTTGACAGTGCAAGTATATTTTGCCTTGATTACCTTTGCACAATACCATCTTCCATTAAATTTTCGAGGTCCCGTCTCCATATGACCTTAGCTGTTGGTGGGACGTTAAACCCCAATCAACCAACCATTAAATTTTTCGAAAATTGTGCAAGATTTATTTCCCCTATTCCAGATTCTTCATGGTTTCAAAGACCAGGTAGGGGAAGACAACTGGACCAAGTTCTCTGACCAGTTTCCACAACCTCTGAGGGAACGCCTCGCAGTCCAGTATGGGGTCTGACCAGCTTCACTGCAATGGTAAGTTCACTAAAACTTAAGGGAATTTATCAGAAGAGATAAATCGATTTGTCTCTACATCACCATAACTGTTTCAGAAAGAAGTATTTTTATCGCATCTGTTTATAGCAGGGTGCGATATAGGAGTTCAAATTTCACATCAGTGATAGCTGCGAGTCTGAAACCTTGCATAGTAATTGTCCTTGACATACCCTTCAAGCACGCACCTTGACCCGCTGACCTTGACCTATATTTCACGGTCCATTAACTTTGTTAATTTTTACGTCAAAGTTTGGTTTTCTCTGCATCAGTGTTAGCTGCGAGTGTGAAACCTTGCATAATAACTGTCCTTGACATCATACATGTGATACCTCCCTCATCATCAGGGAGACTCCAGGAAATGAGCTGTAAAATTCTTTAAAAAAGTACCACTTTTTAGTGAAAAATTCAAATCTCCCTGAAATGAATCAAGAATTTCCCTATATGTTCTATACATTTTTCAAAAACCTCCCTGAAATGAAAGACAAATCTCCCTGATTCCTCTTTCCAGCTCATCACATGTATGCTTGACATACCCTTCAAGCACGCACCTTGACCCGCTGACCTTGACCTATATTTCACGGTCTATTGACTTTGTTAATTTTTATGTTGAAGTATTTTTTTTCTGTATCTGTGATAGCTGCGAGTGTGAAAGCTTGCATAGTAAATGTCCTTCACGTACCCTTTCAGAACACACCTTAACCTGGTGCCCTCGACATATATTTCACATTTTAAGTTATTTTGCCCGATGCAGGTGCGATATCGACCTCCGCGGCCTTCTTGTTTTCATGACTGTTAAAAGAACAAAAGATGAAAACATTTTGTACAACATACTTGTCCAATAGTGCAGTGCAGTTCACAAATGTATGTCTGTTTTGTCATTTGATTTTAAGCCATATGTAGTAATTATTTAGCTTAAAAAGTAAAGATGCACATTGATTAAAAGCAAAATGAACTCACTAATATAAAGTAAACTGTATTTATTGGCATTTTAAAATGCTAAATTTTTGTCTGTCTTGTTTATTGCAGGTCATGGGGTCAATCAGGGCATCGTGTTCTGCAGAAGTATACTCACCTGCAAGTTCACACCGGGGCCTAGGGCATCGGGAGGGTACACCGCGGCCATCGGGGCATCGGGAGGGTACACCGCGGCCATCAGGGCATCGCGCTGGGAGGGGCGGGGCACGCTCAGAGGAGGGCCTCTGTAGCACCATCGGGGGACTGGTGGCAAACTATCGCGGCCACCAGACCAACTTCGCGAGACATTGGGTGGGACGCGTCACTGGGAGGGATCCATTTTTTTTCCATCAGAAAAATTTATATTATATACCCTTTTTTGGCTGTTTTGACCGACGTCTTCGCCTTTAGAGAATAGACAAAAGACATAGAGGCGGAATTCAAGACTCGGTTCAAGTAAAAGAGCAGCCAGATTTGACAGGACTGTTAACATTGGATATCAATCAAAGCTTTGCATGATGTATGATTTGCAAGAAATATATCCTATTGCTAACACATTCGCAGTCAATAATTCACACTTAATACTGGGGATTAAGGTTAAAAAAGCGCGCTAAAGTTAAGGATTTTCATATTTTATTCAGGGTACTAGTATATTCGGAGATAATATAAGCTTCTTCTTTCATCTAGTCATATTTTGGGGATTTTTTTCATCATAATTTTCCGTAGAGAATATATTGACTGCAAATGTGTTTGCCAAATAACACTATAGATATACCTTATATTTAGCCTCACTCTTTAATAGTAGTTTATTCGGTATTGAAATATTTCACAATTTCTATTAAACTGAATGTTTCTTCGAAATAGCATAAACATGAAGTTGAGCTTTTGGTACTGTCGTGCATGTAATTGCGCTATTTCTTAATATTAAGTATTTCACAACATTCTACTTAAAAAAGTTTTTTTGTGTAAATGGAGTTGTTTTTTTAGCTCACCTGAGCCGTTAGGCTCACAAGGTGAGCTTATAGGATGGCCATGATCCGGCGTCCGCAGTCCGTCCACAATTTCAAAGATCTTCTTCTCTGAAACCGCTTGGCCAACCAAAGCCAAATTTTATATGAAGCATCTATAGGAAGGGGGAACCAATGTGTATATAAGAAATCCAGGTCACATGACCAAGATGGCCGCCATGCCCATATATGGTAAAAACCCTTCAAAAATCTTCTTCTCCAGAACCGGTGGACTGATTTCAACGAAACTTGGCATGAAGCATTGATGGCTCAAGCACTACAATGTGTATATAAATCATGACCCTGTGATGACCTTGACCTATTTTACGGCAAGGTCAACATAGGTCGCCAATGCATTTGAATGGGAAAAACTTTTAAAATGTCATTTAAAGTCATTTAAAGTGAAAGTCTTGCAGGAAATGGGCAGTAGGATAGAATATTAATGATTCTGAAAACAATTGGACTCCAGGGGCTCATATGCCCCCATCCCGGGGCAATATACATGTATATTACCATAATATTCAAACATCATCTCCTCTGAAACCGCTTGGCCAATCAAAGCCAAATTTTATGTGAAGCATCAATAGGAAGGGTTTATCAATGTGTACATAATTATAATCCAGGTCACATGACTAAGATGGCCGCAATGGCCATATATGGTAAAAACCCTTCAAAAATCTTCTTCTCCAGAACCGGTGGATCGATTTCAAAGAAACTTGGCATGAAGCATTGATGGCTCAAGTACTACAATGTGTATATAAATCATGACCCTGTGATGACCTTGACCTTTTTTTTACGGCAAGGTCAACATAGGTCGCCAATGCATTTGAATGGGGAAAACTTTTAAAAAGTCATTTGAGGTGAAAATCTTGCAGGAAATGGTTAGTAGGACTGAATAGTAATGATTCTGAAAAAAATTGGACCCCAGGGGCTCATCTGCCCCCACCCCGGGGCAATATACATGTATATTACCATAATATTCAAACATCGTCTCCTCTGGAACCGCTTGGCGAATCAAAGCCAAATTTTATGTGAAGCATCTATGGAATGGGGGAATCAAGGTAACATGACTTACATGACCAAGATGGCTGACTTGCCCATATATGGTAAAAACCCTTCAAAAATCTTCTTCTCCGAATCTGGTGGACCGATTTCAAAGAAACATGGCATGAAGCACCAATGGCTGAAGTACTACAATGTGTATATAAATCATGACCCTGTGGTGACCTTGACCTATTTTACGACAAGGTCAACATAGGTCGCCAATGCATTGGAATGGGGAAAACTTTTAAAAAGTCATTTGAGGTGAAAATCTTGCAGGAAATGGGTAGTAGGACTAAATATTAATGATTCTGAAAAAAAATTGGACCTAAGGGCTCGTATGCCCACACCCCGGGGCAATATACATGTATATTACCATAATATTCAAACATCTTCTCCTCTGAAACCATTGAAGCCAAATTTTATGTGAAGCATCTATAGGATGGGGGAACCAATGTGTATATCAATAATCTAGGTCACATGACCAAGATGGCCGCCATGCCCATATATGGTAAAAACCCTTCAAATATCTTCTTCTCTGAAACCAATAGATTGATTTCAATGAAACTTGGCGTGAAGCATCCATGGCTAAAGTACTACAATGTATATATAAATCATGACCCTGTGATGACCTTGACCAAGTTTATGGCAAGGTCAACATGGGTTGCCCATGCATTTGAATGGGAAAAACTGTTAAAATGTCTTTTGAAGGGAAAAGCCAGCAAGAAATTGGCAAATGGACAGAATATTGATTATTCTGAAAAAAGCAAACGGCCCAAAGGGCTTCATCTGCCCCTGCACTGGGGTTAAATACCATAATATTTAAACATGTTTAATGGTATATGCAGCAGACTCAGGTGAGCGCTTACAGGACCATTGGTCCTCTGGTTTTCTTAAAACTTTGCAAATATCCAGGATGTGGTAAAGTACAAGGCTAGTATTGATGAACGTTAAAACCCTTGGGCCAGTTGTTCGAAACTCGAATAGGTTAACATCATCGTTAAGACCCCAACTTGTTAAGTTAAACAAATACACTGTTACATTGTATTTTATGTTGATAAAATGTGAGAATCCTTTACATTGCAAAGGATTCTCACATTGTATCAACAAAAAATAAGAGAGTATTTGTAATATTCATGTTTGAAATTTTAACGAATTGTTAACTAAAGATATTGTTAATTTTGAACAACTGGGCCCTAGCATTTTAATATTTAATAACCCGTCTTTGTATGACCATAGCTGTTGGGCGGGAGGATAAACCACAAAACAACCATTTAAAGTTCTATTAAAAAACAAAAAAGGTTTAAAGAAAGTTTATATGGAAAACCTGTTATTCTAATGGCCTGTTTCAAAGTCATGTTAACCTGGTTTTAGTTAGTAAAACCCTGGATTTTTTAGATTTGACTAAAGTGAATAAGATTGAAAAGGCATAGATTTTGATGGGATGTAATACATTTGATTCTCAAAATTTTCCTTTTTTACGATGTTCTAAGTATCATAACAGAAATGTAGTCATTTGATTGCTCTTCTTAATCTATATGACTAACTTTTGTAGATATGACAGATTTAGTATATTTAAGCTACTCTGCTAAGTTAAAATATAAAAAAGTACAGCAGAAATATTGTCTTTTGTCCTACTATATAATCATTATTATGAAAGCGGATCCTTGTTATACCTCTCATGTGTATCATTTACTCAGTTTGTGTCCATCCCATTTACATTATCTTCGTGAAACCCTACAAATACAACCCACAAACACACACGTGTTGGAAGATGACCATAAAACATGTTGGAAAATACAACCCACAATCACGCGTGTTGGAAAAAAGAATGCACTGAAGTGATATCGCATACCATGTTTAACTGAGGAGGAGGGATGGTCATGTGATATTCCACGGACGTGTAGATGGAGAAATGAGTTTTTAATAAGACACCAGACTTACCAGTTTAATTTATTTGATAATGGCTGATTTTTTATATAATATGTAAGTTTTCATTGAAAATGAGATTATTTTGACAGACAATAAAATATTTAAGGCTTTATCAAGATTTTTGCTTATGTGCTGTAGTAATAATGAACAAACTTTATGTATATACCCTATAATGATATGAGCCGCCTCATGGGAAAATCAACAATCTGCATAGGTGAAAACAAAGACGCAGATCACCTTCGCGGTAACCACGAAGCTGATCATCGCCATTGTTTTCGCTACTCGGATAGTACAATTCCTCTTAATTAAATCCGAAATTTCAAGCTTCTAGCTCTTTTCTGTGCTTGTACAGGCTGGTTTGTGTCGGACCTGTTCGGAAACCACGTTGGTTTTCCTACGCGGCGGCTCATATGTACAAGGCAGACAGAATTGCAAAACAGAATGCATATACATGTACACAGGATACTGGTGTGTTTTGTTGCACCCATTTCGTTGAGCCCATACATAGATCCTTTTAAGCTGGTCTTGGACCGTACCTGTACTTTTTATTTAGCTTGATTTCTTTTTTTCGTGCAAGCTTGAAAAGTCCAAATATCAGCTGGCTATCAAAGCCGTCCAGAGCCTACAATATTGTCATGTATGGAATAAGAGAATATATTTATTAGACATTTTGGCACAGTCTGTTAAAATATCTCATTTTCAGGAGCTCACTGCGTCCCTACATGTACATTTAAATAAAAAGATCACAAATTAAAATATGTATATCCACCTATTTAAAAAAATTGAAGTACCAGGTATGCAGAAACTTACATGTTGGGTTCTCAAAATTTTCTGAGATGGAAGAGTTAGGTATAGATTGCAGTGTTTTTTTCAAATTGGATGAATCTAAGAAGTGTAGATAAGAAAATGTGTTGTGAGCTTTTCATTTCCAAATTTGCTTAATTTTAACAGAATGGTCTGCATTTAAAAAGCTTGCTGGTCATTTAAGTTGTTTAAACTGCAATATAGAAAGCCATAAATGTAATTATTAAAAGTTAACATTAATTAATGTTAAAAGGCCCACTATAATATACCTTTAATACCTGTACTGTAGGCATGTATGTTTTGACTGATTTAAATGTACTTGTAGCGGACAGTGAGATTTTTTTTGTAATTTACACATGAAATGGCTTTTCCAGAAAACATGGTCTTATTGTACTATTAATAACTATTCTCAATGTGTGCATATTTATTATATATTTTAACAGTTTTTATTAGCAATTGGAGTGATTTTTATTGTACAACATGCAGAAAGTTATTTTTTATTATTTATTGTTTTAATATTATGCATTTTTTTGTACAGATGTTTATATTTTGTACCACTGTTAACATATTGATGTTTCTTGGGAAAGCCATTATTTTCACTGCTTTATAAATGGCATGATAGCAAAATAGCAACTCTTTTTCAAAGAAAATACTTGATGTAAAATTCAGGTATTGTAGCGGATATTCCTGAAAATTTGTAATTGCTAATCGCAACTAATGGTTATCTCCACTGGGACTGGTTTATGTCCTTCAGCAAGACAAACTCCTCAAAGTACTGGTCAATACCCGATATGAATGAAAAACTATTGAATGGGATGTAAAACCACAAAACAGAAAACTAGTGGTTACTTAGTCATATGATTCTTATTGCAGGCAATTTCATGAAAAGTCTTTGCATCTATTTATATTTAGCAATTGTCTTGAATTCCTTTTGCAAGACCTAAAATTTGGAGTAGTGAGTGTTTCTTATAGTTCCAGGTTGGTTTTATATATACATACTTCAAAAAGAAAGTAAAGATGTGTTTTGAAAATGCAGGGAGTGCCATTTATAAAGCAGTTATTGTTTAAGTCACCATGGAAAAGGCCATTAAATTATTACAAAGATCATTAAAAATTTTAATGATTTAGTTGATCCGGTCAAATGAGTTTTTGGTGATAATTTTGGGACGATATTCAACATTAATCCATCAGGAAAACGTGTCCATGAAAAGTATACCCCCTTGAACCCCACTTTTATATAGTAAACCTGGTGTTTGCAGGGGTATACCTATTTTTTCTTATTTTTGCTCCAAAACATAGATTGTGGGTACTCGTTAGAAACGCCTCGCCGAGGCGGTTCTAACGTGTACCCACAATCCATGTTTTGAGCAAAAATAAGAAAAATATCAAACATTTTCTGTCATTTTTTTACAATTTAAAAAATCTGTGTGTATTGCATGGGCAAGTTTTTCGTAATGCCACAAAAGACATGTCATAGGAAGTTCTAGGAACCATGTCTTTGAGGCGATTCGAGATATGGTATTAAGGAATACCTTGAACTATTCTAATGAGGACCTATAGTGTTGTTTAATATGGAGAATTGTTGGAAAACTGTCAGTTTATTTATCACCAAATTCTCTCTATTTGGTCGACTGATAAATTAGATTTATGATTCAAGCTGTTTGGATTCAATTTCCAGTTTCCTTTTTGTTTGAAATTCGAAAATGTTTTTAAAGTTCATGTTATTTATGATTCAGATGTTTGGTTTTCATGAAAATATTATATGATCAAAAATTAATCACTTTTACTGAAAAGACTTTTGAATTCTAGGAAATCATTTTGATAAAACATGAATTTCAAATGAGCCGCCGCATGGGAAAACCAACAATCTGCATATGGGAAAACAAAGGCACAGATCAGCTTCGCAGTAACTGCAAAGCTGATCAGCGCCTTTGTTTTCACTACACATATAGTACAATTCCATTCGAAATTTCCAGCCTCTAACCATCTTCTATGACTGTACAGGCCGGTTTGTGTGGGACCTGGTCGGAACCCAAATTGTTGATTTTCTCATGCACAGGCTCAAATGTAAAAAGAGAATGCTACACCACTGTTATATGACAAATGACTATACTGCCCCACAAAAGAAGTGTCTGTTTCTACCTACGTGTACTTTATTGCATTCAAATGCAGGTAGTGCTTTTACATACGGTCTCGTCTAATAATGTTTAGATCGTTGACAGTTGCCAAACAAATATCTCCGGGCAAGAATTGGCACAAAGCAAATTTCTTCAGAATTTTTTCCCAACTTGAAGCTGTGGTACATATTAAGCTTCTCCATAAAATGTGTTGAAATATCTAGATAATATTTTTATCAGCGTATTTGACTTTGGATCAAAAGTGTTTTTTTGACAAGACAGTATGTCCAATTATATTTCAATGACGGACACTTCTTTTTTGGTTCAGTGTAGCATTTTGGTTTTAAGTTCACATTTTCACAAAGATTGCGTTTTCTCCATTGTGTTATTGTTTTGTACTGTGATGAAAAGTCCATTGACATCGTTTTCGTGTGTTGTGATTTAATAGGGATGCAAAGTAAAGCAATTAGAATGTTATAATATTATAAAGCCAGAAAGGAAAGTATTTGATGATTTTTTCTATTGACGTCTCTTGTGCATAAAATCATTCAAGTTTTGTATTTATTGGACTCAATTCTAATTGTATGGCCCAACAATGATGGGATTTTATTCAAAATCGTTGAAAAGTCACCAAATACATGTAGTCTTTTCTGGTTTTCGGTTTATATAGTTCACAATCTAGATGTTTGTTTTTATTATTTTTTTATATTGTTATCTAGGTTTAATAAAATTTTGAGCTGTTTTGATATTAACAAATAGTTGGGATGGTTAAAATAAAAATAAAACCATAGGAGGGTATTTGAAGATAACTAAAGTGTCAGTGAGCAATTCTTAGAGCAGCCTGAACACAAGTTATTAAGATTTAATCTTCAAATACACAATGTACCTCATTTACTTATGGGACTGTACTGCATTACCAACTTATTAAAGCACTGCTGCTTATTGTTAGAACTGTATTACCTTAAGGTTTTATGCTGATATTTTTTTTAAGTTTGCAATATATGTACTTGATTTTTTATATGAACAGTAAATTATAGTGCTTCAAAGATACGATAAGAATATTGTGATAAGTATATATTTAGGGAGGGACTAGGGTTCATTCCTTGAAAAAATTGTTATCCTTGAAGAGATTGGTATAAACTTCATGTTGAATTAAAAACTGTTTTCATATTAAACATACAATCTTAATGATAAACACATTTTATGTAACTTCATGCTATTGGCAAGAAATTTAATATAAAAAAAATGCCAGAAGCTAGTTTTCTAATTTTATACATGTACATGTAGCTATAAAAGATTGTTTAATTGATGAAATTAGGCTGTCATATGAATATGAGCCGCCACGTGAGAAAACCAACAATCTGCATATGCGAAAACAAAGACGCAGATCAGCTTCACGGTAACCGTGAAGCAGCTTTACGATAACTGTGAAGCTGATCAGCGCCTTTGTTTTCGCTATATGGATAGCACAATTCCTCTACTATCATTTTCAAACTTCTAGCCGTCTTCTATGACTCTACAGGCCGGTTTGTGTCAGACCTGGTGGCCAACCCCAAATTGTTGGTTTTCTCAGGCACAGGCTCATATCAAGCACAAGTACATTCAGGCCACAAGGCTACTTGACATATATGTACAAGGTTGGATGACATTGTATTTGAGCTGCCTCGTGGGAAAACCCAACAATGTGGTTTCCGAACAGGTCTGACACAAATCAGGCTGCACAGTCACAGAAGCAGGCTAGAAGCTTGAAATTTTGGAGTTAAGTAGAGGAGGAATTGTACTATCGGAGTAGCGAAAACAAAGGCGCTGATCAGCTTCGCGGTTGGCTCATTTGTTGGCAAATACAGTATCTCAATTTTAATGTGATATTTGTTGTCATTGCTCGCAAATTAATAGTTTAAGCTGTATGTAAACAGTAAAATGAATTATTTGGGCCTTAGCAGGAGATAACTAAAAATTTGGGTTTCTGACCAGGTCCGACACAAACCAGGCTGTACAGCCACAGACGCAGGCTAGAAGCTTGAAGTTTTGGATTTAAAAAGAAGAGGGTTTGTAGTACCTGAGTAGCGAAAACTAAGGGAGGTACATGTATAAAACACGGGTCTAAGTGTGTGTTACAGTCAACTTAACACAAAATTAAAGCAGAACAGAATAACATGAACAGAATAAAATGATACGAGTCACAGACTCAAGATGCACAGCAACCTTGGTCTGGAGTTATGCAGGTTTTGCGTTAAGATGAAGATATTTCTGTCATTTTGAGTAATTGTTATCTCTCTTCTTTCAGTCTTTACCTTGAAACTTACACTAGTGTTGCTTTCAGGTTATAATTGAGCCGTGACATGAGAAAAGTGGTCTTCAGGATTTCCAGTCAAGTCCAACACAAACCATAGAAGAAGGCTAGAAGCCTGACATTTTGGAACAAAGAGAAGAGTGATTGTACTATCGGTGTAGCAAAAACAAAAGGCACCAATCAGCTGTCCAGTTAACTGCACAGCTGATCTGAGCCTTTGTTTTCGCATTTGCTAAAAAGCTGGTTTTTCACATGATGTGGCTCAATTACCCCACAGTCTTGTAGATACACCTCTGCATGCTATCAGACAAAGATTAAAATGCTTATGAAATTCTTCTTGTTCCTTCTTGTCCTTCCATTAACCCATTATTGATGAATGGACTCACCCATCATTATTAGCTCGCCTGTAGGAAAGTGAAGAAGAGCTATTGCAATCACCCCGGTGTTGGTGTTCCTGTTGCTCAAATGTTTAAGTTTTTTATTTAAGTTTTTATCAGTCCATATCTCTTGAAAATGTTGATGGATCAAGTTGATACTTTGCATATTGGTAGATATTGGCCTGAAGTTTTATGCAGAACCATCATGACCCACCCTGGGTGACCTTGAGGTCAAGGTCATAGACTTAGAAATTTGTGTTAAGTTTTTGGTTGAAGTTTTTATAAGTATATATCTCTTAAACGTATTGATGGATCAAGTTGATACCTTGCATGTTCATAGACAATTGGTCCCAAGTTTTAGGCTGTACCATTATGACTCACCTTTATGACCTTGATGTCAAGGTCATGGACTTGGAAGTTTTGGTTAAACTTTTTATAAGTCTTGATACTTTGCATGTTTGTAGATATTAGTCTGAAGTTTGATGCTGTACCATCACGAACCACCTGAGTGACCTTTAGGTCAAGGTCATGGGTCATAGATTTTGGCGAGCTACACTGTCCTGTGACAGCTCTTATTATTTGTATAAGTCTATTTTCATTTTGAGGGGTGTTAGGTGTGATTTTTAGATTTTATTTCATTTTTCCATGAAAATAATCTTGAGCAAACAGAAAAGCCCCAGATGGGACGCCCTGATCAGTGGTGTTACATCTGGGGCTATACTGTTTGCCTATGTCACATAAAAAGGACGCAAGGCTTATATGAATACGAGTTGAATATTTGGAATTGACCACCTTCACTGACTCGAGAAAACTTTTCAGTTGATGTTCAAGGCAGCATGGTGGCTTAATGGAGATGGATCTATTAGGCAAAAACCAACAGCAGATGCTGCCAATTTGACACTATTTTGCTGCACTATCAATCGGGCTACCAATCGCCACATTCCATTTTGTCACTTGTGATGTTGCATCACTATACAACGTAAAAAAAAATGGTTGCATCACGGATATACAGGATGTACAAGTTCATTCAACATCATTCAGAAGCATGAGCTTGATCCTTTGGAAGCAGTGAAAACGTCTGTCCAACATACTGGAAAATTCCTTAGTTTTATCTTTAGCACCTGCAGTAAGTTACCATCTAATGAGGGCCAGCTAATTTAAGGTGCTCTGTTTAAATTCCATATTCATCTGCAGATTTTCCAGTATTCAATTTTGAGACGGCTTTCTGTACATCCTGTTCCGTAAAGGCCTCAGTCACAGTTCTCGCCTCGTTACAGAGTATCTTAATATGTTCATATTTGATTGATACTTCATCTGAATAGTCCTGGTCAAAATGAGGCTCTGCCTTAGGCATAGCCAGATCCTCATAAAATTCCTTAAATGCTCCTATCTGCTCTGAGGAGTCATATAACTCTGTCATTATATTTGATATACTGTGTACCAGTGGAGGCACTATCCGACCTGTTGCGTCTAACAATTCTATGAGCTGGGATTGGACATGTACGGAAGAGCATTAGTGCCAAGTGGATTCGATTTAAGTTTCGTTTTTGCAAGTTGTTCATCTTGTAATAACAGAACAACAATCTGTTTTTACAGATTGGAAACTTGAAATTTCAGATTGACAACTTGTAAAAACAAAATCACAACTTGTTAAAACAGATTGACAACTTGAAATAACAAATTAACAATCTGTTTTTACGGATTGGGAACTTGAAATTTCAAATCGACTGTTTTAACAGATTGTTAATTTGTAATTTCAAGTTGTCTATTTGTTTTAACAGATTGTGAATTTGTAATTTCAAGCTCCCAATCTGTTATTACAGATTGTTAATCTGTTATTTCAAGTTGTCAATCTGTTTTAACAAGATATCAATTTGTTTTAACAAGTTGTCAGCTTGTAATTTCAAGTTCCCAATCTGTTATTACAGATTGTTAATCTGTTATTTCAAGTTGTCAATCTGTTTTAACAAGATATCAATTTGTTTTAACAAGTTGTCAGCTTGTAATTTCAAGTTCCCAATCTGTAAAAACAAATTGGTAATCTGCTATTTCAAGTTGTCAGTCTGTTTTAACATAATGTCAATTTGAAATTTCAAGCTTCCAATCTGTAAAAACAGATTGATAATCTGTTATATCAAGTTGTCAATCTGTTTTAACAAGATGTCAATTTGTTTTAACAAGTTGTCAATTTGAAATTTCAAGTTCTCAATCTGTAAAAACAGATTGTTAATTTGTTATTTCAAGTTGTCAGTCTGTTGATAATACCAATCTGTAAAAACAGATTGTTAATCAGTAATTACAAGATGAACAACTTGCAAAAACGAAACTTAAATCGAATCTACTTGGCACTAATGCTCTTCCGTAGACATGAGTTCCGAAATAATAGTTTCCTTTTATTGAGATTTCTCATACCGAATTTGGGTTCTCAATGCTTTTTTTTAGCTAATTTCCTTTCAGCAAATAAAACCTCAATATTGGAATCATCAGTCCGGTATTTCCAAGACCTATGAACACAGCCACCAGTTTTAGTTTACTATCATAAGAGATGTCCTATTGTTAGGACTAAAGTAAAAAGTTAGGATATCTTAAGGATATGTCATATCTTATACCGAAGTTGTGTCTTAGGATAAAAGAGGCCATAAAACATACTGTATGTATGTTTAAAATCTGATGACACTAAATCTGAACGATTTATCCTGAGTATACTTTATTTGAGCCACTGCATAAGAAAATCAACAAAATGCTTTTGCGAAAACAAAGGCGCAGATCAGCTTCGCAGCGCCTTTGTTTTCGCTACACGGATAGTACAACCCCTCTTCTTCTTGAATCCAAAATTTTCAGCCTCTAACCATCTTCTGTGACTGTACGGCCCGGTTTGTGTCGGACAGGGTCGAAACTCGAATTGTTGGTTTTCTCACGCACAAGCTAACTTTATTCAAAAATATATACAGGAAAGTGATCGAAAATACAAATTTTAGCTGAACTTCCTTCATAGGGCGTTCATCTCTATTCTAAGTCGATCAAACCATTCAGTGGCGTGGCAGTCAAAGTCACGGCAACCATGGAGCCCGTACGGTCTCCGCGATTGCTAGTCGGGGTAATAATAATCGTTGTGTTTTTCATCGGGATAAGAATTGCGAAAGGTAACGACAATTATCGCGAAAAATTTCCCCTTTACATGTGACGAGTATTTCTATTTTACAGTGCCAAAAAGTTAAATGTTTTGAAAAGAAGTCCAAAAACATAATATACCATAATAATATACGCGGCTCGAATTTAATTGGGAAAGAATACATGCTACGGGTACAGCAAATAAGTTGAATGTATAAAAGTTTTGTCTCAGATTAAGAAATAAACTATAAAAGTTAGATCCCTTGGAAGCAGTGAAAACGTTCAAAGGGAGATAGAACTTCTACTTATGGACTGACATTGCGCAATTTCGGGTAATGAACCCTCATCATCGGCAACGATAACCAGATAAATACGTCAATTCCAAAGATTTAACAAGGAAAGTCTACATTGATACATGGCTAATGATAACCCGGGCAATTGAGACATTGCTAAATGAGCCGCGTCATGAGAAAACCGGATTTTTGCCTATGCGAAAACAAAGGCGCAGATCAGCTATGCACTGCAGTAATTGCACAGCTGATCAGCGCCTTTGTTTTCGCTACTCTGATAGACCAATTCCTCTTCATCCTAAATCCGAAATTTCAAGCTTCTAACTATCTTCTGTTGCTGCACAGGCCGATGTGTGTCGAACCTGGTCGGAAACGCCGAAGACCGATTTTCTCGCGTCGCGGCTCTAATCGAAAAGAACCGAATGCCGTTGACGAAATTCATCAAGTTTCTTCAAGGAAGAGCTGTTACATCATAAATATTGAAAAATCACCAGTCATGTAAACTTTTCGAAAACATGCCGAGGCAACTTACATTTTTTTTTAAGTATTAATTAAACTGTCGTCCTATTTGCCACAGCTGAGAATCACGTGGTACGGAATCTATACAAACCGATAAAATGATCGGTGACGCACATAGCAATTGCAGCCGTTCGAGTTGAGGTGAGATTTTCGAGTTTTCTCTTGTATTGTGTTTGTGGCAAATAAGCAAACAATTACATCAAAAAATTATGACGCGTTTCATCCAGGGTTAATCTTGGTTTACAATAAAAATAAAAAAAAAAAAAAAAAAAAAAAAAAAAAAAAAAAAAAGTAAAATCCTGATATCCTTATAAAAGACAGTGGTCTCTCCCAAATGATAGTGATGGGAAAGTCCATTTGTCAGAATTAGGTAAAACTGAAATGTTTCAGCGGCTTCCAGTGGAGAATGCTCTTTCATAAACCCATGCCCACCATGGGAAGCTTGTAACGTCCACAACGACCCTCCTGAGTGTGTTAAAATGAACGGTAAGTTCTCGAACACTCTTATTGATTTGTTTATAATTCAGTTTTATGTCCCTTTCAAGATTATTTCAGCTTATATGAGACATGCCAATCAGTGAGGTGGGCGAAAATGGGAGGACCCCGAGCAAAAACCACCTGGCACACCCGCAAGCAGAACTTGGCTTGTCTCACAGGTGGCCAGAGCGGGGCTCACAGCGGTGAGATGACCGAGTGATTAAGAAACAGCGCTCTTAACCGCTCGGCCACGGGGGGCACGTTTTTCATGTATTAAGGTGGTTCTAGTGGTTATCAGAAGCTCCAAAGGTCGCTCAGTTTTATTTATTTATTTATTTATTTATTTATTTATTTATTTATTTATTTATTTATTTATTTATTTATTTATTTGTTTATTTATTTATTTATTTATTTATTTATTAGCGAATGACTTACAAAAGCTAATATTTTGTTGTTCAACTTTATTTTATCCACAGACTGTAGGAAGGAGGCACTTGTAATTGTAGCTCCATTGTCACGAATCAGCCCTCTAAATACCGCAGCCGGGACAGGTTCGATTCCAGATCACACTGGCCTGGGGTGTGACCCGGGCGAGGTGTGTTGTGGCGGTGGACCGGAGAACTGCGTGTGCCCCTCACCAAGAGTGAGGGACAAGAAGGGACATTGCAGAGGTATCACATCCATGCAATATGCAGACATTTTTTTGCTGAAAAAAATAATAGTAATAATAATAATTTGAAAATTATTTGTATTTTTTGATATTGTCGTTCAAGACATAGATTGTGGGTACACTTCAGAGCCGCATATAACCCTGTACATCCCAGTTTTACAATATGGGGTTTAAGGGGTTTTAAGTGGGTACACATTGCACAGACGTGTAACTGAGTCGTGTAAGTAGAAAACTTGTCTATCAGTCTTTAGTGTTACCGATATTAAGACACAAACAGGGCTGTACTGCCATAGAAATCTTTTATGTACTATCTGTTGTACTATCTGTTGTGAAATCACTCGTTGATAAGTCCACATTCTAATTTGTCTATGTCGCGTCAGGAGAAAACCTTTCTTCGTGAATTCCATCAAGGCGAGATACATGTATATACGGGGTCACACCAGCCAAACATCTTCCATAGGCGACAATGCAAATTGTCGCACTTTGTGACACCCCCAGCTGTATGACCAAAAGGACTCACATCGCCTTATAGCTCAGCCATACCTCTACCCAACGAGCATATTTCAACGGGGGTCAAAACGGAATGCCGGAAAAACTCAACGGTCAACACGGTTGACCGTTGAGTTTTTCCGGCATTCCGTTTTGCAACCACCCTATGGCTGGGTTTTACCCTCCAAGGAGGGGGTAGTTTACAGACAGAAGCTTCCGACAAGAAATAGTCTCTTTTAAAAGCGTGTTTTGTACACCCAAATATCGTACACTAGTGATATTTTGAAGTGAACACAAAATATAAAACAGACATAAAGAAATATGCTCGTAACACAGTGTCAAACTCACCATGGCAAAATTTTCAAATGCACTATTTTGGGGGTACGGCGGAGTGATAAATTTTGAGCGGTGTCGCACCATACAAGTCTAGCTGTAACTGTGCTTTGTGCGTCTAATCTGAGTGTTCATTTGTGTAAATCTATTGATCTAGACGGAATATTTCCATCGGTATTCCGTTAGACCTCTCCATACCGGGAGAGGAGCGAGGTCACGAAGTGTATCGGAGTGCAGGTTAGTCAGCTGATCTACTATTGATCATGGTCTTTCAAGCTATGGCTCTGGTATTTCTTGATAATAAGCTACTTGGTTGTTTAATTTACGAACCGATGTAATGGGAGAGATTTCTGTTTAATCTGGGGGGTTTGAACTTGGAATAGAGTAAAAGCATTAATTGTAAAATGTCATTTTATTTTCTTCAGAAATTCGCCAAAACATAAAATATTTCTTGCAGAAAATACATGTACTTTCCGTCGTTTCTTTTTATGTACCATGTAGATTGTGATTGTCCGTGGAATGAGCGATGTACGACACCTCATGGTGACTGTGTTTGTGATGAACATCAGGTTAGGGACCACCAAAGTGGCTCCTGTGTGGATTGTGATCCGGACCTTTGTAAGTTCCGTCAAATAGACACATTTAAAGAGAAATGCAAGGATGAAATACAGTTGCATCTGAAATGAAAGTACTCGCTTCCCCCAGAGACATATACAGATACATCTTTATCTCAGCTTCCCCAAACAATATGGTACAAGTTTTATTAAAATCGGAAAATTAAGAAAGTTATGTTGGTTTGATTATTCATTAATTTCAGCTTGTGGAGGCAGCCATCTTGGATATTCATGAGGCATTATGACGTCATAAAGTCCTATAATTTTAAAAATATGCATCATCAATATTTATGAAACACTATTAATATTTCTTTGATAATGTTTGTGTTAATGCTTTCTACCAGTTTACTATCAGTTTTGGTCCTATTTCACCAGATAAGTTTGAAATATAAATTCTTTTAATTGTTTATGATTTTACAGTTTTCTAATTAAATATTCAAAATGGCCGCTAAAGGTCACTTCGTTCCTAAATTTCAAATGTCAATATCTCACTTATTCCTCGACCGATCTGAATAAAGTTTGTCTTGATCAGTTTTTATAGTTTAAAAGTATTGTTTTTATAGTTTAAAAGGTATTGCGTCCAATTGCGACAAAGGGTTCATTTTAAAATGCTGTATAATTTGTACATTTTGAAAGCAAACCTTATTCAACCCAAGTCTTCTCTGATATGTAGTAGTATTTAATTTGAGCATTAATTTGAAACACGTGAACCAATCATGAATATTTAAAAAAAATGAATGCTGGTTGGCTAAATTGTGTTATAGACAGGGTAACCCATGTACATATGTAATTGTAGCGTGTCCAAATTGTGGAATTGGAAGAACTTGTCACGTAAACCAGGGGGGAAACACTAGTTCATGTGAGTGTCTCCCCGGCTCAGTAGAGCAAGATGGCGAGTGTGTCTGGTGCCATGGTGAGTAGGGTTACATGTATCTTATTTAGAACCATATGGGTTAATGACACAATATATACTAGTATTCAGTTCGGGGGAAAATTGGGACGAGAAACTTTTGTTGGAAACAGAATCTTGATTGTTTTTGATACTTTATTATTTGTTTGTTTAATTTTTATTTTTATTTATTTGTGCGTACACAGTAAAACCACTTGCTTTTTTGGAGAGTTTGATTAAAATGCTGCTATTTGAAGTTATTGGTATAAAACATTAGTTCGAAAGACATATCCAGACGCCTTTCTTCATTTTTGAACCTTCATAATACTCGATAATTCCACAGACGCGTAGTGTCTTGTATGCCATATCAAAATTGTTTTCATTCTAGGCTGTCCTAAGGATTGCGAGCCCGACCATGTCTGTATTACCCCAGGATTTGCTGAACCTTACTGCGGCTGTCCGCCGGGAACGGACGAAATAGATGGGAAATGTATTCCGTGCCCTCGTAAGCATTAAACAGTTTAAGAAACTTTACTAAAGAGGCCCTACCGGGAATTTGTGGGATCTGGGTAGAAGGGCTATTTATTTTCAGGGATCTGAAGAGAAAGGTCGTTTTCATATTCAGGGATTTGGGAAGCAAGCAAAAATGGGTTTTATGGAGCAGGGATCTGAGGGAAACATTTTAGGGAGCAGGGAAGAAAGGTTTTTCTTTTAGGGAGCCGCAGAGCTAAGATCCCAGGTAAGGTCTCTTTATTAAAATGACATCTTAGCTTAAAGGCCTACCATAAGAATGCCTGTCTTTCTCATGGTCAAGGTTCAAATCAGATACATGATTTGTCTAACATGTTTTTCTTTGTGAAATTTGTCTTTTGATCAAAGATCGATGATTAACTTTAACTTGAGGAAGCATGGTAATCCTAGGCCCTGGTCGGAAACATTACAGAAACGTGTGTTTGTCGTCATTTGTCAGTCATGCCGCTTTCTGGGTAAACCACTTGTTCAAGGGCAAAGCACGGTGACAGTATTTTTGAAACACAGCCTCTCGCTACTCTTTCCCCATTTGTGCACTTAAATCAAGTTACAATGGCCAATTTATCTTGATACCACAGGATGCCCAGACTGTACTGACGGGAAGGTGTGTGTGGTACAGGGCAGCAAGGTACACTGTGAATGTCCGTCCGGAACAGTGCCCCAGGGTCATGGCTGCCTGGCAATGCCACACCCAGTGTTTCACAAGAGAGGAGGACAAAGATACGGAAAAGATAACAAATACTACGACAGATACGGAAGCGGTCACTATGGAAGAGGTTACTATGGAAGCGGTCGCTATGACACGGGTCACTACGGAAGCGGAAGCGGTCACTATGGCAGTTATCCAAACTACAATCACGGAAGTGGTCCACTTGAAGAGGCCTATTATGGAAGTGGTCATTTTGAAGGTCTTTCACATGGAAAAGGCCATTATCGAGGCCCACCATATGGAAATGGTCACCATGGTCATCGGTATCGAGGCGGTCCGCATGGAAAGGGTCGTGCTTAAGGTCATCACCAAGGAAATGATCGTTCGATAAAACTATCTTCTGTACATACACCATGTAATATTTAAATTTATATAATGGACGAAACTTTAAAATGACAGTTGGCATATTTTGTTTTATTATGACTCAATTACATGTATATATATATTGTATAATTTTCTGTCAAGGATATTAACTACCAATGAAAACGTATTCAAACTATCCAGCTTCTCCATGTTGTTTGAATAATGGAATGTACAGTGTAAGAGAGAAACAAAAACTTTAATCACTTGTTCTCGGGTGTTTTATTTCTTAAACCTTATTTGATGAAACCGCCCAAAATTTGAAACAATCACACCTAGGGACGTAATGCTGGTTTAGAAGGCACTGTATATCTCTACTGTTGCCAGAATAAGCATTTACTTGAACAGAACACATGAAACATTCAAGTATTATGTACCCCCCCCCCCCCACCCGATTTCACTCTCAACAAAATGCCCCTCTCATCCTAGGCCTTATAAAACAGTCAAACTCCCATATTTGATTTGATTTTAACCTACCCAAAATAGACTGACAACTGCTGACACCAACCCCTGACTGTGAAAACCAGACCGGCGTTCCTATGAGACTGTCTAGAAACAGCCGGTGATTGCCTGCTAGAGCAAATGGTTACTACATAAGGTCATAACATCCTGGATCTTTTCTTTTCGACTACGTGCGCCTAATCTTACTCTGGTGCACACTGTTTCTGTCATACCGGGTCCATCAGACCACGACGTAGTCCTGGCAGAAGTAAAATGTCTCAACTTACTAAGCGGGTCCCCCATGACATCAAAGAGAGACCTTGGTGGTAAACTCCAGTCAGCCCCTGCTATCACAGATAGTCTGGTTCTTTGGGATAAGTTTGCTGACTGACTTCAGCAAAAGATTGAGCAGAAGATTGACAAGCCCTAAGAAAAACAGGTACTAAAGACGAATTTCCTTTAATCAACCTGTGTCCAAGTCAGGCAGACCTAATGACCAGATGAAATTCTTAGGCCAAAGCACTTGGTTCACAGACTAAAAGACATGACCTATGAAAAGTACCTCAGTGAAAGAAATCCTTGGCATAAATAAAATAAGCCGCGACGCGAGAAAACCGGTCTTCGGGTTTCAGACCAGGTCTGACACAAATTGACCTGTACAGACACAGAAGCAGGCTAGAAGCTTGAAATTTCGGGTATAAGAAGAAGAGGAATTTTACTATCCGAGTAGCGAAAACAAAGGCGCTGATCAGCTTCGCGGTTACCGCGAAGCTGATCTGCGCCTTTGTTTTCGCATAGGCAATAATCCCGTTTTCTCACGATGCGGCTCATTTAATGAGGGACAACACATTGACGACCCTCCCAAGGTCAAAACCCAGACACTGTACTCTCTCCTGAAACACCCCAAACCGAATTCTAGTCGTATAGTATCAGTGAAAGATGACATTAAAACATTTATAAGCAGAAGACCCTGGTAAGGCTAATGCCATATATACGGACACTTTCATCATGTATTCAGCGCAAAGAGCATAAGGAAGCATCAAGCAACTTGCACAGAAGACGTTGCTGGACTTACATGACTTTAAACTAAACGAACATATTTGCTACCGATTCAACACCCGAAATGCATGATATTAATGTACAAGGGATACAGAACTGCCCAAAAACCTAAACCCATACATGGCTGTTGGACCATGTAAATTTAAGCTTATAGTTTACAGTCTCTGTATAAAGAACCTGCTCTCATTATTTGTTTTATTCAAGATCCCTTTTTTGAGAATAAAGGCCCACCCTTGAGCGAAGCTAACGTATCCCAGTGGATACAACTAACCCAGCCAACTACCTTATCTATTTACCTGGACTGTGTCCTCTGTAAAGTGCTTTTGCACGTCCATTGTGGCTCTGGTATTTCTAACAATTTCACTGAACAAAACATGACTTGCAGCGTGGGTTCCGAGAAGAGATCCTACGAGACACAACTAACCGTTGATAAGCTTGCTAAATATATGAAATCCAAAAATCAGACTTCAACGACTTCAGCAAGGCATATGACAGGAGCTCACAAAAAATTATACTTCTCAAACTTGACCAAACTTCATTTTTTTTTTGGTCTACCGACCGAGTTAGTATAGTGGATAAGCCACCAAGGGGTTGCGAGTTCGATCCCCGGCCGATACATGCCTGGTGGTGATTATTGTTCATTCTGATTTATAAAAAGTAAAGACCTTCTTGTCTGTTGCTTGGCTCACCGGGATTCAACTGGTGTTTTTCTTTTGCTCCGGATTTTTAGTAAGTTACTTGGCGCCCAGGGATCTCCATCGTTGGGCAGCTTACTGAATATGTGAGTCTTCGTTTTTTATTCATCATGGTGGTTTTCGTGATTTATTTGTTTGTCCTTGATGATTTATTGACTAGTTATTCACCACGAGGACCAAAAACAAACTAAATGTTGTAAACCACATCAGAAGCTGAGTGTGAGGTTAGGCGCCTGTAAAATCGATTTAAGCCCGCCAGTAATTTTATATTACTGATCGTTTCAAGGCAATCAGGACCGGACCCAGACTTTGGTCTCCTGGGGGGGGGGGGGGGGGGGCGCACAACCCAGCATGAGGGCACCGGGCACCAATTAATTAAATCAGAAAAGATGCAATAAATTAAGAAACTAGGGTAATATCACAGCAGGTGATTAAGATAACAACAGGAATCATGACCAAAAGGCTGATTATTGACATCTGGCAGTAATAATTGTGGCTCTGATACACATTTTTGCTTAATTTTGTGCAAAATATGGCTTAATAAAATATTTTTGCATGGTGTCTGGGGGGCACGAGCCCGAATGCCCCCCCCCCCCCCCCTCTAGATCCGGGCCTGGCAATACTTCTGTGGTGGTTCTTATTGTTTTATGTCTTGGTGTTGAATTTTTGTGCTGTTAGTACCTTCATTATGTATATTTTCATATTTTAGTTAAGTCAAGGAGTTTCAAGACATGGAGATCGTGCTTCACCACATCAAAGGTTCCATGTCCGGCACCGCGACACCTTTTAATAAGTCAAGTACCATAATAAATTAACACCTAATTATGTACCCAGGATGAACACGGCCTCAGTGCTAGCAGATAACAGCATGAAAATAACCACAGATTATCTTTCAATGTGTGCATAAGAATTTTTTTTTTTTTTTTTTTTTTTTTAATTTAATTTTCATAATATAGTATTCACGGGTAAATTAATTAAACGTTTTCTATACACTATCCATATGTTTCACAAATTTCTAAGTGTTTGTAGAGGTCTCACCTGCTCTTATATGATGCTTGACTACCGCGCGCTGCTCCGTACGTTTCAACAACGTCGGCGTTTTTACGCTCGAAAAATTATCCATGTTTGTCTTAGAAAAGATGTCAAAATTGTAAATTTCATGTAACGAAGCTGATTCTTTGTACTTGCATCAAAACAAATGTTAATATGATATCATGCAAAAATTCACGCCGTTTTGGCGCCGTTTAATGGCGGAACTGACAAAGTTTCAAAACATCAAAAACATCTTCAAAGTGCTCCGTACCCTTCTATATGCCGTATGTCTATCGCCATTTTTTAAACAATTCTTGCAAAATTTTACTTAATTTATCCGCAAAATAAA
The DNA here is from genome assembly GCA_964017185.1 of Rugalucina vietnamica. Lineage (NCBI taxonomy): Eukaryota > Metazoa > Mollusca > Bivalvia > Lucinida > Lucinidae > Rugalucina > Rugalucina vietnamica. The sequence continues at coordinate 30,506,069 of OZ024873.1, read as the reverse complement.
GAAAATGGACGGGCTTTGTTATTTCAAAAGTTTCATCGTATTTGGACCCGGAACTTTCCGACTATACCTAAACATTTTTTTTTTTTTTTTTTCTCAAATTTTCTCAAAACATAGATTGTGGGTACACATTAGAAACACTTCACAGGTTGTTTTTTTTATATGTTTGCATGTTTTGTGTTTGTTAAGAACCCGAATAGAACGAAATGAGATTATTTAAGATTTGACCATGTAACAAAAATTGCTGACAATGTATTCCTTCACTCGGCTTACAATATGTTTTTCTCCGGCTTACGATATGTTTTCTCCGTATAAGTTTTGATTTAGTTTTTTTCCCTGCCTCGGTTTTTGGAGTGGGAATTTCTTTCTGAATGTGCCATTTCCTGATCATTGCATACTTTTACTTGTCTTGCCTGCTATTAGGTAAACATGTACGAAATACTGTACATAGCATATGCATCGATGAGCATGGGCAAGCTGTAATGAGTTTGGCACAGCACAAATATCTCTGATACTGGAATTTTAAATTCCACTGGTTTCAAAATAAAAAAAAACTTACTTAATATTATCATGAATACAGTTAGATCTATCCCCATTTACGTCAACATCAAGTCGCTGGTGCGAAAAACATTGAAGACGCAAAGGAAGTGTACTCACGGAACTGTAAACTTTAATATTGTAATGCGCTTTAGAATCGCCCTCATAGGAAAACACCAAGCATACCCTAGTGCTTCTTTTTGACCCTTCAAAACACACTTTCGGATAATTTTGGACATATTGCTGCTTAGCTTACACGAAAGCTGAGAAAATTTCCCGTTTTAACATATGGTTTTAAAATTTAGGAAACCTTCGGAACATTTTGTAAATTAGGAATTAAATAAATTTGATGATGCAAATAAAATAAACAACTTACTTATTTCAGCGATTTAAAGATTACTGGCACCTGTTTGGTAATAATTTCTTAATTATCGTGTAGAGCTATATATCTACTTTCAATGATAATCAAGTGCGCATAATTTATTGCAAGTGCCATTGTGCTGTGACAAGTGCGCATTCACGTCTGTAATTTTCTGTTATAAAACTGAAGTGGCGATTTTATCCATTTTCACTGTTGGAGGCGGTGCCGGACATGGTATTCAAAGGAATTGTTAATTAGATGATAATAACCCTTCAGATTAGATGTTTTCCGTTGACTTGCAATTGCGCTCACAGCATGTGACTAAATGTGCTAAATAAGCTGATAATGAAGCACGAACTCCAGGTATAGAAACTCCTTGGTTAAGTTTAGGTGACAAAGTGGCCACCTATTTTGAAAATATCTGCTCACTCGGCTTGCTATATATTTTCTTAGTATTAGTACCTGATTGTTAGCTTGGTTTTTTCCACCTCGGTTCTTTGGGTGGGGATTTCTTTCGAACTGCGTCATTTCCTGATCATTGCCTACTTTTACTTTTAGGAGGTTGTAAGGAAATATACGCTAAGTTGGACCAAAGGCTTCCTAGATAAACCTTCTCCTTTTAAATGACCCCAATTTTTAGAACATTCTAGTTACTTCCAGTGTCTCGCTCTGTCTTTGGACTATACTATGAAGGACCTTCCGGAACAGGTTAGGTTAAGTCAGGTTAGTCGCAGATGACACAGCCATGTACCTTGTCATTGACAACAAGGTGGTTCAGAGATCTGACAGAAAGACATTAGATAAAAGGTACAAGTAGGCAATGATCAGGAAAAGGCACAATCAGAAAGAAATTCCCACTCCAAAAACCGAAGTGGGAAAAACTAAATTGGCAATTAGGTACTTATACTAATAAAACATATCGTAAGCCGAGTGAGCAGCTATATCCCAATAGGTGGCCACTCAGTCACCCGAACTTGACACTGTCGTTGAAACTGACAAAGGCCCGCTGACTCTACCTTTCCGTTGAATGCGATTTCACCTTCATCAGTTTACAGATTCTCTTATTTTTTTTATAATGATCTGCTTCTTCGTTGATGATCGATCCCGATCAGCCTGATCCCAGTTTTGTATTGGTGTGTTAAAATGCTTCAGTGAGCTTTGAGGATGTCTTTGTAGCGTTTCATCTAGCCACATTGAGAGTGTGTTCCTTCTGTTGAAAGGAAACTTTAATTGGATGTTACTCATTAGACATTCTTACAACATGGACAGTCAAACAGAGATGTGGTAGCTTTAAGCCCGTATGTATGATTTGCATCCCTGCCTTCTTCAGAGCCTTTATGACTGTAGTCGTATCTACCACTTGATCTTTAACAGTCAAGTTAAGCTTACCAAACAAAGTAAGGTTTGTGTACCAGAAAAAGACCACATGATCAACCAACCAAAAATGATATACGCTACAAAAAATCAACAGTCGGTTGCGTTTCAGATGTTCTGGCCGTGTGCTGATACTAGTAGTAGTAGTAGTAGTAAAAAGTGGCAGTTTTTCGTCATGCCGGGCTGAACGGACTTAATCCAAGATTCCACCACAAGGACGAAGGTTAAGTGCTCCTGGGCTGCAAATCGTGGCGGTGACAGCAAAATGCAAATCGTGCTGTTCGCCTGTGCCCAACGTATACTGATAATGCAAGTTAAACCGGTAAACTGGAAGGAGCACTTCTTTTTGGAATTTTGAACGCCATGGTCGAAAAGTGAGCAGAAAAGTAGATAGGAAATCGGTGCCAATTCGGCTGCAAATCGTTGATTTCGCTATCTTGCTCGAGAGCAAATGTAGGTCAAATGATATATCCAATCATGTTGCTCTCTATTAGGACCGCGCTTAATGGCTATGCTAGATCGGTGAAATGACCTAGTTTGGAACTGCACATGATTAAACAGCTACGGACGCTGCAATCCATGTGGACAGGTGGTATCGGGCGTGCGCTTGCGGCTGAGCGATGAGTTTCTGTGAGGAGGAGCAGGAGTGGTATCTGTGATGCAAGCCGGAGAAACCTTAAGCGGGCTGGACGTTTTACCAGTAGAGACGGGGGTGCATTGTCCTACTAGTGGCTGATGATAGGATGTTCTTATATAATATAGGGGCTGAACATCCGTATCATCTTTATTTTGAATTTTGGTACCCGCGGCCTAAAGAGTTCGAAATATGTCATGGTACAGAGTGGAGTTACCAAAGTAGTTTTATGAAGCTGCTGTACCATATATATGTTTTTGGTTTGTGAAAGGGTATTTTTGGTTGTGGATTGGGTGGGTCGCGACATTCCTTAGGGTAGTTCCAATCAGGGGGCATTGTGAGTTATCGTAATCCAATCTAAGTCGTAGTTCGTAACCAATCGTGTGTAAAAAAATAAATAAGTTACTAATGTCATTTTTATATATTGACATTGACCATGGTTTGGGTGGGCCTATCTGAAAAGCAAAGAGCTGAAAACATATTAAGACAGAATTATACAATATATCTACCCCATAACCATTGGTTGGAGATAGCAAGGGTCCCAGTTTAGTAACAGCCACTCCTGTGCATGCTTTAACCAGACGGAATTACTATCCCCGGCCGTTGGCATGGGAAGAAAGTACAAGATTAAGGTGATTACATGGTACATGGTATGTGTGGGCCAATATATACATAGTCAGATGGAGAGAGTAAGGTTGAAAGGATGAAGTAAAGTGCTGTGCCCTTAATCAGTTAATATCTTCTCCTTCTTCTTACATCCAGGTGACGTGATATTTTTGAATTTTATTAGTTTTTTTGTGGGTATAATGGTTTTAGGGAAAAAAAATGGTGATAAGGTTTCTGATATATACACTCACATGGTTTACATAGGTAACAAAACATCTCCCATACGTTCTCTATCATACATATCTATATACTCACATACAGGCATACTATCGTACAGCCTTAATGTCCTTAACATGGAGTCCGGAAGTGCCCACCAGAGAGAACAGCCCAGCCTTCGTACGAACACCGCGGGGCCAGTGCGCTAGTAAAAGGCAGCCAGTATCCAATCGACGTACCGCAGTACGTAAAAAAAACAAAACGAAGGTAGGTTGTGTCCGTACGACTGCCGAGTTCTTCCCGCCGGTGCACCGCACTCCCTTTCTCCACTCCCAGAGTCCATAACCCTTTATATATACAGCCCAGGGCCTTCCCGCCCTTTACTCTGGGATTGCCCTGTTTTAGAAATGAACAGAAAAGAGTAAAAACTAAAACAAACAAACAAACGTACTCTGTGGTACCAGGGAGCGAATATCCTGGTACTGGCAGTGCATACCACATTGCAGCCAGTACCAAGTCGGTCCGCAGACACCTCCTACTCCCCAGAATTGCTATACAATAGGTAGGCAAAAGCAAATGGATGGGAAAATAAAGACCGAGGGAAAAATAAAGATGTATATTATGATATGAAATAATATTTATATAAGTGTTGCATCTTGTACATGTAACTATGTAACTTGTGCGCAAAAAAAAAAAAAAAAAAAAAAAAAAAAAAAAAAAAAAGGAATAACACTTCCGCAGCGAAGGGGGGTGCACGTATTGTCGATCCCGCGCTCCGAGGTGACACCAGACTCATTTAAGAGAAGCCGCCCCCCAGCCCCGCGTTATCGATGCAACATGCACTGGTATTCCCTCCTCAACTTACGGAGTGAGATTCATGTATAAACCGGAGCTATACCGTGGTGCAATGGTATATCATCTGTACTTGGCGATATGGGTCTCTAATCAGCCTCTGTGCGAACCCTTATCTATCCTAGCCAGATCCTCACAGTTTAGGTTGAGAGAGCGGTTAAAACCACTAACTCGGAGTGTTAAAGATACAATACATAATGGCAGGTGGTACAGCATAATAGAGCGGGCTAAGTATGTAACTGAAGAAAAATAAATGATGATGACCTAATACCTTAAGTGAAATGGTAAAAAATGGCCCTGGGCGTCTGCTTATACAAAATAATCGTATCACGCACGACTAAAGCAGAGAACTGTTAATGTGAAAAACCTAACATGAAAGAGAAGGATTGGCCTGCAAAGATTGCCCTCTTCTACATTCATACATCTGTATCTCTGTATCCTATATAACCTTAGATGCGCGACATGTATTCTGTGTCCTTAATGTACTGAAAAACGGCACCTCTGATAATTTCTGAGTGAGCATGACTGGGATTAAGAAGTGTTTTAACTGTTATCTCCCCTATATCTGAAATGTTATCCTTAATACTGTTGAACATGACTATCCTATGGTCTATGTGCATGTGACATCTAAGGAAATAGTGGTCTGTATCCTCTATTTCATCACAGTGTGGGCACATAGGGTCCATTTCGCTATGTGTCTGGTTATTAAATCTTAAGCCATTACGCCCTAATCTGAGTCTAGTGTATACCCTGTCTAATTGCCTTTCATCACTATATTGGATTAATTTCGTAGGTAAATTATTGTCTAAATCCCATCTGAACCCATGCTTATGCTCCCTCCATTTCTTTGCCCATTGATCCTTAATAACCCTCTTAATACGACTATATGCCTCAGTTTTGCTCATTTTAATGTTGAGTTCCCTCCCATGTGTTGACCCAGTTTTCGCTGCTTCATCGGCTAGGTCATTCCCTACTATGTTACAGTGAGATGGACACCAGTCCATATTTAAGATTACATTTTCCCTAACTATTGCATCGACAAGTGTGTTGACCTGAAGAATTAGGTCAGGCCTAGAGTTGCTGTTCCCCGATTTTAATGCCCTAATCGAACTGAGAGAATCTGTCAGAATTACAACCTTATCTGGTTTGTTTTCCTTAACCCATTTTAAAGCTTCAATGATAGCTACGAGTTCTGCCGAAAAGATGGAGAGGTCCCCCCCTAACTTAAAGCTCCTGGTAATCTTAAGTTCTGGAATTACAAATGCGCACCCTACTATTCTCTTATCAGTGTCTTTACTGCCGTCTGTGAATATGTGAAGATGGTCATGATAACTGCTACTAATGAGATTGGTTACCTTGTCTTCTATAGCTGCGATAGTATCAGATTTTTTGTTTATAGTTGATTTGAGAGTTTCTCTAGGGTCAATACCCTCCAGAGCAAAGGTTTGTGCGTACACTGGTTCTTGTACCTCAATGTCTTCCAGATGATACTTAGTTTTAAGATCCTGTACCTGCATTACAAATGGTATTTTGCCCCCCAACTTATGCCTTGCTGTCTCGTATATTGAATGCCCGTATAGGTCGTTCAACGGTAGGTTTGGACCGTTGGCTGATGACCTAGCCCAGTATTTGAGAATGAGTTCCTCTCTCCTTAATTCAAGAGGAGGGACGCAACATTCTACTTGTAGGTCGGTAATGGAAGTTGACCTGTATGCCCCTGTGACTATCCTAAGTGCTGCTGACTGAATACGATCTAATCGTGCTAATTGGGATTTGGATGCTGACGCATACGCCTGACACCCATAGTCTAACTTACTCCTAATAAGTGTTTTGTAGATCGTCATAAGAGTTAACTTATCTGCCCCAAACTTAGTTCCTGATAAATACCTCATGAGATTGAGATCTTTCTTGCATCGGAGGACTAACTGGTCAATGTGTTTGACCCAATGAAGCCTGTTATCAAATGTGAGACCTAGGAATTTGCCCTGGGTCTTGTACTCTAGTTCCTGGTTCCCTATCTTAAGTTTGGGTATGTTATCCCTTAGATTGCTGTTGTAAAGTACCACCTCTGTTTTACCCGCTGATATCTTGATGCCTAGTGCTTCTGCCCATTCTTTAATAATGTTTAAAATTCTTTGCAGAAGTTGGACCAGTCGCTTCACACTCTTGGCCGTTTTCCAGACCGCTGAGTCATCTGCGTACTGGGACAGCTCTGCAAAGAGTTCCTTAAGTACCTCATATTGCGTATTGGCAAGTATGTTAAAAAGTATTGGGCTCAATACGCTACCCTGTGGTGAACCGTTATCTAAGAGTCTAACATCTGACAAGTCACTTCCTACCCTTACTTGAATTTTCCTGTCTTTTAGAAAATCTTGCACATAGCCTAAAATTCTACCCTTGATGTTAAACTTTACTAGCTGTGCTAGAAGCCCCTTAGTCCACATGAGATCAAAAGCTTTTTCAAGATCAAGAAGTTCCCTATTTTCCATCTTAGCCTTAAGTATGGCTGATTGTAACCGAATGATCTGATCAAGGGTAGATCTGTTTTTCCTAAAGCCTGATTGAGTGGGTGCAAGAAGGTTATTATTTTCTATGTGACTTGTCAGTCTGTCAGCTATCATGGTTTCCATTATTTTACAAACAGCTGATGTCAGTGATATTGGTCTGTAAGATCCTGGCTCATGTACTGGTTTGTTTGGTTTGAGTAGTGGTATGATTGTGCCTAGTTTCCATTGGTCAGGTAGTTTACTTTCTGTCCATGATTTGTTAATTAGTGTTAGAAGTTGTGATTTGCCTGTGTCAGTTAGGTTTTTTAACATGTCATAGTGTATTGTGTCTGCGCCTGGTGCTGTGCTCTTTTTCTTATTAAGTGCTGTGTTGAGTTCGTTGATTGTGAAGAGTGCATTATATGGTTCGTCATTGCCTGTGGATATGCTCTCGTTTACTGTTTCATCTATGGCAGGTTCTACTTCCCTTTTCTTATCCTTAAATTCAGGTTGGAGGAGGTCATTGCTACTGGTCTTCTGATAGTGGTTTGCCAAAACATTTGCCTTATCCTTATTTTCATGGTACCTTACATTATCTTGCTGAATGACCTCTACTGGTTTAAAAGGTTTGCCATTAAATTTGGATATGATCTGCCAAACTTCCTTACTGTTGGTGTTATGGGTGAGTTTAGAGATGAGTTCTCTAAACTTGGTCTTCTTTGCATTATCTAAAACAACCTTACTATTTGCCCTTGCTGTCTTATAAATTTCCTTATAGTGATCTGTTTTGTGTCTGGTCCAGAGCTTGTATGCACGTCGCGCTGATACTACTGTAACCAACAACCTTTTAAGATGATTAGCAAGAGCTTATCAATGAGTGTACCTCTCTTAAGAGCAAGGAACCAGTGCCCCTATTACCAACATATAGAATGACGTGATTTTAGTCACTGCTATTATTCAGTATATAAGGACAAAGTAGTTGTTGCTGACATTTACTAATTTCCATGATTAGCCACAGAAATAGCATTTTTGAAACACGATTTGTGCTAAAAATGTTACTACATGTGTAGTAGGTTTAGAATAATTATTGGTTCCGCTTAAAAGTGACATAACGGATAGGAATATTTGAATTTATATATTTCGTGATATTAAATACTCAAATTACAATAGCGTTCTTTCAAAGGAACATAAGTTGAAATCATGACCGTGATGGCGTCGAAACTTATCCTGTTGGCGTTTTATATCGTGACAGTTTTTGATTATTGTGAAAGTGCACAAGACGATAAGTGCATTACACTAGGTGATGTGAAAAATTTAATAGCACAAACTGTACGGTTTGAGATAGCATCTCTAGAAATTAAAGTGGATAAATTGTTGGATGAAATTCAGAGTGGCGGGAGACACAAAGATACTGGAGGTAATGTACGATTTGTTTATCAGGTTAAGACATAAGACAAATTTTATTTTAAGTCGGAGGGTATATAACAGTACACCATTAGCTACATGTATGTATAATTTTGTCTTTTTCCCCAATTAAAATAAGTAAGCCCTTATTCACAACATGCAGTGAAACTTGGGTTAACAGGAATATATAGAGAATGAGAACAAATTTGAGTGCTTTGTATTTTAATTTGATTCAGTGCTTATATTAACAAAATACGACAATGTCCATCAGAATATGCTCGGAAATTCTAATAGATCTATATGCACCTTCAACGCTGTCAGACCATTATCTATCAGCTAACAACTTCCATTTCCAGAAATAAACAAAATGTCGTCTTCAGACCGTTCTATCATGAACTGGAGTTAGGCTACTTATTTCATATTTTTCAGACTGTCCTGCTCTTCTCGTTGAGAATGCCATTGTGAACCCTTGTACAGGAACGATAACCAATGGGTCCATAGCAACTATCGCGTGCTTGCCTGGATTTACCATTGTTGGGAAATCGACAGTGACGTGCAAGGAGGGAAAATACGATGGCATCCCATCGTGTAAGGCTGATTGCAAGCCTCTCAGTATACCAAATGCTGTGGTAAAACCGACTCAAGTAGCTCATGGAGGACCTGTTCAAGTCGAATGTTTGGGAATAAACACTCTTGTCGGTGAGCCTACGGTCATGTGTAATGACGGTTCCTATGGAGACATTCCTTCAGTGTATTTGATGTATCAGCTGTAACAGCAGTGTACAGAGAGAAAATACCCATTAAACTGAAAGGAGAAGATATTCCACCGTCAGTTTTCTCGGCAGAATTTTTACCGGACGGCCGACTGCTTGTAGTGGACAATGCAAATGAGAAGGTAAAGCTTTTCAGCAGCTCATTTAGCTACGAAGGAAGTGTCGAAATAGAGCGGCCATATGCGGTAGCTGTTATCAATGACACTATGGCCATCGTTTCATCTTATTCGCGCACGGACCCCAAACTTTACTTCCTGTCCGTGACTCCTAGTGTACAGATTCAAAGCACCATTTCATTAAACCACAAAAGCTTCGGTATAGATGTTTATAACGGCACCATTTATATCACGTGTCATGATTACAATCAAGGTCAGGGTCACGTGAGACTTTTGGACATGAACGGAAAGTTGAAAGGTACACTTGGTGTGAATGGAGGTGAAGATTGGAAGTCCTACATGTTTCGGCGGCCAGTCTGTGTAAGAGTCAGTCGCTTTACTGGAAATATCTTTGTCTCTGATTGGTCAGCTGAAACAGTTACTTGTCTCTCTCCAAAAGGGGATGTAATTTTCAAGTTCAAGAATACTGATGTCCTTGTCGGTCCAGATAACTTCATTCTAGATGATCGGGACAACGTTGCTGTACTTGGAAGAGGAACTGGCATCGTGGAAATATTAGATAATGGGAATGATTACAAAATTATGCCGAGATACCACGGTGGTGCGGCCGGATTAGAGATTCCTGATACACTTGCCTACCGACAAACCGATAGTATGTTGCTGGTCGGCGGATACAGTAGCAGGGACATGTATTTATATCAGTTAACTAAATGACGTCTGTAAAAGTGTGACATTTTAGTTTAGAAAATGCAAACTCTGAACTGATACATGTATGACTTTCTCAATTATTTAGATGTTTAAACTTTTAAGTGAAAATAAAATGCAGTCTTTCTCCATTTACAGTGTTGGTTCATTTCGCGGCTTTCCAGGTTCTGGTTGGTGTCAGTCTGTTTTGTACTGGTTGTAAGGCCATAGTTTTTAAATGATTACCACAATTGATCCATTTTCATTGCAGTTTTTGCCTCTGCGCATGCATGCTCGCCCATTGTCACCTGCATAGAAAAAGTTCTTTAAACGAATCTGTCTGCACCTTAGTTTCGCATTTAGCAATTGATCAAGTTTCACAGTTTGGCTTAAGTAAAACGCACGTTCCCCAGCAAAGCACACAATATGGCACTTGCACAGAACTTCTGAAACACAATCACTCTGATTCAACCCCGTGGTCTAACGCTGAACTGAATAGCTACTGAAAGTCACGCGTACGCTTCGTACCGCAAACGCGTACGGTGGGTGAGTTGAGATGAGCACTTGTCAGAGTGCTCCTTACTGTACTGTAAGTAGTCGACACATTGTCGGGTTTTAAAGGTGTGGCTCATGTCAAAATGCGGCAAGGGTAAATCTGTACAAGTTCGACCAAAATCGTTTGGTCTCTCTATGTACCTGTGTATAGAGAGGCTTTGCTTTCTGCAAACCTTCCAAAACTTTCGAAAACAGTTCGGTACTTTCAATGACAAGTACGTCTATGTCCTTGATGCCTGATAACAATACTACATCTTAGAGGTAAAACAGTGTGCTACCTTTCAAATCTAGCTTTAAAATATACATATAAAATATTAAAGACTGTAAGTCGTTACTGTATAAATTGTATAAGAGGACTATATATTGACCTGCACTGATGTTATTTTGTCTTGATGAAGCGACACGTGAACTGCAAACTTAAAGGAAGTTGGCATCTACCCTTGGTTATAGACGGAAACCTTTTCAGGAATCAATATTCTATGTATCAGAATATTATAGTTATACAAATTTACCTTAGTTATTTCTAAGTTTATTCATAAATGGACCGACACGCTTTGTCAACCGATGTATAAGACACTCGAAGATCAAGGAGGAAAGGGTACTCTTTCAGGCCATACAATAAGTGCGAAACAACGTATATCATGACAACGCATATATGAGCCTTGAATTCTTCAGCAGTCTTTGATGAGACCATTGAAGAGGGAAGACTATTCCATAAAAGGATAGTCCTAGGGAAAATATAGTTCTTCAGAGCATCACTGTAGGCCATATATCTTGTGCATTGTAAATGATGAGATGCCCTGGTATTTCTTAAGTTGGGTGCTGGGGTCAGATATCTATCTGTATCAAGACACTCTGTACCGGAGTGAATTTTGTAAAAGAAAGTTAAGGAGGACTTCACCCTGCGGTCTCCCAGGGATGGCCACTCGAGTTCGTCCAACATATCGTCGAAGCTACTTCTGTTCCGCCATAACCTGCAGGGTCCACCTGACTGCTGTCTTCTGCACTTTGTCCACCTTTTTTTGTCTCAGTTTCAGTATAGGGATGCCAAATAGGAACTGCATACTCGAGCTGAGGACGAACCAGTTTTTGTATGCAACTTCCTTTGTATGCAAATTGCGCCGAAGAAAACCCAATGTCTTAGTTACTTAACAAGAAATTTCAGAAACAAGTTGACACCGCTACAAGTCGTCAGTGATAGTAAGTCCAAGGTATTTGGCGGATCGAACCTGTTCCAGATTTTGTTGATGTAGAGAGTAGTTGAAGTGTATTTGGTTGCTAAGGAGGTGCCGGGTCACCTTTGGCAACGTTGAATTTCATCTGCCAATCGGTCTCCCATTGTACAAGGTTATTCAGGTCATCTTGTAGAATCTGGCAATCAGTGAGTGATTTGATATTCCTATATAGAATACAATCGTCTGACAAGAGACGCACAGATGACCTGATATTGTCCGGAAGGTCGTTAATGAATATCTAGAAAAGAATGTGATTTTTGTTGTAATTGTAACTTTTGAAGTGGTCTTATGGCCCGGTCTTATGGGTGCAGTACTGGATGTTTTAATAGCAAACACACATGTGTGTTTGCTTAACGATAAACACACGTAAGAAATTTAGAATAAAAAATCTACATACCTTACCGAACAAAACCGACGGTTAGGCGGCCATTAATGTTGGGCGCAGACATTTTTGTCCTGAAGAATATGGGCATGCGCAGACAATGTGTCGTTCAGATGTCGGGAAATTTGTACTTTCTTTTTCTTTTTTCGGCTGAACATTTTTCTTTGTCAAACATATTTCCATATAACCTATTTCAGATCATATTTGTTTCCAAAATGTAAAAATAAAAGATAAATACACAATTTACAAATGCAGACGACGATGAAGATTGGTTTTTCGAAATTACACCGTTAAAATCCTCGTATTATAGCAAACCAGTCAACAAGGCAATAAACGCTCGAAAAAACAAGCGTCTGCGAGGTGTACCTAAAGCAGGTAACCGGCGAAATTATCGAGACGTTTCGAACAGACGGAAATTACGCCGTGAATAGCGTGCCTGGTTATTTTTGGGGGACAATATTTGAGGTTTGAAGGAACAGAAGGAAAACATTTAAGGGAGCTACCTACCTAGGTCTACCTAAAAACCTAACTAGGTCTACCTAACTACCAAGGTCTACCTGCCTACCAAGGTCTACCTACCTAACTAGGTCTACCAACCTAGGTCTACCTACCTAGGTCTACTTTCCAAGGTCTACCTACCTAAGTCTACTAACCAAGGTTTATCTACCTGGGTCTACTTACCAAGGTTCCCTTTCCTAGGTTTACTTACCTATGTCTTAGTCTACCTATCTAGGTCTACCTTCCAAGGTCTACTTATCCAGGTCTACTTACCAAGGTCAAGTTACCAAGGTCTACATACCTAGGTCTACTTCCAATGTCTACATACCTAGGACTACTTACCAAGGTTGATCTACCTAGGTCTACTTACCTTAGTCTATCGAACTAGGTCTACTTACCAAGGTCTCACTTCCGGGGTCTACTTACCAAGGTCTTCCTACAAGGTCTACTTATATACCAAGGTCTACCTTCTATGGTCTACTTACCAGTCTACTTACCAGATCTACCCACCTAGGTCTACTTACCAAAGTCTACCTACTAGGTCTATTAACCAATATCTACTTACCAAGGTCTACCTACCAAGGTCTACCTACCAAGGTCTACCTACCAAAACCTACATACTAAGTCTACTTCCAATGTCTACTAACCTATTTCTACCTACCAAGGTCTACCTATCTACGTCTACTTACCAAGGTTTACTTACCTAGGTCTACCTACTTACCAAGGTATACATACCTATCTATGTCTACTTACCAAAGTCTACTTACCTAGGTCTACCTACCTAGGTCTACTTCCCAAGGTCTACCTACCTAGGTCTACTTACCTGGGTCTACCTACTATGTCTACTTACCAAGGTCTACGTCCGGGGTCTACTTACCTAGGTCTACTTACCTAGGTCTACCTACCAAGGTCTACTTACCAAGATCTACCTACCTATGTTTACCTACAAGGTCTACTTACTCAGGTCTACTAAAATGGATAGCTGGATACACTTATTGACAAAAAAATCCCAGCATACGGTTTTCCGTGTGTGTTTGCAGATAAGGCAGCGTGCCTTTATTTCATATTATGATGTGCTATGAGGTGTTTCCACGGACTGTATACCGGCAACAGTACCGGCAAAAATCACTTCCGATTTTTTTCAAGGGCGGGTAATTCGACAAGACTAAAATCCAAAGAAAAAGAGAATTTTTCATCGTTGCAGTTAAAATAAATTTCGTGAAGCTTTGTCCGAAAATAGATAAATATTACAGGGAAATAACTTAATTGTGTGCCAGAATTTTCGAGTGTCATTCACAGATGCAATGAAATCCACGCCAAATAGCGGCCGCGCCCGCAGACATTTGAGCTTTGCAAACTTGCCATACCATGGAAAATGTTTTTATCTTGACATCAAAAACTCGTCACTGAAGACTAGATTGCAGAGAAAAATTCTAGATTTAGGTGGACAGATAGAAAACTTCTTGTCTAAAGATGTTTCACTTCTTATCACTGAGAAAATTGAAGAGAAAGGAGTTTCTAAGCCAGACTTCCAGATTTCTGTTGGCAAACAAAATATCCCCCTCAGTAGAGGTATATTCAAGTAGCATACAGTGCAGCTTTATGCAGCTTTATTTTTTCTGACTCTCCATTGTCAAACATAGTGGAGTGGACTGGTGTAGGGGTAGAGTGTCGGACTGAGGTCCCAGAGGTCCCGGGTTCAATCCTAAGCTAGGTTGCCATTTGTTGTGGCCTTGAGCAAGTCACAATTCCACAGCTCCTATGCTAATGGTCAGGAATTGATCGACGCAGTACACAGTAAAATAAAAAACAACATCATCATTTCATCCTGTTTGTTGTTAGAATATTCACACAGTATAGAGATTATTGTAGCGTAAGGCAACCAGTGATCTATCAGGGACCAGTGATCAACAGTGCTTGCACTAACTTTTTGGGCCAGGAAGTCATGACTTCCACCCTTTAAGATTTGGAAGTCACAGGCCCAAAATCTGGAAGTCATAGATTAGTCGCGGTGCCGCATGTCTAAATTACTCGTGTGCGATGTGTCAAGTGTGCATGCACACATTTAATTATTTTGTAACTACATCCTATATATAGAACACTTCCAAGGTGAAAATTCTGTTATGGTTCTATTTGTCTATGTTTTAGTGTCATTTTTGTACTGTTTGCACCTATAATGCATGTATTCATATGTTAAGTGTTCAAAAGTCATGTAACTTAGTGGCCACCTTTAGGGAAATAGTCTCTCAATTTGCTTGGGGTATGTATTCCTTGTACCAGTTATGACTTTAAATAAATATAATTCATGAATATGTGAAAATTATTATTAATTTACATATTTCATTTTTTATTTTCATTTATTATTATACATTTTAATCCTTATTAGTAGATCTATCTTATTTTATTATTGTTATTATTATTATTAGTGTCTGGTCAAGGTATTGAGTTCCCTGTTTGCTGAACAAGAAATCTTTTATTTATTTTTATTTTTTTTTTTTTTTCTACAACTTGCTTATTAAAAAAGTTTTGAAAGAAAAAATCCACCAACACTTGCCTTTCATATATGTGACAATAATAAAGTGGAAAATAGCTCAGTTCAAAAAAGAAAAAAAAAAAAAAATGCAAAGTTGAGATGCTTCAAAAATGTGTATTGATTTCTTTCACAGTATTGATATTCAGCCTAGAGTGGACTATTCCCTATTGCAGTTTTACCCAATATTAATGGATTAGTCCAATATACCTGTCTTAGTGTCTAGCGGTAAACGTGATCGACCTTGATCTGTTTATTGTTTTGACACAAATTTCTCTGCTCAGCAGTTAAAATAAGACACCTTTACACCCTGAAGGCATGGACTCGCTGTCACTAATCCCTAATTTAAGAGTTTTAAGATGGATTTCAATACACTGAAATAGGTAAATTTTCATTTCTGACCATACGTCGCGTGCCTTGCTGCAGGACGTAAGAGGATTTTTGTGGAAGTCAGCTGACGTCTGCTGTGTCATTTTTCGACGTACGGGAGTCATTTCAAGACGTAAAAACGCCCAAAACGTCCACTAGTGCAAGCACTGGATCAATCTACTAGTTGTTATCGGCTATTAAGTCTCAAAGGATACCTGAAGTAAACCTTATGCTAGTCTCAACTTAAGTGCATTTTAGTATGCCTCTCATCTATATCTTGTAAATAGTTTTAATGGTCCACCCCAAATGTTTTCTTTTCCCTTGACTAAATTCTAAATTTAGCCACCCACCCCACACCTGAGGTGATGATCAGAAATTGATCGACTCAGTATCAGAAGATAGATAGATAGATATTACCTTACAAACACTAGTTTAAATTTATTTGGAAAGATTTTCTATCTTGCATTTTCTTTTTTTTACGAAGAGGGAGTCTTAGTTGTACTGCTTAAAAGCGGTGATTGTTCAATAATTTCTTCAAGATGAAACAACCTGCATTCGTTCCGACTGGCTAAATTTTTTAACTTTACTGCATACAAAACAAATCTGATCCACATTCCAAATTGTATAGAATAACGCTGCGATTAATGGACAAATTCCATGATTTTCGAGCTATTTTTTTTTAACACTTTTCCATTGTTTCTATGGTAGGCGTTTGTGCTTTTCGATTACCTCATTTCCCTGTTTTGTTTCTTTTAACTCACTGAAAATTTCCAAACTGTGTTTCGTGGCATGAGGTAATCAATAATTATTTTTTCTAAAAATGTACATACCTTCCAAGTTAGCCGTGGTTTTGGAGAGAAAAAGAAGATGATCGATCACTGGTCCAGCTTACCCTGATTCACGCTGTATGGTGGGTGCGTTAAAATGATGTCACTGAGAACGTGACGTGATGATGTGATAAACTGACATATTAAAAAAGTTGGCGAAGGTTCAAGCTTGGATATGGTATGCACACATGCATTTTCCAGCGCATGTCTGATCCGCAGATTTATCAAACATGGCTATTTTTGATCGATCACTGGTCCCTTTACGCTGTGGGACATCTCAGAAAATTGCAATCATAGGCCTCCTGGCACCATTTCTCGAATGGGGGGACCAACTCTCTAACAATAATTTGAATTATTTGATTCATATTAATTAAAACATAAATGCTTGACAACTGTAGCTGAATTTAGGCAGGTTTTCATTCGTCAATCAATGGGCAACAAAATTGGCACAGTGCCAAGTATCAGCCTCGTTTTGGATTTCCCTAGCAGATGATGGAAGCGCAGCAAAAACAAAGCAAAGACTTATGACTCATTTGTTTCGCTGGGCAAGAAGCATTCCTAAATGCAATTGATTATATTGTCTTATGCAAGAGGCTCTCTTCTGTGTATTTAAATACATTTTTGATGAAGGAAATATGCCTAGGGTCTTTAAGCTTTACAAATGTTTGTTTACACCACTGTGAAAATACAATGCCTGTGAAAATCACAAAAGTGGCAACATTGTAAGCTCACCTGAGCTGAAGGCTCACAAGGTGAGCTTATTATAGTATAATACCAATCAGTCCGTCTGGCATCTGACGTCCACAATTTCAAAGGTCTTCTCTGAAACCGCTTGGCCAATCAAAAGTGAAATTTTATGTGGAGCCTCCATGGGTAGGGCCACACAGTAGGGGGAACGAAAGTTTGATCGCGAAATCGGGGTCACATGACCAGGATGGCCGCAAAGCCCATATATGATAAAAACCACCCAAAAATCTTCTTCTCCATAACCAGCAGGCGGATTTTCACTAAACTTGGTATGTAGCATTTGGGACTCCAGCCCATCATAGTTTGATCAAATGATGACCCTTGGATGACCTTGACCTATTTTACGGCAAGGTCAATTTTGGAAACATAGGCTTTTACATGGGAAAAAGTGAAAACTATAGCAGCCTGAGACCTGAAAAGTGGTAGATGCAAACAAGTAATAGAGTAGATGAAGGTATGTGATTAATTTAGGTCAAAGTCTAGGGTTAGTTCTAAATCTGTGCATCGCACAGGGTTAGTTACTAAGTATGATAATATGAATGCCTATACATACATGTATTACATATTATATAATGAACATGTATACTAACTAAGGTCATTTATTTTTGTTTCTTACAAAAGATTTGCAGATAGTATAAGTAAGGTAAGTTAGTTATTTTTTAGGTTAAAAAAAAATGTTGCCATTCTAGGATATAAAATAATGACAGTTTGATCGCGATATCCGGGCACATGACCAAGATGGCCGCCACACCACTATATGGTAAAAACATTCAAAAATCTTCTGCTCCAGAACCGGCAGGCCAATTTTCACTAAACTTGGTATGTGGCATTTGGGACTCCAGCCCATCATAGTTTGTTCAAATGTTGACCCTAGGATGACCATTACCTATTTTATGGCAAGGTAAATTTTGGAAACATAGGCTTTTACATGGGAAAAAGTGACAACTAGGTCTCAGGTAAGCGTTTACAGGACCAATGGTCCTATTGAAACTATTGCAGCCATAGACCTGAAACATGGTAGTGTTATGTATGACAGTTACTTGTTGAAAGATGTGCATTCAGTACTGGTCAAAAGAATATTGTGGAATTTTCTGGAAGGATAATGGCCTCTCTAGAATATTCCAAAACATTAAATTTTGGTAAACAACTTGTTATTTTTAGTATATGATATCATAGAATTTGCTGGAAGAATCCTGAATGTTCCTCAGTGCTATATAAGGGCTACAAATTTTCATAAGGACAATCTTTGGGTACTGTTACTATTAAGAAGTCAAAATCTATCTTACTGGAATTTAAACTTATTCTTGGATTACTTTGTGATATTCGATTCTGGATTGGGACATAGTGCTATTTTGAAACAAACTTTAATTCTTGGGATCAGAAACTGATACAGACTTGTGTTAAAAAATTCTGAGGGACATTCAGACATTCTTTAAGGGAATTAACATCTTGAAAGGTATTGTACATTCATTTTTGTTTGATTGTATATATGCTTTTGATTGTTTCACATGTAATTACTGGTTAAATCACTTCTAAATAGATTTGTTAAATTTTAAACAAAGCTTGTTGCTGGCTAACCAACTTGTTGGTTTCCTTGATCTTCTAGTTACGCCTGGCACGTAACAGTAGATGTAGAAAACTAATGGAATTTATGAAAGTGTGTGATTAAGGTCAAGGTTATTTTTTTACCTTTTACCTAAAATTAAAAGATGATTCTTCCTGAAACTGTTTTTAATGATGAAAGCCAAATTTTATATGGAGTATCCATGGATAGGGGGAACAAAAGTTTGTCTGCCGAATCTGGACTGCCATGCTCACCACTTTGTTCAGTAGTGACTTGTTGTCTCTCAGGTGAGTGATGGTTACCCTTGGGCTACTGCTTATTTAAGTTCGGGTAACTGAGTGGCCCCCTATTGGGAAATAGCTGCTCACTCGGCTTACGATATGTTTTCTAGGTATAAGTACCTAAATGTCAATTTAGTTTTTCCCACCTCTGTTTTTGGAGTGGGAAAATCTTTCTGCTTGCACCGTTTCCTGATCATTGCCTACTTGTACCTTTCTACCTACTCCCTCCTTAACCCACTGGGTAGACACTGGCAAACAAAAAAAAAAGTTAATTGTTTTTGCTCAAAACATTGATTGTGGGTACACATTAGAATCATCAATGGCCTTGCTGAGTACCCACAATCTAAAAGGAAAAAATAAATTCCTTGGTACACTCCAGGCCCCGAGCTTATAAAACTTTTTTCATGCTCAGCTCAGCTGAGCTAGAAATTTATCCTGCTGATAAATGTTAAAATGCCAACAATTGTTGGCATTTTAACATTTATTAGCAGGATAAATTACAGGCTTTGGTGTTCTAAACCTTTAATTTCAATATATTTGGGCTATTTCAGTATTTATGAGGATCTAAAATTTCAAGCTCAGCTGAGTTGAGCATGAAAAAAGTTTTATAACCTTGAGGCCAGTTTTATTTTAGAAAAGTATATAAGATGGTATTATATTTCAGAGATATGTAAGCCTGATGACAGATGTACGAGGGTTTATCAAAAATTACCTGGACTTTTTTCATAGCTTGATAACGGTTCAGGCAAACTTTTTCAAATTTCGGCAGACGATAAACTTGCTTAAATCCAATAGATTCTGAAAGTTTGGTTCATTAAAATTGTTATACCCCTGGCATTTATGCCAACGGGTATATAGCTTCGCTTTTCTGTTTGTATGTTAGTTAGTTAGTTATACCCCCGGCATTTATGCCGACGGGTATATAGTTTTCGCTTTTCCGTTCGTCCATTCGTATGTTCGTTAGTTCGTTGGTTCGTTAGTTCAGTTAAAATGTCAAAGTTTTGGTTAAAGTTTCTCTGTTGGTGTATATCTCATGAACTAAATATCAGAAACCATTCATATTTGGACTATAGGTACCCTATAGGGTTGGCTTTGTTTCTATGAGTTTGGACCCCAGGGTCCATGCCCGGGGGTGGGGCTAGAGTTCAAAATCTAGGTCACCTTTAATTTGCGTCAAAGTTTTGGTTAAAGTTTCTCTATTGGTATATATCTCATGAACTATATATGAGAAACCATTCATATTTGGACTATAGGTACCCTATAGGGTTAGCTTTGTTTCTATGATTTTGGACCCCAGGGTCCATGCCCGGGGGTGGGGCTAGAGTTCAAAATCTAGGTCACCTTTAATTTGCGTCAAAGTTTTGGTTAAAGTTTCTCTAGTGCGGTATATCTCATGAGCCAATCATCAGAAGCCATTCATATTTGGACTATAGGTACCCTATAGGGTATAGGGTTGGGTCCATGTCGCGCGGGGGGGGGGGGGGGGGGGGGGGCGCTTGAGTTCAAGATCTAGGACATCAATGCTTTTATTTTTACTATTATTTTTTTTTTTAATTTAGACTGACATTCTGTTTTCATTTTCCATCTAGGACTGAGGACCTGACCCTCAATGTCCGTGATTAAGTCCTAGATGGAGTACACAAGTCAGCTCTGTGTACTGCTCTAAAGAACATATGTCACTCTAAAAACTATACTCCCTCATGTCTGTGGTCAAAGTGCTTTAGAATGCACACTTCTATAAAGTATTTGATAAGGGTACTGTCTTTTGTTCGGGATTTGTGATTCAATGTCAGGGGTGTACATGTGCTGGGTGGTTGTGGGAGGGAGAAGGAGGGCTGGGTGACCACCTGCCGGGGGTATACGTGCCTCTCAAGGCACTTTTTCTAGTTAGTTCATTTCTTCGTTAGTAAATCCGGAACGTTCGTGGAATTTACGTCAAAGTTTTGGTTAAAGTTTCTCTAGAGGTGTATATCTCATGAACCAATGGTCAGAAACCATTCATATTTGACCATAGGTACCCTATAGGGTTTGCTTTGTTTCCATGAGTTCGGACCCCAGGGTTCATGCCCAGGGGTAGGGCTGGAGGTCAAAATCTAGGTCACCTTTAAAATATGCTATTTCCAATTTTAATGTTTCTTCTCTGAGTCCATATCTTAACAAACAATCATAGGGATGTATTCTTATTTAGTTGAACTGTTCCTAGATACCCTATAGGGTTTGCTTCCATATTCCGTGCTTGATACCATCTCCAGGGGTGGGGCTAGAGGTCAAAATCTAGGACTTATTTATAATATGATATTACCATGATAAATTTTCTGTAAGTCTATTTTCTTGACATCCACAAAGTCTTGTCCAAAAGCATTCATACTTAGACCATAGGTGGGGCTGGAGGTCAAAATCTAGAACTTCTTTAAAAATTGTATTTTCTGTACTTTTCTTAACCACCATGTTTAGAAATGATTTGTACATGCACCAAAGGGAGTCTATAAGGTTTGCCTTGTTCCTAATGACATTATACTCTAGGGTCCGTGCCCAGGGTGGGGTCAAGAAGTCAAGATCTAGGACATCTTATTTTTTTATATATATTATTGAAGAGTGACATTCTACTTTACATCTAGGACCAAGGACCTGACCCCCAATGTCCCCGATCAAGTCCTAGATTGAGTATACAAGTCAGCTCTGTTTACTGTTCTAAAATAGATCTGTCATTCTACTACACTCCCCCTCCCCCCCCCCCCACCACCACCACCACCACCACCACCTTCCCATGATTTTAGACAGTGCTTTTTGCAAACACAAATTTATAAGATGTACTTGTTGAGGGCGCTCTCCTTCATCAGGAATTGAGGTTCAGTGAGCATGTCTGGATTGGAGGGCGGTGGGCTAACGGGTAGGGGCGTTGGAGAGAGCTACCAGCAGGGCGTATACGTGCCTCTCAAGGTACTTTTTCTAGTTCTATTAACAGTTGGTGATGTTTTTACTTAACCCACCAGCCCAATCACGGAGCATGTCAGAAATGACGTTAAGCTTGGGATTGCAGTATCACATTTCTTTTGCATTTTCTTCACAACTGTTTAGCAGATCACAGCCAACTGTGCAATGTGTCTTCATAAATTCATAAAACATTCTATGCTTGCTAAAAAATTATGATGGACTGGTTGTGCACCTATGTTGTTTTGCTTAGGCCTATATGTTTGCTTTTACAGAATGTTTAAAGCCAGATGTACATAATTGAAGGCGCCCAAAGGAACGTGCGTATCTAAGGTCGAAACGTCATTTTTATGCCGCATTTGAAACGTCAGTTTTCGCTCGAAACGTCATTTCAAACGTCAGGTTACGTTCGGAATACGAAACTATGTACATACAGTTATGCAGAGGACTTCAGAAACGTAAACATTTTGTTATCATTTATTATTTTTGCTCAAAATATAGAATGTGGACATGTTATTCGGAGGAAAACAGCATTTGCATGACAGTTAGAAATATTGAATACTAAATAGCGTCGGAGATTTTGGCGCAAAATCGACGTCGCGCATAAAACATACAGAATTCAGCAACGACAACCTCTCTTCGCACGCGTATAGCAGGAAAACGAATCCGGTAACTAAGGATTTTCCAGTTATCTACCTGTAGTTCAGGAATTTCTGTAATACATATCAGTTTTTTAAAAAATCCTACCGTGGATTTTTTGAAATATATCAAGAAAATCAACAAAATATGAGTCTAAAAATCGCATTTTACGTTGACGTCAATGTATTTTCGCTCTCAAATTTGACGATTTTGAAGGCCGATATTTTGAAAACAAGCTCGGAACGGTATCGATTTCTTTTCATTTTCGTATGCAGGACATCAAAATACACTCACATGCAAAAAAAAAAATTTTTCTACCGTGAGGTCAATTACGTACATCTGGCTTTAAGTGAAGTCTGAATTTCATGCAACACAGATCAACTGGCAATTTTATACAATTTCCCTTCGAAAAAAAATCCTAATTTCTCATTTGCCAGTAAAACCTCAAGGTCCTTTGGTAATACAATGTACATTACAAATCAAAACATTGCATAAACGTTTGAACAAATAAGACAAAAATAAATATCATAAGTTAATATCTGTCATTTAATATGTTCTAATGTCTAAACCATAATGTTCAAAATCAGGATCAAATTTATTCTCAAACCAAGGTAATTCATTGATGTTTTTTATACAGATTGGTAATTATAATTATGCTGTTATACGAGGTATGGCAGGAAAGTTCGTAGACACTATTAGTATTTTCAACAGGAAAAGAAATTCAGTCAAAATGAATATATCCGGGTTTGCAAAAATATTTCATGAGCAAATAGACGAAATTTTATGAAAATCTGGCCAACATGACATCTTCTACAGCCTTTTATGTGCACCTCCCTAACCGGGAGCGGGGCAAGGGTCAACGTCTCAGTGACGTTACTTG
This sequence comes from Rugalucina vietnamica, assembly GCA_964017185.1. Taxonomy (NCBI): domain Eukaryota; kingdom Metazoa; phylum Mollusca; class Bivalvia; order Lucinida; family Lucinidae; genus Rugalucina; species Rugalucina vietnamica. The sequence continues at coordinate 30,482,591 of OZ024873.1, read as the reverse complement.
AAGTTTATTGCTGTCAGTGCTTTATATATTTGCAACAAGTTTAACCGATGTTTCAGAGTTATTCCACATAGGGTCCTTGGATATCGGTACAATTTTATTATGTGTATCCAGCTGTCAAATGCAGATCTGTGCCAACTGTCCTCAGGTTCTCTGATGACCGGTTGAACATACGAAACCATTTTCATTCGCTGAGAATGTAAGACGAGTGCCCTTCCGCCGCCGTTTATCATCTTAGATGATCTATCGAGCATCCAAAAACCAACTCTGCCACTTGTAAACTAGTACCAAACAAGCTGATAGCTTTTATGTTGTTGTTTATATCATTTACATCTTGTTTGTTGGCCATTTCCATATCAAAAGCACACAAATTAATGGTTATCGGCTGTTCTCCGACGTCAAAATAACGCCATTTTTTCAAACAATTTTTTCGGACTGCATCTGAAATTTTATTCACAGATATCAAACTGTACAGCCGCGAAGGCCCAAACATTCAGAAAACGTTGTTGATTGAACATTCTTTCAGGATCAAAATATTTTAATGTTACAGCACACTTCCGTGCCGTTTCACAAGCAAAAAACAGAATGTGGAAATCGTCACATTTTATCACGTTTTGACACCTGCCCCGCACGGCCCTATCCTCAAGCAGAAAAGTGACCATACCAAGCGTATTATTACTTCAAATTGCACCAAATTTCTGAAATATAGTCATAAGATATTGCTGCTTGAAATTATGCAAAACGCTTCTTCAACAACGCGTTACTTTTTCTGATAGCTGAAGTGTCTACGAACTTTTCTGCCATACCTCGTAGTGGACTATTTTTAACATACTTTGAGCAGTAAAATAAAAAAGGCACATTTTGTGGTTCAAAACTATTGTTTTTGCGTCATTGTCACTGACGTCATCCGACTGCTCTATGATGGTGAAAGCGGGTCTTTTCACTTCACTATAATTTTGTAATGGATATAGGGATTGTGATGAAATTTTGCAGACTGCTGGACATTGCATGGGGACATCTGGATTGTAAGTTGATGGAATCGAGTTATGCTATTAAAAGTTATAAGAAAAGTCCACATAATTTTTGATAATCCCTCGTAGGTTGTTGGTTGTAGAAAATTGTTTGATTAGACTGTGTTGACCTTTCCCTTCTTTTGTTCTATATACTTCAATACAAAGGTTGTTGCCTGTTTTCAGGTCAAGCTCTTCTTCATGCCTCCAAGACCCAACCAGCCAACCAAGGACATACCAATGATATCCTACAGAATGCTGCCAACATGGGCATCAAGATGGAGACTGCAAGCCAGTTTTTACGGACCTCGACAAAATTGTTATCAAAATTTAAGGCTGATAAAAAGACAGAAAATGATGATGCAATGCTCGGCATGTCCCCACTGTCATGGGATAGCAAAGAAAAAGAAAATGCCTATGTCATCAAGGTTGAGGACAATGAAAAATTATATAGACCACTTTTTAAACAGTTTGATGACATTCCAAAAATATCATATAATGAGACTGGTTCACCATTCGATGTTGGTGTAGTTCTTGTGAAACAATCTGACAATAACCAGTCTGCAAAGAAGAAGCCTGCAGGCAGAGTTCTAAAAGGAGGCTATTGTGAGTCATGTGATCACTGGTATAGGTGCACTCTAAGAGAACATTTAAGTAGTAATAAACACAAAGAATTTGTTGGAAAGATTGACAATTTCAAAAATCTGGAAATGGTTTCGGATGATCTGCCAAGTTTCAGTGAATTTTTGAAGCATAATAAACAAAACCCATTATATAAATCTTGTGAAAACACAAAAACATATCTTTCAAATGATTCAAACAATAACAAAATAAATTGTCAGCCTGAGGAAGTCAAAGAGGGATTGTTTGATCATCCTGAATCAGGCCACAAAATCAGCAAACAGTATGTAGGCAAACCAGAAATTGTTGATGGAAGTACAATAGAAACATTTACCCAAGGAAATAATTCCAACTGTGTTAGATCTGAAGTTAATGACTTGATGGAAAACGTTGGTTGTACCAGAACTGATAGTAGAGGAAATTCAAACCAAAACTGCATCAGTACTAAGCGAGAATGTCATACTAGTTCTAATTCTTCAACAACACATTTAGTTACCAACATGACCAGAGATTCAGTTGGTTTGGAAAATGATGATAGTGAATCATATCATGACACTTGTAATGGGATGAACCGATTAAACCATCAATCCCACTCCTATAAAACAGACATTGAAGGGTCATATGGTGTTCCAGAAGTAGCCCCTGTTTATAGAGCAAATATATCTGAGGCAAACTTTTCATCTTCTTCATGTTCATTTGGAGACAATGGTGTAAGAAATGCCTTGTCTATTTTACAGACTAATATATCTGACAATAGTAACAGTAGCCATGGGAGACTTTCTGCTGACATATTCTTCAAAAATGTTAATGGACTTGAGTGTCAAGGTAATACAATAGAAGATGTGATAGAAAAATCAGAAATTTCCTTAGTATCAGTAGTATCTGGAAATAATGAAAATGCCTTGCATACTCCAACCTTTGATAAATTCTTGAAAGGAAGGGATAATGTTGTAAATGAAACTGAAGAGATGCCAGTCCTTTTTCGAGTTGAAGATCTTTCTGAAAGTGATATTGAGAATGGAATGACACATATGCCTGTGATCGATAAACACACTCCTCCAAGTCAAATGCAGAAACAGAGTGTCAATGACATAGGATTAGCACTTGAAGGTATCAGTGACACCACTCAGAAAGAATTAATCATAAAGAATAGCCCATTTCATGAGCCTTGTAAGTTGCCTAGTGATCTATCATTGAACTCCCTTAGGGATTCAAACAAAACAGGGACAGTGGACTTTGAAACAGTGCTTCACACTCCTAAAAGTAAATTTGGAAATAAACTTGCTGAAGAATTCAATGAAAAAGTCCAAAACTCTGGATCAACAATAACTTCTGTTAGAAACTGGCTTCTCCCTAATGGAGACAAAGACAGTGTTTATTCTGCAGTGTCAGCAGCTAAAATAAATGACACACTGGTAGCTTCAAAAGATGTTGGTGTTGATGAAGAAAAGGAACTTGAACAGTTGACTGAATCAGAACAAAAGCAACAAAATCTAGTAGCTAATTGGATACAAACTCAAGAATTTGGAACAAGTTCAGAAAATCCTTCAGCAGCACTTTCAGATACAGACATTAATGTTTTACAAAACCTTGAGACACCAAATAAAGAATCTGAATTACAGGACAATTTAAGCAGTAGAGATATAACCACGCCAATAAGTGAAATGTATAATGATCAGTACACTGACCTTTCTTCCATACCGACTGATTCATATATCAGTGACAGAGAGTATGCACAGAGCCTTGAGGGTTTTAGTGTTACTAAATTGGACACAACAGACAAAATGATAGAAAATATTGATGGCAAAAATCAGACAGAAACAAGTAATAAGGAAAATGATATTTGTGATTATAATTCAATTTCAAACTTTGCTGACAAGTCTGTAAATTCTCATCCATCGACTTTGGAAGCCAGCGACATGAATAAGTTGCAATTCCCAGAAGACAACAAATCTATCTGCAATATTACAGCTGCCAGCAGCATTGATTTAGCTAGTGGAAGTGTCTGCATAGGATCAAAACAAAAGATTCATACAGATACTAGTGAAACCTTGAACAACAGTGAAAACGTCCTAATTGATATGTGTACTGTTGGCAATGCTGGTTTATCACAAAATACAGTAGTGAACAATAATATTCAATGTAGTAAAGAAGCAGACAAAATTTCAACTGAAACTACAAATTTGAACAAAGTTAATAATAAAGAAACAAAAGGAAAAAAGAAACCTGTCAAACCCAAAGCGAGAAAAGCTAGAACTACCAAAGGAAAATCTATTGACTCCATTGAGAAATGCAATACACCAGTTTCAAACATCTCATGTAACAGTGCTTCATCATTACCTAACAGTGCTGTAGGAACTTTCAGTGCTGCCAACAGTTATTTAATACAGCAGCAGGGTTACAGTCCTATTTCACAGTCATCAGACAATTTCAGTCAGCATCAGTTTAACAGTTCATACAATATGAACAGAGTTCAGTCACCAAATCAGTCTTACCAACAAATGAGTGGAAACACTTGTCAGCAGTTCTATGGTCAGAGTGGTGTAAGCCAGGGCCATTATAATCAGGGACAAAGCTATTATGATACCGGTTTATTACCAGGACATAACTTTTACTCAGAAGAGAGACATGCTTTCTATCAAAATAACTGCAATATGCAGTCACAACATTATGGATTTTCTGGTATCACAGACTGTAATGGCTTTGCCAGTCAGTTTCAGCAACAGTTTTCAAATAATGTGATAAATTATTCTCAGGGTGGCTACAATGGTGCTCATATTTATGGCAGTGTACATATGAACAATATGAATAATGTAAATATTAACTCAAATAACTTTGTTCAGAATGTTCAAGATTTTAGACAAGTCGACTTTCTGGACAACTCTGGTTTCTCCCAAGGTGCTAGTCAGAACACAAGTTGTGTATCATCACCAGGATCGTTTTATCCAGCCCAGACCTTGCCAGTGCAGAATTCTCCTTCTGTACCTATACATGTGTCTAGTCATTCTAGTCAACAGTTTTCCCAAGAATTTTCACCAGTCCAGAGCAATTATCATGTTTCTCCTCAAGTAAATCATCAGTATTCACAGTCACAGCAACTTTATCAAGACAGTCAACAAACCTCTAGTCAGTTTCCACAATTTTATCAAAACCAGCATTCACCAGCTCATCAAGTTATTCAAGAACAGTCTCAAGGTAACCAGTGGTATCTCTCATCACCTGGTTATACCAATACTAGTCAAAGTCTAGGTCAAGTGCAGGAAAGTGCCAGAACATATGAAACTATAAGCTTGAATGATATTGCCGAGGAAAATTGTCATGCTTCACAAATGTCTTTCACGTTTGGACGATTGAAGAGTAAGGAGAATCAAAATTTAGATAGTGTAAGTACAAATAGAAATTCTGCTGCTGCAAAGAAAGGCAGGAGAAAAACAGTTGCAGAAGTGCAAATGAATAAAACTGATGCAAATGCTAAGACAGTGTGCCATAGTTTAAATACAAGTAATGTTGGATATACAGCTTCAAATGCAATAGGGAATGGGGTTCCCCCTTCGGTACAGCCTTTGAAACCATCTTTTCCGATGACCACAGATCTTCAGCAAGCTAACTACAGTAACTTTGATTCAGGAGTTCATCAAGTCAGAAATGAAAACAGTTCTTTCAGTGATAAGTCATACATGAGTGCCAAAGTTGGTGATACAAAAATTAAGATTAGTAAAGTAGGAAATTCAGCTGCTGCACATGGTGGAAAGAAGACTGATCTTAAAGATTACTGGAATGTGAAAAAGACTGGTGACTGTCGTCTTGTATTTCGTGCAAGTAAACGTAAAGCAGAAGATGAGGAAATGCCTGTTGGTAGCAGTTTTACGCCGTATCATGAAAGCCCTGTTCAGGAACAAAGGTATGGGGGGCTTCATGAGGCCAAGAGGAGGAGATGCCTTGTCTATTAGTCTTTCATTCTTTTCTATCGAAATATGAAAATCATTGTTTGAAAGATTCAAAGTACAAATGTACTGTAAGTTTGGAAATTTTTGCATGACTTTGTCTTGAAATTTTCTATTTCCGAATCATTAGCTATTTCTTGAATTGCAAAGGAGTACTCTGCAGTCTATAAAGCTTATAGTACATGTAACTCTATATTAGCAAGAACTTTGATATACTGAGACAATGAATTTGCAGATACATATGAGCCGTCTCGTGAGAAAACCAACAATGTGGTTTCCGAACAGGTCCAACACAAAAAAGGCTGTATAGTCAAAGAAGCAGGCTAGAAGCTTGAAATTTTGGATTTAAGAAGAAGAGGAAGTGTACTATCCGTGTAGCAAAAACCAAGGCGCTGAGAAGCTTTGCGGTTACCGCGAAGCTGATCTGCGTCTTTGTTTTCGCATATGCAGATTCCTGGTTTTCCCATGAGGCAGCTCATGTATTACAAAAATAAAAACAATTTTTCTCACAAACAATTCTGAATTTACAGTACTATTTTACAAAAGTCTCTTTTTCTGCCCGGTTCTGGTTAAGTATCCCTGAACCGTTTGCTCCACCTGCAATGACTGAAAATTGTTGACTGGTGTTGAAGGGTTGAAATAAACACAAAGCACGGATAGCACCTCCTTAAGATATCTTTACGTTTTTCGAGGTTTTAATATTTTTGTATTGTTTTACAGTATTTCTATTGTCTTGCCATTAAAATACATGTTTTCAGGATTTGTTACCAAACATAACCGTGGTAGCTTGATCAGTAGTGTGTCACATTCATAATCAAGTGGTACTAAGAACTAGTAATCTGTGTTAAGTGGGATAACTGACAATCTGACATCTCTTTAGCTCAGCTGTTGACCAAGACTGAAAAGCATTCAAACAATCAAACAAAAGGCAAAAGTCAACCTCCAATTCTTTACTGTAATGCATGTAATTGATAGTTCTCAAATATGTTTTACAATTTTAGATCTCATATTTTACAATATTTATTTCATGTTCAGTGAAATTGAGATTGTAACATTGTATTTTTACAACTATTTTTAGCTCACCTGAGCCGTAGGCTCAAAGATGAGCTTATAGTATAGGGAGGCATCCGTCGGCGTCCGTCGTCCGTCGGCGTCAACATTTTCAAACGACCTCCTCTGAAGCTGCATGGCCGAATCTTTTCATATTTCACATATAGCATCTACAGGTGGGGGGAACAAATATTTGTGTTTTTTATTTTGATCGGATAAGAACTCTGGTTGCTATGGCAACTTGAAGTTTCCATTGACTTGTATGGAGAAAAGTGGAAATTGGTATTTTCCGTTGTCAGGCTGGGGATATTTGAATTTTGTTTTTACATAAATGTTTATTGAGTAGTCCTTCACGTTTAAGGCAACTTTTGTAAAAAAATCAGTTTATTCGTTTGGTTGCTATAGCAACATAAAGGGTAAATTTTCGAAAACAATATTCAAAAATCTTCTTCTCAGAAGCCGTATGGGGGATGCAGCTTAAATTTAGCATACATGCTTATGACATTAGCCTGTACAAAGTTTGTGTTTTTTATTGTCTTTGTCCAACTACTTTGGTTGCTATGGTAACTTGAAGTTTACATTGACTTATAAGGCAAAAAGTGGAAATATACAATTTCTGCCGTTTCATTGCGGATATTGAAATTTTGTTTTTACATAAATGTTTATTGAGTAGTCCTCCCCGTTTTAGGCAACTTTTGTCAAAATCGCTTTATTCGTTTGGTTGCTATAGCAACGTAAAGGGTAAATTTTCGAAAAAATATTCAAAAATTTTCTTCTCAGAAGACGGATGAAGCTGAAACTTTGCCTACATGCTTTGGATATTAGCCTCTACAAAGTTTGTGTTTTTTATTGTCCTTGTTGCACTACTTTGGTTGCTATGGCAATTTAAAGTTTCCATTGAGATTGACTTTTAAGACGAAAAGCGGAAAATTGCAATTTCTGCCATTTCGCTTGAGTTTTGTTTTTACGTAAATGTTTGTTGACTAGTCCTCCACAATTTTGGCAATTTTTGTCATAATTGCATAATTAATTTGGTTGCTATTGCAACGTAAGGGTGAATTTATGAAGTTTCTAAAGTGTGTATATCTTGGCAACCACTTATCAGAAATCATTCATATTTCGACAAAAGTTACCCATGAGGGTTGGGATTCAGCGCATGACTTTGGACCCCTGGGGCCATGCCCCGGGGCGGGGCTAGAGGTCAAGATCTAGGACACCTTTTGATATTTTTATGTGAATTTTGCAAATATCTACAAACGCAGCGTTTCTGCATTACTCAGGTGAGCTACGTGGCCGATAGGCCTCTGGTTTGAATGAATTGTTTGTCATTGAATTCTCCTTTTCTGAAAGGACCAGTTCATTGAATATTTTCTGCACATATTTCTATAATGAATAAGTCAATTGTTTGAGTGAACAAATAATGGCAATGTCGATTCAGTCAGTATCAAAAAAGCTATTCAGCTTTAATGAAGCTAAAGTTGTATGGCATATTGGTTCAACCATATGCCTTGTGATCCAGTGGTCTCAAGTCCTTCACAATGCCATTCATCTCCAGTCTTTGATAAGACTTTAAACCAAGGTTCTATCTCCATATGACCTTATTTGTGGAGAAGGACATAAAGTAAACACCCCCTGAATAAAAAGTCATTAATTTAGGAGTGCCCTGAATCTTTGACTTTGTTTAATTGTTACAGAAATGCCTATATTCATAGGATGCCTTTGCTAAGAATTTAGAAGTCTTGTTGTCAGATGGCACCTGGGTTGAAAATGTATCTATATATACCTGTTTATATGCAATTATGTAATATTTTAGAGCATGGTCTTTGGAATAATTTATTATACATGGTACATGCACCATTAAGTCACAGCCACATGTATAAATGTAGCAATTTTTCCTTTTTCAGGGTCAATGTATACTTGAAAATCATTCACTGTCAACTGCTTTTACGATTTACAAATTTTGTATAGTATGCATTTATTTTTATTTTATACCAAAATTATTTAATAAATACTAATTCACGGTAACTAGACTTCGCTAATGTGCAAATTCTAGTGTCTGATAATCACATAATATTATCTTTTCTTTATAATTGAGGTTGAATACCCATGGTTGATATTTCATAATCATACATGTACTGAGAATAAGATGAAATTGATGTTAATCCGGATTTGTGAGAAGATTTTTCAATTATGCTGCACAGAACTGATCTCAGATTGACTTACTGTATACTTCAGAAGCTGTTTGCATGAAGAACATTAAAGCATTTTCCTACAAAATTAAGCACATAGTGTCATGAGAAAAGCAGATTTAGCCTATACGATAACAAAGATGCAGATCAGCTGTGCATCTTTGTCTTTGCTATGCAATTAGTACAATTCCTTTTCTTCTTTAGTCAAAAATTTAAAACTTCTAGCCTGCTTCTGTAACTGTCCAGGCCGACTTTTGTTGGACCTCAGGTCGGAAACTCTGAAGACTGCTTTTATCAAGACGCAACTCATTTGAGGCATGTGTCATCATGATACAATTAATTTGACACTATTTATATGTTACCTTTAGTTTCAAAGTATACTGAACAAAATTGAAAACGCTACACATTATTTTCTTTAATTCTGTCACAAATATCTATCCAGGAGTTCATTTTATTGCAAAACATTTTATCACTCATAAAAATTTCATTAATTGTCTATAACTTGCACTGTGATTTGTTTCTGTTGAAGCAAAATAAGCCGCGCTACATGCATTTGAAGAAGGTAGAGGTCAGGAAAAAAAAGACCATGACAATCAGTAAAACGTGTAACAGTAGTTGCAAAAATGAGCTCATGAAATTGGCTGTGGTTGGCTCCATGCACTGCCGTTGTCAATTACTCATTTTAATGATCTGCTGAAATGACATGGGTCTTTTTTCTGACCCCTTGTTAAAATGCATGTAACATGGCTCTGCTTGCTTTTACAGAATCGAATCAAAGTACATGTATAAGTTATATCCAAAGATGTAATGAAATGTTTTGCAATGAAATGAAATGAGAGGCAGAAATGCAAGTTAGAATATGAGTGTAGCATTTTCACTTTTGTTCAGTATATATGTTCCATTTTAATCTTTGTAAAACAGTCCTATTTTATAATCACACATTATATGAACATTGATGTTATAATGCACTATTTATGACAATAAAGATATTCTGTAGTTTACAAAATAATAAAATATGTCTCAGAACCATCGATTTGTCTTCCTCTTGTATTATGTGCCACATCATGAGACCAGTATTTATGTTTTTTTTTAAGAAGACATGTCTTGATAGACAAGTATAGGTAAGATACTTTGACCGTGCCACTTTAACCTCTGACATATATGCATTTGTTGATCGGACTGCTTAAATAACAATGTTCTCAATAATGCGACTCTAACGGTAAACAATATATGACCAATAGGTGCCCCTTTTACAGTGTTTACAGAACTTCATCACGTGAGTTCAAGCAGCATGGTCAAAGTATTTTACCTATATTACACCAAATGACTGATATGATGTAGTCATCTGTTCATCATAAACTACCATTTAAATACAAATAATTTTGTTAAAGAACCTATGTTCATAGAAGAAAAAAAGCAATGACTGGGGGAACTGACACAAGCATAAACACCATCCTTTCGTCAATAACTAAAATATCACATATCAAAATAGGCAAGATAAAATGGAACATACATGTGCATGTATGATAAACTAGGGGAACAGCTATTTCCCATAAGATGGCCTCTTGGACCAAACATGAATAATATATTGATATTACAGAAAATGACATCAAAATGAGAAATAGAATAAGTCAAGTACAGCCCTGGAATGGTCATCATGTAGATGTTGTTTTTTTTTTTTTTGGGGGGGGGGGGGGGGGGGGAGCTTTAAGATTTAACAGGTTTCATGCGCGGATCCAGAGTGGGGGGGGCCGGGGGTCTGGACCCCCCCTGGAATTTGAAAATTTTACCTAAAAAAAAGTTAATTTCGAGATTTTTGGGGGATTGGACCCCCCCTCGTCTGTGACCAAAAATTACCATTTTCGTTGGACCCCCTCTCATGAAAATTTCTGGATCCGCGCATGGGTTTTATGATACCAACCTCACCTCATAGAAGCTGCAGTGGTTCAAGACATTTGAGCCATATGAGAAAACCAACAATGTGCTTGCCGAACAGGTCCGACACAAACCAAGCTGTACAAACACAGAAGATTGCTAGAGGTAGGAAATTTTGGATTTAGAAAAAGTAGAGGAAATGTACTATCCCTGTAGTGAAAACAAAGGGTACCATGTTTGTGGATACCTCGAAGATGATCTACGCCTTTGGTTTGGCATATTCAGATTGATGGTTTTCTCATGAGGCGGCTCATTCATTTTTAATTCAGTTTTATGACCCTATCAAGGTTATTTTGGGCACCCTCCATTTGGAGCTGTGAGAAGAAAAAAATGGGCTGCTTCAGCTTGTGCCTTCAGGCGAAGCTATTAACCTTGTGCCTGGCTACCTGATTACAGGTTAACCATGTAGAAGAACTGAAACGAGTCTGCCAATTTTATGTCAAGTCATCCCATACATATATTAAGCACTAGTTGTTTACATGGGTGGTTATATTCTGAAGCACATTTTGGATGTCATGACATTCCATTCTATGGTAGAAGTCCAATAAAATGGGGATAATGTTCTGACACGATGACAGGCAAAGCAGTCAAAACCTGATATGATAATTGACTTTGACATGCTTTTTAAGCAACTGGCCTTGACCAAGTGCCTTTGACATAAACTTTACCCTTCAATGACTTTGTCAGTATTCAGTAAAATGTCTCCAGAATGAGCATGAGAGTTTGAAATCTCCACTTTGTTCGAGGTGTGCCAATAAAGGAGGAAAATGCTAGAGTTATGGTTCTTTCCAAGATGGCAGCCTCCATGAAGAAAGCATTCAAGTTTATTGGTATGTGTATTTTAGCTCTAGCTGTCCAGAAATTAAAGAGATTATGATAGTCATAAATATTCTTCATCTTTTTATATTGATTGATAAGTTTCTTTAATGACAAGTCAACCATCTCTTATGTATTTTAGGTTTGTATGTTCACCATTGGAAAGTAACAGTAAATAGACAGAACCAGTATTCATTCAGTTAAACTTCTTTGAGTGTTTCCTTGGACATTTAAGTATACATAGGTAACTTCCATTCATAATGTTGAGTAAATCACTTTAGCTTGACATCATTTGACATTGTTATTGGAACCAGGAATCTTTTTTTTCAGAGAACATCTTGAATATTCTTTCATTTTTATATTCTCTTCAGATATTGGTGCTAATTTGACAGGTAAGTGAGAGTTTCACTAGAATATTTATGAAACCAGATCATATTCACTGTTTTCTTTATATTTTTACTGAAACAGATTTTAGAAGGTGACTGAAATTAAGCTTAATGTGTGCACTTACTAGAAAAGTATTTGGTGTATGCATAGTACCTAAACTATTTTGAAAAAGTTAAGCACACAGTGCTTATTAGAACTGATCGGTATATTGAATTTCCTTAATCAAGTTTCCGACGAGGCCAGACACGAAATGTGGCTGTACAAACTTGGAAGGTGGCTAGAGGTTGAAATTTTGGATTAAGAAAGCAGAGGAATTCTACTATCCATGAATCCATGAACAAAAGTTCTGATCAGCTTCATATGCAAAATGTTGGTTTTCTCATTATTACTAAACCTTGACCATGCAAGATTTTTTCAGCTGAAAAAATTGAAAATTTCATTGGAAACAAAATGATAATTAATTAAATTAATAGTTTTGCTCAAGCATTGAGCTCCGGCAGTTCTAACTGGTACCCACAGTCTTATGTTTTGAAACAACAATAACAATACAGATTTACCCCTATAAACCCCATTCTCTATATAATAGTGGGCATAAGGGGGTATTTATTGCATGGACATGTTTGCCTGATTTGATGAGGTTGAATTATTCTTTCAGACCCAGTGTTCCGTGGAGTTTACAGAGGAAAAAGACATCATGAAGGTATACTTACAATCTTTCTAAAGTCTTTAGTCTATGGAACAGCATTCTAGCAGATTGCAAGTTCATGCTGGACAAAATTGATTTTTAAATTAATTTTGCAGGACAGTGCCTTTATTTTATCATTGAAATTATGGCAATTTTTGCAATTTTCTGCTATGCCAGAGATTACATGTGTTTTCCAGGGAGATATTTGGAGATTTGCTCAGTTTTTGGCCAAAAATGTCAATGAAATTTGCGGAATTTGATAAAAAATTCTCATTCCCAATAATAAAATTGATCACTGCATTTTTTGTTACATTGTAACTTCAAAACAATGCAAATTGTGCTGTAATTAAACATTAAAAGATAGTTCTAGACATCTTCATATGAATTACTAGAGAAATCATGAACGCACTAACTGTTGACAATTTTTCGAAATCAAAGGGCCTTCCCAAAATTGCTAAAAAATCCCTGATGGTTCATTTTCAGATGATTTCTGTGATATGCTAAAAAGAGCAAAAGATGTTGGAGTTGAGAAGGTAAGAAAGTTCTTTGTATGCTCGAAATTTACAAACAAAAATGTTAAAAACTTACAAAGAAACATGTTTGTGTGCATGAAATATACATGAAAAAACTATATACATTATATGAGCGGCCCCATGGGAAAACCAACAATCTGCATAGGCGAAAACAAAGGCACAGAACAGCTTCGCGGTAACCGCGAAGCTGATCAGCGCCTTTGTTTTCGCTATTCGGATAGTACAATTCCTCTTCTACTTAAATCCGAAATTTCAAGCTTCTAGCTCTTTTCTGTGCTTGTACACGCCAGTTTGTGTCGGACCTGTTCGGAAACCACATTGTTGGTTTTTCCACCAGCAACCTTGTTATCTCTTCAAAGTTTGTCTTGTCATGTAATGTGATATCGTTGCTGTCTCTGAGCTAAGTATGAAAAAGTTTTTAATATAGTCTGTAATGCTGTGAAAAATCTTTTCAAGCACAAAGATTGGAGCCACAGCGTATGTCTAACAAAATCCAGGCTGTAAAGTGAGAGAAGACTGCTGGAGGCTTGAAATTGCGCATTTAGGAAGTAGACAGATTATAGTACATGTACTTGTATAGTGAAAAAACAAAGATGCTGATCAGCTGTGCAAGTACATCTTATCTGTATACAAACAGATTCTTTTCTGAGAAATTCTCATAAAATCTCTCATTTTACACGGTTATCATATATATATGAGCCGCCCCTTGGGAAAACCAACAATGTGGTGTCCGAACAGGTCCGACACAAGCCGGCCTGTACAAGCACAGAAAAAAGCTAGAAGCTTGAAATTTCGGATTTAAGTAGAAGAGGAATTGTACTATCCGAGTAGCGAAAACAAAGGCGATGATCAGCTTCGGGGTTACCGCGAAGCGGATCTGCGCCTTTGTTTTCGCCTATACAGATTGTTGGTTTTCCCATGAGGTGGCTCATATATAATACATGTTTCAGATCATGGTGACGGCAGGCTGTCTCAAAGATGCCCAGGAAGCTGTGAAACTGGTGAAAGATCATGGTAAATTGTGTTTTATGGAAAGCTGTCTTGCTAGATTATTATTGGAAAAACAGCATGCTCCAAAGTATTAAAAACTGAAAACCCCGAGTGTTCCAACGTTTCGCTTATTATTTTTTTTTTACCAGATTCGTCTAGGGTGTCACCCAGTATTACATGTATGAATTTTACCTTCACATGTTCAGCAAACATTTTAGTATTTTTGGAATGGGAGTGGGGGCCAGGGTTAATTGAAACAGGTGAAAGATGAAACATAAAACATCACAAGAAATTTATGAAATCTCTTGAGAAAAAAAATCACTATGTGAAAGTCTGCAACTAGCAATAAATATTTCTGACATTGTTAATTGGACCCAATGTATAAGAAACTTTGCTCAATGTTTTATATTGTAGATTGTCTGTACACCACAATAGGATGTCACCCTACACGATGTGGAGAGTTTGAGAAGTCAGGTGACCCTGATAAATATATGGCCGACCTCTTGTCAATAGCTACACAGTATAAGGACAAAATTGTGGCATATGGAGAATGTGGTTTAGGTATGTTCTAACACAATTTTCCCTTTATTAAAGTAGCCTCTTGCCAAAGTAGCCTCTTGCCAACAAGTAGCCTCTTGCCATTTCATTACGAAAACATGCCTATGCCTATACACATTTTTCTGAAGCTGTAAATTTGAGAAACTTCAGTTGAAAACTTTTGATAATATTCTCTTATACATGTATATGCTCAAATAATAGGTTGTGGATACACGTTCAAAACAGTCTTGGCGAGGCGGTTCTAACAAGTACCTACACTCTGTTTTGGATCATAGTAGTTTTACTACATAAAAGTGGAATATAGGGGGTATACATTATACATTACAAGGACATGTTATCCTAATGTTGAAATTTTCAGAACCTTTCCTACAGTAACTGTTTCTGGAGAAAAATACAAGTATAGATAAATATACATATGATAACATGCTCAAGCAGATTCTTCTTGCAGAGTTGGTCAAGAATGTCAATGCAAATTTAACAGTCGGGAATTTACTCTTTATAATCATCATTATTCATAATTCATATTTTATAGTCCATTGTCCTTTACTGAGGGTTTGACTTGTTTGATAATTCTCCTCGGACGACTTCTCCACTCTGAACGATTCTTGAGGATTAACATTCCAAGCTTCTTTCTGTCAAAAGAGGAATTGCAGATTTTCTTCTCATTCTTCTTTACAGCATTCGATAACTAAAATAACTAGTTGAAGAATTATTGCTTTAACATGTTTTGATCATTTTCTAGATTATGACAGATTTCAATTCTGTACCAAAGAGATTCAGTTAAAGTATTTTGAGCGTCAGTTTGAGTTGGTAGAACAACTAGGATTACCTATGTTCCTACACAGTCGGGCAGCAAGTGATGATTTTATAGACATTATAAAACGGCACAGAGACAAGATTAAAGGTGGTGTGGTAAGATTGACTTTTGTGCTAAAATCATCAATTGCGGATTGAAAAACACCAGACCAAATGCAAATCGGGCTATATATCTGCAGGGCGGCCCCTGTAGCCGAGTGGTTAAAAGTGCTGATTTCATAAATTCGCTTAATCATTCGATCATCTCACCACTGTGTCTGGTCTGGTGTGGGTTCGAGCCTCACAATGGGCACACGTGAGACAAGCCAAGTTCTGCTTGCGGGGGTGCCGGGCGTTTTTTCTCGGGTGTTCTCCCATTTTCGCCCACATGCCGATTGGTCCGTCTCATATGAGCTGGAATAATCCTGAGAGGGATGTTAAGCTAAACCAAAAAAAATGAATAAAATAAAGCTGCAGGAGATGATTAAAAGCTATGATTTAGGAAGTAAATTGTTTGTACCAAAGCCAAACTGAATCACACCTTTAGATGCTTTTCTATATGGTAAGTGAATGTGTTGACTCACTATTCATGAAAGTTTAAGCAACAGCATATGAAAGCTTGATTTATGATTAATTTTGAAAAAAAAAAAAAATCGCCAAGAGTAACAGTATAAATTGATCATAGAACTTTATTCACATTAGTTCTGAGGGAGCTTATGAACAAATTGGCTCTTTTTAAACTTAAAAGCAGACATACGGTTATGTTTTAATTTAATTCAGGCTCACAGTTTCACAGGGTCTAAGGAGGAGGCTACAGCTTTGCTAGATCAAGGGTTATATATAGGCATCAATGGCTGGTGAGTGATATATAATTTAATAAAATTCGAAAAAAAAAACAAAAACATAGTACATGTACAGTAATTTGGGGAGCAGAATTATTTGATACACACAATTTTCTATCTTTAACATTGATATCAACATTTTGTAAGTATCCCAAAATGAAAGCATTCATGAATAGATTTCTCAGTTTTAAGTCCATACATTTCTTTTTCCACATGTTTCCACTGTATAATGTTTAGGTCGTAATGAAGCTTTGGAAGATGCGGCTTTGTAAATTTCTATGGCTGTAGAAATGATAATTTTCAGCTATGATAAATCTGGACAAAGAATGACTAAGCTTCACCCATAAGGTATTTCCTTGTATGACATAGTAACACTGTGACAATGACGTGCTGTACTATTATAACTTCTGTATTTTTTAGTTCATTAAAGACACAAGAGAACATAGATGTGATGTGTTCTATACCTACTGACAGATTAATGATAGAAACAGGTACATAGATTGATTGTAGAATTAAAATGGTTAATGAATTTAATTTATTGATCATAAAATGAGCCGCGTCATGAGAAAACCGGATTTTTGCGAAAACAAAGGTGCAGATAACTGCGAAGCTGATCATCGCCTTTGTTTTCGCTACACGGATAGTATAGTTCCTCTACTTTTTAAATGCAAAATTTTCAGTCTCTAAACATCTATGTTTGTACAGCCCGGTTTGTATCAGACCTGGTCGGAAACCATGAAGACTGGTTTTCTCGCATCGTGGCTCAAATGTGATTACTTGCACATTCAAGTTACTTACAATTTTTGTTTTTGAGAAAAAAAGCAGAAAGAGGAAAAACATTACAAGTTTTCATATGGAATGGCAATAACCTATTGGTAGATTGTTGGACTCCGTATCAAGCGGTTGAGGGTTCTAATCCCAAAGATCCCCAGTTGTATCCATGAGCAAGACAAAGTTACTTCTGATATTTAGTTACCCAGGAAAATGAGGCTTTGTGCCAACGTGACAGAATAAAAACTTTTTGACTGGTGCATTGAACATATTGAATTTGAAATATCACTTGAGCCCGCTCGTGGAAAACCAACATTGTGGTTTCCGAACAGGTCTGACACAAACTGGCCTGTACAGTCTCTGACAGAAGATGGCTAGATGCTTGAAATTTCGGATTTAGAAAGAAGAGGAGTTGTGCTATCCGAGTAGTGAAAACAAAGGTGCTGATCAGCTTCGCAGTTACTGCGAAGCTGATCTGCGCCTTTGTTTTCGCCTATGCAGATTGTTGGTTTTCCCATGTGGCGGCTCACATTTTTACTCCCCAGATGCCCCTTGGTGTGATATCAGAAACACTCACGCAGGATCCAAGTTTATAAAGACCACATTTCCCTCCAGAAAGAAAGAAAAATGGGAGAAAGGCTGCTGTGTAAAGAGTCGTAATGAACCTGCTAACATTATGTAAATAGTCATTTCAAAAGCTTTTATTGTTACGATTTCTTAAAATTTGAGACAGGGCTAATTATTAGCTCACCTGAGCCGAAGGCTCTCAGGTGAGGTTATAGGATAGGGAGGCACCCGGCGTCCGTCCGTCGGCGTCGTCGTCGGCGGCGTCCACCATTTTCAAAGATCTTCTTCTCTGAAACCGCTTGGCCAATCAAAGCCAAATTTTATGTGAAGCATCAATAGGAAGGGGGAACCAATGTATATATAAGAAATCCAGGTCACATGACCAAGATGGCCGCCATGCCCATATATGGTAAAAACCCTTCAAAAATCTTCTTCTCCAGAACCAGTGGACCGATTTCAATGAAACTTGGCATGAAGCATTGATGGCTCAAGCACTACAATGTGTATATAAATCATGACCCTGTGATGACCTTGACCTATTTTACGGCAAGGTCAACATAGGTTGCCAATGCATTTGAATGGGGAAAAATTTTTAAGTGTCATTTTAAGTGAAAATCTTGCAGGAAATGGGCAGTAGGACTGAATATTGATGATTCTGAAAAAAAAATTGACCCCAGGGGCTCATCTGCCCCCACCCCGGGGCAATATACCTGTACATTACCATAATATTCAAACATCATCTCCTCTGAATTGGCTTGGCCAATCAAAGCTAAATTTTATGTGAAGCATCAAGAGGAAGGGGGAACCAATGTGTAAATAAGAAATACAGGTCACATGACCAAGATGGCCGCCATGCCCATATATGGTAAAAACCCTTCAAAAATCTTCTTCTCCAGAACCAATGGACGGATTTCATCAAAACTTGGCATGAAGCATTGATGGCTCAAGCACTACAATATATATATAAATCGTGACCCTGAGATGACCTTGACCTTCTTTACCGCAAGGTCAACATAGGTCACCAATGCATTTGAATAGGGAAAAATTTTAAAATGTCATTTAAAGTGAAAATCTTGCAGGAAATGGGCAGTGGGACTGAATATTGATGATTCTGAAAAATTTTGACCCCAGGGGCTCATCTGCCCCCACCCCGGGGCAATATACCTGTACATTACCATCATATTCAAACATCATCTTCTCTGAAACCGCTTGGCCAATCAAAGCCAAATTTTATGTGAAGCATCAATAGGAAGGGGGAACCAATATGTATATGAACCACAACGCGACAAAATGTACCTTCGGACATTCTGACATTACTAGTAGAAAGCAGCAAAAAGCGGAAAAATGATGCAATATACGTTTTAGAAATAACTATATATTTGTAATCTTTGAACATTGGGCTGCCAAATGAATGAGCTTTAAAACATATTTAGTTTCAATTTTTAGAGTTATCTGCCCTTGTTTTAGCCCAAAATACACATAATTTAGCTATATCTATCGTTAAACAGTAACCATAGCAACCGCATCATCATACAATAGACAAACTAATTACGACAGATTGCTTCTAAGGATGGTATGCTTCTATCTTAACAGTATGTTCTGATCAGTGCTTAAACAGTTTTAAGCAAATGCATCGAGTTTTGTAAGCTATACTAACGTGCAGAAATACATTACGCAACTTTGACGTCATTTTTCTGGACAATAGCGTCTGTAGAGTTCATACAGTAAATTGGTCATAACTCACAAAATAAATGAAATAATCTGGTCAAATAAAGACTAACAAACTCTAGAAACATCATACATTCAATATAACTTTGTTTTTCTAATGCTCAAAAATTGTCCGAAGGTACATTTTCTCACGTTGTGGCCCATATAAGAAATCCAGGTCACATGACTTAAATGGCCGCCATGCCCATATGTGGTAAAAACCCTTCAAAAATCTTCTTCTCCAGAACCGGTGGACCAATTTCAACGATACTTGGCATGAAGCATCTATGGCTCAAGCACTACAATGTGTATATAAATCATGACCCTGTGATGACCTTGACCTTTTTTACGGCAAGGTCAACATAGGTCACCAATGCATTTGAACTGGGAGAACTTTAAAATGTCATATAAAGTGAAAGTCTTACAGGAAATGGGCAGAAGGACTGAATATTAATGATTCTGAAAAAAAATGGATCCCTGGGGCTCATATTCCCCCACCCTGGGGCATTATACATATAAATTCTTCTCCTCTGAAACCACTTTGCCAATTTAAGCCAAATTTTATGTGAAGCATCTATAGGATGGGGGAACCAATGTGTTTATTAATAATCTAGGTTTCATTACCAAGATGGCCGCAATGCCCATATAAATCTTTTTCTCTGAACCATTTGACAAATTTCCATGAACTTTGGAGTGAAGCATCGATGGCTAAAGTACTACAATGTATATCTAAATCATGACCTGTGACAACCTTGACCCAGTTTATGGCAAGGTCAACATGGGTTGCCCATGAATTTGAATGGGAAAAACTGTTAAAATGTCATTTGAAGGGAAAAGCCAGCAGGAAATTGGCAAATGGACAGAATATTGATTATTCTGAAAAAAGAAAATCGCTCTAGGGCTTCATCTGCCCTTACACTGGGGTTAAATACCATTATATTAAAACATGTTTATTGGTACACGTATATGCAGCAGATCTCAGGTGAGCGTTTACAGGACCATTGGTCCTCTGGTTTTATAAAAGTCAATTTTAGAAAGCTTGCCTTGGAATAGAAGAATATTTGACTCCAGACATGAGTGCAGCTGTTTATGGTGGTTGCTCATAAAGTGTGTTTGTCATAAATGATAAAATCTCTTGCATTACTATCAAGCTGATTTAGTTGGTCATTTGATAATTGTTATTTGAAAACTCAATTGTTAGAATGATTTTCTCATTTGTTTCAGTCAAGTCCTTGAAGTGATGTCGGCGGCAAGACAAGAAGACCCAGAACATTTAGCAAACACCATGTTTGAAAATACAGAAAAACTGTTCTTTGGCAAGGATACATAGGCTCATCTGTGATAAACCATGAATGAGCCGCCTCGTGGGAAAACCAACAATATGGTTTCCGAACAGGTCTGACACAAACTGGCCTGTACAGCTACAGAAGCAGGCTAGAAGCTTGAAATTTTGGAATTAAGTAGAGGAGGAATTGTACTATCCAAGTGGCGAAAACAAAGGCGCTGATCAGCTTCGCGGTGACATCAGCTTCGCAGTCACCGCGAAGCTGATCTGCGCCTTTGTTTTCGCCTGTGCAGATTGTTGGTTTTGCCATGAGGCGGCTCAAATAAATTATGCAAAAAAAAACTGTCTTCTTGTTTGATTGATTGTTCCAAGATAGAAAGCAGCTTCCAGGTAATAAAACCTAAATTTGGTCTTAAGGTTACAAAAGCAACTGCAATGCATAATCATCTCCCTTGCAAACTATCTGGACGTAGTATAATTTGGCAAATACAGTACAGTCAGCGTGATGTTTATATCCTTCGCGCTCACGCACGAAAGAAAAAGGGATTAAGTTCCACGCAAAACCCACGCAAAACCCTCGCTCATTCCTCGCAAAATCCACGCTTGTTCCACGCTATGTCCACGTTCATTCCTCGCAAGAAGCGTGTGAGTTGCGTGAGATATAAGCAGTTCCACGCTTGCTCACGCTTTCCACGTTCATTAAGGAAAAGAAGCGTGGAAAGGATTGTCGTTTCGTCTTGTTCAAAACAGTTAAATTTATTAACGTTTTATGACCAAATTAAATATATAATATATATGTATTTATTTATCCTAAGCACGAGGTCGGCAACGAAGTATGATGACGGTAAACCTGTACAAATACATAGTTACACTTTAACGACAAAGGGCTGCACGTAAATACATACGCATGTTTTGACGAGTTGCAGTCTGAGCAATACGTTATTCAGTGTTGATTAAATTATCATCGTAGATTCAGTAATGAGAGAATTTGCACGATTAAATATTATTTGGCAGCGTGGTGCATTTTGGCTGCCGCGGTTTTAGATGCAGAAAATTGTACAATTAAGTTGATACTTTTGCCATAAGAAAGGAAGAGCGTCCCGGTTTGTTGTTTTGCAGAACATATCTCAAATAAATGCGTCTTTCGTATTCTCTAAGATGCCCAACGTCAATTAGAGCTCGACCTACGTGTAATACGGTTCAAGCACCTTGCTACATGTACATGTATCATTTAAACATAAATTACGATGCACGTTACAATTAAATTTACATGCAATTAATTCATCTTAATTTCATCTTAAGAGTCAGTACAATGCCCCTGCAAGAATTCTGATTCCCTTTAACCTATTGTTTTTCTTTCAAGCATTTACCAAAGTCAATAAAATCAAGGTATTCTTTTACACAGGATTAATAAGCGACATAGCCTCTAAGTTATAATTAACAACTCTAATTTGGTGCATAAAGTTATAAATTATCCTAATCAAACAAACACACAATTCAGTTTGCGTGATAAGTGATAAAATGCAAGCATATCTTTGAGATTTGAAACTTTAGAAAAACATAAAAGAAAAAAGTTTAAAAAACGAAAACAAAAGAAAGTATAGAAAATATAAACACAAACTACGTTTGTGCGTGTCTTCTTTGTTTTGGAATTGTAACACACCATACTGATTAGTACATGTACATGTCCGTACACGGCAAAGTTACAGACTTTCAGCGGCGGAAATGACTTCATTGCTTTTATTCTGGTTGACAAGAGACATATACATATATAAACAAAGTGAAAAGAATCACTTTTTTCATGTCCCTTTTTCCTGAGCGTGAAACGAACGTGGTAAGCGTGAGCGAGCGTGGGACTGTAGATATCTCACGCAACTCTCTTAATCCTTTCCACGTTTCGTTTCACGCTACAGTTAAGCAGTTTCACGTTTCATCTCCAAATCCCACGCAAAACTCACGCTACTTCCTCGCAAAACTCACGCAAAATCCACGCTTATTCCACACAAAATCCACGGAAAAAAGTCACATGACATGCGAAATTCCACGTTCGTTAGCGTGAGAGATATAAACATCACGCTGACTGTACTGTAGGTTACTGTATAGGCGGCAACTTTAATATTCATATCTGGGCCTGGTCGACTAGTCATCTGTTCAGGTAGGGAGATCATAGAAAATCGAACTCAGTCAGCCTGGAAATCAGCTACCTGTATCATTACGAAAACTTGCCCATATGCAATATACAGAGATTTTTTTTCACCTGTAAAAATTGAAAATTTCATCAGAAAATTTTTAATGTTTTTCTTATTTTTGCTCAAAACATAGAATGTGGGTACACGTTAGAACCGCCTCGCCGAGGCGGTTCTAACGAGTACTCACAATCTATGTTTTGGAGCAAAAATAAGAAAAATAGGTATACCCCTGCATACCCCAGTTTTACTATATAAAAGTGGGGTTTGAGGGGGTATACTTTACACGGACATGTTTTCCTGATGGCAATGCATAATTATCTCCCTTGCAAAACTATCTGGACGTAATATAATTTGGCAAAAAGGTTACTGTATAGGTGGCAACTTTAATATTCATATCTGGGCCTGGTCGACTAGTCATCTGTTCAAGTAGGGAGATCATAGAAAAGTCAAACTCAGTCAGCCTGGAAATCAGCTACCTGTATCATTACGAAAACTTGCCCATATGCAATATACAGAGATTTTTTTTTTCACCTGTAAAAATTGAAAATTTCATCAGAAAATTTTTAATGTTTTTCTTATTTTTGCTCAAAACATAGATTGTGGGTACAGGTTAGAACCGCCTCGCTGAGGCGGTTCTAACGAGTACCCACAATCTATGTTTTGGAGCAAAAATAAGAAAAATAGGTATACCCCTGAAAACCCGTTTTACTATATAAAAGTGGGGTTTAAGGGGGTAAATACTGCACGGACATGTTTTCCTGATGTTTTGACCAATCCAGAGAATTACGCAAAGTAGTAGCTACAAAAGAATTTTCAAAGCCAAAAATTTATTCCACCTTTGATAACTATGGGTAGGTTATCCATGTTTATCAATTTGAAACTGCAAAACCAACTGCAGTGTCAGGGTAAGTCCTGGTTATAAAGGTAACTTCAATGTCAAACTAGAATTGTCAGAGGATCTGACTATAGCCCCGCTTCTGAGCTTTTTGCCAGGGTGAGACAAACAATGACAGGCAACAATACCAAGTTAGATTTTGTTAATTGTGA
Organism: Rugalucina vietnamica; assembly: GCA_964017185.1. NCBI lineage: Eukaryota > Metazoa > Mollusca > Bivalvia > Lucinida > Lucinidae > Rugalucina > Rugalucina vietnamica. The sequence continues at coordinate 30,458,673 of OZ024873.1, read as the reverse complement.
TGCACATAAAAAGATTGGTCAGATTCTGACAATTTGTTCTCAAGGTATTGAGCAGAAACAAAATTCTGACATCAATCAAGGGCCAAAACTCTGTTAAGATTTTGCAAAAAATGACAGGCAACAATCCCAAGCTAGATCTTGTCAATGTTGATGTGCATACAAAATTTGGTCAGATTCTGTCAATTCATTCTCAATATATTGAGTGGAAACTATATTCTGACGTCAATCAAGGGCTGTTGCTCCGTCAAAATTTTGCGAAACATGACGGGCAACAGTGCCAAGCTAGATCATGTCAATGTTGATGTGCATATAAAACTTGGTCAGATTCTATCAATTTGTTCCCAACTTGAAGATATTGAGCGGAAATGAAATTCTGACGTCAATCAAGGGCCATAACTCCGTCAAAATTTTGCGAAAAATGACATGCAACAATCCAAAGCTAGTTCTTAACAATGTTTATGTGCATATAAATTTTGGTCAGTTTCTGACAATTTGTTCTCAAGACATTGAGCGGAAACGAAATTCTGACGTCAATCAAGGGCTGTAACTCCGTCAAAATGATGTGAAAAATGACAGGCAACAATTCCAAGGTAGATCTTGTCAATGTTCATGTGCATACAAAATTTGGTCAGATTCTGTCAATCGGCTCTCAAGATATTGAGCGGAAACGAAATTCTGACGTAAATCAAGGGCCGTAACTCTGCCAAAATTTTGCGAAAAATGATGGGCAATAATCCCAAGCTAGATCATGTCAATGTTCAATGATCGGATGTGCATATAAAATTTGGTCAGATTCTGTCAATATGTTCTCGAGATATTGAGCGGAAACGAAATTCTGACGTCAATCAAGGGCCATAACTCTTGTCAAAATTTTGAGAAAAATGACAGGCTACAATCCCAAGCTAGATCTTAACAATGTTGATGTGCATATAAATTTTGGTCAGATTCTGTCAATTTGTTCTCGAGATATTGAGCGGAAACGAAATTCTGACGTAAATCAAGGGCCGTAACTCAGTCCAAATTTTGCAAAAAAAAAGATGGGTAACAATCCCAAGCTAGGACTTCTTAATGTTGATGTGTATGCAAAATTTGGTCTGATTCTGTCAAGCCATTCGCAAGATAATGAACGGAAACGAAATGTCGGAAGGACAGAATAACGGAACTACGGAAAGACAGGATGAATCCAGTATAGCCCCCACTTTTTCAAAGCGGGGCTATAATTATCCCACCTTGGATTTTATGAGACTTTAACCCAACATGAGGATGTCATGAAATAAAACCATCCATCCAAACAACTGAGGTTTATATGTATGGACGGTTCGACATGAAACCACTTTTCCATGTCAGGCTGACCTGAGCAATTAACCAATAATCTAATGGCCTGTCAGTAGATTTTAAGTTTTGCCTGGAGACACAAGCAGCCTTTTTGCCCCAGGCCCCAATGGGCAAGGGCCCATTATATTCCCACCCGGCCACCCTTGTGTTCAACAGCGACTGTTAGCACAACTGCAATGTTACAGTAATCCCCCTTGTATAACTATGGGGACCTAATCTCTGGTTATTAATTTGAAACCACAAAATTGGAATTGGCAAATTGTCTCCCTCAATTACGGACAGACATTACAAATAAATGCACAAGCAAATCATCTCCCTTGCATAAATATGGGAAGCCAACTACTGATTATTAATTGTCCCCGCCTTTTCGAAGAAGAGCTTTCCTTCCGTATGTCGGTCCTCATATGTCCGTCCCTATGTAGGAGTATGTACCTTGTGTGCCTCTTTCTTAAAGTTTCTACAGTTTTATACGGATTCTTTTGAAACTTTACAGATGTCTTCAACATGCTTTTAAGTCGTGCATGTGGTTTGGATACAATCTGACACATTTTTGCAATTTGAAAGTCTTTTTGGGGCATTTTGATAATGAAAGTGAATGGACAATGGGTACCTTGTGTGCGCAACTCCTCCTACAATTTTATTCAAATTCTTTTGAAACTTTACAGATGTCTTGACCATGCTTTGAAGATGTGCGTGTGGTTTGAATATAATCCTCAAGATTTATTTTGACACTTTTTCTGCAGTTGGAACTTCGTTTTTCAGACATTTACGCTAAGAAAGTGCATGTGTTTTGGTTATACATTGTTCTTAGATTATATGCGAGTAACTCAACAATTAAGGCAGGGGACATAAATTCTTTGAAATTGCTTGTTTGAAACTACAAAATTTCACTATCAAATCAACTATTGCCAACATGTTATATTGATTGATGTATGGTGGGAAAAAGATTTGTTTGAATTAATGCTTATCATGTTGAGATGTTGCCTCAATTTTATGGGACTTCTACCCAATATTAGGATGTCATGGCACCCAAAATGTGCTTTGAAATATAACCACTCGACTAGAATCACTTTCCCTTGGTAGGCTCAGAGTTTCTGTTTTACCAGATATTAGATAGCTAGTCAGTAGTTTATAAGCTTTGCCTGGAGGCACAAGCAGCCCATCTATTTCCCAAGGCCCCAATGGGCGGGGGTCCATATTCCCACCCAACCACCCTTGTGGAGAAAATAAGCAACAAAGTCAACTGCACTAAATTTTAATGGAACTTGCATTGCAAATGTTGAAATAATGTGCTCCAACTTTAAAAATTTATGGCAACAAGTAAAATTTCATTCAAATTCAAAATAAATACGTTTTGTGCTACATCATGCAAAAGCTTGTTTTAGCCATCATTCTGGGATCAAAATGTGCTTACAGATGCATCTGTGTACTGTGTAGCCCTGATCAAAACTGTTACACACCTGTTTAAGTATGACCACTGCAAAAACTCTGAGAACAGGGCCCAAGGTTAAAAATTTTAAGCTCAGCTCAGCATGAAATTTCAACTGCTCATAAATGTTGAAATAGTCAAAATTAGTGGAAAATTCAGGTTCAAAACTCAAAACTGGTAATTTATCCTGCTCATAAATGTTAAAATGCCAACAGTTGTTGGCATTTTAACATTTATATGCAGGATAAATTTCAAGCTCAGCTAAGTTGAGCATGAAAAATGGGGCCAGGTTTCACATGATGCAGCTCATATAGAATAAATCAGACCAAATGGTTGCTATAATCACCCTAAATACAAACAAATAGGTTCTTTCATAGTAGAAATCTGTCAAAAATAGTGCATATGGAATGGCAAATTGAAATTGTATATACAATGACCAATTTATACTTGTGTGCTGTGTAGGTTGGCAATCTTTGGCTATTTTTAGTAAGTTTAATATCTACATACCAGATCTTAGACATTTTGAACATGTTTGAGGATGTGAATAATACCGTATGTGGAACAAAAACTCTGCAAACACATTATCTAAATATGAGCCAAAACACAAAAAGACTGGATATTTTGCATATGTGAAAACAAAAGCTGCAGAGCAGCTGCGCAGTAACTGCACCTTTGTTTTCGCTACATAGATAGCACAATTCCTCTTCTTAAATGCAAAATTTCAAGCATCTAGGCTTCTTCTGAAACTGTACAGCCTGTTTTCTGTCAGACCTGGTTGGAAACGCCAAAGACCTGTTTTCTTGTGTCCCGGCTCAACTATAAATTGCACATCATGATCAAGTGCAGCAATATAATGAAACCTGCTGGGGAAGAGATAGTCATGTTAACATTTGAGCCGCCGCATGGGAAAACCATAGGCGAAAAACAAAGGCGCAGATCAGCTTCGCAGTAACTGCGAAGCTGATCACCGCCTTTGTTTTCGCTACAAGGATAGTACAATTTCTCTAATTTCTAAATCCAAAATTTCAAGACTCTAACCATCTTCTGTGACTGTACAGCCCGGTTTGTGTCGGACATGGTCGGAACCCAAATTGTTTGTTTTCTCACGCACAGGCTCATTTATTTTGGTGGTGTCTTTCATTGTCATGTTTTCCACGCCTGGTGTCTGGGTTTGCATTTTAAATAATTTTAATAATATCAATTCCTGGATCTTCTATTCTTACGTTCTAGACAAACCAGGATACATAAAAGAGCAGATAGCAGTGGTCGAAATTAGGAATTTTCCTCACTAGCCTGAACCCTTATATCTTTAATCATTTGCCAAAATTTTCAACTAGCCCAACCTATATAGGAAAAGGGTTAAACTGAGAAAAACTTCTAGCCCGACAACCCTTTGGCTAGTGTCGGGCTATCGGGCTAGTGCTAATTTCGATCACTGAGATAGCTACCGGGCTCTTCTGTTTTGGGGCATTAGAATGCAGAATAAATATCACACCAGTAATCATTTCAAAATACTAGAATTCATGCTTCCAGCCCATGTATCAATAAATATATCAAACTTCGCAAACTGACTTATATTAAGGGAAAAAATGGGAATTCCATACCTCCAGTTAAAGGGAATAGATGTATTCTATCAATGAAATAAGCTATTAGGGCTGTTTATATGATGATATTTTTTTCAATATCTCCATTTGAGCCACCTCGTGGAAAAACCATCAATGTGGTTTCCGAACAGGTCTGACACAAACCGGCCTGTACAGCTACAGAAGCAGGCTAGAAGCTTGAAATTTTGGAGTTAAGTAGAGGAGGAATTGTACTATCCGAGCAGCGAAAACAAAGGCGCTGATCAGCTTTGCGGTTACCACGAAGCTTATCTGCGCCTTTGTTTTCGCCTATGCAGATTGTTGGTTTTCCCATGAGGCAGCTCATTTATGGTACAGAAATTGTTACCTCTCACATTTTAAGCACAAGGTGCACCTAATGAATACATACAACTTCAAGCCCAATGGTGAAAGCAGCATTTGTTTTAAATAATAATACTAAGTGAACCTTCCCCCTAACTGGAGGTATCGGGTAGCCATTGCGATAACATGTCCGAGTAATGTTTAACCCCTTATACTTCACTTTCATATAGTAAAACTGGGGTGTACCAGTATGCATACCTATTTTTCTTATTTTCGATCCAAAACAGAGATTACGGGTACCCCGGGTGGGTACTCCATGAGGTGGTTCTGCCGTACCCACAATAAAACATCAACTTAAAAAATCTTTACAACCCTAAAATTCTCTGTATATTGCAAGGACATGTTTTCGTAATGGCTAAATTTTGGCTCAATCTGCAAAGTTTAGGTCCACAATTGTCGACACCAGTCTATGGCAGAATGTGTGAAATACTGTATCTGTGTCGCCGACCATAACAGTGAGTCGCGTAATCCATCTGTTGAAAAATTGCCTCTGAAAGGAAATGCAAGAAAATTGTTTGTAAATATTTTAATAAACTTTATTTTCATTCCCTTTAATTCTACATTATTTTATTTATTTTTTTTTAATTCAGTTTTATGTCCCTTTCAAGATTATTTCAGCTCATATGAGACGGCCAATCAAACGGGAGAACCCCGAGAAAAAACACCTGACACACCCGCAAGCAGAACTTTGCTTGTCTCACGTGGCCAGAGCGGGGCTCGAATCCACACCAGGCACTGCGGTGAGATGATCGAGTGATAAAGAAACAGCGGTCTTAACCGCTCGGCCACGGGGGCCGCCAAGGTTAATGCTGTGTTTGATAGAAACAGCCATACTATACATGGAGAGCACAGTGGCTCAGACAGTTGTTGGGCAGGGCATTCAAAACTGCAACTGGCATGTGTCCTATTAAAAGCAGGATCCTTAGAGATCCCAAAATCCTGGGGCCAGTTGTTCAAAACTTTGTTAGCTTAACGTCATCGTTAAGACCAACTCGTTAAGTAAATGCTGACTACGTAAGCAAATACACTGTTATTTCTTGTTGATAAAATGTGAGAATCCTTTGCATTGCAAAGGATTCTCATATTTTATCAACAAAAAATAACAGTGTATTTGTAATATTGTCATTTGAAATTTTAACGAATCGTTAACTAACGACATTGTTAATTTTGAACACTGGGCCCTGGTTAAATACAAAGACAGCGGAGGCACAGTCCGATCATGACTGTACAGATTTGACAGGGACAATGTGCCTCATCTAATAAGAGCTGTCGCAGGACAGTGTAGCTCGCCTGACTTGTGCTTTGCCACTAAATATATTAAAATCTATGAGCCATGACATTGACCTCAAAGTCACTCAGGTGGGTCGTAATGGTACAGCATAAAACCTATATACCAATATCTACCAACATGCAAAGTATCAACTTGATCCTTCTATATTTGATATAGACTTATAAAATTTCTAAGCCTTTGACCTTGACCTTGGGTGATTCAAGATGGCACAGCATAAAACTTAAGAATAATATCCAACAGCAAAGTATCAATTAGATCCATCTATCCATCCCCAAAACACTTAGCAAAAGCTTTCAAAGTTTGACATAAAATTTCGAAGTCTTTGACCTTGACCTCAAGGTCACTCAGGTGGGTCATGATGGTAGAGCATAAACCTTCAGACCAATATCTGCCAACATGCAAAGTATCAACTTGATCCATCTATATATTCAAGAGATATAGACATATAAAAAAAAAAATAATCAAAAACTTTAATACAAAATTTCTAAGTCTGCGACCTTGACCTCAGTGTCACCCAGGTGGGTTGTGATGATACAGCATAAAACTTAAGACCAATATCTAGCAACATGCAAAGTATCAACTTGATCCATCCATATGTTCAAGAGATATAGACTTATAAAAACTTTAACCAAAAACTTTAACACAAAATTTGTAAGTCCATGACCTTGACCTTGAGGTCACCCAGGTAGGTCATGATGGTACAGCATAAAACTTCAGACCAATATCTACCAACATGCAAAGTATCAACTTGATCCATCAACAAGTTCAAGAGATATAGACTCATAAAAACTTTAACCAAAAACTTTAACATCTAAGCAACGCTGAAGCTGACGCTAACGCCGGGGTGACTGCAATAGCTCTTCCTGTACTTTCGTACAGGCGAGCTAAAAACAAAGCACCAACAAAACCTGATTGTGATCTAGACTGAATTATCTATTTAAACTTCAAACTAGAAATGAGCCGCCTCGTGGGAAAACCAACAATGTGGTTTCCAAAAAGGTCCCACACAAACCGAGCTGTGCAAGCAAAGAAGCAGGCTAGAAGCTTGAAATTTCGGATTTCAGAAGTAGAGGAAGTGTACTATCCGTGTAGCGAAACATAGGCGCTTTTGTTTTCGCATATGCAGATTGTTGATTTTCTCATGAGGCGGCTCATTTATCTATTTAGCCAAACTTCAAACTAGAAATGGTATATGATCTATGCCATGAGAAAACTTGATTTTTGCTTAAGTGAAAACAAAGACGCAGTTCACCTATGCAGTAACTTCAAAGCTGATCAGTCCATTTGTTTTCTATGCAGTAACTGCAAAGCTGATCAGTCCATTTGTTTTCTATGCAGTAACTGCAAAACTGGTCAATCCATTTGTTTTCTATGCAGTAACTGCAAAGCTGATCAATCCATTTGTTTTCTATGCAGTAACTGCAAAGCTGATCAATCCATTTGTTTTCTATGCAGTAACTGCAAAGCTGATCAATCCATTTGCTTTCTATGCAGTAACTGCAAAGCTGATCAATCCATTTGTTTTCTATGCAGTAACTGCAAAGCTGATAATGTTTTCTAAGCTGATGAATCCATTTGTATTCTATGAAATAACTGTAAAGCTGATCAATCCATTTGTTATCTCTGCAGTTAACTGCAAATCTGATCCATTTGTTTTCTATGCAGTACCTGCAAAGCTGATCAATCCATTTGTTTTCTATGCAGTAACTGAAAAGCTGATCAGTCCATTTGTTTTCACTTCACAGATGATACAATCACCCTTCTTCTTATATGAAAAATTTCAAGCTTTTAGCCTTTTTCAGAGACTGCAGTCTGGTTTATGTTGGACCTGGTCTGAGACCATGAAGATGTTTTTTTTGCATCTCGGCTCATACAAAATTTACTTTCACTGCAGACTTACTTACTTGATTATATTATGTTCTACCCAGTGGTAGATATGTTTATATATCACTTCTAAATGGCCAAATATCCAGTAGGAATATTCCAGTACAAAATCCCAACACAGGCCCAGATACCGTCCAAAGTCTTCCCAAAACTTTGGTGACAGTGCATATATCTGAAATGCAATACAAAATATGAGACAAAATCAAAAATTTGATATGTTTATTGAGAAACTAGAAAAAGTGCCTTGAGAGGCACGTATACCCCCGGCTGGTAGCCACAAAGCCCCCTCCCTACCCCCTACCTATACAACCCTGCACATGCTCACCCCTGACATTGAACCTCAACCCCCCCAATGAAAGACAGTACCCTTATCAAGTACACTTTAGAAATAAGCACTGTAAAGCACATTGCATACAAACATGGGGGAGTGGTGTTTTAGAATGACAGATCTATTTTAGAGCAGTATACAGAGCTGACGTGTATACTCAATCTAGGACATAATCCACGGACATTATGGGTCAGGTCCTCAGTCCTAGATTGGAATGAAAACAGAGTGTCATTCTTAAAAAAAAAAAAAAAAAAAAAAAAAAAAAAAAAAAAAAAAAGGCCCCAGACCTTGACCTCAAGTCCCACCCCCACCCCATGCATGGACCCTTGGGTCCATCCCACCCCCGCCCCCATGCATGGACCCTTGGGTCTAACCCTTATGTGGTACCTACATTGTATGTTGTAAGTATGAATGCTTTCTGACAAATGGTTGTCAAGATATAGACCTACAGAATATTAATCTTGGTAAACATTCTGTATTTTATATATGTGTCCTAGATTTTGACCTCCAGCCCCACCCCTAGAGTTTGGTGCCATGGAATTTAATTCAACCCTAAAGGGTATCTATGATCCAAATAGGAATACATTCCTATAAGTCTTTGTTAATATATGAACTTAGAGAAGAAAAAACACTATGTAAATAGCACATTTTCAAGGTGACCTAGATTTTGAACTCTAGCCCCACCCCCGAACATGGTCCCTCAGGTCTGAACTCAAGCAAACAAAGCAAACCTTATAGGGTACCTAAAGTCCAAATATGAATGATTTCTGAAAATTAGCTCATGAGATATACACCATTAGAGAAACTTTAACCAAAACTTTGACGCAAATTAAAGGTGACCTAGATTTTGACCTCTAGCCCCACCCCCAGGCATGGACCCTGTGGTCCGAACTCTTGGAATCAAAGCTAACCCTATAGGGTACCTAAAGTCCAAATATGAATGATTTCTGATAAATGGTTCTTGAGATATACACCACTAGAGAAACTTTAACCAAAACTTTGTCGCAAATTAAAGGTGACCTAGATTTTGATCTCTAGCCCCTCCCCCGGGCATGGACCCTGGGGTCCGAACTCATGGAAACAAGGCAAACCCTACAGGGTACCTATGGTCTAAATATGAATGGTTTCTGACAATAACTGCATGAGATATACACCACTAGAGAAACTTTAACCAAAACTTTGACGCAAATTCTACTGAACTAACGAACTAACGAACGAACGAACGAACGAACGAACTAACGAACATACGAACGGACGAACGGACAAACGGAAAAGCGAAAACTATATACCCGTCGGCATAAATGCCGGGGGTATAACAAACTTATATTGCATGGATGTATTTATCAAAAGACAACTGTGATTCTTTGGCTCATTTACAATAATAAATTTCCTACAAAATGACTACTTGTGTAAGATGCAATATATCTTATCATGATCTGTAGTTTGGCCTAACAGGCTAAGAAGAACCTCTTAAATTTAATCATTGAACCATACATATGAGCCGCCTCGTGGGAAAACCAACAATCTGCATAGGCGAAAACAAAGACGCAGATCAGCTTCGCGGTAACCGCGAAGCTGATCAGCGCCTTTGTTTTCGCTACTCGGATAGTACAGTTCCTTTTCTACTTAAATCCGAAATTTCAAGCTTCTAGCCTGCTTCTGTGACTGTACAGCCTGATTTGTGTCAGACCAGTTCGGAAACCACATTGTTGGTTTTCCCACGAGGCGGCTCATATACTAATTAAATGTATATTATGCATTACAGTTTTTGTTTGTTTGAATTGATGCTTTACATGCCAGTCAACAACTAAGGTCATGTCCGGACATTGCCTCCACTTTATGGGACTTTTACCCAAAATGAGGTTGTCATGACATCCAACAAGTGCTTGAATTATAACCATCCAAGCCACAAAATGAATGGTTTGACTTGAACCACTTTTCCTGGGCAGGCTCAGGCCTGAGTGGTTGACAAATAATCAGATGATCAGTCAGTAATGTATAAGCTTTGCCTGGAGGCACAAGCAGCTCGTCTATTTTTATAGGCCCCAATGGGCGGGGGCCCACTACAGTTTGAAAGTCTGCATGCTGCATGCCTCAACAACAATGGCCCGGATTGCATAGTGTGGACTGTAGAAAAGTCAATTATTTCTAACAAGTAATCTCACCCAGTCCATTGCAGCCTGTCTCTGTGGTCTGGTATATTCCTCCAGGTTCTTGCAGAGATCAACAAATTTCCACACATACGGGGAGCATGTGGAATAGACCAGCTCACAGTATACTGGGACATTCACACTTAGCCAGCTGAAACAAAACAACCATATGCATGAGAAAACCAACAGCTTAGGTTCCAGACCAGGTCTGAAACTACCCGGCCTGTAGTTACAGAAGCAGGTTAAAAGCTTGAAATTTTGGATATTAGTAGAAGAGAAATGGTACTATCTGTGTAGCGAAAATAAAGGTGCTGATCAGCTGTGAAATTACTGCACAGCTGATCTATGCCGTTTGTTTTTGCCTATGCATGTTGTTGGTTTTCTTATGCAGGGGTTTAAATAACTCTGGATTTTTAAACTCTTGAAGCTAACTAATTCCCAAACATGCAACTCTACTATTGCTGTGTTTGTTTGATTTCATTTTTAATGTCCTAGTCAGCAATTTTCAGTCATGTTGGAGAGGAGCAACCACTTCTCAGTATTTGACAAGCACAAGGCAAGGACACAACATGGCAGAGGTATGATTTGAAACCTATATATCAATCCAGTTTTTTTGTTATTATTGAGGATTAACATCCTAGTCACCATTTTTTCAGTCATGTTGGGACAGAGCCACCACTTCCTGGGTATTTACCAGTACTCTAGAGAGCAATGTTTGTTTGAATTGATGTATTACGTCGCAGTCAACAGCAGTGGTTATGTTGGGACACTGCCTCCATTTTATGGGACTTTTACCTAAAATTAGGATGTCATGACACTCAAAATGTGCTTCATAAATATAACCACCCAACTAAGCCAATAAGGCTTATATGTATGGATGGTTTGACTAAACCACTTTTCCTGGGCAGGCTCAGACGTGAGCGGTTTACCAGTTATCAGATGGTCGGTCAGTAGATTAGAAGCTTTGCCTGGAGGCACTAGCAGCCAATCTATTTCTCCTAGGCCCCAATGGGCGGGGGCCGCCAAGAGAATATGTGTATGGCTGAAGGACACAACATGGTGACTCTAATGGTGATCGAATCCAGGACCTGATTTCCTGTCAGATGCTCTACCACTAGGCCAATGCACCCCCTATCTGATGCTCTACTATTGAACCAATGCGCCTCCCTTTAGAATTTTCTTTGTTTATTAAACCATGATACATACCCATATATGATGCTCATATAGAAGAAGACTGTTCCCCAGATCTGCTCCAGGAATCCCAGGACACCATAGGCTTCCAGGAAACCAACTGTTCTTGAGTCTGGAACATGTTAAAGTGTATGTAGAAAATATTTTAAACATCTTTCTAAGCCTAGAGAATAGAAGTTCAGCAGTATCAATGAAAGCTTCGGATAAGCAACAAAACTGAGTCACGTCATGAGAAAACCAACATTTTGCATATGTGAAAACAAAGACACAGATCAGCTTTGAAGCTGATCAGCGACTTTGTTTTCACTACAGGCATAGTACAAGTTCTCTACTTTCTCCATTCAAAATTTCCAGCCTCTAGCCATCTTCCATGTTTGTGCAGCTCAGTTTGTGTCAGACCTGTTCGAAAACCACATTGTTGGTTTTCTCATGATGCTACTAAAATCATCTCCATTTCCCCGATATTAGGGCTGCTATGGCAACAGCTTAGTGATACATAAAGACAAAGCACTTTGTCAGGTTGAGGTTCATATAAAAAGAATCCTTAATTTTTTATTTATAAATGTACGTGCATTCAACCCATCTTGCAAGCTAAAATTACTGTAATGAATTTAAATCATTTAAGCCTGGCGTCCTTTTTATGGGGCATAGGCAAACAGAATAGCCCCAGATGTGACGCCACAGAACGTGGCGTCCCATCTGGGGCTAATCTGTTTGCTTAGAGAATTTTCATCGAAAAATTGAATAACATTTGAAAAATCACTCCTGATGCCCCTAAAAATGAAAGTGGACTCAACCTAATGATAATGATGGGAAAATCCATTCGTCAAATATGGGTTAAACAGTCAATATCCTACCTCTTAGTGATTTGCTGAAGTAGACATCATAGGCTATGATGGCTGTCAGTGTTGAGAGCAGGAGAAACATCACCCACTTCCAGGGAAATCTCGGCCGAGACAGTCTCATGTTTAGTTCCTGAGGTAAAGAGCAGCATAATTAATTATTACAGTCACTTCCTTTAGTTAAATGAAACTATACAAAAAGTTAGAACTTCATGATCTTTTAACTCTGGTTGTGATAAAACACATGAGCCTCGTTACGAGAAAACCATATTTTTTTCTGTGCGAAAAAACAAGGGCACAGATCAGCTTCGCAGTCACTGCGAAGCTGATCAGCGCCTTTATTTTCGCTACATGGATAGTACAACCCCTGTTCTTCTTAAATCCGAAATTTCAAGCTTCTAGCCTTCTTCTGCATTTGTACAGGCCTGTTTGTGTGGGACCTGGTCGGAAACCCCGAAGACCGGTTTTCTCGCATCGAGGTTCACATAATACAGATTAACTACACTTTGACCAATTCTCTAGTAGTTGGCTTATTTTCCTTTTTTTTTTTTCTTTACAAATAGGTTTAAGTGAATAAAAGGAAAACATATCTGACTGCTTCTTGTAAAGCAGTATGGAAGTTTTCACCATTTGAGCCGCCTCATGGGAAAACCAACAATCTGCATAGGCGAAAACAAAGACGCAGATCAGCTTTGCGGTAACCGCAAAGCTGATCAGCGCCTTTGTTTTCGCTACTCGGATAGTACAATTCCTCTTCTACTTAAATCCGAAATTTCAAGCTTCTAGCTCTTTTCTGTGCTTGTACAGGCCGGTTTGTGTCGGACCTGTTCGGAAACCACATTGTTGATTTTCCCACGAGGCGGCTCATTTGTTGTATCATCCCATTTCCATCATCCAATGGTTTGGTCTTGTTTGGAACTTGCTTGTACATATGAGCCGTCTCGTGAGAAAAAACAACAATGTGGTTTCCGAACAAGTTTGATACAAATCAGGCTGTACAGTCACAGAAGCAGGCTAGAAGCTTGAAATTTTGGTTTTAAGAAGAAGAGGTTTTGTACTATCCATGTAGCGAAAACAAAGGCGCTGATCAGCTTCGCAGTTACCGCGAAGCTGATCTGCGTCTTTGTTTTCGCATATGCAGATTGTTGGTTTTCTCATGAGGCGGCGCATGTTTTATTACACCAAACCTTCCAACTTGCTAACAAGACCTCATCACACATAAGCGAAAACTTATCAATGTAGATTTGTTTTATTGAGAATAATAATTTTTGTTTCTCTGATTTATTGGTTTATGTTCCAGTCAACAGCTATGGTCATACCGGGATGTAAGCTGTTGCAAGGGACCAAAAGTTATTAATCAAACAAACAAAAACTCCTAAAATGCAAGTCTACGTTGAGGACTATTGATGAGCAAAGATTACCAGGCTGTGAAGGGAGTCGAAATTCCAAACACCACTCATGAATAAATGTAGGTATTTCTCACCTCACAGACACTGTGTAGAGCATCCATGTTGCCAACACCACTCCTACTTTGGACCATTTCCTCGTTAGTTCTCATGAATGACTGTACTGTCTGGTGGAGCAGTTTCTTGTCAAGTTTACCACACATAGACTCCCAGTTATCTACCAGGTGTTGCATGACCACCCTGAAATTGACATTATTTTAACTATAGCAATGCAATAAGTTAATATATTCCTCGTTAGTTCTCATGAATGATCGCACTGCCTGGTGGAACAGTTTCTAGTCAACTTTACCATTTATAGACACCTAATTATCTACCAGATGTTGCATGACAAACCTGAAATTGATGTAAGTTTCCTTATTTAGACGCTGAAAATCCTGAAATTGACAATTTTTTCCTATCGTTTTCAAACTACCATTAGCATTTAGTTAAACGAATTCTGTTAGCTATCATCAACAACTGCATAGACTGATGGGGCAGCTTCTTGTCTCCTACTCATAGACTCTAAACTGTCTACCAGCATATGGTGCATGAATACCCTGAAATTGGCCATTATTGTCCAAGTCTGAGGACTTGAAAAATATTACTCAGGACAAGCCTCATATTTCCAATGGAATGCAGTTTATCTGCCAAGATTTCCAACTACTGGGCCCAAACTATTATTGTCCTTAATTTTCATTCTTTAATATAGACTTGGATAAACAATGAAGTCTCTGCCAAGAAAACAACAGTCTGCTTTTATTTGCATCAGTCTGCATTTTTAACTCATTTAAGCCTGGCGTCCTTTTTGTGGGACCTAGGCAAACAGCATAGCCCCAGATGTGACGCCGCAAAACGCGGCGTCCCATCTGGGGCTATTCTGTTTGCTTAGAAAATTTTCATCGAAAAATGAAATAAAAAATAAAAATCACTCCTAACAGCCCTAAAAACGAAAGTGGACTCATCCAAATAATAACGATGGGAGAACCCATTCGTCAAATATGCGTTAAAAGGAGTTAAACTGCTTTGAGGCTAATCTGCAATTGGAAAGCTTAACACACTCCTCCTGGGGAAGCCTCTCGGAGGCAGTTTACCACTCCTTAGTGAACATTCTTTTTCTAGTAACAGATAAGTGTATTTTTAAATTAGCTCAAAAGGAGGAATATCTGCAGAAAAACCAAGTCTTCACAAATGAATGTGCAAACACATGGGACATATAAACATACTTGATCCTTATATATTGATCAAGAATTTTAACAGAGGATAAAGTTGCTATTGTTTCCCTATTTTGCAAAGCCAGAGTCATTTTTTTAAGAACCTGTAAAACGCACTACATGTTCTGAGTTCAGTCAGACTCGGATGTTGCTTTACTCATTCTTCCCTAAATCTTACCTTGACTGGTCGAGATATTTTGTATAATGCTGACACCACAGAGCATAGCAGTGTTTATCTTCATTCAGACATAGCGACAGGCAGCTCAAAACCTGCAACGAAACATGAGTAATGTTGTAAACAGTGTCAGTGTAAATGCTTAGAATGTGTAAATGCAGAATAGTTGTAAAAACCTTATGTTACTGTCCCATTGTATCAACTTGTAAATAGGAAAGAGACCTAATAGATACTTTTCGAAACTGTATAGGCCTCATCACAAGCCAAAATCCCTTGACATAGACTTGCATTTTATTGCGAAAACAATTTTTTGTTTGTTTGATTTATTGCTTTACGTCCCTTTCAACAGCTAACATCCAGACATCACAATAGCTTTTGACTGGGACTTAAAGCAATAAATCTAACAAACGAAAACTTTTTTTCGCAAATAAAAACACAAGTCTACATCGAGAGATTTTCACTGATGTGTGACGAGGCCTTAATACAGGTAAACCCAAAGCATCTTGAGCTCGTTCCACATCATTTGCCCAGACAAGCATCAGAACAAAATGAGCCTGTGCCCTGTGCGTGAGAAAACCAACAATTTGGGTTCCAACCAGGTCCTACACAAACCAGGCTGTAAAATCACAGAAGAAGGTTAGAAGCTTGAAATTTCAGATTTATGAGGAAGAGTTACGGCAAAGCTGATCTGCGTCTTTGTTTTCGCATATGCAGATTGTTGGTTTTCCCATGCGGTGGCTCAAATCATTTCATGCCAATATTTTCAAAGGCTTTTGTACATGAGCCTCCTGTTTTCCAAAATAAAGTTAAATTGTTAATGCAAATGTTAATGAATGTAAAATCATGTCTGATCCCTTTGTGATGATATGAGCCACACAGATACTACAATCCCTCTTCTTTTTAAATCCAAAATTTCAAGCTTCTAGCCATCATCTATGACTGTACATGTCGGTTTGTGTCGCACCTGGTCAGAAACCCCAAAGACTGGTTTTCTCGCGTCACAGCTAATATATTCCTTTCCCAACATACCTCTGTCTTCAAGTTGGATCCACAATCTGATGTTGCTCTGGTCAGAAATGATGGGAAGAAGTTCCTCAATTCTGAACTCAGGTTCTGTCCAAAAGCAATACTCTGTAAAAACACATAAACAAAGTTAATTATTCTTTTTGAAAATGGTCCTGAAAAAGTAAACAGTCAAATTGGGAAAATACTGTTGCTTGGAATACAACTTGTGTCTACAGAGAAATAGGCCATCCTGAGACTGTTATATGAGCCGCGACGCGAGAAAACGGGTCTTCGGGGTTTCCGAACAGGTCTGACACAAACCGACCTGTACAGTTTCAGAAAAAGTCTAGAAGATTGAAATTTCGGTTTTAAGAAGAAGAGAAATTGTACTATCCGTGTAGCGAAAACAAAGGCGCTGATCAGCTTCGCAGTTACTGCGAAGCTGATCTGCGCCTTTGTTTTCGCATAGGCAAAAATCCGGTTTTCTCACGATGCGGCTTATATAGTGCACATTTCTTTCATTGTAAGAAAACTATCCTACATTGGGTTGATCTCAGGTCAATTTCAACAAAAGATATCAGTGACAATGCCTACCAGGCTACTGGGGCCTGTCCACATTCTCATTTAAGTTCTTTTCATGGGACATTGGCAAACAGTATGTAGCCCAGATATTATGCCGCAGAACTTGGCGTCCCATCTGGGGCTAATCTGTTTCCTTTGAGAAAATTCATTGAAAAAGTGAATAAAAATTTAAAACCACTCCTGATAATACCCGATTCCCCTAAAAATGAAAGTGGAACCACCCAAATGATAACGATGGGAAAGTCCAACTGTTATTAATGGGTTATGCTATCATCAGTTTACAGTCAATATTTGAGCCACCTCGTGGGAAAACCAACAATGTGGTTTCCGACCAGGTCCGACACAAACCGGCCTGTACAGTCTCAGAAAAGAGCTAGAAGCTTGAAATTTCGGATTTAAGTAGAAGAGGAATTGTACTATCCGAGTAGCGAAAACAAAGGTGCTGATCAGCTTCGCGGTTACCGCGAAGCTGATCTGCGCCTTTGTTTTCGCCTATACAGATTGTTGGTTTTCCCATGGGGCGGCTCATTTACCTTAAGCTGTGGATACAGAACCAAGAGCCTCTTTCTCAGGTCATTGGGTAGACTAGTACCATAGATCAGGTCTAGAAGGTGGAAATATTCCCGCAGCTTGATTTCACCTCCAACACCCTTCATCTGTTTGGTGTGCAGGCTGAAACATTCAATGAAACAGAAAATATATGACCAACTTTTTGGCTGATCAGAGTTAAGTTGTCTAAGGTAAGTAGCACTGTTTTGCCAATCTTTCCATTCACTTTAATAGAATCATTGTCTTTGTTGTGTTGTGCTTAAAATTTATTTATTTTCTTTTTTTCATTTGGGGTTACAGTATCTCAAGATTATCAAAATCACTTTGAAGCAAATCAATTTTTACACTGAATTTCCAAAGTAACACATACCTAAGTATCATTTCTAGGTACTCCACACAATAACCAGAGATAGACCTCAGGCCGAGACAGGGTAGCATTATCTGTAACCACACTGCAAGAAAAATATGTATGTTTGTTTTGAAATGTACACGTGAAACGGTCATGTTTTTTCCATTAATCCTCCATTGTCATATGAATGCATTTTAACTATTTCTTGTAATGGAAGGTTTGTAACTAATGTGGCAAACACTTACCACCCAACCCCATTGTATTATATGCAATTAATTATTAAAAAAACTATGAAAGAATGTTTCATTATATTACATAATATTTGCTACTCTCTTTCCAAAAACAAAATATATACCTCTGAGTCCACACTTGAGGTTTGTAACCCCCACCTGCCCCAGGGCCCACAGTATAGACAGACACTGGGCGGCTCTGTTCTGGGTCGACTTTACTACATCCTTGTACTGTAAACAGATGAAATTGTCAATATGAGGCATTATGAGACACAAAATGGTTGTTGTGTTCTTATATTTACATCTTATATGAGCCTGTGCATGAGAAAACAAATAATTTAGGTTCCGACCAGGTCTGACACAAACCAGGCTGTACAGTCACAGAAGAAGTCTAGAAGTTTGAAATTTTGGATATAAGTAGAAGAGGAATTGTACTACATGTATCTGTGTAGCGAAAACAAAGGCGCTGATCAGCTTCGCAGTTACTGCGAAGCTGATCTGCGCCTTTGTTTTCGCATATGCAAAATGTTGGTTTTCTTATGCAGAGGCTCATATATTATAAAAGCTAGTGTCACACTGAGATGAGGACCCTCCAAAAGACTGAAGATGCTAGGATCAATTTCATGCCAAGTTTATAAAGGAAATATGATCTTGTTTATTTACAGAAAAGACAAATATGAATTTAGGTTATTTTTTACTTCTCAAATCTTTGTTTCACCCCTACAAAAACACGAAAATCTTGATTTTCATACTGTACCGTTGACAATTTTGAGACAACCATGTCCGGGTAGTTTCTGGCAAGAATCTGTAGAAATATCTTGTAGCCATATGATGAGATCCCTTGGCCTTGGCTGACCATTGAGTTGATGCAGAAGTAGAGTAGGTGTTCTAGGGTAGCGGAGTTACATTCCTTGAGTACAGTTGTAAACACCTTAACACAGTTCTTATTCATGCCATTTAGAGGGAAATCTGCAAGGAAAAGTACAATAATAGCAGAACTGAAACATATACAGAACATGAAAAAGTTTTCAGACATTAAATGGAAAAGAAACATATTAATGTAATTCTAGTTTTGATTTTCTTTTGTTTGTTTTCTTTGCTTCAAAACTTCTTTAAACTGACAGAACACTTGACCTATAACCAATACAAACCTCTCTTCATCTTATAAATTATAATAATAAATACTGGTATTAAAGGATGGAAAAGGTCAATTACATTGCTTGGATGGAAATATCTACCTTTGTTCTCTGGTTTGAGATATTTATCTGTCTCAGGGACACTTTCCAACTTCATGTTGAGAAAGGTGACAAGATCTTTGAGCCAGAGCTCTGACTTCTCCGGGAAATGTTCCTTCGACTGTAACAACACTGACCTCAGCTCTTCTTCTGTTATCTAGAATGTAAAGCAAATTAAACGATTACATTAAACATATATTCCAGCATCAAGAACTGTGAAATAATTTTGAGTTTATGTTGTATTAATTGCATGAAGTCTTGTGTAGCGTTTCATATCACAAATTAGTTTGGGCAGCCAATAGCAATAGGTTTATTTCTTGTTAGAGTTTATCTTTAGCATCCATGGTCTATAGCTTAAGCCATGTTGGGATGGTACGTAATCACAGTCACATTTCTTTAGCAAGCCTCAAAGATGATCAGCATTCAGAGTACATATCTTCATTATCTTGCCACTGACAAATGCTTTCCTTGAATCAGCAGGAGGGGAACTGCCATAGAAACATATATGTCAGCAAATCTTCTTGAAAGAAATGTTCCAGACCAAGGGATTGTTCTCAAGTCTGCTTCGATACGAACTGGACCCTCTACCAACTGACCTACTACATCAAGTTTCTCTGTCAAATGCCTGCAGAAATTTTTTCACCCAACAATGCACCTTCTTTATAAAAGAAATATGAGCTGCCTCAAGGGAAAACATACAATCTGCATAGGCGAAAACAAAGGCGCAGATCAGCTTCGCGGTTACCGCGAAGCTGATCAGCGCCTTTGTTTTCGCTACTCGGATAGTACAATTCCTCTTCTACTTAAATCTGAAATTTCAAGCTTCTAGCTCTTTTCTGTGCTTGTACAGATCGTTTGTGTCAGACCTGGTCGGAAACCACATTGTTGGTTTTCCCACGAGACGGCTCATATACAAACCTCTTTCACAGCCTCTTCAAAAGTTTTCTTCTTATTTGCTTGCTCTGGTCTCTTCCCATTCTTGATCTGAGCTTTCTTTTTCTGTGAACCATCGCCCATTCCCTTCCCAGAAGCATCTTTCATGTCTAACTTATCCACAAACTTCTCCTGGCGCTTTTCTTGCTCTTTTGCAGCAAACACATCATAGATTGTTGACGACTCTTTTACAGGATCTAAATTAGACAATCATAAAAGCATTTTTTTTTTTTTATTTCATTTTTTTTTCTTTTGTGGTTCAGTGTCATGCCAAACTCAGAAATACTCTTTTTCCCCCCTTACCCGACCCTGTTTCTCAGGCATGGGTCAGTTGGAGAATTATCTTTTTTAATTTCTTGGATTTCATACCCTCTGCACTTTGTTGTTATTCACAATATTTTCATTTTTAAACTTATTTTTTTTTTTTTTTTTGCTTCTTTGCATTTGAAAAGCAAAAAATAAATAAATAAAATAAAGATAATAAAAAAATCTTTTTAGAAAAACTGGAATAAATTTCTTTTGTTGGGGTAATTTTTCGGGCCGGTTGGGAATAGGAAATTTTTTTTAATTTTGGTGCAGGATGGGATATTCCTTTTTCTTCATTTAGACTCAGTAGTTCTTGACAGATTATTCTATGTAATCCTCCCAAAAATTATCAAATGCTGAATCTCCCTCATGACTACTATTATCTTTATTAATATGTACATGTTAAAGATTTTATTGATAACTGACAAAAAAGATCAGTTTAAATTATTATGCTATTGACAGCTTATAGTCATTTGAGCCGCGACGCGAGAAAACCGGTCTTCGGGGTTTCCGACCAGGTCCGACACAAACCGGGCTGTACAGTCTCAGAAGCAGGCTAGAAGCTTGAAATTTCGGATATAAGAAGAAGAGGAAATATACTATCCGTGTAGCGAAAACAAAGGCGCTGATCAGCTTCGCGGTTACCGTGAAGCTGATCTGTGCCTTTGTTTTCGCATAGGCAAAAATCCGGTTTTCTCACGATGCGGCTCATTTGACAACTGATGCATTTGAACATGACATGACTTTGTTGAAGGACAGACTTGCATTGTCTGAATTGCTTCAGGCATAATTGTGTTGAAAAGTGAAAAGGCTGCTCCATTAGAAAACCTACATGTAATTCCACTCATAATCCTAACAACAGAGTGTGACACTTCACTGTTTTAAATTAAGAGGTGCTTTCGATTGCAGAAATAAAAATTCCCTTTATCTGACAGAGCTCTTTGTGCTTTTGTTGGATAAACTGCTTAAGCCTAAGTCTTAAGATAAATTAATTTTACAGCTTGGTTCTGGCTTAACATCCCAGTCAACATTTTTCAGTCATGTCTGGACACAGCCACTGCTTCCTTAAGGAGCTTGAAGTGTCTTGCTAGAGGACACTATATGGCAGTGGTAGATATCCAACCAAAGCCCTCCGCTCCAGAGTGCTCACTGCTGTACTCGATCTCTAAGCCACCACGCTCCACAGCAGTCAACACTGATTGGCATAAAAACTGCCTACAAATTTCATCTAGCCTCTAGGCCATCATCAATTATTGAAAAATGGTACCTTAATTTTTGATACAGCTCCAACCATCAGAATACAACAAATTCTTTTATAGCAAACACACATGTGCAGGGGTCCTGCTAGCACATGACAGCAGGGAGAAGTGACTTCTCCTTCCAGCCCAAACAGGGAGAAGTTTGAGACATCAGAGAGAAGTGACTTTGACTACTCATTGATAAAGATTGATGGCCCCTTTTGGTGCTGGACACTCACTTCCTAAGAGTTAATGAAGTTCCAGTGGCCCAAGTAACATTTATAGTTGTCATTGGTGTTTAAGTAGCCCATTAAATCAAAAAAAAAAAAAAAAAAAAAAAAAAATTTTTTTTTTTTTTTTTGGGGGGGGGAAGGGGGGGGGGGGGGTAGTGGGGCGGTTGATGGGGAGAAAGGGGGTCCACATATATGAGTTGAGTGTAAATACAGTGATGGGTGAGGCATTATTATCATACAAGTCTCTGTAAGTAAGTCTCTAAGGAGAAGACTCCAGTTTGAGGTGTGCCACTATAGGAGGATAATATATATGCAACAATAGATACGGTTTATGGCAGCTAAAAATTCAACGTAAAAACAGAGCGTTTCTTTGGCAATTTAAGCCTGGAAAATGCATTTGAATCGGGATTTTTGCAAGGAAACACAATTACAAGCCTATTGAATGTTAAAAATGTGGCTAATGGATCATTGTAACATATTTTGCTCATAAAAACGAAACAGTTTCACAGCGAACGATTCTCCCAAAGTCTAGTTCAGAGGCTAGCAGTAGATAATTTGCAATTATTGCATCACAATAACGTGTCTTCTTGTCAATAATTTATGGCTCCGCCCTCTCAACCGCCCCTCGTCAAAGTTGCTTTCGACAAGTGACGCTAATTAGCCAATCAGCTTTGGTGACGAATCGGCTGACACTTATATACATGTCGGTGTGAAATTATGATTAAAGGTGCATGTGTTGATTATTGAGGCAATTATCCGATAATTGCATAGGGATTAACCAATAAAGGTAATCTGTTTAATGTCACTTGACAATCAGCTGTGTCGCCGTGGGCAACCGAGAGGCTAAAACTAGCGTTATTAGAGAGCTGTAAACAATCGAACGAGTGAATCACTGTGATCAAAATCGAAAGTAAAGTTTTGAAATCTGAAAAAATAGGGCGAAGTCGACTTCTCTTTCAAGGTTACACAAGGCGAAATCTGACCACTTTCGGCGACTTTTTTCGCCGTAGAGCCCAGTAACTGGACCCCTGATGTGTGTTTGCTTAACGATAAACGCCTATCACACTACTCACCTACCTATCTACCTACACTACCTCCCACTTACCTAAAGACCTACCTCCTACTACCTACCTCTACTCTACCTCCCTCCCTCCCTACTCTACCTAACTACCTCCCTACCTAACCATATTCCTACACTACCTTCCTCCTTACACTACCTAACTACCCCTCCCTACACTTCTTACCTACCTCTTTCCCTCCGTATATCTCCCTCCTCACACTGCCCCACAGCTCGATCCCTCCCTACCTACATAACTCCCTACACTACCTTCCTCTCTCCCTACCCTACCTAACTACCTCCCTCCCTAAACTTCCTGCCTCCTTCCCTCCATCCACTACCTTCCTATCTCCCTCCTTACACTACTCCATAGCTCCCCCTCCCTCGCTCCCCATCTCTAACTACTTCCCCTCGCACTGGACAGCTGGATACACTCGACGCTAATGATTCTAAATGTTAAGTTTCTAGCGTAAAGTTTACCGTGTGTTTGCAGATAAGGCAGCGTGCCTTTATTTCATATTAAGCGTTTATAAATAATTAAATAATGTTATTGACTGGTGAGTTACAGCCTTGACACAATGAGCAAAAGGTGGGAATGGTGCAGTTCTGGTGGCCAATCATGAAAGAGTATCTAGCTTGCCCACCAGGTCAGCGCTACAAACTACACTGTAGTTGAGCCAGGTCTTGAGGAACCCTCCATGCAGTCCTATGCCTAACAACTGCACCAGTCCATTCCAACTGCAGATACAGCCACCCATAAAAATAACATAAACTTGAAACATGTATCTTTTTGCAAAAGCTGTTACTTGTAACCTACCGGCTGCTTCAATTCTTGGCATGCTCTCAATAAACTGCTTCTTCTGTTGTTTGGACAACTGCTGCTGCTGTTGGGATTGTGGTTTTCCCTTCTTTTGTTTACCAACAACCGACCAGTTTCCAGAAGTTGCCATGGTTAAACTTTTTTGCAAGTAAATTCAATTTAAAATGTGTGACGTTTACGATTTCAAAACCGGAAATTGTGAA
The DNA here is from genome assembly GCA_964017185.1 of Rugalucina vietnamica. NCBI lineage: Eukaryota > Metazoa > Mollusca > Bivalvia > Lucinida > Lucinidae > Rugalucina > Rugalucina vietnamica. The sequence goes on along the minus strand of OZ024873.1, from coordinate 30,434,688 downwards.
ATGATCTGGGTGAAATTGGACGCATGCAAAGGTACTAACTACAAAGCGTAACGAACCATTAAAATTTAAGTATTTCTTGCTACGTTGTAACTTAGTGGAAAATGTGACAATATCTTACGTAAAGATAATATTTTAGCCAAAAGAGAATTAAGAAAGCAGCTAAGGAATGAAAAGCTAACTGACCGAAAGAACTTCTACAATGACTTAATGAAAAATCCATCAACAGACAATTCTATCAATTGATAAGGAGAAATATCAATATTCAGGATGTTTTAGGGTGGATGATAAAGAGATATATTCTCCAAACCTACAGAGAAATGCCCTTGCCAAGTACTATGAAGACCTAGCAACTCCAAAGGACAAAGGATATGATTCCGCATACCTGGAACTCTGTTCAGTCCGTCATAGGATCATAGAGCAAATATGTAAGGAAAGTCCAGATCAACTTGAACAAATCTCAACAAAAGAAGTGCGGAAGGCCATAAACTCTCTAAATAACAAAAAGGCTGCTGACGAATTCGGCTTATCGGCAGAACATTTGAAATATTCAGGACCCGTGCTTGTGGAAGAAATCACTAACATTTTTAATCAAATCCTCAAATCAAAAACTGTTCCGGATGCTTTTAAATGCGGAATCTTGACACCAGTTCTGAAAAAATCTAAAGATCCAACTATGCTTGATAACTACCGCGGTATAACAGTTACGCCAATCCTCGGTAAATTATTTGAAAGTGTGTTACTCCCAAGACTATCTGAAACATTTGAACAATCATCATTACAATTCGGTTTCACGAAAGGACTGTCTCCTGTGATGTCAGCATTAATAGTCTCTGAAGCTAGGGCTGAAACAAAATTAAATACATGTAAACCATTATTCCTAGTGACCCTTGATAGTCAAAAGGCATTTGACGTGGTTAATCACGTCATATTGCTAGACAAATTGTATGAAATGGGAATTCATCCAACACTGTGGACAATAGTGAAAGACTTATACTCTGGACTTACATCAAGGGTCAAGTGGTTAGGAGAACTTAGTGACCATTTCGGTATTCATCAGGGCGTCAGGCAGGGTGCTATCCTGTCACCCTTTCTTTATAAAACCTACATAAACCCGTGTCTCGTGGAATTGAAAGAACATAAAATTGGACTTTTTATTGGTACAACATATTGTGGGTGTCCCACTTGTGCTGACGACCTAGCGTTACTATCTGACTGTGAAAACGAACTGCAAGTTATGACCAACGTAGTAAAAAGACATTCAAAACAAGATCACGTAACTATACATCCAGATAAATCAAATGCTGTTTTACTGAACAAACCAAAATCATATCCAAAGAAGTCATTCTCGCTAGAACTCAGTGAAAAGACTATATCACTATCAACGGATACCACCCATCTTGGACTCTTACGTTCTGAATGTAATGAAAACATTATAAACATTGAGGAGAGATTAAAATTGGCAAGGCGAACACTATACGCATTAATCAACACAGGAGTACATGGATCAAATGGCATAAATCCACGTGTTTCATATAAAATATACCAGTGTTACGTATTACCCAGACTCCTATTTGGTCTCGAAGTTCTACCAGTGAATCAGACACAGCTAAACTTACTATCAAAATTCCATGTGGACAATCTTAAACGTTTTCAATCACTACCCATAAGAACAGCAAACTGTGCAGTACATCTACTATTAGGCGCATTACCGATAGAGGGAGAACTCCATAAAAGACAACTCAGCCTGTTATATAATATTCTGGTATCTTCAAATGAAACCATAACAGAACTGTCAGAACGTCAGGTTGCAGTGAATCTTGAAAATCTGAGTTATTTCTGTAGAGTTCAGTGTGTGTTGGAAAAGTACCAGCTACCTTCATTAGAAGAACTGAAAATTAAGCATCCATCAAAAGACTCTTGGAAATGTACAGTAAAAGAGGCTGTAAACAAATACTGGTCAGAATTGTTAAAAACTGAAGCTCAAGAGAAATCTACTCTCCAGTACCTGGATATTAACGGTTTGAAAATTGGTGAGACACACCCTGTCTGGAATTCCCTGGACTCGATAGTTTCTGATGTGAGAAAAGGGACTGTGAAATGCAGAATGTTAACTGGAACTTATATGCTTCAAAGTACAAGTCATAAATTTAAGAAAGCAACTGTCAGCGCAACATGTAAATGCTGTGGTCTATATGTCGAAGACTTAGCTCATATGTTACTTGAATGTCCAGCTTTCATCCAACAGAGAAAACCCCTATATGTATCAATCAAAAATCAGGCCATAAACTGCATTGACGTTCTTAAGTGGAGAGAGTTGTTTGATAACAGAGACAGCTTGGTGAAACTCATATTAGACTGTTCACGTTATCCTATTATTAAAAAGAAATCTGAATATAAGAACATATTAAAAGAAACTACAGAGCTGTGCTACAAAATACACTCAGCAAGAATCCAGAAGCTATCGACGGAGTAACATTCAACTGGCGTGTCCTCTAGGATTGTATATAGTGTACATTCAGTTCTACATTGGTTGTTTCAAGCGCCCTCTATAAACTTTATTAAGAAAAAGTCAATTGAGCTCAAGAAGATAACCTACAGGAAATCTCCTGGTGTTCCAGAATTGGAAGTTAATACAAAACAACGAACGAACGAACTTAGTTACTGGCCATTTCACCCCATAATCATAAGCACGCTCGAAACATTTTTCCAAGTTGATATCTATCTATCTTCGTACACTGCCATACACCCTCACGGAAATTCTAGGCAAATACTGATTACTTAGTGAGTAAATATGCTTTACAATCTTTTTCAGGTTGGAAGAACTTGTGGCCCGACCCTTTTGCTTGTACATGTATGTATGTTAAGCAATAAAATATGTTTAAATCAATTCAGGCACGAATGAACTCCCTAACTGTAGGAAGCTTTTTGTGCATAAAAAGGTACAAGTAGGCAAAGATCAGGAAAAGGCGCAATCAGAAAAAGATTCCCATTCCAAAAACCGAGGTGGGAAAAAACCAAACTAACAATCAGGTACTTATACCATGAAACATCGTAAGCCGAATGAGCAGCTATTTTCCCAATAGGTGGCCACTCAGTTACCTTAACTTAACTAAAAATATGAAAACATACATAAGACTCTTTAAGTTAAATAATCAAAGATTTTGTTGAACTGTTGCTTTGTTGTAAACATGTATAGTACGGAAGACAGAATGATATACAAAGTTAAGATTTACACTTCAGGGACAGACACATTTAAAAAAAATATATATTCATATAATCTTATAAGAGGGTTTATAGAGTATATTGTTTTGTTTTGTTTTTCATTTTGCAGAACATACTTGCTCATATGTATCAGTAAGTGTGTAGAGTGGTGATATTGAATACTATACCCTTTGATGCAAAGCAATGCAATAACCTCTTTCAACCTCAAAAAAAAACTGGAAGATTGATCTGTCACTACAGTTTATTTTTAATTCTCGCAATACCTTAAGTTTATGATGTATGTAAATACATACATAGTGCAGATTATAGTTTCCTTTTGATCCTTTGAGATCAGTGAGGATTCTTTGAGAAATCAGAAATGTAGCTTTCATTTTCCTACCAACGTATTATATATTTGGCCATATTTGGATAATAATAATCATTGTATGGAGTACCATGAAAGTTGCGAAATTTTAAAAAATCTCCCTGGCTCCATGTTGCCAAATCAGCTAAAGGGTAAGATGAAGCTTAAGTAGCCGAAACCGCCAATCCCCTTTCTCATTTAAAATATGTTCACTGCTCTTTAATCTTTAAATTTTTATTTTAACTTTTCATTTATAGCTTTTACAGTTCGTTTTACAAATTTAACGCCCTACTTATTTTGAAATTTGAAAGTTATTGAATTGACATGGTCTTCTCAAATAAACATTTACAGCATCAAACATGGCCAACGGTATCATAGGCATCGTGAAGCGGTTTCCGGTCTTACTTTGATGTCTGGTCTTGACTTTGGATTGAAAACTTTTCGGGTACAGGGGTTTTCGAAGCCGGAATAATATGGCGAATTTAACTATTAATTTTAACGTAAGAAAAATTAAACTGACAGTGATTAAAAAATAAAATGGTGGATAACCAACGACAGTCAATGTATATGATACAGAATCGTGTGTGGTATTAATGTAATGTGGTTCATTATCCGTGGGGTAATGAACACTCATTAGTGGTCCGGCAGCCTCGGGTTCAAACAATTTTCTCGAGCCTCGACAAAGGCTGATGCATGTAAACAATATATGATTCCTATTTTTACTCAAAAATTAATTGAATCAATATACAGAAAAAATGATCAGCATTTTACCAAACTCAAATATAATGGTTAAACGGCCCACCCGTAATTTGATGGTAAACGCTAATGCCGATACATATTTCTCACGATGCAGCTTTGCCATGCTCATTACACATCACGTTATTGCCTGTACTCGGCACCAACAGACTGGAACCTGTTACTATAATGTAAAACCTTTAGGTTAGGCGCCTGTAAAATCGAAACAAGCCCACCTCTACCAAGTACTAACAGTTTACATGTACATAGTCCATGAATTGCAATGGGAAATGGAAATCTGTATGTAAATGTTATTATCTTATCTCAAATTTCTGCTTTGTTTACAATATCTCCATGGTAGCTTACCCACGATCTTTCCCTCCTGACGCACCCCTTGGTGAGGTATTGTCAATTTGGCGTGTCACCAGTAAACAATTCAGATTCAGATTCAGATTCACAAATCTTTGGAAATCATTTTGAAAGAAAGTGACCTTGAACTACAGTAGTCTAATTGATTAATGCATGGCCATGGTTGCTGACTGGGTCAACCTTGCTGGGACATAAAGCAATAGAGCAAATAAACACGGCTCCAATAAACACCAACTTCAACACAATCACAACAACAACACCTTCAGTTGTCACTGAAAATGCTGACGTTTGAGTCCGATGTCACATGTTTTATGTGTTCGTTGCATTCTTTAGCCTGACCTAAATTCAAGATGGAGGGCACAAGAGAAAAAGAACACCTCTTGGCACTTAAAGGTAAAAAATTGTTGTGTGTCTGACTTTAATTTTATACAAACTCATCTGACTTGAAACAAATATTGTAAGCCTTGTTCTGTGTTATTCTTTTGGCTGATTACTTTTTGTTCTAGCAGTTTTATTCGATCTTTCTTTTAAAATGATCAAGGTTAGTAAACGCTTATTGGATTGTGCATAATTATGAGATGTCAACTTTAAACGGTGGAAAGGTGTAGGTAGGCACATGTTAATGCATATATCCATGCATTGGTGTGAATTTAAGGCCTTGTGTTGTTAATCTCCTGAAGCAGACTGCGGTGTATTCCGTACCATCAGGCTTTTGGCCAAGAGGGTCCCTGGTTTGAATCTAAAGTAATCCAGAGCATTGTCTGTTGTTCAAAGAGATATTTGAAAATATAATGCCACTAACATCAAGAAATGTCAATGCTGCATTTATGTATATACATATTCCGATGGTGGAGGGTATTCCTTAATAATATGCAGATATCATACTTCAGAGACATTTGTACCACGTAATGTGGGTGCTCCCAGCGGCTGGAGGATAAGACATTCTAAAAGAAAATGTGGCTTTAAACAAGGCGTTTCCATAGCTCATTGTGTATACATGTTCTAAGTTTTGTCGCAATTAAAGCTCTAGAGAGCTTATGATGAAGATTAAAATATGAAAACCACTCTAAATAATTATCATTTGAGCTGCCACATCAGAAAACAATCAGCATATATGAAAACAAAGTAACTACACAGCTGATCAGCACCTTTGTTATCACTACACAGTCAGAAAAATCCCTCTTCTTCTTAAAAATCCGGAATTTTAAGCGTCTAGCCTTCTGTGACTGTACCAGCTGGTTTGTGTAGGAACTGATCAGAATATGTTGGTTTTCTCATGCAGCGGCTCATTTTATAATAATAATCTCTCAAGACAAACAGGTTGGCAAGGACATATCTTGACGAGGCTGCAGATTATGCTGTTAAATAAATGTATCCCCCTCAAAAAAAAAACATTTTTTTTTCTTTTTTTCTCAAATTAAAAATACTTGACAATATCAAGTGTATAAACTGCATGCAATGTACGTTTATTATGCATGCTCAGTTTCAAAAAGCAGATCATGTTCAAGGTTGGTAAGGATACAAATGGGAGGGGAACACAGAAGTTAAATCCAGTCTAGTAACTTGGCCATGCTTTTCCGGATACAAATGCAATAGTAGAAGCCTCCGTGGTGTAGTGGTAAAGCTTTTCGCTTTGTACTTTGGGTGGTGACTGGTGAGTTCAATCCAGGGCCTTCATAGAGCCTTTCAGATTAAATTTTCACCATGTCCTATCTCAGTATTTTTAAATGCATATAAAATCATAATACACCAAAAGTTTACACACTTGAGTTGAAGCAGTAATAGCTTGAATAATTTAAGTAAAACTACATGTATTATGAAAAGTTTTATTTTGTTCTCACATTTTCTGCTTTTAATTCAGTAATGTCACTGAATCTGAATAGTTCATTCTGAATCTGAATAGTTCAGTGGTTACTTGCCAAATTGATAATAATTCACCAATGGGTGCATGTGGAGGGAAATTAGTCTCTAGCTCTCACAGGAGATGTAAACTTGGACACACAGTCATCAGACATTTCAGCAGAGGAGATCAAAGAATCAGTGAGGTTATTCCAGTCCCTGGTAGTCTGTGAAAAGAAACTACTTATGTAAGCTGCTTTTTAGGCTGAAGGTAATGTCACAGCATTAAACACTGAGTAATTGCACCTCATTTTGACTAGATCAATATTTTCTATCAATCTTTTCTTGATTTATGCAGATTCCTGCACATAAGGGAAGAGCCTACAGGGCGACTAGGGAGAAATAGTCCCCCTAAATGAACAAACTTCTCCTTATTTTCAGCTGAGGAAGAAGTGAAAATGTATAGCATATATAGGCAAATCTGAAATTTAAGTCAAAACCTCCCAAATTTTCTTAGGGAGAGACAAAACTTCTCCCTGAATTTCTTGTCTAGTTTAAACCCTGACTGTAACATAGATGTAATCCCCGTGAGAGGGTGCTGCTGTTGCAGTATATGAATATAAATAAGAGCTGTCGCAGGACAGCGTAGCTCGCCTGACTTGTGCTTTGTCACTACATCTGTTAAAATCTATGACCCATGACCTTGACCTCAAGGTCACTCAGGTGGGTCATGATGGTACAACATAAAACTTCAGACCAATGCAAAGTATCAACTTGATCAATCTACATGTTCAAGAGATATAGACTTATAAAAACATTAACCAAAACTTAAACACAAAACTTCCAAGTCCGTGACCCTGACCTCAAGGTCATCCAGGTGAGTTGTGATGTACAGCATAAAACCCGAGACCAATATCTATCAACATGCAAGTATCAACTTTATCCATCAACATGATGTTCAAGAGATTTAGACTTTAACCAAAAAATTTAACACAAAATTTCTAAGTCTGTGACCTTGACCTCAAGGTCACCCAGGGTAGGTGATGATGGTACTGCATAAAACTTCAGACCAATATCTACCAACATGCAAAGTATCAACTCGATCAATCAACATGGTCAAGAGATATAGACTTACAAAAACTTAAATCAAAAACTTAAACACAAAATTTCTAAGTCTGTGACCTTGACCTCAAGGTCACCGAGAGTGGGTCATGATGGTACTGCATAAAACTTCAGACCAATATCTAGCAACATGCAAAGTATCAACTCAATCCATCAATATGGTCAAGAGATATAGACTTACAAAAACATTTAACCAAAAACTTAAACACAAAATTTCTAAGTCTGTGACCTTGACCTCAAGGTCACCCAGGGTGAGTCATGATGGTACTGCGTAAAACTTCAGACCAATATCTAGCAACATGCAAAGTATCAACTTGATCCATCAACATGGTCAAGAGATATAGACTTTTAAAAAACTTTAACCAAAAACTTAAACACAAAATTTCTAAGTCTGTGACCTTGACCTCAAGGTCACCCAGGGTGGGTCATGATGGTACTGCGTAAAACTTCAGACCAATATCTAGCAACATGCAAAGTATCAACTTGATCCATCAACATGGTCAAGAGATATAGACTTTTAAAAAACTTTAACCAAAAACTTAAACACAAAATTTCTAAGTCTGTGACCTTGACCTCAAGGTCACCCAGGGTGGGTCATGATGGTACTGCGTAAAACTTCAGACCAATATCTAGCAACATGCAAAGTATCAACTTGATCCATCAACATGGTCAAGAGATATAGACTTTTAAAAAACTTTAACCGAAAGTGTGACGCGGACGCACACGTACACGTAAACGTAAACGCGCACGACCGAGGTGACTACAATAGCTCTATGCACTTCGTGCAGGCGAGCTAAAAAGGAAAAAGCATGAAAATAAATGGGGGTTCACATGACATTCTCAAAATCTTGATTTTAGTAAGTGGAGGCAAGTGAGAAAAGCTTTTTAAATGCTTTTTCCCAAGGTGATGATCAGTAAATAGATGCCTATGTATATGAAGATAGATAGATTAAAGTTTGTATTCACACTTTGTTTGTATTCACACTTTGACTTTTCAGTGATTCTACGAAAATTTTCGTCTCATGAAAATACCATTTTTAACCATGTTCAAATCTTTTGTGAATCCTCATAAATATTTGGCAACGCTTGTGACTCAATAATAAAAATAGTTACATGCCAGTTAGATAGGAATTGACTCTCTAACATGCTTGTCTGAGAATGATTTACGATTTAGAACTATACATATTCCATCATGCAGATTATCAAATGCAGGATTTTATTTTCATAATGCATACCCATTGGAAGAAGAACAAAGTTTCAAAGTGAAAACTCTTGGTCAAGTCCAGTTCTTTTAATGGATGAGGCAAATAGTCGATACCAAATGTTTTATGCATTTATCAAAGCTTTATATATGTCTATAATATATAAGGCAAGATTAAATGCAAGATTGACAGTAACAGTGATATATACACATTATTATTACTTCAGTAACTTGATCGGATGGGTCGAATCATGTCGAGTAGCTGCACCAGGAAAGACCTGATCATGCAAGTTGAAGATGAGCATGATCTGGTCTTTCCTGGCACAGCTACGAGATGTGGTCTGTCCCATCAGATCAAGTTACTGAAGCAATAACGATACCTACAATCTGCAATGTCACTAAGAGTTCTATAAAATCTTAAAACCGCAGCGTTGTGATGGTGTACCATACGACATTGCGCCAAAATTTTGATGATGTAACGTACCAATTTTTACGTCAGAGCTAGAAAAGTAGTTAAACTTTGTTGATTTTGTTCCTTTGATGACAAGCGAACCATCGACACGTCTGAAACAGTTGTTGTTTTACAATATAAAACAAAAATAACTTTGGTTGTCATTCAGATTTAGATTCTGGCTTTAGGTGCTGGATTTTATATTGTTGGGTAAAAAATGTAGGATGGTGATACAGAATCGTGTCAGATTAGTAGTGTGAAATAAGATTCCATACTTTTGTGTTGGAATATGGATAGTATCAATGGTTATTTTTGGTAGGTATATAATAAAAGATGATTGCAGTATAGGCAACTCTATCTATTTTGGGGATAAAAATCCTCTTCTGCTTCTCAGCTCACAGCTGTATCATGTGCATAGTAAACAATTTCAGAGGCAGAAACTTTGCTTAGGCCTTATTAAAAATTTGTGGGTTTTTTTTTTTTTTGCTTTTTTTTTAATTTCTTTTATCAGTTTTATCAGCTGTTTGGATTTTATAAGAAGATATAACCATGAGTGAACATTGTGAATGATACCATTTGCAATTGTTTCCCCTTTATTATCACACACTATTGTGTGTATATTACCCTCTTTGTGCAGTCTTACTCTTTGCTGTATGAATTAAAAAACTGCCTATATAATTTTGCAGTGAAGCCAGATCAAACTGGTCAGAAGCCTAGGCTGATCCAAGTTGTTGCTGATTAAAAAAAAAATGAATTGTTGTACATCTATTGTGACACAGTGGCTCAAATACCAGTGGTAGAACTAAGCTTTTGTGAGGGTAGTATGTATATAACCACGACACCAGTTCTAGTAGAAGCCTTATGGGGCACAGAAAGCAACAATTTCTTTAGAGATAGCTTCTGTTGGCAGTATTTAGCAATTTTCTTTCATTTTAATGGCTTTCTAGTCATCAGCTTATTAAAGGTGTTTGATTACAATAAAGTCTTTTTAAGAACATGAATTTTATCGAGAAATAGTGGAGTGGCTTAGTGAGAGATTTTGAGGAAATACTTCAGTTGATGATACAAGCATGGAATTTTCACCACATGTTCTTTACATGACACACATTAAATTCTGATCCCTGGCCACTTGAAATTACGCCATTTTAAAGATGGCCGCCAAAAAAACAAAATGGCCGACAATTGTGAAAGGTGTACATGTAGTAAATTGCTCATACCTTAGGTTCTTTTCATCATAGAACAACAATATTGATGCCAAAATGAAGCTAAATGATTGTTCTTACAAATAGAGTTCCAATATGCAAATTACCTAATTTGCATATTTATGAATATTAAAGAGTTAGTAATTTTTTGGCTAAAGATTGAGAAAAAAACAACATTATTTTCTGAACGATGTAAAATATTAAATGAAATAGATAACTGTGGCTTTGATATTGCTAGACCATAAATTATCATAAATTGACAAAAGATAATTAGCCTGTTCATGAATATTCATTTTAGAACATTTCAAGGCTTTGTATGTTCTTACCTATCAGTTTGGTTTAGAAAGTTCATACAGTAAATTGCTCATATCTTTGGTCCTGTGCACAATAGAACAACAATATTGATACCAAAATGAAGCTAAATGATTGTTATTACAAATAGAGTTCAAATATGCAAATTACCTCATTTGCATATATATGAATATAAATGAGATTTTTGTTTTGCTAAAAAAATCTTATTCACTGAACGATGTAAAATGTTCATGGTGTAGATTGTCTATAAATATCACCTTTGAACATTGTAAAATAAATGTCATTAATATAAAATCTATGCCATTGTGCTTTCCTTCAAAAAGTGGGAGCTAAGTCTTGAAGAATTTAGTTTCTACTTTGCGAACAACATCATTCCTTTTTGTCACTATGACCTGTGCATAATTCTGCACAAGAATAAATTTATCTACAAGAAACCCAAATATTTCCGTTTTGTTTTCATCACATCTGATGAAGTTGTTCCATGAGGTCTGCAGTTACCAATTACCTTTCAGTATACACTAGTTACTATTTTCTGCCCGGTCTCATCGTTGAGAATATCTTGGCGATAAATAAAAAAAAAATACAACCTGGAATGTTTTCTGGCATATGACTCAATATGAGATACGATCGCCTTCTTGGCCTAATCTTCAAAAGGTTTTTGATGCTCCGGGTTAGACTACTGTGACCATGTGTACTTGGAGAAAGCAATTAGCTAAGAACTTGCAAGTATGTTGTCGCCCATTCTGGTATGCTTGGAATGAGCCGTACGTGCAATTATGAATTATGATTTTTTTTTATTTAACTGATTGATGTGTTTATCAAATACAAGAGAAGCACTTGGGCACTAACAAGCTGCTCTACATGGCTGTTGTTGATCTGAAGAAAGCAATTGATCGAGTCCTGAGGGATGTAATCTGATGGGCAATGCGAAACTAAGAGTTGACGAATGACTAGTGCGTCTGGTCCAGTCCATGAATTAGATCATGAAAAGCAGGGTTAGAGTGGGAAGTGGATACAGTGAGGTGTCAAAGTAGGCGTTCATCAGGGCTCTGTCCTTAGCCCGCTACCCTTCATCATTGTGCTATAGGCTTTATCCAGGGAGTTCCGCACAGGCTGCCCTTTGGTTCTGCTGTATGCAGATGACTTATGATATGACACTGTCGAGTCCATGAAAGAACTACCTGTTAAGTTGAAGACTTGGAAAGCAGAGATGAAGACGAAAATTCTTTGTGTGAACATGGGGAAGACAAAGATCATGGTCTCTGGCCTCAATCTGAACCTTCTGAAAAAATCTGGAAAGAATCCGTGGCGTCTGTCAGACAGGTGTAGGAAGAAGTGCCGTCTTCTGTGGTGGATGCTTGTCCTGGATCCACAAGAAATGCAGTGGAATCAAAGGCTCCTTGCAACGTTGCAACGTGATCTCATGATTTCAGCTGTGCTGGCTGCCTAGGAAAGGCGCGTCCCATAGACGGAAGGCTAGTGAAGGAGGTTCTTGTTGATGACGAAGCAGTTTAGGCTGTACCAGGGTTCTGTTATCTGGGAGACATGCTTTCTGCTGGCGGAGGTTGTGAACTGGCTACAGTCACGTGCTACACATCGGCTTAGGGTAAGTTTCACCAACTACTCCCTCTCCACACCAATCGCAATCTGCAACGTTTGACCAGAGGTCGAGTGTATTCAACTTATGTACTGCCACATGCAGCAGAAACATGGGCAATAACTGGCTACACTTTGTCGCCTGCAGCGCAATGACCATGCAATGATGTGCTGGATCTGTAATTTCAAGCCGAATGATGAAGTAAGCTCAGACTCCCTTCTCTCATAGCTTTGACTTCAGGATATAGATGTAGTGCTTCGCTCCAGCAGAATAAGATGGTATGGTCATGTAGAGCGCATTAAAGGCTTTATTTCTCAAGTACGCAATCTAAAGGTAGTTGCACAGAATAGATCCGGCAAGCTAAGGAAATCATGAGATGAAGTGCTGTTGGACGACAAAAAGAAGGTTAGAATGGATACTGCTGATCCGTAGAAACGCTCAGAGTGGAGAGGTCTAAGAATAAAAATAAAACTGAGATCCTTTAAGAGCAGTGAGTATATTTGTGAGAAAGGTAATGGGCCATACCGCGGTTTCGGCTATTCGAGCCTCTTCAGTGACCCTTTAGAATTGGTAACATGCAGCCAAAAAGGATTGCTGTAATTTTGCAACTTTGAACAGGGTAGTCAATAATAAACACTTGTTTAATCAAAATGGGGCCAAATACAGTAAACGTTGGTTAGAAAATGAATCTTAAGCGATAATAATTTACAGATTTCTCAAAATACCCAATCTGATCTCAAACGACCAAAAGGAACATATAATCTGCACTATGAACGATGTACGGGGAGACTTTTTAGGGCCACCACACGGTACAACACCAGCTGCATTAATAGCAAATAAAGGTAAAACTGAGATCCTTTTAGAGCAGGGAGAATATTTGTGAGAAAGGTGATGATACCGCCGTTTCGGCTATTCAAGCCTCTTCAGTGACCCTTTAGATTTGGCAACATGGAGCCAAAGGGAATTGCTGTAATTTTGCAACTTTTAACAGAAGGAGGCTTGTCAAACAATTCCAACCCTCAGATGAGGACAAAGGACTATAAAAAGGATATGATGATGATATGATCAGTCGACAGACTTAGTAGATCCAAGCAAATAATTGATGGGAAATAATTTAACCGTTCATATTCATAAATATGCAAATAAAATAATTTGCATATTTGAACTCCATTGGAAAGAGCAATCATTATGCTTCATTTTGGTATCAATACTGATGTTCTATAATAAACAGGACCTAAGTTATAAGCAATTAACTGTATGATCTTTTTACACTAAACTGATAGATAAGGGCATACAAAGCCTTGAAATATTCTAAAATGAATATTCATGAACATGCTAATTAGCTTTTGTTAATTTATGATAATTTATGGTCTAGCAATATCAAAGCCATAGTTATCCATTTCATTTAACATTTTACATCGTTCAGAAAATAAGATGTTTTTTCTCTCAATTTTTAGCCGAAAAGTACGATCTCATTAATATTCATAAATATGCAAATGAGGTAATTTGCATATTGGAACTTTATTTCAAAGAACAATCATTTAGCTTCATTTTGGTATCAATATTGTTGTTCGATGATGAAAAGAACCTAAGATATGAGCAATTTACTACATGTGCTCCTTTCACAACTGTCGGCCATTTTGTTTTATGGCGGCCATCTTGAAAATGGCGAAATTTCAAGTGGCCAGGGATCAGAATTTAATGTGTGTCATGTAAAGAACACATGGTGAAAATTTCATGCTTGTATCATCAACTGAAGTATTTTCTCATTAAGCAGCTCCACTAAAATATTAAATAAATAAGTCTTTGTATAATGTTTTGGAAACAGCAGGGTGCCCCTTTTGGAAGGCGGAGGTAGATTTTCCATTTTTAAAATGAGGTTAGGGTGCTTCCCTTTTTGACATTGTTCTAGCTCTTAAAATAAAATACTCCTCTTAATTAATTTAGCTTATTTGTTAATGGCAGTAACTTTCAGAGAAATCAGTTTGGTAAACAGTGCAAACCCAGATCTCCCTCCTCTATGACTTAGAAGAGTCACAGTCTACAAACTTTTTTTCACTTTTTCCCTTTATCATAAAAGCATCATTCTAGTTGCTTGCAAGTGATGATTTCTTGTTTTTCTAGACTCGAAATGTCACATGATTTTTAACATTTAAGCAACATCATGAGAAAACTAACATTTTGCATAATGAGTACACAAAGGTGCAGATCAGCTTTGCAGTAACTGCGAATCTGATCGGAGCTACATTTTGCTACATTGATAGTACAATGCCTCCTGTTTCTACATCCAAAATTTGCAGCCTCTTCTATGCCTGTACAGCTCGGTTTGTGTGGGACTTGTTCGGAAACCACATTGCTGGTTATCTCATGGCGCGGCTCATTGATTGTTTACGTCGTTTGCATTCCTAGATTCTTAAATGGAACTTCATGTACCTGCTTTGAGTGCACCACCAGTTTTGTAAAGTGGCAAACACAATCATGTCGTCACATTTGCCTATAAATGAGCTGCTGTGAGAAAATTAATTTTAATTAAAACGCATCCTAAATTCTTCAAATTATTACAGTGAATAAGAATTACCATTTCTTTTAAGGATTTTTATGGTAACACTTAAAAGGGCAGGAGAAATGTGATCAGACTTTCATTTGTTCTGCATACAGAAAATAATTTCCATGGCTTGTCTGTGTATTAGATCATACCAGCAATATTTGAGGCGCCGCATCAGAAAATCAGATTTTTGCCTATGCGAAAACAAAGCCGCAGATCAGCTTCGCAGTAACTGCGAAGCTGATCAGCGCCTTCGTTTTCGCTACATGGATAGTACAATACCTCTTCTAGTAAAATCCAAAATTTCAAGCCTCTAGCCATCTTCTGTGCCTGCACAGCTCAGTTTGTCTCAGACATGTTCAAAAACCGTATTGTTGGTTTTCTCATGACATGGCTTATTTAGAATCGTGAGAAAAACTACAAACTGACGTGTGTGAAAACCTCTTAAAAGTGTTTGTTATATCTGTATTTGAGCACAATTTTCACTGATTTAAGAATTGTTTTAATGCATTTTTTCATTAAAACTCATGCAGTGAATGAAATGTGCTTTCAAAAATGAAATTAAAAAGATTTCCTGAAACTCAGAATATATAGGTTTTCCTGAGTCTCATCTTACTTGGAATGTTAGATTTAATTTTGCATTTATCTCTTTTAGTATTGATTTGTGCCGTATTCCCAAATGGAAAATATAGAGAGGGTTTGAAAATTGAATTTCTGGTGTCTTTAGAAAGGCATTCTTCATGTTGATCAATAACCATTACTGGTTTCTGTGCTAAATGGTTGAATGACAGAATTGTTAATAGTGTGGATTCAAACCAGACGTAGAGAAAAGTGAATGGTGGTCATCCATTCTGCAGAATGGCGGCTACTTAGACCAGCTATTACCACAAATTCCTGTCCCATTTCTTAGCCATCATTCGATTTGTGAAGAGTCTAGCATATTAATGTGTTTTTCTGCCTCTTTGATTCCTGGAAGCGTTAAATGTTGCATAATGTGTCCTTGAGCAAGATGCAGTTTGCTCCCTGACTGCTATATGATAGTACATGTACTGGCACTACAAAGAAAGCTCTATCCTAATGACCAAAAAATTGTTGCATCTACAGGGGCGGATCTAAGATTTTAGAAGAAGAGGTTCAAAATTAAAAGGGGATTTGTTTTTCATATGTTCCCCTTCATTTTCCTAAAATTTAATCATGAAAATGAACTAAGTTGGTCACAGAGGGGGTTTGAGGGAACTCCCTGAAAACCCTCTAAATCTGCCTCTGATCTAAGGAATCAAATCAAACAATGTGACCATTTCTCTGTGTCAGTGATTGCTGTGGGTCAGAGTGTTAAAGGATGCATATCACATGTAATTGTCCTTCACCTTTACACCATGACCTGGTGACCTTGACCTACATTAATAAATTTTCTGGTTTCTTTGATTATATTGATAGCATTTAGGACTAAAGTGAGTTTCTGAGCTTTGCTGCATATTTTGTCCTTGACATAAGTTTTCCAAACATGCTGGTCATGACCTACTTTACTTGACATGGGCTACATTCCCTTTAAGAACATTTTACTGTGTATCTAGATCTTCAAAATAATTTTTTCTTCATTAGTTATAATGGCTCATGAGTATAAAACTTTGAATGGTAGTTATCCTTAACATACTTTAAGAACGACTTTACTCCTTATGCCCTACATTTCACTCTCCAAATATACTAAGTCCTAGCACGTTTGTTTGCAAAGCTATATGTACAACCAAATGAAAATTTAGGGTTGATCTTCTAAAAGCCAAAAGCTAATTTGTCAAGAAATTTGGTCATGAATGCCATATTAGTTCTGCTTTTGTATGGAAATTGCTTAAAATTGTCGAGCACAGCAGAAATAATTTTCCTCCCAATGTTCCATTATTTGCTCAAATATAGACTGATTGTAAGAGTTGTGCCATAAGTAAATCTGTCTTTGTGTAGTTTATTCTCATCAGGCCCTGAGGTTATAATACTTTTTTCCAGGGTTCGAAAAACCCGGGTATTAAACCATAAAACCCAACCCAGTGGGTTTCTGCGGGTAAACCCGTATACCCACTGGGTAGCGGGTAGTGACCAGTATTAGAAATTTTATGATCTTTATATCTAATGATGATACTCGAGTATTGAGCAAGGTATTAAGGCATTTTAGAAATGAATGTACAAGTAACAAGACATTTGAATTTATCTCATTTCGTTTGTGTGAAGCAATCCCAAAAGAACAATCAGCTATTCTAACCAAGCTGGCAAGATTGCATTAGAGGTGTTTGACGATTAGACAAGATTGAAAAGATACAGAGGTTTTAACTTCTCGTTGAGTTTTTTTGTTGTTGTTACTAAATGGCTGATCAACATGCACAGAAGAAAGACTTGGTCTGTGACACACTTATGATAAGAGAACGGTGAAAGATATTTCTACTGCCATAAAAATAATCAGATAAATCTAGCTAAGTCACATTTTACTTATAATTCATCATTTAACTACCATGCCAGATGTCATTACAGCTAGACATACAAGGCAGTCAACTAAGTGACATGAATTTAGAACAAACATACCAAACAATTAGTTAACAACCTCATTTTAGCAGTGCCTAAATAGGTGTCATATGGGGTATTGTTATAAAAGTGTTATCAACACTTCCTAGAGCATTAATTAGGTGAAAACACAAACAAAGGATTAAAGCAATTGTCTATTATTTAATTTAAATGTGAGAGACTGATTGATGTATTAAATGTGAGAGACTGATTGATGACATACTTTCATTGCTAGCTTTCATTGAAGTACAGTTCTAAAACTATCATTAGCAGTACTAATATTCAAAATTGATGGTGTCATGGAATTTTAGTGGATGTAATATAAAGTACACATTAGTAGTAAATTTTACTTAAGTGTATGTTTTTAAAGAAAAAAAATGTATTTTTTTGTATGTCAAATTACTGTAAAAAACACAAATGTGAACATCAAAAATAGTGAGGACCCACTAAGTACCCACTTTTTCAAAATAAGGCTTAAAGCCCAACCCAGGTTTACCCGGGTAAAACCCATGGGTAAACCCGGGGAGAGATGGGCACTTCGAACCCTGCTTTTTTCTAGCTCAGCTCAGCTGAGCATGAAATTTCAGCTGTTCATAAATGTTGAAATAGTAAACATTAGTGGAAAATTCAGGTTCAAAACTCAAAAAACAAGTAATTTATCCTGCTCATAAAATGTTAAAATGCCAACAATTGTTTTAATATTTATGAGCAGGATAAATTTTAGTCTCAGTTGAGCTGAGCATGAAAAAAAGTTTTATAACTTTAGCCGCAGGAGGTAGATGAAGGTTTGACGATTCTGATATAAGAGTTGGAGGGATGGCACTTGTTCATGGCATGTAGCGACTTTGTAATAAGGCAACTTACCTGTATTAGCTGGTAGCCTTGTAACAGTTGGGGACAATTTACAGGCATTTGCAATTTTCATTTTTTTTTTTTTTGTTCAACTTTCACAGACTGCATTAGCATTTTCAGCTTTGTGGAAGGCTTTGAAGAACAATGTCAGAACCAAGTTGTATGTTGTAACAAATGTATTCGACTAGGTTATCACACTTTATAAATACATGTACAGTTGCCCACCCAAGATAAATAACTGTAAAATGAGCCGCCGCATCAGAAAACCAGCAATCTGCATATGCGAAAACAAAGACGCAGATCAGCTTCGCGGTAACCGCGAAGCTGATCAGCGCCTTTGTTTTCGCTACACAGATAGTACAATCCCTCTCCTACTTAAATCCAAAATTTCAAGCTTCTAGCCTGCTTCTGTAGCTGTACAGCCCGGTTTGTGTCAGACCTGGTCAGAAGCCCAAATTGTTAGTTTTCTCCCACACAGGCTCAAATTTTAATTGTTATGACTGTCTTCATGGTAGCTGTTGCTCTGAAAGAGTTTTAAAATATATGCGCATAATGATAGAAATGACCATGGTTACAATTGTCCAAACCAGTGTTAAGTTTTCATTAGAATAAGTTCCATGTTCATGAAATGTATACCCCATTATTAAAACGCCACTTTTCTATATAGTAAAACTGGGGTTTCCAGGGATTCTCTTATTTTAGATCTGAAACATAAATTGTGGGTACTCGTTAGAACCGGTTCAGTGCCCTTAACTTGTACCCACAATGAATGTTTTTAGCAAAGATATGGAAAATATAAAAAGAATTCAGCTGAAAATTTTCATTTTTACAACAGAAAATACATGTAATACTTTGTATTGCATGAACATAATGTATTTGGAGAAGCTTTTCAGACAATGGATATGACATAATTACAACCAAATCAAACACTTCATTTCTTGACAATTTTGGTTTTCGACTAGGTCCGACACAAATCAGCTTGTACAGTCACAGAAGCAGGCTAGAACCTTGAAATTTCGGATTTAAGAAGAAGAGAGATTGTACTATAGAGATATAAAAACAAAGATGCTGATCAGCTTCGCAGTTACTAAGCATTTTGTTGGTTTTCTCATGCAGCGGTTCATGTATTGTTCTGGTTATGCCATGTGGAGTGATATGAGAATGCAAGGAAATACATATCATCCGTCGGGAGTCAAAGCCTTGTAACTCTACTGTTGGTCAAAATTCTTTTTTGACACTGAGGGAATATAAACCATTCGGCACACATTCTATCACATAATCGTAGTCCTAGGCTTATCAGAACTCATTGACAGCATCTTTTCTCTCTCCTGAAAAGTTTGAAAATCAAAGATACTGGGATTTGATTCCTGAGCGACGACGATATAATGGAGGTGACTTCTTTGACCAAGAGGCAATACTGATCATAACATCAGGAAAACATGTCCGTGTAGTGTATACCCCTTAAACCCCACTTTTATGTAGTAAAACTGGGGTTTACAGGGGTATACAAGTTTTTCTTATTTTCGCTCCAAAACATAGATTGTGGGTACTCATTAGAACCGCCTCGGCGAGGTACCCACAATCATTTGTTATATACAAAAATGTTAAAAATTCCAAAATTTTTCAAATGAAATTTTCAATTTTTAGAATTGAAAAAAATCTGTATATTGCATGGGCATGTTTTTGTAATGATATCAACCATATCAAAGCTGTAGGATCAGGGGAGCCGCGACGTGAGAAAACCGGTCTTCGGGGTTTCCGACCAGGTCCGACAAAAACCGACCTGTACAGTCACAGAAGCGGGCTAGAAGCTTGAAATTTCGGATTTAAGTAGAAGAGGAATTGTACTATACGAGTAGCGAAAACAAAGGCGCTGATCAGCTTCGCGGTTACCGCGAAGCTGATCTGCGCCTTTGTTTTCGCCTAGGCAAAAATCCGGTTTTCTCACGATGCGGCTCAGGGGATAAGTGTTGGACTCCCAATCCAGAGATCCTGGTTTCAGAATGTGCCTCTGTTACATGTAGGTTGTGTCCTTCACTGGCTTTAACAAGACACTGTTAGTACTACTACTACCTATAGTACTGGGTATGTACCGAGAATATGATGGCTCTTTCCGGACTGAAAAATTGTTGATTGGGATGTTGGCCATTTTCATGAAGCAAAAACCATTACTGCGTCTTGTGTCTTGGTGAACACTTTTAACCCAGAAATGGCTGTATAAAAACATAGAATATTTAAATAATGAAGAGAAAAATCTTTCTAGAGGCAAGTTTGCGAGACATTAGATGAACATGTGTATTATCTGTTGTAGTCTAAGGGAGGTAACTCAGTAGTCCTTTGGAAAATAACTTAATTCTTGAAATTCCTGCTATAACACAGTTATCTTCTCACTAGCTGATGCTTGGTCTTCTTCAGTACATGTATCAGTAACAAAAAGTGGTGCGGATAAGGCAGCCATATTGGCCTGGTTAACTATCCCAGAGGCAATACTGTAGTGCCGATATTGTTTTTCCTTCCGACTTTCCAGAAATTCATCCACTGATCGTTTTATCATCCTTAGAATTGCTAACACCACATAAAGTCCTGGAATTGTGAACATGACCCATATAGGTATAATAGAGGCTAACTCGGCGGCAGGCTGTGCGAGCGAAAAACGTAATGCGGCTAACACAATTAAACAGTTGAGGCTGGAAGTTTCTAAAGCTATCGTTTTACAGAAATTTGATTTCTGCCGGAAAATTATCGCTAAAACTGTCCCAACTAGAACACCACATAGCGGCAGCAATATGGCCGCCAAAACGGTCATTTTGTCTATAACTTCAAACACATACATGTTTATGTACACTCCGAGCGTAATGTAAAGAATGGTGGCAAGCAGTAACACTGGTTTTATAAGCCATGTAAGCAGTCCGTCTGCTATTCCCGGTTTGAACCTGTTTATCACTAGTCCGGCGGTATATGCGAAAAATGTTGACGCCAGCCAGATTTCAAAGTTGTATATTGGAATAATTTTTGAGCCTTCAGATTTTTGGAAGTATTGTCCGAGAACGAATATCCATAATGGTGCAGTACCTGAAAAAGAAAAAAAGAGTAAAATATACCATATAATGTAAACAATGATCAGAATGCTTCTTTTGTTTTTGGAGTAGTCCCAGCGGGCACATGACGTCATTTTTTGCACATGATGTCAACAAGACGTCAAATCAACGTCGATGCGACGTCATGACATCGCATCGACATCGATCTGATGTTATTCTTACGTCATGTGCCTGCTGGGAGTGAACCTGGGTTTGTAAAATTGTCGTGGCTCTGTTCCAGCTTGAATGAAAAGTTGTTTACTGAGACAGTAAGGCTTGTTAAATGTGTTAAGCAATAATTGTCTTTGGGAAAAGGCCTAGGGGATTTTTGGCTTGATTTCGGCTTCATGTGTTGGTAAAAAATTGAATTTTGGAATTTTGAGGAGAAAGGTATTGCAAATAGCAGGTATAGGTACCTGCTTATAAACTTTAGCACAACTATCACATTCATATTACACATGTTGCCATGGCAACGCTCCGAAATGCATAGAAATACCACTTTTTGCAATTTTGGGTCTATTTTTCACCACTCAACATCAATTTCAACTACATGTACCGGCACACCACGACAAACAATTTCTTATTATGAAATAATTATGAAGTATCATCCAGAGATATTGTATGCTATTAGTATCATTTTGTTCGTCATGTGGGCTGGCACTTAAAAATTAAAAAAATGTGTTCAGGAATGGTCCAAAATAGACCAAAAAGTGCAAAATGTGCTCTACCTATGGTTCTTTTGGGCGTTGCAATGGGTTGCAATGGCAACGCGTTGCAATGGCAACGCATTGCAACGCTTGTAGGATAAATGAAGAGCTTGTTTTTAATAGAGGAGACATATGGCTGTTTTAAGAAATAGTTTTCTCACCTAAATTCCAAAATTTATTTTTAGCTAAATCTGACGCCAAAATCAGGTGTTGAACACCCTAGTCCTTTACTAGTACATGTAACACAAATGAGGTGGTGGTGTGGGGAGAGTGCCCAACATGATCAGAAATTATATTAGATGGGTTTGCTCCTGATAAAGCCCTGTAACAGTTCAACCGATTATCCTGGTAAGTCGGAAATCAATACCATTGCTAAACGAGACTGTCCACCACAAACGGACAAAATACCTGCAACATTTGTCAGACTCTTAAAGAGTCTGGTGCTGCTTATTTTTGTCATTTTGTATAAGTTCAAGCTTAAGTTGCTCTACATAATGAAGGTAGAAAAGCTAGAATAGTGTGATTATTATGTGAGCCGCCTCATGGGAAAACCAACAATCTGCATAGGCGAAAACAAAGGCGCAGATCAGCTTCGCGGTAACCGCGAAGCTGATCATCGCCTTTGTTTTCGCTACTCGGATAGTACAATTCCTCCTCTACTTGACTCCAAAATTTCAAGCTTCTAGCTATAGCCTGCTTCTATAGCTGTACAGGCCGGTTTGTGTCAGACCTGTTCGGAAACCACATTGTTGGTTTTTCCACGAGGTGGCTCATATTGTAAAAGCGCCATATTTTGCACTTGTTCTGCTACATTTATATTGTGCCATATTATGAGAAACCTGGCTTTTGGAATGGCAAAAACCCCAAGATGTAGATCAGTTATGCAATAACTGCAGAGCTAGGTCTACTACAGTGATTCAGTTCCACTCTTAAGCATCTGGCCATCATCAGAGGCTGTGCAGGCTGGTTTGTGTCAGACCTTGTTGAAAACCACAAAGACCCGCTGTTTTCTCACATCATTCAGAGCTTAATATTGAAGACAGGCTAACTGTCACAATGTACAGTCTCTCCCAGGAATATTAAGAGAAAATCTTGACACAAGAGGGAGCGTATATGAAGTATTTACGTAAGGCTTCTGTCTGTTTCTGTCATATTCACAATTGATGTAGAGGTTCTAAAATTCTGGTGCTTAGTGAGATGTATGGTGTAGTCGCACATGCTCAATACGACTGAAACGTGTATGTTTGGCTCAAGAATCATTGTTATCACATTTAAACTATACCAGCATAGCTGCCGTTTGATTGCAAGCAGTCTAGAAGTATATGTTGTCAAAAATTATAACCTTTTCACTGAACATTTTTTTTTACACTGAACAGAAGACTAACCATAAGAAAGTGCTTTCAGTCATTTGTATTTTTCTGAATATTCATCACAGAACAGTGCGGTCAGTGGCATGTTCTATAAATGAGCCGCCCCATGGGAAAACCAACAATCTGCATAGGCGAAAACAAAGGCGCAGATCAGCTTCGCGGTAACCGCGAAGCTGATCAGCGCCTTTGTTTTCGCTACTCGGTTAGTACAATTCCTCCTCTACTTAACTCCAAAATTTCAAGCTTCTAGCCTGCTTCTGTGACTGTACAGGCCGGTTTGTGTCGGGCCTGTCTGGAAACCACATTGTTGGTTTTCCCACGAGGTGGCTCAAATTTGATTTCCTTGAGATTTTTCATAAAAATAAAATGCCATGAAATTTGAAACAGTTTAGAAGGTTTGAATCATATTTTTTCTCCTCCAACTTTTCTGAGCATGAAATTCAGTGATGAGCAGTTTTAATTCATGCTCAACTGAGATGAGCATGAAAAATAGCTTTATTACACAAGAAAATTGAGCATGAAAATAGCTTTGTTGCATAAAGCTTTAATTTGAATTTACACAAGAAAATTGAGCATGAAAATAGCTTTGTTGCATAAAGCTTTAATTTGAATATGAAAATAGATTTTTTGAGCATGAAGACTTTAGCTTTTAGCTTAAAAACACCTTTGCTGAGCATGAAAATATTATTGTTAAGCATGAAAATAGTTTTGAGGCTTGATAATATACTCACCTAGCATTGTAACAGTACTAATGAGGTTCATGGTAAGACTTAAAGGTATATCTGCGTCACTGATGATGACAGCTACGTGACCTAGGCCGCCGCCGGGCACGCACGCCACACACAGCAGTCCGAATCGTACATTCTTTTCCAATGGTAAAAGCATAGCAAGGCCAAAGGCAAGCTGAAAAAAATATGAAATATCACAATTTGTTACATTGTTTCTGTTCCTGGACCAAACTAGTGGTAGAGTGTCTGACTCACATACGTCAGAGGTTAAGGTTCAAAAACTACTCCTGCCATTTCGTGTCACATTTGTATGGGTAAAGTTTTTAATGCTTTTATTATTCAACAAGGATTCCTAACAGCCCAAACACCACTAAGTATGAATAAAGTACTCTGAAATCTTTGGCATTGTTGCAATCAGACTCAAGATTTTCTTACTGGGTCATGTTAGTTATGTGTAAAACATCACAATGGAACCAATTGATATTTGAAAAAAGCAATGTCAGGTCTAAATTTTCCTTACAACATACTACAGATCTTCTTAAGTGAGGAAGGTTTAAAGGTGTGTTGTGGTATGCTATAGAGGGACTCAGATTCTGAGCGGCTTTGTAATTTCCGTCTTATTTGAATGCCTGAACCTAGCAGATTCCATTATTATCGTGAGTACAGGAAAGTGAGGGAATATTCTAAATCTTATTCCAGCGGAAATAATGTCTATACATCCCGAGTTCTTTTCTTGTCAGTGTATAGACGAACTTGAAATGCTAATCCGTTATTATTGAGTTCTTTTGGAGCCTTACTTGTCATTTACGTTCTCAAGTGTCTATGAAAGCATATAATTTATACAAAAGCTTCCTGTTATATGAGCCGCAATGGCAGAAAACCGGTATGCGGGGTTTCCGAACAGGTCTGACACAAACCGAGCTGTACAGTCACAGAAGATGGCTAGAAGCTTGAAATTTCAAATTTAAGAAGAAAAGGAAGTGTACTATCCATGTAGCGAAAACAAAGGCACTGATCAGCTTCGCGCTGATCAGCTTCGCGGTGATCTGCACCTTTGTTTTCGGATAGGCAAAAATCCGGTTTTCTCACGATGCAGCTCATATGTTAGTCTTGTGGTATGGAAAACATGTCTTTACTTTAGGTTTTCTAACCAGGTCCAACACAAACTGGACTGTACTGTCTTGGAAAAAAACAAACTAGAAACCAGAAATTTCAGATTTGAGAAGAGGGATTGTACTATCTGGGTAGTTGCTGATCAGCTTTGCAGTTACTGCACAACAAATATGCGCCTTTGTTTTCGCATCGAAAAAAAAAATCTTGTTTTCTCATCCTGCAGCCTATTTGTGTGTTTGCGAAAGTTGTCTTATTGATGGCAAGCGAGACTATTTAAGCCAGACTAGAAAAATCTTTCAGGAGTGTGATGTATGTGGATGAAAAATCCGTCCCCAGGGTCACAACTTGGCATGACATGTGGCGGTTCCACTTAGAGAAATAGGAGGTCGTAGATTTTGGCTAGGATTTGTGAGTGGAAGGAACCGTAAATTAAGCCATGTTTTACGATTTCTGACCAGACAGACACAGGCTGGGCTTTACAGCCACTGAGAGTAATGTAGGGGCAGGGGCAGAAAGTAAGGGGCACTACCTTCATATTTCTGAAAGGTTTTGCTATTTACAGCTATCAGGTTGCTAATTATGGTTTAACTCCTAGTAATGAGATTTATGCACCAGTCATTTGTATCCCAGGTGGCACCCCAAGGGCCGGAGAATAGTGGGGTTTTTAACTTTTCAATTTTTAAAGCCCTGCTAAAAGCCGGGCACTGCAGGGTCAGATTTGTGGTAAAATCCCTACTAGAAGCCCCGGCTTCCTGGAGGCTGACAATAATGTGGAACAACATCTGGGAGTTGTTCTGATGAAACTGAAATATGAGAGAGGGGCTTGAATTCCTGCATGTAAATGTACAGGTACATTTGCAGATTAAATAAGGACCATAAAAGTAATGTAAAAAATACAGTTAGGCCTGACTTTTTTTATTTTCTGGTTCTCGGGAGCGCCGACCCTATTTTTTCAAAAACTGGAATAAAAATAAAATTGCTCTCGCTCAATTTTATTTTTTTTTATTGCCGCCGATCGTAATTTTCCGCCCCATAGCGAAATAAAATACCGGACATTTTTCGCGGGAGAGTTGTGTGCTGGAACACCGTCAAGGCGATAATTTACCTGCGCACCGGAGTATCTGTGTCTTCAAAGACGCTTGGCGATTCTGTATTAGTAGAAACGTATGTATCAACAAGCATTTCTTAACATTGACGCAGGAAGCATGGCCGACTCGGACTCGGAATCTTACTTTAAGATTTCAATTCATTCTCTTGAAAAGAAATATGAAAGAAATGAAATCAGGCTGATAGAACTGAATACAACTATCGGGGAGTTCCTTTCCTCATTCATTCAAGAACAAAATGAAAACGAAGTTATCATTAAGCGAGTCAAATGCGGAGCCGACTTCGAAGTCAAACTACATGAGACACCAATGTCTGTCATTCACAGCTTTGGGTATAAATATTTTACAGTTCTCTTCCAATTTTGCCATTGACCATATCTACAAAAATTGCTGGTTTCCAGCTTGTAAATATTAATCAAGCCACCCATCCAGGCTGAGGTAATAATTGCCCATGTCTGCATTAATTGGTTTCCAGCTTGCAAACAATCAAGCCCCACCCCAGCAGAGGTAATTAACCCTGTCTGCATTAATTGCTGGTTTCCAGCTTGCAGACAATTAATTAATATTGGAAAAACACAGGTATTATAAATCAGCAACCCCCAATATTTTCTGATTGTTTTCAAGCAGATGCCCTGTAAACCCCACTTCCCTGTAAAAATGGTGTTTACCAGGGTATTCATCATATAGGCTTGTTATCCTGATGTAAGTCAGCATAAAAGTGTTTTCTAGTTATACAAAAATACTAGTCAGGCATAAAATAAAATTTTGTTTGTTTGCAATTGCCTACCTACCCACTATTTTTCCTCCTACCCAAAATATTTTTTTGGGTTTTCTGGACGTTTTTTTTTTTTTAATGACTGCAATTTGCAGTGTGGCTAAGGGCGATTTAGTAATATGATAATTTTCAGTCAACTTTTATAGGCTCTGTTTAAATTGATTAAGATTCCTGTTGGGCTTGAGCACTGAGTTGCTTAATTACATTATTACATGTATATTAAACAAAATATATACTGCATATTTCCACATGACCAAAAAAAAAAAAAAAAAATCCGACCTACCTACCCACACCTTCAAAACTCGGGTAGGCAATTGCAAACAAACAATTTATTAAGGATGGCCTCAGCATAAAGTGTTTTCTAGTCCTATCTGATTACATTCTACACACCTTGAAATAAACCTAGTCATAGATAAAGACCAAAAAAAAAAAAAAAAAAAAAAAATTGCAATTTTCTGACTTTTATTTTTATTTTTATTTCGACTGTAAGGTTTTTCAGCTTACATTTTTATTTTTATTTTCTCCTCCTATCCAAACTTTGGTCAAAAATCTCCCGAGAACCAGAAGATAAAAAAAGTCTGGCCTTAATATCTAATTTGAATTAATGTGACCGTGTATTGGTGGGAAATTAAATCCCCGGCACATCCCAGGTACTGCCGGGACTCATCAGAGGTTAAATCCTGGCACTTTAGCCCCGCAGTGTCCCGGCTATCCCCAGCCCTGGGGGGGGGGGGGGGGGCAGGGATACAAATAACTGGTGCATTAGAAGCATACTCTCTTGGCTGCCATCAGACCTGCATAATCTGTAAAATCATTTTTTATCAATTAGTACAAATCGAGTAAATATTTTTGTCTGTCTCCCATTTCTGCCAAATCAACAAAATCTATATTTTTCATCTTCGGCTGATCTTTGGAGATAAGAGGGGCAAACAATAAAGAAATGATGATTTCACAAATACGATGATTGATCGCGATACATCAGGCTCGAGAGACTTCCTCAGTGAGAGGAACATATTGATTCAGCCAAAACTTATTCCCAGAATATTGATACGGAAATAACAGAGTCGAAGATTATCAGTCTCCCAACAGATATATACTCATTACATTTATTAGGAGTAGCAACTCTAGAGATCTTTAAATGTCTTAGTCTTGTCCTACATTTCCACTTACAAGTCTAAGACATTTTAAATGTCTTAGCCTTGTTAGTGGAACTGTAGGGCAAGGTTTAGCCTCTTTCTTTAAATGTCTTAGCCATGTTAGTGGAAATGTAGGACAAGACTTAGTCTCTTTCTTTAAATGTCTTAGTAAAATTGTAAGTGGAAATGTAGGACAAGGCTTAGCTTCTTTCTTTAAATGTCTTAGTTTTGTAAGTGGAAATGTAGGACAAGGCTTAGCCTCTTTCTTTAAATGTCTTAGTTTTGTAAGTGGAAATGTAGGACAGTGCTTAGTAGCCTCTTTCTTTAAATGTCTTAGCCTTGTAAGTGGAAATGTAGGACAACGTTTAGCCTCTTTTTCATCAATAAGAGCTGTTGTTGACCATACAATAACCTTGTTTCATCCATCGGCTGTCTTCTATCATTTTCTAACATGGGCATCAACATCACATACATTGTGCAATGGAATGAAAATTTGTTTCTTTTTGTGAAGGTAGTGTGATGCAGATAATTAAATAATGGTCAGTGCATACTTAAATGTCTGTCCATGATCACATGACCAATATGACTTCTAAGCCTACCTAGAAAGAATGTCATATGCTTCAGACCCAAGACCTTTTGGAGCAAAATCTTTCAAGATGGTCCATCATCTGTCTACCATTTTTTAAAGAGCTTCTCCTCTGAAACCACTTGGCCAATTAAAGCCAAATTTTATATGAAGCATTTATAGGAATCTGGAACCAATGTTTATATAAATTATCCAGGTCGCATGTAAAACTGGTAAAACCCTTCAAAAATCTTCTCTGGAACTGGTGGACTTGTCATGTAGCATTAGGCACTAGAGTTCTACAGTATGTATAAATTATGACTCTATTTTATGGCAAGGTCAACCTAGGTCCCCTACACATAATGCCACATGAAAGAGAACGCAGTATTAATGGCCAAATGGAATGAAGATTGTTGATTCTGAAAAAAAAAAACTGGACCCCAAAGTTTCACCTCACCTCTTGGGCAATATACTTTTGTATATTACCATAATATTCAAACATTTGCTCTGTAGGAAGGGAGAGTGAATGTGTATTAATATATAAATAATCCAGGTCACATGACCAAGATGGCCACCTTGCCATACATGTGAAAAAAACACCTCCAGAACTGGTAGACCGATTTCAACGAAACTTGGCGTGTAGCACAGGAACTAGAGTACTTCAATTTGTACATAAATCATCACCCTGTAGTGACCTTGACCTACTTTAGGGCAAGGTAAACCTGGGTTGCTTATGAAATTGAATGGAAAAAAAAAGTGTTTGAATGTCATTGGAAGGGAAAAATCTTGCAGCCTCAGGAACTGGGCAAATGGACAGAAGAAAAACTATTTGACCCTGTTCATTTGCCCCTACTCAGGAGCTATATGTAACAAAACATCCATGTTTACTGGCATATATTCCAATCTCAGGTGAGCATTTACAGGACCATTGGTAAATTTTCTCCCCATAAATCCACACTCATATGCATTGTCTTAAAATTTTGTTTCCCCAAATATGAGTCTTTTAGAGAAAATGCATGCCTTGCTGTTTGTGTGCCAGATAAAAAAAACGACAACAAAATATCTGAATAATACCAAGACAAACCTAGCAATGACAATAATCATGTATCGTAACATATAAAATTTGTGACTTTATTGCCAATGTTGGGATTATTACATTAGTTATCTTTGGAATTAACTTAACATTGATTTTTTGCCTTTATTTCCATATTCTAGCATGTTTATTAAACCAATATTTTTTGTGACCACTATATATCACATTATTGCGGCAATTTTAGAGCAAAATTCCAAGGATATTGGTCTAGCAAGCATTAAAGTGGAAATCTCCGTATTCTGTTATTGCCTTTGTAATGTAAGCTTCTAGAACAACATGCATTAAATGAGCCGCATCGTGAGAAAACCGGATTTTTGCCTAGGCGAAAACAAAGGCGCAGATCAGCTTCGCGGTAACCGCGAAGCTGATCAGCGCCTTTGTTTTCGCTACTCGGATAGTACAATTCCTCTTCTACTTAAATCCGAAATTTCAAGCTTCTAGCTCTTTTCTGAGCTTGTACAGGCCGGTTTGTGTCTGACCTGGTCGGAAACCCCGAAGACCGGTTTTCTCGCGTCGAGGCTCAAATACTACTTATAAGTGTACATGTACATGTTATATTTGAGTTGTGTTGTGCAAAAATTGCTTTGAGTTCTCGCATCAGGATACCATGTTGTGCAGTGTATACCCCCTTAACCCTTATCCTGCTGAATTTACAATAAATAGGGTTGAAATTGGAGATGACCTTGCTTGGGACTCCATAAGTCCACCACAAAATGTCCGATCAGGGCTGTAGTTTTGACATAAGCGCTTACTGTGTATGTTCTAGAAAGAAAATGGTTACATAACTAAAATCCTCATTCAATTCTGCATCTTTACCACTAGTAATGGTTTCCCAGTGACAGGCCAGGTTTCCATAAAATCCGGTCAAAGTTGCGAGTGGAGTTTCTCAAAAATGAACCTACTGATTCGTCCTCTCAGTTCTGATTTCTTCGAAACCTCGTAGAAACACTCCCAAAGAGAATGGTATTTCTGTGGTCTAACTAGGGTTTCTTTTGTATTGAAAGACATAGACAGTTTGTGGTTTGAAATGTTTTCTTGTGAGCTGGGTTGACTACCCCTCCAAAACGGCAATTGGTGCCAACAGCATGATAAGGGATAAACCCCACTTTTTAGCTCACCTGAGCCGAAGGCTCACACGGTGAGCTAATAGGATAGCCATGATCCGGCGTCCGTCCGTCGTCCGTCCGTCCGTCCGTCGTCGTCCACAATTTCAAAGATCTTCTTCTCTGAAACCGCTTGGCCGATCTAGTTGAAATTTTATGTGGAGCCTCCTTGGGTAGTGGCATTTCAAGTTTGATTGCGAAATCCAGGTCACATGACCAAGATGGCCGCCACGCCCATATATGTTAAAAACCGCTCAAAAATCTTATTCTCCAGAACCGATGGGCCGATTTCCATGATACTTGGTATGTAGCATCGGGGACTTCAGCCCATCGTAGTTTGATAAAATGATGACCCTTGGATGACCTTGACCTATTTTACGGCAAGGTCAAATTTGGAAACATAGGCTTTTACATGGGAAAAAGTGAAAACTATGGATTTTTTGAAAACTATTGCAGCCTGAGGCCTGAAAAGTGGTAGATGCAAACAACTAATGGAGTAGATGAAGGTATGTGATAAATTTAGGTCAAGGTCATCTCTTGACCTTGGCCAGTCTGTCGTCCATACACACTTTTCAAAGATCTTCTTCTCTGAAACTGCTTGGCCAATCAAAGTGAAATTTTATGTGGAGCATCCATGGGTAAGGGAGACGAAAGTTTGATCGCGAAATCCAGGTCACATAACCAAGATGGCCGCCACGCCCATATATGGTAAAAACCACTCAAAAATCTTCTTCTCCAGAACCGGTGGGCTGATTTCCACGAAACTCAGTATGTAGCATTAAGGACCTCAGCCCATCATAGTTTGATAAAATGATGACCCTTGGATGACCTTGACCTATTTTATGGCAAGGTCAAATTTGGAAACATAGGCTTTTACATAGGAAAAAGTGAAAACTATGGATTTTTTGAAAACTATTGCAGCCTGAGGCCTGAAAAGTGGTAGATGCAAACAACTAATGGAGTAGATGAAGGTATATGATTAATATAGGTCAAGGTCATCTCTTGACCTTGGCCAGTCTGTTGTCCATACACACTTTTCAAAGATCTTCTTCTCTGAAACTTCTTGGCCAATCAAAGTGAAATTTTATGTGGAGCATCCATGGGTAGGGGAGACAAAAGTTTGATCGCGAATTCTAGGTCACATGACCAAGATGGCCGCCACGCCCATATATGGTAAAAACCACTCAAAAATCTTCTTCTCCTGAACTGGTGGGCCGATTTCCACGAAACTTGGTATGTAGCACAGAAGACCTCAGCCCATCATAGTTTGATAAAATGATGACCCTTGGATGACCTTGACCTATTTTACGGCAAGGTCAAATTGGAAACATAGGCTTTTACATAGGAAGAAGTGAAAACTATGGATTTTTTGAAAACTATTGCAGCCCGAGGCCTGAAAAGTGGTAGATGCAAACAACTAATGGAGTAGATGAAGGTATGTGATTAATATAGGTCAAGGTCATCTCTTGACCTTGGCCAGTCTGTTGTCCATACACACTTTTCAAAGATCTTCTTCTCTGAAAATGCCTGGCCAATCAAAGTGAAATTTTATGTGGAGCATCCATGGGTAGGGGAGACGAAAGTTTGATCGCGAAATCCAGGTCACATGACCAAGATGGCCGCCACACCCATATATGGAAAAACCACTCAAAGATCTTCTTCTCCAGAACCGGTGGGTCGATTTCCACGAAACTTGGTATGTAGCATCAAGGACCTCAGCCCATAATAGTTTGGTAAAATGATGACCCTTGGATGACCTTGACCTATTTTACGGCAAGGTCAAATTTGGAAACATAGGCTTTTACATAGGAAAAAGTGAAAACTATGGATTTTTTGAAAACTATTGCAGCCTGAGGCCTGAAAAGTGGTAGATGCAAACAACTAATGGAGTAGATGAAGGTATGTGATTAATATAGGTCAAGGTCATCTCTTGACCTTGGCCAGTCTGTTGTCCATACACATTATTCAAAGATCTTCTTCTTTGAAACCGCTTGGCCAATCAAAGTGAAATTTTATGTGGAGCATCCATGGGTAGGGGAGACAAAAGTTTGATCGCGAATTCTAGGTCACATGACCAAGATGGCCGCCACGCCCATATATGGTAAAAACCACTCAAAAATCTTCTTCTCCAGAACCGGTGGGCCGATTTCCACGAAAGTTGGTATGTAGCACCGAAGTCCTCAGCCCATCATAATTTGATAAAATGATGACCATTAGATGACCTTGACCTATTTTACAGCAAGGTCAAATTGGAAACATAGGCTTTTACATAGGAAGAAGTGAAAACTATGGATTTTTTGAAAACTATTGCAGCCCGAGGCCTGAAAAGTGGTAGATGCAAACAACTAATGGAGTAGATGAAGGTATGTGATTAATATAGGTCAAGGTCATCTCTTGACCTTGGCCAGTCTGTTGTCCAAACACTTTTCAAAGATCTTCTTCTCTGAAAATGCCTGGTCAATCAAAGTGAAATTTTACATGTATGTGGAGCAACCATGGGTAGGGGAGACGAAAGTTTGTTCGCGAAATCCAGGTCACATGACCAAGATGGCCGCCACGCCCATATATGGAAAAACCACTCAAAGAACCGGTGGGTCGATTTCCACGAAACTTAGTATATAGCATCAAGGACCTCAGCCCATAATAGTTTGATAAAATGATGACCCTTGGATGACCTTGACCTATTTTACAGCAAGGTCAAATTTGGAAACATAGGCTTTTACATAGGAAAAAGTGAAAACTATGGATTTTTTGAAAACTATTGCAGCCTGAGGCCTGAAAAGTGGTAGATGCAAACAACTAATGGAGTAGATGAAGGTATGTGATAAATATAGGTCAAGGTCATCTCTTGACCTTGGCCAGTCTGTTGTCCATACACACTTTTCAAAGATCTTCTTCTCTGAAACTGCTTGGCCAATCAAAGTGAAATTTTATGTGGAGCATCCATGGGTAGGGGAGACAAAAGTTTGATCGCGAAATCCAGGTCACATGACCAAGATGGCCGCCACGCCCATATATGGTAAAAACTACTCAAAAATCTTCTTCTCCAGAACCGGTGGGCCGATTTCCACGAAACTTGGTATGTAGCATTAAGGACCTCAGCCCATCATAGTTTGATAAAATGATGACCCTTGGATGACCTTGACCTATTTTATGGCAAGGTCAAATTGGAAACATAGGCTTTTACAAAGGAAGAAGTGAAAACTATGGATTTTTTGAAAACTATTGCAGCCCTAGGCCTGAAAAGTGGTAGATGCAAACAACTAATGGAGTAGATGAAGGTATGTGATTAATATAGGTCAAGGTCATCTCTTGACCTTGGCCAGTCTGTTGTTCATACCCACTTTTCAAAGATCTTCTCTGAAACTGCTTGGCCAATCAAAGTGAAATTTTATGTGGAGCATCCATGGGTAGGGGAGACGAAAGTTTGATCGCGAAATCCAGGTCACATGACCAAGATGGCCGCCACGCCCATATATGGTAAAAACCACTCAAAAATCTTCTTCTCCAGAACCGGCAGGCCAATTTTCATGAAACATGGTATGTAGCATTTGGGACTCCAGCCCATCATAATTTGTTGAAATGATGACCCTATGATGACCTTGACCTATTTTACGGCAAGGTCAATTTTGGAAACATACTGATAGGCTTTTACATGGGAAAAGGCAAAAACAAACTGTTGCAGCCTGAGACCTGAAAGTTGCTAGATGCAGACAACTAATGGAGTCAATGAAGGTAAGTAATTACTGAAGGCCAAGGTCATGTCTTGACCTTGGCCCAAGGTTATTTAAATATCAAAATTAAAATTATGGTTTTCTCAGAAATCACTGGGTTTGGAAACTGTTGCAGCCTGAGACCAGAAACTTTGCAGATGCAGACAACTTATGAAGTCAATAAAGGTCAAGGTCATTTCATTATGACTTGATACTCCAAGATCAGGCTTCAGGTGAGCGTTTTCAGGACCAATGGTCCTCTGGTTTTTATTTTTATGTTGTAAAACTGGGTGTTCAAGCACAACACAACTCAAATATAACATGTGAGCATATAGCTTACCCAGAATTCGTCTTCCGTCAGTTTGTCTGTCCACAATGTCAGAGATGAATATTTATGAAGCTAGTTGTCCAATCTGGCTTAAATTTTTATCATATATTTGGTGCCATGATGGTATATTTGGGCCACTGCTTAAAAAAATTGTGTCCAGCTCTCCTGTTATATCTAAACATTGGTAGATACAGGCCGCTTATGGTCAAGATCATTTATATGACATTGGATAAAGGTCATTTTTTTTTCAAGGACTAAATCTGAGGTGAGCATTTTCAGGACTATTGTTTCTCTGGTTCTCATTTTTTATCCAAAACTTAGATTGTGGGTACTAGTTAGAACTGCCTTGCTGATCGAGGCAGTTGTGTATGAACAATCTATGTTTTAAGTAACAATAAGAACAATATCAAAATTTTTAAACTGTGGACAAAAACATATATGTATTATGATTTTTTATAATGTGGACATCAAGGACCAAATGGGATGTTATGAACCTTACAGAGATACAGAGAAAAAGTGGGCTGATTCATGTCACATCTGAATGCTGTAAATTACAGTCAAACATTTTTTCTAAAACAAAAACTATAAATTCAATGAAACCTAGTGAGTTTAATTATTTTCTAGCTATATGGATTGATTAATCTAAATGTCAAATACATGTCTGTTTGCTTTAGATAATTGTTATAGATCAATGATCTAAACTGTGTGAATATTATATGGCAGTGCCCAGGAAAACGAAGGCCTTATGCACCAGTCATTAGTAACCACGCACCCCCACCTCCCACCACTGGGGAATAGCGGGGACTTTGACTTCTGGTCCAGCAAATCCCTGCTAAAAGCCCCACCCTGCGGAGACTGCTTGTTGGTAAAACCACTGTGGTTCTCCCTGCTATCTTTTCATTTACGACCCTTTTTGCCTATATAAAGCAAATCCCGGGTATTTCACCAGCACTGCCGTGGCAAAACTTTGGTAAAAGCCCCACCCATTTCCACGGCTATCCCCCTCCCTCCCCCGGGGCTGGGTGGTGGGGGTGGTGGTGGTTACAAATGATTAGTGCATTAATGTCAGAGCCAGAATCCCCCCTAAAATAGGACTGGTGTTGCAGAAGTCACCCTCATATTAGAGCCTGTGCGTGAGAAAACCAACAATTTGAGGTTCCAACCAGGTCTGACACAAACCAGGCTGTACAGTGACAAAAGACTGCTAGAAGCTTGAAATTTCGGATTTAAGAAGGAGAGGGATTCTACTATCCGTATAGCGAAAACAAAGGCGCTGATCAGCTTCGCAGTTACTGCGAAGCTGATCTGCGCCTTTGTTTTCGCCTATGCAGATTGTTGGTTTTCCCATGCGGCGGCTCATATTATTCTAATAATTCTAACTGTGTCGGAGTTTGAAATTTTGCACAATAATTGACCTTCACAATACTCTGAAAGCCTTATAACCTTGACCCAGTTTACATTGACCTACATTACTGTGCCCATGACCTACTTTTTTCACACACAAAAAAAAGTTATTTCACTAGATGTAGATTAGATATGGAACTTCGGTTATCAGACTTTTGTAAATGTGATTAGGCTCAAGTCATTTTGAGGAAAATTGAAGTACATGTATTTGAAAAAAAAAAAGCGACTGTTCCTGTTATGATATGAGCCGCGTCATGAGGAAACTGGATTTTTGCCTATGCAAAAACAATGGAGTAGATCAGCTAATCGGTGCCTTTGTTTTTGCTACACAGGATACAATTCCTCTTCTTCCTAAATCTGAAATTTCTCGCTTCTAGCCATCATCTGTAACTGCACAGGCGGGTTTGTGTCAGACCTAGTCGGAAACCCGGGAGACCGGTTTTCTCATGTCACAGCTCATTATATACTCACCACAGGCATTAGAAGAAATTGGCAACAAAATCCTATCACTAGTGACACTGGGTATTTCAACTGACGTTTTAAACTCTCCGTATCCGTAACACACCCTATTCCAAAACTGATAAGAATAGCTATAGCTGCCGCCGAGCAGTCGAACACAAAATCGGCAATTTTCTGGCGGGGAGTGACCGTCACTTTCATCTCTCCCCGGCCGATGGGTTGTGACAGATGATTTTTGGCCATTGCCATTGACGTTGTGCCGAACACGGTGACAAGAATCGTTACATAACCGATGTGCATGGCTTGTATAGTGAAATTGTTGATCGCATTGATGTGGACTGGAAATACCAAATCTCCTTTGAAAAACGGCCCGATTTTATAGGGATCGTTTGGGTCAGGTTTGACCATATCAGCGGGAATCACGAATTGAGCAATTTTTTCATCTTGAGAGAGAACTTGAGCAAAATATGTTGCATTTAAATCCAAATCACTTCCATTGTAACCGGATTCCAGTGTAATATTAAAGTGCACTGTTGTATTACAGCCTCGCACTAGGTTATTGATTGCTTGTGGTTGGAAAAATAAGCGGACCGTTCCATTATTCATCGCAGGGGATGTCAGCCTGCTGGCAGCACTCATTGTCGGCATCGGTTGTGTGGAATTGATCATTGGAAAAACGGTGGACATAATTAGGAAAATTCTAAAGACACGTATCTGAAAAATTCTGAGCATTGCAGACGACACAATATTGGATAAATTGTCACACTACTGCCATGCCCTAGTCATTGTCACTCTAACGCATCAGATAACTTCTTTGATTTCTATTTCGGATTGCTGGGTGAATTCAGCAACTTGATTCATAGGCTTTTTAGCCATATGTGAAACATTTTTCTATATTTTGCAAATCACTTCCAAAAATACTAGAATGGTTTCCTTGTATGAAGTTTTTCGTCATTCAGAATTCAGTAGGTGACTGGGTATTCTTCGATATCTGAAAAGAAAAAAATGATAACTGTTTAATATAACATGTCTGTTAGGATTCCATATGAGCACCAGTCCTATTAGTATTATGTACAGGGTTTACAACCACATCAAACACAAACTCGGCTTTTTATGTCTGGTGCATAAGAAAATCGATCATATGTAACCATGGCCCATTATATTTAGTATTTATTTAGGATTCACAACGGGGTTAGTGGAACACCGACTTCCAGTCATACTAATTATGGTTAACTCATTTAAACCTGGCGTCCTTTTTATGGGACATAGGCAAACAGTATAGCCCCAGATGTGACGCCGCAGAACGCAGCTTCCCATCAAGGGCTATTCTGTTTGCTTAAAGGAACTTCAACGAAAATGTGATTGCAATTTAAAAATTGGCTCCTGATGCCCCTGATAATAACAGTGGACTCACCCAAATGATAACAATGAGAAAGTTCATTCGTCATAAACAGGTTAACAGTGCTGATTCTTGTCAGCCTTGGGTTATCTTTTCAGGAAAATAGATACTTCCCCTTGCTCACATTTTTACAATAGAAAAAGCCCTATTCAAAATTATTTTTTGGCATGAACAAATGAAATTTATTTTGTGAACCGATTTTCAAAAAATTGCATCATTTTTATAAAATTTTTGTAATGAAAAATGGTGACATAAAAAGGCTGTTTCTGAAAGATGTTGTAAGGACAGTAACAGTTACTGCCCTTACAACATCTTTCAGGAACAGCCTTTTTTCAAAATACATAACACTTTTTGAAATGCCTTGAGATAAATATGATTATGTCACCATTTTTCATTCCAAAAAAATGATGCAATTTTTTGAAAATCGGTTACTGTGTAAAAATTAGTCATTGAAAATTTCAGACATTTATGGTATTACTCAGGCACCAAGTTCTTGTGTCATTTAAATATCTACCATTTCCTGATGATTATCTGTATACTGAAATATTGATCTAGATGCTTCCAATCCCTCTTGGAATCTTAAACAGAATAATGACTTACAGAATTCCTGATTGTGCACAGCAAAACTTTGAAATGTCACAAGTGATGTGCAATTTAACACATCAGAAAGTCTTTTAATTTTTCAGTTGTCAAGCAACGAATGAGAGCTTCTAAAAGTGAAATTGTAACTTGTGAAGTAGAAAGTAGATAGAGTAGGAAGTAGACCATCATGAGAGTAGGTCAGGTGAGTAGTGAAGTGGGTGAGTAGACTGTCGTGGGGTAGGTATGCATTATACATAGAATGTAAAAGTAAATCTACTTGACAGCTTGCAAGTTATTGTCCCCCGCCTTTTCGAAGAAAAGCGGAGGGACATAGTTTTCGGCTTTCCGCCCTTCCATCCTTCTGTCCTTCCGTCCTTCCGTATGTCCGTCCTTCCGTCCCCCTATAGTAGTATGTACCTTGCTTGCGCAACTCCTCCTACAGTTTTCTTCCGATTCTTTTGAAACTTTACAGATGTCTTTACCATGCTTTGAAGATGTGCATATCTTTTGGATATATAATAATTTATAATATATGAAAGTGAATGGACAGTGGTTACCTCGTGTGCGCAACTCCTCCTACAGTTTTACACAGATTCTTTTGAAACTTTGCAGACATCTTGACCATGCTTTGAAGATGTGCATGTGATTTGGATATTATCCTCAGATTAATTTTTGACAATTTTTTGCAATTTTAACTTCGTCGTTTTCAGACATTTTGACAATGAAAGTGAATGGACGGGTACCTCGTGTGCGCAACTCCTCCTACAGTGTTACAAAGATTCTTTTGAAACTTTACAGATGTCTTGATCATGCTTTGAGGATGTGCATGTGATTTGGATATAATCCTCAAATTAATTTTTGACACTTTTTTGGCAGTTTGAACTTAGACGTTTTTTTGGACATTTTGACAATGAAAGTGAATGGACAGCGGATACCTCGTGTGCGCAACTCCTCCTACAGTTTTAAACAGATTCTTTTGAAACTTTACAGGTGTCTTGACCATGCTTTGAAGATGTGCATGTGATTTGGATATTATCATCAGATTAATTTTTGACACTTTTTTCAATTTTAACTTAGTCGTTTTTTTACATTTTTACAATGAAAGTGAATGGACAGTGGGTATTTTGTGTGCGCAACTCCTCCTACAGTTTTATTCCGATTCTTTTGAAACTTTATAGATGTCTTGATCATGCTTTGAAGATATGCATGTTATTTGGATATAATCCTCAGGTTAATTTTGGACACATTTTTGACAATTTGAACTTGGTCGTTTTTCGGACATTTACACTTAGAATGTGCATGTGGTTTGGATATACATATTCTCAGATTATATTTCGTAACTAAACAATTAAGGCGGGGGACATAAATTCTCTGAATTTGCTTGTTTAAGGGGATGCCAATTGTCAAAAACTATTACTTGTATAATTTTTACCTGTATAAAGAAAAATGACAATTTTTCTAAGGAGACTGGGCATTCTTGTCACATTTTTGTATGAGTCATTCAAACATCGAATACATATTCTTTTATGTCCCAAACCTCAGCTCTAGAGGGCTCAGCAGCACGCTTATCAGCATTGTTCAAGTCACTTCCTTGTTTGATTCCATTGTCATCCATCTGGCATGCCGGATAAATTTTACTAAAAGCTTTCACCGTAAACATGATCTCCAATGTCTTGACTACAATCTGTGAAAGTATTTTGAACAAAAAGTCAATATTTTGGGAGAAATCATACTATTTACTGTATCTGCTGTATAAGGTTTTCAGCATATATGATAAATACCATGTTTTCCCCCGAGAAGAAATCATCTCCGAGTGGACAAACTTTCACAGATTGTAGTCTGGCTTTTGGAGATCATGTTTATGGTGGTAGCTTTTAGTAAAACTTATCCAGCATGCCAGACAGATGACAACGGAATCAAACCAGGAAGCAACTTGACCAATGCTGATAAGCGTGCTGCTGAGCCCTCTAGAGCTGAGTTTTTGGGCATAAAATAATCTGTATTCGATGTTTGAATGACTCATACAAGAATGTTTCAAGAATATCCAGTCTCCTTGGAAAAATTGTCATTTTTCTTTATACAGGTAAAATTATACAAGTATTAGATTTTAACAATTGGCATCCCCTTAAAATGAAGTAGGAAAGTAGACAGGATTGACAGTGTTGGAGTAGACCATGTTATACTGAAGTAGATTACACTGAAGTAGGTAAAGAATGTTGAAAATCAAAAGTGAACTTAAATATTTGAGTGTTGAAATTGGTGTATCTATCATAACATAACATATCATATCATAGTTACGTATAGTTATGTACATGTATGTATTTATTGGGGTCTGTTTAACCACCAGCCCCACTCCTGGTTGCACCCTTCAGTTGGATCTGATTTGATTTACATGTAATTGTTCGCTTATTGATATTTGATTTAAAATTGGAACAAAAATACATTCTATTGACACCATAGTTGAATGCATTGGAATCGTCCAATAGGGATGGTAGAGTTGACACCGCTTAGCTCTTGCTGCTAATGGCGGATATTCTATTTTCCTGTTTAGCGGGCAAACAGAGAGCAATATCCTTGAGTAAAAGTCTTTTGAGTTTACGGTAATTGTTTGATGTCAGACAAAAACAAGCCTGCTCTGCAACATAAATCAGTTGCTGCTGTCTACAAAGGTAGAAACAAAAAGCTCTTACAGGAACGAGTCAGGTGAATAGTGACCAAGCTGATCTGCAAAACACAAATGCATACTACCAAGTTTTCTTATGAGCTGTCTCAATTATATTATTAATTATTAAATTTGAAAAGAGGAATTGAGTGTATTCACCTGTTTCAGGTATCTGTCACTGAAGCAGGGAATTGATTTATCGGTAATTAATTGAGCTGCGGCAGTAAAGGATCTGTCTTAGGGGTTTCAGACCAGGTGCAGCACAAACTGAGGTGTAGAGGCACCAAAGATGGTGAAAGGCTTGTTATTTTGGGTTTAGGAAGTAGAGGGCATTTACTATCTATAATGCAAAATCAAAGATGCTGATCAGCTGTGCGGTCACAGCACAGCTGATCTGCATCTTTGATTTCGCACTTGCAAAAAAACAAATTTCCTGGAGACGAGACTCAGTTAAAAATTCTCTCAGCGAAAGCACTGGGAGTGACACAATACTATTGATTGAGCCGCATCATGAGAAAACCTAATTTTTGCATATGCGAAAACAAAGGCGCAGATCAGCTGTGCAGTAACTGCACAGCTGATCAGCGCCTTTGTTTTCTCTACTCGGTTAGTACAATTCCTCTTCTACTTGTAGCCAAAATTTCAAGCATCTAGCCTGCTTCCGTGACTGTACAGGCCGATTTGTGTCACACCGGGTCGGAAACCCGGAAGACCGGTTTTCTCGCGTCGAGGCTTGATTGGTACTTAGTTCTTCAGTGTAGAATGTGTTGTCAGTTTATCAGTCACGCAAGCCATTCTGATCATGTGGCTTGAAGTTAGCAATCCCATGCGCGGATCCAGAGGGGGGGACCGGGGGTCCGGACCCCCCCTGGAATTTGAAAATTTTACCTAAAAAAAGGTAATTTCGGGATTTTTTGGGGGTTGGACCCCCCCCCCTCGTCTGTGACCAAAAATTACCATTTTCAGTGGACCCCCTCTCATGAAAATTTCTGGATCCGCGCATGAATCCACAAAGTTTAACGCTGATCAGAAACATACATACATAGCTGTTTTGATCATGTTGTAACTTATAATTGATTGGTGCATGTACTTATTTCTTCAGTGTAGAATGTATTATCAGTTTGTCAGTCACACACTTTAGCCATTCTGAAAAAGTAGCTTAATTTTAGCAATCCACAAACGCTGATCAGATCATCAGAAACTGTTACAGACATAGCTGTTTTGGACATGGTCAGTCACAGAATTCACAGTAGAGTGATAAGCGGCGATAAAAACTTTTTTTTTTTTTTTGATTCAGTTAAACGTCCCTTTCAAGATTATTTCAGCTCATATGAGACGGGCCAATCAGTAGGTGGGGCGAAAACGGGAGAACCCCGAGAAAAACCACCTGACACACCCACAAGCAGGGCGATAAAAACTGTTCATACGAGAACTAACACAGATTTGAAACAGAAATAGCTGATTTGAGCTAAAAATTAGGTATTTGCCAAAATCAACAACAAAAGTGCAGTCAAAATATGCTGTTATCTGGAAGTCTCTTGTTCTACATGCACCAGAGTGCAAGGCCGTGCATCCGGTACCAGTATCATTTTTGTTTGAATTCGTTCTTTGAGGTTCAGGGTCTTACCATAGTAGCATCCTTGGAGATGATACACATTTGCATACTGTTCTGTCAGACTGGCATGCACAATTGGCTTAGTGAAAAGCAGTATGACTTAAATTGCAAATTCAATTACTAGCAACATTCCGACATGACCAGAGCTGTTGACTGGGACGTTAAGCATCAATTCAAACAAACAAATTAAGTACTAGGATTTATAGCATTAGCAATATTTTTATGCATAGCTTAACTGGCTGCCTGATTTTGTACATTTTTGGCATTGAAACACAGAAAAGATGGGGACAGTCATTTAAGAGCGAGGTTATTCATTTTTCTTTGTATGTATATAAATATGAGATCTACATAAATTTTTATGTGTAAGATTTAATCATATGAAAGTGCTGGATGCATGCTAATGTGAGAGGAATGTGAAGGTGCACTGTTGAAACAACTGGAATACTCGGCCTATTGCGCTTCATAATATCCATTTAGTGGAGAAGTGTTGGACAGCATGTTCTAACTGGAGTCGAATGGACTGCTGGATTGTCAAATGAAATACTAGCAGGTATAGCATTCCTTTTAAATTTAGTATCCTACACACAAAACACTGTAAAAACTGTAGAACTTAGACTTTTTGATCATAAATGATAAAGGTACTGAGTCAAAAATATCTAAAAATCTCAAGAAATTGAAGAAAACACAGTTTTTAATTCATAATAAATAGATTTTTCCCAATTCTGAAGGATTTAGTCATGATCAACTATGCATGATAAAAAGACACACATTTAAGGGACTGTCCCATCTTTTCTGTTGTTTAACAGTTTGTACCGGTATGTGCATTAATCTTTGATGGATATTTGACAATAATTATTTATATTTTTACAAAATTGTGTTTTGACAATCATTATAATTACTTTTCATTCTTGTTTTCAGCCAAATCAACTGCAGCGAAAAAGGTCAACCCAGCCCTGTATGCAGGAACGATTGTGAGAATAAGTGGTCTTCAGAAACGACCCGAGCTCAATGAGAAACTAGGGCTACTGATCACATTGCATGCCGAGAAAGAAAGATGGCAGGTCATGGTCATACACAGTGGTGAAAATGTTCTGTTAAAGCCAGATAATCTAGCGATTGATGATAAACTGTTCTTCCTCATAGTGAATGACAGAAATCTGATGGATCATGATGAGTGTCACATCCTTACACAAGGAATTGAAAAGAAGGTGAAAAGGGTCTTGCGATCAACGACAGAGCTGCCGGACGATATTTACAGGCTTATAACAGATGTTAAACCACCAGCAAATGATGGGGATAATACACCTCAGAGGAAAGTGCTTCTACTGGGACTGAATGCTTTTGGTCATAATCTTCTGCTGGATGTGATTAAGGTTGGTCAGGATAAGTTCATGGGGCGTATCATACAGTGTTATGTCAAGCATGATGGTGAACTCATTAATGGTATAGCAGTTCCAGACAGTGGCTTTACAACTAGAGAATGGCTTGGGTTGGATCCATGCAAGAGATTCAACAATATGAAATGGATGTCTCACGATGAGTTGAAACTGTTCACCTTGTATCTACAGAAACTCAGAACAGCTATTACCAATTTGGTG
Organism: Rugalucina vietnamica; assembly: GCA_964017185.1. Classification (NCBI taxonomy): domain Eukaryota; kingdom Metazoa; phylum Mollusca; class Bivalvia; order Lucinida; family Lucinidae; genus Rugalucina; species Rugalucina vietnamica. The sequence continues at coordinate 30,389,818 of OZ024873.1, read as the reverse complement.
GAGTCTGAGCTTTTAGTTTGTGCTGAGCAGTTTGTGCCACATGGATCTCTTGCTAAAAAGCGCCAGTGGGCAAGTCGCATGAAAACAACAGGAGCAAATCCAAACACAGGGTTGACCATGCAGCCAGGTTCGTTAGAGCTAGTAGACGGATACGCAGCCAGCCTAGAAGGATCAGGTCCACCCAAACACGCCACAATCTACCATGGGATTTACACGGGCAGACCAAAGCAGCTCTTGGACTTCCCGATAACAACATTGAAGGAGATCATGATTCTTAGCAAGAAAGCCTTCAGCATTCCAAACCCTGTCATGGCATTTACGTTCCTAGCCGCCATTGAATGGCATAAGAATAAAGATGCCTGGCATTATGTTGAGATTCATGAGATCTAGTTATACTTCAGATGAACTGTTGAACTATCGAAGCCATTTCACAATAAACCAATCACTTGTGGGGTTTCAGTACATAGCAGATTGCCATGGAGATGGAATGGACTACATAAGAGCCACCACATGGGAAAACCAACAATTTGCCTAGGCGAAAACAAAGGCGCAGATCAGCTTCGCAGTAACTGCGAAGCTGATCAGCGCCTTTGTTTTTGCTACTCGGATAGTGCAGTTCCTCTTCTAGTTAAGTCCAAAATTTCAAGCTTCTAGCTCTTTTCTGTGACTGTACAGGTCGGTTTGTGTCAGACCAGGTCGGAAACCACATTGTTGGTTTTCCCACGAGGGGGCTCATAATATGCAGCAAAAAACAAAGTCACTGATCAGCTGCACTATTTTTTTTTGCACCTTTGTGTTTGCATACGGTATGTCAAAACAAGGTTTGAGCTCACAGTGTCATCAGAAAACCAACAATGTGGTTTCCGAACAGGTCCAATGCAAATCGAGCTGTACAAGCTAGCACAGAAGATGTAAATTTTAGATTTAAAAAGAAGAGGAATTATTGTACTATCGGTGTAGCTGATCTGCGCCTTTGTTTTTGCATATGCAAAATGTTTTTTTTTTCTCATGTCATGGCTCAATTTGCTCATGGCATGAGTCCATCTTCAGGGACAAGTTCAGTGTACAAACTGAAGCAGACTGCACAAGGTTGGAAATAATTGGATGATAATTTAACAATAAATTTCATCAGATTTCCATAAAATTATCATAATAATTATGCTTAATTCAATAAAAGCCACTGGAGCTGTGGCATTTCTATAGAATATGCCAAGAAATGGGTTTATGGAATCTCTGGAAAATTGTTTCTTAAAGTTTCGTAAAATAGATTGCACTTGTACCTTGTTCTGCTACAATTCCATTTGAGCCGCATCATGAAAAAAACAACAACAAAAAACAACAACATTTTGCATATGCGAAAACAAAGGTGCGGATCAGCTTCGCAGTTACTGCAAAGCTGATCAGCACCTTTGTTTTTGCTCAATGGATAGTACATTTCCTCTTCTTTCTTAATCCAAAATTTCCAACCTGTAGCCATCTTCTGTGCTTGTACAGCTGGGTTTGTGTCCCAGCTGTTCAGAAACCACATTGTTGGTTTTCTCATGACGCGGCTCATTTGTGGAATCATGATTTTTAGAGAAACAATAGTTGATATTATCAGTTTTGTTAACTTGTTTGTTAGATGTAAGATGATTAGTTTTATGCTCTAAAAATGGAGCCGTATTAATGATCATTAGTTTAAAAACACCATATTAATGTGTTCATTTGAAAAGTGTTCTGCCATTTGCTTGTTTCATGATGCAAAGTTTGCAACAATGTAAAGGAAACTTATTCATTTGATTTAAACTTTAATAATTTATTATTTCCATGATGTAACAGTTAGTAACTCATTATTTTCATGATTCAAAGTTTCATCTCATTCATTATTTTTGTGATTCAAAGTTTCATCTCATTCATTTTTTTGTGATTCAAAGTTTCATCTCATTCATTATTGTCATGATTCAAAGTTTCATCTCATTCATTATTGTCATGATTCAAAGTTTCATCTAATTCATTATTTTCATGATTCAAAGTTTCATCTCATTCATTATTTTCATGATTAAAAGTTTCATCTCATTCATTATTTTCATGACATAAAGTTTCATCTCATTCATTATTTTCATGATGCAAAGTTTCATCTCATTCATTATGTTCATGACATAAAGCTTCATCACATTCATTATTTTCATGATGCAAAGTTTCATCTCATTCATTATGTTCATGACATAAAGTTTCATCTCATTCATTATTTTCTAAATGCAAAGTTTCGTTTCATTCATTATTTTCATGAATCGAGTTTCATCTCATTCAAAAGTCTCATGATGCAAAGTTTTATCTCATACAATAAGTTTCATCATGCAAAGTTTAATCTCATTCATTAGCTTTATCATGCAAATTTGCAGCTCATTCAATAGTTTCATGAATAAAGTTTCACCTCATTCAATAGTTTCATGAATAAAGTTTCACCTCATTCATTATTTTCATGAATAAGTTTCACCTCATTCAATATTTTCATGATACAAAGTTTCATCTCATTTGATTTAATAGTGTCATGATGCAAAATTTCATCTCATTTAAAACATGAATAGTCACCTGATGCGTAGTTTTGTCCTATATGTTAGATTCATGATTGAAAGTTTCATGGTAACTGTATCATGACATAAAGTTTCACTATCAAATGTTTTATCCAGTTGATTTTTTGATTCTTGATCCTCGCCAAAGTCTTGGACTGGTCTTTTACAATGTTTCACAGGCTGATTTTCTTATTGTGAAAAGTTTCGCACCATGAGGTGTTTCTTGTTGTTGTTTTTGTGAGAACTCAGTAGTTCCATCCAGTTTTACATTGTATATGAATATAATTTCACTCATTATTGTTAGTCTGGATCACAATAGTTTCGACTTAAGAGTTCATTCAGTTTATTAATTTCATCACGAAAATCAAAAATAGCACTAAATACTTTCACGAATCCAAATCATACAAATAGAGGCTTTTGTGAGTGTATGATTCCACTGATAATATGGAGCTTGCATGCCCGTCATTTGGTTTTAAGTAAGCTCCTGCCCCACATTTCTAAAACAGGAGATAAAACTAGGTTTGCAGTAGGTGTATACATATGAGATTTTGGTGCTTTTACTATTTGTAGAAATATTCATGCTATTTCCAGAAATGTCAAATGGTTCTTAAGCTATACTTGGAAAATGTCAAATCCTGATTAAGTGTTTGAAATCAATAATACTTACTATGCAAGATATCTTTTTAGGTTCCAAGTGCTCCAGTCCCAATGAACTATTTGGAAAGAAAAATGATATTATTTGTCTGAATTTAACAAATTGTTTGTATGTTTTGTGCTTACTAAAGCGTCCCAGTCAACAATTTTCATTCATGTTCAGAGCCGTCTCTTTCTAGCTATTAACTAGTATTGTGAATGTGTTTCGTGCAAAAACACAATTGCATGTCTGATTTCTGTCTGTTTATGGCATCCTCTTTTCATGAGGTAGCACAGATCATTACAGTAATATTCCTAATTTAGCTTTATGCAGATATTTGCAGCATCCGCCCACCAGAAACAAGCTGTTGCCTTAATTGGATTAGTATTCAATTTTATCCTGTTGCTTTAGTTGTAATTGAGCTGGAGCATGATAGTACAAGAAATGAGCCGCCTCATGGGAAAACCAACAATCTGCATATGCGAAACCAAAGGCGCAGATCAGCTTCGCGGTAGCCGCGAAGCTGATCAGCGCCTTTGTTTTCGCTACTCGGATAGTACAATTCCTCTTCTACGTAACTCCAAAATTTCAAGCATCTAGCCATCTTCTGTGATGGTACAGACCAGTTTGTGTCAGACCTGTTCGGAAACCACATTGTTGGTTTTCCCACGAGGCGGCTCAAATGATAGGTTCAAAGAACAATGCTGTCTAGAATATCTGCATATTGAATTAGAACTTTGTAACTTTCACTATACACTAGCTTTCCTAGCTATCGGTGGAACTTGAACTTTGATAGCTGGTGACCTTGTACATATTATGTAGCTATTAATCAAACACAATCTAGGCTGATCACTTATTTGTAATTCTGTTTGTTTTGTCATGTAATTGCTTTTAAATTCTTTCCAATCTGATTAACAGTTTCCTAGCAAATTTTGTACATGTGTGAAGATCCATTTTGTTTTCATTATGCCCCCAACTTTGAAAAAGTTGGAAGGGCATATTGCTTTTGGCTTGTCTGTCTGTCTGTCTGTCTGTGTGTGCGTCCGTTAACTTTTGAACGGTGAATGCTAGGGTTTTGAAATTTCATGTGTGTATTCCTCATGAAAAAATAGTTGACCCGTATTTTTTTTCATGTCCGAGTTATGCCCCTTTTCTGAGTTATGTCCCTTTGAAAACAAAATTTGAAAATCTTGTGTGCAAGATATCTCAAAAAGTATTTTAGCTAGAGCCTTCGTATTTGGTATACTGGTTGGGGCTGAGGAGTAGATGACCTGATTAATTTTTGAGAACTTTCCGTCGAATTTTGACAAAAATACGGAATTTTGAAATTTTGATTGATTTTTCCACTTTTCGGTGAAATTTGAAACTTTTGAAAGGTAAATGTTAGGGTTTTGAAATTTCATTTACACATTCCTCATGAGAAAATAGTTGACCCATATTTTTTTTCATGTCCGAGTTATGCCCCTGTTTGGAGTTATGCCCCTTTGAAAACAAAATTTGAATATCTTGTGTGCAAGATATCTCAAAAAGTATTTAAGCCAGAGCCTTCATATTTGGTATACTGGTTGGGGCTGAGAAGATGATCACCTGATTAACTTTTGAGGACTTTCCGTCAAATTTTGACAAAATTACCCCATTTTGAAATTTTCACTCCATTTCTAACTTGTCTGTAAAAAGCTTACATTCTGTTTCTGGATTGAGGTCAAAACAGAGGCAACCAAACAGCTTCTTCAGGAAATTAAATTTCACTTCATTCAAATGAAATGAATCATACAAGCTGCCATTTTAGTGACAAGCATACAGTTGGGGGCATAGTGTTTTACAAACACGCATTTCTAGTTTTGCTGTTGTTTTTTTTTTTTTTTTTTTTTGCATATAATTGCATTATTGTGCCATTTTGCTACAGTTTTCTCTGTCTAGTTATTGGGTCCATCCTATTATAATTAAATCAATCAAAGTGTTATAACTGAAATAACAGTAACTGTTAGTTTTTGTTGTTGTTGTTTTTCAGTACTTACTTACCTACTTTGTTGTATACTTCCAATTTTCTTAGAACTTGAATAATTTTTAGTTAATACCAAATTATCAAACAGCAAGCTTTCCTAATTATCTGTATTGCAGATCTGTTGTTATACCTGCTTCTCTTTTCTTATTCAAGTGTAGAATAAAGAAATTATAAATACCAGATTTGAAAGTTGCAACAAAATTTTCCGATCAAAGAGAAAGCTAAAATCCCTGAGTTTTGTACCACTACAAAAAAAATGAAGCTATGGCTTTACAGTAAGTTGATTGCTGCCATTATGTGCTATAGGAACTGTATTCCTATGATTTAACTGAAGTGCTACCGACTCATGAAATATGCATACCATTGTCTTGTTAATTAAGCAGTCATGTATATGCCTCTACACATTGAATGAAATTCTGGATTAAAAGGCGATGTTGCATGTACAATTGTATTTCAAGTAATTTCGAAACATGGAAAGCTTGAACCAGTACTTGAATAGTCTTAGAAAGGAAATTGGAAATACATGCACATGTTGTTACATGTTGTTAACAGGATCATATGTTTAAGAAAATCAAAGCTCATAATCATAAATACCTATATTGTTGAAATCAAAAAAGTTTATACGCTGGGTATATGATAGGTAAAGATTTTATCATTGGAATCCTACAAGTTAACTTGATTGGACATCAATTAATAAGTGAAGCTGAAGGCTCCACCCCACCCCCATCCAGTCCCATTTAATTTTAATTGATTAATATTTTATCAGCATATAAATTGGGTCCAATTGTATTATTCATGAAGACGGTTTTGAGCATTTTACATGCAAATAGTGTCAGCATGTTTTCTTGCATCTTTTTCATGTATGCTTTATGCACCAGTCATTTGTAACCACTTCTCCCCTACCCCCTACAGGGAAGGGTGGGGATTATGACTTTTCAACTTTCATTGCCTGCTAGAAGCCCCAACGACATTTCCCTTGCATCGGGGTAACAATCAAAAAGTAATTGCCAGGCACTTTAGCCAGGCTATCCCTCACCCTTCCCCGTCGGTGGGGGGAGGGGGGTTACAAATGACTGCTGCATTAGTTGTTTTATAGATTGTTTTCATAGGTTTATGTTTTAAGGTTTGGTAGTTATATGTATATGGTTGTTGATATGATGTACTTGTTAAATGTTCAGACTTGGAGACGTGCAAGCATTTTTAGTCATTTTGAAAAAATGCCTATGCATTATATATTTTTCTACTTTGAAAATGAAAATAGAAAATCAGCTAAATTTTTTTTAATATTTTCATTTTTTTTTTCTTTTTTTTTTTTTTCAAAACATTGATTGTGGGTACACATTAGACTTGCCACGGCTGTTCGAACAAGTACCCACAATCTATGTTTTTTTTTATATCAAAATAAGAAAAATTGTATAGCCCTGTATACCCCAGTTTTACTGCTGTATATAAAAGTCGGGTATAAGGGTGTATTCATTACACAAACATATTTTTCATAATGTAACGGTATACCTTTGTGAACTCCCAGTTTTAATTTCAGCATTGGGTTCATGACTGTTTGTTTGTCTGAACATTCAGATTGATTTGACATTAGGCGATCACTTCTGTTTATTCTGTCTGTTTCTGTTTATTCTGTCTGCCTCTCTATATTGAGCTTGTTCAGCCTTGGTTTTAGTTCAGACTAGCTGGATGGCTACCTTGTCAGGAAAGAGCTAGTCATCTTGTTCTCTTTGTGTGTTTTCGGAAAAAAACGTTATATAATATATTTTCGTTCCCACTTCGTGTCTATGTTGGGACTTTGAATTTAATTGCATTGATTTCTGGTCCCTCCCTTCTTACTGGGTATGTCAATCATAAACTGTCAACTTCAAAAGGAAAACATATCCATGAAAAGTATAACCCATTGAACCCCAACTTTATAACAGTTTACAGGGGTAAACCTATTTTTCTTATTCTTGATCAAAAACATAGATTGTGGGTACTCAGAGGCAGTTCTAATGAGTACCCACAATCTATGTTTTGAGCAAATGTATTCAAGATATCAAAATTTTTATGATGAAATTTTCAATTTTTACAGCTGAAAAACAAACTGTATATTGCATTGGCATGTTTTGTTGTAGTGTTGGGATGTAAAATTATCCTAATATTTATACTCTGTATTCCCTGAGAGAAATAAGTTGTAATACTCTTTTTATCGCACCTGCTTATAGCAGGGTGCGATATAGGAGTTCAAATTTCCGTCCGTCCGTACGTTCGTTCGTTCGTCCGTGCGTTCGTTCGTCCGTTCGTCCGTCAACATTTACGTCGAAGTTCAGTTTTCTCGACATCAGTGATAGCTGCGAGTCTGAAACCTTGCATATTAATTGTCCTTGACATACCGTTCAAGCACGCACCTTGACCCAGTACCCTTGACCTATATTTCACGGTCCACTGACTTTGAAAATTTTTACGTCGAAGTTTGGTTTTCTCGACATCAGTGATAGCTGCGAGTCTGAAACCTTGCATAGTAATTGTCCTTGACATACCCTGCAAGCACGCACCTTGACCTGCTGACCTTGACCTATATTTCACGGTCCATTGACTTTGTTAATTTTTACGTCGAAGTTTGGTTTTCTCTGCATCAGTAATAGCTGAGAGCATGAAACCTTGCATAGTAATTGTCCTTGACATACCCTTCAAGCACGCACCTTGACCCGCTGACCTTGACCTATATTTCACGGTCCACTGACTTTGTTAATTTTTACGTCGAAGTTTGGTTTTCTCTGCATCAGTAATAGCTGTGAGCGTGAAACCTTGCATAGTAATTGTCCTTGACATACCCTTCAAGCACGCACCTTGACCTGCTGACCTTGACCTATATTTCACGGTCCATTGACTTTGTAAATTTTTACGTCAAAGTTTGGTTATCTCTGCATCAGAGATAGCTGCGAGTGTGAAACCTTGCATAGTAACTGTCCTTGACATACCCTTCAATCATGCACCTTGACCTGCTGACCTTGACCTATATTTTACGGTCCATTGACTTTGTTATATATTTATGTCGAAGTTTGTTTTTTTCTGCATCAGTGATAGCTGCGAGTGTGAAAGCTTGCATAGTAAATGTCCTTCACATACCCTTTCAGAACACACCTTAACCTGGTGCTCTGGACCTATATTTCATGTTTTTAGTTATTTTGCCCGATGCAGGTGCGATATCGACCTCCGCGGAGTTCTTGTTCTAATTAGCCACCCCCACACTTGTTTCTTAACAGTTGCATTATCATTTAGAGTGTAGGTCTTTAGTCTGCTTTATTGTTGCTGTATACCTTCCTTTCTAATGCAATGCATTTTACAATAGACCACCATTATGTTCCATATTGTATAGTTCTTTTTCTTTTCATCATAAAATCTGCAAGCAGAATGGTTATTACATGTATACATGTATGACATACCAAAGTTTATGAGCCAAACTAATATGCTGTTTATTAGAAAATGTGTGTACATACCGTATTCATTCTAATTAGCACACATGCTCCAATAAGTGCACTTCCTGGCAGTTTCCATAAAATATGTACATAAGCGCACACTGCTGGACTAGCATATTGGTACTTGAAACAGATTTTACACAAACACTGTACTAATAATTAACAGCACTAAACATAACCTTAAATGATCAATATACTATTTTGCAGCTATCGGAACACTTCAATATTGATATTTTTACACGCTTATTTCAGCATTTGTTGTGTTGTTTTCATTTGTAATGTGTGTGCTAATTAGAGTTATATTTTTGCCTTAACTGTAAGTCATCAGGAAAACATGTCCGTGTAATGTGTACCCCCTTGAACCCCACTTTTATACAGCAAAGCTGGGGTATGCAGGGGTATACCTATTTTTCTTATTTTTGCTCCAAAACATAGATTGTGGGTACTCGTTAGATGTACCCACAATCTATGTTTTGAGCAAAAATAAGAAAAATATTTTTAAAAATCCAATGAAATTTCAATTTTTACATGTGAAAAAAATCTCTGTATATTGCATGGCAAGTTTTCATAAAGTCTACCTATTTTGAAAAGCTAAGTGCACTGTGTGCTAATTAGAACGAATATGGTATGTAAGACATGAACCTGGGGAAAAATTGTGTCTTGCATAATGATTACACATGTAACAGCTGAAGATGCTATTCTTGAATTATGACAATGTTTGTTGTAATTATATGAGTGGCACTTTCAAACAAAAGTGTATACTTTATATCATAAGAGCAGAACATTATTTTATTTGTTGTTTTGTTTTTTCTGTTATTTTAGGGTTAAGTATGTTCTAAAATAAATGAAAAAATAATGTATATTGATATTTAGTTATTCTTGTATTCCAGCAATGTAACATTCTATAGCGGGGAAAAAGCAACATTAGTCTCATTTATTTAATTATTTATTTATTTTATTATTTTTTTTTTTTTTTGATTCAGTTAAACGTCCCTTTCAAGATTATTTCTGCTTTCAGCTCATATGAGATGGGCCAATCAGTAGATGGGGCAAAAATGGGAGAACCCCGAGAAAAAACACCTGACACACCCGCAAGCAGAACTTGGCTTGTCTCACATGTGGCCAGAGCAGGGCTAGAACCCACACTAGACACAGCTGTGAAATGAGGCAAAAAAAAAAAAAAGGAATGTTTCCGGTAACATGCCAGAAAAAAAAATGGGTCGATAGGTTTTTTTTAGGGAAGCCTTACCATGTAAAAATTTCTTAACCTGATTCCACTTATGGAAAACTGGAAGCTAGCAATTAATGTAAATATTGTCGATGCACATTACCTTGTCTCCTTTGGGGCAACGAACGCCCTACCCCTCGTCATGAGGAGTTTGAAAGCATTGTGCACATTTTGATATTATTGTTTCCACTTGGTTTTCTTTGCTTAAATTACATGCCATCTAAATGACTTTGACTCCTAGATGGCAAACTTCGTCGACCAACATTTCCCCACCCACCTAGAATGGCTCGGTGGAGGGGCTTAAATCAATTTTACAATGAAATTGTGCAATTATTTTTGAGATGGTGTGTTTTCCTTGAAAGTGTGAAACTTTTTGAACGCATCATTTAGTGTTGATTGACCGTCTAATGTTGACATTAGTTTTTTTTCACTGCCGTGCTCGAAGTGCTAGAATTTGTTGGACACTGCCACCGGAGGCCGCCATTTTATCAGAACTGCACATGTGCATGTATTGATCATATAATCGACGGTACGCTAAATGTGATATTCTACGGTATTCTTTTGTCGGTCCGGTACTTGAAAAACAAATGCTTTTTTCGATTTTCGAATTTTTATTATCGGAAAACAGGAAAAAAATATTTGTATAGAGTCGGGGAGTTTTTGACAGGGTCGGTCGGGTTACCGGAAACATTCCTTTTTAGCTCACCTGAGCCGTTAGGCTCACAAGGTGAGCTTATAGGATGGCCATGATCCGGCGTCCGTCCGTCCGTCGTCCGTCCGTCCGTCCACAATTTCAAAGATCTTCTTCTCTGAAACCGCTTGGCCAACCAAAGCCAAATTTTATATGAAGCATCTATAGGAAGGGGGAACCAATGTGTATATAAGAAATCCAGGTCACATGACCAAGATGGCCGCCATGCCCATATATGGTAAAAACCCTTCAAAAATCTTCTTCCCCAGAACCGGTGGACTGATTTCAACGAAACTTGGCATGAAGCATTGATGGCTCAAGCACTACAATGTGTATATAAATCATGACCCTGTGATGACCTTGACCTATTTTACGGCAAGGTCAACATAGGTCGCCAATGCATTTGAATGGGGAAAACTTTTAAAATGTCATTTAAAGTGAAAGTCTTGCAGGAAATGGGCAGTAGGACTGAATATTAATGATTCTGAAAAAAATTGGACCCCAGGGGCTCATATGCCCCCACCCCGGGGCAATATACATGTATATTACCATGATATTCAAACATCATCTCCTCTGAAACCGCTTGGCCAATCAAAGCCAAATTTTATGTGAAGCATCAATAGGAAGGGGTAATCAATGTGTATATAAATAATCCAGGTCACATGACCAAGATGGCCACAATGCCCATATATGGTAAAAACCCTTCAAAAATCTTCTTCTCCAGAATCGGTGGATCGATTTCAAAGAAACTTGGCATGAAGCATCAATGGCTCAAGTACTACAATGTGTATATAAATCGTGACCCTGTGATGACCTTGACCTTTTTTTACGGCAAGGTCAACATAGGTCGCCAATGCATTTGAATAGGGAAAACTTTTAAAATGTCATTTAAAGTGAAAGTCTTGCAGGAAATGGGCAGTAGGACTGAATATTAATGATTCTGAAAAAAATGGACCCCAGGGGCTCATGTGCCCCCCACCCCGGGGCAATATACATGTATATTACCATAATATTCAAACATCTTCTCCTCTGAAACCGCTTGGCGAATCAAAGCCAAATTTTATGTGAAGCATCTATGGAATGGGGGAATTAATGTATATATAAATTATCTAGTTCACATGACCAAGATGGCTGCCATGCTCATATAAGGTAAAAACCCTTCAAAAATCTTCTTCTCCGAATCTGGTGGACTGATTTCAAAGAAACTTGGCATGAAGCACCAATGGCTGAAGTACTACAATGTATATATAAATTATGACCCTGTGGTGACCTTGACCTATTTTAAGACAAGGTCAACATAGGTCGCCAATGCATTGGAATTGGGAAGGAATTGGGAAAACTTTTAAAAAGTCATTTGAGGTGAAAATCTTGCAGGAAATGGATAGTAGGACTAAATATTAATGATTCTGAAAAAAAATGGACCTAAGGGCTCATATGCCCACACCCGGAGGCAATATACATGTATATTACCATAATATTCAAACATCTTCTCCTCTAAAACCACTTGGCCAATTGAAGCCAAATTTTATGTGAAGCATCTATAGGATGGGGGAACCAATGTATATATTAATAATCTAGGTCACATGACCAAGATGGCCGCCATGCCCATATATGGTAAAAACCCTTCAAATATCTTCTTCTCTGAAACCAATAGATTGACTTCAATGAAACTTGGGGTGAAGCATCCATGGCTATAGTACTACAATGTATATATAAATCATGACCCTGTGATGACCTTGATTAAGTTTATGGCAAGGTCAACATGGGTTGCCCATGCATTTGAATGGGAAAAACTGTTAAAATGTCATTTGAAGGGAAAAGCCAGCAAGAAATTGGCAAATGGACAGAATATTGATTATTCTGAAAAAAGAAAACGGCCCAAGGGCTTCATCTGCCCCTGCACTGGGGTTAAATACCATAATATTCAAACATGTTTATTGGTATATGCAGCAGACTCAGGTGAGCGTTTACAGGACCATTGGTCCTCTGGGTTTTTTTTCGCCTGATCGAATGGTTTAGTGCGGTAATGAAATATGACCCTCTTAACCACTCGGCCAAGGGGGCCGCCCATAATCATTTATGCCCACCATCACGCTCACTTACATGTCTGCAATGAATTACTCCTAAACCCCAATTTTAGATAGAAAAACTGGGGTCTGCAGGGATATACCGTATTCATTCTATTTAGCGCACAGTGCGCTTAGTTTTTCAAAATAACTTAAAGTTGAGGTTACAAAATATTGTTCTGATAAGCGCACATTAGGAAAGAAAACAACACATAAACCACCATGTCGGAAATACCAATTATGATCTCATTTAAGTTTCCAACCATTGCACACTAGTGTCTGATCATCTAAGGTTGATTTTAATGCAGTTTATATTGTATTTATGTGTTAAATTGGTATAAAATACCAATGTATTAATCGAGTAATGTGCGCTTATGAACACGATTTTCGAAAACGACCAGGGTGTGCATATTGGAGCATGTGCGCTAATTAGAATGAATACAGTACCTACTTTTCTTATTTTTGGTCCAAAATATAGATTGTAGGTACCAGTTAGAACTGCCTTGGTGATGCGGTTTTAACATGTACCCACAATCTGTGTTTTGAGCATAAACAAGGAAAAAAAAAAGGAAAATCAAAATTTGTGGGCTGAAAATTTTAGTTTTTACAACTGAAAAAAATCTGTGCAATAGTCATCTGCATTTGTAGACAAGAATTTTAATCTGTATGTATTTTCTCATGTCCCATAAATGCCTGAGAAAAAAAAAAGTTGAAAAGGCATAATACAGCTAAAACCATATTTAAAGTATTTCAGGAATTCACAAAAGCAATTGACTCCTCCGCCATTAAGGTATAGCCACGCCCACCCTATTTCCATAGACAAACATTGTTTTTTTGCACCTGTATTTACCTGTAAAAAGCACGTGTTGGTTTGTTTGTCTAACCCACGTGTTGGTCAACCGTCATTGACCGTTAGCTAATGTGCAGATTTGAATGGTCAATATAAAAATGAATATTAATGATGGGTGGTTCTACGGAGGACTCAATTACACTTAATATGATGAAATGTACTTCCAAATGGTTTTGAAAATTCCTGCCAAGCTAATCATGGAAAATTTGATTTCTTATCAAGCAGAAATTGTTACAAAATGATTCTATGTTGGATAATATCTGTTTCTTGAAAACTACAGTGGAGAATCAGTCAGGTGGCAAGACATAGGAATGTAAAGCTTACATTTTAAGATGTAATTTATATCTCAGGTATATAAAACATATTGATAGTTTTTATCAACCAGGTAATTCCCAAACAGCAGAGGGCAATAATTTTGATAAAATACCCATCTGTCTGACAATTATAAGAGCAGGTCTTATAAGTAAGTTCTGAGAAAATGTTTGCATATTGAGGTAGAGAGATTATTAGATGATGTTTCTGGTGTTGATAGTTCTTGAAAATGTAGTTATAGTAGCTAGGCTAGAAACTGTAAGTTCAAAAAATTTTGCGTAACTTTCTATTTTCAAATATGTGGTAAGTTATTTGAATTCATAAAAAAATATAAGTAGGAGATTGCAGGTTAAATTCTAATGGTAGCAACATATAGGATAACCATTTAAATGATAGTGATGACTACCAGATACCATGCTAAAGCCAGGGTTATTCTAAAAATGATAGATTTGTAATGTCACACTGACATTTTAGAGAATTCAGCAATTCAATTACAACTATGATAAAAAAAGAAGTCCCTGATGGTCCATGAAACTATATTTAAGCCTACGCATGAGAAAACAAACAATTTAGATTTCAGACCAGGTCTGAATCAAACCAGCCTGTACAGTCTACAGAAGCAGGCTAGAGGCTTGAAATTTTGGATTCAATAAGGAGAGGGATTGTACCTTTCATGCACCATGCAATTACTGCACAGCTGATGCGCCTTTGGTTTCGCATATGTAGGTTGTTGGCATTCTGGTGCTGAGGCTTATGTTTTGAAATCTCCTGCCAAGTTTGATTTGTTATCAACCAGAAATTGTTACAATATCATTCTATGTTGGATAATAGATCTATGTTTCTTGAAAACTACAGTGGAGAATCAGTCAGGTGGCAAGATACAGGAATGTAAAGCTTACATTTTAAGATGTAATTTATATCTCGGGTATAAAAAACATATTGATAGTTTTTATTGCCCAGGTAATTCACAAACAGCAGAGGGCAATAATTTTGATAAAATACCCATGTGTCTGACAATTATAAGAGTAGGTTTTATAAGTAAGTTCTGAGAAAATGTTTGCATATTGAGGTAGAGAGATTATTAGATGATGTTTCTGTTTATCGATAGTTCTTGAAAATGTAGGTATAGTAGGCTAGAAACTGTAAGTTCAAAAAATTTTGCGTAACTTTCTATTTTCGAATATGTGGCAAGTTATTGAATTCACAAGCAAGCACCAGGTTTTTATTAGCAAGAACTTAAAATTCACAAGGCAATGAATTTGCTAGAAAAAAAAAAAAAAAAAAAAAAAAAAAAAAATGCTGAAAATTGAGTTATCGCAAGCGGTAGCTTAAGTTGTAGAGTGTATTCATTGGGAGTAGGAGATTGCAGGTTAGATTCTAATGGCAGCAACATATAGGATAACCATTTAAATGATAGCAATGGCTACCAGATACCATGCTAAAGCCAGGGTTATTCTAAAAATGATAGATATGTAATGTCACACTGACATTTTAGAGAATTCAGCAATTCAATTACAAGTATGATAAAAAAGAAGTCCCTGATGGTCCATGAAACTATATTTAAGCCTACGCATGAGAAAACCAACAATTTAGATTTCAGACCAGGTCTGACACAAACCAGCCTGTACAGTCACAGAAGCAGGCTAGAGGCTTGAAATTTTGGATTCAATAAGAAGAGGGATTGTACCTTTCATGCACCATACAATTACTGCACAGCTGATCTGCGCCTTTGGTTTCGCATATGTAGATTGTTGGCATTCTGGTGCTGAGGCTTATGTTTTGAAATCTCCTGCCAAGCTTATCATGGAAAATTTGATTTGTTATCAAGCAGAAATTGTTACAATATCATTCTATGTTGGATAATATCTGTTTCTTGAAAACTACAAAGCAGAATCAGTCAGGTGGCAAGATACAGGAATGTAAAGCTTACACAGGTATATAAAACATATTGATAGTTTTTTATCAACCAGGTAATTCCCAAACAGCAGAGTAAAATACCCATGTGTCTGACAATTATAAGAGTAGGTTTTATAAGTAAGTTCTGAGAAAATGTTTGCATATTGTGGTAGAGAGATTATTAGATGATGTTTCTGTTTATTGATAGTTCTTGAAAATGTAGTTATAGTAGGCTAGAAACTGTAAGTTCAAAAAATTTTGCGTAACTTTCTATTTTCGAATATGTGGCAAGTTATTGAATTCATAAGCAAGCACCAGGTTTTTATTAGCAAGAACTTAAAATTCACAAGGCAATGAATTTGAAAGAAAAAAAAAAAAAAAAAAAAATGCTGAAAATTGAGTTATCGCAAGCGGTAGCTTAAGTTGTAGAGTGTATTCATTGGGAGTAGGAGATTGCAGGTTAGATTCTAATGGCAGCAACATATAGGATAACCATTTAAATGATAGCAATGGCTACCAGATACCATGCTAAAGCCAGGGTTATTCTAAAAATGATAGATATGTAATGTCACACTGACATTTTAGAGAATTCAGCAATTCAATTACAAGTATGATAAAAAAGAAGTCCCTGATGGTCCATGAAACTATATTTAAGCCTACGCATGAGAAATTTGCAACAATTTAGATTTCAGACCAGGTCCGACACAAACCAGCCTGTACAGTCACAGAAGCAGGCTAGAGGCTTGAAATTTTGGATTCAATAAGAAGAGGGATTGTACCTTTCATGCACCATGCAATTACTGCACAGCTGATCTGCGCCTTTGGTTTCGCATATGTAGATTGTTGGCATTCTGGTGCTGAGGCTTATGTTTTGAAATCTCCTGCCAAGCTTATCATGGAAAGTTTGATTTCTTATCAACCAGAAATTGTTACAATATCATTCTATGTTGGATAATAGATCTATACTATTGGCATAAAGTTAAGCATATTCCACTTTCATCAGCAAATATGATGATATCAGATATCCGAAAAATAATATGCTTCATACACCAGTCAGAGATACTTATTTGAAGGTTGGTGGCAAATTTTCGGTTTTCAAAATGACAATTATCAACTCGAATGAAAGGCATTTCGACATGTACTACCAGTAGGCGAAATGCCAAAAGTTGATGCTGTTCTAAGATAACGACATAGAGTGGGTCTAATTGTTTCAGAATTTAAGAGAAATTGTTCAATCTAAGATTTGACAGTCAAGTTTTACAGATCACATGATCATGTAGGCAGAAAAATGAAAGTAAAAAATTACACATTTTAATAGCAAAAAGTGCCATTGTTTCCAAGTTTTGTCGATAAATTTGTTGTTTGGCTGTTTTTGCTGCCCATACTTGGTTCAAAGTATTGTTTGAAGATGGAAAAAGAGGCGCAATCACATTTAAAGGCAATGAAAACCGTCAAAGGACTTTGCAAGCCATTACCATGAATACACCTTAAATCAAGTGAGCAAAATTTCATTACTGTTTTACCCCTGTATTCTTTGACATGACTATTGAACTATGCCAGTTCCATAAACTAGAGATGCATATCTTAAAACTTTGATAGAAAATCAATGATAAAATTCCCGAATTTGGGAGAAATACACATGCTTGGTTATAGGGGGTGTCTAAGTAGGCACATGAATTGGTCTGTCATGACGTCACAGAGATTAGTAGAACGCCATGGTTTTGAATTTTGGAATGTTGAATAACAGTGCTTTCAAAAAGGCAATAAACAATTTTGGTAAATTTTAAAGTCTGAAAAATATATACAAAAATATCAAAATATGCTTAACTTTATGCCATTAGTATATGTTTCTTGAAAACTACAAAGCAGAATCAGTCAGGTGGCAAGATGTAGGAATTATGTAAAGCTTATATATAAAATTCAAGATGTAATTTATATCTCTGACAGGTATAAAAAAAATATTGATAGTTTTTATGGCCCAGGTAATTCCCAAACAGCAGAGGGCAATAAGATAAAATACCCATCTGTCTGACAATTATAAGAGTAGGTTAGTAAGTTCTGAGAAAATGTTTGCATATAGGTGGAGAGATTATATTAGATGCAGGGGCGGATCCAGGATTTCTGAAGAGGGGGTTCAAATGTGGAAAAGGGGAGTTTGTTTGCCTCATTTTACACAAAATGTCTTGAAATTCTCCATGAAAATGAAATAATCTGGCTCCAGAGGGGGGTTCAAGCGAACCCCTTGAACCCCCTCTAAATCCGCCACTGAGATGATAATGATTATGTTATTGGTAGTTCTTGAAAATGTACTTTGTGATACTCAACCTGGTTACTAGGCTAAATACTGTAAAGTCAGAAATTTTCATGTCACTTTTATTTCATGAACGGTCTATTTGTGAATCAGTAGCAAGCTCTTGAATCCATGAGCAAGTACTTGTTTAAATAGTTTATATATTAGCAAGAACTTTGAATAAGCAAGGCAATGAATTTGCATAAAATAGTGAAAAAGTTGCATTGCCAAAGTTTGAGAAGCTGAAGTGATGGAGTGTGAATTAGCTTTGGGAGTAAGAGATTGCAATGTCACACTGACATTATTTACAAAATTCAACAATTTGGTTACAACTACAATAAAAAATGTCCCAGATGGTCCATGAAACAATAATTTGAAATCTCCTGCCAAGCTAATCATGGAAAATTTGATTTATCACATAGACATTGTAACAATTTTCTTGAAAACTACAAAGCAGAATCAGTCAGGTGGCAAGATGTAGGAATGTAAAGCTTAAGGGCCTGTCACACACTCACGAGTTGAAGCTACGACATGCTACGAGTTGGTACGAGTTATAAATTGGCGCTTGTCGTGCAAATTGCCACGAGTTAAGATGGAAAAAATTAGAAGCTGTCACACACTCACGAGTTGAAGCTATGACATGCTACGAGTTAGCTCAAATCATAACTCGCTGCTTGTCGCACGAGTTGCTAGGAGTTATAATGTCCTACGAGTTCTACACGACATTTCTACGATATAAGTCGTGGAAACTCGCGGATACTTGTAGGAATGTCGTAGTGAACTCACGAGATGTCGTAGCAACTCGCGAGAAGTCGACTTGAATATCGTAACAACTCGTAGGTAACTCGTCATATTTGACAAGACGCCGAGAACACACGACATCCCACGACATTACTACGAGTTCTGTACGATAAGCTATGAGATCAGTACGAGTTATGCGCCGCCCATGCCCCGCCCATTTTTAGACGCCGAGTTGCTATGAGAATTTTAAATCGTTTAAAATTCTTGTAGCCTTTCCACGACAAGCTACGAGCTGCCAAGAGTTGAGAAGACTTGTGTATGACAACCACCAACATATGGCGAGTTCTGTACGAGTTGCTACGAGTTGACAAAAAAAGTGGGCAGAGCTTAACTCGTAGCTCCAACTGGTGAGTGTGACAGGGGCTTTACATTTTAAGATGTAATTTATATCACAGGTATAAAAAAACATATTGATAGTTTTTATCAACTAGGTAATTCCCTAACAGCAGAGGGCAATAATTTTGATAAAATACCCATCTGTCTGACAATTATAAGAGTAGGTTAGTAAGTTCTGAGAAAATGTTTGCATATAGGTAGAGAGATTACATTAGATGATGATTATGTTATTGGTAGTTCTTGAAAATGTACTTTCTGATAGGTTACTAGGCTAGATGCTTAAAATGTTGTGATAGCTGAAGTGTTAGATGAATGATTCATGAGCAGAGGTTGCAAGTTAGATACCTGGGATCAGCAAACCAAAAGTTAAATCTAAAAGTGCTAAAATGATGGCCACTTACATGGTAGCAATCTTTATCTAGTATGTATGACTAAAATGGTTCGCCAGTTACTACAAAGCAACAATGGCTATATTTGTACCTAGCCACAGAAACTAATAGCAGCTAAAAATTGTGGCAACTGGAGATGGTAGCAGTGGCTGCCTTACCACAACAAGTTAGAAATAGCCACTAAAATGGTAACCACTGGCTTGTGAGAATGTTTACGTTTGTATTTGTGGTTAAATCCCTTCTAAAAGCCCGTCATCGGAGACTGACGATTATTAGGAACAACAGTTGGGATTGCTCTGGTGAAAAAATAAGAGGGTGGGGGTGGGGATGTGGATATGAACACACCAGAGAACCAGTAGAGATGTTTGGTTCAAATTTGTTTGGATTATTGTTGTAATTTATGCCTCAGATTCGCAATGAAAATTTCTTTTGTATCTCTAACTTTGGCATGCTTTTCAATTCTGACTGACATCTTTCTTTTGGGACTATGAGCTGATGAGCTGACAGCAGTTTTGTCGACAATGTTGAAATCAATACCATTTGCCAGTTAACCAACTTCTTGATATCAGGTTTTGATTAATTAATATACAAAAAAGTGTGCTGTGATCTATTTAACTTTTCAGCACTGAGGTTCATGTAGAAGCTGATGATGCAGGAATTTAAAAGCTTTTATGATCATAATCTGCTTAGAAGTTTTTAAAGCTCTGAAATTGAGTCTGTAAGTATTAGTGATCTTTTTGCACTGTCGCAGTGCTGTGGAGCTAAATTTCGCTGGTGGGAAACCTAGAACATCAAAAAGTTCATTCCAACCCCACATCAGGGTCCTATATTATACATGTAGGTACAGTGCAAATATTAAAAAAATGGACAAACAAAGGCTGCTGTTATTTTCATTGTAACAATAAACACAACAAACTGTTAGTCATGTCAGGATGGATCCAGCCATCACTTCCTGGCTTTTAACGAGTACTCTGGAGACTCAATGTGTCTTGCTCAAGGACACAACACAGTACCACCAGTGGGAATCGAAATTTGGAACCTGATGCTGTACCACTACACCACTGCGCTACTCTAGTACACTTCTGCAACATGGTCACTGCATACCCACAAAATAGTGACTTAGGTATGCAATGTCCTGGTATAGTGTTAGGCTTAGGGACTGGGTGGCCAGTTGTGGGCATGGTATATGGTTGCCTTTAATTGTAAACTTGTACTAATAATTCTTGCAACCATACTGGGGAATTATTCTTTTAAGCATTGTTGTCTATACTATTTTTTCTAGACAATAAAATATAATTCACAGGCAGGAATTCACATTAGATGGTGAAGCACTATTAAATGGAAGGTGTAGATCAGTACAGAGAGTTCCCACTGCATATTATTAGGCACATCTAGTTAATCCATTAACCTCAGTTTAGACTAGTAATAGTTTTGACAGATTTGTCCTCCCACCTGTAATTTATGGCACAGCAGTAAAAAAACGGCTTTTTACATGTTAGAAAAAAAAACGGAAATAAACTGGACAGTAACTGTACATCTGATTAACGCCTATATTTGCTGTGAATAGCTTGTTCAACAAATACACAATTTCAATACTCTTCTAAGACTAAAGATTTCTTCTCAAGCAAGATAGCCCGGTTTCTGTGTCAGGCCTGGCCAGAAACCTGTCTGTCAGGTTTGCTCCTGATGCAGTTCATTGATGCCTCACCTGAGAAAGCTTATAATGTAATTGAGCCACGACATGAGAAAAACAACATTGTGGTTTCCGACCAGGTCTTACACAAACCAGGCTGTACAGTCACAGTAGACAGCTAGAGGATGGAAATTTCAGATTTAGAAAGAATAAGAATTGTAGTATCCCTGAAGCGAAAACAAAGGCGCTGATCAGCTTCGCGGTTACCGCGAAGCTGATCTGCGCCTTTGTTTTCGCAAAGGCAAAAGTCTGTTTTTTTCATAACGCGGCCCTCATAATTGATAAGTAACAAGTGTGTAATTAGTTTCCCTATTAACACCCAGGCAGGTGAATTTTCACAGTCTTCTTGATTTGCTGTTGTGAATATTTCATGCAAACAAATTGATGGCTGCAGTCAGCAAACCTTCAGCGGTCAACTGACAAAGACGTTTATGGTTATTGCATCATGAAGATGGCTTCTGTTGCATTTGCCCTGCAAACAGGCACATGTCTAATGTTACAATATTTTTAAATTATTTGAAAACTAAGGTCATAGGCGCGTCATATGCATAGTGGTTTGCAAAAGATATCTGTGAATATTTCAGGATTTGATATTTGCATTTATTAAAGTACTGCACCATCATGAAAAGGAAAATAGCTGTTTTATATGAACCGCAACGCGACAAAATGTACCTTCGGACATTCTGACATTACCAGTAGAAAACAGCACAAAAGACGGGAAAATTATGCAATGTTTGATATATAAATAACATTTTATTTGTTATCTTTGAACACCGGGCAACCGAATAAATGAGTTTTAAAACATATAAATTTTCAAAAAAATTGAGTTATCTGCCCTTGTTTTAGCTCATTATATATATGTTCCTATATCTAATGTCCAACGGTAACCATAGCAACCACAGAGGCACAAAAATAGACAACATAATTTCGATAGACTGCTTGTAAGGATGATATGTCTATAGATCTAAACAATAAGTTCTGGTCAATGCTTAAACAATTTTAAGCAAATGCATCGTGTTTTGTAGGCACTACTAACATGCAGTTATGCATATTAAAAGTAACTTTGACGTCATTTTTCTTGACAATGACGTCTGTAGGGTTCATACAGTGAATTTGTCATAACTCGCAAATTAACTCGAATATTCCGGTCAAATAAAGACTATAAGACTCTAGAAACATTACATCTTCAAAATAAAATTGTTTTTCTAATTCTCAAAAATTTGTCCGAAGGTACATTTTCTCGTGTTTTGGCCCATATAAGTATGGAAGTGCCTAGTTACACACTTGTTGATATTTTTTTTTCTTACAATTGACTTGTTTGATTAATGATAGAATGATGGTATTAATGTAATAATCTGTACATACAGGCTTTCCCTATATTTCACAGAAAAGAGGCATGATGTTGGTCTGTCAGTTCCTAACAGATGGATTCAGTCGTTGCTGCGGTGGTCATCTAGTGGTAGTAAATGTTTTGTATAGTATTAATTATGTTTACATTATGGATATTAAAACTCAGTTCCTGCATTATGACCACTGAGTGATTTGAATAAATAACACAAAGTGTTGCTGACCCTTGGTTTAATACTTTTCCATTTTATAGATGGTGCTAGCTCACAGTTTACAGAAAAAAAAAATCAAAAAATCTACAGATCATTTCAACTCACATATGTTTTTTGTCTTATTCTTGTTCACAAAAGGAAAATCACAAAACATTTGTAGCTGAATCACTAAAGAGTTATAACTGAATCTATAAACAGTTGTAGCTTAGTCACTGAACAGTTGTAGCTGAATCACTAAAGAGTTATATCTGAATATATAAACAGTTGTAGCTTAGTCACTGAACAGTTGTAGCTGAATCACTAAAGAGTTATAACTGAATCTATAAACAGTTGT
Source organism: Rugalucina vietnamica (assembly GCA_964017185.1). Classification (NCBI taxonomy): domain Eukaryota; kingdom Metazoa; phylum Mollusca; class Bivalvia; order Lucinida; family Lucinidae; genus Rugalucina; species Rugalucina vietnamica. The sequence goes on along the minus strand of OZ024873.1, from coordinate 30,366,718 downwards.
AGCTTAGTCACTGAACAGTTGTAGCTGAATCACTAAAGAGTTATAACTGAATCTATAAACAGTTGTAATTTAGTCACTGAACAGTTGTAGCTGAATCACTAAAGAGTTATAACTGAATCTATAAACAGTTGTAGCTGAATTATTTAAGGGTTATAACTTAATTTATTTACAGTTGTAGCTTAGTCACTGAACAGTTGTAGCTGAATCACTAAAGAGTTATATCTGAATTTATAAACAGTTGTAGCTTAGTCACTAAACAGTTGAAAGTGAATCACTAAAGAGTTATAACTGAATCTATAAACAGTTGTAGCTTAGTCACTGATCAGTAACTGTTGTAGCTGAATCACTAAAGAGTTATATCTGAATTTATAAACAGTTGTAGTTAAGTTACTAAACAGTTGTAGCTGAATCACTAAAGAGTTATAACTGAATCTATAAACAGTTGTAGCTTAGTCACTGAACAGTTGTAGCTGAATCACTAAAGAGCTACAACTGAATCTTTAAACAGTTGTAGCTTAGTCACTGAACAGTTGTGAATCACTAAAGGGTTATAACTGTATCTATAAACAGTTGTAGTGGAATCACTTAACAGTTGTGACTGGGTCATGAAACATTAAGGCTAGCTTACAGCAGATAAGTAATAAGAGAAATCTACAGATATTCAATATTTGGCATGAATTTTGGTCAAAATGTACATGTTTTTGAGAAAATTTTGATTTACCCACAACCTCAAAATGTGGATTGAACAGAAAGCTATTGAAATTCTGAAGAAAATATCTATCATTCTTTGGAAGATATTGAAGAGTATTTCAGTAGACCTGAACTAAGAATTTTGTCAGAGGCCCAGGTTTCTTAGTCACACATTTGTAAATTGGTTACTTTTCCCACAGCACTTTTATGTGTAACTTTTTTTAGCCTTGTCAATCTACAACTGTCTTTTAGCATAACTATGTGAATCAGTTGTAACTGGTTACAGCATTTAAATGATTGTTTTTGCCACAAAGTTAATACTTCTGTCCAAAGTTCAGAAATTTTGAGGCCTTTTCCATTTTTGTAGCTATTTGTTGTGAGCTGGATTTGTGTGAATCCCCAAAGACAGATCTTCTCATGACATGCATCGTTTTTTGTTTGTGACAGAATCTTGGAACATAGAGAACTATTAGTGCCAATACTACTTTAACATTGTGTCACTTTGCATGCCAAAACTCATCGTAAATATGATGAACATTCGGTTAGTGCACCTAGAATTGCTGAACCAATGAGTCCAACAGTGTGCAATAATGATTCATAGAGACTTTCAGCATTTCTGATACATTACACATTTATTTACATATTCTTGATAAAAAATTTGGTTAAAGGTGCAAGAAAATATTCAGTCAGACATATATGAGCCGCTTTGTGAGAAAACCAACAATCTACATATGAGAAAACAAAGATGCAGATAACGGATAGTACACTTCTTCTTCTTCTTAAATCCGAAATTTCAAGTTTCTAGCCTGCTTCCGTGCTTGTACAGCTCGGTTTGTGTCGGACCTGTTCGGAAATCGCATTGTTGGTATTCCCACGAGACGGCTCATATGTAAATCTGTCTGATCAGTGCTCATTATGATGGTTTAAAAATAGGCTTGATTTTTTTTTTGTGTTCTTTTTTTTTTACCTCTGTTCTACACGAAAACATGTCCGTGAAATGCATACCCCCTTGAACCCCACTTTTATATAGAAAAAACTGGGGTTTACAGGGGTATACCTATTTTTCTTATTTTTGCTCCAAAACATAGATTGTGGGTATTCGTTAGAACCGCCTCGGCGAGGCGGTTCTAACGTGTACCCACAATCTATGTTTTGAGCAAAAATAAGAAAAATATCAAAAATTTTCCTCTGAAAATTATCGAATTTTGACCTGAAAAAAATTACTGTATATCATATGGGCATGTTTTCATAATGATGGCTACCTTGTTGGGAAAGAGCTTGTCATCTTGCTCTTCATTAGTGTTGTTCTTTCTGTTTAAAAGTGACATTCGTTTTCAGTTTGTTTGTTTTTTTGTTTTTTTGTTTTTTTTTCATTTTGAGATCGTTTCTTGATTTTATAAGAAAACAAAAAACCTGGCCCCAAAGACTGTCTCCATTTTATCTGACTGTATAAGCAATCAGTCAGTATTCCAGCCCATTGAGATTTCTGGTTTCCTAAAATAAGACAACGACCACAAATTATGTAGAAGTCTCATTCTTAGAAAATGTTTCTTATGCCAATTATCACACCAAAAAGTTACATAAGAACAGTGATTCAGATATTGATTTAAAAAAAAAAAAGCCTCAAAAAAGTTAGAACCATTCATTTTGTATTGAAATTTTGTCACCAATCTCAATGTAAAGGCACATACATTTCCTAACAGTTTTGACTGCCTATGTTTTGAGCTGCTATAATACTTAAAGTGTGTGTTTTAATTTTTTTAACTTACATCATGACAAGGCTGTACCAAGACCAGATCTACTTGAAAACTTTAAGGCTTGAAACATTTGATATAAAGTTGTGCAAATAGTATCAAGTGACACTTATAACCATCTGACCTCATACATTATGTCATGTCCAAAACAGCTGACGCAGCTCATATAATCGCTGATCAATTCTGGTTTCAGCGACAATGACTTGATCAGAAAGGCAGAAGTGATTGCATGAAAAATGCCAATAGCGACCAAATCTAAAGGATGTTTGCAAACTAATCCCGATTCGGCAATCAATAGGCCGAGTAGATTTACGATTTTTCTGTAAATATCACCACATCTATTATTGATAGGAGATTCAAAAATAGATGTCGGCGGTGTCAATGTGATTCCCTTAAAACACAATGTTTAGACTTGGTGATCTCAAATGCTGATGCTGAATTTGATGTTAATTCAATCATTTGGTGTACCTATTACTTTGTGGATCCTCTGTGGTTGTTTATTAACATTTTGAAGGTTACAAATCCACTTTCCCCTTCTCACAAGGTTCAACTTTGAAAAAATTGAAAACTGACATTAGAAAGTTGAAACCTTTGCTCTCTTTTTGTTGTACAATGTCATTAATAGCCTTTTGCATTATTTTGCACCTCAATTATTATAAAAGAAATTACATATATACACATACTTATTTTGAACAGTTCAATTATTAAACTTTTGTAAATCATTTAATCATTTTCTTACCTTCCAATATATAATTAAGCCTGATCTACCATAGTTATTCCTTTCTTATGTATTTCCATATAAACAATACATATATAAATACAAAATATTTATGATCTACGAAAAACAACATAGAAACAATGTTACGTTTCACAATAAACATAAGAAGAACAAGCACCATGTGTACAAGTTCTCCCACACACCTGAGTTTGTCTCTTGATATTTACCTGCTTTGTTAAGCTTTAGAGAAGGTGTAAGAAAAAAAATGCCAGGAAATGAGAAAAATTGTTTTCCGGGGTTTCCGCCCGGTTGCGTTAAAAGCTCTGCTGTGCAATTACAGATCATGGCTGGGCTTCAAATTTTGGATATAAAAAGTATAAAGATGGTGCTACTGAATGTTGTAGAAAACGGGCTTGTAAATGCAGTCTTTTGACAAAAACACAGTTGATTTACACTATCTTGTATGCAAAAGAGTAGGTTTCCTTATGAAACTGCTTATATGAGTCGCACCATGAGAAGACCGGATTTTTGCCTATGCGAAAACAAAGGCACAGATCAGCTTCGCAGTAACTGCGAAGCTGATCAGCACATTTGTTTTTGCTTCTTGGATAGTACAATTTCTCTTCTTCTTAAATCCGAAATTTCAAGCTTCAAGCCTGCTTCTGTGACTGTACAGTTTGGTTTGTGTCAGATCTGGTCGGAAACCCCGAAAACCAGTTTTCTCACGTTATGGCTCATATGTAAGCATGGAACAACTTGCTTTATGGCTCTCTGCCATTGTTCTGTCACAACATTTTGGTTTGGGTTCCTGTATTTAACTATACTGAACTAATTCTGATGGAAATAGTCATGCAGAATTCATTGTTGAAATAACATACTGTAACTACTTGGAAAAATTATGCATGGTTGTTGTTTTTTCTCTTGTTCACCTAATTATTTTGTAGAAAGCATATTTTCATGCAACACATACCATTTATGATTTCTACAGCCTCTTACAGAATCTTGTTGTTTTTTCATCAGGTAATCCCTCTAAAATTCTAACAAAAAAGCTCGAACATAAGAACACAAAGTGTTAAATAATCTGCAAAGAAGGCACCAAATTGACAGTCGGTCTCCTTTGCATATTTTGTTACTTGCCCCTTTGGAAAGTGGATGGATGAGACTTAATATTCTGACATTGTTTGAAAAATGTCCATTTTGGTGAATTATTACAAAGAGTATTATAATTAATTGATGGCCCCAAGTAAGCATAAAGGGAGATAACTTTTAGTAAATCCCTTGAATTTCTTTATCCTTATGAAGCAAACAGCTTTAAGTAGGCCAATAATGTTGTAATGTTTGCAAAAAAAACTTAGAAAGTGATTAGATTTTACAGATTTCAGACTTGCAGGCTTCTAAGAATTTCATACCGCAGCAATAAGGAGCATTTTTGCTGGTTAACTTAATTATTGCTTGTTTGTGTTCTAAGGTAAACTCAATACCACAAGCTCTCAAAAAGTTCAGCTTGATCTGCTTAATTACACGTACCCCCATATGTATGAGGTGTATGTGATATGGTTGAGCGCGTCTTCAATGTGATTGTGATGAACATATTAGGTACGTGTAATTTAAAATTTGTTAGATCTACTTTTTCAAGATACAATGTCTTAGCCTGAATTAGAATCATAGTATTCAGGTATTTTAAAGTTCCTGTCCTCTTCCGGGTCCTAAATGCTTGTAGAATGCTCTTTAATGCTCTTTTTGGTCCAGTTTTATTGTGATCAAGCCGATGTAAGAATTTTTTTGGCCGAAAAAGTAAGAAATTTTTGGAAACTTTTAAAATCACCTGTGGGTCTCAATAAAGCCATAGCACTCAATACTTACCTGGGAAATTTGTATTCAATTAGCACCAGAGGTCTAGGAGTTTGTCAATAGTTCTAGGTAAACTTCCAATACAAATTAGGCCAGGCACTTTGTAGTAATTGATTTATGGCAGAAAACATTTGAATATTTGCTAACAATTATGGTTATATCAGAAAGCAAAAAAAAAAAAAAAAAAAAAAAATAGCACTGGCCTTGCAACATTTTTTCATCTTGTGGAAACCTTATACTAAATTATAACTAAACTAACTCATTTGTCATGAGTTTTGGGATGGTCATATGAGCCGCCACATGGGAAAAACAACAATCTGCATAGGCAAAAACAAAGGCGCAGCTCAGCTTCGCAGTAACTGCGAAGCTGATCAGCGTCTTTTATGCTGTTTACACGGACGAATTTGTTCCGAACCAGGTTCGGACCTGGTTCGGTCCAAGTGTTTAGACGAATACATTTGGTTCGCTCCAAAATTTTGGAACGGTCCAACTTGGCCCGCTACATAACCTAGGACCTGGTCCGGTCCAAATCTTGTTCCGATCCTGGTTCGGTACAAATATTCCGTCTAAACACTTTGTTTCGGTACAAGGTTAAAAAAAAACTAATAATGTACAAATATACAGTAAGTTTAAATAATTGGATGCAAATATTATATGAAAATAGCAATGAATATGCTTTGACGGATTTGTTTTTGTTTTTTATTATTTTTATTTTTATTATTATTATTATCATCATTATTATTATTATTTTGTGTTAATTTTGTTGAAGGCGCACCTATTGAGTGAGGGAGACATTTGTGCTACACACAACATGCACTTGTTTTATAAAGCCCAGTCTAAATACGAATCTGAATGATCATGAATGCCAGTGCACAAAACATGTCAGCTTATCGCATGAGTCATTTGTTCCGATCTAAATATTTCAATGTAAACAAGAAGAAAAATTTGTTCCGGACTAACTTGGACCGGTCCAAGTTGGATCGGACCTGGTTCGAACCCGTCTAAACAGAGTATTTGTTTTCGCTACACTGATAGTACAATTTCTCTTCCTCTTATTATTAATCCGAAATTTCAAGCTTCTATAATAAGCCCGCTCCTGTGACTGTACATGTCAGTTTGTGTTGCATCTGGTCACCGGTTTTCTCGCATCGCGGCTCATATCATATCCACTGTTCCTGGGCATGCATCTCAGAGGCAGTTTGCCAGTACTAAGTACACATTTCTATCACTTCTAACTATTCTTCTTTAATCAGCTGAATAGCAAGGAATAATAGCCATAGAGTATTTTCACGACAAAATCTTTAAGTAAGAAATATGCTGGAAATGAGGATCAATCATGGGTCCTTTCTGTACGAATCAAACTTGCTACTGATTGAGCTATATTGCACCAGGAGCCAGTTGTTCAAAGCATCGTTAGCTTAACGATATCGTTAAGACATAAATTTGTTAAGCAAATGTCAGCTAAAGTAACAAATACACTGTTATTTTTTGTTGAAAAAATGTGTTCTCACATTTTTTCAACAAAAAATAACAGTGTATTTGTAATACCGGTATTGCCATTTGAAATTTTAACAAATCGTTAACTAACGACATCATTAATTTTGAACAACTGGCCCCAGGTCTTTTGTAGATTTGCATGCTGTGCCGTGACAGTATGAGTATGTCTAAACCAAAAGGTCATTTTCTTGGCAAGTTTTTTTTTTTTTTTTTTTCAATTCAGATTTACCTCTCTTTCAAGATTATTTCAGCTCATACGAGACGGGTCTGAGTCAGTAGATGGGGCGAAAACGGGAGAACCCCCGAGAAAAACCACCTGGCACACCCGCAAGCAGAACTTGGCTTGTCTCACATAGCCAGAGCTGGGCTCGAACCCACACCAGACACAGCGATGAGATGATCAAGTGATTAAGAAACAGCGCTCTTAACCGCTCTGCCACGGGGGTGCCTTGGCAAGTTTTAAGCAATGGTTCTGTCCCTTGAGAAACAGTGAAAAAAAATGCTTGTGGAAATAAACTGGATTTAAGTACCTGGCATTAGGCAGGTACATGGTACAGGTGTTCTTAGCATTAAAGCAGTATGATGCAACTGTGGCTTTGATTTTCTTATCAAAAGAGAGTTAACTCATTTAAGCCTGGCGTCCCTTTTATGGGATATAGGCAAACAGAATAGCCCCAGATGTGATGCCGCAGAACGCGGCATCCCATCTGGGGCTATTCTGTTTGCTTAGAGAATTTTCATCGAAAAATTGAATAAAATTTAAAAATTACTCCTAACACCTCTAAAAATAAAAGTGGACTTACCCAAATGATAATGATGGGAAAATCCATTCATCAAATATGGGTTAAAGTGCGGAATAGCAATTACTTTAAAAATATGTCTGGTACTTGAGGAACAATAAGTGTGGAATTCTGAAGAAAAAATCCTAAAATAATTATAAAGCAAGACTTGTCATAAGAAAGCCTTCTTAGGGGACTGGTTGTAAAGCATCAGAATCCTAATCGAGATATCCTGGGTTTAATCCCCACACACTTGGGCGCCTTGTTGTGTTCTTTAGCAAGATGCATTAACTCCCAAGAGTACTGGTTAATACCCAGAAAGTGGTGGTTCCGACCTACAAGTTTGCCAACTCTTACCACTGAGGACTGGAAGATTTCAATCCATTTGTAATGTAGGGAATACCATATGATTTTTATTTGTTGGACTGGAAGATGTTTTCGGGCATTGAAATTAGTTTTCTTTCACCCATGACACGATCCCATCTTTTTACTTGTATATGTTTATAGCAAAGCATACAATTCTAATCATATCAAGTATTAGTAAACAGTACTTTTAACATTCGTAATTTTTGAATGCCGATCACCCAGCGCAGACTTCCCCATACCGAAAATGACACTTCAAAGTATATCCTGTAACATTGGTACATTGTTCTACCAAAAAGCCGCAATAATTGTATTAAGTCCATGTTATGGTTTATCAATTATCTGTACTCAAAACAAACCATCATCCCTAACATTTGAGCCGCGCCATGAGAAAACCGGAATTTTGCCTATGCGAAAACAAAGGCGCAGATCAGCTTCGCAGTAACTGCGAAGCTGATCAGCGCCTTTGTTTTCGCTACTCGGATAGTACAATTTCGCTTCTTCCTAAATCCGAAATTTCAAGCTTCTAGCCATCTTCTGAGACTGTACAGCCCGGTTTGTGTCGGACCTGGTCGGAAATCCCGAAGACCGGTTTTCTCGCGTCGCGGCTCATTTGTTTACTAGCTGTTGATAGATTCTACAAATGTTTTTGCCTTACTATAACTACCACAAACAGAAATATAAATTGAGAAAAAAGTACATCTTGTCTAGAGAATGTCCACAGAGTTCATGGATGTATTAGGGTGCAACCATTAGAGACCACAGATGAGGACTTTTTCTTGATCTGTGCAATTCTCAACATTCTGTGCTAGACCTAACTGTCGATTGCATTACGAAAACTTGCCCATGCAATATATGTAGAATTTTTTCAGAACCAAAAATTGAAAGCTTCATTGGAAAATTTTTAATATTTTTAATGTTTTTGTTCAAAACATACATTGTGGGTACTCTGAAATGCAGAGGCGGTTCTAACGAGTACCCACAATGTATGTTTTGGATCAAAAATAAGAAAATTAGATATCCCATGCAAACTCCAGTTTTTCTATATAAAAGTGGGGTTTAAAGGGGGTATATATCGCAAGGACATCTTTCCTGATGTTGATTGTTATCAGAAGTAGATTGTAGCACATTAGGCCAAGGTCTTTGTTTTAGATTTAGATTAATGAATGCATTATAAACAGAAGACTCAGGAGATTTAAGTTCTGTTATGAATTTGCATTATGAATAACTTGAACAAAATAATGATCTGAATCTTGAAAGCAAAATCTATCATGCTTTAAAAGCTCAATCATAAAAAATTCCATGCTTTAGATTTTGTTAAATAATTTATAAAGCGAGCGGAATTAAGTCAACAAGTTTGAAAGATGATGCGTTATTAGCTCACCTGAGCCGAAGGCTCACAAGGTGAGCTTATAGGATGGCCATGCTCCGGCATCCGTCCGTCCGTCCGTCGTCGTCCGTCCGTCCGTCGTCGTCCGTCCACAATTTCAAAGATCTTCTCCTCTGAAACCACTGGGCCAATCAAATCCAAACTTCATGTGGAGCATCCTTAGGAAGGGGGAATGAAAGTTTATATAAATGATCCAGGTCACATGACCAAGATGGCCGCCATGCCCATATATGGTAAAAACCATAAAAAAATCTTCTTCTCTGGAACCGGTGGACCGATTTCAACGAAACTTGGTATGTAGCATCGAGGACTCTGGCCCATCATAGTTTATATAAATCATGACCTTGGGTTGACCTTGACCTATTTTACGGCAAGCTTAATTTAGGTTACATAGGCTTTTCAATGGAAAAAAGTGAAAACATTGAATTATTCAGGAAGTTTTGTAGCCTGTGACCTGAAAGTTGGTAGATACAGACAACATGTTGAGCTTATGAAGTGATGTAAGTATTAAAGGTCAAGGTCATTTCTTGACCTTGGCCAAAGGTCATTTACAAATTAAATGTTAAACTTAATTTTCTCAGTAACCACTCAACCGATCAAAGCCAAATTTTATATGTAGTATTCTTAGGATGTGGGAATGAAAGTTAATAGACACATACAGTGTTATTGTTTACATTATTTGACCTTGACCTCAATGACGTAGTGCGCGTTGCATTGTGGTTGAAACTTTCACTTCCGGGTGGCAAAACCATTTCCGGTTCAATGTTGTTTACATACATTAGTTAGAATCTCGGATTTAAAACGTGAAATGTGTGGTGCAATTTCAATAATTGAACGATGATGACCTCTAAATACAAAATTACTAATAATTTTTGGCATTTGAATTCATTGATTTGTTTGCTCTTTTATAAATAATTTCATTTTTCACACCTTCTTGAGCGTCTCAAGTCTGAAGTATCCTAAATGATGTTTGAACCGCGCGAACAAAAATACGAATTAGGACTACTTAGATATGCTTTATAATTAATAATTAACAATTTGCGCAAACCCCACGAGGCCACTTCTCTGCAATCAGACTAAAAATCATTCATAATAAAAAAAAAAAGGTAATAAACAATTAAATGAACTAGAAATGCGTGTTTGTAAAACACTATGCCCCCAACTGTATGCTTGTCCCTAAACTGGCAGTTTGTATGATTCATTTATTTCATTCGAATGCAGTCAAATTTAAGTTCCTGAAGAAGCTGTTTTGACCTCGACCCAGAAACAGAATGTAAGCTGTTTTGCAGGCGAGTTAGAAATGAAGTAAAAGTTTAAAAATGGAGTAATTTTGTCAAAACATGACAGAGAGTCCTCAAAAGTTAATCAGGTGATCTTCTTCTCAGCCCCAACCAGCATACCAAATATGAAGGCTCTAGCTAGCTAGCTCAAATACGTTTTGAGATATCTTGCACACAAGATTTTCAAAATTTGTTTTCAAAGGGACATTATTCCAACAAGGGGCATAACACGTACATGAAAAAAATACAGGCCAACTATTTTTTCATGAGGAATCTGTATATGAAATTTCAAAACCCTATATTCACCATTCAAAGGGTTCAAATTTCACCAAAAAGTGGAAAAATCAATCAAAATTTCAAAATTCTGTATTTTTGTAAAAATTTGACGGAAAATTCTCAAAAGTTAATCAGGTCATCTACTTCTCAGCCCCAACAAGTGTACCAAATATGAAGGCTCTAGCTTAAATACTTTTTGAGATATCTTGCACACAAGATTTTCAAATTTTGTTTTCAAAGGGACATAACTCAAAAAAGGGGCATAACTTGGCCATACAAAAAAACACGGGTCAACTATTTTATCATGAGGAATGTGTAAATGAAATTTTAAAAGTCTAGCATTCACCGTTCAAAAGCTTCAAATTTCACCGAAAAGTGGAAAAATCAATCAAAATTTCATTTTTCCAATCAAAATTTCAAAATTCCGTATTTTTGTAAAAATTTGACAGAGAGTTCTCAAAAGTTAATCAGGTCATCTACTTCTCAGCCCCAACAAGTGTACCAAATATGAAGGCTCTAGCTTCAATACTTTTTGAGATATCTTGCACACAAGATTTTCAAATTTTGTTTTCAAAGGGACATAACTAAAAAAGGGGCATAACTTGGCCATACAAAAAAATATGGGTCAATTATTTCATCATGAGGAATGTGTATATGAAATTTCAAAACCCTAGCATTCACCGTTCAAAAGTTTCAAATTTCACCGAAAAGTGGAAAAATCAATCAAAATTTCAAAATTCCGTATTTTTGTAAACATTTGACGGAAAGTTCTCAAAAGTTAATCAGGTCATCTACTCTTCAGCCCCAACAAGTGTACCAAATATATAGGCTCTAGCTTAAATACTTTTTGAGATATCTTGCACACAAAATTTTCAAATTTTGTTTTCAAAGGGACATAACTCAGAAAAGGGGCGTAACTCGGACATGAATAAAAATACGGGTCAACTATTTTTTCATGAGTAATGTGCATATGAAATTTCAAAACCCTAGCATTCACCATTCAGAAGTTAACACACACACAGACAGACAGACAGACAGACACAGACAGACAAGCCGAAAGCAATATGCCCTTCCAACTTTTTCAAAGTTGGGGGCATAATAAATAGTTCTTGGTCCTTTTTCCAACCTTATTTGTACCGAAACTAGAAACAAAAGTGCACTCATCTTAGCTCGTTTTATGAATGAAAGTTTCTTCTTCTTTCTTCCATCTTTTACATTCTAATTCTTAAGAACATGAACTCTTGCTCACATTATATTTAAATAATCCCAATGAAATATAACTTGGTGGAGTTTAAATACATGACAAACTATTCAAAGGTTATTCAATGATAATAATAAATTTGCCGGAAAGAAGGGAGGTTTCGGCTATTGAAGTCAGTTTTATGACACAATAACTCAAATTACGATACCCATAATCATGATAATCGGCTTCTTTAATTATTATAATATGACGCCTTCTTCAAAGAAACGACACATTCTTGGGGTACAATATGAATGATAAGGGATTAATGAACTTGAAGTCCCCCGGGGCAGTCGGCTTGTGCGTTCAGTCAGTCAATTAATTATCATTACATGTGTTGACATCGCTGATAATTATGATTCCAGTGTCATAAATAAAATGGATATACAACACATAAAGTAATTTTAAATTGTGAATTAATTAGATTCATTTCACAAAATGAAAATAATGTTTTTTTTTTGTTTTTTTTCACCGCATGCAAAACAAATTTAAAGCATGTGCTCTTCAGAGAGAGAGAGAGAGAGAGAGAGAGAGAGAGAGAGAGACCAAATGATGGCTTAAAGATATTCCCGTTTCTTTTTGTAATTATTTCATAAAGCTTAAAAATTAATTCAAACACGGAAATTATTATTATATATTATCTTTTAAATGTTACACCCTATGGGCGGTTTGCCTTTATTACGCCAGGGTGAACATTTGTCACCAATATGACAGGCATATGTACCAGCCGGGTTTCGAGCCCGCAACCTCTTGATTGCTAAGCGAAAACGCTATCCATTAAACCACCGCGGCGACAGGGAAATAATTAAACGTTAATTTATGATTTATACCGTGGGAATATTTCATCTTTTGACTGAGATGCAAACCTTTTAAATTCATATTTTCTTATTCTGCACGGGAAGAAACGCTATAAATCATTATAATACTAAATTAAAAACAAGCATCAATTAATGAACAAACATATTTGGAAATTATTTTTTTTTTATGAATAAGTAATATTTCGATATTATTTTACTCTTTTATACATCAAAACATTATAGTTCATTACACATTCATTGGCCTAATGTCGCTTTTTTGCCACCCGGAAGTGAGAAAAGGTCATGTGATGGTCACATGACTTACCTGTATTTTATAGACCACGTGGTTTGTGACGTATTGTTTGTACCTGTGTATATGAATAGTCAAGGTGACATGACCAAGATGGCCGCCATGGCTATAAATAGTAAAAACCTTTAAAAATCTTCTTCTCCAGAACCAGAAGGCCTATGATTTTGAAACCTGGCATGAAGCATCAGGGGGAAGAGCTCTACAAAGTTTATATAAATCATGACCCTGGGATGACCTTGACCTATTTTACGGCAAGGTCAACATAGGTCGCCCATGCATTTGAATGGGGAAAATTGTCAAAATTTCATTTTGACAGGAAAAACTTTATGGAAATGGGCAAATGGACTGAATATTTATGATTCTGAAAAAAAAGGACCCCAGGGGCAGGTCTTCCCCCACCCGGGGCAATATACATGTATACATGTATATTACCATAATATTCAAAGATCTTTTTCTCTGAAACCGTTTGGTCTTGTTGAGTATTCTTAGGAAGGGAGAATGAAGGTTATATAAATGGTCAAGGTCACATGACCAAGATGTCCGCCATGGCTATTAATAGCAAAAGCCATTATAAATCTTCTTCTTCAGAACCAGAAGGCCTTTGAAACTTGGCCTGAAGCATCAATGAATACAGCTCTACAAAGTTTGTATAAATCATGACTCTGGGATGGCCTTGACCTATTTTATGGCAAGGTCAGCTTAGGTTGAATATCCCAGTTTTCAGGTGAGCGTTTACAGGACCATTGGTCCTCTTGTCATGAAGATTGTGATACACATCATGAAAAAACTTTCATTAGGAAAGCATGTCCATGAAATATATACCCCCTTAAACCCCTCCTTTATATGGAAAAAACTGGGGTTTGCAGGGGTATACCTAATTCTATTTTTGATCCAAAACCTCGCTGAGGCGGTTCTATTAAAGGTGTACCCACAGTGTATGTTTTGAGCATAAATTTTAAAAATATCAACATTTGTCCAATGAAATTTTTAATTTTTACACTCTTGTGTCTTGCTCTCTAGCAAATTGTAACACCACATCAAGGGAGTGTGTGGTGACCTAGTGTTAAATAGACCGACACAGAATTGAGAGGCCTGAGGTTGAAATCCCATATTGCCAGATTGTCTAGTTGAACAAGATTAGTAGTGAATACTCGGGAAGCAATGGCCACATCCAGGCATGACTGAAAATTGTTAAGTGGGTTATTTATAAACCACAAAACAATTTGGAAGCCAGGAAAAAGCTAGTGCAAAACCAACCTTAAACTTATTGTACACCTTTCAGACTTGAGATGCAATCCAAGAAAACTGGTCTTTCATGTCCAACACAAACTCACATATACAGTTTCAGAAAAGAGCTTGACGCTTGAAATTTTAGATGTGAGAAGAAGAGGGTAATTGTATCTGTGTATTGAAAACAAAGTCGCTGTTCAGCTGTGCCGTAAAGCTGATCTGTGCCTTTCTTTTCGCATAGGCAAAAAAATCTGATTCACTTTATATAGCCTTGTCATTTGACAACTTAAATACAATCTTGATGTTTCCAACAAAGTGAGACAGAAACTCAGAGCTGTTGGTCTTAAAAAAATTGCTTGTGGTTTGAAGGTTTGGAATAGTTGTGCTGAGTTTCTACACAGCTGATCTAAGTGCACCTTAGCACACTGTAAAGACTGAAAGTGTAAAGACTGAAAGTGTATGTATTGATCAAGCCTTGATTTTTTTTTTTGCGATTTCGTTTAAAAAGCCGTTGTCTAGGTTTTAAGAAAGCTTTAAAGTATAGATTCTGACATTCAAGAATCTAATAAAAAGGCAAATGAATGTTATAATAGACATTATAATGGAACAGTTTTACATTAAATCGAACAATTACCCACAATTTTGCAGCTTTTATTCGATTGATAGATTCACGAATGTCAGGATTCATCGGGCTGAAGGAAATAAAGTACTGGTTTCAGTCGTATCTCTGTGAACATAAAATTGATTGTTGAATTAGGAAAGTTTTGTCAAAAATTGTTTTATGTAAGAATTTACTTAAAAATTGTAACTTTCTTAATCCCTGGTGAGCTGACATAAACCTACAAATTCAGCTGATGGTAAGTTTGTCAGATTCCGAATCGAAAGATCAGGGATTAGATCCCCACTGGTGCTGGGTTAATTGTGTCCTATAGCAATAATTGTTATATACCTGGGCCAAGATGTTCAAAACTAAAGACGTCGTTAGTTAACGTTTCGTTAAAATTTCAAACATTAATATATTAATATTACAAATACAAATGCAGTGCAAAGGATTCTCACATTTTTTCAACAAAAAATAACAGTGTATTTGTTACTTTAGCTGATATTTGCTTAACAAATTTATGTCTTAACGATATTGTTAAGCTAACGATGCTTTGAACAACTGGGTCCAGTAGTATAAAACTTTAGCCTCACCAATGTGCAGTGCTTAAGGCCTGTTCAATACACATTCACAATTTTTGGCTACGGTGCTGCTACGATTCGCCACGATTTGTAAAATCGCTGTGTATCATGGTGATTTGTAGTAGAACCGTGGTGAATCTTGATGAATCGTGATGATTCGGGAAACTCCACAGTATCGCTACGGAAGTTTTAAACTGTAACGTTAAAAACATTCATAAGGTATCGTGGCGAATCGTGGCGAATCGTGGTGGTTATTGGGCATGGCCTAATTCGTAGCGCAACTGTAGCAGAATCGTGCTTATTCGTACTGACACCGTAGCTATATTCGCGGCTATTCATGAGAGATCATAGCCAATTGTGGAACTGGTAGCGAAAGCGTTGAATTTTTGACTTCAAGAACTCTCACGATTCACCACGCATTGTGTACGGTTATCCTACGAATCATCCATGGTTTAAATGCTACAGAGCTCCACGATTTGCCACGATGGCTACCGCCATGAATCGTACTAGTACCGTATTGATCCGTACACGGTGCATTTTTTGTGCCACCGTGGTTAATCCTCATTGACCGTAGCATTGCCGTCATGAATCGTCATTGATTTGTAGCAATACCTTACATACACCGTACTAATATCGTGGACGTTCTTACTGGAATCGTAGTGACACTGAATATTTCCACTTTTTGTCACGATTCATCCCAATCCATCACGATTTTTCTGACCATGGGAAATCGGGGTGAATCGTGGTGAATCATAGAGAAAATCCTGAATGTAAACAGGGCTTTAGATAAGAAGGTTTCACACTGTAGTTTGTTTGGATTATGGTTTAGTGTTTCTGATGATAAATAATTGCCATCAGAACACAAGAAATTCCAAAACACCATAATTATTGTAGTTGTACAGATTTTTCATTCTGTGAGCTTACTAGATCTATTCTGCTAATTAGCTCATGTAAGCCTGGCATCCTATTTAAGGGATTTAGGCAAAGAGAATAGCCCTAGATGTGATGCCACAGAAAAAAACAGGATCCTATCTGGGGGCTATTCTGTTTGGTTAGATATATTTTATTAAAAAATGGAATAAAATTTTAAAATCACTGATTTGTCTAAAATACCTTTACTACCAAGCACATAACATAAACAAAGGCTTCGAACAGTCTGGGGACGTTATGTTCTGATTTCAGCACCTGTTTTTACTTGACATGCATGCAGCATAATGTCATAGCTTTCGCACAATATGCTTAAATTATGTTTTTCCCCTTGTCTTTTCAGTGATGCGACTGACCAAGCCCACTTTGATGCCATATCATCCCCTGATCAGTGATCAACGAGATGTAACTAGCACCTTAAGTCATGAAGTCATGAAAGCAGACATCTCGAAGCCAGATGATCTCAGTTATTTCGGAGTCAGTGACCTATTAACATTGCCACAGAATTTTGGGTATGATCTTTATTGTCTTTGATTTATACAGACTGTAAAAAATTGGAGCACAAATCGGGTGCCATAACCCCATACATCAAGTGGGAAAAAAAGAACTACTATAAATTGGGTTGGATATTTGCAGTTTCATTGCCTCACAAAAATAAAGTTCTCGCTAATAAAGAATTGCTATAAGTTCATATAGACTGCACAAGTACTCACTCGTGAATTATACAAAATAATAGTCATGCAAAAAATTCCAAACTTTGAGTAATAATGATGGCAATGAAGAATAAAGTATCTTAACTTGATTTTTTTTTTTTCAAATGCTGAAACAAACCTCAAATTCTACATCATTTTACTTAAGAAATAGATCAGCTCTAGCAGTGAATTGTTGAGTAATAATTCACTGTTTGGAGGTCAGTTGTAAAGAAGATCAAATCACGAGCGCGTAGCGCGAGTGATTTATCTGCTTACAACTGACCGACAAACAGTGAATTATTACTCAACAATTCACGCACTTGAGCTGATCTATTTCGATTCTAACACACAATAAACGGAATAAATGTTGCTGAAACCGTCGATATCGTTCAGCTTTCCGCCATTGCATTGCAGATATCCCGCCAAATATTTGACTGTAATGCTGGTATTTACACACACTTATTACGTTTGTTGTGCGCTAAAACGACGTTTCACCGTCTAACCCTGCTTTGTGGGATAGCTGACATCACAAATGCCCCAAAGTAACGTCATGCTTATTCGCCCAGTGAAATTGTTGCACAATATAACACGTTTTTTACCATTGGCTTTATAGGCTAGGTGTGTTAGAATAAAGAATATTCATTAAAGACACATGTACATTAATGCATGTCATTTGCTAATTCTAGTGAAAACTTATTGCTTGGGCTTGAAAACTTTTCACACATTTCAGCACATGTGCCCAGTATTCAAATATTACTGGTGTGACGGGATAGCCTCCCTAATGGGAATATGTAAATTTCAACTCGAGACTTTGTGAATCGAGTAAGTGTTGGGTATATAGCGCAGTAAACCACCGTCGGTGGAAAAGCATGCTCATCCACCAAGGGTGGTTTACTGCACTATATACCCAACACTTACTCGATTCACAAAGTCTCGAGTTTGAAATTTACATATTCCCAAGGAAGGCTATCCCGTCACATTGGCTTGATGCCCAGAAAAATCTGAAACTACACTGTTAGTTTCACTATAATGAATGCCAGAACTTGCCTTCTATCTTAAGGAACACAAATTGGTTGACATGATAAATATCCATAGAATGTGACATAAAACTATGGTGGCATCCAATATGGCTGCCAAAATATTAATATAGGAGGTGTTGAGTATTAAAACTGGGACAATGAGTTGTATATTTCATCTCATGTGTGTCATTTGAAAAGAAAAATACTGTTACAAATGAAGAAACTAAACATTGTTTAGAGAAACCAATCTGCAAAGGGAGGTACAGATTAAAAGTAATAAAAAAGACAAAATGTTATTTTGATTTGTCAAGCCATTGTGCAACTGTTACTGGTTTCGTCATTGTTATAGGTCATGTCTGTTGCATGATAAGGCAATTTTTCTTTTAAAAGTGCCCATTTAGGTAAACAAGTTCTATGTAGAACTGATAGAAATAGCTTTAAATGCACAATGTGTTTCAGTAGAGTCAACTTTGTTCTTTTTTCTCATTCCACAGTAACATATTCCTGGGGGAGACTTTTGCCAGCTACATCAGTGTTCACAATGACAGCAATCAAAAGTGTTCAGAGATACTCCTCAAAGTAAGTAAACATTTTGCAAACATGTCCATGCAAAATACGGATTTACCTATAGCTGTAAAATTTGAAAAATTTAGTCAAACATTTTGAAATTTTTGCTAAAATCATAGATTGTGGAAACATAATAGAAGTGTCTCACCAAGGCGTTTCTAACGAGTACCCATAATCTAGGTTTTGAAGCAAAAATAAGAAAAAGTATACCCCTGTACACCCCAGGGGTGCAAAGAAGGATACATTTCACAGATATGTTATTCTGCCATCATGAACAACTCTGGTACCGGCATGCAACTGCATAGAAATGTTAACATTATGCATTGAATCAACGATAGTAAGTATGAAAAGTGCAACCGACTGTTTGTATTGCCTTCATTTGAATTCTAGCTTTACCTTTGGGAACATCAGGATAACAAGTCTGTGGATTGAATACCCCCATGAACCCCACTTTTATATAGTGAAAATGGGGTATACATGGGTATACAATTTTTCTTATTTTTTCTCCAAAACATAGATTGTGGGTTCTCATCAGAACCGCCTCACTGAGGCAGTTCTAACGTGTACCCACAATGTATGTTTTGAAGCAAAAATAAGAAAAACATATACCCCTATACACCCCAGGGGTGCAAAAAAGGATACATTCCACAGATATGTTATCCTGCCATCATGAACAACTGGAGTACCGGCATGCACTGCATAGAAATGCTAACATTATGCAATGAAGTAAGTATGAAAAGTGCAACAAACTGTCTGTATTGCTTTCATTTGAATTCTAGCATCACCCTTGGGAAGACGCTATACAAAAATCACTGTAGAACCTGTTCTGTCTTATTAGATGTCGGGCAGAACGGAAAATTGATTACCGCATAGAATGTCTGGTCAAATAAGGCAAATCAAACATTACTAAGGATGCTAGTGTCAAAAATATCTATACTTCATCCTGAGAAACGTGACTACTTATTTAAATTGACAAGTCTCTATTATGGCGTAACAGAGTAAAAAGCCGAGAGAGACTGTCTAATAAGCTCTCTCTGAAAGATCCCTGAGGATTGATTTGGAAAAAACAACTGAACAGATTTGTTATGGTCTAGTGATAAAATAAAAAATCATTAAAGTGACTGTTTTGCTGAGTTTCTGCTTTAGAAACATCTGTTTCTAAGATGAATGTATCACATCTCCAAGGTGCTGGGCGGTCCCCCTGGCCAAGCGGTTGAGAGCACTGTTTCTTAATCACTTGATCATCTCACGGCTGTGTCTGGTGCGGGTTCGAGCCCCGCTCTGGCCACATGTGAGACAAGCCAAGTTTTCGCCCACCTACTGATTGGCCTGTCTCATATGAGCTGAAATAATCTTGAAAGGGACGTGAAACTGAATCTAAAAGAAAAAAAATGCTGACCAGCTGAAATGCAAGCAACATTTATGAACAGGATAAATTTTTGCGCTCAGCTGAGTTGAGCATAAAAATGTTTTATAACCCCAAGTCCTGGTTTTTGATAGGGCATAATGTAAGTTTGGAAACATTCACAAGAATTTCAATTTCGCTAATCATTTTGCGAACTTGAAGCCTCGGAAATTCAAAGTTTTTGCTGTATACTATGCTCTTTAGAATGCACCAGTATCCTCTCCTGAATTTAAGATCAAGCTAGTATTTGGAAAACTGAATATTTATGAAATAAAAGTCACTCATAAAAATCCTGAATTTTCTTTACTACATGAGTCAGGTTGGTATATTGGAAAACCTTTGAATGAATTGACAAGTATTTTTATGAGTACAAATTTACATGTATCGTTACAAGCACATGTATACACTTTTACTGATTATACACATTATGTACTTTTGCATTCTGTTTTGTATAGGTTGATCTACAGACAAGTTCCCAGCGACTACTGCTAACTGGTGTAAATACAAACCCCAGCACCGAGTTGAAGCCAGAACAGAGCATAGATGATGTCATACAACATGAAGTTAAAGAACTTGGCACGCACATGTAAGTTCATTGGTCTTTAGGAAAGACTTTCTTTAACAGGTATTAAAAATTAGGTCTCAAGGTTGATTAACAGGGTCAAACCCCAGCATGGAGTTGAAGCTACAAAGTATAGACAATCACGGCTACCAAACAGTTAAATGCGTAACCGCCGGTTAAGAATAGACATCCGATTCACGTCCTTCCTGTTTTGCGTGTGAGGTGCAACAAAATGTAAACAAAACATACACTACTCGTTTCGATCGATAATTATTTTGTAGTACAGAACGGTATCAAAAATCTAAGAATGCTATTTTGTCACTTATTTATCATTGTTAGACAGCACCAAAACAGTTTGCAACATTACTTGATTTTTTTGGGGGTTATTTGTTCCCTCCTTCGAAATATGTGTTTCAACACGGTCAAGAACGGCAAAATACAACTAAAAATTGGGCAATTTGCTGTTAAATATCATGTTTTTGTGATTGTTCCGCGACAAATTTGTAGTTATATATCAAATAAATTACAACTGATGTCTGCCACAGTATTCACTTTTCTTAGGGTTCAACATTTATTTTTCGAAGGGAAGAAAAAAATGGTTAAGCATTTAATCATTAGAATAAGAAGGATTTATTTCAAGATATGTTTGAAAGTCTCTGCCTGTTTTATGATATTTAACATTCTCTGTACAGCGTTTTAGATGAAAGCAATCGAGAAAAAAAGCAAATTATAGTATTCACAATGTTTTAAAAGTCTAAGTTTTATCATAAACAGGAATACCATACATGTGAATTACAGTGTTTTGTATTGCATGTTTGTTGCAAAAATGTTTGTATTTTTAAAAATAAAAATAAAAATAAATGTAGAAGACACAGAATAAACAATCACAAGTGGATCAAGTTTGACATGTATTTTATTGGTCAACCGGTTTCGGTCTCACGACCTTCATCAGGATGTTTGTATTTTGATATATACATGTACCAAGTATTCTCACTGCAAACATCACAAATAAACCAATTTTGGATTTTTTTTTTCATTTTCCTTGAGAGGGGTTGTCTATATGCATTAACTGGGTTAATTATTTTTAACATTATCACTCACTAAAACCATGAGCAAAAGGAAAACCAAGGTATATTTAAGGCTTTTGTATATGCAGATTCTCGTTTGTTTGTTTTTTCTTGCACACCACTGTAAGTCAAAAACCCTTCAATAAAACTTGATTTGTAGAGGTAAAAACCATACAAAGATGACGAGACAAGTTGTGATAATTAAATTGTTAAACGTAGAACTCGAGAGAGAAACTAAAATACAGGTGCTTTTAATGTCGATTATTTTGCTATCATTCTAATGATTAAATGCATGACCGAAATTTTGACACAGCTTTTAGCCACATATACATAGAATGCAGCGGTCAATGGCAAGGAAAGTGTTCACTGAACTTATACAATGTTAAAATCATCTGTTCGCTGCATTGCCGTCCGTTTATAATGACGCAATTAGCGGGAATCTAAAAATATCCCTATGACTGACCCACATTTTCTTCATGTACAATGCAATCTCAACATGCATTTTGGAGGAAGGAATAAAAATCACGATTATAAGGCGACAAATCTGGAAATCCTTTGAGATACGATAAGATCAATTTATAACTAACAAAATTACATTGAGAAAATTTTAATAACTTTCTCCAGGTGAAAATAAATTACTTGGAAACGCTAGCTGCGAAAGTTTGTTTACCTTTTACTGCACCTCACACGCAAAACCGGAAGGACGTGAATCGGATTTCTTTTCTTAACCGCGGCTACGCATTTAACTGTTTGGTAGCCGTGATGTCACACAACATGAAGTTAAAGAACCCGGCACTTACATGTAAGTCTTGTAGGAAAGCATGTTAAGTCTGTTAAATGACACAGTCAGGCTAAACAGCATGTAGGGGAACGCCATGGCCTTGTGGTAGAGCATCAGACTCTGAATAAAGTGTTTCAGGTTTTGAACGCCACTCCCACTGAGTTGTTTCCTTAAGGCATATTAACTCCACATTATACTGGTTATAACCACGGAAGTGATGGGTCCATCCTGACATGACTGAAAAATTGTAGACTCATGCGTTATGTTTTACAAAATGAAGAAAGTTTAGACTGCTTGATGATATTTATTGATAAACAGTGATGGGTTTTAATACATCCACCATAGATCCAACTTGTAAGTGGGCTGGTAAAGAAGTCTGTGTTTTTTAAATTTATGAAACTGTTAAAAATTTCCTGATTTTCATGTTCCGAAAATTGTTACCAATCTGTTTCAGTTTGGTGTGTGCTGTCAGTTATACAACAGAGGGTGGGGAAAAGATGGCGTTTAGAAAGTTCTTCAAATTCCAGGTTGGTATACATGTACCTGTTAACTTCTCAGACCAATGTCTTTCTTTGTGCCATGTGAATAAAGAAGAAGAAGAAAACATATTGACCCACAAACAAATGCCATGTAAGGCCAATTGTAATGATACAGTCTGTCTATTACTACAGTACATATATATTGTATATCAAAGGTACAGGTAATAAAGTAGATTCTGTTATAAAGATACATATTGCTTGCCAAAGGTATAGATCAGAGTGTTTTTCAGCAATCTTTCTTTTTTCATTCCCAAAACAACTGAAAAATGAGCTAAAAATTTACTTTTGAAACAACACTGAATACTTATACTCTTAAGTACACCTGTACATGGATCAGCAGTCATCAAAAGTTTTGATAGCTTGGATTTTACAACTGGGTTTGCATGAATACAATTTATTTATTATTTATTAAATGATACCATTAGTTAGGAATTATGAATGTTTCTAAAATGTTGGTCATAGTATTTTATATTTTGTCAGCCCACCACACTTACCAGTCTGATCCTGTCATTAATATTTTAGGTGCTGAAACCTCTAGATGTGAAAACAAAGTTCTACAATGCTGAGGTAAAACTATTAAAAAGTTGTTTTCTTCTGGTTCTTGGAAGGTACTAATAGTATTACAACTTTTATTTGAGCCTGTGCGTGAGAAAACCAACAATTTGAATTCCGACCAGGTTCGACACAAACCGGGCTGTACAGTCAAAGACGATGGTTAGAGGCTGGAAATTTTGGATTTAGAAAGTAGAGGAAATGTACTATCCATGTAGCGAAAACAAAGGCGCTGATCAGCTTCGCAGTTACTGCGAAACTGATCTGCGCCTCTGTTTTTGTATATGCAGATTGTTGGTTTTCCCATGCGGCGGCTCATTTTATATTTTCTGCTTCAACTTCATTTTTCACCCTGCATAAGATGTGATGAGCATTTGAGTCACGTCATGAGAAAACCAACAATCAGCATATGCAAAAACAAAGGCGCAGTTACTGCAAAGCTGATTATTACCTTTATTTTTGCTACACAGATAGTACAATTCCTCTACTTTCCAAATCCAAAATTTCCAGCCTCTAGCCATCTTCTGTGCTTTTACAGCTTGGTTTGTGTCGGACCTGTTCGTAAACCACATTGTTGGTTTTCTCATGAAGCGGCTCATTTTGTCCAATCAAGGAATGTTTATTCTTTAAGTCGGCAATGCTGAGTAGTGGTTGCGACTGAGCTGGGATTAACCTAGATGCAGATTTCATACTTGTGTAGAACTGTCCTGACTGTTCATTATGTGTAGTCTGAAATTAGGCCCACAAAATGGATAACTATTATACATACAAAAACCTTAAATTACAATATTCTATTTGCTTTTGCTTCCATGTTTTCAAGGTTAAAGTAATAAATCATTGGGTTGAAATTAACATTCCTGACTCAATTGAGTTACAGTTTTAGGCATAATTGTAAAACACAATTTGTAAATTTATCATTTAATCAATATTCATGTTAAAACACAAAATTGCTGTATGACATCAGACTGAAGCAATCCATTCATTTTGATACTCACCTTGAAAACAGTGCAATTTCTGGTTGAAATGTTTTTATGTAGATATGATAAAAATTCCTCTGTAGTTGCCATCAAATGTTTTCTATCATTATTTCTGAATTCCTTGTATTAATTGGTCATTTTATTTTAGAATTGTGTTGTAAGTGCTCTATTTTTGATTTGCTAAAAATTCCCCATTCCTTATACATTGTAAATATTGCCCGTGACGGCTACACCTAATGTGGGATATTGCGGTTATCAGTATTTTCACAGTCTTCTTAAGGAAATCTTGCTCTCTCTATGCATGTTGTCACAGCTTGACAAATAGAATGGATTGTAAAAATGGAAATTTTTGGGAGTCACACTGATTGATAATATAGACTCCTTTTGCTATATTGTCAAAATTCCTACCCATTAGCATTTAGCTTCCATTTTATATTAAATGAAAATGGCAATAAATATGAGTAGAAAGTTGCATCTTCTTGTATTTGCCAAGCAAGTACATCCATGTAAGAAAGTTGAAAAAAAAATTGCACCATGCATTTGCTATACCTTATGAGTGTCTTATTGTCGTACATGAAACCAATTTACGACAGGCTTGAACAGATGAACTTTTTTCAGCTTAGGTGTTACAATACTTTTACACCTACCTACCTGTGCTGTCCATAATGCTGAAAATGCATGCAAGTTTGGTGTCAGACGAACCTTACAGGCTTAGTTGGTTGCCATTGACCATCTAATAAAAAGTATTTTACTGGAATGCATATGTACAGGACTGGTATAGGTCGGGATTCTCCTCGTCAATGCTACGATGCATAGCTTGCTGGGTGTGTTGTTGGACATTGTGGAACAAGGGCAGTTACTTCATAATATCTGCATAATTTTTGCAAAAGCTAGTTATGTCTCCTGGGTAGTGAAGTTCTTTGCTATTGAGTAATACGAATTGCATCTATCCTGACACTCCTTGCCATGCTCAACTCAGCTGAGCATGAAATTCATTCTGGTCATAATACTGAAATAACCCAAGAAAATGTAAATTTCAGGATTTGATCACCAAAAGCCTGTAATTTATCCTTCGAATAAATTTTTAAATGCGAACGAACATTTGTGAGCAGGATAAATTTTAGTCTCAGCTAAACTGAGCAGAGCATGTAAAAAGTTTTATAACCTCGGGCCAGGATGCATTTCATAAGGGGAGTGTGGTAGCCTAGTGTTCGGAGATAGAAAGGTTGGAGGTCATATCCCCATTGGGGCTTGGTTGTGTCCTTGAATAAGACACATTAACTCCCCATAGTATTAGTCAATACCCAGGAGGTGTTAGCTTTGTCCTAACATGACTGGAAAATTGTTGTTTAACCACAAAAACAAACAAACAAAACATTTTCGTAAATTGTACCTTCTGCTGTGTTTAGTGTTATCAGGTAGGCCCAGAGAAAACTGTCGTTGGCAGGACAACATCAAGGGTAACAAGTCTGAGTTCTCACTCAGTGGAGAATTTAGTGCTGTTGAAAAATAACAAACCGCTTAACACTGATATTTTATAACAATCAGGGCCCAGTTGTTCAAAACTTTGTTAGCTTAACAATATCGTTAAGACATAAATTTGTTAAGCAAATATCAGCAAAAGTAACAAATACACTGTTATTTTTTTGTTGAAAAAATGTGAGAATCCTTTGCACTGCAAAGGATTCTCACATTTTTTCAACAAAAAATAACAGTGTATTTGTAATATTAATGTTTGAAATTTTAACGAAACGCGTTAACTAACGACGTCATTAGTTTTGAGATGATAATTTTGCTAATTTCTTGGTTATAAGAGTAATTTTTGGTAAGTACCAGTAATAGTAATAACTAAAATTGCTTCACAGAGATGCTTTTAATACATACATGTACCTTTAACTTGTTTTTTGCATAGAATTGATGAGACTTTTGAAAGTCCGCTGTAACAAAATATATTGGCTTAAAGAGTTCTAAATGATCACTTTAAAGCAGAAAAGGAAACTGAATTTGATTTTAATGCTGAAAATAATAACTACATGTATTAACATTGACACAAAATTACATATTGTGCCATTTTTCATGAGTTGGGGAATACTGTTTGGATTATTAGCCTTTAATAAAATTTTAATCAAAACATAGGTTATGAGTATCTGTACATGCATGCTGGACAGAATAACAGGTATTTCTATGTTGCAGAGTAATTCAACTTTAGACAAAAAGAAAATTAAAGAAAAAAAAAAAACAAAAAAAAAAAACAACAAAACCCCAGTTTTTTTTATATATAAATCCCAGTTGTTGGTGTATAAAATCCCAGTTTTCAGTGTATAAACCCCAATTTTTTTTTTCGGATATAAAAGTAGGCTTTGAGCCCATTTACATCACATGGCTGGATCAGCATTTTGCCCTCTTTTTCAGTCTGATGATGTATACTTGGAGGCCCAGATCCAGAACATTACCCCGGGGCCTGTATATATGGAGCATGTCAGGCTGGACCCTTCCACATTGTACCTTGGCAGAGACCTGAACTCACTAGAGAAGAAACAGGGGTAAGGATAATTTGGTCAACCACATTGTGTTTTGAAGCCCAGAATCAGAACATTAGACCTGGGCCTATGTTTGTAAAAGCATATGTAAGATTTTATTAAAGACTATATTGTATGCAGACTAGACCCCTTCACTTAGGGATTGAAATTCAGATTATAGCTTTCACTGGATGATGAAAAATATTAGGCTATTTCAACAGTGAAAGCTATTATCTGAATTTCAATACTTATATTTACATTTTATATTACTGATCAAGTATCAGATTTTTAATTGCACATATCATCGCTCATTTTCATGTTTTTTGACATTAAATCCGACTTAACGTAATTATTGAACAGCCAAAACTTCAAATTTTTGCACTTAACGTCATGGCGATAAGCGACTGATGTCACGCCGACAACAGCAAACAAACAACGTCACTGGCTGGGTTTGACGTTGCCCCGCCCATAGGCGTGGCTTCTAGATCATGTGACTTAATGTTTTTCATTGAGAAATGAAGAACATCAAGAAAGATACTTTCAGTACCGCGATTGCAATAAAAAATGTAAATATTCTGTTATACATGTATAAATGCCAAATGGTCATTGCTTCTATTCATTTGAAAATGATACAAAGCTTTATTGGCAATTCTAGAAATGTTTATTTCATCAGAAATGAGTGACAAACATTGCTAACAAAGCAACTTACCAAACCATGTTGTAGCCCTAGGTACCCTATATTAATTCACATTTTTTGTTCTGTATAATTGAGAATTTTCAGCATGAAAAATTTGAAGTTTTAATACATGTATTTCATACAAGAGAGAGATGAATTGGCAACAAATTTGAACCTCATTTTAGCTCTAGTAAATAAGCCTCAGTGGTGTAGCGTTTGGAGCTAAAGCAGGGTCATGTTGATATAAAGGTACAATTTGCTTATTTTTTTTAAATTTTCATCTTTTCCAGATCTGGTCAGGTATTTGGCAAAGTCGACTACCTAAATCCAATGGACACTAGACAGTACCTGTACTGCCTAAGTCCCAAGCCAGAGCTGTACAGAGACACCAAAGTTCTGAAGGGGGTCACAAATATCGGGAAACTAGATATAGTGTGGAAAACCAATCTGGGAGAGAAGGGGAGATTACAGACTAGTCAACTTCAAAGAGTGGTAGGTAGTCAGTGGAAGAATAAGAAGGGGCTTTGCCCCCTTCTGTGACCAAAAAAAAAAATTCTTTCATGTATAGGTGAAAATATGAAAACAACCCCCTATAATAAATTTAATCCCAGGATCTCTCCTGAAATCTTGGAACAGCCCCAGATAGTTTGTAAACAAGGGTTATAGTGTATCTGTAAACAAGGGTTAAAGTGTACATGTATTTGTAAACAAGGGTTATAATGTATCTGTAAACAAGGATTATAGTGTATCTGTAAACAAGGGTTGTAGTGGGTTATACATGTAGTTTTATTTGTAAAGAAGGGTATAGGGTATCTGTAAACAAGGGTTGTAGTGTAACTGTAAACAAAGGTTTTAGAGTTACAGTTATACATATGAATGAAATGAATGTATTTGACCAATAGAAACAGGTGTGTCATTCAAATTTATAACAGTAAATCTGTGACGAAAGTCCACTACGATCGTCCGGGATCTATATCTGTAAGCAAATTTGTAAACAAGGGTTTTAGTGTATTTGTAAACAAGGGTTATATTGTATTTGTAAACAAGGGTCATAGTGTATCTGTAAACAAGGATTAAAGTGTACCTGTAAACAAGGGATACATATCTGTAAACAAAGGTTATAATTTTTATTTATAAACAAGGGTTTTAGTGCATTTGTAAACAAGGGTGATAGTGTATATGTATTTGTAAAAAAGGCTTACAGTGTATTTTTAAACAAGGGTTATAGTGTAGGTGGATTTTAGTGGTCATTTGTGTATTTACTTTCAATGTGTTGATTATCAAATATGTGAACTACAGTAAGTCAATTTAACACACATTGTGGAGGCTACATGAGTATTTTCTAACTAAAACAAAGCAAAGACACAGCACAATTATAACATCTTTGGTTTTTTAGTTGATCATATGGAATGGACTAAACAAATCAAATTTTGTTTGTCCCATTTATATAGCAAATGGTACAAAAAAAATCAAGTATCAAATGTAGGTCTTTATTTAAAAACTGAAGGCTCCCAAATTAGATTGTCCTTGCCAATTAAGAATTAATGTAGTAATCAAATAGTCATTTCCAATGTAATTGTAATATACAAAGCACAGTTTGCTATGACTGTGTAAGGTATTCTCTGTAACTGCAACCTTTGTTTTAGCTACACAGATAGTACTATTCCTCTTTTTGATTTCAAGCTTCTAGCCCTCTTCTGTGACTGCACAGAATGGTTTGTGTGCTGGTCTGAAATCCTGAAGACTGTTTTTTCTCACATTGTGGCCTATATGCATCAGTCATACTGTCCATCATACACTAAAAAACAAATGCCTCTTATATACCTCCTCTGTTTACTTATAAGGTAATATGTATTGTGTGTTTTTATGGAAAGGTCACATTTAAGCCGTGTCATCAGAAAACGGGATTATTGCCTATGCGAAAACAAAGGCGCAGATCAGCTGTGCAGTAACTGCACAGCTGATCAGCGCCTTTGTTTTTCGCAACTCTGATAGTGCAATCTTTTTTCTACTTAAATCCAGAAGTTCAAGATTCTAGCCTTCTTCTGTGACTATACAGGCTGGTTTGTGTTAGAGCTGGATGGAAATCCCGAAGCCTGGTTTTCTCACGTGGCGGCTCATTTAAGACTAGACTATGCATTGTTTCATGACTTATGTGTATGGTTATGTCCTTGACTCATTTTCAGCAAGATACAGGTATTATGCATTGTGACTACCTTTACTTGTCATATTTTTTGGTCACAAAATATAATTATTGTTGACTGATGTAGTGATGTAAACTTCTTAATATATTAAGCTGCAGTTTTGTCCTCTGCAGAAAAAAACAGGGGGAAGTGGCTAATTAAATCTGTCTTTTTTTTTTCTTTTTTTTTCTTTTTTTTTTTTTTCTTTTTTTTTCTTTTTATATATATATTATTTTTTTTGCACTCTGAGGACAATTCTTTATGGTAACCTAATTGATAACTGGGTCGCCCGTAAATGATAAAAAAAAAAAAAGGCAAATTCTAACACACCTCGCCTATATAGCCAATGGTAAAAAAAATGTGATATATTGTGCAACAATTTCACTGGACGAATAAGCGTGACGTTACTTTGCGGCATTTGTGACGTCAGCTATCCCACAAAGCAGCGTTAGACGGTGAAACGTCGTTTTAGCTCACAATAAACGTAATAAGTGTGTGTAAATACCAGCATTACAGTCAAATATTTGGCGGGATATCTGCAATGCAATGGTGGAAAGCGGCTTAAGCTGCACGATATCGACGGTTTCAGCAACATTTATTCCGTTTATTGTGTGTTAGAATCGAAATAGATCAGCTCAAGTGCGTGAATTGTTGAGTAATAATTCACTGTTTGTCGGTCAGTTGTAAGAAGATAAATCATCTGCGCTACGCGCTCATGATTTGATCTTCTTTACAACTGACCTCCAAACAGTGAATTTTTACTCAACAATTCACTGCTAGAGCTGATCTATTTCTTAAATAAAGAATGAAAACTTGCCATAGCCATATGAAAATGCATGATTTCCATGGCAACCCAAAATTCATAATGAGTTCAACATTATTTTAAATACAACCAATGCTAAGAGCCAGGTCATGAAGTTAAACAGAGTGCGGGTAAGCTTGCTGATCTATTTTCATTAGTGCACCCACACATATTTCTTTGATTACAGGAAGCTGAAAATGAAGAGACGGTACTCAATAACTTTATTATCTCACCTGAGCCGAAGTGAGCTTATAGTATAGGCATTATCCAGCGTCCATCCGTCCATCATCCGTATGTCGTCATTCACATTCTCAAAGATCTTCTTCTCTGAAACCACTTGGCCGATGTTGAAATTTTATGTGGAGCCTTCTTGGGTAGTTGCATTGAAATTTCATATGTGATATCTTGGTCACATGTCCAAGATGGCCACCATGCCCATATATGGTAAAAACCCTTCAAAAAATCTTCTCCAGAACCGGTGGGCTGATTTCCACAAAACTTGGTACATGTACGTAGCATCGAATTCTCCAGCCCATCATAGTTTGCTCAAATGATGACCCTTGGATGACCTTGACCTATTTTACGGCAAGGTCAATTTTGGAAACATAAGGTTTTACATGGCAAGAGGCGAAAACAAATGGATATTTTGGAAACTACAGCAGCCTGAGACTTGAAAGTTGCTAGATATAGACAACTAAGGGAGTCAGTGAAGGTATATAATTAATTAAGGTCAAGGTCATTTCTTGACCTTTAGAAATGACCTTGACCCAAGGACATTTAAATATCAAAATTAAGATTATGGTTTTCTCAGACATCACTGGGCCTATGAAAGTGAAAGTTTATGTGGAGCCTCCATGCTTAGGGGGAATTTTTGCGCACAAAATCTGGGTCAAATGCTCAACATGGCCACCATGCTCACAAATGCCTAAAAATCTTCTTCTCGAGAACCAGTGGGCCGATTTTCGCGAAGCTTGGTATGTAGTATTTGGGACACCAGCACATAGTAGTTTGTTCAAATGATGGCCCTAAAATGACCTTGGCCAATTTTATGGCAAGGTCAGTTTTGGCAACCTAGGCTTGTACATAGGAAAAAGTGAAAACAATGGATATTTTGGAAACTATTGCAGCTTTAGACCTGAAAGTTGGCAGAAACAGACAACTAATGAAAGTATGTGATTAATTAAGGTCGAGGTAATTCTTGACCTGGGCCCATGGTCATTGAAATATCAAAATTAAAAACTTCAGTGTTTTTCTCAGTAACCTGTCAGCCTATGAATGTGAAAATTTATTTGAAGCCTTCATGCATATGGAGAATGAAATTTTGTTCATGAAATTGGGTTACATGCTCAACATGGCTATACTCACAAATGCTAAAAAACTCTTCCTGTCTAGAACCGGTGAGCCTATATTCCTGAAAATTGGTATGTATCATCAGGGACCTTAGCCCATCATAGTGTGTTCAAATGATGACTCAAGGATGATCATGACCTATTTTACGGCAAGGTCAGTTTTGGAAGCTTTCGTTGCCGGATTTAATAGGGGCTACTGATGAGGGTTCATTACCCGAAATTGCGCAATATAGTCCATACTTTCTCCCTTTGAATGTTTTTACTGCTTCCAAAGGATCAAACTTATATTTTATTTGCTATTACTGCAGCTGGTGTTGTGCCATGTGGCGGCCCTAAAAAGTCTCCCCGTACATCATCCATAGTGCAGATTATATTTTCATTTAGGTCCTTTGGGATCAGTAAAGATATTCAGAGTGTTCAAAACACTCACGTTTAGAAACATACTTCTAAGCAATGTTTAAAATATTTGACCCCATTTTGGAATGTATCTTTGATTTAGACTTCTCGTGTAAATTTTTTCGAAATTAAAGTATAAAACTCTGGCTTTCGTTGCCGGATTTAATAGGGCTACTGATGAGGGTTCATTACCCGAAATTGCACAATATAGTCCATACTTTCTCCCTTTGAATGTTTTTACTGCTTCCAAAGGATCAAACTTATATTTTATTTGCTATTACTGCAGCTGGTGTTGTGCCATGTGGCGGCCCTAAAAAGTCTCCCCGTACATCATCCATAGTGCAGATTATATTTTCATTTAGATCCTTTGGGATCAGTAAAGATATTCAGAGTGTTCAAAACACTCACGTTTAGAAACATACTTCTAAGCAATGTTTAAAATATTTGAGCCCATTTTGGAATGTATCTTTGATTTAGACTTCTCGTGTAAATTTTTTCGAAATTAAAGTATAAAACTCTGGCTTTCGTTGCCGGATTTAATAGGGCTACTGATGAGGGTTCATTACCCGAAATTGCGCAATATAGTCCATACTTTCTCCCTTTGAATGTTTTTACTGCTTCCAAAGGATCAAACTTATATTTTATTTGCTATTACTGCAGCTGGTGTTGTGCCGTGTGGCGGCCCTAAAAAGTCTCCCTGTACATCATCCATAGTGCAGATTTCATTTTCATTTAGGTCCTTTGGGATCAGTAAAGATATTCAGAGTGTTCAAAACACTCACGTTTAGAAACATACTTCTAAGCAATGTTTAAAATATTTGACCCCATTTTGGAATGTATCTTTGATTTAGACTTCTCGTGTAAATTTTTTCGAAATTAAAGTATAAAACTCTGGCTTTCGTTGCCGGATTTAATAGGGCTACTGATGAGGGTTCATTACCCGAAATTGCGCAATATAGTCCATACTTTCTCCCTTTGAATGTTTTTACTGCTTCCAAAGGATCAAACTTATATTTTATTTGCTATTACTGCAGCTGGTGTTGTGCCGTGTGGCGGCCCTAAAAAGTCTCCCCGTACATCATCCATAGTGCAAATTATATTTTCATTTAGGTTCTTTCGGATCAGTAAAGATATTCAGAGTGTTCAAAACACTCACGTTTAGAAACATACTTCTAAGCAATGTTTAAAATATTTGACCCCATTTTGGAATGTATCTTTGATTTAGACTTCTCGTGTAAATTTTTTCGAAATTAAAGTATAAAACTCTGGCTTTCGTTGCCGGATTTAATAGGGCTACTGTCACAGAGTCATTAAATAAGTAAATGAGTTTAATTAGAAAATGAAATAAAAATAGTAAAATAATTTAGAAAATAGAAATAATCCAAAGATCATGTACAATTTTATTATGTTTTGTGGTCATGTAAATATGGCATTGTCATTAGGAAGAAGCCACATATTGCAATGGTTAGACCATCATCAAAATGCTATTACACAAATCAGGTGGAACTATTTTCAGCCTGTTGTCTGGAACCTGAATTCAAAAAGACATTTGCAAGTACATGCTAATTTCCTTTGATGTGTAATGATCTATGAGAAAACAATCTGTTGGAGGCTGGCCACTTATGATTTGAAACTGACCACTCAGAGCCAAGATAAGAAACTTGTTAATTAGTTAATTAGGGAGTCAGTAAGAGAGAGAAGCTATGATTTGGTATGATTGCAGGAGGCGGAGAGACATGTATCATGTGACCAGGTCAGCAGACACAAACTAGAATTTGGAAATCTTAGTCAGTTCAAGTTTTGGAATTTTAGGGAAAGCATTAAGAGTTGAAGTTCAGTTTTAGAAAGTTTAGTGAAAGTATCAAAAGTTGAAGTTTAGGTTTTGAAAGTTTAAAATATGTGAAATTGTACTTAGAAAATAACTTGTAAATTTGGCTAAAGAAATTCAGAAATTGTTTAGAAACTTTGAATATTGTGTTTTGAATATTTGTGAGAAAGGACCAAAGATGGACATAGAAATTTAAGTAATCTAAAATAATTAAAATTTAAATATCAAAAACAATTCAGTCTCCATTTATCTATATAATTCCCCGGTGATACTACTGATGAGGGTTCATTACCCGAAATTGCGCAATATAGTCCATACTTTCTCCCTTTGAATGTTTTTACTGCTTCCAAAGGATCAAACTTATATTTTATTTGCTATTACTGCAGCTGGTGTTGTGCCGTGTGGCGGCCCTAAAAAGTCTCCCCGTACATCATCCATAGTGCAGATTATATTTTCATTTAGGTCCTTTGGGATCAGTAAAGATATTCAGAGTGTTCAAAACACTCACGTTTAGAAACATACTTCTAAGCAATGTTTAAAATATTTGAGCCCATTTTGGAATGTATCTTTGATTTAGACTTCTCGTGTAAATTTTTTCGAAATTAAAGTATAAAACTCTGGCTTTCGTTGCCGGATTTAATAGGGCTACTGATGAGGGTTCATTACCCGAAATTGCGCAATATAGTCCATACTTTCTCCCTTTGAATGTTTTTACTGCTTCCAAAGGATCAAACTTATATTTTATTATCTTACATGGGAAAAAGTGAAAACAATGGATATTTTTTGAAACTATTGCAGCCTGAAACCTGAAACTTGGCAGATGCAGACAACTAATGAAGTCAATAAAGGTATGTGAGTATTCAAGGTCAAGGTCATTTCATGATGACTTAATGCTCAAAGATCAGGCTTCAGGTGAGCGTTCTCAGGACTAATGGTCCTCTGGTTTCCCACTGCAAGCCACACAAGCATGTAATCAAAGATGCACATGCCTAAACAATTTAAATAAGTGATATCTTATTCATGTTTTCCCAAACTTTATGAATTACACATGATTTCCCGTATATTTAAACATCAAACTATTTTGTTGCCTGAAATCACTCCCTTCCCACTCCCTCAAAAGCCCTGTCCTTTTATAAAGAGAATACTGAATAAATGAAATATTGTTACATGCATGTTAATGAATAATAGATTCATGAACCAGTACATCATATTGTTTAATTTACTGCAACATTTTTAATTGTATTTGTGAATGATATTATTTGTACATGCACATATGTGATTGTATTTTTACAAGATTTATACTTTTTTCTTTTCAGTTTTTGTTCGTGGTATTATTTGTACATTTAGTATTTAAATACAGTTCAACTTCATTATAATGCCTCTCACTTTGGTCCGTTTTCAATATAACACAGCCATGTCATTACTTCCAAATGGATTATGATGCTACATGTTGATTGTAAATAACCTCATTATAACACTGTTTCACTTATAACGTGGTATGTTTCCATGGACACAAAAGATAGCATTATAATGATTGTTTTTTGTACATGACAGTATTTTTACATGATAGTATTTGTAGATAGAAAGTTCTACTGTGTGTTCTAGGCCCCTGGCTATGGTGATATCAAAGTAACAGTAGAAAAAGTTGCAGATACCATTCCCCTGGAAACCACCTTTAGTATTCTTCTCAGAATAACCAACTGCTGGTAAGCTTTATTGAATTTGAGCCACCGCATGAGAAAACCAACAATTTTGGTTCCGACCAAGTCTTACACAAAACTGGCTCTACAGTCACAGAAGATGGTTAGAGGCTGGAAATTTTGAATTATTGTACTATCCGTGTAGCGAAAACAAAGGTGCTGATCAGCTTCCCAGTTACTGCGAAGCTGATCTGCGCCTTTGTTTACGCCTATGCAGATTGTTGGTTTTCCAATGCCCACCTAGTATACAGATGTTTCCCATGTTGTGAAAATTGAAATTTTCAGTTGAAAAGTTTTGAAAAATTTATAGTTTTTATTCAAATCATAGATTTTGGGTTTATGTTAGAACTGCCTTGCGGATGTGGTTCTAACAATTACCCACAATCTATGCTATGGAGCAAAAATAAAAAAAAAATGTATACCCCTGACAAACAAACGAATACTTCTTAACTTTTTGGATGTGGTTTACCCAGCTCTATCTCTCCAAAAACTTAAAATATTTTCAGTACCAGGGAGTGACAGCATTTACAGGCACATACATAATTGGGCAGTAAAAATAAGAAGTTATGAGCATATTTGAGCCACAACGCGAGAAAACTGGTCTTTGGGGTTTCCTACCAGGTCCAACATAAACTGGCCGGTACGGTCACAGAAGCAGGCTAGAAAGCCTTTGAAAAGAAGATGGATTGTTCTATCTACATAGCAAAAACAAAGGCTCTGATCAGCTGTGCAGTTACTTCACAGCTGATCTGCGCCTTTGCTTTTGCATAGGCAAAAATCTGTTTTTCTCATTACATGGCTCATTTATTTTTATTATAACTACAATTTCTATTTTTAACCTGAATAATTATATTATTTCACAACAGCCTTTACTTTTACATGTATACTATTGACAGTATGATTGACAGTTAAGACTTCTTCTAAGAAACCTCTTTTGGCAGATTTGGAGCAGTTTTAATAAGTCTCATTCTTAAACCAGTGAAATGTCCTGCTGTGCTTGTCAGACTAGCTATCATTTTTAAAAGACAGGAACTTGGGATTTTACCATTAAGGGGGCACTGATTAGCCTTTACTGGATGCAAAGCATATGAACATTTCTGTTCATATCGCCAAGTACATGTATAGTTTCTCAATTCATGGCTTTGTATATTCACAGCTTAGTCATTTGAACAAATTGATGTTTTAACCTATTGTGTGTCAGGTAGAATCGTTAATGGTCTTAATTTGCATTATATTGTCATTAAAAATTGTAAATGATGATGCATTATTAACGTAAAATCTAGGCCTACTATAATTACAGTAAATCAGTTACATATCCACAGCAAATATTGGGGAGAGTGTTAGCCCAGATATAGAGCATCAGACTCCAAATCCAGAAGGCCTGGGTTCAAACCCCACATACATGTATTATCATCCGGACATGACTCGCAATACATACTAATATACAAAAACAGCTATGGTCATGTGGAGGTGGATTACCATTTTTGTTTTGAGACTTCCACAGTAAATGGAGATGAATGACATCTCAGTGT
Organism: Rugalucina vietnamica; assembly: GCA_964017185.1. NCBI lineage: Eukaryota > Metazoa > Mollusca > Bivalvia > Lucinida > Lucinidae > Rugalucina > Rugalucina vietnamica. The sequence continues at coordinate 30,329,288 of OZ024873.1, read as the reverse complement.
GATGAATAAAGCGGTACCTGGCTTTATTTCCATGTATGTATCCTGGCTTTTGTAATCCTTGGCAAGCTCAAACTTTCTGTTAAGTTTTTAGCTCACCTGAGCCGAAGGCTCACAGGTGAGCTTATAGTAGATACCCATGCTTTGGCGTCCGTCCATCCATCTTCCGTCCGTCGTCGGCGTTCACAATTTCAAAGATCTTCTTCTCTGAAACCGCTTGGCCGATCAAGTTGAAATTTTATGTGGAGCCTCCATGGGTAGGAGGAATGAAAGTTTGTGCACGGGAACTTGATCACATGACCAAGATGGCCGCCGCGCCCATATATGGTAAAAACCCTTCAAAAATCTTCTTCTCCAGAACCGGTGGGCCGATTTCCACGAAACTTGGTATGTAGCATCTGGGACTCCACCCCATCATAATTTGCTAAAATGATGACCCTGGGTTGACCTTGACCTATTTTACGGCAAGGTCAATTTCGGAAACATAGGCTTTTACATGGAAAAAAGTGAAAACTATGGATTTCTTGAAAACTATTGCAGCCTGAGGCCTGAAAAGTGGTAGATGAAAACAACTAATGGAATAGATGAAGGTATGTGATTAATTTAGGTCAAGGTCATCTCTTGACCTTGGCCAGTCTGTCGTCCATACAAACTTTTCAAAGATCTTCTCCTCTGAAACCGCTTGGCCAATCAAAGTGAAATTTTATGTGGAGCATCCATGGGTAGGGGGAACGAAAGTTTGTTCGCGAAATTTGTGTCACATGACCAAGATGGCCGCCAAGCCCATATATGGTAAAAACCCTTCAAAAATCTTCTCCTCCAGAACCGGCAGGCCGATTTCCACGAAACTTGGTATGTAGCATCGGCGACTCCAGCCCATCATAGTTTGCTAAAATGATGACCCTGGGATGACCTTGATTTATTTTACGGCAAGGTCAATTTTGGAAAAAGTGAAAACTATGGATTTCTTGTAAACTATTGCAGCCTGAGTCCTGAAAAGTGGTAGATGCAGACAACTAATGGAGTAGATGAAGGTATGTGATTAATATAGGTCAAGGTCATCTCTTGACCTTGGCTGATATGTCGTTCATACACTTTTTTCAAAGATCTTCTACTCTGCAACCGCTTGGCCCATCAAAGTGAAATTTTATGTGGAACCTCCATGTGTAGGGGGAACGAAAATTTGTTCGCGAAATTTGGGTCACATGACCAAGATGGCCGCCACGCCCATATATGGTGAAAACCCTTAAAAAATCTTCTTTTCCAGAACCGATGGGCGGATTTCCACGAAACTTGATATCTTGCATCGGGGACTCCAGCCCATCATAGTTTGCTAAAATGATGACCCTGGAATGACCTTGACCTATTTTACGGAAAGGTCAATTTTGGAAACATAGGCTTTTACATGGGAAAAGGCGAAAACACCGGATATTTTGGAAACTATTGCAGCCTGATCTGAGACTTGAAAGTTGAATGCAGATAACTGATGGAGACAATGAAGGTATGTTATTAATTAAGCTCATTGTCATTTCTTGACCTTGACCCAAAGCCATTGAAATATCGAAAATATAGACTTGTTTTTCTCGGACGTGAAACTTTGCTGATGCAGACAACTAATGAAGTCAATAAAGGTATGTAAGTATTCAAGGTCAAGGGCATTGCTTCAGGTGAGCGTTCTCAGGACCAATGGTCCTCTGGTTGATTTTAGGGGAGCTTGGGGTCTAGTGGTTGAGTGTCAGTGTTCCTGAGTTTGGACCCCTCTGTTGCTGGGTTGTTTCTTTGAGCAAGGCACATTAAATACTTGGGCAGCAGTGGCTCCATTCTGTTTGATGAAAAAAGTTACTGGGATGTTAAACCACAATACAAATAAACATAAATTTGATTTTACCACGTTTCAGTGAAAGGAGCATGGATCTGACTCTAGTACTACAAAATGATATGAACTCTGGTTTACTATGGTGTGGCTTGTCTGGGAAACAGTTAGGCAGTTTACCACAGAATGAAAGCATGGACCTTCCCCTAACCTTGATCACAACCATTCCAGGATTACAGGTGAGTATAGTTAGGCAGTTTACTGCAGAATCAGAATGAAAGCATGGACCTTCACCTAACTTTGATCACAACCATTCCAGGATTACAGGTGAGCATAGTTAGGCACTTTACCGCAGAATGAAAGCATGGATTGATCACAACCATTCCAGGATTACAGGTTAGTGCAGTTAGGCAGTTTACCACAGAATGAAAGCATGGACCTTCCCCTAACTTTGATCACAACCATTCCAGGATTACAGGTGAGCATAGTTACTAGTTAGGCATTTAAACCTTTATTGTCTGGCAGGTTTACTTGTCTGTTATGCCTTCTTCTGTACACCTTTATGTCATTACACCAAAAATCAATCGATAATGTTTCTGAATTATACAGTGATAATACCATGTTAATGTCAAAATGAGTGCAAAATACTGTTTGACATAGTAACAGTTGGTCAAGTGTGCCAAGGGTTCTTGAGTTGATTGACTGATATTTTGATAAATGTCCATAACCTTTTGAGACTGTACATGAACATTGGACGCACAGTTGATGCACACATGTCAAGTGACGTAAGGTATCAGTGCCAAGACATGACCCTAAATAACCACGATACATTTGCCCCAGCTGTCAATGGCGACAACCATGCCTTACAGACCCACTAATGTTTCCATCCATGACCATGTGACATTATCAATGCCATTGGAGACGTGATGTTACATCGACATGTGACATGTGATTTTGGTTGTTGACTCCTTTCTCATTTGACACACAATTTCTCAAAGATTGAAGAATACATTGTACATCTGTGTTTTATGTATTGACAGTCAAATGCAGATTAATTTGATATACAAATTGTTGCCATAGCAGCTGTAATATTGTATGAGATATGACTGAAATAATTTGTGTAAAGTTTTTTTTTTTTGTTCAGTATACATGTATTTAAATTAGTTCTTTGTTTTGCTTTCAGACCATATCTGGGTTGAGACTAACAGACAATTTTCTAAAGAGAACTTATGAACATGATGAATTGGCCCAAGTCTTTGTCTACAATGATTCATCCTGATTAGCAGGAACAGAAGTCATATGTGATACACAAAATTTGAAACTATTGGCTGGCGATAGCTCAGATATGCAAATGCTAGAAGTGGCATTCAGGACACTGGTTTATCCTTATGTAGAGGAAAGGAAAATGCTTTAAGTCTAGCTCAAATAGTTTGCATCATGTGTCAAGTATATGCTTTTAGTGGGACCCCTTAACCTCTTTATATCACTATGTTAGGGCCCAAGCCATAAGTGATCGTTTTTATATCAAAAACAGTGCTGTAATGAACCTTGTTATAAAGAGATCCAGGTATACTTATGGCAATTATTCATCCTGATTTGCAGAGAAAAGGCTTGCCAAAATGTGTGTTGTTGGATGACTTGGATAAGGTTTATGTGACAGGCTGCTTCAAATAAGTGGTTTTGACTGATTTTATGAGTCATAAATCTGTCACCGGTGCACAAAAGTAAGAGAATAACTCATTTCTTATAATGTCTTCTGCATCCTGACAAAAATGTTCCCCAATTTTGGGACATTCAGGGAAATTAATGAGAAAAAAGTTTTTTACTGATTTTTTTCAATTTTTACAGCTTTAGTAAAATCTATATATTGCATGGTCATGTTTTCATAATGGTAAAACGTACAACATGATAAGATTGCTCTTGTACTGAATTCTGATTTTTGTCCGCACAGTGTTTACCAAATGTGTCTTTTTCAAAATATTTAGGGTTATTTCTATGTATGTCATGTTGAGTAGTTGTCAAGGATATAATTTACTTATGCATTTCAAGGTTTTTTTATTGTGCATTCTTTACTGCATTCTTAAATGAATTTAGAAAACATTTCAGCTGTATGATTAAAAAGCCTATGTGATGTAGTGGTTAAGCCACTAACCTTGTAAACCAGGGGTCACAGGTTCAATCCTTGGCTCCTCCAGTCATTCTGATGTTTCTTTAAATGGAGGCGCCATCTTTGTATGACCTTATCTGTTGGTGGGACTGTAACCCCAAATTAGTCGGCAAACAAATGCACCAGTCTTTTGTAACCATGGCCCCCCTTGGCCCGGGGGAGGACAGGACATAGCCGTGGAAATGAGTGGGGCTTTGACCAAAGTTTTGCCACGGCATGGGGGGGGGGGGGGGGGGAATACCCGGGATTTGCTTTATATATGCAAATAGGGCCGTGAAATGAAAAGATAGCATGCTGCGGGGGAAAACAACAGTGGTTTTACCAATGAGCAGTCCCCGCAGGGTGGGGTTTTTTGCAGGGATTTGCTGGACCAAAATTCCCCGGGCTGGAGGGGGGGGGCATGGTTACAAATGACTAGTGCATAACACTCACAATAAAAAGTTTGATAATAAATTTCATACAAACTTTGTTGTGAGTACAGGTAAACCTCATTATAACACTATCTTTTGGGTCCAGTGGACGTGGTCCAAAGAATCAGACTGCATTATAAGTGAACCATATTATATTTGGAGAGCCATAACATGGTCATGTTATACTGAAAACTCCATTATAATAAGATATGTTATAATGAGGTTGAACTGTACTCAATTCATTTTTGGTGTCAATGAAACCATTTTCAAATCAGAGCTTCCACAACATTATTTCATGGAGAAACAAGCACAATCGTTGCTTTATTGGGTCACTTCATAATTTACTAAATATATGTTACTCTTTTCCATACTGACTTAATCTTTTAATCTTACTCTTGATAACTTTAAGAAATTAACATCTCAAGTGTTATATTTGTCTCTTGACAGTTGACTCCCTTATATGGAAGTGACTTCCTTATATGGAAGTAAACGTGAGGTGTACATTTCTACTAGAAATGATTGACATTTTGAGACAGCTAAAAAGTACTTGGGTTAGAAACGTCTCTGACAGGCACACAAAGAATATGCTTGTTTCATGGATGAGAAATTTTATTATTGTAGTATTCATGTAAAGCAAACTCAGAGGCACTAATCAGCTTCTTGATAACACAGTATGAGCCACCTCGTGGGAAAACCAACAATGTGGTTTCCGAACAGGTCCGACACAAACCGGCCTGTACAAGCACAGAAGCAGGCTAGAAGCTTGAAATTTCGTATTTAAGTAGAAGAGGAATTGTACTATCCGAGTAGCGAAAACAAAGGCGCTGATAAGCTTCGCGGTTACCGCGAAGCTGATCTGCGTCTTTGTTTTCGCATATGCAGATTGTTGGTTTTCCCACGAGGTGGCTCGTATAACTGCACAGCTGATCTACTGTCTTGTTTTCATGTTTGCCAGAAAAGCAGGTATTCTCATGATAAAGTGTTGTAATAACATACATGCAAATCATAAAGGATAATTATCACAAAGGGCAAGCGTGCAATATTGTCTTCTTTTTGTTTGTAGATGTTTATTTCTGAGACATCTATGGTTATCAATCTTTTCATGCTCAACTCAGCTGAGCATGAAATTCAAACTGCTCATAATTACTGAAATAACCAAAATTGGTTGAAATTCCAAGTTAAGATTTCCAAAGCATGTAATTTATCCTGCTCATAAATGTTAAAATGCCAACAATTATTGGCATTTTCACATTTATAAGCAGGATGAAGGATTACATGCAGGATAAATTTTAGTCGCATCTGAGCTGAGCAGGAAAAAAGTTTTATGACCTCGGGACCTTATGTACAGTAGTATAAAAAATACAGCTCAATTATGTTATTTGAAGACTCAGATTATCCTGTAAATTTGGGCAGAAATTGTTGCAGTTCCCATTTAAAAAATGTGTCAAATTTGGCGTAAAACAACAAAACAAATATGTTAATTTCTACATGTACTGCTTTTGATGTAACTGTTCATTATGATGCTTAAAAAATTGTGTGATAAACTAAGTTTCACGTCAGGTTAATTAGCTCACCTGAGCCGAAGGCTCACAAGGTGAGCTTATAGGATGGCCATGATCCGGCGTCCGTCGTCCGTCCGTCCGTCGTCCACAATTTCAAAGATTTTCTTCTCTGAAACCGCTTGGCCGATCTAGTTGAAATTTTATGTGGAGCCTCCTTGGGTAGTGGCATTTCAAGTTTGATCGCGAAATCCAGGTCACATGACCAAGATGGCCGCCACGCCCATATATGTTAAAAACCGCTCAAAAATCTTCTTCTCCAGAACCGGTGGGCCGATTTCCACGAAACTTAGTATATAGCATCGGGGACTTCAGCCCATCATAGTTTGATAAAATGATGACCCTTGGATGACCTTGACCTATTTTAGGGCAAGGTCAAATTTGGAAACATAGGCTTTTACATGGGAAAAAGTGAAAACTATGGATTTTTTTGAAAACTATTGCAGCCTGAGGCCTGAAAAGTGGTAGATGCAAACAACTAATGGAGTAGATGAAGGTATGTGATTAATTTAGGTCAAGGTCATCTCTTGACCTTGGCCAGTCTGTCGTCCATACACACTTTTCAAAGATCTTCTTCTCTGAAACTGCTGGGCCAATCAAAGTGAAATTTTATGTGGAGCATCCATGGGTAGGGGAGACGAAAGTTTGATCGCAAAATCCAGGTCACATGACCAAGATGGCCGCCACGCCCATATATGGTAAAAACCACTCAAAAATCTTCTTCTCCAGAACCGGCAGGCCGATTTTCATGAAACTTGGTATGTAGCATTTGGGACTCCAGCCCATCATAGTTTGATAAAATGATGACCCTAGGATGACCTTGACATATTTTACGGCAAGGTCAATTTTGGAAACATAGGCTTTTACATGGGAAAAAGTGAAAACTATGGATTTTTTGAAAACTATTGCAGCCTGATGCCTGAAAAGTGGTGGATGCAAACAACTAATGGAGTAGATGAAGGTATGTGATTAATTTAGGTCAAGGTCATCTCTTGACCTTGGCCAGTCTGTCGTCCATACACACTTTTCACAGATCTTCTTCTCTGAAACTGCTGGGCCAATCAAAGTGAAATTTTATGTGGAGCATCCATGGGTAGGGGAGACGAAAGTTTGATCGTGAAATCCAGGTCACATGACCAAGATGGCTGCCACGCCCATATATGGTAAAAACCACTGAAAAATCTTCTTCTCCAGAACCGGCAGGCCAATTTTCCCGAAACTTGGTATGTAGCATTTGGGACTCCAGCCCATCATAGTTTGATCAAATGATGACCATAGGATGACATTGACCTTTTTTACGGCAAGGTCAATTTTGGAAACATAGGCTTTTACATGGGAAAAGGCGAAAACAATGGATATTTTGGAAACTGTTGCAGTCTGAGACCTGAAAGTTGCTAGATGCAGACAACCGATGGAGTCAATGAAGGTAAGTAATTAATGAAGGCCAAGGTCATTTCTTGACCTTGACCCAAGGTCATTTGAATATCAAAATTAAAATTATAGTTTTCTCAGAAATCACTGGGTTTGGAAACTATTGCAGCCTGAGACCTGAATCTTTGCAGATGCAGACAACTTATGAATTCAATAAAGGTGTGTGAGTATTCAAGGTCAAGGTCATTTCATGATGACTTAATACTCCAGGATCAGGCTTCAGGTGAGCGTTCTCAGGACCATTGGTCCTCTGGTTTTTGTTATGTATTAATAACTTCCAGCAAATCTGTACAAGTCTCATTATCGTAGGAAGGGAGCATGGTGGCATAGTGGTAGAGCGTTGGACTCCGAATCGAGAGGTCCTGGGTTCAATCCCACAAGCGGCACCATGTTGTGTCCTTGAGCAAGACACATTAACTCCCTACAGCACTGGTTAAACCCAGGTAGCGTTAGCTCCATCCCGACATGACTGAAAAATTGTTGACTGGGACGTTAAGCCTCAATAAAAACAAACAAACAAATTATAGTAGGGCCAGATAATACCACACCAGTCAATTTTATAAGATTGTAAGGTTTTTGTCATATTTTGTGCACTGTGTGTTTCTGACTGTTTCAGTTTCAAAAATTTCCTTCATAATGCTCAGTAAAGTTTCTTCCAAAAATATGGGAACAACAATGCATGTACAATACGATTCAAGTTAACAACTCAATGGGTTTTTGTGGAAGATATAGAAAAGGCTTTCTGTTCTTTTTTTATTCTCTGCAAAAAAACGCAACAAAACATTTTAGTCACACCCAGCAGGCACCTGACGTCTGTTTGACGTCAGATATTGGTTATATTTTGGTCACGACGTCATATAACCAATTTCCAACGTCTATCAGACATCATTTCCTGACGTCTTTTGGACGTCTGGATGGGACGTTGTTTTGACGTCAAACTAGTTCGTCAGTTAGACGTCGTAATCAAGACGTGATTTAGACCTTGTGTTTTTCATACTTCTGACCATGTGTGGTGTGCAAATTAATGAAACTTCACTTTGGGTAAAAATCAGATCATTCGTTTCGTGTGTTTCTTTTGCTTTCTTTCTTTCTTTTTTTTTTTTCTATGTTACTTCCAGCAGACATTTGACGTCCGTTGGACGTCAGATTGACGTCAGACTCCAACGTCATAATAACGTTGGAGTTAGGTTGATTTTGAAAGTTTGTTTGTTGTCAAAACTAGACGTCAATCTGACGTGCTAAAGCCAACGTCGGTTTAACATCTGAAAGCTGACGTCAATCTGACGTCCTAAAAACGACGTTTGAATTCATGTCATATAAATAGTTTAAGGTGTATATTTTTTCGCATTTTTGAATAACAGTGGATTCAGAAGAGCAGTGATGCACTTTTGATAGTCCCTTTCACTCCTTTGATAGAGTTTTTCGGAACATACAAAATGTTCAAGATATTAATTCAGCCTGATGTTGGTACAGCTTATTTAAGCAAAATTTTATTGCTTTATGGTGCTAAAACCAATAAGACATTAGTGTGAGAAATAAGATTATTCTGAACAATGGTGAAATAAATATTAAAATATACAAATTTTATTTTCATCTTAATTGAAAGTTTGATAATTTAGTGAAAGACTTTATTTTGATTAATAGATAATCATTATTACATTTATACATTAATTAAGCATGAGGGCGAAATATGGGATTTCCCATACGAGACTCAGATATGACTTTTAAGTGGCAAGGTTGAAATTATTATTTGAATTTGATATTATATAGAGGATCTTACACGAGTGGTCATTTCATATGAAATTTATTAAACGAGCCTTCAGCGAGTTTAATAAATTTCATATGAAATGACCACGAGTGTAAGATTCGTTTTATCATATGACTTCTAAAATAGGATTTTATCGCCTTCGAAGTGGACATATTTTCAATGAAAATTTACATTGTTGTTACGGACGTCGTGTATGACGTTACACATTCCCGCAAAAGTGTTATTACACGTGTGGTCATACGATTTTTATGACATGACGTTATCCACTGGAAAACAGCGACGTCATATGATAATACATAATATATGTAAGAAATGTCAGTTTAAGGGCAGCTAACTCTGTCGACATATATGAAAAACACGTCCCCAGCAGGCATCTGACGTCAACTTGACGTCGGATATTGGTTGTATTTTGGTCACGACGTCATACAACCAATAACCAACGTCCACTTGACGTCCAGTCCTGACGTCAGCAGACCTGTTATTGATTACTTTCGAAGTTAATCACTAACGATTACAATTACTTTCAATCTTACGATTAACGATTACAATTAAAAATAATTTTTTCCACAATGTAATCGATTACAATTACAATTGATTTGCAAAAGTAATCGAATAATCAATCGATTAGTTTTGCATTTTATAATCTAACGAGTCTTGAATTATGCAGTTATGATTTAACTGTATATGGTATTATGTTGGCATATGATAGTTCGTCTCTCACTAATGAGAAAGACCATCATTATTTCTTGAATAGTGCTGATGTGTGTTGGTGAGTTCTTTGATGGCTGACTAGGCCAATTCTGGCTCTAAACTGTCGGTTGCAAGTAGAGCAAGTCAATGTCATAGAGTCTGATGGTGGCACATTTGTTTTGGCTTTGCGCTCTCTTCGCTTTCTTTCAGCTTCACAGATTCTCTTCTTTTCATAAAGAGCTGCCCCTTTGTTGATGAGACCTCGCCACTTTGATCGCTCCTGTGCAGTCTGTTCCCAGGACCCCATTGGTATTTCGAAATCCTTCAGAGAGGCTTTGAGGGTGTCTTTGTAGCGTTTCTTCTGGCCACCTTGAGAGCGCTTTCCCTCCTGTAGTTCTCCATAGAAAACTTTCTTTGGAAGTCGCGCATCAGGCATTCTTATAACATGGCCAGTCCATCTTAGCTGTGCTAGCTTTAAGACTGTATGCATGCTTTGCATCCCTGCTTTCGTCAGGACCTCTGTGTCTGGAATCTTGTCCTGCCACTTGATTTTTAACAACTTTCTCAAACAGCTTAAGTGGAAATGGTTAAGTCTCTTTGCATGGCGTTGGTATACTGTCCAGGTCTCACATGCATACAAGAGGGTTGGCAGTACCACAGCCTTGTAGACTTTCAGCTTGGTGTCAAGCTTGATTCCATTTCGCTCCCAGACATTTGCACGGAGTCGTCCGAATGCCACACTAGCCTTTGCAATTCTGGCAGTGATCTCATCATCAATATGCACTGCTCTGGAGAGAGTGCTTCCCAGGTAGGTGAACTTGTCAACAACTTTCAGTTTTTGCCCATTCACAGTGATGGTTGGTTCATTATATGGCTTTCCGGGCGCTGGTTGGTGTACAACCTCTGTCTTTTTTGTGCTGATTGTGAGATCATAGTTATCACATGACTGTGAGACTTGATCCATGGCTCTTTGCATCTTTGCCTCTGTGCTGGCATTCTTATCCATATCATCTGCATAGAGGAGCTCATCTAGCACATCAGTCTGGACCTTAGTTTTGGCTTGCAACCTTCTGAGGTTGAATATGTTGCCATCAAAACGGTACCTGATTGGAAAACCAGTGTCACTGTCCTGAAAAGCATCCATAAGCATGGCAGAAAACATCATGCTGAACAGTGTTGGTGCCAGAACACAGCCTTGTTTGACCCCATTTGTTACTTCAAATGGTTCAGAGAACTCTCCATCATTTTGCACACGTGCCTGCATGCCATCATGAAACTGCCGCACCATTGCTATGAATCTGGGTGGACAGCCAAATTTGGCCATGATTTTCCAGAGTCCATCACGACTAACAGTGTCAAAAGCTTTGGTGAGGTCAACAAACGTCATGTATAGATCTACATTCTGTTCTTGGCATTTCTCCTGAAGCTGTCTTGCTGTGAAGATCATGTCTATTGTCCCTCTGTCTTTTCTGAATCCACATTGACTTTCTGGGATAAGTCCCGTCTGATCAAGATGAACATTCAGACGATTCAACAGAATTTTTGCAAGTATCTTCCCAGCAATTGATAGGAGGGAGATGCCTCTGTGATTGTCACAGACTTGAGGATTTCCTTTCCGCTTGTATAGGTGGATTATGGATGCATCCTTAAATTCTTGTGGGATAGCCTCCTTTCTCCACATACAGTGAAACAACTCTGTCAGTTTCTCTGCCATGGGTAGCCCCCCAGCCTTGTAAACTTCGGCAGGAATTGCATCTGCACCTGGGGCTTTGCCAGATGATAGTTGTTGAACTGCTTTTCTTGTTTCCGTAACGGTAGGAAATTCATCTAACAGAACATTGCACTCTATCTGTGGAAGTCTGTCGATTGCATCCTCATTGATGCTTGATGGTCGATTAAGCACACTATTGAAGTGTTCTGCCCACCTTTCCAAGATAGCTTCTTTATCTGTGAGAAGAGTGTTTCCATCTGCACTGAGCAATGTGGTGGCTCCAGAACTCTTTGGACCATAAATGGTTTTCAGTGCATCATGAAATTTCTTCATGTCCTTTCTATCCGCAAAAGACTGAATTTCTTCTGTTTTCTTCCTCAGCCAGGAATCTTGCATGTCCCTAAGCTTGGTCTGAACTGTCTTACAAATGTTGCTGTAGGCTGCTTTCTTTGATACTGAGCTAGTATCATCTTGATGTGCCTTGTGCAATCGGTGCTTTTCTTCAAGAAGCCTCTGAATTTCGTCATCATTCTCATCAAACCAGTCTTGATGTTTGCGAGATGGATGGCCTAAGGTGCTTGCAGCTGAAGAAAGAACTGTTTTATGGAAAACTGTCCAGTTTTCTTCGGGGTCCTCTGAACTGAGATTCATTGCATCCAGTTGGTTGCAAATGTCTGTTAAGAAATCTTGTCTCATGCTGTCTTTATTCAGCTTTGAGACATCCAGTCTCTTAGGAGCTTTCTTGCCTTGAGGTCGCCTCGCAGGCTGTATTCTTAGGTTGAGTTTGCTGACAACCAGTCTATGATCTGTCCAGCAGTCTGCACCACACATAGTCTTTGTCACTTTAACATCCTGCCTGTCTGTTCTCCGCACTATGACATAGTCTATGAGATGCCAGTGTTTGGAACGGGGATGCATCCAGGATGTTTTGTTCCTATTAGGTAGACGGAAGACTGTGTTGGTGATTAGAAGGTCATGTTCAGCACACTTCCTGAGAAGCAAGAGACCATTGCTGTTGCACTTTCCAACCCCTTCTGGACCTATAACTCCTTCCCAGGTCTGGTGGTCTGTACCCACTCTGGCATTAAAGTCGCCAAGAAGGATAAGCTTGTCTGTACGGGGTGTTGCAGAAATAACATTGTCTAGGTCATCATAGAACTTGTCCTTGACCTCATCTGGATTGGTCATTGTGGGTGCATAAGCACTGACAATAGTTGCATGTTTATTGCCTGACAGAGGAAGTCTCAATGTCATTAGACGGTCATTAATGCCTTTTGGCAATCCTGACAGCTTACCAACAAGTTCTGTTTTGATGGCAAAGCCAACTCCTGCTTCACGCCTCTCTTCACTTTTGCGTCCACTCCAGAAGAAGGTGTATCCAGCACCAACTTCTTTGATCTCCCCAACATCTGCGAACCGAGTCTCACTCAATGCAGCTATCTGTATATCATACCTCCCAAGTTCTCTGCCCACAAGGGCCGTTCTACGCTGTGGTCTATCTGACCCAGCATTGTCCATTAAAGTACGCACATTCCATGCGCCAATCCGTAAGGGGATTACTCTAGCTTTTTTCTTTGTATTTCGACCGCTTAAGGGGATCCCCGCTGATCGCGGTTAACCAGCCAGGGGGTTTGAAGCAGGCAATTGTTTAGGGCACCTTTTCTAGCCCCTTCCCCATGCTACGGGGGTGAGCAGTGCGGTCCTAAATAGGTCTGCTCAGTCGCTCAGCCGACTGCCGAATTCTGCTTACTGCTTCTCCTCACAGAAAACGACCATTAGAACTGAGCCGCCTGTGTGCAGGTCTGCAACTACAGCTCCCAGTGTGTCCTACACCTGCTGCTTCGCCACTCGCCCATCGCCACAGGACTTTGTAGGTATGTGGGTGCAAGTGTGATGAAATTGTTGTGTATGCAAGTGCTTGTGTGTTGAGAAATAAGATGACATGCGCTATGAAATTGGATTATAGTGAGGAAGAGGTGCGCAACGTCAACCTCACTCTCTAGTCCTCGCCCAGCTGCGCCCAGAGGCAAGACACAGGTCAAGACGTCTGGAGTTGGGTTTGGATGCAGTGGATGACCGTAACATCTTTAGTGCCTTGTCACGCTCTGCATGTTCCACAACATGTTGCTGTATCGCTTTCTGAACCGTTGAATCAGGTGATTTCTTCCGCTCCATCTACCGAAACAGTCTTTGCATATCTGGACTAGGCATATCCAGACACACAGGTTTGATTTTGGAGTTTCCTTCTCCTAGATGAATTGCTGGCCACAGCTGAAGAGCTCCATCTACCCTTTCTTAGGTTTTGTTTAGAGACCTGTAAACTCCTAGGAGGACTGTCAACCAAGACTAATGAGTTCCCCCTGCCCAGCTAGATTTTTGTGTAGAGAACTAGCTTAACTCCTAGATGAGTTGCCTTCCAAGGCTAACGAGCCCCATCTGCACCGCATGACAACAGGTAGTACTGATTACATGTTACAGTAGCAGTTAAACTGACCTGACCTGTTGGCATATAGGAATCCTCTTGATGTATTGAGCACTTTATCTTCAGATTGTAGTCTTTACAAAGCAGTGAATCATAAACATAATTTTAGGTCTCATGATGCTGTGTGTGTGTTTATAATTTGGCTAAAAACTCCAAATTGGACAAGAAAAATGTTACTTGATTTGAATGGTGCAGTAATTCAACATCAATTTTGTAATACAACTCTCAAAGTTGTTGATTCTGTCATGGTCTCTCTATAGATAGAGAGACATTGATTCTGTTAATCCTTTGTATATTGTCACTAAGTTAAACTTGTTCTAGGGTGTTTTGACAACACATACCGTATGACACCTGTTTATTAGTTAATCTGTAAAGGTGTGAACAACCAGGTTACAATAAGTTTTTTGCAATAGGTTTCAAAACCTATTTTGAATGAGGTTAATTCTATGTTTATAAGCATGGTGAGGTCAAAGAAATGAAAGCAAAACAGGAGTGTTCTAAGAAGACTTCTGAAATGATATGGAAAATGCCAGAGAGAATTTCAATAAAAAAAATACCCAAAGAGAACAAGAAAAAATATAATAATGTTAAATTTGTTGACCAGTTTGCATGAATATCCTTCTTATGTGCCCATGTCATTTTCATAAAGCAAGTGCTGTTCATATTCTTTTCTTTTTTTTTCTATTTTAGAGATATAGCCAAAAATAATGGCATTCTGCACAGTCTGATCTGTTTTTTTTTTGTTTTTTTTTTTGTGTGTGTGTGTTTTTTTTTTTTTTTTTTTTTTTTTTTTTTTTATCAGAATTCCCATTTAATATATTAAACATTCTTGAAACTCACAGAATTCTTGTTGCAAAGTTAAACATAATCTTAGATATTAGTTTATTTATTTACTTTCTTTCTTTTACTCTCTTTTTTTTTGCAGAAAAAGAATTTTCAGCACATCTTGGAATGTAATCGAAATTTATTCATAAAATCAATCACGATTACTGGCATTTTTGAAAAGTATTTGAATAAGAATAAGATTAATTTTAATCGCAAAAATCTATGATTACAGAATAATTTTCGATTGAAAAAAATTTCAATCGAATAAAAGTAATCATGATTAACGATTAAGATTAACCCAGGTCTGGACGTCAGTGGACGTATTGATATGACGTCGAAATGACGCTGGATTCAAACGTAAGTCTTACGTCATATGTCGACAGAGTTAGCTGCCCTTGAACTGACATAATTTCTTGCGCAAAAGTAACAACATCAAATTCAAATAATAATTTCAACATAGCCACTTTTAAAAAAGCCATATCTAGGTCTCGTATCGGAAATCACCATGCTTAATTAATTTAGAAAAAAATAATTATTTGTTAATCAAAATAAAGTCTTTCACTAAATTATTAAACCTTCTATTAAGACGAAAATGAAATTTGTATATTTTAATACTTATTTCACCATTTTAAATTATTGATTGTTCACAATAGTCTTATTATTTACACTAATGTCTTATTTGTTTTAGCACCATATAGCAATAAAATTTGACATGAATAAGATATACCAACATCAGAGTGATTTAACATCTTAAACATTTTGTATATACCGAATAACTCTATCAAAGGAGTGAAAGGGAATAACAATAGTGCATCACCGCACTTCTGAATCCACTTCAGGATTTCAGAATGTTAATTTAACTGCGAACAAACATTCACGATATCAGTTTTAGCACGTCAGATTGACGTCAAACAAACTTTCAAAATCAACCTAACCCCAACTTCATTATGATGTCACATTTGAGACATCAAACCAACGTTGTTTTTCTGACGTCAGAATGACGTCTGTTTTTGACGTCAGAATGACGTCTGTTTTTGACGTCAAACAAGCTTTCAAAATCAACCTAAATCCAACGTCATTATGACGTCGGAGTCTGACGTCAGATTGACGTCCAACTGACGTCAAATGTCTGCTGGGCACGTTTTTTCCATGAACAGGAAGAAGTAGTTGTTGGTAACAAAATGAGCCACCTCATGGGAAAACCAACAATCTGCATAGGTGAAAACAAAGACGCAGATCAGCTTCGCGGTAACCACGAAGCTGATCAGCGCCCTTGTTTTCGCTTCTCGGATAGTATAATCCCTCCTCTACTTAACTCCAAAATTTCAAGCTTCTAGCCTGCTTCTGTAGCTGTAAAGGCAGATTTGTGTCAGACCTGTTCGGAAACCACATTGTTGGTTTTTCTACAAGGTTGCTCAAATGTTTATGTTAAATATCCCACAAAGTTGTCTATTAGCAAAAATAGTCTATTTGCATTGACAAAAAAATCTTGTAACCAGGAGACACCCATCACTAAAACTTCCCCATGCAATATACGGAGATTGTTTTTCAGCTGTAAAAAAAATGAAAATTTCATGAGAAAAAAAATGATAGTTCTAATATTTTTGCTCAAAATATTGATTGTGGGTACCTATGTTTTGGATCAGAAATAAGAAAACTTGCATACCCCTTCACACCCCAGATTTACTATATGAAATTTGGGTTCGAGGGGGTATACTTTTCATGAACATGTTTTCCTGATGCCTATCTTACACAATGAAGTTAAATTGTCAAATTTTTTAACATCTTTTCCTCACATCTGACAGACTTAGTCCCAAAAAAGGATGACCTTTATTGAAGTTTAATTAACTTGATGACTTTTTTGTGGAGGTCACGGAAATACCATACACATGTTTTAGTGTATAATTATATGACTCGGCAAAAATTGGAAGACCCTTACGTTGATGTTTTTCGCCATAGGTTTTGTAATTTTCTGTAAAAAATAAACTACTGGTAATGTTTATGAGCAAACAAAAGAAGAAACAATGCAACTGTTCCATAAAGTTCCTTTAGAAAACTTGAGAAAACATAGCTCATTTTGTGGTCTGTATATTGCAAGAAGCCTGAATATGAGCCGTGCCATGAAAAAATGGACATTTGCCTATGCATAACAATGACACAGATCAGCAATATGCCTTTGTTTTCGCTACATGGATAGTACAACTTTTTTTTACTTAATTCTGAAATTTCTTGCTTCTAACCATCTATGGCTGCATGGGGGAGTTTGTGTCAGACCTGGTTGGAAATGGCCAAGACTGGTTTTCTTGTGTTGCAGCTCATATTTTTTCTTTTTTATTATGGGGTTAGATGGCTCAGCATTTGTCTCAAGATATAAGTCACTCTGACCTATTGTCTACATTCTTTTTTTGATAATCGATTTGCCATACCAATATCATACTTTTGGTTAATTAGCTCACCTGAGCCAAATATTCCTAAATGTATGGCACATGTAGGATAAGAATGTGCTGTCCATCAGACTTTCCATAATTTCAAACTCCAACAGCACCAATAAGTCAATCACAATGAAATCATTGTCGGAAACATCATTTGGCAGGGTATTGCCTGCTCGCACAGGGCTTGGAAAGGGGATAAATTTAAGATTTGGAATTCTGGTTTCCATGGAAACGGTTCCACAGATAAGAAGTTTCCACCTCACAACTGATTTCCTCTTTTTGCCAGAAATTTTCATCAAGAGGATCAATGGCCTGAGAACAATAACCTAAGATCTTGCATTGAAAAAATATTGACCATGTAATGCAATTTGGCTCACATACCTTCATTGACTTTTAAAATTAGTTGTTTGTTTCTATTTGGTTTCAAGTCACATGCTACAAAACCTCCTGAAAAAGCAATTGTTTTCACTTGCAATTCCAATTAAAAAGCCTAATTTACAGAATTTGACCTGACAGCAAAATAGGTCAAGGTCACCATAGAGTGATTATTTATAGAATTTACAATTAACTGTAATCTGAGCCTGTGCATGAGAAAACCAACAATTTGCATAGGTGAAAACAAAGCCGCAGATCAGCTTCGCGGTAACCGCGAAGCTGATCAACGCCTTTGTTTTCGCTACACGGATAGTACAATCCTTCTTCCTCTTAAATCCAAAAGTTTAGGTCTCTAGGCTGCTTCTGCGACTTTTCAGGCCGGTTTGTGCCGGACCTGGTCAGAATCCCAAATTGTTGGTTTTCTCACGCACAGGCTCAATTAACTGTAATCTGCAATGCAACACCTAACGAAGTTTCCTGGTAAACAGTTCACTGGTCCGTGAGAGAAAGGTTTTGAAGGGTTTACTATATACTGTTTGGGCCACCATGGTCATGTCACCAACACCCCATTAATTAATTTTCAATTCCTTCTGCCCAATAATGCTGAAAAACATTTATTTTAGTTAATGTGTAAATAACCTTGAGACAAGGCCAAGTAGTGGAGATGGAAGTGACATGAATCCTGCACTTCCGGATACAAGCATGAAACTTGGCAGATATGTTCATAAGCATGAACTATTTGAAATTTTCTCGTTAGCCAATCAAAATTAATCCAATTTTCAAGATGGCGAAAATCCAAGATGGCTGCCAAAATAAATATAAAATTAGAAAATGTTGTTCTAGTCAGTGAGAAAAAAGCTTAATAATGCTGAAAATGACATTTCTGGATTATTTTCAAATAAATAAATATTTAAATGAGTCAATGTTGCCTTTGTGAGATTTTAGAAGGGGTCCACAATAGGGAAAAGTACGGAAATTTTGTCGAAATAGCTGTTTTGCAACAAAAACTATTCTTATACTTAACTGAAACAAAACAATTCAATTGCTATTATTGCCTTTACTCAAGTCATGAATAACATAGTTTCAGTTTTAATGGGTACTGGAAATAAGGTCTAATTTAATTATGGGGTTGCTGATGCTGATCAGAATTGGCTTTTATGCAGAATCATGCAGTTTCTAACCTTTACTGGGAAATATGAAATTTATAAGGCAAATACACTTTGCTCTGCACACACATTTTGATAATACACTATTTCTTCTTCATTTACTTCTTCTTCTTCTTCTTCTTCTTCTTCTTCTTCTTCTTATTATTATTATTATTATTATTACAAAAATCTTGATAAACGATTTTAACATGAAGTGAACTATATACAGCCAAAACGTGCTACTTAGGATTGCAATAAACTGATGCTGGCTACTGATGCTTCCAAATAGTTTTCGTTCACACCAACGACGACAACAGAAACAACAACAAGTGCATGTACTACCAATAATATTCATCTTTCATATATCATATGCACATTTCTATGCAGCTTTTTAATCGTTAGTCGTACACTTTTGATAGTAGATGGATAGAACGATTTAAGCTCTAACCTCTCCCTTGAAAGTTAAGGAAGTCTATTAGGAAGTTTCCAATAATTCTGGATTTCATCTATGTGCTTGCAGCGTCACGGATGCTATTTTCTTCATGCTGTTCTGTTGGAGGAGTAGCACCAGTTTGATTGGTTCATGCAGCCTGGTCGCAAGACTCTATCGGTGTCTTTAATTCTTAATGAGGCTTTGCGTGTGTCTTTGTAGCATTTTCTCTTTTCACCTTGAGTTTGCATTCCATCTTATAAGTCTCTGTAGAAAACTGTCTTTAGATATTGCTCATCAGGCATTCCTGTATAAAGTTGGTGCATCTTAGCTATGCATTTTGCGTCCATGATTTCTCCAGACCCCTGTGTCTGTAAGCTTCTTTTAACACTTGATTTTAACAGTTTTCTCAAACACCTTAAGTAGACAAAGTGATCTCTTTGAATGATGTTAACGTTGGTTTAATAGCCATGCCACTCGTGCATATAGGAGAGTTGACTGAGCCATGTAGATTTTCAGCTTGGTATCAATCTTTGTTTCATTTCGCTTATACATTTGCACATTTCTTCCAAATGCCACACCGGCTTTGCTGTTCTAGTCATCAATGCGCACTGTTCTGGAGAAACTGCTTCCCGGGTAGATGACTTTATTGAATAAATCAGTATTTGTCCATTCACAGTTATTAGCGGATCATTGTATAGCTTTCCGGGTGCCGATTGGAGCACAACCTTTGTCCTTTTTGATGAATGAAAGATCAAAGCTATCAAAGTATAGTCCAAGTGGAACCGTTGCACCATGCATTTATGCCTATGAGCTGGGCTGGTATTCTTAGCCATTTATCTTATATATGTCACCTGCATGGAGTATCTTATCCAGCACATCTATGTGCACCTTAGTTTTAGTTTTCAACTCCCGTTGGTTGAATAACTTTCCATCAAAACGGTACCTGATTGTTAAATGAGTATCACAGACTTAAATGGCATCAGTGAGCATTGCAAATAATATCATATACATCAATGTTGCCGCCATAACGCAACGCAGTTTGGCATCATTTGTCATATCACAAGATTAATAAAACTCCCCATCGTCCTGTGCATGCATATCATCATTCCCACAGGATGACCAATGATTATTTTGACAGCCCATATCTTCACAAGTCTATCACAACTTTGTTTGAATTTTTGAAGAAGTTGCCAAGCGCCATATATAGGTCTGCTTTCTGTTCTTTACATTTCTCATCAAGTTGTCTTGCTATATGAAAATCATCTATCGTCTTCTAGTTATCTCTGAATCAGCATGGGCTTTCCGGAATAAATCATGTCTGTCGAAGACTCCAGGATTTCCTTTCTTATGATGGATGTCTTGTGGGAATTCGTCCTTCCTCCACCCAGCCACGGCGAAACAGCCCTCTCAGTCTCTGTCATAGATAGCCCCAGGACTGCAGAACTTGCATTTGAGCATGGAATTGTGCCAGCTGAGAGTTTGTTGATCTGCTTGAGACTCCTTTAAACTAACCGCGGTATGGCCCATCGCCTTTCTCATATATGTGTTCACCGCTCTTAAAGGATCTCGGGTTTAATTTTTATTCCCTTGCGTATTTGTTTCTAATTTGAAGTATATTTTTCTGGCTATCATCGCCGGCTTATAAAGGATCAGTGATGACGATTCAGTACCCAACATTGCGCAATATGACTCATACTACCTCACTTTAATCGTGTCTACTGCTTCCAAATGATCATTTTTTATATCTTGTAAATTTCTGTTTCAATGGCAAAGCCAACCTCCTTTATGGCTCTTCTCACTTTTGCCTCCACACTAGAAGAAGGTACAGCCGGCACCAACTCTTTTTCCATAACCTCTACAAACTAAGTCTCACCCAAAACAGCTATCTGCTAAACTGTGACTAACAAGTGACTGTTCTACGCTGTTGTCCAGCCGACCCAGGATTACCCATTAAGGGGCAAACATTCCTCTGCCAATATTTAATGGTATTACTGTCATGTCAGTATTTGGGAGACAATACTGACTGCTAAATAAAGATGATTTACATAAATCCATGTTAAATATTATGTTTTCCTACAATTATGACCTAGGGAGTGATGTAGCCTTGCGGTAAAGCGCCGGACTCTGCATCGAGAGGTCCTGGGTTTGGTCACCACTGGGGGAGTCGTTTGGTGTCCTTAAGCAAGACACATTAACTCACCACAGAACTGAATCATAGGTAGTTTAAGTTCAGTGGAGGCATGACTGAAAAAAAAATGACTCAATACAAAGAAGAAAAACAATATTGACCATCCGTACATGTTGACTGTAGCTAAATATACCCCTATACTACTATGATTAAAAATAAAAAAAATATCAGTTGTTCAACTTTTTAAGATCAGTCGAGTATATAATAAATATTTGTAATGCTTAAATCATCTTTTATCTTGTCTTTTCACACAGGGGCCGGGAATGATCCATATGAATGTGTACTTGTTGAATGATGCTTAAGTTATGGCAATTTACGGTAATATATTTTCACAAAAGCAGTTTTATGGCATTGTTGGACCCGGTGATGTCCCAGAGCAATGGTTTAAGCAATGACCATCAGTAGTGCAATAAAATCCACCCATTTACAAATTCAAGTAGTATTATTTGTCAATTAATCGTAAAATCTAATGATTTTGACGGCCATCTTGAAAACTGCGTTAGCCACCTTGAAAATGGAAAAATTTGAGATGGCTAACGAGAAAATATTTATAAGAAATGTTTGAAGAACACATTCTGAAAGTCTCATAATTGTATCCGGAAGTGCAGGATTGTCTCAAAATCCTGACGTTTCCATCTCCACTAAAGGGATTACCTTGACCTTGATTTATCACATACATTCTGTCGTATTAACTAAAAGTTGTCTGAATCTACCATCAACTTTAAGTTCCCATGCTGCAATAATTTACTACCAAAAATAATCCTGCCGCAAAATAGGTCAAGGTCATATTAGAGCGATCGTTTGAACAATCTATCAGTGGCTGGTCCCAAATGTTACATGCCAAATTTCATGAAAAGCGGTCCATCTGTTCTATCAAAGATTATAAACATTTGTGAGCATGATTTTTAGCATCCGATTTCGTGCACAAACTTCCTTCGTCTCATGGAGAATTCATATACACTTGGCAAAAATGCCAACGCACTACTTTTAAAATTTGAATAATTTCACTTTCGTCAAAGGTTGGACTTTGAAATTTAGCACACGCTTGTCTCTTGAGCATCTACACACACGTACTAGGTTATTTCACACAAATTTTCTGTCGGCATCGCGCAATAAGTAAATCATGAAAAACATGTTTTCTGCACGTGCTCCTTGTGGTATGTAGCTTTTTCTCATTCTGAAACTTTTATTGGAAGCCCGGTTATGTATCATATCGAAGTCAATAAAAATGGTTCGTCTATCTGTTGATGAAATGGCTGGAGCGATCGGTTAAGTTGAGGGGGTTACGTCTTTTGCGCAGGTACCTTTAAAATCAATGCAAAAAAGACGTCTTAATTTCGCCATTTTTTCTTGCTTAAACACAACCTTTTGGTATCATTCGAGTTTGAAATGCAACCATTTTGTCATAAAGTGAAATTCGTTTCCACTTTTGACCTGTCCGTCCGTCCGTTTACTCGTACAAAGACTCAGTTGTAGCCCTTAAAAGTGTTTTGTAATTCCTGCAAATTCTCAAACCCGTCGCCAGTTAGAGCAAGTATTGGATGCTGAGTGGTCTAACACTCCACAAAATGTAATAGGAAATCACATCGTATACATGCGACAGTGCTGTTTAGCGGTGGTACAGGCTAATAGGGGACACACTAGACATTAATCTGTTTAAATGAATTGAACTGATAGATTCGAAATTCTGTTTATTTGTCCTTTTAAGAACTTACTTAAGCAGTAAATTTCAATCTTTGTAAGTGAATTATTGATGTAATTCTCACTACCACACAATAAAATTGTTCTGCAAATCATTTTTATAACGTTGTGTACGATTTACCCTAACCTTACACTACCGTCGTTTTCAATACGTATTTCCTGATTTTTCGAATCATGGGTGAGCTAACAAAAAGCTCAATAAATATCGATAGAAATCGCCGATTGCAATAAAATTTCACCACATTATTTCAAAATGATGTGTCTTATCATATTTTGAATTTGAACATTTTTGGTCGATTCGTTTTTGAAATATTGGCAAAAATCTTACTAGGTGCGTTGGGAATTTGGTTAAGTATATGCATATAAAATTCGGCGAAGATGATCGTTGAAAATGGTCAGTTTCTGCTACCAAATATAAATCGCAAAACAGATCCCATGCTGGTTCGTTCCCAATTGTAGAATATAACAATTATGTTCGTTCTTTGTCATATGAGATATACTTGTTAACTTACTTCGGTGCACTTCCCCTTTAAAAAAAGACAAAACAAGATACCGTTAACGTTTTGCTCCATCACGTACGTCAGGTTAACTTAGGGCATCCGAACCAAAAAAAATTGCTAATTAACGACGTTATTATTGCGTTACGCTTTATGATTATTGTACATAAAACAATACATGCTTTGTGTTATAGAGCATAAGTAAAGCAATTAATTTATTAGCGTAAAAACTTTGCTGTACAATAATATTGTTTGTGTGTTACAGTCAGTCGACGTTGTGTTTTAATTACGACGATTTTGGCGTAAGCGGCATAAAACTAAATATTCTAAGGAGGAATATAATGGATAGCCGTAGTGTCTGTACAAAAATACTGATTTTGACCGTGACAAATGAGAATACTAAAGATTTATTGGCAAAATATATGTCAAACGAATGCAGACTTTATTTGGCATTTTCTTAACGTATCCTTACGTGCGTTTCTTTTCGTTGTCGCACCATAGCGCCCAATTTAAAATGGAAAACGCCAATCAGGATTGACGTATCTGGATGCTACGTAGGTTACACATTTCTGTTGCATACATTATATCTCGACCACCGGATACAATACACCACAAAATGGATTACATGAAAATGGAATACCTTATTCTGGTTTTAGCCATGAACGTCGTGAAAAGTAACGCTGGGTTTGATTTGCGGAATCCAGGTCAGAGACTAGAGACGTCTCATTTTGGCGTTAAACCAGCGGATAAGAAATGTCATGACTTTTGCGCTCTAATGTCCGAACTGTGTAGAAATGGGGGTTCGTGTATCATGGATGACGATACTTGTATAGCTAGTTGCGTCTGTGCCCCGGGGTGGTCGGGACGCTGGTGCCGAGACGAGGTACCCGTGGACGGTGTAAATTCCGAATTTCCACCACAGGCTTTGGAAGATGACAAACGTAAAACCGAAGCCGAAATTAGGTCTTCATTAGATGGTTTAGAACAGAATAATACAAGAAGTGTTGTTAAAGATAGTGAACCAAGTACTGAGACAAATGAAACTAAAGTTTTCCAAATCCATGCTAAACCAGAAGAAGTGATCAATGTTCTTAACAAATCAATGGATGATACAAAATTCAATGTGTCAAATGGTTTAGATGGTGGTAATGTTGGTTCAGCGTCAAGGGATGTTACTGAATGTCTGAAGACATGTATAGACGGAGACTGTATTGATAAAGACGGCCAGTACATATGCACAAGACGAATTGAATTGTCCCAATTAAAAGGACCAAAGGAATGCCAACCCGGCTTCATTTGCCAACATGGCGTCTGTGATGTGGAATCCCTAGAAAAAGGGTTAAAATGCATTTGTGAGCCCAATTTCATAGGGACCTTCTGTGAAATGGAATGTCCCTTTGACTGTGGGGATTACGGAGTGTGCGACTACCACGTGGATGATCATCAACTGAAATGCTTCTGCCAGTGGAATTACACGGGGCTTAACTGTACAGAGTTAATACCCCTGCCTCCAGGTAGGTTGTCGCCCTTGACGAGTGTCTGTAAATAATTTCACATGTATTTTCTACATCTGATGCCAGAATTGAAAGTCCATGAATTGCTACTATTGAATTTCAAATCCAAATAAAAAATGAAGAAAAGATAGAACAATATAAGAAAATAACAAAATTTTTAACGATGAGCATGAAGAACAAGGTGACTAGCTCTTTTCCAGCGAGGTAGCCGCCACTCGGCTAGCACATTATGAAAACTTGCCCATGCAATAAACAGAGATTTTTTTAGCTTTAAAAATTGAAAATTTTCAGCTGAAAAAATTTGATTTTTTTTTTATTTATTTTTGCTCAAAACATAGCTTGTGGGTGCACGTTAGAACCGCCTCGTCGAGGCGGTTCTAACGAGTACCCGCAAATTATGTTTTGAGCAAAAATAAGAAAAATATCAAATTTTTTTCAATGAATTTTTTAATTTTTGCTTTTGAAAAAAAATCTGTATATTGCACGGGCAAATTTTCGTAACAGAGATAAAAAGCACAACAGACAGACATATGGAATAAACAGACACCGCATTTGAAAACGTTTAAAGGACTAGGGCATTTAACGCCTGATTTTGGCCTCAGATTTTGCTAAAAAATAAATTTTGGAATTTAGGTGAGAAAACTATTCCTTAAAACAGTCATATGACTCCTTTATCTAAAACAAGAACTAGCACTTCATTTATCCTACAAGCGTTGCCATGGCAACGCCCAGAAAAACCATAGATAGAGCACATTTCGCACTTTTGGGTCTATTTTTGACCATTTTTGAACATATTTTTTAATTTTTAAGTGCCAGCCCACACCCCGAACAAAATCATACTTAGCATACAATATCTCTGGATAATACTTCATAATTATTTTATAATAAGAAATTGTTCGTCGCGTGGGCCGGTAGTTGAAAATGATGTTGAATGGTGACAAATAGACCCAAAAGTGCAAAAAGTGGTGTTTCTATGCTTTTCGGAGCGTTGCCATGGCAACATGTATAATTTGAATGTGATAGTTGTGCTAGAATTTATAAGCAGGGACCTTTACCTGCTATTTGCAATACTTCTCTCCTCAAAATTCCAAAATTCAATTTTTTACCAACACATGAGGCCGAAATCCGGCCTTAAATTCCCTAGGCCTTTGTATCTTATAGTAAATATATAAGTAGGCCTACTGTTTTCAAATCACGAAACTTATTTGAAAAAAGGTCTAAAAAGACATATCATGATTGATTTTGCTATGCATCATTTTTGAATAAGGAAACTTAAATTAACATTAGCTAACATTCCAGTTAGTTAAAACATCATTCATTGTTATTTGTATCTCTCTTCCACATACATTTGACCAGTTTGTCAACGAAATACATAGAAATATACTTATTAAGATTGATTGCAAAAGTTAATGGTGTCAACCGTGAACATAAAAATGGAATTAGCCCTTGTACAACTACACAAAGTACTTTAAAAAGGACAGATTTAGCAAAGGCCTTGCCACAAAACAATACCACAAAACTATACAAGGGTTAACCACATCAAAAACTTAGCTTAAAGCTAAAGCGGTAACTAGGACGCTATTTTAGAGCATTATGTTAAAACGCCTGTAAATGAAACGTCTTTACAATGTGTGTCACGGTATTATAGCTACCTCGGACTGCGAGGAAATTTAACTCAGATAAGCCTGTCGCCCTATTTATGGGACATAGGCAAACAGTATAGCCCCAGATGTGACGCCGCAGAACGCGGCGTCCCATCTTGTGCTATTCTGTATGCTTATAGGAGTTTTATCCAAAAGTGGAATAATACATGTAATATATCAATAGAAATTCAAAATCACTCCTGGTGACCCTAAAATGACAATATGGACTCATCCAAATGATAATAATGGGAAAGTCCATCCGTCATTAATGGGTTAAAAACGCCCGTGTAAATGGGACGGCTTTACCATGTGTGTCACGTTTCTTGATGTTATGGACAAGCTGTAAATATAACGAAATCTACGAGGCCAGACATGCTTGGACATACGGGGAAATCTGAAGAAAAATTCATATACTCTCAGGGGTCCCTATCATATTTTTCTTAAACTTGACATGGTAAGATTAAGGAATGCTAATAAAACACAGGAAGCATTATTTCAAAATTGTCAAGAACAGGTCCACATTCAAAATCCCTTGACAAATAATAGACATCATTCGTCTAATGTCATGTTTAAGATGATGTCACGTCATATGACATTCAAACTATTCATGATTGCTTTAAAACTATTCTATATCAAAGGAATGTTAAACGTCAATTATAGTAGGCTATATTCAACCTTTCACCTTTGCATTCCTTAAATTTACAAATGCACCACCAGACTCATCAAACTATTGTTTAAATTGTTGGTACATGTACCTGTTTTCCATTTTGATAAATTGCACATTTAAATGAGGACGCGTGCCCGCAAACACTTTCATTAATGTTTCCACTTCATACAAATAGTGCTAGACATGTAATTTATTTTTTTTTTTCACATTAATGTCAGACGAACAAATAATACTCTTTTGGAACAACCCTCACATATTTTTTTATTCAGTTTTACGTCCCTTTCAAGATTATTTCAGCTCATATGAGACGAGTCAATCAGTAGGTGGGGCGAAAACGGGAGAACCCCGAGAAAAACCACCTGGCACACCCGCAAGCAGAACTTGGCTTGTCTCACATGTGGCCAGAGCGGGGCTCGAACCCACACCAGACACAGCGGTGAGATGATCGAGTGATTAAGAAACAGCGCTCTTAACCGCTCGGCCACGGGGGCCGCCTCTTACATAATCTGTCTCATAATTTTACAATTGCAAAAGTTGATGTTTTAAACTGCGAACATAAATGTTCTAGGCAATGCTAACTTAATGATGGAACCCTGGTACAACTACACAAAGTACTTACAGTCTTTACATGAAAAGGGCAGATTAAGCAAAGGCCTTGCCACAAAACAATACCACAAAACTATACAAGGGTTAACCACATCAAAAACTTAGCTTAAAGCTAAAGCGGTAACTAGGACGCTATTTTAGAGCTTTATGTTAAAACGC
The DNA here is from genome assembly GCA_964017185.1 of Rugalucina vietnamica. Classification (NCBI taxonomy): domain Eukaryota; kingdom Metazoa; phylum Mollusca; class Bivalvia; order Lucinida; family Lucinidae; genus Rugalucina; species Rugalucina vietnamica. The sequence continues at coordinate 30,301,075 of OZ024873.1, read as the reverse complement.
CTGTAAATGGGACGTCTAAATACAATGTTTGTCACGTTAATTGATGTTATGGATAGGCAGTAAATTTAGCTACCTCGGACTGCGAGGAAATTTAACTCAGATAAGCCCGGCGCTCTATTTATGGGACATAGACAAACAGTATAGTCCCAGATGTGACGCCGCAGAATGCGGCGTTCCATCTGGGGCTATTCTGTTTGCTTGGAGCATTTATCCAAAAATGGAATATATCAATAAAAATTCAAAATCATCCTGGTGACCCTAAAATGACAATGGACTCATCCAAATGATAATAATGGGAAAGTCCATCCGTCATTAATGGGTTAAAATGTCCGTATTAATGGGACGTCTTTACCATGTGTGTCACGTTTATTGATGTTATGGACAGGCTGTAAATATAACGAAATCCACGAGGCCAGACATACTTGGACATGCGGGGAAATCTGAAGAAAAAAACTACAATTTGATTCAAATACTCTCAGAGTTGCCTAGCATAAAATAATTTTCTAACTTGAGTAAGATTATGGAATGCTAATAAAACACAGGACGCATTATTTCAAAATTGTCAAAAACATGTCTACATGCAAAATCCCTCGATAAATAATAGACATCATTCGTCTAATCAGTGATCTATAATACATCTACTGTCCCTGGTCTAATGTCATGTTTAAGATGATGTCACCTCATATGGCATTCAAACTGCTCATGATTGCTTTAACACTAATAAATGTCAATAGTATATAGGACAATATACAACCTTTCTTCTTTGCATTCCTTAAATTTACAAATGCAGACTCACCAAACTATTGTGGAAGATTTTGGTACATGTACCTGTTTTCCATTTTGATAAGGAGGACGCGTGCCTACCACTTCCATCAGGAAAACATGTCCGTGTAATATATACCCCTTATACCCCACTTTTGTTAAGCAAAACTGGGGTTTGCAGGGTTATACCTATTCTTTTGCTCTAAATTGTGTGTACTCGTTATAACAGCATCGGCGAGGCGGTTCTAACGTGTACCCACAATCTATGTTTTGATCAAAAATAAGAAAAATATCAAACATTTTCTACTTAAAATTTTCACTTTTTACAACTTCGGAAAAATCTGTTTATTACATGGACGTGTTTTCGTGATGATACAAATGGTGCTAAAATGTAATTTATTTTTAACACATTAATTTCACATTAAATGTCAGACTAATAAACTTTTGGAACAACCCTCACGTAGTCTGTTTTTGCAAAGTCATTGCGAAGATTGATTTAGCATGACACATTTTAACGACGAATTTTAAATCTACATGTAGCTTAAGTGAAGAAGATACGTATCTTCGGATATCTGGTGTGCGTTCGGTGTACAGTGGTATCATGCTATCAGTGACTGGTACCATTTGTACCATTTTCACCAATCTAAATACCATTGGCGCCATTGGTAATGAAATTGGCGAAAATGGTTTTATGTAATTGACATTGGTGAAAATGGTACAAATGTTGCCATCGAATGGGACCATAACCCCGAATGCACGCTTGTAACATTATACGTGATTCTTTTTGATTCAGTTTAACGTCCCTTTCAAGATTATTTCAGCTCATATGAGACGGGCCAATCAGTAGGTGGGGCGAAAACGGGAGAACCCCGAGAAAAACCACCTGACACACCCGCAAGCAGAACTTGGCATGTCTCACATGTGGCCAGAGCGGGGCTCGAACCCACACCAGACAGAGCGGTGAGATGATCGAATGGTTAAGTGCAGTAATGAAATATCAGCAACATTATGCGTGTGTTCGGGGTTTTCCAATGGTACCATTGGTCGGTAACATTTGTACCATTTGTACCAATTTAATTGCCAATTGTACCATTGGTAAAGAAATTGGTGCAAATGGTAAAACTGGCATTATATACCATTGCTATCAATGGTACAAATGTTACCAACCTATGGTACGATTGTACCAATGGCATTGATATCTTTACCATCTGCACCAACTGATTTCTTTACCAATGGAACCATTTTAATTAGAATTGGTACAAATTAAAATGGCAAAATGTTACCAACCAGTGGTACGCAATCGTCTGTTATTTATTTAACTGGCATGTAGATGTTTTGTCAACTGATCTTCAGTTGCTATATCCTACAATTATAGTCACATCTGCCGAGTCCACGTCTTTGCTTCCACCGAGCTGGTTATATTGCGAACCGACCAATCGAATGGATGTTTTATGCATAAATCACTACTGTCTGAATTTGAATGTTGTCTGTAAAATCTACATGTACTTCGTCAGAAAACGTGTTTGTGAAATGTATACCCCCCTTAAACCCCGCTTTTATATAGAGAAAAGGGGTTGTGCATTACAATGGGATTTAAACATTTAAAACATTTTTTAAATGATTTTTTTTTTTTTTTTTTTTTTTTTTTTTTTTTTTATAGCTTGAAAAACCTTGTAATATTTCATGGACATGTTTTCGTAATGACCTCCCTGGGCCACTGTTTTCAGTAATTTTAAAAAGACTGACCATTTAATACAAGGCAGTCCCAAGTTCTGTTGTAGGACTACTTTGTTTAGTTGATCAGTCCGTCTTTTTTGGTTCGTTCAGTTTAGCTGAGTGGTCACCTTTCGGAATTAACTGCTATATGCACCATACTAATGAATACTCCCTTAAACCCCACTTTTATATAGTAAAACTGAGATTCGCAGAGGTATACCTATTTTTCTTATTTTTGTTCAAAAACGCAGATTGTGGGTACTCGTTAGAACCGCCTCGGTGAGGCGGTTCTACCGAGGCGGTTCTAACGTGTACCCACAATCAATGTTTTGAGCAAAATAATCATTGAAAAATATCAAAATTTTTCCAATGAAATTTTCAATTTTTACTGCTGAAAAAATCTCTTTATGTTGCATGGTCAAGTTTTCGTAATGTTAGTACAATCTGGCGGCGCTCGAAAACTGCACCAGTACTTCGTTTTCGAGCACCCATATGTAATGTTCCTGCACTTTTGTTTTTCGAATGATTTCAGTCATATTTTACACAAAATGATTGGGTGTGGTTAAAATGATGCGTTTATTGCCATTGACTAACAAGGCATTATTGTGTAATGAGTGGGAGAGGGCATGGTATTTTAAAATGCAAATATTTGTTGACCTTTTATCATTGCCTTTTCGGACCTGAAACTATACATCATATACGCTCAAAACAATGAAAATGTTATTTAATCTTTTGTCATAATTGTCAAGTCTGGTGTATACTAAAATGTTTGCTTGTGCAAAAGTGCACGGCGCTGAGAGTGTTTTTGGAAAGTTTAATACCCTATATGACAGACAATGTTAAAAGTTGTAACGAATTTTCAAGCTTACAGGCGCCGTTCATGCAGTCAAAGATGTATCTTTGTGTGGCTTCATACCATTTTATTTAGGCTACTGAAATGTAGTCTGCCCTCGCCCCTGTATCATCATTAGCAATTCTTTCAACTTGAATGTAAAATGTCTCAATGTCGATTTCATCCAGTCACAAATACCTCTCCAAAATTCCGTGTTAGGTCTTGAGTTGAGAATGGAATTACTTTTCAGCTAATATCGTTTTAAGTTTATGCTATTGTATTGCAAGAGCCTTACCTTAGTAGCTATACTATGTAAATAGATAAAATCTCATTATGACCTGTCTAAGACCGTGAATGTGCCCTCATCCGTTCTATTTAATGTTATATAAAGTATGCCCATGCTATAGTTAGGCTTCGAATGGGTTCATTTCAGTTGCCTAAATGTCATTTGGATTTCAAGGCATGGTGTTTGTTTTATCATCCCCTGACCATTGCTTTATTCCTTTTCCAGAAGAGGCACCCGTCGTGTTCCACTGGTATGTAGTCGGCATCAGTATCTCTATCGTGGTGACTGTCCTGGCGGTTCTGGCTTTTATACCCTACTGGATGTGGAGAAAGAGGCTGGTTTTTATACTTAAGATTGTTCACTACTTCCAGCAATATGAAGAAGACGGTGAGTTTCTGTTGTTTTGTAACTACTAGTACTATGATATCTTAACCCATTAGTGACGAATCCATTGGACTTTCCCATCGTTATCATTTGGGTGAGTCAACTTAGTATAAATGTTATCAACAGTCATTTTGAATTTTTATTCAATATCTTTATGTAAAATTCTGTAGAAGCAAACCAGCAAGTCTGTCCTTTGTTACAGATGGGCGGGAGTATGATGCGTTCATTTCTTACAAGTCCACCCCAGCAGACGAGAAGTTTGTACTCCAGTATCTGTTCCCCAAACTTGAGGCAGAGATGAGGTTTAAGCTTTGCCTCCATTTCCGAGACTTTCTGCCTGGCGAAGGTTTGTTGAAATTACTGATGTTCTATAAAAAATGGTAAACAATGATATATGAGCCGCCTCATGAGAAAACCAACAATCTGCATATGCGAAAACAAAGACGCAGATCAGCTTCGCGGTAACCGCGAAGCTGATCAGCGCCTTTGTTTTCGCTACACGGATAGTACAGTTTCTCTTCTTCTTAAATCCGAAATTTCAATGTTCTAGCCTGCTTCTGTGCTTGTACAGGCCGGTTTGTGTCGGACCTGTTCGGAAACCACATTGTTGGTTTTCCCACGAGGCGCCTCATACGTGTCTAGATCATTCTGCTGAATAGAAGCTTAAATCATTGTCCTATCAAGACTTGTTTTGTTTTAAAAGCGTTGAACCATTCACAGCGGGCACATGACGTCAGAATGACGTCATATCAACGTCGATGCATCGACGTCGATCTGTGCCTGCTGGGATTAGTGAGTCTGTGTATTTCATTTATGCTATGGTATACTATAGGCTACTAGTATTTTCGAGTCTGTCAATCATTTTGTGTATACAGCTTTTACTAGATGGTTTTACTTTTTTAAACCCAGTTCACGAAGAAATCTGGCTAAATTCATTATTATTATATATGGAAAGCCGGGACGACATGCTAATTGCTATTTGCTAAATGCTAATTGCTAAATGCGTATTGCCGATGAAGGATATTAAGAATATTCATAATTTAGTAAGTAAGTAAGTAAGTAAATTCTTTATTTTACGAGGGTAGCCCAATTGGCAGAGCCAATCTTCCTTGTGGCTCTCAATTTTACACTATGTAGGATTAATTAACAATATAAAAAACATAATATGTACAAGCATAGCCAATTAAATTTGCAATCAGCATTTAGCAATTAGCATTTAGCATGTAGCATTTAGCATTTAGCATGTAGCAAATAGCATTTAGCATTTATAATGCAGACAAACTCGTCAGTGTGGTCTATATTTCAGTTTTCCGTTTTCATCCCCTGGTAGTTGTCGTAACTAAACAAAAATGTGATCGGTCATAAAATGTGTCCTTATGGTGTGGTAATTAGCAATTCGCATTTACCAAAATACAATAAGCATTTAGCAAATACCATTTAGCAAATAGCAATTAGCATGTCGCCCCGGCCTTCCGTATTAAATACTGATATTAAACGAAACGCAATTTCCCTTTCAGCAATTGCAAACAACATAGTGAAGGCCATCGAGAACAGCAGACGAACCATCATGGTGCTGTCCCCAGCTTACGTCAATTCCGAATGGTGCCGAATGGAATACCAGAAGGCACAACACGAAATGTTGAAGCTGAAACACAGAATTATACCCATAGTGCTTGAAGATATTTCAAAGTGTAGTAATATGGACAGGAATCTCAGGGGAATTCTGAATAGTGTCACATACATCGAGTGGCCTGGTGAAGAAAACTCAAAGCGTTTAGAACGATTCTGGAAGAAAATTGAATTGTCACTTCCGAAAAAGTCGTCTTCGAGTAAACATTTGTGTTCAAATATGCACCCAAGTTCATCTGCACCGGCGTCGTTGACCACAAGCATTGAAAACCAAACAGATTCAGAGATACAAAATATAACAGACGACACAGAGAAAAATGGCGCGAATTGTTCGTCTGAATCGTCATCCGACGCGGCATCTCTTGACAGTGGTAGGAGGAGTCCAAGGTTCCGTAAGAATAAGACGAAAGATCTGAAGCATTTTATGGGCAAACTTGTTCGTGGTAAGATATTTGTTCGCCAGGATAGCACCAGTAGCCAAGCAGCACTTGTTGACGAAGAAACTGGATACTCTAAGGGTAGCTACGATTCCGTTTCCGAAAGTATGTTCACGGAAAGTACCGATTCAGCCTGTTCGACACCTGCAACCGCGCATTCGTATCTGAATGAAAGTGAAGACGAAAACTTATTTTTCAGTGGTAAGACATATGATTTAGATTCACCATGTGAAACTAAGAAAGAAATACAAAATGACACTTGTGAAAAAGATCACTGTGATTTCAGTGCGTGTACAAGTTGTTCCAAACGAAGTGATACTGAAAGAAAACGCCGAACATCATACAAACGTGAATACCTTAATGAGGGGTTCAGTGACTCAATTGGGGTTGGAAAAGTAGCTTGCCGACGATGTAAAGAAATAAAAGAGGGCGCAGACAATAATATCGTTAAAGTTTCCCCGATAGAGGGCAGCGATATGTTGAAAATCCAAAGAGTCTCAGGTGAGCGTTATTTGTGTGACAAATGTTCAGAAAAGATAGAGTTGACGCACACCGAGAGCGAGAAAAGGCGAAAAGATGAAGAGAATATGAAACTGCTTAGACAAACAAGGGTGACTCGGTCACTGAGTCACAGAAGAACGGCGTCCCTCAAGGGAATCACACTGAATGTTAGGGATCTACCAGGGCATGTTAGAAGTGAAAATCAAGAAGAGATGTTTATTGACATTTGTGAAAATGTGTAATCATGGAAAACGAATCATATATTGTAGCCAGCATTCAGTTGGTTTGATCAAGAATAAAAACCTTGATGGGAGATAGCAAAATTGTCAATAGTGTATACATGTACGTTAAAGTGTAAAGCAATCTAGGACTTTTGACGTATTATTCCAAGTGGAATAAAACTGTCACTTGCTTTGTACGAATAGATATGTTTCTGTTCAGTATACAAATTGTTTGTAAATGAACAGTTCTTTTTTTAAGTTTTTATATAGATCCAATATTTATGTCTTCGATTTGGTCTTTTTATTTAACCCCTTCTGTAAAGAAGAAAGCTACCAATTAAAAGAAAGCTACCAATTAATAGAAAGCTACCATTCAAGCACTGGCAACAGAGAAAGTTAGCATGCAATGGCAGGAAACGGCACAAATAGAAAGCAACAAACATAATTGAAAGAAGACAATTGGTCATCGGAGTCAGCAACTCTCTTTCAAAAGGTGGTCACTCAATTACCAAAATTGTATTAAATATATCTACACATGCATAAAGTAGAAAAATTACTGACGCACAAGATAGAAACATTACTGAAGCAAGCATCAAAATAAGAATGATAGAAAACCGCAACAGAAACACCGCATAGGAACGGTCAGTAACAAAAATTGGTAATTCGTCTCTCACTTATTAGAGAGGAAATTTATTTCTTGAATATTTGTTTTTATTTGTTCTTGTGTGTTGGTAATTTCTTTTTTATTTATGACTGACTTGTCATCGTTGGTTCTACACTGTCGGTTGGAAGAAAATATCTAAGAAAACTGGTTATGGCTAATTCACTATATAGCGTTTGCATTCTGTACTTTCTTTCTGCTTCACAGATTCTCTTTCCTTTATAATGAACTAGTCTTTTATTGACGAGACAGCGCCACTTGCATCGATCCTGTGCAGCCTGTTCCAAGGTTGATGTCCTTCAGCAAGGCTTTGGACGTGTCTTTGTGACGTTTCTTCTGGTCACATTGTGAATGTTTCCCTCTTGTAATTCTCGGTATAAAACTTTCGATGTCACTCGTCAGGCATTCTTATAACATGGCCACTCCATCTTAGCTGTGCTAACATCACGCATAAAACATAAAGCATGGTTTGCATTCCTGCCTCCTCCGGTACCTTTGTGTCTAGAATTATGTATTGACTCTTAATTTTTAACAGTTTTCAGAAATAAAGCCTTGAAGACTTGGTGTCAAGTTTGATCCCATTTGTATCATACGAAGATCGTGCGGCTGCCATACGCCCTATATGACACTGTTTGAATCACAGCCTGCGTTCTGTCTACGGCGTGTACGGCCTGCTGCCCGCGGCGAAATCGCACGACGTAGAGGCCATACAATTGATGTGAAACATGCTTTAACTGATAATACATTCCTGATTTCTCAGGTAGACATCCCAGGTAAGCGTATATCAACAACTTTTTTTCAGTCTGTTTACAGTGATACTAGACTTGGCTTTTCATGTGCTGACTGGTGTACTTACCTCCGTCTTTCGTGCTGATTGTAAGATCATTGTTTTCACGTTATTGTGATTTCTGTTCATTGCCTTGTGCTTTGCATCTGAGCTGGCATTTTATCCATTTCATCAACATAGTGGAGCTCAACAAAAGCTGTCTGCGACTTGGTCTTGGCTTGCAACTATCATGTCACGAAGAGCAAAACCTAATTGGAAATCCAGCATCATGTTCCTGAAAAGCATTCATGAGCATTGCGGCAGAAAACATCACGGCCCCTAGAGTTACTGAGGCGCATCGATTAATCTGAGCAGAATAGGTTTTACGCCGCATGCGCAACCAGAAGGTCATCGAATTCAAGTTGCTGGTGGTTATCCATTTATCTGTTTGGTGACCGTGATATATAAAACGTTTGTGAAATTCACGGGTGTCATCGTTAAATATACAAATGTCTATTACATAGCTTTCCGTGGACTATCACAAACTAGAATAACCTCCCTGATTCTCTGATCACATCTGCTCCGATAGCACAATGGTTACGGGCCTCGTTTCCACGGACGATTTTTCTTTAACGAAGTAGGTTTGTCGCAGAAAAATATGCTCGTGTAAACTCAACTCTGCGGCGAAGTGTCATTGTCAAATATCTGTGACAAAGGTGAGCGAGCTTAGTATTATAAGTAATCTTTGCTGTGTGTGAACGCAATTCCATTACCAAAGTTTCTGTGGCAAATAATCTTTGTCAAAGAAAAGCTGTCCGTGGAAACCAGACTTTAGAGCGTACGTTTCAGGAGTGGTAGGTCGGGTTCGATCCCTTCTCCCAACATACCAAAGACGTTAAAACGGTAATGACAGCTCCCTCGCTGAAGAAGGAAAATAATAAGGATATACCTATTTCATGTGCCACAGTTAAATCTCCACAGAGCTACCACATGTGTTGCCGTTTCAAGCTCGACTTTCAATAATCCTCTTTGTGAATTTAACCTTTATCTTTATATGTGCGTCCACACCTCTTGGGAGAGCCAAGTACTAAATCATTGCGGGCAAGCCTCATTCCCTAGTGACTAATTATGTTAATTGGCTGATCAAACTCGGATCCAAATTTGGACCCGAGCAGCAAACGGTTCCAATTCTAAGGTGATTCTGCAAATATACATTATGTTGAAATATGTATCCGAATCCTTTCATTTTGGTTCAGAATATGAGCCGCCTCGTGGGAAAACCAACAATGTGGTTTCTGAACAGGTTCGACACAAACCGGCCTGTACAAGCACAGAAAAGAGCTAGAAGCTTGAAATTTCGGATTTAAGTAGAAGAGGAATTGTACTATCCGAGTAGCGAAAACAAAGGCGCTGATCAGCTTCGCGGTTACCGCGAAGCTGATCTGCGTCTTTGTTTTCGCATATGCAGATTGTTGGTTTTCCCATGAGGCGGCTCATATGTTTAACTTAAGAAACTGGACAGTTTGTGATACGATTAAACCCATTAAACCTATCGGTTGATTAGAGTATACTTTACCTCCGAAATGACAGACGAAGTTTGTTGCTTTTGGTGGGTTAATTGGCGATGCCGGAAGTGGAATTAAATTATTTGGTTATGCTACCTAATTTTGTGTATGTGTGAGTTTATCTCATGGACACTCTACGCTACACAGTCTCGCTTCTCAGACTTGCTCTTACACAAGCTGAAATAGTATGAGAAAGACAGCCTGTTTATGTCCTCCAAGATGCCAGCTTATTGGAGTGGACTCGTCTAATTAAAATCTAGGACAGCAGAATAGGAAGAACTGGGAAAAGAGATGGTACTGGATCTAATGACAGAAGCCCTGGAAGTAACAACATATCACAGATGGCAGCTGCCTCACTTATCCGGGCCTTTGCGCGGCAGAGGCAGTTGTCTATCCAAGTGATCAATTGCGCCTGCAGAGACCATCTTAGAGGCTCCATCTTACTTGGGGAACTGGTAGCCATACTGATTGTGATAGCGTATATAATCCTGGCGCCGAGGTTATAAAACGTTTTTCAAGCTCAGCTCAGCTGAACATGAAATTTCAACTGCTCATAAATGCTTAAAAAGTCAAAATTAGCGGAAAATTTAGGTTCATACCTCAAAATATGGTAATTTATCCTGCTCATAAATGTTAAAATGCCAACAAAATGTTGGCATTTTAACATTTATGAGCAGGATAAAGTTTAGTCTCAGCTAGCTGAGCTGAGCATGAAAAAAGTTTATAACCTCGGGGTCAGAACACTGCCACCATCCAATGAGAAACTCCCGAAGGTTTTCTGCGACAGTCAGTCAACAGTGGACATTCTGACTCTAGGATGGAAAGACATCAGCTATAGAGATGACCTCACGGACATAAAGAAAGAAATCAATATCCTGGAAAAAAGGTGCCCCAACTCAGATTGAATTGACTCCCGGACACAGTGCTATAGCTGGTAACGAGATAGCTGACCAACTAGCATAAGAAGCCGCAAGGGAAGCAGAATCCTTCTCAGAGGACAGGAAGTTCACATCCGATGGCACCCAAAATATACGTCACATCCTAATTGCAGAAGCGGTGGGACAACTCAGAAACAGGACGTACATATCACAACTATTTGCCCAAAGCGGATACACCAAGACTGATTAATAACCCAACAAAAACAGCTTACGGTCACATACTCCAGCTCCAGACACGCTATTCATGGCTAAATGATTATTGGAATAAACACGGACGACAAACAAAGACCAACAAATGTGAGTGTGGAAAGTCAGTTCACAGAGCATTACTTAATGGATTGTCCTCTTCCTGAGCAACCAAGAAACCTGATAGCCATGGCTCTGGGGGAGATATCATCAGCCTGTACCACATGGACGCACAACACAACACCTGTTCAGTCAGGAATCAGGACAACTGGCCCCAAAGACAACTCGCCCCAAGACAACTCGCCCCACATAAAATTCGCCCCAAGATAACTCGGCCCACTTTTAGAAGACAACTCGCCCCATTTTGGAAGACAAGTCGCCTCACTTTTGAAAACAAATCTCCAGACTTTTGAAGACTACTCGTCCCACTAAGGAAGAAAGTTTGTCCCACTGTCTTAGAGACCGTCCTTCCTACCCCTCCTCTTTATCCCTGGTCCCTCTCGGTCTATAAGTCAACTCAACTCAACTCATTCCCCAATTTAATATAGTAAAACTGGTGTTTACGGGGATATACATATTTCTATCATTTTTATCTAAAACATAGATTGATCAATGTTTTGAATAAAAATACCCCCCCCCCCCCCCCCCCAAAAAAAAAAAATAAAATAAAATAAAATAAAAATAATAATAATAATAATAATAATAATAATAATAAATAAAATAAAAACTTTTATATTGAGTTTTTCTACGTCCCGACATGACTGAAAAATTGTTGACTGGAACTTTAAACCTCATATTAACAAACAGGCCCTAACTGAAATTTTCCCACTTTACTGCTGAAAAATGTGTGTTCATTCCATGGGCAAGTTTTCGTAATGCAAAACAGGCCGACTAAGATTTCACGAAAACAATAAGCATTTATTTAAAATATCAAATGCAATATGGCCACAAGTGAGTAACCATTAACTTTGAAGAATCGATCCTAGTCGGTTCGATACCACGTTTTTCACGGCTTTCCGTCTATAATATTATGACTTAAATGTTTAATCTTTAATAATTCATATTTCACTTGTATGTGTGTATATGTGTCTTATTAAAATAATAAACCTTTTTCATAGGTTAACGTGATGGGTCAAGTTTTCCTTGTGGATTTTTACTTTCAGAAAGAAAATAAAGACTAATTGAGGCAATAAAAAAAATAGTTAGGTAAGTTCTCTAATAATATGGAGCGAATTCCATAGGGGGATAAAGAGGGGCTGTCTAAGACAGTGGGGCGAGTTGTCTTTTAAAGTGGGACGAGCTGTTTTCTTATGTGAGGCGAGTTGTCTTCTAAAGTGGGGCGAGTTGTCTTCTGAAAGTGGGGCGAGTTGTCTTGGGGCGAGTTTTATGTGGGGCGAGTTGTCTTGGGGCGAGTTAACTGTAATTCTTCAGTCACATCGAGGAGGATGTACACACCCACGAGCATACAGACATTCTGAGAAGGGAGCTGGTAACCTACAAAGAAGCCACAGGACGTTTCAAGAACTCACCCGTAACTCCCCCAAGTCTGTGATCCAATCTCACCATCTTGCCAAGTAGATGTACAGTTACACAAGAGAAGATACTGTACAAACGCGAACCCGTACACTGGAGAAGATTGTGCCACTTTGGTCATGAATAGCGGATAGCAGATCAGTCGTTCGTTTACATTTGTTCGATAGATTGATAGCCCAATAGGGCTTTTTGTTTTAGACGAAATCAATTTTCTTGTCTCAAGATGTGAGAAAAGCTGCCTATAAAAGTCTGGTGAGGCATATTCTTGGTTTGTGACCCTCGTGATGAAGGTCTGAAAGAAGAATTAGCGCGCAGCTATGTTTGTAACTAGAAATTATACATATGAAAAAGGTAGTATGACTGGCATCCCTAAGAAACTAAAATGGAAATTCCTGCAAAAAGGAAGATAAGCTCAAACCACTACTGCTCAAGGAACTGCGGGAGGAAATTGCTACAATTATCCAAATAATTTTTGAGCGCTCACTCCAGACAGGCAAGCTCCCTGCAAACTGGTGTAAAGCCCAAGTCACCCAAATCTTTAAGAAGGGAAACAAATCATCTGCTGCCAACAACAGACGTATATCCTTGACTTGCATACTTTGCAAGGTCCTCGAGCACATTATTGCTTCACATGTGGTAAAGCACATCAATGCACACGACCTCCTTTACGATCTACAACACGGCTTTCGGGAAAAGACTTAGAGGTAATGTGAAACGCAGCTTACCATGCTGGTCGAGGACCTTGCGAGGAATGTGAGTAAAGGCAAGCAAACTGATTTAATACTGTTGGATTTTTCAAAAGCCTTTGACAAAGTGAATCAATCCAAACTCCACTGGAAGCTCCACCAGTATGGAATCAGAGGAAATGCACTAGCCTGGATTCGTGCCTTCCTGTGTAACCGGTCGCAGACGGTGGTCATTGATGGGGGGGGGGGGATCAGAATCGGCCCTGGTGACCTCTGGTGCTCAGTTCTGGGTCCGATCCTGTTTCTAGTCTACATCAATGACCTGTTGGATGAACTGTCATCACAGGTTCAACTATTCGCAGATGACACGCCGTGTAACTGACAATAGGAGATACGGAAGATGGCAAAGTGCTACAACATGACCTGGACAGACTACCTGTGTGGGAGGACAGGTGGGACATAGAGTTCAACCTTTCCAAGTGCCAAGTAGTACGGATGACAACATCCAGGAGACCCATTGATGTAACATACATGTATACTTTGCATGGCCAAGTCCTGGAGGTTGTCACAAGTGCGAAGTGCTTGGGGTTGATATCTCCAGTGGCCTTTCCTGGAATCCCCACATTGACAGAATAACTAAAAATGCCACCAGGACGCTAAATTCCATCCAGCGTAACATCAAAATAAAAAAAAACCGAAAGGTACGAGAGACTGCCTACAGCACACTGGTCCGCCCCCAGCTGGAGTACGCAGCCCCCGTTTGGGACCCCCACACTTAAGAAAAAAGATTCGAGCTGGAAAAAATTCAACACAGGGCAGCACGCTGGACCACTAGCAATTTCGACTACCGGTCAAGCACTACTGCTTCCGTAGACAAACTCGGATGGAGAACGCTTGCCCGTCTATGTCTATTTTTCAAAATAGTACATGGCCTGGTTGTTGTACCTCTTCCTGACTACATTGAACCTTCTAACAGAATCTCCAGATACTGCCATTCAATGACCTTTCGCCAGTTACAAACAAATACAAACTACTTTAAATACTCCTTCTTTCCACTGGTTGTTGTCCAGTGGAATGCCCTCCCTGCAGATGTTGCATGCTTACCAGACCTTGAGTCCTTCAAGGTCGCAGTTAGTAAGCTGCAACATCCCAGGCCATAGACCCAGAAATAGTTGTTTTTATCCTGATTTTAAACTCGTCTTATCTTAACCTATCATCTTTCATCCGTCTTGCTGAATGCTTTTAACCTGTCCTTTCTTTAATTTTCAGCCTTTTTCTTTTCGACAGCGCATCTGCCTAGAATGTCCGTGAATATGAAGATAGATAGAAAGGAAGGAATGACAGCCGAATTATTTTGCTTTACAAAGGTCTAAAAGGGAGAGCCGAAATTCCCACGATGACCATATCCCAAAGAATATGTGTTGCAGAAATCAACACACCTCAAGGTATTTCACATACGCTGAAGCTAGTATAAATGCCTATTTACATAGTTTTTTCCCGACCATCTGGGATTGGAAGGACCTCCCTGATTCCCCGATTCCCCCACCGTCTGACCCCAAACCCCAAAAAATACCTGGTCCAAAATACTGATATTTTCTGCCCCCCCCCCCCCCCCCGAAAAAAAAGAAATTCAAACTTTTATAGTAACCCCCCCTTCGGGTCCCCTTTGCTTGAGTCCCATAGATTATCTATATTTGGTGAAACTGGCCAGACGAAGAGAAAGATTGGCGAAATGACTCGTTTCAATAACGTATTTTGGTAATTCGTTGTACCTTTGGCATACGCTGCGGCGTATTCGTATGTTCACTAAACAACTCTCTCAATTTACCTGTCAAAAATGGACTCAGGAAGCTAGAAGAGAAAATCTATACATAAGGCGTTAAGATGGGAGCAAAATGATTTCTTTTAACATCGGGTGCTTTCTTGCTGTTTGGCTTTGCCTTCTGTGCAACCTTAAATGTTTTGGTAGGTCTTCTGAATCTGAATCTGAATCTGAATAGTTTACTGGTGACACGCCAAATGACATTATTTCACCAGGGGGTTCGGATGGGGGAGAAATTAGTCCCTTGAACGCACGAGTTAGTCCCTTGAACGCACGAGTGTGGCGAACTTGGACACACAGTCATCAGACATTTCAGCAGAGGAGATAAGTGAATCAGGGAGGTCATTCCAGTCCCTGATAGTCTGTGGAAAGAAACTACTTTTGTACGCTTCTTTGCTAGCTGAAGGTATCTGAAAAGCCAAAGAGTGTTGATTTCTACAACGCCTATTCTTTGGGATAAGGTCATCTGTGGGTATTCTGGCTTTACCCTTTAGACCTTTGTATAGCAATATAAGTCTACTATCCTTCCTCCTTTTCTTAAGAGATTCCCATTTCAGTTGACCTAAAATGCCAGTCATGCTCCCAGTTTCAAAAACATAATTTCCCGTCACAAACCTTGCCGCACGATTTTGTACCTTTTCCAGTTCTTCCTGGAGGCCATGAGTGTGAGGGTCCCAAACTGAGCTTCCATATTCCAAGACCGGCCGCACCAGTCCTTTATAAGCTGCTTCTTTCACATCTGGGGGACAAGAATACAAATTTCTCCTTAAGAATCCGAGAGTTCTGTTAGCCTTTGTACAGACATTGGAAATATGAGTATTCCATTTCAAATCATTTGTGATAGTTACACCCAGGTATTTTATGCTTTCAACGTTTTCCAGTACAGTGCCCTCAAGGGTGTAGTTAGCCTGTATCTTACTAGACCGTTTATTTGTCAGCTGCATCATGTTGCATTTGACGGGTTGAAATCTCATTCCCCATTTCCTAGCCCAACTGCCTAAACGATCGATGTCTCTCTGAAGTTTCAATGTATCCTCTTCATTCTTGATTTCACGATAGCAAACACAATCATCAGCAAAGAGTCTTATTTCAGACTCAATGTCTGCTGAGATGTCATTTATATACAAGGAAAACAGCAAGGGGCCGAGAACGGTGCCCTGAGGGACACCCGACACAACTGGAGCCCAATCCGATTTAATACCATTAACCACTACCCTTTGTTGTCGGAAACAAAGGAAAGCATTTATCCAATTCAGAGTTGTTCCACCTATTCCATAGCTAAACAATTTGCTTTTAAGGAGTTCATGGGGAGGAGTATCAAAAGCCTTTTCAAAATCGAGTATAAAAGTGTCGACCTGGCCTTTATTGTCTAAGATTTTGGCCCAGTCATTTATCACTGTAGTCAACTGAGTTTCACAGCTATGCCATTTCCTAAATACGTGTTGCCTGTCCGACAAGAGTTCATGTTCATCAAGATGGGCCATAATATTTGAGCATACAATATGTTCAAGAAGCTTACAAGGAATGCATGTCAAAGAAACAGGGCGGTAATTTCGGGCAAGTGACCTGTCGCCCTTCTTAAACAGGGGGCAAATATTAGCAAGAGACCATTCTTTAGGAATTTCACCTGTATCAATTGACTGCTGGAAGAGATGGGCGAATACCGGCCCTAATTCCACAGCCAGTTCCTTTAGGACCCTGGGATGAAGTTCATCAGGCCCTAAGGCTTTAGACGGGTTTAGACCTTTGAGAAGTTTGGTCACCCCTTCCTTTGTGACCACAATATCATGCATGAATGGGGCAGATCTATCCATAAGAGGGACCTGTTTGTATTCACTTTTAGTGAAAACATCCGAGAACTGACCATTAAATTCTTCCGCCTTCTCAAATTCGGATTGTGCAATTCCACTTCCATTTCTCTTTTTCAACGGGGGAATACCTTGGGTATCTTTTTTCTGACTGTTTATGTACCTGTAAAAATCTCTAGGATTAGCCTTAACATCTCCTACCAAGTTGTTCACGTAAAGATCATGCTGCTTCCTGATATCAGCTTTGATCTCTTTCCGTAAAGATTCAAATTTAGATCTAAATTTTGCACTACCAGTCTTTTTAGCTTTTGCATGAGTTGCATTTTTTCTGCGAATCTTCCTCCTTATTTCAGGTGTTATCCAAGGGACAGAGGAAACTGAGCGACTAGTTTTTGAGGGGATATGTTTATCTGCCGATTCCTGAATAAACGATGTAATGAGACTGAAATTTTCCTGGACTGACCGAGTATCTGAGTAACCATTGAAGTATCTTTCCTTTGCAAATTTAAGTGTTTCTGCTCTCATAGATTCATAATCACCTTTCTGATAACGATACACTTTTCTCCTAGGTTTCTTTATTGGGGGGATAGCAATTTTCAAAGTGCCAGAAACAATGTCATGATCACTGAGCTTATCCGGGGAATGAATGTCTGCAAACTGACCTGGAAGAGAGGTCAAAATTAAGTCCAAAGTATTTCTTTCTCTGGTGGGGAAATAGACTAATTGTTCCAAACCGTGGTCATTCATGATATCTATCAAAATCTGACCCTCCGTCTGACTCAATGATGACCCAGATTTGCTGAGTCTGTCCGGCCATACAATATCTCTAAAGTTGAAATCACCTAAAACGTGAATTAAGGGGGGTTTGTTGCCTTTATTAATATTTTTGATTTTGTCAAGCTGTTCTCTAAATAAATTGTCAAACTTTTCCAGGGAATTCAATAAGTCATTTCCATTGTCCGATACTGGTAAATGACCATCGACAGGTGGTCGATACCAGCTAGCCACAAAGTGAGTTTTCTTATTTACAAAAAGTTTGACCCAAACTGACTCTGAGTCATTGTCCAATTCTGTGAGGGGCATGTGTGGGATGTCCTTGTGCACAAGAAGAATAACACCACCACCATTTAAGGTTCTATCCTTTCTGTACACGCTGTATGGAAAAGATTCCGGAAATAATTCAGACGTTAATATGGAATTGTCAATTTTTGTCTCCTGAATGGCCAAAATCTGAGACTGATGAAAATCAATGAAGGCCAACAACTCAAGTTTTTTGCCTCTTATACTGTTTATGTTGATACTGGAAAATTTCAGACCACTAATAAAACTGTTTTTGCTAGTCAAGGTTTCATTGGACTTGGTTTCTTGACCTTTTGCAAGTAGGTCAAACCTATTTTCACTTTCCAAGTTAAACTGTTCATTGAAAAAAGAGTCTGAGAAATTGAAAAAGTCACATTTTGGGCAAATCCATGTACAGTTTGAGTTTTGCATTGTTTCATACTCTGAGTCTGACATAAAAGAACAGTTATTGTGCACCCACATTTCACATTTGTCACACTGGACAGCCTTATGGGAATTCAAAACAGCACCACTGCATAGGCTGCACTCAGCTTTGCAGTTTGAACAATACCAAGAATCATTATCCGACTCAATTTTTTGTAACTCAATGGGACCAAGATTTACGCAAGACGCATGGAAGCGTTTCTCGCAATCTTCACATTTAACTGCTTTCTCTGCCGCCTTGCAATACTTCTTGCACGTGCGGCACTGGAACCTGGGGCCTGGGTTCATTTCGATATCACCAGCCAAAATAATAAGAATCAACAAGTTTGTTCCCTGTGAAGGATTGAAACTGCGTAATCCTTCGGAGCCTCTTCGGTTACCAATTTTCCTTGTAAAGGCCAAACTCTGAGCAATCCTACCAACTGAATTTCCAAATCCTATACTACAGTCCTGGTTTGCATCCAAAATATCTCCTGATGTTGTCCACTTCCAAACACAGAGCCCGAAAACCAACAACAAAGCCAACCTGAGGAGCAGCGGACAAGACTTCGGTGTATGGAAACAACATACCAGCTCTTTTCCAACCCGACAAGTCAACCGCCCCACAGTTGGACCGACAAAACCTGAAGCCATGAGTTCCAATTCAAATGATTAAACAAAAAGACCTTCAATCACTATATTCTTTATCCCATGATCATTTTGGAAACTGAAAGCACCAGTAGCATTGAACAAACTTGGCGAGACATTTCCCCTATCTATCTATCTTTTCATACTGCAGCCCCCTCTTACGAGTATTATGTGCAGTTGCGCTGTCAGTGCTAGAATAAAAGCAAGATTATGGGAGATTTAAAAGTGTAGCAGACTGGGCTTGGTTGCGGATATAGATGGACGCTGACTCTCAGTGGCCCACATCTGAGGGTATAGGCAGCTAGCAGCCAACCCTCCGTGATCATACATAAAAAACTAGAAGTTCGGGATGTTTTTCATAGAATTTTAAAATTGACAAAGAACAATGAGTTTCAACTATGTATATTCAAAAATAATTCAAATAAATTCATAAGATATGTCAAAAATTTCAGTGAAGATTCGCGTTGTGTATATAAAAAAAAATTACATAAGTTTCCTAGTAGTGATGAAGGGGAGAGAACCAGCTGTTTAATCTAAAGACTCAAAATTTATGAAAAATTAGCAAAATTGAAAAGATTCAAGATTACGAGAATCTTGACACTTCACGGGTGGTAATCAGGGGAACTAGCTCCAAAAAGAGTCAACGAGATTTTGTTCCCTCGACACATCCGGGAACTCACGAGCTAGTCCTCTCGACGGAAAAACAGTAAACAAAGGTATGTCTCCAAGCATTTTATCAATATTTATTTCTTTATAAGCTGTCTGCTGCAAAATCCGGCAATGGTAGTCTGTGTAGATATGATTTAACTCCACTCGCTGATAAGACTGGTCCTTGGAATATGCACGGTGCGAATATGATTGTAAAAGAGCGTTGAAGACACGAAATAAAAATATGTCAACACGAAGATTTGGGACCACTATTTTCTCATTTTTCGTCAAATATGTATCCTTCCAATCGCATGAAACATCATCCCTGATAAAACTAAGCCCCTGAAACCATATAAAAGCAAAATAATCCGGTGGAAACATTGTTTTGGGAGGATATTGACTAAATTACCGTCCGAGCTAGTCCTCTCGACATGGAGCTAGGTGCCTCCTCAAGGAGATAGCATCCTCGTTGAGGCTTTAATGTTGGAATTAAACGGTATCCTCGCATTCCTCGCGTCGCTCTTCCGTGCGTGGTGCCTCTGTGCAAATGTTTTTACGAGCCACCGAAGTGTAACGGGGTGCAGCTTAGCCAGCTGATCTCTGTTTAAATCTACTCAATCAATTTCTTTAAATTATGCTCCCCTCTTCCCGTTGATGCATTTTGTTGACGCCCAAACCGGCGATCGACAGATCAGCTGGCTAACCTGCACTCCACTACACTTCGGTACCTCGTTCACTCCTAGAAAGGAGGTATCAAATAGGCTTAAATCTCAAATCGTAAACACGACCGCATACGGCTTGATTAATTTTTATTATTTTGAATTTCTAATGCTTACAGTTTTTATCTTTTTTACCGCATTCGAAAAACCACATGAAAATAGCGAGTTGAAATATTTTTATTATAAAATACACAAAACTCGTCAAAAAACAAAAGTGAGTATAGCTTTCGAGGATATTCACAGCGGAAAAATGGTAACAGAGCGGCTTCGATTCAAAATTGACACGGAAACGATAGTGTAGTATTAGCGCCAAAATCGCAAAAAGCCGCTATTTTGATAAAAGCTATACTTTTACAAGTATTAGCTTTTTCAAAAAGCTTGCGGGCGTTTAGCCCTAGTTATAGGATGAAAGCTGACCCTATTCAACATATATCAGTAAATCAATTTAGAAAACAGGTATAAAGCTGCCCCCCTCCATTTTCTTATTGGTCAACACTGACCAATCAAAAAATTGGGATCAGCTGGTTACCTGTGTTTCTAATATATAATTGGTTTTATGCAAGTTGGGAATCAGCAATAGACTAGCTATGGTCCAAGAATGGCTTACACCAGGCAGATTAAGTGGATTCACAGGCATATCCTGTAACACCCAGATATGTCCTAGCTTTCCACCAGGCAATCCTCATCATGGTTACACATATCAACTTAAGTGCAGCTTAGTTCAACAGTGGAGCAGCGATCTTAAAGATTAAGAATCGGGAAATTTTCATCGGCAAAATTACATTTATTCACATGTTTTCTCCCACATACAACAAAGTAAGAACGGAAACTCTGATTTCCAAATTCCACTATCCAAAATGTTGAGGGTTGTGACACTTTTTCATGTTTCATTGATCAACTCACAGCACAGCTGCCCAGTAAATTCTCAGAATTGTAGCATAATTTACTCACTAGTATATCAAAAATTATTATACACATAGGCATTTGGCCCAAATTCCCGCACTTAGAAAATGAATTGCTGGGTTTTAACTTTTTATAGGTTTCTGACAATTGTGACAAATTATGGCATGCCAAAAACACGCACAACATCATATTACCTTAAACAATACCAGACCGAGTTGACCCGGCCAAGTAGACACAGGACCGAGTTGACTCAGGAGCCGAGTTGGTATCAGGCCGAGTTGACCCGCTTCCGCTAACTTCATCTTTGCAGCATAGATAGACCTTACTATGCTTCGCTTTTAATATCATCAGAAAAAACTCCAAATAAATAAGTATCATTTTATCAAAATATATTGGGCTGCAAGATAGCAATGGTTTTCTGACCATTCAAAATAAAACTTTTAAATGTCCTTTTTTAAATTAAAACAGTAATTTTGGATTATTTTTTATCATCTTTCACAATAATAATGTTAACACATGGAATCAATTGCCATTATGTTCAATTCTTGGAACAGCTGATTTGGTTCCCCACTCATTATTCGCCATCTGTGGATGAAGACGCAGAAACAATGATGGGTTCGGTGTAATTCCGAAATAATTCGTTCACGATTAGCATGTATCATTATGGTTGGTTCCCTACTCGTTTTTCGCCAGGTACTGACTTATGATGATGCGAGAGCAACAGTGGGATCGGTCTAATTGCCGTCATTTCCGGATTGATGTGTGTTTGCATCAACGTATATATATGCGGGCGTTCACACGAACGCCCGCAATGAAGAATGCGTGGCATGTTCGATTAATTCTACATAATACGAATTTTCAACTGAATTTTTACTTATGACAAATCGCTGTATTTTGTATAGGCGTGTTTTCGTAATGTGTTGTTTTCGTTCGTACGTTTTTAGATAATACAGTAGCATAATGAATTGCGGTCTGCTGTGAGTTATGAAACGGATAACATCTGTAAAACATGTAAAATTGCGGTTAACTATCCCCAACGAGGGTGCTATCTCCTTGAGGAGGCACCTAGCTCCATGTCGAGAGGACTAGCTCGGACGGTAATTTAGTCAATATCCTCCCAAAACAATGTTTCCACCGGATTATTTTGCTTTTATATGGTTTCAGGGGCTTAGTTTTATCAGGGATGATGTTTCATGCGATTGGAAGGATATATATTTGACGAAAAATGAGAAAATAGTGGTCCCAAATCTTCGTGTTGACATATTTTCATTTCGTGTCTTCAACGCTCTTTTACAATCATATTCGCACCGTGCATATTCCAAGGACCAATCCTATCAGCGAGTGAAGTTAAATCATATCTACACAGACTACCATTGCCGGATTTTGCAGCAGACAGCTTATAAAGAAATAAATATTGATAAAATGCTTCGAGACATACCTTTGTTTACTGTTTTTCCGTCGAGAGGACTAGCTCGTGAGTTCCCGGATGAGTCGAGGGAACAAAATCTCGTTGGCTCTTTTTGGAGCTAGTTCCCCTGATTACCACCCGTGACTTAGGAAAAGTAATTCCGAACTATAAAGAGTTCAGACTAAAAAAGAGTTAATTCACCTTGATCATACCCTTTGACTTGACCAGAGAAGACAACCTATAGATTGCCAAATATGGTCAATCTAAATATGCACTAAAAACTAACAAAATATAAGTGCCAAAGATGCACTGAAAAACTATTTAAAGTTAATTCCAGGAGAAACGTTTTGGAACCTTATTATTTAATCCGTAGAAAATATAAGAAAACATCATTAACTTTAGATAAACATGAAATTGCTCAAGAAAATATATAATAATAAATACAAAATACAAAAAAAATGTGACTTTTGATGTTTAAGGAATTATTTTATGATGAATTACCAACCTTACATGTATATAAAACAAGAAATACTTTTGAAAAAGATAATTACGAAGTTTAAAATTTGAGAAAAATGCTCTCCTACTACAAAAGTGCAGTAGTGAGACTTGATTTAAACAGGCTTAGGACAAATCAAAATTTAGCTACAGAGCTCGATTTAGCTATAGTAGCTAAAAGGAGCTTTAAAATTGTGTATATTTCAAAAATATATCTCTATTAAAAGACTCATTGAAAAAATTGCAAGTAATGATTAATAAAAAAATGTTAACTACTTTGTATGTGTTGTGTAAACATCAAATTTGAGAAAATCCAGCCAAGATTTTTTTGCAAAAACTTCTTTTTATAATTTCAGGAAATGAGATGCTATAAAATACCTCATTGTGGCAGTCAATGCAAAAAATGGAATGCCAAACATGGAACACAATTTATGCAGCAGAAAAAAATATGATAGACTATCTATTATCTAACTGTTGATCGGGGTTTTATGAATTCTGATTTTCTGAAATAAACAAAAATGGTGTTTTTTGCAGAAATTTCTTTTCTCAATTTTCCCAAAAATGTTGTTTACACAAAATATTTAAAGTTGTTAACAATTTTAATCAAGTGTTTGCCTGCAATTTTTTCACAATGTTTAAGTTCAATAAAACATATATGAAATATTCACACTTTTTAGCTCACCTGAGCCGAAGGCTCACAGGTGAGCTTATAGTATACCCATGCTCCGGCGTCCGTCCGTCGGCGTCCGTCCGTCGTCCACAATTTCAAAGATCTTCTCCTCTGAAACCGCTTGGCCAATCAAAGCCAAACTTCATGTGGAGCATCCTTAGGAAGGGGGAACGAAAGTTCGTATAAATGGTCCAGGTCACATGACCAAGATGGCTGCCATGGCTATAAATAGCAAAAACCTTTAAAAATCTTCTTCTCCAGAACCAGTGGGCCGATTTCCACGAAACTTGGTATGTAGCATGGGGGACGCGGGCTCATGATAGTTTATATAAATCATGACCCTAGGATGACCTTGACCTATTTTATGGCAAGGTCAACTTAGGTCGCCAATGCATTTGAATGGGACAAAATGGTAAAATGCTATTTAATGGGTAAAACTTACTGGGAATAGGCAAATGGACAGAAAATTAATGTTAATGGAAAATTTTAGCCCCTGGGGGGTTGTCTGCCCCTGCCCCGGGGCTATATACATGTATATGACCATAATATTGAAACATCTTCTTCTCTGAAACCGCTAGGCCAATCAAAGCCAAACTTCATGTGGAGCATCCTTGGGAAGGGGGAATGAAAGTTTATATAAATGGTCAAGGTCACATGACCAAGATGGCCGCCATGGCTATAAATAGCAAAAACGTTTAACAATCTTCTTCTTCAGAACCAGAAGGCTTATGATTTTGAAACTTGGTGTGAAGCATCTGGGAATGGAGCTCTACAAATTTTATATAAATCATGACCCTGGGATGACCTTGACCTATTTTACGGCAAGGTCAACTTAGGTCTCCCATGCATTGGAATGGGAAAAAATAGGAAAATGTAATTAAATGGCAGAAAACTTGCTAGAAATGAGCAAATGGACAGATATGTTTAAGAAAATATTTTGGGCCCAGGGGGTTGTCTGCCCCTGCTCCCTGGGCTATATACATGTATATGACAATAATATTGAAACATCTTCTCTGAAACCGCTTGGCCAATCAAAGCCAAACTTTTTGTGGAGCATCCTTAGGAAGATGGAATGAAAGTTTGTATAAATGGTCAAGGTCACATGACCAAGATGGCCGCCATGGCTATAAATAGCAAAAATGTTTAAAAATCTTCTTCTTCAGAACCAGAAGGCCTTTGATTTTGAAACTTGGTATGAAGCATCTGGGAATGGAGCTCTACAAAGTTTATATAAATCATGACCCTGGGATGACCTTGACCTATTTTACGGCAAGGTCAACATAGGTCGCCCATGCATTTGAATGGGAAAAAATAGGAAAATGTCATGTAATGGCAGAAAACTTGTTAGAAATGAGCAAATGGACAGAAGATTTATGCTTATGAAAATATTTTAGGCCCAGGGGTTGTCTGCCCATGCCCCGGAGCTGTATACATGTAGAAGACCATAATATTCAAACAGCTTTTTCTCAGAAACTGCTTAGCCAATCAAAGCCAAACTTCATGTGGAGCATCCTTAGGAAGAGGAAATGAAAGTTTATATAAATGGTCAAGGTCACATGACCAAGATGGCCGCCATGGCTATAAATAGCAAAAAAATTTAAAATTCTTCTTCTTCAGAACCAGAAGGCCAATGATTTTGAAACTTGGCATGAAGCATTAAGGAACGGAGGTCTACAAAATTTGTATAAATCATGACACTGGGATGACCTTGACCTATTTCACGGCAAGGTCAACTTAGATGGCCCATGCATTTGAATGGAGAAAATTGTTAAAATGTCATTTGAAGGACAAAACTTGCAGTTAATTAGCAAATGGACTGAATTTTTATGATTTGAAAAAGACATTGACTCCAGGAGTTATTCTGACCCTGCCCTAGGGTTATATACATGCATTGTACCATTCTAGTCTAACAAGTTTATTGGTACATGTATATATCTCAGGTCTCAGGTGAGCGTTTACAGGACCATTGGTCCTCTGGTTAAAGCTCCTTTCAGCTACTATAGCTAAATCGAGCTCTGTAGCTAAATTTTGATTTGTCCTGAGCCTGTTAAAAAGACAGTGTTAGTGAAGAGGAGGTGAAGTTAAAAGAGGTTAAAAACAGTGTATAAAGTTATGGTAGTGAGTGTGTGATCTTACTGACTCCTCTCCTGAAGGAGTCAAGATCATCCAGTAGGACAACTTCAGAAGGAAGTCTGTTTCAGAGAACAATTGATGCAGGGTAGAAAGAGTTCTGATAATACTTAACGCCAGTGTGTATCTGTCTGAAAGCAAGAGGGTGCATGTGATGAGTGTATCTCGTGGGTCTTTCAAAGTATGATGGTAGTTGAATGGCAACATACTCATTTATTATCTTATATAGCAGTATCATGCGAGCATCAATCCGCCTATCAGCCTGTGATCTCCAACCAAGCTCACACCAGCCATAGGTTTTAGAGCAAAGTGTCGTAAATCATTGCCATGCCGTACCATTTTCCAGTCTCTTCTCTGAAAAATATAGCTTCACTAAAAAAAGTCTTCCACTTCCACACTACAGGTCCGGTACAAGTCAGGATTGAGGTAGTATACCTCAATTTTGGTTTTTAACCTCCACTGAGGTTTGACAATGTACATAAAATTACTTAAATTGAGAAAAATAAACAGCTATGCAAAAATTGCAACATCATTCCCAGCAAAAGTTGGTTGCAAAATGTTCAAATGAAACATTTTTCAACAAAATCTGTTTGGGAATTTTTTGCAAATTCCTCCAATTTCATAAGTGGAAGGGGTAATTTTTAAAATTCAAAACAATATTCTTCAATGTATGGCATATTTTTAAATAGTGTAGCAGTGTTTCTGCTGCTTTCTGTATATTTAAACTTTTTTTTTCTAAGAATATCAGTATTTGATGTTAAAAATTGCTGAAATGCTATTAAACAAAAAAATGAAAACAAGTATAATCTTGTATAAAAGGCTAACCACTTACCCCTGGTATCAGTGGCAGAAGCTAGTGTTAACTCAATCAGAAACACATCAATGGCTGACAGAAACAACTTCTACCTGAGTAAGAAAGAGGATTTTAACCTTTTCAACACAATTATATATGGAAATTGCAGAAATCGATGGTAACATTAGGTAAAAAAACATGTTTGTAAAAATATCCCCTGATGAATTTTCAAAACAGTTGTATCAAAATAAGTAAATGGCCAAGTTATACAGATTTATCAAATAACAGTTTTGCAATTTTTAACTTTATGTTTCTTTTTTTTTTTTTGAATTTTCAGATGTCTATGCATATTTCAAAACTCAATAGAGGTTACAAACCTCTATTGTGGTACAGTACCTCAATCCTGACTTGCACCGGACCTGCACTAGGAGCTCATCACATGTATGGGTGAAATGCCAAATTGATAATGACAGTTCCACACCAGGGGGGATGGGGCTTGACCGTAAGGCATT
Source organism: Rugalucina vietnamica (assembly GCA_964017185.1). NCBI lineage: Eukaryota > Metazoa > Mollusca > Bivalvia > Lucinida > Lucinidae > Rugalucina > Rugalucina vietnamica. Next base: position 30,273,934 of record OZ024873.1, on the reverse strand, counting down.
AGTCCCAAGCTCTAATTTAGACACATAATCATCTCAGTTCGGGTTAGGTATGAATTTGTTAACATTGAGGACTTAGTTAACAGTTAATGAATTTGTTAATTTGGATTTAACGAATTTGTTAACTTTAGCCCACATTTTAATAATAAATGGTTAAAATAAAACCAACATCAAAATATCAATACCTGAACTGATTTGATTTCATTTTCATAAACTTAAACTAAAAATGAAATTTTTTGTCCAAGCTAATAAAATTCCGTCCTAGCATTCAAAAGTTATGCTAAAAAACTGGGTTTAAGTTTTTGGTGCCTGTTTATGGTCCCGATTTGGTCATCTTTTGTGCTGCCATTTTCTGTTTTTTAAAGCATGATCGAAATTTCATTTGCTTTGACAAAAAGTTTAATTTTTAGCTTTATGTAAGTAAAATAAAATTACAGTATGTTTTTGATATTTTGATGCTGAGTTTTTTTTAACTGAAAATAAGGGTCAAAATTAAAGAATATGTTAACTCAATTGAACAAATTCATTAACAGGTTAAAGAATTTCTCAATGGTAATGAATTTGTACCTTTCCTGAACTGATCTGTCATTTATTAATAGCAGAGGAGATGAGGGAATCAGAGAGGTCATTCTAATCCCTGATAGTAATCAATGACTGTTTTCAATGGAGGACCATATGGAAGACTGGCATTGCTGCTAAATATGCATTCCTCCTACTACATAGAGATTACTATTATATTTGCCAGCCAGCTTATTCTTTATTGATCAAGTGCTATAATATGAGCTGCCGCATGGGAAAACCAACAATCTGCATATGCAAAAACAAAGGTAACCGTGAAGCTCATCAGCCCCTATGTTTTCGCTGCACGGATAGTACAATTCCTCTACTTTCTAAATCCAAATTTCCAGCTTCTAACCATCTTCTGTGACTGTACAGCCCAGTTTGTGTTAGACCTGGTCGGAGCCCAAATTTTTGGTTTTCTCACTCGCAGGCTATATTATAATTATTGTTTAATATACAGAACACTAGATAATGAAAACTTATTGATGTTTTAATATTGAAAGATATTTTTTCTTCGTTTTTCATAAAACCATATGTTGTGGGTATTTAAGAATCGCTTTGGCTAGGCAATTCTAATGAATACCCACAGCATAGGTTTTTTTATAAAGAAACATGCAAATTATTCCTTAATTATCATCAAATATCATTATCTAGTCTTCTGGTTGTAGTTGCAGCCCAGTTGCCATGGAGCTGTTCCAACTGTCGCTATGGCTCTGACTACTGTGATGTCCACAATCACAACTGTTTGTTTGGCTGTGAGTCTGGTTACCATGGTGTCAACTGTTCGTTGCCGTGCACCATCAAGAACTGTCTGGAGTGTGTGAAAGCGCCAAATTCCTTGGAGCAGTGTACCATGTAAGTTGAGCCACCCCATCAGAAAACCAAGAATCTGCATATGCGAAAACAAAGGCGCAGATCAGCTTTGCGGTAACCGCGAAGCTGATCAGCACCTTTTTTTTTTCGCTACACAGATAGTACAATCCCTCTTCTTCAAGCTTTTTGCTATCTTCTGTGACTGTACAGGCTAGTTTGTGTTGGACCTGGTCAGAAACCCAAATTGTTGGTTTTCTCGAGCACAGTCTCAGTTTTTATTATAAAAAGCTATTTTATGATGATTTACCAAATGAGCCGCTACATCAGAAAACCAACAATCTGCATATGCACATTGATCAGCACCTTTGTTCTCGCACTATATATGCCAGGTAGTACTACAATACCTCTGTTTTTCTGAATCTTTAATTTCAAATTTTAGCAATTTTCTATGGCTGTACAGCCTGGTTGGTGTCGGACCTGGTTGGAAACCCAGATTGTTGGGGTATTTTTAACGCGAAGGCTCAAAAAGTGTGCTTATTTCATAGGTTAAGATGAGAGATATCTATCATAAGTTTTTGAACTAAATCATGTGAAAACTTTGCTTGAGGGTTCAGGTCAGGTAACTCACCAACTGGGGTGTACAACCAAATATTGCTTTTCATTGATCTTGCCTTTTCAAAAAGCAGGTTTTGTCAGGACACATTAAGTCTACCAATAGGATCACAATATTTTTGTCTGTAGTGGGGATTGAGATCACACTGTTCCAAACCTTACCGAGTCAGATACTGCGATTTGGGGAATCTTACACCCAAGTTAAAGCTGACAAGTTTAAAATTCGGAGTATTTATATAAGTTAGCAGGCATAAGTATATAAGTTTAGTGTTAACATATTAACTCATATAAGCCTGGCTTTCCATTTATGGGACATAGGCAAACAATGTAGCCCCAGATGTGAAACTGCCGAATGCGGCATCCCATCTGGGGCTATTCTGTTTGCTAAGACAAACTTAATAAAAAATGAAATAAAATTTGAAAATGACTCCTGATGCCCCTAGAAATGGAAGTGGACTTGTCCAAATGATAACAATGGGAAAGTCCATTAATCATTAATGGGTTAAAATGAGCCACATCGTGAGAAAACCGGATTTTTGCCTACGCGAAAACAAAGGCGCAGATCAGCTTCGCGGTAACCACGAAGCTGATCAGCGCCTTTGTTTTCGCTACACGGATAGTATATTTCCTCTTCTTCTTATATCCGAAATTTCAAGCTTCTAGCCTGCTTCTGAGCTTGTACAGGCCGGTTTGTGTCGGACCTGGTCGGAAACCCCGAAGACCGGTTTTCTCACGTCGCGGCTCAAATTATTTATGTTTACAGGTGTACAGGGAATGTGTATGGACCCCTCTGTAACATAAACTGTCACCGAAACTGTCGCGGCCTGGCATCAACTTCACGTAGTACCTGTGATCAAAAAGGAAAGTGTATCTACGGTTGTGAACTGGGTTACCATGGCGACAAATGCAATGAGGTAGAATGCAATTATGCGAACTGTCGGACTTGTGGTGTGCAGTGGAATGGACATGTGTACTGTGAAAGGTGTATCGATGGGTATTACTACCATGTGGATAAAGGATGCATTAGGTGTAGCGAAAAGTGTTTAACGCCATACGACTGTCATCCACACAGCGGTGATTGCAATGGAGGATGTCGGCCGGGAATGTTTGGTAATCAGTGTAACCTGTATTGTACCATTGCTAACTGTAACACTTGTTACGCACCAGTGAGTGAGATGAGTATTTTGTGTAAGAATTGTACAAGTGGGAACCGACCAAGCTATAACCAGAAAGAGTGCATTCCATGTGGTGATGAATGCGTTGGTTGTGATTCGGCTACTGGATACTGTACATCATGTGGTGAAGGGTTATTCGGACATAAATGTCAATACCAGTGTAGCATTCCAGGTTGCCAGAAGTGCTTTTTTGATACAATTGTAAGGAAAGCATCGTGCTCACTCTGCAAAGAAGGGTATTACCAACTACGCGACCCATTAACCAATAGGTTCGTCTGTGAGAATTGCTCTGACACATGTCAAGATGGTTTGTGTAACAACTCTACTGGAAATTGCTTCAGCTGTGCATCTGGATTTTATGGAAGAATACCACTTAGTAAAGGTGATTCTTGTCGGTTTAAATGCAGTGACCATTGTGTGACTGAACATTGTGATCAAGACTCAGGTGTTTGTGTGTGTGAGCCAGGCTGGTTTGGAACGAGATGTGACCGCAACTGTCCGCTAAAATGCTCAAGCTGTGTCGGTTTTGAAAATGGAAAATGTCCGTCTTGTGAGCCCGGCTATTATGGAAATTTGTGTGACAAGCACTGTCCGGCTAATTGCGAAAAGAGAAGATCGTCAACAACCCTGCCGAAATGTGATCAAGACTCTGGACATTGTGAATTTGGTTGTCAGGCTAAGTTTTTTGGCCCGTGGTGCAACGAGACTTGTGGTAGTGGCTGCGATGGTAGCTGTAATAAAGTTAGCGGGGAATGTCAGACAGGATGTACCACATTTTGGTATGGTCCTAAATGTGACCAAAGATGTAGCGATAACTGTGTAGCTGATAGTATTACATCACTGAATAGGCCATGTGACATGATTAGTGGTCGATGCTTACAGGGATGCATTGATAACTATCATGGTGAAAAATGTGACAAAATTTGCAACTACAAATGCAAGCAACAGAAATGCTTTCAGGACACTGGAATATGCAAGTTTGGCTGTATGACTGGTTGGATTGGTGTGAATTGCTCTGAACAATGCAATCAAAACTGCCCAGACGAGTGCATGAATTGTGTTGATCGCTACTGTGATGCCAAAACCAAAGACTGCTTGCAAGGCTGTGTTCCTGGGTTTTATGGTCCAAAATGCCAAAATAACTGCAGTCCAAATTGCCTGAATAAGAAATGTGATCAGAATACGGGAATCTGTCAAGCGTGTGTTGATGGCTTCTACGGACCATCATGCACCCTGGAATGCAGCCCCACATGTAAGGATAGGATCTGCAGTCGGGACAACGGGGAGTGTAGGGGGTGTGTCGACGGTACCCATGGTTACAAGTGTGGCTCCAAATGTCCTGAAAATTGCTATACTCTGAAATGTAAGCAAGACAACGGAGATTGTGAAGATGGTTGTATTGAAGGATTCTTTGAGAAACAGTGTGACAAAGGTTTGTAAAATGAGCCGCCTAATGAGAAAACCAACAATTTGCGTATGCAAAAACAAAGACGCAGATCAGCTTCGTGGTGTTACCGCGAAGCTGATCAGCGCCTTTGTTTTCGCTACACCGATGGTACACTTCCTCTTCTTCTTACATCCGAAATTTTAAGCTTCTAGCCTGCTTCTGTGACTGTACAGGCTGATTTGTGTCAGACCTGCTCAGAAACCACATTGTTGGTTTTCTAATTTTGTCTGTAAAATGTTAAACAATATGCCTTAATGTATGACTGTGTTTGGGATTTCTGTCTACATGTTATCTAGACTGGAACTGGCAATATACAGTTTGGCTGCTTGTACTTTTGAGCCGCCTCCTTGGAAAACCAACAGTGTGGTCCGACACAAACCAGGCTGTACAAGCGGCTGGTGGAGATGGCTAATGGCTGGAAACTTTGAATTTAGAAAGTAGAGGAATTGCACTATCCATGTAGCGAAAGCAAAGACGCTGATCAGCTTCACGGTTACAGCAAAGCTGATCTGCGTCTTTGATTTCGCATATGCAGATTGTTGGTTTTCTCACGGGAAGGCTCATTTATTAAGTTTAGACCTTAGTTTAGTACATGTACTTCTCATAAAGTTGTATCAGAAGTATAATCTTGAAGGCAGTGAAGCTTACATTGTGATCAAAATCAGAAATACTGCGTTTTTGATGCTCTCCACCGGCATGCTAGAATACAGGCACTTCGAATTGAATTGGGTAGCACCTACTCTAAAGTAGCCATATAATCAGGATCTTCAACTTGCAATTTTATACATACACCACAACCTCTTTATAACACTATTGTTGGGGTCCAAGCCAATTTCCGTGTTAACTATCCATTCCGTGTTATAACGAGAGTAAAATGTATAGATATATAGCAAAAATAGTCTAAAACGACCAATTAGGGTCCAACAGTGACCAGTGTGTTATATCCAAAACCTTGTTGTAATGAAGCTTGTTATAAAGAGGTCCAGGTGTATGTGCTTTTAAATCATGTGTGACTGAAATTCACTGAACACAAACAAGTTTTGTAGATATGGGACCAGTTGTTCAAAATTAATGGTGTCGTTAGTTAATGATTCGTTAAAATTTCAAATGGCTATATCACAAGTATGCTGTTATTTTTTGTTGAAAAAATGTGAGAATCCTTTGCAATGCATTTTGTCAGCAAAAAATAACAGTGTATTTGCTTATGTAGTCGGAATTAACTGAACAAGTTGAGGTCTTAACGATGACGTCAAGCTAACGAAGTTTTGAACAACTGGCCCATGGTTTTCATGTTTCTTTGCAGAATGTTGGGATGGTTGGTACGGCAAAGACTGTTCTAAACTGTGCGGTCACTGTAAGGATGGTACGCCATGTAAGAAGACGGACGGACACTGTATCTCGGGCTGTGACATTGGTTACGGAGGGGACAAATGTAATTATGGTAAGAAAAATGAGCTTGTGCGTGAGAAATCCAACAATTTGGGTTTCCGACCAGGTCTGATACAAACCAGCCTGTACAGTCACAGAAGATAGCTAGAAGCTTTGAATTTTGTATGAAGGAAGAATAGGGATTGTACTATCCATACTGCGAAAACAGGCGCTGACCGCGAAGCTGATCTGCGTCTTTGTTTTTGCATATGCAGATTGTTTATTTTCCTGTGCAGCGGCTCAAATTTTATGTTTTCACCACAACCTCTTTTAAGCACTGTTGTTTTGGTCCAGGCTAATTTCAGTGTTAACTATCAGATCTGTGTTATAACGAGAGTAAAATGTGTAGATATTTAGCAAAACCTGTCAAAAATGTGTCCAGCAATGATCCAAGTTTATCAAAAGTCATGTTATAACAAGCCATGATAAAAGGAGATTGAGGTGTACATATACATGAGCCTTTGCTTGAGAAAACAAATGATTTGGTTTCCGACCAGGTCCTACACAAACCGGCCTGTGTAGCTACAGAAGATGGCTAGAAGCTTGAAATTTCACATTTAGGAAGAAGAGTAATTGTACTATCCTTGTAGTGAAAACTAGGCGCATCAGCGGTTACCACGAAGATCAGCTTCGCAGTTACAGCGAAGCTGATCTGTGTCTTTGTTTTCGCATATGCAGATTGTTGGTTTTCTCATGAGGCGGCTCACATGGTGCTTTGTAGTGTGGTCACTATAAAGATGATACATGTATGTGCTCTGTTGTATGAAGACAAGACAGGCACTGGTAAAGAAGTGGACAAATTCAACTATCGCAAGAAAAATATATTTTAAATTGTAAACCTGTATTCTTGCATAGATATCTATGCGCATAGCTGTTTGAAGCCGTTTTCAATTGGTCAAAAGTCATGTTCAAACAGCAAAACCCATGATCAAATCATGAAATTCACGTGCTGTTTGAACAAGGGTTCTGGTTTACGTCAGCAATGTATAGTGGTCCTCTTTATAAATCCTGCCAACCGTGCCCCTGGGGTCCATACGGGCCCCGCCCCCGGGGGCATCATGGAAAAAAATGTTCTTCTCCAAAAGCACAAGACCCAAAGCTTTCATATTTTGTGTGTAGCAATGTATAGTGGTCCTCTTTATAAGTCCTGCCAACCATGCCCCTGGGTTCCATACGGGCCCCGCCCCGGGGGGGGGGGGGGGGGGGGGGGTCATGGCTAAAACATAAAAAAATCTTCTTCTCAGAAACCACAAGGCCCTGAGCTTTCATATTTTGTTTGTAGCAATATATAGTGTTCCTCTTTATAAATCCTGCCAACCATGCCCCTGGGGTCCATACGGGCCCCGCCCCGGGGGCGTCATGTGAAAAACTTTAAAAAATCTTCTTCTCCAAAACCACAAGGCCCAGAGCTTTCATATTTTGTGTGTAGCAATGTATAATGGTCCTCTTTATAAATCCTGCCTACCGTGCCCCTGGGGTCCATACGGGCCCTGCCCAGGGGGGGGGGGGTGTTTGGGTAAAACATAAAAAAATCTTCTTCTCAGAAACCACAAGGCCCAGAGCTTTCATATTTTGTTTGTAGCAATGTATAGTGGTCCTCTTTATTATTCCTGCCAGGTCCATACGGGCCCCACCCCGGGGGCATCATGGGAAAAACTTTAAAAAATCTTCTTCTCCAAAACCACAAGGCCCAAAGCTTTCATATTTTGTCTGTAGCAATGTTAAGTGGTCCTCTATATAAATCCTGCCAATCATGTCCCTGGGGTCAAAAATGGCCCCGCCCCGGGGGTCATTAGCTCCCATAGACTTACAATGGGAAAAACATAAAAAAAATCTTCTTCTCAGAAACCACAAGGCCCAGAGCTTTCATATTTTGTCAGTAGTAATGTATAGTGGTCCTCTTTATAAATCCTGCCAACCGTGCCCCTGGGGTCCATACGAGCCCCACTCTGGGGGCGTCATGGGAAAAACATAAAAAAATCTTCTTCTCCGAAACCACAAGGCCCAAAGCTTTCATATTTTGTGTGTAGCAATGTATAGTGGTCCTCTTTATAAATCCTGCCAACTGTGCCCCTGGGGTCCATACGGGCCCCGCCCCGGTGGCATCATGGGAAAAACAAAAAAAATCTTCTCCAAAACCATATGGCCCAGAGCTGTCATATGTTGTGTGGACCAATGTATAATACTCTCCTTTATAAATGCTGCCAACGGTGCCCCTGGGGTCCATACAGGCCATGCCCCAGGCATGTCATTATCTACCATAGACTTATAATGGAAATATATGAAAAAATCTTCTCTGCAACAGCATGACTCAAAGCTTGTATATTTGAAATACAACATTGTCATGTGGAGCTGTACATAAATCCTGCCAATCTTGCCCCTGGGGTCAAATATGGCCCCACGCGGGGGTCATTATAGGACCCTGACCTTGTTAGATGATTTTTTCAAGTGAACCAAAATGGCAGAAAAGAGGATACACAATCCAGACGAGAGCTCTTCTGCTGATGTAAGTAGGGTTTCAAGGTCACATGACCAAGATGGCCACCATACCCATATATGGTAAAAACCCCAATTACTTTGTCCAGTGACTGTACTTGTTGACTCTCAGGTGAGCGATCGTTGCCCCTGGGCTACTTGTTTACGTTGTTAATGTTATTTTCAAGAGATTTTAAGTAGATTAGTGTGAAAATGCATGAATAGCAATCAACCAGGTTTTGTTTCAGTGTTCAAACATTCGCTGGATCACTTGGAAGGGGTTTGAACACGCGGCCTGCATGATCCATGGAATGTTTGACCACTGAAATAAAACATGGTTGATCCATATAGAGCATGATATATGTTGTCACTGTAAGGATCTTACAAATGAGCCGCCTCAGTGATGTAGATAATTATTTTTCGCAATGCGTACTGTACGCATCAGAATAAATGTACAGTGCGTACCGACAATATTACTGTGTACGCGTTTTCTGAAGGTTCATATTCTAACATCTCATTCAGAATCAAACTTATAGATATGCACACGTATGGATAAGACCATTTATTCAAGTATGAAAATTCAAGTAAACTGGTTGATAATCCTAAAATTACATGTTATAGTTAAGACAGAAAATGAGAAAAGACGCTTCGTTATGAAGGTACAGGCATTTTGTGAGGAAAAGAGTTTGAGATCATTTTTATGGGTATTCGGGTATGCTGAATCCAAAAACCAATGTTGGCAAGCTGAGAAATGTCTCCTTCACCATCTAATTTGCATATTTCCAAGATGGCCGCCAAAATTAAGAAAAACATCAATTGCTGCAAATTGGTATATGTTTAGGATTCCAAACTGCTACAAAATAATGAAAAATAACATTTTATAATGATTAGAAGGTCTTCAATAAATATTTAAAGTTAAAAGGCTGAGGTGGGGTGCGGAGAGGGCAGGGGTGTGGGCTTTTCTACTTGTACCTACCAAAGTGATCATATTTACACTGTAACAAGTCCTAGACCACTGCATCTGGTCTCACTGTAAAGCATAGATATAGCCTTTAGATCCTTTGGTAAGGAATGCAAATTTTGTAATTTGCATATTCATGAATTTTAATGAAAACATTAGAAATGGCTGAAAAACGGTTTTAAAATCCATAAATAAACAAATTGCTGACCAAAGCTATCATTATGACAACTTGCTTTTGCACCAGTAATACAATATATGACAAATATATTGATGTCATGGGTCAATATGAAACGCATCTCATTAGCATATTCATGAATATTAATAGAAATGTCAAAATAGGGGTGAAAACCAGGGGGAAAAACTTTTGCCATTGAAAGGTTTTTGGTGCGTTATATGGTCGTTCTTGCATTTTAGGACAAATTTTCATGGCTGCCAGTTTGGTCAGATGGGCCAATTAAATGCCATAAAAAGTCTTCAACAATGAATACATTCAGGTGATGTAAACATCACATTGTTTCCACAACCACCCCTAGTGTGATTCTATAGAATGGGACGAACTTACAAAAATACCCATGTCCAACCAAAAGCACACTTTAGAACACTATGATTGGTCTGATAGTATTGCATTGACAAAGCAGCTTAATCTTCATAACTAATATTGAATCATTGAATTTACATATATTCATGAATATTAATAAAAAATCACAATGGGAGAAATATCATGGAAAAGATAGGGGGCATACGCACATAAACACCTGTACCAAGGCTGTTAATAAACCTAGGATGCGGAACGAGATATCAAATGAGTGCTGTTGCAATTTACTATCACTCTTAAATATGATATAAGAATAATTGGATTTGTAATTTCATGTATATTAATGGAATCTTTAAAAACAGGACAGAAAACTGGAAAAACTAAAGGAGTAAACGTAAGAAATGGCTTGTATCTTGGCAACAAAAAGCCCTTAAGTGCTGAATAATGTATCGAATGGTTGTTAAGCCAATATTATGCCATCCTATATTACACTTTATAAGTCATTTGATTTTTATTTTCATGAACATTAATAACGTCTATAGGAATTGGAGTAAAAATGCGGAAAGCATAAGGTGGTATACACGTTAAAAATGCACATATCATGGTTACTGATAGACCTAGAAGGCTTAAATTGGTATCAAATGATTGCTTAGACATTGTTCTATAATCATACAATCTGCTATTTGCTTCATCTGACATATTTGTTGTATGTATGTTAATAAGATCTTTATAAATAAGAGGAAAATGACCGGAAAATGAAGGGGGGTTACTAATAAAATTGCTTATATCTGGACTGCAAACAGACTTAGAGAGTTCGAAGTGGCATCAAATTATTGCTAGTACACGTACAATCTTTTATTGCCATATGTTCAGATCGATGCACGACACTTCTTCGAAAAATGTGTTTTGTCGAAAATGTTGTAACTTCAAAAATATTCACCGCAAAATTTTGAGATTTATTCCGTAGAAGACTAGCCTATAGGTCCACATTTTGAGCCACCAACCACTAGGGTTCGGGTAAAAGTCTGGGCATGGGAACATTCATGGCTTTTAATAACATGTTTTATCTATCAGACGACATGGTTTTTCATCAGATACTGTTTACCTATCACACTATAGTGTCCTAACATTTTACGGGTACCATTTTTATCCTTCTAAGATATAAATAAGCAACTTTGCTGGTAGACCGCCTTTACTTTTTGGTGATATTTTTCTAACTTAAAAAATCTCAATAATATCCATACAATAAAACTATCACGATGCCTTATATATCAGATCATATGGTTATAGAACATTGTCATATCAATCATTTTATTTCAACTTCGGCTCTTTAGGTCCTTCAGTAGCCAAGATACATGTGTTTAAATGTATACCTCCTATTTTTTGCATTTTACCCCAATTCCTAAAGATTTTATCAATATTCATGAAAATGAAACTCAAATAACTTATCTATTACAGTATGGATGGTATAATATTGCCCTAGCAACCATTTGATTCAATTTTCAGCACTTTGGGGCTTTTGGTTGCCAAGATACGAGTGTATATGAAGGTGTATCTGTTTAATCTTTTCCATTTTTTCTCCCAATTTCAAAAGTTTTCATTAATATACATGAAATTGAAAATCAAATTGTTCTTATATCACACATCAAAGGTAAAGTACGATACCTTAGCATTTATTTGATGCCATTTTCATCGTCCTAGGCTTATCAACAGCCCAGGTACAAATGATTTTGTATGTACACCCCATAGTTTTCCATGACTTTCCTCCCATTTCTTACGATGTTCATTAATATTCATAAATTCAATGATTTGAATATTAGGATAACCATTAAATACTTGTGTCCAAGCACTTCTATCAGATCAATCATAATATTCTAGAGCATGCTATTGGTAGGATATGGGTTTTTTTGTAAGTCCATCCAATTCATAGGAATCACACAATGGATTGATGTGGAAACAATATGATTTTACATCATGTAAATATGTTCATTGTCGACGACATTATTTCACAGCATTTAAGTGACCCCTTAGACCAAATTGGCAGCCTCGAAAATTTGTACTAAAATGCAAGAAAGGTCTTATAATCCACCAACAACCTTTCAATGACAATAATTTTCCCCTGGTTTTCGCCAAGTTTTCAAAATTATAATTAATATTTATTTATGCATATGCAAATGAGATAAAATTTTCAAATAGGTCCATGACATCAATATATTTGTCGCATGATATATAACTAGTGCAATTACAGTGTCATATTGATGGTCTGGGCCTGAAAACTATTTATTTATGGATTTTAAACCATTTTAATGTTTTCATTTAAATTCATGAATATGCAAATTAGATAATTCACATTACCACAGGATAAAAGGGATTTGTCTAAGCTTTACAATGAGACCAGGCTCAGTGGTCTAGGACCAGCAACAGTGCCGATATGATCAATTTTGTAGGTACACCCATCGTCGAGAATCACGTTAACAGTTGCCATGGAAACCATGCAATTTTTCAAAGTGCTATTGAGTTTTTCTTTGCGGGCAAAAATTCTTTGCATTTAAATTTATGTAATTTAATCAACCAATCATCTTACAATATAATTTAAGTGATCTAAGGCTCAGCTCATGACAAACAAATGAAACGTTTCATCAATATAACAGATTGTATATATTTTGGCGGCCATTTTGAAAATATGCAAAATAGGACATGAAGACGTCATTTCTCAGCTTGCCAACATTGGTTTTTGGATTCAGCACACTAAATTACCTCTAGTTCAAGTGTCAAACCCTTTTCCTCACAAAATGCCTGTACTTGATAACTTTTCTCAATTCCTGTCTTGACTATTATTCTGTCATTAAGGCTTGTTAAACCATACTTTTGTATCCAGTATAGATAATAAGAGAGCAAAAGTGAGGAAAAACATAACTGGCATGGCTGTAGAACATGGAATACATCAAGTTTTGAATTAAAAAAAAATGACCAGAAATCGATGCAAAATGCCTATTCAATAAACCAAAGTGACACACTACTAATAAATTCATGAATAAACCTTTGGTTAACAGACACTGAACGGAATACACGTTTATGGTATAACTACTGAAGATACATAATATATTGCATGGTATGTAATATGAAGCAATCAGAAGCTGCATTCATATTGTAACTACTTTTCGATTGTTGACAGAGCAGCCTCACAATACTAGTTGACAAATTGTCATTTTGTGACAATTTTAAAGGTATTTTTATCTGTGTACGCATTAAATCGTAAACTGTTTGCGTACCGCTGATTTTACTGCGTACATGGTACGCACAGGTCTGATATTTCTATGCGTACAGGGCGAAAAATCGTGCTTACATACGCAGTACGCATCGTTATCTATTTCGCTGCGCCTCATGAGAAAACCAACAAAGTGGTTTCCGAACAGGTCCGACCCTAACTGAGATGTACAGGCACAGAAGATGGCTGGAGGCTAGAAATTTTCGATTTGGAAATTAGAGGGATTGTTCCCTCTATGTTGCGAAAACAGGCACTGATCAGCTTCACAGTTACTGTAAAGTCTGCACCTTTGTTTTTGCATATACAAAATGAGGCTTTCACATGACGCAGCTCAAATATTAATATTTCCCACTTTCAGTATATTTTTTGTTCGTTTACAGCAATGTCTCAAGAAGGTCCAACAGTCTATGACAAAGACCGGGTGGCCATTATCGCCGGTGTAAGTGTGTCTGTAATCCTGGTATTGGCTATCGTAATCACGGTGGCTATTCTGTGTTACTGTCGGTCACTGAAAACCAGGAGAAAGAAGACAGAGGAGCCGACCGTTGTGTTTACTACAAGCACTAACTCTGTGGTAGGTTTCCCCCCAAACTTAATCTATTCTATTCTAATTGAGCCGCGACGCGAGAAAACCGGTCTTCGGGGTTTCCGACCAGGTCCGACACAAATCGGCCTGTACAAGCTCAGAAAAGAGCTAGAAGCTTGCAATTTCGGATTTAAGTAGAAGAGGAATTGTACTATCCGAGTAGCGAAAACAAAGGCGCTGATCAGCTTCGCGGTTACCGCGAAGCTGATCTGCGCCTTTGTTTTCGCATAGGCAAAAATCCGGTTTTCTCACGATGCGGCTCAATTATGGCTGATTTATAGACCTTTTGATACTGTTTTAGCAGTTTAATCTTGTCAGACACTAAAGTACTAACAGTGTTGATGTGTCGTTAAACAAACACAGCATAAAATTTAATACTGCATTTACACTATGTTCCCGTCGGCCCAGGCAGCCCCGTTTGCTCAAAACGTAGCATGCCGTGGAATTTTGGTCAAATATTTCTCTGTTTTCAAGATCTATTACATCTTGTTAAATTTTCTTATGTTACATTACGATACCGTAACAAGCCGTGGTAGTGATAAGCCGGTGTGTCACAGAGGCGCTTAGGTACATTACGGTTGTCCATGATCTATCACGATATTAGCACGTTCTATTACGGCCTGTTACGTTCCTTTGTGGTCAGTTGCGTTTTGACCAAGGTGTAACACTTTTTTTCGTTCTGTCAAGGTCAGCTACGGACGAAACATAGACATCATGCAATTTAAAGCATTTTATATGCCTTTTATATAACAATAAGCCATTTGAAATAATAACAGCTGCGCTCATCTACAACTGACTGCAGAGTTGGTTAAGAAAATTAGGGATTTTATTTCTCCTTCAATGGCATAGTGCAGCGCATGGTCTCTATTGTTCATTATAGTGACTGCTCCAATATGAAGGAACTTGTCTCAATGATATGTCATTTTATATCTTTAAACTCCACGCGCCGTGATAACCGTAACAAAATGTGACATGCGCAGTAGAACGGGATCAACACCGTCAAAGACCGTAACGCACTGTAACTTAACGCAACAAAACATGTTGAGTATTCCGTAGGGTACGGGACGAGACGTGGGACAACCGTGAACAAACGCAGCTGAACGTGGAAGATCCTTAGCTTGCCGGGCTATTCACTAGCTTCCCATTGCACTACGGACTGCCTCCAAGTTTCGCTACCACTGTTACATTCTGTCACGGTGTGTTACGTTCAGCCCGTTTTATTACGGCACATTACGCTTCTCATTTCCACCGTGACTGCCCTGGCAGATTTTTAAACTCTCAAAAAATTTGCCATGGTGTCCACGGTTATCCCGGCGTGCTACATTTGCCTATCCCGTTCCCCTGCGTTGCCTCACGTTTATCCCGTTTTGATCACGGTTGTCTGAAAAGTGGCTGTCATGACCGCCGGGAACATAGTGTAAACGCAGTATAAGTAGGGGAGCCTGTTAGCCTAGTGGTGAAGGTGTTGCAGCGAACTGTGGAGTGTTATCTCCCCACTGGGACTGAATTGTGTCCATAGTCAGGACACATTAACTGTCAAACTCATTAATATCAGGCAAGTAGTGGCTTCATTCCTACATGACTTAAAATTTGTTGACAGGGACATTAAACCACAAGACAAAAGTTTGTCCTGCTCTGAGCACTGGTTAACTATTCTGATTGTATCTTCCCAGGAAATGGCCCCTACATTATGTATGTTGTGTACTGTGGATACTGAACTAGACATTAAGCAGCAAATGAGCCATGACAAAAGAAAACAGGTCTTTGGGGTTTCCGACCAGGTCTGACACAAACCGACCTGTACAGCCATAGAAGCAGACTAGAAGCTTGAAATTTTGTCTAAGTAGAAGAGATATTGTACTATCCGAGTAGCGAAAACAAAAGAGCTGATCAGCTGTGCAGTCACTGCACAGCTGATCTGCGCCTTTGTTTTCACATAAGCAAAAATCAGGTTTTCTCACGATGCGTCTCAAATTAAGTCAATAGATAGAGCAAAACAAGTTATTTGGTCTGGGTTCCTCTACACTGCTTTCTGACTATCAACTTTTATTGCATTTTGTTATTTCTGAATTGAATTGCAAAAATAAGAAACATGCATGTGCTATTGAAAATGTTCATTTAATGGCAGAATTAATGTATAAAGGGTAGAAGTTTTAAGCAGGGGAATTGATGATATTCAGCAATCGGTGAAACACTGGACTACATGATACTGTAAATTCGGAAATTTTCATGTGACTTTTATTTCGCGAATTTTCAATTTACGAATTATTAGCGAGTTTTTGAATTCGCGAACGGGTACTTGTACAGTTCATAAAGCTTATTGTAATTCTTTATTAGCATGAATATTATTTTCGCGAGGCAACGAACGCGCGAATATTAGCGAAAATTAAGTTCTCGCGAAAATTTCCAGATTTACTGTACATGTATTTCTTCTGTTATACAGCAAGTGGGTCAACCAGGTTCAAACAACGAACATCAGAATGACTCTGACGTGAGCCTGCACCAGGTGGAGTCCCATCTCCTTGGAAGTGTTCAACCAGAGATTCGGTGTACTGGTGGTATTGTTGCCCACAGGGATTACTATGTCCTGCACAGGGGAACGGTCGTGAAACATGGGGAAAGGGATGATGCATATGTTAAGGTTTTGTTGTTAAATGGTGAGTGGGTGATTCTATTATAAGAATATTTAGCGTAATATTCTTTTGGGACTGATCAACCTGCACAAACAGCTTAAGTCTGCAGGTATCAAAATTACCACTTAATTTAAAACATACTAACATCCTTTATCATATGACGTTGCTGTTTTCCAGTGGATAACATCATGTCATAAAAATCGTATAACCACTTGTGTATTAACACTTTTGCGGGAATAGTAACGTCATAGACGACGTCCGTAACAACAATGTAAATTTTCATTGAAAATATGTCCACTTCGAAGGCGATATAATCCTATTTTAAAAGTCATACGATAAAATGAATCTTACACTCGTGAACATTTTATATGAAATTTATTAAACTCACCAAAGGCTCGTTTGAAATGACCACTCATGTGGTGGCACTTGATGCCTTGTTAATAATCACATCAAAGGTGATAAAATAAAGATGAATTTAAGTGTTCTTTTCTATTTGAGTCAGTCTTCATGGTTTCCAACCAGGTCTGACACAAACCAGCCTGTAAAGCCACTGAAGGAGGCTAGAAGCCTGAAATTTTGGATTTTAGAAGAAGAGGGATTGTGCTACATGTGTAGCAAAAACAAAGGCGCTGATCAGCTGTGCAGTTACTGCACAGCTGATCTGCGTCATTGTTTTCGCATAAGCAACCATAGGTTTTCTCATGTTTTCCAGATAGTGCAGAGAAGAGGACCCACCTATCCTGGTTGAAACAGGAGGTTGAGATATTAGAGATGTGTACCACCCACCCCAATATTGTCAGCTTACTTTCTGTTGAACAAAAACCAGGTTGTTATCTCTAATCATTACGAAAACATGCCCATGCAATATGCAGAGATTTTTTAAGCTGTAAAAATTGAAAATTTCAATGGAAAAATTTCAATAATTTTGCTCAAAGCACACACTTTGGGTTTATGTTAGAACTGCTTGGTGAAGCGGTTCTAATGAGTACCCACAATGTTTGTTTTGGATCGTAAATAAGAAAATTAGGCATACTCCTGCAAACCCCTGTTTTTCCCTATAAAAGTGGGGTTTAAGAGGGTACGTTTCAAGGACATGTTTTCCTGATGCTTGGTTTTCAATCGTTTTAAATTTAAAACATGTTTATGTTTGCCGAGTATTGACCTGCATTTCATGTATGGGGGATGACTGAAACTTAATACTTTTATCCATTTGCTGACATGCAATACTGGTAGAATTTGTAAAGAATCTAATACTGATTGCAAATAACATTCATCTATACTTTTTGTGATCCAGAAATTATCATTTTCAAAATCGTAGTTGCCTCACACGAAAAAAACAAACAACCTTTCTTAAGCCTAAATATGTTCAGAGTATTTTAGATTAGACTTTGGATATGAGAAGAGTACTTTACCTGTAAAAATAAAAATGAAAAAGATGAAAAGATCGTGATCTTTAGATTTTTTTGTATTGTAAATTGTCAAATCGTAACAAAAGCTAATTTGACACCTTTGAATTGTCATTTTCAGAGAGATACAAAGTAGCACTAAGCAGTTGTATGCAGAACAACTTGATGCCATACCTACATGAGATTAATCACAGTGATGATGATGATGTTGATCGTTTCTACCATCACCAGATGATCCAGTTTGCCGTAGATATTATAGATGCCTTGTGTTTTCTGCATCGGCAAAAGGTAAAGTTGTTTTCTTTGACTTTTATAAGAGCATTGATGCCCTTTGTTGTATGGTTGTATCCCCATGGGATTAATCACAGTGATGATGATGATGATGATGATGATGATGATGATGATGATGATTAAACAAATGTATCCAATATTTTTTTAAATTTCAGATAATTCACAGATACATTAGAGCTAGGAGTGTATATTTGTCTGACAACTTGGTTGCCAAGCTGGGAGACTTTGATTTTGCCATTATAGATAGTGTAGATAGTGATTCTGTTGATGATAGGAGGGTGAGTAGAAATATGTTTGAAGGTTTTGTGAAAGTCACAATCATTGCTGAAGGCTACATTATAGCGGCCTACTAGTAGTGAGAAAACCAACAATGTGGTTTTTGTACAGGTCCGACAAAAACTGGGCTGTACAGCCACAGAAGAGAGCTAGAAGCTTGAAATTTTGGATCAAAGAAAAAGAGAGATTGTGCTTTCCGAGCAGCGAAAACAAAGGCGCTGATCAGCTTTGCAGTTACCACGAAGCTGATCAGCGCCTTTGTTTTCGCCTGTGCAAATTGTTGGGTTTCTCATGAGTCGGCTCATTTAGCACAGTGAAATAAAAGTTATTAAAATATGGATGGAAAACTTTCATAAATAAACAATGACTGTTTTGGGTTGGTTGAAACACAACGCTGAGTGCTGTTTTTGACATCTGCAACCATAATGAGTAATGTTGACTGCTTGCATGGATGAATTTCACTTGATCATACAATGTTTTTGTTCATTATGTTGAAGAAAAAATGTTAGATGGATAATTCTTAATCAAACTTAAGTTGTAAATGATATCAGTTGGTTGGTTAATTTGGGTTTTAAGTCCCACCAACAGCTAAGGTCATATGGAGATGGGACCTCAGTTTATAATCTCATCTGACAGACTGGAGAAGCCCTGGTCCCGAGGTTATAAAACTTTTTTCAAGCTCAGCTCAGCTGAGCATGAAATTTCAACTGCTCATAAATGCTGAAATTATTGGAAAATTCAGGTTCAAAACTCAAAAACTTGTAATTTATCCTGCTCATAAATGTTAAAATGCCAACAATTGTTGGCATTTTAACATTTATGAGCAGGATAAATTTTAGTCTCAGCTGAGCTGAGCATGAAAAAAGTTTTATAACCTCGGGGCCTGGGTTGAACCTGCGACTCCTGATTTACAAGGCAAGTGACACAACCACTGCACCACGGAGGCTTCTAAATGATGTCAGGTCAGTGATGTCTTACGATGAAGGTTTTGTTTACTTTATTTGTATAGAACTTAAGACTCCAGAACCAAGTAAATTGAAATAATGCTATCTTTTCTTCCAGCGGGACCTTCCAAGTACCTACAGCTGTTGGCTTGCCCCGGAGGCTTTAATCTCTAATACATACTCACCACTGTCTGATATGTAAGTCTATTAGAATTTAAAAGGTTGTGAAAATGGATACTTGATGCTATTTCATGAGTATTTACCTTGCTGTTTGCAGTTTAAAAGCATTAGACATGTAGAATGTACAAAACCAAAATATTTTGTATGTATTAGCAAATACATACCTCAGGAGAATCATAAGCAGATATTTGTAACAGCAGTCTCATATTAAAGCAAAATGAGGTTTCTTTCATATTGATTCCATGGCCATGGGTAAAATGTTCAGTTACTACTTTATTCTTTATAAATGAGGTGTGTCATGAGAAAACCAACAATGTCGTTTCCGAACAGGTCAGACACAAACTGAGCTGTACAAGCACAGAAAATGGTTAGAGGCTGGAAATGTTGGATTTAAAAAGTAGAGGCATTGTACTATTTGTGTAGTGAAAACAAAGGCGCTGATGAGCTATGCAGTTACTGCACAGCTGATCTGGGTCTTTGTTTTGACATATGCAAATTGTTGGTTTTCTCATGATGCGGTTCAAATGCTTTTCTTTTGGATTTCCAGTTGGGGATATGGGATGTTGCTATGGGAGATATTTACACTCGGCCAGCATCCTTACGACAGAATGGAAGGGGATACATTACAGAGAGCCATAGTGGATGGGCAAAGACCATCTAAACCTGGACTTGCTTCACTCTCCATGTAAGAGTTATTTTGGTCATTTTTATTAGCATAAATATAGACAAAATGGTAGAGGGAAGCACGGTGGCCTAGTGGTTAGTGCATAGGACCCCTGTTCGAGAGGTCAGGGGTTATGCCAACTTGTGATGGATTGAGCAAGACATACATGTAGCCCATTGTACTGTTTCATATTCAGTGGCTTCTTCCTGAAATGACAAAAAAATTGTTGACTGGGACATCAAATTGCAAAATAAACAAAAATGGTAGAACTAAGGCATCGACTTCAAGTTTTAAAAGGCAATTAGATTCAAAGCTTAGTTAAAGAGGATTTTCATACAAGCAGTAATAGAAAAAAAAATGAAATGGAAATCAGGGAAGGTATTTTTGGCTGGGTGTCAGTAAGCTATCTTCTGATCTAGGTTTCTGCCTGTATGAGCCGCGACGCGAGAAAACCGGTCTTCGGGATTTCCGGCCAGGTCCGACACAAACCGGGCTGTACAGTCGCAGAAGCAGGCTAGAAGCTTGAAATTTCGGATTTAAGAAGAAGAGGAAGTGTACTGTCTGTGTAGCGAAAACAAAGGCGCTGATCAGCTTCGCGGTTACCGCGAAGCTGATCTGCGCCTTTGTTTTCGCATAGGCAATACTCCCGTTTTCTCACGATGCGGCTCGTATATGACCTTGTCTGTTGAAAAGATGAAAAACCAGAACACACCTTACCAGTAAAGCATTAACAAGTTAATTGATTTTCACAGGTACAGATTAATGAAGAGTTGTTGGCGGTATTCCCCGGAGGACAGACCGACGGCAGATTCTGTGTTGTGCCAACTTACAGAGACACAGGTATGATGGTAACAGAAAGACAGTGCAACAAATATGGTGGCAGACATTAATAGGTTATTGAACTTCAATTTGACATCAAATTTACACACCAGTTATCCAGAGATGACCAACCCAACTGAATACATTGCAGATGAAATCATTTAAATGTGGAAGGATGCAAACACATGTATAGGAACAACTTACCATAGATCAGATATGTACTCCATATTGTTGCATATGAGCTACATCATGAGAAAATTAGGATTTTGCCTATGCGAAACCAAAGGCGCATATCAGCTGTGCAGTAACTTCTCAGCTGATCAGCGCCTCTGTTTTCGCTACTTGAATAGAACAATTCCTCTTGTTCTAAAATCCAAAATTTCAAGGTTCTAGCTTTATCTGTGAATGTACAGGCCAGTTTGTGTCGGTGATGGTCAGAAATCAGGAAGACCGTTTTTCTTGCTGATATTGTTTTCATCTGCATTTCTTGTTCTCAGTGGCATTGATTATCTCTGGATAACCAGTGTGATTAGGTGAATTCTTTAAATAGAATTATCTCAGAACAATATGAGCCGCATCGCGAGAAAACGGGATTATTGCCTATGCGAAAACAAAGGCGCAGATCAGCTTCGCAGTAACTGCGAAGCTGATCAGCGCCTTTGTTTTTGCTACTCGGATAGTACAATTCCTCTTCTACTTAAATCCGAAATTTCAAGCTTCTCTTTTCTGAGCTTGTACAGGCCGGTTTGTGTCGGACCTGGTCGGAAACCCCGAAGACCGGTTTTCTCGCGTCGCGGCTCATATTTACCAACACATGCATACCGTGGATTGTATAGAAAGATGACATTTCTATTTTTATATGTTTTAACAATGTACCTGTACATACTTAATAGACTATGAGTCAAAATAATCTTTAGAGAATGTAAAAATGTACATAGTGTTATTGTAAATATGCGTTATTTGCTGTGTTACATGACATCTATTAGTGAAAAAAGAAAAGTTTTGATGCTACTACTTGTATTTATATTTTTATCCAATATGTGGAACATTAGGCATTGAGAAATAAGAAAAGAGCCTCATTTCCTTGCATTAGTGAAAATTATTGTCTGAATTTCTATTGATAGGTGGTCAGTATCTTTACGCAATTTATTTAGACTTCAGATTCACCAAAAGATTTTTTTTGCTGTTTTGCATGTAAAGGTTCTATTTAATAAATCAGATAAATATGAGCCGCCTCATGGGAAAACCAACAATCTGCATAGGCGAAAACAAAGACGCAGATCTGCTTCGCAGTAACTGCGAAGCTGATCAGCGCCTTTGTTTTCGCTACTCGGATAGTACAATTCCTCCTCTACTTAACTTTAAAATTTCAAGCTTCTAGCCTGCTTCTGTAGCTGTACAGGCCTGTTTGTGTCGGACCTGTTCGGAAACCACATTGTTGGTTTTCCCACGAGACGGCTCATTTTTTGAGGTTGTATCATGTGCCAGTGAGCAATCCAGTGCCAAGCCCAATGTTTATCTAGATAGTGTTGTGATTTTGATTTTGTAAACTAATATTTGAGCCGCCTCGTGGGAAAACCAACAATGTGGTTTTTGAACAGGTCTGACACAAACCGGCCTGTACAAGCACAGAAAAGAGCTAGAAGCTTGAAATTTCGGATTTAAGTAGAAGAGGAATTGTACTATCCGAGTAGCGAAAACAAAGGCGCTGATCAGCTTCGCGGTCACCGCGAAGCTGATCTGCGTCTTTGTTTTCGCCTATGCAGATTGTTGGTTTTCCCACGAGGCGGCTCATATATACGGTGTTGTGATTTTGATTTTGTAAACTAATATTTTGTGTGTCTTTATCTATCATTCTGTGATAGTTGCCAGAACTTTTTTTAACATAGCTAGACTTTGTGCTTCATATGATTTTTTTAGCTGCATCATGAGAATATACCCGCTTTTTACATAAGTGTGAATCTGCATCAGAAATTCAACAGTTTTCATATGTGAAACCAAAGGCCCACATCAGCTGTGCAGTAACTGTACAGCTGATCAGCACCTTTGTTTTCAATCTACAGATAGAACAATTCCTGTTCTTCCTACATTCAAAATTTCAAGCTTCTAGCCTCCTTCTGTGAGTGTACAGCTCACTTTATGTCTGACCTGGTCAGAAACTTAGATAGTTGGTTTTCTCACACAAAGGCTCAAATGGATAAATTAAAAGTCATGTACACACTTTACTTGTTCTATATGTAATATTGCTTGTTTCTGTTGTCTTTTAAAGGATAATAATTCAGGATCAGAACAGATAGTTATACAGGTTTAGGTAATTCAATGAGTATTTGATTTCAAAAAAGTAAACTGATACACACAGTTGAGTTTGGTTAAGAGCGTATATGATATTTGAGCCGCATCGTGACAAAACCAGATTTTTGCCTATGCGAAAACAAAGGCGCAGATCAGCTTCGCGGTAACCGCGAAGCTGATCAGCGCCTTTGTTTTCGCTACGCGGATAGTACAATTCCTCTTCTACTTAAATCCGAAATTTCAAGCTTCTAGCCTGCTCCTGTGACTGTACAGGTCGGTTTGTGTCGGACCTGGTCGGAAACCCAAATTGTTGGTTTTGTCATTTAATAGTAGAAAAACTTTTATTAGCTCACCTGAGCCATTAGGCTCACAAGGTGAGCTTATAGGATGGCCATGATCCGGCGTCCGTCCGTCGTCGTCGTCGTCCACCATTTTCAAAGATCTTCTTCTCTGAAACGGCTTGGCCAATCAAAGCCAAATTGTTTATGAAGCATCTATAGGAAGGGGGAACCAATGTGTATATAAATAATCCAGGTCACATGACCAAGATGGCCGCCATGCCCATATATGGTAAAATCCTTTAAAAATCTTCTTCTCCAGAACCCAAAGGCCTAGGATCTTGAAACTTGGCATGTAGCATAAGTGACTTAAGGTCCTCAATGTGTATATAAATAATGACCTTAGGATGACCTTGACCTATTTTACAGCAAGGTCAACATAGGTCACTAATGCATTTAAATGGGGAAACTTTTAAAATGTCATTTAAACTGATTGTCTTGCAGGAAATGGGACAGTAGGACTGATTATTTATGATTCTGAAAAAAAATGGGCCCCAGGGGCGCATATGCCCCCACCCCGGGGCAATATACATGTATATCTCCATAATATTTAAACATCTTCTCCTCTGAAACCGCTAGGCCAATCAAAGCCAAATTTAATATGAAGCATCTATAGGAAGGGGGAACCAATGTGTATATAAATAATCCAGGTCACATGACCAAGATGGCCACCATGCCCATTTATGGTAAAAACCTTATAAAAATCTTCTTCTCCAGAACCCAAAGGCCTAGGATCTTGAAACTTGGCATGTAGCACTAGTGACTCAAGGTCCACAATGTGTATATAAATAATGACCTTAGGATGACCTTGACCTATTTTATAGTAAGGTCAACATAGGTTGCCAATGCATTTGAATGGGGAAAACTTTTAAGATGTCATTTAAAGTGAAAGTCTTGCAGGAAATGGGCAGTAGGACTGAATATTAATGATTCTGAAAAAAATTTGACCCCAGGGGCTCATATGCCCCCACCCCCAGGGCATTATACACTCATATCTCCATAATATTCAAACATCTTCTCCTCTGAAACCGCCTGGCCAATCAAAGCCAAATTTTATATGAAGCATCTATGGGAAGAGGGAATGAAAGTATATATAAATTATCCAGGTCACATGACCAAGATGGCCGCAATGCCAATATAGGGTAAAAACCTTCAAAAATCTTCTTCTCCAGAACCCAAAGGCCTAGGATTTTGAAACTTGGCATGTAGCATTGGGTACTCAAGTTCCACATTGTGTATATAAATTATGACCTCAAGATGACCTTGATCTGTTTTACATCAAGGTCACCATAGGTCGCCTATGCATTTGAATATGTCATTATGTTAAAATGTCATTTAAAGGGAAAGTCTTGAAGGAAATGAGCATTAGGACTGAATATAAATGTTTCTGTAAAAAAAATTGGACCACAGGGGCTCATCTGCCCCCACCCCTGGGCAGTGTATGTGTATATTACCATAATATTCAAACATCTCTGAAACTGCTTGGCCAATCAAAGCCAAATTTTATATGAAGCATCAATATGAAGGGGGAATGAAAGTATATATAAATTATCCAGGTAACATGACCAAGATGGCCGCCAAACCCATATATGATAAAAACCTTTAAAAATCTTCTTCTCCAGAACCCAAAGGCCTAGGATCTTGAAACTTGGCATTTAACACTAGGGACTCAAGGCCCACATTGTATATATAAATAATGACCTCAAGATGACCTTGACCTATTTTAACAGCAAGGTCAACATAGGTTGCCTATGCATTTGAATGGGAAAAACTGTTAAAATGTCATTTTAAAGGGATAATTTTGCAGGAAATGAATAGGACTGAATATTAATGGTTCTGAAAAAATTGGGCTCATCTGCCCCCACCCCGGGGCAATAAACATGTATATAATCATAATATTCAAACATCTACTTCTCTGAAACCGCTTGGCCAATCACAGCCAAATTTTATAGGAAGCATCTATAGGAAGTGGGATTCAATGCATGCATAATTAATGGAGGCCACATGACCAAGATGGCCGCCATGCCCATATATGGTAAAAACCCTTCAAAAATCTTCTTCTCAGGAACTTGTTCACAGATTTCAACGAATCTTGGCATGAAGCATTGATGATTCAAGTGTTACAATGTATATATAAATCTTCAACTACCTATTTTTCAGCAAGGTCAACATGGGTTGCCTATGCATTTGATTTGGGAAAACTGTTAAAATTATTCAAAGGAAAAATCTGTAGGATGGGGGGTTGAAAGTGTATATAAATAATCCAGGTCACATGGCCAAGATGTCCACCATTCCCATATATGTTAAAAACCTTTGTAAAAATCATCTTCTCCATATGGTAAAAGCCTTAAAAATCTTCTCCAGTACCCTAAGTCCTATTATCTTGAAACTTGGCATGTAACATTCATAAATAAGAGGAAACTGTTACAAAGTCATGTTAAGTAGCTTGCAGCAAATGTTCAAACAGATACAAGATTTACATTTATCAGGGAAATGTTGACCCAGTGTGCTGCCTGTCCCATTATTGTATGTAAATATTAAATCCTTTCTATTTTCAGGTGTACTCATGCCTAGGAGCAAGACCTGGCTAAAATAGAAAACAAAAGAACAAGGTGGAGAGAGAGAGAGGTCAAGAACAGATGAAGTGACAGATAAGTTTTATTTTATTTTTTTTTGTAAAAGGTGTAATCTGAAATGTAGAAACTAGAAAGATCATACTATTTCAGCTGTAAAAATGAAAGGGCTTATCAGTCTGTAGAGTAGAGCAGCTGATCTGTTTCTTTGTTTGTTTTAAGCATTGTGTCAAATTAAGTGTAAATGTGCTTCAGCACAAGAAAACCTACCATGCTACAAAAACAGCAAAGTTACAGATGAGCCTGAGCATCTCCACTAACTGGTTAGAACTTTTGTTGGACTTTGCTATTATGGTATAATATTTCTAGGTTCTATTTTGAAGATTTATATAGGCTAAATGTTTAACAATTCTGCACATTACCTTTTCTTTCTATTTTTAGGTGATTAATCATGCCTAGGCGAAAGGGCTGGAAGTGGTCAGAGCAGAAAAGGAAGGAGTGGAGAGAGCGATTGAGAGCAGATGGCAGTGATGGTGATAGGGGGAGATCCAGTGTAGACAGTGGTGGGGGAGAAAGTGAAGCGACAGTCAGGTATGAAAGTCCCTCCGAAAGGGGGGCAGGAAGTCCACCGAGGGAGGTGGCAGGAAGTCCACCGAGGGAGGTGGCAGGAAGTCCACCGAAGGAGGTGGCAGGAAGTCCACCAAAGGAGGTGGCAGGAAGTCCACCAAAGGAGGTGGCAGGAAGTCCACCGAGGGTGGTGGCAAGCAGCCCATCTGTGGCAAGAAGTCCCTCCAGTGTTGGGGCAGGCAGCCCATCTGTGGCACGAAGTCCCTCCAGCGTTGGGGCAGGCAGCCCATCAGTGGCACAAAGTCCCTCTAGCATGGGGGCACCGGCAGGCAAAAGGAAAGAACTACAAGCTAAAATAGATAAAGAGAGTCAGTTCAAACAGACAATTACAGATATCTATTCGATAATAGAGAAGGTTAGCTCAAATTTACAGACAGATTTTGATACTGTGTTTCTGGAGGGTTTTCCTGATGTTGCTACAGACTTTCAATCAAGAGTCAATGAGGAATTTTATGAAAGTGTAAACAAAGCTTTTTGCACTCAAAATACTATACAAATTGAGGAGCTTCATAAAAATGTTACAGCACAACATCATCTTAACAGTGATACATTTGAAACAGGCTTAGTCGATGATGTGGTATGTTATCAAGCAATAAGATCATTTGAAGGGTTGTGGAATGCAACTGATTTGGTATTTGGCAGTTTTCATCAAAATGATGTTAGATTTTCTCAGCAGTCAAGAGGATATCAGTGCACATGTAATGCATTATGTATGTTGTCATACACACTTAGCCATAATGTAGATAATAGTTCATTGATAGATAAAGTACTTTGTGAAGGGGATGCTCTGTATCAAACTGTTATTAGCAAGTTGAAAACAGATGGAAAGTTCATTAACCAGCTTTTGAGCTTAGAAGAAATCCCATGTGATTTTGAAGTAGAGATAGGAAAATTTACTGTAGAAAAATTTCAAATTGAAAGTGGTGTTCTTGTTGATACTCAAGATCATGGCTTACCAACACTTCACTCTACCTTGCAGTTGGCATTTTCCTCTGTATCATGTGGCCTATTAACTGTTGGTGCAATATGTTCTGCAGTTTTTAGAAAGAATGGGTTTTATGTCTTTTTTGATTCTCATTCCCATGGACAAAATGGACTTTCATCAAGTGACGGTGCTTCCTGTTTAATAAGTTTCTCAAACCTGGATGACCTAGTTACATATATATATGCCTTCTATGATAGCATGAAACTAGAAACTGATACTAATTTGCAGTTTGACTTCCTGCCAGTCCATGTTAAGAAATATCAAGAAAAACAGACTTATGAACATGACTTGAACAGTCGTATGGAAGGCTATTTCAAAGATCAAAGATTTCGACAGGCTCTGAAAACACAAAGAAATGTGAGTAGTAGACACACCTTTGAATCAAAGAAAGAATCATTACTGAAAAAAAGAAAGCAGCGTAATCGCACTGAATATTATAAAACTTTCAAACAATTGGCCAGAAAAAATCCAACTTATAAAAAGAAAGAAATGAAATCAAAGCAGCAAGCAAGGAAAGACCCTGCCTTTAAAAGGAAAGAAATGGAATCAAAGCAGCAAGCAAGGAGAGACCCTGCCTTTAAAAGGAAAGAAATGGAATCAAAGTGGCAAGCAAGAAAAGACCCTGCATTTAAGGATACAGAAATTATGTATCAAAAGGAATCAAAGCAGCATGCAAGGAAAGACCCTGCCTTTAAAAGGAAAGAAATGGAATCAAAGCAGCAAACAAGAAAAAACCCTGTTTTTAAGGATACAGAAATCAGGTATCAAAAAGAATCAAAGCAGCAAGCAAGGAGAGACCCTGTCTTTAAAAGGAAAGAAATGGAATCAAAGCAGCAAACAAGAAAAGACCCTGTTTTTAAGGATACAGAAATCAGGTATCAAAAAGAATCAAAGCAGCAAGCAAGGAGAGACCCCGTCTTCAAAAGGAAAGAAATGGAATCAAAGCAGCATGTTAGAAAAGATCCTGCTTTTAGAATGAAAGAACATGCATATCAGAAGAAATCAAAACAGTTAGCAAGAGAAAATGCTGCTTTTCTGGAACGAGAAAAGGTGTACCAGAATGTGTCTAAACAAAATGCAAGGAAAAATCCCATTGTTCTGGAAGGTGAAAGAATCAAGAAGCAACAGATAAGACAACAGAAGAGAAAATGTAACGACATTTCTAGAATTACTGTTTCTTGCAAAAGATTCAAGCCTGATACAGAAACTTTGCCTCATAAAACTCACCAGAAGGCCTTTAAAACTATTGAAGAAACTATTAAACAGTTTGATTTAGATATATCTATTGGCCCCTTATATATTTGTACATGTTGTCACCAAACATGGTTTAGAAAAAGTGTTTCAATGTTAAAGAACACTCATATTGCCAAAGAAAGTAAACAACAGTATTGCACAAATTTTGTTTCTGTAAATATTGAAGAATGGGTTTGTCATACTTGCTTGAGTGCTTTACGAGAACGGAAATGTCCAAAATTATCAGTAGCTAATGGCTTCAAATGGCCAAACAAACCTGTAGAACTAAATTTGCATCAGCTGGAAGAAAGATTAATAGCACTTCGTATTCCATTTATGCAGATCAGGGAACTTCCTCGTGGTGGCCAGTATTCCTTAAAAGGAAATGTTATCAATGTACCTGTTGATATTCAGCCTACTATCAACTGTCTTCCGAGGCCAATGGATGAAAATTTTACAGTTGCCATCCAACTAAAAAAAAAACTTTCTTGTAAAAAGGTTGACTTTAAAGAAAATGTAAGACCTTTAAGAGTTTTGGCTGCACTACATTGGCTAATGAACAACAGTGAGTTATACAAAAAGTCTGGCATAGTAGCTGATGAAAGCTGGTTTCAGGAGGTAAGTGAAAGTGCAGATGATACAGTTAGAGAATTTTTAGAAGTGTCAAGAGAAGAGCCCAATGACAATGAGAAAACACAAAATGAAAAACAGGAACAAGAAGAGACAGGTGAAAATGACATGAAAGCATCAAATGACTATGATTCTGATCATTACAGTGAGATAGATGCAAATGACCATGTTGGCAATATAGATACATTAGTAGATGATGCTGATATTGACAATAAGTGTGACAAGGTTTTCACTTTTGCCCCAGGTGAAGGTCAGCACCCTTTAAGTTTATATCAAGATAATGATGCAGAGTACTTATGCTTCCCGTCCATATTTTGTGGCCAGACACCACCTCGAAAGGATGAAAGATTAGTTCCAGTTCATTATAGTGACATTGTAAAATGGGAATTGCGAAGTGTTGACAGGAGAGCTGCACAGTCAGTTCCAAATATATTCTTTAAACACAAAAAGCTACAAATGAAACAAATCAGTGACAAAGTTAACTTAGCTGTTAGAAGGTGTAAAAAGAAAGGCAAAAAAATTACAGCAGCTAGAGATTCAAATTATTTAGATAAACTTGTAAATCTTGATGAAGGCTATTATATATTTCGCCAACTGCGAAACTCACCAGCCTATTTGGAAATGCGCAAGAAAGACATTTTTGCAATGATTAGGCAACTTTCCTTGCCTACTTGGTTTATGTCATTGTCAGCCGCAGATACTAAATGGACAGATCTGTTGAGGATGTTAGCAAAATTGAATGATGGCATTGAATATTCTGAAAAAGAATTAGAAAGTTTGACTTGGCAAGAGAAAACAAAGCTAGTCCAGAAAGACCCAGTTACATGTTCAAGGTACTTTGATCATAGAGTTCAAGAATTCCTCAGTACAATTCTAAAGAGCAGTTGTGAGCCAATAGGAAAGGTGCGTGATTATTTTTATAGAGTTGAGTTTCAGCAGCGTGGCTCTCCTCATATTCATATGCTTGTTTGGGTAGAAAATGCTCCTACTTTAGAAACAAACTCTGAAGACGAAATAATTCAGTTTGTTAATCAGTATCTCACTTGCAGTACTGATAATGAGAAGACAGCAAATCTTGTTAACCTTCAAAGTCACAAACATTCTAGAACCTGCAGAAAAAAAGGTAAACCGATTTGTAGGTTTGGATTTCCATTGCCACCATTGCCGAGAACTATGTTGTTGTATCCTCTTGAAGAGAATGTCGACAAGTACAAAAAGAAGAACATAGAGCTCCAAAAAGCAATGAATGAGTGTAAAGAAACTGAAGATATGACATTTGAGGAATTTCTAGAAAACATTGCTAAAATGGACTTTGAAGACTACATTTGTTGCATCAAAAGCTCTTTGAAAGCACCAAAGGTTTTCTTAAAACGTGATGTGAAGGAAATGAGAATTAATCCATTTAATGAAAACATACTTCTTGCCTGGAAAGCCAATCTTGACATTCAGATTGTTCTTGAACCATACGGGTGTGCATCATATATAGTTGGTTATATAAGTAAATCACAAAGAGGTATGAGTGCACAACTTGATGCAGCTGCAAAAGAGGCTCGAAGAGGAAACCTTGACCTGAAAAAACAAGTCCGGCATATTGGGAATGTATTTTCAAACTGTGTGGAGGTTAGTGCTCAAGAGGCTGTTTATCTTGATCTTCAAATTCCTTTGACAAAGTGCACAAGGGATATTGTTTTCATCAATACATCTATACCAGAAGAAAGAATCTTTCTGCTTAAGCCAAAAGCTGCTCTTGATGAACTTCCAGCTGAATCTACAGATATAGAATCAGAAAATGTAATACAGAGGTATTCTAAAAGACCCAGGCAGCTTGGGAAATTTTGCCTAGCTGACTATGTTTCAAAGATTGACATTACTTATCCAAAAGGAAATATACTACCAAATAAAGTTAATGATACTAATGATGATGACAGTTTTCCAAGTAGCTCTGAGGATGAAGGTCATGAAAGCTTGGATGAGGATAGCAGTCAAAGTTCAGACTTGCTGTTTAAAGCAAAAAATGGAACAAAATACAAGAAAAGAAAAGTCCCAAAAATAATTAGGTATGTTAAATACAACAAGAAAAAGGACCCAGAAAATTACTTCAGAGAGCAGCTTATGCTTTTTGTACCTTGGCGAAATGAACAAAAAGATTTGATAGGTTCTTTTGATACATATGAAGCTCACTATGAGTCTGTCAAGACATTATTGATATCCAAAAGAAATGAGTATGAGCACCATGCTGAAGAACTTGAGCTTGCACGACAGATGATGGAAGCTGAGGAAAGGGACTATGATCAAATTGCACCAAATGCAGAGCAAGAAAATAGGGAGGCAGAAGAAGAAGGGACAGGAGAGTCAGAAAAGTTTGTTTGTTTTAACCCAAGTAGAGTTGTGGAGCAGAGACATTATGATATTGGCATAGAACTACAGTCTACTTGCTCAGTGCCCCCAGTAGAAACTAGTAGCATTTTATTACCAGAAGATGAATACTTACAACTACTCAGAAGTCTTAATTTGAGACAAAGAGAATTCTTTAACCATATTGTGCACTGGATTAAATGTAAAGATGAACCTGTCTATGCTTTTCTAACAGGAGGGGCAGGTGTTGGTAAATCGGTAGTGATTCGAGCACTTTATCAAAGTCTCTTCAGGATTTTGAATTTGAAAGATGGAGAAAATCCAGATGATAAGAGAATTCTGCTGTGTGCATATATGGGCTTTGCTGCTTTTAATATTAGTGGCCAAACCATTTGCTCTGCATTCCACAGGAAAATGTATCAAAAGGGAAGCAATCATCTTTCAGCTGATGAGTTAAATACATTCAGAATTAAGTACAGACATCTGAAAATTATCATTATTGATGAAATATCAATGGTAGGCAACATGACACTAAGCTTTATAGACACTCGTTTACAGCAGCTGATGGGAACAAAAGAAGTTTTTGGTGGTTTAAGTGTTATTGCTGTTGGGGATCTTTACCAGCTTAAGCCAGTAGGTGATTACTTGATAAGTCTTGATTTGAAAAAGGGAGCATCTTCACTGGGAAGGAACTTATGGAAAGAGCTCTTTACAATGTATGAATTGGTTGATATCATGAGACAGAAAGACGACCTAGCATTCGCACAGTTATTAAACCGTCTTCGATTGAATGAAATGACAGAGGAAGACAAACAAAAGCTACAGACACGTGTTGTTGATCGTGAAACTGGTGACTATCCAAAGGATGCCCTTCATTTGTTTGCGCAGAATTATTATGTAGACCAACACAATGACACTATTTTGAGTCAGTTGCCAGGAGAAAAGTATGTGATATCATGCCATGACAGTGTTGTCTCAGCACACATTCCTGCCAACAGGCACCAGTCCTTGATTGATAAGCTCCCAAAGGACTATGGACAAACAGGCCAGCTAAAGAAGTCATTGACAGTAGTTGTTGG
Organism: Rugalucina vietnamica; assembly: GCA_964017185.1. Taxonomy (NCBI): domain Eukaryota; kingdom Metazoa; phylum Mollusca; class Bivalvia; order Lucinida; family Lucinidae; genus Rugalucina; species Rugalucina vietnamica. The sequence goes on along the minus strand of OZ024873.1, from coordinate 30,240,751 downwards.
AATGATTGTTGTTCATACAGCTAATGTAGATGTAGAAGACGGTTTAACCAATGGTGCTACTGGTGTGGTTAAACACATCGACTTCAGGTGGATGGAAGGAACAAACCGTCCTAGCATTATTTGGGTATTGTTTGATGACCCTCGGGTTGGTAGAGCAACACGTGAGAAAAACAGGAAACTTTACAACTCAAGCATTCATGCAGACTGGACACCTGTATTTGAAACACAGCGAACATTTATACATAACTACAAAACATTTCAGAGAAGCCAGTTCCCAGTGACACCAGCTTCAGGAAAAACAGTCTGGAAAGCTGAAGGTGCAACAGTTGACAAGGTAGTTGTTGATTTGTCCCAGCAGCCTATAAGGAAAATACCACACGTTCACTATGTTGCATTTAGTAGAGTGAAAAAGCTGGAAGATTTATATATACTGAATATGAATGAAGCTGCTATGGCGCTAGATGATGATGTGAATGTAGAGATGCAAAGGCTACGCACAGATGCTGCCCTAGAACTGTGTTATGTTCCTCTGTATAAAATCGGATCAGACAAAACCAAAATCGCATTCAATAATGCTAGATCCTTGCATAAACATTATAGGGAAGTTCAATTTGAACCAAATGTGTTGGCAGCAGATATCATTGGATTTGCTGAAACAAGATTATGTAGTAGGGATGAAAATGTACATTTTGCCCTGAAACGGTACAGACTTATAAGACTTGATGACACAGTAAAAGAGACAAACAACAGACCATATCATGGACTTGCATTGTATGTAAAGGAGTACTTGCAGATCCAGAAAGTTGTGAAAATGCAATGTAAGTCATTTGAATTCATATTCACGGGCACATTCAGCAGTCAACGAGGTTATGCTCAGGTTGTTGTGTTGTACAAATACCCAAAAAGTTCACAAACTGATTTTAGAAATGATATTCACTGTCATCTTAGGCCAGTTATAGATCTGGATGCTAAATTAGTCATATTAGGGGACTTCAACATACAGATAGATTGTGCCAGTACAGGATTTGTGGATTTTGTGGAGACATTATTTGGATGTATGCAACATATTAAACAATGTACAACTGACTCTGGATCAATACTAGATTTGATATTTTCAAATTCTGAAGGATTTTGTGATGTCATTGAGGCTTATTGGTCTGATCATAAACTCATATATTGTGCCTTAGACAAGTAGATATTCAAATGATAAATGGCAAATTCATAATCCCACAAAGATGGAAAGCTGAATTTTTAATGAACTAAATAGTCTTATTTACTATGGTTAGCTATTAAATTGTTACTTGGTTCAGATAATCACTATGCCTCTAAAAATTTTTCAACTTGTATAGCATTACAAAGTATAGAATTGAAGAGAAAAATTGCAGGGCGTAACCCCACTAGGTTAAATTTGGTGGCTTAGCAAGTTTTGGGGTTGCCACCTTTTTTTTTTTTTTTTGTTTTTTTTTGTTTTAATTTTCTTTAAATATTCTCAAATAACAATGCTGGAGAGAATAGATGATAAACACTAGGATAATTTCTCACTTTTTTCACATTTGAGTGAGAAATTATCCTAATGTGTTCTTTTTTATTCTTTTTTATGTACGAGTCAAATTCTAACTTTTTTTGTAATGCATTCTCAAATTAGACATAGAATTAATGAAACTGTGACTATAACATCATGTTTAAATAGAATCTCAAATATACAGTAAACTACTGATTTCAGTAAAAGGAAGCAGTTTGATGCATTGTAAAAATTTTATTGTAATGATACGGTGAAAACTGTTATAGCAAGTGCTTTATAGTTTTATATAAAAATGTATAAATGTTTGGCAAGCAGATATGCTTTGTTACAGGGTTCTGCAAAAGGATATTATTACATTGTGATGAACAGCGAGTGGCAGTGCTTTTTTATTTTAAAGAATCTGGATAATAATGGATGGCTGTGAGTTTTGGACAGATTCTCATGTTGCTCCACAAAAGTATAGTTACATAGAGCTTGATTCCGTGTTGATTATGATGTACATCATAATTAAAAGAATGTATAATTTGCAAATATGTATATGGTATACAGATTTAAATGAAAATGAAGATCTTGAAAATGATAGATTGAAAAAATAATAGAAATATCCTATCAGTGCATGTATTTGTATTTTGTTGTGTAAAAACTTGCATACAATCTTATGTTCATTGACAAGTTCATGATCATATTATCCAGTAATAATGTGACATTACTTTACCTATTTTCTATGTTGTGGTCTGCTTTGTATAATTTTTAGATTAAATTAAACTGTACCATTACATTGGTTTTTTACAAGTATCTATTTTAGTCAGAGAAATGTAATAGCATAATTTCAGTCTTTGAATGTTTTCCAAGTCTTAATGTTATAGACACAGTCTCATGACTTCTACATCTATCAATCAAGATTCAGGATTAAGTTTCTTCATATTTTTTCTCTTCATTTTATTTTAAAGATTGTCATTAGATTACAATAGCTCTCATTTGTGTAGTATTTTTGTGTTTTATTTATAAGTGTGTAATCTTAATGGATTTTAATAGAAAACTATAAGAATCAGTGTAGTATGAGTATAGATATTAAAAGTATTGGATAAAGAAACTAGTTGTTTTCACTGAAACTCCAATTGCAGCAACTAATTTGGCTTGCCTGGGAAGCACTGTTGAAATGGTGACACTTGGTTGATTCTGACCTATTGATTACAAAGTTGAATATGAAAGGACAGACAAGTACCGGGCTAGTAGAAGGTATTAAAGCAATGATCATAACTGGCACAATGAGAACAAAGTCTAAAAAACACATAGCAAACAACCAAATTTACAAATAGGTACTGATACAAGGACAACATAATATGGTAAGCAGGGTGAACAGCTGTTTCCCAAAAGGCTATCAAACTCCACACCGAAACATAATTAGAGAGAATCACAGTAAAAGTACAATCTTTGAATGCTCATCAATATAAGTTTACTGTAATTTAGGTTTAACTAGGTGCTTAATATTATGTTAAATTAGAACTGGCACAATTTGAAGGAAATACAAATCATTCATGAGATTTGATCATTTGATTTCCTGTTTTATGTTCCACTCAATAGCTAAAGGCATTTACGCAAGACTGGAGAAACTTGGAATTGAACCTGGAATCTTGAGGAGTAGCTTAACAAACATGCTTTGGTTGCACATGAACTTCCTCCCAGAACAGTTGATGGCTTTCTATTAGTGTTTTATATGAAAAACCTCAGGTGAGCGTTTGCAGGACCATTGGTCCTCTGGTTTTAAGATGACTGGTGAGGCTGAGAGGTTATGCTGGTAGCATTTGGATACTTGCACATGTAGCTGTTTAAATAATGGTTTTTTTGGTATATATACTAACGCTAAATATCTAGAATGGTGTATCAGTCTACTTTGCAAATCAGGAAATAAACTATATATGAGCCGCCTCGTGGGAAAACCAACAATGTGGTTTCCGAACAGGCCCGACACAAACCGGCCTGTACAAGCACAGAAAAGAGCTAGAAGCTTGAAATTTTGGATTTAAGTAGAAGAGGAATTGTACTATCCGAGTGGCGAAAACAAAGGCGCTGATCAGCTTCGCGATTACCACGAAGCTTATCTGCGTCTTTGTTTTCGCCTATGCAGATTGTTGGTTTTCCCCATGAGGCGGCTCATATACTAACGCTAAACATTTAGAATGGTGTATCAGTCTACTTTGCAAATCAGGAAATAAACTATATATATTGGTACTAACACAGAAATAGAGGTTAGGTGCATTTTTGTTGACCAGAAAACCAGTCTGTAGTATTATCCCAAATCAGACGTTTCAAACTGTACTGTCACTTGTGCATTCAAAATTGTTACATATTTACTGAAAGGTAAAATAGATATGAGCTACAGCATAAGAAAACCAACAACATACTTTAAGTTCGGAAATTTTCGCAAGAGTTATTTCGCGAATTTTCCATTTCTGAATTATTAGCGAGTTCTTGAATTCGTGAGGGTGTACCGTGCAGTCTATAAAGCTTATAGAAATTCTTTATTAGCGAGAACTTTATTTTCGCGAGGCAACGAATTGGCATTAGCAAAAAACAAGTTCTCGCAAACATTACATAGACATGCATAGATGAAAACAAAGGTGCAGATCAGCTATGCAGATCAGCTGTGCAGTAACTGCACAGCTGATCAGTGCCTTTGTTTTTGGCCCATAAAAAGTATGATGCCTCTTTTCACTAAATCTGAAATTTTAAGTTTCTAGCTTGCTTCTTTGAATGTACAAGCCGGTTTGTGTCGGACCTTGTCGGAAACACTTTGAATGGGAAGATTCCACTATTTGATGGTATGTGACAGTTACCATTTTAGGAAAACAATCACAATAAAAATGCACATAATCTTCTTGGCTTATCAATATAGGGATCAAATATGATTTTCCATTCATTAACATTCGCTAGGTCCCTCGGGGAGTGTTGAAAACCTCGGGCTAAGCCCTCGGTTTTCAACACTGCCCGAGGGACCTAGCGAATGTTAATGAATGAGAAAATCATTTTTGATCGCTATTATTGCATAAATTCTGCAGAAACGAAAGAAATAAGGTGCAGAAAACGAAAGAAACATGGTTCACTATATTTTACAGCCTCATCACATTTTCATACGCGTAAAAGCTGTAGTTTTTATGCTCGTTCCGGGCGGACTTGAGTTTCTCATTTCTAGCATGTGCTTTACGTGGCGCCTGGTAACGAGCATAAGTAAAAGCCATGTATTAACAGCATGTGCGCGCGTGAATTGCAATATTAATGCATGGCTTTCTCTTCATTAATAAACGGCTGTTAATATCGTGTGACACAGGTATTTATGCAATAAGAGAGTATCATGTATAGGGTAACCGTAGATATTCCTGTAGAAACCACAAGGGTTTGGCGAATCTCTTTAATAGAAATCAAGATAAAGTGGATTGTATTCGAGTATATCTTAACATTGATTCAAAGTATGCAAGGCAAAATTTGTCCAACAAATTAGTATGCAACCAAGTTGCTGATAAGACCTAAATGTAAAATAGACTTTATTGCAGTCAAATAAGTACCCTGCTATGAGGCAGATTTTGCATGATTGCATATTTTGAAACAGAACTAACACAACTGTATCTTTATTTAAAGATTCTTTTTGAGACCTGTCATATAATAACCTGTGTTTTGTGTTTGCCAAGTATAAACATTTTATACTTTTCTTCCACGTATAATATTTTTCTTCCAGTATTAATGGTTTATATTCTTGTTGATATATGAGCCTCCTCATGAGAAAACCAGCAATCTGCATATGCGAAAACAAAGACGCAGATCAGCTTCGCGGTAACCGCAAAGCTGATCAGCGCCTTTGTTTTCGCTACTAGGATAGAACAATTCCTCCTCTACTTAACTACAAAATTTCAAGCTTCTAGCCATCTTCTGTGACGGAACAGGCCAGTTTGTGTTGGACCTGGTCAGAAACTACATTGTTGGTTTTCCCACGAGGCGGCTCAATTATTAAACATAAACTTTCCAATCCAGTTCTCTAGTCAAAACATTGCTGTCAGCTAATGTCTTCTAAATACATGTACCAATTGATGGAGAGAGAAAAAAAGATTCAACTATGTTATGTTGCATAACAGCCATATGACTTAACACTGAATATCATCTGCTTTACTGGTGTGCAAATATTGTCAGTGAAAAGCTCTACACATATCCAGAGTAATAAAGATAAACTTGTCCAGAAAATTTAGACTTGAACTTATTTTCTATCTTCTTACCAATGACGGTTGCATTAAAAGTTAAAATGATGTATACTGAAATCAGTTGCCACAATAATCAGTGCGACATGTTCAGGTTCAGGAAAAGTGTTTTGGGGCTGATATGACCAGATGTTTATCATGTGAGCCTTCGCATGAGAAAACCAACACTTTTCAGGCCCAACACAAACTGGCCTGTACAATTACAGCAGCAGGCGATAGGCTTGGAATTTTGGATTTAAGTAGAAGAGGAATTGTACTATCTGCACAGCTACTGCACAGCTGATCTGAGCCTTTGTTTTCACATATGCAGATTGTTGGTTTTCTGGTGCGACAGCTCATTACATTTTGTTTGTCTTTTCAGTTTTAGTGTTAGCCAAGACAGACCTCCAAAAACTTTAATTAGAAAGAAAAGCCTCCATTGAAAGTGTATGAATGATGCATTTAAAATTATACAAGCCATGTCGCAAGAAAATGGGTCTTCGGGGTTTCCTACCAGGTCTGACACAAACCTACCTGTGCAGTCTCAGAAATAGACTAGAAGCTTAAAATTCGGGTTTAAATGGAAAAAGGATGCACTATCCGAGTAGCACAAATAAAGGGGCTGATCAGCACAGCTGATGTGCTCATTTGTTTTCTTATAGGTGAAAAGCTGTTTTTCTGGTGTCGCAGCTCATATATGTGACATTCTCTGAGATTTTGGGTCTTGTGGAGGAACGATGTGTCAGCACAAAACATGAATTAAAGTCTAAATCACAAAATTACATGTGGTGTTAATTGGTTTTTAGCACATTTGGGCACTACTTTCAAAACAATGTCAAATAAGAAAGGTTCAAAATTTCCAGCAATAGGTTCGAAATTTCTGATTCTCTAATATCTAGCCATCACTTACTTTTAAAAGACAGCAGAGCATGTCACTATAACTCAGTTTAACAAATGCTTTTCCAAGTCCAATTAATTTCTTAATCAATTAAAAAACCCAAGATGCAAATTGAGGATGGTGCACATTCTCAATTTTTCTCATTTATCATTATTAAAGCTTTTGGAAATGTACTATAAACATATTAATGCTTACAAAACTGCTAAAAACTAAATTTTCGACTTTTGTCTCCACTATGAAGACCCAAAATGCCAGATAATGTCACATATGAGTGCCACCTCAAGGGCTTAGAAGCCTTTAGCTACTCACACTTTAAGCCCAGGGTTGCAAGTTTGAGCCCAGGCTTTTCCAATCTTTCAGATGAGGCTTTTAAATTAAAGTCCTGCCTCCATATGACCTTAGCTGTTACATAGGGTTTAATGGGCAGCTTAGATTGAGACTACTGTCATTATTCATTACGAAAACATGCCCATGCAATATACAGAGATTTTTATAGTTGTGAAAAATGAAAATTTTCAATAGAAAACTTTTGATATTTTTCTTATTTTTGCTCAAAACATAGTTTGTGGGTACTCGTTAGAACCGCCTCGCCGAGGCGGTTCTAACGAGTACCCACAATCTATGTTTGGGAGCAAAAATAAGAAAAATAGGTATACCCTTGCATACCCCAGTTTTGCTATATAAAAGTGGGGTTTAAGGGGGTATATATGTCACGGACATGTTTTCCTCATGTGCTTAGTCAGAAGTGCCCAAAACCTAATTGAATTTAGTGAAATTATTCTTAATCTTATTTTTGCTCATCTGCAACAGAGTCATGAAATAATGTACCATTAATGTGCATTTTAAGAACTCAAGAGTACATGTATAGACCTTTTTATGATAAAGTTTGAACATACAGGATTAGGTTACAATATGGGATGTAAGGACAGAAAGACCAGGTCCCGAGGTTATGAAACTTTTTTCTTGCTCAACTCAGTTGAGCATAAAATTTAAACTGCTCATAAATGACAAAATAGCGCAAATAAATTGAAATTTAAGGTTTAGATCACCAAAGCCTGTAATTTATCCTGCATATAAATGTTAAAATGCCAACAATTGTTGGCATATTAACATTTATGAGCAGGATGAATTTTAGTCTCATCTGAGTTGAGCATGAAAAAAGTTTTATAAACTCGGACCAGGAATTGATCCAATTAGATTTAATCCTAAACCAGACACCAGGCGGGAAAGAAATGAAACCTTCATATTATACCCTGAATTGTATACAAATGAGCCACTTCATGGGAAAACCAACAATTTGCATAGGCGAAAACAAAGGCGCAGATCAGCTTCGCGGTAACCGCGAAGCTGATCAGCGCCTTTGTTTTCGCTACTCGGATAGTACAATTCCTCTTCTACCTAAATCCGAAATTTCAAGCTTCTAGTTCTTTTCTGTGCTTGTACAGGCCGGTTTGTGTGGGACCTGTTCGGAAACCACATTGTTGGTTTTCTCACGAGGTGGCTCAAATGTAATACCTGACAGTGAAGACACTGACAAGACAGATGGTCTAGAAACTGTCCAGTTCAACTCAACTAGGAGCTGACTTATTTGTATCTGCAATTTCAGCTTTAATTTTCTTATTAGAAAGTTTAGTTAATTGTTTGAAGGTTATGTTAACCTAAATGGCTGTTTTGTAAAAAGTATGTATATCTTTTCCTATGAATATTTTCCAAGTGACTGTGTCGTTCATATTGTGTGTTTACAAACATGTATATTTTTGTATCATATGGCAAGAATATTAATACATTTACAATTTTATAAGAATTTTTTTTTAGTGTATATGAGATGTACATTTACTTTTGTCAATAAACAAGAGTCTAACACTCTAAACAATGTCCATAATTGATTGTTAACTGTTTAGTATTTTGAAGTTTATTTTGAAAGAAATGTTAGTTTAGTGCACAAGAACTATTATTTACATTATTCCATACTGAACGACACTTCCAACGCTACCGATAGAGTTTTTGCTATAATTTGAAAACTATTCAAGATATTGAAACGAAAATTGCAGGGATGATAGCAAAATTCATGAGACGTGTACTGAAGGCAAAATCATGCCAGTATACATTTATTAAGAAACATCCCGGGCGTTTAGACAAACCACACCTCATTTTCAAAAGTCGCAAAACTCGAGGGATTAAACAAAACATTATTTCAGCAATAAACCTTTAATTTATTGCTATACTGTATTTCTTTTTGTACATGCATCTTTTATCCATGAAAAAAGAAAACAGAACAACAAACAAAACAATTGAAACTAAACTATCACAGCAAAATATTCATCTGATCAAATTACCTAGTTAGGCTGCCATTTACTCAAATGACAGCTGCCCAACAATTACAGCACTACGCCTCGAAACCATGTACCGCATACAAGTACGCTGCGCTATACCCTTCCACCTATACCTTAGAAATTGCTTAAACTGTATAACATTAGCAGGGTACCGTCTCGTTACTACACAGCTGTTAATGTCCCAGGTATGGGACAGATATGGTCGATTCGATTTAGTTCAGTGATTTGGATGGCTAAAACATTAACTCTGTTTGCTTGCAGAAGGTTTACAGTATTGCGTGCTGTATGAGACGTCGCAACGTCATGCATCAGATGCATACCCCTGTGAGTCTGTGCTTATGATTTGTTTTTCTGAGAACTGTTCTTCCTTTCATGTGCTGTGGCAAAAAGAGAAAACAAAACGAGAAGGAAATATGGAGGAACTGTTGTAACGATCTTTGTTCCCTACACATGGTTTTGTGACTTTTGAAAATGAGGAGTGGACAACGGCCTGGGGCGCTTCTTCATAAAAGCCTGATGTCACAATTTTGCTTTCAGTACACGTCTTAGGAATTTTTCTATTGTCACTGCAAATTTCATTTCAATATCTTGTGTAGTTTTGAAATTATAGCAAAAACTCTATTGGTAGCATTGGAAGTGTCGTTAAGTATATTTTATTTATTTCTAGGTGTGTCCCCCTGACCCATCATTTTCTTTCGTCAATGTGTGTTTTTCACATTCACATAACAAATAAAAGTGGCGTTCTCGGTCAAGTGGGGAACAGGGTCAGTAAGGCTTATAGGTCAGTAATGTATAACTTTCTTGAATATTCCTTGAAATAAAGTAAGCACAGTTGTTATGGACAATTTGTAAGACATCAAATGTAGAATTGTAAACATTCATGGTCATATTTTTTGTCAAACACAGCAGGGGTTGACATAAGTGGGTGCCGGAATGCCCAATTCGGGCTGAATCTGCTGCGGGAAAGTTAAAATTGTCAGCAGTAAGTGCGGGGGGGCTGGATAAAAAATCGGGCTGATTCTGTTTCTCTATCATGCTGATAGAGACTGTTTTGTTCTGACAGAAAAGTACTTTTTATGCCCCCAACTTTTTCCCCCAACTTTGAAAAAGTTGGAAGGGCATATTGCTTTCGGCTTGTCTGTGTGTGTGTGTGTGGGGGGGGGGGGGGGGGGGGGGGTGCGTCTGTAAACTTTTGAACGGTGAATGCTAGGGTTTTGAAATTTCATATGCACATTCCTCATGAGAAAATAGTTGACCCGTATTTTTTTCATGTCCGAGTTATGCCCCTTTTCTGAGTTATGTCCCTTTGAAAACAAAATTTGAACATCTTGTGTTCAAGATATCTCAACAAGTATTCGAGCTAGAGCCTTCATATTTGTTATATTGGTTGGGTCTGAGGAGTAGATCACCTGATTAACTTTTGAGAACTTTACTGCAAATTTTGACAAAATTATGGAATTTTTTAATTTTATTTTTTCAGTTTTTCCAGTGAAATTTGACACTTTAAACGGTGAATGCTAGGGTTTTGATTTCATATACATATTCCTCATGAAAAAATAGTTGACACAATCATATTTTTTTTTTCATGCCCAAGTTATGCCCCTTTTCTGAGTTATGTCCCTTTGAAAACAAAATTTGAAAATCTTGTGTGCAAGATATCTCAAAAAGTATTTTAGCTAGAGCCTTCATATTTGGTACACTGATTTTAGCTGAGGAGTAGATCACCTGATTCACTTTTGATGACGTTAGGTCAAATTTTGACAGAATTATTGAATTCTGAAATTTTTATTCCATTTTTAAGTGTGCATCTGTTATCAGTGTTAGTCCTCATGTTTGTTATTTGTGCCCAGGTCAACTCTGTTTGCTTACATGATTTTCATAAAAAATAATGAATTAAATGCCAGGTTAGAGGCAAGCATACAGTTGGGGGCACCGTGTTTTACATTTTCTTTGCTTCCTTCTTTTGTGGTAGTGTACGATATGTACTGTTTGCTTTAAGTCATTTTTTTCTGAGAACTTTGGTGCCTTCAGGACTAATTCAAAATTTTGTGTGTGTGTGTGTGTGTGTGGGGGGGGGTGCAAGCAGAAATAATATCTAACTTGGATGGGGGGGGGGGGGCAAGCTGCAGCAAAATCCAGCTTGCCCACCGGCAAGTGCTTCTCAGATTCTTATGTCAATCCCTGAACTGGTGGCAGTGTGAGAATATTATTTAGGTTTTGTAGATGTATAAATAAAGATACAGTATATGTTTAGAAGTAAACTTGCTTTCAATCTTATGTGCATTGCATGAAGAGAATATTTATTGTAACATTTTTCCATGCTCAATTTGAAAGAACATAAATCTTCCAATTGAAAACAATGTAGTTAGAATGAAAGCAAGTTTATTGGCTTTTCAGATTTATCAGATTTATAGCTTCTTTGTTTGAAGCCCACAATACTGTATTTTAAAATTTCAAACACATAACACTGCCCTGGCCTTTTAGGGCTGTGAGAAATAAATTGGACGTGTCTCCAGACAAAGCTGTGTTTCAATTGACCAATTTTAGTGACATTAGCTTTATTTACTGGATGTAAAGTAAAACTCTTTGTTGTTTCATGTAAAGCTCATTTTATACCATTTGTATATATACAAGATGAAATTTATGTTGTGTTTCTTGTACATGTATAGTATTCATAGTATACTGAACAACAAAATTAATTAAAAAGCACTGCACTATTTTACCAAATATTGCTAGTGTTTACATCCCATGGTTAACTCACATTCAATTGTAACCCATAAAATCGAGAATGTTTGCGTCTTTTGAATTGTTTCAGCAGTGCATCAAATGTACAGGAATTTTACACAGAAAATCAGCTGAAGTTGATGAACCAATTTTGTAAATTTGATTTTGAGCAATTTTACAAAATAAGCTCAGATATAAAGATAAAGATAGACCCCACTTTTATGTAATAAAAATGAGGTGTACAGGGGTGTACCTATTTTTAGCTCACCTGAGCCGAAGGCTCACAAGGTGAGCTTATAGGATGGCCATGCTCCGTCGTCCGTCCGTCCGTCCGTCATCCGTCCACAATTTCAAAGATCTTCTCCTCTGAAACCGCATGGCCAATCAAAGCCAAACTTCATGTGGAGCATCCTTAGGAAGGGGGAACAAAAGTTTATATAAATGGTTCAGGTCACATGACCAAGATGGCCGCCATGGCTATAAATAGCAAAAACCTTTAAAAATCTTCTTCTCCAGAACCAGAAGGCCTATGAATTTGAAACTTGGCATGAAGCATCACAGAAAGAAGCTCTACAAAGTTTATATAAATCATGACCCTGTGATTTCCTTGACCTATTTTACGGCAAGGTCAACTTAGGTCGCCAATGCATTTGAATGGGGAAAAAAGGTAAAATGCTATTAAATGGGTAAAACTTACTGGGAATAGGCAAATAGACAGAAAATTAATGTTTGTGGAAAAATTTTGGCGCCTGGGGGTTGTCTGCCCTTGCCCCGGGGCTATATACATGTATATTTGCATAATATTGAAACATCTCCTCTGAAACCGCTTGGCCAATCGAAGCCCAACTTCATGTGGAGCATCCTTAGGAAGAGGGAAAAAAATGTATATAAATGGTCCAGGTCACATGACCAAGATGGCCGCCATGGCTATAAATAGCTAAAACCTTTAAAATCTTCTTCTCCAGAACCAGAAGGCTGATGATTTTGAAACTTGGTGTGAAGCATCTGGGAATGGAGCTTTACAAATTTTATATAAATCATGACCCTGGGATGACCTTGACCTATTTTAGGGCAAGGTCAGCTTAGGTCGCCCATGCATTTGAATGGGAAAAAAATAGGAAAATGTCATGTAATGGCAGAAAACTTGCTAGGAATAAGCAAATGGACAGAAGATGTATGCTTATGAAAATATTTTAGGCCCAGGGGTTGTCTGCCCCTGCCCCGGAGCTATATACATGTAGATGACCATAATATTCAAACAGCTTTTCCTCAGAAACTGCTTAGCCAATCAAAGCCAAACTTTATGTGGAGCATCCTTAGGAAGAGGAAATGAAAGTTTATATAAATGGTCAAGGTCACATGACCAAGATGGCCACCATGGCTATAAATAGCAAAATATTTTAAAAATCTTCTTCTTCAGAACCAGAAGGCCTATGATTTTGAAACTTGGCATGAAGCATTAAGGAACGGAGGTCTACAAAATTTGTATAAATCATGACACTGGGATGACCTTGACCTATTTCACAGCAAGGTCAACTTAGATCGCCCATGCATTTGAATGGAGAAAAATTGTTAAAATGTCATTTGAAGGACAAAACTTGCAGTTAATTGGCAAAAAGCCGCAAATGGACATTTGATTTGAAAAAGACATTGACTCCAGGAGTTATTCTGACCCTGCTCTAGGGTTATATACATGCATTGTACCATTCTAGTCTAACAAGTTTATTGGTACATGTATATATCTCAGGTCTCAGGTGAGCGTTTTACACTCTGGTTCTTTAAAATCATTTTTGATCCAAAATACAGATTGTGGGTACTCTACAATCCATGTTTTGAGTAAAATGAAGAAAAATCTCAACTTGAATTTTTCACTTGAAAACATTCATTTTTTTACAGCTTGACTTCAGGATTTTTGAAGGATGCAAAACATTTCTTATGGACTTAAGCAGGAAATCTCCTGTATCTGATACTTTTGGACACTAGTAAAATGATATAAAAGACACAGACATTATCAATCATGTTGGGTTTTTGTTTGATGGGGGTTAAACTTAAAAGAATTTTACAATTCTTTAAATTGACAATTGCAGTGGCTCTTAACTAATTTTAATTAGAATATTTTGTGTATGTATAATGAATGTCTTGAAAGTTCAGTTTTGCTTTGTTTTGGTTTGCTTGTTTTGTTTAAGTTGTTATCCAAGCAGCTGACTGCACTACATATCTTTGTTATGGAATTATACTGATTTTGAGATGCTTTTATATGAATGTTTTATGTATATACAAGAAAGTATTTGGAATAAATATTTTTGCATAACAGTTTTGTCTTTGTTTCAAATAACATACCAGTCAGTGTTTAGCTTCTCCATCAGGAAAACATGTCCGTGAAATGTATACCCCTTTAAACCCCATCGTTATATAGAAAAACTGGGGATTGCATGGGTATACCTAATTTTCTTATTTTTGATCCAAAACATATATTGCCGGTACTCATTAGAACCTCCTCAGCCGTGTACCCATAATGTATGTTTTGAGCAAAAATGTTAAAAATATCAAACGTTTTCCGATGAAATTTTCAATTTTTGCTTCTGGAAAAAATCTCTGTATATTGCATGGGCAAGTTTTCATAATACAAAATGAATGAATTCTTGAATCTCAACACGACAGCACTGAATGTTGAGACCAGTGTACATGTTATTGCATTTTAATCGCACAATGCAATATTTTTTTCACTGTCATTTTACCGCTTCCTTCTTGGGCTAGAATGAAAATAAGTTGCTGCAGAAATATATGGATTTAAAAAGACTCGGATATTTAAACATAATCTGTGAAATTGCCGTGTCTATCAGTCTGCAGTGCCAGTCATGCTAGGCAGACTCACATGCTGATAAGCTAATAACCTGCATTTTTCCTGTATGATAGATGAATTCCAGGGATTCTTGTGATAAAATTGGAAACTCACTGTTTCACTAGTATAGTGGACGCATTATTTGCATCGGTGGAGGCGGGAGAGGAATGAATTAACAACAAACAAGTTTAAACATGTTACTACAAAATCTTTTCAACAAATGAAGCAATGAAATATGCAATATGCATTAATCAAAATCTTCACCTGACAAATTAAGACTTTTACACTTTGCAGTTCTTAACTCATTTAAGCCTGGCGTCCCTTTTGTGGGACATAGGCAAACAGCATAGCCCCAGATGTGACGCCGCAGAACGCGGCGTCCCATCTGGGGCTATTCTGTTTGCATAGAGAAATTTCATCAAAAAATGAGATAAAAATTAAAAATCACTCCTAACGCCCCTAAAAATGAAAGTGGACTCTCCCAAATGATAATGATGGGAGAATCCATTCGTCAAATATGGGTTAAACTGCTTTGATCCTATAACAGTTTCCTAAATCACAACAGTTATCACAACATAGGAACACCCCTATGTGCAGTCTGGAAACACGTGTGAGCCAACCAGTCCTTAATAGCCGCCTCTCGTGATTTCTTCTCTGAACTAGGACACAAAAATGGCGGGAAATTATATGTTTCTATTTTTTCATCAGTAGCTATTTCATCAGTTGGGGCTTGCTTTTCAGCATCCACTTTATTTACATTTTCAACATTTTCTGTTTTATTTTCTGTTTTACATAATTCCTGTTGACTGGTTCTTTTAACCAGTGGTGCTACATTAGGTCCCTGTTTCTTACGGTCCCTGGGGCTGTTAGTGTCCAGATTAGCCTGTTCTTGGTCTGAAATATCACTAGTAATGGTAGCATCATCCACCCAACAATGTGGACCTTTCAGTTTAATCCTTTCATGCACCGGTTTGGCCCCTGGGTCTGGTTCTGAGCTTTTAGGTCCTTTCCTGAAAAAAGGGTGTCAATGGAAAATGAGATTCAAAAATTTTATTTACCTCTTTACATTTGTGTCGTGAAGCCTCAGAGATCAGCTGGCTAGCCTTCACCCCGCTCCACTTCGCTTCTTTGCTCCACTTCCGCATATAAAACACAGATGGGAATATCCCATCTAGAAGCCTCACAGAGGTGCCACATTTAAAAAGCACTCAAATACTGTTTTGAAATAATGCTATGAAATCTATCTGTAATACTGCTCTCACATATACCGAATTTCCCTTGCGAATGCCCTTCCGAATGCAATTTTGAGCAAATTCGCATTATTCGCTAGAAATTCGGAAGCATTCGGTAGCATTTGTAAGCATTCGGAAGCATTCGGTGAAAATTTCGAGTCGTTGCAAAAATTAGGAACATGTTCCTAAAATTCGCAAAGAAATCATATTCTTAAAATATTCGTAAAGAATTCGTAAACAATTCGGATTGATTGCAAGACATTTGTAACACTCGCAAGCCCTTTGCAAGGATTCTGTAGCATTAAATTCTATTGAGTTTTGATGTCCGTAAAGAATCGCTAGTGAATCGCAACATTTTCACATTAAAGGCTCAGTTTTTAGCATAGTTTATTTATTCTGGCCCTATCCTTCAAGTAAAGGCCATTATTTATGGTGTTTGGCGTTAAGCTATCCACCAATGTATGACAGACAATTAAAGACCCGTGAAATTTTCGTTTGCCCGGTAAAATTATCTTTTTTATTGTGTAAATCGCAATTTGAGAGAAACAACAAAGTGGTGTGTGTTTCAAGAGTAGACTTGGACCAATAATGACATATTTTGCCATGCCCCATGGCATTGTGGGTGATTTCGTTTTATATTGATATCATTGGCTACAATGTTTGCGAATGAGTAAAAAATCAAAAGAATTCGGCAAGCATTCTCTACACATTCGCTTCATTTGTAAGGTGTTTGCAAGACGTTCGTATTATTTGTAACGGCATTTGCAAGCGTTCGGAACATTCGTAAGGCATTTTCAAGAATTCGGTAGTGAGCATGGCAATCAGTCGCAACATTCTGAAGAAATTTGTAAGCCTTTCGCAAGCATTCTTAACGCTTTCGCAAAGACATCGTTTTGTACAAGCCCCGCCCCGTCCATTCGCATCATATTCGGTAATTTCAGCGCGAATTTCAAATTTTAGGATTCGCAAGGGATATACGGTATATGTGAGAGCAGCATAACTTGTATAATATTTATTTTTTTATTTTTTTTTTTTTTTTATTTTTTATTTTTTTTTTTTTATTCAGTTTTACATCCCTTTCAAGATTATTTCAGCTCATATGAGACGGGCCAATCAGTAGGTGGGGCGAAAACGGGAGAACCCCGAGAAAAACCACCTGACACACCCGCAAGCAGAACATGGCTTGTCTCACATGTGGCCAGAGCGGGGCTCGAACCCACACCAGTCACAGCGGTGAGATGATCGAATGGTTAAGTGCGGTAATGAATAATATTTATGGAAAACCACAGATACTTGGGGTTACTGTTTAGATTTTTCAAAAAGCTAATACTTGTACTTTTTTTAAAAAAAAACTTATACTTATATTTTTTTTCTTCATTTAGCTTTTCTGCATTAGTCCTGACCTTAAACAATCAGAAAAACATGTCTAGAATACATAAAAAGCATTAGAAATACTGATAAGCAATCACTAATGTTTTTTCTTTACATTAGTGATTGCTTATCAGTATTTCTAATGCTTTTTATGTATTCTAGACATGTTTTTCTGATTGTTTAAGGTCAGGACTAATGCAAAAAAGCTAAATGAAGAAAAAAATATAAGTATAAGTTTTTTTTTAAAAAAAGTACAAGTATTAGCTTTTTCAAAAATCTAAACAGTAACCCCAAGTATCTGTGTGGAAAACCGGCAAAATGCTTATCACGTCATAAGAGAAACTTGTTTACATTTTGAAAACATGTCAATGAAAAATGAACAGCAAGTTTGGGCTTTAAAATTGAATATTCTCAGTTAAAAAGTTTTAATAATTTCCTTATTTTGCTCAAAAATTCATTGTGGGTACACATTATAATCAATTCCTCGAGGCAGTTCTAACGAGTAACGTTACTTGTAAACCATGTTTTGAAAAATAACAAAAATGTACATCCCTCCTGTACACCCCAGTTTCACTATAGAATAAAGTGGAGTGTATCGAGGTATTTACATTTATTTCATTGACATGTTTTTTTCTGATGAAAGGTTTGCATCTCCCTTGACTAAATTCTAAATTTAGCCACCCAGGTGATGATCAGAAATTGATCGACTCAGTATCAGAAGATAGATAGTACAGAAGAGCCTCAATTTAGGAAGTGGAAGGAGGCACCTATCACCTATACCTATTGTATTGAGTCGGTGTGCACTGAGCTGATTTGTACATTGATATTCCATATTTAAAATGCGGCTCTTCTTGTCGTACGCTTGTATGCCAAGCATGCATTTAAATCTGAACAGGTTCATATACAGTCTATAGCATCAACAAACACACAATGCACTTTTATACTGCTCAATCTCGACAAATTACTGCAAAATTAACTCTATTGAAGAAATGCAATGCAATCAAATGATTGAGACTGCCTGTGGTTTTACAAAAAGCACAGTATTGCACGTAGGTTTTTAGTATGCCAGAACGTTATAATTTTAATAACAATACTTGAATGACAGATTATTATATTTTTAATGATTATCTATACAATCTTGCGAAACCTGAAATAATTCAAGATATGCCTAATAAATACATGCCAGATTTAATCCTCAAAATCTTTCAGAAATATTTAACAGAATTAAAACTCTTTGATAGCTACAAAAGAGCTCTCCATTTGGAAGTTTTGAAAGATGTGCTCTTTACCCCTGTTATGAATGAAAATTGAAAGTGGAAGAATAAATCTTTATAACTGTAAAAAGCGCCGAATAATTTTGGATCAATATTTATCATATTACTTTAATGCAAAAATTATTAATTCAAGTCCACCTGGTATTCATTAAGAAATGAAATTAAAATAACTTTCAAAACTTATTCAATGCACAACATCTGGTTATGCCGAAATAAAAGTCATGGGAATCTGCTAGATCCTAATTGCATGAGGTCCGTTGTACGCAACAGACCGCTTTTTTGATCCTCACACTGTAACATCTATTATGAGGGCTACATGTCATGAAAACATTGCTATCTAGATTTTCATTTGCCTAGCATTGACTTAAAAGAGTACATGTACCTAGTTGGCAGCGATTAAAACGTCCCCATGAACGAGCGATTGTGCAAGGAAGTGATCTTGCAACTAGATTCAACTCTCCCAGTTTAAAACTGCTGAAGAATGCACTTGTGTAATAAGAATATATATATTTTAAACAACCTAAATGATCATCTAAAATAAGCGCTGGTCAAAGCAACTCTGCAACCGCTGTACAGCTGGCTAGTCAGTCGTAAATAATTGCATTTTGAACATAAATATAAGACAAGTTGCCAAGACAATGTTTAGAAATTGTTTTTGTTTAACGCCCTACCAAAGGCTTTTATAACCAGAAGTCCAAACAAGGCAACCCCGGCTTATAAGGAGAGTATCCAGAGCTTTAAGACTACAAGGAGAGAAACAAGGTGTCAGGTTAATAAAACTGGTGCTTCTAAACATAGGATAAAAAGGTGCAATCGAATAAATAAAAGGGCTTTTGAAGGATATAGAAAGGAAAGGCAACAGAAAAGATCTACACTGCGGTGAAACATTCATCGTCTTATTGCTTCTTTTTAGTGCTTTCCTGAATAGCTAAATTTGTGTTTTCCTGCATTTTCGGGAGTATTCCGGTCGAAAAATGTTTTTCGGTCTTAAGTAACCGAACTACGTCGGCCGGTTTGTGGCTGAACTAAAATAGTGAAATATGAGGATGTGAGGATAGGATTTTCAAGGTGCTACTTCTATATACATTTAAATACAATCTTGATTATTAGTCTATAGAGGGGTTATTATAGATCCAGGGTACACTTCTGGTTATGACAGATAAGGGGATACACTTTGATAACATACTCTTCCTCTGGTTCTTCGAAATGTACATGTGGCCTGAAAACATGTTTAAAATGATATATAACGCAACCGGCACAAAATAGAGTACTCACCAGGAAAACATGCCCGTGCAATGTATACACCCTTGAACCCCGCTTTTATATAGCAAAACTGGGCTATGCAGGGGTATACCTATTTTTCTTATTTTTGCTCCAAAACATAGATTGTGGGTAATCGGGATTGGCGATTCTAACTTGTACCCACAATCTATGTTTTGAGCAAAAAGAAGAAAAAATATCAACATTTTTCAGCTGAAATTTTCAATTTTCAAAGCTCAAAAAATCTTTGTTTATTGCATCAAGTTTTCGTAATGTGTTGACTTTGTTGGACATCTGGAGCATCTGGAATGTCTGTCACAAAGTACATTCATGAAGTTGTCTATGAAATACACAAACTGTGTCTTATCTGCGCAACATTTGTCATATTCTTTGTTCAAATAACAATACATAACATTAAGTAGATAAAGTTTATTTTTAAAGTAAGATTTTTATCTTGATAGAAGTCAGACTTTATTGGAATGTTGCTCTTTTTGAAACACACATGATCAAAATGAATGTTGATGCATAAAACCATAAATGATTTGTCCCATTTCTCCTACTCCCGTTTCGCCTACTCCCCGGCATTTCGCCTACACCAGAAATGGTCACGCCTACTCATTACAATATGTATGACAAGATAAGAATGTTTTTTTAAAGCATGCTAGTATGCATTTAATTATGCAAAATCATTGTTTAGTTTACCATAGAAAAATGAACTATGCATTTTTATCTATTAATTATTTTTTAAAGAAAATGATTATTTAAAGGGATTGTGCAAACATATAAACATAGCAAACTCATTAATTATTGATCAAAATCGAATTCATTTTTACTTTAAAATTTAAAACATAAACACCATTCACATATTCAATAGAACTAAATGATAATAAGGTTGAAAAAAGAAAAAGAAAAAAAAAAATGTTTGCTAACAAAAATAACAGAGTAGGCGAAACGGGAATTCATTAAATGCCCAGAGTAGGAGAAACGGGAGCAGGCGAAATGGGAATAGGCGAAATGGGAGTAGGCGAAACGGGACCAAATCGTATCATCCACGGATTGCAAGAATTGATGTGGACAGATATACGGGTAGAATATTTTACTTTTTTGTGATTGGCTGTTGATATACATTTCACATTAAGTTACATCATGTACATGCAAATACAGGTCTACGATACACTTTTTCCAGATACGATACGCTTGCTTTATGTATTGTTTGTTGTCCAAAGCTCAACTTCGGCTGAGCCTGTATTAAGCAACTTGGTCTCTCAAGACAGGTGGTCGCCGAGGACAGGAATAATTGGTGGCCGCTTAGAAAAGGAATACAATAATTGTGCCGATCTCGCAAAAAGGAATACAATAATTGTGCCGATCTAACAAAAAGCTAGAGTAATCCCCTTACGGATTGGCGCATGGAATGTGCGTACTTTAATGGACAATGCTGGGTCAGATAGACCACAGCGTAGAACGGCCCTTGTGGGCAGAGAACTTGGGAGGTATGATATACAGATAGCTGCATTGAGTGAGACTCGGTTCGCAGATGTTGGGGAGATCAAAGAAGTTGGTGCTGGATACACCTTCTTCTGGAGTGGACGCAAAAGTGAAGAGAGGCGTGAAGCAGGAGTTGGCTTTGCCATCAAAACAGAACTTGTTGGTAAGCTGTCAGGATTGCCAAAAGGCATTAATGACCGTCTAATGACATTGAGACTTCCTCTGTCAGGCAATAAACATGCAACCATTGTCAGTGCTTATGCACCCACAATGACCAATCCAGATGAGGTCAAGGACAAGTTCTATGATGACCTAGACAATGTTATTTCTGCAACACCCCGCACAGACAAGCTTATCCTTCTTGGCGACTTTAATGCCAGAGTGGGTACAGACTACCAGACCTGGGAAGGAGTTATAGGTCCAGAAGGGGTTGGAAAGTGCAACAGCAATGGTCTCTTGCTTCTCAGGAAGTGTGCTGAACATGACCTTCTAATCACCAACACAGTCTTCCGTCTACCTAATAGGAACAAAACATCCTGGATGCATCCCCGTTCCAAACACTGGCATCTCATAGACTATGTCATAGTGCGGAGAACAGACAGGCAGGATGTTAAAGTGACAAAGACTATGTGTGGTGCAGACTGCTGGACAGATCATAGACTGGTTGTCAGCAAACTCAACCTAAGAATACAGCCTGCGAGGCGACCTCAAGGCAAGAAAGCTCCTAAGAGACTGGATGTCTCAAAGCTGAATAAAGACAGCATGAGACAAGATTTCTTAACAGACATTTGCAACCAACTGGATGCAATGAATCTCAGTTCAGAGGACCCCGAAGAAAACTGGACAGTTTTCCATAAAACAGTTCTTTCTTCAGCTGCAAGCACCTTAGGCCATCCATCTCGCAAACATCAAGACTGGTTTGATGAGAATGATGACGAAATTCAGAGGCTTCTTGAAGAAAAGCACCGATTGCACAAGGCACATCAAGATGATGCTAGCTCAGTATCAAAGAAAGCAGCCTACAGCAACATTTGTAAGACAGTCCAGACCAAGCTTAGGGACATGCAAGATTCCTGGCTGAGGAAGAAAACAGAAGAAATTCAGTCTTTTGCGGATAGAAAGGACATGAAGAAATTTCATGATGCACTGAAAACCATTTATGGTCCAAAGAGTTCTGGAGCCACCACATTGCTCAGTGCAGATGGTAACACTCTTCTCACAGATAAAGTAGCTATCTTGGAAAGGTGGGCAGAACACTTCAATAGTGTGCTTAATCGACCATCAAGCATCAATGAGGATGCAATCGACAGACTTCCACAGATAGAGTGCAATGTTCTGTTAGATGAATTTCCTACCGTTACGGAAACAAGAAAAGCAGTTCAACAACTATCATCTGGCAAAGCCCCAGGTGCAGATGCAATTCCTGCCGAAGTTTACAAGGCTGGGGGGCTACCCATGGCAGAGAAACTGACAGAGTTGTTTCACTGTATGTGGAGAAAGGAGGCTATCCCACAAGAATTTAAGGATGCATCCATAATCCACCTATACAAGCGGAAAGGAAATCCTCAAGTCTGTGACAATCACAGAGGCATCTCCCTCCTATCAATTGCTGGGAAGATACTTGCAAAAACTCTGTTGAATCGTCTGAATGTTCATCTTGATCAGACGGGACTTATCCCAGAAAGTCAATGTGGATTCAGAAAAGACAGAGGGACAATAGACATGATCTTCACAGCAAGACAGCTTCAGGAGAAATGCCAAGAACAGAATGTAGATCTATACATGACGTTTGTTGACCTCACCAAAGCTTTTGACACTGTTAGTCATGATGGACTCTGGAAAATCATGGCCAAGTTTGGCTGTCCACCCAGATTCATAGCAATGGTGCGGCAGTTTCATGATGGCATGCAGGCACGTGTGCAAAATGATGGAGAGTTCTCTGAACCATTTGAAGTAACAAATGGGGTCAAACAAGGCTGTGTTCTGGCACCAACACTGTTCAGCATGATGTTTTCTGCCATGCTTATGGATGCTTTTCAGGACAGTGACACTGGTTTTCCAATCAGGTACCGTTTTGATGGCAACATATTCAACCTCAGAAGGTTGCAAGCCAAAACTAAGGTCCAGACTGATGTGCTAGATGAGCTCCTCTTTGCAGATGATATGGATAAGAATGCCAGCACAGAGACAAAAATGCAAAGAGCCATGGATCAAGTCTCACAGTCATGTGATAACTATGATCTCACAATCAGCACAAAAAAGACAGAGGTTGTACACCAACCAGCGCCCGGAAAGCCATATAATGAACCAACCATCACTGTGAATGGGCTAAAACTGAAAGTTGTTGACAAGTTCACCTACCTGGGAAGCACTCTCTCCAGAGCAGTGCATATTGATGATGAGATCACTGCCAGAATTGCAAAGGCTAGTGTGGCATTCGGACGACTCCGTGCAAATGTCTGGGAGCGAAATGGAATCAAGCTTGACACCAAGCTGAAAGTCTACAAGGCTGTGGTACTGCCAACCCTCTTGTATGCATGTGAGACCTGGACAGTATACCAACGCCATGCAAAGAGACTTAACCATTTCCACTTAAGCTGTTTGAGAAAGTTGTTAAAAATCAAGTGGCAGGACAAGATTCCAGACACAGAGGTCCTGACGAAAGCAGGGATGCAAAGCATGCATACAGTCTTAAAGCTAGCACAGCTAAGATGGACTGGCCATGTTATAAGAATGCCTGATGCGCGACTTCCAAAGAAAGTTTTCTATGGAGAACTACAGGAGGGAAAGCGCTCTCAAGGTGGCCAGAAGAAACGCTACAAAGACACACTCAAAGCCTCTCTGAAGGATTTCGAAATACCAATGGGGTCCTGGGAACAGACTGCACAGGAGCGATCAAAGTGGCGAGGTCTCATCAACAAAGGAGCAGCTCTTTATGAAAAGAAGAGAATCTGTGAAGCTGAA
This sequence comes from Rugalucina vietnamica, assembly GCA_964017185.1. Taxonomy (NCBI): domain Eukaryota; kingdom Metazoa; phylum Mollusca; class Bivalvia; order Lucinida; family Lucinidae; genus Rugalucina; species Rugalucina vietnamica. The sequence goes on along the minus strand of OZ024873.1, from coordinate 30,216,617 downwards.
AGAAAGCGAAGAGAGCGCAAAGCCAAAACAAATGTGCCACCATCAGACTCTATGACATTGACTTGCTCTACTTGCAACCGACAGTTTAGAGCCAGAATTGGCCTAGTCAGCCATCAAAGAACTCACCAACACACATCAGCACTATTCAAGAAATAATGATGGTCTTTCTCATTAGTGAGAGACGAACTATCATGTTTTCATGTTTTGTTCTCTGAACGTGGCCCATTTGGTACAAAATATCAGCTCCATTGCAAAAACAGTAATTACCAACCATTTTAGCTCATTATAATTTTATTTATGTGTTAAATACTGACATTTGCAATTCATTCACTGCCTGGTTAAGATTACAAACTGTTTAATGTGTCGATAACATTAACTTTAAATGGGCCGCTTAAAAATGATTGATTGATTCTTAACAACATTGCACGTATTTGCGTTATCGAAGCCGCGCACTGTATTTATTAGTTTTTTTTTTTTTTTTTCACAAATCCCATCTGTTTTCACATATCATATTGTTGTATTTTTACATTCGCATATCATGCATATGAACATATTAATTGTTTACGTTAATTACTCAGTCTGGCTTTTGTGACTTTTGTGGTCATCTTAAATTTGCAGTACCGAAACGAGTTGATTTTGAGATAAATGTAGATAAATGCATAATGTATAGCACCAGTATTTTGCTATACAAAATAATGGTCATGATGTACACAACAATATTTGCGTTCAGTTCTTCGTATTTCCATTTTTCAGCTGATTCTGAGTATATGTACGCCGTACGGTTGATTTGTTTCATTTTCAAGCATGAAGCTTTCGTTAGATTTTAGTACTTAAACTTAACCTTTGAGCACATGCAAGGTCAAGAGACCGATTAGAAAGATTTGCTTTGTGGTTTTACGTCCCATGATTTGTAGAATGATGCAACCGTAAGTTTGGAAGATTTCGGTAACAATGCCAAAATACCCAAATACTGTTTAAGTGGGGTTTGCGACTACTTAGCTTTCTGTGTCGAAGTTTTTACGGAGACCTAGTTTTTATAATAGTATTAAAATACAACAATTAAATGACGCATACAATTATAATCAGATTAGATCTTTTTACAATATTTGGTAGACAGAAAGTAGTTGGTCGAATAATTAAGTTAAATGATTTATGATATGCAGTCGTTATACACTTGATCATATATCATTGCGACAATAAACATAACAACATTAAAATAACAACATAAATATGCTGTAATTTACTGCAATCGTAGAAAAATACTATTAAAAACATTTATTCATTTTTAGTCCCTAACAGCTAGTTTGGAATAGTAAAAGACGTTTCTAGCAATTTGTATTCAAAATCCATATGAATTAGTCAGTAGGTTATCTAGGTAGAGTCCCTTCAGGAGTAAAGTTTCTAGAAATATCAGGAAATGTCACAATCATATCAGTACTAGATTTAAATTATCACCGTACCTTTCTCATAGAGCATATAACTCAAAACTAATTTAAGCTGCTGCACAAGAAAACCAACAATCTGCATATGCGAAGAAAAGACGCAGATCAGCTTCGCAGTAAGTTCTGCGAAGCTGATCAGCGCCTTTGTTTTCGCCACACGGATAGTACAATTTCTCGTCTTCTTAAATCCGAAATTTCAAGCTTCTAACCTTCTTCTGTGATTGTACAGCCTGGTTTGTGTCGGACCTGGTCGGAACCAAAATTGTTGGTTTTCTCACGTACAGGCTCATTTTACTCACCTCGCCGCAGGCTTCACAGGATCAGCCTTTTTCGAAACCATAATCGGCGACGGTTGGGTTGGTTTTGGTCCCAAATCTGCCTCGGACTCAGATGAACTGTCCTCGTCAAGAGAAACCAGTCTAATCCCGTGAGACGCTGACGGCGGCAGCATCTGGCTTTCTCGACCGCTGAACGCGGGTTTGAACACTGAATCCTCATCAAAAGTATCTTTGTCCATCTCTAAACTGTCATTCAAATCTGACAATGACATATCTAGGCTGAATCGTCTATCAATGTCCCTATATGTGTCATTTAATGGAACCAGTACGTAATCTGTGCTGGGACATATGGAGCCTGTGACCACTGAACACGCTACCGAATCGGCCCTTGAGTACAAACAGCTTCGGTTCGGTCGAAGAGTATAGTTAACATTCTTTTCATCTATTTCTTTGTCGAGTCCGGGATTACACTTATTTTTCTCATGGTTAAAAATGCCAACAGGTTCAGAGTGTGGCCTTATTCTAATGGCATTTAGCATCATTTGTCTAGAATTATACAAAACGCTGCCGTCACGTGACGGACCATTGTGTCTCGCGCACTCGGAATAAATCTCACAACCTTTCCCGCGTTGAGATTGCCTACTGGAAACCGTACTTCGGTAACCATTTTGTGAATTTTCGGATATCAAACGTGTTCGTTTGTCATTTATTGTGTTAAGATCGTTCTCTGATTCTCCATTCTGCTCTATTCGTTTAACGACGCCATCGAACATTTGTTTGCTGTGCTCTCGCAGCCTCTCGCTGTCAAATCTTGCCCGATTCATGCCGTCCTGCTTCATCCGCCGCGCCTCTCGATGTCCCGTCGCCGACCGAACTGCATCCTCCCGACCATGGGGCATGGGGTAGTTATCCAAATTCCGATTCTGAAACGTAGACATAGACCGCATATTTCTGTAGTATTTTGTAGTCTTTGGCTTTTCCTTGAAAACTTGGTCTCGCATTTTCATTGTAGCCACACGATAATCCGACACAAATGGACGAGTTGGAGTCGACATATTCATAACACCTTGTCGACTATTCCACCCCGCACTGCCCCCTTTCATTTTTAACTAAAACTCCCTCAGTATGTCACACTAATTTTAACTTATCTGTGGTTTTAACTTGGATTATGATTAAATACGCGCATTAATGTTAAGTCAAAAATTCTATTATGTTGTAAAAGGAATTCGTATTCATAGCCGCTTGCCGGGTAGCTTTGAATTGAATCAGCCAACCTTTATTGAAAAATCAACATTACGATATAGAGTTCCCTGGGTCTGTAATCTTAGCAGTAGCCAAGTAGTGCGGTGTTTGTTTATTATATCGATGTAAAGTTTTTGTAAACAATCTTATAGAAACCTACACTATACAATTAATTTATTCATTTATTGTTTAATTTATAAAATAATTTAATATTTGGACAGTCACAGAATGGAGTATACACGTATTTATGTCCTTAAAATACCTGTCAAAACAAACATTTTAAAGGTACATAACATTTTAAAGGGCTCTTGCAGAAGTAACCATATGTAAACAAGTCACAGTATACTATTAATGTTTCAGTGACCTGACCTAGGAATCTGGCCCCAACATGGCGGTGCTTTACTTTAACATACTAATCTAACTTATGTCCCTTAGTTTTGTATTCAGATTCAACGTCCCTGTAAACAATTTTTCAGTCCTGTCGTGACGGAGCCATCTTTTCCTGTGTATTAACCAGTGGGGGTCGAACCCAGAGCCTCTCGAATCAGAGTCCATATCCCTTTGTGTTTTAAAGGTTGTGAAAAGATGGTCACTTAGGGAAAGAGCGGCTCGAACATACTATTTCCTTAAATTGTATTTTTTGTAAATGCCCTTTGATTCTTTTCCGTTTCGTATTGAGGAGTGAATTTGGTTCTGAGTCAACCAATTCTTGGTCATTGTCTATTTGTATGTTATAACCTTTTCCAACCTGCAAATACGAAGTTGATGAATGGAAAAGTTCAAGGAGATAAAGCATTTTAATCTGTACATTAAGCGAATTTTTAGCATTTGCATTTGAACATTTGGTAAGTTTAAAGCAATTTCTTAATGCAAAAGTAAATACACTTAACACTTTACAATTGATCTGTTAGCGCAGACTTCAAACAATTAAAACAAATAAGCCACTCATCCGAACGGTCATTATGGGTGACGTTAAAAGAAAATTTGTTTCGATTTCAAAGGGTACTACTCAAGTATGCATACTAATTATGAAATTTCACATACCACAGTCTGTAGGCACTAAGAATCACATGGTTTAATGGAGCTGACGAATCCCTTTACACTGAATTCTCAGTGGTGATATTTTACATGTAATATTCAGTCTGTCCTTGTGCAGGAGACAGGAATGTCCGCAAACCCGGAATGTCCGTGAAATATTAAATTATTCAAAACATATTGAGAAACACAACCAGTCAGAAAAGACTAATGAATGCAACTAGGTTAGAGGAAAACTAGAAGGAGTTTTCAGAGGAAAACATATGTCCCCCCCCCCTCTATGCCCCCCTAAGGTCATTTGACGAAATTTACCCATCTACAATCCCAAACCACTCCTTGCCGGTATCAACTCATATGCAAAGTTTGAAGAAAATCGGTCAAAAACTACTCAAGTTAGAGAGCGGAAACGAACAAAATGCAAATTTTAACATCAATCAAGGGCCATAACTCTGAGGTAGTTTGACGAAATTTACCCATCTACAATCCCAAACCACTCCTTGTCGGTATCAACTCATATGCAAAGTTTGAAGAAAATCGGTCAATAATTACTCAAATTAGAGAGCGGAGACCAACAAAATGCAATTTTTAACAAGGGCCATAACTCTACGGTCGTTTGACGAAATTTATCCATCTACAATCCCAAACCACTCCTTGTCGGTATCAACTCATATGCAAAGTTTGAAGAAAATCGGTCAAAAACTACTCAAGTTAGAGAGCGGAAAAGATTAAAATGCAATTTTAAACCTCAATCAAGGGCCATAACTCTAAGGTCGTTTGACGAAATTTACCCATCTACAAACCACTCCTTGCAGGACCACTCCTTGCCAGTATCAACTAATATGCAAAGTTCGAAGAAAATCGGTCAAAAACTACTCAAGTTAGAGAGCGGAAACGAATGGAGACACCTGGATTTTCAAACAGTTAATTGACCTTTGTGACCTTGAAAATTAGGTCAAGGTCACCGAAATCTAATCACTCCATTCGGCTGTCCCAATGAAGTTTCTGTGCCAGTTTGGTCTAAATCCATCCAGTGGTTCAGGAGATATCATGCAGACAAAAAGCTACGCCGCCGACGCTGACGCCGACGACGCCGACGCCGACAGGATCTAAACCAAAAACTATATGTCCCCCCCCACCCCTTCATAGGTGGGACATAAATATCCAAACGATCGAAAAATAATTTATAAAAGAAGCATTGCCTAAATATTCGAGACGGTTAACGCATACAGCACGATAATTCGTCTGTTTTATTAAAAGTTTAATGAATTTTACTTACCTTTAACTGCATAGTAACAATTTACATTAACCAACCGTTGTACGGGAGAAAACGTAAGTGATAGAAATTACCTTCTACATGCTACTTTTCTCGTGTTTCCATGGTCATCGCGCTACGCCGCGACGTTACGTATACAACGTGGTGATTATCACTAAATATTTGCGTTGCGTGTCTCATAAGGGACAGAGTTTGATACCTTTTAGGTTCGCATTTTAACGAAATTGAAAATGAAAAGCATTTTATCTTATTAGAACGCAAACATGTTTCTTGTATTAACGCGTTCATCTATATCTTGTAGTGTCGCAATAATCTGAATTCTTATTATTCTTTGGCAATAAATGAGCCTCCTCATGGGAAAACCAACTGTGGTTTTTGAACAGGTCCGACACAAACTGGGCTGTACAGTCACAGAAGATGGTTAGAGGCTGGAAATTTTGGATTTAGAAAGTAGAGGAATTGTACTATCCATGTAGCGAAAACAAAGGCGCTGATCAGCTTCGCAGTGACTGCGATGCTGATCTGCGCCTTTGTTTTCGTCTATGCAGATTGTTGGTTTTCCCACGTGGCGGCTCAAATGTACAATGTATCTCATGTACATATTGTGATATTATTACTGCTGTACTGTAACAAAATGTTTGCTTGCAAAAATATTTTCTTATCCTATTGAAATAATTAATGTACTAAAAGACTAAGCTTAAGAACTGACGGACACAAAGAGTATATGTATTTGTACCTTACAAAAACATGCTATATTTTTCAAAAATCCTTAAACAGTGTAAAAGATTGAAAATCAGTGCATGATCATGAAAATGTTTTTAAGATTCATGAACATATGGAAATATCAAAGAAATTGAGAATGGTTAAAAAATCTGACCTTCATTTTATGGTATCCAGTTTTGTCAATCACTGGTACCATACATTCCCAACATTGATTTTACAAGCTATTCAAAACATGGTATACACCTGGACAAAAAGTTAAGGAACATTTTTTTTTCTCTTGCTTTGGTGGGCATCAGTTATACGATGCTAAATCGCGTCCTCGTACTTTTCCCTCCTCACCGCCTGGCCCTTTAGCGGTAGTACATCGTCTAAACAATAGTAATTAAAGGTACTGTCGGAAATTTTATCCGTTTGTTAGAAGAATGGGAAAAATGTGTTGAACGTCGACATTACTACTCCATGTTTGAGCCGTTTGAGCATTTGCATCACACAAGAAGACCATGTGTTCCGAAGATCTGAGTTTCTTTTCATGTTGTCCTCAAAGACACCTGGATTGATTGATCTGCTGGTTTGAGTGACAGCGTCAAACTAAATGACCTTTAAAAACGGCAAACTCAAGTGAAATTTTTAACTTCCTATGTGGAATTTTTGCCATGTAGATACCGATCAGGTAGCTGCTCAAATTGATAAAATTCTGCTTTTGTCTATATCCTGTTTCAAAAGTGTGTTCTTAATATGCATTGTATATGTTGTGCAAAGAATTTTGAAATAAAAACGTGCTTTAACCAAGCAATTACAATGTCTTTAACAGAAGAGGTGACATCATTACCTAAAAATAAATGCTGAATAGAATTTAAGAACACCTGGCACCTGGGACACTGTTTCAGCTCTAAAATAGAATAAAAAGTTACCTGATTTACAAACAAACGGCAAACTCGAGTGAACAAATTTGATTGACCTAAATGCTCAAACGGCAAACTCGAGTGAAAGGGGCTGTAATTTGATTCTTTCTAATCATGCACAGATCAATATAGAAAATTTCTTTGCTTCGAGCTGACGACTGCAACCACATTGAACGCATAAAGGAATACCATCTGTCCTGGAATGGTGATCCGGCGTCCGTCCGTCATCCGTCGTCCACCATTTTCAAAGATCTTCTTCTCTGAAACCGCTTGGCTAATCAAAGCCAACTTTTATATGAAGCATTTATGGGAAGGGGGAACTAATCAATGTGTTTATAAATAATCCAGGTCACATGACCAAGATGCCCGCCATGCCCATATATAGTAAAAACCCTTAAAAATCATCTTCTCCTGAAACACCCGATCTATTTCAGCGAAACTTGGCATGAAGTATTGGGAACTAAAGTACTACACTGTATTAATAAATCATAACCTTATGATGACCTTGACCTATTTTACGGCAAGGTCAACATAGGTCACCCATGCATTTGAATGGAGAAAGCTGTTAAAATGTCATTTGAAGGGAATAACTTGCAGGAAATGGGCAAATGGACTGAAGATTTATGATTCTGAAAACATTTGGATCCCAGCGGTCAGTCTGTCCCCACCCTGGGGCAATATACATGTATATTACCATAATATTCAAAGATCTTCTTCTCTAAAACCGCTTGGCTAATCAAAGCCAAATTTTATATGAAGCATCACAGGAAGAGGGAACTAATGTGTTTATACATAATCTAGGTCACATGACCAAGATGGCCGCCATGCCCATATATGTTCAAAACCCTTCAAAAATCTTCTTCTCCGTTACTGGAGGACCAATTTCAACGAAACTTGGCATGTAGCAATAGTGACCAGAGTTCTTTAATGTGTTTATAAGTTATGACCCTGGGATGACCGGAACATATTTTGACGACAAGATCAACATAGGTCGCCTATGCATTTGAAAGGGGAAAACTGCAGGAAATGGGCATATGGACTGATTATTTATGATTATGAAAACATTTGGACTCTAGGGGTTAGTCTGCCCCCACCCCGGGGCAATATACCTGTATGTTGCAAAAATGTTCAAAGATCTCCTTCTCTGAAACCACTTGGCCAATCAAAGCCCCACGCATCTGTACATACAAGAGTTATGGTAATCTTAATCGTGGATTGGCCAAAACATTGCACGAAAGTCTTTAAATGGCACGTTTTCTGAAAACATCCGTACTTTCTGCAAAATATCTCCATAACTAGAAATATTTGAAAGTCACATGCTCGAATATACATAGCCAAGTATCTCTTTGAAAGCCCGATTTAAGCATTTATTTAAATTAATCACTACTATTGATCGTACAGCTCATTCTTTTGTACCATGTGTGATTTTACCCGATACGAACCACGACAGTCGTTTTATACGGGAAAAACCAGACGGGCAATAGCTGTTCATACGTAAAATAACAGACGTAGTAGCGACTTTGGATACGTGTCGCAGCAGACGTGTTGTGTGCTTTAAATTCAGTTTTGCGTCCGTTATAAGAATATTTCATTCACACACACACACACACACACACACACACACACACACACACACACACACACACACACGCACGCACGCACGCACGCACGCACGCACGCACGCTTAAGTAAACGTTCAAAAAATAAATGTATTTCTTAAACTGGAAATGTTATGCATGTCACAGACAGATTATTGGTTGGTAAAGGGAAAATGGCCACCTTACAGACACATGACGTTGATTCTCTAAATCAACATTTGCACAAAATTTGAAACAGGAGAATCAACATTGGAACACACATCGTTGAAATAATGGTAAATGAATGCTGATTCAGCCCACCTTTTAACATTGTCAATTCGATTCACTGAATCAACATTGATTCTACAACATTGTTTCAAAGTTGAATGAATCAACACTGATTTGAAATTGTTTCAACATTGTGTGTCTGTTCTAACACACTATACTATAGTTTTTGCTCAAATCTAGAAAAAAGAAGTAATAAGTTACTGGTGGATTGAGCCCATCTCTCACCTCACCTTTTATTGTTGTTTTAAACATGTATTTGTGCGGTTGGTATAAAAATTATATTCCATCAAAGAAACACATCAGTACAGGTGGTGCCATGGTGTTTCTGTGGTGAAGACTCAACAGAGCGAATGCGCGGAGACACCTAACAACGCCACTGGACATTGGAGCATAAGGAAACCATCAGTCAGTTTGAACCCTGGTATGCACAGGCACAGACCGCAAAGTTTAGTTCCGACTATTGTTATTAGCGATGTAAATTAAGACATACGTATACTAACTATTGCTTAAGAAAGAAACATTTTAATACGTTTGTAGCAGACCATATCATAAAATATTGAACGAACGTCTGGGTCGTTCCGTATCGGCCTCCGTAATTTCCCTTATCAAATGACATTCGTCCGTCTGTACTTTGCTGTATTGTTTTTGTCTTCAAGCAACGGAATAAAACCATAAATACCGTGTAAAGGTTGATTATCAATGATCCAGCAGATGGATATTGAAAAAATATATAGCCTCCATAAGATTATATCATGAAAAGTTTAGGTATTCTGTGAAAAAAATACGGCAAAATAACTTACCCGCCAAAACGCACGCGCTGTCATCAACGTCCGTAATTTTACGTACCAGTTGGAACTTGAAGAGCCGTATGTGTACGGTGCGATACATACATGTATATGAACAGTATAGTCAAACAAATTTATTGGTATATCTCTGATCTCAGGTGAGCGTTTAGAGGACCATTGGTCCTCTGGTTATATATTCTTTTGGGTGTGGTTAGAAAGGCGAATCATATAAACATGGATTAGTATTGTCCAAATTTTGCAGAAGTTGTTCGTTATTCTACAAATTAATTAAAGCTCGGGAGGACATGGCGAGGGAACCGTTTGTGTTGACGCGATTCGCCATAAAAGAAGAAAATATTATTCCGTAGTGAAAGCATGTCTGATAGACCTAAAATTTATTCGACTATCTGTCATAACTGACTTATTTCGTTTCAAAACTCTATAAATAAGAGGGCGCGTTTTTGGAAACACTTCGTAGTATTCAATCTACAATATGCAAATATAGCTTTTTGTCACAAGTATATTTGAATAAATCTTTGTTTTTGTTTTTCTACTGGTTTATTGGATTTGATGGCTTCATATAGAAATATCATAACTAGCTTTTACAGCGCGTTGTGATTTTGTGATATAGATCTATTTACTTCAACTTCAACATTAAAGATGATACATATTTCGATTAAAAGAGGAAATCATTGATGATTTTCCAGTGATTTTGGAAGCTCCAGCAATTCCATACTACAGTCGTTCAGTTTGTCTCCCATTCCAGCATAAAAGAACAACTGAAGATAATGAGAGAAACCGCTAATTCCATTTCGGGTCGATGTGTGTGTATGTGTGTGTAACCCTGGAATGATCAAAATGTTAAGATACGCTTTACTCCCCCTCCTACTTCACAGAAGGCAATGTTTAGTTTTGAAATTCCTGCCGCTTTCAGAATTTTCATGGAAACGCGGTTATTTTACACGAGATTTATTTTCAGTCATATTCCATTCACGCTTGTATCAGCTAACTCAACGCCGTTGGAGTCTTGTGTAATTCAGTTATTGTTATTTGATCTGTTTTGCTATCAGTTTTGCTCGATAAATTATTGTCATTCTCACATGATATCATCACAGACTAGCCTTGTCGCACTTAATCAATAGCTGACTGACATGAAGTGCAGAATCAGCTACATATGTCGTGGAATCCACCGCCTCCGAGCCGGGTACCATTCTCTCCAGCTGGCGTTCACGACTAGCAAAATAAATCAACGGAACGAAAGCCCTATTGTCGGACAAGTCAGTGGAGTTCACGACCAACAAAATAAATGATGTGTTCGGAACGAAAGCCCGGTTGTCGGACTAGGGCACGTGAAGCGCATATTTAACAAATATAGAAACTGTTTACAGTGTAGTGCATTTTACAACACCAGTATCATTGTTACCTAATAAGATGAATACAGGCAAAGCATCCATACATCAGATCAGATGCGATCATCGCAAATTCAGATATTCGCGGAGGACATTCACGTCGAACTAGACGAAATAGGTGTCCCATGTTGTGTTATAAAGAGCTATTTATTGCTGTTTTGTTGCACGCTGCAGCTAAACCATTCAATATAATTGATAAACATTGGTTTTGTACGAGTGACAACATCGCTTGCAGTCCGCTTGCCTTTTTCTGGTTTTAGTGCTAGTTATTCCCAGACTTGCCTTTATTGAACTGATTGTATTAACAGAACATAGTGACAGCTGAATGACAATAGTTGGTTAGTATAAGAGCTGCTGAGGGTGGAATAACGTGAATTGAATTTCTGAATTCAAATTAAGCGATTTTTCGCAATCAGCGGTAAGTACTTTAGTTATTGTCCATATAATAATTTTGGCGACTAGCAATATTTTTATTTCATCATCAAGTTTATGCGGTTTCTTGTTAGGAACCACTGCAGAAGCTGAGGGTGAGGTTAGGTACCTGTAAAACCGGTTTAAGCCCGCCAGTAACTTTGTGTTACTGATCGTTCCAAGTCGATACTTCTGTAGTGGTTCTTTTTGTTTTATGTCTTGGTGTTTAAAATTTTTTATGCTGTTGGCGCCTTATGTATGTTTTCATAAATTTAGTTAAGGTAACTGAGTGGCCACCTATTGGGAAAATAGCTGCTCATTCGGCTTACGATATGTTTCATGGTATAAAGTGCCTGATTGTTAGTTTGGTTTTTTCCCACCTCGGTTTTTGGAGTGGGAATCTTTGTCTGATTGCGCCTTTTCCTGATCTTTGCCTACTTGTACCTTCTTGGAAAGTACTGAAGTGATCGGTTTGAAACGTGTTCAGCTAAAAGGAAATGCTAATTAGATTATCTAGGCATCAAAGTCCATAAATTAGCAGAATAAAAATTAAGAATTCCAGGAAATAGTTCTTACTCCATTCTGTATTTCCAGTTTCTTAAAATATTGATTTTAAAAGACCAAAACGAAAGAAAATAGAATGGTAATCTATGTGGAGGGGTAGACGGTAGGCATCAAGTGGTATCGATGATTAATCCTTCAGTAACGAATGGACTTACCCATCATTATCATTAATGAGCCACCTCGTGGGAAAACCAACAATGTGGTTTCCGAACAGGTCCGACACAAACCGGGCTGTACAAGCACAGAAGCAGGCTAGAAGCTTGAAATTTCAGATTTAGGAAGAAGAGGAAGTGTACTATCCGTGTAGCGAAAACAAAGGCGCTGATCAGCTTCGCGGTTACCGCGAAGCTGATCTGCGTCTTTGTTTTCGCATATGCAGATTGTTGGTTTTCCCATGAGGCGGCTCATTTGGGTGAGTCCACTTTCATCTTTAGGGGCATCAGGTGTATTTTTTTTTTTACATGATGTATCTCAATTTTCGATGAAGTTACTTTTAGCAAACAGAGTAGCCCCATTCTGTGGCGTCACATCTGGAACTATGTTATTTGCTTATCTGCCATAAAAAGGACGCCAGGCGTATACGAGTTTAAAACCCACTACTACATGTATCGTGACCGGCATCTTCACTTTTCAGAGTGATATGATCATGAGACCCTAGAAGTGGGGTGGTCAAAGTACCCCATAAGCCAAAACAGTATTGCTGATGTTCCTTTGATTCGGCTCAGGAATAATCCAAATACATCATAGAAAAGGAAATAGCTTTTGCGTGAATGGCAGCATATCGTGTTAAGCCACACTTGTTATTTCTAGAACTATGCCTAGAAAATATGTCAGGTAAAATAGAGGGACCGCTTTTTTGAATAACAGAATACAAATACCTGCATAGTATAAGCTTTATTCTGTTATTTTGTATCTCGGGGGATCGGCCAAGAAATACAGCAGTGCATCAACTAGCAGCTGATGCATATATCCTGAGATTAACAATCTTCTCAGGGAAACTATATAGCTATGGCTTGCTTCGTCCCGACATGATTAGAATATTGTTGACCGGAATATTACGCTTTCAACGAAACAGAAACAAACAAAAGCAATTCAATTATTGCGTTCACGTATAAGCAGCAGATGGAATCTGCCTTGTAATTTAATTATTGCTACTCGATCTGTTTTGCTACCACTTTTGCTCGATACATCAGGAAATTGTATACACTCTTAATCCCCACTTTTATATAGCAAAACTGGGGTATGCAGGAGCATACCTATTTTTCTTATTTTTGCTCCAAAACATAGATTGTGGGTACTCGTTAGAACTGCCTCGCCGAGGCGGTTCTAACCTGTACCTACAACAGACTATGGGCACTGGTTAGAACCGCCTCGGCGAGGCGATTCTAACGTGTATCCACAATCTATGTTTTGAGCAAAAATAAGAAAAATATCAAAATTTTTCATCTGAAAATTTTCAATTTTTAAAGCTCAAAAATCTGTTTATTGCATGGGCAAGTTCACTTTTGTTCGATAAATTGTTATCATCCTCACATTCTATCATCGCAGACAAGATTGTCGCACTGAATCAATAGCTGCCTGACATGAAAAAGTAATTGTTATAATAAAATGATCAGGGAAGTCACTAGATGACCAGTTTGCTTACTACAGGAATCTTTATGATATCACATACATGATAAAATCGTTATCACCATCATCATCGCATTATAGCATTAAGTATCAGAATATTACTTTCGACCAACAGAAAAAGGCCAGTGTTAGCACTAGTGATGATAAAAAAAGTACAAGTAGGCAAAGATCAGGAACAGGCGCAATCAGAAAAAGACTCCCACTCCAAAAACCAAGGTGGGAAAAAAAAAACAACTAACAATCAGGTACTTATACCATGAAAACATTTCGTAAGCCGAATGAGCAGCTATTTTCCCAATAGGTGGCCACTCAGTTACCGTAACTTAACTAAAAATATGCAAACATACATAAGGCGCCAACAGCACAAAAATATTTTAAACACCAAGACATAAAACAAAAAGAACCACCACAGAAGTATCGACTTGGAACGATCAGTAACACAAAGTTACTGGCGGGTTTAAATCGATTTTACACGGCCGTAACCTCACCCTCAGCTTCTGCAGTGGTTCATAACATTTAGTTAGTTCTTCGGTCCTCGTGGTGAATCTCTAACTAGTAACTGAATCATCAAGAACAACAAATAAATCATGATAAACATCCTGATGAATCAAAAACCAGGACTCACAGATTCAGTAAGCTGCCCGACGATGGAGATCCCTGGGCGCCAAATAACTTACTAACTCCGGAGCTAAAGAAAAACATCAGTTGGACCCCGGTGGGCCAAGCAACAGACAAGAAGCTCCGGCCCCAACCAACTAAAATGAAAAGCTTTAAGTCGGGGCCATCATAGAGTCTGACGCCCGACCCACCGGCGTGCAATTAAAGAAGGCAGCATAGTTATCAACCGTGATTGGGTTAAAAACTAAGCATGCAGACTGTCGCATAACATTCAAGTTATAACCTATACGTCTATAACGTGTTATGATTTTTCTAAACTGAAAAGAAAAATCATTACTTCCTATAAGGCTGCCGCTAAATATATAGAGGATATTTGCTTTTTTGAGGTGAATACCAAATATATTTCATCGAGTGAGTTGAAAACATCAGAATTTTCACGAGTGCGCAGCACGAGTGAAAATTATTATGTTTTCAAATCCACGGGGACCCAACTGTTAATCGTGATTATTGATGCGACGTGGAATGTTAATGCATGCCATTATGAAGTTTCATATGCGTCGGCGAGTTCGTTACGAATGCGACGTTCCACATCCTCTGTCCTTGGACGGTAAGTACAACATGTTTTGCTCTCGTGAAAATAAACAAAGCCGAGTTTACAAAATCGGCGTCCACTATGATCTTCAAAATTCTTCTATATTCCCACTTGAAGTCAATTGGAATACTCACGGCACCTGTGTTTTTCAGCTAATGGTTTATAAAGTTGACAGGTAGATACAAGATTGCCACGAATACACATTACATTCTTAAAGTCCTGTTGTTTTTCTAATTCTTGGTCGTAAACTAAGAAGTATAACACAGTCCCATGGGTGTCTTTATTGAAATATGTATCAAAATGGCTTTGCAAATGCACATTTATCTACTGAGCGTGAAAAACAGTAAGATAAGTATCTTTTGTATGCATCGAAGATGAAGGTACGTACTACTAGAATGAGTCATGGAAGAATTAGCATTTTGTTGTACTCTTACAAAAGTTATTTACGTCAATGCAGAAGCATAACTTGCGCTTTTATCAAGCGCAATATTGCATGGTGTATATTTTCCTTGTACTACATGTACTTCGTTGAGTGAGCTTCAAAGCATGTGCCACTTTTATTTTGAATGAGGTCACAGAGTGGTTTTCTGATATAGCTTTGTCAACATTCGAGTGACTTCTTGTCTCGAAACAGCAGATCATTTTCGGGCATATCAGTGACATAAGTAATATGTTTTCTAACATTAAATGACCACTAAGACTAAACCAAGTATTATTTGATCATTTAATATCGGTGGCTCCATGCATTTTGATAAGCGGGGGGGGGGGGGGGGGGGGGGGCGGGGGGGGGTACAAAAGAATTAAAGGGAGTTGTGCAGTTTTTAGGTGCGGTTGTCAGTCAGTTTTCCATGGGAATGGTGTGTTGTACAAGAACAGCGATCAACTATGGTTATTTTATTGCAATTAGAAGAGTCTTTCTGGAGCCCATTGAACCCTCGGCCTCAGGCTAAAACAACTTTCTCTAGCCTCTGCAAATGTTAATACAGTATAAAAACATGGTTGACCCCTTTAACATGTATCTTGAAAATATTAATTGAAGAAAATGCATCACTGTCTCCATATCGTAACATTTGCTATTTTATTTTACTGATTCATCGGTCCCAATCTTCCACGATGCATTTCTGTGTCGCATATTAAATTTTAACAAAATCTACGATGCATACGAAAGATGCTTATCTTACTGTTTTTCACGCTCAGTAAATAAGTGTGCATTTACAAAGCCATTTTGATACATATTTCAATAAAGATAGCACAAGACTGTGTTATACTTCTTAGTTTACGGTCAAGAATTAGAAAAACAAAAGGACTTTAAGAATGTAATGAGTTTTCGTGGCACTCTTGTATCTACCTGTCAACTTTATAAACCATTAGCTGAAAAACACAAGTGCCGTAAGTATTCCAATTGACTTCAAGTGGGAACATAGAAGATTTTTGCAGATCATAGTGGAATCCGATTTTGCAAACTCGGCTTTGTTTATTTACACGAGAGCAAAACATGTGATACTTGCCGTTCAAGGGCAGAGGATGTGGAACGTCGCATTCGTAACAATATCGCCGACGCATACGAAGCTTCATAGTAGCATGCATTAACATTCCACGTCGCATCAATAATCACGATTAACAGTTGGGTCCCCGTGAAATCACGAGATGAAATATATTTGGTATTCACCGAAAAAAAAAAGCAAATTTTCTTTTTATTTTATACAATGCACAGGCATTTTCCAATGCACAAGGTAGGCGGTGAAAATGCAAAAACAAAATTTTTTTGAAAACACGAATAATTTTGGTACCACATTGTTCCTTATGTTCTAACTAAGAAAATGAATACCCACACCTTATGTTTTTGTTTATAAATAACGGAGTTATAGGCGTTTGAATTTCTGAAGTGAGACACATTTAATGACGTCAAGTAAATGGAAACGTCAGAAGTAATCCAAAAAATCTGACGTCATTACAGTGACGATATAGGCTGATATCAGTCACTAGTGACTTTTGATATCAGTGAGATTTGATATCAGTGAAATTTCATATCAATGAAAATACCAATTTTATCAAGTTTTGATATACATTGGGTTTCACTGTAAAGTAAAAAATAAATATTTTTGCCACTGTATTCCTGCAACTGATCTTAAGGAGATACAGTACAGACTTGGATCAACCATTACATTCAACATTTGGTCTGACTCTTTGCTGTCCGAAATAGACCGTTTCGTGTCTAAGTTTTTCGCTTACCAATGGACAAGTGTAGTTGCAGCGTAACAGGACGATTAGAATCATGCATGAACACAAATGCGCGCAACATAGATGGTTGCGCTTCTTCGGCTAGACCAGTTCGAAAATCTTCGAGACTTTCATAGAATAGGAAAACAGACACTGTCATTGTCTGAGTGACAGCGTCTCTTGTCAGCTTGCCTTTATACAAGTTGCGCCGCGAGGAAACCGGGTTATAGTTTTACGAACAGGTCTGACACAAACCGGCCTGTACAGCCACAGAAGATGGCCAGATGCTTGAAATTTCGGACTTAACAGGAATAGGAATTGTTCTATCGGTTCAGCGCTTTTGTTTCCGCTTAGGCAAAAGTCCGGCCGTTTCTCTCGATGCGGCTCATATGGTTCAGCGCTAGTTATTTCTGGAAATATGCTTCTGTTGAACTGATTTAATAAACAGATTCTGATAGGGACTGCTACAGTGTTTGAATAGTGTGACAGATGTGGATTAGTCAGATAATTCACGGCTAACAAACCTTTAAATGCGTAACCGCGGTTATGACAAGAAATCCGATTCATGTCCTTCCGGTTTCGCATCAGATGACCAACAAAAGGTAAACAAACATTTGCAGCTCGTGTTTCCGAGTAAAATATTTCGATTCGAAGACAAATATTATAATTCTCTCAATGCTATTTTATTAGTTAGACATTGCTATATTTGGACTCCAAAGGATTTCCAGAAATTTTTCTTCATAATCATGATTTTTATTCCCTACCCCAAAACACATGTTGGGATTGCATTGTACACGGCGAAAATGTGGGTCAGTCGCATGGATATTTTTAGATTTCCGCTCATTACGTCCATATTAACGGAAAGCAATACAGTGCGCAGATGATTTTAACATTGTGTGAGGTCTGATGACAGTTTCGTTGCCTCTGGCCAATCCATTCTATGCATATGTGGTTAAAAGCTGTGTCAACATTTCGGTTACGAATTTAATCATTAGAATGATAGCAATATAATCATTATAGAACACATGTATTAAAGTTTTTGTTTTTGTTAATTGTTTTACGCTGAAGAGTATTGTCACATTCTCTCATCCTTTCTTAATAGGTGCTTACTCAAATTTGGTGTGTTTGTGATAGTTGCAGTGAAAATGTTTGATATGAAATAATACAAACTGTCTATGAAATACATGTAATACAATAGTTCACATGCATGATATTCCTGTTCATGAAGACGATTTTACAGCATTCTGTATACTTAATTTGTTTTTTTTTCTTGGTTTTATGTCTTTCAAAACGCTTTACAGGGAAATAAATACCATAACTTGAACAGGTTGAGGTTTTCAAACGTATCTTGAAATATATCCTTCATATTTTAATGATTAAATGCGTACCCATCTTTTCCTTCCCTTCAAATCGATAATGCATGGCACTAACACAACGAAATACTGGCACAGGCATCAGATGCAATTAAGTTAATACATATCTGTGAATTTGTCGTGGAACAATCACTAAAATTTGATATTTACCAGCAAATTGTCCAATTTTTAGTTGTATTTCGCCGACTTTGGCCTTGTTGGAACACCAGGTTCGAAGAAGGGAATAAATAACTCAAAGACCATCAAATTATTTTGCGAGCTACTTTGGTGCTGACTTAAAATAGTAAATAAGTGACAAAATAGCATTCATAGATAATCGATATTATTCTTTACTAAAATATAATCATCAATCGATCCTAGTAGTGTATGTTTTGTTTACCTTTTCTTGGTCTTCATATGCGCAACCGGAAGGGCGTGAATCGGATTTTCTTTCTTAACCGGCGGTTACGCATTTAAAGGTTTGTTAGCCGTGTAATTGGACAAAGATAGGATAAGGAAATTTGAATTGAATTTCGGGATTTCTGAGGTAAGAGCTTTCCTATTGAAATTTTCCTTTTAAAAATAGGATTTAAGCATTTCAGCCCTACCGCAATTTCTTTACTGACCGTTCGAAGACGGTTCTGTTGTGGTTAATCCTTATAGGTTTCCGTTGAAATTTGTCTGTCTGTCTGTTGTGCTTGACACAATTCTTTTTGAGACTCTTTTTGGTTGATTGAAACCTCGGGATCACGATAGTGTAGGATCTTTATAAGGATTCTAGCCCTGACGGACAGTAACCTATTGCAATAAAAACTGAACAGCTTGCTTTTAATTTTTCTTGGGCAACACGAATACTGTTGGAGCTCAACTGTGTTCATATTTCCCTAAAACGAGCATAATCTCGGCGAATACTGTACTGCTTCAATGTGATATAGCCGTTGAATTTGCTCAATCTAATTGTCTCTGACCTTGCAAATGATAACAAGACCCCCATAACCTGATTCATGGGATTGTAACGTACATAGTACATGTACCTGTTAGTTTTGCTCAGCCAACACCGCCCATACTCGCCTTCTGCGTTGCCGGATAATTGCTCTAAATCTAGATCTACATAATTTATAGACGATAATTGTTTTGTAAAACAAGTTTGACATCAGAAAAACATGTCCGTGTAATCATAATGTATACCCCCTTATACCCCACTTTTATTAGCAAAACTGGGGTCGCAGAGGCGGTTCTAACCACAATCGATGTTTTGAGCAAAACAAGAATGGGCAATAAGCAGGGCATATTAGATACAACCCCCGCCCCCCCCCCCCCCCCCGCAAAGTAAAAGTCAGTAAAAAAAAAACTGATTTTCAGCTGTTTATGATGCAAACAAAGTATCAAAACGTTCCTATGCAAACTGTCAGAGGAGTTAAGGGCAATAGCTCTAAAAGAACTGGACCCTTTACAAGCATCCCCATGTTGAAAACATGCACAAAATTGTCTAAGTTTACAAAGTTGCCATTTCGTCAAAAATTATTTTTTTTCACAATAAAACTTCTTCATGCGAATGTCTAATATGTCTTTATTGTGAAGGTAAAGTATCAGATCACTACATCAAAAGGTACAAGTAAGGCGCAATCAGAGAAAGATTCCCACTCCAAAAACCGAGGTGGGAAAAAACCAAAGTAACAATCAGGTACTTATACCATTAAAACATTTCGTAAACCGAATGAGCAGCTATTTTCCCAATAGGTGGCCACTCAGTTACCTTAACTTAACTAAAAATATGAAAACACACATGAGGCGCCAACAGCACAAAATAATTTAAACACCAAGACATGAAACAAAAAGAACCACCACAGAAGTATCGACTTGGAACGATCAGTAACACAAAGTTACTGGCGGGTTTAAATCGATTTTACACGGCCGTAACCTCACCCTCAGCTTATGCAGTGGTTCATAACAATTAGTTAGTTCTTCGGTCCTCGTGGTGAATCTCTAACTAGTCAATGAATCATCAAGAACAAACAAATAAATCATGATAAACATCCTGATGAATCAAATACCAGGACTCACAGATTCAGTAAGCTGCCCGACGATGGAGATCCCTGCGCGCCGAATAACTTACTAACTCCGGAGCAAAAGAAAAACATCAGTTGGACCCCGGTGGGCCAAGCAACAGACAAGAAGCTCCGGCCCCAACCAACTAAAATGAAAAGCTTTAAGTCGGGGCCATCATAGAGTCTGACGCCCGACCCACCGGCGTGCAATTAAAGAAGGCAGCATAGTTATCAACCGTGATTGGGTTAAAAACTAAGCATGCAGACTGTCGCATAACATTCAAGTTATAACCTATACGTCTGTAACGTGTTATGATTTTTCTAAAATGAAAAGAAAAATCATTACTTCCTATAAGTTTCTTAAATTTGTAAACCAAGTCACCATAAAATTCTGGTTCCGAAAGGCCCTCACTTAAAAGCGTCTTTAACCCAACATTATATTTGGATATCAATTCATAGTGTCTACGATAAAATTTAGAAAAGGTTTTTCGAAGTTTATGATACCGATAGCCCTGTTGGAGAAGTTTGGTCGTTAAACATTTATTTCGAGCGTTGAAGTCTGTAACATGATTACAGACTCTAGCAAACCTAAAAAATGCAAAATGTACACACCATAAGAAGCACGACGAGGAACGTCACCATCCAAAAACGGAAAATTTACTATATCAAAATCAAAGTCATCGCGCTTATCATAAATTTTAGAAGAAACAAATCCATTTGCAACAGAAAGATGTAGATCTAAAAAGGGGGCTTCGGTATCCGAGATATTGGCTTTGTTCAACTGTAGTTCAGATGGATAAATTTGATTGACCATACTTTCAAAATAACATCAGCTTGATTATCATGATTAAGAGAATCCATGAAATGTCTTTCGTAGCAGTATAAAATAAATCAGCTACGAGAGGTGCGCAATTTGTACCCATCGGAATTCCAACAATTTGTCTGTATAACTTGGTCCCAAATCTAATATAAATATTATCCAGGAGATAGGATAAGGCATCGCACACATTCTGACATGACCAAAGTGTATATCGACTTTGGTCAGAGGAAGTGAAAAAAGCCTTTCTGTCATTACATGCCAAATAAAGTGAACCATAGTTTTTTTAATGCCCTTTTGAAGGTCCACTCTATCAAATCCAGAAGTTTTTCTTTAATTAGATTATGTGGTAAAGTTGTATATAGAGTAGAAAAATCATATGTGGACAAGCTCGTCGCACGGAACCCTCTACACTTCAATTTATTGAGTACCTCACCAAAAGCTCTAGTAGGAGTTGATCGGCCCGTATAGGCACACCTTCGAATAAATGTTGAAAACTTGCACAAAAAATTGTCTAAGTTCAAACAGCTGAAATTTTGTCAAAAATATTTTTTTCAAAATAATATTTCTTCATGCACATGCCCAGTGTGTCTGTATTGTGAAGGCCAAGTATCAAATAGCGCCAGTAAAAACTGTGGTAGGAGTAATCGGTCCGTATAAGCCCTACCATAGCAAATGCTCATAAAAATTGTCTATGTTGTCTAAGTTCAAACAGCTGCAATTGTCAAAAATATTTTATTCAAAATGATATTTTTTCATGCACATGTCCAATGTGTCTGTATTGTGAAGTCAAACTATCAAATGGCTCCGGCAGTTACTGTGGTAGGAGTTGATCGGCCCATATCTACACTACCATGGAACCCATGTTGAAAACAATGCACAAAAAGTGTCTAAGTTCACAAAGCTGCAAATTTGTTAAAAATTATTTTTCCAAAATAATATTTCTTCATGCACATGTCCAATGTGTCTGTATTGTGAAATCAAAGTGCCAAATGGCACCAACAGAAACTGTGGTAGGAGTTGATCGGCCCTTATCTACACTACCATGGAACCCATGTTGAAAACAATGCACAAAAATTGTCTAAGTTCACAAAGCTGCACGTTTGTTAAAAATTATTTTTTCAAAATAATATTTCTTCATGCACATGTCCATTGTGTCTGTATTGTGATGACAAAGTATCAAATGGCTCCAGCCAAAACTGTGGTAGGAGTTGATCAGCCCGTAAAGGCACTACCATGGAACCCATGTTGAAAACAATGCACAAAAATTGTCTAAGTTCACAAAGCTGCAAATTTGTTAAAAATTACTTTTTCAAAATAATACTTCTTCATGCACATGTCCAGTGTGTCTGTATTGTGATGGCAAAGTATCAAATGGCTCCAGCAAACACTGTGGTAGGAGTTGATCAGCCCGTATAGGCACTACCATGGAACCCATGTTGAAAACAATGCACAAAAATCGCCTAAGTTCACAAAGCTGCAAATTTGTTAAAACTATTTTTTTCCAAATAATATTTCTTCGTGCACATGTCCAGTGTGTCTGTATTGTGATGGCAAAGTAACAAATGGCTCCAGTAAAAACTGTGGTAGAAGTTGATCGGCCCGTGTAGCCACTACCATGGAACCCATGTTGAAAACAATGCACAAAAATTGACTAAGTTCACAAAGCTGCAAATTTGTTAAAAATTGTTTTTTTTTTTTTCAAAATAATATTTCTTCATGCACATGTCCAGTGTGTCTGTATTGTGATGGCAAAGTATCAAATGGCTCCAGCAAAAATTGTGGTAGAAGTTGATCGCCCCTTATCTACACTACCATGGAAACCATGTTGAAAACAATGCATAAAAATTGTCTAAGTTCACAAAGCTGCAAATTTATTTAAAATTATTTTTTCAAAATAATATTTCTTCATGCACATGTCCAGTGTGTCTGTATTGTGATTGCAAAGTATCAAATGGCTCCAGCGAGTTGATCGGCCCGTGTAGCCACTACCATACCTGTAATAGAAAATGCTCATGAAAAATTGTCTATGTTCTCTCAGTTGTAATTTTGTCAAAAAGTATTTTTTCACGATCAAACTACTTCATGCAAATGTCAAACATGTCTCCATTGTATTTGTAAAGTTTCAGAGTTATTCATGGAAAACTGTGGTACCATGAAGGCACTATACATATGCATATAAACACAGCCATTAAGAATTACAAAGTGAAATAACTCTCATAGAACTGGCCCCTAGCCCCTTATGTTTTATCATAATATTTGCCCCATCAATATGTATGTGTGTGCAAGGTTTCATGAAATTCCGGCCAAGGGGCTTCAATATATTAAGGAAACAAAGTGTTACGGACGTGACGGACGGACGGACGGACGGAGACCCGGACGGACGGATGGATGGACGGACGGACAACGTGAAAACAGTAAACCCCCCTTAAAACTTCGTTTTGCGGGGGTATAGATAAGACAAATAAAAAAAAAATCTGCTGAAAATTTTCAAATTTTACATCTTATGAAAAATCTGTTTATTACATTGGCATATTTTTGTAATGGCGGATGGCAGTTATTGTCCAAACATGTGTATCAGAAGTGCGTATTTGCATGACCGTAGATATACGTATTATTCCATTCACATATAAACAGCAGCTTGTAAAGCCCCGACGGGATACTACCTCGCATACAGTTCAATTATTGCTGCATGAGCAGATTTCCTATCGCCATTGCTCGATAAACTGTTATTATTCTCGCATTTTATCATCGCAGACAAGCTTGTCACCCTCGATCAATAGCTGCCTGAGGCGGCGAAAAGGCGAAAGCAATAATTGAATGATCATTTAGGCACATGTACATATATCAGGAATATTTCCGACGATTGAGATGCTGAACTTATGATAGAACTAATTATGATGGACGCATATCTGTCTCGATCTAGCTGTCTTACACGAAACATAAGATACTGTAACAGTAGAAGATGATTAATAAAATACAGATCTCAGCTAATGTCTTGGCAACAGAGAAGGGATCCAAGAAAAGTAAGAGCTTGTAGACCACATAGATCTGCTCGTTCAAGTGTGACTCGTGAAAGTAAGGCATAGGGTATTGCTTTAAAACAATTTGTTTATCTTATTTCGTGGCGGCACCGGTGTTGGATGAATAAGATAAATGGACTCGAATCTTGGTATCGAAATGCTAGGATATGGCATATATACGCATATCTCTGGTTAAGGTCTAATCGCGTCTTATCTATCAGTGTCCATTAATTACCTATCAAAGGTGATTACTCATTGTTAAATCTCATCACAGCATTTGGATGACCGTGCTTGTCCGAGTCATAGATGTAAATGAATGTTATATAGCTTATTTTCTAAACAGGAACTTTAGACATCAGCGGTTTTGTGAGTTACTTCAAATTGTCTCAAGTTGTCCAAATATGGTTCAGTGGTGGTTATTTCTAGAATTATGCTTTTCTGGAAACTAATTCATTAAATGGAAGCAGAACACCAAAGCTCCTTAGAACGCTCACCTGATATTTGTCTTTGAAAATGACATCTGGCTAAGATCATTATGGCTAAGATAAAAAAAGCACAACCTTGACCTTGATTACTTGCATGACTTCATTAACTCAAAATCTGATTCTATCTAACAATTTTCAGGCCATATGCTACTAAAAAACATTCCACTCGGTTTTTGAAGTGGGAATTTCTTTCTGATTGCGCCTTTTCCTGATCATTGTACACTTGTACCATTGAAAAGCCTATGTGACCATATTTGACCTTGTTGTAAAATAGGCCAAGGCTAACCTAAGATCATGATTTACACATATTAAGATGGGCCAGAGTCCCTGATGTTACATACCAAGTTTCGTTGAAATCAGTCCATCGGTTCTAGAGTAGAAGATTTACCGTATATGGGCATGGTTGCCATCTTGGTCATGCGACCTGGATCATTTATATAGCCTTTTGTTCCCCATTTATACGGATACTCCACATGAAGTTTAGCTTTAATTTGCCCCGTGGTTCCAGAGAAGAAGATGTTTGAACATTGTGGACAACAACGACGATGACACGACGGAGCATGGGTATTTATTATCTCATCTATGAGCCTTCGGATCAAGTGAGCTAAAATATTATAGGTACTAAAATAGTATTATATATGTACGAGCATTACTTTTAGTTTCAATTACATGTATATACATTATTCCACCTTAATTGATTATTACTGATCCATAAATCGCCATCATTCTGTCAAACAGAACTACATTAGATCGATGGGTGTCAATAAAAGTATCCTTGACCATCATGGCATTAGACAAGACATAAGATTAAGGCGTTAAGATTGTATAGTCACGTCTAAAATGGTGTTCTTACTCTAGTAATTTGCAGTCGACGTGTAGATACATCTGCAGATACCATGATGCCTTGAAATGGCAGGCAAAATTAATGTCCCAGGTTCCCTAAGTATATACTGGTATTTTTACATTGAAGAGACGTGTTCAACATTTCAAATTTAAACAAGCTTGTGCTTCCTTTGAGTATTAAGAGACGCATGTATAAATGAAAAGCCATTATCTTCTCCTTTTTTGTGCTTCTATAATTTTCTAATGTCAGGGCACGAATCATCGTTTTCCATCAGGTCATTCATCTTGCTTTCGCCATGATGGAATTCACACATACCCCCATTTTCCATCAAATACAGCATAGCAGACTTAACGACAAGCAGTATTAAAGAAGAAACAGATCACATGTCTTGTCTTAAAACTATTATATTGAGGTTTGTTACAGGTCAAGTCAGTTCCGTCATACGTCTTCGTGTTTACCTTTTTTGGTTTCACAAATAGCTTTCAAATGTCATGGTGATCATTTAAAACTTCAATCAAAGCGCGCATTAACTTAATGGTTTCCTCGTAATGAATGTCTTTGATGAAATAGAAAACCAACAGAGAACATTTTTTCATGATGGTCTTTTTTTGCATTGCACGCAGCGACACGGGAAAAATTTAAGAAGATTTCAAAGTAGCATTGGCTGAGAATGCAAGGCAAAGGAATGCCCCTGAAGTATTTACCTTATTCGCCCCTAATGTTCATATGTTCGCCGTGGTTTGCACAAAGGATATCTATGCGTAAGATGTAAAAAGTCCCTAAATCACAGATCTAGGAGGACAAAATTTTCAAGTTATGAATTTAGGTTTAAAGAACCTAAACATAGGTTTAAAGAAGTACTGTGCACTTGGGTTGCCATGCAAATTCATGATAAATTCGTTATCATCATCACATTATGGCATTATGTACCAGAGTATTACTTTCAATCAACAGAAAAAGCCAGCGTTTGTGATGATAAAGGCTGCCATCATATAATTTTAGCTATTGTATTCCTGCAACTGTATTTGAGGAGACGCAGTACCAATGCGTTCTAAATAAGAATGAATGTAGCCACACAATAGACAAACTCATGCTGTGGCTCATGCGCCAACTGCAGACTTGATTCAGCCATTACATTCAACATTTGGCTGGACGCTATCCGTAAGACGGTTTCGTTTCTACGTTCTTGGCATACCTATGGACACAAGTGCGATGCCTAATGAAAAGTTGCAGCGTAACAGGGCGATCAGAATCATACATGAACATCAATGCGCGCAACATTAATAACTGTGTCATCGTCTCGACTTCCTCGAAAATCTTCGAGACATTCATAGAATAGGAAAACAGACATTATCATTGTGTGAATGACAGGATCTCTTGTCAGTTGGCCTTTATATGAGCTGCGATGCGGGGCAACCGGTCTTCAGGTTTCCGAACAAGTCTGAGACAAACCGACCGTCGGCAGCTACAGAAGATGAACCAGAAGTTTGAAATTTCAAAAAGAATAACTGTTTATCCGTTTAGCGAAGCCTTAGTTTTTGGCACGACGCGGCTCATATGGTCCAATGTTAGTTATTTCTGGAAATATGCTTCTGTTGAACTGATTCAATAAACAGATAGGGGCTGCTATTGTGTAAACAGTGTGACAGTTGTGGATTAGTCAGATAATTGGGTAAAGATAGGATAAGGAAAGTTGAATTGAATTCCGGGGAATTTCTGAGGTAAGAGCTTTCCAGATTTTCCTGTTTAAAAGAAAGGCTTATCCAGTTGGAAATCATGCGACATTTCAGTCTTTGCTGACCGTTCGAAGACGGTTCTGTTGTGGTTAACCCTTTTATGTTTCCCTTGAAATTTGTCTGCCTGTCTGTTGTGCTTGACACAATTTCTTTTGGTTGATGTTAGTCGTATCGTATGGAAAAAAAGTACAAGTAGGCAAAGATCAGGAAAAGGCGCAATCAGAAAAAGACTCCCACTCCAAAAACCAAGGTGGGAAAAAACCAAACTAACAATCAGGTACTTATACCATGAAAACATTTCGTAAGCCGAATGAGCAGCTATTTTCCCAATAGGTGGCCACTCAGTTACCTTAACTTAACCAAAAATATGAAAACACACATGAGGCGCCAACAGCACAAAAATATTTTAAACACCAAGACATAAAACAAAAAGAACCACCACAGAAGTATTGACTTGGAACGATCAGTAACACAAAGTTACTGGCGGGTTTAAATCGATTTTACACGGCCGTAACCTCACCCTCAGCTTCTGCAGTGGCTCATAACATTTAGTTAGTTCTTCGGTCCTCGTGGTGAATCTCTAACTAGTAAGTGAATCATCAAGAACAAACAAATAAATCATGATAAACATCCTGATGAATAAAAAACCAGGACTCACAGATTCAGTAAGCTGCCCGACGATGGAGATCCCTGGGCGCCAAATAACTTACTAACTCCGGAGCTAAAGTAAAACATCAGTTGGACCCCGGTGGGCCTAGCAACAGACAAGAAGCTCCGGCCCCAACCGACTGAAATGAATAGCTTCAAGTCGGGGCCATCATAGAGTCTGACGCCCGACCCACCGGCGTGCAATTAAAGAAGGCAGCATAGTTATCAACCGTGATTGGGTTAAAAACTAAGCATGCAGACTGTCGCATAACATTCAAGTTATAACCTATACGTCTGTTACGTGTTATGATTTTTCTAAACTGAAAAGAAAAATCATTACTTCCTATAAGTTTCTTAAATTTGTAAACCAAGTCACCATAAAATTCTGGTTCCGAAAGACCGTCACTTAAAAGCGTCTTTAACCCAACATTATATTTGGAAATCAATTCATAGTGTCTACGATAAAATTTAGAAAAGGTTTTTCGAAGTTTATGAAACCTCGTTGAGATCACAATAGTGTAGTATGTTTACAGGATTTATAAATATAAGGATTATAGCCCTGATGGGCTGAAACGTATTGCGTGCGATAAAAACTGAACAACTTGTTGTTGGGCAACACGAATATCGTTGGATCTCAACTGTGTTCACATATGCTTTTACTTCCCTAAAACGAGCATAAACTTGGCGAATATCGTACTGCTTCTATCTGATATTGCCGTTGGTTTTGCTCAATCTAATTGTCTCTGTCCTCGCAAATGACAAGAAAACACCATAACCTGATTCATGACATTGTCACGTACTTAGTACCTGGTAGTTTTGCTCAGCCAACACCGACCTTACTCTCCTTCTGCATTGGATTAAAGCTTTAAGTTAGTTGTCTTCTATGTAATTTATGGACGATATTTTTTTTTTTTTTTTTTTTTTTTTTTTTTTTTTTTTTGTAAAACAAGCCTAGAATTTGGAGGCAGCTCATCAGGAAAACATGTCCATGAAAAGTACACCTCCTTATACCCCACTTTTATATAGCAAAACTGGGTTCTTATTTTTGCTCGTTAGAACCATGTACCCACAATTTATGCTTTGAGCAAAAATAAGAAAAATATCAAATTTCATCTGAAAATTTTCAATTTGTATAGGTAAAAAAATCTCTGTTTATTACATGGACATGTCTGTTGTGCTTGACACGATACCTTTTGGTTGAAGTTAGGCGGATGGAAACCTCGTTGGGATCACTATTGTGTAGTATGTTTATTATGTTTACAGGGTTAATAAATGAGGATTCTAGTCCTGACGGACAGAAACCTTTTGCGTGCGATAAAAACTGAACAGTTTGTTATTAATTCGTTTCGGGCAACACGAATAGTGTTGGATCTCAACTATGTGTTCATATGCCTTTATTTCCCTAAAACGAGCATAAAGTTGGCGAATATTGTACTGCTTCAATGTGATTTGCTCAAACCTGATTGTCTCTGTCCTTGCAAATGATAACAAGACCCCATAACCCGATTCATGGCATTGTCACATACCTTGTATAGTCTGTTAGCTGTCTATAAAAAAGTACAAGTAGGCAAAGATCAGGAAAAGGCGCAATCAGACAAAGACTCCCACTCCAAAAACCAAGGTGGGAAAAAACCAAACTAACAATCAGGTACTTATACCATGAAAACATTTCGTAAGCCGAATGAGCAGCTATTTTCCCAATAGGTGGCCACTCAGTTACCTTAACTTAACTAAAAATATGCAAACATACATAAGGCGCCAACAGCACAAAATATTTTAAACACCAAGACATAAAACAAAAAGAACCACCACAGAAGTATCGACTTGGAACGATCAGTAACACAAAGTTACTGGCGGGTTTAAATCGATTTTACACGGCCGTAACCTCACCCTCAGCTTCTGCAGTGGTTCATAACATAAAACTGATGTTTTGCTATAATATCTTCAAAACAACAAAATTAATCACTTTGAGGTATGGTGCATCTTGAATGGTTATCTTATACATAACTAATCTATATTTTTATAAATTTTCACACTTTGAGTTTAAAAAGTTTCTTTTGAAAATTGCCCATTTTTACATGGCAGTTTGGCTGTAATGAATATGGGAGTAAATTTGATTATGTAATAGCTTGTAGTATGCTTCTTTGTATGCAATACCTCTATCCCTTGTTGGTTAAGTCTGCATTTAAAATGCACATGAAAAAATACGTTAAGTTAAACCAAAGAATTGTCCTGTGTTCCAACGCAAGACTCAGAGCAGTATGTTTTCTAAAAGCTGTGCGCATGGGAACAGCAAGGCCCCAAAGCGATATATGGATCATGGCTAAGTAGAGACAGATAAGTCCAGCAGAATACAGTTTACATTGGAAACACATACCGTGATGTAGGTTTTAAAATGTCATGGCTATTCTGTGAAAAATGCATTTATAATACCGGTATAACTGTTAATCTCTTGCCTGAGTAAAACTCATTCTCTTGTTTTGTATTCTCCCTGAAGAAAGAAAGAAATGCTTCCGAAAACTTTGCCAGAAAAATCGAATGTGATTGTGAAAATCTATAAGTACATGTATGTTGAAGCATTGACTCTGATATAGTTAGGATACAGAGGCAGGAGGATCAAATGAGTCTGATGATGACACTGAAGCTTAATGAAATTGTTACTTTAAACTTTATTGAAAATTGCATTTACATGGTTTCGAACATTCACTTTATTGAACAGTATACTATTGATTAAATTAATCTGCCTTTTGAAATTTCATTGAATGGGATGTGTGCATAGGCAGTACCTATAGCTGTTACAATAATTCGAAGTACTCCCCTTCATTCTGTCTTAATTTTTTGTATTAAGTTAAATAGACAAAAGCAAGAAATCAACAAGTGAAAATTCTGAAAATCAGTTTCAAGTTATGTATTGGTATCAAAATAACATTGGAAAAAATTTAATTGTATCAATAATAATTAGCCAGATATTCTGCAAAACACCAGTTTTTATACACAGCTAACAGACTTTACATGACAGTCACAGTTTGCTCAGTCAAGACCGCCCTTAGCTTGTGCAGTGGATCCACGCTTTAAGTTAGTTGTCCTAAACCTACGTAATTTATGAACGATAGTTGTTTTGTAAAACAAGTCAGTTGTTGTCCAGACATGTGTACCAGAAGTGCTTATTTGCATGACCGTATACATACGTTTTATTCCATGCACGTATAATCAGCAGCTTGTAAAGCCCCGATGGCATACCACCTCGCATACAGTTCAATTATTGCTGCATGATCAGATTTCCTATCGCTATTGCTCGATAAACTGTTATTATTCTCGCATTTTATCATCACAGACAAGCTTGTCACCCTCGATCAATAGCTGCCTGAGGCGGCGAAAAGGCGAACGCAATGACTGAATGATCACTTGACAACATGTACACGTATCGGGAGTCTTTCCGACGATTGAGATGCTGAACACATGATAGGACCCCAGGGGGGGGGTACTCTGAAATTTTCTGTATACATAGGCGAGGCTGGCTTTTTTGGGGTCAAAATTTTGAATTTCCGTAATTTTTTGGGTTTTCAGAAAAACTAGTTATTTTTTAGGGTAGTGAGCTTTTTATGGATATTTTTTTGGTGTCATGCCTTTTCTGAATTATTTTTTGGGGTCATCTATAATTCTAAGTAACTTTTTGGGTTTTGCACATTTCTTGGGAAATCTCTTTATTTCTATAAAGATAAGAGTGGCTTACACTTATGTCTTACAAGGCCTTAAGATTCAATTTTGTTTGCGACCATGCCTTATGACTGGTCTCGGTGAAATTTTGGAAGCTTGATCATGATGTTGTTTGGATTGCAAATCAAATGGAATCAAAACCATCATAAGACTTACACTTTGAGAATAAATAAAATCTTTAAATTTTATCCAACTTGGTATTTACTTCCCACTGTCTTCACAGCATCTTCCAGAAACTGCATTTTTCAAAATCTCACTTTTCTGAAAGATCTCAAGAAAAATATTACCACATCACCATTTTGCATTCCAAAAGTCTTAAAAAGTGCCACAAAATTTTGAAAATCGGTTAACAAATAAAAATTCTATGCCGGAAAATATTTTTGAATAGGGCTATTTCCATTTTAAAAATGTCAGCAAGGGAAGTAACTATTTTCCCGGAAAAAATCTAAATTGGTTATTTTTCATTAAAAATGCACCAAACCAATACAAAGTTCTATTGTATGGATAGCTGAGTGCCAAACTCTTAAAATTATTCCACACATTTGCTTGATTTTCATTTTTAAGGTGTTTGGATTACCTCCCTTGCACATGCAAAAGGCCTATTCAAAATAATTTTTGTGCATAATTATTTTATTTGTGAACCAATTTTCAAAGTTTTTGCAGCACTTTTTAGGACTTTTGGGTTGCAAAACAATGACATGGCCATACTTTTCTTGTGGTGTTTCAGAAAAGTGAGATTTTGAAAAATGCAGTTTCTGAAAGATGGTGTGCAGACAGTAGTTCCTACATATACTAACTGTATTGTGACGTGTTCTGTTGGTTGGTTGATTTGGGATTTAACGTCCCACCAACAGCTTAGATCATGTGGATGTGATAAAATTTCATCAATAGGCATAAAAAAGATGAATACATGTACTTTTTGGGGGTAAGCTAAAAGTTCAAGTATTTTTTGGGTATGCCTGATATGACTGGTATTTTTTTGGGGTGGTCAGCAAATCTCAGTAATTTTTTTGGGTTTGGGGGTAGAAGCTGGGGCCTCGCCTATGTATCCACAAAAAATGAGAGTACCCCCCCTGGGGATAGGACTCATTATGTCGGAGTCATATCTGTCTCGATCTAGCTGTCTTACGCGAAACAGAAGATACAATTGATAATAATTAGTACAACGCAGATTTCATAATATGGCTTATCAGCTAATGTATTGGCAACAGAGAAGAGATCCGTGAAAAGAAGAGCTTGTAGACCAGATAGCTCTGCTCGTACACGTGTGACACGTGAAAGCAAGGTGTAGGGTTTTGCTTTAAAACAATTCATTTATCCCATATCGTGGCAGCGCCGGTGTTGGCTGAATAAGGTTAATGGGCCCGAATCTTTGGATCGAAATGCTAGGATATGCGCATATCGCTGGTTAAGTTCTAATCGCGTGTTTTCGATCAATCTCCATCAATTACCTATCACTCTCATCACACCATTCGGATGCACACGCTGGTCCGAGTCATAGATGTAAATGAATGTTATATTGCTTATTTTCTAAACACACACTGGCGACTTTCTCCACCAATCTCCCCCAATTTTGGGGTTCTCATTTTCGTTTTATCTCAACAGCTCTTGCAGTTAAATTAGCTTCAGTTTAAATCTACTTATAAGACATGTAGTATTACAGCCAGTCTGCTGCTTTTAATATCACTCTTTAACTATCATGTAGTTACATATAAACAAATCACTGCTGATTCCATGATATATGACCAGTTTTATCAAGACACTCTTGCAGAGAAGTGTAGAGCTCTAGATAAGTCAAATTGGAGAAAGTCGTCTGTCTGAACAGGAACTTTAGACATCAGCATTTTTGTGAGTTACTTCATTTTGTCTCAAGTTGTCCAAATATGGTTCAGTGCTGGTTATTTCTAGAATAATGCTTTTCTGGAAACGAATGCAGTAAATGGAAGCAGAACACAAAATCTCCTTAGAACGCTCACCTGATATTTGGTCTTCGAAAATGGCATCTGGCTAAGATAATTTTGGCCACGATAAAAATACCTTGACCTTGATTACTTGCAATAATTAAAAAACTGATTGTATCTTACAATTTTCAGGCCATCTGCAACAAAACATTCCAACTCGGTTTTTGAAGCGGGAATTTCTTTCTGTGATCATTGCCTACTTGTACCATTGAAAAGCCTATGTGACTATATTTAACCTTTGTTAAAATAGGCCGAGGTTAACCCAAGGTCATGATTTACACGAATTATGATGGACCAGAGTCCCTGATGCTACATACAAAGTTTCGTTGAAATCAGTCCATCGGTTCCAGAGAAGAAGATTTTAAAAGATTTCCACCTTACACTGTATATGGGCATGGTTGTCATCTTGGTCATGTGACCTGGATCATATATATAGCCTTCTGTTCCACTCCACATGAAGTTTAGCTTTAATTTTTCCCGTGTTTTCAGAGAAGAAGGTGTTTGAACATTGTGGATAACAACGACGATGACGCGACTGAGCATGGGTATTTATAAGGCCAACTATGAGCCTTCGGATCAGGTGAGCTACTCAAATCGAGTTATACATGTATACATGTATTAGCATAACTTTTAGTTATCATCCATTATTCCACCTTATAGTTGATCATTACTGCATAATGACTTTGCTCCATACATTTTGTCAAACAGAACTACATTAGAATGGATGCCAATAAAAGTATAATTGACCATCATGGCATTAGACAAGGCATAAGATTGCATAGTCACGTCTAAAATGACGTTCTTACTTCAGCAATTATCAGCCGACCTTGTGAAGATACATGGACAGATACCATGATACATTGAAGTGGCAGGCAAATGCCCCACGTTCCCTTAATGTATACTGGCATGACGTGCTCAATATTTCCAACATATTTAAACAAGCTAGCATTTCCTGCAGCATTAAGAGATACATGCATAAATGAAAAGCCATTTTCTTCTCCTTTTTTGTGTTTCTATAATTTTCTAATGTCAAGGCACGAATCATCGTTTTCCTTCAGCTCATTCTTCTGGATTTCGACACGATGGAATCCACACATACCCCAATTTTCCATCAAATACAGCAAAGCAGACTTAACGACAAGCATTATTAAAGAAGAAACAGATCAAATGTGTTGTCTTAAAACTATTTATTAAACAAGGGTTGATACAAGTCAAGGCAATTCCGTCATACGTCTTCGTGTTTACCTTTTTTGGTTTCACGAATAGCTTTTAAATGTCATGGTGATCATTTAAAACTTCAATCAAAGCGTGCATTAACTTAATGGTTTCCTCGTAATGAATGTCTTTGATGAGATAGAAAACCAACAGAGAACATTTTTCATGATGGCCTTTTTTCTGCATTTCAAGCAGCGGCACTAGAAATTTTCCAGAATTTAAGAAGAACTCGAAACGCAGATACATGTAGCATTGGCTGAGAATGCAAGGCAAAGGAATTTCCCTGAAATATTTACCTTATTACATGATTAAACACAAACCATTGACCACATTTACTCGTATGTATGTTTGTATAGAAATGTGTACATGTTAGGTCTATGACCTTTTGTATTGAATAAAGTTTCTTCTTCTTCTTCTTCTTCGTCCCTAATGTTCATATATTCGCCGTGGTATTGTACATCTGCTGACTTTGTACTTTGCTTCATTTTAACCTATTTTTCTTGCCCATTATGCGCAGCGTCTTTATTATACAAGAGGCTCCTCCATCAGTCGACCAGCTGCACAAAGGATCTTGGCCCAGTTGTTCAAAACATTGTTAGCTTTACGCTCTCGTTAAGCCCTCAATTTGTTAACAATATATCAACTTCAAAAGCAAATAGTATACAAGTTCGTATTAGGATTCTTCACATTGTTTCAACAAAAATAACTGTGTATTTGTAATGCCATTTGAAATCGTTTTACTAACGACATCGTTAACTTTGAACAACTGGCCCCTGGTCATCTTTTTATTCGTATGATGGCTGTAAGTTCATTTCATTTCAATCTTTCATTTATAAATGGGCTTCCCATTTTCTCGACATTTATTAATTGAACCGCGTGTTTCTCTGAATAGTAGGGACATGCAAATCCTTGTGGCTAAGTTTCTGTCATCGTTGCACGCTATATTGAAAGCTGCAAATCCTGCAAAATCATTGTGCGTTACACTAGATTTCTAGATTTCTACACTAGGCGTCAGACTCTATGATGGCCCCGACATAAAGCTATTCATTTTAGTTGGTTGGGGCCGGAGCTTCTTGTCTGTTGCTTGGCCCACCGGGGTCC
The DNA here is from genome assembly GCA_964017185.1 of Rugalucina vietnamica. Lineage (NCBI taxonomy): Eukaryota > Metazoa > Mollusca > Bivalvia > Lucinida > Lucinidae > Rugalucina > Rugalucina vietnamica. The sequence goes on along the minus strand of OZ024873.1, from coordinate 30,180,682 downwards.
AACTGGTGTTTTTCTTTTGCTCCGGAGTTAGTACGTTATTCGGCGCCCAGGGATCTCCATCGTCGGGCAGCTTACTCAGTCTGTGAGTCCTGGTTTTTGATCCATCAGGATGTTTATCATGATTTATTTGTTTGTTCTTGATGATTCATTGACTAGTTAGAGATTCACCACGAGGACCGAATAACTAACTAAATGTTATGAACCACTGCAGAAGCTGAGGGTGAGGTTATGGCCATGTAAAACCGGTTTAAGCCCGCCAGTAACTTTGTGTTACTGATCGTTCCAAGTCGATACTTCTGCGGTGGTTCTTTTTGTTTTATGTCTTGGTGTTTTAAAAAAATTTTTGTGCTGTTGGCGCCTTATGTATGTTTTCATATTTTTAGTTAAGTTAAGGTATTTGAGTGGCCACCTATTGGGAAAATAGCTGCTCATTCGGCTTACGATATGTTTCATTGTATAAGTACCTGGTTGTTAGTTTGGTTTTTCCCACCTCGGTTTTTGGAGTGGGAATATTTTTCTGATTGCGCCTTTTCCTGATCTTTGCCTACTTGTACCTTTTTTTCGTTACAAAATGTGCGTTCAGAACCCAATCCTATATAGTTTAGAATCACAGTAGATGAAATAAATGATATCATCAGCAATAGTTCTGGTGGTTTTGTTATAAAGTTTTTCTGCTAAACCATGAGATTGCTAAATTACATTATTCTTATACGTAGTACTACTTAGATGGCATATCAATCCCGTTTCTCTTCCGTTCCTGAATCCCCATTGGCTTTCTGTTATAAGAAGAAGATTTCTTCTACGCAAGTGATAATGTTGAGATAAGCTTCTGTTGACACGCAGGAACATATTTTCCATTACAAAAACTTGCCAATGCAATAAAAAGAGATTTTAGAGCTGTAACAAATAATTTTAGCTGTAACAAATAATTTTTTCAGTTGAATTTTTTTCATATTTTTGCACAAAACATTGATTGTACTAGGTACGCGTTCGCTGAGGCGGTTGTAACATGTACCCCGCACAATCTATGTTCGGATAAAAAAGCACCAGTCATTTGTATACCCGGCTCCCCTAGGGCCGGGGAATAGCGGGGCTTTTAACTTTTCCATTTCTAAAGCCCGGCTAAAAGCCCGGCACTGCGGGGCCAGATTTACAGTAAATTCCCCGCTAAAAGCCCTTGCTCCCCGGAGGCTGACAGTAATGTGGAACAACAGCTGGGAGTTGTTCTGATGAAACTGAAACACGAGAGAAGGGCTTCAAATTATGCATGTAAATGTTTAGGTGCATTTGCAAATTAAATAAGTAACATTAAAGTAATAAAATGTTGGCAATACCATTAATATCTAATTTGAATCAATGTGACCATGTATTGGCGGGAAATTAAAACTCCGGCACATCCCCGTCACTGCCGGGACTCATCAGAGGTTAGCCCCGCAGTGTCCCCGTTATCCCCGGTCTTAGGGGGGATACAGATGACTGGTGCATAAGAATCATTGTATACCCCTGTATACTCCATTTTTCTTTCTATATAAAAGTGTGGTATAAGGGGGTATATTTTTCAAGGATGTATGGTTTATTGGATAGCCTTTTGTTAATGAGCCGCCGCATAAAAAAAACAAAAACAAAAACATACATAGGCAAAAATAAAGGCGCAGATCAGCTGTGCAGTAACAACACAGATGATCAGCGTCGTAGTTTTCATTACAAGGATAGTACAATTCCTCACACTGTATTAACGGCAATGTGGAACGTGTGATTTTATACAAAACTGTGTTCCCGACTGCCAAAAAAGGCATTTTAGATTGCCAAAAAAGCACGTGTTGGCAATCGAGAACGTTCAATCTACGTTCTACATCGTCATTTGGCAATACAAAATGCCTTTTTATGGCAATCTATAACTCTTTTTGTTTATCAAAATGGTTGTTCGCGATTGCCACTAATACGGTGAGCTCGTTTCTGTAACTGTACAGGCTGGTTTGTGTCGGACCTGGTCGGAACCCCAAATTGTTGTTTTTTCTCGTGCGAAGACTCAATTATCAATTTTCATTTACCTTTTGTATATCATTTTAGTTTCATGAACCAGTTTTATTTGATTTGCAAAGCGTAGAGCTATATATAACATTATTACTACCGAATGCATTGCGTTCATTCACATAGTAATTACATTGCACTTTCAATTTAATGCTTATCTGCTTGCGACATCCAAGAGTTTCTAATCAACGCAAAATCAAAATGCATAGAATATTAACAATATTGTCTGTACCGTGTATCAAACTAGTTTCAGAATTGATAAATTATATCAATTAATAGTCTTTGATTGATAAGTGTGTCCTCTACCACTGGGAATCAGTTGCCGCTATGTGACTAATGCCTAGGTCACACTAGCACTTACGGTCGCTGCGGACGTTGCGGATAAGGCTTCCGTATTTGTCCGTCCTGCCCGTAATAATTCGTATCATATCCGTTAAAGTCCGTATCTGTACGTGCATCATTTACAGGGCACGGACGATCCGCAGCCAAGCTATAATACTTGTCAAAAATCAGGCACGGATGAAAAACCCGTAATTGTCCGTATCTAATCGGTATCAAAAACCGTATCTATTACGTAACTAAACGTATCTTGTCGTAAACATTTGTTGCGGATCGATACTGTTTCATATGTGCTATTTTGTTCGGTTACGGTCTTTGTCGGCGTACAGTTATGTGATGAAAAGTATACCGCTTACTCACTGAATCGCTCGTGCGTCCAATGCTCACAATTATGCACGTGCGTTCAATGCATTCCTTTAGTCAATATGAAAAAAATATGGATTCCTCAGAGGTAGATTTTGCATTGCTTTTACTGGCTGAGAAGCAGGCAGCAATATCTAAGAAAAAAATGGAGAACCAACAAACGAACAAGCAAACACACAAATGTCAAATTATAGTATTATGAGAAGCTATTTCCGTTGTTTTACGACTATCACTCGATTGATCAATCACTCGATCGATCCGTCAAGTTTCAATAGATCGATCGCAATCGATCAATCACTCGATAGATCGATCAAAAGAAAGATCACTCAATCGATCTATCACCCGATCGGTCTTGATCGATCACTGACTTTCGATCAGTTAATCACTCGATCAATCAATTGATCGACCATCGATCAATCAGTCTATCGATCGACCGAGAGATCGATCGCGATCGAGCAATCAATCAATCTATCAATCGATCAACCAAACAATCAATTAAAGCATATTATGTTCTACAATTTCTTCACGTGCAGATACGGATGTTTCGTCCGTATCGAAATTTTGACTTTTTTCAAAATTTGGGCGCGGATTCTACGGACCCTTACGATACAACACGTACAGCTACGGTCATATACGCATACGATGCGAATTGTTACGGATATAACGGATAGATACGTATGACTTGTCCGTAGCATCCGTCGCATCCGTATGTGCTAGTGTGACTGCACTTTGACAATAAACAGCGGTTACTTACATCACATTGCAGCGTTTTATACGCAAGAGAGCGTAGCAAATGCGTATCTGAAGGTGCATGTCCGTGTCAAAACGTAACAGATGGTATCGAAAGGTATGGAGACAAGTTACTTTCCGTATGTATCCGAATATATCCGTAACTATACCGTATGGATCCGTATTTAAAGGTAATCATAACTACGTGAACTCATTAAGAACAGTTAGCCCCGCCCACTAATTCCTGCGGATTGCTACGTTTAGTATCCGCAACTATCCGCAGCGTACGTAATTGCTAGTGTGACCTAGGCATTAAACATTCGTGCTCTTGTTTGTGACTGACGCATAGTTTAATTAATGACCGGTCAAGCTAAGCCCCTTATGATTTAGTTTGCCAGAAGCTGTCGCAATACGCTTTCCGTTTCGTGTTGCATTATCTTCTTCTTGATCCTTTTCTACATATAAATAGTAATACAACAATATATTTAGTGTATGTTTGGAACAGTTTTTTTTCTAAAGTAATGTTTCTTTTACAGCAAAATAGTGCTAATTTTTTAAAGATAAAATACTGACTTTTTTTCATGATGTCATTTCAGCGGCTTTATTGTCATAGTGTTATTTCCGAACACCATAATAAAACTACACAATGTAATTTCCATGTCTTCAATGTCTGTCAATTAATGAGTTATACCACTGTCTAGTATGTTCGACTTATTCAATTCAAGAACAGGGTGTTGGTTGAATTACTGTTTCGGCTTTTCCGTATTAAAGAATTAAGGAATGTTTGCGTAAACCGGTTTTGAATTCCTTCGAATGCATTCATCAGCAGAATATTTGAGCCAGAGTATTCACGCGTTACAAAACAGGTGATAATCTTTCGTTATGAATAAAAATGAAAAAGTGAGATCTGAACAGAATTCCGGTGACCCTCAATAACTATTACATACAGCTGTGTTCAGTTATTAATATACCACTGCAATAGTCAGAAATAAATTAACACCTCTTCTTGATTTTGAACAATCGTCACTGGCAAAAAATTAATAACGAAAGGAATTTATTTAAATATATCTTGTTAAGTATTGGGGTAAATATCTACTCGCGACGAGCTTGTCCACATACGATTTTTTTTACTCTGTATACCTTCAAACGAGCATTAAAAGCTATGGTTCACTTTATTTTGCCTGTAATGACAGAAAGCTTTTTTCACTTCCAAAGTCGATATACACTTTGGTCATGCCAGAATGTATGCGATGCCTTATCCTATCTCCTGGATAATATCTATATTAGATTCGGAACCAAGTTATACAGACAAATTGTTGGAATTCCGATGGGTACAAATTGCGCCCCTCTCGTAGCTGATTTATTTTTATACTGCTACGAAAGAGATTTCATGGATTCTCTTAACCATAAAAATCAAGCTGAGGCCTTTAATTCGACTTCTAGGTACCTCGCTGACCTTTTGAACATTGACAATCCATATTTTGAAGGCATGGTCAATCAAATTTATCCACCTGAACTACAGTTGAATAAAGCCAACACCACAGATACTATTGCAAATGGATTTGTCTCTTCTAAGATTTATGATAAACGCGATGACTTTGATTTTGATATAGTAAATTTTCCGCTTTTGGATGGTGACGTTCCTCGCCGTGCTTCGTATGGTGTATACATTTCGCAACTTATTAGGTTTGCTAGAGTCTGCAATCATGAAGCGGACTTCAACGCGCGAAAAAAAGTTTAATAGCCAAACTTCTCCAGCAGGGCTATCGGTATCATAAGCTTCGAAAAACAATTTCTAAATTCTATCGCAGACACTATGAATTGATTTATAGATTTAATGTTGGGCTAAAGTCGCTTTTACGTGAGGGCCTTTCGGAACCAGAATTTTATGGTGACTTGGTTTACAAATTTAAGAAACTTAAAGGAAGTAATGATTTTTCTTTTCAGTTTAGAAAAATCATTACACGTTACAGACGTATAGGGTATAACTTGAATGTTATGCGACAGTTTTTCTTTTGCTCCGGATTTCAATAAGTTATTCGGCGTCCAGGGATTCCCATCGTCGGGCAGCTTACTGAATCTGTTGAGTCCTCGTTTTTGAAAATGCAATGGTAATTGAGCCGACGCATGGGAAAACCAACAATCTGCATAGGCGAAAACAAAGGCGCAGATCAGCTTCGCAGTAACTGCGAAGCTGATCAGCGCCTTTGTTTTCGCTACTTGGATAGTACAATTCCTCCTCTACTTAACTCCAAAATTTCAAGCTTCTAGCCTGTTTCTGTGACTGTACAGGCCGGCTTGTGTCAGACCTGGTCGGAAACCAAATTGTGATAGTTCGTCTCTCACTAATGAGAAAGACCATCATTATTTCTTGAATAGTGCTGAAACCAAATTATTGGTTTTCTCACGCACATGCTCAATTTATGTAGAGGGTTTGACGGTAGGCATCAAGTGGTATCGATGGACTTCCCCATCATTATCATTTTGGGGAGTCCACATTCATCTTTAGGGGTATCAGGTGTATTTTTATTTTATTTTTATCTCATTTTCGATGAAGTTTCTTTAAGCAAACAGAGTAGCCCCGTTCTGCGGCGTCACATCTGGGGCTATGCTTTTGGCCTATTTGCCATAAATAGGACGCGAGGCGTATATGAGTTAAGATCTCATCTTTTCAAGACCCACTACTACATGTATCGTGACCGGCATCTTCACTTTTCAGAGTGATATGATCATGAGGCCCTTGAAGTGGGGTGGTCAAAGTATCCCATAAGCCAAAACAGTATTGCTGATGTTCCTTTGATTCGGCTCAGGAATAATCTAAATACATCATAGAATAGGAAATAGCTTTTGCGTGAATGGCAGCATCTCACGTTAAGCAACATTTATGGTTTCATGCTTGTTATTTCTAGAACTATGCGTAGAAAATATGTCAGGCGCTTTTTTGAATAGCAAAATAAAAATACCTGTATATATAAGCTTTATATTCTATTCTGTTCTTTGGTATCTCGAAGTATCGGCCGAGAAGTATAGCAGTACCGCAGCTAGTTTTCGCACAGCGTAGTAGCTGATGCATATATCCTGAGATTGAGAATCTTCATTCTCAATCAAATTATAGCTTTGGCTTGCTTCATCCCGACATGATAAAAATATTGTTGACCGGAATATTGCGCTTTCAACGAAACAGAAACAAACAAAAGTAAGTCAATTATGCGTTCACGTATATATATAAGCAACAGATGGAATCTGACTTGTAATTCAATTATTGCTACTCAATCTGTTTTCATCACGAAAACATGTCCATGTAATCACGGGGGCGATTCAAATGATGCTACCTGTGCTGTCGTGCGAGTCATTTGTATACCATTACATGCAAAACCCAGTTGTCGTCCGAGTATATGGTCGACGGCCGTAAATATGATACTAGTGATTTTGTTGTCGTCCGAGTCATGATACGGCTGTCGATATACTCGGACGACAGCAAGATTTTGCATGTAACGATACATAAATGACTCGGACGACAGCACAGGTAGCATCATTAGAATCATCCCCGTGGTAATGTATACCCGCTTGAACCCCACTTTTATATAGCAAAACTGGGGTATTCAGGGGTAAACCTATTTTTCTTATTTTTGCTCCAAAACAGAGATTGTGGGTACTCGTTAGAACCTACACGTCGATGTTTTGAGCAAAAATTAGAAAACTATCAAAATATTTCATCTGAAAATTTTCAATTTTTATACTGTAGTTAAAAAATCTCTATTTATTACATGGACATGTTTGCGTAATGCTATCACTTTTGCTCGATAAATTGTTATCATCCTCACATTCTATCATCGCAGAAAAGATTGTCGCACTGAATCAATAGCTGCCTGACATGAAAAAGTAATTGTAATAATAAAATGATCAGGGAAGTCACTAGATGACCAGTTTGCTTACTACAGGAATCTTTATGATATCACATACATGATAGAATCGTTATCACCATCATCATCGCATTGTAACATTAAGTATCAGAATATTACTTTCGACCAACAGAAAAAAGGCCAGTGTTAGCACTAGTGATGATAAAGGCTGCCGCTAAATATATATTTCTGCCACTGTATTCCTGCAACTGATCTTAAGGAGATACAGTACAGACTTGGATCAACCATTACATTCAACATTTGGTCGGACTCTTTGCTGTCCGAAATAGACCGTTTCGTGTCTGAGTTTTTCGCTTACCAATGGACAAGTGTGATGCTTAATTAAAACAGGACGATCAGAATCATACATGAACATAAAATGCGCGCAACATTGATGGTTGCGCTTCTTCGGCTAGACAAGTTCGAAAATCTTCGGCACTTTCATAGAATAGGAAAACAGACACTGTCTGTGTGAGTAACAGCGTCTCTTGTCAGTTTGCCTTTATACAAGTTGCGCCGCAAGGAGGAAACCGGTTTATATGTTTACGAACAGGTCTGACACAAACCGGCCTGTACAGCCACAGAAGATGGCCAGATGCTTGAAATTTCTGACTTAACAGGAATAGGAATTGTTCTATCCGTTCAGCGCTTTTGTTTCCGCTTAGGCAAAATCCAGCCGTTTCTCTCGATGCGACTCATATGGTTCAGCACTAGTTATTTCTGGAAATATGCTTCTGTTGAACTGATTTAATAAACAGATTCTGATAGGGACTGCTACAGTGTTTAAACAGTGTGACAGTTGTGGATTAGTCAGATAATTGGACAGAGATAGGATAAGGAAATTTGAATTGAATTTCGGAATTTCTGAGGTAAGAGCGCTCCTTCTAAAAAAAGCTTACCCAGTTGGAAAGCATTTCAGCACTACGCCAATTTCTTTACTGGTCCTTCCGAGACGGCTCCCATTATCAAAACACGCCTATGCAATATACAGAGATTTTGTTCAGTAGCAAAATTTGAAAATTTCATCGGAAATTTTTTGATAGTTTTAATATATATATATATATATATATATATATATATATATATATATATATATATATATATATATATATATATATATATATATATATATATATATATATATATATATATATATATATATATATATTTGCTTAATCCATTGATTGCGGGGTGGGGTGGGGGGTGTTACACGTTAGAACCGCCTCGACGAAGCGGTTCTAACGAGTAACCATTATCTACGTTTTAGATTAAAAATAAGAAAAATAGTTATACCCCTGTAAACCACGATTTTACCGTATATAAAAGCGGGGTTTAAGGGGGTATACATTTCCTGAGGTTGTGGCTTGGAAAAATATGTTGTGGTTAATCCTTTTATGTTTTCCTTGTAAGTCTGCCTGTCTGTTGTGCTTGACACAATTCCTTTTGGTCGGATGGAAACCTCGTTGGGATCACAATTGTGTAGTATGTTTACAGGATTTATAAATATAAGGATTATAACCTGATTGACTGAAACCTATTGCGTGCGATAAAAACTGAACAACTTGTTGTTGGGCAACACGAATATCGTTGGATCTCAACTGTGTTCACGTATGCTTTTATTTCCCTAAAACGAGCATAAACTTGGCGAATATTGTACTGCTTCTATCTGATATAGCCGTTGATTTTGCTCAATCTAATTGTCTCTGTCCTCGCAAATGACAATAAAACACCATAACCTGATTCATGACATTGTCACGTACTTAGTACCTGGTAGTTTTGCTCAGCCAACACCGACCTTACTCTCCTTCTGCATTGGATCAAAGCTTTAAGTTAGTTGTCCTCTATGTAATTTATGGACGATATTTTTTTTTTTGTAAAACAAGCCTAGAATTTGGAGGCAGCTCATCAGGAAGACATGTCCATGAAAAGTATACCTCCTTATACCGCAATTTTATATAGCAAAACTGGGTTCTTATTTTTGCTCGCTAGAACCATGTACCCACAATTTATGCTTTGAGCAAAAATAAGAAAAATATCAAATTTCATCTGAAAATTTTCAATTTGTACAGGACTGGTAAAAAAAATCTCTGTTTATTACATGGACATGTCTGTTGTGCTTGACACGATACCTTTTGGTTGAAGTTAGGCGGATGGAAACCTCGTTGGGATCACTATTGTGTAGTATGTTTAGTATGTTTACAGGGTTAATAAATGAGGATTCTAGCCCTGACGGACAGAAACCTATTGCGTGCGATAAAAACTGAACAGTTTGTTATTAATTTGTTTCGGGCAACACGAATAGTGTTGGATCTCAACTATGTGTTCATATGCCTTTATTTCCCTAAAACGAGCATAAACTTGGTGAATATTGTACTGCTTCAGTGTGATTTGCTCAAACCTGATTGTCTCTGTCCTTGCAAATGATAACAAGACCCCATAACCCGATTCATGGCATTGTCACATACCTTGTATAGTCTGTCAGCTGTCTATAAAAACTGATGTTTTGCTATATATCTTCAAAACAACAAATTTAATCACTTTGAGGTATGGTGCATCTTGAATGGTTATCTTATACATAACTAATCTATATTTTTTAAATTTTTTACACTTTGAGTTTAAAAAGTTTCTTTTGAAAACTGCCCATTTTTACATGGCAGTTTGGCTGTAATGAACATGGGGGTATTTGATTATGTAATAGCCTAGCAGTATGCTTCTTTGTATGCAATACCTCTATCCCTTGTTGGTTAAGTCTGCATTAAAATGCACATGAAAAAATACGTTAAGTTAAACCAAAGAACTGTCCTGTGTTCCAACGCAAGACTCAGAGCAGTATGTTTTCTTCAAAGCTGTGCGCATGGGAACAGCAAGGCCCCAAAGCAATATATGGATCATGGCTAAGTAGAGACAGATAAGTCCAGCAGAATACATTGGAAACACATACCGTGATGTAGGTTTTAAAATGTCATGGCTATTCTGTGAGAAATGCATTTATAATACCGGTATAACTGTTAATCTCTTGCCTGAGTAAAACTCATTCTCTTGTTTTGTATTCTCCCTGAAGAAAGAAAGAAATGCCTCCGAAAACTTTGCCAGAAAAGTCGAATGTGATTGTGAAAATCTATAAGTACATGTATGTTGAAGCATTGACTCTGAGATAGTTAGGATACAGAGGCAGGAGGATCAAATGAGTCTGATGATGACACTGAAGCTGAATGAAATTGTTACTTTAAACTTTATTGAAAATTGCATTTACATGGTTTCGAACATTCATTTTATTGAACAGTATACTATTGGATTAAATTAATCTGCATTTTGAAATTTCATTGAATGGGATATGTGCATAGGCAGTACCTATAGCTGTTACAATAATTCGAAGTACTCCCCTTCATTCTGTCTTAATTTTTTGTATTAAGTTAAATAGACAAAAGTAAGAAATCAACAAGTGAAAATTCTGAAAATCAGTTTCAAGTTATGTATTGGTATCAAAATAACATTGGAAAAAATTTTATTGTATCAATAATAATAAGCCAGATATTCTGCAAACACCAGTTTTTATACACAGCTAACAGCCTTTACATGGCAGTCACAGTTTGCTCATTCAAGACCGCCCTTAGCTTGTGCAGTGGATCCACGCTTTAAGTTAGTTGTCCTAAACCTACGTAATTTATGAACGATAGTTGTTTTGTAAAACAAGTCAGTTGTTGTCCAGACATGTGTACCAGAAGTGCTTATTTGCATGACCGTATACATACGTTTTATTCCATGCACGTATAAACAACAGCTTGTAAAGCCCCGACGGTATACAACCTCGCATATAGTTCAATTATTGCTGCATGATCAGATTTCCTATCGCTATTGCTCGATAAACTGTTATTATTCTCGCATTTTATCATCGCAGACAAGCTTGCCACTCTCGATCAATAGCTGCCTGAGGCGGCGAAAAGGCAAAAGCAATAGTTGAATGATCATTTGGGTACATGTACATGTATCAGGAATATTTCCGACGATTGAGATACTGAACACATGATAACTCAATATGTTGGACGCATATCTGTCTCGATGTAGCTGTTTTACGCAGAACAAAATGCAGTAGATGATGATTAATACAATGCAGATTTCATTATATGGCTTACAAGCTAATGTATTGGCAACAGAGAAGAGATCCGAGAAAAAGTAAGAGCTTGTAGACCACACAGCTCTGCTCGCACAAGTATGACACGTGAAGGCATTATAAGGTATTGCTTCAAAACAATTCATTTATCTTATATCATGGCAGCACCGGTGTTGCCTGAATTAGTTAAATGGACTCGAATTTTGGGACCGAAATGCTAGGATATGGCATACGAATGCATATATGCGCCTGTCGCTGGTTAACTCGGACACTCTAATGTCTAATCGCGTGTTATCGATCGGTTTCCATTAATTACCTCTCATCACATCATTCGAATGCACACGCTTGTCCGAGTCATAGATGTTAATGAATGCTATATTGCTTATTTTCTACGCGGGAATATTAGACATCAGCGTTTTTTGTGAATTACTTCATTTTGTCTCAAGTTGCCCTTATATGGTAAAGTGCTTGTTATTTCTAGAGATATTCTTTTCTGGAGACGAATTCAATATAGGAAAGAAAGGACCAATGCTCCCAAGAACGCTCACCTGATATTTGGTCTTTGAAAATGACATCTGGCTAAGATCATTTTGGCCAAGATACTCCTATGACTTCATTAACTAGAAATCTGATTGTATCTAACAATTTTCAGGCCATAGGCTACAAATCTTAAAAAAACATCCATTGTTTTGACTTTTCCCATTATGAAGCATATGTTACCGTATTTGACTTTGCCGTAAAATAGGTTGATGTGATTTATACAAACTATGATGGGCCAGAGTCCCTGATGCAACAAAGTTATCAAGTTTCGTTGAAATCAGTCCACCGGTTCCAGAGGAGAAGATTTTAAAAGGTTTTTACTTTATATGGGCATGGTGGCCATCTTGGTCATGTGACCTGGATCATTTGTATAGTATTTTGTTCCCCTTCGATAAAGATACTCCACATGAAGTTTAGCTTTGATTTACCTCGTGTTTGAACATTGTGGACAACAACGACGATGACGGACGACGGAGAATGGGTATTTATAAGCTTACCTATGAGCCTTCGGATCAAGTGAGCTAAAATGTGTATAGGTACTAAAATAGTGTTATACATACGATCATTGCTTTTAGTTTCAATTATATACATTATTCCACCTTAATTGATTATTACTGCTCCATAAATCGTCACCATTCTGTCAAACAGAACTGCATTAGATCGATGGATAAAAGTATCCTTGACCATCATGGCATTAGGCAAGAAATAAGATTAATGCGTTAAGATTGTATAGTCACGTCTTAAATGATGTTCTTACTTCAGCAATTTGCAGTCGACGTGTAGATACATGTGCAGATACCATGATGCATTGAAGTGGCAGGCAAATGCCCCACGTTCCCTAAGTATGTACTGGCATTTTTACATTTAAGAGACGTGTCTAATAATTTAAACAATTTAAACCAGCTCTTCCTTCAGTATTAAGAGACGCATGCATAAATGAAAAGCCATTATCTTATCATTTTTTGTGTTTGTATAATATTCTAATGCCAAGGAATCATCGTTTTCCTTCAGCTCATTTACCTTGCTTTTGTCATGATGGAGTCCACACATAACCCCATTTTCCATCAAAGACAGCATAGCAGACTTAACGACAAGCATTATTAAAGAAGAAACAGATCACGTGTGCTGTCTTAAAACTATTATATTGAGGTTTGTTACAGGTCAAGGCAGTTCCGTCATACGTCTTCGTGTTTACCGTTTTTGGTTTCACGAATAGCTTTTAAATGTCATGGTGATCATTTAAAACTTCAATCAAAGCATGCATTAACGTAATGGTTTCCTCGTTATGAATGTCTTTGATGAAATAAAAAACCAACAGAGAACATTTTATTCATGATGGTCTTTTTTCTGCATTGCAAGCAGCGACACGAGAAATTTTCCAGAATTCAAGAAGATTTCGAAGTAGCATTGGCTGAGAATGCAATGCCAAGGAATGCCCCTGATCAAATATTTACATCATTCGTCCCTAATTTTCATGTGTTCGCCGTGGTTTGCACAAAGAATCTCTATGCGTAAGATGTAAAAAGTCCCTAAATCACAGATTTAGGAGGACAAAATTTTCAAGTTATGAATTTAGGTTTAAAGAATTACTGTGCACTTGGCTTGCTATACAAATGCATGATAAAATCGTTATCATCATCACATTATAGCATTATGTACCAGAGTATTACTTTCAATCAACAGAAAAAGCCAGCGTTAGTGATGATAAAGGCTGCCATCATATAGTTTTAGCTATTGTATTTCTGCAACTGTATTTGAGGAGACGCAGTACCAATGCGTTCTAAATAAGAATGAATGTAGCCACACAATAGACAAACTCATGCTGTGGCTCATGCGCCAACTGCAGACTTGGATCAACCATTACATTCAACATTTGGCTGGACGCTATCCGTAAGACCGTTTCGTTTCTACGTTCTTGGCATACCGATTAGATGGACACAAGTGCGATGCCTAATGAAAAGTTGCAGCGTAACAGGCGGCGATCAGAATCATACATGAACATCAATGCGCGCAACATTAATAACTGTGTCATCGTCTCGACTTCCTCGAAAATATTCGAGACATTCATAGAATAGGAAAACATACATTATCATTGTGTGAATGACAGGATCTCTTGTCAGTTGGCCTTTATATAAGCTGCGATGCGGGGCAACCGGTCTTCAGGTTTCCGAACAAGTCTGACACAAACCGACCGTCGGCAGCTACAGAAGATGAACAAGAAGTTTGAAATTTCAAAAAGAATAACTGTTTATCCGTTTAGCGAAAACAAAGGCGCTGCGCCTTAGTTTTTGGCACGACGCGGCTCATATGGTCCAATGCTAGTTATTTCTGGAAATATGCTTCTGTTGAACTGATTCAATAAACAGATAGGGGCTGCTATTGTGTATTCAGTGTGACAGATGTGGATTAGTCAGATAATTGGGTAAAGATAGGATAAGGAAATTTGAATTGAATTTCTGAATTTCTGAGGTAAGAGCTTTCCTATTAAAATCTTCCTTCTTAAAAGAAACGCTTATCCAGTTGGAAAGCATGCTGCAATTCATGATCAGTCTTTACTGACCGTTCTAAGACGGTTCTGTTGTGGTTAATCCTTTTATGTTTCCCTTGAAATTTGCCTGCCTGTCTGTTTTGCTTGACACGATTCTTTTTAGTTGATGTTAGCCGAGTGGAAACCTCGTTGGGATCACAATAGTGTAGTATGTTTTCAGGGTTTATAAACAAGGATTCTAGCCCTGACGGACAGAAATCTATTGCGTGCGATAAAAACTGAACAACTTGTTATTAATTCGTCTTGGGCAACACAAATAGTGTTGGATCTCAACTGTGTTCATATGCCTTAACTTCCCTAAAACGAGCATAAAGTTGGCGAGTATTGTACTGCTTCAATGATATTTGCTCAAATCTGATTGTCACTGTCCTTGCAAATGATAACAAGACCCAATAACCCGATTCATGGCATTGTCACATACTTTGTATACTACCTGACAGTTTTGCTCAGTCATGATCAGCACCACCCATAGCTTGTGCAGTGGATCCACGCTTTACGTTAGTTGTCCTAAACCTACGTAATTTATGAACGATAGTTGTTTTGAATTCGATGGCAGTTGTTATCCAAATATGTGTACCAGAAGTGCTTATTTTCATGACCGTAGACATGTGTATTATTCCATGCATGTATAAACAGCAGCTTGTAAAGCCCCGACGGGATACAACCTCGCATACAGTTCAATCATTGTTGCATGATCAGATTTCCTATCGCTATTGCTCGATAAACTGTTATTATTCTCGCATTTTATCATCACAGACAAGCTTGTCACCCTCGATCAATAGCTGTCTGAGGCGGCGAAAAGGCAAAGCCATAATCGAATGATCATTTAGGTACATGTACATATATCAAGAATCTTTCCGACAATTGAGATGCTGAACACATGATAGGACTCATTATGTCGGTGTCATATCTGTCTCGATCTAGCTGTCTTACGCAAAACAGAAGATACAGTAGATGATGATTAACACAATGCAGATTTCATAATATGGCTTATCAGCTAATGTACTGGCAACAGAGAAGAGATCCGAGAAAAGTAAGAGCTTGTAGACCACATAGCTCTGTTCCGACACGTGTGACACATGAAAGTAAGGCATAGGGTATTGCTTGAAAACAAATCATTTATCTTATATCGTGGCAGCACCGGTGTTGGCTGAATAAGAAAAATGGACCCGAATCTTAGGATTGAAATGCTAGGATATGGCATATAAAATTATTATTATGCTCGTATCGCTGGTTAAGGTCTAATCGCGTGTTATCGATCAGTCTCCATTAATTTGCTCATTGATAACTCTTATCACACCATTCGGATGCACACGCTTGTCCGAGTCATAGGTGTAAATGAATGTTATATTGCTCATTTTCTAAACAGGAGCTTTAGACATCAGCGTTTTTGTGAGTTACTTCGTTTTGTCTCAAGTTCTCCAAATACGGTTCAGTGCTGGTTATTTCTAGACTTGTACTTTTTCTGGAAACGAATTCAAAAAATGAAAGAAGAACACCAAAGCTCCTTAGAACGCTCACCTGATATTTGGTCTTTGAAAATGACATCTGGCTAAGATCATTTTGGCCAAGATAAGAAAAAATAAAAATAACCTTGACCTTGATTACTTGCATCACTTCATTAAAGGAGAACACAATATTCAACAACAATAAACAAAAGAACTAATCAGAGCAAACATTTTGGCGCAAATTTTGTTCAAATCGGACAAGGAATAATTGAAATATTGACATTTGAAATTTTGGAAGTGACTTTTGGCCGCTATTTTGAATATTCAATTAGAAAACTGCAAAATCTTATACTTTACATAATTTTTATATTTCAAAACTAATATGATGAAATATGTTCTGAATCGACAGTTGAAAAGCCTATGTGACCCTATTTGACCTTGGTGTAAAATAGGCCAAGGTTAACCCAATGTCATGATTTACACAAATTATAATGGGCCAGAGTCCCTGATGCTACATACCAAGTTTCGTTGAAATCAGTCCACCGGTTCTAGAGGAGAGGATTTTCTAAGATTTATCTTGCTCATGTGACCTGGATCATTCATATAGTCTTTTGTTCCCCCTTCATACGGATACTCCACATGAAGTGTAGCTTTAATTTGCCCCGTGGTATCAGAGAAGTGGACAACAACGACGAAGACACGACGGAGCATGGGTATTTATTAGCTCACCTATGAGCCTTCGGATCAGGTGAGCTAAAATATTATAGGTACTAAAATTGTGTTATACATGCCCGAGCATTACATTTAGTTATTATCCATTATTCCACCTTATATACTGACGTCAATAAAAAACGCCTCATCGAAAATTGTGTATAACTTGGCCAATAGATAAACACTATGAACGAAATTCGCATTTTCCTTATTTTTACGTTCAGTCTCATGGTAAAGCATAAACTGAATTTGGTTAAGATGCACACTTTTCTCAAAACGTGCGTGGGTGCACCATTTCTAAAAATGCACCCTGACGTCATTATACAGACGTTTTTGACGTGAAAATTCTTGAAAGCCTTGCAAAGTTGTTTTACAAACTTAAGAACATCAAAATTTTGAAACGAAACATTACTGGACTACGTGAAGTTGAAATAATGAAAATAACATGGGGACTTTTCACAAGAAAAGAAACAGACAGAACGAAAAAAGATACTGTTTGGTTTCTGGCGTTTGAAACGACTCCATAGTTTAGGACCATCTTTCGCTTCGGCATAAGATTCCCTGTATTGATTTTTGTTACCGTAGCTCTTTCGCCAACGCTTCTGTAGCAAAATCTTTTTGACGTCGACGTCTCTTATGCTAACGAATTCTAATGATGAAACATTTCAGAAACGATGCCATTTTATTCGGATGCATACCTTGTATAAATTTTCATAACGTAGTCGCATTATTTTTAATGAATAGCCAAGAATGGAGCAATGATATTCTGACGCTTACTTCCATATACACGTTATCCATAAGGACGTTGGTTTCACGCTGAAAGGCAGGAGAAGTAACAACAGAAACTATTCTTTGCCAATAGCCATGTCACGATAGCCTGTATAAACATTTTGACCAGTTTGACGGCGATAACCATTTGGGCATTGATCGTTAGCTGAAGTGACGTCAATAACGCTAGAGAACGAAATGTGTTTAAACAACATATGTCATGTATGGATATCCCACTCTATGGCTTATGTGTTGATTTTGCAAAGGAGTCATTCTGTAATGGAACGAAGCGATGCCTGACAGACCGGTTCATGACCAGAATAGGGATTTTGCGAGGGGTGTATGTTTTCAACAGCATGTCATATTTGAAGCAGCTGTCTGAATACTTCCATTTCAGCATTTCCGAATGCGTAAAAGGTTAGCAAAAGATATGGCTAATATTTAAAATAGTTTAAGTTGTTAATCTTGGCAGTATGACGTGTTAAAGTTGACTGAGGCGTTTTTTGTTGACGTCAGTATAGTTGATTTTTACTGCATAATGACTTTGCTCCATAAATTGCCATCATTCTGTCAAACAGAACTACATTAGATCGATGGGTGCCAATAAAAGTATCATTGGCCATCATGGCATTAGACAAGGCATAAAATTGCATAGTCACGTCTAAAATGACGTTCTTACTTCGTCAATTAGCAATCGACCTTTGTGCAGATACTTGTACAGATACCATGGTACATTGAAGTGGCAGGCAAATGCCCCACGTTCCCTTAGTGTATACTGGCATTTTTACAATTAAGAGACGTGTTCAATATTTTAAACATAATTATTTAATTCTTTCAGCATTAAGAGATGCATGCATAAATGAAAAGCCATACTTCTCCTTTTTTTTTGTGTTTCTATAATTTTCTAATGTCAAGGCACGAATCATCGTTTTCCTTCAGCCTTCTGGCTTTCGACACGATGGAATCCACATATACCCCAATTTCCCATCAAATATTCAACAAAGCAGACTTAACAACAAGCAGTATTAAAGAAGAAACAGATCACATGTGCTGTCTTAAAAATAACAGATATTAGACGAGGGTTATTGCAAGTCAAGGCAATTTCGTCATACGTCTTCGTGTTTACCTTTTTTGGTTTCACGAATAGCTTTTAAATGTCATGGTGATCATTTAAAACTTCAATCAAAGCGTGCATTAACTTAATGGTTTCCTCGTAATGAATGTCTTTGATGAGATAGAAAACCAACAGAGAACATTTTTCATGATGGTCTTTTTTCTGCATTGCAAGCAGCGACACGAGAAATTTTCCAGAATTCAAGAAGAACTCGAAACGCAAATACACGTAGCACTGGCTGAGAAAGCAAAACAAAGGAATGCCCCTGAAATACTTACCTTATTCGTCCATAATGTTCATATATGTTAGCGTGGTATTGCACAAATGTATTGGTTTTGTTATTTGCTTCATTTTAACCTATTTTTCTTGCCCTTTATGCACACCGTCTTTTTAATACAAGAAGCTAGTCCATCAGTCGACCAGCTGCGCAAAGGATCTTGGCCCAGTTGTTCCAAACGTTGTTGGCTTTACGCTGTCGTGTTAAGCCCTCGATTTGTTAATTATATATCAACTTCAAAAGCAAATGCACTGTTATTTTTTTATGAAAAAAGAGGAAGAATCTTTGCAATTCAAAGGATTCTTCACATTGTTTCAACAAACAAATAACCAGTGTATTTATAATATTGCCATTTGGAATTTTACCGAATCGTTAACTAACGACATCGTTAATTTTGAACAACTGGTCCCATCTCATCTGTTTAATCGTATGATGGCTGTGGCATTTTAAGTTTCATTTTATCAATTCCTTTCATTTCAATTTTTCATTTATAAATTGGCTTCCCATTTTCTCGACATTCATTTATTCAACCACTTGTTTCTCTGAATAGTAGGGACTAAGTCTATGTGGCTAAGTTTCTGTCATCGTTGCACGCTATCTTGAAAACTGCAAATCCTGCAAAATTTAGATTAAAATGTCATATTTGTAAATCATTGTGCATTATGCTAGATTTCGTTACAAAAACGTGCGTTCAGAACCCAATCCCATATAGTTTAGAATCACAGTAGATGAAATAAGTGATATCATCAGAAATATCTCTGATGGTTTTAGTTTCTGCTAAACCATGAGATTGCTAAATTACATTATTCTTATACGTACTTAGATGGCATATTACTCCCGGTATAATGAATAGTCTCTCTTCCGTTCCTGAATCCCCATTGGCTTTCTGTTCATAAGAAGAAGATTTCTTCTACGCAAGTGATAATGTTGAGATAAGCTTCTGTTGACACGCAGGAACATATTTTCCATTACGAAAACTTGCCTATGCAATAACAAGAAATTTTTAGAGCTGTAAAAAATCTGTTGAAATCCTCTGATATTTTTTGTTATTTTTGCACAAAACATTGATTGTGGGTACGCGTTCGCTGCGGCGGTTCTAATATGTACCCACAGTCTATGTTTAGATAAAAAAAAATAATGCACCAGTCATTTGTATCCCCGTAGTTTTTAACTTTTCAATCTTTAAAGCCCGGGTAAAAACCCTGCACCACAGGGCCAGATTTACAGTAAAATCCCCGCTAAAAGCCCCGGCTCCCCGGAGGCTGACTATAACGTGGAACAACAGCTGGGAGTTGTTCTGATGAAACTGAAACATGAGAGAAGGGCTTCGATTTATGCATGTAAATGTTAAGGTGCATTTGTTTAATTAAATAAGTACAATAAAAGTAATTAAATGTTGACAATACCATTAATATCTAATTTGAATTAATGTGACCATGTAGTGGTGGGAAACCCGGCACATCCCCGGCACTGCCGGGACTCTGCAGAGGTTAAAGCCTCGCACTTTAGCCCCGCTGTGTCCCCGCTATTCCAGGCCCTAGGGGGCCGGGGAGACAAATGACTGGTGCATAAGAAACATTGTATACCCCTGTATATTCCATTTTTCTATATAAAAGTGTGGTATAAGGTATAATATTTTTCATAGACATGTTTTCCTGATGTACATGTATAAGTATTGGTTTATGGATGCATTCTGTTGGATAGCATTTTGTTAATAAGCCGCCGCATAAGAAAACCAACAACATACATAGGCAAAAATAAAGGCGCAGATCAGCTGTGCAGTAACTGCATAGCTGACCAGCGTCTTAGTTTTCATTACACGGATAGTACAATTCCTCTTCAGTCTACTGATATCCAAATTTTCAAGCTTCTAGCTCTTTTATGTGACTGTAAAGGACCTGGCCGGAATCCCATTATTGTTTTTCTCGTGCGAAGGCTCAATTTTTAATTTTCATTTACTTTTTGTATATCAATTTAGTTTCATGAACCAGTTTTATTTTATTTGCAAAGCGTAGATCTATATTATTATTACTACCGAATACAATGCGTTCATTCACATAGTAATTACTTAATGTTTATCTGCTTGCGACATCCAAGAGTTTCTAATCAATGCAAAATCAAAATGCATAGAATATTTACAATATTGTCAGTGCCATGAATCAAACGAGTTTCAGGATTGATAAATTATATCAATTAATAATATTTGATTGATAAGTGTGTACTCTACCGTTGGGAATCACTAAATCATTCGTGCTCTTGTTTGTGACGGACGCATAGTTTAATTAATGACCGGTCAAGCTAAGCCCGTTAAGGTTTTGTTTGCCAGAAGCTTTCTGAAAACGCTTTCCGTTTCAAGTGTTTCAACATATCAACGGTATATTTAGTCAGAGTATGTTTGGATCAGTATGTTTTAAACAATGCTTGTATTGCAGCAAAATAGTTCTGATGTTTGTTTCTTTCATATAAATTATTGACTATTTTTTCATCTTCTCGCTAAACGATTCTAACTGTCATTTCAGCGTCTTTATTGTCATAGTGTTATTTCCGAACTCCATCATAAAACTACACAATGTAATTTCCATGTCTTCAACTGGCTGTACACAAATGAGTTATATGACTGTCTAGTCTGTTCGAATTATTCAATTAAAGGGCAGAGTTTTGGTCGGATAACTATTTTAGCTTTTCCGCATTAAAGCACTGAGATTTTTGTTTGCGAGTCTAAGCGACAGTTATTTCAATGATTTTTGTTTTCAAACGGTGGTCATTTTGCTAACAAACCGTCACATAAAAGCGAAAAGAACTAAGGAACTGGCATCATAAAGTGATAATAGAATCACAACAAATGCACTATTCTAGAACCATCACTTGAAATCAAATGTCTTCGTGGAGTTTTACGTGGCTAACCTCTTTTTTTGTAGCTTCTAACAATGGTTAATATTTGAATTATAAAATATTGGTTTTGTCTTCGAGCTAAAGTCGTGACTGCGTCGTGGTAACCTCAATTTCAATGACAGACAGTGCGAGAAAAATCTGGAATATAAATTTATCTCAAACAGCAGTGAGCTGTAAGCACTTGATAGTCTCCTTCGTGTCCAATCATATTTATTAGATTCTGTTTTAAGCTTTGTTTGTAACATGCTTTTGAATCTCTGTCACATAGAAACTGATACAGTTCTTCGAATATATATTTACAGAGCAAGTGGAACTATTTTGCAGAATAAATTGAACGTATATGTGAACCAATAATTTGTCAAAGAATTGGAATTCGAAGTACACTGAGTTAGATTGTGAGCTGAGACGGTAAGGGTGTGATTTCTTAATCTTTATATATCAGGAAAACATATCCGTGAAATGTATACCTCCTTAAATCCCATTTGTATATAGAAAAACTGGGGGTTTGAATGGGTCTACCTATTTTTTCTTATTTTTTTATCCTAAACATACATTGGGTACCCACAATGTATGTTTTGAACGAAAATATAAAAAAATATAAAATTTTCCAATGAAATTTTTAATGTTTGCTTCTTGAAAAAAGTGTCTTTTTATTGCATGTTTTCATAATGACAAAACAACACACATTTGAAAATGATATCTAATATAATCTCGTATATAATGTGGAAGTGCGACTTTAATAGATTATAGATTAATAAATTATAAATTGTTTATAAGTGTTGTAATGTATTTATTATACGTCAATATGTTCGCCATAATTTGTACAGCATTGGAATAATAATAATAATAATAATAATAATAATAATGATAATACTGATGATGATGATGATGATGATGATGATGATAATAATAATAATAATAATAATAATAATAATAATAATAATTCAACACACAAAAATCCAAGATGGCAAAAATGTTGGATAAGGTGCAAAGCAAGAAGCTTATGAGGGATCATGAGCTCTTGGTGCAAAGTAAATAGAACTAGACAATAGATCGCGGAGTTGTATAATTTATGAACTACATTTTTTTCGCAATATCGTGATTATTTCTCACACAGAATGTAATGATGATGCTAAAGGCTGGTAATAATTCAAAACGCTGTAAATTGAGCATATTCCGATTTATTGTTTTAGTGAATTAGTCCAGAGAGCGTCATTAATTCCATTTTCTATTGTGTTCAATGGAATGCTCAGAATTAAAGGTTAAATTTTCAATGATGTAAGCTTTGATTTAAAATTTTTGGATACAAATGGAAGGCATTTTGCAATTACCTGATCGAGCCTCACTGGACGATCCATAAAGAAGCAATTTGTGTTAAAACTGACTTCCAGAATCTATTAGGAGGCGCATTCCACCCAAATAACCATTTTGACCAATCAGATTCGAGCTCAGTGACTCATTCTCTGAAAACCAAATTGTTTTGTACCCAATTTATTCACTGGCGATTGCTGACCAGCATATGTCTGGTAGACCGTCTTGTATTACGTTAAAGTGCTAAAAATGACATAACCGTGTTGCGTTATAACATTGGCTCAGTATATTTCATACACGTTTTTTATTTGTTTCATTTTGATACATAATATGGAAAACCTGTCCATAACCACTGCCAACATTGAGCCAACAAATATATATTAGACACAGAACTGTCAGTAGTGAAATAAAGAAATAAGGAAATATAGAAATAAAAAATAAAAATACAAATTTCTAAGCGACAATTATTTCAAATTTTCAATGATTATTTTTTTCAAACGGTAGTCATTTAGTTACAACAAATACCATCTCCACTTAAAAGCGAAGAGAACTAAGGAACTGGCATCATAACTATACTAGAATTATCATTTATATTAAATGTCTTCCACAAGTTTTACGGTGCTAACCTCAGTTTTGAAGCTTCTCGCAATGGTTCCTATTTCAATTATAAAATATTGGTTTTGTCTTCGAGCTAAAATCGTGACTGCGCCGTGGTAACTTCAATTACAATGACAGACGGTGCGAGAAAAATCTGGAATATTTATCACAACAACAGCGAGCTGTGAGCACTTGGTCTCCTTCGTGTCCAGTCGTATTTATTGGATCTGTTTTCAGCTTTGCTTTAAATATGATTTTGAAGTTCTGTACAATTCTTTGACTATATTTTACAAAGCAAGCGGAATAATTTTGCAAAATAAACTGAACGTATATGTGAACCAATAATTTGTCAAAAGGTACAAGTAGGCAAAGATCAGGAAAAGGCACAATCAGAAAAAGATTCCCACTCCAAAAACCGAGGTGGGAAAAACCCAAACTAACAATCAGGTACTTATACCATGAAACATATCGAAAATGTCTCTGCTCAAAATTGAATGACTGATCAAAGAATATTTACTCAAATTATTAATGTAATACTGTCTCAACTCTCAAGAGACCTAACTTAATATTACCAAGCCATGTTGAGCATGAAATAATTCCTGCTCAAAGTCAGCCTAGATGAGCATAAAATTAGTCATGCTCACTAATCATAAATTGTGTAAAAAAATGTGTTATACATGATCTCAGACTCTGAATGCTCAAACAAGCATGAATCTTGCATTAATATCGACTATAAAAATGTATATTATCAATCCAATTTTCGTGCCAGTCAAAGTTAGGGATCATAGCCTTAAGTGTACAAATGTAACAAAGTCAGTATTAATGTACATTATAAAACATAAAATATAGCATGATGTATGTTGACTACCCTTTTTTTTAACTATCCATTTTTGGTATTTTAGAAAAGATGAATACTCTCTTTCTTGTATAAATTATAGTTTTGTTTTTGAAACAGCTTTGACATAAACACCTTATAATGACTTGTCCATGCTTACTCAAAAATGACTCTGTACTAATTGACGATGAAAATAGTTAAATTCCAATCATATCGAATATTTTGTATAATAAATAAACTTATTACCTAAAATAACTTGTATATATATATATATATATATATATATATATATATATATATATATATATAAATTGTAAATAAAATTTAATTGGCACTGATCAGATAAGTCTGATAATAAGTTCATTGTTGTGTAGCTGTATCATTAACATCAATTGAGCCGCCACATGGGAAAACCAACAATCTGCATAGGCGAAAAAATAAGGCGCATGTCAGCTTCGCAGTTACTGCGAAGCTGATTGGCGCCTTTGTTTTCGCTACACGGATAGTACAATTCCTCTACTTTCTAAATCCAAAAATTCCGGCCTCTTACCGTCTTCTGCGACTGTACAGGCCGGTTTGTTTCGGACCTGGTCGGAACCCAAACTGTTGGTTTTCTCACGCACAGGTTCAATTATTAGTGTTTTTGACAATTATCCTTAAGATTATTTACTCCATCTTCCAGTTGTAAATAATACATGTATTTTATAATTGTTCACCTAAACGTTGTTTTCCACAGGTATGATGACATGATGTTTTGTTGACATAATGAGTCGCCTCATGAGAGAGCCAACAATCTGCCTATGCCAAAACGGGGCAGGGATCAGCTTCGCCATAACAGTGATGATGATCAATGCCTTTGGTTTTGCTACACAGACAGTACAACTCATCTACTCTCAAATTAAACACAGGGGTTCCAGGCTCTGGCAGGCTTCCGCGCCTGTGAGGCTCTTTTTGTGTCGGGCCTGTTGGGAGGCCGTTTTTTTGGCTTTTTCATGATGTGACTCATGTTGTTTTATATATTACAAAATGTGTTACAGAGCCCCAGATAATTTTTTTCCCCGAGGAGTATTTTACTCCTGAAATTTTGTCCAGAGGAGTAAAATGAATTTGTTATGTGTAAGAAGGTCTATTTTCAATCATGAATTTTTTGTCAGAGGAGTATTTTCAACTTTTGTGGCATAATCACGTTTACTTTCCTGCCGCTGGTCTTAAGATTTATACAGTGATAGTTGTAGTATGTCTGTTTCTGTCAACACCTTTAATGGTATCAGTGTTAAAGGTGTTGACAGAAACAGGCATACTACAAGTTTTCAAGAGTTAGGACAAAATTTTGATTGTAGTTATTCCTAGCCATTGCTTATAACTTGACCAAATGAACTATGAACACGTAACAAACATGAGAACAAATACATATTTAATTGTGAAAAAAGCCCTAGTAACAAAGTTATACAACTATTTTCATGCTCAACTCAGATCATGAGACTGAAATTTAAACTGCTAATAATTATTGAAGTAGCCCATTTCATTAGAAATTCCATCAAAGCCAGTAATTTATCCTGTTAACAATATACATTTATGAGCAGGATAAATTTTAGTCTCAGCTGAGCTGAGCATGGAAAAAGTGTTATAACCTTGAGGCATAGATTTTGATAATTGAGTTGCTCTGCCAGTGTCCAACTGGCATTACTGCTTAAGCTTACAGTAACTTGGACCTTCAACTGTACTTATCATGTACCCCTTTTAACACTTCTAAGGTTTTGTTTCAGTTCTGTTCATTGTCTCTCCATGAAGAACAATCCATTTTAAGTTCTCATTCTGATTTAAAAACTTTGTGAATATTTATTAGGGAATGTCTGTTATCAGTTTGGTGGGGGAAATGTAAATATTCATTTGGGACTTCTGTCATCATGTGAATATTCATTAGGGACTGTCATGTGAATATTCATTAGGAACTGTCATCAGACTTTGGGGAAACACCACAAACACAGGACTTGGATCAGAATACCAGCCAGAATTTCACCCTGGAAATAAAACAAAGATCTGCATTAAAATGTATTGTCTGGTCAGAAAGATCCAACCCTTTCAACAATGAAATTATTATCTGCCATGGCAAAGCAATATAGAACTGTACAGGACTTACTAGATGCAGTTTCTGTTTCAAATTGTCAGTTCCTGGTTTTGCTGATTAACAAAAGAGCAAATATGTTTCTTTTTATTTATTTAAACTAACTTGTAACCACAGCCTCAACTTAGCTATAATGATTACAGATTGTATAAAAATAATTTTTAGAAATATGATATACATACTTCAACAAGTTTTCTGCTTCTTGTGGCGTTTTCTGGGGGCATAGCCTTGCATCAGTCGCTTCTTCCTTCTCGCCTTCACTTTCAGCCAGAGCTTAGTAGCCAGTTTTGGATTAAATGTCTTGCAGTCTGGTCCTAGCATGCTGGTTATCATCAGTGACTGTAGAGCATCATCTTTTAAGGATGATCTGAAATCAGATAAATAATTTTTCTGACATGCAGGAGAAATTGAAACCAATAAATATTGGTATTGGTGTGAATTATAAGCAATCAGGTTTTGCACTGTACACTGTTCTGTATATTTGTTATATTAAGCTGAGGCTGCCATTCAGCCCATTTTACACAGGAATAAAAAAGTAGCATAACAGAGGCTATTGTTGAGTCAGGGTCAGGGTTTAATGTCCATTCAACAGCTATGGTAATACAGATACATATTGGACCTAGTCTGGGTTCAAAGTCTCATCCAAAGGGCTGTACCCCTTAATTTTCATCAAGGAAAGACTTACCTGAACTTTGTCTTTATTCTGTTTTGGGTGCTGAATGACCTTTCACATTCAACACTGGTCACCTCAATGCAGGTAGCAATTTTGGCCAACTTCGCCAAGTTTGGAAGAACAGTATGATGACTGATTATCACAGCCTGACACAGGTTATTCAGTGAATATCCCCTGTATGACCCTGTGAGCATTCCAAAGAAGATTTGCCATTCATCATTTAAATCTTGTTTGGTGATTAGTGGCTCTACAGCTTTTTCAGTCTCTGTGTATCCCGAGATCATGTCCCCATGGACAATGCTTACTGTTTTTTCAGATCCATAATGCTCACCAAGAACTTCAAGTGCATGGCCAATATCTTCATTATTCAAAGCCACATGAGGCTGAAAAATGTCACTGAGACATTTCAGGATTTCATTGTCATGTTTGCGGATTCTCTTCTTTATGTTTTTCACCATGTTATTCAAGTACTCATTTTTCATGTTTGTAAACTGTGTATCAACAGCACTGCTATAACCATGTAGCTCATCTCCTTTGTAGAAAGCTTTTCCATCCTCAGTGGTTATGCCTTTTTTCATGTCTTGTAGACCTAAGGCATCATGGGTTTTCATAAATTCTAGTTTCCCTACAACACTGTCTATCATAGGAGCCACAGCATTAAATACAATGTTTTTGCCTTGGAGTTGACAACTGAGAATTGCCAGTTCTGAATGTACATCAATCATGAAACCTAACAGTAGAGCGGTTTTGTATGATGAGAAATATTTATAAAGTCCTTTGGCAGTTGAATTGCTACTAGCCATTTCACATAGAGCCGCAAGTAAAGCCCCATAGGATTCATACACAGCCTCAACAGCGTTTCTGAGGCCTAACCACCTGATAGAATATGGTTCCTTTATGGTTAGTTCAGGTTCATCGAGAAGAGCCTGCATTTGCTTTAACCTATACACTCTGTTTGCTGAGCCTGACATGTAGTTATACAAATTTGAGAACTTTTCTTGGAACTTTTTCAGTGGCTCAATTTCTTTTATGCTATCTGTTATGGCCAAATTGAGTCTGTGTGCAACACAGTGAGTTTGAATGACAAATGGTGCATATTTGCTTTTAAGTTGAACACCCACACCACTTTTATGCCCCATCATAACACTAGCGCCATCTGTGGCCAAACTTATGCACTTTTCAGGATTTATTGAAGACTTTTTCAGAAATTCATTTAATGTCTCTGTAATTGTGTGTGCACGTCCATCAGGTAATTCAATATTGCCAAGGAATGAAGTTTCAGGTGTACCATCCCAATATCTGACACAAATTGATAGTCTTTTAGATATGGTCACATCCGTTGTTTCATCAATTAAGAGAGCATAATATTCTGATTTGTTAATTTTATCAATTAATGAGTTACTGAATACCTTTGCTATGCAGTCTCGAATGTCCGATATACTTGTCCAACTTAGGTTTTTGTATTCAATTGGCAAACCATTTAACCGTTGCAATTCAAGGAAGGTATTGACTTTTTCAAGGGGAATGTCGCTTTTCATTAATGTATATATTGTTCTGATTAGCATTTTATCTTGATCTGGGGGTTCTATGTTATCGTCTTTCGACATACTGGATTCATACACAGATTCAAATGTCTCTTCCTGCACAGACATTCTTTGCGCTTTCTCATGATCAGGTGAACTGTTGTGTTTGTCAATTGTTGACTTTTGGATATTTGGGGAACCATCCGACGCCCATACAGACTTTGTATTAAACTTGGCACATAAACCGCATTTAAGTCTAAGATTGTCATTCTGATCTCTGTCCACAATGAGCCATGGGTACATTCCCTGCCATTTGGCGACCGTTTCCTTTTTGACTGTGTCCCCACCATGATGATGCCCACGAGACGTTACGGCCGAGACAATGTCATTTACAATTTTCGCACATATTTCCTCTGGTTCCGATCTTGTGACAGATCTGGATGTAATATATTTTGTTATCGGTTGTTGAGCCATTCGATGAACCGAAACGTGACTTTACTTTCGATTTTACAGGGGCGCTTGTTTTATTTTTTTTGCGATAAGCCGTTGTGATAAGCCGTTGTGAATGTACAATGTCGTCTCGTCCTAAATCGTCTCGTGTGCAGTGGACCGGAGTCCGGTCAATTCTAGTAAATGAGTGGTGCACCGGGATCAGTCTATTTCGGTAAAAAAACATTCAGTTTCATTAATATTTACATCAGTTTAATTATGTCGGGCTTACAGGGACCGTTCAAAAAGCTATTGTAAGGACAAATGAAAAACAATTTGGGTTTCGAAGTGCTCACCAAATATTCATAAGCCAATCGTCGATAAACACAATAATATTGAGCATTCAAAAGTCTATCATCGACAAACATGCGCTTTTGCATCGATGGTAAATTAACGCTCGAGAGTACCGAGAATAATTGTTTTGTCGCAATGGAACGAATTGTCTCGGACCAAGAATTTTTAAGCACTACGCGAAATCAAGTACAAACCCCTCGTCCAATCAAAATCAAGATTGGAGGAGTTCCGACATCACGGTGAAAAGAAAGCTTGAAAGAAGTCTTCAAATACTTTTTCTTCGAAGCTTGCAAGCGTCTGTTTTTGTTTAGGTTGAATCAAAATGGCGATAGCCTACGACCACTATTACGCTACACATTTTGACATGTTGCGTATATAAGAAAATGCGTGCGTAAATGGTACTCATAAAATTTCAACCAGAGGCGTATCTGTTGATTTCTGGGTCGTAAAATACGCAAATACGACCCTTATCTGGGGCTCTGGTGTTAGTATATGTTTTGTATGAAGTAATATCTTATTCTGATTACTCATTTGACCTTTAACCTTTCCTTGATGCCACTCTTGTATTTCGTTTCGTCAAGATTGGTGTTTCTGGGAATCTAAACATTCATATCAGCACATTCAGACGATGTGGGTAGATAGTCTTGCTTTGGTAAGGCTATCTATTACTCATCTCTAATACATCAAATAGGCTAATACATACTCTTTTCGGAAACTTCTCAGGACTTTGATCTAAACTCCTATATATATATTGAATCACAAATACTCTTGAATGACACTTATTTGCTTTTTACACTTAATTTTACACTTAATTTATTGAATATCAACACATTTTTGTGAATATTATCAGCTTATCCAAGGTGAATCCAAATGTACTTGCAATAAATGCAACATTGTACACATCCGTAAGTTCTCCTATTTGCTTTTGAGACCTGCTTCATCATATCAAGTCTGAGTATTAAACTCTCATATGATTCAGACTATCACATCCTTTAACCTGGAATGTAAAACAAACAGAAATAGTTAACTATACATAAATTATTGAGTATATAGCATGTTTAGTACAATTTTCACTTTCATTAGTTGCATGTAAATAAGGTCACTTATTGTATTGCAATGGTCAAATGATCTTATATATATATTTTCATAATTCTTAAAATAATGGAAATTTATTTGGGAATCTTTGATTTTGAATTAGTAGTTTTGTATTCTATAAATATATGTGTATCATGGTTGTTGAATATTCTTTTGTCGTCTACTCACTCTTTCTTTTACTCCTTCTCTGGAAATTCACATTTCTATTCTTATGCTGTCTTCAATCATCTCATAGACTATTAGAAATCTACTCGCTGCTTGATGGTTCCGCACAGGAGATACTGACTGACAAGTTCCAATGGCTGAAAATATAACATTTGGCGTGGGGAATAGATCAGCCCATATAAACCAAAATGCACAAGCAAACAATACAATACAAATGTCATCAATGAAAATTGCTCACTCAAATATAAATAGTATCAGGAATAAAATAGATGATATTACTGTTGAACTTTCGGACTATGACATTATCTGTATATCTGAAACGAAGCTAAATGCCTCAATACCAAGCTCAAATCTGATGATTAATTCATATCATATACCCATTAGAAAAGACAGGGACTATAATAATGGAGGAGGACTTATTATCTATATTAAAAACAACATCTTTTTTAAGAGAAGGGATGACCTAGAATCAAACAGTATTGAAAATATCTGGGTGGAAATTCAATCTACAAAGAATAAGTATCTACTTGGCCTCTTTTATAGGCCCCCTGAATCCATATCTGATTATTGGAATGAATTTGAAAATGTTATTGAAAAAGCTTCGGAGGAAAACCTTGACATTATTATAACTGGCGACTTAAATTATGATATTTTAAAAGCAAACATAAATAACCCCCTTTCTAGGATTTTAAATAAATTTAACATGCAAAATGTAATTACACAGCCTACAAGGGTTACAAATACTTCATCAAGATGTATAGACTTAATAATCACAAACCACCATGCAATAATAGCAGACACAAATGTCTTGCCCCCTTTTCATAGTGATCACTGTACAGTTACAGCTGAAATCACTTTTAAAACCTATAAGACACAAGCATATAAGAAAACAATATGGAAATACGAACAAGCAAATTTACACTCAATTCAAACTAAAATGGATTCTTTTGACTGGTCTTTTATTAGTAATGACGACAATATGAATCTAATAAATGAGAAGTTCAATGATATTTTAATTTCAACAGCTGAAGAATTCATTCCCAAAGTTACATTTACAGTAAGACCTAATGACAAACCCTGGATGGATGGTGTTATACGTAAAAACATGAGACAAAGGGACAGATTATATCATAAAGCCAAAAATAAGAAAACTGAGCATCATTGGCAACGATATAGAGACAAAAGAAACGAAGTTATTCAAATGATAAGGGATGCTAAAAAATCATACATGCAAAAATTACAAGATAAACTAGCAGATCCAAATTTACCTTCTAAAAACTGGTATAAAATTGCAAATGATGTAACAAAAATGAAAAACAAAAGTAATCCTCCTCCACCCCTAATACAAAATGGTAAGCCAAATATTCATCCTATTGATAAGGCCCAAGTCCTAAATAATCACTTTGCTAATATTTCTACAATTGAAACTGATAAGGAAATTAATGAAAATCTTAATATACCAGATTTTTCACTAAACTCAATAACTGTTACTGAGCAAGATGTTAAGGATCAATTGACTAACTTAAATTCAAACAAGCCAGGAGGACCTGACGAGATTATGCCAAGATTAATTAAAACATTTAATACAAGTCTGATCAAACCACTTACCTTATTATTTAACAGATCCCTCCAGTTAGGCCAAGTCCCAAATCAATGGAAAATGTCGAATGTTTCTGCTATTTTCAAGGGCAAAGGCAGTGAGAATGACCCATCAAATTATAGACCCATCTCCATAACTAGTTGTATAGGAAAAATCCTGGAAAAAATAATTTTTAAATATCTGTACAATTATCTACAAGAAAACAACATATTAACTAAATATCAGTCAGGTTTTCGTCCAAAAGATTCTACAGTAAATCAACTCTTAGAAATTTACCATACCATAATAGAAAATCTTGACAATCAGAAAGATATTAAATTCATATTCTGCGATGTTAGCAAAGCTTTTGACAAAGTCTGGCACAAGGGTCTACTTCACAAATTAAGAAAATATGGAATTAGTGGTAACATGCTGAACTGGCTAAATAGTTATCTTTCTGGAAGGCAACAACGAGTAAAGAATGAAGGTTTTTATTCAACATGGCTTAGTACAAATGCTGGGGTTCCACAAGGATCTGTCTTGGGCCCCTACCTATTTTTATTATATATAAATGATATTACAGAGAACATAAAGACTAATATAAGGTTATTTGCAGACGATACATCTCTTTACACTGTTATAGAAAATGAAGACTCAATACATCTTTTAAATGAAGACTTGCGTGAGATTGCTAGATGGGCAGATGATTGGCTAATTATTTTAAACCCGACTAAAACAAAATCAATGACATTTACTAGGAAACATGAAAACAATTGGCCCGAAGCAGTATTCAATAATATCATTATTGAAGACGAAAAATCACATACACATCTAGGCATTACACTTTCATCCGATGCAACTTGGGGTGAGCACATTCAGAATATTTATAATAAAGCAGCATACCGTCTCAACATTATGAGAATGCTGAAGTATGATCTTGATCGTAAATCACTCAATAGATTTTATATATCTTTTATAAGACCTATGTTAGAATATGGAAATATCTTATGGGATAACTGTACTAAACAGCAATCAGATTTACTTGAATCAATTCAATTAGATGCAGCAAGAATTATCACAGGTCTAAGGAAAGGTACAAACCATGACATGCTTTATGCAGAATTAGGTATATCAAGCCTAGCCTCAAGAAGACAAGATGCAAAACTTATTCAGTTTTTTAAAATACTAAACAATGAAGCACCATCATATATTGATGAAATTATTAGGAACTTTAAAACTCACAATAATGAATATAATCTTAGAAATACAAACCTAAGACATCCAACACCAAGTACCACTTCATATCAAAAAAGTTTTTTCATATCAACAATTGACCTGTGGAATAATATTGACCCTGAACTAAAAAACTGTACATCACTTTATTCGTTTAAAAGTACATTAAAAAAGAGAACAATAAAACCTCCAAAGTATTTCTTTGATGGTGAAAGGCAATCAAATATACTTCTATGTCAACTAAGAAATAATAAAAGCCAACTTAACTTTGACCTAAAAAATGACAAGCTGAAAGATTCACCTAACTGTATTCACTGTCAAGCACCAGAAACAAAGAAACATTTTTTACTTGAATGTCCTCAATACCAAATTCAACGAAATGATTTAATGAACTGGCTGATATCTAAACCCCATATATATGCCTACATTTCAATAACAGACAACGATCTCTTGTGCGGAAACCAAGCAATCTCAGATCAAAACAATGCAGAATTACTAGCAGCAGTTTCTAGATATATTAAAAACACAAATAGATTTTCATAACCTACACAAATAGACTTTTTATAACTTAGTTTACAAATTACTGCGAATATCAATTTAATTATCTATCAGTATCATACCAAATCTAAAACTGTTTTCGTGAACTTTATACTTACCTTATTCTAAGCACATCCTATAGATACTGGTGCCATCTCCAAATTTCCAACTTTGAGTTTGGCCAGATGTATGGCGGTACCTTCGAAATTCGGGGCAATTCGAAATTCGGGGTAATTAATATTTTTGATAGTTTCTCTCTCTCTGTGAAGTGTTCTGAAAAGATTTTAACCTCAGTTGAAACCTTGATGTTTGCACTTTAAAATGGTATAAAAATTGTATCTGAACTACAATATTGTGCAAGTTCACAAGCATTTAAATTCGCACACTCATTTTTTCAACAAGGAAAAAAAGTAAATTCTTAATAAAATATAGTCCCTGAGATTAAATTCATCCCAAATACAAACCAGGCCGGATAGATAAGTTTAATTACCATGACTACTTTAGGGATATCCAGCTCTACAAATTGGTAAAAATCAGACTGTTCTGGCACCACTGGATAATTTTGTTTTGAGTTTTGTTTACTACTACACCGAATTTAGAAGGGACTTTTCGTCTGGCTGAAAATCCTACCTTAGTGATTCTAATCAAGGATAGTGATGTTGACACATGAAAGTGACCAATTTCTCAACTCTGTTTTAGTTCAGCATGTGTCACTGCATGTGTGCAAGAACTGTAATAAACGGGAGATTTTAGAGAGAGCTATAAATTACAACTAAACATTAACTACACCGAATTTCGAAGGTACCATCATACTGCACTACCTAGAATTATTGTAGCACTCCCAGGCCCTGCAAATAAATTGGAAAGATAAACAAACTAAGAACGAGTACAGGTTCTTGGTTGCAATTTATTAAAATCAATTACAATATCATCTGTCCAAGTAAAACCATATTTAATCTATTGATCTAAAAGAACGTCTTTTCAAAAAGCCTTACTTGTATACGATACACGATATTTGGAGAATCGAGAAAATGATAAACCTAGCGGTTTCTTGTTCGATATGTCGGCTGCCCATTTACCGCAAGTATGAAAAGTAACAGTTAATTATGCATACCTACCTCTAATCCTCTTAAGAAGTGTCACACGCTGAAAATATTCTACTTGTTGGCTTTATCGGTAAACGGCAACTTCAACACGCCTTCTGGTCACGTGATCAATTTATGGCTTTCTTAATTGAAGTCACGAATAACAATTTTGGATCGCTTAAACATTATTATTATTATTATTATTATTATTATTATTATTATTATTATTATTATTATTATTCAAAAATACGAATATCTTGTGCTGCTAGTGATTTGATTATTGGTTTAGAACTGATCTCTCGATCTCTCAATCTCTCTCTCTCTCTCTCTCTCTGTTTGTCTGTTTCTATTCCTCTCTCTCAAGCTTCCATGTAAAATATGCTTAAAATGAAATGTTGTATATAAAGACATATTACACTACACGTGAAAATGTCTGTATTATAATATATTCATTACTGTACCGTCCTAGGAAAGGATAAATACAGGCTTGCCTACATCCGATCCTATGACGCCTATATATGCTTAGAAATGTTATAATATTACTTATCTGAATCTTTATAATATGTGTATATATGTTGTCATGAAATTTCTAATAAATAAAACATATCGTAAGCCGATTGAGCAGCTATTTTCCCAATAGGTGGCCACTCAGTTACCTTACCTTAACTAAAGATATGAAAACATACATAAGGCGCCAACAGCACAAAAAAAAATTTAAACACAAAGACATAAAACAAAAAGAACCACCACAGAAGTATCGACTTGGAACGATCAGTAACACAAAGTTACTGGCGGGCTTAAACCGGTTTTACAGGTACCTAACCTCACCCTCAGTTTCTGCAGTGGTTCATAACATTTAGTTAGTTCTTCGGTCCTCGTGGTGAATCTCTAACTAGTCAATGAATCATCAAGAACAAACAAATAAATTCAAAGAATGAATATTTGAAGTGCAGTTAGATTGTGAACTGAGACGGTAAGGGTGTGATTCCTTAATTTTTATACAAAAGAACAAAAATTAAAAATTTGAAAAATAATATCTAATATAATCTCGTTTGTAATGTGGTAGTGAGACTTCAGTAAATTATAAATTAATAAATTATAGTTTTTATTAATGTTGTAATGCATCTATTATACGTCAATATAGTCTTCGTAATTTACCTAGCCTCAAGGCTTGGAATATAAATAAAATTATTTTTATTTGACACATAAAAACCAAAGATGGCAAAATGTTGGATAAGGCGAAGAGTAAATACAGCTGGACAATAGTTCGCATTTGTGTTATAAAACATATGAACTTCTTTTTTCGCAATGACGTCATTATTTCTCACACATCGTCGGGCAGCTTACTGAATGTGTTGAGTCCTCGTTTTTGATTCATCAGGTTGTTTATCATGATTTATCTGTTTGTTCTTGATGATTCATTGACTAGTTAGATATTCACCACGAGGACCGAATACCTAACTAAATGTTATGAACCACTGCAGAAGCTGAGGATCAGGTTATGGCCATGTAAAATCGATTTAAGCCCGCCAGTAATTTTATATTACTGATCGTTCCAATGCGATAGATCTGTGGTGGTTCTTTCGTTTTATGTCTTGGTGTTTAAATTTTTGTGCTATTAGCGCTTTACGTATGTTTTCATATTTTTAGTTAAGTTTAGATAACTGAGTGGCCACCTATTGGGAAAATAGCTGCCCATTCGGCTATGGTATAAGTACTTGATTGTTAATTTAATTTTTTCCCATCTCGGTTTTTGGAATGGGAATCTTTTTTCTGATTGCGCCTTTTCCTGATCTTTGCCTACTTGTACCTTTTTGCTAAAGATTGGTAATAATTCTTAACGCTGTAAAATGAGAACTAATGAACATCATATTCCGATTAATTGTTGTAGCGAATTAGTCCAGCGAGTGTCATTAAAGGTTATCTTAATTTGAATGGCTGTGCTTCAATATCTGAGTGTTAACTAAAAGATTTCTTCTTAAATGTTGAGAATTTATCTACGAATTTTCAGTAAAAGAATACTGTCACTTAGTTTTTTATGCTTCGCTGCAAATAAAGTGCATAATTTGTTTCATATTATTTCATGCAATTAGCTTTTTACGTACAGCAGTTCTCTACAGACGACATCTAAGGTTACAGTTGAATAGCAGATATTTCTATTCAGCCTTTTTACACTTAGTTGCTGACTACATCTAAGTTTCTCTCTTACTATGCCTTGATTGTGACCTGGAATCAACGCGTTCCTTCTATGGCCGAGCGTCAATGTTCATAATCAATTAGAATTATGTTATACACAAACTCATACATAGAAGACGTATGCAATGTATATGTGTACGATGTTTGTCCGTAACGGCACTATGGACACTTTCCATTTTAGCGTAAAACGTTACGATGCCTTGAAACTCTATAAAGCTGGATATTTCAAAATTATTGATTGATTGATTGATTGATTGATTGGGGTTTAACGTCCCACCAACAGCTAAGGTCATATGGAGACGGGACCTCGGTTTATAGTCTCAATCCGAAGGACTGGAGAAGCCCGGGATCGAACCTGCGACCCCTGGTTTACAAGGCAAGTGGCTTAACCACTGCGCCACGGAGGCTTCTCATTTCAAAATTAAAGATCCTTTTGAGTTTCTCTGAAATTCTGTGGATATGAAGATATTGTTGAAAAGGGAACAAAGCAACACTGTTTATACATGTATATATTATGCTTATCTACATGTTTCTTTTCTTCTTCCCAAAGGTTTTCATGGACCGTCTACAGTCTTTTGCAATATTTGTGTCACTATGACCTCGTTTCGTTTTTTCAAGTTAAAACAATGTTAAAAAAGTCGCTATGATACATGTATTAGATCACCATTGACACGTCAAATGTCCGTGATGTCTTGCTTAAATGAATTATACATGCCTAAATGCTTCATGGGTACCAAGACTATTTACTCTACACTGTATATACAATTATCACTCATATTGTCTTGGTTCTTTCTGGGACATTTGTGTTACTGGCAGTATTAAACACCACTCAAAATCTTCTGATGGAAGTTTTATCGTGACTTACATTGGTCCATAGGGGAAGGAAAAATTTCCAGATTGTTGAAATCAACTGGAGGAATTAGTAGTAAAATTTGAGAGAAAAAACAATTCGGGTACTACGTGACCACCTGTGTACAGTTTTATATCAGTTTATTTGATGTGACTATGTTTGGACTTAATAGCTAGATGGAATTTTCTCTGTCAATCAAATTTTCGTTTACTCTCCATGCTGAGAACAGGCTGCGTTAGTTTTTGTGTCTGCCAGGCACTAATAGGGTTTACAATTATAATTGTTTTTGAACATGCGCTGGTGCGATGATATTTCTGCAAATTCTGAGACACTGCCTAAATATGTTATTTCTTGGCATTCCCGTGAATGGAATTGTTATTGTACTACAAATTTATTAATTAAAAGGAGTGTTGAAATAAATCCTTTTTCAAAGAAAGAAGGTTTTATGAGATAATAAAGTAGTTAGAATTTTTTTGACATGGCAGATAACTTTAGACCAGATATAGTCAAAGTTTATATAAATCATGAGCTTAGGATTGCCTTGACTTATTTTACACCAAGGTCAGCCGACATCAGGTCAGGTGAACGTTTCATGACACATAATAGATCCGCTGGTTGTAATATGACTATGCTATGTTATACATGTCTTTAGATCATTCTTTATGCTTTCGTCTTAGAAAATCAATGCCTGTTTGTTTCTCTTTCATTCCTTTATCCCCATTGACTTTCTTGTAACAGAAGGAAGATTTTTTTTTACACAACTGATAAGATTGAGACAAGCTCCTGTAGCTTATACAGCCAAACGAGTTTACTTTCCGTAAGTATAGGCAAAAGCAGATGAATAGCACCATAGGCTTTTGGTATAGGTAAATTATGGATAAATCTTGTTCCAGATAGTCTTGTTTTTATTTGCTTTTAGTATACTGTTCTCGTAAGCATTTGCAAAAGATAAAGCAGATGAATAGCACCATAGGCTTTTGGTATAGGTAAATTATGGATAAATCTTGTTCCAGATAGTCTTGTTTTTATTTGCTTTTAGTATACTGTTCTCGTAAGCATTTGCAAAAGATATAGCTGTATTATTAAGGCACAATCTTTGACATTTTATTCACACATTAATTACATTGCACTTTCAATTTTATGCTTATCTGGAGGCGACATTCAAGAGTTTCTAATCAATGCAAAATCAAACGACAGAAAATATTAACAATATTGTCAGTACCGTGAATCAAACGAGTTTCAGGATTGATAAATTATATCATCAATAAGTCTTTGATTGATAAATGTGTTGTCTTCCGGTAAGAATGTGTTGCTTTTAGGTGGCTGAATTAGTGATCTCGTTTGTAAAGGGCGCATAGTTTAACTAATGACCGGTCAAGCTAAGCACCTTACAAGTACTTTTGCCAAAAGCTGTCTCAATGCGTTTCCTTTTGTTTCATTATCTTTTTTGATCCTTTTCTACATATAAAAAGTACTTCAAAAAAGGTACAAGTAGGCAAAGATCAGGAAAAGGCGCAATCAGAGAGAGATTCCCATCCAAATAAACCGAGGTGGGAAAAAAACAAACTAACAATCAGGCACTTATACCATGAAACATATCGTAAGCCGAATGAGCAGCTATTTTCCCAATAGGTGGCCACTCAGTTACCTTAACTTAATTAAAAATGTGAAAACATACATAAGGCGCCAACAGCACAAAAAAAATTTAAACACCAAGACATAAAACAAAAAGAACCACCACAGAAGTATCGCCTTGGAACGATCAGTTCAACCATTTATTTCGTCTATGTTTGGTGCAGTTTTTAAAAGTATGTTTGTTTTACACAAAAATGCTGATATTTGTTTCTTTCCTGTTAAATATTGACTATTTTTCCATCTTCTCTATAAATGACTCTAACTGTCATTTCAGCGGCTTTATTGTCATAGTGTTATTTCCGAACTCCATAATAAAACTACACAATGTAATTTCCATGTCTTCAATGCCTGTCCACAAATGAATTATACCACTGTCTAGTATGTTCGACCTATTCAATTCAAGGGCAGAGTTTTGACCGAATAACTGTTTTGGATTTTGTCTTAGTTTAAGCACGGGGGTTGTTTTTGTGATAGTTTATGTAATCCGGTTTTAAATGTATTGTTCGGTAGAATATTT
This sequence comes from Rugalucina vietnamica, assembly GCA_964017185.1. NCBI lineage: Eukaryota > Metazoa > Mollusca > Bivalvia > Lucinida > Lucinidae > Rugalucina > Rugalucina vietnamica. The sequence goes on along the minus strand of OZ024873.1, from coordinate 30,140,170 downwards.
GAATCTGAATATTCAGTCCAAGTTACAAAGCAGGTCATAATCTTTTGCTATGAATAAAACGTAGCTTTGTAGACTCAAAACGAATTAGTGAGATTTGAACAAAATTGCGCCCTCAATAACTATATGGTAGTTACAACATGTAAGAGTATGAAATGATACATGTAGATTAGAAAGGTAGCATATCAAATCGATAAATTGAACGGACACCTATTGAATTTCATACACGTATTTCATTTTTATAAATACTTAATATGAAAAACCTGTCAATAACCACTGCCAACAGTGAGCCAACAAATATTTATTAGACACAGAAATGTCTGTAGTAAAATACAGAAATAAGAAAAATAGAAATAAAAGTAAAAAGACATTTCTTAGCGACAGTTATTTCAATTTTCCAATGATTATTTTTTCAAACGGTGGCCATTTAGTTTAAACAAGCCGAAACAGTTACCATCGCCACTTAAAAGCGAAAAGAACTTAGGAACTGGCATCATTAAACGATGATAGAATCACAACAAATATACTGTACTATACTCGAATTGTCCTCTTAGATGTCTTTCACAAGTTTTACGGAGCTAACCTCATTCATTTTTGAAGCTTCTCAGAATAGTGGTTCATATTTCAATTATAAAATATTGGTTTTGTCTTCGAGCTAAAGTCGTGACTGCGTCGTGGTAACCTCAATTACAATGACAGACAGTGCGAGAAAAATCTAGAATATAAATTTATCTCAACAGCAGTGAGCTGTTAGAACTTGACAGTCACCTTCGTGTCCACTCGTATTTTGTTGGAATCTGTTTTAAATTTTGTTTTAAATATTCTTTTGAAACTCTGTCATATAGAAACTGCTACAATTCTTTCATTATATTTTACAAAGCAAGTGCCTTGAACTATTTTACAAAATAAACTAAAAGTTAATTGTGAATCGATAATTCTTCGAGGAACTGAGAGTGTGGTTAGACTGACGGTAAGTATTTAAGTTAAGTATTTGTATTGTGTGTATATAATTGTTATGTACATGATAATATACAAAAATATAAAATAATAAGCACTCATAAATGATTAAAAAAAAAAGATTAAAGATTGTTTAAGCGCTTATGAACGTTATATCCAGCCTGGAACAGATGAAATAACAAAAATGATATTAAAATAGGGGGAATATATACTCAGCGTCAATGAAAAGTTACCACCACTAAAATTTCGATATTTTGAAAAAAATTAAAACTTCTTTCAAAAAATGCAGTTCCATTCATAATTCTGGTCAACAGCAAACTGATTAAGAGACATTCAACAGTTCCACTAGCCCTGGAAATATGGTGTACGTGCAACACGTGCAATTTGTAATTATCAGAATTTTTGAGAACAAGGAAACACTATTTTCACAAGTCGGCATGTCTTCACTATTTTCATAAGTCGGCATGTCTTCTCATGCCTCTAACACCCGAAGTAAAAAGACGCCACCAAATTGGTTTAAAATTTTGCATCGACTACCTGAATAGAGAACCTTACATTAAGGTAGTACCTAAATTTTGCATTTCCCCATGCATTTCAATGGAAGCTTCTGGCATTTGTCAAGGACTGCGTATATTCTTTTCGGCTGTGATGAGCACCGTTTTCAATAGCAATAATGGATGTCATTCTATGCCATGAAAATGAATGCTGAAGTATCGGCAGTTGTCTTTTCAGAATGAATCAAATATTGGCATGTGTTAATTGAACCTGATTTACTAGTAACTTTTCATTAACGCTAAGTATACTTAAATTGTGAATCAAATCTAGGATATAATTTGCAGTTTTTTTTTAAACATCTTGATTGAAAACACTTGTTCAATTATTTGTTCTTAAATATCTTAGTAAAATATTTATAGCAAATCGTCAAAATAATGCTATAAAGATCAGCCATGCAAAATAATAATTATCAACCAAATGCTAACCACTGTTAACTACTGCCCATGTTTCATTAGGTCAAGTAATGTTACTGTTAGCTGATATATCGTTTTAAAAGTAGGTGTTTTGTTCTAGTATTGAAGTCACCAACTAATATCAAGCTAAACATTTGCTTAGTTTCCCTTAAAGAACATATTTTAGATGTTTAAATATAACAACCCTGTATTTTTGCTCCGCATGTTTTTGCCGACGTCGTAATTTTGTTGTTGAAAAAATTCAAAACTATCAAATCTTTCTTAAATTTCATAAAATTATCACTAAATGACGCTCATATAATAGTAGTTAGGCTGGTATATTTTTCTAAATGATCACATTATACCTATGTTGATTTAGCAGACTGCGAAAAATAGAAATTAAGGAAACATTTTGCATAATTTGACTTGCTCCGGTCATGCCTACTTATGGTAACCAAGGTAACTGTAGCAGTGAGGTCATTGAAGTGAGTATCATTTTGAACAGTAAAATAAGTTCCAATATGGCCAATTATTCTGCATGAGTAACTGTTGTTGGTTCCTGCAATGCGTTCAGAATAAAATGTATGTGTAACGGGACTTTTGGGACAAGCCACGTATTATTGAAATATTTATTCACCGATTTTTGCTTGTCCTTGAATCTATGAACAATGCTTCTGTTTTGAGTAATCATGTCATTATTTCTCCACAGGATATAATGATGATGCTAAAGACCGGTAATGATTCTAATAGCTGAAAAATGAGAACTAATGAACCTCATATTCCGATTTATTGTTATTATGATAACATTATGAAAACTTGCCCGTGCAATATACAGAAATTGTTTTCAGCCGTAAAACTTAAAACTTTCATTGGAGAATAAGATAGTTTTGATAATTCTGCTCAAAACAAAATGCAAAGTGCAATTTCTGAACGGCTCACCATGGGTGCCATCGCATAGACATTAATACTTCGCTGCAAACCAAATGCATTGTTAGTATCAAATCATTTCAACATCCAAATCATTCATTATCTTAGGCGACATAAAGACATTTGTTTCTTGTCTATGAATATTTAGCAATGGCATCAATGAAAGCTGTTGCAAGGTTAGTTCGAAGATACAGAAAAGTTCAATGCAAATATTAAAAGAAACGATTATCGCCTGGAGCTGATGTAGTCCAAACATCATTAACAGACACCAGTACCGATGTGACCGACTTTGACGAATAGATAAAAAGTAATATGATGAATATTGATTTAGTTATCGATGAATATGTGTGATTTAAATTATTAATCACAACTATATATTATTACTGCGAATAAACGTTAATGAAAATCTCAAGCATGAAACGCCACTAGACAAACGGAAACCAATGGCCTTGAATAGCCGTTGAAGATACATTCGGCCTGAACACCGTATGACCATGTCATTTTGTTCATACATAGCTTTAATTTTTTTTCTGGGCGGAATAATTCATAAAATATTAATTAGTTGATAAGAAATTGTCATATCAGTGAATTGATAAGCAATGTTTAGGAAAATATTAATAAATAGTCCATTTGGTTTCAGGAAAAAAGGCTCAATAGGGGGTTCATGAAATTGCCTAAATTTAGCTCCTCTGGAAATTGTTTGGAATTTGCTTTATTAGCATGTTGTTTTACCAGATGGTTCCATGTATGTGTTTGAGAATTTTTCTTCTTCTCGTTGATGTTATGTTTATCGGTGTTTTGATTATTTATTTGGATTTTATTAGCTTTGCATTATTCTGTCTGTTTTCATATTCAATTTGTTTTCCCTATATGGGGCCTCTATTTGCCTCCACAGCTACAGGTCCTGTCCACCATTAATTTTACTTACTTGAATCAATTGGAAATATTTTGTTTTTGTTTTATTAGTTAGTGGATATCAGTTTTGTCATATCAGAGGTTGGAGAGAAGGATTTATTTGCTTAATTTTTTCTAACAATAGTTGTTATTAATGATTTTTATTTTGCAACAGGTGTCTATTGACTGTGACTGTACAAGCTGACCTACTTTCAGTTCAATAACTTGACCAAGGAAATTCCACTGGTAAAGTCCAGTTTTGAACGTTTGCCAGATGTTGAATATCTTGCTATATATTTAATATTTAGTTTTTCTTTGTTAAACCTACCGGTATTCGAAGTTGGTACCGTAGAGTATCAAAATCCACTGTGATGGAGATCAATGTTTACGAAGAAAGAAATGACTCAAGGTTTGTATCACTCTTTTTATTTGATTGTCAATCTAGAGACTGTTGAATACTTGGAAATAGAATTGCGGGGTATTTCATGAATTTTTGGTCACTACAGTAGGTAGTATTTACCAAATGTTACTGTAATGCTTTTGGAATTGCAGTTATACAAGTATATGCTTTTCAAAAAGGCAGTGTCTAGCCTCTTCAGACCAGGAATCTAGCCATCTGGGTCTGGACGCTTGCTGTCTGGTAGTGTTGGAGATTCTAACCAACAGGACCCCATTGGAAATAATCGACATGCATACTGTGTATTACATAACCATTTGTTTTATAAAAAAAAAATCTGTTTTTCATCTTTCACACTCTTGGGCACTGTTCTGTTGGTGGCACTAGGCTTGGTGACTTCCAGAGAAGGTGGGTCAGTGGTGAATTTAGAGGGGGTTCAAGGGGTTCGCTCGAACTCCCCTCAGGACCAAAATTATTTCATTTTCATAGGGAATTTAAAGAAATTTGTCTGAAATTTAATAGGCAAACGTACCCCCCATTTCTGCATTTGAACCCCCTCTTCAGAAATCCTGGATCCGCCCCTGTGGGTGCAGTTGAAGAAGCTACCTATCTTCTGAGTCGATCAATTTCTGATCTTTAGGGAGTGCGGTGGTGTAGTGGTAGAGTGTCGGACTCCGAAGCGAGAGGTCCTGAGTTCGATCCCCACAGGCGTCACCGTGTTGTGTCCTTGAGCAAGACACATTAACTCCCTACAGTACTGGTTAAACCCAGGAAGAGTTGGCTCCGTCCCGACTTGACTGAAAAATTGATGACTGGGACGTTAAGCCTCAATACAAAAAAAAAAAAAAAAAAAAAAAAAAAAATTTCTGATCATCAGTCATCACCTCAGGTGTGGGGTGGTTTGCTAAATTTAGAATTTAGTCAAGGGGAAAATAGTTTTGGGGTCCACCATTAAAACTATTTACACTAAGACAACTGCCTCGATATGGGCCTATTTTTAAAAGAAACCTTAAATTCCTGAAATGGTCTTGGATGAGACCACTCGAGAAGGGATACTTTTCCAAACCTGAATAGTTCTGGGGAAAAATGAATTTTTCAGGGCATCACTATCAGGTCTGATGCAAGTCAGGATTGAGGTTTGTAACCTCCATTGAGTTTTGAAATATGCATAGACATGTGCAAAATTTCGAAAAATGAAGCATTAGGCGTAAACAAAAAAAAGCTGTGTTTCCGCTAAACCAGTCCGACTCTGAGTTTTTGCGCTGACCCTGCAGTTTTTATTGCCAATAAAAATAAAATAGAAATATTTTCATGCAGACCGACCCTCAACATTTGAAGTGGAAAACAGACAATGATTTAAAAACTGATATAATTTCAACAATACTAGGTCAACTCGCATTCAGCTTCCTACTGGTTTTAAACTTCATCGCATGTTTGTTTCGAGTACTTACATGTATGATTAATTTTAGCATGTTTCTACCTCTTTACCCATTTTCAAGTAAGATAAAAATACACAAAAAATAAAAAGATTTTCCCACCTACCGACTCTACCCCGTCTTCGGCATGTTAGCGGAAACAAGGCTATTTTTATTTTACGCTTATGTTGAAAAAATGCAAAATTCTGGTTTGATAAATCTGTTAACCTTGGTCGTTTACTTATTTTTGATACAACTGTTTTGAAAATTAATCTGAGAATATTTTTTTACAAAACATGTTTTTACCTAATGTTACCATTGTTTTCTGCTTACTTCTACTGTCCGGCATTGATGCCTTTCTGATTGACACAAACCTGGTTTCTGCCACTGACATCAGGTGTAAGTGGTAATCTTTTTTTTAAGTTTATACTTGTTTTCATTTTTTGTTTAATAGTATTTCAGCTATGTTAAACATCAAAATGATGATATTCTTAGAAAAAAGTATAAAATATACAGAAAGCAGCAGAAATACTTTTCAAATACATGCCATACATTGAAGACTATTATTTTAAATCTCAAAATTCAAAAATTACCCCTTCCACTTATGAAATTGGAGGAATTTGCAAAGAATTCTCAAACAGATTTTGCTGAAAAATGTTTCATTTGAAAGCTGCACATTTTGCAACCAACATTGGCCCGGCCCGGAATGATGTTGCAATTTTTGCATAGCTACATGTATTTGTTTTTTCTCAATATAGATCTAGTAATTTCACGTACATTTTCAAACCTCAATGGGGTTAAAAACCTTACCTCCAGGGATTTTTTTGACAATTTTGGGAAGGGGCCCTAGGGCCTTTCTGATTGGGACAATTAGCGAAGTAAATTCGGAATTGGGAAATTTCAAGTTCTAGACATTCAAAATTGATATTTTCCAAAGTGGCATAGCTTAATAATAAGGGATTTCATTTAGAATATTTCTTTATAATTCATAATCAAAAGTGTCAAAAGTTAAATAACATTTCTAACAGCAAAGTTTGAATTTCACAATGTATGGAACTGTTGAAAATTATTTTCAGCTGTAATTGGGATTTTTTTCTCCAGATTGGGGAAAAAGACACCTAATAGTAATTTGCAATGGGAATGAGGCCTAATTTCGGCCCCTGAGACACACAAAAAAAATCCCTGACCTCAATCCTGATGTGTACCAGACCTGACTATAGGTAAATTGTCTTGTGCATTTCTTTAAGGTTGGGTGCTGGGGTCAGGTATTTGTTTTATCAAGATATACTGTACCATGAGTGTGTCTTAGGAGGACCGCTCCCTGCGGGACTCCAGCCAATGGCCACTCAAGTTTGTCTAGCATATCACCAATGCTACTGTCCTACAGGTCCACCTGGCTGCAGTCCTTTGCACCATCTCTATCTTAGCAGTCTGAGTATCATTATAGGGATACCAAATAGGAGCTGGATACTCGAGTTGAGGTCGAACCAATGTTTTGTATGCAATTTCCTTAGTATAATGCCTAGGTGCCAGCTAGTGCCAAATTATATGTATTTTGCTACACGACCCATACCTGGATCTTTCCCTGGGTCTGGAACTGTGAGACATGATTTTTTCATATAATTTTTTACACAATCAAACAGTTAAATGCATCCGCTGTGATATTTTTATTACTGGTTTTAATATCTAAATTTGCATCTTTAACACATTATCTTTTAACAAAACACTCTTTAAACTGTATCTTCTCACAGACTTATTTTTCATAAAATGGTGTCTTTCAAAATGTTGATTTATACTAGTACATTTTTTGATACATTTATGCGCATAATATTCGGGTATATAGGGTGGTATGGCAGGATAGATACATGTACATTGACAGTACTACTTCAAACTTGGATAAATACCAACAGACATGAAAATGCTGAAAGAGTTCAAATGATATTTGTCTGTTTCAGATTGTTGTTTTGGTTGAAAGATTGACGTTGGATGTCAAGCAGCGTAAAGATGTTTCAGTGTTATTTCAATGATACAGTTTTTGGTAAGATCATCTTTAGTGATATTAGTCATCACATTACATACCGTAGTAGGGAGCGGGGTGGTGTAATGGTAGAGTGTTGGACTCTAAATAAAGAGGTCCTGGGTTTGATCCCCACAGGCCTCACCGTGTTGTGTCCTTGAACAAGACACTACAGTACTGGTTAAACCCATCCTGACAAGACTGAAAAATTGTTGACTGAGATGTAAGGCCTCAATACAAAAAAAAAAAAAAAAAAAAAAAAAAAAAAAAAAAAAAACATGACATAGTACACATGGCTTTCATGGGGTTACAGGATGTTTCACGCACAAACCAGTTCCTCCCGGGACTGTTTGCGTAAAAAAATATTTTTCGAACGGGACATTTACTCCCGAAGAGTGCCACGTTTTAAAAAAATTGATTTTAATGTGTTTTTTTTCATTGAAATTATTTATTTTTTATGTCATTTCAACGAACTAAGACATCCAAATAGGATAAACAAGTCGCTTAAGGACTTCTAAAACTATATTTGGTGAACCGACCCATAAAATTGATTTTGAGCGAATCGTCTCACCTTTTTTAGCAAACAGCCCCATTCGATTTTTTGCGAAATAGTCCTGGAGGAAACGTCACAAGGAGAAACTGTTTTTAGGAGCCCTTTATAGTACTCAGAAAGTGACTGCATGTATGTCCAATTTTGATATGTGACAATGTCATTGTTTTGTTATTTTGTGTTACATGTATTACTGATGCGTGTATTCATTTATTTTCAGAGGGGAGAGAGCTTATATCATCAACAGCAAATCGAGCAGGTAGTGAACCACAACAGAAAACTTATATTTTAAGTCAATTAGAGTGGATGACTGCATGTACAATAAACTGTTCACCCTAACTTAAATGATAAATAATGGACTTTAATACAATCTGTGTTTTGAAGTGGACATGAGTTATAGTAATACTGTGAAGAAATCAAGATATAGTTGATATTACAAAGCAAAAATCATTAAAGTTTAGTTTTAAAGCCCTGCTATAAAAAGGCTGGGCTATACTGGATTCAGTGTGACAGTGCCATTGACAAGATCTATTCTTGGGTTTGAACTGTGCATCATTTTTTAGCAACCTGTGTTCTTTCCCATAGGCGTTTTATTGAAGCGAGGATTTAGTCTGATTCTCTGACAATTGTTGTTAAATACTCGTGTGTATGTATGTTTCTTCTGCATGAAGGATCTTGCTGTCTGTGACATAAGACCATGGTGAGAAGCTGTTAACAAAGATGTGCATGTGCACGAAACATGTTTCAGTGATATATAGTAAGAATACCAAACCGATTATCCAGAACTGAGAACAGCCAACGCGGATAAAATCAGTAAAAGACTCAAAGACTGTAGTATGCAATTACGTGCCTTAGAACAACTTTACAAAAAAAAATTGTGATCTGTGGAAAGTTGTCTCCACAATGGCAAGCCGTTTTACTATTTATTCAAACAAACAGATATCTTATATTGTATATAAGATAAGATATCTACTTTATTTTATTAGATATCTATTATAAAGAAGATATCTTATATAGCAAATAAGATATCTGTTTTGTTATATTAGATATCTAAATTGTCATTTAAGATATCTTATATAGTATATAAGATATCTTTTTAACTAAACAAGATATCTTATTTGTTAATGTAGATATCTAAATTAACACATAAGATATCTTGATTGATATATTAGATATCTTATTTGTAAAAATATATAAGATATCTTAATTAATATAGATATCTGATATAGCATTTAATTTGTTAATTAAGATATCTTGTTTAACAAATTAGATATCTAATATGATAAATTAGATATCTATAATGTTTTTAAGATATCTTGTTTAACAAATTAGATATCTAATATGATAAATTAGATATCTATAATGTTTTTTCTAAATAAGATATCTTAATTAATATATAAGATATCTAAAAAAGTATATTAGATATCTATTTTATCATATAAGATATCTTATTTGTCAAATAAGATATCTTCTTCAACATATAAGATATCTTAATTGCATTCACAAATAAGATATCTACTATGCTAAAGTAGATATCTTATTTGACAAATAAGATATCTTATGTATACACAAAAATAGATATCTTATATCCTATATTAGATATCTTATTTAGGTTTAACAAATCAGATATCTTATTTAGTACATAAGATATCTTATTTGTTTTACCCAATCACAATTGGTTTCTGATACTTATATAAGATATCTACTATACCAATACAGATATCTTATTTATAGCCTTAATCAAGATATCTTATTTGATAATTTAGATATCTAATATACTAAATAAGATATCATATATATTAAATAAGATATCTATTATACCTAAATAAGATATCTTATTTACCACTTTAGATATCTTATTTGCTATATAAGATATTTAATTTAGCAATGAAGATATATATCTTATTTATGAAAGTAGATATCTTAATTAATCTTGTACAGAAGATATCTTTTTTAGGTATAGTAGATATCTTATTTAGTATATTAGATATCTAAATTATCAAATAAGATATCTTATATGCTATATAGGATATCTTAATTGTGGGATCAAATAAGATATCTTATTTAGCATTTTAGGTATCTTCTTTACTATATAAGATATCTAATTTAGGATATAAGATATCTTTTTTGATAAAAAAGATATCTTTATTGCTAAATAAGATATCTTATATCCTAATTAAGATATCTTATTTACTATTCAAGATATCTAATAAGCATAATATATAGTAAAACGGCTTGCCATACTCCACACAGGTATTTATCATGGCATCGACATTGTTTGTTTTCATTCACAATTCTCTCTGAATATAAACCAGTGTGATATAGATTATAATATTTGCAATATGGATATGTTTATCAAGGTTGACTTTCTTTCATGACCCATTAATGGACAAACATGACAGTGCAGGTCACATGGAGTTTTCATGCTTAAATTCGAAAAACAAAAAACAAAAAAACACATTGCATGTGTTTTGTACAAACATGTACATGTATTATATATGTAAATAGTGCATTTATGTTCTTTCATAGTGTGCATAAACAGAAATAAATACATGAAATTTCATGACTTATAAATTTTGCTGGTTTTAAAATTTATGACTCCGAGATCAGTAGGTGAGTCGGGGTGCAAGAAAACCTGTCGCCAGGGATTCAGAGTATGTTCCTAAAATTGAGCTATACAGGCATGATTGCTGCAGCCGAGGTTTAGCACACTACAGTCATGTACTTAGTGAGGGCAGTGGCGTAGTGTTGAATCACAAAGTTCTGGGTTCAAACCCCACTGGGACTTGGTTGCGTCCTTGAGCAAGACACATCTGAATCTGAATGGTTTACTGGTGACACGCCAAATTGACAATACTTCACCGGGGGTGCGCCAGGAGGGAAATTAGTACATGGCTCTCATGATTTTCACCCTGGTTGATACCCAGAAAACCGTCGCACCATCCGGACATAACTGAAAAATTGATGACCAAGAAGGAATGTTAGACCTTAAATCAAACACCAGAATTTTTAGAGCTAAAATGGCGTAGTCAGCAGCTGTCAGATTTTTAAGAAAGACTAAGAAACAACACTTTACAAAATGTACAACCCACATTTGAGCTGTGCAACCTTTTGGTTTGATTTAGGTATGGATGTGACGTCCCAGTCAACAATATTTCTGTCATGTCCCCAGCTTGGGACACTCCTTTGTGTACTTTCCAGAGTCAATGTCCCTTGCTCATCGTGCAAAGATATAAGCCAGCCACCAGTGGGGATCCACTCCCTACCTCCCTAACCAGAGTCTGATACCCTAACCACCAGGCCAACATGCTCCTTTGAATGCATATTTGTATGCTAGTATACGCGCCAGGTCCCATTTTTAGCTCACCTGAGCCGTTATGTTCACAAGAAGAGCTTATAGTATACCCATGCTCCATCGACCGTCGTCGTTGTAGTCATTGTTGTCCACAATGTTCAGTGAAACATCTCCTCTAAAACCACTGGGCCAATCAAAGCCAAACTTTATATGGAGCATCCTCAGGAAGGGGGAACAAAAGTTATTTCCGCCATGGCTATAAGTAGCAAAACCTTTAAAAGCTTCTTTTCCAGAACCATAAGGCCTATGATTTTGAAACTTGGCATGAAGCATTAGGCAATGGAGCTCTACAAAGTTTGTATAAATCAATCCATGGCCCTCTGATGACCTTGACCTAATTAACTGCAAGGTCAACATAGGTCGCTCATGCATTTGAATGGGGAAAATTGTTAAAATGTGATTTGAAGGGCAAAACTTGCAGGACATGGGCAAATGGATGGACTATTTATGTTTACAAAAACATTTTGGCCCCAGGGGGTTATCTGCCCCTGCACCGGGGCTATATACATGTATATGACTATAATATTCAAACATCATGTCCGGATTGAATTGACATTTCGTAGGTTCTTAACTCTTTTTTGCTCACCACCAAAAGAAATCAAGAGGGGAGGGGTTCATCACCCGACCCTCACATATTTCTTAACCATTCTTAAGTTTTGCATTCAGTCTTATTCTTCAATCATGATCTTGTTCAGAAATACTGCATTAATTATTAAATTAAAGGATGGCTGCTCGTTTGAATTTTTTAAATTTCTTTTTATGTGACTACATCGCTCGAGTTAGTATACCGATTATACATTTTATTTGCCTAAACTGAGTGTGTAGTTATAGTCGGAACCGGATCATTAATGTCTGTATATTTGGTAATTGACCAAAATGCCCGAATCAGTGGAAAGCAGTCCAGTGAATGAAGGAATTTTAACACGGAGCCGTTTTCATAATAAAACCTTAGCAAATCAAGCCATATTTCTTTTTAGTATTTCTACCACTTTTATCACACCGCCCAATTATTACATGTGGCTACATGTTATAGCTTTTCTTGTTACAAATGTAGCTACATAGCCCTCAGATAAACGTCGTGCTATACCTTGTAAAGCTACGATTAATTCTGGTTGGATTCCTGGTGAGGTAGCCAATGTGTTAGTGAATAGGAATGTTTCATATTTGATTTAATATTCATTGTAGAGTAGGCGATAAAATCGGAGGACATATGCATACTAGAAAATTGTATTGTTGAATTCTTGTAGGAGTGCAGCGTAAGTTTTGATGTATGTGATTTATTTATTTATTTATTTATTTATTTATTTATTTATTTATTTATTCTATGTCGTTCAAATGTTTATCAAACGTGATTACCAAATTCAGTTCATGTATTTGGAATGCACTTCACAAGCCAAGATTGCTACGTCCACAACATTCCTTACGCGTAAGGAGCGAAGTGGACTTAATACCCTTAGCTTGCAAAGATGCTGACTAGTATTAAATTTGGTTATAAAGTTTTCGATAAAGTTAATGCAATGTCGCCATTGTCGTCATTATATTAAACCGCCAAACTGACACAATTTCAGTATTTTTAATGCTTTGCTAAAATAACTAAAATGACTAAAACAACTAAAGACTTCTTTGGTAAAAGACTATTCACTATACTGGCAATTATTACGCTTATTGACATGGTTCTTTGCGGTACATTTGCCTGGCTTGATTCTTAACGGGTGTAATTTCCAGATTGTTGGAACTACTGGATAAATTTGTAGAAAAATTATTGGAAATGGACCATTCGATTACTACATGACCATATGTGCACTGCATACTGAGTCGATTTAATTCAAGCGGTAGACCGTTTTATGACAGTTTGTTTGATGTAACTCTTAAAACGGGCGTTTAACTAGAAGGCACTTTCTTGACCGATCCTCCAAGCTGAGGATAGGCCATGTCAGCTTTTGTGGCTGTCAGGCGTTAAACGAGTTTGTAATTTTAATTATTCTTGAACATGCGATGTTGCGATGATTTTCTGCAAAGTCTGAGACACTGGTTAATTATGTCATTTATTTGCACTCCAAGGAATAGTTCATTACGAAATGTCCGTGTAATGTATACCCCCCTTGAACCCCACTTTTATATAGCAAAACTTGCTCCAAAACATAGATTGTGGGTACTCGTTAGAACCGCCTCGCCGAGGCGGTTCTAACGTGTACCCACAATCTATGTTTTGAGCAAAAATAAGAAAAATATCTAATTTTTTCTACTGAAAATTTTCATTTTTTACAATTTTAAAAACTCTGTATATTGCATGGGCAAGTTTTCGTAATGTTTAGGCCTGCATTTTTTTAATCGAGAAGCGTGTTAAAATTTGTATGTTTTCACAGGAAGAATGCGATTTTAGACAATGAAGCAGTGGGTGGTTTTCTGATAGACTGTCATGGACGTTTATCCTTAGGACAACCAAACAAATAGAGAAAATAAATTGCATGGTTAAGAAATGAACAGATAAGAAAGTAAAGAAGGAGCCAGAAGTGGAAGATTTGATAAAGTATATTCTAAGGAAAAGACCGATGTAAAGGAAGCGGTTATGTTTATGATCGAGAAAAAATCCACAACGAAAGAAAACTGAGAAAAAAAGTTGGATTCAATCAATTGAACATTTGCCTAATAAAGGAAAGAAAAACTATTAACGGTGCTTCTATCGAAGGGCGGATAAGAGACCTTTCGAAAATATGCCCTTAAATAAAATTTATACAAACTTTAAAGGAAAAGCCATTGAAACAGCCGTTAATATTGTGAAAAGAGAACGCAGAAAGTCACAGATAAGGTGAAACATATCTGAAATCGTTTCAAAAGAAACAGGCCAATAAGTTCAAAAGAACTATTTTATTATATCTCACATGATAAGGAAGGAAAGATATGTCGAAACAGCAGTGTTTAGCAGATAGGAAAACATCTTTTAGGAGAGATGTATGTCCTATAATAATGATAAAGTGTTAATTTGACACAAGGATCTGAGGGAACAAGGGAAACGCGGTATTCCAAACTTAATCTTCTTTAAGTGTAACCGAATGCCGAATGGCATTAGCTATTCTCCCATCACGTTCCAGAGCCTAATGGACAGTGCGATGTGAGATTTCTTTAGCACATTTGGCCACCATTTGAATCGCATATGAATCGCTTTGAGGACGTTTTTGAACACAAGGCTACAAAATGTACGTAAATCAAGTTGCAAGTGGCTCAGAGCACGGTGACAAAATCGATCCCGAAAATATAAAGACAATTCTCTCGGACGGTGTGCTTTATTTTACATACTACACACTGTCCAAGTGACTCAAAACTTAATAGACAAGGTACTCGCACAATCAGCGAGAAAATTTTAAGTCCTGTCCTGGTCGAGGGATTTTGTCGACCCACCCCTTAAGTATTTCACAATTTGATGGTTTATTGGTCCGACATGGAGTGGCATGGTCCCGAGTCGATTTGGGAGAGAATAGTGGGGCAGTTTGAAATGCAATGCTGATCCTGTGGCTTGGTAACTTGGAAAATGGAATATTGTTTCCCATTCCGAAACGCTAAGTTAATGTTGTATTTTCTTTAAAAAAATGACCGTCGTTTTGCCGACAAAACTTGGACAAATCACTAAACCGGGAAATTGTAACGTTTCTTCTGAGTTAACATTCAAATACGTCATTTTGCCGTACAATCAGAACAGACATTGCCAGGCAACAAGACCCATATGAAATACAGTTGGAAATAGATTAAAAGCGATATGATGATATTGGTGGGGCTATCTAGGAATCAGCTGGTGTGATTTTTAATTATTAATTACAGTCTATCATTACTGTGATTTTATAGCTAGATAAAAAAGCCACATTTGGACCGCCGTTTTAAAAGCACTGTGATCAGTTACAATGCATCTGTGTCTGTGTACCCTGAAAGGTCTTCAATATCCACAAAGAGAAAACGGATATTCGAATAAGTACTGCCTACAAACCATCGTATCTCATCTTACTGGGTGGAGACAAAGAACGGATCGAGGTTTCACCGGGAAAATAGTAAGAAACGTTGGATTTGTTGGGCAGAGCTATGTGTGGGAAACAATACACGTTTCATATTTCAATTAACGCTCACAATAAGCGTGAAATTCTAAGAGTCGTCCTTTGGGAAAATACCATTGTTCAGATAAATGATACATACTAGACTCAACGTGAACTTTTCTCTAGGATTAGCACTATTTTTGCTGTCGTTTCTATGTCTGTTGGTATGACTCGTTTTCCTGTCAGTATACACCAATATTAACGTGACCCTTTTAAATGGACATTTTAGCGACATGGAATTCTCGCTCAAAGTTTCCTCTTCACTGTGTGCTGAGGATAGGCTATGTTACTTTTGTAGCTGCAAGGCACTCCCTGAATTTTCAGTTTTAATTATTTTGGAACATGCGGTGATTTTACTGCGAGTGCTTAGACACTGCTCAGATATGTCAGTTCTTGGCATTCCGAAGAATAAAATTGGACAAAATATTTAATAATGAATAGCGTGTTAAAATATTTATGTTTCCAAAGAAAAATACGGTTATGCTATGAGTGGTTTACCGTTAGACTGGCAAATAAAAAATGATTGAAATGTCAGACAAACAAAAATTAAAACTGAGATCCTATAAGAGCAGTGAATACATTAATGAGAAAGGGGATGGGCCATACCGCGGTTTCGACTATTGAAGTCTCGTCAGTGACCCTTTAGATTTGGCAACATGGAGCCAAAGAGAATTACTGAAATTTTGCAACTTTCAACAGGATCAAGGTCAGAATCTGCCATTCACGGTATTGTTTGTAGAGGCGATGAGCAAATTTTAGGCTTTTTGATTTTTTTAAACTGTACACGTTATATAATAGTTCCAAACACTTTGAAAAGCTTTTAGAAACCACTGCAATTTCAGAACGGTATCTCGTTCTGCCAGGTTACCAAGCTTTATGGGCAATATGCGCTTACTTGTTGCTAAAATGTCAAAAAGTATAAAAAGACATAATTGAGCCTGTCCGTGAGAAAACCAACAATATGGGTTCCGACCAGGTCCGACACAAACCGGCCTGTACAGTCACAGAAGATAGTTAGAGGCTGGAAATTTTGGATTCAGAACGTAGCGGAATTGTACTGTCCGTGTAGCGAAAACAAAGGTGCTAATCAGCTGATTTGCGCCTTTGTTTTCGCCCATGCAGATTGTTGGTTTTCCCATGCGGCGGCTCATATATTCAATGCTCTATCATACATTATTGCTGGGCTTGGTGAGAAACGAGTATAACAAAAGTCTCGACATGATTGAAGAAAATTTGACTGATACGTCAAACAACAATACAAACAGACATATTGAAAAATGAGCCTGTGCGTGAGAAAACCAACAATTTTGGTTCCGACCAGGTCCAACACAAACCAGCCTGTACAGTCATAGAAGACAGTTAGAGGCTGAAAATTTTGGATTTAGAAAGCAGAGGAATTGCACTATCCGTGTAGTGAAAACAGGCGCTGATCAGCTTCGCAGTGACTGCGAAGCTGATCTGCGCCTTTGTTTTCGCCCGCGCAGACTGTTGGTTTTCCCATGCGGCTAAAACTCAATTCAACATATGTGAACCGATAAGAAAGTAGAAGCAGAAGAGGTTGATTTGGTAGAGGAATATTCTGAAGAACAGACCGATGTAATAGAAGTGGCGTGTTTATGATCGAGACGAAATCCACAACGAAAGAGAACAGAAAACAGTAGGGCAGCACATAATAACAGTCAAATAGAGAACAGAATGAGCAATTTAAGGCCTCTGTCGAAGGGCAGACTAAAGACCCTCAAGCTTTGGAACGAGAACGCAGAAATTGGTAGCAGTGGTTCACAGATAACGTGAAACAGATCGGAAATTGTTGCAAAAAGAACCAGGCCCAGAAGTTCAGAAGAATTATTTTTTAAATATGTCTAACATGATAAAAAAGAAAAAAAATATGGAAACAGTAGTTACGAGCAGATAGGTAAAAACATATAAATTTAGTAAGAGATGTATGTTCAAAACTAGTGAATAGGCCTAAATTTGTTATCAGAGGCTGAGGGGGCAGAAAAAAGAAAATGTGGTAATCCAAAAAGTAATCCAAGGTTCTTAAAAGTGTAACCATATGCCGTTTGGCCTTAGTTATTCTCCGATCACGTTCCATAGCCTTATGGAAATAAGATATAAAAGTTTGATCCTTTTGAAGCAGTGAAAACGTTCAAAGGGAGGTAGTATGGGTCATATTGCGCAATTTCGGGTACTGAACCGGCGACGATAGCCATATAAATATTTTGAAATTTCAAAATTTCTAAATCAAAGACACAACGACTTAATGGGGATTTTTATTGCTAACACGTTTGGCCAGCATATGAATCGTTTGGCGATGTTGTTGAAAACTAGTTTATCA
The DNA here is from genome assembly GCA_964017185.1 of Rugalucina vietnamica. Taxonomy (NCBI): domain Eukaryota; kingdom Metazoa; phylum Mollusca; class Bivalvia; order Lucinida; family Lucinidae; genus Rugalucina; species Rugalucina vietnamica. Next base: position 30,122,294 of record OZ024873.1, on the reverse strand, counting down.
TAATTAAAAAAATTCAAGGCTGTAAAATAGGCTTATTTGTCCAGTAGCAGATTATCTCCCGTGGACTCGTTGTGTACGAACACGGTTTCAAAATCGATCCCAAAAAGTGAAAGATAATTTTCTTCGATGGTTCGCGTGATGCTACATTAGACAGACTGACTAGATCCCATGACTCGGAAGCTAAATAGACATTGTACTCGCATGGTGAGTGAGAGATCCTGGCATTTAGTCCAGGTCGAGCGATTTTGTCGATCCGTCGCTATACTATGATTTGGTGGTTTAATTATTGTTGATCTGTAGTTGGCCGGGGATGCAACATTCAACAGAAAGTTTTGTCGGTTCCGGTATGGCCCCGAGCCGATTTAAACATGAGTAAATGTGAAGTACTGATCATGTGGCTAGGTTACTCTGTAGAAGGGTTGTTATTTTCCTTGTCGAATAAGGCTGATGTTTTAATTTTATTCATAATATGGAATGTCGGTTTGCTGATAGCAACTAGGGAAAGTCACTATATGTGTGCTTCTTTTACATTCCAAAATAATAAAGGACAACAAAAACCTGTTTCTATGTTTGCGATTTCTGACAGTAATAGCTTTACTTATAGAAAATGTTTGCACTCAAACGGTTTACATTTCCCTCTGGGTAACAAAGAGCTACCTGCTTTACAAAATCACTATGGGCAGTTTTTAGGTGTGAACATGTGGCAAAGAGAAGAAAAGACTTAACCAGGAAAGTGTAACGTTACTTCTATTAATGGATAATGTTAATCTTGAAATACGTTCTTATTACTAAGATTGTAAAAAAATGTTAATCTTGAAATACGTAAAAAATGAAATCTTGAAATACGTAAAAAAATGAAATACGTATATACGTATAAAAAATGAAATCTTGAAATACGTAAAAAAAAATGTTAATCTTGAAAATACGTTCTTATTACTAAGATTGTAAAAAAAAAAAAAAAAAAAAAAAAAAAAAAAAAAAAAAATGTTAATCTTGAAATACGTTCTTTCGCCGAATCGACATTGCCAGGAAACAAGACCCATATGACATACAGTTGGAAATAGATTAAAAGCAATTTGATGATATTGATGGGGCTATCTAGGAATCCGCTGGTGTTATTTTTAATTATTAATAATATTCTATTATTACTAAGATTGTATAGCTAGATAAAAGCCCACATTTGGGCCGCCGTTTTTAAAGGCTCTGTGATAAGTGACAATAGATCTGCGTCTATGTAACCCAAATAGCCTTCACTATCCACAAACAGAGAGGGTCAGCTGGTCACTCTTGGTCGTATCTAGTCTTATTTGGTGAATACAAAGCATTTATCGAGTCTTCACCGGGCAAATAGAAAGAAACATTGGCTTTGCGGAACTCGTGTGTTAGAAACTAGAACTATTTCATTTTTTTAATTAACGCTCACAATAAGCCTCCTTTGGGAAAATACCATTGTTCAGATAAATGATAAATATTGGACGCTTCGAGAACTTGAATGAACAGTACCATACGCATGTTGACATGATTGTTCATTGACCTGACGGTATACACTATTTGAAATTCTGAGATTACTGATTCTTAGAAACAGCTACAACATAGGCAGTTTATTTATACATGGTAAGAATAAAATGTACAGAAATTGATGCGAAGGAAATTTGAAATACCATACCACGCGAAACAAGATAACACGAATAAGCCAACACACACACAGAGAGAGAGAGAGAGAGAGAGAGAGAGAGAGAGAGCCATCCAGCTAGCATCAATCAAGGACTAATAAAATCCATAATGTATCCTTGTATTGCAACATTATGTTCGGCGAGCTATCACACGACGTCAATGTCTGCAATGTTTTGCTAAATGAATTATACAAATACATGATTGCTTCTTCAGTAACAAAACTATTTACTTAGTAGACATTTATTACAATGATTAGATTGACTGGGTTTTCGTATGACATAATTCTGGCGTTTTGCTTTTTACGCATCTTTCTTCGACTTACGACTTCCTAAATGATGAATGGGATTGGCATTGAGTTGGGATAAAAATCATACTTCGAAGATTAACATGCTTAGGTTGCAATGTTTCATTATATAGATTACTTGTAAGGGATGCATTGTTTAGTTTTATTATGTTAACATGCCTACTGCTTGACCTTCTATGCATATGAGCCGCCCCATGGGAAAACCAACAATCTGCATAGGCGAAAACAAAGGCGCAGATCAGCTTCGCGGTAACCGCGAAGCTGATCAGCGCCTTTGTTTTCGCTACTCGGATTGTACTATTCCTCTTCTACTTAAATCTGAATTTCAAGCTTCTAGCTGTTTTCTGTGCTTGTACAGGCCGGTTTGTGTCGGACCTGTTCGGAGACCACATTGTTGGTTTTCCCACGAGGCGGCTCATATAAAGATACAATTATTCAACCGGTCGATCATTTGAATTTTGACAATTAGTTCGACGTGACTCTTAAAACGGACATTTTGGTGACTTGGAATTTTCATCAAATCGATCAAAGTTTCATCTTGTCTGCGCGCAGAGGATAGGCTATGTTTCTTTTGTAGCTGCAAGGCACTAGCTGAGTTTGCAGTTTTAATTATTTTGAAACATGCGATGTTTCGGTGATTTTTCTGCAAATCTGAAACACTGCTAAAATAATCATTATTTGGCATCCGAAGAGTTAGCGTTGGACTACAAATTTATTATTTATAAAGATAAAGAAAATAGTTTAATTTTCCCTCTGGGTAACCGTTTTTTTTTTAGAAAACAACTAGATGCTGTACAAAATCGTTTAGGGACAATTTGTAGGTGTGAACATGTGGCAAAGAGAAGAAAACACTTAACCAGGAAAGTGTAACGTTACTTTTACTAACGCATAACGTGAAGGTTTTAAATGTAAATCTTCAAATAAGTTCCTTCGCCGTACACTCAGAATCAACATTGCCAGGCAACAAGACCAATATGACAAACAGTTAGAAATAGATTAAAAGCAATATGATGATATTGATGGGGCTATCTAGGAATCCGCTGGTGTGTTTGATTTTTAATTATTAATCACAATCTACTGTTACTAAGACTGTATAGCTAGATCAAAACCCACATGTGGGCCGCCGTTTTAACTCATTTAAGCCTGGCTTCCCTTTTGTGGGACAAAGGCAAAAACAGAATACAATTTTAAAACCAAACCTGAAGCCCCTAAAGGTGGAAGTGGACTCGTCCAAACCATAATGATGGGCAAATCCATTCGTCAAAGTTAAAAGCTCTGTGATCAGTGACAATATATCTGCGTCTGTGTAACCCAAATAGCCTTCACTATCCACAAACAGAGAGCGATTAATCCATTTCTGACGAATGGATTCTCCCATCATTATCATTTGGGTGAGTCCACTTCAATTTCTAGGGGCGTTAGGAAAGATGTTTAATTTTGTGCTCATTTTACGATGAAATTCCTCTAAGCAAACATAATAGCCCCAGATGGAACGCCGCGATTTGCGGCGTCACATCTGGGGCTATACTTTGCCTATGTCCCACAAAAAATTAAGACGGCATGCTTATATGAGTTAATCAGAAACAGTTACTGGTCACTCTCCGTCGTAACTGAGTCCTCCGTAAAACCACCCATCATTAATATTCATTTTTATATTGACCATTCAAATCTGCACATTAGCTAACGGTCAATGACGGTTAGACAACACGTGGGTTAGACAAACAAACCAACACGTGCTTTTTACAGGTAAATACAGGTGCAAAAACACAATGTTTGTCTAAGGAAATAGGGGTGGGCGTGGCTATACCTTGCTGGCGGAGGAGTCAACTGGTCTTACTGGGTGAATACAAAGCATTAATCGAGTTTTCACTGCGCAAATAGAATGAACATTGGTTTTGTTTGGTGGAACTCATGTGTTAGAAACTAGAACTATTTTGTTTTTTCAATTAACGCTCAATTAACGCTCACAATAAGCGTGAAATTCTAAGAGTCGCCCTCTAAGAAAATACTATTGTTCAGATAAATGATAAATGCTGGACGCATCGAGAACTTGAATGAACAATGCCATACGATATTGTTCTATGCCTGTTGACACGATTGTTCATTGGCCTGACGGTATACACTATTTAAAATTCTTAGATTTCTGATTCTTAGAAACAGCTACAACATAGGCATTTTCATTTTTACATGGTAAGAATAATATGTACAGAAATTGATGCAAGGGAAAATTGAAATGCCATACCACGCGAAACAAGATAACACGAATAAGTCAACACACACACACACACACACACACACACACAGAGAGAGAGAGAGAGAGAGAGAGAGAGAGAGAGTAGCCATCCAGCTAGCATAATTCAAGACATTTATAAAATCCATAATGTATCCTTGTATTGCAACATTATGTTCGACGAGCTATCACACGACCTCGATGTTTGCAATGTCTTGCTATAAATGAATTAATTATACAAACACATGATTGCTTCTTTAGTAACAAAACTATTTACTTAGTAGACATTTATTACAATGACTAGATTGACTGGGTTTTGATATGACATAATTCTGGCATTTTGCTTTTTATGCATCTTTCTTCGACTAACGACTTATTAATGATGAATGGGATTGGCATTGGGTTGGGAGAAAAATCTTACTTCGAAGATTAACATGCTCAGGTTGCAATGTATCATATATATATCACTTGTAAGGGATGCATTTTGTTTAGCTTTAGTATGTTAACATGCGTACTGATTGACCTTCTCTGCATACTAAGATACAATTATTCAACCGGTCGATCATTTTATGACAATAAGTTCGGTGTGAATCTTAAAATGGACATTTTGGTTACTTGGAATTTTCATCAAATCGATCAAATCTTCGTCTTGTCTTCGTGCTGAGGATAGGCTATGTTTCTTTTCTTTCTGAGGTTGCAATTTTAATTATTGTGAAACATGCGATGCTGCGTTGATTTTTCTGCAAATCTGAGAGACTACAACGATGCGAGAAAACCGGTCGTTGGGGTTTCGAACAAGGTCTTACACAAACTGGCCTGTACAGTCAGGGAAGATAGCTAGAAGCTCGAAATTTCAGATACAGGAAGAAGAGGAGTTGTACTACCTGTGTAGTGGATCCAAAGGCGCTGATCAGCAGTTAACGTACAGCTGGTCTGCGTTTTGTTTTCGCATAGGTAAAAATCCGGGTTTCCCACGACGCGGATCATAATAATATCATTACTTGGCATTCAGAGAGATAGTGTTGGGCTACAATTAATTGTTTGTGAAGCATCTTTTTTGTTGGTTTACCAAGAAAAATGACGGTTAAATGCGAAAACGAAGTTGTGGGGTTTACCGTTAGACTGGCATGAAAAATAATTTAGATGTTAGACAAAGGTCAGAATTTGCCATTCAAAAGCACTCACGGTATTGTTTGTATACAAGTGATGAGTTTTTAACGCTTTTTGATAATTTTGAACTGTACACGTCACGTACATTACACGTTATGTGCACTATGTCATTGGACAGTTTTTTACAATTAAAGGCCGTCTCTGAAACAAATTTGAAATCGTTGCCAAAATACCAGACCAAGTAGTTCAGAAAAATTATTCTTACATATGTCTAATATGAAAGGAAAGATGAGAGATGTCGAAACAGTAGTTAGATCAGAAACCGTTTATGAGACATGTATGTCTAATAAAAATGATAAAAAAGCATTATATTGGCACAAAGATCTGAGTGAATAATGGAAACGCGGTATTCCAAACTTGACACATAATTTTCTAAAAATGAAACGGAATGCCGTTTGGCCTTAACTATTCTACCATCACGTTCCAGAGCCAAATGGAAAGTGCGATGCGAGATAATTTTCTCTTGTACCTTTGGTCAGCATATGTATCGCTTGGAGGACTTCGTAAACATCTAGTTGATCTAATTTAAAATACAAGGCCACAATCATGTTTTGCACGGAGGACGGTATCAAAATTGATCCCGAAAAAATAAAGGTGATTTCTTGGATGGTGCTCGTTATTTTACATGATAAATACTGACCACACGACTCTGTACCTCAATAGACAAGGTACTCACACGGTTAACGAAAGAATTTGACCTTAAGTCATGTCCCGACCGAGCGACTTTGTCGATCCGCCACTATAGCAATTCATGTTTTTGGCTTTTTGTTGGTTGTACTCGGAATGCAAGTTGCAATTGACGGTTTCGTCTGTCCGGCATGGTCCCGTGCCGATTTGGGAGAGACTTTTATTTAGCTTAGTAAAATTTGATGTGCTGATTCTGTGGCTGGGTAACTCGAAAGGATGAGTGTTTCTTTGCCAAAACACTAACTTAATGTTTTATTTCTTCCTTTATGAAATTGACCGTCGATTTGCCTGTAAAAATAATAATAATTGTGTTTATTTAACATTCCAAAAAATAAAGGACAGCAAAAACTATATCTATGTTTACGGTATCTGACTGTAATGGCTTTATAGAAAATATTTGCTCTTTACATGTTAACTTCCCCCCCCCCCCCCCCCCGGGTAACAGTTTTTCTTGAGAAAGCAGACGCTTTATAAAACAAAATACAAAGTCATTTAGGAACAGTTTTTATGTGGGAACATAATTGAGCCGCCTCATGGGAACACCAACAATCTGCATAGGCGAAAACAAAGACGCAGATCAGCTTCGCGGTAACCGCGAAGCTGATCAGCGCCTTTGTTTTCGCTACTCGGATAGTAAAATTCCTCCTCTACCTAACTCCAAAATTTCAAGCTTCTAGCCTGCTTCTATAGCTGTACAGCCTGATTTATGTCAGACCTGTTCGGAAACCACTTTGTTGGTTTTCCCACGAGGTGGCTCATATGGTAAAGAAAAGAAAACGGTTTTCCTAGAAAACTGGAACGTGACTTCGAAAGGCATAAACTGAAAATTTCAAACGTAACATCAGGAAAACATGTCCGTGTAATGTATACCCCCTTGAACCCCACTTTTATATAGTAAACTGGGGTTTGCAGGGGTATACCTATTTTTTCTTATTTTTGCTCCAAAACATAGAGTGTGGGTACTCGTTAGAACCGTCTCGGCGAGGCGGTTCTAACGTGTACCCACAATCTATGTTTTGAGCAAAAATAAGAAAAATATCAGAATTTTTCTATTGAAAATTTTCATTTTTGACAACTTTAAAAATCTCTGTATATTGCATGGGCGTGTTTTCGTAATGAAATGCATAAACTTAAAATTTCAAACGTAAATATTAAAACACGTTGTTTTACTGTTATGTCGGAGCCAAAATTGCCAGGCAACAAGAACCACATGGCAGTCGGAAACAGATAAAAAAAATACTGTGATGCTATTGATCTGGTAATCGAGGAGTGTGCTGGGGCGTGATTCTAATTATTAATCACACTCTATTATTACTGTGATTTTATTGTTGAAAAAAAAATCACATTTGGACAGCCGTTTCATAACCTATGTGGCAATGGACAATACATCTGCGTCCATGTACCCTAAATAGTCTTCTATAAACCACAAATTGAAAGCGGGTACATGTACTCGGATAACTACTGTTCACACTTCTAAATGGATGTATACAAAGAACAGATTGAGTCTCCGCTGTGCAAATAGTGAGAAACGGTGGATTTGTTCGGAAGAGTTGATGTGCTGAAAACTAGACATGTTTCATATTTCAATTAATGCTCACAATAAGCGTGAAATATTACGAGTCGTCCTTTGGGAAAATAACATTGTTCATATAAATGATAGATGATAAACGCTGGACGCAACACTTTTCTATGTCTGTTGGTATAATTATTCATTGACCTGTCGGTAAACGGTCGTCGAAACTACTTGGAAACAGCTTAAACATAGACCGGTTTACATTTATTTGAAGAATAAAACGCACAAAAACCAAATTTCAAAAATACCATACCACGCGGGTCAAGACAAAGTTAACACATGCACACACATACACACACGCGCAAGCACGCACGCACGCACGCACATACGCGCGAAGAGAAAAATGATTAACAGGGTCGCCATCCGGCACATTTGATAAAATCTCTAAGCTATGCTTATATTGCAACTCTTTTTTTTCATACGACGTCGATGTCTGTGATGTCTTGTTATAAATGAATTATACAAACATCTGATTGCTTCTTTGGTGACAAAACTATTTACTCAGTAGACATTATTACAATGATTAGATTGACTGGGTTTTTGTATGACATAATTCTGGTTTGATGCTTATTATGCTCCTATCTTTGACATACTTAAATCCGAAATTACAAGCTTCTAGCTCTTTTCTGTTACTTTGCAGGCCGGTTTGTGTCAGACCTGTTCGAAAACCACATTGTTGGTTTTCCCACGAGACGGCTCAAATCATAATTCGAAGACTTACTTGAGCAGTTTTGCAATGTTTCATATATAGATTACTTCAAAGGGATGGATTTTGTTAAGTTTATTAAACATTCATTTTTTAAAGACGTAAATGTTTACTATCGTATTTTGCATTGCATATTCCAATGTAGCATACGCCTTTCACTTTTGGTACTTTGGACATGCTCAGCTATTGTCCTGTTGTATTTCAGAGGGCCTTCACCTTTATCTAGATATGCCATAGTTCGATAAATAATATAACGTCTTGTTCAATAATGTCTGCACATTCTGAGAAACATCTCAAAGTTTCCGTTTCATTTCACCATACTCCCCGGGAGTGTATTGAACTGTATTGTAATTGAATAGCATTTTAAGATTTGTCTCAATACGCAGAATGAAGACAGTAATACGAGATAACGAAGCAGTGGGTGGCTTACCGTGCTAGACTAATCTAGAAAATATAGCTTTATGCCATTTTTACAGAGAAAGTCAATATAATGGAGCTGCAGAGCATGTCATAAAATGTAGTCAAGTAGCGTTCGTTGATACTTTTGTTGGTGTCATGCTATATTAAATACTATGTCGTGTGGAATTAGATCATATAATGTGGATGAACGTGAAGAAATAGTTATGTTGTGTATAAAGGCTGCCTGTACATATGTTAAGGGAAAGTTTGTATGGAATTAGGGGAATAGCTCTTTAAAATGAGACGCGGTTTTAAAAAAGACTGGTATTTTGTATCTATCTGAATTAGAAATTTGTATCTATCTGAATTAGAAAATACTTCTGTCATGGTATAAATAAGATTGATTAATTAATTTGACATTTCATTCTAGGATTGAGAGAGAAGCCTAATGTACCAGTCGAGGGGCACCTGGATAAGAAATGAAGTTCCGATCATCAAAATGTAAGTACTTAACGTAAAGTGATCGCATGAGCAGTTGTCTTATCTGTTCCCGAAACAAAAACAGGCTTCGTTTTCAAGACGGAACTGAAAGTCTGAAATTTTTCGCTTAAATTTTCATAAATATGACATATGTTACAATTTTGTGTATGAAACATTATGCTTACTTCTTAATTAGGCATTATTCTCAAGTCCCTCGCATTTTTAGCTCACCTGAGCCGAAGGCTCATAGGTGAGCTGCTCCGGCGTCCGTCCGTCCGTCCGTCGTCTACACCCAGCAGGCACCTGACGTCTGTTTGACGTCAGATATTGGTTATATTTTGGTCGCGACGTCAAATAAACAATTTCCAACGTCTATCAGACGTCATTTCCTGACGTCTTTTGGACGTCTGGATTGGACGTTGTTTTGACGTCAAACTAGTTCGTCAGTTAGACGTCGTAATCAAGACGTGATTTAGACCTTGTGTTTTTCATACTTCTGACCATGTGTGGTGTGCAAATTAATGAAACTTCACTTTGGGTAAAAATCAGATCATTCGTTTCGTGTGTTTCTTTTGCTTGCTTTCTTTTTTTTCTATGTTACTTCCAGCAGACATTTGACGTCCGTTGGACGTCAGATTGACGTCAGACTCCAACGTCATAATAACGTTGGAGTTCGGTTGATTTTGAAAGTTTGTTTGTTGTCAAAACTAGACGTCAATCTGACGTGCTAAAGCCAACGTCGGTTTAACGTCTGAAAGCTGACGTCAATCTGACGTCCTAAAAACGACGTTTGAATTCATGTCATATAAATAGTTTAAGGTGTATATTTTTTCGCATTTTTGAATAACAGTGGATTCAGAAGAGCAGTGATGCACTTTTGATAGTCCCTTTCACTCCTTTGATAGAGTTTTTCGGAACATACAAAATGTTCAAGATATTAATTCAGCCTGATGTTGGTACATCTTATTTAAGCAAAATTTTATTCATTTTTTTGCTTTATGGTGCTAAAACCAATTAGTGTGAGAAATAAGATTATTCTGAACAATGGTGAAATAAATATTAAAATATACAAATTTTATTTTCATCTTAATTGAAAGTTTGATAATTTAGTGAAAGACTTTATTTTGATTAATAGATAATCATATTTTTCTACATTAATTAAGCATGAGGGCGAAATATGGGATTTCCCATACGAGACTCAGATATGACTTTTAAGTGGCAAGGTTGAAATTTTTATTTGAATTTGATATTATATAGAGGATCTTACACGAGTGGTCATTTCATATGAAATTTATTAAACGAGCCTTCAGCGAGTTTAATAAATCATTTCATATGAAATGACCACGAGTGTAAGATTCGTTTTATCATATGACTTCTAAAATAGGATTTTATCGCCTTCGAAGTGGACATATTTTCAATGAAAATTTACATTGTTGTTACGGACGTCGTCAATGACGTTACGTATTCCCGCAAAAGTGTTATTACACGTGTGGTCATACGATTTTTATGACATGACGTTATCCACTGGAAAACAGCGACGTCATATGATAATACATAATATATGTAAGAAATTATGTCAGTTTAAGGGCAGCTAACTCTGTCGACATATATGAAAAACACGTCCCCAGCAGGCATCTGACGTCAACTTGACGTCGGATATTGGTTGTATTTTGGTCACGACGTCATACAACCAATAACCAACGTCCACCTGACGTCCAGTCCTGACGTCAGTGAACGTATTGATATGACGTCGAAATGACGCCGGATTCAAACGTAAGTCTAACGTCATATGTCGACAGAGTTAGCTACCCTTGAACTGACATAATTTCTTGCGCAAAAGTAACAACATCAAATTCAAATAATAATTTCAACATAGCCACTTTTAAAAAAGCCATATCTAGGTCTCGTATCGGAAATCACCATGCTTAATTAATTTAGAAAAAAAATAATTATTTGTTAATCAAAATAAAGTCTTTCACTAAATTATTAAACCTTCTATTAAGACGAAAATGAAATTTGTATATTTTAATACTTATTTCACCATTTTAAATTATTGATTGTTCACAATAGTCTTATTATTTACACTAATGTCTTATTTGTTTTAGCACCATATAGCAATAAAATTTGACATGAATATAAGGTATACCAACTTCAGAAAACATTTTGTATATCCCGAATAACTCTATGAAAGGAGTGAAAGGGAATAACAATAGTGCATCACCGCACTACTGAATCCACTTCAGGATTTCAGAATGTTAATTTAAGGATTTGACAATATTGACATGAGTGGGTGGGGTACCTGTTTTTGTTTTTCGTAGTTTTTTTTTGTAAATTTAACCAAAATTACTGAAATTTTTGTGCATGTTCAAAACCAATTTGTATTCCCATATTGCAGGGAAGAGGTATATTTTAAAAAAAATGCCTACTTGGAGAAAAAACTTAGAAAAAAGAGCGTTTTTGTTAGACCCCAAATTTGACATATCACCAATGTGTTAGAAATTTCTCAACGAGTGAACGACACGGGCGACCATTTGAACTACCTAGATGCAAGAGTGGTTTATCCCAGAACGCTGTAATTCTATATGAAAAGTTGTGACAAAGATTTTTTTTCCCTTCAAAACCTCGTGTTCAGAAATGGCCGATTTCCCCATTCATAAAAAAAATGTAAACATTGCGTTAGAGTCATTTTAGGCAGGTTTTATCAACTTTTGTCTCGATACAAGAAAATCGAAATGTACCTGGCGAAAGTGCAAGATTCTCTGTATGAATTTTAGTCTGAATCTGGGTTTGAGAAGCTGTCAGCTATGCGAAATGGGCAAATTCCGATAATTCTGTTTACATGTTGTTTTTCAATATTAATACGCCATTTTTGGGGGCTATTCGTTCGACCGTCGTTTCTGTTCCGCCGTTGTCTTAGCGAGGCACCAACACACGGTGTAAAATATACTTTTGAGCTCAAATTACATAAAAATTAAAACTAAGATGTTTTAAGAGCACTGGACATTTTAATGAATTATTTTCCACCACGGTGCATTTCTGTACTTATCCAAATTAGACCGCCATTATCGGCGAACCTTCTTTTCACACCAAGTAAGGATATTACCTCACCAGACCCCTTAAACATATTTGCTGTATTATTATTATTATTTAATTTTCATTTATTTATTTATTTATTTATTTATTTTATTTTTTTCATTTTTTTTTTTTTTTTTTTTTTTTTTGCAACACGATAAAATCACCTAACCCACTACCGGAATTACCAAAAACACCACTGAAATCGCCGGAATCACCAACAAAATAAACAATGTCAGCCCATTCCGATATACATGTATATAAATGTCTTTTTGGGGATGTAACAAGTTAAACTGATATCTAAATTTACTATTTACAATTGTTCATCCTATCGATATCACAACAACAAAAAAATCAACTTCAATATTAAACAAATTGACTTGATTTGCTGATTTTCGATCTTTATATACTATTTCAAATGTTTTCTATATTATTCAAGACTGACAGACGGAAACACCACTTATATCACTGAAATCACCGCAAAAATCATGGATTAGGCTCATTAATGAATTACTAAAGATCTAAAGCATTTGAATTGCTAAACTTTTCCTGATCTTTGCCTACTTGTAACTTTTTATATTTTGTAATGGCGCAAAATAATTCATAGATATACTTGATTGAGTGATTGATGTTTTTTCGTAAAATCAACACACACAAACACATAAATACACATTAAAGTAATAAAACACATAATTTATTTTAATAGTTAATTTAGATAAACGTACTTAAAATATATGCATTTTGATATATAAAAAGAAAAGAATCATTTGCAATTTAAAACGCACAGTTCTACAATAAATCTGGGTGTAAAAACAATAATGTAGAATTACACCACATAAAAGGCATGTATTAAAATATTTCATTTTATAGTAACTACTATAATGTAAATTAAGATAAATCGTTATAAAATATAACAGAGACATCGGGTGCAGTTAATTATAAACTTTAATAAAAATGTCAATGATACATCGGAAGCATTTTTCTATACTTACTTTATATTATTTACTTATAACTTAATCTATTGAAGGGTATAGAATGGTAATATTCAAGATTGAGTGAGCTTGTGGGAATTTATTTCTTTTTCCCACCTCGGTTTTTGGAGTGGGAATTTGTTTATGATTGCTTTTTTCCTAATCATTGCCTACATGACCTTTTGTACATTTTTGTGTGCGTTGAATTACGCTTAGCAAACAAAAGAGTGAAAATACTAAGGAAGAGAAAGAACAAAAATGATATTTATTCAATCTTTTTTTAATTTTATGATACTACTGCAATTATTGATAATGCACAGTAAATACATAGGCGTACACGTGCTAAGTTGTAATATAGCTAATCTAATTAACAGCATATAGACGTACACTACTGACTGGATAATCAACAAGCAACAAAATGTCAATCAAAAGGCGTTTAAAACAACATTTTATAACAGATAATATTTTTGATAGATATGCCTATCGTTTTAAGACGCGTTGAAATATATATGAAAAACTACAAAAAGCACAAATAAGATATGAGGTATCATTCCTTTTATCAGAAATTTATTACGAAAAATGAGAAAATCACACTGTATGAAATACTTTAAATGCTAATGTTGTTGTATGCCAACGGAATGTGTTTAAAACTGTACAAGTACTTACAATGTACTTGCCAATTAACAACATCCAAAGTTATAAATGAATATAAAATTACAAGTTTTTGCAGAAAATAACTTTTGATATTTAAGAACATATTTGTCTAGTACATATCCGAAAATATACTTAGAATGACAAAAGAATGATTAATGAACAAAAAAAAAATCAAACACTGTACATATGAAAAAATATAAAGTATAAGGTATTTCCACATTTGCAGCTATTATTAGCATTTTCCTGCACCCAATTCTTACAAAGATGCATATCCTGGCGGATAATGTAGGATACATTTAAATATTTTTTCTTTCTTTTTTTATGAAACAATTTGTTTAAATTTGAATGATCAATGACTGAAATCAGGCACTCGCGAAGTTACAATTAAATTCTATATACCTGTATGCCCAGGAAAGATAAGCCATTCAATTCCACAAAATCGTAAAATCTTATTGATTTTCGTGTTTTCACGGCGATGACTTCGGTTGGCATTGACTGATGGGTCTGGCCGTCGTGACGATTGCATAAATTGAGAACAGAAATTATATAAACAGTAAAAATTGCAAACATGAAAGACCTCAATAATATTGTTTCGGGTGTTTTCAGTGGTGACTCCGGTGTTTTCGGGATTTCGGTAAGTCTTTTTTTTTTTTTTTTTTTTTTTTTTTTTTTTTTTTTTTTTAAATTACTCCCTCTCGGCTCTTCTTAGGCATCTAATTACAGACTCCCACCACCAGTCTGTCACGACACATGTCATATGACTGTGTTATGCTTTGAATATAAATTATAGCCCAAAATACTTTTGGTGTGATCTCTACCTCTTTTTTTTGCCTTAACACGACAATGGTGAGTATGGTGTACAGTCTGTCCTTCAACGTACATGTCCGTGGGTGTAGTTTGTTGCGGTAAGTTATCGTCTTCAGATACTGAGTCGATCAATTTCTGATCATCACCTCAGGTGACCGAGTTGTCCGCAATACAGTACCGGCATTTAGTCATAATTGACTTATTTTGGTTAAAATATTGTTTATTTTTATATTTTCAAAAAATAATCTATTCTGGATTGAAAGTCTACATAAATTTAAATAATATATGCGTTATTCGCATCATAAAATAAACATTATCAAGTAAAATAATCAGAATAGCACTACTTTCTCAGGCGTAGGTCCACAACCTCTCTCGACGATGTTAGGTCCAAAAACGGCAGGCCATGTGTTGACAGTAATTTGAACAGGATTTTAGCACTTTCACAGGACTAGCAAAGAGCGATCGAGGTAATTATTATTGCAAACTTGTGCCTTTTACTTCTTTTTGCATATTTGGTAGATACTTAGATCGAATGACTAAACCTTCAACTCGAATTTCGAAGATATATCCAAAGCCATTGTTTTACGATCAATTGACAGTGTTGTACAATTTGTAAATGTAAAGAATGTATGGTGGTCAATACGGCAATTCTTTTTTTTTTTTTTTTTTTTTTTTATTCAGTCCAATTAAAAAATAACTGGCACAGTGGTAGAGTGTTGGACTCCATCAGGTTCGATCCTTGCAAAGTGCATGGTAAAGAGCAAATTTTATACAGTGAACTCGACAATAGAGAATCATCGACAATGGCGAACCACTCGTAAAGATATTGCAGAATTTCTTGAAACTTAGACAAAATATTATTTATTTTATAACTCAGTCATTTACTTTTATCTAAGCCTTGGGGTTTGGTAAAAGAATGGAGTCAAAATTCCACCGGACAATAAAATCAGGGTTGCTGAAACGCTTGACCCCTTAACTAAGATGCCTAGTTTATTGTTCCACAAAATGTAACATTCAGATAAAATGCGTTTCATACCTCGTTTCTTAGCATTTGATGATGGCCACTTTTGCATTACTTTAATGCCTAATATCCCTAGTTGTGCAATATGCCTGTTTTTGATAAAAGTTTTGACATTGAAGGTAGATATAAGCGGAGAAAGATGTACATGTAAATTCGACAATAGCGAATCATACTTTGTGTGGTGAAAAGAATGTGCGCAAAGTACTGATAATCTACCTTTTGAAGGCTTGCCCTGGAACCATTTGGTTTGGTCAATTGCGTAACTAATATTGGTGCAAGTCGTGGTTTAACCATCTTGCTTTTAGGCTTACATTGATTCGTTAAAGCAATAAGACATGCTTAAATCGGTAAAATTGACCTTTCCAATATGGCATTTGCTGTTGACAGTTAACGTAAAGCACAAAAGCAAATTAACACAATATTATCGAACACCATTTAGTCTCACATGTTGATGGCACCATTTGTGTGCCAAAATTCCCTTCGAAAATGGTTTCTTTTGGGCTATAGGCTAATTGATTCGCCATTGTCGAGTTTGGTTCGCCATTGTCTAATGCAGGAGGTATCATATCAACAGAGTTATCTCCCATTAAGAAATTGAATGAATTAAAATTATTATTTTCTTGTAAAGCTGAGATATGTTAGATGTTCTTAGTATCAAATAGATTAACATTCCCATGGTCGTGTTTAAAATAATAGCGTTAGATCTCTTAGTGATTCGCCATTGTCTAGTAAACTGTACCTCCAGTTTGCCACCTGGCAGTGGGGCTTCTAGCAAGGACCTGAAAACTGTGAAGTCTTAATCCCCGCTCTTCTCTTTAGGTGGGGAAGCAGCGGTTACAAATGACTGGTGCATAATTAGATGTTTTTATCATGTTTGGTCAAAATTTATACTACTTTGAAAGAAATTGGAGTTTTCCCCTTCATTTTTACCCAAATCTGTTGATTTTTATATAAAAAAAAAGGTGAAAACCATTAAATTTGTCACAAACATTGTAGAAGATTTGCGCTGATCATGTTCTTTTCTCCAGAAATAAGATTTGACACTGTCTTACAATTGGTATATTGAGCTACTGCTTTTTGAAAAAAAAATAAAAATCAAATGTCAGCTTTTAAACTTTATTAATTACAGCCGTGACAATCTAGCCGAAACCACATTTTTCCAATAAATACCATTCATACACCTATGCGGGATTTATTGGATCTCAGGTGGAAGCACCCTTTGTTGTGGCCTTCAGCAAGTCACCTTTTCACAACTCCTGAGGTAATGGTCATAAATTGATGGACTCCATTTACATTAAAATCTAATCTTTTTGTATATATTTTCTTCTTTCTAATTTACAGGCGACTCAAAAGTTGGTGTTCATCGTCCCATTCAACAACTAAAAACGAATGTCACATGGACTGATAGAGGCTATAATTTGGTTAAAAGTGTGAAACTAGGTAAAAATTTAGGACCAGGGCTGTTTTTGAGGCATCTCTCTTAAAATTCAAGAATTTTTTATACATATTGAAAAGCTTTTAATGGTTTATTTTCATAAATCAGAATCATATATTGTAAGGACACAACATGAAGCATGGATATTTCTGAACTGAAATCAGTATGGGCCTTTTACAAAGCAATTTGTACTTTTGCCCAAACTTTGATCTCTACTTCATACATACTGTACTTAAAAAGGCCCATTTATGGTAGGCCATTTATAGAAATGGTATGTCATTTTAACACAGGGCCCCTCCCAGAGAAATCCCTGTGAATTAATGCATATCATTTACAAAATGATTTGAAGGATTATGCATAATTTTTTAACTTATTTGCATTTTTCTCCAAAATTAAACTATTTTTAAAGTAAATTAGGTAGTGTAATTTGAAAGAATTTTCAGTTCCCATTTTCATAATCAGAAGGATGGGGGTTTTGAGGGAGTAAACATTTTTGGATGATATTCTGATGTTTTCAGGCTCTTGATATTGTTTTATGTTTTTTGTTTGTTTTTCAGATCATGTTGGCTGCAAGGTCAATCCTTGGAAAATTTTATAATCGATTGGCGGCAAAGCAGAAGTGCATCCTGAATTGTTATTAGTTATTACAGTGCTTTTTTAAAAATTGACCAGTGTGCTACAATGAGTGGACAGTAAACATATATTGAAATGGAAACAGAAGTACTTGTATCAAGTGTCATGTTCTTCATATTGAAGAATGAGATGGTTTGTTATATAAATTTCGGACAATGTTCACTGTTCACTTGGAATTGGATATTTAACACAATCCATGTACAGCATGCAGCAGATTTATTGTCCTTAAGATGATCTTCAACAACCTGTGTACCAATGGATTATGTGTCGATTCATCCAGGACAATGTCTTGAATGTTATACTGGAACAGAATAGTCCTGTTTGATAGTTGATGGATTCGAATTTGGAGGATTTGGAAGGCTTTTTTGATGACCTAAGACTTAAAGACAGGAAGTGATATAGTGTATAGTATGAAAACAAGAATAGGACCACTAAGAATTATACTTTTCCTTATTTTTTAAGGAAGGCAACTATTTTGGTCCATAACAAAAGTATGACATTTATAGGCCACCATACAATTACAATGCACTTCTTTTTTGAAAGTCAAATGAAAGATATTTTAACAATTTTGGAAATTGAATCTGTGTTTAAATTGAATTTCACAATAAAATGTAGAATCTAAGTAGTGTATCTCTATGTTCTAGGTTGTCAGACATTATAAGAGGATTTTTATATAAATATTCTGCTTAAAGGTTCGACCACCATGCAAGAATTGGGGTCTAACATAAAGGGGCTCTAAATCTATCGCATTTCTTTTCTGTTCTAGCTTTCCAAACAAAAACTGGTTTTAACATACCCTCCAAATGTCTAGTTATTACCTGGATAGTAGATATTTTCAAGAAACTTTGAAATTGACTTCAACTCAAACTTGAAAATTTTCATTACCCACCGCAAATTTCTCATGTCGGCGAATTCTTAACTGCGAACAAACCATTCACGATATCAGTTTTAGCACGTCAGATTGACGTCTGTTTTTGACGTCAAACAAACTTTCAAAATCAACCTAACCCCAACGTCATTATGACGTCACATTTGAGACATCAAACCAACGTTGTTTTTCTGACGTCAAAATGACGTCTGTTTTTGACGTCAGAATGACGTCTGTTTTTGACGTCAAACAAACTTTCAAAATCAACCTAAATCCAACGTCATTATGACGTCGGAGTCTGACGTCAAACTGACGTCCAACTGACGTCAAATGTCTCCTGGGGCAATTTCAAAGATCTTCTTCTCTGAAACCGCTGGGCCGATTGTTCTCATATTACACATACACCATCTACAGGTAGGGGGGAAGAATAATTGTGTTTTTTGTTTTGATCGGAGAAGAACTCTGATTGCTATGGCAACTTATGCTTCCCATAGACTTATAATGGAAATAAGTGAAAATTGCCAGTTTTTGCTGTCTTGTTGGAGATATTTGAATTTTGTTTTTGCAGAAATGTTTATTGAGTAGTCCTCTATGTTTCATGTGACTTTTGTCCTAATCCTTTATTTTGATTGGTTGCAGGGGCCCCATATATAGGGCAAAATTTCGAAAAACATTCAAAAATCTTCTTCTCAGAAACTGTCAAGGGGATTAAGCCTGTACTTTGTATACATGTTCCTGACAGTGGCCTCTACATAATTTGTGTTTTTTATTTCAGGCGGATAAGAACTCTGGTTGCTATGGCAACTTAAAGTTTCCATAGACTTATAATGGGAAAAGTTGAAATTGACTATTATTTGCGGTCCAATTGCAGATATTTGAATTTTGTTTTTGTAGAAATGTTTATTGAGTAGTGCTCCACGTTTATTGTTACTTTTGTCCTAATCCTTTATTTTGATTGGTTGTTGGGGCCCCATACCTGCATACAGAGCAAAATTTAGAAAAACATTCAAAATTCTTCTCCTCAGAAACCGTCATAGGGGTGAAGCCTGTACTTTGTATACATGTTCCTGACAGTAGCCTTTACATAATTTGTGTTTTTAGCTCACCTGAGCCGAAGGCTCACAGGTGAGCTTATAGTATACCCATGCTCCGGCGTCCGTCCGTCGTCCGTCGTCCACCATTTTCAAAGATCTTCTCCTCTGAAACCACTTGGCCAATCAAAGCCAAACTTCATGTGGAGCATCCTTAGGAAGGGGGAACGAAAGTTTATATAAATGGTCCAGGTCACATGACCAAGATGGCCGCCATGGCTATAAATAGCAAAAACCTTTAAAAATCTTCTTCTCCAGAACCAGTAGGCCGATTTCCACGAAACTTGGTATGTAGCATCGGGGACGCGGGCCCATCATAGTTTATATAAATCATGACCCTAGGATGACCTTGACCTATTTTATGGCAAGGTCAACTTAGGTCGCCAATGCATTTGAATGGGAAAAAATGGTAAAATGCTATTTAATGGGTAAAACTTACTGAGAATAGGCAAATGGACAGAAGATTAATGTTAATGGAAAATTTTAGCCCCTGGGGGGTTGTCTGCCCCTGCCCTGGGGCTATATACATGTATATGACCATAATATTCAAACATCTTCTCCCGTGAAACCGCTAGGCCAAACAAAGCCAAACTTCATGTATAGCATCCTTGGGAAGGGGGAAAGAAAGTTTATATAAATGGTCAAGGTCACATGATCAAGATGGCCGCCATGGCTATAAATAGAAAAAATCTTTAAAAATCTTCTTCTCCAGAACCAGATGGCCAATGATTTTGAAACTTGGTGTGAAGCATCAGTGACTGGAGCTCTACAAAGTTTATATAAATCATGACCCTGGGATGACCTTGACCTATTTTACGGCAAGGTCAACATAGGTCGCTCATGCATTTGAATGGGGAAAAGTGTTAAAATGTCATTTGTAGGGAAAAACTTGCAGGAAATGGGCAAATGGACTTATGATTGATGATTCTGAAAAAATTTGGATCCCAGGGGTCTGTCTGCCCCCACCCCGGGGCAATATACATGTGTATGACCAAATTATTCAAACATCTTTTTCTCTGAAACCGCTTGGCCAATCAAAGCGAAACTTTATGTGGAGCATTCTTAGGAAGAGTGAATGAAAGTCTATATAAATGGTCAAGGTCACATGATCAAGATGGCCGCCATGGCTATAAATAGCAAAAACCTTTAAAAATCTTCTTCTCCAGAACCAGAAGGCCTATGATTTTGAAACTTGGCATGAAGCATCAGGCAATGGAGCTCTACAAAGTTTATATAAATCATGACCCTGGGATGACCTTGACCTTTTTTACAGCAAGGTCAACTTAGGCCGCCCATGCAATTGAATGGGAAAAAATAAGAAAATGTCAATTAATGGCAAAAACTTGCTAGGAATGAGAAAATGGACAGAATATTCATGTTTATGAAAATGTTTTTGGCCCAGAGGGTTGTCTGTCCCTGCCCAGGGGCTTTATACATGTGTATGGCCATAATGTTCAAACATCTTCTTCTCTGAAACCGCTTGGCCAATCAAATCCAAACTTTTTAGGAGAATTCTTAGGAAGAGTAAATGAAAGTTTGTCAAGTTGGTCAAGGTCACGTGACCAAGATGGCCGCCATGGCTATAAATAGCAAAAACCTTTAAAAATCTTCTTCTCCAGAACCAGAAGGCCTATGATTTTGAAACTTGGCATGAAGCATCAAGCAATGGAGCTCTACAAAGTTTGTTTAAATCATGACCCTGAGATGACCTTGACCTTTTTTACGGCAAGTTCAACTTAGGTTGCCCATGCATTTGAATGGGGAAAATTGTTACAATGTCATTTGAAGGGCAAAACTTGCAATAAATTGGCAAATGGACTGATCATGAATCTTTATGATTTAAAAAAGAAATTGACTCCAGACGTTGCTCTGACCCTGCCCTGGGGTTATATACATGTATATTACCATTCTAGTCAAACAAGTTTATTGGTATATATCTCAGGTCTCAGGTGAGCGTTTACAGGACCATTGATCCTCTGGTTTTTTATTCCAGTCGGATAAGAACTCTGGTTGCTATGGTAACTTAAAGTTTCCATAGACTTATAATGGGATTAGTGGAAATTAGCTATTTTTGAAAACTATTGCAGCCTGAGATCTGAAAAGTGGTAGATGCAAACAACTAATGGATTAGATGAAGGTATATGATTAATTTAGGTCAAGATCATCTCTTGACCTTGGCCGATCTGTCGTCCATACACACTTTTCAAAGATTTTTTTCTCTGAAACCACTTGGCCAATCAAAGCCAAATTTTATATGAAGCATCTGTAGGAAGTCGGAACCAATGTATATATAAATAATCCAGGTCACATGACCAAGATGGCCGCCATGCCCATATATGGTAAAAACCCTTGAAATATCTTTTTCTTTAGAACCGGTGAACCGATTTCAACGAAACTTTGCATGAAGTATGGATGACTCAAGTACTACAATGTATATATAAATCATGAGCCTGTGGTGACCTTGACCTATTTTATGGCAAGGTCAACATAGGTCGTCAATGCATTTGAATGGGGAAAACTTTTAAAATGTCATTTAAAGTAAAAGTCTTGCAGGAAATGGGCAGTAGGACTGAATATTAATGATTCTGAAAAAAAAATGGACCCCAGGGGCTCATCTGCTTTTACGAAATGTTATTTGAAGGGGAAAACCAGCAGGAAATTGGCAAATGGACAGAATATTGATTATTCTGAAAAAAGAAAATGGCCCAAGGGCTTCATCTGCCCCTGCACTGGGGTTAAATACCATAATATTGGTATATGAAGCGTATCTCAGGTGAGATTTACAGGACCATTGGTCCTCTGGTCTTAATATTTCAGCTGAAAGTCATTGTCACTTTCCAATATTTTATATAATCATGACCTGATGTTCTGTTACCAGGAGACGGTCGACATAGAATGCTGAAATGCAGCACCAATTTAATTTGTCTAATTGATTTAGGAAAATTATAGAAGTATTGTGTGATTCAGCAGAGCTTTATTTGACTCTATAATATATCCCAACAAAAATTAAGTTTCCAGAATGTTAGGGATTTCGCGTCCTCCGTTTTTAGTCCGTCGAAGAAAGGTTATTTAGCATTTTTACTTTTCTTCATCATAATATAATTACTATTTGAGCCAATCATAATCACGTAATCATATTATGGCTCAAATAGTAATGACGTTCTAGTATCTGGGATGCAACTTATAAGATATAAGCTGTTGTTATTTTGTGTATTCCTCTTAGAGAGACTTAAATAGGGGTTTAATCACAATGTTTTATTCGGTTTTTTGTTGCAGAAACAGACTCGACTTCGTCTGATAAAGATCAGATTAAACTGACCATTGCTCAACACTTCTGACACCATGTCGAAGGTAGGTTAGTTTTGTTTTATTGTTACTAAACGCTCTATTCATTACGAAAACTTGCCCATGCAATAAACAGACATTTTTAATCAGAAATTTTCAGCTGAAAAAAATGTTATATTTTTCTTATTTCTGCTCAAAACATAGATTGTGGGTACACGTTAGACCCGCCTAACTAAGAAGGCGGTTGAGTACCCACAACCTATGTTTTTGAGCAAAAATAAGAAAAATAGATATTCCCCTTCATACCCCAGTTTTGCTATATAAAAGTCGGGTTCAAGCGGGTATACAATACACGGACATGTTTTTATGATGTAAACTTATATGCATCATCAGTTCTTATCAAGTGTGCTCTTTGACAACAATTACAAACTAATTATATAGTTTACTTTTATTATGATTTTTTATAATTTATTTTATGGTTTTGTGACAGCGGAAACTTTACTCTAGTCCACCACTTAAAGCTAGGTTGTTTATATTGCGTGATTGTATTTAACGTTTTAATATGTTAGTACATGTACATGTAAACACTGTTTTGTATTGCTAATCCTAACATAAAGATTTAAACAAGCTTTATAAATTCCCTACATCGCAGCATTTTTTCTACAGTCGACAACAGTATTTATTATCTTTAGTTTCAGTACTAATGAAATGACAGTTTCCCCATTTAATGCTACATTATAAAGCTCCCAAAGGGTCGGACCAGGTCGACACCAAATACTACTAAAACAATGTAATTAACAGAAACATATGGATTCAATCAAGTTGTGTGTCAGGCCTTTTTGGCTTTTCGTTTCGTGTACTTTTCATTCAGCTGCCCATGGACACCAAAACTTGAACACTCTGGTTCAAGTACTAAATTAGGTTTCATTTAATTTGAGAAGCAAGATGTAGGTTTTATCGAATTCCGGCAAAAATCCATTTTGTATCATTAACGGCAACATCCGACATTATTCGAAATGGGGTGTAATAGCGGCTTTCCATAAATCAAGCGACTGACCTGTCACTTTGAATGGGATGCCTAATGAAAATCCCTGTCGTTGATGAAAGTCTATGCGGACATACGGCTCTTAAATGAGCCTCGACGCGAGAAAACCGGGCTTCGGGGTTTCCGACCAGGTCCGACACAAACCGGTCTGTGCAGTCTCAGAAAATGGTTAGAAGCTTGAAATTTCGGATTTAAGAAGAAGAGAAATTGTACTATCCGTGTAGCGAAAACAAAGGCGCTGATCAGCTTCGCGGTTACCGCGAAGCTGATCTGCGCCTTTGTTTTCGCCTAGGCAAAAATCCGGTTTTCTCACGATGCGGCTCAAATGAGACATAAACTTTACTGATGAGTTTCCGCTAACAATGTCACCGTTAAGAGCTATCTGAAATAAATGCCTCTGAAAGCAAGTAAACCAAAAAAGGAAAGTATTGTGACACCAACATTAGCATTATGCCCATGCAATAAACAGAGATTTTTTAGCTTTAAAAATTGAAAACTTTTAGCTGAAATTTTTTTATATTTTTCTTATTTTTGTTTAGCTTTAAAAATTGAAAACTTTTAGCTGAAATTTTTTTTTGATATTTTTCTTATTTTTGCTCAAAAGATAGATTGTGGGTACACGTTAGAACCGCCTCGCCGAGGCGGTTCTAACGAGTACCCACAATCTTTGTTTTGGAGCAAAAATAAGAAAAATAGGTATACCCCTGCATACCCCAGTTTTGCTATATGAAAGTGGGGTTCAGGGGGGTACACATTACACGGACATGTTTTCCTGATGGAACTATTACGTGGCAAATTTTTCATAGTACGTTTTAACATTCGTCAGAATCACATGTAAATTCAAATTAGACTAAACCATTATATGGATGGTACAGACAGCTATTAACCTTGTAGAACGTTTAGTCCAAAGGCTATTTATATTCCATATCCTGATGATAACAATGCTGATAGCTTCTATTTCTACAGCGTTTTGCAGTATTTGGGGAACGTCAGATCTGATCTCGAATTATAGAAGCCAGGTTTGGTACGTGTACCATTGATCTTTCTTAAAGGAGCTACAGACGCTTCATTGCAGTTTAAGTGCTTCCCTTGTCACTGCTCACTAATTGAGCCGCCTCATGGGAAAACCAACAATTTGTATTTGCGAAAACAAAGGCGCAGATCAGCTTCGCGGTAACCGCGAAGCTGATCAGCGCCATTGTTTTCGCTACTCGGATAGTACAATTCCTCCTCTACTTAACTCCAAAATTTCAAGCTTCTAGCCTGCTTTTGTAGCTGTACAGGCCGGTTTGTGTCAGACCTGTTCGGAAACCACATTATTGGTTTTTCCACGAGGTGGCTCAATAGTAATATCTTATTAGTCCGATTTTGGTATCCTCTGTCCTAATGACGATACAGTTAGGGAAAGTGTTATCAATGTTTCCATACATACCATTACGAAAACTTGCCCATGCAATATATTGAATTTTTTTTTACTTTAAAAATTAAAAATTTTCAGCTGCACAAAAAATGATATTTTTCTTATTTTTGCTCAAAACATAGATTGTGGGTACACGTTAGAACCGCCTCGCCGAGGCGGTTCTAACGAGTACCTACAATCTATGTTTTGTAGCAAAAATAAGAAAAATAGGTATACCCCTGCTTACCCCAGTTTTGCTATATAAAAGCGGGGTTTAAGGGGTATACATGTATATTGCACGGACATGTTTTCCTGATGTCCATGACCCGATAGTTCTTCATTATATACACATGGAAATAAGTTAGGGAACACCTGCAATAATGTGACTACCACCTTTGAACTGTATATATCCTCCTTTGTAAGAATTATGAAGAATGTTTTGACAACTTGACAGAATCTGTAGTATCGAAAGTTGTTTCTAAGTGAAAATGGTAAGCATCAAATATAAACTGAGGCGGACAGCGGCCGCCTTTGATTCGAAAAATTTTCACTAAATTTACGAAACGCGCTGATATTTTTTGCGATAACTTCATTCTGTAAACTCGCAAATGTGATCATTTTTCTTAAGCATCAAGCTGAGACATTGCTTGTGGATTGGTTATCATTAATTTTTTATTTTCTGACCGACTGTTGGCGGTAGATCCATACTTTTCCGGGGGTAGGTTTTATGATCACGTTTTGTTCTTTGGCTATACATTTTGCAGGTTGTAAACGTTGTGCCAGATATTCGATATGACCCTTTAGGAATTTAAACATGCACGATCTGGTCACAGCGCCATAGCGGAATTATTCTTTTAAGACGTTATTTGCAAAACTTCCACAATTTTTGATTTCCATAGAAATCAATGCAAACTGCAGATTTTGTATGCTCAGTTGGTTTGGAGATGGAACATGAATTTTTAGATCCAAAGTCGTTTATTCATTGAGAACAATCAGATGCAACATTCTATTCCAGTTTCGCATTCAAAAGTTGAGTTTTGCGGAGTGCAGAAGCTAAAAGGCAAACTCTAATTCAGCAAAAGTGGAGTTTTTCATACATGACACATTGTGTCCTCCGTAGTACGTGGAAAAAATCTTGTGAATGTCCATAAATTGGCCTGTAGCTAGGCCAAGGTATGAAATACATGTGATAGAAATTTCAGTATCGCCAGAAAATAGGAAAATGGATTTTTTCAAACCTTTCCCAAGAGCTAAAAGTGTTCCCTAACTTACTTCCATGTGTATAGATCGTTGTCTATTGTTGTCGCCTTACCATTTCCTCACTTCAACCTACATTTCCTTTACAAGTTGAGTTCAGGTAACTGAGTGGTCACCTTCAGAGAAGTACCCTCTCACTCGGCTTACGATATGTGTTATCTTTGTATCAGCGCCTGACTGTCAATTTGTTTTTGTTTTTTTTTTCAAACTTGGGCTTTGAGGGTGGGATTTTGGTTTGAACCGTGAACAGTTTCGGATCATTGCTTACCTTTACTTGTTTATTTCAGTATCGGATGCGAGATCTCGCCAATAACCTCCAGTTCCGGATAGAGACGTCAAACAACGAGACTTTCGTCGCCTATGTCGACAATCGACAAACAAACTATGATAATATTGGCGCCTTATATTACGTTGTCGCTGTAGTGCTCATATACGGACTATCGATCGTGATGATGATTGCGTCACACATACGTAAGAACAAACAGGACAGCCAACTGCGTTCATATCTAAAGGAAATGGCGGCGTTGAGAAAGAAAAGCAGACGAGAAAAAATTCTCGAAAAAATGTCAGATATTGCTCAGAAAACAGAGAAATATGTAAAACCGGTGGAAACGCCGAATGAAGACAATAAGAAACGGGAGCCAGATATAGCTCTTTACGGTCGTCTGCCAACTGAAGCAGACGACGACCCACGTGACATACTCGGTTCTAAACTTAGTAACAGTGACAATGACGATTCTGTATTTCAAATGCCAATCGATCCACCACGCCTTGAATCACCCAAAACGCCAAGGACCCCAAGAACACCAAAATTAAATTGTAAAGAACAAAAAACATTTTTCCAAGTGATTAATGAAAATGTTCCCCTTTGATAAAGGACGTGGTTGTGAATCGGCAAAAATGGTTGTTTTAAGCTAGATCTCAGTGTTATCAAACCAGTGTTATCAAACTTTATCTGGAGCGTAACAATGGATAGGAGCTGGAGTAATATAGGTCAAACAATTTGAGGATGTGATTGTTTCGAATCCATAATTTCATGTTGGTGCTACGTAATCATACTCATCTTTAGGTAAAAGCAGGATGCATTTATGAAAATCAATACAGTCGAAAGCAATATGTCATACTTAAAGTTAAAAACAAGTCGGTGGATTTGGTGAAGAAGTAGATAGGCTTGAGTGTTAATGATAGCAATAGGTCATGACACAGAGGATGCGTGGATTCGCTATGATGTTATGGAACCCATGTTGTCAGTGAAAACTCTTACGCCAGTCAAGCTTGTGTGCTGTTTGGTTCTACTTTATGATTGTTCGCTGAGATATCTGTTTGAATCTCCAAACGGTTAAAGTTAAAATATCCAGCGTAAACACAAAGCTCGAAAGCAATAGCTGACAGAAGTGACTAAAGTAGAAGTGACTACATATATTACAATGCTACACGACCAACATTTTACAGTCAAACTAACACACACACACACACACACACACACACACACACACACACACACAAATTTGTGGACAACAACATAACATAATGACACTCGCAACAGGACCGCCTTGGAATGGTCAGTAAAAAATTGTCGTATCTTAACGAGTAGAACCACAACTTAAAATCCCAACTGGAACCATCAATTAAATTATAATTACTGGGGGGGTTAACTATCTGTAAAAATCGGTGCTGCTCGCTTAAATGTATTTTTGACATGATTGCTGCCTTTTTGTGGACTTCTCGGTGCCGGAAGGCAGACTTATTGTTTATAGTGTCGTACTTGCTTTGTCTCTGAAAAATGCTGATTGAACCGGAAAGTGTTGTCTGGCAACGCTAAATTGGAACATTACTGACTGTAAAATATCAAATAGGATAAGTCAACGGAGATTTCTAATCGATACCCATAGACGACCTTATGACTCTTCAGTGTTCAGATCACCATGTGGTACCTTTAAATTTAACAGTATTCGATTCCTCCTTGCATCAGGAAAACATGTCCGTGCAATATGTACCCCATTAAACCCCAATTTTATATAGAAAAAATGGGGTATGCAGGGGTATACCTATTTTTAGCACACCTGAGCCGAAGGCTCACAAGGTGAGCTTATAGGATGGCCATGATCCGGCGTCCGTCCGTCCGTCCGTCCGACGTCCGTCCGTCGTCCACAATTTCAAAGATCTTCTTCTCTGAAACCGCTTGGCCAATAAAGTGAAATTTTATGTGGAGCATCCATGGGTAGGGGGAACTGAAGTTTGATCGCGAGATCTGGGTCTCATGACCAAGATGGCCGCCACGCCCATATATGGTAAAAACACTTCAAAAATCTTCTTCTCCAGAACCGGTGGGCCGATTTCCACGAAACTTGGTATGTAGCATAGGGGACTTCAACCAATCATAGTTTGATAAAATGATGACCCTTGGATGACCTTGACCTATTTTACGGCAAGGTCAAATTTGGAAAAATAGGCTTTTATATGGGAAAAAGTGAAAACTATGGATTTTTTGAAAACTATTGCAGCCTGAGGCCTGAAAAGTGGTAGATGAAAACAACTAATGGAGTAGATGAAGGTATGTGATTAATTTAGGTCAAGGTCATCTCTTGATCTTGGCCAGTCTGTCGTCCATACAAAGATCTTCTCCTCTGAAACCGCTTTGCTAATCAAAGTGAAATTTTATGTGGAGCATCCATGGGTAGGGGTGACGAAAGTTTGATCGCAAAATCCAGGTCACATGACCAAGATGGCCGCCACGCCCATATACGGTAAAAATCACTCAAAAATCTTCTTCTCATGAACCTGAAGGCCGATTTTCAAGAAACTTGGTATGTAGCATTTGGGACTACAGCCCATCATAGTTTGATCAAATGATGACCCTAGCATGACCTTGACCTATTTTACGGCAAGGTCAATTTTGTAAACATAGGCATTTACATTGGAACAAGTGAAAATTATGGATTTTTTGAAAACGATTGCAGCCTGAGGCCTAAAAAGTGGTAGATGCAAACAACTAATGACGGTATGTGATTCATTTAGGTCAAGGTAACCTTGCCAGTTTGTCGTCCCTACACACTTTTCAAAGATCTTCTTCTCTGCTTGGCCAATCAAAGTGAAATTTTATGTGGAGCATCCGTGGGTAGGGGAGACGAAAGAATGATCGCGAAATCCAGGTCACGTGACCAAGATGGCCGCCACGCCCATATATGGTAAAAACCACTCAAAAATCTTCTTCTCCAGAACCAGCTGGCCGATTTTCATGAAATTTGGTATGTAGCATTTGGGACTCCAGCCCATCATAGTTTGATCAAATAATGGCCATAGGATGACCTTGACCTATTTTACGGCAAGGTCAAATTTGGAAACATAGGCTTTTACATGGGAAAAAGTGAAAACTATTGATTTTTTGAAAACTATTGCAGCCTGAGGCCCGAAAAGTGGTAGATGCAAACAATGAATGGAGTAGATGAAGGTATGTGATTAATTTAGGTCAAAGTCATCTCTTGACCTTGGCCAGTCTGCCGCCCATACACACTTTTGATAAAATGATGACCCTTGGATGACCTTGACCTATTTTACGGCAAGGTCAAATTTGGAAACATAGGCTTTTACATGGGAAAAAGTGAAAACTATGGATTTTTTGAAAACTATTGCAGCCTGTCAGGCCTGAAAAGTGGTAGATGCAAACAACTAATGGAGTAGATGAAGGATTGTGATTAATTTAGGTCAAAGTCATCTCTTGACCTTGGCCAGTCTGCCGCCCATACACACTTTTCAAAGATCTTTTTCTCTGAAACTGCTTGGCCAATCAAAGTAAAATTTTAAGTGGAGCGTCCATGCGTAGGGGGAACGAAAGTTTGTTCAAGAAATTCGGGTCACATGACCAAGATGGCCGCCATGCCCAACTATGGTAAAAACAACTCAAAAATTTTCTTCTCCCGGGACCGGCTGGCCGATTTTCGTAAAACTTGGTATGTAGCATTTGGGACTCCAGCCCATCATAGTTTGTTGAAATGATGACCCTTGGATGACCTTGACCTATTTTACGGCAAGGTCAATTTTGGAAACATAGGCTTTTACATGGAAAAAGGCGAAGACAATGGATATTTTGGAAACTCTTGAAGCCTGAGACCTGAAAGTTGCTAGATGCAGACAACTACCGGTAATAGAGTCAATTAAGGTTAGTAATTAATGAAGGCCAAGGACCTTTCTTGACCTTGACCCAAGGTCATTTAAATATTAAAATTTTCTCAGAAATCACTGGGTTTGGAAACTATTGCAGCCTGAGACCTGAAACTTTGCAGATGCAGACAACTTATTAAGTCAGTAAAACTGTGTGAGTATTCAAGGTCAAGGTCATTTAATGATGACTTAATACTCCAAGATCAGGCTTCAGGTGAGCGTTCTCAGGACCTGTGGTCCTCTGGTTCTTATTTTTTCTCCAAAACATAGATTGTGGGTACTCGTTAGAACCGCCTCGCCGAGGCGGTTCTAACGTGTACCCACAATCTATGTTTTGAGCAAAAATAAGAAAAATATCCAAAAATTTCCACTGAAAATTTTCATTTTTTACAAGTTTAAAAATCTCTGTATATTGCATGGGCATGTTTTCATAATGGATCCGCGCAAAGGAGTCATAGACTAAGATACCTCTCCTCATACTCTTTATCACCGTTTTATCATCATCACGTAGTAGGCCTTTTAAATTTGCGCAAAACCTTTTCCTAATAAACGTTGATTGATTTGATTGCCACGTACTAAATCAATCAATTAATCAATCAATCAATCAATCATTGTAAACGTTATATGTGGGTTCATAAAAACTAAATACCAGTTTCAGTGAAATTGTTATTTCATTCTTAATGATAAAGTATCATTACATACAGCGTTGATTGCCCCCCGCCCTTTCGCAGAAAAGCGGAGGAACATAGTTTTCGGCTTTCCGTCCTTCAGTATATCCGTCTTCCGTATATCCGTAGGTCCGTCCTTCTGTCCTTTCGTCCCCCTATAGGAGCATGTACCTTGTGTGTGCAACTCCTCCTACAGTTTTATTCCGATTTATACTAGATGTCTTGATGATGTTCGAAGATGTGCATGCGATTAATTTTTGATGCTTGTTTCGCAATTGAACTTAGTCGTTTTTTTTTGTTTTTTTTTTTTCAGACATTTTTACAATGAAAGTAAATTCACAGTGGGTAGCTTGTGTGCACAACTCCTCCTACAGTATTATTTTTTTTTTGAAACTTTACAGAAGTCTTGACCATGCTTTGAAGATGTGCCTATGGTTTGAATATAATCCTCAAATTAATTTTGGACACTTTTTTGCAAATTGAACTTAGTCGTTTTTCGGGCATTTACACTAAGACAGTGCATGTGGTTTGGATAAACATTATTCTCAGATTATATTTACATGTATGTAACTCAACAGTTAAGGCGGGGGCATAAACTCTCTGCAATTGCTTGTTTGTTTTTATTTTTGCTATATCGCAAAAAGTAATAGCACTGTCAGAGATTTTGAGGGGAATAGAAATTCTGTATAAGTAAGTTGTTGAGTAGGTTAATATACACGCGTGAAGAACATTATTATAGCTTTCATGTCAGTACATGCTTATGAGCTTCAAATGAGGATAAAAGTTCATAGTAAGTGCTCTCCATGTCCATGATGTCAGCGTATTGCTTCAAAGGAACGATAATAAGATTGTGAAAACGTGATTTGTAGTACTCGATCACATGCCTACAGACTCGTTATCTGCATCACGAAAACATGTCCATAACAAATATATCCCCTTGGACCCCATTTTTATATAGAAAAAAAACTGGGGTTTGCAGGGGTATACCTAGTCTTCTTATTTTTGATCCAACACATAGAGTGTGGGTACTCGTTAGAACCGCCTCAGCGAGGCGATTCTAAAGTGTCCCCACAATCAATGTTATGAGTGAAAATATTTTTTTTTTTTTTTCAAATGAAAACTTTCAATTTTTACAGCTTAATGTTGCATATACAAGTTTTCGTAATGTGTATTTTGTCATCTAGTTGTGTTTTATTTTTTTTCAGAAAATACACAAAGACTAAGTAAAAATAAGCATTGACTTGGAACTGTCAAAATCATTTACAACCAGCCCCTGAAACGCTAACCGGAAGCTCAAAACTACTGACAGCAATCGGAAAATATCGCTTTATTAATCCAGCAAACTCTGTGAATGATTCTGAAAATCTATCAAGTTCTGTCATGTTCTTCCGATGTCCCTCTAACAACGCCCATTTATGATATTAAAGGCATCAATTTTCAGCTTATTCAGACTAAAATAACATAGGGATATTTCCCGGGGTTTTATGTGCCGTCAGTCTCTTTTAATTGGCTTCACTAATGTCAGCTAAATGCTGCAAAATAATGTAGAATTGTCTTGTCTGTTGTAACTTAAACATACTTTATGATTATAAGATATCTAATGAACTCGAATGAAGTCATAAATGTAGGAATAAACATCTCTTTTGTCAGAATCAGTTCACGATCAAGTTTTTATTAGAAGCACTCTTCTTTCCTAACGTTTCGGTCGTTTAAGCCTTCTTCAGAGGAATCTTTAACGTTTTACAAACTTTGCGTACTTTCAGTCAAACTCAGGTCGCAATATTTCCATTTAGAAGAGCAATGGATATTCACTATAAGTATGATGTCTTCTACGGAAGAACAACATGAAGTCCTGTTTCTTCTTTCCTATTGTGTCGGCCTTTTACAGCCTTCTTCAGTGGAAACTTTAATTTTTAACAAACTCAGGTCGCCATATTTGACCTGAGTTTGACTGAAAGCATGTAAAGTTTGGCGAATATGGCGAGTTGAGTTTGAAAAAAAAGTTAAAGTTTTCTCTGAAGAAAGCTGTAAAAGGCCGACACGTTAGGAAAGAAGAGTGCTTCTAAACAAGACTTCATGTTGTTCTTCCATAAAATAAACCGTAGACTTACAGGAAAGTCAAGTTACACATCTAGAAGATCTAAATCTCCGAAGATTGGAAAGGGTTTTCAAGTTATCGTCAGTTTAAAGACGGCTCTGATCCTGTGTAAGCATTCCAGAGGAGGGTTAATAGCATGAAATACATATTTTACTCACCACATACTGACACATAGTTGTTACAATTTGAGCTCACCTTCCGTCAAATTATTATTATTATTTTTTATTTTATTATTATTATTATAATTATTATTATTATTATATATATATATATATATATATATATATATATATATATATATATATATATATATATATATATATATATATATATATATATATATATATATATATATATTTTGCGTTTGCGTTTGTAAACACATTAATTAATTTCTTTTCTATACTACTCAAATTGTAAAAGGGATCAACTATTTATTTTTGTTCACTGCCTATATGCGTAATATAACACCAAAAATCGTTATAGATGTGTAGCAGAACCATCGTTATGCTAGCATTCCACCTTGTTTTAGGGGTCTCTGAGCCGGTTTGTGTCGGACCTGGTCGGAAACCCAGCGTGTTGGTTTTCTCATGAGAAGGCTCATATTTTCTTGAAATGGCTTTACAAATGTAGCCTCTATGGGCATCTCCTTGCTGTAGACAAACTTATTACCATACCGTCGTATTTGCGTTGTCTCTGAAAAATGTTGATTGAACCGGAAAGTGTTGTCTGGCAACGCTAAATTGGAACATTACTAATTGTAAAATATCAAATAGGATAAGGCAACGGAGATTTACAATCGACATCAATTGACGACCCTATGACTTTGCTCACCATGTGTTATCATGACTTTCTCAAAGAATTCAAATTATTTCTTGGTTCGCAGAAAGAGTAATAGACTATACCACTTAGTATACCTGTACTTTTAGAATTTTATTTGATCTTTCAAAAGCACGTTTACATACATACGTTTCCCTTGTATATGTGGTCTGAGCAAAAAACTATGATTTCTTTGACTTTGAACTTGTGTGCAATGTTATCATGCCTTTCCCGTGCCAACATAGTTTTTTCAAATGGACCCCATTGGAAATAAGCCTTATGGCTTTATGGGCTATCCATATGTCTTAAGATCATACATTTCAATAACGTAACACTTAATTAAATATAGGTGCTGGCATCTCCTTCCACTATTTGATTTAGTCAAATTTACTTTTACTCTTAATGATAAGTAAATATGTATTTACACATTTACACTCTAAACATAATTGTACATATGATCTTATTGCCTGAATAAATCTTAACCAAGCTATTACTTTTAGTTAACTCATTTAAGCCTGGTGTCCCTTTTATGGGACATAGGCAAACAGAATAGCCCCAGATGTGACGCCGCAGAACGCGGCGTCCCATCTGGGGCTATTCTGTTTGCTTAGAAAATTTTCATCGAAAAACAAAATAAAATTTAAAAATCACTCCTGACGCCCCCAAAAATGAAAATGAGCTCACCCAAATGATAATGATGGGAAAATTCATTCGTCAAATATGGGTTAAATTTATCCAAGTGAGTGTTAGGCAAGGTGAATAATAACCGTATGTACTTTTACTATTCCGTGCACACGCATTCTTTATTTCATGTTTTTTCGGCATTTTCGAAACAAAAGAGGTTATATGTAAAAACACTATCGTTGTTTACGAAAGCGAATTGAAATTGTGTGTAATAGTGGAGATGGAAACGTCAGGATTTTGAGACAATCCTGCACTTCCGGATACAAGTATGAGACTTTCAGAATAGGTTCTTTAATCCTTTCTTATAAATATTTTCTCGTTAGCCATCTCAAATTTTTTCAATTTCATGGTGGCTAACGCAATTTTCAAGATGGCCGTCAAAATCATTCTATTTTACGATTAATTGACAAACTTTACTACTGGAATCTGTAAATGGGTGGATTTTATTGCACTACTGATTGTCTTTGCTTAAACTATTGCCATAAAACTGCTTTTGTGAAAATGTAATACCGTAAATTGCCATGATTTAACCATCACTCAACAAGTACACATTCATATGGATCATTACAGGCTCCTGTGTGAAAAGACACAAGATAAATATGATTTAAGCATTACACATATTTATAATATACTCGACTGATCTTTCAAAGTTGAATAACTGATATTTTTTTATTTTAATCATTCACCATTTTTGCATTATCCGCTGGTTCCAAGCTTTAAAAAATCAATATTGGAAATACAGGTAACCAGAACCCCCCTGACCTCAAAGGTCGGGGGGGGGGGGGGGGTTCTGGTTTTGTTAGCAGGAAACCAGCCGAAAATGCAAAAATGGTGAATAGTAGTATAGGGGTATATTATGTACGGATGGTCAATATTGTTTTTCTTCTTTGTATTGAGTCAACATTTTTGCAGTCATGCCTGCACTGAACTAACACTACTTAATATGATTCAGTTCTGTGGTGAGTAAATGTGTCTTGCTCAAGGACACAACACGACGCCCCAAGTGGTGACCAAACCCAGGACCTCTCAATGCAGTCAGTCCGACGCTTTACCGCAAGGCTACCACTCTCCCCTGGTCATAATTGTAGGAAAACATAATATTTAACATGAATTTATGTAAAGCACATTTATTAAGCAGTCAATATTGTCTCCTAAATACTGAGATGTTAGTCATACCATTGAAGATCGGCAGAGGAATGTTCGCCCCTTAATATGTAATCCTGGGTCGACTGGACAACAGCGTAGAACAGTCACTTGTTAGTCACAGTTTAGCAGATAGCTGTACTGAGTGAGACTTACATGTAGTTTGTAGAGGTTATGGAAAAAGAGTTGGTGTCGGCTGTACTTTCTCCTAGTGTGGAGGCCAAAGTGAGAAGAGCCATAAAGGAGATGTTAGTTGGCTTTGTGTATGCTGTCAGGATTGCCATAAGGCATCAATGACCACCTAATGACTTCGATACTTCCTCTGACGGGCGATAAATATGTCAATATTGTCCATCTCATACACCTACCATGATCAGTCCAGATGAAGTGATATACAAGTGAACATCATGGGTGTCATAGTGTGGAGAAAAGACAGGCAGGGTGTCAGAGTGACAAATGTAATGTAGAGCATTACTGGATAGATTATAGACTGGTGTCATCAAACACAAGCCTTAGCAAGAAACCACCATACATGTAGAGACTGGGTGTCTCGAAATTGAACCAAAATAGAATGGTACATTTGCATCCAACTGGGTGCAATCAATCTCAGTTTGGAAGACACAGAAGAAAACTGGAGCATTCTGGAACATTCTGGAAACCCGCCAGTAACTTTGTGTTACTGATCGTTCCAAGTCGATACTTCTGTGGTGGTTCTTTTTGTTTCATGTCTTGGTGTTTAAATTATTTTGTGCTGTTGGCGCCTTATGTGTGTTTTCATATTTCTAGTTAAGGTAACTGAGTGGCCACCTATTGGGAAAATAGCTGCTCATTCGGCTTACGAAATGTTTTAATGGTATAAGTACCTGATTGTTACTTTGGTTTCTTCCCACCTCGGTTTTTGGAGTGGGAATCTTTCTCTGATTGCTCCTTTTCCTGGTCTTTGCCTACTTGTGCTTTTTCAGCTACAGAACTTTTATGACATCCATCTCGAAAACTCAATTACTGGTTTGATGAGAATGGTTAAGATATTTGGAGGCTTCTAGAATCTTGAGGAACAGCACAAGCATTAAGATGATACTAGCTCCTTATTCAAGAAGACAAATCAGCAGCAATATTTGTCAATCTATATCAAAAGTCAGAGACATGCAAGACTCTTGAAAGAAAATAGAAGAAATTCAGTTTGTAGGCTTGATAAATACCAAACCGTCATAGATGAAAGACAATAAAATACAAGTAAAGTACTAAATCGTCATCAGTGATCTCTTATAAATCGGCAACGATAGCCAGAAAAATATATTTTAAATTAAAATAAAAAATATGCAAGGGTAGTTTAAAGGAGTCTCTAGCAGTTAAACAGACTCTCAACTGACAAATTGACATGTTCAAATGCAAGTTCCGCTGCTCTGGGGGGCCATGACAGAGAGACTGAAAGAGCAGTTTCACCGTGGCTGCGTGGAGGGAGGAAGAATTTCCACAAGGCATTCATCTTTCCACACAGAAAGGAAATCCTGAAGTCTTTGAGAGACAGGATTTATTCCGGAAAGTCAATGCTGATTCAGAGATGACAGGAAGACAATAGATGATTTTCATATAGCAAGACAACTTCATGAGAAATGTCAAGAACAGAAAGCAGACATATATATGGCGCTTGTCAACTTCACGAAAAATTTAAACAAAGTTGTGAGAGACTTGCGAAGATATGGGCTGTCAAAGTAAATCATGGTCAAATGGTCATCCTGTGGGAATGATGATATGCATGCACAGGACGATGGGGAGTTCTATTAACCTTGTGATATGACAAATGAGGCCAAACAGGGTTGCGCTAGGGGACAACACCGTTGTGTATGATATCATTTGCAATACTCATTGAAGACATTTAAAAAGGTACAAGTAGGCAAAGATCAGGAAAAGGCGCAATCAGAAAAAGATTCCCACTTTAAGTCTGTGATACTCATTTTCCAATCAGGAACGTTTTTGATGGAAAGTTATTCAACCAACGGAAGTTGAAAACTAAAACTAAGGTGCACATAGATGTGCTGGATGAGATACTCTATGCAGATAACAAACATAAGGGAAATGGCAAAGAAACCTGTTCAAAGGCATCAATGTACATGTATGGTGCAACAGATGCACATGGATTACCTGTGATAGCTCTGACCTTACAAAAAAGACAAATGTTGTGCTCCAATCGGCACCGGAAAGCTGTACAATAATCCGCTAATCACTACGAATGGTCAAATACTTTTTAATTCAGTTTTACGTCCCTTTCTAGATTATTTCAGCTCATATGAGACGGACCAATCAGTATGTGGGCGAAAACGGGAGATTCCCGAGAAAAACACCTGGCACACCCGCAAGCAGAAGTTGGCTTGTCTCACATGTTGCCAGCGCGGGGCTCGAACCCACACCAGACAAAGAGGACAAATACTGATTTGTTTAATACATCCATCTACTCGATAAGCAGTTTCTCCAGAACAGTGCGTATTGATGACTAGAACAGCAAAAGCCAATGTGGCATTTGGAAGAATATGTATAAGCGAAATGAAACAAAGGTCGATACCAAGCTGAAAGTCTACATGGCTCAGTCAACTCTCCTATATTCATGCGTGGCATGCCTATTATCTCAAAATCATTCAAAGAGATCATCATGTCTACTTAAGGTGCTTGAGAAAACTTAATATCAAGCGTTTAAACAAGCTTACAGACACGGTGGCCTGGAGAAATCAAGGACGCAAAAAATGCAAATGGTATTATAGTTTCACAGCTAAGATGCACCAACTTTATATAGGAATGCCTTATGAGCAACATCTAAAGAAAGGTTTTCTACAGACACACATAGGATGGAATCCACTCTCAAGGCGAAATGCTACAAAGACACCCGTAAAGTCTCATTAAGAATTAAAGACACCGATAGAGTCTAGCGACCAGGCTTCTTGAACCAATCAAGCTGGTGCTACTCCTCCAACAGAACAGCAGCACATTATGAAGAAAATAGCTTCTGTGACGATGGAATCCAGAATGAATGAAAACTTTCTAATAGACTTCCTTAACTTTCAAGCTGGAGGTTAGAGCTTAAATTGTCCTATTCATCCACTATCAAAAATGTACAACTAAAGATTAAAAATGTGCACAGAAATTTGCATATGATACACCAAAGATGAAAAGTATCAGTAGTACATGCACTTGTTGTTGTTTCTATTGTCGTCGTTGGTGTGAACGAAAACTATTTGGAAGCATCAGTAGCCAGCTTAAGTTTATTGCAATTCTAAGTAGCACTTTTTGGCTGTATATAGTTCATTTCATGTTAAAAACGTTTATCATGATATTTTATAATAATAATAATACTAAGAAGAAGAAGAAGAAGAAGAAGTAAACGAAGAAGAATTATATTATCATAATGTGCAGAGCAAAGTGTATTTGCATTATAAATTTTCATATTTCCCAGTAAAAGTTAGAAACTTCACGATTCTTCATAAAAGCCATTCTAATCAGTTTCCAATTTTGCCCCTCAGCAACCCCATAATTCAAATAGACCTTATTTCCAGTACCCATTAAAACTGAAACTATGTTATTCATGACTTGAGTAACGGCAATAATGACTATTGAATTTAGTTGTTTTTTTCACTAAAGTATAAAAAGAGTTTTGTTGCAAAACAGCTTTTCAGCAAAATTGCCTTACTTTTTCCCATTGTGGGCCCCTTCTAAAATCCCACAAAAGCAATAATGACTCAATTAAATATTTATTTGTTTGCAAATAATCCAGAAATATTATTTACAGCATTATTAAGTTTTTTTCTCAATGACTAGAACACCATTTTTCTCAATGACTAGAACACCATTTTCTGATTTAATATTTATTTTGGCAGCCATCTTGGAATTACGAGCCGCCATCTTGAAAATTGGAGCAATTTTGTTTGGCTAACGAGAAAATTTCAAATAGTTCATGCTTATAAACATATCTGCCAAGTTTCATGCTTGTATCCGGAAGTGCAGGATTCATGTCATTTCCAATTCCACTATAAGTCGTTGCGTAGGTGAAGATATAAGTGTGGAGAACGCAACTTGCAGCTTAGATGCCAATCCGATTTAATGAGCTTGAAGTGAAGATAAAGTTCACATTAAGTGCTCTCCATGTCGGCATATTGCTTCAACATGTTCAAGGTAAAGATAATGAGATCGCGACAAGATTTGTGGTACTCATGTTGTGGCTTAATTGATACGTTCCTAACGTTACACGTATACAGTGAACGTATAGACTGTAGGCATTGAATGTATTTTTTCCGCCACGGCGGTCTTATTGTTAATGTTGACAAAATAGCACCCAATTTAATACCCACTATCGTTGACATATACTGAGAAATCAGAAAGTAGACAATCAAAGCAAGATTAAGCATTGACCAGGAGCTTTTACAGTCATGAGCACAAACCTGCCATTGAATCGCAAGCGGCAAATAACACAAACATATAAATAGCAAGCTGAGAATATCGCCTTATTTTATCCAGCAGATTCTGCAAACAATTCTGAGAATCTGTCATTTTCTTCTGATGTCACCCGAAGGCTTACAGTGGTCAATTATAATATTAAAGACATCAATTTTCAGCTTATTCAGACCGGAATAACATAGGTATATTTCTCGGGGTTTTACAAGCCGTCAATTTCAGTTATTAATTGGCTTCACTAATGTCTACAAAATGACACCAAATGATGTAAAATTTTCTTGTCTGCTGTAACTTTAGCCTACTTTCTTGTTATAAGATGTCTAATGAACTCGAAAACAAACATTACCAGGTCTTTTCTCTTTACGAGGATAATTTGAAACTCCAGTGAGTTGAATGTTGTGCATACCAAATCCAAAAATTGAACATTTATTGAAAGAAAGTAACATAAGAAATCCCAGTTTAGTTATTTCGTTTTCGCAAACACTTAAATTTTATTGTGACAGAAGTACTATATGTTCATGGGACGGAAGTGTTTGAGAGTTACATAATTTGAAACTCCAATTTTCATCATTCAAAACTTTCTAATTCTAACTATAAACTCATATTGAACAATGTTCATGCAAAACCAGTGCATTTACCGTGCATTACTTTCGTCGCTTATGAACAATTTGTGAAAAATTACCCCACCACCTTATGCAATTTCTTGTCATTTTTGAAACTGATGGTACTTGTGTTTGGCAAGGCCTGCCTGGTGCATGTTTCTGAATTACGCTCCGCTGTTCTGTACGATCTTTACAGACATATCAGAGCCTTCAATGAAGCAAAATGTATATATTTAGTGCTCGTTAGTTCGGAGAAAATCGATAAAAAAAATGCGTGTAAATAACGTGATGGGTGGCTTACAATATATGCAGGAAGAACAACTTTCAGATTTCATGAAGGAGTGTTACGACATGGTGGTCCTATTGTTTATGTTTACAAAATGGAGACCTCTTGTATACCCACTACTGTTGACATCTACTGTGAAATCATAAGGAAGATAGCCAAAGCAAGAATAAACTTTGATCAAGAAGCAGGAACAGGCATTGATGAAGAAGTATCCCAGTGTTAAACATAAATCTATTATTGAACCCCGAAACAAAAAATGACAAAAATACGTAGCAATCTGAAAATATCGCCTTATTTATCCAGCAATCGATGTGATAGATTTTGAAATTCTGTTAATTTCTACCAAGTTCGCCTGTTACAATCCTTGAAGCGTTCAATTATAATACCACAGTCCTCAATTTTCAGCTTCATTCAGACTGAAATA
The DNA here is from genome assembly GCA_964017185.1 of Rugalucina vietnamica. Classification (NCBI taxonomy): domain Eukaryota; kingdom Metazoa; phylum Mollusca; class Bivalvia; order Lucinida; family Lucinidae; genus Rugalucina; species Rugalucina vietnamica. The sequence continues at coordinate 30,080,211 of OZ024873.1, read as the reverse complement.
ACATAGGCACGTTTCCCGAGGTTTTATGAGCAGTAAATTTCTATTAATTGGGTTCACTAATGTCTGAGAAATACCACAAAATGAGGGAAAAATAGTCTCGTCTGTTCTAACTTTAGTACTTTCTGGTAATAAGATGTCTAATGAATTCAAAAACAGACATGAATGTAAGAAAAATAACACCTCTTAAAATTGTCAGCATTTTTTTTTTCATCCAATACGAGACTCGTTAAACTTGTGTCTTAAAAAGGTACAAGTGGGCAAAGATCAGGAAAAGGCGCAATCAGAAAAAGATTCCCACTCTAAAAACCGAGGTGGAAAAAAACCAAACTAACAATCAGGTACTTATACCATGAAACACATCGTAAGCCGAATGAGCAGCTATTTTCCCAATAGGTGGCCACTCAGTTACCTTAACTTAACTAAAATATGAAAACATACATAAGGCGCCAACAGCACAAAAAAATTTTAAACACCAAGACATAAAACAAAAAGAACCACCACAGAAGTATCGACTTGGAACGATCAGTAACACAAAGTTACTGGCGGGCTTAAACCGGTTTTACAGGTACCTAACCTCACCCTCAGCTTCTGCAGTGGTTCATAACATTTAGTTAGTTCTTCGGTCCTCGTGGTGAATCTCTAACTTGTCAATGAATCATCAAGAACAAACAAATAAATCATGATAAACATCCTGATGAATCAAAAACCAGGACTCACGGATTGAGTAAGCTGCCTGACGATGGAGATCCCTGGGCGCCGAATAACCTACTAACTCCGGAGCAAAAGAAAAAACACCAGTTGGACCCCGGTGGGCCAAGCAACAGACAAGAAGCTCCGGCCCCAACCAACTAAAATGAATAGCTTTAAGTCGGGGCCATCATTGAGTCTGACGCCCGACCCACCGGCGTGCAATTAAAGAAGGCAGCATAGTTATCAACCATGATTGGGTTAAAAACTAAGCATGCAGACTGTCGCATCACATTCAAGTTATAACCTATACGTCTGTAACGTGTTATGATTTTTCTGAACTGAAAAGAAAGATCATTTACTCCATTAAGTTTCTTAAATTTGTAAACCAAGTCACCATAAAATTCAGGTTCCGAAAAGCCCTCACTTAAAAGCGTCTTTAAGCATCTTTATACTATGCACAAAGTCAGAAGAAACAAACGGGTGTCGACCTTTCCTTGATTAAGTGTTCCATACCGTACATGTTTAGCGCATTACTTTGGCAGATTGTGATTTGGTCCATTATGATAATTTGCCCATGCATTCATTATACAGAGATTTTTTTGCTTTAAAAATGAAAACAGTCTGTTGAAATGTTTCCAAGATGAATATCTTTCGTAGTTTTGCTCAAACATTGATTTTTGGTACACATTATAACTGCCTCACTGAGTCGGTTCTAACGTGTACCAACAATCTATGTTTTGGATTAATAAGAAAAAATGTATAACTCAGTAAATCCAAATTTTCCTTTATGACAAGGGGGTATACTTTTCATGGACATATTTTCTTGATGTCTGTAAACTGTTAAAATTGTTTCTACATATTTGTATAGGACATTTGCTCACGTCACGGACTGTGAAAATTTGATTCAATTACCTTTTATTATTTCTCTTGCGTGCGTCAGAACACATGCACACCCCTCCATAATTTGCCATAACACCAAACCAAGTGTGTGGGACTAGGGGATACACTTTTCACTTGGCAAAGCTACTTAAAACATTAAAACACACACACACACAAAAAAAAAGAAAAGAAACAATTATATTCCACTAACTAATTTGAAACCATTGCATATTAGATATCCGACTTCCAATGCAAGAAACTGAAGTATTTCCGGAGTTATTCGATGCCGACCAAAGACATGCTGAACGTACAGTGCGCATGCGCAAGCATTAAAATAATGGCACGATTGTAAACCCCTCATTCAAAATCACCATATACCGCTTAGCAGATAACTCACACGTTAAAAAAAAATAAAATCAATAACATTAAAATCATCCCCCTTTCAATTAAACATTTTGGGATTTTGATGGTTTTAATTACGAGCTTGTTTTTCATGGAACTTTATTTCTTTTTAATGAATTTTGGAGAGGGTGCACTGATATTGTTTCTTGATGATTTGGAGGTTAAAAAGTGTACGCATGCGCAATCGTTCCCGATTTGCATTAATAAAGACGACAAAAATTTCTAATTCAATTCTAATTCAATTGCAATCGAAATGAAAATCAGTGTTGTGCATGTTACATCTCAATATCCCATGAATAGGCATCATACAGCAACAAACTTGAAATTATCATCGTTTTACCCTTAAACTCGAAAATCCTCGGTGACCTATTGTTGTTTCTTTCTTTCTTTCTGTGTGGGATTTTTTGTGTCGAATATGATCAAGACGCAGTCTCCAAAAGACTGGTTAATACCCAAGAAGCGGTGGCTCCGTCCCGACATGACTGAAAAATTATTGACCCGTTCGTTAAGCCTCAATCCAAACAAACAATAATTCGTCGATTATAAACGAGATTATAAAACTATAGCTGCTAGCATTTCGAGATGTAAAACTTGTCAGTTCGTATTAAGCTTATTGCTTTAGTGAATACAATAATGAATTTCCTTTATGTTACTGTATTTGCTTCTGAGTCAGATTGCCAGATTATTGCCTATTTAATCATTATACCTTGAGGGAATATTTCCATCGGTTAGCCGTTAGACCTCTCCCATTCGTCGCAGCTACGATCAGAGGCAAATTTTTGTTTCACCTGTTTTCAGAGGTGTTTTGTCAAAAAAACTGTAGGTCATACAGTTTCGGAAAATATATACCTTTTTATCATTCTATGCCACAGAATTCCAGACTCATAATTCACAATACACAAGATATTTGTCCTATACTGATGCTCTGAAGAATTCTTTTTTCCCGAGGACTATCCCTTTATGGAATAGTCTTCCCTCTTCAGTGGTCTCATCAAAGACTGCTGAAGAATTTAAGGCTCTCATTTAGATACGTTTTAGTATGCCTCTGCTTAGCTTCTTGTAAATAGTTTTAATGGCCCATCCCGAATGTTCTCCCCATCTTGCAAAATTCAAAATTTAGCACCCACCCAACGCCTGAGATGATGATCAGAAATTGATCGACTCAGTATATGAAGATAGATAGATTCCGTTATATCCAAAACACTAGTTCATCTTCAAAAATCATGAAAATTTAAGAAAGGGGAGCTAACTTTTTATTTAGGAATCGGATTTGGCTGAAACGTAAAATAATTAAAGCTGATGTGTATACCCTGGTTACAAATAAGTTTGGACAGAATCAGATTAATAGCTACATGTAGCTAGAAAATAAGAAAACATTGTTTTTGCCATTATAACCCTATGGGACCTATCCGTTGCCATGGTAACCAGATATTTGATCCATTCCACCCAATATTCTAATAAAAGTTTTGTCCTGATAAAAGTATGCATCATGTGAAATTTGATGGCTCTGGGTTTATTGGTTTATGAAATTTTGCATTTTTGTTATCGATTTTCTCTCTACGGACAGGACATTTTTGACCGCAATATAATCTCCATAATTCTACATTGTCGTTGGCGTTGGTATATTTTTTTTTCTCATGACAATTATAAGTTCTGAAGACTCCATTCCGAAATGTGATTTTAAACTTCCAGAAATATATGACGTCATAGATCTAATGTATGTCTTACGGACAGGACACTTTTTCGTTACATTGTCCTCAGTATTTTGGGATATAAATTTATATCCAGCGATAACAGTAAGTCACACTACTGGTTATTTTTACTGATCAGGTATGTCCAAATATTGTTTATAACCCACTGAAAGTAGTATTGTATGTAACAGTCTGACTTATCAGGCAGGTCACTCCTTTCTCACTTTAAAATATCTCAGTTTGGCACATGTCATCAGCTTTAGTAACCATGGCATAACTCAAAAACAAGAAGTCGTAGCCCATTCAAATAAACGGCAGAATAAACGGGATATAACCGCTTATTAGCCACAAAATATTTCAAATGCACATAAAGTGTCAGTTTCAATCCCCATAACCATAAAAAGAAAATTAAATTCAAGTGAGACAGTATAACACATGTTTTGGTGGTATCTTTGGCTATATAAAATTGTACTGTGAAAAAATGGCTTGTCCAATCAACATGATTATCTTAGCTGACCCGATTGCGTGTCATGAAAGTGGGACGAGGTTCTGGTGGAGCGGAGCGACGGCTAGCCAGCTGATCTACATTATTATATACCAAGCAAAGTTAGAAGGTAACTTCTTTGCTGTAGACGTTTTAGTCTTTTAGTTTACAAAAGCGTTGATGATCAGACAAATACAAATACAATGCAGTCTAAAACCGATTACTGTTAACAACCGAAAAACTAGAACTGAAACTAATACTTAAAAGTTATAGGCCATTTTTATGTACATTGTAACACGAGGTCAATATAAAATTTAAGTATAAGTACCTCAGTGTCAATTAAGTTTTCCCCCCATCCCTCGGTTTTTGGAATGGGAATTTCTTTCTGATTGCGCCATTTCCTGATCATTGCGTACTTGTACCTTTTTATAATGTGAAAGTTTTAATTCTTTAACAATATTATCACATTAGTTGTGTATGGAATCTAGAAACCCCCGTAGCATAGTAAAATGCTGTACCTCTTTAAATGTCAATATCATTCGAATTCACTGATAGAGCAAACATATGCATATTCCTGCAGATTCGATTCCTTTTAAAAGTATTTGACTGAAATAAAATTTTACGTGAAATAAACACAATCAAGTTGAACTCGAAAAATTGTAGTCTCATTTGATTCTTACGTTTCGAATCGTTCTTAAGGAATTTAAAATCAAATTTTGTGTGAAATAAACACGACAAAGTGGCAAAGTTCATTTTGGAACCCGATTGTTTTCAAAGATGAAACTCAATAAAGTTGTTTTCAATTGCTGCGTAGGATGAGCATTAACTAGATTTCTGCTACTTTCAATGTGATAGTTAATATTGTGGAATACACGAGGCGCAATAAAATCCTTTGATTAAAAAGTCTGTTTGTGTTTTTTTTCACATTGTTAAACTCTTGAAAACATTACGAGCAACCTTTTTTTAACAAAGTCATCTTTCCTTACACTATTTCTCTCCCGTTTACCCAATATATGACAAATGGACTTATTATACATCATTATCAAATGTTTTTTTTTTTTTTTTTTTGTTTTTTTACTTTCCCTTGAAAATCTTCTTCGGAAGACAGAATAACCACAGATGGGACCCCGCATTCTGCGGCGTAACATCTAGGCTTATAGTGTTTGTAAAAAGGACGCCAGGTCCATATGATTTAACAGTGACATCATTACTATTTTGTTTAGTTATCGACAAGCATCGTTTTATTTCTTATAAGTAACACAGCAAAAATATTAAAACGCCCCCACGATTTTAAATATCCCATTTTAGTTTCATTAATGCATTTTGAAAGACGATGTTTTGTAATAATGCGTATTAAGATATTGCAGACTCAGGCGAATTTGAATGATTCGAATCACAGGCGCTCGACGACTAGACTCATTTTTTTTTTTTTTTTTTTTTTTTTTTTTTGCATTTTCACCCGTTTGGAGACCCTTACGATATGTTCATGCAATTATTTTACCTTGAAAACCTTTTCTATCAATCCTCAATCAACCCTCGTCTATGGGCTACTATATAGACAAGGTCGGAAACGCGGTGTCCTAGTTTAATTGGGGTCATGGGATTCCCCGCATCTCAAACTCGTACTTCACCCTTTACCGTTATTTCAATGCTGGATGTCTACTTATGAGCGACTATGTAAAAGGTCTCACCCATTGCCTTCGTCAAAAATAAGCATAGTCGCCCCGTAAACTTATATTTTATACCACCACCTGTCTACTTGGATGGGATCCCGAATGTTTTTGTATGGTGGTGACCTTTCGTTTCTAGAAATCAGTGGAAGGTCACTGTAAATATCGTATGAAAGAATCAATTTTACTGGATAATTGTATTGCATTGTTGCCATGACACTAGATCACAAAGTGTTTTGACTGGATATAAATCAAGCAACCTATGAAAACCAACGTAACACATATCACGTGCTGGCGTAACACGTCGTGTGACCAGTGTATTTATAGTAATGTCACGGCTAGATTGCCGATTTCATTCGGAATGTCCTCCAATTCTGTTGAATGCTTTAATTGTTAGTTTTTACGGGCGGTGGTGCTTATTTTGAATGAAGGCAATGGGCGAGACCTTTTACAAAGACACTCATGTGTTGACAGCCAGCATTGAAATAACGGTTAAGGGTGAAATATGAGTTTGAGATGCGGGGAATCCCATGACCCCAATTAAACTAGGACACCGCGTTTCCGACCTTGTCTATATAGTAGCCCATAGACGAGGGTTGATTGAGGATTGATAGAAAAGGTTTTAAAGGTAAAATAATTGCATGAACATATCGTAAGGGTCTCCAAACGGGTGAAAATGCAAAAAAAAAAAAAAAAAAAAAAAAAAAAAATGAGTCCAGTCGTCGAGCGCCTGTGTTCGAATCCCTTGTGGCACGCTTGATCAAATATGTTAAAACGGTTGAAAAACTTTATGTATAAAAGGAAGCACCCTTTGGAGACAAGTTTTAACTGAAGGACACTGATTATCTTCTAATTATTGGTCCAATTATTGGCCCAGTAAACGCATTTCCGGCACCAGACACTGTGTCGTCAAGCTAATTTGCTAAAAATATAAATTTAGATCCTTTGTCCAGAAGCAGTGAAAACATTCAAAGGGAGATAGAGATAGGAATTTTGATTTTTCTGCTCCAGTTCAATTGGTCGATATCCATATTTCCAGGTTTTCACGAATCATGAGCTTTTAAGGATGTTCGCTGCCAATGGAAAATTATTCAAACTTTTGTCTCACCATTCTTTTATTCCAAGCTACAATATAAGACATTTGAAATCAAAATTAGTATAGGGTAGTGACCATTTTTTGTCAAGCTATTGCCATTTGAAGTAGATGACAAAATTTTACGATTCGTTTTACTATGCTGTCCCCTTACTTGAAAAGTCAGAAAAAATACACAATATTTATAAATAAGCCACATCCACATTCATGGCATTTGGAGATTCAAACTTTTTCTTGTATTTTTACATAACTATTCAAACTTTTTCTTGTATTTTACATAACTATCCAAGGCAGAAAGACTAACATAGAATACCCTGTATATATATATACTTTAACTACAATAAACATAGAATCTGTGCATTCAAATTGAAGATGTGTAATAAGTAATAGTAAAATATAAAAGTTTGATCCTTTGGAAGCAGTACAAACATTCACTGACAACAGAAATTTTCTGAAAAGTTGCAGAAAATTGGGTGAAAAAAAGAGAAGTTAATGTGATGGACAACTTTCATGGCTCGTTCAATGAATCCAAATGATCAATATGTATTCAAATATAAAATATCAGGAAAATATTTGCACTTGCAATATACAGAGATTTTTTTCAACAGTAAAAATTGAACATATCATTGGAAAAAAATTATATGTTTAATAATTTTGCTAAAAACAAAATTGTGGGTACAGGTTAGAACCGCCTCGCCGAGGTGATTCCCAGTAACGAGTACCCACAATCTAGGTTTTGGACAAAAAAAAAATGATAAATAGATATACCCCTGCATACCCCAGTTTTACTACATACTTGAAAGTGGGGTCTGAGGGCTATACATTTCACGGACATGTTATCCTGGTGCAACCGTTTAAGAAATATTCAACAAAACAAAAATCGGAAGTACAGAAATGTCATAATTAACGAAAGCAGCGAATATCCTTAACTCATTTAAGCCTGGCGTCCCTTTTATGGGACATAGGCAAACAGAATAGCCCCAGATGTGACGCCGCAGAAAGCGGCGTCCCATCTGGGGCTATTCTGTTTGCTTAACGAAAATTCATGGAAAAATGGGATAAAAATTAAAAATCACTCCTAACATCCCTAAAAATTAAAGTGGACTCACCCAATTGATAATGATGGGAGAATCCATTCGTTAAATATGGGTTAAAGTGTCACATGGAATTTTGAAAGATGTCTGTCTGTTTAACAAGTACACATGTCTATACGTATTCTATTGCACTGTTAAGAACGTAAAATTAACAAAGGGCCTTTGTAATATTGTGTACCGGCCTAATTGTAAGGCTTTACGGTTGTAAACTAAATTTTTGTCCTTTACGGTACAAAACAGGTTTAACAATGCGTCATTTTTTCTCTGAACGTGCTTTTGTTGAACCAAAAGATATCTGCAGATTATCAAATAACTAGCAATAACTCTAAATTGCCCATAAGCAATCGCAAATAATTATATAATCTTGTTTAGGAAAACGGTATTGTCAGTCCAATAAATATAAATCGTGATTTTCAACAGTACTTGGAAAATGTCATTTTTATTTGAAAATTTCTTTAAATGAATACAATTGCATAGTGTATGAGAAGAAGTATATAGTTTTGCAAACATGTTCATGCAAAAACAGTTGATTTCCAGGGCATTACTTTCGTCGCTTATGACCAAAATGTGAAAAATTACCCTACCACCTTATGCAAATTCATTGTCATTTTTGAAACTGATGGTACTTGCCAGCCTGGTGCATGCTTTTGAATTACGCTCCGCTGTTTTGTACGATCTTTACGGACATATTAGAGCATTTTATATTCAATGAAGCAAAGCAAAAAGGATATTTAGTACTTTCGAGTTCGGAGAAAGTCTATAAAAACCTTGTGTTTTTAAAGTAATCGAGATCTCTTGTATACCCACTACTTTTGACATCTGTGAAATCAGAAGCAAGAATAGGTATTGATCAAGAAATATCACAATGTTACACATAAATTCTATTCTTGTACCCCGAAACAGAAAATGACACAAAAATACGTAGCAATCTGAAAATATCTCCTTATTTATCCAGCAATCGATGTGAAAGATTTTGAAAATCTGTTAATTTCTACCAAGTTTGCCTGTTACAATCATTGAAGCGTTCAATTATAATACCGGAGTCCTCAATTTTCAACTTCATTCAGACTGAAATAACATAGGCACATTTCACGAGTTTTTATGCGCAGTCAGTTTCTATTAATTGGCTAAACTAATGTCTGAGAAATACCACAAAACGAGGGAAAAATAGTCTCGTCTGTTCTAACTTTAGAGAAGTTTCTGGTTATAAGACATCTAATGAATTCGAAAACAGACAAGTTTCAAGTTTATTAGTTTCCTCTCAGTTTACAATATATGTAAAAACATGAGGTAAACTGACATGCAAAAAGAAAAATGTTATGGCGGTATCTAACAAACAATATACAAATAGACACAAAAACAAATAATAATAATAATAATAATAATAATAATAATAATAATAATAAACATATGATATATAATACTATACATATATAAACATATATAAACATAGACATATGATGAGGGCGACCTAAGTAAATTAGATGTTAAGACTCGAATAATTCAAGGGAGAGAAGAGTGAAGAGTTCAAACTCTTCGGAAGAAAGCGATTATTTTTCTTAGACCAACGAACATGTTGGATCTCCAACGAGCCAGTTGAGCTCTCTGGCCCCTCTTCTACGTATAATTAATCATTCTTTTGTGCGTGTAAATCTATCTTTTGTAAATTACAGATAATTAAACTGTACATATTCTTGTAATGTTGATATTGGATCTCTGAAGATATAAAGGAACAGGAATGTAAGAAATAACACCTCTTAAAATTGTCAGCATTTTTTTCACAAGAAAATCAAAATCCTATACGTAACTCGTTATATTTGTGTCCAATGGACACAAAATCATGGGGGCGTTTTGATATTTTCGCTCTGTTACTTATATGAAATAAAACGATGCTTGTCTATAACTAAACAAAATAGTAACTATGTCACTGTTAAATCATATGGACCTTGCGTCCTTTTTACAAACAGTATAGGCCTAGATGTGACGCCTCAGAATGCGGGGTCCCATCTGTGGTTATTCTGTCTTCCGAAGAAGATTTTCAAGGGAAAGTCAAAAAAAAAAAAAAAAAAAAAAAAAAAAAAAAACATTTGATAATGATGTATAATAAGTCCATTTGTCATATATGGGGTAAACGGGAGAGAAATAGTATGAGGAAAGATGACTTTGTTAAAAAAAGCGTTCAACTGTAATACCGCGGTCCTCAATTTTCAGCTTCATTCAGACTAAAATAACATATAGGCACGTTTCCCGATGTTTTATGCGCTGTCAGTTTCTATTAATTGGCTACACTAATGTCTGAGAAATACCACAAAATGAGGGGAAAAATAGTCTCGTCTGTTTTAACTTTAGAGTACTTTCTGGTAATAAGATGTCTAATAAATTCGAAAACAGACATGGATGTAAGAAATAACACCTCTTAAAATTGTCAGCATTTTTTCACAAGAAAATCAAACTCCTATACGAGACTCGTTATATTTGTGTCTTAAGCATCTTCATGCTTCGCACAAAGTCAGAAGAAACAAACGGACGCTCTTCCGACCGGATTCATACAGCTGTTCCATGATTCGGTGTTCCATACCGTATACGTATAGTGCATTACTTTTGCAGATTGTGATTTGGTCTGTAAACTGTTAAAAAATACAATACGAAAACATGTCCATGGAGATATATATGGAGTTTTTTTCAGTTGTAAATATTGAAAATTTCATCAGAAATAAAAAAAAAAATATTTTTAATATTTTTGCTCAAAACATTGTAAACGTTAGAACCGGTTCGCCAAGGCGGTTCTAACGAGTACCCACAATCTATGTTTTTGGATCAAAAATAAGAAAGATTGTATACCCCAGTCTGTCTACATAAAAGTGGGGTATTAGGGGGTATGTATTAGTTATCCTGATGATTTTTTTTCTCACCATTTATAACTAAAATTTGTGGTCACTTTTTTTTTTAGATGACATACTTTGTAATCAATGATTACGTTACTTTGTTGTCGCTATCCTAAAGCAATGGAACATTATTCAAATTGCTGGAAAAAATCTTCAAATAAGGTTAAAATAAGCAATGATCAGGAAATGACGCAACTAGAACGAAATCCTTACTATACAGCCTTTTGCACTCGAACTTGTCGTTTCACCATTTAGGCCAATCAAGATTTTGTTTAAATCAGGTAACGTTTTCATTCTATTTTAGAACTGAAACTGTTTTGGGGCGCCCCGTAGCCAAGCGGTTAAGAGCGCTGTTTCTTAATCACTCCATCATCTCACCGCTGTACCTGGTGTGGGTTCGAGTCCCGCTCTGGTCACATGTGAGACAAGCCAAGTTCTGCTAGCGGATGTGCCAGGTGGTTTTTCTCGGGGTTCTCACGTTTTCGCCCCACCTACTGATTGGGTCCGTCTCATATGAGCTGAAAGAATCTGGAAAGGGACGTAAAACTGAATTAAAGAAAGAAAAAAAGTGTTCTTAAAGTCCACTCAGCTTTTATCTTTAGGTAATGCCGTCAATCTTCTGATAAAAACATTGTTATTGTTTGGTTAAAGCGTGCTTTCATTTCAGAGTTCCTTGCACAACATACGTATACGTGTACAATGCATATTAAGAACACACATTTGAAATCGGATAATAACAAAAGCAGAATTTTATTAATTTTAGCGGTTATCTATTGGTATCTATATGGCCAAATTCCACAAAGTCACAAAATATCACTTGCGCATACCGTTTTAAAGGTCATTTAGTTTGAAGCTGTCACTCAAATCAGCAGATCAATCAATCAAGATGTCTTTGTTGGACAACAGAAAAGAAACTCAGATCTTCAAGCGCCTGACCGCACCGTCAGCTTCTGCACAGGTTCACAACATTTATTTAGTTGTTAATTTAAGTTTACGAATAAGTTCGATAATGATCACCTTTACAGCATTATGCTAGAAGGGTCATAACCGATACATTTCCATTGTTTCTAGATATTTGTATAGGACACTAGCTCGTGTCGCGGACTGTGAAAATTAGATTCAATTTTCTTTTCTGTTTTTCTCGTGCGTGCGTCAGAACATATGCACCCCAAAAATTTGCCAAACCACGAAACCAAGTCTGTGTGCCTTGGGGAAAGCAAAGCTTCATGAAATATTTTTTCGCAAAATAGTTACTTTATGTGATTGTGTGAAATGGTTATCATCTAAGTGAATAAAATAGAGATTTTTGCGAATTAGAAAAAAAGTGTGAAAAACTCCCATTTTTTAAAAAATAAAAAATATGTGTTTTTGATAAAAAATGTGGGCTTTCAAAATATTTGTATGGGTTTAAATTAGAAGTGATCCATATAAAACTTTAAATGGTATATATGTAGGTAGACTGTCGAATATGAGCAAGATACAGCTCTCCAAAAGATTGATTAATAGACAGGAACTGGTGACTCGCTTATAAAATGAGCCTGTGCATGAGAAAACCAACAATTGGGGTTCTGACCAGGTCTGACACAAACTGGGCAGTGCAGTCACAGAAGATAGCTAGAAGCTTGAAATTTCGGATTCAAGAAGAAGAGGAAGTGTACTATCCGTGCAGCGAAAACAAAGGCGCTGATCAGCTTCGCGGTCACCGCGAAGCTGATCTGCGCCTTTGTTTTCGCCTATGCAGATAGATGGTTTTCCCATGCGGCGGCTCAAATCTACAACAGACTTTGGTGCTTGCAACACATGTAGTAGTACAAAGCCACGCCCTGAATGCATCCAAAATTGTAGTCAAATGCCTTAGAAAATCTAGTTTTTGGCTATTTTCAACGATTTATAATTTGGCAGTTTTAATTCTTTAACAATATTATTTTATTGATTGAGAATGGAATCTAGAAACACCCGTAACGTACACTTTAGATTTTTCACTGATAGAGTAAATATATGCATATTCCAGCAGATTCGTTTCCTTCTGAAAGTCTTTGACGGAAATCAAATATTGTGTGAAATACACACAATCAAGTACTAATTAAGTATTAATTATTCTTACGTTTCGAATCGTTCTTAAGGAATTTAAAATCAAATTTTGTGTGAAATAAACACGACAAAGTGGCAAAGTTCATTTTGAAACCCGATTGTTTTCGAAGATGTAACTCAATAAAGTTGTTTTCAATTGCTGCGTAGGATGAGTGAGCATTAACTAGATTTCTGCTACTTTCAATGTGATAGTTAATATTGTGGAATACACGAGGCGCAATAAAATCCTTTGATTAAAAAGTCTGTTTGTGTTTTTTTTCACATTGTTAAACTCTTGAAAACATTACGAGCAACCTTTTTAAACAGTCATCTTTCCTTACACTATTTCTCTCCCGTTTACCCCATATATGACAAATGGACTTACTATACATCATTATCAAATGTTTTTATTTGACTTTCCCTTGAAGACAGAATAACCACAGATGGGACCCCGCATTCTGAGGCGTCACATCTAGGCCTATACTGTTTGTTAAAAGGACGCCAGGTCCATATGAGTTAACAGTGACATAGTTACTATTTTTTAGTTATAGACAAGCATCGTTTTATTTCATACAAGTAACACAGCAAAAATATCAAAACGCCCCCACGATTTTTAGCTGAGTATAGAATCTAGAAACACCCGTGGCGTACAAATATTCGGTACTGCTTTAGCTTTCAGAGTCGTTCGGATTCACTGATAGAGCAAATATATGCATATTCCAGCAGATTCGCTTCCTTCTGAAAGTCTCTGGCGGAAATCAAATTTTATGTGAAATACTCACAATCAAGTTTTAATGTTGACATCGGATTATTACATTCTCATTTTATTCTTCCGTTTCGAATCGTTCTTAAGGAATTTCAAATCAAGTGCTGTGTGAAATAAACACGACAAAGTGGCAAAGTTCATTTTGGAACCCGGTTGTTTTCAAAGATGAAACTCAATAAAGTTGTTTTCAATTGCTGCGTAGGAACAGCATTTACTAGATTTCTGCTACTTTCAATGTGATAGTTAATATTATAGAATACACCAGACGCAATAAAATCCTTTGATTAAAAAGCATGTTTTTTTTTTTTTTTTTTTTTTTTTTTTTTCACATTGTCGAAAATATTCCTAGCAGCCTTGTTGAGACAAAAAGAATCTATGATGGGGTTCAGGCCGAGACGAGGAAAACTCATGCAAGTTTTTAGATTTTTCAAACCTCTTCCGAGGCTCCGCCGAGGATGAGACTCGAATAATCGGAAAACGAGCCTGAGATTTCTTAGTCGAGGCCTCAACACCATCTTGGATTATTTTTTCTGACGTGCACCCATCTCTTAAAACAATTTGACTCTGAATAGACTTCAAGTGCTGTTTAGGCAGCCAGATTGGTTTGCACGCAAATTAACCAGTGAAAAATAGAAATAATTTTGTATTTGCACTCACCTTACATGTTAAATCTGCATCTTGTTATGTGCATAAAAATCTCAGCAAAATTAAATTTTGAGATTTTTTAATCAAAGCAACCGACTACATTTACTCTTGTATATATCTTCCTGAAATTAACACTTACAATGGTATGTTGACTCCCAGCTTATCACCTCCTTATATGGAAGTAAACATGAGGTGTACATTTCTATTAGCCAATATAGAAATAATTAGCATTTTCAGACAGTTAGAAAGTACAAGTACTGGGATAGAAAAATCTCTGAAATGCAAACAAAGGGAAATGTTTGTCTGATGGGTGAGACAAAGTAATCTTTCCCCACATATTTCTCTCCTCAACCATCATTATCAAATTTTAAATCTTTATCTGATATTTATTCGGTTTTCTTTTGAAATTCCTCTTCGGCAAACAGAATAGCCACAGATGGGACGCCGCATTCAACGGCGTCGGCGTCACACCAAGAGGTAATATACTGTTTGCTTATACGATAAGATAATTAAATATCTCGTAAAAAAAGACGCCAGGCCTATATGAGTTATCAGTGACATCATTATTTGTGACAAGATATTTGTGACTAAGCAAAAATTATTTAAACGCCCACAAGGTTTTAAAATTCCGATTTTAGTACATTAATGCATTTTGAAAGACGATGCTAAAGTGTAATGCGTTTTAAGAGATTTCAGACTTATGCGAATCGTAGCATCCAAATCCCTTGTGATAATCTAGACCTATCAGTAGGCAGGGCGAAAACGGGAAAACTCCGAGGAAAAACCCGTGGCACACCCGCAAGCCGGATTTTGGCTTGTCTTGTGTGTCCGGCGTGGGGCTCGAACCCACATCAGACTCAGCGATGAGAAGATCGAATGATTCAGTGCTGTAATGAAATATTAATGCTCTTAAACTCTTAATACGAGGGTCGATGAGACAAGTTATAACTAAGGACAATTAAAGCCTGGTTTCCACGACAATGTTTCTTTGACGAAGATTATTTGTCACAGAAACTTTGGCAATGAGTTTGCGTTCACACACAGCAAAGATTACTTATATTACTTAGCTCACTCACCTTTGTCATTTAGATATTTGACAATGAAACTTCGCTACAGAATTTAATTCACACGAGCATATTTTTTGCAACAAACCTACTTTGTCAAAGACAAATTGTCCGTGGAAACGAGGCCTAATTGTCCTCTAGTTATTTGGTCCAATGTTTGGTCCTGTAAACGCATATCCGGCACCAGGCCCTGTTTTGTCAAGTTAATTTGCTGAACCAATCATCAGGAAAGCATGTCCGTGTAATATATACCCCACTGAACCTCGCTTTTAAAAAATTGGGTATGCAGGGGTATACTTACTTTTCTTATTTTTGCTCCAAAACATAGATTGTGGGTACTCGTTAGAACCGCCTCGCCAAGGCGGTTCTAACGTGTACCCATAATCTATGTTTTGAGCAAAAATAAGAAAAATATCCAAAAATTTTCTTATAAACTTTTCAATTTTTACAGTAGAAAAAAATCTCTGTATGTTGCATGGGCATGTTTTCGTAATGTAAAATATAAAAGTAGATGGTTTGTTCAGAAGCAATGAAAACATTCAAAGGGAGATACAGATAGGGATTTCTGTTTCGGTTCAGTTGGTCGATATCCATATTTTCCATGTTTTCACGAATCATGAGCCTTTGAAGTGTCACATAGAATTTTAAAAGATGTCAGTATAAATGCGTACATGTTTTTATCGCACTGTTTCGAACGTAAAATTAAGAAAATGCCTTTGTTATATTGTGTACCGGCCTGAGTAAACTTCAATTTTTGGGAAGCGGACGGTTGTAAACATACTGTACAAAACAGGTTCAACAATCCGTCATTCATTTTTTCCTCTCTAAACGCGCTTTTGTTGAACCAAATTGTATTTGCAGATTATCTAATAACCAGCAATAACTCTAAATTGCCCATAAGCAATCGCAAATAATTATATAATCTTGTTTAGGAATACGGAATTTTCAGTCCAATAAACGCATAAATAGAGGGAAATGATAATATTAGCAAGTTCGTGCAATTAAGTTAAATTGTGATTTTCAACAGTGGTTGGAAAATGTCATTTTTATATGAGAATTTCTTTAAATGGATACAATTGAATAGTTTATGGGAAGAAGTCTATAGTTTTGCAAAATCGAAAAAAAAAGCGTCAGATTTCTCACAAAGGGGCTAAAATAAAAAGAAGGCGACATTTAGTGTTTCCTTTGAGCATTATACACGACCAGAACGCTCCATTTCTTTTAAAAAACCTAGTAAACAAGCAAATTCAGAGAATTTATGTCCCCCACCTTGATTATTCAAACACACAAATATAAACTGAGAATAATGTACATCCAAACCACATATACTTTCTTCGTGTAAATGCCCAAATAACGACTAAGTTCAAATTGCGAAAAAAAGGTAATAAAAATAATCTCAGGATTATATTCAAACCACATGCACATTTTCATTTGAAGCATGGTCAAGACATATGCAAAAGTTTCGAAAGAATAAAAATAAAACTGTAGGAGTTGCGCACACAAGGTACGCACTGTCCATTCACTTCTATTGTCAAAATGTCCGAAAAATGACTAAATTTAAATTGCAAAAACAAAGTGTCAAAATTAATCTCAGAATAAATCCAAAACACATGCACATCTTCAAAGTATGGCAAATTTCAAAAGAATCTGAATAAAACTGTAGGAGGAGTTGCACACACACGGTGCATACTTCTACAGGGGGTGGACATACGGAAGGACAGAAGGAAGGAAGGACTGAAAGCCGAAAACTATGTCCCCCCGCTTTTTTCGAAAAGGCGGGAGACGATAAATCTAATTCGTTTTCATTATTCGGAAATATATGCACTGATTTCACGTCTAATTTTAAACTTATTTTGTCTTGGCTTTCATTCACGAAAACTTACCCATGCAATATACAGAGATTTTTTCAGCAGTAAAAATTGAAAAGTTTAAAAGAAAATTTTTGGATATTTTTCTTATTTTTGCTCAAAACATAGATTATGGGTACAAGTTAGAACCGCCTCGGCGAGGCGGTTCTAACGAGTACCCACACTCTATGTTTTGGAGCAAAAATAAGAAAACTAGGTTTACCACTGTATACCCCAGTTTTACTTAATAAAAGTGGGGTTTAAGGGGGTATACATTTCACGGACATGTTTTCCTGATGTTTGAATTTGAAGCATTAAAACTTTATGTGTATATAGTACATGTACATGTATATTGGTAGTCAGTCGTTTTCCTTATAACTTTATAAGGTGTATAAATTAACATGTTTTATTCTGATGATCCCGACTTTTTGTACTGGTGCATCAGATGCTTGACAAGGAAATGCTGAAGACTCGGTAGGCTTGGCCCATGTGATTAATACTAATATGCCTGTTTGCTAAAGAAACATGCTTGTTGTTTAGGCATCGTTAGGAAATTTCTAAATGTAAGGGTCGATCCAGTACTTCCTCTACGGTCCTCTGAACCGTATGAACCAGTTGCACGAAGCTCAAGAGCACATTCACGGTTGCAATGTACATGTATTAGATCTATATATCTTCATTTTTAACAATGTCACAAGTATAAGCTTTTACAAAAAGCTTGGTCTACGCTTCGCATATATAAACTTGAATGTCAAAGAATCTGACCGTACTCCCATTTCATCGTGGTTCATGTGACTGAACAGAAATAAAACGCTGCGCGGTCAAAGCATTCATACACTCCCGCCCGCGTAATTGTACTCATTGAATGCGCGTAACATACGTGAGTAATACTCGCGTAATACGCACCTCTTTCATACGCGTATGTGTCAACAGCCAGTCAAAATTCAATTTTTCTTACGCGTATGAAAGGCGTAATGCGCGTACATTACGCGTTATGACTTTGACCAATGAGCGGTGAAATAGAAAAGCAAGTCATTTTTAGTATATACGCGTATATATACGTATTGTTCTAACCAATTGAGAGTAAAAGTCTTACGTAAAAATATACGCGTAATGAATGAGCCAATAATCTTGAGATTGTATGGTTAAACCAAAATCCCGGATTTCACTTTAGACCAAAACAATATTTAATCATTTTCATACTAAGACCTGCAGTAGTAACGGCCTCGAATACTTCATAAATACAAAATAACATGTACCAGATCGCCCCCGTGAGAAATATTTTATTTTTAAAAGCTTCATCCCTAGATCGGTTCCTGATCGGACACCGAGTTTCTGTTATATTTGCTTGCGGTTTTATTTCGAAGAAGAAAACACCCAAGTTCTGTTGAATAATATTTGGATATCAATACGAAAGAAACGTGGGAGGAAAACGAGCGAAAATCAAACATGCATTATACCGTACCGTGCCTTTAAAAACAGAGAGGAACTCTACAACAATGAATAAATTGAACAGAACTGAACATGGCTACCTACACTTTACTTAGTGTCTTACTTATCTGTACACTTGTCTTCCCGAGACGCTTTTAAAAAGTCTAAAATAATGTTCCTCACTTCGACGTTCATGTTGATTTTTTCGCCATCTTCGGTACAATGAATTTCCGATTCATTTTGAACGAAATCTAACTCACTCGTTAACACGTTTTCGTAGGGTCACAGACACATAAAATAATTTGACAATAACTTGAATAAGGTCATGCCATTTTCACGATCACGATATACATGTATCAATAAAATCCATTAAACTTGCACAGTCTTTAGTTTCGATGGAATAATAAAATCAACCGTTAGGTACTTTAGCTTTTAAACTCCTTGTCATTAGGCGTATGATACGCGTAAATACGCGTAAACGTATTGCCAGTTTGATTGGCCGATACTTCATACGCGTAATGACTGAACCTTACGCGCATCGACGCATTTATCTCTGCTTATGAATATTAATGAGAAATGTTACGCGTAAATGCGCGCATGTTACGCGTAAATGTGCGCAATTGGCCTTACGCACGTAATACTCACGTAATACTCGCGTAATACGCGTAAATGGAGTACAATTACGCGGGCGGGAGTGTACCTGACAATCGACCGTCACAGTACTGTCGGTTCATTTCATTCCGTTGTGGCTTGGATAGAATGTAATTGGCTACACGGCAGGTGAAGTGCAGTCAAAGCATTCAGGCCTGACCTTATAGCGTCACAATACCGTCGGTTCATTTCATTCCGATGTTGCTTAAATAGAATGCAGTCATGCACCAGTTTCACGAATTTAACAATTTGTCCCATTTTTGATACCTACTGCACCATTGGTACAAATGTTACCAAATAAAGGGAGGTTTGCCTGGGTGTTTTGGGTGTTTCACGGTCCTTGAATCCTACTAACACGATGGTCAAGCCACTAGACTAAAACGTGCAGCTGCAGTTGTAGAGAGGTGTACGAGTTGTCTTGTAATTTAATTAAAAGTAGGTCAATCTCAAACTTTAGAGTAGTCTGCGCGTAGACAATAAGAAAGCTGACATATTTTCTTGAATGTGAAATCAATCTGTAGACAAATTAGTCGCGGCATGTATTTCTTGTGGCAAAAAGATGAAACCGTCGGTCATGTATCACAAAGAATCGAAAGTTTTAACGGCATCTAGCCATTATCTGTGGTAGTACAGTCCGATCAGGCTTTGTGAACGACGTCATGTTTCCGAAAAACGCGGCTCAATTTCATAGACACAACGTCATGTTTTCGAATCTTGCGGCTAAAATTGGCTTATTAGATTTCCCGCCTTTTACATAGCATCATGAAAACATGTCCGTGTAATGTATACCCCCTTGAACCCCACTCTTATATATCAAAACTGGGGTATGCAGGGGTATACCTATTTTTCTTATTTTTGCTCCAAAACATAGATTGTGGGTACTCGTTAGAACCGCCTCGGCGAGGCGGTTCTAACGCGTACCCACAATCTCTGTTTTGAGCAAAAATAAGAAAAATGCCAAAAAATTTCATCTAATTTTTTTTAATTTTTTAAGCTTAAAAATTCTCTGTATATTGCATGGGCATGTTTTCGTAATGGACTAGAAGCTGTTTTCCCGTCTTTCCCTGGAACGTGTCAGGTTTCCAGACAAAAAAGCTGTTATATTCTCAGACATATGAGCCGCCTCGTGGGAAAACCAACAATGTGGTTTCCGAACAGGCCCGACACAAATCGACCTGTACAGTCGCAGAAAAGAGCTAGAAGCTTGAAATTTTGGAATTTAGTAGAGAAGGAATTGTACTATCCGAGTAGCGAAAACAAAGGCGCTGATCAGCTTCGCGGTTACCGCGAAGCTGATCTGCGTCTTTGTTTTCGCATATGCAGATTGTTGGTTTTCTCATTTGAGCCTATGCATGAGAAAACCAACATTTTGGGTTTCCGACCAGGTCCGACACAAACTGGGCTGTACAGTCACAGAAAATGGTTAGAGCCTGGAAATTTTGGATTTAGAAACTAGAGGAAACAAAGGCATTGATCAAAGGGGGCTCTTAAGAAAGATGAAAATAGACAATTATTTTTGAAAATCTCAAAACATTGAAAATAGAGGAAGACACATGAAGTAAACCCGACATCTACGTTTTGTTACGTTAAGTGTGTTGAGCCTTTGCACGAGCGAACCAACAATCTGCTTATGCGAAAACAAGGACGCAGAACAGCTGTGCAGTAAGTAATTGTACAGCTGATCACCGTCTTTGTTTTGCTACAGCATATAGTACAATTATTCTTATATCAGAAATTTCAAGTTTCTAACCTATATCTTTTACTTTACATGCCAGTTTGTGTAGGACCTGGTCGAGAACCCAAATGGTTGGTTTTCTCATGCATAGGCTCAATTATGATTCCTTCTAAATCTGTTCTCCGAAAACAAATGGAGAAACAATAATACTAACTTATTAAGATTATGGCAAAGGAAATATAAGGCGTACCGCACAGAACAATCAGTAATCCCACTTTTAACAATCGAGCACGCGAGAACACACACACACGCACACACACACACAAACACACACACACACACACACACACACACACACACACACACAGAGAGAGAGAGAGAGAGAGAGAGAGAGAGAGAGAGAGAGAGAGAGAGAGAGAGAGAGGTTCACGCTGGTGAAGATCGGCGTGTGTAACGATCATGAATGCAATTATACGCAATTGACTGCACAGGAGCGATCAAAGTGGCGAGGTCTCATCAACAAAGGAGCAGCTCTCCATGAAAAAAAAAGGATCTGTGAAGCTGAAAGAAAGCGCAGATAATGCAAAGCCAATACCAATGAGCCACACGAATTTGTCTAGTCAGCCATCAAAGAACTCACCAACACACACGAACCTATTTAAGAAATAATGATGGTCTTTCTCATTAGCGAGAGACGAACGACAATACACCCTTGGAACCCATCATTCTTAACAAGGCAGTAATAAATTCTTTCTTCAAGGTAAAACGAAAATGTCAAAGCAAAGATAATTAAAATGAAAATATTAGTTATCAATGGACTCCTTATATATAAATCGATCAATGTACCGACTATGACCGTCATCTTTTCTCTTCATGTTAATCACGTCCAGAATTGGGTCTCCCCTCAGGCCTCTAGCTCGGAGTGACAAATACCTGTCACCTGCCCAACCTGTCAGGGTTAAAACCCCGAATCGGTTTCTTTTCGTTATTTTCACAGGATTGAAAGAGTAAAAATCGTCTAAAGCCTTTTTTGTATCACCCACAAGCTTGAAATTATTTCTAACTGGTCCGCCTCCATAAACCTGCTTAGCCACAGAAATCAGGCGCATTAGCGCGGACTTGGCACCGTCTACCGTTCTTTTATTGTACGGCGTTGCTCCATGAGCTCCATGAACAATGAATACATCAGGAAAATTGAGGTAACTGGCCTTTTCTGTGCTTAGGCCTCCTGTTGTGTCCACCTGTGTGATTGCAACGTTTGTAGAAAGCATGAGAAGGATGAACAGTATAACAGCCCGGCCCATTCCCAATCTGCAACAAAAAGCATTGTAATATTTCGCTTAAATCATGACCCTCAAAATAAAACTTGATTTGGGACATGGCTGCCAATTTCAAATGAGCCGCATCGTGAGAAAACGGGATTATTGCCTATGCGAAAACAAAGGCGTAGATCAGCTTCGCGGTAACCGCGAAGCTGATCAGCGCCTTTGTTTTCGCTACTCGGATAGTACAATTCCTTCTCTACTTAAATCCGAAATTTCAAGCTTCTAGCTCTTTTCTGAGCTTGTACAGGCCGGTTTGTGTCAGACCTGGTCGGAAACCCAAATTGTTGGTTTTTCTCATGCACAGGCTCATATTCTCTCAAGAAAAGGCAAACGTTAGTAATGATCAGGAAAGCCCCACTTCAAAAAACCGAGGTGGGAAAAACATATCGTACGCCGGGTGAGCAGCTCTTTCCCAATATGTGGCCACTTAGTTACCCGGACTTAACTAAAAAAATGAAAACATGCATAAAATGTGCAAACAGCACAAAAATGCATGCCAAAAGATAAAACAGAACCACAAAAAGATGTATCGCCTTGGAACTAATAAAACTGTCAGTAATATGCTTGTAATTGGAGGAAGATAGATAGGGGCTTAGATAGATTTTACAGGTAGCTAACCCCACCCTCAGCTTCGGCAGTGGTTCATAACATTTTAGATAATTATTTTAATGCGCCAAACTTCACCTTTAGCTTCTGCAATGGCTCAATATACATATTTATAAACATGAAATACGGAAATTTATGTTTGGAAATATAATGCACACTAATATTAAATGTGCATAACCAAAAAATAGATAACAGGAACAGGCAATCATTGACATCATTTTCTTCTTTCTTAAAATTTTGCTATGCAAGTTATTTCTTCCACTTTGTTTTCGATATGAGATTTTTTTTTTTTTTTTTTTTTTTTTTTTTTTTTTTTTTTAATCATTATGCGATAGAATCGATTTTATATCTAGATTAAATTAACATAAATGAGTGATTTTTATCACCCTCAGTTTTCTTCTATTTTATCGTAAAATAAGTAGATGTATGCCACTTTTACGCGGAAGCTTTTATGTTGAATACCACCTGCATAATTATGCAGAGAAATATCAATTTCGAGTCAAACGTTTTTCCTTGCAACATAATATAGAGTCAACCTAACCTGTAATAAGCGGATATACTCTTGGTTTTTTTTTTTTTTCTGTTACATTTCAGATCTATTTTTTCTTCACGAAGTGAAACGCGGGTTCGAAACAACCATCAATGTAAATATGTAAATTTTATTATAGTTTTTATCCACAGCTGTGCCAATACAAAAGTAGAAAAAACAAAATGAGCAAAATAATGGAGAGTTGTCTGAACCTTTTGAGGTAACGAAGAGGATCAAACAGGGCTGTGTTAATATGCATCAGGAAAACATGTCCATGAAATGTTTACCCCCGTAAACCCCACTTTTATATAGCAAAACTGGGGTTTGCAGGGGTATACCTATTTTTCTTATTTTTGCTCCAAAACATAGATTGTGGGTACTCGTTAGAACCGCCTCGCCGATGCGGTTCTAACGTGTACCCACAATCTATGTTTTGAGCAAAAATAAGAAAAATATCAAAATTTTTCAGCTGAAAATTTTAAAGCTCAAAAAATCTCTGTTTATTGCATGGGCAATTTTTCGTAATGGGTACCAACACTGTCCAGCATGATGTTTTCGGCCATGCTCATGGATGCTTTTCAGGACAATGACACTGGTTTTCCAATCAAGTACCGTTATGTTAGCAATATATTCAACCTTAGAAGGTTGCAAGCCAAAACTAAGGTGCAGACTGATGTGCTTGATGAGCTCCTCTATGCAAATAATATGGATAAGCCATGGATCAAGTCTTACAGTCATGTGATAACTATGATCTCACAATCAGCACAAAAACGACAGAGGTTGTACACCAACCAGCACCTGGAAACCGTACAATGAACCAACCATCACTGTCAATGTACAAACACTGAAAGTTGTTAATAAATTCACATACCTGGAAAGCATTCTCTCCAAAGCAGTGCACATTGATGATGGGGTCACTGCCAGAATTGCAAAAAAAAAAAAAAAAAAAAAAAAAAAAAAAAAAAAAAAAAAAAAAACTGCTAAAATCAAGTGACAAGACAAAGTCCTGGAGAAAGCAGGGATGCAAAGCATGCATATTGTCTTAAAGCTAGCACAGCTAAGGTGGACTGGCCATATTATAAGACTTCCAAAGTCTTCTATGGAGAACTACAGGAGGGAAAGCGCTCTCAAGGTGGTCAGAAGAAACGCTACAAGGACACCCTCAAAGCCTCTCTGAAGGATTTCGACATACCAATGGGGTCTTGGAGCGCACAGGAGCGATCAGGAGCAGCTCTCTATGAAAAAAAAAAAAAAAAAAAAAAAAAAAAAAAAAAAAACAGAATCTGTGACGCTGAAAGAAAGCGCAGAGAACGCAAAGCCAATACCAATAGGCCACTAGCTGATTCTATGACAATGACTTGCTCTACTTGCAACGGACAGTTAAGAGCTAGAATTGGCCTTGTCAGCCATCAAAACACCAACACACACAACCTTTCCAAGAAATGAGCCGTCTCGTGGGAAAACCAACAATGTGGTTTCCGACAAGGTCCGACACAAACCAGGCTGTACAGTCATACAAAAGAGCTAGAAGCTTGAAATTTCGGATTTAAGTAGAAGTCGAACTGTACTGTCTGAGTAGTGAAAACAAAGGCGCTGATCAGCTTCGCAGTTACTGCGAAGCTGATCTGCGCCTTTGTTTTCGCCTATGCAGATTGTTGGTTTTCCCATGTGGCGGCTCAAATAATGGTGATCAAATAATGTGAGAGACAAACGACCAGATTTACCATAGCTATTACATTTGGTGCAATTTACACACTATGGTTCCGTGTACATAATATCCACGGTTGTGCCAAAACAAAATAAAACAAGTTATAGATAATTAATAGATTTTTTGCTTCAAGTGCAGGGTTTTGGAAATTAATCCACACTTTAAATGACCTTTTATCATGACGGGGCTCGTAGGGTCATGGTGAAAGATCACTCAGAGAGAGAGAGAGAGAGAGAGAGAGAGAGAGAGAGAGAGAGAGAGAACAAGGAGACTTTGTTTCAATATAATAATGCATCAAATATTGGATAAATGCTGTAATATTCAATCAGTAGCCAGAGTCTACGAACTTAAATCCCAACCCTCGTACATGTATTAAATTAATAAAATACCTACCCCCACTGAATAGTACCTGGTTCACAGATCATTTAATTTTTTTCCCCAACATATTTTTTTTTATTCTGAATGTATCACTTCTTGAATTTGATACATGTGTATGTCGTTTTACGATACAGCATTTGAGCCGCGTCGTGAGAGAACGTGATTATTGCCTAATGCGAAAACAAAGGCGCTGATCAGCTGTTCAGTGACTGCACAGCTGATCAGTGTATTTGTTTTCACTACACGAATAGTACAATTCGTCTTACTCATATCCAGAATTTCCAGCTTCTAGCCATCTTCTGTAGATGCACATGTCAATTTGTGTCAGACCGGTTTTCTCATGACGCGGCTCATATGATATGAGCCGCCCCATGGGAAAACAAACAATTTGCATATGCGAAAACAAAGGCGCAGATCAGCTTCGCGGTTACCGCGAAGCTGATCAGTGCCTTTGTTTTCGCTACATGCATAGTAAAATTCCTCCTCTACTAAATTCCAAACTTTCAAGCTTCTAGCCTGCTTCTGTAGCTATTCAGGCCGGTTTGTGTCAGACCTGTTCCGAAACCACATTGTTGGTTTTCCCACGAGGCGGCTCATATACTGACCGAGTTTTTGACTGACTTTCAAATCGTCACCAGTGCGTTGTTGCAACCAGAAATGTAACAATGTAACAATTGTTACATTTTGGGCAGTTTGTTACATTTCGGACCGACAACGACGACCAGAAATGTAACAATCATGTAACATTTTTTGTTACATTTTGGGTCGATGGAGTACCTATAGACCCAAAATGTAACAAGGTAACAACAGTTACATTTTGGGCAGTTTGTCGCTGTCGGTCCAAAATGTAACGAAAATATTTTTTACAAAATGGGATATTCTAGCTGTCTACAACCCATTTTGTAATAAATAAACAGTTTTAGTCGTATATGATTGACTGTAGACGTACTTATAAATGATCATTAACATGCATAAATACGCAAAAATGATGTTCATTTCGAGTAGGGGAAAGTTTGTTGTAGTTGTCTTATTGGCTCACCAGTTCAGCATGCTCCGGTATCGATATGGCTTCCGTCGTCCTTTAAGAACTCCAGGCCAGACTCGATGTCACAGAAGAAAGCTCGTACTCCTTTTCCAAGTCCTGATGTACCCCGCAGCCAGCAAAGAAGCTACTTTTCTTTTCAAAACTTTACAAAGGAAAAGGGTTAGGAAACGCTAGTAGTTTGGAAGAGAAAGTTTAGATTTTGTTACATTGTTACATTTTGGGTCGTATATGGAAAACCTAAGTTGTAAAAATGTAACAACACGAATGTCTTGAATGAGAACAAGAAAAATATAATATGAAGTTCATATTATATATGGCGTTGCTACATGCAAAATGAATTATCTCCATCATATTACTAGAAAGTTTTTAGAAACGAAGGCAGATTTGACATAGTTTATAACCCAGAAAGTAGTGGCTTCTCACTATGACAAAATAATTTGACTGGAAAGTTAAATAAGCCATCATTTAACTAAAGTAAACCAAACAAAACTGGAAAAGCAGTCACTATTTGATCCAACGATGACTTTAACCCATTTTGTGGCGATGTCAAATTTTGTTTCTTAGGCATTTCTAAGATATTACTGTGGGAAACGTTGTAACAAATTGGAATAAGACTTCGATTGAAAGTTGGTTAATATATTCCGTGAGGTTTAGAGGAGACTTTCATTTATCATGTACAAAGAAAATTGACAAAGCCGACTGACGCCATGACATGCCAATCCTTTTAGCTTTTGAGTTGGCATATGTGTTGGACTGATTTCCCTCCTGGTGCACCCCCTAGTGAAGTATTGTCAATTTGGCGAGTCACTGGTAAACCATTCAGATTCAGATGCAAACTTCTGTGGTGCTTCTTTTTGTTTTATGTCTTGGTGTTTAATACTTTTGTGCTGTTGGCGCTTTATGTATGTTTTTCATATTTTTAGTTAACTGATTGGCCGCCTATTGGGAAAATAGCTGCTCATTCGGCTTACGAAATGTTTTCATGGTATAAGTAGCTGATTGTTAGCTTGGTTTTTTCCCACTTCGGGTTTTTGGAGTGGGATTCTTTTTCTGATTGTGCCTTTTCCTGATCTTTGCCTACTTGTACCTTTTTTAAATTACTGTATGTGTTCTGTGAAGAACGTTATGATATGTAATCAGATTTTTAGAGTTCAATATCACAGACATTGCCGGTTTTCATAAGAAAATGACTCAGTATCCATTTATCATTTACTTAAACTGAGCATTTCAGCATTTCACTATTTTCTTTTGTACTGGACATTAATGTGTAGACCAAGAATAGCCGCATTGTCTGAAGCATTCTCAATTTCTCATCATACACTCTTACTGTTTCAGTTATGTTTGCAGTCCATCTCAATTCATATTTTTTCACCATTTACTAAAACTGTCATGGTTTTTGGTATACTTGTCATTTTCAAGCCAATGAGCTCAACAAATTTTGAAAATTATCATCAAAAACCATGAATGACAAAGTAATTTCTTTCAGTCATCTTTTCCAAGGAATATCTCTGCATTTAGCACTGCCTGTGTTGATGAGCTGGTGGTTGAAGGAACTGGCCTAATTGGAGACTGGCAGGTTCTCTGAAACGAAAGGGTCAATTGTCTAGTAAATGATAACCTGAGGTCTGGTATATACATGTATAACAATATTAAAACATGTATGAATACTATAAATGGTCAAATGCATGTATAAAAATGCAAGGTGCTGACAGATAAATTCTTGGGATCCTTTTTTGTTGTTGTTGTTGTTGGTCAGACTCATGCAGCATATTCTGTCAATTTGCTAATTTTGTGCATGATTTTCCCTCTCAATGACATTTTCTTCAGTTTTCCCAAACCAAATGCCCAGGGAACCTAGAGTTCACTATTGCCTCAAGTACTAGGTCAATGACAGTGAAAGTCGTAATTTATAAGCATAGATTGTTTCCGCCTGCAACATCCCAAGGTCTGTTGAAACTGGTGCATTAGCTCTGGAGTAGAAGATTTTAGATACTTCTGTGGTGGTTCTTTTTGTTTTATGTAAAATGTTTGGTGCTGTTGGCACCTTATGTATGTTCATGAATATTTTTAGTTAAGGTAACTGAGTGGCCACCTATTGGGAAAATAGCTGCTCATTTGGCTTACAATACTTTACCGGTCCCCCATGGTAAACAGCTAAGGTCCATTCTATCCTATAAACCCTCCAGTTCACAGGTTAGCTTCCCATAGGCAGGTTACTAGTGTTTAATGCAAATTTCTTTCACAACAGACAAATGTTACATTTGTTTGAGCAGAAGAGGAAGAATATTTTCATGAGCAAATCTACATACCAATAAAAGATTTGCTGACTTAGGGCTGTTCTTGGGTTCACCTCAGTGCTAATCAAACATATTACCATGAAGTTGCAACATTATAATTGCAGGAAGCAGAAAAAATGTTCTCCAGCCTGAAATTAAAAAGTTACTAATTTTGAGTGTCTATCCATTGGACTTTCTAACTTTTGACCCAGGCTCAAAATTATCTGTACATGGCATTTACAGCATTTGTATTGACACTCTTCTAATCAAATTAGGAATCAATATGATTTTAAACAGGTTTTTACAAATTTTCAGTTGAGATTAAAAGCTGAGTTATTATATGATATTAGTTTTGGCCTGACATCGCAGCTACATCCTGTCTGATATACCAGCAACACCCCTTGTGAAAAATATTTAAAGGTGCTTTAGAGGCACTTTTAGCCTTTATTTGATAACCATTTTCAGATACATTGGCAGTTTGGTGAATTATATTTGTCAGTAACTATTTCTGAAGAAGGTGAAATACAAAAGGTGGTTTCCAAACATTTTATATTACTATACTGATTGTTCAAAGGCCATACTTCTGTTGTGGTTCTAATTGTTTATGGTTATTGGTTCACATTATGTGCTGTTTGCTCTTTATGCAACAGTTTTCATATTTTTAGTTAAGTTCAATTTGCTGAGTGACCACCTTGGAAGCAGCTGCTCATTCGCTTACCATATGCTCTCTTGGTACAAGTACCTGATTGTCAATTTAGTTTTTTCCCATTTGGGTGGGAATTTCTTTCCAGTTGTGCCATTTCATGACCATTGCCCACTTTTGCCTCTTTATAAAAAGAATCTGATATAGAACTTAAACTTGTTGCTCTATATTTCACCAATAAATAAACTTCATGACCATCTTCACTTTCCAACATGCTCTTACCCATTTACTACATCTGTGCCACCCATCAAACAAATTCCTTCATGTGTTCATGTCAGATAGTAAACTGTCTACAGACTCTGTATGACTGATTGACCTGAAAAAAAAAGAGAACTAGAAATGCGTGTTTGTAAAACACCATGCCCCCAACTGTATGCTTGTCCCTAAACTGGCACTTTGTATGATTCATTTATTTCATATGAATGAAGCAAAATTTGATTTCCTGAAGAAGTTGTTCGGACCAGAAACAGAATGTAAGCTTTTTGCAGACAATTTAGAAATGGAGTAAAAAATCAAAAAAGGAGTAATTTTGTCAAAATTTGGCTGAAGTCCTCAAAAGTTTACCAGGTGAGCTTCTCAGCATCAACCAGTATACCAAATATGAAGACTCTAGCTCAAGTACTTTTTTGAGATATCTTGCACACAAGATTTTCAAATTTTGTTTTCAAAGGGACATAACTCCAAAAAGGGGCATAACTTAGACATGAAAAAATATGGGTCAAATATTTTTTCATGAGGAATTTGTATATGAAATTTCATAACCCATCATTCACCATTCAAAAGTTTCAAGTTGACCGACAAGTGGAAAAAAAAATCAATGAAATTTTCAAAATTGCATAATTTTGTCAAAATTTGACAGAAAGTGCTAAAAAATTATTCACGTCATCTACTCCTCAGCCCCAATCAGTGTACTAAATATGATGGCTCTAGCTTTAATACCTTTTGACATTTCTTGCACAATTGATTTTCAAATTTTGTTTTCAAAGGGACATAACTCCTAAAAGGGGCATGACTTAGACATGAAAAAATATGGGTTGAATATTTTTCATGAGGAATATACATTTGTAATTTCAAAATCTTAATATTCACCATTAAAAAGTTCCAAATATCACTGAAAAGTGGAATAAATCAATGACATTTTCAAAATTGCATAATTTTGTCAAAATTTTAAAGAAAGTTCTCAAAAGCTAATCAGGTCATCTACTCCTTGGCCCCAACCAGTGTACCAAATTTGATGGCTTTGTAGAACTCCGTTCCTTAATGCTTCATGCCAAGTTTCAAAATCATAGGCCTTCTGGTTCTGAAGAAGAAGATTTTTAAACGTTTTTGCTATTTATAGCCATGGCGGCCATCTTGGTCATGTGACCTTGACCATTCATACAAACTTTCATTCCCTCTTCCTAAGGATGCTCCACAAAAAGTTTGGCTTTGATTGGCCTAGTGGTTTCAGCCTCGGGGAAAAGCCGGGACTCTACTTTTGGTCCAGCAAATGCCTGCTAAAATCCCCACCCCATGCCAGGACTTCTCATTGGCAAAACCACCACTGTTTTCCCCCCGTTTCCTTTTTCTCAGCCCTTTTTGACTATATAAAGCAAACCCTGCAAATATCTTCCCCGCACTGCCATGGCAAAATTTTGGTCTAAGCCCCGCTCATTTTTACAGCTATCTGTGTCTTACCAGTGCCAAAAACATCTAGTATCACCGTTTTTATAGGGTGAACCAACATCATAAGGCCTAAAAAAAAATAGCTGTCTTTCCGCTTACAGTCTGAAAAAAATTAGGGTAGGTAGGTAGGAAAATCTTTTTATTTTCATTTTAATTTTTACGCAAAAAAATCCAGGGTAGGTAGGTAAATGTAATTTTTTTATACGCAGTTTTTATTGAAAAAGGTCAAAATGGTCAATGGCGCGCAAAGGTATGAGGTCTACGTTCTTTAGCCATGTGAACCCATCAATGTCAAAGACTGGCAACATATTTTATAATAAGATTCAGTCTCCTTGCCTCAAATGCGGTTGATAAACTTTCAGTCTCATCTTGTTCATAGACCACTATCTGAGAGCAGGGTGGCCTAGTGGTAGAGCTTGCTGAACTGTAAAGTACTGTGTTGGAAGCCCACCAGCACTGGGTCTTGTCCTCCAGAAAGAAACCTTCTCTCAGATATGCATCCCAACAATGGCAACATGACCTAAATAAAGTTGACTGCGATGCAAAACCCCAATACAAACAATTTAGGGGATGGTATAATCTGACATATTTCACACAACAATACTCTTATTGCAAGCAACTTAGCAGGAAAGGCCAGTATTGACAAAATAATAAGAAATAAACAGCTTTATTTTCAAAACGAAATCTGAAGAACACAAACCATCAACATGTACGATAAAAAGACTACTCCCGAATTCAAAACTATAACTGTAACTGCATATCTGCATACCTGAGGTGATGATCAGAAATTGATCGACTCAGTATCAGAAGAAGATATATCTGTTCCGGGTCACCTCAGCCCATTGTACAACTGCAACTGAACCAACGAAAATGCCAAATGCAGGGACTCCCTTTATAAGGGATTACTGAATCTGAATACATGTAGTTTACTGGTGACACGCCAAATGACATCATTTCACCAGGGATTTGGATGGGGGAGTATTTAGTCCCTAGAACGCACAACTGAAGAATTCTCTGAAAGCAACACCTGTTTATTCTGATTGTATTATCCTCCAACTGCTAGGAGGTCTCTGCTATCCCCGAGTTACGGTATGATTACCATCACAAGTCTCCGATGATAGAACTACATTACCCGCCACTTACTATCATCTTAACATATTTACAGTATGCCATACTCTATCATTGAAGTCATTTTATTTTGCGGGGGAGGTAGGAGTAGGTGGAGAGAAGCCAGTGTTCGCCTTATAAATGCTGAGCGCATTTTAGCAAGATAGCCACTGGTACCATTTTTTAACGTCTTTGGAATGACTCGGCCTTGGATCGAACCCACAGCCTCCCGCTTCTGCAGCGGACCCTGTAACCATTACGTTATCGAGACCGGTATATCATATTGCAGAAAGACAGGTTAGATCCAGATGAGAAAAGTTTGTTTAATTAAGAACACTTTGAAGTGTTGTGACATGCCTTCGGTATATTCACTTTTATAACAAGACATTTTCACAGTGGAATAAACTCCTGAATGGCTCAACTCGTATGCCAGTTGAAGACGCATGAAGTCAGTGTGAGTGTGTGTGGGTACAGATTTTGTCCGTAAGTCATGTCTGAAGACTATTCACAGCACAGTCTTCAGCCTCGTCACAGTATGTCCTTGTGAGCAGTTTGTTCTGGAAAATTGTAATGGGGCCTCAATTTATAGACTCAATACGAAGGACTCGAGAAACCCGGGATCGTATCCACAATCTCTGGTTTACAAGGCAAATGGCTTAACCAAAGCGCCACGGTGGCTTCTAAATGACACCAAATTCTACGTCATTTCGACGGAGTCTCGCTAAATAATCGGGGGAACTCTTCGATACAACAGAATAGACACTGAAACTATCAGAGACATATCAGAAAAACCAACAAAACCCACGACACGAAATGCTTGGGTCGGGCTACAGAAAATGCTGGGTCGGATGTCGTAATTTTTATTTTTTTATTTTAACCATAAAAATAGCAGAGTCGGCGGGTTGAGACAGGGTCGGTCGGGTTAGCGGAAACACAGCTATTACTTTTTTACGCCTAACTCAGTTAAACTGATGCGTTAGGCTATTAAATGAACATATAAACACTTTGAAAAAACACAGGCATGCATCTCGAGAAAAATCTGTAAGCCAAACAATGCATCTTAGCCCAAGTTCTATTGTCCCAGGATGCCAAATAAAAAAATGTTCATACAATGACAATGCAAAACAGTGCAGAGAAGTAAGCATTTTCGAAAAGTTTTAACTTGTCATTCGTTTTGTTCGACTTCACTGACACTGTTAAATAAACTGATCATCGAGCAGATTGTGAGATAGAAACTTACAAATATCAGCTTCTTCAAGCATCATTATGCTTCAAGCTGACATAAAATGTATGATATTCCATAAAAAGAGCTACTCGGCCTTGTGTTATTTCCGGTCAAAATGAAAGTAGAAAACGAACCACATCGGAGCGATTTTTAACAAAATTACAAACAGGTTTTCTGCCTGTTAAAACACACCTTTAACCAAGGCTGAGGTAGTGACCTAAAGTAGTGAATGAAAAATAAATGGGCCAATTAAGAAAATTAGCCAGATACTGATTTCACTTCTTTCGACCACTCTATTGACGTATTGTCAATTTAGCGTATCAACAGTAAACCATTCAGATTCAGCATAAACTGTATAATGTGGTAAATTTGTTAGATTGAATTGACATCGAAGAAAACTTAGTTAATCATAATGTCATTACAAGCCAGTCTGAATAAAATCGGAAATCATGTTGTTACATTATAGTGCAGGTCACAGCAGCTTGACACACATTCTTCACGTCAGTTGTGCATTTGATTGGTCGACAGAGCCACACCTCCAAATCGACGGCATTTGATTGGTCTACAGAGCCGTAGGTGATTTAAAGAAACCAGGTCAAACACAAATCGAGACCCAAATCTAACGTTTTATACCCTCGTTTGCGAAAAACTCACTAAACATGCAAAGAAAAATTTACTCACCGCACGTCAGTCCAATAAACACACAAATTCGCCAATTAAAAGCACGAAATTTCCGTCGAGGATAAGCTTTGGAATCACCGACTCGAGAAAACAAAATGGCGACGTAAGTCAAGCTTGTCATGGATCAAAAACCCAACTGATTGGTTCCCCGCAGCAGGTATTGAAACCCATTGTAAAATTATTGAAACGAGTACCAGAGGGCTCTCTATGGCGTAATTTTGGACTGATCCATTTAAAAGGGGACCGCAGGTTATTTTAACTGTATTTCAATACATCAAATAACGAATTCATAGTGACTAACCATAATAACATTCTACAAAATAACAATATAAAGCTGCTCCGACATTTTAGTTCTCTATCTTCTTCGAATTTTATTAAAATAAACAGCTAGTCAAATCTAAACACCCACCAAGAAGATACCAATCGAATTTTGATTATAAGATTAGGCACTATAAGACTAATTCTTTAAATAATTATTCTATTAATTAATCTAGAGAATTATTTATATTTTGAATAATTATAACAGTAATAATTAACGCCTAGAAAAATGATATAATAATTCATTCTTTCATCAGTTTTGGATATAACTGGAAAAGTTTCGACATGCGATGGTAGGGGATAGTACTCGTTGGGAAGTCATTTTCTAAGTTTTAATTCAAAACATTAAGTCTTAATATCATAGTTTGTTGAAAATGTGGATTGAGTGAAGAAATTGAAAGATGAACGTGTTTCTCTTCATCGTCTTTGACGGATAATAGATGCTAAAGTGTTTGTTTAAATATTCATTTTTGTTTTCAAAAATATGCCACTTATCGGCCCAAAATGTAACAAAATTTTTGTTACATGATTGTTACATTTCTGGTCGACGTTGTCGGCCCAAAATGTAACAAACTGCCCAAAATGTAACACTTGTTACATTGTTACATTTCTGGTTGCAACAGTGCGTATCCAGCACGTATTTGAATATATATATATATATATATATATATATATATATATATATATATATATATATATATATATATATATATATATATATATACATGTATATGTATGTAAAAAAAAGTTTGAATCTCTTCTTGTTTTTGCTCAAACCATACATATTATATAAAAGGTGCATTCTATCGAGTACCCACAATATGTACTAGTATATGTTGTGAAGTAAACTTTAGAAACAATATATTCATGTACCCCAGATTTACTATATATATATAAAGCGGATTGTAAGGGGTATTCATTACATTGACACGTTATCCTGTTGACAAGACAACAACATAAGAGCCTGTGCGTGACAAAACCAACAATTTGGGTTCCGGCCAGGTCTGACACAAACCGGCCTGAACAGTCACGCCTGGGCGAGGTGGTTCTAACGTGTACCCCCAATCTATGTTTTGAGCAAAAATTAGAAAAATATTACTTTTTTTTTTCAGATGATTTTTTTTTAATTTTTAAAATAAATCTCTGTTTATTGCATGGGCAAGTTTTCGTAATGCGATGTACATGTACTAGTTTAGACATTACCCACATCTCGTAGATACTGACTAACCCCGCTTAACTTTCTCCCTCTGCGCCTCTGTAAGCCAGCCCAGAATGAGCATGAACAGCTGCAAACGCTTTGAACGAAGTGCCATTGTTTTTCTCGACCCTAGTGCTGTGTGGTCTGACCACATGTTTTTCTTCATTTGGAAAATATATCCCGAAAAAAAAAAGAAAGAAACACACACACACACACACACACACACACACACACACACACACACACACACACACACACACACACAAGGTTGACATTCCAGCCTGTTGTAAGTTAGCTTCTATTTTCTTCGCAGTCCAACATTGCGCATGAGCACGCGATCCCAAGGATACGAAACTGCGAAACAGAGCTACGGACAATGACAGCCGTATAACATGTCCATGAAATGTGCATTACGAAAACATGCCCATGCAATAAACAGAGATTTTTAAGCTGTAAAAAAATGAAAATTTCTGTAGAGAAGTTTTGATATTTTTCTTATTTTTGCTCAAAACATAGAATGTGGGTACACGTTAGAAACGAGTACCCACAATCTATGTTTTGAAGCAAAAATAAGAAAAATAGGTATACCCTTGCATTCCCCAGTTGTTCTATTCAAAAGTGGTGTATACGGAGGTATACATTTCACGGACATGTTCCCCTGGTGATACAAGGGTATACAATGTTTTCACATCATAAGTGACCCAAAACATAGAGAGTGGGTACTCTGCCGGTCTAGGTTTTGAGTAAAAATGATATAATAGCAGTTTTTTTTTATTTTTTTTATTTTTTTTTTTTATTTTTTTATTTTTTTGTTTTTTGTTTTTTTTTTTCAATGGAAAATTTACGTTTTAACCGCCAAACACGAATGGCTATTCAGTGCATGGGTGAGTATCGTGCTTACCTTTCGTACTCTGTTCCTCTTTTCATTACGAAAACATGCCCATGCAATATACAGAGCTTTTTAAAGCTGTAAAAAATGAAATTTTTCAGTGGGAATTTTTGGATATTTTTCTTATTTTTGCTCAAAATATAGATTGTGGGTACACGTTAGAACCGCCTCGCCGAGGCGGTTCTAACGAGTACCCACAATCTATGTTTTCGAGCAAAAATAAGAAAAATAGGCATACCCCTGCAAACCCCAAACTACATGACATGCAGACATTCACGCAGTTTTTCTAACGTACTCTATTTTACGCATGGAATGACAATAAACAAACACCGTTTGCTAATCATGGATGTCTCCAAAACATGGGGAGTGACCCAGTAAAAATCATTGTACGCATTGACTAAGGATGGCGCGTGTTATTTCCAGTCGCTCCTGCGTATCAAGCATTTTTAGCATTTACTGATTGAAACGTTTGCGCTGACCATTCCACAATGGGTGTTATAATGTGGCCCTTGCCTTCTGTATTCTGTCAATTTACATATTCTTCAACTACTTTTTACACAAAGGTTTGACATTTACATGGTTTACACCTTTTTCCAGTGCCATCCGAAGCCCGTGGTCATATATCGTTTACAATCATAGAGTCGCATAGTCGAAATAGTCCGCTCAACGTCAGAGGTAAAGTGTAAATGCACTATCCAATGATGAAGTTGTCAACCTGAACTTTTGGAGGTTTCATGCGGCCGCTACTTCACAAGGCTGCTGCAGCGTCGTTCAGCGAATTTTCAGCATGCTCATTTACTTGCGATCTGCAGAGTCGATGCTCATCAGGAAAACATGTCCGTGCAATGTATACCCCCCTAAACCCCACTTTTATATAGAAAAACTGGGGTATGCACGGGTATACCTATTTTTCTTATTTTTGCTCCAAAACATAGATTGTGGGTACTCGTTAGAACCGCATCGCCGCAAATATCAAAAGTTTTCTACTGAAAATTTTCGATTTTTACAACTTAAAATTCTCCATATATTGCACGGGCAAATTTTCGTAATGTAGAAAATGCACCAGGATAGGCGAAAACAAAGGCGCAGATCAGCTTCGCAGTAACTGCGAAGCTGATCAGCCGCTTTGTTCTCGCTACTCGGATAATACAATTCCTCTTCTACTTAATTCCAAAATTTCAAGCTTCTAGCCTGCTTTTGTAGCCGTACAGGCCGGTTTGTGTCAGACCTGTTCGAAAACCACATTGTTGATTTTCCAAGAGGTGGCTCATTTAAAAGGTAATAGAAGTCTGTGGGATCTCTACACATGGTGGCTACCACAGTGTGTGTGTGTGTGTGTGTGTGTGTGTGTGTGTGTGTGTGTGTGTGTGTGTTTTTGTTTTTTTTTTATTGAGTTGAGTAACTTAGTAAAACAATGATAAGAGGTCCATTTGCCGTAGTATATAAACACTCAGAGCATTGATTTGACCTAAAAACAGAAGAATGTTTTTTTTTTTTTTTTTTTTTTTTTTTTAAACACTAGGCTGATGATGACTGCAAAGCATGTTCGTCGCATACGTCTCTATTTTAGCAAATTTTAGTTATTGGTCATTGGTTGGTTTCTTGTATATAAACCTGTAGATATAGCGACCTTGACCTTTCCTATTCCAATCAATCACCTCCAGGATAGGGTCTCCAAAAAAGCCCTTTTTTCGGAATGACAAGTACTGGTCATCCGCCCACCCTGTAAGTTCATCACTTTCTCCTTCAAAATGTTTCCTTCTAATATGCACAGGATCAAAAGAACAGAAGTCTTTGTATGCTTTTTCGGCATCACCATTTATCTGGAAATTAACTCTTTTTCGGCTACGTGAAAAAACGCTCTTGCCCTCGGATATAAGACGCTGTGTAATTGCTTTAGCGCCGTTCGCTGTTCTTTTCTGCATTGTCCTAGAAACAGTTTCGAAACCAGGTTTGATGGCAAACGTGCCCGATGAGGCCTTTTGTTGAGGAAGATGAGCGTCATCATCGGATTGTCTCCCTTCTGCAGTCGTAGATCTACATATGGATAACTGGACAAAAAGTAACAGCGTGCATATGAGGTTCATTCTCAATCTGCAAAGAAAGACATGTACAAAGCATTTAAACCGCTGTCACACTATCGCGTATCGACTCACGTATCTACGGCGTATCAAGATACGAACAGTACGTCACGCGTACGTCGTACATCCGTGAGCATACGTAGCTCATACTCCTCATACGCCTAGGAGCTACGTTTTATGTGTACACTTAAAAATTCGTAGCACGTACGTGGCAGGTCCGATAGGCCGTACATACGTCACACATACGTGGTACATACGAAAGCAACGTTGCAGGTACGCCGCAGATACGTAGCTCATACTCCTCATACGCCACACGTACGTCGCGGCTAACATGCCACGTAACCGTGACGTATGTACAGCGTACCTTTCGTATCTGCTACGTATGTGTGGCGTATCATCGACTCTCTTTTCGTATCTACGGCGTATCAGCCACGTACGCGTGGCGTTTGTCGCGTATCAATGGCGTATGTGCTACGTACGTTTCGTTGCTGTGGAGTATGTGTGACGTATTAGGATTATAAGGAATATTTTATGGCGTTCCAAGAGAATCTTAATGCTTCCATATACAGTACATGTTTTCGTTTTCCGAAGTCATGCATCAGATGTTTCTCACGGTTCGGAGTGCCGTGCAGGGTTCTTTCAGGGCTACGCTTGGTGTAGCTACTGTCTTTGTTCATGTCGTCTTACGACCAGGATGTGGAGCTTGGAGATGCTCCCCGCCCCCCAGCGCAACCACCATCACCACCACCAACACCTCCGTTGGTTCTAATAGGTATTAAAAAACAACTGGTACAGAACAGATACATCGCAGGTAAGAATGGTACGTAGTATACATACGCCGTAGATACGTCACGCGTACACTTCATACGCCATACATGCGTCACACGTACGTAGCACATACGCCTTGATACGCCGTACATACGAAAGTGAAATTCCATACTAAAACAGATACGTCACGGATACGCCACGGGAACGTACCAGGAACGTCATACGTACAAATGTAGTTTAAAAGCATGAACGTATCTTTAATTTTCAACGAACCGTTCACGAAATATCAGACATCTTTATGATTTCCCGGGACAGACCTCGTACGTGGTACATACGTCGCTCCAGCAAAATACGGCTCAGACCTCGGCGTATCGAAATTTTCATAGATACGTGAGCGATACGCCGCTGATACGTGAATGTGTGACAGGTCCGGCTAGATAGGAAGTGTAGGCCAACACAAAAAGTTGGGGAACACATTAATTGAGCCGCGTCATGAGAAAACCAACGATGTGGTTTTCGAACAGGTCTGACGCAAGCAAAGAAGGTGGCTGGAGACTGTAAATTTTAGATATAGAAAGTGGAGGAATTGTACTATCCGTGTAGCGAAAACAGTTACTGCGAAGCTGATCTGTGCCTTTGTTTTCGCAGAAGTAACATGCTGGTTTTTTTTTTTTTTTTTTTTTTTTTTTTTTTTTCGTGACGCGGCTCAAATTTCTTGAGGCGGTTTCACTTTTCGATTTGAAGAAGTGGCCAATCCATGTAACTGTTTTAGGAAACAAATGATTTTTCATATAGACAGAGCTAATATGTCGGACAATGATGCACACGTCCCTATGTTCTCATTCTTAGACCTTAAGTGCCGGTCCCACTGAATCGTAAGCAATCGTACGATTGTCTAATTATAAGAGTATTGATAAGACTGCGTATGCAAAATTTGTAAAATGTTATCCAACGTGTAAGTGCATATCGGGGTCAAAGAAATGCCCCCCAAATTAATATTAAGACCATCGTACATGTATAGCTATCGTAAGCGATCTTAAGCGCGGTGGGACCGGAACTTAACGTGGCATGGGCAGCCAAGTTGCGCTTGGTTACGATAGCTTTGATAATATTTAATGTGAAAATAATCGTAACAAAAACTATGAAAATTTAGTAAAACGTACTCCTAAGTACTTACATGTGTACCAACAAGTTGTCTACGTCTGAATCTGAAATGATGAGTTGCGACCAAAGTACAAAACCTATGACCCTTCGAAGGTTTATACATTTCATTTTGATGCATGTCCTGTATAAAATAACAACAATGTGGTTTCCGAACAGGTCCGACACAAACCGACCTGTACCGTCACAGAAGAAAGCTAGAAGCTTGAAATTTTGGATTTAAGTAAAAGAGGAAATGTACTATCCGAGTAGCGAAAACAAAGGCGCTGATCAGCTTCGCAGTTACTGCGAAGCTGGTCTGCGCCTTTGTTTTCGCATAGCAGATTGTTGGTTTTCCCATGTGGTGGCTCATTATTTTGATATACGTTTATGTATATATTTTTGTAACTGAATATTGCATGACTTTGTGTTTTATGAAGAACGCCTTGACCTAGCAGCTAATGCGACGGGCTTCAATTTGAGAGGTAGTGGGGTCGGTTCCAACGTCGGTCCGGCAAGACACATTTACTGCGCACAATACACTACGCAAAAGTTGACATCCAAGGGCGGATCCAGGATTTCTGAAAAGGGGGTTCAAATGTGGAA
The DNA here is from genome assembly GCA_964017185.1 of Rugalucina vietnamica. NCBI lineage: Eukaryota > Metazoa > Mollusca > Bivalvia > Lucinida > Lucinidae > Rugalucina > Rugalucina vietnamica. The sequence continues at coordinate 30,038,926 of OZ024873.1, read as the reverse complement.
AAGGAGGGTTCGATTGCCTAATTTTACACAAAATTTATTTAAATTCCCCATGAAATTGAGCAGAGTGAAGTTAGTTTGTTTTTCGTTTTTCGTTATTCGACATTCAAGTACAGGTGAAGTTAGTTTGTTTTTCGTTCATTACGAAAACTTGCCCATGCAATATACAGAGATTTTTAAAGTTGTAAAAAATGAAAAGTTTCAGTAGAAAATTTTTGATATTTTTCTTATTTTTGCTCAAAACATAGATTGTGGGTACACGTTAGAACTGCCTCACCAAGGCAGTTCTAACGAGTACCCACAATCTATGTTTTGGAGCAAAAATAAGAAAAATAGGTATACCCCTACATACCCCAGTTTTGCTATATAAAAGTGGGGTTTAAGGGGGTATTCATTGCACGGACATGTTTTCCTGATGTTTCGTTTTTCGACATTCGAACTTGGACCGAATTTCGTATTTTGACATTCAAAATCCTATTTTGACATTCAAACTGGGACCGAATTTCTTATTTTGACATCCAAAATCCTATTTTGACATTCGAACTTGGACCGAATTTCGTATTTTGACATTCAAAATCGTATTTTGACATTCGACCTGGGACCGAATTTCGTATTTTGACATTCAAAATCGTATTTTGACATTCGAACTGGGACCGAATTTCGTATTTTGACATTCAAAATCCTATTTTGACATTCGAACTTGGACCGAATTTCGTATTTTGACATTCAAAATCCTATTTTGACCTTCGAATTTGGACCGAATTTCGTATTTTGACATTCAAAATCCTATTTTGACATTCGAACTGGGACCGAATTTCGTATTTTGACATTCAAAATCCTATTTTGACATTCGAACTGGGACCGAATTTCGTATTTTGACATTCAAAATCCTATTTTGACATTCGAACTGGGACCGAATTTCTTATTTTGACATTCAAAATCCAATTTTGACATTCGAACTGGGACCGAATTTCTTATTTTGACATTCAAAATCCTATTTTGACATTCGAACTGGGACCGAATTTCGTATTTTGACATTCAAAATCCTATTTTGACATTCGAACTGGGGCTGAATTTCGTATTTTGACAATCAAAATCCTATTTTGACATTCGAACTTGGACCGAATTTCTTATTTTGACATTCAAAATCCTATTTTGACATGCGAACTCTGACCGAATTTCTTATTTTGACATTCAAAATCCTGTTTTGACATTCGAACTGGGATCGAATTTCGTATTTTGACATTCAAAATCGTATTTTGACATTCGAACTGGGACCGAATTTCGTATTTTGACATTCAAAATCGTATTTTGACATTCAAAATCGTATTTTGACATTCAAAATCGTATTTTGACATTCAAAATCGTATTTTGACATTCAAACTGGGACCGAATTTCGTATTTTGACATTCAAACTGGGACCGAATTTCGTATTTTGACATTCAAAATCGTATTTTGACATTCGAACTGGGACCGAATTTCTTATTTTGACATTCAAAATCGTATTTTGACATTCGAACTTGGACCGAATTTCGTATTTTGACATTCAAACTGGGACCGAATTTCGTATTTTGACATTCAAAATCGTATTTTGACATTCGAACTGGGACCGAATTTCGTATTTTGACATTCAAAATCGTATTTTGACATTCGACCTGGGACCGAATTTCGTATTTTGACATTCAAAATCGTATTTTGACATTCAAACTGGGACCGAATTTCGTATTTTGACATTCAAAATCCTATTTTGACATTCAAACTGGGACCGAATTTCTTATTTTGACTTTCAAAATCCTATTTTGACATTCGAACTGGGACCGAATTTCGTATTTTGACATTCAAAATCGTATTTTGACATTCGAACTGGGACCGAATTTCGTATTTTGACATTCAAAATCCTATTTTGACATTCGAACTGGGACCGAATTTCTTATTTTGACATTCAAAATCCTATTTTGACATTCGAACTGGGACCGAATTTCGTATTTTGACATTCAAAATCCTATTTTGACATTCGAACTGGGACCGAATTTCGTATTTTGACATACAAAATCCTATTTTGACATTCGAACTGGGACCGAATTTCTTATTTTGACACTCAAAATCATATTTTGACATTCGAACTGGGACCGAATTTCGTATTTTGACATTCAAAATCGTATTTTGACATTCGAACTTGGACCGAATTTCGTATTTTGACATTCAAAATCCGATTTTGACATTCGAACTGGGACCGAATTTCGTATTTTGACATTCAAAATCCTATTTTGACATTCGAACTGGGACCGAATTTCGTATTTTGACATTCAAAATCCTATTTTGACATTCGAACTGGGACCGAATTTCTTATTTTGACATTCAAAATCATATTTTGACATTCGAACTGGGACCGAATTTCTTATTTTGACATTCAAAATCGTATTTTGACATTCAAACTGGGACCGAATTTCGTATTTTGACATTCAAAGTCGTATTTTGACATTCGAACTGGGACCGAATTTCGTATTTTGACATTCGAACTGGGACCGAATGTCGTATTTTGACATTCAAAATCGTATTTTGACATTCGACCTGGGACCGAATTTCGTATTTTGACATTCAAAATCGTATTTTGACATTCAAACTGGGACCGAATTTCTTATTTTGACATTCAAAATCCTATTTTGACATTCAAACTGGGACCGAATTTCTTATTTTGACATTCAAAATCCTATTTTGACATTCGAACTGGGACCGAATTTCGTATTTTGACATTCAAAATCCTATTTTGACATTCGAACTGGGACCGAATTTCGTATTTTGACATTCAAAATCCTATTTGTGACATTCGAACTGGGACCGAATTTCTTATTTTGACATTCAAAATCCTATTTTGACATTCGAACTGGGACCGAATTTCTTATTTTGACATTCAAAATCCTATTTTGACATTCGAACTGGGACCGAATTTCGTATTTTGACATTCAAAATCCTATTTTGACATTCGAACTGGGACCGAATTTCGTATTTTGACATTCAAAATCCTATTTTGACATTCGAACTGGGACCGAATTTCGTATTTTGACATTCAAAATCCTATTTTGACATTCGAACTGGGACCGAATGTCAAAATAAGAAATTCGGTCCAAGTTCGAATGTCAAAATAGGATTTTGAATGTCAAAATACGAAATTCGGTCCCAGTTCGAATGTCAAAATAGGATTTTGAATGTCAAAATACGAAATTCGGTCCCAGTTTGAATGTCAAAATAGGATTTTGAATGTCAAAATAAGAAATTCGGTCCCAGTTCCAATGTCAAAATAGGATTTTGAATGTCAAAATACGAAATTCCGTCCCAGTTCGAATGTCAAAATAGGATTTTGAATGTCAAAATACGAAATTCTGTCCAAGTTCGAATGTCAAAATAGGATTTTGAATGTCAAAATAAGAAATTCGGTCCAAGTTCGAATGTCGAAAAACGAAAAACGAATAACGAAAAACGAATATCGAAAAACGAAAAACAAACTAACTTCACCTGTACTTGAATGTCGAATAACGAAAAACGAAAAACAAACTAACTTCACTCTGCTATGAAATTGAAATATTTTTGCTTCTGAGGGGGGTTCGAGGGAACCCCTTGAACCCACTCTAAATCCGCCACTGCATTCAAATGTTTTGCATATTTGTAGTAGTTCATTTTCAATGAAATTTGAACCACAAAGACATTGATATGTCTGCAAACTATGTTGTGAATTTCGTATCAGAATAGTTCAGTAATGTGAGAGCAACAATCTTTGATATAGCAATATCATTTAAAATCCAAAAATGCAAAGTTATATTGACCATGACTACAATTTGCCCCTTGTCATACAGAGCGTCGCTTTCTCATTAAAACATTAAAACCACAAGTTTTGCCAGATGTGTTTTTTCTCTGGGTTCTCGTGTTTTCGCCCACCTACTGATTGGTCCATCTCATACGAGCTGAAATAATTTTGAATGGGACATTAAACTGAATCAGGAAAAAAATACACTGAAGGCCGTGCTGTAGCAGGTTTATACAGGTAAATAAATATTCATGCAAGGGAGCTATGGGCCGTGTCTGGAGAAAATAATTTTGTTAAGATCAAACTGTAAACAACCTGTGCAAAACATAAAAGATGAATTGAAGTTTTGTTAATGACACGATTCTGAGTAGCTGGCTGGTCATCGCTGATCTGGGTATATGGTTTTGCATATAACAGATAGCAGGGTTTTTTTCATGAGGTTCACTGTAACAGTGTCTTTTGTAAATTGGTAGTCCTGAGACAATAATATACAGGTACATGTAACTGCTAAAGGTTTGTACCCAAAATGTTGACGTTGTAATATTTCAATTAAGGATTGAAATTCAGATTTTAGCTTTCACTGGATGATGAAAAACATTAGGCTGTTTTAATGTCTGTGAAGCCCGAAGGGCTTCTCGGAGACATTAAAACAGCTAATGTTTTTCATCATCCAGTGAAAGCTTAAATCTGAATTTTAATACTTATATTTACATTTTATATTACTAATCAAGTAGCAGATTTTTAATTGCACATATCATCGCTCATTTTCATGTTATTTGACATAAATGCGACTTAACGTATTTTTGGAACAGCCAAAACGTCAAATTTTCGCGCATAACGTCATGAAGATACGCGACCAACGTCACGTCAACAGCAGTAAACAAACAACGTCACTGGCTGGTTATGACGTCGCCCCGTCCATAGGCGTGGCCTCTAGATCACGTGACTTAATGTTAAGTTACTTTCATCTAGGGCGATTGCAATAAAAATGTTAATATTTTTATTTCAATGGCATGACGCACGTTCATCGCATTTAATACAGTGTTGCATGCACAACATATGATACAGTAGTGGAAATAAAGGACTACATGTACAAGCAAGGAAAAGCGAAATTTTTCATTTTTCTCACATATGAAATTTTGACCCCCACCCCCGCTAAAATCGCGATTTCTACACTATATGGGGGAAATAGTCAAAACATTTAGCAATTATAGGTTCAGAATACATAGGGCTATTGCCCTAATCATGAAATACTACCACCAGAACCTTTGAGACATTGTTCTGGGGTTAGTAACTCGAAGGCATCGTAAGATCTAAGATGACCGCCTTAGAAATTACGCCCTTGCTATTCCAGCTACTCTAAACTATCGTAACTTTTTTTAAATGAAAGGTGCCACTTTGTAAGATAATATGATGTTAAGGTGGCTTGAGTTGACCGTACAGTTACGATGCTGTTAAGTTGTCTCCGGAATTTAAGGTCCTTTTCAGTTATTCACCATAATCCCTAATTTTATGCAGGCGTCACACCTAGCCGATTTTAACACGCGATGGACACACGATTATGAAAAGTTTCAATTTCGGTGGGGATCGTGAAGACATCGGGCTATTCGTGAGTGCATCATTACCCATCGTATGTCCATCGGGAGACTTTTTAAGCCATCGGCATCACCATCGCGAGCGGCACCAAAATCTTTGACATGCCAAAAAATACAGGAAGGACACACGATGGTTCAATTTCGTGTTGAATTCGCGAGTGCATCGTGGCCTTCGCAAAGCCATCGTGAGGCCATCATATGACATCGGTACTACATCGTACTTCTGTCGTGTGGTCATCGGCACCATCGGCTAAGTTTTGCTACACGAAGGCAATACGATGGAGACGCGATGCTGCCCGATTGTGTTACGATAGCAACACGACATCGTATAGCCCTCGCAACGCCATCGTATAAGCATCGTATCTAACAAAAATTAGAACACGATGGCATCCCGATGGAAACACGATATTAACCAAAACTGCATTTTCTGCGTTTCCAGTATATCCCAAGGTAACGTAGACATACAAAAATCAGCATCCACACACACGCGGCCTTTTTCTCAGAACGTCTTAAGTTCAGTACTGTTGATTCTATTCTGACAAATATCAAGGTGTATTTCGAAGACAAGACAAACAGGAAGAAGAAGACTGCAGCACTGCTTCTTTACACGCAACTGGAACATGATAAAATCATCTTGCAGGAGCAACACCATCTCTTACAGGTATTTGGTTTGTTTATTATTATGTTGTCTTTCAAGCAGCACTCTGTTTTCTTTCTAGTAGAGCAGTACCCACTGCAGTTTTCGACAAACGAGTCTTTTATCTACATCTACTATAAACTCAAGAACAGTTTTTGTGTCAGTTTCATGCGAAAGATATAAAGATTGAAATACAACCAAACTGTCGCCGAGAAATTTGAAAAGTGTTGTAAAGTAACTGACAATACAGTCATGGTAGTAATTTTTACCGTGGACGTCAACAACGAAATCATACAAATGAAACATGTGAAATACAATGTACCTTCTCAAAAGAGACCATGTTTGCACGCGAATGAAAGGGTCTCGTTCAATCTCCCGCCTACAATATAGACACCGTGCATTTTATGGATTGGAGTTTTTGAGTGGAGTCATGGACTGGAGCATTGGAGTGGAACCTTGGGTGGAGCTGACAGGCGCAATCTTCTTCCCACGCCCTCTCCCTGGTTTCGGTGGCAATTCTTTATTTTGTAAAGAAAGAAACTGACAAAGCTGATGGTTTCTCAACATCACTTTTTAGTCTCATTAATTGATTTTTACATAACATCGGGAAGTGTCGTTATGCCTTCGGGACACTTTCGGGAATACATTTTACACCTCACGATGGCTTCACGACATCGTCAAGCCTTGGCATACCATTCGCATCAACATCGTATGCAAAACTACCACTTTGTGTATCGTTCGTGACTGCATCGGGTATAATCGTGTGTCCATCGTGTGCCCATCGTGTGTCCATCGGTAGGCTTCGTACATGCTTCGGCTCAACATTGGCTTTTTTTTACCAAATTCGTGACGAAAATCGCGCGAAATTGAAAATTTCATATCTTAAGCTAAAGATGGCTTTGAGTTACTAACTCCAGGTCTTTTGAAAACGAGGCATCAATCCCCCAAGACCGTCACAGATTCTTTGCTTTGATTGGTCAAGTAGTTTCAGAGGAGAAGAGGTTTTAATTAATATGATGGTAATATTAAACAGTTATTTCATGATGGTTTGGTGAATAGTCAAACCTATTGCCCCGATGTGACAAGGATGGCCATGGTGGACTATTGCCCGAGTCCATTTTGTCATCCGAGGCACCGTTGACTATTCACCAATCAGCCATGAAATAACTGTTTTATTGCCAAACAATAATATATATGAGCCGCCTCATGAGAAAACCAACAATCGCATATGCGAAAACAAAGACGCAGATCAGCTTCGCGTTAACCGCAAAGCTGATCAGCGCCTTTGTTTTCGCTACACGGATAGTACCATTCCTCCACTTCTTAACTCCAAAATTTCAAGCTTCTAGCCTGCTTCTATGACAGTTACTGTTGGGCCAGTTAGAAAATTTTTGCAACTCAGTATATTTTTTTTTTCATGTAGGTTGAGAAAAAAAAAAAAAAAAAAAAAAAAAAAAAAAAACAGTAACGACTGGAACCAGTCTAGTCCAGCCTACACGTACTCGTTCTCCTTCGAAGAGTCAAATCTGCTTACTCAAAGTAGTTCGCTTCTGTCTACTTGTAATTTCAAAGCATGACTTTGGTTTTATCCATGTACGAGCGTATAAAATCATACCGTTTTCACGGCACCACATTTGAAAATCATCAAGTGACATAAGCAAAATTCTTTCTAGCTTTAAAATTTTTGAAACATCAATTTTCTTACCTTCGTAGACTGTACATGTCGGTTTGTGTCGGACCTGGTCGAAAATCACCAGGAAAACGAGCCCTGAAATGTCTACTTACTTCAAACCCACTTTAATGTAGTAAAACTGGGATTTGCAGGGGTATACCTTATTTTCTTATTTTTTTTATCCAAACCAGTTTTTGGAGGCGGTTCTAACGTCTTCCCACAATACATGTTTTAAGCAAAAAATTAAAACAATCAAAATCGTGTTTTCAAATGAAATTTTCAGTTTTTCCTTCTGAAAAATATCTCAGTATATTGCATTGGCAAGTTTTTGTAATGATCTGGAATATCCTTTTCCTCGTTACGTGGCTTAAATGGTTCAATGCAAACATCAGTTATCTTTTGGTTTCTTGTATATAAATCTGTAAATATAGTGACCTTGATCTCGCCTTTTCCAGTCAATCACCTCCAGCATAGTGTCCCCCTTAAGGCCTTTAGGTCGGAGTAGCAAATATCGGTCTCCCGCCCAACCTACGCGCGCTCTTTCTCCTTCGAAGGATTTAATTCTCACATTCACGGGATCGAAAGAGTAAAAATCATGCATGGCTTTTTCTAGATCACCTTCTATCTCGTAATTGATTCTTTTATGACTACGCGAAAATACACTATAGGCCTCAGAAATAAGGCGCTGTATAATCGCTCTAGGGCCGTTCGCTGCTCTTCTCTGTATTTTACTGAAAACAGCTCCGAAAGCAGGTTCGATGTGGGGCGTGGTTGGTGAAATCCGACAAGCGTTGTGGTTCCAATAGCACTGTGAGATTGCATTTCACGTGACGTCGCAGTACAACATAGGGACAGCTGCACGAGGACCAACAAAGCAAATATGAGGTTCATACCCAATCTACAAAGAAAAAGAGGTACCCAAAATCTATGTTTTGAGCAAGAATAAAAATATAAAAATAGAGGATATTTGCTTTTTTGAGGTGAATACCAAATATATTTCATCGAGTGAGTTGAAAACATCATAATTTTCACGAGTGCGCATCACGAGTGAAAATTTTTATGTTTTCAACTCACGAGATGAAATATATTTGATATTCACCGAAAAAAAGCACATTTTATTTTTATTTTATACAATACATGGGTATTTTCTAATTCACAAGGCAGGCGGTGAAAATGCAAAAACCAAAAATTTTTGAAAACAAATAATTTTGACATTGTTCCTTACGTTCTAACTAAGAAAATGAATACCCACACTTTATGTTTTCGTTCATAATTAACGGAGTTATAGGCGTTTGAATTTCTGAAGTGAGACACATTTAATGACATCAAGCAAATGGAAACGTCAGAAGTAATCCAAAATCTACAGTGAAGATATAGGCTGATATCAGTCACTAGTGACTTTAGATATCAGTGAGATTTGATATCAGTGAAATTTCATATCAATGAAAATACCAATTTTATCAAGTTTTGATATACATTGGTTTTCACTGTAAAATATAAAATAAATAGGTATACATGTAACAAAGTAACTGCTTTATTTAAAGTATCAAAATACGCATTACGCTGCTATCGGAATGTCCTTGTTTGTTCGGTTGGTCGTTCGTCTCTCACTAAGGACTATCTATCTGTCTGTATCTCATTGTTCATGTGTGTGGGTGAGTTCTTTGATGGCTGACTAGGCCAAAATGTCGGTTGCAACTAAATCAAGTCATCGTTGAAGAGACCGGTGACGGCCTATTGACTCTTGCTTTCCACTCTCTGTGCTTTTTTCAGCGTCACAGATTCTCTTCATAAGAGCTGCTCCTTTTTTGGCGAGATCGCGCCACTTTGATCAATGGTGTTCAGCCTGTTTTCTTGACTCTAGTGTACATGTATGTTAAGTCCTTCAATGAGGCTTTGGGGTGACTTTGTGGTGTTTGTTCTCTGGTCGCCTTGGGCAATAAGGCTCAACTTCCACCCCTGTCGTTGAGGTCCCTCCTGCTATTGAGGTCCCTCCTGCAGCTGAGGTCCCTGCAGTTGTAGTTATCAACCGGAAAATCGCCAAGAGTTGCGAAAATTTGCACTACAGTTGCAGCTATCAACTGGAAAATTGTCAAGAGTTACGATTTATAGAAAAAACGTATTTTTTCCGTAAATACGGTGTATTAGCGCTCTAAATACCGGATATTGTAAAACTGGCATGTTGCACATCCGTTTTTGCAGATTTAAGTTTTCTTTTGATCCTTTGAGGTAAATAAGGTTATATGTAGAAATTAAAATGGGGAGTACAACTTCTCAGCTGAAATTTGATCATTTGACCCCCTTTTGTAATACGGGTAAGGGCCTAACAGAGGGAACCGGGATTTTATCACCTGGGTTTATTACAAAAATATGCTCGTGCAGCATACAGTGATTTTTAAAGTTGTAAAAAGGGAAATTGCTATTTTTCTTATTTTTTACTCAAAACATAGATTGTGGGTACACGTTAGAACCGCCTCGCCCAGGCGGTTCTTACGAGTACAAAATGAAAATTGCTTTTTTTTTCTTATTTTTGCTCAAAACATAGATTGTGGGTACACGTTAGAACCGCCTCGCCCAGGCGATTATTACGAGTACCCACAATCTATATTTTGGAGCAAATATAAGAAAAATAGGTATACCCCTGCATATCCCAGTTTTATATAAAAGTGGGGTTTGAGGGGGTAAATATTTCACTGACATGTTTTCCTGATGCATGGCTCAATCGTCCCGAAAAAAACCCCACCTTTTTCCCTAGCCCCCTGTTTTCATCAGTTCTCGAAAAGCTCAATACTTCCTTAAATTATTATCTGATGTTTCTTGAAATAGATATTGTTCTGTCCAGTCCAATCCATTCCTTGAGGGCCACATATGAGTCTTTGATATTACATTACTAAAACATGTCCATGCACTATATACAGTGATTTTTTCAGTAGGAAAAAATGAAAATGTCATCGGATATATTTTGAAAATTTTGATATTTTTGCTCAAAACATTGATTGTGACATTGATTGTGGGTACACGTTAAAACTACTATATCGTTCTCCTCAGTCCCACACCAATCCTGGTGGGGCCACATCAGTCTTTGATATTACATTTCGAAAACATGTCCATGCACAATACAGTGATTTTTAGTAGGAAAAAAAATAAAAATAAAATCGGAAGCATTTTGAATTTCATTTTTTGCTCAAGACATTGATTGTGGGTACACATTAGAACCGCCTCGCCGAGGCGGTTTTAACGAGTAAATAATCCAGATCACATCACCCAGATAGCCACCATGCTCATGCATGGTAAAACTTTTCAAAGACCATCTTCTCTTGATATATTGGACTGGTTTCAACGAAACGTGGCATGGAGCATTAATGACCAAAGTACTATACGAATCATGACTCTGTGATTACCATGACCTATTTTGGCAAAGCCAACATAGGTCACATAATTATGCATTAGAATGGTGAAAAATTTTAGAATGTCATTTATAGGTAAACATTGCAGGAAATGGACAACATTACTGAATAGTAATGCTAAAGTGGAACCAAAAGTGTATATAACAAATCCAGGTCACATGACTAATGATGGCTGTCATGTCCATATAGTGTTAAAACCCAACTACTTCTGTTTTGTCCATTAGCTGTCCTTCTTCACCTTGTTGGGCAACTCGTATTTACAAACGTGTATGCATCCATCATTGTAGGAATCATTTAAACAGCAGTCACATAGTAGCGTATAAGTGAAACGCGCGCCGGGCGTGTTGAAAAAATAGCAAAATTCAACATACGCCAGACGCACGTCGGAAACACGTTCAAACCACGCTACAAGTGCGTTGGGTACCTTTGGTGTACGTCCGGCGCTCGTCGCTGTACGTCGCTTCAAAAGTCTCCGCGCGTTTCGCTCTTTTGGGCTAAAAAAAAATTAAACATGCTTAAAAATTTTCGAAAAGCTCGGCGTGTCTCGGGCGTGTGACTTATACGTCCCGAATAAGTTCCACGCGCGCTACAGGCGCGTTGAATACGCTCTGAACGCGTTTGGCGCGCGTTTGAAGCACGCCAGTGTACGTTCCATGCGCGTTCCGATTTTATTAGATGTTGCTTCACCAGCGTGCCCCAAGCGTGTGTGAAACGCGCGTTGAACGTTCGATGCGCGCCTGTAGCGGGCGCTTAGCGTGTCTTGGACGTATCACAACCGTACTAATAAACTTTGAGATTTTTTATACGTCCGGCAGGCGCTAATGTGTGACTTCTAAAGCAAATTATTTTTATACGCCCAAAGTCTTCAGCCTGTTGAGATTTTTCATACGCCCGGCGCGCGTTTGGGTTATACGCTACTGTGTGACTGCTGTTAAAGGGAATGTGCTAAAAGACAATATGCAAAAGAGTATTTGAGTTAAGTTTAATTTTCGTCAACATGCCATATTAAAGTCAGAAACAAATTCACTGTTGAACCTAAGCTTTTTGTATTTGTGAATTAACGTCCGTCCCAACAAAAGCTATGGTCATACAGAGGCTGGATCTCGTTTCCGATTCGCATTACAATAAAGCAAGGTATCTACATAAGACCCACTGTATAGAAGGCTAGGGGCTTATCTGTTTTGATTTTTTTAACAACTTAATGCCCCAGTCGGCAATTTTGTAGTAATATTAGGACGAATCGAAACTTCACACTTCTTAAACGTTTATAGTGGTTTCCGTCGGGCAATAGTCAACCGTGGTCATCCAGGCCACCTCGGGGCAATAGTTTTAATAACCATGAAATAACTGTTTGCTATAAATGCCTCTATCATTGGTGCTGCTGATAAGGTCCCAAAGATAAAATGTACTACAAACCTCCCTGTGATGCAGCTGACTAGGTCCCAGTGATGTATTATACTGAACCCATCCTATCATCACCTGTAACTTCTCCTGCCAACTGGCCCCAGTCTCACGTTGTACCATAAACGCCTCGATCATCGCCTGTAATCACTCCTGCTGATAAGGCCCTAGTTTCATATAGCAAGACAAGCGTACCTGTCATCACCTGTAATCACTCCTGTTGATAAGGCCCCTAGTGCTATATAGTTCTACAAAACTACATTTAAATCCCTCTGTCATTGCCTGTAATCACTCCTGTTGATTAGGCCCTAGTGTTATCAAGTTGAACAAAACTCCCTATTAACGCCTCTTTCGTCGCCTGTAATCACTCCTGCTGTAAAGGCGCCAATTTTACATAGCAATACAAACGTGCCTTGAGTCGCCTGTAATCACTCTTGTAGATAAGGCCCCGGTGTAAAATTTTATTACAAACGCTGCTTTCATCGCCTGTAATCACTCCTGCTGATTAGGCCCCAAAGTAATATTGTACTACAAACGCCCTTATCATCGCCTGTAAAAACTCCTATTTATTAGGCCCGAATGCGTTATTGTACTACAAACGTCACTTTCATCGCATGTAACTACTCCTGCAAATTATACCCCGGTCATATTTTGTACAACAAACGCCTCTATTATCTTCTGCAGTCACTTTTACTGATAATGTTCCAGTGTTATATAGTAATAGAACGTGCTTATCATCGCCTGTAATCACTCCTGCTGTTGATTAGGCCCTAGTTTAATATATTACTATAAATACCCATATCATTGCCTGTTATCAGTCCTGTTGATAAGGCTCCAGTGAAATATTGTTATAAAACGTGCCTATCGACGCCTGAAATCACTCCTGTTGATTAGTCCTAGTGTTAAGTAGTATTACGTACCTCCCTTTCGTGACCTGTTATCACTTCTGCTGATTAGGCACTAGAGTTAAATTGTACTACAAATGCCCAGATCATTGCCTGTAATCATTCCTGCTGATAAATCTGCAGTGTTATATTTATTTACAAACGCTTCTTTCAACGCATGACGTCACATCCTGCTGATAAGGCCCCAAAGTAATATTGAACTAAATGCGTCCCTATCATCGCCTGTAATCACTCCTACTGATTAGGCCCCAATACCTTATTGTACTACAAACGTCACAAAAACGCCTCTGTTATCTTCTGTACTCACTCATGTTGATTAGGCCTCAGTGTAATATTGTACTTCAAACGCTCCTATCATCGTCTGAAATCACCCCTGCTGAATAGGCCCCAAATTTATATTGTACTACAAAATCCACTATTTTCGGATCTAATCACTCCTGTTGATAAGGCCCCTGTGTTATATTTTATGAAAACCGCCCTATCAACACCTGTTATCACTCGTGTTGTTTAGTCCACAGTGTTATATAGTACTACACTCCTCCATATAGTGACCTATAATTACTGCTGCTGATAAGGCCCCAAAGTTATTATGTATTACAAACGCCCCTGTCATCGCATGTAATCGCTCCTGCTGATAAGGTCCCAGTGTTATATCATACTGAAACCCCCCTATCATCACGTATGACTACTATTGCGAATTAGCCCCAGTCTTTAGTTGTACTATAAATGCCTCTATAATTGCCTGTAATCACTCCTGCTGATAAGGCCCCAATTTCATATAGCAAGACAAACGTACCTGTCATCACCTGTAATCTCTCCTGTTGATAAGACCCCTAGTGTTATATAGTTCTATTAAACTACATATTAATGCCTCTGTCATTGCCTGTAATCACTCCTGTTGATTAGGCCCCTAGTGTTATATAGTTAAACAAAACTCCCTATTAACGCCTTTTTCATCGCCTGTAATCGCTCCTGCTGTAAAGGCGCCAATTTTACATAGGAATACAAACGTGCCTTGAGTCGCCTGTAATCACTCTTGTAGATAAGGCCCCGGTGTAAAATTTTATTACAAACGCTGCTTTCATCGCCTGTAATTACTCCTGCTGATTAGGCCCCAAAGTAATATTGTACTACAAACGCCCCTATCATCGCCTGTAAAAACTCCTCCTTATTAGGGCCGAATGCGTTATTGTACTACAAACGTCACTTTCATCGCATGTAACTACTCCTACAAATTATACCCCGATCATATTTTTTACAACAAACGCCTCTATTATCTTCTGCAGTCACTTTTGCTGATAATGTTCCATTGTTTTATAGTAATAGAACGTGCTTGTCATCGCCTGTAATCACTCCTGCTGTTGATTAGACCCTAGTGAAATATTTTACTACAAATACCCATATCGTTGCCTGTAATCAGTCCTGTTGATAAGGCCCCAGTGAAATATTGTTATACAAACGTGCATATCGACGCCTGTAATCACCCCTGTTGATTATTTCTAGTGTTATGTAGTATTACGTACCTCCCTTTCGTGACCTGTTATCACTTCTGCTGATTAGGCACTAGAGATTAATTGTTCTACAAATGCCCTTGTAGTATGACTTTCTGCTTTTTTTGATGTTTTTGTAAGATTAAATCAATACAAATTAATATCAGAGGAGGCGGGCCTTCATATTAATACTCAGGAAGGAGGCGGAATTAAAACCGTACTGTAGCTTCCTGATGTCGGAAGTTACAGTACGGATCTGTCAATTGGTGTTCTGTCATACTACAAGTTAGTTAAAGACCTCGTAGAAAAAATAAGTAAAAAGAGCTCGTCTTCGAATCGCTTTATTTTACTTATTTTTTTTTTCTACTCGATACTTTAACATATCATTGCCTGTAACCATTCCTGCTGATAAATCTGCAGTGTTATATTTATTTACAAACGCATCTTTCAACGCATGAAGTCACATCCTGCTGATAAGGTGTCAAAGTAATATTGAACTAAATGCGTCCCTATCATCGCCTGTAAACACTAGTACTGATTAGGCCCCAATACCTTATTGTACTACAAACGTCACAAAAATTGAACAAAATGCGTCCCTGTCATCTATTATCTTCTGTACTCACCCCTGCTGATAAGGTCCAAGTGTTATATAGTATGAAAACGTACCTGCCATAGCCTGTTATCACTCCTGTTGATTGGGCCCTGGTGTTGTGTAGTACTACAAACCTAATGACCTGTAATAACTGCTGCTGATTAGGCTTTACTGTTATATCTTAATACAACTACCAATATCATTGCCTGTAATGACTCATGTTGATTCGGCCCCAGTGTAATATTGTACTTCAAACGCTCCTATCATCGTCTGAAATCACCCCTGCTGAATAGGCCCCAAATTTATATTGTACTACAAAATCCACTATTTTAGCCTCTAATCACTCCTGTTGATAAGGCCCCTGTTATATTTTATGAAAACCGCCCTTTCAACACCTGTAATCACTCCTGTTGATTAGGCCACAGTGTTATATAGTACTACAATCCTCCATATAGTGACATGTCATTACTGCTGCTGATATGGCCCCAAAGTTATTATGTATTACAAATGTCCCTGTCATCGCATGTAATCGCTCCTGCTGATAAAGGCCAGTGATATATCATACTGAAAACCCCCTATCATCACGTATAACTACTACTGCGAATTAGCCCCAGTCTTTAGTTGTACTATAAATGCCTCTATAAATTGCCTGTAATCACTCCTGCTGATAAGGCCCCAGTTTCATATAGCAAGACAAGCGTACCTGTCATCACCTGTAATCACTCCTGTTGATAAGGCCCCTGGTGCAATATAGTTCTACAAAACTACATTTTAATGCCTATATCATTGCCTGTAATCACCACTGTTGATTAGGCCCCTAGTATTATATAGTTAAACAAAACACCCTATTAACGCCTCTTTCATCGCCTGTTATCACTCCTGCTGTAAAGGCGCCAATTTTACATAGCAATACAAACGTGCCTTGAGTCGCCTGTAATCACTCTTGTAGATAAGGCCCCGGTGTAAATTTTAATACAAACGCTGCTTTCATCGCCTGTAACCACTCCTGCTGATTAGGCCCCAAAGTAATATTGTACTACAAACGCCCCTATCATCGCCTGTAAAAACTCCTATTTATTAGGCCCGAATGCGTTATTGTACTACAAACGTCACTTTCATCGCATGTTACTACTCCTGCAAATTATACCCCGGTCAGATTTTGTACAACAAACGCCTCTATTATCTTCTGCAGTCACTTTTACTGATAATGTTCCAGTGTTATATAGAAATAGAACGTGCTTGTCATCGCCTGTAATCACTCCTGCTGTTGATTAGGCCCTAGTGTAATATATTACTACAAATACCCATACCATTGCCTGTTATCAGTCCTGTTGATAAGGCTCCAGTGAAATATTGTTATAAAAACGTGCCTATCGACGCCTGAAATCACTCCTGTTAATTAGTCCTAGTGTTAAGTAGTATTACGTACTCCCTTTCGTGACCTGTTATCACTCCTGCTGATTAGGCACTACAGTGTAGAGTTAAATTGTACTACAAATGTCCATATCATTGCCTGTAATCAGTCCTGCTGATAAATCTCCAGTATTATATTTATTTACAAACGCTTCTTTCAACGCATGACGTCACATCCTGCTGATAAGGCCCCAAAGTAATATTAAACTAAATGCGTCCCTATCATCGCCTGTAATCACTCCTACTGATTAGGCCCCAATACCTTATTGTACTGCAAACGTCACAAAAACGCCTCTTTTATCTTCTGTTCTTACTCCTGATGCTAAGGTCCCAGTGTTATATAGTATGTAAACGTACCTGTCATCGCCTGTTATCACTCCTGTTGATTAGTTATGTAGTACTACAAACCTAATGTCCTGTAATCACTGCTGCCGATTAGGCTTTACTGTTATATTTTAATACAAATACCAATATCATTGCCTGGAATAACTCATGTTGATTAGACCCCAGTGTAATATTGTACTTCAAACGCTCCTATCATCGTCTGAAATCACCCCTGCTGAATAGGCCCCAAATTAATATTGTACTACAAAATCCACTATTTTCGCCTCTAATCACTCCTGTTGATAAGGCCCATGTGATATATTTTATGAAAGCCGCCCTATCAACACCTATTATCACTCCTGTTCATTAGTTATGTAGTACTACAAACCTAATGACCTGTAATCACTGCTGCCGATTAGGCTTTACTGTTCTATTTTAATACAGATACCAATATCATTGCCTGGAATGACCCATGTTGATTAGACCCCAGTGTAATATTGTACTTCAAACGCTCCTATCATCGTCTGAAATCACCCCTGCTGAATAGGCCCCAAATTAATATTGTACTACAAAATCCACTATTTTGGCCTCTAATCACTCCTGTTGATAAGGCCCATGTGATATATTTTATGAAAGCCGCCCTATCAACACCTTTTATCACTCCTGTTGATTAGGCCACAGTGTTATATAGTACTACAATCCTCCATATAGTGACCTGTCATTACTGCTGCTGATCAGGCCCCGAAGTTATTTTGTATTACAAAAGTCCCTGTCATCGCATGTAATCGCTCCTGCTGATATGGTCCCAGTGTTATATCATACTGAAAACCCCCTATCATTACGTATGACTACTACTGCGAATTAGCCCCAGTCTTTAGTTGTACTATAAATGCCTCTATAATTGCCTGTAATCACTCCTGCTGATAAGGCCCCAGTTTCATATAGCAAGACAAGCGTTCCTGTCATCACCTGTAATCACTCCTGTTGATAAGGCCCCTAGTGCTATATAGTTCTACAAAACTACATATTAAAGCCTCTGTCATTGCCTGTAATCACTCCTGTTGATTAGGCCCTAGTGTTATAAAGTTGATCAAAACTCCCTATTAACGCCTCTTTCGTCGCCTGTAATCACTCCTGCTGTAAAGGCGCCAATTTAACATAGCAATACAAACATGCCTTGAGTCGCCTGTAATTACTCTTGTAGATAAGGCCCCGGTGTAAAATTATATTACAAACGCTGCTTTCATCGCCTGTAATCACTCCTGCTGATTAGGCCCCAAAGTAATATTGTACTACAAACGCCCCTATCATCGCCTGTAAAAACTCCTATTTATTAGGCCCGAATGCGTTATTGTACTACAAACGTCACTTTCATCGCATGTAACTACTCCTGCAAATTATACCCCGGTCATATTTTGTACAACAAACGCCTCTATTATCTTCTGCAATCACTTTTGCTGATAATGTTCCAGTGTTATATAGTAATAGAACGTGCTTGTCATCGCCTGTAACCACTCCTGCTGTTGATTAGGCCCTAGTGTAATATATTACTACAAATGCCCATATCATTGCCTGTTATCAGTCCTGTTGATAAGGCCCCAGTGAAATATTGTTATAAAAACGTGCCTATCGACGCCTGAAATCACTCCTGTTGATAAGTCCTAGTGTTAAGTAGTATTACGTACCTCCTTTTCGTGACCTGTTATCACTCCTGCTGATTAGGCACTAGAGTTAAATTGTACTACAAATGCCCATACCATTGCCTGTAATCAGCCCTGCTGATAAATCTCCAGTATTATATTTATTTACAAACGCTTCTTTCAATGCACGAAGTCACATCCTGCTGATAAGGCCCCAAAGTAATATTAAACTAAATGCGTCCCTATCATCGCCTGTAATCAC
Source organism: Rugalucina vietnamica (assembly GCA_964017185.1). Lineage (NCBI taxonomy): Eukaryota > Metazoa > Mollusca > Bivalvia > Lucinida > Lucinidae > Rugalucina > Rugalucina vietnamica. The sequence continues at coordinate 30,019,789 of OZ024873.1, read as the reverse complement.
TCCTACTGATTAGGCCCCAATACCTTATTGTACTACAAACGTCACAAAAACGCCTCTTTTATCTTCTGTACTCACTCATGTTGATTAGGCCTCAGTGTAATCGCTCCTGCTGATAAGGTCCCAGTGTGATATCATACTGAAACCCCCCTATCATCACGTATGACTACTATTGCGAATTAGCCCCAGTCTTTAGTTGTACTATAAATGCCTCTATAATTGCCTGTAATCACTCCTGCTGATAAGGCCCCAATTTCATATAGCAAGACAAACGTACCTGTCATCACCTGTAATCACTCCTGTTGATAAGGCCCCTAGTGCTATATAGTTCTACAAAACTACATATTAATGCCTCTGTCATTGCCTGTAATCACTCCTGTTGATTAGGCCCCTAGTGTTATATAGTTAAACAAAACTCCCTATTAACGCCTCTTCCATCGCCTGTAATCACTCCTGTTGTAAAGGCGCCAATTTTACATAGCAATACAAACGTGCCTTGAGTCGCCTGTAATCACTCTTGTAGATAAGGCCCCGGTGTAAAATTTTATTACAAACGCTGCTTTCATCGCCTGTAATCACTCCTGCTGATTAGGCCCCAAAGTAATATTGTACTACAAACGCCCCTATCATCGCCTGTAAAAACTCCTCCTTATTAGGCCCGAATGCCTTATTGTACTACAAACGTCATTTTCATCGCATGTAACTACTCCTACAAATTATACCCCGATCATATTTTTTTACAACAAACGCCTCTGTTATCTTCTGCAGTCACTTTTGCTGATAATGTTCCAGTGTTTTATAGTAATAGAACGTGCTTGTCATCGCCTGTAATCACTCCTGCTGTTGATTAGGCCCTAGTTAGTTAAAGTTAGTTAAAGACCTCTTCGACTCGCTTTATTTTACTTATTTTTTCTACTCGATACTTTCTCTAACATATCATTGCCTGTAATCAATCCTGCTGATAAATCTGCAGTGTTATATTTATTTACAAACGCATCTTTCAATGCATGAAGTCACATCCTGCTGATAAGGCGTCAAATTAATATTGAACTAAATGTGTCCCTATCATCGCCTGTAAACACTAGTACTGATTAGGCCCCAATACCTTATTGTACTACAAACGTCACAAAAATTGAACAAAATGCGTCCCTGTCATCTATTATCTTCTGTACTCACCCCTGCTGATAAGGTCCAAGTGTTATATAGTATGAAAACGTACCTGCCATAGCCTGTTATCACTCCTGTTGATTAGGCTCTGGTGTTGTGTAGTACTACAAACCTAATGACCTGTAATAATTGCTGCTGATTAGGCTTTACTGTTATATCTTAATACAAATACCAATATCATTGCCTGTAATGACTCATGTTGATTCGGCCCCAGTGTAATATTGTACTTCAAACGCTCCTATCATCGTCTGAAATCACGCCTGCTGAATAGGCCCCAAATTTATATTGTACTACAAAATCCACTATTTTAGCCTTTAATTACTCCTGTTGATAAGGCCCCTATGTTATATTTTATGAAAACCGCCCTTTCAGCACCTGTAATCACTCCTGTTGATTAGGCCACAGTGTTATATAGTACTACAATCCTCCATATAGTGACATTTCATTACTGCTGCTGATAAGGCCCCAAAGTTATTATGTATTACAAACGTCCCTGTCATCGCATGTAATCGCTCCTGCTGATAAAGGCCAGTGATATATCATACTGAAAACCCCCTATCATCACGTATAACTACTACTGCGAATTAGCCCCAGTCTTTCGTTGTACTATAAATGCCTCTATAATTGCCTGTAATCACTCCTGCTGATAAGGCCCCAGTTTCATATAGCAAGACAAGTGTACCTGTCATCACCTGTAATCACTCCTGTTGATAAGGCCCCTGGTGCAATATAGTTCTTACAAAACTACATTTTAATGCCTCTGTCATTGCCTGTAATCACCCCTGTTGATTAGGCCCCTAGTATTATATAGTTAAACAAAACACCATATTAACGCCTCTTTCATCGCCTGTTATCACTCCTGCTGTAAAGGCGCCAATTTTACATAGCAATACAAACGTGCCTTGAGTCGCCTGTAATCACTCTTGTAGATAAGGCCCCGGTGTAAATTTTAATACAAACGCTGCTTTCATCGCCTGTAATCACTCCTGCTGATTAGGCCTCAAAGTAATATTCTACCACAAACGCCCCTATCATCGCCTGTAAAAACTCCTCCTTATTAGGCCTGAATGCGTTATTGTACTACAAACGTCACTTTCATCGCATGTAACTACTCCTGCAAATTATACCCCGGTCATATTTTGTACAACAAACGCCTCTATTATCTTCTGCAGTCACTTTTGCTGATAATCCTGCAGTGTTATATAGTAATAGAACGTGCTTGTCATCGCCTGTAATCACTCCTGCTGTTGATTAGGCCCTAGTGAAATATATTACTACAAATACCCATATCATTGCCTGTAATCAGTCCGGTTGATAAGGTCCCAGTGAAATATTGTTATAAAAAGTGCCTATCTACGACTGTAATCACTCCTGTTGATTAGTCCTAGTGTTATGTAGTACTACGTACCTCCCTTTCGTGACCTGTTATCACTTCTGCTGATTAGGCACTAAAGTTAAATTGTACTACAAATGCCCATATCATTGCCTGTAATCATTCCTGCTGATAAATCTGCAGTGTTATATTTATTTACAAACGCTTCTTTCAACGCATGTAGTCACATCCTGCTGATAAGGTCCCAAAGTAACATTGAACTAAATGAGTCCCCATCATCGCCTGTAATCACTCCTACTGATTAGGCCCTACAAACGTCACAAAAACGCCTCTATTATTTTCTGTACTCACTCCTGCTGATAAGGTCCCAGTGTTATATAGTATGAAAACGTACCTGTCATCGCCTGTTATCACTCCTGTTGATTAGGCCCTGGTGTTATGTAGTACTACAAACCCAGTAGCCTGTAATCACTGCTGCTGGTTAGGCTTTACTGTTATATTTTAATACAAATACCAATATCATTGCCTGTAATGACTCATGTTGATAAGGCACCAGTGTTCTATTGTACTTCAAACGCTTCTATCATCCTCTGAAATCACCCCTGCTGAATATGCCCCAAATTTATATTGTACTACAAATAAAAAATAAAACTGAGATCCTTTAAGAGCAGCGAACATATTAATGAGAAAGGACATGGGCCATACCTCGGTTTCGACTATTAAAGTCTCGGCAGTGACCCTTTAGATTTGGCAACATGGAGCCAAAGAGAATTACTGAAATTTTGCATCTTTCAACATGGTAGTCGATACAAAGACTAGTATATTTCCAAATGGGACCAAATATATTAAACATTGGTAAGAAAATGAATCTAAACCGATAATAAATTTCTGATTTCTCAGAAAATCCTCGCTGATCTCAAAGGACCAAAAGGAAATATAACCTGCACTATGGATGATGTACGGGGAGATTTTTAGGGCCGCCACTATTTTCGCCTCTAATCGCTCCTGTTGATAAGGCCCAGTGTTATATTTTATGAAAACCGCCCTATCAACACCTGTAATCATTCCTGTTAATTAGGCCATAGTGTTACAAAGTACTACAATCCTCCATAGTGACCTGTCATTACTGCTGCTGATAAGGCCCCAAAGTTATTATGTATTACAAACGTCCCTGTCATCGCATGTAATCGCTCCTGCTGATAAGGTCCCAGTGTTATATCATACTGAAAACCCCCTATCATCACGTGTGACTACTACTGCGAATTAGCCCCAGTCTTTAGTTGTACTATAAATGCCTCTATAATTGCCTGTAATCACTCCTGCTGATAAGGCCCCAGTTTCATATAGCAAGACAAGCGTACCGGTCATCACCTGTAATCACTCCTGTTGATAAGGCCCCTAGTGCTATATAGTTCTACAAAACTACATGATAACGCCGCTGTCATTGCCTGTAATTATTCCTGTTGATTAGGCCCCTAGTGTTATATAGTTAAAGAAAACTCCCTATTAACGCCTTTTAAATCGCCTGTAATCACTCCTGCTGTAAAAGCGCCAATTTTACATAGCAATACTAGCGTGCCTTGAGTCGCCTGTAATCACTCTTGTTGATAAGGCCCGGTGTAAAATTTTATTACAAACGCTGCTTTCATCGCCTGTAATCATTCTTGCTGATAAGGCCCCAAAAGAATTTTGTAGTACAAACGCCCCTATGATCGCCTGTAAAAACTCCTCCTGATTAAGCCCGAATGCGTTATTGTACTCAAACGTCACTTTCTTCGCATGTAACTACTCCTGCAAATAATACCCCTGTCATATTTTGTACAACAAACGCCTCTATTATCTTCTGCAATCACTCCTGCTGATAATGTTACAGTGTTATAAAGTAATAGAACGTGCTTGTCATCGCCTGTAATCACTCCTGCTGTTGATTAGGCCCTACTGAAATATATTACTACAAATACCCATAGCATTGCCTGTGATCACTCCTGTTGATAAGGCCCCAGTGAAATATTGTTATACAAACGTGCCTATCGACGCCTGTAATCACTCGTGTTGATTAGTCCTAGTGTTATGTAGTACTACGTACCTCCCTTTCGTGACCTGTTATCACTTCTGCTGATAAGGCAATAGAGTTAAATTGTACTACAAATGCCCATATCATTGAATGTTATCAGTTCTGCTGATACATCTGCAGAGTTATATTTATTTATAAACGCTTCTTTCAACGCATGTAGTCACACCCTGCTAATAAGGCCAAAAAGTAATATTGTACTAAATGCGTCCCTATCATCGCCTGTAATCACTGCTACTGATTAGGCCCAAATACCTTATTGTACTACAAACGTCACAAAAACGCCTCTCTCCTGATCTTTGCCCTCTTGAAAATTTCTATTATCTATTGTACTCACTCCTGCTGATAAGGTCCCAGTGTTATATAGTATGAAAACGTACCTGTCATCGCCTGTTATCACTCCTGTTGATTAGGCCCTGGTGTTATGTAATACTACAAACCTAATGACCTGTTATCACTGCTGCTGATTAGGCTTTACTGTTATATTTTAATACAAATACCAAAATCATTGCCTGTAATGACTCATGTTGATTAGGTCCCAGTGTAATATTGTACTTCAAACGCTCCTATCATCGTCTGAAATCACCCCTGCTGAATAGGCCCCAAATTTATATTGTACTACAAAATTCACTATTGTCGCCTCTAATCGCTCCTGTTAATAAGCCCCAGTGTTATATTTATGTAAACGCCCCTATTAACACCTGTAATCACTCCTGTTGATTAGGCCATAGTGTTATATAGTACTACAATCCTCCATATAGTGACCTGTCATTACTGCTGCTGATAAGGCCCCAAAGATATAGTGTATTACAAACGTCCCTGTCATCGCATATAATCGCTGTTTTATTATACTAATAATATCATCACGTGTAACTATTACCGCGTATTAGCCCAAGTCTTTAGTTGTACTATAAATGCTTCTATAATCGCCCGTAATCACTCCTGCTGATAAGGCCCCAGTTTCATATAGCAAGACAAGCGTACCTGTCTTCACCTGTAATCTCTAAAATTTTACATAGCAATACAAGCGTGCCTTGAGTCGCCTGTTATCTCTCTTGTTGATAAGGCCCCGGTATTAAATTTTATTACAAACGCTGCTTTCATCGCCTGTAATCACTCCTGCTGAGAAGGCCCGAATGCGTAATTGTACTACAAACGTCACTTACATCGCATGTAAATTTCATCCCGTCATATTTTGTACAACAAACGCCTCTATTATCTTCTGCAGTCACTCCTGCTGATAAGGTCCCAGTGTTATATAGTAATAGAACGTGTTTTTCATCGCCTTTAATCACTCCTGCTGTTGGTAATGCCCTATTACTACAAATACCCATATCATTGCCTGTAATCAGTCCTGTTGATAAGGCCCCAGTGTTCTATTGCTATACAAACGTGCATATCGTCGCCTGTAATCACTCCTGCTTCTTAGGCCTAGTGTTATGTAGTAATACGTACCTCCCTTTCGTGACCTGTCATCACTCCTGCTGATTAGGCACTAGAGTTAATTTTTACTATAAATGCCCATAACATTGCCTGTAATCATTCCAGCTGATAATTCTGCAGTGTTATATTTATTTACAAACGCTTCTTTCATCGCATGTAGTCACGTCCTTCTGATTAGACTCCAAAATAATATTGAACTAAATACGTCCCTATCATCGCCTGTTATCACTTCTGCTGAATAGGCCCCAAATCTATATTGTACTGCGAAATCCACTATTGTCGCCTATAATAGCTTTTATTATGATAAGGCCCCAGCGTTATATTTTATGAAAACGCCCCATCAACACCTGTAATCACTCCTGTTGATTAGGCCATAATATTATATAGTACTACAATCCTCCATATAGTGACCGGCCATTACTGCTGCTGATAAGGCCCCAAAGATATAATGTTTTACAAACGTCCCTGTCATCGCATGTAATCGCTCCTGCTGATAAGGGCCAGGTGTTTTATTATTAATATATTAAAAAGAAACTATCATCACGTGTGACTACAACTGCGAATTAGCCCCAGTCTTTAGTCTTTAGATTAAAAATACCTCTATAATCGCCTATAATCACTCCTGCTGATAGGCCCCAGTTTTATATAGCAAGACAAGCGTTCCTGTCATCACCTGTAATCACTCCTGTTGTTGAGGCCCCTAATGTTATATAGCTCTACAAAACTACATATTAACGCCTCAATTATTGCCTGTATTCACTCCCTGTTGATTAGGCCCCTTGTGTTATATAGTTAAACAAAACTTCCAATTAACGCCTCTTTCATCGCATGTAATCACTCCTGCTGTAAAGTCGCCAATTTCACAAAACAATACAAGCGTGCCTTGAGTCGCATGTAATCACTCTTGCCGATAAGGCCCAGGTGTTATATTTTATTACAAAGACTACTTCCATCGCCTGTAATCAATCCTGCTGATTATGCCCCAAAGAAATATTGTAGTATAAACGCCCCTATCATCGCCTGTAATAATTCCTCCTGATTAGGCCCGAATGCGTTATGGTACTACAAACATCACTTTCATCTCATGTAACTACTCCTACAAATTAAGCCCCCGTCGTATTTTGTACAACGAACACCTCTATTATCGTCTGCAGTCACTCCTGCTGATAAGGTCCTAGTGTTATATAGTAATAGAACGTGTTTGTCATCGCCTGTAATCACTCCTCCTGTTGATTAGGTCCTAGTGAAAAATATTACTACAAATACCAATATCATTGCCTGTAATCAGTCATGTTGATAAGGCCCCAGTGATATATTGTTATTCAAACGCTACTATAATCGTCTGTAAGCACCCCTGCTGATTATGCCCCAAATCTATTTTGTACTATAAAAAGTTCTATCTTCGCCTTTAATCACTCCTGTTGATAAAGTCCCAGTGATATATTGTACTAAAACGCCCCTATCATCGCGTGTATTCACTTCTGTTGATTAGGCCGTTGTGTTATATTTTCTACAATCCTCCCTATCGTAACATATCATTATTGTTGCTGATAAGATCCGAAGGTTATAATGTACTACATCGCCTGTATCTACTACTGGAAAGTATGCAACCGAGATATTTTGTACCACAAATGCCTCTATTATCGCCTGTTATCACTCCTGCTGATAAGGTTCCAGTGCCATATAGTAACACATACCTGCCTGTCGTCACCTGTAATCACTCCTGTTAATTAGGCGTAGTGTTTTGTAGTACTACGTATCTTCTTGTCGTGACCTCTTATCACTCCTGCTGATTAGGCACTACAGTTAAATTGTCCTGTAAATGCCCTTATCATTGCGTGTAATTACTCCTGTTGATAAGGCTCTAGTGTAATATTGTTTAAAAAACATACTTCCAAGGCATGTAGTCACTCATGCCCTAAAGTAATATTGCACTTTAACGCCCCTATCATCGCCTGTAATCACTCCTCCTGGTAAGGATTCAATGCTTTATTGTACTACAAACGTCACTGTCATCGCATGTAACCACTCCTGCAAATTATGCCCCCGTCATATTTTGTACCACAAACTACTCTTTTATCTTCTGTATTCACTCCTGCTGATAAAGTCCAAGTGTTAGACAGTATTGAAACGTACCTGTCGTGGCCTTTTATCACTCCTGTTGATTAGGCCCTGGCGTTACGTAGTAACACAAACCTCCCTATCATGACCTGTAATCACTGCAGCTAATTAGGCACTAGCGTTACATTGTATTAAATTGCCTGTTATGACTACTGTTCATCAGGCCCCAGTGTTATATTGTACAACATACACTCCTATCATCGTCTGAAATCACCCCTGCTGATTAGGCACCAAATTTAAATTGTACTACAATATCAAGTATCTTCGCCTTTAATCACCCCTTTTGATAAGGCCCAGTGTTATATTTTTATTAAAACGCCCCTATCAGCCCCTGTAATCACTCCTGTTGATTAGGCCTTTGTGTCATATAGCACTATAATCCTGCCTATAGTGGCCTGTCAATACTGCTGCTAATTAAGCATCAAAGTTATAATATACTACAATCGTCCCTGTCATGGCAGGTAAAACTCCCTATCATCACCTGTAACTACTCCTGCGAATTATCCCCAGTCTCCAGTTGTACTTTTAACGCCTCTATCATTGCATGTAATTACTCCTGATGATACGGCCCAGTTATCATATAGCAATACAAGCGTACCTGCCATCGCATGTGATCACTCCTAGTTGATTAGAACCCTTGTGTTATATACTTCTACAAAACTCCGTATAAATGCCTCTTTGATCGCCTGTAATCACTCTTGCTGAAAAGACGACAGTTTTATATAGCAATACAAGCGTGCCTTGCCTAGCCTGTAATAACTCTGGTTGATAAAGCCCAAGTGTTATATTGTATTATAAACGCTACTTTCATCGCCTGTAATCACTCCTGCTGATTAGGCCCAAAAGTAACATTGTACTACAAACGCCCATGTCATCGCCTATAATCACTACTCCTAATTAGGCCCCAATGCTTTATTGTACTACAAACGTCACTATCATCGCGTGTATGTCCCGTTATTTTCGTACAACGAACGCTTCTATTATATTCTGTAATCACTCCTGCTCATCAGGTCCCAGTGTTATTTAGTAATACAACGTGACTGTCATGCCGGCAATCACTCCTGTTGATAAGGCCCTTGTGGTGTGTAGTAATACAAACCTCCCTATCATCACCTGAAATCACTGCTGCTGATTAGTCACTACTGTTATATTGTACTACAAATACCCATATCATTGCACGTAAAAACTCCTATTCATTAGACCCAAATGTGATATTGTACTTCAAACGCTCCTACCATCGTCTGAAATAACACCTACTGATAAGGCCATGCATTTATATTGTACTACAAAATCGACTATATTCGCCTTTTATCACTCCTGTTGATAAGGCCCCAGTTTTACAAAGCAATGCAGGGCTGCCTGTAATTGCCTGTAATCACTCCTGCTGATTACACCTCAGTGTAACATGGTACTGCAAATGCTACTTTCGTAGCTTGCTGATTAGCCCCCAAATGAATATTTTACTACAAACGCCCCTATCATCGCCTGTTATCACTCATCCTGATTAGACCCCAATGCTTTTATTGTACTACAAACGTCACTTGTAGTTACTCCTGCAAACTATGCCCACGTCATATTTTGTACATCAAACGCCTTTATTATCTTCTGTAATCACTCATGCTAAAAAGGTCCCAGTGTGATATAATTAAAAAACGTACATATCATCGCCTGTTATCATTCCTGTTGATAAGGTCCTAGTGTTATGTAGTACTTCAAAGCTCTTTATCGTAACCTGTAATCACTGCAGTTGATTAGGCACTAGCGTTACATTGTACTACTAAAACCCATACCATTGCCTGTTATGACTACTGTTCATTAGGCCCCCGTGTTATATTGTACTAAATACGCTCACTGTCATCGTCTTAAATCACCCCTGCTGATAAGGCCCCAAATTTATATTGTTCTACAAAATCCACTATATTCTCTTTTAATCACTCCAGCTGATAAGACCCTAGTGTTTTTTTTTTTATTATTATTATTAAAAGGCCCCTATCAGCACCTGTAATCACTCCTGTTGATTAGGCCGTAGTGTCATTGTCATATAATACAACAAAACTCCCGAAAGTGACCTGTCATTACTGCTGCTGATAAGGCCCCAAAGCTATAATGTACTACAAACGTCCCTGTCATCGCATGTTATTACTCCTGCTGATTAGGTCCCAGTGTTACATTGCTCCGAAACCCCATAATCACCTGTAACTACTCCTGCGAATTAGCCCAAGTATCCAGTTGCACTATAAACGCCTCTATCATAGACTGTAATCACTCCTGCTGATAAGACCCCAGTTTCGTATAGCTATACAAGCGTGTCTGTCATCGCCTGTAAACACTCCTATTGATTAGGCCCCAAGTGTTACTAAGTTCTTCAAAACTACATATCAACGCCTCTGTAGTCGCCTGTAATCACTCCTGTTGATTAGGCCCCTAGTGTTGAATAGTTCTACAATACTCCCTATAAACGCCTCTATCATCGCATGTAATCACTCTTGCTGAAAAGTCGCCAGTTTTATATAGCAAATCAAGCGTGCCTTGCCTCGCCTATAATTACTCTTGTAATAAGGCCCCGGTGTTATATTGTATTACAAAGGCTACTTTCATCGCCTGTAATCTCTTCTGCTGATTAGGCCCAAAAGTAATATTGTACTACAAACGCCCCTACCCTGACCTGTAATCACTGCTGCTGATAAGGCACTAGTGTTATATTGTACTACAAATACCCATATAATTGCCTTAAATGCCCCTTCTGATTAGGCCCAAAATCTGTATTGTACGACAAAATCCACTATCTTCGCCTTAAATCACTCATGCTGATAAGGCTCCAATATACAGCTCGGTTTCAAAAATAACATACCCCTGCAATGTCGCAAAATAAATTGACCTCTTCACCTACATTGCATCGACCATTGCTTGATGGCTATTTACCTGGTACGAATGAAACTTCTACATTTTGTGCATATGGTTAAGTGTGTTTAAATAGTATAAATGTTATATCGAAAATGAGCAGTCCGATCGGACAGGAAACTGCTTTTGGCGTATACCAAAATTCTGACAGATTTAAAGACAAGTTTTCAACTTTTAAGCTATTGGCATGGTGTACGTACTGTGAATATTGCCACTTTATGACCTGCATTCAATGCATTGACACATATTTTGGACATCTTAAAACTTGCACCACACTCGAAAAAGTATAGAATCAGAGAGTGGGAATTTAATGTACCCACTGCCTCGTATATAAGTACCTTGCAAATGCATATTTTCAGCACAAAAATTCTCTTCAAATGTATCCAATTTAATAAATTTGCATCTAAGTATAGCAGTAACAATTTAAATAAATATTTTTAGATATTTTCTATGTATATTGATTCTCATGCAACGCGCATATGCCTATGACAATGTTGAAGTTATGTAATGACCTTCTTAAACATAATAATATTAATCAGACATTTGTTGGTATGTGAATATATTTGATTGAAATACTGTGACTGCTGATTTTATGAAGACGGTTTATATAAGAAATAATTCCAGAGAAACCCCAACAAAACAAATATCAGGTGCAAGAGAACACAGTAAGATGTAAATGGACAGTAAGAATAGTTTTGCTTCCGGAACACACGCCTGTAATGAAAGGAATAGCGTCTATTTAATCATTATTTCAGTACTTCAAATGTAATTTAAAAGCGAATCTGGTGCAAGTTTTAAGGTAACTAAAATAGATGTCCGTGAATGGCATTCAGGTCAGAAAGTGGCAATATTCACAGTATGTACATCATACCAATCGCCTAAACTTGCGAACTTGACTTTAAATCTGTCAGAATTTTGGTATACGCCAAAGGCAGCTTCCTATTCGATCGGACTGCTCATGATCAATATAAATTTAATACCATTTTAACACACATAAACACATGCACAAAATGTAGAAGTTTCATTTGAATCAGGTCAACAGTCATCAGGCAATGGTCGATGCAATAGAGGTGGAGAGGTCAATTTATTTTGCGACATTGCAGGGGTATGTTATTTTTGAAACCGAGCTGTAATACTTTAATTAAACGCACCTATCAGTGCCTGAAATCATCTCTGTTCATTAGGTCGTTGTGTTACATATTTCTAAATAAACTTCATATAAACACATCTTTCTTCGCATTAAAGTACTCCTGTTGATAGGCTCCAGAGTTATATTGAATTACAAACGCTACGTTCATTGCCTCTATTCAATCTTTCTGATTAGGCTTTTGTAATACAATATAACACTGGGGCCTATCAACAGGAGTGATTACAGGCGAGGAAAGGCACGCTTGTATTGCTATGTAGTGTTATATAGTACTACAGTCTTTCTATAGTGTCCTGTAATTTCCGCTGCTGAAAAGGCTCCCGTGTTATATTTTATTAAACACCCCTATCAGCGCCCGTAATCAATCCTGTTGATTAGGTAGTAGTGTTGCTAAAACAATTCTAAAAACTTCATATAAACACATCTTTTATCGCATTAAAGCACACCTGTTGATAGGCTCCAGAGTAATATTGAATTACAAACGCTACTTTCATCACCTGTAATCAATCCTTCTGATTATGCCCAATAGTAATAGTAATAGTAACAACGCCCCTATCATCCCCTGTAATCACTCCTCCTGATTAGGCTCCAATGTTTTATTGTTCTTCGAACGTCACTTTCATCGCCAGTAACTATATGCACTCCTGCAAATTGTACCCCCGTCACGTTTTGTACCACAAACTTCTTTATTTTCTTATGTAATCATTCCTACTGATAAGGTCTCAGTGTAATGTAGTAATACAACGTGCCTGTTTTCGCCTATGATCACTCCTGTTGATTAGGCACTAGTGTTATGAAGTACTGTAAAAAGGTACAAGTAGGCATAGATCATGAAAATGCGCAATCAGAAAAAAGATTCCCACTCCAAAAACGGAGGTTGGAAACAAACCGCCTACAAACCTCCCTAGAACCTTAACCTGTAATCACTGCAGCTGATAAGGCATTAGTATTGAAATAAAACTACCCATATTATTGCCTGTAATGACTCCTGTTGATTAGGCACTAGTGTTATATTTACTTCATACTCTGCTATCATCGTATGAAATCACGCCTGCTGATAAGGCCCAAAATTTAGATTGTATTACAAATCCACTACCTTCGCCTTTACTCACTCCTGGTGATTAGGGCCCAGTCTTTTATTAAAACGCCCCTATCAGCCCCTATAATCACCCTTGTTGATCATGCCGTAGTGTTATGTAGTACTACAATCCTCCCTATACTGACCTGTCATTACAGCTGCTCATAAGGTCCCAAAACTGTATGTACTACAAACGCCCCAGTCATCGCATGCAATTACCCATGCTGATTAGGTCCCAGTGTTATATTTTACTAAAAACCCCACCTGTGACTACTCCTGCGAATTAGCCCCAGTCTTAAGTTGAACTATAAACGCCTCTAATATCGCCTGTAATCACTGCTAATAAGACCCCAGTTTCATATATCAATACAAGCGTGTCTGTCATCGCCGGTAATCACTCCTGCTGATTAGACCCCTAGTGTTATATAGATCTACAAAACTCCCTATAAATGCCTTTTTAATCGCCTGTAATCGTACCTGCCCTGCGAAAAAGGCCTAAGTTTTATAACACAATACAAGCGTGCCTTTCCTCGCCTGTACAAAAATACGTATCAACACCTCTTTCATCGCCAGTAATCACTCCTGTTGATACGGCCCCTAGTGTTATATAGTTCTACAAAACTCCCTATAAATGCCTTTTTAATCGCCTGTAATCACTTCTGCCCTGCGTGTAAGGCCTTAGTTTTATATAGCAATACAAACGTGGCTTTCCTCGCATGAAATCACTCCTGTTGATAAGGCCCCAGTGTTAAATTGTATTACAAAAGCTACTTTCATCGCATTCAATCACTCCTGTTGATTAGGCGACAAATGAAAATTGTACTACAAACGCCCATATCGTCGCCTGTAAACAGTCCTCCTCATTAGGCCCTAATGCTTTATTGTACTACAAACCTCACAATCATCGCATGTAACTACGTTTTGTACCACAAACACCTCTACTATCATATGTAATCGCTCCTGCTGACAATTTTCCAGTGCTATTTATTAATATAACGTGCCTGTCATCGCCTTTGATCACTCCTTTTGATTAGGCCCTAGTGTTATGAAGTACTACAAAAAGGTACAAGTTGACAAAGATCAGAAAAAGGCGAAATCAGAAAAAGATTCCTACTCAAAAAACCGAGGTGAGAAACAAACCTCCTACAAACTTCCCTATCGTAACCTGTAATCTCTGCAGCTGATAAGGCACAATTGTTATATTGTAAAACAAATACCCATATCATTGCCTGTAATGACTTCTGTTGATTAGGCCCCAGTGTTATATTGTACCACAAACGCTCCTGTCATCGTCTGAAACCGTCCCTGTCGATAGGCCCCAAATTTGTTTTACAAAATCCACTATCTTCGCCTTTAATCACTCCTGTTGATAAGGCCCCAGTGTTATATTTTATTATAACGCCCCTATCAGCCCCTGTAATCACTCTTGTTGATTAGGCCGAAGTGTTACATAGTACTACATCGCCCTATAGTGACCTGTTATTACTGCTGCTCATAAGGCCCAAAAGTTATTATGTACTTCAAACGTACCTGTCATCACACGCATTCACTCATGCTGATTAGGTCCCGGTGATATATTATACTGAAAATCATCTATCATCACCTGTGACTACTCCTGCGAATTAGCCCCAGGCTAAAGCTGTACTATAAACGCCTCTATCATCGTCTGTAATCATTACTGATGAGGCCCCAGTTTCATATAACATTACAAGCGTGTCTTTCATCGCCGTTAATCACTCCTGTTGGTTAGACCCCTAGTGTTAAATAGTTCTACAAAACTACATATCAACGCCTCTGTCATCGCCAGTATTCACACCTGTAAATTAGGCCCCTAGTGTTATTTAGTGCTACAAGGATCCCTATACATGCCTTTTTAATCACCTGCATTCCTACTGCTGATAAGGCCTAAGTTTTGTATAGCAAAACAAGCGTGCCTTTCCTCGCCAGTAATCACTCCTGTTGATAAGGCCCCAATGTTATATTATATTTCAAACTCTACTTTCATCGCCTGTAATCACTCCTGTTGATTAGGCACAAATGGAACATTGTACTACAAACGCCTTTATCATCGCCTGTAATCAGTCCTCCTGATTAGGCCCCAATACTTTCGTGTACTACAAACCTCACTATCATCGCGTGTAACTACTCCTGCAAATTATGCCCCCACCCCTCCTCAAAGTTTGTACCACAAACGTCTATATTATCTTATTTATTCACTCCTGCGGTTAAGGTTCCAGTGTTATTTAGTAATAAAACGTGCGTATCATCGCCTTTGATCACTCCTGTTGTTTAGGTCCTAGTGTAATAAAGTACAACAAAAAGGTACGAGTATTAGAAAAAGGCGCAACTAGAAAAAAATCCCTCTACAAAAACCAAGGTGGGGAACAAACCTCCTACAATCCCCCTATCTTGTAGTGTAATCACTGCAGCTGATTAGGCACTAGTGTTATATTGTACTACAAATATCAATATCATTTGCCTGTAATGACTCCTGTTGATTAGGCCCCCGTGTTATATTGTACTACATACGCTCCTATCATCGTCTGAAATCACCCCTGCTGATAAGGCCCCCAATTTATATTGTATTACAAAATCCACTATGTTCGCCTTTACTCACATTTGATAAGGCACCAGTGTTATATTTTATTAAAAGGCCCCTATCAGCCCCAGTTATCACTCCTGTTGATTAGGCCGTAGTGTTATATAGAATTACAATCCTCCCTATAGTGACCTGTCATCACTGCTGCTCATAAGGTCCCAATACTATAATGTACTACAAACGCCCCTGTCATCGCATGCAATTACTCATGCTGATTAGGTTCCAGTGCTATATTATACTGAAAAAAAAAACCTATCATTACCTGTGACTACTGCGAATTAGCCCGAGTCTCAAATTGTATTATAAACGCCTTTATCATCGCATGTTATATATTTTCATAAGGCCCCAGTTTCATATAGCAATACTAACGTATCTGTCATCGTCGGTAATCACTCCTGTTGAAATGCCCTGTCATCGCATGCAATTACTCATGCTGATTAGGTTCCAGTGCTATATTATACTGAGAAAAAAAACTATCATTACCCGTGACTAATCCTGCGAATTAGCCCGAGTCTTAAATTGTATTATAAACGACTTTATCATCGCATGTTATATCTTTTCATAAGGCCCCAGTTTCATATAGCAATACTAACGTGTCTGTCATCGCCGGTAATCACTCCTGTTGATAAGACACCTGGTGTTATATAGTTCTACGAAACTACATATCAACGCCTCTGTCATCGTCAATAATCACTCCTGTTGATAAGGCCCCTAGTGTTATATATAGTTCTGCAAAACTCCCTATAAATGCCTTGTTAATCGCTTGTAATCACTCCTGCTCATAAGGCCTAAGCTAAATATAGTCTGTCTGTCATCGCCGGTAATCACTCCTGTTGACTAGACCCTTAGTGTTATAAAGTTGTACAAAAATGCCTTCAAATGCGCTTTTAATCGTCTGTGATCACTCCTGCCGATAAGGCCTAAGTTTTATATAACAATACAAGCGTGCCTTTCCTCGCCTATAATCACTCCTGTTGATAAGGCCCCAGTGTTATACTGTATTGTAATACAAACTCTACTTTCATCGCCTGTAAATCGTGACCAAATATCACTGCTTTTGATTAAGCACTAGTATTATGTAGTACCACAAATACCCATACCATTACCTGTAATCACTCCTGTTGATTAGGCTCAAGTGTTATATTGTAGTACAAACGTTCCTTCCTATCGTCGTCTGTAAGCACCCCTGCTGATTATGCCCTAAATTTATATCGTACTACAAAATCCACTATCTTCGCTTTTAACCACTCCTGTTGATAAGGCTCTAGTGATATGATATATTGTACTAAAACGGCTCTATCATCGCGTGTATTCACTCCTGTTGAATAGGCCGTATTGTTATGTAATCTACAATCCACCCTATCGTAACCTGTCATTATTGCTGCCGATAAGGCACCAAAGTTATAATGTACTACATCGCCAGTAACTATGACTGGAAATTATGCACCCGCGTTATATTGTACCACAATTATCGCCTGTCATCACTCCTGCTGATAAGATCCAAGCGTCATATAGTAATACAAATATTCCTGTCGTCTCCTGTTATCACTCCTGTTTATTATGCCTAGTGTTATGTAATACTACGTACCTCCCTTTCGTGACCTGTTATCACTCCTGCTGATTGGGCACTAGACTTAAATTGTACTGCAAGTTCCCATATCGTTGCCTGTAATCACTCCTGTTGATAAATCTGCAGTGCTATATTGCATTTAAAACGCTTCTTTCAACGCATGTAGTCACTCCTGCTGATTAGGCCCCAAAGTAAAAGCGCTCCTATCATCGCCTGTAATCACTTCTACAGATTAGGCCCCAATACTTTATTGAACTACAAACGTCACTATCATGGCATGAAACTACTCATGCAAATGATGCCTCCTCTTTTTGTGCAACGAAAACGCATCTATTATCTTCTGTACTCACTCCTGCTGATAAGGTCCCAGTGTTATATAGTATGAAAACCTACATGACATCGGCTGTTATCACTCCTGTTGATAAGACCCTGGTGTTATGTAGTACTACAAACCTCATGACCTGCAATCACTGTTGCTGATTAGGCTATATTGTTGTAGTTTACTACAAATATCAATATCATTGCCTGTAGTGACTCATGTTGATTAGGCCCCAGTGTAATGTTGTACTTCAAACGCTACTGAAATCACCTCTGCTGGTAAAGCCACAAATTAATATTGTACTACAAAATCCACTATCTTCGCCTTTAATCATTCCTGTTGATAAGGCACCAGTGTTATATTTTATGAAAACGCCCCCATCAACACCTGTAATCACTACTGTTGATTAGGCCATAGTGTTATATAGTACTACAATCCTCCATATAGTGACCTGTCATTACTGCTGCTGATAAGGCCCCAAATATGTGATGTATTACAAACGTCCCTGTCATCGCATGTAATCGCTCCTACTGATAAGGTCCCAGTGTTATATCATACTGAAAACCCCCTATCATCACGTATGACTACTACTGCGAATTAGCCCCAGTCTTTAGTTGTACTATAAGTGCCTCTATAATTGCCTGTAATCACTCCTGTTGATAAAGCCCCAGTTTCATATAGCAAGACAAGCGTACCTGTCGTCACCTGTAATCACTCCTGTTGATAAGGCACCTAGTGCTATATAGTTCTACAAAACTACATATTAGCGCCTCCGTCATTGCCTGTAATCACTCCTGTTGATTAAGCCCCTAGTGTTATATAGTTGAACAAAATATCCCTATTAACGCCTCTTTCATCGCCTGTAATCACTCCTGCTGTAAAGGCGCCAATTTTACATATCAATACAAGTGTGCCTTGAGTCGCATGTAATCACTCTTGTTGATAAGGCCCCGGTTTAAAATTTTATTATAAACGCTGCTTTCATCGCCTGTAATCACTCATGCTGATTAGGCCCCAAAGTAATATTGTACTACAAACGCCCCTTTCATCGCCTGTAAAAACTCCTCCTTATTAGGCCCGAATGCGTAATTGTACTTCAAACGTCACGTTCATCGCATGTAACTACTCCTGCAAATTATACCCCTGTCATAATAAGGCCCCAGTGAAATAGTGATATACAAACGTGCCTATCGACGCCTGTAATCACTCCTGTTGATTAGTCCTAGTGTTATGTAGTACTACGTACCTCCCTTTCGTGACCTTTTATCACTCCTGCTGATTAGGCACTAGAGTTTATTGTAATACAAATGCCCATATCATTGCCTGTAATCAGTCCTACTGATAAATTTGCAGTCTTATGTTTATTTACAAACGCTTCTTTCAATGCATGAAGTCATATACTGCTGATAAGAGCCCAAAGTAATATTGAACAAAATGCGTCCCTATTATCACTCCTACTGATTAGGCCCCAATACCTTATTGTACTACAAACGTCACAAAAACGCCTCTATTATCTTCTGTACTCACTCCTGCTGATAAGGTCCCAGTGTTATATAGTATAAAAACGTACCTGCCATCGCTTGTTATCACTCCTGTTGATTAGGCCCTGGTGTTTTGTAGTACTACAAACCTGATGACCTGTAATCACTGCTGCTGATTAGGCTTTACTGTTATATTTTAATACAAATACCAATATCATTGCCCGTAATGACTCATGTTGATTAGGCCCCAGTGTAATATTGTACTTCAAACGCTCCTATCATCGTCTGAAATCATCCCTGTTGAATAGGCACCAAACTTATATTGTACTACAAAATCCACTATTTTCGCCTCTCATCACTCCTCTTGATAAGGCCCCAGTGTTATATATAATAACCCCCCCCCCCCCCCAATCAACACCTGTAATCACTCCTGTTGATTAGGCCATAGTGTTATATAGTACTTCAATCCACCTGTCATAACTGCTGCTGATAAGGCCCCAAAGTTATAATGTATTATAAACGTCCCTGTCATCGCATGTAAACGCTCCTGCTGATAATGTCCCAGTGTTATATCATACTGAAAACCCCCTATCATCACGTGTGACTACTACAGCGAATTAGCCCCAGTCTTTAGTTGTACTATAAGTGCCTCTATAATTGCCTGTAATCACTCCTGCTGATAAGGCCCCAGATTCATATAGCAAGACAAGCGTACCTGTCATCACATGTAATCACTACTGGTCATAAGGCTCCTAGTGCTACATGTATATAGTTCTACAAAACTACATATTAACGCCTCTGTCATTGCCTGTAATCACTCCGGTTGATTAGGCCCCTAGTATTATATAGTCAAACAAAACTCCCTATTAACGCCTCTTTCATCGCCTGTAATCACTACTGCTGTAAAGGCGCCAATTTTAAATAGCAATACAAGCATGCACTGCGTCGCCTGTAATCACTCTTGTTGATAAGGATCCGGTGTAAAATTTTATTACAAACGTTGCTTTTATCGCCTGTAATCACTCCTGCTGATTAGGCCCCAAAATAATAGTGTAATAAAAACGCCCCTATCATCGCCTGTAAAAACCCCTCCTTATTAGGCCCGAATGCGTTATTGTACTACAAACGTCACTTTCATCGCATGTAACTACTCCTGCAAATTATACCCCTGTCATATTTTGTACAACAAACGCCTCTATTATCTTCTGCAGTCACTCCTGCTGATAATATTCCAGTGTTATATAGTGATAGAACGTGCTTGTCATCGCCTGTAATCACTCCTGCTGCTGATTAAGCCCAAGTGAAATATATTACTACAAATACCCATATCATTGCCTGTAATTAGTCCTGTTGATAAGGCCCCAGTGAAATAGTGTTATACAAACGTGCCTATCGACGCCTGTAATCACGCCTGTTGATTAGTCCTAGTGTTATGTAGTATTACGTGCCTCCCTTTCGTGACCTGTTACCACTTCTGCTGATAAGGCACTAGAGTTAAATTATACTACAAATGCCCATATCATTGCCTGTAATCAGTCCAGCTGATAAATCTACAGTGTAATATTTATTTACAAATGCTTCTTTCAACGCATGAAGTCACATCCTGCTGATAAGGCCCCAAAGTAATATTGAACTAAATGCGTCCCTATCATCGCCTGTAATCACTCCTACTGATTAGGCCCCAATACCTTACTGTACTACAAACTTCATAAAAACGCCGCTATTATCTTCTGTACTCACTCCTGCTGATAAGGTCCCAGTGTTATATAGTATGAAAACGTACCTGTCATCGCCTGTTATCACTCCTGTTGATTAGGCCCTGATGTTATGTAGTACTACAAACCTAATGACCTGTAATCACTGCTGCTGATTAGGCTTTACTGTTATATTTCAATACAAATACCAATATCATTGCCTGTAATGACTCATGTTGATAAGGCCCCAGCGTAATATTGTACTTCAAACGCTCCTATCATCGTCTGAAATCACCCCTGCTGAATAGACCCCAAATTAATATTGTACTACAAAATGCAATGTTTTCGCCTCTAATCGCTTCTGTTGATAAGGCTCCAGTGTTATATTTTATGAAAAAAAAAAAAAAAAAAAAAAAAAAAAAACTATTAACACCTGTAATCACTCCTGTTGATTAGGCCATAGTGTTATATAGTATTACAGTCATCCATATAGTGACCTGTCATAACTGCTGCTGATAAGGCCCCAAAGTTATAATGTATTACAAACGTCCCTGTCATCGCATTTAATGGCTCCTGCTGATAAGGTCCCAGTGTTATATCATACTGAAAACCCCCTATCATCACGTGTGATTACTACTGCGAATTAGCCCCAGTCTTTAATTGTACTATAAATGCCTAGATAACTGCATGTAATCACTCCTGCTGATAAGGCCCCAGTTTCATTTAGCAAGACAAGTAATTCCGGTAATTGTATTGTCGAGAGAACTTAATTTTCGCGAATATTCCGAATTCGATGCCTCGCGAGTTCAAGTTTCTCACTAATAATCAATTCATTTTGGCCATAAAGACTACTGTTCGCGAATTCAAAACATCGCAAATAATTTTGAAATAGAAAATTCGCGAAAGAAAAGTCACGCGAAAATTTCAGGATATACAGAATTGTACTACAAACATCACTTTTTCGCATGGACTTACTTCTGCTGATTGTGCTCCAGTGTTATATTGTACTAATCATCCCTATTCTCGCCTGTAATCACTCCCGCTGATTAGGCCCCCAATGTAATATTGTAATCGAAACTTAGTTAAAATCACATGCAATATCTCCTCCTGAAAGACTTATTACCGTCGATCATTTGTAGCAGTAGTTATAGGCAATGATATAACAATATAACACTGAGGCCTAATGAGCAGTAGTGATAGCAGGAGACGATAGGATGGTGTGTAGTGTGATATAAATTTGGTACAGGTCACGATGGGACGATTTGTAGTACTATATAAAACCAAGGACTAATCAACAGGAGTAATTAAATGCAATGATAAGTTAGTGTTAAAGTACTGAGTAGAAAATAATAAGTAAAATAAAGCGAGTGGAAGACGAGCTGTTTTTACTTATTTTTTTTCTACGAGGTCTTTAAGTAACTTGTAGTATGACACAACAAAAATTGGCAGAACCTTACTGTAACTTCCGATATCAGGAAGTTATTGTACGGTTTTCATCCCACCTCTTTACTTAGTATTAATATGTGGGCCTGCCTCTTTTGATATTGACTTCTATTGGATTAAATGTTACAAAAAATTCAAAAGAAAAACAGAAAGTCATACTACAAGGGTCTTTGTAGTACAATATAACACAGGAGGGCTTCTCAGCAGCGGTTATGACAAAAGGTCACGAAAATACCTTGTAGTACTATATAACGCTACGGCGTAATCAACAGGATGAAAGAGGCGAAAAAAGAGGGGTTTCTAGTGGTGCCTAATCAGCAGGAGTAATAGAAGTTCATGATATTGAGTTTTTAATGCTATATTCATGTAACACTATAAATTATGGCAATGGGGTCTTATCGACAGAAGTGATTGCAGCCGATGATAGAGAAATTTGAATTACAATATAAGACTGCGACCTCATTAACAGGAGTGATTACAGGTAATGATAGGGACGTTTGTAGTACTTTATAGATAACTGGGCCTATTTCACATGAGAGATTACAGACTATAAGGGGGTTTCTCGTAAACATAACAATGTGCGTAATTAATAGGGGTGATTACAGGCGATGACAGGCAGGTTTGTATTGCTATATACTTCTTCAGCCTAACCAGCAAGAGTGATTACATGCAATAGAACATAACAGAAAAGACCAGAAAGTTTATGGACGACGGACGTCTTAATAAGAAGGTTTATAAGTGGGCTCTCAGAGTTTCGGATAATAATTGTAGAAATTGGTGTTTTAGGGTCCGTAAAATGTTTAAAAAAAGTCAAATGGAACATTTATTTTCCGGGGTAGATTTTTCCGTTGTAAATAAAGGATATGTGGTTGCATCAATTCAAGACTCGATACATCATAAATTCTTGAGCAAATGGTCCACGGATGTTAACAGAGATATTTCTCAGACAAGAACGGGCCGTAATAAACTAAGAACATATAAACAGTTTAAACAAATTTACCGCACAGAATGTTATGCAACAATGTTTTTACCCTAATTTAGGTGTGGCGTTGCGCCACTGAGGCTTGAAACGGGACGCTATGAGAGATTATCACCAGAACAAAGAACTTGTTTTTATTTTACTGATTGTATAGAATCTGAAGAACATGTATTGCTGTCGTGTCCAGTATATGACGATCTAAGGCTAACTGTGGAAAGTGTTATCAAGTCTGGATATGCTGAATAACCGTGATAAGTGGAATCTACTATGCGAATGTGATAAGATGTTCTGCCAAAATCTGCTCCGATATTTTAGACAGACGTCAGTATTTGATCTACAAATAACAAATTTTAACATGTTGATATTTTAACATGTATAGTCTCTTATAATTCTATATAGAATGGCATGGTTAATTTTTATTAGCATTGTTTTATTATGCATATATGTAATATGTTGTTAACCATGACGAGACTTTGATAAACTAATAAAGACTTAAGCACAATAGCTCATCGTCAACAACAATGTATATAAACAAACATAAGTACACATGCATTTAGAATAATTACAAAACAATAAATATGGTACCTAGCACAACATACAGACGTGTTTGTATAACTATTATTACACTTTGGCTTAATTGGTATGAGTGATTAAAGACGATATAAGTGTATTTGTATTACATTGTAATACTAGGGGTGTGATAGCAGGCGATAGTAGGTACAACTTTAGATCAGCTGGCTCACCTGCACTCCGACACACTTCGTGACCTCCTCTCTCGGTATGGAGAGGTCTAACGGAATACCGATGGAAATATTCCGTCTAGTACAAATTGAATCCTATGAAACACTGGAGACTAATAAGTAGAAGTGATTACAGCGATGATAAGGGAATTTGTAATTCTATATAAATTTGGGGCCCAAACAGAAGGAGGGATTACAGGCTATAATAGAAAAGTTTGTACACTGAAGAGCTTTAAAAACGCAAAAAGAAAATTGGTAATTTTTTGCACCAAGGATATTTTAAGTCTTCCGTAACAGGTGAAAGGGATCAGTAACTGTACTCTGCTTCCATTTTTACACGAAACCGGCATTTGTAAAGTCACTGACCACCCACAGGAATAAAAAGCCATTTTATACTTTTTGCCATGTGGCGTCAAGTTTAATTAATGAAGAAAAACATTTGACCACTTCACACGGAGCTTGTAGCAATCCATATCTAAAAAACACTTTAGTTTTTGTTTTGTTTCATTTTTGACAATTCTACGGGTCTTTGAAAATGAATTATCCAGCACAATTGAATTTTTACTAACTTTATGACGTATATGTGACGCCACGTGACGTCATAATTACCATTTTTCATCTATACGGCACTGCAGCAGTCCCTCCGAGGCTATTGGGACAGTGAAAGGTTGACACCGGTCTGATCAACCGAACTTTTCACGTCAAGGCACTAATGTCTCTAGAGATTTGACGTAAAAACGCCATATTACGTGGATTACGTCGACAATGACCAATCAGACAAGTTAGCATTATTGTCATGCAATCAAGGCAATTGGCAAAACCTGTGCTTTTAATGATATAGCAATTCTCTTTGTGCCAAGGAACAAATTGTAGTCGTGCTCAATATCTTTTGCAGTTTTGGATTTTAGGGGTATAGCTATAGCAAGGACTGTAACTCTCACATTTCTCATTATTTTGATACGAAATTCACAGCATAGTTTTCAAACATATCAATGTTTATGTGTGTCAAATTTCATAAAAATCGAACTACTAGAAGTATGAAAATACAATTGAATTACAACCTTTGCGTTTTTAAAGCTTTTCAGTGTAGTACAAACTGTGGCTTTACCATCAGGAGTGATTGCAGGCGAAGATAGGGACGTTAGTAGTACTACAATGTATTGAGATATATCAGCAGGAGTCAGAATAGATGACGGAAGGTACATAATTGAACCGCCTCGTGGGAAAACCAACAATGTGGTTTCCGAACAGGTCCGACACAAATCGGCCTATACAAGCACAGAAAAGAGCTAGAACCTTGAAATTTCGGATTTAAGTAGAAGAGGAATTGTACTATCCGAGTAGCGAAAACAAAGGCGCTGATCAGCTTCGCGGTTACCGCGAAGCAGATCTGCGTCTTTGTTTTCGCCTATGCAAATTGTTGGTTTTCCCACGTGGCGGCTCATATGTTATGGGGCTAAATGTCCCACCAGAAGCTAAGTGAACCTCGGCCGAAGGACTGAAGAAGCTCGGGATGGAATCTGAGACCCCACTTTCAAAGTACAAGCATGTTTGATACTCTCGATATTTGTGTTCTGTGTAAATATAAAAAAACACGAGTCGGTTAAATAGTTTCAACACAAAACATTGATTTGCTTACTCGTTACAGAACAGACAAAATCCACCATCTTCCATTTAAAAAGAACCATAACTGCAAAAATAAGCAATCAATAGTTACAACTATTGTGTTCTGAGAGTCTTGCAATCAAGAGTTACAACCTTTGTGTTCTGAAGGTCTTCTGATGCTGTTATTTCATGAATCTGTCTTTATCGGTTGATAACTTACAAAGGGTCACAATTACAATGCAAAATCTACGATTTTTCATTCCAAAGGATCATAACTAAAATATGCCAGTAATTTTATATTACTGACCTTGCCAATGGGATACTTCTGTTGTGGTTCTTAATGTTATGTCTTGGTGCTGAAAATTGTGGTCTTTGCACCTTACGTACATGTATATGCGTTTTTATATTTAAGTCAGGTTTATATAACTGAGTGGCCGCCTATTGGGAAATAGCTTCTCAATCGACATACAATAGGTTTTCTTAGTTCAAGTATCTAATTGTCATGAATTTAGTTATTCCCACTTCGGTTTTTGGAGTGAGAATTTCTTACTGATTTCGCCCTTTCCTGACCATTGCCTACTTGTACCTTTTTATAGTTCCTAATTTTGGCACATCGTCTGATGCTACAAATGCTTCAACGTTTCAAGATGATATGTTGTAGGGTTTTTTAAGCTACACGGCGGGCAAAAAGACTATGCAAAATTCTATTCTTCCATCTGGTCATAATTCCAAAATGATACAACCCAGAATTACAGGTCTTGAGTTGTTATGGTAGTATTATGTTGGTTGATATTCATATGTGAGCCTGTGCGTGAGAAAACCAACAATTTGGGTTCCAACCAGGTCTGACACAAACCAGCCTGTACAGTCACAGAAGCAGGCTAGAAGCTTGAAATTTCGGATTTAAGAAGAAGAAGGATTGTACTATCTGTGTAGCGAAAACAAAGGCGCTGATCAGCTTCGAGGTTACCGCACCTTTGTTTTTGCATATGCAAATTGTTGGTTTTCTCATGCAGTGGCTCATGTAGTTTCATTAAGCTATCGTAAGCGTTTCTTATATAACAGAGCGTACACAACTAGAACGCAAATTGTGCTTTTGCGCTTTTCAAAGGACCAAAACTCCAACAAATATGTTTTGGGATTTGTTCTCGTATCAATGCCTCGTATTCTACACGTCATCTTACGATGGTTAATCATATGAAGTTTCATCATGATTTCTTATAAATCCGTTTTCAAGTTACTGACTGGACATGGGAAAATTGCGAATTTGGATATTTCCCATTTCAAAGGGCAATAACTCGAATGATATTAAATAAAAGTTACGGTTCTTGTTTTCTACAAATCCACACATGTTGATTAATAAACCTATGAATTTTCATCATGATATCTTGAACGGTTGTCTAGTCGTCACAGAGCATAAACGACAAGAATGCAAAGTTAACTACTTTCCAAAGGGTCATAATTCTAAAAATATGCAACGTAAACTTATATTTTTGTGTTCTGCACGTCCTTTTATGTTGGTCAATAATGCTATGAAGTTCCATCTAGAAATTTTAAATGGTTCTCAAGTTACAAAAAGGACATAATTTTTGACTCACTGACGGGCG
The DNA here is from genome assembly GCA_964017185.1 of Rugalucina vietnamica. NCBI lineage: Eukaryota > Metazoa > Mollusca > Bivalvia > Lucinida > Lucinidae > Rugalucina > Rugalucina vietnamica. The sequence continues at coordinate 29,992,494 of OZ024873.1, read as the reverse complement.
GACGGACGGACTGACGGACAGACAGACAGACGACCCGAACCCTGAATAGGGAAGACGTAACAAATAAAGTGTTCTATTGATAGGGTCATTAAAACTAGAAGGACCAATGATTCTGTAAACGCCCATCTGAGACTTGGGATAATATATCAAAAAATCTTGTTTGACTACTATACCAAGCCATTCTAGTGAAGATCTTTGAATATTATGATAATTTACATGTATATCGGCCCGGGGTGGGGGCCCCTGGGGTTCAAATTATTTTCAGAATTTTTAATCTTCAGTCACTTTGTCCATTTCCTTCAACAATTTAATTTTGTAGAGTTCCTCTCCCTGATGCATCATGCTATGTTTGGAAATCATAGGCCTTCTGGTTCTAGAGAAGAAAAAAAAATACAGGTTTTTCCTATTTATAGCCATTTTTCTATTTATTGGTCATGTGACCTGGGCCATTTATATAAACTTTCATTCCCCATTCCTTAGGATGCTCCACATGAAGTTTGTTTAATTGGCCAAGTGGTTTCAGAGAAGAAGATGGTTAAATATTATGGTAATATACATGTATATTGCCCCGGGGTGGGGGCAGACCAGCACCTGGGGTCTAATTTTTGTCCATTTCCTTTAAGTTTTTTCCTTCAAATGACATTTTAACAATTTTCCACATTTACATGCATGGGTGACCTATGTTGACCTTCCCGTAAAATAGCTCAAGGTCACCTCATGGTCATGATTTTTTATATACCGGTACTTTGTAGCATGTCAAGTTTCAAAATCATAGGCCTTCTTGTTCTGGAGTTTTTGCTATTTATAGCCATGGCGGCCATCTTGGACATGTGACTGGACCATTAGTATAAACTTTCGTTCCCCCTTCATAAGGATGCTCCACATAAAGTTTGGCTTTGGTTGGCCAAGCGGTTTCAGAGAACAAGATCGGTAAAATTGTGAACGACGGATGACCGACGACTACGGACGGACGACGGAGCACGGCATCCTATAAGCCCACGTTGTGAGCCTTCCGCTCAGGTGAGCTTATAAGCAACACCAAAGTTTCAATTTTCCAATATATCCTACTGTTTATACACCGTGTTTTGCACAAATGTGCTACTCTTGATATTTCACTTTATAACTGCAACTGCAGGGACCTCAGCTGCAGGAGGGACCTCAGTGGCAGGAGGGACCTCAACGACAGGGGTGGAAGTTGACCCTCACTCGCCTTGGGAGCGCTTTCCCTCCTGTAATTCTCAATAGAAAACTTTCTTTGGAATTCACTCATAAGGCATTCTTATGACACGGCCTGTCCATCTCAGCTGGGCCAGATTTAAGACTATGCTTGCTTTGCATCCCTGCCTTCTTCAGGACCTCTGCGTCTGGGGGTTTGTCTTGCCATTTGATTTTTAACAATGGTTGGCAGTACCACAGCCTTGTAGACTTCCAGCTTGGTGTCAAGCTTGATTCCATTTCGCTCCCAGACACATGGGAGGGGGCCGGGGGGTAACTCGGAGGTAATTTTGCCGCCCGATTATATCTGGTAATCGAAAAAAAGGGACCCATTCATATATCATGTCTTCGAAAAAAGTGACCCATTCATATATTTGATTGTACAAAATTATGACCTATAAACATTTCGACTTTCTGAGCTGTGTATGTCAGCAAAAAAGTGCTCTTAAACATGGATGTCCGAAAAAATTGGTCATTCGTAGACTAAATATGGAAAAATGGGGCCATTCATATATTTTGACTTGAAAAAGGTAACCCGTTCATATATCTGGCGAGGCTGAAAAAGGGGGCTATTCGGGCGGCACATCCCTACTACTTCATATATAGGTAGTTACCCCCCGAGCCCAGACATTTACACGGAGACTTCCAAATGCCACACTAACTTTTGCAGTTCTGGCTCATTTCATTAATGTGCACCGCTCTGGAGAGAGTGCTTCCCGGGAACAACTTTCAGTATTTTGTCCATAATAATGATTCACAGTGATGGTTGGTTCATTGTACGGCTTTCCAGGCGCTGGTTGGTGTACATCTCGGTCTTTTTTGTGCTAGCTGTTAAGGTCATAGTTATCACATTATGACCCATTGACTCTTGCATTTTTGCCTCTGATGAGCTCATCTGACACATCTGTCTGTACCCCAGTTTACCCAGCGGGCACATGACGTCAGAATGACGTCATATCAACGTCGATGCGATGTCATGACGTCGCATCGACGTCGATCTGACATCATTCTGACGTCATGTGCCTGCTGGGTAGGCTTGCAGCCTTCTTTGGTTGCATAACGTGCCATCACAGTTGTACCTGATTGCATCAGGAAAACATATCCATGAAAGATATATCCCCTTTCACCCCACTTTTACGAAGGGCGTTCAAATAGTTCGCAGAAAAGTGTCATCATATTCTTATTTTTTAAATCAGCTGAATTAAACTAATACATAGAGGATCTTACACGAGTGGTCATTTCATATGACCTTCGGCGAGTTTAATTTTCATATGAAATGACCACGAGTGTAAGATTCGTTTTATCATATGGCTTTTAAAGTATGATTTTATCGCCTTCGAAGTGGACATATTTTCAATGAAAATTTACATTGTTGTTACAGACGTTACGTATTCCCGCATAAGTGTTAATACACGTGTGGTCATATGATTTTTATGACATGACGTTATCCACTGGAAAACAGCGACGTCATATGATAAAATTATATAGACAAACTTGATTTGTACTTATACAGCAAATTTTGCTGCTCTGGCATGAATACAATGTTAACACTGATTGCTATGGAAACCGTACATCACGATTACCGGCCCACTTTTGTTCATTTTTGCAAAAAGTCGATGTTTATTGATGACGTTGCATTTCATAGTTTACCGTGCTTTTTTCACCAAACTTTGTATGAGCAACGTTCAGTATGTTTGCGGTGAGCACCTGACGTCATATATAAGTGTGTGACGTCATTTGGGCGTAACGCGGCCATACTGTTTAGTGGGTATTCCTAAAATGCGAAGGGAACAACGGTATTCGATAAATTGTGTGTTTGGAAGGGAGTATAAAAGAAAGAAAAACTGCTAAAGCAGAAAGCGCATATGGCAACAAGGAAATTAAGAAAACGGCAATCAACAAGTATTAGCATGATTTCTACACGACCAGAAAAGCGTCCATGTCGACTCGCGCAGCGTAACGTCAAAAACGTCATACTGTCGAAAATGATCGTCGTGATAGAAAAGAATAGAATTCGCAAAATACACAACCTATGTAATTGTAGTTTCGGCACAATTCACCGCATTATAGTGATGATTATACACACAGAACTGACAATTAGACGCCCGTATGCCAGGTCGATTCCAAAAATGCTTAAGAGCTAGCCAACAGCGGCATGAATGCGTATAGCATGACGTTGTTATGACGTTGGGCCGGTTTTATTGTTGTTACCTTAGAAAATCACGTGATTTAACGCCTAATTTTCATCCGATTTTATTCAAATTTTGTGCATATCTTAATTATATGTTAATTTACAACATGCACAGAGAACGTAAATTTCCTATGACAATTACAAATTTGGCAGCCTCTTTCCTCGAACTTTTTTGAACCCCCTCGTATATAGAAAGACTGGGGTTTGCAGGGGTAAGCCTATTTTTCTTATTTTTGCTCCAAAACATAGATTGTGGGTACTCGTTAGAACCGCCTCAGTCAGGATAAATAGGAGACTATCTCAGACGGGAAACTAAACTACGTACATGGTACACAATCAGACCAATGTTGTAACCACCGTGGCATATTCCTTTAATAACATTTATCAAAATCATTAAACGGACCCCGCCCATTGGGACCTATAAGAAATAGATGGGCTGCTTGTGCCTCCAGGCATAGCTTGTTCGCTGCTGACTGGCCACTGACTACTGATTAACCGCTCTGGTTTAAGCCTGTCCATGAAAAATGGTTTCGAACCAGCCATACCTTTAAGCCTTATTGACTTAGTTTGGGTGGTTATATTTTAAATAGTTTTCTATGTCACGACGTCCTAAGTAAAAGTCCCGTAAAGCGGAGGCAACGTTTCGACATGACTAAAGCTGTTGACTGGGGCAGTAAGCTATTATGTTCGAAGTAATGTAAATATTACACTTACATGGCTACTTTTTTTAAACTTCGGGAATGGCTCCGAAACAACAGTCTTTGGCCACGGTACAAAGATCCGGGACAAAGATCCGTCTGATGGTTTAAATATTATAGTGTAAACAATGTTGTAGAATGCTGCGTATAAAATTGCAACTTTAGTGAAAATAATATCACCTTGTTGCATGTGCATGTTGTAACTAAATGAGCCACGCCGTGGGTAAACCAACAATGCGGTTTCCGAACAGGTCCGACACAAACCGTCCTGTACAGTAACAGAAAAGAGCTAGAAGCTTGAAATTTTGGAGTTCAGTAGAGGAGGAATTATTGATCAGCTTTGCGGTTACCGCGAAGCTGATCTGAGCCTTTGTTTTCGCTATGTAGATTGTTGGTTTTCCCATGAGACGGCTCATTAATATGGCATGTCTTTTTGTTTCATACGGGGTGGATTGTCTTGTAATTAATGCGTCTGACGTCGGATCGAGAGGTCGCAGGATCGAAATTATTAAAATACACCCATGACGTCATCCTTTTATAAAAACTGTCCATTATTTTTCGGGAATGGACAGTTTAGTGTCCATTATTTTTCGCATGAGCTCGTGTGAGCACAAAAGTCATGGTCACCAATGAAGTGTTCATTTTCCCTTTGCTGCACCCCAAAATAATGTGTTCGCTATGTTCAAAGACATTAAATTTTGTGCAGGCTGATTGGAAGCTTTTCTAGCAAACGGTTTGGAATCTACTTAATAATAAATACAATTTCTTCCTAGTATTTGAAATCCTTTTGCGATGAAATAGTCGGTATCATAAATTCCCCAAAACGTTATATCCAACGAATCATCGCATATGTCTGTATGAAAAAGGTTCTTGCTCCCTGGTTTCATTGTTAGAAGGTTAGGGTTAGTGTGAGGTGAATGAGAAACCTGGCAGTAGGAACAGACTTCACACAGTTATTTATGACTAGCTGTTTCCCCCCAAAACAGCCGGGCATTATAATGATCCTCTGTCTTTCGAGCATGGAGATTAGCCCTTAACAGATCCATGTACGCTGTCTCATCGATTATAACACACATTATGTATTTATACAAAATCATAATTAAATGGTATTGAACATAGACACTACGTTAAACAACGTGTAAAAAGGGAAACTACTGTGAATGCTCTATTTGTACATGGATGCACGAGAAAGTGTTAACATTGTTCACAGTTAGTTTCCTCGTTATGTCCGTGGGATAGTTTAACCAACATATCATGTCGCGAGAAAAGAAAATTAAGCGGAAATATGTTGTGCAAGGTCTGGTCAACCGGCTTGCTGTCTAAAGATTAAAAGCGCTTGTTATAACGAAACAAAGGCGCCAGTGTATGGTGTATTTTAAGTCGGAGAAAGTCCGAGTAAGTATCCATTCCTGAAAAAATAATGAATCCTCGGCCCCGGGGCCTCGGATCCATTATTTTTCAGGAATGGATACTTACTCGGACTTTCTCCTATACTTAAACGACCTTGAGATAGGCTCAATTGATCCCCACAGTGCAGGGCAGCGAGCGGTGGCCTCATCCCGACATGAAGAAAAAGTTGATTGTGGTATTAAATCTGAACAAAACATATTAGGCGCAGGAGACCATAATATATGTGCAGGCTTTAGCTTCAGTTTTTGAGTTTTCAGTCAGTCTTTAAGTCAAGTGCTAGCATATTAATTATAAGTCATTGGAAATTTTGTACATGCTCTGGGGCAACTTTGTTCCACAGTTAGTAGTTGGATCTGGTTCGAACTCATCGAACTTTTCCCAGATCTTTTGGTTGTCGCGGTTACCTAGAAGAGAACATTAGAATGAACACAGCACAAACTATCTATTTTCAGGCTAAGATGATTTTTTGTCCCCCGCCTTTTCGAAGAAAAGCGGAGGGACATAGTTTTCGGCTTTCTTCCGTCTGTCCGTATGTCCGTCCTTCCGTCCCCCTATATAGTAGTATGAACCTTGTGTGCGCAAGTGGGTACCTTGTGTGCGCAACTCCTCCTACAGTTTCCTGCCAATTCTTTTAAAACTTTACATGTGTTATAGACATGGTCTGAAGATATGGTCTGCATATGGTTAGACATAATCCTCATATTAGACATTTTTCACTTTTGAACGTAAATTTTGCTGGCGCTTGCGGTTACGACTTTGTGTGTAATGGGCGACGACTCGTGAGGGCATATCTGAGACGAAGGCGAGGGGAGATATGAAGAATTACTTATTCAAAACTACCAACAGCCCACCGGAGGTGTATTAAATGAGATAATCAAAAAACGAAATTGTCCAGGACGCCTAGCTGAATAGTTCAGTAGGTAGAGTGTAAGACATAGAATCGAAAGGTCCTGGGTTCGAGTCCGGGTAGGACAAAAAATATTTTTCCTTTTCTTTGTTTCTTCCTTCTTTCGCACCTGTGGCAGTAAAGCTTAGAAAATTAAAAAGAAATGAAAAAAAAGGAAAAAGAAAATAATATTTTATCTATTGGCAAATGCAAGAATCACAGAATTCACTGCTGCATTTAATCGTAACTGTCTAGTGAGAAGGCAGACCGCATGTATAGGTTTTTATAGGTCTTGATTTTTCACCCATTGAAGCCGATAACTCGATCGTCATTTTCGGCAGAAGAACGGATCAGCGACCGATCCTAACGTCAACATTTATTTCCTGACTGGCTGGAACAGATAATGTGGATAAGCTGACCGCCTGTAATGACTAAAAAATACGCGAGCGCCCCCCTTGGCCGAGCAGTTAAGAGCGCTATTTCATAGTCACTTAATAATCTCACCGATGTGTCTGGTATAAGTTCGAGACCCACAATGGCCACATGTGAGACAGGCCAAGTTCTGCTTGCGGGTCTGCCAGGCGGTTTTTCTCGGGGTACTCCCGTTTTCGCTCCACCTACTGGTTGGTGCTTTTCATATGAGCTGAAATAATCTTGAAAGGGACGTAAAACTGAATTTTAACAAATACACAAGACACCAAATCAAAAAGTATAGTGTACATGTTCAGATATATGTGTATTATTAGATGTAAAACTACAGTTTCACGTGCTATCTCGTGAGCGAACGATGTTTATTTTGTCGATGTCTAGTTTTGAGTCCATTCGACAGTAGGAAGAGCGATGGGGGCAATACCCTACATGTAGCTACAATATGCCTAGCCACACAACTGTTTTTGTTTATTGTAAACTTTCAACAGTATTTCTGCCATATCGAGTGCGATGGTTACGATGTAGAAAATTAATTTGGCAAGACATAAGCTTTCGTTCGGATCCTCATTTATTCTGTGTGATAGTATGCGTGCTGTTTCACCTGGTTGAATTCAAATAAATAAATTAAAATCAAACTAACACAATTATATTATTTTCATGAGTTTTTAAAGTGTTTCCGTAGAGGACGCATAGTGTTTCAGTCGCCCCGTAAAGCGGTCGCGCGTCACTTCGCCGCAGTTTACTTTTGATGTTCGCCATTTCACATACACGTAGAAGCAATTTTGGACACTACAAAGTGCACAAATTATTCATTTGTTTCACAAATAATGGTGTATACAGTCTTCACATTGACACATGTGTTTTCTTAAGATTATTGCCTCGTGTATTGTCCCTTTTAACAAAGTGGACGCTGGTCTTGTTTGGAAAGAGCTAGTAATTTTGTTTTTTTATGCGTGTTGTTAAATTGCTTGTGATGTGTTGCACCGCCATGTCTCTTCCGCCTGATGTCTATGTTAGGATGGGAAATTTAATTGTATAGATTCTTGGTCATTTTATTGTTACTTGATTACAGATAAGGGTCTGATTGTGCTCATTTCTGATTATGATGATGCGTTTTTATACAATTTTCGGCCCGTTCAAGATTGAGACGGGTAAATCAGTAACAGGGGGAAAAGGGGAGAACCCTGAGAAAACGAACTTGCACACTCACAAGCAGAACTTGGTTTTTGTCACCCGTGATTGTAAGACTTATAAATTGGGCAGCAACCTACGGCGAAGAGTTCATTGTCTTGGTGTTGGTAGTTGCCAAAACGATATTGCTGCGCTGAAGGTTGTTTTAATCCATTTTATCACATGTTGTGTGATGTTGCATCAATCTTTGTTGTAAGGACTTTGATTGTATCGCAAGCATATACGATGGTGCTGACACTGATAGACAATACCCGAATACACATATACAGTATACCACGCAGACATTTCACGTGTCCATTTACCGACCTTTTATATGTAAACAAACGAACCGCCATTCATGATTCTAAAATTTCTTGCACACCAGACAGAAATTGCCACTCTTTTTGCCTGGGTGATAAAATTGCATCTCACCCAGGTGTTCTCACCCAGGCTAACAATATAAGTCCGCTTCTAGAAATAAACCAGATTTTGGGGGTTGTTGTGCAAGAAAAAGAATCTAATATGGTGTTCTGTTCTAGATGGAAGTTTCCAACCCTCGGGATGACCGTGCTGAGCGGAACCTCGGCGGAGCCTCGGTTCCGCTCAGCACGGTCATCCCTTGGGTTGGAAACTTCCATCTAGAACAGAACCCCATATAAGATTCTTATAATATACATGTAACAGGAGAAATTTAATTGTGTTGTGTTTGGCTATTGAAATTTTGTCCTAGGGCCCATCGACAAAACAAAGATCATATCAAGCCGGATCAGTTATCAAACCACATTGCTGCTTGGCAAGCCGAATGCAGTTGGTGTTAAGGACATGCCTTCTTTTGTCCTTTTTTAACATTTAAAAGTACGATTTCTATCATGATAAAGTTTATACCGAACCTATTAAGCAAGCCTCCATGGTGCAGTGGTTATTTCACGTGCCTTATAAACCAGCGATCGCAGGTTTGATCCGGGTCTTCTTGAGTCTGTCGGATGAGACTATAAACTGAGGTCTCGTTTCCATATGACCTTTGCTGTTGGATTAACGCTCAAATCAACAAACCGATTCAATTTATTATTTATTTAAATTCAGATTGAGTAAGAAGCTTATGTACTTATATGCTTGCCCGGTTCCGGACGCAAAGATGGGCCCGTATGAGTAAGGTTAAGAATGATTAAATGTTGTAGATCTGTCGTCAGCATGTGTAATACATGTGCACTAAAACGGTACCCTGTATCATGACGATATCATTACAAAACCTTAACAAGCAAAATACAGTGTGCTTTTCTAAGTTGAAAAAAAAAAAATGAAAATTTTCAGTTTTGATATTTTCTTATTTGTTCAAAACATATATTGTGGACACATGATAGAACGAATACTCACAATCTATGTTTTCAGAAGCATAGGCAACCTAAGTTGACATTGTCTTATAATAGGTAAATGTCATCCCTGTGTCATATATATACTTTGTAGATGCTTCATGCCAAGTTTCAAAATCATAGGCCTACTGTTTCTGAAGAAGAACATTTTTCAATTAATAGCCATGGCGGCCATTTTGGTCAAGTTACCTTGACCATTCATACAAACTTCCGTTCCCCTTCCACGAAGTTTGGCTTTGATCGGCCATGCGGTTGCAGAGAAGATGTTTAAATATTATAGTCATATACATGTATATATCCCCCAGGCAGGAGCAGACAACCACCTGGGTCTTAATGTTTTCATAAAAATAAATCTGCCCATTTGTATTATCATAGCAAGCTTCCACCCATTTAATTACATTTAACTGATTTCTCCATTTAAATGCATGGGCGACCTACATGAAAGTTGATCTTACCGTAAAATAGGTCAAGGTCATCCCAGCGAAATGATTTATACAAACTTTGTAGTGCTTTTAATATTGTTTGATGCTTCATTCCATCTGGTTCTGGAGAAGAAAAATTTTAACGGTTTTTGCTATTTATAGCCAAGGCGGCCATCTTGGTCATGTGACCTGGTCCATTTATGCAAATTTCGTTCCCCCTTCCTAAGAATGCTCCGCAAACAGTTTTAACTTTGATTGGCCAAGCTGTTTCAGAGAAGAAGATCATGGAAATTGTTGACAGACGACCGTACGGACGGACGACGGGGCATGGTCATCCTATAAGCTCACCTTTTGAGCCGAAGGGCTCATGTGAGCTAAAACTAGGTATACCCCTGCATACTCAAGTTTTGCTTTATAAAAGCGTTGTTCAATGGGGTAAACATGTCACGGACATGTTATCCTGATAAGGATAACAGACCATGCTCGATATTACTTGAAATGTGTCAAAACGTTGTAAGGCGTAGAATAAAAAAAAAAAAACTGCACATAAAATTAAAGAACAACTAAATGTTTCAAATTGTAAATCTTGCCATGTTTACGTGTAAAAAATTACTGTTTGTTCACGAAAAACACGTGAAATGTAGATTAACAGAACCAATGTACGTATATACATGCACCAGTATGTTAAAAGTCACATGGCGATAACAAATAGTTGATAGTTGCTTTCCCACCAACAGTTATCGTCATATGCAGACGGGATCTCGGTTTATAGTGTCACCATAAAGCCATGGGCAGCTCAGAATTGAACTAGCGATCCCTAGTTATGCACACGAGTGTCTAAAAAATAACATTCTGCACTGGAAGTTGTTTTATTCGCGCCAAGCATTTGTAAGGCCGACTCGCATTGAACGTGTAATGTATCTTTAATGGCAAACATGACGGTTGATGATGCGATTTTGTAAACATGTCGTGTCAAAGGCCACTTCTGGTTCATTGTTCCATTAGAATCAGACAGTTAAATGGGAAGACAACAATAATCATTGTTACCATTCCATATGATAACATTGTTTACGATTTAAATGTTTAATTGCTGTCTGGATTGGTTTTATTTTTTTTTTATTTTTTTTTATTTTTTTATTTTTATTTTTTTTTTTTTTTTTTTTTTTTTTTTTTTTTTTTGTTTTTGTTTTGTTATCTACGCAAGAATATTGTCAAAGATGCGAAAAAAAATTAAAAATAATAATTCCAATAAAAATAGGCGTTTCCTACTCGCGCTCAACCTCCTGAGCTAACGAGTCATATGCTCTTATCAAAATCATTTTTTATTAAGGCTTTATGTCCCAGTCAACATTTTTTCAGTCATGTCGGGACGGAGCCAACGCTTCCTGGGTTTAACCAGTTAGTAAGGAGTTAATGTGTCTTGCTCAAGGACACAACACGGTGGCGCCTGTGGGGATCGAACCCAGGACCTCTCGATTCGGAGTCAGACGCCCTACCACTACGCCACCGCGCTCCCTAAAATAATTTTGTACCAGTCTTATATCAACTACATGTACGTATTTATTATCGACATGTGATTTTACGAAGCGACTGACTTAACCACTGCGACATGAAGTCATCTACGGATTTTGCGTGCGTGCGTGCGTGCGTGCGTGCGTGCGTGTGTGTGTGTGTGTGTGTGTGTGTGTGTGTGTGTGTGTGCTCGCGTAAAGAATATTGTCAGCCTGTTTTAGGGCTAAGCAAGGTACGCGGCACATTATGAAAAAACGAACTGTATGTTTCTCAGTCTATAAACATTCATTTTCTTGAAAATAATATTGTTTTAGTTTGAAGTTTAATTATATTTATTTGAATTCAACCAGATAAACATCACGCATAATTCAAGAGCATAAATGAGGATCAGAAAAAAGCCTTTGACTTTGAAAAAAAAATCCCAAAAATCGTAATTATCGCATTCAAAATGCTGAAATACTGTGGAAGGTCTACAAAACCTCAACTTATTTGTATGGCTATGCAAAATGTAGCTAGAATATCGCACTTATGACTTGCAGATGATTGTCTAATGGACTCAAAACGAAACATCAACCAAATAAATAACATCAAGATTTCGAGTATCTGTTTGAAATACATGTATAAACATGCCAAAATAAATTATGTTCTCTCACGAGACAGCACGTGGAACTGAAGGTCTTACACCTAATAAATATACATATATCTTTACATGTACACTATACAGTGTACTATTTGAGCCGCGGAAAACATTTTAAATCGTTCAGGATGTCTAACTTATCCTAGCCACATTATGTCTGTACAAGCCTTCAGTATATTCATATTTTCATGTCTCCCAGAAAGAAATATTGACATGAGGATAGATCAGCTCTTATACCAAAAAAACGATCGAGCACCCAATACAAGAGAAAACATACATGGGCTGCCGTCTCAAACTTCAATTCCTTTACGATTTAAGAATTTAATGTAGTAGGGCATTTCATGATTCTTGCATTTGCCAAAAAACATAATCAGCTGATAACATATGTTTTATTTCCAAAGCTTTTTTGTCACAAGAGAGACAAATAAAGAAAAGAAAAAAGTGATACGCCCGGGACTCGAACCCAGGACCTTTCGCTTTCAATCCCAAGCACGCTACCTACTGAGCTACACAGCTACACGTCCTACACTATCTCATTTTTTGACTCTCTTATTTAATTCGTCTTCGTCGGCTATTGGTAGTTTTGACTAAGTAATTCTTCATATCGTCCCTCGTCTTCGTCTCAAATATGCCCTCACGAGTCGTCCCCCATCACACGGAAAGTCATAACCGCAAGCGCCAGCAGCACTTACGTTCAAAAGTGAAAAATGTCTATTATTAGCTCACCTGAGCCGAAGGCTCATGGGGGCTTAAAGTATGGTAGTCGAGCCGGCGTCCGTCCGTGCATGCGTCCGTGCGTGCGTCCGTTCACATTTTCAAAGATCTTCTTCTCTGAAACCGCTTGGCCGATCAAAGCCAAATTTTATGTGGAGCATCCATGGGTAGGGGGAACGAAAGTTTGTTTTTTTATCTGGATCGGATAAGAACTCTGGTTGCTATGGCAACTTGAAGTTCCATTGACTTGTATGGAGAAAAAGTGGAAATTGGCATTTTCCGTTGTCAGGCTGGGGATATTTGAATTTTGTTTTTACATAAATGTTTATTGAGTAGTCCTTCACGTTTAAGGCAACTTTTGTAAAACTCACTTTATTCGTTTTGTTGCTATAGCAACATAAAGGGTAAATTTTTGAAAAAAAAAATATTCAAAAATCTTCTTCTCAGAAGCCGTATGGGGGATGAAGCTGAAATTTAGCATAAATGCTTATGACATTAGCCTGCACAAAGTTTGTGTTTTTTACTGTCTTTGTCCAACTACTTTGGTTGCTATGGTAACTTGAAGTTTCCATTGACTTATACTGAGGCAAAAAGTGGAAAATTGCAATTTCTGCCATTTCATTGAGGATATTGAAATTTTGTTTTTACATAAATGTTTATTAAGTAGTCCTCCCTGTTTTAGGCAACTTTTGTCAAAAGCGCTTTATTCGTTTGGTTGCTATAGCAACGTAAAGGGTAAATTTTCGAAAAAATATTCAATTTTTTTTTTCTCAGAAGCTGTAAGGCGGATGAAGCTGAAACTTTGCATTCATGCTTATGATATTATCCTCTACAAAGTTTGTGTTTTTTATTGTCCTTGTCCTACTACTTTGGTTGCTATGGCAACTTAAAGTTTCCATTGACTTATAAGACGAAAAGCGGAAAATTGCAGTTTTTTGAAAACTATTGCAGCCGGAGACCTGAAAAGTGGTAGATGCAAACAACTAATGAAGTAGATGAAGGTTTGTGATTAATTTAGGTCAAGGTCATCTCTTGACCTTGAAGCGTCTGTCATCCATACACACTTTTCAAAGATCTTCTTTTCTGAAACGACTTGGCAAATCAAAGTGAAATTTTATGTGGAGCATTCCTGGGTAGTGGGAACGAAAATTTGATCGCAAAATCTGGGTCACATGACCAAGATGGCCGCCACGCCCATATATGTAAAAAACCACTCAAAAATCTTCTTCTCCAGAACCGGCAGGCCGATTTTCACAAAACTTGGTATGTAGCATTTGGGACTCCAGCCCATCATATTGATCAAATAATGACCCTAGGATGACCTTGACCTATTTTACGTCAAGGTCAATTTTGGAAACATAGGCTTTTACATGGGAAAAAGTGAAAAATATGGATTTTTTGAAAACTATTGCAGCCTGAGACCTGAAAAGTGGTAGATGCAAAACAACTAATGAAAGTATGTGATTAATTTAGGTCAAGGTCATCTCTTGACCTTGGCCAATCTGTCGTCTATACACACTTTTCAAAGATCTTCTTCTCTGAAACCGCATGGCCAATCAAACTGAAATTTTATGTGGAGCATCCCTGGTTAGGAGTAACGAAAGTTTGATCCCGAAATCTAGGTCACATGACCAAGATGGCCGCCGCGCCCATATGTGGTAAAAACCACTCAAATCTTCTTCTTCAGAACCGGCAGGCCGATTTTCACGAAACTTGGTATGTAGCATTTGGGACTCCAGCCCATCATAGTTTGATAAAATGATGACCCTAGGATGACCTTGACCTATTTTACGGCAAGGTCAATTTTGGAAACATAGGCTTTTACTTGGGAATAAGTGAAAACAATGGATATTTTGTAAACTAAATGCAGCCTGAGACCTGAAAAGTGGTAGATGCAAACAACTAATAGAGTAGATGAAGGTATGTGATTAATTTAGGTCAAGGTCAATTTTGGAAACATAGGCAAACATGGAAACATGGGGGAAAGTGACAACTAGGTCTCAGGTAATCGTTTACAGGACCAATGATCCTATGGTAACTATTGCAGCCATAGACCTGAAACATTACCAAGATGGCCGTCATACCCATTTAGGGTAAAAAAAAAAAGAAAAAAAAAATCACTTTGTTGACTCTCAGGTGAGCGATCGTTGCCCTTGGGCTACTTGTTTTTATCATTTATTTACAATTTGAACTTAAAGTTTTCCGGCATTTTAGTGAGTGAAAAGAGGGTACCTTGTGTGTATGCAACTCCTACTACAATTTAATTAATACCGATACTTTTGAAATTTTTTGAAATTGTGACAATGCTGTGAAGATATGCATGTGGTTGGGATATTCTCCTAAGATTAATTTTTGTCACTTTTTTTAGCAATTTGAACTTGGTCATTTTTCGGACATTTTCACAATGAAAGTGAGATACCTTGTGAGCGTCCCTTGATCCCACACCAGACACAGCAGTGAGATGATCGAATAATTAAGCGCAGTAATGAAACCAGCGCTCTCAATCACTTGGTCATGGAGGCGGCATTAAACCTGTTGGGGCATAGAGTTTTAAAAACACATTTTCTTTTTTCGCAATTTGAACTAAGTCATTTTGGCCATTTTGATAATGGAAGTGAATAGACAGTGGGTACTTTGTGTGCGCAACTCCTCCTACTAACAGTTTTATTTCGATTCTTTTTAAACTTTACAGATGTGTTGACTATGTTTTTAAGATACGCATGTGGTTTGGATATAATCCTCAGTTTGTTTTTGTCACTTTTTAGAAATTTGAACTTAGTCGTTTTTTAGTCATTTACACTAAGAACGTGCATGTGGTTCGGATATATGTTATTCTCAGTTTACATTTGTGCAACTAAACAATTAAGGCGGGGTACACAAATTCTCTGAATTTGCTTGTCCTAATAAACATGTGATAGAATCTAGGGGAACTTTTCCGAGACCTATATATACACGTCTCAACTGACACTGGGACATTCGTTCAGAAATCAGAAGTCAGTTAATGTTTACTTTGCTTGTTTCACCAGATTGAATTAGAATAATTTATTGTGGATAATAAACTAATTTTGACATATATATTGTGCTCATACAAGACTTAAAGTTTAGAAACAGGACAAAGGACGCTGGAGAATTAAATTTTGAGGGGAAAGGATTGATTCGGACACTTGTATTGTAATTTATTTATTTACTTATTTATTTTGTTTGATTTCATTTATTTGTTTATTTGTTTGATTAAATATTTATGCTTAAAACATTTGGATTGTTCTTTGCTGGATTGGCCAGATACCTGAAAACATTTAAGGACATTGAGTGTTACATATCTGTTTATTTTGTCTAGTTACGCTTGCTCGTAACAACCCTCAGATATCTAGCTGCACTATGGTTGTTGACATACAAGCAATATTCGCAGAAAATCTAGTTTTCATTTGCTAAAAAAGTTGGAATTAAACAAAAATAAAGTCTGACTTCGAAAGGTCATTTGTTACGTATAGTTTAATGCAAATTAGTCATTAGTTGGATTTTTTGTATACAAATCTTTGTATATATTGGCCTCGACCTTTCCTCTTCCAATCAATCACCTCCAGGGTAGGGTCTCCAAGAGAGCCTTTGGTTCGGAGTGACAGAAACCGATCTTCCGCCCAACCTATACGTAAACCTTCTTCGTAAGATTTCATAATCACGGGATCGAAAGAGTTAAAATCACCCAAAGCTTTTTCTAAATCGCCCTTTATCTCGAAATCAATTCTTATATGGCTATGTGAAGGGACCCTCTTAGCTTTGGAAATAAGACGCATAACAATTGCTCTAGGACCGTTAAGTGATCTTTTCCGTATATTTCTGAAAACAGCTCCAATGCCAGGTTCGATGGAAAACGTGTCCGATGAAATTTTTTGTTGAAGAGGACGGGCGTCTTTTGTGTTCGGTGCGGTCCCAATAGTGTTCGATGCGGTCCCAACAATACCGTCAGATTGTCTCCCTTCTGCAGTCGTAGAACTACATATTGGCAGCTTGACGAGGAGTAGTAACGTGAATATGAGGTACATTCTAAATCTGCAAAGAAATACTCGTACGTGGTTATGGTTCACCAAAACGGAACGTGCTACTTGAATGAATACCAAACTTTCTGGCACACAACAAGAGCGATATTGTTTTGGATTGAGCGGAAACTACAAAAGCATAATTGAGAGAGGCGCCTCGGCGAGGTGGTTCTAACGTGTTTTTGAGCAAAAATAAGAAACATATCAAAAATTTCTACTGAAAATCTTCACTTTTTACAACTTAGGGAAAAAAAACTGTATATTACATGGGCGTGTTTTCGTAATGTAAACCTAACGTGGCAGGTGCAACAACACTTGAATTTCCGCTCTGTAAAATAGCTGCGATGTCAAAATGTGGAAATGTTCTCTAACAAAATCATAAAAAGTAGTAAACTGTACTCTTGAGAACTTACATGTGTACCAAAAAGCTTTCTGCGGGCTGAATCTGAAGTGATACGCTGCGGTCAAGGTACAAAACCTTCGGTTTAATGATTTCATTTTAATGTATGTTCTCAGTATAACATGACAACTTGTGTGAAATTAATACCATTTTGTTGTATGTACATGTTTATATTTTTTAACTCCCGTTGTAACTAAATATCACTACACCTTTAATTATACTAGGACCACGGTGACCTAGCAGTAAATACGACGCCGGGGCTCAAGATCGGAATATAGAGGGTTCGATTCCCAGTGACACCGGGTTGTAATCGTGAGCAAGGCCCATTTACTTCACACAACACTGCTTAATACCCCAAAAGCTAGCGGTGGTCATGCCCCGATGACTGAACAAGTAGCATAAAAGCATCAGGAAAACATGTCCGTGCAATGTAAACCCCACTTTTATATAGAAAGGGGTATATCTATTTTTCTTATTTTTGCTCCAAAACATAGATTGTGGGTACTCGTTAGAACCGCCACGGCGAGGCAGTTCTAACGTGTACCCACAATCTATGTTTTGAGCAAAAATAAGAAAAATATCAAAAGTTTTCTACTGAAAATTTTCAATTTTTCCAACTTAAAAAAACTCCATATATTGCTTGGGCAAGTTTTCGTAATGGAAACTAATCGGTCACGTGAGAATCAACATGATTAGAACTATATCATACGGTTAATATTGACGTTTCAAACACTCAAGGGCAGTAGGGTTAGTAAATCGTCCATAAAACCATTTCTGTGAAATCTTAGAAACACGCCTTATGCCTGTATTGAAAGTAGAAAGACCGCTCTTTGACATAGTGTAAGCTGTTTTGGTTTTGCTACTGAAAGGACCTCCTCTGGTTGAAATTCGAACTCATTCGAGGTATCATGGTTGACCATGTTACTGCCTAGAATGAAGGTGTGATAAAAAAAAAAAAAAAAGGCGCTACAGTGTTAACAACACTAAATATCAGTTTTCAGTCATCCAAGGGCAGCTAACCCCGCAGCCGATTTTGTCAATATGCAAACTCACCCGAGATATCACCCGAGATATTATGGTTGTCCTTGTGACTGCAAAGAATGATGCAGATCCGATCAAAACTGAAGAAACTACTAAATAATTATTATATACTCTTAAGGCAGCTAACTCTGCAATGAAGACCTGGTAGAGATTCAAACACGTCCGAGAACTGTTTCGTTACTGCCAAGAACGAAGGTGATCTGATCAAAAATGAAAGCGGTAGAGCGTTGACAACATTTAATATGAATTTTTCATAACCGCAAGGGCAGCTAACTCTGCCATCAATAGTGGGATCTTGCCAAATTTGGAACTCATCCGCGATCTTATAGTTGTTCTTGATACTGCAAATAATTATAAAAAATGAAGGGCTAGAGTGTTGACATTTTTCAAACACTCAAGGACAGCTTACTCCGCAGTCCCTGATCGGATCTAGCCGAAATTCGAACTCTTCGGAGATATTATGTTTGTTAGCGTTACATGTATCTACCCTAAGAATGAACAAGATCCGATCATAGATGTAGGGGCTAGAGTGTTGACAGCACTAAACATCATTTTTTCACTGAATGGCACCTAACTCCGCAATCAGAAATGAGATCTGGTTGAACTCATGCGAGATATTGTGGTTGTCCTTGATATCCGTACATCAGGAAAACATGTCCGTGAAAAGTATACCCCCTTAAACCCCACTTTTATATAGCAAAACTGGGGTATGCAGGGGTATACATATTTTTCTTATTTTTGCTCCAAAACATTGATTGTGGGTACTCGTTAGAACCGCCTCGCCGATGCGGTTCTAACGTGTACCCACAATCTATGTTTTGAGCAAAAATAAGAAAAAATATGGTAGGAATAAGATTCAGTACAAAATAACAAAGTAAATGTATTGACACTACTTTTCCCATTCTAAGTCTACATCAGAGCTGGGGTAATTGTAATCAGTAATTGTAATTAACTGTAATTAAATACAATTTTCAAAGTAATCTTATTAAGTAATTGTAATCAAACACATGTAATGTAATGATTTCAATTATATATACTGATATTATTTCAGTTGTAATTACATGTATAATTACTTTCAAATACTTTTTAAATATATTTCACTGTTTCCGTACAAAATTTAGCCATCACTACCCAGTAGAACTAAAAAGTATGCAGGTATTTACATGTAATAAAAGCTTAGTATGACTTTTAAATTAGTTCGAAATTATTATAAATGAAAGTAAAAATTTGTCACTTTCACCGTTCAGATACATGTACATGCACATGTTTAAGGTGAGATGAATTTGGAAAAAATATAAAGATATTATTGATTTTTTAAAATCAAAACCAGAAATTCAGCTTCTCATTCGATATTCTGTAAACTGGTATTGTTACAAGTATATTTTTGTCAAAAACTGAAAGAGTATGCAAAAATACAAATATCGACATTCTAACTTTTCAAATCAAAAGCGTTAATTATGCTTTACCGAAACAATTTATATAAAAATTATGAGGCCATTGTCAAAACTTATTGGATGACCCTCGTACATATAGATGATATCTTCTTATATGCATTTTCAGACTTGAAAGTGTTGAACGATGTACCGACAAGAATGAAGGTTAGTCAGTCGGTCTATGATTGATGAGGCGCGCGAACATGGAGTTTTCATTTGCTTAAATCAAATGAAACTGAGAAAAAAAAAATCGTTACAACTGAAACGATTCATCATAATAATTATGGCTATTATTAAACACAACTGACATTCCATCATCAGTCATCATCTGATTTCTTGTATATAAATCTCTGTATATATCGGCCTTGACCTTTCTTCTTCCAATCAGTCACCGCCAAGATAGGGTCTCCCTTTGGGCTATTGGTTCGGAGTGACAAATACCGGTCACCTGCCCAACCTGTGTGTAAGCCACCTCCTTCGTGAGATTTCATAATGACGGGTTTGAAAGAGTAAAAATCGTTGAAAGCTCTTTCGAGATCACCATTTATTTCGAAATTGCTTGAAATACGACCTCGTGAATACACTCTTTTGGCCTCGGAAACAAGGCGCTGTACAATAGCTGTGCGTCCGTTTGCTGTTCTTTTCTGTAGGCATATTTTCATGAAAACAGGGTCGATTGGAAGCACGTCCAGTGGGGACTTGTGTCGGGTAAGATGAGCGTCATCTGTGGTCGGTACGGTCGAAACTATACCGTTAAATTGCCTCCCATCCAATGTCGCATCATGACATATTGAAAGCTGGACGAGGACGAGCAAAGTAAATATACGATTCATTCTCAATCTGCAAAGAAAGACGTCATTATGCCATACTTTAGCATCGAAACAGAACTTGCGGGTCAAGGTATATAAGAACCCCCATACCGCATGATCATTCAACCTATAGATCGATTTGAACTCAGTAGGATCTACATCATGATGGATATTCTTACTATCTAATAACGTACACATGTGTTCTTCAAACTAGATTTCTCCAAACGGTTAGAACTCCTCACCATGTTTACCCCTTTAAGCCCCTCTTTTATATAGCAAAACTGGGGTATGCAGGGGTATTACCTATTTTCTTATTTTTGATCCTAAACATAGATTATGGGTACTCGTTAGAACCGCCTCGCCGAGCCGGTTCTAACGTGTACCCACAGTCAATGTTTTGAGCAAAAACATTTAAATTATCAAAAAATTTCCAATGAAGTTTTCATCATTTTTGAAGGTGAAAAGATCGCTGCATATTGCTTGGGCAAGTTTTCGTAATGTATCTAATAACGTTCTTCAAACTAGATTTCTCAAAATGGTTTGACTGAGAACGTTGTAACATTGGTGATGGTTTGGCTAGAACATTTCCTCGGAGGCTCGAGATGTTGAAATTTGCCTCAAGAAGTTTCAGCAAACAAATGGCCACAGGCAACGATAATGTTATCAGAATAATGAAACAATTCTCCGAAGCCCAGTATACTTTACTTGCTGGTTACTTGAATGAGGCCCTACCGGGGTGCAGGACCTTAGCTCTCTGCTTCCTCAAAGACAATCCAGCTCTCTAAAAAGTTTTTCGTCAGATCACTGCTCCATGCTTCATAAACCCCCAAAATTATTTTGCTTGTTCCCCAGCTCCCTGAAAATAATTTTTCCCTCTCCCTAGATTTCCAAACTTCCTGGCCCCGAGGTTGTAAAACTTTTTTCATGCTCAGCTCAGCTGTGACTAAAATTTATCCTTCTCATAAATGTTAAAATGCCAACAATTATTGGCATTTTAACATTTATAAGCAGGATAAATTTCTAGTTTTTGAGTTTTGAACCTGAATTTTCCACAATTTTTGACTATTTCAGCATTTACATGTATCAGCAGTTGAAATTTCATGCTCAGCTGAGCTGAGCTTGTGCTCAGCTGAGCTGAACTTGAAAAAAAGTTTTATAACCTCAGGGCAAGGTAGGGCCCCTTGATTAACAAGCCGACAGGATCTTAGCGCGGTTAAGATACATTGAATCATGATGTGAAAAGGATCATAATAGAATCATGACAACAAACACTGCTGGGAATCATGTGACCGCAAATGTTTCCATATACACCAAAATGTAAACAAATGACGTCATCAGTTTTGTTTTCTTTCCAAATTACTTCAAGATACGCTTGTTGATTTTTATGCCACCTAGTGCATTCCATGGACAACCCTATTTGGAAGAATTTGAGCCATAGTTTGTGGCATTTCACCTGGCCAGTGTTTCAAACACTTCAAAAATTCACTTAAAATACGCTGTTACCCTACACACATAAGCTTTATTTCCTTCAATATCTTATATATTAAATGTTAATCATGACATATTGAAAATCATTACACACTGCTGTGGTATTATAAAAACGTGGGAAGTTGTTTCATAATGGATAAAACCAAATTCTGCAATTTTACGAGCAGATTACTTTGCTAGATACCATGTACACAGCAAACAAAATTGATTCCTTCCACACAAACAAACTGTGTTCTTATTTTCTGTCAGTTTAATATTTAAAGAAATGAATTTTGGCTCTCTTAAATTGATTAGGTCCAATACAATGACGGACAAAGCCATGTTTTTCGCTAGTTCAGAAAGTACTAGATCATACAAACTGTTTGACTCTTTACCACTCATATCCATCAATGGTCTTTTAAATGTTTCATGTTGTATACCTTTTTCTTTCTTCATTTCTTTATTTACTATACCCGACAAAATTAGAAACGTAATGATGCCAATAATCAATTTTCCATAAAGCTCATAAGAATTAACAAAATTTTATGGATTCCATTTCATAGATATGCTATTCGATTACACTTTTGAACAAGGGGCAAAAACTGTGCTTCAAAAATTGGCCATCAACCAGGTGGGGGTCATATGTTAAGTCACTTTAAAAGTGCACCTTTTTTCACCCTCACTTTGGTATTTGCTTTAGATGTTTAGAATCTTTTGAGTACACTTTAACGACCCCAGACACACACTCTTTGCACCTTTTATTCTCATTTTGTTCTAACATGGACGCTTAAAGGGAAAGGCAAGGTTAAAACACAATGCATCTTAAATGAAAGTAGTTGCCTTTCTTAACAATTTGGTACAAGTTTTATTAAAATCAGATGGCTATTGAGAAAGTTGTGTTGGTTTGAATATACATTAATTTCTGTTAAAAGAGGTGGCCATCTTGGATATTCAGTAGTCTTAATGCCGTCATAAAGTTCTACTTAAATATGCATAATTAATAATAATGAAACCTTATTAATATTTTTCTGTTAATGTTTGTTACACTGTTTTGTACTATTGATTTACTATCAATTTTGGACATATACCTCCATAAAAGATTTGAAATATAGAATTTATTCATTGTTTATGGTTTTACAGTTTTTTAATTAAATATTCACTTCGTTCCAAAACTTCAAATCACAATATCTCACTTAATCCTTGACCGATTTGAACAAAATTTGCACCAAAATGTTTCTTAGATCAGACCTTGAGTTTAAAAGGTATTGTCGTTGAATGTTCTCCTTTAAGGCTTGGTAGCTCTTGTTTTAACCCTAATTTAAACAAAAATGCTTACTGGAGCTAAACCGTATAAACCATGAAAAGTTTTAGGCTAACTTTTATTAGCTGTAGCGATCAAGAGCGATCAAATTAGAACGGTTCAAGTGGGTAATGATCAGGAAAAGGCGCAATTATAATGAAATTCCCATTCAAAAAAAAAAAAAAAAAAAAAAAAAAAAAAACAGAGGTGGGAAAAACAAATTGACAATTAGGTACTTGTAACAAGAACAAGAACAAGAACACAACTTTATTTCAATATAAATCCCAGACCGCAGCTGGGCGGTATATGGGAAAAAGTACAGCTATATGCACAGTATATGGTGACGTACATAACATAAAGAGAGAGAGAGAGAGAGAGAGAGAGAGAGAGAGAGAGAGAGAGAGAGAGAGAGAGAGAGAGAGAGAGAGAGAGAGAGAGAGGAGTGTACATTACATATCAAGTTGAAAACAATATGTTGTAAATTTTCTCAATTCATGTACATGTAATATTGCGACAATACTTATCTTAGATGCACAATATTATTTACGTTTACAACTTTAGTAGTATTTTTACGTTCATTGTAGTAACAATAGTCAATAAACTGGTTTAGGCTGTCACGTGGGATAATTGCTGTTCATGGTCCGTAAAGAAAACATTAGAAAATATGTCGTATCAAAAATGTGTTGGGTATGTCGGGTGAAAACTATTCTTTATTTGTGTTTTCACCGTTTACTAAGGATATCCAAAAATTTATCATACGGGTTTTTATGTGTATATCAATCGGTTTTCTTCCCAGTTCGGCATAAAGCATATAGATGGGCGTGCTTTTACGGAGTTTAGTGACGTTCCTCAGAAATTGATTATAAAATGTATCGATCATTTGGGTGTTTTGAAATCCCCATACTTCGCAGCCGTACAAAATTATAGGTAAAATTGTACTATCAAAAAGATGCAGTTGTAGGTCTAACGGTATGTGTAGGTTATTAATTCGCTTATATAACAAATGAAGTGCTTTCCTGGCATGATCCAGATTATGTCTAATTGCTTTATAGAAAGATCTTTGTTTCGTGAATACTGTACCGAGATATTTAAATTCTTTACAAATTTCTATATTGTTTTCGCCCAATCTAAAATTGTAATTTTCTATATCTTGTACTCCGAAAATAAGTATTTTTGTTTTATCAAGGTTAACGTTAAGCTTCCAAAGCTTCGAATATTCATAAAAGGCATCGATATTGTTTTGAAACGATTCAGGGTCAGTTCCAAATACGACTGTGTCGTCCGCATATAATATCGTAAATAGCTTCAAGTATGAATCAACATTATTCTCAGGCATATTTATGTTTACAGAAGCACAGTTTGAGTTAAGTAAATAATCGTCTAAATCATTGAGGAAGAGACTAAATAAGATTGGCGAAAGGTTCTCACCCTGTCTTACACCACATCGACTATAAAAGAAGTCTGATTGCTGCCCTGAGTGGAACACACAAGATTTTATATTTTGATACATATTAAAAATAATTCTGAAAATTTTTCCGTTAATACCACTGCCTAAAAGTTTCATCCAAAGACCGGTTCGCCAAACAGAATCAAATGCTTTACTATAGTCAACAAATAGACAAAATAACTTTTTCTTTTTCGTTTTAAGTATTTCGGTTATCGCATGTAATGTAAATATGTGGTCAATCGTCGAGTAGCCTGCGCGAAAGCCAGCCTGATTCTCATTAAGAATATTGTAATGATTTAGGAATTCGGTTAATCTCTGGTTAAGGATAGCCGTAAACAGTTTGCCGAAGCATGATAGTATCGTTATTGGTCGGTAATTTTCTGGGCGTGTGGCGTCACCGCTTCGTTTATATATAGGTCTTATTATGCCTTCTAACCAAGGTTCTGGAATTATTCCGGTTTCTAAAATTATATTAAAGAATAGAACATATATGTTTAGTATTTTGCCAGAGCTATATTTCAAATATTCGTTCAATATACTATCATTTGCGGAGCATTTATTATTTTTAAGCAATTTCAGGCATTTAAGGATTTCGGATTCCGTAATAGAAGAATTGAGGATCTCATCGTCGTCAGTTGTATCTATGTTTTGAAAATTTGCTACATCATCTTGCATGTCTGGGCTTTCATTAAGGTTTTTGTACTTATAGAACATTACTATTGTTTATGAGCACACTGTTTGCGCAATGTCGGCATTTAGTGTATGCATGTTACGCGTAGCTTTTAGCGTCGTTTTGTTTTGATTTTCTAATGACTTTGCAAGCTGTAGAATCTTATTTTGTTTGTTTCTGCATAATTAAGTCCTAAAGCGGGTATACATATTGTTCATTTTTATTTTAAATTAGTTATGCGACAATTGATATACCCTTATTCGTGTATAAGGTTAATTACATATGAAAACGGTTATTTCGCTGTTGATGACGTCGCATTAATATACGCGACGTCAGTGCAACGTTTGACAAAACGAAAAAGGCGGGAATATTGAACGGGTTTTCTCTAAATCTTCCAACGCAATTCGATGACCTCCACTTTTTATTTCAACTTTTGAATGGTTACATCGTTTCATATCTATTGGTTTAATTTAATTAAAATCATACGCGTAGTTTAGGAGATATCGCAAAAATACATATTTTTTCCAGGTTTGAAAACATGGCGGGAAAGTTAATTTTGCTTGTACCCTCCTCAGTTTAAAAGCAAATAGTATCAAAATTTAACAAAATAACTATGATCGTATGTTTAAGTTGTTTATGCAAAAATAACACATATATTAAAACACATGTCCGCTACGAACGCGTTTTACTGAAATGCACGAGAGACATTCAAAAAGTTCAGATACCATGGAAACGAGGCCGGTGACACCCCACTTTTATTTCGATTTTAGTCCAAGGATACAATTATCTTGAAGCATGTAAAGTTTCATGAAAATCATATGCGGGAATTTAATAATTATGTTTCCCTTTAAGCCGAATGAGCAGCTATTTCCCAATAAGTGCCAAACAGTAACCCGAACTTAACCAAAACTATGAAAACGTACATAAGGTTCAAACAGCATGAAAATTCGACTCCAAAACATAAAACAAATAGAACCACAACAGAAGTATCACCTTGGGACAATCAGTAATACAAAAAAAATACTGGGGGCCTTAAACCAGTTTTTAGAGTCTCTCAAAGACAAGTTCACACGCTTCTAAATTAATGCAAAAAGTATGCAAAAAGTATCAGTTAGCTTTTTACACATATCAAAAACTTCTCCTTACCTTTTTATACTCACTTTTGACATGTAAAAGCATAGACTTTTCTACCGTCAAGAGCGCCATGTGCCCCAGAAAATGATCATACGCACAGTTTAATTCAACAGTTCTTGACAGAAAGTTTGCAGAATACGCACCAATTCTTCACATGTCAAAAATACATACGTGAATCTTGGTACCGTTTTTATATATTAAAAAAAAGTTCTTCACAGATGTGATGAATACGTACGAATTCTTCACACGACAATGATAAAAACGTATTAAATTGGAGAATACATGATACCAAAAAACTGGCATATGCAAAATTAATGTCACATTTCTCAAAATTAATGTGGTGTACATGGGTGTAAAATTTGCGATATGTTAAATGTGCGTGTCCGACAAACCTGCATTTTATCTGTCGCAGTTTATCTAGTTTGAAAGTAGCTTGTCTGTTTCAGGTCATGCTTAATTTGCATGTTACGCGCATGGAACTTATTCGAAACGTATAAGACACACACCCGGGAAACACCGAACTTCTAGAAAGATTTTAAGCATGTTTGAATTTTTTTCGGGGGGGGGGGGGGGGGGCAAACGCGCCTAGAGCGCGCAGCGACTTACAGCGACGTATATCGACGTGCGACAAGCGTACACCAAGCTAAAAAAGGGGCGCGTTTAACGCGCTTCTAACGTGTCTCCAACGTGCTCCTGGTGTTTCAAGTTTGAATGTTACATTTTTGTCGACACGCCCGGCGCGCGTTTGGATTATACGCTAGTGTGTGACTGCTGTTTAAAAATAGCAGAATAAGCCAACGCGCACCGGGCGTGTTGACAAAAATGTAAACTTTGAATGATTCAACCTACGTCAGTAGCACGTCGGAGACACATTAGAAACGCGCTACATGTGCGTTTTTGGTGTAAGCTTGGTGTATGCTGGGTGTACGTCGCTAAAGGTCGGTGCGCGCTCTAGGCACGTTTGTGTTTAATCATGCTATAATTTTTTCCAGAAGCTGGGCGTGTCTTGTGCGAATGTCTTTTACGTTTCGAATAAGTTCCATGCGCGTTACAGGCGCGTTGAATACGCTATGAACGCATTTGGCGCACGTGTTATGCACGCTAGTGTACGCCACATGCGTTTTCAGATTTTATGAGATATTGCTTCCGTAGCGTGCCCTAAGCGTTTGTGAGACGCGCGTTGAACGTTTGCTGTGCGCCTGTAGCACATGCTTAGCGCGTCTGGGAAGTAACTCAAACGTACTTCAACACTTTGAGATTTTTGTACGTCCGACACACGTCTCAGTCAGGCGCTAATATGTGACTGCTAAAGCGAGTTAAAGGGACAAATTATTTGTATACGTCCAAAATCTAAAGCATGTTGAGAGTATTCATACGCCAGACGCGCGTTTGGGTTATACGCTAATGTGTGACTGCTGATACATAATAAAGCCAGGAAAGCATTCAAAGATTCGTTCTCAATATTGAACAAAACCGAGAATGGCTATTTGTTTCTTTTTTTGATCATATTTTAGCTGCAATTGTGCACAAGTCATTTGTAACCACTGCTCGTCCACCTACGGGGAAAGGCGGTGATTGTGGCATTTCTGCTTTCAGTGCCCTGCTATAAGCCGCACACACAGGGGGCAAACTGGGGGGTCAAAACTTTGCTCTTTGGCCTCACCTTAGAAATAAAAAATTGCCCTGGAGTAAGGATCCTAATGCATAAAAAAACTCGTCATTCCCCCTGCACTGCGGATACACTCGACAAGTAATTGCTCTGCACTTAAGCCCGGCTATCCCCAACCCTTCACCGTAGGTATGTGTGAGGGGGGCAATGGTTACAAAGGACTGGTGCATTAGCAATCAATACATTTATCGACGAAAGAATAGAAACATGATGACTATTGTTTTAGTGTGGAGGGTATCAATCCACATTGCATGTGTATAGGGATGCAATGTCAATGATGTTGATTATCTTTTTTCATGTGGCACTTAGCATATTTCTGTAAAATGGAGGTAATTGTCCTTTGAAAAAAAATGTTATTTTACCTCTAAGAAAGGACGCATTGTTGCTGGAAGAATGAATAAGGCCCAAAATAAATATTTGGTGTACATGGCAACAAACAATTTTGATGATGGGAATGAGGTGTTTACACAAACAAAACACTTTGAAAGATTAGCTTGCACATGGTTAAATAAATCTGATGTATCTGCATGGACTGGGCATATTCATCCATCATTATCCCTCAGCATTTGAAAGAAAACTCGATAGACTTACCTAGACCCGGTGGAAAATGGCGGCTTCTTGTTTACAATTTGCATATATCATAAACATTGCGTATCACGTGATTCCCAGCAGTGCAAACAAAGTCAAATAGGCACTTACACTGGGTAGTTTGAAAACTTCTGGGCTAGCTCTGAAGGCTAAGGTACAATGTTCATTTATACATTTCAGCCATTCTACGTTTCAACAATTCAATTTATGTGTGCTATGTATAGAATAACAATATATGAAATTGATATTACTGTTATAGCTATATCATATAACTACGTGTTCGTATATATAGGCCTACTATAATACTTAAGTTTAGCAGTTTTTTTTTTTTTTTTTTTTAAATTATCAATCATTATTTTCAAGCGCAAATGTTTGAAAACTTTGGATACGCTTTTAATATGTCAAGTGATGCTCAAATTCTTGTTTCAAGCCGAGTTTGTGTGCTATTCCTACGTCCACGGGTTGCTACGTTACGTTTAAAAAAAAAAAACATGCAAATCACGCGCCAAGCATTCCACCTGCATCACATGTTATCAATCTTTGCTGTATTTGATTGGTCAAAGCATCATAACGAATAAACTGGAATGACATTTGAAAAATTCAATCAGGGGACGCCGTAATGGCCTGACGTTAAACCTACATGTACGTAACACGAAGATCAATATGCTTGACACACTCATTCTAAAATAAGGTGCAAATCCTGGAGAAAAAAATGAAGAAAAACAAACTTTTTGAATTACACTTTTTCGACATACCATCACTATTGTGGATCATTCAGGCTTCATTCTGTAAAATTTCACCACCTTCCCGATATTCTTGCAATTTCTACATCATTTTGAAACTTGATGGGTATATTCCAATTTGGTAATCAACGTGACGCACTACATATGAACTAAATGTAACCATAACACAAACTCAACGTATATCTCTGACTAGCAGACTTCAGTTTCTCAAATAAAGAGCAATATTAAGTAGATTAAATCAAACAATAAACATCCTTTCATATCTACTATGGAAAAATGTTAGAGAATATGTGTATGACGCAGGCTTCTTGATTCAGAACTTTCAGTGTTGTTAACTTGCAACTATAATAACATCTGACCTGTACATCAGAATTATATCAAAACATGTAATGATAATTACATTTGTCCTACATGAGTGGTGGAGCTTATAATTACTTTTCTACATACATCTTGTTATATGACAGGTCTTGTTTTATTCAGCGTCACGTAAATTACTTGCAAACCGCAACATAAATTATTTTTGCAATACAGATACACAATGGCATTAAATATTATCTGAAAGACTTTATCTGGATACGTTTACTCCAAACAGACAATCTTGTGTGATCCTATTTCATTTTTTAATATTGTTTTACTTTTTGCACAACATTCTATAAAAATGTAATATACGTGACGGAATACTGTAATTTACGTGGCAGTAATATTTAAGCCACCTACATTATTTTTTAAATTAGGTATGTTTGAGTTTTTGCTAACTTAAAATGAAGCATGGAATTTGAACCAGTCTGCACTAGAAGCAAATCCTTCGATTAATTAACCACGTAATTATTTAGTAAAACAAAACTGTTTTATATTGATAAAAATGTATATTAATCTCAGGGCTGATATTTTACTGTTGGTCAGTATTTTGGAATGGAAAAATGCGAATAACAAATAGAAGTATTGCTATGTTTTTGATTGAAGGAGGTGTGAACCTTTTAGATTCAACTGTTTTCAACTATAACTGATAAATAGACTTAAACTACCTTTGTATTTTACGTGACAAATGCGTAATTTACGTGACACTGCTTAAAAAACACCATATTCCGTAAACTTAACTACTGAAAAGTACATAATGGACGTTAAAACATTTATTCTTGCACAGATATCTATGTGCATAGCTGTTTGAGGCCGATTTCGATTGGTCGAAAGCCGTGTTCAAACAGCAAAACCCATGTTCAATTCATGAAATTCACGTGCCGTTTGAACATGGGTTTTGGGCGACGTCATTGGTCAATGCGATGTGACGTCATGTGTTTTGTAGAAACAAAATGGCCGACGTTGAAGAAGCTCCGCTGTTTTCGGTGAGTTTTTACGTTGCTAATGTTATTTTCAAGCGATTTTAAGTGGAATAGTGTGAAAATGCAAGAATAGCGATCAACCATGGTTTGTTTCAGTGTTCAAACATTCGCTGGATCACTCGGAAGGTGTTTGAACACGCGGCCTGCGGCCTTGTGTTCAAACACCTTCCTCGTGATCCATCGAATGTTTGAACACTGAAAACAATGGTTGATCCCTATATTGACGCTGATTCAAAGCACAATCTTAGCTATATAATATGTCATATTGACACTTTGAAAGTAAGTACCGTCACGTAAATTTCTGTCACGTTTATTACATTTTCAACATTAGCGTCCGAAAAAAAACACCTTAGGCGCGTTTGATATTAACTTTAGTTTAGTCAAATACCATGTTGGATTTGTAGAAAAATGGTGTCACGTATGATTACATCTTAAAAGGGACGCAATGGTTAAGCAGGGGGATTAGATATATTTGACCAAAATAGTAAAGCAAAATGAAAAATCCATATGTTATCCATATAAAGGACATATTCATCTATTTAATTGACACAGTTTGGTCTGCAACAAGAGAAAGCAGTATTAAGATTTGGACAATATATAGCGTCACGTAAATTACAGAAACTCTGTGACATGCTTTTTTCGATTTTTGATGTTTGATATTTTTGTTTGTTTACAAGATATAAAATAACCATTTCTTTTACCAAAAGATAATGTCAAGTTAAGTAAATCGAACGATGTTGTTTCGTGTGAAAATAGAATTTGTACATTCTATCGCCTTTTGGATTTTTGCATTTCAGTTTGTGACATGCCGTTTTGGTGGGGTCATGCATTATTCACTACTACCAGAGATCTTAAAAAACATAACTGGGTATCATACTTTATTCGGTTTAAACGGAGATAGTACCAAATTTTGAAAATACAGCCAACCTTGGTGATATATTGAACAATGTCACTCCAATTTTTATTTAACACCCCGAGACAGGGGGTGCGCTCCTTATTTTAGAATGAGTGTCAGTGCAGACATAAAGAATAAGACAGCCAACTGAAATGTTTAAGCTTGCGACAGTTCAATACAGTCTCCTAGAACCAATAAGACAGCCAATTGAAATTTTTAAGCTTGCGACAGTTCGATACAGTCTCCTAGAACCATGTTCTATCAGCTGACTGCGTCAAAAACCGACATCATGAAGTCAGACAACGTAAGGCTATCATTATATAGCGCAATGACAATTTGACGTCATAGTGACGTAATAGATTTCTAGGCAACCTACGAATTTCAGGCATAATAATTAACGGTATGGAAAAAATGTTGTTGTTTTTTTTATCAAAACAGCTGACAGGAAACAACCTGCGTGGTGCGAACACCGTTTATATCGCCGATAGGTTTTCGGCGCTGTAAACGTTAAACGTTAACGTGCAAGATGTCTTGGACCACATCACATCAAACCGTATAAGCATACTAAGCATTTTTTTCTCGTACAAAAGGTGAAATCGCACGTGATTTCAGCAATTACACGCTTATGGGATCACCTCCTGAAACGACGTCAGTTACGTCATACACCGAGGGCCTTATCTGATGCCCAGAAACAATGTGAATTTTGAGGTGACACCCCAGTACATTTTGACGCAGCGTAATTGCGTCAGGAAAAGTGTCTTTTCGGCGAAAAGTGGAAATTTTGGTTCCTAAAGGTTTAAATATTGATGTGTGAAAAAGTTTATGCAAGTTCATCTTCATACCAATATGCATTTTGGAAATCGATGAAAAATTGCTAAACTTAAAAATTTGTTTTCTTGCAAGTGCTTCCAATCAGGTCTATTCTCGCAAGCGGGCATGTGCGTGAGTACAATTTCTTTATCCTGACCAACTATGCTCAATAAAAATGTTAGGGTAAATGTGTTTGTGGGTCTATGAAACACGCCCGGTAAAGTGCAAATTGACCACCGCCGGTGGTCAACGTAAAAAAAGTTGATTTACATCCGGTGGTCGTTTTGAGCGTTTCCTGTTATTAGTTTTCGCGAGTTTGGTGGATGTGGAAGGTAAGATGTTTTTTGATCAAAAACGTATTATAAAAATCAAAGAATGTCAGGCTATCAGTTTTTTGCCGTTGAATGTCTAGCCGAAGTGGTAGTTGAAAAAAATAAACCGTTTTACTGCAATCCTTTCCGGCCCGTTTGATCGGTAGTGAAAACGAAGGTAGAATCTGGTCAAACACAGGTTAAAATGCCCTGATCGTGCCTTTGCAAGCTTTCTGTAACCAATGGTCGTTGCAGTTAGTTAAATGAACACTAAATAAGCTTTTCAGACATAATTTTAAAATATTTCAAGCTTTCCTTTCAACACTTAGATCGATTTTGTACCGGCGGTCAACTTGAATTTGCGGTGGTCGTATTGATCAATGGGAATTACGATGTAAATTTTCATCGTGAGAGAAAGCCAGCAAAAATGCAACTTGATGTCGTTTTCTGTTAGGGGGCACGGCAACATTAATGGAGATGCATTCTAGACACAACCAAATCCAAATCAATGCCGTCGGTGTCTTCATAATTCAATTAGCCATTCAGTCACATAGTTTAGCAATATCGGATGTATTTATTACTAATTTTTGGTAACCCAACAATACAAATACTACCTCATGCAAGATGCTTTGAATTTATATACATAATTCGCATTGACTCGAAGGAAAACCACTAGAATAACAGTATGGTCAATTTGCAAACTAGGTGGTCAATTTGACCTTAAAAATGAGCAATTTTGAAATGATTTGCTGTCCAATTTGAAAAGTATTGAAGGACAGGCCTGCTGTTTAATGTTGAGCAGGCTCGCAGATTCGACAATTATAGTAGTAACACTAAGCAAAGTGTTCATTGTGTTGTTTGTATGAAATCTATCTCCTGTTTTGCAATATCAATTCTTTGAATATGTAAAGGTGAATAATCACGTGGTTTATATCAATTTCAGGCGAAATATTTAGAAACATTGGTCATAATAAAATTGTCAATACTAAATGCATTGGCGTGTAAAATTACACATGCATGTACCTCTTCATCACATTGTCACGAGCAGTTTAAATAATAGATTCATAATGTTTCTGGATTTTGCCAGTAGTCGATTGGCTCGCTGGTTAAGCCCAAACGCTAGTTCAAACGAGTCGAGATCACGTGATTGTCCACTGCAAAGTGTAGAATGAATGCATGTATTAATGCTGAAGAATAATTGGCCTCGTCAGTTCTAGGTGCGCCTACTGACTTTATTTTTTCCTTTATACGTTTCCAGATGGGTCGATTAAAAAGGAAACGAACCAAGTGTCGTTACCTGGCGAACAAAAAAAACAACATATCTCTGGCGTGGACAGGAAATCCAAGACGTCCAGAGTCCGCTCAAACCACCATCTAAGAAAAAACCAAAATACAGTTCATCACCCTATAGAGCTATTGGTTCATAACCCCATCACCGAAAGTAAAGTTCAGATTTCCTAAGAAGAAATACATAAAAACAGGGACTAAATCAAAAGTATAAAGCCCGTTGTTCCCAAAGAACTTCTGATATAATTGATATAAACCACGTGATTATTCACCTTTACATATTCAAAGAATTGATATTGCAAACCAGGAGATAGATTTCATACAAACAACACAATGAACACTTTGCTTAGTGTTACTACTATAATTGTTGAATCTGCAAGACTGAGCCTGCTCAACATTAAACAGCCGGCATGTCCTTTCAATACTTTTCAAATTGGACAGCAAATCATTTCAAAATTGCTCATTTTTAAGGTCAAATTGACCACCTAGTTTGCAAATTGACCATACTGTTATTCTAGTGTTTTTTTTCTTCGAGTCAATGCGAATTATGTATATAAATTCAATGCATCTTGCATGAGGTAGTATTTGTTTTGTTGGGGTTACCAAAAATTCGTAATAAATACATCCGATAATTGCTAAACTATGTGACTGAATGGCTAATGGACAAACGAAATTGAATTATGAGGACACCGACGGCATTGATTTGGATTTGGTTGTGTCTAGAATGCATCTCCATTAATGTTGCCGTGCCCCCTAACAGAAAACGACATCAAGTTGCATTTTTGCTGGCTTTCTCTCACGATGAAAATTCACATTGTAATCCCCATTGATCAATACGACCACCGCAACTTCAAGTTGACCGCCGGTACAAAATTGATCTAAGTGTTGAAAGGAAAGCTTGAAATATTTTAAAATTATATCTGAAAAGCTAATTTAGTGTTCATTTAACTAACTGCAACGACCATTGGTTACAGAAATCTTGCAAAGGCACGATCAGGGCATTTTAACCTGTGTTTGACCAGATTCTACTTTCGTTTTCACTACCGATCAAACGGGCCGGAAAGGATTGCAGTAAAACGGGTTTTTTTTTTTCAACTACCACTTCGGCTAGACATTCAACGGCAAAAAACTGATAGCCTGACATTGTTTGATTTTTATAATACGTTTTTGATCAAAAAATATCTTACCTTCCACATCCACCAAACTCGCGAAAACTAATAACAGGAAACGCTCAAAACGACCACCGGATGTATATCAACTTTTTTTACGTTGACCACCGGGGTGGTCAATTTGCACTTTACCTGGCGTGTGAAAGATCTAATACAGTATAAGAAATTAAAACTTCAGATTGTTATGAAACATTATTTTGTCTTCAAGGAGCTCTCACACAAGCTTGGGAAATCAATCTCAAAGTCGTCTCGTAGTCTTCCACTTTAATTTTTCATAAAATGGCGATATCGTTTGGTATGTTAATATCGAGTGTCGATCACTTTTGCCATCTCTACAGACTTTTTTTTTCAAGACAAGCTGAGCAGTGAACAAATTGAGCTGACACCAGGAAAACATATCCGTAAAATGTATACCCCCTTATACCCCAATTTCCCAGTGGGCACATGACGTCATAATGACGTCATATCAACATCGATCGTCGATCTGACGTCATGTGCCTGCTGGGTTTATAGTGTGAAAATATGGTTTACAGGCAGTGAGGACGCAGCCAGCGTGCATGCGGTGATTGTATTTTATTTTGAAACCTTACTCGACGCAAAATAATCCGAAACAAAATGGCGACCTCTTTTTGGTCGAAATTTCGCTAAAAATGACACGCTTGTTGCTGTGCTTAAAACAATAGCTGTTATACGGTGCAGCTAGATCCGCCTTGTCCGGGATTTCATATTACCGTCTTACACTGAGACGCCACATGACAAACTTTTTTTCAACGAAAACGACACGAAACACTTTTGCCTGTCACGGCATTCCCCTGAAATGCGAATTTTAGGGGGTGCCAATTATATTAGAACAAAAAATTGTTCACACTCGGATATTATATTTGACCGTACGTAAGTCATCAAGATAGATTTGACCGTGTTGAGGCTAATTCTGTGTATTGGAGAAGATCGTATTACGTCACACCACATGTGTAAAGTTAGTTGCGAATTCTCACTCCGCTATATTACACATATGTTCCATATCTCTTCGTTGCGATCCCAGTTGGTTTTTCAATGGTGAAACGAAGTGTCGATAATTGCAAACTTTTCAAGATAAATCAAGAAGAATACACTTCAACAATGCATTACTAACATGTTTATTGTGCTTTTAGAAAAAAATCCAACCTTTTTTTGTCCGTTTTTAGCGGTTTTATTCTTGTTTAAAAACTTCTAGTTGTCATTCTTTCAGTGCACTAAATCGTCCGTATATGTTCGTAGGTTTACGCCGAGAATTGACTTCCGACCATTTCCTTATATGGAAAGTTAAATGTCAATTAATATTTAATTGATCAATTAGTATAATGATGCGCGTGTTGCAGCGTCAAGATGACGTCAAACGTCGCGCGCCGACTGTTCAAAATGGCTGACTTGATTGACGTCATTTGTAGAAATACGTGCATATCATTAGACAAGACCAAATCATGACCTTTCAACTGGAATAAATTACGATTAACGATTAAAATTTAATTATAAATAAATAAATAAATTATAAATATAAATTATAAATAAATAAACTATAAATATAAATAATAAATAAATAAATTAACGTTCGACGTCAGACTAAAACTATGAAAACGTACATAACGTTCAAAAACAGCACAGCAATTCGACTCCAAAGCATAAAACAAATAGAACCACAACAGAAATATCGCCTTGGAGAACGATCAGTAATTTGAAATTACTGGGGGGGGGGGGGGGGGGGTAAACAGATTTTACAGGACCCAAATCTCGCCCTCAGTTTACAATATATTGTTAGCATGTAGCATTGTGTCAAAACACAATTTAGATTTGCACACACTAGTCAATATTTTTGTTCTCAATGGTCTTCAACAGTTAGAAAATGGGTCAGTTGATTCGTAGTTGGCATAGATAGTATATTCGTCTACCCGGGTTTAAAGCTCTCTCAGTTTTTCAGCTGGATTCGATCGGCTGCTTCAGAAAAATTTCCTCATGTTGTGGCTCATTTTTCACAATTCTTCTAAGCTCTCCTCTAATATTTGAGCTTCACATTTAATTGTATTTGGCTGGTTAAGCAGCTGTAGATACGAGAATCTATGAATATAATTGCAATATGCCGACATGTACTTAAGGATTGAAATTCAGATTTTAGCTTTCACTGGATGATGAAAAACATTAGGCTGTTTTAATGTCTGTGAAGCCCGAAGGGCTTCTCGGAGACATTAAAACAGCTAATGTTTTTCATCATCCAGTGAAAGATAAAATCTGAATTTCAATACTTATATTTACATTTTATATTATCAATCAAGTATCAGATTTTTAATTGCGCATATCACCACTCATTTTCATGTTATTTGATATTAAATCCGACTTAACGTAATTTTGGAACAGCCAAAACGTCAAACTTTCGCGCCTAACGTCATGGCGATACGCGACCAACGTCACGACAGCAAGAGTAAACAAACAACGTCACTGGCTGGTTATGACGCCACCCCGCCCATAGGCGTTGCCCTTTTGATCACGTGACAATGTTTTTCATTGGGAAATGAAGAACATCAAGAAAGATACTTTCATCTAGGGCGATTGCAATTAAAATGTAAATATATGTATTTATTGGCCCGGGCCATAATTCAGTCGCTGTTTACTTAATAGCCTTGGAAAGCTTATAAAATATTCCCGCCATGACACACAGCAGTGACTTTAAAATCCAGCAGGAAATACGACTTTGCATTGCGTAGATATCGCCGTTGAGTAGTCCGTTAGACTTTGTAAATAGAAAAATGGGTTATGCACAACCGGTGATATGACCTATACTCGACACTCAGACAGGCCGATATGTGGCTAGACCGTCACTCCGACAGCCGACACATGTATGTAAAAGTGTGTGCGAAAAAAACAAACAAAAAAAAACTTGTTACAACATGCTCTAGATGAAATTAAAATAATAACGCGACGACGTTGATTATGACGACGTCATATTTCATGCGTCACGTCACCGATATGTACATACCCGTAGTATATAGAAATAACACTCATGAGAAAGCGAACTGAGGTAGTCATTTAATTTTTTCGGATTTTTTTTTTCTTGAAACATTGTAGAAACATTGTAGAAACATTGTAGAAAACATATACGAAATCTCTAAGCAAACTAAATTTAGGCCGGAAACGCCAAAAAGCGCACTTCGCCCTTTGAAAATTATCTGACGTTATTGCCACCGAAATTGATGCAGATTTTTGTAAACTATAGATTATGCAACAACAGATTACCTGTAGAAACGGAAAGCTGGATAAAAATTGATCGCAACTTAATGCTGCTCTCACATATACCGAATATCCCTTGCGAATCCTAAAATTTGAAAATCGCGCTGAAATTACCGAATATGATGCGAATGGACGGGGCGGGGCTTGTACAAAACGATGTCTTTTCGAAAGCGTTAAGAATGCTTGCGGATCCTTACAAATTTCTTAAGAATGTTGCGATTGATTGCCATGCTCACTACCGAATTCTTGAAAATGCCTTACGAATGTTCCGAACGCTTACAAATGCCGTTTCAAATAATACGAACGTCTTGCAAACACCTTACAAATGAAGCGAATGTGTAGCGAATGCTTGCCGAATTCTTATGATTTTTTACTCATTCGCAAACATTCTAGCCGATAATATCAATATAAAACGAAATCACCCACAATGCCATGGTTCATGGAAAAATATGTCATTATTGATCCAAGTCTACTCTTGAAACACACACCATTTTGTTGTTTCTCTCAAATTGCGATTTACACAATCAAAAAGATAATTTTACCGGGCAAACGAAAATTTCACGGGTCTTTAATTTGCCTGTCATACATTGATGGATAGCTTAAAGCCAAACACCATAAATAATGGCCTTTACTTGAAGGATAGGGCAAGAACAAATAAACTATGCTAAAAACTGAGTCTTGAATGTGAAAATGTTACGATTCACTAGCGATTCTTTACGGACATCAAAACTCAATATAATTTAATGCTTCAGAATCCTTGCAAATGGCTTGCGAGTGTTACAAATGTCTTGCAATCAATCCGAATTGTTTACGAATTCTTTACGAATATGTTAAGAATATTATTTCCTTGCGAATTTTAGGAGCATGTTCCTAATTTTCGCAACGACACGAGATTTTCACCGAATGCTTCCGAATGCTTACAAATGCTACCGAATGCTTCCGAATTTCTAGCGAATAATGCGAATTTGCTCAAAATTGCATTCGGAAGGGCATTCGCAAGGGAAATTCGGTATATGTGAGAGCAGTATAAGAAAGTGCAATTTATGTAACGATAACGATGTAGGTGATGAGTTCCACTTTATTTATCGCTGCTCTTTTTTTGATGAGGAGCGCAAAATTACCGCGCCTTTCATTAAAAAACGAGAAGCCAGCAGTGTCACATTCTATAACCTTTTCAACGAAATGAATCAAACTAAGTTGAGGAAAACCTGCAAATTTTTGGGAATAATTTTAAAGCAGTTTCGTACTGTTCCTGGCTAATTTGATTATTATTATTATTATTATTATTATTATTATTATTATTATTATTATTATTATTATTATTGTTAGAACTGAAGAATACGTATATGTATTTTCTTCTTCTCTTGTGGGGGGTGTATTGGGAGGGGATAGCTTTGTTTAAATAGTCTATACAGCCTGTTCCCTGCTATAGATATGTGTAATTGTATTGTTGTTTGACCTCATATTACATGTTTTGCATGTACTGAGAGTATAAATAAACTTGTGAACTTGTGAAACTTTAGCTGGGGTTTTAGAGACAAAGTATAATTTGTGGCTGGTTCGTGGGGGATATCGTTTTGCAACCCTCCCCCACTTGAGTCCGGCACTGCCTAAATAACAGACTTTCACTGCTATAGTAATACCCGGTAACAGGCCACAGCTTATTGTGGTGTGCCAACATTGGCGGGATTTCCAATATTCTCTATTGCGCGCGCAATTAGGTAAGCGTCTGTTTGTAACGACAGTTCTGATTGGATAGAATCGATATTCAAAGCACACACCTTATTTCGAATTTTGAATTAAGGTATATGCCCAAATTAATTAGGGTGTATACCCTAATTCAAAAATCGAATTAGGGTATACGTATATACCATAATTAATTTGGGTATACACCATAATTCGAATTTTGAATTAAGGTATACACCCAAATTAATTTGGGTCTATACCATAATTCGCTTTTTTTTTCTTCTGAATTATAGCATTGACCATATATGTCATACTGAGGCACACCAAGAGGGTCAAAAGTTTCATTTGGGTGTATACCCAAATTAATTTTGGTATAGACCAAATTAATATTGGTATATGCCATAATTCAAAATTGGAATTAAGGTGTATACCCAAATTAATTATGGTATATACCCTAATTCGATTTTTGAATTAGGGTATATACCCTAATTAATTAGGGTGTATACCCTAATTCCGCTTTATGAGCCTTTCGGTACACCATAGAAAAATGAACCTTTTGCAAAAAGTAGACACAGAATTTTGTGGCAACAACTTGATTGTTAGAAAGTTGAATGTGTGTTCCATCAAATAGCCAAGTGTTGGTGAGCATTTCTTTGTATTAACGATAGAATTCTAGGAGAAACAATCGATGTGTAAAAACGGCTTACTCTCACCATCTTGATTTACGGATGGACACGAGGCTGAGAGTACATTCGTAATGGTGACGAGACGTTTCGCTCCATGGAGATTGTACACATCAGTTGAGTTGTACGAGTCTAGTGTAAAGTCGGCGGTCGTTTTGAAGTAATCTGCGGTGTAAACAGTCACATCATGACACGTTCTTCTCTGTAAATCAAAATGTGTGATACTTGTTGTCACCTTTCTCCATTTTGTGGAAAGGATTTAATTAATCAGTTTGATTTTGGTGAAATTTCATCATGAAATTCTGGATTTACCAAACCATCATTCAATGGACACGAGGAGTGGGTGGGGAAGATCATGTAATACTCTGATACTCTTCCTGAGATGTATGGGGTGTACACCTGGCAGATTAGACATGTGAGACTCTAACACTGCTCGTAAGTACCCACAAATATGTTTATTACAGCATAGCTCTATCCACAATCGTGACAATCTTTGGCAGTTTGCTGAACCCTAATTGCCCCAGTCATTTGTAATCACTGCCCCCTCCCCCTACGGGCCCACCTACGGGGAAGGGTGAGGGGAAGGGTGAAAGCCGGGTTAAAGAGCAGGGCAGTTACTTTTCGAGTGTCCCCGCAGTCTGGGAGAAACGAAGGGGGGTTTGACATTAGGATCCTTACCCCAGGGAGATTTTGTTCAGTGAAGGGCAGGGCAAAGAGCAAAGTTTTGACCTCCAGTTTACCCCCTGGGGATGGGGCTAATGGCAGGGCGCTGAAAGCTTAAAGTCATAATCCCTGCTCTTCCCCGGCCTGTAGGTGGGGGGAGCAGTGATTACAAATGTATTGTGCATTTATAAATTGGTGTGAACAGGTGAACCACCATTCAACATCAGCAGTAATTTTTAAGGCAGTGTTTCTGTTGTGGTTCTAGCTCTGTTTTTGTTGTCATTGCTTTTGTGTGCGTGTTTTTTTTTTTTTTTTTGTTTTTTTTTTTAACATATTAACAACAAGTGAGGTGTATTAATGAAGAAAAGCTGTGTATTAATCAATCTATTCTTGTGGGCATGCACTGTTAATACTCTGCTGTTACATTAAGAAAACATGCTATGTTTTTCTTATGTTTTAAAAATTTAAAATTGTCACCAGAAAATTTTTCATATTTGTCATATTTTTGCTCAAAACAGAGATTGTGGGTGCACGTAGAACCACACCAAGACGGTTCTAAGGAATACCCACAACCTATGCTTTGGATCAAAAATAAGAAAATAGGTATACCCTTCATACTAAAGTTTTTTAAATATAAAAGTGGGGTTTTAAGGGGTATACTTGACAGGGACATGTTATCCTGATGTTAATGCTTATTTATATAATTTACTTCTGAAAACAGGAAATATTAGAGAATTTTGGGGAACATCAATTTTACCTGTTTCTTTGGACAGTATTTGTGGGGTCATTGGGTTCCAACAGGGTTCAAACAGTTTTTGTGGGCTAGGGAAAAATATATGCGTTATGCACCAGTCATTTGTATCACCAGCCACTATGGGACGGGGGGGATAGGGACACAGCAGGCTTATGTGCCGGGTTATAACCTCCGATGAGTGCCGGAGATATGACAGGATACAGTCACATTAATGAACTAGTAGTTGTATCTTTCGTATTTAACTACTTTACTGGTCTGACTGTTAGCAGCTCTATAAAAATTAAGTTAGATGCCCTGCTATTTCCCCGGCACCATAGTGACTGTGGATACAAATGGCTGGTGAATTACTACATACCAAACATGATTTCAATTATGTTTCAGAGGTCTGAGGCATGCAAGGAATGTGATGTGATCCCTTGACATGGTCAACAACATGATGTGAATACCCAGGAAAATTATGCACTGCGAAATAAACAATGGAAACAACTGTTAAAGTAGAGAAAATGGCTAACATGGCCTTGGAATTTATACCACACTTTTATATGAGCCGCCTCGTGGGAAAACCAACTATGTGGTTTCTGAACAGGTCCGACACAAACCGGCCTGTACAAGCACAGCTTGAAATTTCGGATTTATGTAGAAGAGGAACTGTACTATCCTAGTAGCGAAAACAAAGGCGTAACCGCGAAGCTGATCTGCGTCTTTGTTTTCGCCTATGCAGATTGTTAGTTTTCTCATGAGGCGGCTCATATAGTAAAACTGGAGTGTGCCTGGGTGTACCTATTTAAGAGGCTATTTTTCTTATTTTTGATCCAAAGATTATTGTCTACCTCACCAAGGCCATTCTAACATGTAGTACCCACAATATAGGTTACAGCAAAAACAACCATCTTTAGTTATCAAAATTTTTCAACTAAAATCTTCATGGGTGTGTTTTCGTATTGTATCAGACCCCTTCTGGGAATTTGGACCCCCCTGAGGGGTCAAAAACATTAATCACAGGCAGAGCTACACACAAAGAAAGTTTTCCTTCTGAATCCCTTGTTATAATATGCAATTATTGTATATAATGCTTTGTTTGTCTTGTTATATGTTGTATGTACAGAATTAAAAGTTTAAACCATAGAAGTTTCATGCATATATTAATTCATCAAAGTTTATGACGCCACAACCAAGCCAGATTCACACAACACCTTATAGCCTGGTTTTACAAACAGAGAAGGTTTCTACATACATGAAGTTGAAGAATACAAGGAAATGTTCTGTAAATTTTTGAGCCCAGTACTCATTACAGTTCGATCAGTAGTGTGTACGTCTGAATTAATCTTGAAGCTGTAAAATCGCAAATGAAATACTTTATACATGTGATACTTCCAATGATTTTCTTAAATCTACATTTCTAT
This sequence comes from Rugalucina vietnamica, assembly GCA_964017185.1. Classification (NCBI taxonomy): domain Eukaryota; kingdom Metazoa; phylum Mollusca; class Bivalvia; order Lucinida; family Lucinidae; genus Rugalucina; species Rugalucina vietnamica. The sequence goes on along the minus strand of OZ024873.1, from coordinate 29,948,843 downwards.
ATACGTTTTTCAAATGCCTCCATCAAATGAAAGAAAAAATCTCTGATGCATCTTAAACTCATCATATGTATGACTGGTGACCCGAGGTTATAAAACTTCTTTCATGCTCAACTCAGCTGAGACTAAAATTTATCCTGCTCATAAATGTTAAAATGCCAACAAAATGCCATGGCATTTTAAATATTTATTAGCAGGATAAATTACTAGTTTTTGAGTTATGAACCTGAATTTTCCACATTTTTTGACCATTTCAACATTTATAAGCAGTTGAAATTTTATGCTCACCGAAGCTGAGCTTGAAAAACGTTTTATAGCCTCAGGGCCTAGGCTGATCATTTGAGATTCTTGACACGGCCTCATATGTTTACTACCAGACTGAAAACGACAAATCAAACTACATTGATTAGAAAATGACACAAGCTTGATTTCTAGAAACACTGGACAATGTCAGTCATAATGGCACATATATTGAACATATTTACCTCATCTGAGCCTTCAGGCTTACTAGGTGAGCATTCAGCATATCTATGCTCTGGTGTCCCTCAACCATTTCCAAAAATGATAAAGTACATGGAGAATCGCAGAGAAGGGGGCATAATCACCTTGAGGTCATTGGCAACAGACAGTGCCATAAGTTGTGGCATTGAGCAACTCACAAGCCATTACACAGTTCCTGGGCCTGAGCATGGAGGTTAAATCAGAACCTCCATGGCCTGAGGCTTGGATTTATATGTTTGCCTAAGGTAATAGTCAGATATATTTATCAACTCAGTACAAAAGAAAATGATGATAAATGTGTCAGTCTAACATATTGTCCTCTATATAGGATCTACCGACAATCTCTAGCAGCTTTGCTACCCGGGTTTGCTACCTTTTTCAACATTGATATTTTCCTCAAAGCTTTTACTTGTGTTCTAAAAATAGTATCAAACTGCGACAATTTCCAATTTGGCTTTACTTTTCTCAAATATTTCTCGATATAATTGAAATCTGAATGAAAGTGACAATGTTTTATATAGCATCTGTTGAAATGAACCGTATTTGATGGATTAATAGCGATTATGCTGACATTTTTTCATAAAAGTTCAACCAATTTGAGCCTAATTTTGGGGCATAAACGCCATTCTCATCGTCAGTACCAATTTTCTTTTTAGAACAAAAATTTGTTCACACCGATCATATCGTGATTCATACATCAATATTCTCACAAAAGATTAAATTTTCAGAAAATATGGGTCTCGACACGGGAGAAAATAAAATATTCGTTAAATAAACGATTTAACACGACTGACATTTTCGACAGTTGACTCGCGAAGGAAAATCCCTTAAATCGATGCGCCGACAAACTGTCATGGCAACAAAGCAGCTTCACAGGGCGGATTTAGCATTGCTTAAAATGGGCTGCGTGTTTGATGAAAATCAGTTACGTCTTTGGTACACACGAACGGAATTACTTAAGGCCCTGTCTCTCGGTTCAAAGTGGATGGCTTAATTTTCGAACGTTTTTGGTTGCTACGATTTTGATTATATCATTGCGCCTTGGCTACGCATCTCGACTGAGGGTATGCCAATTTTTCTTATTTTTGATCCAAAACATAATTTATGGGTATTTGTTACTGAGAACCGCATCGCTGAGGGGGTTCTAACTTGTACCTACAATCAATGTTTGGAACACAATTATTACAAATATAATTGTTTTTCCAGTGATTTTTTTTTTTTCAATTTTTACCTCTGAAAAAACAAAAACAACAACCTCTGTATATTGCATGGGAAAGTTTTCGTAATGGAGGAAAATCGTTGTCCTGTTATTACCGCAGTAGTGTTATTGTTGGTATCATAAGACAATTATAGACGTAATCACACAAGAATCGTCCCAGATTTCCTACATCAGAACAATGTTTTTAACAAGGACTAGCCAACAATTTCACTAGGTAAGTCTCCCGCTAGATAAGTGTGACACATACCGGGACAGGTCGAGAGGGTCTGGTGCAGAATACTGGCACCAATAACCTTTCAGGTTCTTGCTGGAGAAACCGTTGGTCTGATAAAAGAATTGCAACATGTTTCAGCTGCAATGCACCCTGGTATTACCATCTTGGTAATGAATGCCGGTGCAGGAAAAGCGGGGCAACACATTATGAAAACTTGTCCATGCCATAGTCTCAAATGAGACCTTATTGGAAAGATACAAAGACGCTTTGTAAAAATCATATGTTCAAACAATTTGACATGTATCAGATTATTTACTAAACACATTTTCCTTAACTTTTTTGTTGAGTATATCCGAGGCTTGACGCAAGGGATTAGACTATCTAGAATTTAATCATGGGGTGATACGGAATTGGAGTATGATGGTCCAAAATCTGTTTTCTATCCCCGGGGAGGGCACTCCCTGGTCAGCAGTGTACCGATGCGTGATCAAAAAAACGATGAGAAAGGGTACTTTTTTTCAAGAAGGGCAGTGCGCAGCGCTGACATCATTTAGGGTAGGCAAAATGTCGTTTTTGTGGAAAAAGGGTATGTTTTTTACAATTCTGCTAAAACGCTGTGAAAAGGGTACCTGTATGTTGCCTATTTGTAACTTTAGCTATTTCATGTGTTGATTGCATGACCAAATGTTTGTTTATGATCATATCAGTTCCACATTTTAAGCATTTTAACCCAACAGTGCCAAAGTCTCAAAGGTGATCTTATAGGATAGGCAGGTACCTGGCATCCATCTTCCGTTACTGTAGTCTGTCTATATTTTAAAATTACTTCTCTGAAGCCATCAGGCAGATTGTTTGCATATTACACATATAGCATCTTCACGTGGTTATAAAAGAATTATTGCATTCCAGTGTTTTTAGTTGACTACAGTGGAAAGGGGTACTTTTTGACGGGACACAGTGGAAAGGGTCACATTTTAAAGCAAACACAGTGAAAAGGGGGGTCAAATTTTAAATGTCGATCACACTGTTTAGGGTATGTTCAACAATCCTTTGATCACGCATCGGTACACTGCTTACCAGGGAGTGCCCCCCCCCCCCCCACCCCGGGTTTCTATCATTTATTTTTTTTCTTTTAATCAATAAAAACACATAGATCTACATGGCCTGATTTTACTAACATTGAATTGCAGATGATGAACGAAAATTTGCCACATATGAACCGCTGCACAAGAAAATCAACAATTTGCACATGCGAAAACAAAGACGCAGATCAGCTTCGCAGTAACAGCGTCTTTGTTTTCGCTACACGGATAGTCCAATTCCTCTTCTTCATAAATCCAAAATTTCAACCTTCTTCTGTGGTTGTAAAGCTCGGTTTGTGTCGGACCTGGTCGGAACCCAAAATTGCTGGTTTACTCATGCTCATATGGTTTGAGCAAACGTCATATTCAATCAGTCAGCAGTTGGTTTCTTGTATATAAACCTGTATCCGTATTTTCCCCGGCCTTTCCTCTTTACATCATATATGTCCAGCATAGGGTTTCCCTTCAGGCCTTTGGGTCGGAGTGACAGAAACCTATCCCCGGCCCAGCCAGTCACAGAGGCTTCACCCTCTTTAGATTTCGCCATTACATTCACGGGATCGAACGAGTAAAAATCATCGAAAGCTTTTTGTAAATCACCATCGAGTTCGTAGTTAGTTCTTATACGGCTACGTGTAAAAACTTTCTTGCCCTCGGAAATAAGACGCACAACAATAGCTCTTGGTCCATCGGCCGCTCTTGCTTGTATTGTTCTAGAGACCGTTTCAAAACCAGATTCTTTTGGAAGTGTGTCCAGCGAGACCTTTGGTTGAGTCAGATGAGCGTCGATCGTGTCCAGTGGCCCAACGCTACCAGAAGATTGCTTGACACCTGCATTCGCAGAGCTACTACTAATTGATAGATGAAGGAAGATAAATAAATTGAAGATAGCGGACATTCTCAATCTGAAATAGTAAACACAAACTTTATCATATGATACATGCGAATCCGGGTAAATATGAATCCCGAGTAAATATGAATCCGGGTAAATATTAATCCGGGTAAATATTAATCCGGGTAAATATGAATCCGGGTAAATATTAATCCGGGTAAATATGAATCCGGGTAAATATTAATCCGGGTAAATATGAATCTAATGTAACAGTGCATACGAAGGCAGCCAGAGCGATTGGACTCATTTGGTACAACATGACACCCTTAGCAATAAGTTGTAAATTCATAATTATAATTTTGGTTAGCGCTTTACATCCACGACCAACAGCTACAATTTCAAGCTTGTATATGCTAGTCATTGCTGCAATAGTTTAGCAGTCCCATCAATTTAAGAGCACTAAAACATACATACCCTCGGCACATCGGAGCACAAAAATACCCTAGAATAATGACAAAGGTACACATCGAGGTCAACCGAAACTTTAGAACCGTCTCATGGGAAAACCAACAATTTGCATATGTGAAAACAAATGCGCAGATCAGCTTCGCGGTAACCGCGAAGCTGATCAGCGCCTTTATTTTCGCTACACGGATAGTACAATCCCTCTACTTCCTAAATACGAAATTTCATGCTTCTAGCCGTCTTCTGTTACTGTGCAGTCCGGTTTGTGTCGGACCTGGTCGGAAACCACAACGCTGGTTTTCCTATGAGGCGGCTCAAATGATCCTTCGACGCTCTTCCGATTCAGCTTCACTCGGTACGAATGTTACAATACACCAGATTTGGGAAATTGATATTGCATTGCATACACAACAAAAAAGGTTACGGAAATGGTGTTTGAAAGCTTTTGATACAAACGCTGTTGAATTTTCAAAAAATGGAACCGTGCAGTTTGGTACATGTAGTCCCTATATAGAATGCCATATTTAATTTGAAGCTATTGCACCTTAAGAAGCTTTCAATTGATTAATCGTCTGTTTTTCACAAAATAATTTGATTTGAGTAGTGTGCGACGGCGATTTGCCAAACAAAACACTATCTCCGCAAAGACGTTTCTCATAAGTTGTGAAGTGCGCATAATGGGAAGACAAGACATGTTGTGTTGATATTTCTGCACCGGTGTGTATAATAATTTATTGTAGGTACCAGGGTGACAATGTCAGGATCGCATCAGCCAGCTGTAATAAATATGTTTTCTAGGACATGTCATTACGAAATTTTGCCCATGCAATATACAGAGATTTTTAAAGTTGTAAAAAATGACAAATTTTCAGTAGAAAATCTTTGCTATTTTTCTAATTTTTGCTCAAAACATAGATTGTGGGTACACGTTAGAACCGCCTCGGCGAGGCGGTTCTAACGAGTACCCACAATCTATGTTTAGAGCAAAAATAAGAAAAATAGGTATACCCCTGCATACCCCAGTTTTACTATATAAAAGTGGGGTTTAAGGGGGTATACATTGCACGGACATGTTTTCCTGATGATATGTTTTCTAGGACATGCTTTGACGGCAAAAGGTCATGTTTGGGTGACGCTCTTTACTCAAACCGAACAATACCGCAATTTTACATGCAAAATGCAGGGACGACCAATCAAGTGCTATATGGATTCAAATTGAGTCCCGTTTGAACAACAACAAGACACTTTAAAACTATCATAAGATTTGTTACATATATTGGCGGACAACCACACTTTCTTACCTTGTTCAGTATACATATGGCGAAACAATATATGATATCACCGTGACTGTCAATATTGCTGACGCATGCATGATGCGTGTAGGTTAAGGTACAAATGCTGTGTGTGTGTGTGTGGGGGGGGTTGCCTACGCCTCGGACTCTGAACCTTTTAAATCGGCGGTTCGAACCCCAAGACACACTAATCAACTCAGGAAGCGGTGGATTCGTCATGACTGAAAAAATGCTGACTAGGACGTGACCTCCACCCCCACCACCCCCTTGCACTGGGCGGCGATCCCACTACGCTTACACTATGTGCATAAATAGACCTTAGCTTGGACAAACCGTACAACCGGCTCCTTTGAAGATGATGACGGATGAAAGATTTAAGATTGTTTGAGGGGTGGCTTATGATTTTTGGTTTGTAAAAATAGAACAGAAATGCTGCGGCATTCTGTGGCCGATGTCTCAACTTGTAGGTCCTTTGAGATTTTACAGACACAGACTGAATAAATATCTGTTGCCAAATAAAGCTATAATTTGTAAATATTTCACACATTTCTCAAGAAAAGTCGTGAATTGGGTATCTGCCGCGATAGAGAGCATCTTTGTCAAAGCCTGCTAATTTTACTTACACCCAAAACAAATTCAACCATTGAACTACATGATAATGAAATGTTATTCGGTTTTAATATTATTCACATTGGTCAAAGTACAGTTCCAGTATAAAAAAGTAAAAACAATTAGATCTATACCATGTATTATATATTCAGAAAAGATGAGTTATTATTATAATAATGAATGATCAAATTTTTAATCTCTAATGGAACCTAAACATCGTCTTGTGTTTCGTTTCGGCAAGACGATGTCCGGGTTAACATTAGATATATGGTTTCTTTAATCGGCTGTAGACTGTGCAATGTCCTTATTTTGAAATAAGCTCATTGTTCAGCCCAGCCTTGTAGTTGGGGAACCGAAATCGCGTATCTTGCAAAATGACAAAAAAATTGCACCCGACTTTGATATGGCTGAATTTTTGAATATTGGTAGCCTGAACAGTGCTTGATATGGAACCACTGTATAGAAATACGCTGAGAATTGCATTTCGATAAAACAGTGCATTTTGTATGGAACGCCGTTGATGTGTCTATAATAATTATCTTTCATGCACACGCGCTTTGTGAGAATGCGTATAATATTGTACACTAATTTTGAACCTAAGGTCTAATACAATGCTCTTATCATCTAAGAACTTTGTGAGAACTAAAATGCATTTAAAGGTATGGGAAGCCGTTTGTCATCCAGACTTTATTTAGCTGTTATTTCAAGGTACTTTCACGTTTTAAACTTTGTTTATAGCTCACATGAGCCGTCCGGCTCACACGTTGAGCTTATAGAATAGGCAAATACCCAACATTCGATCACCCATCAGTCGTCCGTCCGTCGTCGTCTATCACTTTAGCTCACCTGAGCCGAAGGCTCATGTGGAGTTTATAGGATGGTACTCGAGCCGGCGTGCGTCTGTGCGTTCGGCCACATTTACAAAGTTCTCTCCGAAACCACTTGACCAATCAAAGCCAGATTTTATATGAAAATAAATAGTAGGCAATGATTAGGAAATGGAAAACACAAAGAGATTCCAACTGTAAAAAACCGAGATGGGGGAAAAACAAAAATAACAGGTACACATACTAAGAAAACATATCGTAAGCCGTTTCCTAAAAGGCGGCCACTCAGTTACCCAAACATAACTAAAATAATAAAAACGTACGTAAGGTGCTAACAGCAAAAGAATCAAACCCAAGCCATAACATAATAAGAACCACCACAGAAGTGTCGCCTTGGGACGATCAACTTGGGGGCTTAAACTAGTTTTACAGGATCCTAATCTCACCCTCAGTTTCTGCAGTGATTCACAACTTTTAGTTAATTGTTTGTCCTCGTGGTAAACCTCTAACTCGTCAATGAACTCGTCCAATTTTATATGAAGCATCTATATGAAGGGGAACTATTTTGTATATGAATAATCCAGGTCACATGACCAAGATGGCCGCCATGTCCATATATGGTTAAAAACCCTTCAAACTTAAAAATCTTTTCCCAAACCGATGAGCCGAATTCAAAGAAATTATGCATGAGCCTGTGATGACCTTGAACTATTTTACGGCGAGGTCAACTTAGGTCGGATAAGCATTGAAATGGGGAAAACTGTTAAAATGCCAATTAAAGGGAAAATTTTGCAGGAAATGGGCAGTAGGACTGAATATCAATGATTCTGAACATAAAATTTGACTCCAGGGCCTCTTTAGCCCCCACCTCGGTACAATATACATGTATATTACCATAATATTCAAACATCATTTCTTCTGAAAGCGCTTGGCCAATCAAAGCCAAAGTTCATAGGGAGCAGCTTCTTTTGTCCAGTGACCGTTCTCTCTAACTCTCAGGTGAACAGTCGTTGTCCTTAGGCTACTTGTGAAAGATCTTCTCCCTTGAAACTGCTTCGTCAATCAAAGACGAAATTCATGTCGAGCGTCCTTAGACAGAGAGAACCAGAATTGTATAACCGAGTAACCGAGATAGACGTCATGTCAAGATAAACCTTTAAAATTTTCTTCAGAACCATATTATAAATTAAATCGACTGCAGTCACGCCACTTGAGGTTGATAGGAATTATATATGTATATAGAGAAAAACACAAAGCAGGATGTGTAGTATGTTTGTTTGAATTGATGCTTTACGTCCCGGTCAACAGCTAAGGTCATGTTGGGACGTTGTCTCCATTTTTAGGACTCATACTCAAAGTGAGAATGGCATTACATCCGACAAGTGTTTGAAATATAACCATCCAACTAAGCCACAAAAAGGTACAAGTAGGCAACGATCAGGAAAAGGCGCAATCAGAAAAAGATTCCCACTCCAAAAACTGAGGCGGGAAAAACCAAACGAACAATAAGGTACTAAGACCATAAATACATTTAGTAAGCCGAATGAGCAGCTATTTCCCAATAGGTGGCCACTCAGTAACCTAAACTTAACTAAACTATAATAAAGCGCCAACAGCACAAAAAATTAAACACCAAGACATAAAACAATAAGAACCACAACAGAAGTACAAAGTGTATCACCTTGGAACGATCAGTAATATAAAATTACTGGCGGGCTTAAACCGGTTTTACAGGATCCTAACCTCACCCTCAACTTCTGCAGTGGTTGATAACATTTAGTTAGTTGTTCGGTCCTCGTAGAGAATCTCTAACTAGTCAATGAATCATCATGGACAAACAAATATACGTATGGATGGTTTGACTTGAACCGCGTTTCCTGGGCAGGCTCAGACCAGAGCGGTTAGCCAGTAATCAGATGATCAGTCATTAGTATATATATAAGCTCCGCCTTGAGGCACAAGCAGCCCATTATTTTTCTGTAGGCCTCAATGGGTCCCACTGACTTAACTTTTTCCTCTGAGTATATATATAGAGAGAGATAAAAAAAAACAAAGCAGGATGTTTTAGAGATTGATACAACCTACTGAATTGTTTTTATCTCCTTTCTGACTTTTCATGTAAAGTAACGGCAAAAAATAAAAAGTGTAATACACACACGATATTTTTCCACAACTTGACTCTCAATTCATGCCACAGATTTGTTAAAAAAGGAACGTGATTATTTTATATAATACTCACAAACACCATTCTGACAATGCACGGTGTTCAAACTCATCAAATTTGGAGGACACGAAAAATATGTTAAAAAGTGTCTTTTTGAACATTTTTGTGGGAAAATATCAAAGATGTATCAATCTGAATTCTTTTTGCTATTACTGACTTAAACATATATAGAAATAAACATAAAATGCGCTTTCGAGCAATAAATGCATTTTAGAAGGACTCAGAGGCAAATAATTGTAAAGGTAAAATTGCAAAATCGGGGCTCGCACAATCAAATGTCTATAAAACGACAACCACTGCATGTTAAGAACCATCCTTGATATGAATGATGATACAGATGATAGTCATTATATCCGCCGAATTTTAGCCGATTTACTTCATTCCGGTAGAAGTTATTTGATAGTTTATCAATCTTATTTTTCACAAGTACTTAATGGGCTACCGTAGAAAAACGCCTGCTGTGTTGTTATGCAAGTCGATCGTGATTTCTATACAGTGGTTTCAGATACCCCATATAATTACCTTTTCAACCATATACAATTTAGCCGTATTATTTTCGGGTGCAAGGGTTAGCCAAAATCTCTCATTGGTTCCCCAACTATTGATTGACTTAAAAAACCTTCACTAGTACAATACTAGCTACGCCTGGTACATATATCTATATAAGGATGATATATGTTGCAAATATTGTCAAAATGATCTTATAATGTTTGGCAAATATTTTGTATATAAAGTATTAATGTTTGCACACTGTCTGTCATAATGCTTCCATTTCGCATGTTTTTATAATGATTACAACTGATTCCATAATCTAATGATTTTTCCTGCTGTGGTCATTCTCAATTAGATAACGGTCACATTGTCAAAGTTTGACAAGCGGCTAGAATTTCACAAGAAACAGCTGTGTTATTTTTCTTTTGATCACTAAATGTCCTTGAAATCAGGAGGTCAAAACTTTACATCAAAAGATGTTTTCTTTTCTACTTTGGTACACTAAATGGCCATGTCCAGAGAAAAGGAAGAATATGCCAAAATGAATTTTTTGATGTTTTATTTTTCTTCACATCATTACCATAAGCTTTAGAGTCATTCATTTCAAAGAAGACAGATTATCATCTAGATTTATTATGGAGCATTGCATCATATTAAATGAAATAAACTGTCCATTCAAAAATGGTTATTGGCTATTTTCTCTTTTTACGTGACACAGCTCTGTACTGCTACTATGACAAAAGTATACTGCTATCTTCCTGGGGTTACGTAGGTCATTTTATACTACAAAGGGTTTACACATCCTTTGAAAACAGATTGTACTGTTAGGAACAGGATGAAAGGTGGAGAAGGGAAAATTGAAAAAAGTCATTAGATTTCTTTACCAGTTGTATTTGCTCATGGGTCAGAATTGACTTATTGCAGATAGTATTCGATAAGTTTGTAAGGTTAGTGGCAGGATGGCCTCGACCTCCACTAACCTATGACGAGGTAAATAAAGTTCTTCTTCTTCTTCTTCTTCTTCTTCTTCTTCTTCTTCTTCTTCTTCTTCTTCTACATTTCTGCCAAATTTAAATCCGATACTCCATATAATAAAGAAACTATGGTTGTTATTTGACCTTTTTATTATGTAAATTGTACTTTGAGCATATTAAATGTACACTTGCAAATGTCAACTGAGTCATATGTATTTGTAATTTTGTATAGGTATCTAGCAGCATCTCTCTCTCTCTCTCTCTCTCTCTCTCTCTCTCTCTTTCTCTCTCTCTCTCTCTCTTCATTCTTAGTGTGGCACAGTACCTATTATACATGTACACTCTAAGAACATGTCTATATGATAATGTATGTAGATCCACTACCTCCATTCACAAAATGTACTTTTATTGCAGGAAATGATTCAAAAAAGCATAACTGCTTGTTTTCAAATCCTGTTTGAATTCATTATCATGCTTTGTAATGCTATATGTATGATGTTGTATAATGAATTTAAGAAATAAATACAGTTTTAAACTAATAAAGAAACTACATACGCCTTCAACGATGACAGGTAGACGGAAAATGGCTGCCTTTGTCGACAGATCATTTTTATAGCGGCTGACTGGGATGACAGATCAGAAATTTTGGTGGCTAACGTTGGTGACAGATGGAAATTTAAGTAATATTCTTGGAAAAACCTTGATTATGTAAATATATCTCCCACGAAACAAAGTACAGCTGAACTTTAAATTCTACGTATTTGTTAGGTGATATTCAGCTCAGTTGTATTCGGATTTCATTTTGAGACTAACCCTCATATTACTTTTGAATGAAGGATTTTGACCTCTCGCTCCTGAGACCCGTACTCTACCCATAGATCACAGCGCCATCCTTACATTTAAACTAGAAGTTTTCGTTGATATTTTTAAAGCACTTTAATTGGCATGCTTGGTATTGGGTCATATTGACTGCTCCTGTACGTCTACGAGACAAATCTCAGCCAACTGACTGGGAGTAGCCCTTGTTAGCCATGGTTGCTCGGTAACCTTAAACATATCAGTCGGAGGGTAGCCGAAAGAGAGAAGATGGGGAATTTATTTTTATCGACATTTTTATCCTGATATGCACAAAACTTTGAGTAAATTGATTTGTAAATCTGATATTATAGACCATTGCTGACATTAAACAGTTACTTTATTTCATATTTAATTTACTGATCATTTACAAGGCGAACTTCTATTGTGATTCTAACAGTTTTATGCTTTGATTTTTGTGCTGTTTGTACCTTATGTACGTTTTCATATTTCGAGTAACTGAATGGCCACCAATTGGGAAATACCTACTCACTCGACTTACGATCTGTTTTCTTAGTACACTCAACCAAAGTTCTAAGTGGTCACTTAGAAAATGATAAATTTCAAGAAAAGTAATACATATTCAGAAATAGCTAGTTTTATTATCATACTTTGAAAATTTTTATTGAGAGTTGTCACTCTGAAAATCATCCACAAATATCCATTTATTATAATATTTATCGCCGTTAACGAAACAATTACCCCACTTTATGAGTTCACAGCTGTATAGTTTGGCTGTTTTTCCGTATTCTTATATCAAGTTTACTCGCAACTTGCATTTACCACATCTTGTTATTGTCAACTTATAGCACCCAACCCCATCTCCAAACCATCTGGGTAGTTTTGTTGTTGTTATTTTATATATTTTCTCACAATGCCTATTTGACGTTATGGGCTAACCAAATTGTCATCACGAGGTCAAAATTGCCTTTTATTTATTTATTTTTTATTTTATTTTATTTTTTTTTTTTTTTGATTCAGTTTAACGTCCCTTTCAAGATTATTTCAGCTCATATGAGACGGGCCAATCAGTAGGTGGGGCGAAAACGGGAGAACCCCGAGAAAAACCACCCGACACACCCGCAAGCAGAACTTGGAAGAAATAGATAGGCGTAAACTCATGTTTTTTGAACAGTTATGTAATTTGCCAAGCCATCTACTTGTTAAAGAGTTCTTTATACATAGATTAATGAACTATTTTGATAACCCTAGACGACAGGTTGGGTTTATTCCTGATATGCATAGAATTTTAGAAAAATATTCATTGACATTTGCTTTGCAAGATTTTATGGAACATGGCCGTTTTTTGTCAAAATACTCTTGGAAACGACTTTTGACAGAAAGAATGTCTTCACAATGTCGTAATGAATTATTGTTGAAAGCTAATGACTCTGCATCTTTAACTCGCTTTCTTAAAATTCATGATTCGCCTGAACCATACATGTTATATCATGTTGTCAGAGAAACGCCAAAGCTGTACAAATATGGCAAGTTAGCAGTCCGTCTATTGGGTTTTTTGTTTTCTGGTGATTATACTATGGTATGTCGCTCATGTGGTGTTGTAACTATACTCAACAAAAAAAGAAACGCAACAATAGGCAACCGAGAATTTTCGAGTTTAAGGGTAAAACGTTGATAATTTCAGGTCTGTAATCCTATGATTCCAATTCATGGGATATCAGGGTACATCATGCAAAAAACTGACTTTCTATTCGATAAAAATCGAATGAGATTTTTTGTCGTCTTAAATAATGCAAATCGGGAAAGATTTGCTCTGCGCATGTGCACACTTTTGAACCTCCAAATCACCAACAAACAATGTCAGCTGCACCCTAATTAAAATTCATGATAAAGAAATAAAGTTCCACGACACACAAGCTCGTAATTAAAACCATCAAAATCCCTATATGTTTAATTGAAAGGGGGGTAATTTCAATTTTACTCCTTTTATTTCTTCAACGTGTGAGTTATCTGCTGAGTGGTACATTGTGGTTTTGAATAGGGGTTTATAGCGGATTTAAATCGTACCATTATTTTAATGCTTGCGCATGCGCACAGTGTGGTTTACTACTTTCAGCACGCCCACGGTCGGCATCGCATAACGCATTGTAAATAATCATCAAAATGAAAATCGGTTTATTGCATTCGGAAGCCTTACATCTAATGCAGAAGTAGAAAATGCACTGATTTCTGTTCGTATCATAGTTTGCTCAAAATCTAGTGGAATATAATTGTTGCGTTTCTTATTTTGTTCAGTATAGTAAGTTGACAGAGCATCTGTTACTATTTTGTACTGACAATGAAACTTTTCGTATTAGATTGTGACAGAGTTTAATTTACCGTTTTGGTGTAAACTTTTTTAATAGTTTATAACATTATCTCCAGCAGATCAAGTTAACAGTCTTTTCTCTGGTTGCTCCAACATTTTACAAAATGAAGTTGACATGAAATATTGTTTTAGATTATTTGTTGTATCTCTAGGTAAAATTAATTTTACACAACGTATACAGCTCTGAAATGTAATAATAAAATGAAATTACTTAGTAATACATTAATACATATAATAAGGATATGTGAATATATATAGTATCTTGCAGTCTCAGTGGTAAACCTTATTCTTTCTTTTTTCCTTGTATTTCGTTTCGACAAGGGAAATGTATTATGTGGGAAAACGGGATACCCTGAAACTTATATTTATAACAAGTTTGATGCTTCCTTGATTAAGGTCGCATTCAACCGAGCTTGTTCAGAATTGGAAGCTATGCACCGGTGTTGGTTTGGTTGTATGATTTGTATAATATGTATTGTTCTTTGTATATATGTTCTTTTGATCTTGTTCTTGCTACATTTTGCACCATGTTAATAATTTTGCTATTCGCTTGTATTTTTTTTGTATGCTCTCCGATCTTGGAGGAAATAAAATATCTTATCTTATCTCTTATCTTAACCACTCGGCCACGGGGGCCGCCCCTTTAATTGGCGTGGATTGGTTTAAACATATTTTATTTCATGATTATTTACAACATAGACATACATACATAAACTACAAGGAAACACATCTGAAAAAGGATAAGAACGGAAGCAAAATTGCTTATTTTGTTCTTCTCCTATGATAATTGACTTTTTTTCTATATTGCCGTAGGTATTCTATACATAATCTCATGAAAAGGTGGTTTAGCATTTATAGTAAGAAAACGAAAGAAAGAGAGGATAGATAGTAAGTGGCGTGGATTATGTGGTATTTTAAACTAAAGAATTATAAAATACATTCATCTCTGTATTATAAAGTCATAATAGTACCACAGGCATGCAAATTAAAAAGCCAGTGAAGTTGACTCTGATTAGTAGGTAAACAAGGTACTCTGGCAGCTTATTGCGCAAGCCCCCAAGCTTCAAAATGCTTGCATTTTGGGCTCAGGTTCTATACCCGAGAACTAGCTAACATTCGGTTAAAATGATAAAAATGTCCATAAAAAGAAATTACCCATAGGCTCTCTTCCACCCACCCCACAACACGCCTCATCCGACTGATATATTTAAGGCAACCATGGCACACAACGGCTACTCAAGGTCAGTCAGCTGGGATTTGTCTCATCTATGCACATCAGGGGTCACACCACCTAAAAATCTTCCATAGGCCACAATGCAAATTGTCGCACTTTGTGACACCCCCAGCTGTTACCAAACATTGCATGACTAAATGGACTCCCATCGCCTTATAGCTCAGCCATACATCTACACAACGAGCCTATTTCAACGGGGGTTGACCGTTGAGTTTTTCCGGTATTCCGTTTTGCAAGTACCCTAGGGCTGGGTTTAACCCTCTAGACTGGTGCAGATTTGAGGAGGGGGTAGTTTACAGACAGAAGCTTCCGACGAGAAATAGTCTCTTTTAAGACCGTGTTTTGTACACCCAAATGTCTTACACTAGTGATATTTGCAGTGCACACAAAATATAAAACAGACACAATGAAATGTGCTTGTAATATAGTGTCAAACTCATCTAGGCAAAATTTCCAAATGCACTATTTTCGTGGGATACGGCGGAGTGATAAATTTTGAGCGGTGTCGCACCAACAGCAGGCATTATGACCGATGACCTAGCATGCCAATTGAAGCGCTTTTAAAAAATATCAACGAAAACCTTATAGTTGAAATGTTAGGATAGCGTGGTGATCTACGGAAAGAGTACGGAACTCAGGAGCGAGAGGCCAGAATCCTTTATTCAAAGGTAATATGAGGGTTAGTCTCAAAATGAAATATGGATGCACCCGAGCTGAATAATCAACTATAAGATATTTAGAATTTAAAGTCCAGCTTTATTTTGACTCGTGGGGGATATATTTTCATATACAAGGTGACCAAAGGTCTTTTTTCAAGAATATTACTTAAATATCCATCTGTCACCAGCACCAGCGTTAGCCACTAGAATATCTGATCTGTCATCCAAGTCAGCCGCTATAACACGGGTGGTAAAGTTTGGAACGACCTCCAAAAAGAGGTAGTGAATTTCTGTTCCAATCGCACATCCGGGAACTCGCGAGGTTGGTCCAAAGCCTAGAAACGGATAAACAAAGGTAGGTGTCGGTAGTTCTTTTGATTTTTTCTAAGTTTCTAGCGAAAAATGGATAATTATGTCAATGCTATGTCGTGTAAAGATGACTTCTCGATGCATACGGCCCAAAACTGCGGTTGAAACCGAAATAATTTCCGCTGGGTCGTTTTTAAAACGTCGAACACGACGTTG
This sequence comes from Rugalucina vietnamica, assembly GCA_964017185.1. Lineage (NCBI taxonomy): Eukaryota > Metazoa > Mollusca > Bivalvia > Lucinida > Lucinidae > Rugalucina > Rugalucina vietnamica. The sequence goes on along the minus strand of OZ024873.1, from coordinate 29,932,513 downwards.
CTTTTTCACAACAGTTTGTCAACAACTGACACCTTTTTGCAAAATTTGTGGTTTTCCACGAAGAATACAGCTCCGGTACGCTTGCCCTTGGGAAACGAGCACTCTGTATTATATATGCTGTTAAAAATCGCAACGGGCGCATTATTTAAACAAATTATTGAGAAAATTCCAGTAGAGGTCGTTCCAATAAGTTGGAGCTTGGTCTAATTTGAATGAGATCGTTCCCAGTGCTCTCCTGTTTTATACAATGAAATTAATATCTGTGATATCAGACCAGCCACACTCAGACAAAAATGATGGCGTTTGAAATACTGTAATATTTTGGGGGTTGAAAGCGATTCTCCTACGACTGATAGCTTGCTAATGACCGTTTATAAGCGGTTTCTGGCTTGTGCTTTCAACATGAATTGTTCTTTGCAGAGCTTCAGATGGTTTCTTATTCCTGCTTTTATGTGTAAACCTATTTTCATGTTTTGTTGCTATTTTTAAGACGTTTGGAACGCAAAAGGATTGTGACACGATCATATTTTTCTTGATGTATTTCAGGAAAGGGTGATTTTGAAAAATAAAAGTATCATAAAACTATTGCAAAGACAGTACATGCGATTCTTGCTTTGTCGGGTTTTCGTGTGATAAATTGTTTCGCTCTTTCTGTTGTTAAATGAGCCGCCTCGTGGGAAAACCAACAATGTGGTTTTCGAACAGGTCTGACACAAACCGGCCTGTACAGCTACAGAAGCAGGCTAGAAGCTTGAAATTTTGGAGTTAAGTAGAGGAGGAATTGTACTATCCGAGTAGCGAAAACAAAGGCGCTGATCAGCGAAGCTGATCTGTGCCTTTGTTTTCGCCTATGCAGATTGTTGGTTTTCCCATGGGGCGGCTCAAATATACTAAACAAAAGGCTACACTCCAACAAAAATTTGACAAAGGGTCACAAACCTGTTTGGGTCAATTCAGTGGTACAAGTAACAAAACTCACCTAAATAAGCTAATGACATGGGACATGGATTGTTCCATCTGCCCGTGTCATGAGCCCATGCTTGCCATTTCGGTTGAAAACACGTAGTCGGTTGAAAACACGTAGTACTGATTTGACACCGTCACACCTTACCTTTCCAAATGCTTGTGGCAAGATATTGTTCGCATAAACAGAAACAAAGCGAAGTGCAAGATGTTGCCAAAAAGGAATAGAAAGTTTTGTGCTACAAAAGTTTTACAATGGGATGAATTGATAGAAATTCATGTAATAATATGTGCACAGTGTTTTCACTTTTGTTCAGTATATATAATTAATGAGTTCTGCAGATTAAAGTAATACCTGAGTTTAAGACGGGGATGTGTGATATTTTGTTGGGAAAGGCTTCGATCACACTTTGAGATTGGGAACGGGTCTCTCTCTCTCTCTCTCTCTCTCTCTCTCTCTCTCTCTCTCTCTCTCTCTCTCTCTCTCTCTCTCTCTCTCTCTCTCTGTCTGTCTCTCAGATAATTTTGATTGATTATGTCATCTACAAGTATGTCATCTACTAGTTTGCCATCTACTAGTATGTCATCTACTAGTATGCCATCTACTAATGGCGCCAGTCATGCAAGTGCAAGTCGTGCAGTGTACCAATGTAAAAAGGCAAAAATGGACAATTAAAACACAGAAAAAAGTCAATATAAGCAAAATTTGACAATCTTGTTTAATACAAATACTTTTCCATGTAACATTTGCTACTTATCAATCATCATTGGCAAATTATACAATAGAATCATAAAATTCAGGATCGGCAATTTCAGCCTATGCGGCTTGCCAGCTTTACCCGATCCAGGTTATGCCTGCCATGTTGGTGACACAATGTTCATCCGGATTCAATAAATGTCAACCGCCCATTTTTTGTCTGAGTTTGGCTGGTCTGATATCACAGATATTAATTTCATTGTATAAAACAGGAGAGCACTGGGAACGATCTCATTCAAATTGGACCAAGCTCCAACTTACTGGAACGACCTCTACTGGAATTTTCTCAATCATTTGTTAAAATAATGCGCCCCGTTGCCATTTTTAACAGGATATGTAATACAGAGTGCTCATTTCCCAAGGGCGAGCGTACCGGGGCTGTATTTTTCGTGGAAAACCACAAATTTTGCAAAAAGGTGTCAGTTGTTGACAAACTGTTGTGAAAAAGCAACGTCGTGTTCGACGTTTTAAAAACGACCCAGCGGAAATTATTTCGGTTTCAACCGCAGTTTTGGGCCATATGCATCGAGAAGTCATCTTTACACGACATAGCATTGCCATAATTATCCATTTTTCGCTAGAAACTTAGGAAAAAATCAAAAGAACTACCGACACCTACCTTTGTTTATCCGTTTCTAGGCTTTGGACCAACCTCGCGAGTTCCCGGATGTGCGATTGGAACAGAAATTTACTACCTCTTTTTGGAGGTCGTTCCAAACTTTACCACCCGTGTATAATATGAAAATATAAAGGTTTGATCCTTTGGAAGCAAAAAAAAAAAAAAAAAAAAAAAACATTCAAAGGGAGATAGTATGAACTACATTGCGCAATTTCGGGTAATGAGCCCTCATCAGTAGCCCTTTTTAAGCCGGCAACGAAAGCCAGACTATTGTACTGCAATTTCAATAATTTACACAAGAAGTCTAAATCAAAGACACATTCCTAAACGGGGTCAAATAAAATTAATAAATTAAACAATGCTTAGAAGTATGTTTCTAAACGTGGGTGTTTTGAACACTCTGAATATCTTTATTGATCTCAAAGGACCTAAACAAAAATATAATCTGCACTATGGATGATGTCGACAAAGTGGATCTGTCGACAAAGGCAGCCATTTTCAGTCTACCTGTCATCTTTGAAAGCGCACAGTTTCTTTATTATATGGACTCAGTTCGGATTCAAACTTTGCAGAAATGTAGTTCAATGTTTGAATGTGTTTTGGATGTAAGTAAAATTAGCAGACTTTGACAAAGATGCGCTCCATAGCAGCAGATACCCAATTTTCACGACTTTTGTTGAGAAATGTGTGAAATGATGACAAATTGTGGCTTTATTTTGCAACAGATATTTATTCAGTCTGTGTCTGTAAAATCTCAAAGGACCTACAAGTTAAGACATCGGCCACAGAATATCGCAGCTCTTCTCTTCTATTTTTACAAACCAAAAATCATAACCCACCCCTCAAACGACCTAAAATCTTCCATCTGTCATCAATGTTAGTCATCTGTCATGAAAGGAGCTGGTTGTACGGTGTGTTGGAGAAGAGTACTGGAATTGCTAAGGTCGCGATCGATCGCTACCTCACTGCGCAAGTTTTGACCATGCTCAAAATTTACGTAGAGAGATCGCCGTGGACTCGTAGTGCAGTAAAACGTGGGAAAATCCATATGATCGCAGCTGCACGAGCACCGTCGAGGAAGAGTACTGACATCGTGAAAAAAGTGCCGATGTATTTGTCAGCAGCCCTAGTGCGATTCTTCGACGACCCTCTACTCTTCTACTAGGCTTTTCCCACGTTCGTGGCGCTTTGTCTGCGCACAATCTTCGCCTTTACTACGCTGTTGGCGACCGAGTTACGCTCATGGCGATTTATAGATGATCACGCTCTTGTTAACGAGGGTATAAAACGCCACAGTTTTATCATTATTTTCATCATTCACTAGGACCTGAGACTTTCATTAACGACAAAAATGTTCCCCTTTCGGAGTGGAAAGACAAAACCAAACATCTAGTAACACATCACGAAAACATGTCCGTGAAATGTGTAGCCCCTTATACCCCACTTTTATATAGTAAAACTGGGGTATGTAGGGGTATACCTATTTTTCTTATTTTTTCCCCAAAACACAGATTGTGGGTACTCGTTTGAAGCGCCTCACCGAGGCGGTTCTAACGAGCACCAACAATCAATGTTTTGAGCAAAAATAAGCAAAACATCTAAGTTTTTCTATTGAAAATTCTTTTAAAATCTCTGTATGGGTCATTATCAAAAAATGGAGCAATCCAGAAAGTCAAAACGAAAAAAAAATAATTGTCCATGTTTTCTTTTTTAATGGGATAGTTCTATTAACGGGAGCATATAGAATATAGAAATAAAATATGCCGAGTTTAACTGATCAACTAGTGCACCAGCATTAATTAATTGTATGGTACCCTTGAAAAAATATCAGTGCTGTCACGAACAAACTTTCTTGCGTAAAACGCTCATTTCATAAGACTTCCCCAATCTGTAAGTGAAGGCATATATAACTTGTCACGAACAATAGTTCACACAAACCTTAAATACTTTCAATGCATTAACGAGGAAGAGATCTTCAATGAAAATGCACATACTGTGATTTGTTCTGTTTCTGAAACGCTTTATTTTTGTAGACATTATCTTGTAGAATTAAACCAAAAATAAGTTCTGCTAAACGTTTACTATTTCAGTATAGTATCATTACATACCAAAAGCAATTACTTTTATATGATGCGTTGAGGGTATTTTAAATAATTATGACCGTGACAGCACTGATATCGTGACAGCACTGATGCTGTCGTGACAGCACTGATAATTATTCGATCTCGCCTTTTTCATTCAACTGTGTGCGGAAATGATTAATTTCTGACCATTTACCGATGAGCTTAGGGGCAGTGACTCACTTAAGATCGCAACCAACGATTGATGCTGATGCTCTAACCAGGGACACCTTTGCGTAGATCCAATGCTCTAACAAAGCACGTTCGCTTCACGCAAACCAAACGCGATGTAACACGTAAAGCATTGTAGAAGCGCTATTCATCTTATCACTTTAAGCTGCAGCATGAGAAAATGTGTCTTTGGGGCTTTCGACCAGGTCTGAGACAACCAGGATTGTTCACGACAAAAGACCGCATTAAATTTGGGACCCTATCAAGGGTTTTAGGGAGCTGGGTAGCGGGGCCATTTTGTTTTAGGGAGCTTGGGAGAACTGGAAAACAACTGAAGGGAATTGGGGATTACTAGAAGAGAACACTCTTGGTTTTAGAAGGCTGGGAGCAAGGAAAAGATTTTTAGGGAGCTAGGGAGAAAGGTCATTTTTCTTTTAGTGAGCTTGTAGCTAATACCCCCTTGGATGGACCTCCTCAAATTTAGGTTAACTTGCAGCTGAGCTGAGCATTTGCTTTCACATATATCCCATTATATCCACTTTTATGTAGTGAGGTACACGGTAAAATGGGGTATACAATGTTACTTCTTTTTGTTTCTTAATTTTGACCCTAGGCGGTTCTAATGTGTACACAATCAGATATTTTTTTTTTTTTCAATTTTTAAAGCTAAAAAAATCTCTGTATATTGCATGGTTAACACATTTTCGTAATGGTATGCAGTTGTTTCATACAAACACACTGAAAGACAAAGGTTAAAATTTTCGTATTTTCATGTACCATAGACGCCTAGTGTGTATATTACCGGGTCCCTTTTTCCGAGGTGTATGAATTTGGTAGGTTTTACGGCACATCCGTACCAGCATTACCCCGAGTTGCCCCTCCCACCCCTCGAGGAAAGGGATGGCGTTTTAAACAAAACGGCGATTTTGCCGTATAAAGGTGGGGCATAAAATTTCTTTTTCACTGAAAAGGGGTATCTAATTTGGATTGGACTACACAAAAAAGGGTATTTATCGCGCGACATACACAAACTGTCTCAATATTATTATGGGAGTTCCACCCCGGGACTAATTGGATACCGTGGTCGACGAAGCATTTTGAATTTTTGTATCACCCCCACACACACCTCAAATGATTTTCAAAGCGATATAAATTGGCCACTTCTTGCTGCTGCTGGCGTTAGTAGCAGACCCTCTCGTGAAAGGCGACCAAACTCTTGTCAGCCTAGGAAATTACCTGAAGCCACGCCTGCTGACAGAAGTCAACTCAGTGCTGTCACATCAGTACTGTCACGACCGTGGCAGCACTGACCGTGACAGTACTGAGTTTCACACAGAAATTTAATTCTAATGACTAACAACAGAACGCAGGACGAAAACTTTGCATGTCTATTCTAACTGCTCCTAAGTTGAAATTCAGTCATGGTTTAAAAACGTATGTGATATTTGCAAGAAGCGGCAAAATGCACGTGATAGTACTGATGCTTGTAAAATTCCCACTCCAATTTTAATATTTCTTTATGGTATAGGAACGGAATAATGCGATTTGTTCAAAAGATTTTTACCATTACTTCTTAAGCTTGGTGTCGTCTACAAAACGCGATTGTTTTGATCCGAGAAAATGATTCGTAACTCTGGTCAAAATCGATTTTCAATAACTGTGACAGCACTGATACGTTTTCCAGGGACAACACTATATAGGTGCCCCCACTCTTAAATAGCACTTTATATATCATAGAATGTTTGAATTTGACTTCCATAACATTAAATGCAATAGATGGTCACAGAAAATGTGATTTCTGTCAAGCTTCTTTTGCAATGGAAACAAATAAAACTACTTACCCTGACCTGGGGACACGGTAAAAATCGATAAAATAGCACTTCTTGCATCTCTTTTTTTCAAATAACATACTCGGAGACGTGAAATCGCATGTGGTTCTAGTAAAGCACCGCGGATAATAATATTATACATGGAAAAAGCTAATCTCGGACATTGCGCTTGCGAGAAAACCATCAGGGACAAGGATTGCTCCATTTTTTGATAATGACACATATTGCATGGGCATGTTTTCGTAATGTAGAACACTACGTGGTCATACTCCAAAAGAGCATGCAAATCCAGCTTAAAAAGATCCAACAACTTCGGAACAATAAGCAGCTCGCAGTAGGCTCCCCCAAATGAGTTGTTAAACTGGTGCAGTTTTATATAGAAGTGTTCCAAAAAGCACAGTAGAAGCGCGGCTTCTGTGCTTAGGTCGTAGCAGGGTCGCAACATCACCACACACAGGGTAGACGAAGAATAGCCTCGACAACCGTGTCGCAGTAGAAGCGCAGTATCAGCGGCTTCCCAAAAGCGTAGTATAATCGTGGTGACTGCACGACATGATCGTGGCCAGCGTCCGAAACGTACAAGAAGCATAGGGAAAGCGTGAAGTACCAAATTTTTGCATATTTGTCGGCGCTTCCTCGGCGATTCAGAAAATTTTGAAGAATCGCAATGATCGCCATGAGTGTAGAGAATCACCGCCCAGTACCAAACAAGCATTCCTTATGCATTTTTATAATAATTTTGTTCATTTCTTCTGACGTGGCATATTGAAAGAATTTTAGCTTATTTTATTTTCTTTTATACCATCGAACATATTTTTTGTAACCATCTAAATCTTAAACACGAAAAACTGAGAGTACGCTTTTTTATTAAAAACAATACAAACTTTAAAATCACAATGTTTGAGACAAAATTCACATTACAAATACAGAACATATGCTCGTACATGAAAATGTTTTAAGATGACCTTCAAATGTGTTCGTAAATATATGGTATGGACACCATTGTAAGTATTTAGAAAACATATACAAAATTTAATGGCATTATCCGTATGTATAAAACGTATTAATTCAGATTAACGCCCATTTTCAAGATTATTTCAGCTCATATGAGACGAGCCAATCAGTAGGTGGGGCGAAAACGGGAGAACCCCGAGAAAAACCACCTGACACACCCGCAAGCAGAACTTGGCTTGTCTCACATGTGGTCAGAGCGGTGTTCGAACCCACACCAGACACAGCGGTGGGATGATCGAATGGTTAAGTGCGATAATGAAGTATCAGCGCTCTTAACCACTCGGCCAAAACGTAAAAATGGACGGAAAATACATTGTGATTAGAAATCCTTTCAATATGCTCACAACGGCCAGTCGCATTACAACATTAAAACTTAAGTTAATTTTATTTTTTTGCTCGTTTGTTTGACTTAAAGATTTTAGTCATATCAGATACAGCCACCTCTTCCTGACTACGGGACGTTTATTTGTCTATTTGTCTTGCTTCTGGTCGGTAGGATTCGAATCCCCGACCTAACCAGTAAGACACCGCGCTCTCTTAAATAATTGAGCCGCCTCGTGGGAAAACCAACAATGTGATTTCCGAACAGGTCCGACACAAATCAGGCTGTACAGTCACAGAAGCCGGCTAGATACTTGAAATTTCGGGTTTAAGAAGAAGTGTACTATAAGTGTAGCGAAAACAAAGGCGCTGATCAGCTTCGCAGTTACTGCGAAGCTGATCTGTGCCTTTGTTTTCGCCTATGCAGATTGTTGGTTTTCCCATGAGGCGGCTTATTATTGATGTACGATTAATTTTATTTTGAGGGTATCGCTGTTGCCTAGTGGCTGGGTACTCCAGAGCGAGAGGTCCTGGATTGGACACCTACGTCCGCAGTGTACTGGTTAATACCCAGAAAGCGGCATCTATGTCCCACCAAGACTGAACGATTGTTGACAGAGATATTACATGTAATTCATAACCAAACTAAACCATACGTTATGTACTTGGAAGGGTCTGTTGATGACGGCGCAGATTTAAAAAAGACCCTGTGTTCTATCCATTGAATGTCAAAATCTTCAGAAAGTTGTTTGATTTGGTGTACTACGTCCCACTCAACAACTAAGGTCATAAATTTAAAGTCTCATCCGAAGTACTGGAGAAGACCAGACCTCTCAAAGAAACTTTAAATTAAGGCCCCGTCTCTGTATGACCTTAGCTGTTGATTCACTCATGAATGCCGGTTTTTCATCAGGCTTTTTCCCCAGCAGTACAACAATTATCAGCACAGCATGCACAGCAGCAGCAGCACCTATCACAACACGCCTCACCAGCTGTGCACAGCGCCTTGGTGACACAGATGAAAATCAGCAGAATTATGAGCAGGGTAAAAACCATCACCAGTCCGGGAATGAAGAATAGATAAGCCGCCCAGCCCACTCTGTCATACTGATTGAATAAAATACCGAATATGATGGAGCCCAGTACGGCCTCTGCAAAAATACACACAATTATACAAAAGTTACTTACTCACAAGATTGCGTATACGAGGATTTTCCATAAGACTGAGTAGGTCAATACATTAAAACGTTGATTTTTTTTTCTTTTTGACACTTGACATAGTATAGATCACGGGCAATAAATTGCGTATTTCTATGGGGAAAAGAAATGGGTTTAAAATCTATTCACAGGCGTATGAACATATCGTTAGGGTCTCCACGGGTGAAAATGCAAAGCGCCTGTGATCTGTTTCGACCGGGTTATATCCGTTGCCTTACCTTGTATAAAGAACCAGATGACCAGGATAAACGTAAAGATGCCCATTGCTGGCAGGAAGGAAAGCCTCACTTTGATACAGAATATCACCATTAATACGGCGTTAGAGAACAGCATCAGGATGGCCAACACAAACGGACCCATAGCATTGACTGGAAGTAAAAAGATGTTAGATCTAAAAATAAAAAAAAATAAATAAATAAATAAAAAAAATAAATAAATAAAAGGAACATGCCCACTTTCATATACAATATGGTGTGTTGATGTTGTGAGTCTTGGGAGAAGTGCCATTTGTTTTCAGGGATTTGAGGAGAAGGGCATTTATTTCGGGGAGCTAGAGCAAGCAAAGCCTTTTATGCACCAGTCATTTGTATCCCCGACTCCCCAAGGGCCGGGGAATAGCGGGGCTTTTAATTTTTCATTTTTAAAGCCCCGCTAAAAGCACGGTACTGTGGGCCAGATTTGAGGTAAAACTCCTGCTAAAAATCCCGGCTCCCCGGAGGCCGACAATAATGTGGAACAACAGCAGGGAGTTGTTCTGATGAAACGGAAATATGAGAGAGGGGATTGAATTTATACATATAAAAGTACAGGTACATTTGTAAATTAAATAAGGTCATAAAAGTAATCAAATATTAAAAATACAATCTATATCTAATTTGAAATCATGTGACCGTGTATTGGCTGGAAATTAAAACCCCGGCACTTCCCCGGCACTGCAGGACTATCAGCGGTTAAAACCTGACATTTTAGCTCCGCTTAGTCCCCGCTATCCTCGGCCCCAGGGGGTCGTGGATACAAATGACTAGTGCATTAGGATTTTAGGGAGTAAGGAACAGGGGTCTGAGGAAAAACATTTTAGGGAGCTTGGGAGAAAGGTCCGTGACTTTTCTTTAAGGAACAGGAAGCTAAGACCCCAACCAGCCACTGGAAGGGCATCACAATAGCTTTAGTCTCCTCAAGCCATCTATGCTTCCTTTCATTCGAGTTCAAATTTTATCCGAATCGAAGTGGTCCACATTTACCACATTTTTACCCACTTTTGTGTAGAAGTACTGGGCTTTATAGGGGTACAGTGTACCTACTTTTTTATTTTTGCTCCAAAACAGATTGAATGTACTTGTTAGAACCAGGCAGTGCTAACGTGCACCCACAATCAATGTTTTCAGAAAAAAAAAAAAAAAAGAATTACCATGTATTATTTAAAATTTCAACTGATTTTTTCCAATAACTTTCAGGTTCAGTAAAATCTGTATATTGCCGGGCATGTTTTCTTAATAAAACTCTGGTATATTATACTAACTTTTAGCGCCTTCAACAGCACATGTTTCATAGATTCCCCTGGGCTCACAATTTGTGCCATTTGTGTCATTACAAGCCCAACACGGGCTCGCAAGACTGTATATCTGAAAAGAGTAAGCTTGGAGAACAAACACCAACGAATCATGCCCTTGGTGCTCATATTTTACTAACAAAACAAAATACGATTCTGTGCTTCTTCAGAACAAGCGGATCTCGTTCGAAATAACATTCAGTTTGCCTATTTTTTGAAAGCCTGTAGCTTGAAAAGTACGAAAGTTATGACTGTAAGCATGTGTTTTATGAAAGTCTGATGTCTTGTGCACTCAACAAAATAAACTCTGTTTGAACATTTCACATATACTTGCTATGGCTTCAGTTTTTTAGGGTAGGTGTAATTTTTTTTGACAAAAGTTCTGGATTCAGAAAATCAAGATTTCCAACTATATCCATCAAATACATGCCAATATAACATTCGGGACATAATAAGATGTGGCACATCTTTAAAAAATTATATCCGTTTCCCATATGTTTAATATGGGAAATTATATTTTCAACCTAAATTTTCAAAAAAGCGTACCCACTGCAAAATTTCAATCTTTTACAACGAACACTTAACTGGGTGTCCGATTTGGGTAGCCGTATTTGTCTTGCACCAACGTTCAGATGCTTTTGCTCCTAACTCTTTTTCCTTTTTTACTTTTTGCATAAATTTACTAACTTCTAGATGCATTTACGCATGTCTGCTAAACGAATGTCTAAAATATCGATATCAAAAGGTAAAAGTAGGCAATAATCAGGAAAACTGATCAAATGTCTAAGCATTTCTTTTTCTTCTAAGAGTAAAAAGTTCTACTTACGTGTGTTATAAAGGTAACTGTCACAAAAATAGTGAAAACATTGGCAAATATGCAATCGCACGGCATCTTGCAGGATTTATTCTTTTTTCCTACACATGCATGTTGTACTACACCAAATTTTAATGCATTTGAACTAACAATTGCATATAATTAATGTGTTATTCTTGTTGTTATAGACATTGTGTCATTGTTAATGAACCTAGATTTTTGTGACCTTAGTCTTTCAAAAAAAAGTATTGTTCAAGTATCAAGTTTCGTGCAGCGCATAATTGCATTCTAGAAATAGAATGATCGGGTGATCAATCGGAACATGTTTTCAATACAGCAGTTTAGGTGTATTTATTTTTATTTTTTAATTATGGAATGGAAGCTTTACATCAGGAAAACATGTCCGTGAAACAAATACTCCCGTATACCCCACTTTTAAATAGCAAAACTGGGGTACGCAGGGGTATACCTATGCCGAGGCGGTTCTAACGAGTACCCACAATCTATGTTTTGGAGCGAAAATAAGAAAAATATCGAAAATTTTCCTCTGAAAATTATCGATTTTTGACCTGAAAAAATTACTGTATATCATATGGGCATGTTTTCGTAATGCTTCCACCTACATGGAATACTATTTTTCGGTAGTCTGTTCATTAAATTGCCCAGCTGAGGCGATTAAAGTATCCGTAAATTTGATCTAAACAAAGCGGCACAGTAGAAATAAAAATCTTCAAATCATTATACATCAGAATAACATGTCCGTGTAATATACCCCCGTAACCCCACTTTTATACAGCCGAACTTGGGTTTAAACTGGGGTTTAAAGTAAACTTTCTTATTTTTGATCCAAAACATAGATTGTGGGTACCCACAATCTTATGTTTTGAGCGAAAATATTTAAAAAAAAAAAATCATTTATTTTCCAATGAAATGTTCATATTTTTTTTTTCTTTTCTGAAAAAAAAAAAAAACTATATTGTATGAGCAAGTTTTCGTAATGCAACATAAAACAGTCTAGTATTATGTTACTTTTTATTTGATTTTAACCGGTTCAATGACCGTAAAAGAGTTCATTAACAAGAGAAACTGTTGAAACTCTTGTGATTCGCCTTACGAAGCAGAATACAAGTCACTGGGTGCTTCCTTCGTCCCGATGTAAAAAAAGTTTTGTTTGATTTTTACTATAGGTCCCGATAGGATTTGTTTGATTCTGGTATCAGATTTGTTTCTACAATAATTCCTAGAATTTGGTCAATGTTTTGATTTGATTCTCATTTATGACGTCATTGCAAGGATTTTAAGTCGTATTATAGTGCTTTGAATGCAAATTTATAGTTAGTTTTTATTTGATTCGTTCGTTAAGAAGTGATATAAATTATGAAATTAATGTTATTGCCGACTCTGTTCTGTGGAGACTGATATACTTTGTTAACATAGCAGAAAAAAATCTGGTACCAAAAGTCAAACATTTTTTTTTTATATTTGATACTTTACAGTGAAAACCAATGTATATCAAAACTTGATAAAATTGGTATTTTCATTGTTATGAAATAATTTCACTGATATCAAAAGTCACTAGTGACTCAGTGATACCTTCACTGTAGAAGAGGAACTACTTTTTTTCAGTTTCAAGTATAATAAAATAAAAAGAAAATTTGCTCTTTTTTCGGTGAATACCAAATACATTTCATCTCGTTTCATTTCATCTGCGCACTCGTGAAAATTCTGATGTTTTCAACTCACTCGATGAAATATATTTGGTATTCACCGCCAAAAAAGCAAATATCCTCTTTATATCGGGACCAAGGAAGCACCCAGTGATAAGTGCATATTCTTTAACATTTTCAGTTTTAAATAAGAGCTGTCGCAGGACAGCGTGCTCGACTGCTTCTGACCTTTGTCAAACATAAGGCCAAACCCGACCAGTAACCCAAAGCATTATGCTCTTACATCTTTTTGCCATCATGCAATAAGGCAAAATCACTGAACCATGAAAGATAACTATAACTACCTAAGATTTAAAGGTGAAAGAAGTGTGTTCATATACCAACTGGGTGCCAAAACACAAGGCAAAATCACTGAACCGTGAAATAAGTTCACACTGACCTATAAGTATTTCAGGGTCAAAGGTCTAGTGATACTTACTCATGATGTGAAAGAAATATGATCATATACCCATTCAGTGTTGAGATATAAAGCAAAATCACTGAACCATGAAATAAGGTCATAGTGACCTATAAGTATGTTTGTGTTAAAGGTCTGGTCATACTCATTCATAATCAAAAAGAAGTATGACAAAATACCAACTGAGTGTCAAGATATAAGGCAAAGTCACTGAACCATGAAATTAGGTCACAGTGACCCAGAAATACTTTACGGTCAAAGGTCTTGTCATATGCAAACATTTCGTGAGAGAAGTATGTCCATATACAAATTGAGGGCCCAGATATAAAGGAAAATCACTGAACCATGAAATAAGGTCATATTGACCTAGGACTACTTTAGGGTCAAAGGTCTTGTCATACGCAAACATAGTGTGAAAGAAGTTTGTTCATAAACCACTTGAGTGCCGAGATATAAGGCAAAGTCACTGAACCGTGAAATTAGGTCACAGTGACCTATAAGTATATTGGGGTCAAAGGTCCGGTCATACTCACTCATAATCTGAAAAAGTATGAAAATATACTAATTGAGTGTCAAGATATAAGGCAAAATCACTGAACCGTGAAATTAGGTCACAGTGACCTAGGACTACTTCAGGGTCAAAGGTCTTGTCATATGCAAACATACTTTGAAAGAAGTTTGTTCATAAACCATTTGAGTACTGAGATATAAGGCAAAGTCACTGAACCGTGAAATTAGGTCACAGTGACCTATAAGTATATTGGGGTCAAAGGTCTGTTCATACTCACTCATAATCTGAAAAAAGTATGAAAATATACTAATTGAGTGTCAAGATATAAGGCAAAATCACTGAACCGTGAAATTAGGTCACAGTGACCTATAAGTATATCGGGGTCAAAGGCTTGATTGTACTCACTCATAATCTGAAAGAAGTAAGAAAATATACTAATTGAGTGTCAAGATATAAGGCAAAATCACTGAACCATGGAAAGTAGGTCAACAGACCCTTACAGTCATGACACACATGTCAGTGTCACAAAGTCAAAAGATGAATGACCAACCATCTTCCTAAGTTATTTCTATTAAGAAATAAAAAGAAAAAAAAAATTCAGGGAGTTCTAGATTTTGACCTCTAGCCCCGCCCCCTGACGCCGACCCAGAGGTCCGATGTCATGGAACCTAAAGTGTATGAAGTATGAATGCTTTATGATAAGTTGTTGTCAAGATATGGACTCCTTGTAAAAGTTACACAGCAGTACATCTATTTTTTACAGTGTTCTAGTTTTTAACCTCTAGCCCCACCCCCCAGGTATGGACCCAGAGATCCGATGCCATGAAATGAAACTCAACCCTACAGGGTACCTATGGTCCGAGTATGAAAGGCCTCTGATAAAAAGTTTTCAAGATATAGACTTCTAGAATACTATATCACAGAAAAGCCATAATTATTAATGGTGTTCTAGATTTTAACCTCTAGCCCCACCCCCTGGCATGGACCCAGGGATCCGATGCCATGTAATGAAAGCCGACCCTACAGGGTGTTATTGGCCCAAGTATCAATACTTTCTGATGAGTGGTTGTCAAGATATAGACTTCTAGAAAACTTTAACACAAGAATTGCCATTTTTGAAGAAGTTCTAGATTTTAACCTCCAGCCCTACCCCCTGGCCTGGACCCAGGGGCCAGATGCCATGGAATAAAAGCTAACCCTACAGGGTATCTATGGTCCAAGTATGAATGCTTTCTGATGAGTGGTTGTCAAGATATGGACTTCTAGAAAACTTTAACGCAAGTGTGACGCGCACGGGAACGCGCACGCGCACGCGCACGCGCACGGGAACGGGAACGTGGACGACCGGGGTGACTGCAATAGCTCTATGCACTTCGTGCAGTCGAGCTAAAAACATTGATTAGCCTGTACTGAATCGGCGAGAAAATGGCCGATTACCAAATATTCATGGCAGAATGTGCCATAGGTGGGAATCATAAATAAAGACAATCGAAACAAGCCCAAAGTTCATAACAAACGTATAATCTAGAAAACGTAGTAAATAAATGCAAAATTCATGTCAGTATAAGTAGATGCAGTAAAAAAAAAATCCAACTTCAGCATTTGATCTGATGTGAAATTATATTTTTAACATCTTGTTCATAACAAAAGGTTTATAAAAATTCTATTGAAACGGCACAAAATATCAGTAACAAAAGTCACTCAGGGCAATGAGTGTTTGTTTGCCATTATGCGCCCGGTAGTCTTATTGTCTTCTGTGACGCACCCAATATGTCTTTCGAGACCATCATCCTTTAATGCATAACTCGCAGGACCCATGTCCAAAGCCACCATCATGCCCAAGTGAGAAGGGACTTAATCTCGTCATGAAGTTCGCAGAGCAGCTTTATTCTGGTACATGTATAGACTTCCAACAAAGTGGTATCCTTTTATTGCGAAGCGCGCTTCCAAGATGGCAGACACAACTGCACATTCTATCTGATGTAGTGAAACATGTCCAGAGGAGAGAACTTGGGTGCAGAGTTTGCTGCTGACTGTCGTTTTGGGAAGCATTTCCACAAACACAGTGCCTCGTCCGCGCCGGCGGATGCTGAAAATACACAATAGCACTCCAGTAGTCAGTAGTATGATGGCTAGTATCGCAATTACGAGTTGCGATGGGAAGCATAGGCCCTTATTGGAATTTTTACGGACAGTATATTTACTACATTTCCTAGAAACAAATTTAATCTCATGTCTTTATTGGATCGATATGACATCTACACCTCCGTAACGTGACGTACCTTGTAAGCCTGTAGTCAAGGGTTCGATTCCAGTCATTTCGAATGACACTTTAAACCAAGGTCCCGTCTCCATATTAATTTAGCTGTCAAGTGGGAAGTTAAACACAAATACAACACATATACACATCTTTTTACCAACGCTCTGTGCCTAAAATGATACCCACCAACTGTTGTTTTGTCCGGGCTGAGCGCCAGATGTAACGCCCGTGACGTGTGTTGACGTAAACGAGCCTGTGGTTCAAACTCGTACTCCTCCCTGTGCATGCGCCAGAGAATTATGTCGTTTTTCTCCGGAGTCGTGGACCCGTGTGACGACACAAGCTCGCCGTAGTCCTCTGGCCACAGTAAAGAACATATCTGCAAACAAAACGAGGCAAACAAAACGAGGAAAACTTTTTCGGCGCAACTTTTATTACAACAATCATTGCTTTCCGAATAACCAATCAAACTCGCGTATGGTACATGTAACTACGAACGTACTAAACATACGTAAGCCTTAATTATACAATCATCTTACCATTGTGTCCAGCGTGGGTTCGAGTCACTCGAGGAAATCCCGATTCCGCACCACATTTGTTCATTAGCTCTTCTCATATGAGTGACATGATCTTGAAAGGCATGTAAAGCTATGGATGTGCTGGAAATAATGATCGATACTATCGACTATGTACCTCTTAAACTAGTATATGAGCCACGTAAGGAGAAAAACGAACATTTTGCCAATACGAAAAACAAAGGCGCAGATCAGCTTGGCAGTAATTGTGAAGCTGATCAGTGCCTTTGTTTTCGCTCCACGGATAGTTCTAGTCATCTACTTTCTAAATCCAAAATTGCCAGCCTCTAGCCGTATTCTGTGCTTGTACAGCTCGGTTTGTGTCTGACCTGTTCGGAAACCACATTGTTGGTTTTCTCATGATGCGGCTCAGTATATGAGCCTCCTCATGAGAAAACCAACAATCTGCATATGCGAAAACAAAGACGCAGATCAGCTTCGCGGTAACCGCGAAGCTGATCAGCGTCTTTGTTTTCGCTACTCGGATAGTACAGTTGCTCTTCTACTTAACTCCAAAATTTCAAGCTTCTAGCCTGCTTCTGTGACTGTACAGGCCGGTTTGTGTCTGACCTGTTCAGAGACCACATTGTTGGTTTTCCCACGAGGCGGCTCATATATAATGTGTTTTGTTACCTGTGATTTCGTGTCTACTTCATTCTTCTTTTCCCCCGTGTGAATGTGCCACACCCTTATATGACCGTCCGAAGACCCGCCCCCGGTTGCTAGGATACTAGATCTCCATGGACACCACGCTAAGGCCTTGAAAAATAGAAAATATATCTTGAGCTGTGTCACGGACCAACTGCCATGTCTAAGCATGGCACAGATCAGTCGCGCAGCTTTTCGCATGTAATGGGATACAGTCGTTCGGTTTGAAGTTGGGCAAGTGTGCGACCTCCTGGAATAGATTCTTTCCAGTGATTTTGCTGATTTCGTGCTTCACGTCCCACTCAACAGCTTATGTCATATAGAAAAGGGACCTCGTTTTAAAGTCTCGTCCAAACTGGAGAAGATCTGGATCAAACTCATGACCCCTGATTTATAAAGCGAGTGGAGTAACCACAACGTAACGCCATTTTTAAACACCATTGCGGTTAACAGTACTCTATCACTGGATACAGTCGCATCGACTGTATGACCGGTATAGCCTATTATGGGCAGTTATTTATTTGAGTTTAACCGAAATAAAATATTTTTCCTCAAATTATGACCTTACCTTAGCACACGCCGTGTGAGCTTTGATGTTCTTGTAAATCTGGTGGGTCATCCGTAGGTCCCATAGAATCACCCGGCCGTTGTCTGAACCACACGCTAAGTATGTGGTTCCGGGACACAGTCGCACTCCACACACCTCCTTCCCAGAGTCCTTCAAACTCTTTATAGTTCCACTTGTAAACAGCTGCTTCCGACTGCGCATATCCAGTATGTAAACTTTTCCTTTTCTGTTTCCGCTAAAATATTTCAAGAAAAGAGGATTATTGACTTTCCGGAGGCAAAATCAATCATTAATAGCTCTGTCACACATTCACGTATCAGCGGCGTATCGCTCACGTATCCATGAAAATGTCGATACGCCGAGGTCTGAGCCGTATTTTGCTCGAGAGACGTATGTACCACGTACGTGTGACGTTCCTGCTACGTTCCCGTGGCGTATCCGTGACGTATCTGTATTCGTATGGAATTTCACTTTCGTATGTACGGCGTATCAAAGCGTATGGGCTACGTACGTGTGACGTATGTATGGCGTATGAAGTGTACGCGTGACGTATCTACGGCGTATGCACTGCGTTCCATTCTTATCTACGGCGTATCTGTTCTGTACCAATTGCTTTTTAATACCTATGAGAACAAACGGTTGTGTTTACTTTGCTCATGCAATTCGCACATTATAGTTATCAAATATGAGCCGCCGCATGGAAAAAAAAACAACAGTCTGCATAGGCAAAAACAAAGGCGCCGATCAGCTTCGCATTAACTGCGGAGCTGATCAGTGCCTTTGTTTTTTCTACGTGGATAGTACAATTCCTCTACTTTCTACATCCAAAATTTCCAGCCTCTTACCATCTTCTGAGACTGTACAGGCTGGTTTGTGTCAGACCTGGTCGGAACCCCAAATTGTTGGTTTTCTCACGCACAGGCTCATAAAAGAGGTCGAAGATGCCACCGGAGAAATCTAGATAATCTAGATTAACACCGAAAAAAACCGAGGTGGTGGTGGTGGTGGGGGAACATCTTCAAGCTCTATATCCTGGTCGTAAGACCTTATGAACAAAGACGGAGGCTACACCAAGCGTAGCCATGAAAGAACCATGCACGACACCCCGAACCGTGAGAAACATTTGATCCATCTGAAAAACGAAAACATACATATTCTCTTGGAATGCCACAAAATATTCCTAATACTCCTAATACGCCACACATACTCCACAGTAGCGAAACGAACGTAGCACATACGTAGCACATACGCCATTGATACGCGAGATACGCCACACGTACGTCGCTGATACGCCGTAGATACGAAAAGACATTCGAGGATACGCCACACATACGTCACACATACGTCACACATACGTAGCAGATACGAAAGGTGCGCTGTACATACGTCACGGTTACGTGGTATTTTAACCGCTACGTACGTGTGGCGTATCAGGAGTATGAGCTACGTATCTACGACGTACCTGCCACGTTGCTTTCGTATGTACCACGTATGTGTGACGTATGTACGGCGTATCGGACCTGCTACGTACGTGCTACGAATTTTTAAGTGCACACATAATAAGAGCTGTCGCAGGACAGCGTGCTCGACTGCTTCTGACCTTTGTCAAACATAAGGCCAAACCCGACCACTAACCCAAAGCATTATGTTCATACATCTTTTTGCCATGATGCAATAAGGCAAAATCACTGAACCATGAAAGATAACTATAACTACCTAAGATTTACAGGTTTCACTCATATTGTGAAATATACCAACTGAGTGCCAAAACACAAGGCAAAAATCACTGAACCGTGAAATAAGTTCACACTGACCTATAAGTATTTCAGGGTCAAAGGTCTAGTGATACTTACTTATAATGTGAAAGAAATATGATCATATACCCATTCAGTGTTGAGATATAAAGCAAAATCACTGAACCATGAAATAAGGTCATAGTGACCTATAAGTATGTTTGTGTTAAAGGTCTGGTCATACTCATTCATAGTCAGAAAAAATTATGACAAAATACCAACTGAGTGTCGAGATATAAGGCAAAGTCACTGAACCATGAAATTAGGTCACAGTGACCCAGGAATACTTTACGGTCAAAGGTCTTGTCATACGCAAACATATCGTGAAAGAAGTATGTTCATATACCAATTGAGGGCCGAGATATAAAGGAAAATCACTGAACCGTGAAATAAGGTCATACTGGCCTTGGACTACTTCAGGGTCAAAGGTCTTGTCATACGCAAACATAGTGTGAAAGAAGTTTGTTCATAAACCACTTGAGTGCCGAGATATAAGGCAAGGTCACTGAACCGTGAAATTCGGTCACAGTAACCTATAAGTATATTGGGGTCATAGGTCTGGTCATACTCACTCATGATCTGAAAAAAGTATGAAAATATACTAATTGAGTGTCAAGATATAAGGCAAAATCACTGAACCGTGAAATTAGGTCATAGTGACCTAGGACTACTTCAGGGTCAAAGATCTCGTCATATGCAAACATACTTTGAAAGAAGTTTGTTCATAAACCATTTGAGTACCGAGATATAAGGCAAAGTCACTGAACCGTGAAATTAGGTCAAAGTGACCTATAAGTATATTGGGGTCAAAGGTCTGTTCATACTCACTCATATTCTGAAAAAAAGTATGAAAATATACTAATTGAGTGTCAAGATATAAGGCAAAATCACTGAACCATGAAATTAGGTCACAGTGACCTATAAGTATATCGGGGTCAAAGGCTTGATCGTACTCACTCATAATTTGAAAGAAGTAAGAAAATATACTAATTGAGTGTCAAGATATAAGGCAAAATCACTGAACCATGGAAAGTAGGTCAACAGACCCTTACAGTCATGACACACGTCAGTGTCACAAAGTCAAAAGATGAATGACCAACCATCTTCCTAAGTTGTTTCTATTAAGAAATAAAAAGAAAAAAAAATCAGGGAGTTCTAGATTTTGACCTCTAGCCCCGCCCCCCTGACACCGACCCAGAGGTCCGATGTCATGGAACCTAAAATGTATGAAGTATGAATGCTTTATGATAAGTTGTTGTCAAGATATGGACTCCTTGTAAAAGTTACACAGCAGTACATCTATTTTTTACAGTGTTCTAGTTTTTAACCTCTAGCCCCACCCCCCAGGCATGGACCCAGAGATCCGATGCCATGAAATGAAACTCAACCCTACAGGGTACCTATGGTCCGAGCATGAAAGCCCTCTGATAAAAAGTTTTCAAAATATAGACTTCTAGAATACTATATCACAGAAAAGCCATAATTATTAATGGTGTTCTAGATTTTAACCTCTAGCCCCACCCCCTGGCATGGACCCAGGGATCTGATGCAATGCAATGAAAGCCGACCCTACAGGGTGTCATTGGCCCAAGTATCAATGCTTTCTGATGAGTGGTTGTTAAGAAATGGACTTCTAGAAAACTTTAACACAAGAATTGCCATTTTTGAAGGAGTTCTAGATTTTAACCTCCAGCCCCACCCCCTGGCCTGGACCCAGGGGCCCGATGCCATGGAATGAAAGCTAACCCTACAGGGTATCTATGGTCCAAGTATGAATGCTTTCTGATGAGTGGTTGTCAAGATATGGACTTCTAGAAAACTTTAACGCAAGTGTGACGCGCACGGGAACGCGCACGCGCACGGGAACGGGAACGTGGACGACCGGGGTGACTGCAATAGCTCTATGCACTTCGTGCAGTCGAGCTAAAAAAAACGTAGCACCTCGGCGTATGAGGAGTATGAGCTACGTATCGAAGAGTATGGGCTACGTATGCCCACGTATCTACGACGTACGTTTGACGTACCTTTCGTATCTCGATACGCCGTAGATACGTGAGTCGATACGCGAATGTGTGACAGCCCTATTAATGACTATTTAGACATGATCGCTGAATCGAACTTTGATGTGAATGGAATTCTGGATATGTGAGACCCTACCAGGGTTAGGGTCTTGGCATTCTGTTCCCTGAAAGAAAAATGACCTTTCTCCCCAGCTCCATAAAATATTTTCCTTGATCCATCCTCCCTAACCTCCCCCGCCCCCCCCCCCAAAAAAAAAAAAAAAAAAAAAAAAAAAAAAAAAAAAAAAATTGGTTTGCTCGCCTGTTCCCTGAAGAAAAATGACCATTCTCCCCCAAATCCCCGAAAATAAGTGGCTCTTTCGCCCCAGAGCTCAACAAACCGCAATGTGTTTCGACGTTATAAACGCAATAAAAGGGAAAGGGCCAAGGAGGGTTGATATTTATAAACGAACGCTATTTCATGTCCTTAATCTAAACATACCAAGAACTCATGGTACAAAGTCCGCCTTCTCTTAGAAAAATGTAACACCATATGGGAGATTTTCCTTTATTAAGTCGGGGTTGAACATTTGTCACCATATTACAGGCATGGTCGAGTGCTTGCCTTCTAATGCTGAGCGCCAAGCAATGTATCTACTGGTGTCTTTGTTAACGTCTAAGTTGGCCCGAGATTTAAGCCATGACCTCCCGATCCCGAAGCGGATGCTCTAACCATACCGCTAACGACACCGCTCAATGACTGAACCTACCTGACCAAGCCGAATTCAGTCCACTGCAGAGCGCCAACTGCGCATGCTTGTGGTTCCAGTTGTTCGAAGTTTAAATGGAGTTTCCGTTCAATGTCAAATATCTGAAAAGACACATAAGTTAATGTCAGATTTTCACACATCAAGTAATACAAAGCGGCTTGACTGTACAGAGGGCTTGCAAGTATTTTGACGCTTCCATACTTGTATATGCGTCAATCAACATGATCAACTGTTTCTGCACCCGATTTCTATATAGCTTATTAATGTCCAAGTTAAGTATGGACGGAGCCACTACATCCTACTGTAAGAGACACAACCAGGTGCTACTGGGGTTCGAACATTGGATCTGTCGATTCGGTATCACAAGGCTACCGACCTCCCTCAGCCCGGTATGTGTCGAACCTGGTCGTAACAAAGACACTGGTTTTGTTGCAAAGAAACTCAACGGTGATGTCTTGAAAAAAAATCTGAAGACACGAGCGAACAGTGCCGCAAGCAAACCTCATGGACGTTACCATTTTAGAAACTAAAACAGAGAAAGAATGTGTTAAATTTTGTTTGTATTGAGATAAGCCTATAACTTCCGATGTTACAATGTTTCAGTCATGTCGGGACGGAATAACTGCTTAAACAGTACTGTGCTGGTTGATGCGTCTTGCTCAAGGACACAGTACGGCGCCCAGGACATCTGGGATCGAACCAATGACATGTCAATTCGGAGCCAGATGCTCTACCGGTGGGCCACTGCGCTCCCTTGAGAACGAATTACCGTGATTTCCCCGTAGCTATCGGCAATGGCTAACCAAGGCTCTTCGGGGCTCCAACTCAAAGCCGACACATACATGTCCTCTGGTATATGGTCCGAGTTATCGTGGTCTCGGCACCGTAGTTCGATCCTCTGGCAGTCTTTCGTGCTGGCGTTCCAAACATAGATAGACTGGTTCAGAGCAACGGACAGGAGGTTGCTCGAGTTCCAGTCTAGCAGGTTCGTGTCTGAAAAGTATCGTCAAAATTTAAGCTCCAAGTTTTTTTGTTTTGTTTTTTTTTTGTGTTTTTTTTTTTTTTTTTTTTTTTTTGTTGTTGTTTTTTTTATACGTCCCTCATTTATAGCTCATATGAGACGGGCTAACCAGTAGGTAGGGCGAAAACTTCTCCCCGAGAAAAAACACCCGACACACCCGCAATCAGAACTTGGCTTGTCTCACATGTGGCTCGAACCCACACCAGTCACAGCGGTGAGATGATCGAGTGATTAAGAAACAGCGCGCTTAACCACTCGGCCACGGGGGCCGCCGATTAAGCTCTATGTTAGGCTACAGGGTTACATGTATGTATTTATTTATTTTATTTATTTTTTTTACTTTTGTGGTTATATGTGGTGGTGCTGCTGTTTCCTGAATCTCAGCATCTCGGTATCACTCTTGTTTCTCAGTAAAGGCTTTAGCTATTATTAAACCTGTTAAACTAAAACTTTAAGAATCAGGAAAGTTATATCTTCAGTGTGGACCTATCACTCAAACCCACTCCTGTACATAGTATGTCTTCAGTTTGATTTAACGCTTCCTGGGTTTAACCAGTACTGTAGGGAGTTAATGTGTCTTGCACAAGCACACAACACGATGACGCCTGTGGGAATCGAACCTAGGACCTCTCGATTCGGAGTCCGACGCTCTACCACTACGCCACCGCACTTCCTGTCTACTTTTTTGTACTGGAACGAAACTACTCACAGAAATCATCTCTGAGACCCGGCATGTCCATGATACAGTCTGGTGACTGTGGTACTCGGCGTGATCGCTCTCCACCCGGTGAGAAGTAGCCTTCGTCCGGACTTGTGGGGGAACCAATGCTCTGTCTATTTCTGAATGGACCTGCAAATCAAGAGACGCGGTAGATCTTTATCTGGAACTATTTCTGAATGGGTAGGTAAATACGTTTTACTTAAATCCGCGTTTGAGTATTCGATTGTGTTGAATTGAAGCCCCCGGACAGGCTTAGTGATCATGACATTGTCTCTGGAACTTTGAAAATAGTTATTCCCCCATCAAGAAACCTAAGAGAAAGGTGTATAAATATCAGAAAGGTGATTATGAATCTATGAAAGGTGATGCCCTTAAATTTGCAAAGGAGAAATATTTCAACGGTTACTCTGGCACACGGTCGGTTCAAGAAAACTTTAATTTGATCACATCTTTTATCCAGGATTCAGTGGATAAACATATCCCATCAAAGACTAGTCGCTCAGTTCTACAATCATGTCTTAATAGAGCTGTTACCTAGGCCGATATATGGGAAATGTTTTTAACCTCATCAAGTGTCACCATCTACACATGTATAGGAAAAAATTCAATTGGCCAGTTTTACACAATGGAATCAAGTGAGGGAACGAAAAGGCTTGAGACAGTAACTTCAGAAAATTATTGACAAATCACTGTCATTTACAGAAGATATTAGCAGCAAAGTATCAGTTGCCAATAGAAATCTTGGGCTAATATTCAAAACCTTCACCTTTATCACGCCGGGTAAACGGTCAATTTGTACACCGAAGGCGTACAATTATGAAATAATTTGACCCGTTCCGGAGTACAAGTTGACCGGTATAAATAGGACGGAAACATCAGGACTATCGCAATCAAAGTAAGATAATTTCTTCTATTTTAGTTTTATACAAAATCCGAAAATGTCACATGATGGGCTATAAATTTGCGGCTTGTAAGACACCGAGACTTCATGAAAAAATCATAAGATTATGTAATTATCATTTTTGGCGTATACAATATTTTAATTTTAAAATCTAGACCGAGTTGAAACTGTCTGAGGAAAGCTTTTTAACAGTCCCAAAACATCTTAGCAACGAAATACCAAGATTTATGAATACTCTTTCAATTCAAGGCATTAAATTTGAAAGGGTTGCCCTCAGTTTTGAGAATGGGTCCAAGTTTTTGCGAGCGTACCAATTGACTAGAGGTATACAATTTAACTGATGACATTTGCAATGCTATTTGGCCTAGTTTAAATTCGGGTCATCAGTATTTTCGCTACGTTGTATTTCGTGTATGTTTATGATAAGCTACTATTCTTACATACTATCAGTTTCATACGTCTAGATATCATAAGATTTTCTTGCTTTTTTCTGTTGCAAACTCATAGAAGTGACTGAATGGTGGTCAGTACAACCAGGTATCTAATATTAAGTGGTTGTCAGTATATTTACAATGTAGTATAGATGTGTATGCACGATAAATATGGGTATCAAGCGCGAGAAAATAGAATTCTTTAACTTTACGCTTAGATTTTATAGGTGTGCTATTTGACAGTGGAGCGTCCAATTTGACTCATATACAGCTGTACATCCAGCCACAATAACTGACGTGTCTCACTCTTCGACATTCTTTCTCATTTACACTGCCTTAAAGTGGGGTTTTGATAGTAACGAGAACAAACTACGACTACAGCATTTAGTATGTAGTACTTCGAAATTAACAATTTTTATTCAAGTGTTTTCACGATTAGATATTCTTTATTTAGTTCGTACCTTTCAAGATTATTTCTGCTATATAGAGATGAAACAATCGGTATAGGTTTGGCGAAACCTAAAGACACACCCAACAGCAGAACTTGGTTTTGCCACGTTTGAACGAGCGACAATGGTTAGATGATCGATGATCAAGACCGCTGTTGTCAGCCTGTCAATATCTTATTCGGGCAAAAAGAACGTTGAAAAGATCAAAATAATTAAAAGGTACAAGTAGGCAAAGATCAGGAAAATGCGCAATCAGAAAGAGATTCCCACTCCAAAAACCAAGGTGGGAAAAAACTAAAAGAGCAATCAGGTACTCATACCATGAAAACATACAGTAAGCCGAATGAGCAGCTAATTTCCCAAGAGGTGGCCACTCAGTTACCCAAACTTAACTAAAATATGAAACACACATAAGGTGCAAACAGCACCAATACATAAAACAATAAGAACCACCACAGAAGTCTCGCCTTTACTTGGAACGATCAGTAATATAAAATTAAAAGCATTCAAATGCTTTTCTCCTTACATTTTCCATCCTACAAAAAGCAAACAACGTCGATAAATGGATGTACTTTTGAATGATGGTTAGAGTAACAAGTATAAGCTTTTAAAAAAGCAAAATGATGCATTCAAAAAGCTACAAATCACCTGTTTTTTTAGATTAAAAATATCCCAGCAAAGAATCTGATTTATTATTCCTGCATAAATTCGAATGGCATCGGGACTTAACAAATCGTTAAAAATAAAGGAGTAAAGTGTTAAAAAGCCGTTTTCCCCTCAGATTGTGTTATATTGATTTTTAGAATTTTAAATAGAATAAAATATATTCCCAGAAGCATCTATCTACATAATATCTTCTTTTAAAATCAAGTACAATTGTTATACGTTCGACCAGTAGACGTTGTAGTAGCGCAAAGAAGAACCATAGAAATAGCATTCTTTGCATTTGTGGGGGTCTATTTTTATCATAAAACTCTATTTTCACATACTGGCCGACACGACAACCAATTATTTCATACTGTGAGCAAATGATTAAATATAATCCAGTCATTGCATGCAAAGCGAAAAAAAAAACAACAACAAAAAACATCCCATTATAGTAAAAGCAAAGACCGAAATTTGTAAACTATTTTTATTTATGTTATTTCTCTGTTTTCCTGTGGATTGCCATTGAAATCAGTGTACTAGAAATTTGAAAGAAGCCACAGGCTAACCTACACTCTGGTTACTTGAGTATCTCGTTCACTCACAGTTTGCAGAGTTCTGACGTCTAATTAAAAATATCTCAAGGTGCCGAGAGTTACTCATCAAATGAGCAAAAATGCGGTTTGGGCATTTTGACCAGATCAGGTTGTACAATCACAGAAGATGGCTATATATTTGAGTACTTCTAATATAGAAAGAAAACTAATTGGGCTAGATGTCTGACACTATAGAAAGTGAAGTAATTGGACTTTCTTGTATCGAAAAAAGATATGCTGATCAGCTACGCTGAAAAAGGTTTTCTAACGAGACGGCTCATATTCCTTATCGCAATTGTATTTATTGGGCTCTTGCCCCCCACCAATAGTGTGGTACCAGCTGCACTTGCCAATCCGAACCTGGGAGGTACATATCAGCTATAATATTTTTCCATATGTCAAATTTTACACCAAGCTGTCAAATGGTACACAAATAAGTAAAAGATAAATTCCTGCAAGGTAATCATCTTTTCCCTCGTTTTTTCTCACCAAATTTCTTGCCTGATAAAATATGACACCTCCAGATATAAACATAAAGAGACATGCAGTGTCTCAAAGGGAAGTACAAATAAACGTTTCTCTTAAACGTTCGTGTCATGTTTCTTTTCTTTTTTTATTTGAATTGTAACATATATTTAATAATCAAGAAAATTCAACTGTATTTCAGTTCTGGAGTTTGATATGTTTCATAAAAAGCGCTTAAACATTTCAAACACATTTTTCTTTAAATTGGGCTCCGCTGGTCAATTAGTACGCTTTGGAAATACGGCCCCTTCGCAGATTACACAAACGCATGATTTCCAAAACTGCATGATTAATAATTATTTCCCAATATTATTGGCATCCCTGGCATATAAAAACCTAGCCAGACTGTTTAGATTGGAATGCCAGGTTGCATTTCATCTCGATGCAACATTTTTCACGTAGGTATTTTCCACGCCGAAAATGATTTTGGCAAAATGCATAAGCTTTTGGATTTGCTTTTGTGCGTGTATGATCTTTATTCAAATACCCATCATATGACATTCTCGGATTTTTAAACAAAAGTAAAATAACAAAATAAACTTACGTTAGTTTAACTCACTACCAGGTCAACTCCGGAAATGGTCAAATTATATATACGATTCACTCCGACGGTGTACAAATTGACCGTTTAGTGGGTGTGTTTATGGATAAGGAAATGTTTTTTGAACTTATATAAAAGTATAGTGCGCCCCCATCTCGAATACGCCACATGTGTGTGGTCGCCACAATACAAAAAAGACGCTATTACAATTGAAAATGTCCAGCGTAGAGCAACCAGACTTCTTCCGTGCTTGAAAAACAAAACCTACAGTGAACGACTGAAATTTCTAGGACTTCCTTCATTAGAATATCGAAGAGAAAGAGCAGATATGGTTTATAAGATTCTAAATGACATTGATATGGTTAACAAAGATAAGCTATTCACGATGTCTCATAACATTGGCACCAGAGGCCACCAATTTAAGATCTACAAGAATAGATACAGACTCAATGTTAGGGGAAATTACTTCAGCAAGAGAGTAATTGACTCATGGAATGAGCTGCCTGAAAACACCAGTGAACACAGTTATGGCACCCACTCTCAACAGCTTCAAAAGCAGACTAAATATAATGTTGGTATGGGCATCCCCGTAAGTTTGACCCTTGGTGTTACATTCCCGGCGAGAGGACAAGACAACGGCCTACATATCCAAATACATCAACAGAGGCTGTAGAGCCTGACTAGATGTTAACGACGTAAGAAACGTGCATAAATTTTAAAAGTATCAGGAAATATGCCGATCCAATAAATGAAGTGATACCTGAATTAGACGGTTCTAGCGGTGATGACGTCATAGGCAAGATCCGTCCCTCCGTCACGTTCATGGCGTCCGACAATAGACGCTGGTAGCGTTTCTTACTCTTATTCTCGTACTGTCGCGGTACCCCCTCTGCATCCTCGGGGGAAGTAGACATGATCCGCGCGTGGGCAGCGTTCCAGTCCAGACCCGGACGGTACGGTATGAATCTGTCCAGTCCTTGACTCGGGACTGAATTCCGTCTCTCCATGGTGCTAACAACTCAGATTGAGCCTTTTCATTATCCAAAGTTGATTGTTTTGTTGAAATAAGTCGTTTCGAATACATTTGAGAACTGTTCAGTTTATCTTTCATGTTGAAAGCTGTTCATCGTTTCAAACTTTTTGTCAGCATGAAATACCCGTGCACCTTTTTCAATGATGGAGTCGTGCGACGGGAAAGCAAAATGGACATGTCAATGATTTGTTGGTTGGTTGGTTGGTTGATTTCAGGGTTTAACGACCCACCAACAGCTAAAGTCATATGGAAACGGGACCTCGGTTTATGGTCTCGTCCAAGAGACTGGAGAAGCCCGGGATAGAACCTGCGACCCGACATGACCACTGAACCACGGAGGCTTCTGTCAATTTGTATTGGCAACTTTGATAGAAAAAATATAAGTGAGAATTTGAGTCACTGATTTACCGTTTTAATTCTGAATGGCATGGCAGGCTCTACTCGGCATTTGAGCCACCACATCAGAAAACCAACAATTTGCATATTCGAAAACAAAGGCGCAGATCAGATGAGCTCATTCGTTTCACAAGTCCCGTTCTCGCTGTCCCGGTTATAGCCCCAGTGAAGACAAGTCGGGTTTCCCTGATAAACCGGGGAACTTTTCCTACCAAAAAGGATCGTGTTCTCACAGTGACTGTGTTACCCCGTTGTTGCCCCGGTCTTTTCACCGGTTCTACCACGATGTCGTCACGGTGCACGTCAATGTACCCCGGTTTTACAACGGTAAAGTCCGATGTTACATGGTTTGTCTACGGCCGCCGGTCACGCCACGGTTTTGTCCCGGTGTAGAAAATAATAACAACCGATGAAAACCGTGGCAATAACGGGGTGTGCCTGGAGCCCCCGACACCACCGGGACAAACCGGGGTTCACCGTGTCCAAAACTTAAAATCCGGTAGGCCCCGGTTTATCACGGTGGAGTCCCGTTGAAGCCCCGGGTGGTGCCGGAACAGATCGGTTTATAACGGTCGAGCTACGGTGATATCATGGTTTGTTCAGGTGTCACCCAAGTTTTCCCGGTGTCGCCCCGGTTGTATTAAACATTTTATTAGGTCCTGTTCTCACTGTCCCGGTTAAGCTCCTCGATTCACCCCGGTTTGATAAACCGGGGCACATAAACTGGAATAAACCGTGAAGCCCCGTTCTCAACGTCTCGGTTCTGCTTCGGTTCACCCCGGTGACGACAAGCCGGTATACCGTGATTTAATTAATCGGGGAACTGTTCCTACAAGATTTGATCGTGTTCCCACAAGTTGAACGATGTAGCCCCGGTCTTGTTCCTGGTTCTGCCACAATGTCGTCACAGTGCAGCACGGTGTTTCCCGGTTTTACTTCGGTAAAGCCCGGTGTCACCCCGGTTGTCTACGATAGCGTCTCGGTGACTGCGGGTCACGTCACGGTGAACCGGGACGCCACGCGGACGAACTAGGGTTCAATTTGACCAAATCTTTAAAGCCGATTTGCCCCGATGGCGTCCCGGTTTACACCGGTGCAGTCCCGGTGAAGCCACTGTGCCGGAATAGCCGGCCCAGTGTCGTCCCGGTTACCCACGCTTTAAGCCGGATCATCCCGGTTTATCACGGTCAAGCCCCGTTGGTATCACAGTTTGTCCCGTTTGCGCCCCGTTTTTGACTTCTCTGTTGTATTAAACATTTAATAACCTGTTAACTCCCCGGTGTATCCCGGTTCTTTCCGATTCGTCACGGTTCATCCCGGTTTACCCCGGTTTATAAAACCGGTGTGAACCGGTGAGCTAAACCGAGACGGTGAGAACACAGCTCGAGTAACCGGGATAGAACCGTTGCGCTACCGTGGGCATTCCTGACGAACCGGGGTAAACCGGTGAGCTTTCGTTCTATTAAAATGTTTAATACAACCGGGGCGGCGACACCTGGCTATTCCGGCACAAACCGGGGCTTCACCGGGATCCGACCATTCCTGGGGCAAAGCTGCTGATATTGCTTTACTAATACTCGATGTTCATTATTAAGCCAATAACAGACAGATTGTGCTTCAAGGCTTTATCGAAGCTCGATGCGATATGCTTATTATGAAATTCTATGCGATATGCTTATTATGAAATTCTATTTGCAAAATGTTTAAAGTTCCCTTGTCCTACCAGCCCCGATCTCCCTTAATGAACAACAAACACAAAAATTATTTTTTGGTTTAAGCCAGTGAGAACCATGACCGACTGAATAGTTTCATATACATTTACATTTAAATTAAATGTACTTATACACTTTATCCATTACGTTACATACGAGTAATATTAAAGACTTTCACTTGAAACTTCACATACAAAAACTTCTAGAAAACTGCAAAAATACAATACGTCCGTCGGTCAATCGTTCTCAAAGCTGAATGACCACTTTCGTCACGCTTAATTGAAACATGCCTTGCAAATACTGTAGCGACACCTATCGGAGATGACCAGACAAGGGAAATCAATTTTCGCCTAATTCACTTCTTTCAAACGTCGAAAATTACATTTTTTGCATACTGAAGAGGTTCACTGAAGAGTCATTTTAGATGATTTGGAGGGAGTAATAAAAAGCACGAAAGAAGATGAGTCAATCATTCTTATTTCTCTGTAGACATGGTAGAACAACAAGTAAAGAAAACCCAAATTGTTCCTTACGTTCTAACTAAGAAAATGGACACCAACACTTTATGTTTTCGTTCATAAATAACGAATTTGCGCATTTGCATTTCTGAAGTGAAGTACAATTTATGACTACATGTCAAGTGAATGAAAACGTTAGAAGTACTCCAAACTCAGTGAAAGTATCAGCTGATATCAATCACCAGTGGAAATGTCAATATCAGTGAAAAGTAGATCGCTTTTATCCATTTTGATATACATGTACATTGATTTCACTGCTACATGTAAGTATAAAATAAACTGAGACGCCGCATGGAAAAACCAACAATCAACATAGGCGAAAACAAAGGCGCAGATCAGCTTCGCAGTAACTGCGAAGCTGATCATCGCCTTTGTTTTCGCTACACGGATAGTACAATTCGTCTTCTTTCTTTGTGCAAAATTTCCAGCCTCTAACCATCTACTGTGACTGTACAGCCTGGTTTGTGTCGGACCTGATAGGAAACCCTAATTGTTGATTTTCTCATGCACATGCTCAATTATTGTTCCTTTTTACTTTGCCCTGTATGCCCTTTCCCTCAGATCATCATGAATATGCTTCAAGTTATGTATCACAGTCGGAGCATCTAGAATCACTATCAAAAGTCCAAAAATCGACAATGTTATAGCCGCGACAATACCGATCGACATACTCGACCGTCGAGCATCCTCGGCACTTCGAAGTCGACGCCGATATCTCGATGTATCGTTTTTCGCGATTGATTGCGTTTCAGAAAACCACGCCGTCCACTGTTCGACCGTCATTTTGTTTTCATAATCCGTGTTGCACGTGCATGGCCACAGGAATACTGGTGCCGTCAAATTCTGGTCCTGGACTGTTTGCGGTAGTGACGTTAACGGCACGACGATTTGTGACGCAACAGATATTGGAACGATGACCTGGATTGGCGTCGGTACTGATCTTCTATTCGGTGGGTACGGAACTGCAGTGGTCGTCGTGGTTGGTGCGGCAGGTACTGTCGAAGTTGACGTGTCGAGTGACGTAGATGGCGTTGACGTCGCTGCTGACGTTAGTGGTGTGGCTGTAGGCGCAACTGTAAATGTAGTTGTAGAAGTTATTGCAGCAGCGGTTGTTGTTGTTGTTGCTATGGGCGTTGTTGCTACGGGTGTGGTCGTTGTTGCAGGTTCCGTGGTCGTTGTTGTTACGGGCGTGGTCGTCGTCGCTACGGGCGTGGTCGTTGCTACTACGGGTGTGGTTGTTGTTGCTACGGGCGTGGTCGTGGTTGCTATGGGCGTAGTCGTTGTTGCTAATGGCGTAGTCGTTGTTACAACAGGCGTAGTTGTGGTCGCTATGGGCGTAGTCGTTGTTGCTACGGGCGTAGTTGTGGTTGCTACGGGCGTTGTTGTTGTCAAAGGCGTGGTTGTTGTTGCTATAGGCGTGGTTGTCGTTGCAATGGGCGTAGTTGTGGTAGGAACAGTAGTGGTAGTTGTGGGTTGGGTAGTTGTTGTTGTTGTTGTTGTCGTCGTCGTCGTTGTTGTTGTAGTCGTTGTCGATGGACATCTACTAGCATTTTTGGTATCTGGAAACAAGTAGATGCACATAAAAATCGTTTTCGGTAAAGCTTACGCTTTCACCAGTTTGATACGATGAAATGCGTTGTCTACCTAGTTACGAAATAACATAATTATAATTCATGTATCAAACAATAATAAGGCGCGGTAAAGGAAGCAAACTAGCAGAATGAGCAGAACGAAATGGTAAAGTTAGCAAATTGGCAGAATGAGCAGAACGAATTGGTCAAGTTAGCAAACTGGCAGAATGAGCAGAATGAAAATGTCTTTGTCGGTTTTCCCATTCTGCCCATTCTGCCCATTCTGCTGGCAGAATGAAATGGTGAATTTAGCAAACTGGATGAGCAGAATGAAAATATCTTTGTTGATTTTCCCATTCTGCCCATTCTGATCCTGAAATGGTAAAGTTAGCAAACTGGCAGAATGAGCATGATGAAAATGTCTTTGTCGATTTTCCCATTCTGCCCATTCTGCTGGCAGAATGAAATGGTAAAGTTAGCATACTGGCAGAATAAGCAGAATGAGCAGAATGAAAATGTCTTTGTCGATTTTCTCATTCTGTCCATTCTGCCAGTTTGCTAACTTTACCATTTCATTCTGCCAACAGAACGGACAGAATGAGAAAATCGACAAAGACATTTTCATTCTGCTCATTCTGCTCCATCTGCCAGTTTGCTAACTTTACCATTTCATTCTGCCAGCAGAATGGGCAAAATGGGAAAATCGACAAAGACATTATCATTCTGCTCATTTTGCTCATTCTGCCAGTTTGTTACTTTACCATTTCATTATGTCAGCAGAATGGGCAGAATGAGAAAATCGACAAAGACATTTTCATTCTGCTCATTCTGCAATTTGCTAACTTTACCATTTCATTCTGTCAGCAGAATGGGCAGAATGGACAGAATGAGAAAATCAACAAAGACATTTTCATTCTGCTCATTCTGCCAGTTTGCTAACTTTACCATTTCATTCTGCCAGCAGAATGGGCAGAATGAGAAAATCAACAAAGACATTTTCATTCTGCTCATTCTGCCAGTTTGCTAACTTTACCATTTCATTCTGCCAGCAGAATGGGCAGAATGAGAAAATCGACAAAGACATTTTCATTCTGCTCATTCTGCCAGTTTGCTAACTTTACCATTTCATTCTGCCAGCAGAATGAGAAAATCAACAAAGACATTTTCATTCTGCTCATTCTGCAATTTGCTAACTTTACCATTTCATTCTGCCAGCAGAATGGGCAGAATGAGAAAATCAACAAAGACATTTTCATTCTGCTCATTCTGCCAGTTTGCTAACTTTACCATTTCATTCTGCCAGCAGAATGGGCAGAATGAGAAAATCGACAAAGACATTTTCATTCTGCTTATTCTGCCAGTTTGCTAACTTTACCATTTCATTCATCCAGCAGAAAGGGCAGAATGTGCAGAATGGGAAAATCGACAAAGACATTTTCATTCTGCTCAATCTGCTCATTCTAACAGGTTGCTAACTTTACCATTTCATTCTGCCAGCAGAATGGGCAGAATGAGAAAATCGACGAAGACATTTTCATTTTGCTCATTCTGCTCATTCTGCCAGTTTGCTAACTTTACCATTTCATTCTGCTCATTCTGCCAGTTTGCTAACTTTACCATTTCATTCTGCTCATT
Source organism: Rugalucina vietnamica (assembly GCA_964017185.1). Classification (NCBI taxonomy): domain Eukaryota; kingdom Metazoa; phylum Mollusca; class Bivalvia; order Lucinida; family Lucinidae; genus Rugalucina; species Rugalucina vietnamica. Next base: position 29,897,194 of record OZ024873.1, on the reverse strand, counting down.
CTGTCAGTTTACTAACTTTACCATTTCATTCTGCTCATTCTGTCAGTTTACTAACTTTACCATTTCATTCTGCTCATTCTGCCAGTTTGCTAACTTTACCATTTCATTCTGCTCATTCTGTCAGTTTACTAACTTTACCATTTCATTCTGCTCATTCTGTCAGTTTACTAACTTTACCATTTCATTCTGCTCATTCTGCCAGTTTGCTAACTTTACCATTTCATTCTGCTCATTCTGCCAGTTTGCTAACTTTACCATTTCATTCTGCTCATTCTGTCAGTTTACTAACTTTACCATTTCATTCTGCTCATTCTGCCAGTTTGCTAACTTTACCATTTCATTCTGCTCATTCTGCCAGTTTGCTAACTTTACCGGGTTCAATAATAATATGAAATATTAGTTTTCCGATGCAGTGGCCAAAATCATATGAACGCGACATACTTACAGGGATATGTAAACGGTGCAAAACAATCTGTATCTGGTATATGGCTTGAATCCGAGGCCTCTGCGGTAAATGGCGTGGCAACGGTTATTACCTGCTCTGAAATTATAAGACAGTGCACACTGAATGAGACGAGACATATATCACGGCTAACAAACTTTAAGTTAAGAAAGAAAATCCGATTCACGCCCTTCCGGTTACGCATATGAGGACCAAAAAAAGGTAAACAAAACATACACTACTATGATCGATTGATGATTACATTTTAGTACAGAAATATATCGATTATCTATGAATGCTATTTTGTCACTTATTTACTATTGTTAGTCACCACTAAAGTAGCTCGCATAATAATTGGATTGTCTTTGAGTTATTTATTCCCTCCTTCGAACCTGGTTTTACAACACGGCCAAAATCGACGAAATACAACTAAAAATTGGACAATGTGCTGGTAAATATGAAATTCTGGTGATTGTTCCTCGAACAATTTACAGATAGTCCTACAGATATCTAGCTTGACCCGGAATTGCGGTTCAAACTTTTTTTCTTGGCTGATTCTTGTTGCTTATATGTTACCATTTAAGAATCTGACTGATGCCACCTTGGCATCATTGAGCATTTTGAGAAAAACAAGATGGCGTCTAATATGGCGGCTCAATATCTGGGCTGGTCATAATAAAGCTTCTATTTGCACTCAGGGCATATTTAATTTACAAATATTTGACATAACTTTATAGAATGAATTTCAAAGACCATTTCTTGCTAGCATGGTCATATATATCAAGAATGTTTCAAAGATGGCTGCCAGAATGCAGTACTAAATGACAATTATCAGCGTTATCTCAATTTGGTTCACTTTAAATACTAAAATATTACATTTATCTGTATATTAGGTGATTTTGATTAGAAATTATGCTTCTTTTTTATATTTTTGGAATACAAGATGGTGTCTAAGATGGTGTCAAAAATGGCTGTCAACTTCGCAAAGATGTTACTGAAGTTGATTTCTTAGTCATTTCCTTTGCTAAGCCTTTAGTCCAGTTGCCCCATATCAGCATAACATGGAAGACGGTGCCACGTGAAATTTAATTGTGGTTTCCAGTTCACTAGACCGTACTTGTTCAGAAACTGCATGATGCCACCCTGGCATTATTTAGCGTTTTGGAAAGATCATGATGGCATCCAAGATGGTCGCCATAAACAAGAATATAAACCCCCAGAGTGGAATATACCCGTTGCTTTATGTTTAAATGCTTATTTTATGTTGTAAACATCACAATAAAAAATGTTCTAAGTTCTTATACCCACATAATAACAATAATGCAAGATGGTGGCCAAGATGGCTGCCATAAACATACTATAAGAGGTATTCTCATATTAAAACGGTATTCATGTTTCATATAATCAGTGTCGTGTATTTGAAATGCCCATTTCTTGTTGTTCACATAATAGTGATGTGTTTATATTAGCATGATAAAAATGAGCCAAGATGATGGCCAAGATGGTCACCATAATCAGGACACAAGTTAGCTTTTACAAAAGCTTGCGTTCATTTGGCCCTAGTTATGGGATAAAGCTGTTACCCTACAGGGTATCTGGTCGCAGCACAACAGAGAGCACCCTTCTTTGAACTTGACCCAGATCTATAAATACGCCTTGAGCACAGCAGCACAGGTGTAAAAGAACCCTTCTTAGGGCAAAGCGATCATACACTTTATGCTCGAAAGATAGACATACCTTTTAAAACCCGGACAATCTAGTGGTCTCATTACATCCACTCTGTCCTCGGGAAGCTCTGCCGATAGAGGGTGTTTTAATCGCGTTAGACCTGCCTTTGCTGTTTATATCAAACGGCAATAAGCTCTTTATGATCTTCTCTCCGTTAATGCAGTAATGTTTCCTTGCGACGTGCGCCCGAGAGGTCCATTATTTCAACATTTGTTCACGATCTTACTTTTTTTCTTAGCATGTAAAAGCAGTCGGTATATGCTGTCAACAGACTTACATGTGGTTCTTTATTAGGATTGGTTCGCTCGTTATCCGCCAGCAAATGACTGCTGATGATGCAGGTGCAACAACCGGTTAGGACTTAATCCGAATAAACGTGTGTCAAGCACAACTCCTATATATGAGGTCGTTTGTGAACTACAACAGGTACCACATAGGAGACTACTTTACAAACTACACTTCTATGGGATAAGAGGATCTACTCTCAAGTGGATCGCTTCATGGCCCTCTGAGCACTATCAAAAGGGATGGCCAAGCCTCAGACCTAGTCCCGGTCTTATCTCGTGTCCCTCAAGGATCGGTCTTTGGACCAGTCCTGTTCTTGATTTCCATTAATTATCTTCCGGACAATATCAGGTCATATGGTGATTGTGTTTTGTGTAGGAATATTAATTCACTCGTGGATTTGCAGATTCTACAAGATGACCTGAATAGCCTTTCACAATGTGAGACTGATTGGCAAATGAAATTTAATGTTTCAAGGAGAAGAAGGCCGCATCCATTTTCATTAATAAATAATTTACTCTAACATTCAATAGAGCCATAAAATGCTGGGTCTTGGTCTATATGCTTGTGGTAACTTTCATGAAAGGATGCTTACATGTAGTAGACAAGGTCAAAACTGATGAAAAGCACACTCTCTGGCCAGATTCAGACCTACATCTTGTGTAACAGTAGCAAGAACTAATATGATTAGTTCGAGAAGTATGAATACCACTGCCATAGCTCTGTATTTGGTGTTTGATTTTTTTATGCCCAAATCAACAGCTAAAGTCATGTGGAGCCGATACCTCAGTTTCAAGTCTCATTCAAAAGACTAGAAAAAGCCAATGCTTGAGCCCAAGAACCTTGGCATACAGGTTGATACCTTAACCACTACACCAGAGAAGCTTATAGCTGTGGGTCCTGCATTTGGTACAGTCTAGAAATAACATTTATAAATAGCAAATGCGTATGCTAGCCAAGCTAAAAAGGCTGTTGTCATAGAGAAACAGCCATCTTGGATGCCATCTTAGGTTCAGAGAGTTCTAAAAATGGTCTTAAGTCATATATGCACATGACAATACAATATAAGATTACCTTACAGGATAAAGTGAACACAAAAACACACATGTACTGCACATTATATTCTTTTCTGCGCAAACATTCTATTTGGCGACCATCTTTGATGCCATATTTATTTTTTAGAAATCATTTTAGGTGTGTGATTTATGAGACAACTTCAAATGTATGTTTTACAGCCAAATGTGGCAAAAAGAAACAAGTATTCAAAACCTAGACATAGCAAAACAAGTGATAACATATATTTGACGACCATTCTGGACGCCATCTCGATTATCTCAAAATGCTCAGTGATGCCAAGGTGGCATCATTCAGATTCTTGAAGGGCAAGGTATTGGCTACAAGAATCAGTCAAGAAAAAAAGTTGAACCCTATTTCCGGGTCCCGATAAAATACCCCATGAATCTGCAGGACTAAGATATATGTTAACTAAATTACAACTGATGTCTGTGCCAGTATTTTGTTGTGTTAGTGCCCGGTATTACCGATTTGATGGGAAGCAAAATATGGTTACGCATTTAATCATTAAAATATGAAGGATATATTTCAAGATATGTATAAAACCTCTACCGGTTCAAACTATGGTATTTAAGGACTTATGTGTGGTCACTGTATATACATGTTTGAAGATTTTTAAAACTGTATAAAAACATTGTTTATTTTTGTCAACAATGATACATTCTTTAGCATGCTTTATCATGGGGCTGTTGAATATGTTGCAAATACATGGATTTGTGTATACATGATTGTGAAATGAGTGGTCAGCTCAAAGCAAGTGAGTCATTTTTCAGTTACTTCCGGGTTGAAATTGTCGGTCCCATTTTGTCTTAGCTTTTTGAAAAACATAAGCCAGAATTTTCGATGTAATCATTGACTTCAATCATATAAGAACCTGAAACAATAGGCATGTGATATTTCAGCTAACAATAAGCGCACACGGGCCGCCCCAAGTTACCCACTTTAAGAATTTTCCAGAAAAACATGTTTACACTAACTTTTCCCACAGAAATACATTACCATGACCCCAAAATAATCCTCAATTTTGCAGATTATGTATTCTAGACATGTATGCGTTGTGGAATTTTTATTTAAATGCATTCCATTTTCCAGGAAATAGGTCCCTCGAAAGCCAGTTACATTTCAAATTCTAAACCAAGCTATTTAAAATTTTAAAAGAATAACTATATTGAGTCATGACGTCTATTAACAATAATTACACATCATCATTTGATTGACAGATTCAAACCAGAGGACCAATGGTCCTGTAAACGCTCACATGAGACCTGAGATATATACCAATAACTTTGTTTGACTAGAATGGTAATATACATGTATATAACCCCAGGACAGGGTCAGGGCAACCTCTGGAGTCAATTTCTTTAATAAATCATAAAGATTCAGTCATTTGCAAATTACTGCACGTTTTGCCCTTCAAATGACATTATAACAATTTTCCCCATTCAAATGCTTAGGCAACCTAAGTTGACCTTGCAATAAAAAGGTCAAGGTCATCCCAGGGTCATGATTTATACAAACTTTGAAGAGCTCCATTGCTTGATGCTTCATGCCAAGTTTCGAAATCATAGGCCTTCTAGTACTGGAAAAGAAGATTTTTAAAGTTTTTTTGCTATTTATAGCCATGGCGGCCATCTTGGTCATGTGACCTTGACCATTTATACAAACTTTCATTCACTCTTCCTAAGAATGTTCCACATAAAGTTTGGCTTTGATTAGCCAAGCGGTTTCAGAGAAGATGTTTCAATATTATGGTCATACACATGTATATAGCCCCGGGGCAGGGACAGACAACCCTCTGGGCCCAAAATATTTTCATAAACATAAATCTTCTGTCCATTTGCTCATTCCTAGCAAGTATTTTTGCCATTAAATGACATTTTCCTATTTTTCACATTCAAGTGCATGGGCGGCCTAAGTTGACCTTGCCATAAAAAGGTCAAGGTCATCCCAGGGTCATGATTTATACAAACTTTGAAGAGCTCCATTCCCAGATGCTTCATGCCAAGTTTCAAAATCATAGGCCTTCTAGTACTGGAGAAGAAGATTTTAAAGGTTTTTGCTATTTATAGCCATGGCGGCCATCTTGGTCACGTGACCTTGACCATTTATACAAACTTTCATTCACTCTTCCTAAGAATGCTCCACATAAAGTTTGGCTTTGATTGGCCAAGTGGTTTCAGAGAAGAAGATCTTTGAATATCACTGTAATATACATGTATATTGCCCCGGGGTGGGGGCAGACAGACCCCTGGTGTCCAAATTTTTTCAAAATCATCAATCTTAAGTCCATTTGCCCATTTCCTGCAAGTTTTTCCCTACAAATGACATTTTAACACTTTTCCCCATTCAAATGCATGAGCGGCCTATGTTGACCTTGCCATAAAATAGGTCAAGGTCATCCCAGGGTCATGATTTATATAAACTTTGTAGAGCTCCAGTCACTGATGCTTCACACCAATTTTCAAAATCATTGGCCTTCTGGTTCTGGAGAAGAAGATTTTTAAAGGTTTTTTCTATTTATAGCCATGGCAGCCATCTTGGTCATGTGACCTTGACCATTTATATAAACTTTCTTTTCCCCTTCCCAAGGATGCTCCATATGAAGTTTGGCTTTGATTGGCCAAGTGGTTTCAGGGGAGAAGATGTTTCATTATTATGAAAATACAGAACATAAATTGTTTTTAATGAATATGTCTGACGGACTGTGTCATTTCTGTAGGGAAAATTCTGAAAATCTAACACATCTCTTTTATTTTTGTCGAATAATAAACCGGGTCATACACGAACTCGAACAAAAGATAAATTCGATTATTGAGGAGGAATATATGTTAAAAGTGCAACTTAAACCAACAAATTTAATTCTTGGATTTGTTCATGAAAAGAGCGACATTAGAATGTTTGTCAATTTTGTACTCATTCAATGCAAATGGGAAATATGGAAACTTAGGAACAAAATAAAACATGATAATAAATATTATACATTTCAAATGATTTTAAGAAGCATAGTTCAAAAGATAAGCTCATCAGTCAAGTTTCTATCGAAGACCAATGCAAAAAGTAAATTTATACATGTGTTTAGGCTATTGAACAGGATCATCTAAAATATACAATGCTAGAAAAAAAAATATCTTCCCTGTTCTACACTGTTAGTATCACTAACTAACCGTCACATTTTATACAAATTACTGAATGTTGATATCCAAATGCCATAATGTATACATATTTGTCAGTCTTTTGCACTATTCTTGATACATATTTGTTCAATCCTGAAAGTTGATATCATTGACTACCAAAATATCTCGCATATTTGTTATATTTGTTCAATGTTGTATGTTGATATCATTAATTGTCATACTTTATACATAATTATACGTCTTTCACATTATTGTTTCATACATGCTTGTTTAGTCTTTCATAATTTCATCTTCATCTACCTGTTTGACTTACTGTCCTCTCACTTCTCATGCATGTAAATACCCAAACATAATCGACCTTGATCCATTCTTCAAACCTTCTCGTGGATCAACGGTTTATGCACGGGTACTACATCACTTTTCTAACTTCCTTCATTTTTTTGTTTCTATTTTTGTAAGAACTCTTTTATATTTAAAATGATATAACTAGATGTATGTAGATTGTCGTAAAACGAAAGTATGATAAGACCAAATAAAAACAAAATAAACTTTGCAAAACTAGATATATATGTTAAATAAAATTGTTGTATATATCATATATCAATTGAAAATAAAAACTATAAAATTTGTTATCATCATCCTACCATTCAATCATCATCTTTCATTCATATCATTCATCCATCGGAGAAGCCTGCGGAAAAAAAAAAAAAAAAAAATATTCTGAAAATATACATATATATAGTCCCGGGGCAGGGGCAGACAACCCCCCAGGGGCTAAAATTTTCCATTAACATTAATCTTCTGTCCACTTGCCTATTCCCAGTAAGTTTTACCCATTAAATAGCATTTTACCATATGAAGTTTGGCTTTGATTGGCCAAGCGGTTTCAGAGGAGAAGATCTTTGAAATTGTGAACGACGGACGGACGGACGCCGGAGCATGGGTATACTATAAGCTCACCTGTGAGCCTTCGGCTCAGGTGAGCTAAAAACAGTAGATGTCTGTTTAACATACCCCACCCACTCATGTCAATATTGACAAATTCTTAATTGTCTCTGCAAAGCGTTTTGAATGACATAAAACCAGGAAAAAAGCAAATTAAAGTATACAGAATGCTGTAAAAGCGTCGTCATGAACAGGAATACCATGCATGTGAGTTATTGTATTACATGTATTGTATAGACTGTTTGCATTATTTTATATCAAACATTTTCACTGCGAATATCACAAACACACCAATTTGAGTTAGAACCCTTTCAGAGAGGACGAGAGAACGTGACAATTAAAACTTCAGCGTTAAACTATTAACAAAAACAAAAACTTTTATACATGTGTTTATGTTGATCATATTGCTATCAATCTAATGATTAAATTCGTAACCGAATTGTTTACACAGCTTTTTACCACGTATGCAAAGAATGCAGTGGCCAGAGGCAACAGAACTGTCAACAAACCTCACACAGTGTTAAAATCATCTACACGCTGTATTGCTTTCCGTTAATATGGACGCAATTGGCGGATATCTAAAAATATCCCTGCGACTGACCCACATTTTCTTCGTGTACAATGCAATCCCAACATGTATTTTGGAGGAAGGAATGAAAATCAAGATTATAAAGAAAAGTTTCAGGAAATCCTTTGGGATCCAAATATAGCAATGTCTAACTGATAAAGTAGCATTGAGAGAATCATAATACCTGTCTTCGAATCAAAATATTTTACTCGGAAACACGAGCTGCAAAAGTTTGTTTACCTTTTGTTGGTCATCTGATGCGAAACCGGAAGGACGTGCATCGGATTTCTTTTCTTAACCGCGGTTACGCATTTAAAGGTTTGTTAGCCGTGTATATGACACACCTTTTTCGCTAAACTTCTCATTACATGAAACCGAACGATAGACTTTTTCTAGATCTGAGCCGCCTCATGTGAAAACAAACATTTGCATGTGCGAAAACAAATGCGCAGATCAGCTTCGCAGTAACTACGAAGCTGATCAGCACCTTTGTCTTTGCTACAGGGATATTAAAATTCCTCTACTTTCTAAATCCAAAAATTTCCAGCCTCTAGCCATCTTCTGTGCTTCTACAGCTGGGTTTGTGTCGGACCTGTTCGGAAAACATATCGTTGGTTTTCTCATGAGGCGACTCATTTAGTTTTGGAAGAAATACACCCTGAACTAGAAACGTTTTACAAAAATCGCCACATTTTGTTTGTTTGAATTGATGCTTTACATCCCAGTCAACAACTGATGGTCATGCCGGGACGTTGCCTCCATTTTATGGAACTTTTATCCAAAATTAGGAGGTCACATTTTGAAAGTATTCAGACACCAGGAGAAGGTTCGCAGCCTGATTGTCAACTTGTACGTGTATATAGGACGTAATGTGACACTGGCCTGCATCTGTATCTTTTTTAACTGCAAAGAATTAGTTTGGTTGTGGAATAATCTGGGATCAACTGGAGCTTCGCGTTATATCTAACACCACTGTATTTCGCGGCACACAACATTTGCGTTGTATCTAACACCGAATTTACCAGTATAGCAGTTTTTGAAGTGAGCCGTCCTGCCGACCAAGGGACTGTTGTTCTC